>OX388040.1:6065532-8922018 GCA_947578705.1 Lacanobia wlatinum
TATTCTCATAGTTTGTGAGTCTTTGTTGTTCGTGCTTTCAGCCCTGGGATTATTTTGACGTGTTTCTTGGTCTTCTGGTACTTATGAATCTTTAACGCTTAAAATTTCAGTCTCAAAAATATTTAGACATGCTTTCTGGCCTCCTGTTTCTTGAGTCTTAACCGCTCACAATTTTGGCCTAAAAATACTTCGACATCTTTATGGTCTCCTGGCTCTTGTGATTCTTTAGCGTTCACAATAATTCTAGCACAAAAATACTTTACTGTGAGGATCGCCCGGAGAACACAGTGGAGCATACGGTGGAGGTCTGCCCTGCTTGGGCGAAGCACCGCCGTGTCCTCGTCTGGGCGATCGGTGGTGGCGACCTCTCGCGTCCGGCTCTGGTTCAATATATGGTCTGGAGCGATACGACATGGGAAGCGGCCACCTCTTTCTGCGAAGCAGTAATGCTAGCTAGCGAAGGGGAAGGCTAAACGCTAACAACAGTAGAAGACGCCCCGGGCGTCGGGAGTCGCAGGGTGATTCTCGGCCACCGTTGCCGGCCTGCGGACGGCGAGCATTGGGTGGCTCGCCTTCCGATCAGAACCAGGCCCGGGTCGACGGAGTGATGTGTTCCACGCGTGCCTCAAAGAGCTGTCAGAATAAAAAATGGGGCTTGACAGGGCCAATGCCTGCCGGTGTTGCGGAATTTGTTTGAAAGAGTCACCGTGGCCCTGGAACGCAAAGGGAATTGGGAGGAACACGGATGGGTTTTAGTCAGTAAGAGTCTGACACTCCCTTCTGCTTCACCTAGAGCGGGATGAGTTATATGATGATTTCACATCCTTAAAAAAAAGCCCAAAAATATTTTGACACGTTTCTGGTCTCCTGGTACTGCAAATCTATTGCGCTCACAATTCCTGCCGAAAAACTACTTTGAAATGTTTCTGGTTGTCAGCGGTTTGGATTAAAAAGTAGTTACCAGGAGCCTACTTTTTAATCCTTATCGCTGACAATTACAACCTCAGAAATACCTCGACATGTTTCTGTTCTCTGGGCGCAAAATGAATCTTTAGCGCTTATAATTTCAGCCTGGCCAAAATTTCGACTTGTTTCAGTTCTCTTGATACTTTTGAATCCACCGCTCTCAATTCTAGCGCCAGAAATATTTCGACATGTTTCTTCTGCCCTCTTGGTACTTGTGAATCTTAAGCGCTCACAATTTCAGCCAAAGAAATACTTTGACATGTTCCTGGTCTCCAGTTAAAAAAAAAATTGTCCAAAAGTACTGCAA
This sequence comes from Lacanobia wlatinum, assembly GCA_947578705.1. Taxonomy (NCBI): domain Eukaryota; kingdom Metazoa; phylum Arthropoda; class Insecta; order Lepidoptera; family Noctuidae; genus Lacanobia; species Lacanobia wlatinum. The sequence goes on from OX388040.1 coordinate 6,066,806, forward strand.
AATTTTTCTGCTCTCCAGGTACTTGTGAATCTTTAGCGCTCACAAATTCAGCCCGTGAAAGACTTTGACATGTTTCTGGTCTCATGGTACTTCTGAATCCTTAGCGCTCAACAATTTCAGCCCTGAAAATACTTTGACATGTTTTTGATATCCTGGTACTTGTGAATCTAGCTACAGTGCTTTTAGATCCAGCCCCAAAAATACTTCAACTTATTTCTGGTCTCCTGGTACTTGTGAATTTTTAGCGCTCACAATTCCGGCCCCAAAAATACTTTGACATGTTTCTAGTCTCTTGTTACTTGTGAATCTATAGCATTTACAATTCCAGCCCGGAAAAAAACAGCTACATACATATTTCTGATTAACTGTTAAAAAATATTCTAACCCAAAAATATTTTAACATCGTTCTATTCTACTGGTGTCCGTCCGACAGCGGAGGCTTAGTAATAATAGGGTTCCGTTACCCTTTGGGTACGGAACCCTAGAAAAAACAAAAAATATTCTAGCCCAAAAATACTTTCACATCGTTCTGTTTTCCTATTATTCCGTTTCCATATTTGGTCTCTTGAAACTGGTGAATCTTTAGCGCTAACAATTTAAGGCCTAAAATACATCGACATGTTTTTGGTCTCCTGGTACTTGTGAATCTTTAGCGCTCACAGTCCCAGCCCCAAAAATTCTTCGACATGTTTCTGTTCTCCTGGTACTTTTGAATCTGAAGTACTAAGGTAGCAAAAACTCTAGATTTCCACTTCTTCCTCTATCTCTATTAAGCCATGTAAGTTACCGGGATAAAAACCACTTCTTCTTCTATCTCTATTAAGCCATGCAAGTTACCGGGATAAAAAGTAGCCTATGTTTGATTCCAGGTGGTGATGTATATGTGATATGTGTGCCAAATTTCATCCAAATCAGCCATCATCAATTCAGCCATTTTTGCCTGATTGAGGCACAAACATATAACCTTTCACATTTATAATATTAGTCAATTGAAATAATAAAAAACCCAAGATACACACTCAGCGTTTCAAAAACGTCCGCATAGAATAAGCGCATAATTTAAAATTTTGCGCAAACGTCAAACAGTCTCACGACGCTCGCCTCACTGCATGCTTGTCAAAAATGCCAAAATGTTCGTTGACATTTTGCAAAAATATTACGTCAAAAATGTTGAAAAAGGATAGGATATCGTATTTTCGGTAAGTAAAAGAATTCATTGATTTGTTTTTGTGGTTTTTATGGCTTAATATATAAAGCTATATGTGATTTTGATTTAATTTGTCTCAAATCTTCACTCAAAGGTCCAAGTATAATGCGGCAAATTTCAATGGCCGCTTTGCCGGTGTTAGAACGAAGCATTACAGCCTCCTTTTGTTTTAGTTGCATAATACAAATGACCCTGTTTTTTTATTGGAGTCGGTTTTTTTATTGTGTAATTTTTTATAAATAAATTATTATTTTTTTGGATTGAGATTTTAACGAATATTCTTGCGTCAAGTATTTTAATATAGTTTTTAATTGAATTCCAAAAGGAGAAGAGGTCATTAATTCGACGATTTTTTTTATGTTCGTAAATATTATATCGATTAATAAGGCGACCGCGACCACTCATGGGTTCGCGACATGCGGCGTGCTAATGACAGAATTGTCGCTCTAGCAAAATACGTCACATAAACAACTTAAAAATTCTTCACTTCTGTCGGCAGTCGGGATGATGACGAAGAATGTTGTTTTCGATTTTGAACTTATCTCGGACTCGTATAAATTACAGGTAACTATTAAACAAAACGATTTGTTTTATTTGCACATTTTATTTCTAATATTTATATTTTAGTTTTCCTCGTGACCCAATACGATGTGGAGAATGGACATAAATCGTCGTCCAACAAAGGCGTGAAGATTTTTTTCAAGGGTCGTTTGTTCAGAGCATTTTTTGGACGCAGATATGTATGTCACTGCAAAAAAGTTTTCTTAAGACGGCTGTTCCGAGGGTAGTGGTAAGTATCTTTCATTAACCAGAAAAATGAATTTGTCACATGGTATCGAACCTTCATTCAAATATGTAATTCTTTTTTGTAACCATAAATATTTTACACAGGACAGGATACCATAGGACCTCAAGATTGTAAGTAACTACGATGAAGAACGAACGAAACCTTAGTAGTGCCGCTTTTTCGTAAAATATTATATAAATTATGGTTTCACAAACTAATAGATTTAAAGGATTTTGGTGGTCTGTGCTACGCTAGTGAATATGTTTACACTGTATGTAGTAAAACAGAGGAGATTATAAGACGAGAACAGCGCATAAATGGTCAACAAAACACAACTAAGACCTATTTGTGTTCCTTAGTTTTAAAACGTACCTAAGTTGTTATAATAAACGTTTATTATTGATTTAGATATGAACTAGGTACCTTACATTTAAATATATTTTCTAGTATTGACACACATTTCCTTCAACAACCTGCTCTTTTCTGTTAGTTTCATTATTGATAACTTTCCAAACTGTCTTTATTTTATTATCGGCCTATTTGATCTTGTTGCTAATGTACAGGGCTTTAGCTACTTTGCAAGTATTACTGAAAACCTTCGAATATTTGTACTTATTAAAGGATTCAGTGTTAATGAAATTATCCTATCCTAACCTATCCTATCTTATCCTGTCCTGTCCTATCCTATCCTATCCTATCCTGTCCTGTCCTACCCTATCCTATCCTATCCTATCCCATTCTATCCTATTCTAACAATCAATTCTATTAAAATTGAAAAGACAATTTTAGTAATGATACTACTCCTTTTATTTAATTTGACACTATGCATGATTAATTGTAACTCTGATACAATCATTGATTAACAAATGAACTTGACTATGGCAAGATTATGTACATTTATCACCCGACAGTGACACTTAACGCATCGAGAAACAGAAATTATGTTGAACAACTCAAATCGTCTAGTTTTACCGAAAAATAAACTGGACAAAGATGTCCAAAGAATGACGCAACCTTTCAACGTTATGCTCTCTATATTCTTTTCGTCTAAATACAAAATAAGAGATAGTTACATCACTCCATGTGATAAAATATATCCCATAATAATGTTTTTCATTATTACAGCATGTAATATGATTTCTATTTATGTTACAATTGAAAGATATTCATGCGGTGTGTCGTATTTAATGGTATTTTTGGTATTATTCCTCTTGTGTCGGATGAGTAACATAACGTTGATTATTTGTAACATTTTCCTAAGCCGCAGCAACATATCTTTAATTCTGAAGATCCAAGAAATTCATCGGAGCATTGGCATGAGTAGTTTCTATATCCGAAGTTATGTCATTTGGACCTGGATCTCATTTTTCTTAGAATTCTGTATTTGTATAACTATGTTTACATGTTCTTACACATTTTACGAGAATTTCCTTTTCACAGATATTAGCTATAATTTGGTATTTTCTTCTTTTGATTTCAATTTAATCCATTACAATCGTATTATGATTTTGTTGACAAAATACATGGAACAATGGAATTCACTTACAATCAATCTTGAGCAACACGATGAAAATTATAATACATTATTCAAAACGTATCAAAATATTTTAGAAGCTTATGAACTGGTTAAAATTTGTTTCCGAGTTTTTGTAAGTTCACATTTGTTTATGTCATTATATTAACGTTTGCCATTAAAATTAACTGTATTTTTTTTTGTTTTTAGATTCTATGCCGAACTATTAATTCATTTATTTGTGGGATAGCAGTTTTGCAAATGAAATTATTAGAAATCCAATTTAAGGTGAGTAGACTTTTGTTTTAAGTAGCATAAATTATTTTGACAAAACCTTGAATCCAATAGGTAAGTCTATTGGATTCTAAACCAAATTATAAATTGTTCAGTGGAGTTGGTTTTTATTTTACTAAACGCTAAGGTGTCGACCTATTACAAGCAAAAATCACGCAAATATAGATACGAATCGTTCGGCAAAACCGAAAAGCGCCCTATATCGGTGTTACGATGCTGAATTACCATATAGTTAGGTCTACAGACTTTCGAAGCTGTGAAAAAATCTAACTTCTAAATGAACGTAAGAAAAAGATACGGCCATTTATGCCGCAAAAACATTCGACACTTTCAAGGAAATCAAAATTTATAGAGTATTTTTCGTTGATCTAGAACTATGAAAATTGGCATGTAAAATCATCTTATACTACAAGTATAGGGGAAAACCTGAAAACTATGCATTTGTAATTAAATCATAAAAAATAACTTAAAGTCTTTATTTAAAGTAAAAAACTGACAAGTGCGATACCGACTCGCACTTGCCGGGTTTTTTTATATTTTTGTTCTAACCGTTATTAATTGGTTGTTTCCAGCCTGAATACTCCTCTTCGTATGTAACCTTAGCTGTGATTGGATGTATAGTACATGATTTGTCACTGATTGTTATAACCAGCGTGCACTCTGAGAAATTCTATATAGCTGCAGAAGAAGCCAGAACAGCGTGTATTCTGCGTGTGATGGATACGAACTGTCCCGGTTAATTTAATGTTTTATTTTAAATTCAATTTATTTAATTGTAAAAAATATTTATTTGTTCCCATTGCAATTTCAAGGAATCCTCACTAGGTGCTCTCCCCTTCACCCAGCTAAGGAACCTACATGCCAAGTTTCAGCTTTCTACGACCTCTAGCTTTTGCTGTGAGTTGTCTGTGAGTCACTCATTCGGCCATTCATCAGTAACGGAGGAATTGTGTATATTAGGATGAAGTATGGGGCAGTCAATTTTTCCTGTAGTGTAAAGTCAACAAAGCTATTTGGTATACGGGCAAAAATACTAATTTTTCCACAGCACTGCAAATGTTTATTTCTAATGTGTGCATTATATATTTTTAAGCTTTTGACATACTTACGACTGTAATGTACAATGATTGTCTACTCAGCACACTCACAACATTGTTTAAAAGTAGTTGCAAGTTAGCTGCCTGCATACCCAATAGCTTTGTTGACTGTACATTTATTGATGAGCACAATGACCCGTTTCACTTTCGTTTTGATAAACGCTGTAAAAAAGTTGTAAAATCTATTGTTATAGAGAGTCACCAACATCTCTGCAAGCAAGTGCTACAAGTTAATCGGACCTTCAGTAAGGTGTCTGCATGTGGGCTGTTTACTATTGACGCCTCTCTACCGATACCTTTGACGTTTATCTTCGCTCAGTATATTATTGTGCTGCTACAGTTTGCGTTTTTGTAAAAATAAATCTGCATACAGTAGAGAACGATATCATATTGTGGAAAAGTATTTCAAATGTATTTTTAATTATTAAAAAAAAAAAACATAGATATATAATTGTTTTAAAGTTTTTCTGAATATTTTTAAATGATCTAAATAAAATACGTTTATTGTATTAATTGTTTTATTAATTTTAGGAAATCTTACAGTTTTTGCATTACAGTAGAAAGTAACGATATTTAGAAGCTATTTAGAAGTTACCACTTATATATTAATATAATGTGAGTATCGATAACAATCTCACTAAAACAGCTTAAATAACGCATATGCTCATTTCATGTTCAAAAATATACAACAACAATTTAACCATAAACAGTGGTCAAGCACCTATTTACTTCAAAAGCAATCAGCTAAAGTTTTCTTGACTTTTTAACGATACTGGTGATGACAAACCATATTAAACCTATGACAAACACTTATCATGAATGCGTTCTTTCTATAGTTAGTTCTAACTTGCAGAACATGAAGCGATCTACGAAGAAACGCACACGGTACACGAAGTTCAATCTTACTCACCTACTCAGGGATGTCAGTAAATCCGTTCATGATGCTACAAAAGTAAGTAAGATTTGCAATTTTCATTCGCTAGTGAAGAGGTAGAATATCTTGATGTTGATTGGAAGAAGTAATACTGTAACCCAAGTATCTTGGCCCCAAATAGCCCAAACCTGTGATTATCAATAAGGCAGCAGTATATTATGAGCCAAACGAGGGCCTCAGATGCTGCAAGAAAAGCGACGGAAGAAATAATTACTTATGCATATTATAAATCTATTTAAAAGACGTTTATGTACATTCAAAATAACTAAAAAAATATAGCCAAAGAGATAAAGGATAACTAACAGAACCCATTTCCATCATTTTAGGATTGTTAGTCCGTTTAGATATTCAAGCATCACGTAAAAAGTACAAAAATAATGTATATTACTTTCATTATTAAAATTGTACGTAATTAGCAGTATAACTTAGTTTTTGTTTTATCGTAATCAATAACATTGTTCGAAAGTTAAAAATTACGCACCGTACAATGGAACTTTTGGTAAAATAGGTACTCTCACCTAAGTAACTACTTTACCGGACGCTCCATATAACGGAGCGTGCGGTAAAGTAGGTACTTACGTGCCGTGTGTATCCTGTATGGTTCTTTTTTTTAATTTCCTAAAAATATACATGAATTCCACCAAGGAGTTCAAAACACAAAAATAAGAAAATTTCAGAAGCTAGGAGGTGAAAAAAAGCATCGTATACTTTCCAGTGCTCCCTTATATTTTCAATAATATAACACAACAACACTATATTCATTTTTCCATGGTGGGAGGATCGCGAATACCACAGATTAAAAATGATTGCCACATAAAACTAAAGGTCATTCATTTTAAATAGGTAAGTACTTTAAATTCAACTAAATTAAATATGGAACATCCAAAAACTAATTCATTTCAAGTATTTTGAAGATCAGTTTTAAAAATAGAATATGATCAAAATAATAAAAGATAACAGTTAATAAGTTGAATGATTGAACCTCCTTGGAAGCGCTCTTGCTCAATACGTTTCAATTTAATACTATAGACATAGAGACTACTGATTTCGACTGATATCTAAAAACAAGAAGTTTGTCTCATTACCTATTGTACTGTCTCGCCAATGTGTTGTAAAACGTTATATGATACAGGCGCGGATATTGATATTTATAAACTCGTGACTATGGTAGGGTGTGTAATGTATGGTTTAATAACAGATGGTATAATATTACTTGAAATAACGTTCATATGATAAAATTTTCATACGCAATAAAAACATTTAACCTAATTTCATTTGATCTAATGTTATATTTTATTTAACATTCAATTTCTCTAATAACATTTAGTATAACGTTCGTTTCATGTAATTTTCAATTCGTATAATGCTTGTTTCATATAAGGTTCTTTTGACCTAATGTTCATATTAGGTACCTAATTTTTAAAGGTAACGCACTGTTCTTGAGAAAAACAAATTATATTATAACGTAACCTCATCGCAGCTGCATCTGCATCGTCTCTGGCGCTGCGAGAAGTGCAAAACCTTCGCCCTTACGTAATAAAGTATAGGCACCCTTGCTCACCTCCTCCGCGCCTCCGGTTTTTATACACTCTCTAGGGGTAGCAGCCAAAAGACTACTAACTGCGAGCCGGTTGCCACATCGTAGAATGTGACCATTTTATGAAATGGGCACTTCAATTCTAACTTTCGACGAATATTTTAGTAACTGAATATTATACCAATTGAATATTATTTCAAATGTGCATTATTTAAAATATTCATTATAACGTATAAAATCAGGTTAAATGAAATTATATCAATAATTCGTTATATCATTTTTGATCGTTATATTAAACAAAAGTACATTAAATGAAATTAGGTTATATGAGGCCTTTTTTATAATTTCAAACATTACACACCCAACTTAATATTATAAATAACTATACAATAGTTATTTATAATATTAAGTTTTCACAAAAAAATAATAATCATCACGTAACACCAGCACGTACACGTAACGCCATCTATTGAAATTAAATAGTAATACTTAGTACTGTTTCATGAATGAATAACACCATAACATATTGTTGAGTTATTTGCGAAACTCTTAAAACGTAGCAAACGAAAAATGAACAATTAGCTACCTTATCATTTTATTAATCCTAACATGTGAACTTCTAAGTTAGAACTTATATTTTGACAGTTCTTCAACTACATTATCGATAAATGGCGATGTACTGATGACGAGTTTTTCTAAATCGCAGTGTTAAGATTCTCCGCTGTTAAATGACGTTGGTCCATGTCAGACACTAAAAGTCAGAGTCAAAACGTTTATTGCGAACCAAGTGTATAAAGGTGTTATGTTTTGTTAGTAGGTACTTATGACTTAGCAGCCTTTTACTTATTCTTATGCTACGTAGGTAATAAGAAGGGGATAACGATAAGTGATTGATGAATTGTGATTTGAATCGACATAATTAATCTATAAAGCTCTGTTTTAAACAACGCTTGCCGAGGTCGGTTTGTAGATGGATGGCCATTTATCATACCAAGATTACTCCGTGCCTCGGAATATAACAGCCACACGGCTAAAATGTAGATGACAGTTGCACGAGTCCATCTTCAAAGTTAAGCTACGCTTACCGAGGTCGGTCTGAGGATGGGTAACCATTTTAGCATACCGAGATTCCTCCGTGCCTCGGAATATAAGGTTAAGCAACGCTTGCCAAGGTCAGTCTGTGGACAGGTGATCATTTTAACATACCGAGAAGAGATCTTTGGCAGTCGTTACGGATTGTCAGAAGCCGAAAATCTGACACCGAAGTATTGTACGGTTGTAGAGGTTTAAAATTCTGGTAATCATCTGAACAAAAATGACTGACAAAAAAAACCTACCGCTAGAAACGACTAAAAATTTCGAAACGAGTCGCTTTTCAAGCAGTCTGATACAGTTGGTGGCATAAGATAAGTGATTGAACTGCATCAATTCTCTTCCTACATTTTAATGAGTTACATTTTTGGCATCGTCTCTTCGAGCCCTTTATCTTGATACCCCATTTGATAGGTCTTGTAAATTAATAAATTTATGAAGGCATAATATGGCTCCAAAAATCTACCATTTTATTTTTATAGAACCAGTGTCACTCTCACAATCAAGATGAATCTAATGACATCCCTCAAGCTAAATCCATCAAACCGTTTAGGCCGCAGAGCGTGACAATTATACATACATACTCTCAAAAAACGTTACCCTCCTTTTGTCGCAGTCGGGTAAAAAAGCTGGGCAGATGATGCTTCATGTTATAAAACTGAAATGATTTGCGAAAAACAGTGAATCTACAGCTGTTAATAAAAACTGTAAGGTTGGCAAAACTGGGCACAGATTACAAACGTAATTTTGTTTCGATTTCCTTTATTCACTAGGGAGACGGCCTTAATGACATCCCGGCATTTAATTGAATTTAGGATTCCCAAGAATAAATTCATAATAACATTTTCGTCACACAGTTACCCTATTCTATAGACGGCCTAAGCATCTGCCAGCCTGTTCATTGAATGTTCTACTAAACACATTGCCTGGATATCATTTAGCATTTTATTATTTTATTAAACCGCCGTTCAATGAAAAGGCCAATAAAACGACAGATTAAAGCCAGTTGGCTGCGACAATAATAATAACGATTTAATTTTTTTTATATATGCCTAGCCTTTTCCCAACCATATTGGGATCAACTTCCGATCAGCTCGGCGGAGTCTCGGTATGTTACATAATGTGGTCACCTATCCACAGACCGACCTCAGCAAGAGTTGGTTAACCATGAAGATCGACCCATGCGACTGTTATTATTTAGCTACGAGCTCCTCATTCAATCAGTCTCCTCAATCAGTACCTACTTAATATGGATTTCAAAAATTCGATTATTTCTACACAATAAATTGATTCTATGAACCCGATAAAACTTTTTAATATAAAATGTAAAAATGAATTAAATTCAATAGTGTTCTATAATCTGTAATTGTCATTGAACATCAAAGAAACTGTGTTTCTTTCTGGGCTGGACGAAATTAAGAATCAACTTGATTCATCAGTTTCTTTGTTTCGTAGTTTGAAGACTATCTACCACCATTGGTTCGATAGACGGTTTTGTTGATTTTGACACCTACCTCGAGGTAGGTATGTTCCAGGGCTGGTCGGCATTTCAACCGGAAGAGATGATACAGTGCTCTGCATTAGGTAACCTCTTCCTATTTTCTTAATTCAGACATCGACGCGAACGAAGTCGCGGGCACAGCTAGTGTAGTAATAACAATATATCTGAACTGATAATAAAATTAATGTTATTATTCATTAATTTTAATTTGAAAATGTTTAACAATTGTAAAAAACCCGAAAAACATCTAGAAAAGCAACAATAAAACATTGATCAACAGATTAAGACAAATTTTATTCATTTCAAATTGACAAGACAATTTTGGTAATTACAGTAATCTTTTTATATAATTTGACATAGTACATGATAAAAAAAATCATTAAGTATGTCAAATTTATACTCATGAACACGAACTAGATCAACATGGATGAATTGATTAATCTATCAGTGACACTTCTAGCAACTTGAAATATACATCATGTGGCACAGACCAAATTGTCGAGTTGAATTATTTCTAAATAATAGTCTGGACGAAGACGTTCGAAGTATAGTTCAACCGTTCAACATTACGCTCACTGTATTCTTGTCTTCTAAATACAAAATTAGAGATAGTTACATCACACCATGTGACAAAATATATCCCACTGTAATGTTTTTTATTGTAACAGTATGCAATGCGATTTGTTTATGTGTTGAGTATACCAAATTCCTCAAAGACAACATTACGGCAGACAGGAACACTTATATGTATATAATCCTAAGATTGCTTTGTTTTGTCTTTAATTGGATCAGTTACTTAACACTGGTCTGTTGTAACATCGTGCATAGCCGTTGCAATGTTTCCCTTATTTTGAGAATCCAGGAAATTCATAGAAATATTGACATTAGCAAGAACGTAAAATGTTATATAATTTGTAATTGGATCACTCTTTTGACTATTGTTTGTATCTCTACACTGACATTCACTAGTTATCACGCTATCTTTGGGAAAGTTATCTTTATAGACATAAGTTATTATGTTATAAATGTTGCATACGACATTAATTTAGTTTATGGTATTCGCCTCATGATATTGTTGACAAAATATCTCAATACATGGATTAACGACATATTGAAGATTAATATTGAAGAAGAAAATGACACTAATTGTAAAAAAATATTTGTGATTTATGAAAATATTTTAGAAGCTCACACCCTCTACAAATTTTTATTCCAAATTTTGGTAAGTCGATGCTTAGTCACAATTTTTGCATTCTTATCAAATGTTTTGCGTTGTAGCCAATGTGTAGCCTTGTTTCGACTTCTTCATAATGATACTGATTTTTTTAGGCACTATGTCGAACGATAAACTCTTTTCTTAGTTGTTTATGTCTAGTGGAGGCTCACTTACTACAATTGGATGACCCACGCGTGTCCCAAAAAGATGTAAGTATGGGTACTTCATTGTTATATAATATTGATTGAATCAAATTCTAGATATTGAAAAATTGTTTGAAATGTTTTGCTTGTCACGCTATGACGTAAAGAACAAAACAACCTTTGCTTTATGCGAGAGTGACAGCAACTGATTTAATGTTGGTCATTGCAGTATATCTAGGTAGGTAAGCTTGGGTTAATATTAAAAAAGAAACCATTTTAGGTCGTCATGTATCTGTGCAATGTGGCCATCGGATGGATTTTAAAGAACATTGCACTTCTATTTATAACAAGTGCTCAATTTGAGAAGTTCTATATATCTGTGGAGGAAGCTAGGTCAGCGTGTATACAGCGTGTCATGGATACGAATTGCTCAAGTAAGAACTACTTTGACGGCACGATTGGCGCAGTGGTTGAGCGATTGACTGCTGCGCTGCGTGTCGTGGGTTTGATATCCGCACGGAACAAATTATTTGTATGGCCTACAGATAGTTGTTCCGGGTCTGCCTGTTTGTGTATGTTTATAAGCAGACCCACGATACAGGAATAATTCCTAGTATGGGGAAACGTTTTGGTTAAAAAAAATACTTTTTAGAGGAGCTGAACTTGCAACTTTTAATCAAAGAAAATAATTATTGTATAATTGAGATGCATGTTAATTAATACAACAGTGTCTCGCTTGCTACTTGCTGCTAGCCACTTTTGGGCAAAGACCTCACTAAATTCTTTTCGTTGCTCCTTTTTCTCTGCACCTTTTTGCCAATTTCTAAGAAGACATCCATGTTGTCCCGCCATTCTCCTTCCTGGTCTCGTGATTTTCTGACCCATACATTATGTGTCATATTTTCTTACATATAATTGTTAAAAACCTACTATTTGTCTTCCTTGGTTATTTTTGAAGCTTCATATTGTTACAGAACGTGTCAAACATCTTTGCAAGCGCGTGCTGCAAGCTAACCGGACCTTCAATAAGATGAATGCATGTGGGCTGTTTACTATAGGCGCCTCTCTACCGATACCTCTGACAGGACTACTGACTAATTACATTATTGTATTGTTGCAGTTTGCCTTTTTGTAGTGCTATTGAAAAGTTTGAAAACATCATAATCATTCATAGTGAACGTGGCGAGTAAAGTTTTTTCTTTTATAACAATTGTTCAATTTAGCTTGATAGAGCGTACCTTTGACAAGACTCAGTGTAGTTACTACCAGGTAGTAGAAAATAATAGTAGACAAAGAAGTCAATCAGGCTGCTTAAGTAAAGCTGAACTGGTCTTGTCTGTAAGTTTGAAAACTACCGATGGACCAAAAAACTAATGAGTGCATGTTAAAGATCAAAAGAGAAGTGGTCGACAAAGAAACAGGTAGAAAGACAAATTTTGGGAAAGCAGATTAAAGCTAGGGGCCGCCTAAGCAAAAGATTACTACTATTAGATGATGATAGATGAGATGCGTGAATTACACTCAAATATTTTATTATATTTTAATCATACATTAATTAAGAAGGGATCGGTATATAAATAATAGGTAAACTAAAGTTGTAGGGGATGATGTCATTAGGGTCACACGAACGAAGAAAACACGGGGTGAAATTTCAGCCCTTTACTGTTCAGCAGCAAAGTTACAAGTTTTACAGCAAATTAATTTAAAACTTAAGCAGGAATTTAAAATAGGCGCGGTCCACACCGCCAAGTCCGCTTGGGCGAAGGCCGGGACTTAGTCCTCATATTCAAAAATTAAATTTCTTAAGGGATTTGGAACTAGGAATCCAACTATCAGTGGTGTTCTACGTGAACTTTTCTAAGTTGGACGAGGAACCGAGGATGCACCTCACTGCTAGTTGGAAGATAGTCTGATTTAAATTACAATATCCTTCGATGGTCATTAAGTCACGGAGAATCCTAGCCACTTGTCTCACTGCTGGCGATCAGCGAGTAGCGAGTAAAGCTTGAAACTCGAAACGAGTTGGCGAGCAGCGAGTATCGAGTGAAAAGTTTCGATAGTTTTGACGCTCGGCTTTAAGCGAGTGCTTTTGTGCGGCGGGCGATTACTCGCAATACTCGCTCCGGCAGGCACTGTAGGTAGACATTACCGCTGGTTGGTGAGTTCTGACCGCCAAGCGAGCATCGCCGAGCGAGTATCGCTGAGTGCAATTTTTGATAGCTCCTGTCGTTGCGATCAATTACTGGTAAAATCCGGCAAGCCGGCAGTGTGAACAGCCAGCTATCGACTACAATAATAATAAAAAAAAAAATATTGAGCCATTTTTACAATGATTTCCCTAAAATTAGCTTAACTTTATGTGTAACTATTGCCATGACATGTACATTAAGACTTGCAGTGGTCCCCAAACTAGGCGGCGCCTGTATCTTGGGGGAGTTCCGATACATAGAGCTTTTGTAACGACTTTTAGGGCTTTTATAATGCTAAATAAAGATCTAAAGTAAATAATAAGTGAAATCAAATCTAAATAAAAATCTAAAGTTAAAAGTGAGTCAAACCAAAGTTAAATCTATGTAGTATCTAAAATTTCAAATTGTGTTGTTCAAAATAAAAAACAATTTTATATAGCTAAAACATCGAAAGTTAAAAAAAAACAAATAAATTAAATAAGTAAAAAAAAAACAGAACAAAAAATGAGATGTGTGTTTGAGTGTGCTGATGTTAAAGTCTGTGAAGGTCATGGCATTCCCAGCTAAAAGATGAGAGAATTTGCTCCGATTCATCGTACGACAGACCAAATTGCCATTTTTAAGGTACAATTCCGTGCATCGCGATCGATCGCGGCCGCGCGCGGCCTACGACTGTCGTCGATCGCTCGCGACAATAGTCGAATTATGAAAATGTATGGCACCGCTGCCGAGGCCCGCGACAGACGCGCGCGGCCGACGAATGTCGTGAGCCGCGCGCGGCCGTACGCGTCTTAACATGTTCCAGCGCATAGTAACATCGTGGATTTCATGGCGCAAACATATCTAGGATGCAGGAGAAAACTTTTCATTACAATACAAATGCTTTTGAATCAATATTTGGTAGTATCCTTCTTCATTTCTGCTTTTAAAGATAGGGTCGATTGATACTCTATTTTCATAATATAGCAACAGCAGATCGTCATCCTCCTCTTCTTCTTCAAGGATGTCAATTAGCACTTCGACCATGATTTTGACTTCGGTAGACACACGTCTAGACGGAACTGACGAACAACATCTACTAATTTCAAGACACGGCCGTGCGCGGCTCACGACATTCGTCGGCCGCGCGCGTCTGTCGCGGGCCTCGGCAGCGGTGCCATACATTTTCATAATTCGACTATTGTCGCGAGCGATCGACGACAGTCGTAGGCCGCGGGCGGCCGCGATCGATCGCGATGCACGGAATTGTACCTTTAAGTACATTTTACACAAAGAAAGGGAGAGTCCTTTTGTGTCAATAGGCAAACTACTGGTGACTTAATTCTAAATCAGGTTGTGAAGGTAGCCGGGACAGCATCTAGCTAACAGAGAGGTGGTTCGTTGCAGAGGTATATGAAAGACGCGTTTGGAAATTATAGAGTGATAGTCTGGCCGGAGCTGTATGGTTTTGTGAGTACGGAAGTTTTGTACATTTTCAGTGGTATGCACTGAAAATGTACAAAACTTGACGAACGCGTAAAACTTGAAACTTTGTATAGGGACTCAGTCGGGTAGAGGAATGGTTTTTTTAACATAGCTTTTATAATTGCTCTCTGGGTTCTTTCTAGCTCAATCATTATTTTTTTCCTAGCTCCACCTCAAACAAAGATTTAAAATTGTAAAGTGGACATACTGCGAAGTAAAGCATTCGCATGATGTCGTTTGGAGTACGGTCCCTCAATTTCTTTATAACGTGTATAAGTTTCCTCACTTGACCCGAGAGAAATTGAATGCGGCCTTTAAACGAAATCATCATCATCATCATGACAACTGAAAGACGTCCACTGTTGGACAAAGACTTCCCCCAAAAAGGGAGGGTTTGCCATAATCGCCACGCTTGGCAGGCGGGTTGGCGATCACAGTGGATGGTGTTGCATTTTACAGAGAACGCTGCTGCCCATTCTCTAATAAGTCCCTTAGTCGCCTCTTACGACACCCACGGGAAGTGATGGGATGGTATTATTCTTTTCCTGCACCATACGGCACCGGCCGACACCATACAGCACGACATTTTAAATGTCAGGTTTTTATCTGTTAGGATAATAGGACCTTAATAGCGAATAGACTGTGTTCAGATAATGCAGTCGCAAGAGCAGTCTTCGAGTAAGGTGTTTTGATGGTTCTGACTAATGTTAGGTAGTGGGTAAGATGAATGAGTTTTGTAAAATGTGATTAGTGTGGTTTTCTTTATGTTTACTGTAAACAAGTTTTGATTGAGTGTTTGCGCTACTTTTGCTAATCCTTCATCTGCATGGCAGAAGACCTGTTCCCAGGTTTGACCGTGAAACGTGATAACCGCGTCGTCGGCGTAAGATATTATGTTCCGCGTTTGTCAGTTTGATTTCTAGTATGTCGTTCGTGTATATTATGAATAATGTTGGCACGAGAAGACTTCTCTGCGGGACTCCAAAATCAATAGGGAATTGTTCACTTGAAAAGTCACCTGATTTTACGTATTGACGGCAATTGGTGAGGTAACTGTGAAACCATTCAAGTGGTTTGCCAATTGCGTCTAGTTATTTTAGAAGAAGTTGTGTTGAAATGTTGTCCAACGCTAAATGTATGTATATCTTTTACTCACACGAGATCGATCGATCGATCGATTTTGTCCCTTTCCTCAGCGAGTAAATAGCTAATCGCTTCCTCGTCGGCAGTGAGACAAGTGCCTTAACACTGCGATTCAAAAACGTGAACTAATTCCACTACGCCATCTAACGGCGTTCGGCGGAATTTCCACACAAGTCGTGGTCACTGAATCTTCTGCATGACAGGTTGTATACAATAATAAACATAGAGTAAGTGTGTTACAAAGTGTTTTAAATAAAATATTTAATTTAAGAAAGATTTAAATAGTAAAATTCATTAAGTTGTAACGGAAAATGTTATTGTTTTAGTAATAAAATAAATATTTTATTATTTTACTTATTTATTAATAAATGCGATCATCATCAGTGGCTTTTTAATTCCAATATCAATTAGTATTAAGAGGTTATCATTAAATATTTTTATGATGACTGACGAATGTCAGTCGAAGATTAATCAAGGAAAAAGTAATTCTTATAAGTAGCTTGATAATAACAAGATAGATGATAATAATTATATTAGATAATTATGTACTTAGAAAGTAACTGAATAAGCCAAAATCAATTATTACTAAAATAATATTCAGTTTAAATCAGTCAACGGTAACGAAAACATCTACAAAAGCAATCATGAGAAATGAAAGTCCTTTTAAATTCTTACTTAATGGTAGGTTAGACAAAGACGTTCAAAGAATAGTTCAACCTTTCAACATTATGCTCTCTGTATTCTTATCTACCAAATACAAAATAAGACATAATTATATCACTCCATGTAAAAAGATATACCACGCTTTGCTTATTTTCCTAGTAATATTTTACAATGTATTTAGTGCCTGTGATATGATCTATAACATCAGTGGTGCAACCCAAAAAAAAGTAAAATACAATACTGTGTTTATAACGTTTTGCTTTTGTTATACATTGAACTGTTTCAGCTATATACTGCTAATCATTTGTAATATTTTGCATAGCCGTACCAACGTCTCTCTCATTTTGAAGATACAAGAAATTCATAGGAGCATTGATATTAGCAGGAGAATCCGAAGTTATATTATTTGGAATTGGATCTCTGTTTCAATCGTTATCTGTATTTTATTTTCTTCTTCAACTCTTTACTATACATTCGTTGGTGCAGTCACTTTTGTAGATTTTAGCTTTACTATATCTAAAGCTGCATTTGAAGTCAATTTTGTTTATTGTTTTCGACTGATAACTTTGTTGACCAACTACCTCGAAGAATGGGTGAACAAAATACGAACATTAAATGGTGAAAATTATGACAAAGTGGTTGCGAACTATCAGGCTATATTAGAAGCTTTCAAACTTTGTAAACCATGTTTCCAAGTGTTGGTAAGTACACATTAATAAGCAAACCTGCTGGGTAGAAGATACATCCGTGGTATACGTCTCCACTTCCAAGCTCCTCAATATATGTTGCCCCCTTTGCGCTACGTCTCATAGCGTAACTATTATGCTAGCAACCGTTTTCGGGAGTCATTTTATTAAATGTGCAAGTGGGTGCAAGTCACATATTATTGGTCAGGTAGGAAGCATCTAACGGGGCTTCTGCCAGTTGGCTTCAGCCTCTCGTACATCTTCCTCAGGACTCCAGGCCCCCGAGAAATGTTCAACCCGTCGAAGACTTCGATATCGTCGATTAATATCAAATTTTTAAAGCATACCTTTCAAAGTTTAAAGATCCCAAGGTCCTGAGTAAATAAAATAATAATAAATACTTAAAGACTCTACAATCGCGAGATAGTAGTTTCAAGACTATTTCCCAGAAACTGACGGGAGTCTGCATCGAGAAGCGGTATACAAGGGACTCACCCCATTCTACTTTGCTAATCGGAACTGGTACACACCTGCAGTGCAATTCTGTAAACATGTCGAATTGAGGGCTTGTGAGTGTGCTTTCATCCATTTGATTACATGGATTGACAGCTCACTTTGCAGGCGCGGTCGAGGAGGTCGTGGGGATCATGACCCCCCCCCCCCCCCCAAAGCAGTACAAGTCATATTGACAAACCTTCTAAGTATAGACGAATCACAAACATTTAAACTACAATTAACCAGGGTGGAGTACTAAAAATCTCGAGCTCGCTTCGTCCACTCTTGCATTCTTAGTTATGCATAAACCGAAAACATTACTTTTATCTCTGTATTGCTAGTAAACAGAGGATCTTACCTTTCTGAGGCACAACCTATCCAAGACCATTGCTCGCTTTTGCATCCTCAATAATGCAAGTTATATTTTTTAAATCAACTAAGAAGGATCGATGGTTGAGTGGATGGTAAATGAAAAATGTATCTGAACCTAAATTCCGAGGTGGGGTGCTAAAATTACCAAGCTCATTTCACGTGCTGTAACATCCCTATTTTTCAAAGAAGCATCGGTATGTATAAAGAAAATAATATAGCGTATACGACATAATTAACTAAACTTTTTTCGCACCAGTTTAAGCTTTACAAAAAAAAAATTGTACTAGGTGTGGTATGAAGAAAATCTCGCTTCGCTCACCCTAAAATCCTTACCTTTCCGTTTAATGGCTTGAGTCGACTAAAAATGTACCTATGGATGAAAGATAAAAAAAAAATTGCGTTTCTGAGTCAAAGACCTAAAATTTTTCGAGCTCGCCTTGCTCGCCTTGGCATCCTTAGCTCTCCAGTGACCGCTTCAAACCATACAAAGAATGAAAATTTGAATGAGTGGCAAAAACAAAATCGAGCTCGCTTCGCTCGCTCTAGCACAAGTGGTTCTCCAACTTAAATATCTATTTCTGTGCATAATATGATATATATAAAAATCCAAAATATCCGAGACAAGGTACTTAAACTTTTTGAGTCGCTTCGCTCTTTCATACATTATAAGTTCTTTTCGGGCAAAAACTTCTCTGCTAAATTCACTTACGTAACCCATCCGAGGTACTTCAAATTTTACCCCAGTTTTGACCGCGAAAACTTAAAGATATTGTTAGCAGGGCCGTCATACATTTTTTAAACGTTTCCTTGTAAGAATGCAATGGGATACCATTTATCGTGAGCGAGTTCGAAGTCCGAATCACACTTGGAACCCCGGGAAAATAACTTCTTTCGAAGCTGAATCCGCCCCAAAGACGTCTCTCATTTGTTTTATGAGTTTGTTATTTAATTTAATTTTTTTTTTTGCTAAAATCCCTAATTTTCTCATCTTAGTTTAGGTAGTATTCATGTGATCTGACTGCCCCAAAGTTTATGGCTGCAACCGCACCCGTCACTTCATGATCACTTCACCCAAACCTTCACTTCGACATGTTTACAAAATCGACCGGCTGTAGTGCTTGATAATAAAGGTACAATGTATGCCAGAGTAAAGAATTTCGTAGACGCTTTTCAGGGCCCTAAATTAAACCAATGTAGAGCAATCAGCATCGGAAGGTTGATTTTTAATTAGTTAACATTTACTGTTTATTTGCTGGTGGCCGATATTGTATATCAAAAATGTGCCTATAGGTTAAGGTTGATGATGATTGAATATGATGTAGTTTCAGGGCACTGGCTTGAGTGCTGTACTATTCGTATGGATTTTAAAAGATATGTCACTTATCATCATCACAAGCATGCAATGTGAGAAGTTTTATATGTTCATGGAGGAAGCTGAGTCGGCCTGATAGGAATTGCCGAGGTAAGTAGACGTCCCAAAAACTATGTTAATAAGATATTACGCTATCAATCCGCCTAGTCTTTTTTTTTTTTACCAACTATGAGGCTGCCTTTCCACAGAGATGTCCACATGGCACAAGTTTAAATATCTGGGCTACTGGGTCACTGAATATCAGAAGGATAATAATTGTAACATTGAAAGGGAACGTAGGTCGCTGGCTGTCCGTTGTAACATGCTGGTCCGCAGGTTTTCACGTTGTACGAAGCAAATTTAAGTAACGCTTTTCAAAGCTTACTTTTAGCCTTTCTGCACGTGCAGCCTTTGGGTCAACTTAACTTAGCGGACATACAGCGACCTACGTGTTCAATATAATAATGCACTGTGAGTGCTGCTGCGGCTGTCGTGGCGGGGTAGTGCGTCAGGGACGTTTGCGGACAATAATATGGATGGTTTTGCCACCATTATTAGGAAAAGATGTGCATGCCTGATGATGTGCATGCTTGTGTTCGCGGCATCACCAACAGTATCCTCAGGGTATTCGCAGATTGGTGGGATTCTACGATGATGCGGAGGTGGATGCGGCTCCACGCTGAAGATTAACTGTATATTTTTACGCGTCCTGTAATCTACTATAGCTAGAACCCTAACAGATTTTATGGTTGAAAAGGCATACTATTCCATTGTTGAATTTTTAGTAGACAATTTAAATAAATAATAATTGGGTTTTTCTTTGTGTGAGTCGTGTCTGATTTATTTAAAAACTGAATTTATTCTATGTTATGCTTTAATATTATATATTTTAATTTGAATAATAATTTAATTTAATGTATCCAAAATTTGTATGCCTATTAGGCTTAACATAGCGATCCTAACATTAGAATAAGATCTTATTATTGTACACCATGTGCAATTGGCAAAAATTACCACACACTGGATCCCAAACATAAGAAAACGATAAAGGTGCAGGCCCAGAAAGAGAAAGTGGGATGAGCTGGACTCCTTTTCAAAGGTCTGCTCAAAAACTGCAGAAGACTGGGGAAAGTGGAAGAAGAGAAAGGAGGGCTTTGCCCTGCAGTGGGACAGCATAGGCTCATAATGATAAAGTGCCTTAAAACGTTAAGGGCTTTGGCGTAAGGGGTTGCCTGTTGATTCTGAAAATATTGATAAGACGATCAAACCAAAAATCTGGCCGGGGCCGGGTGAATCCGCTCGACGCGAAATACAAACAGGTCGAGACGCCGAACTTTGGGGGAAGCATATGTTCAGTACTGGACGTCTTTCTGCTAAAATGATGATGGCTCCCACTATTTATAATAAGTTGCCGAAAAGTTGGAGGGAGCTTGATAATCTGAAATTGAATAAACAACTTAAGGTGTTTCTAAGCAACAAGACTTACTATAATATGAACGAATTTTATGCAGATTCATTTATTTTGACATAATTCATGTACTCTTTGTTTTGTACTTATTATTAATATTTACCATTTATAAATTTGACTAAGATATTGTAATTTCGACATTTAGATTTATATTTAACACTAGCACTTCGCCCGCGACTTCGTCTGCGTAGACTTTAGAGGTGGCGCGCAACTTCTTTGTCCCATATTCTCATTCTCGGAAATTCATCTTTATGATTCTTAATCCTGATTTCTTTGTCGCATATTTTCATCCTCGGAAATGCATCTTCATTATTCTGGTATTCTCATAGTTTGTGAGTCTTTGTTGTTCGTGCTTTCAGCCCTGGGATTATTTTGACTTGTTTCCTGGTCTTCTGGTACTCATGAAACTTTAACGCTCAAAATTCCAGTCTCAAAAATATTTAGACATGCTTTCTGGCCTCCTGTTTCTTGAGAGTCTTAACCGCTCACAATTTTGGCCTAAAAATACTTCGACATCTTTATGGTCTCCTGGCTCTTGTGATTCTTTAGCGTTCACAATAATTCTAGCACAAAAATACTTTACTGTGAGGATCGCCCGGAGAACACAGTGGAGCATACGGTGGAGGTCTGCCCTGCATGGGCGAAGCACCGCCGTGTCCTCGTCTGGGCGATCGGTGGTGGCGACCTCTCGCGTCCGGCTCTGGTTCAATATATGGTCTGGAGCGATACGACATGGGAAGCGGCCACCTCTTTCTGCGAAGCAGTAATGCTAGCTAGCGAAGGGGAAGGCTAAACGCGAACAACAGGAGAAGACGCCCCGGGCGTCGGGAGTCGCAGGGTGATTCTCGGCCACCGTTGCCGGCCTGCGGACGGCGAACATTGGGTGGCTCGCCTTCCGATCAGAACCACGCCCGGGTCGACGGAGTGATGTGTTCCACGCGTGCCTCAAAGAGCTGTCAGAATAGAAAAATGGGGCTCGACAGGGCCAATGCCTGCCGATGTTGCAGAATTTGTTTAAAAGAGTCACCGTGGCCCTGGAACGCAAAGGGAATTAGGAGGAACACGGATGGGTTTTAGTCAGTAAGAGTCTGACACTCCCTTCTGCTTCACCTAGAGCGGGAAGAGTTATATGATGAAACAGAAGATTTACTAGTAAATCTATTGCGCTCACAATTCCTGCCGAAAAACTACTTTGAAATGTTTCTGGTTGTCAGCGGTTAGGATTAAAAAGTAATTACCAGGAGCCTACTTTTTAATCCTTATCGCTGACAATTACAACCTCAGAAATACCTCAACATGTTTCCGTTCTCTGGGCGCAAAATAAACCTTTAGCGCTTATAATTTCAGCCTGGCCAACATTTTGACTTGTTTTGTTCTCTTGGTACTTTTGAATCCACCGCTCTCAATTCTAGCGCCAGAAATATTTCGGCATGTTTCTTCTGCCCTCTTGGTACTTGTGAATCTTAAGCGCTCACAATTTCAGCCAAAGAAATACTTTGACCTGTTCCTGGTCTGCAGTTAAAAAGAAAATTGTCCAAAAGTACTGTGACATGTTTCTGCTCTCCAGGTACTTGTGAATCTTTAGCGCTCACAATTTCAGCCCTGAAAATACTTTGACATGTTTTTGTTATCCTGGTACTTGTGAATCTAGCTACAGCGCTTATAGACCCAGCCCCAAAAATACTTCAACATATTTCTGGTCTCCTGGTACTTGTGAATTTTTAGCGCTCACAATTCCGGCCCCAAAAATACTTTGACATGTTTCTAGTCTCTTGTTACTTGTGAATCTATAGCATTTACAATTACAGCCCGGAAAAAACAGCTACATACATACATATTTCTGTTTAACTGTTAAAAAATATTCTAACCCAAAAATATTTTAACATCGTTCTATTCTACTGGTGTCCGTTGGACAGCGGAGGTTTAGTAATAATAGGGTTCCGTTGTTTACCCTTTGGGTACGGAACCCTAAAAAAAAACAAGAAATATTCTAGCCCAAAAATACTTTAACATCGTTCTGTTTTCCTATTATTCCGTTTCCATATTTGGTCTCTTGAAACTAGTGAATCTTTAGCGCTAACAATTTAAGGCCTAAAATACATCGACATGTTTTTGGTCTCCTGTTACTTGTGAATCTTTAGCGCTCACAGTCCCAGCCCCAAAAATTCTTCGACATGTTTTTGTTCTCCTGGTACTTTTGAATCTGAAGTACTAAGGTAGCAGAAACTCTAGATTTCCACTTCTTCCTCTATCTCTATTAAGCCATGTAAGTTACCAGGATAAAAACCACTTCTTTTTCTATCTCTATTAAGCCATGCAAGTTACCGGGATAAAAAGTAGCCTATGTTTGATTCCAGGTGGTGATCTATATGTGATATGTGTGCCAAATTTCATCCAAATCAGCCATCATCAATTCAGCCATTTTTGCCTGATTGAGGCACAAACATACAAACATATAACCTTACACATTTATAATATTAGTACATTGGTATAATAAAAAACCCAAGATACACACTCAGCGTTTCAAAAACGTCCGCATAGAACAAGCGCATAATTTAAAATATTGCGCAAACGTCAAACAGTCTCACGTCGCTCGCCTCACTGCATACTTGTCAAAAATGCCAAAATGTTCGTTGACATTTTGCAAAAATATTACGTCAAAAATGTTGAAAAAGGATGAGATATCGTATTTTCGGTAAGTAAAATAATTCATTGATTGGTTTTTGTGGTTTTTATGGCTTAATATATAAAGCTATATGTGATTTTGATTTAATTTGTCTCAAATCTTCACTCAACGGTCCAAGTATAATGCGGCAAATTTCAATGGCCGCTTTGCCGGTGTAAGAACGAAGCATTACAGCCTCCTTTTGTTTTTAGTAGCATAATATAAATGACCCTGTTTTTTTTATTGGAGTCGATTTTTTTATTGCGTCTAATTTTTTTATTTATAAATTATTATTTTTTTGGATTGAGATTTTAACAAATATTCTTGCGTCAAGTATTTTAATATAGTTTTTAATTGAATTCCAAAAGGAGAAGAGGTCATTAATTCGACGATTTTTTTTATGTTCGTAAATATTATATCGATTAATTAAGCGACCACTCATGGGTTCGCGACATGCGGCGTGCTAATGACAGAATTGTCGCTCTAGCAAAATACGTCACAAAAACAACTTAAAATTCTTCACTTCTGTCGGCAGTCGGGATGATGACGAAGAATGTTGTTTTCGATTTTGAACTTATCTCGGACTCGTATAAATTACAGGTAACTATTAAACAAAACGATTTGTTTTATTTGCACATTTTATTTCTAATATTTATATTTTAGTTTTCCTCGTGACCCAATACGATGTGGAGAATAGACATAAATCGTCGGCCAACAAAGGCGTGAAGAATTTTTTCAAGGGTCGTTTATTCAGAGCATTTTTTGGACGCAAATATGTATGTCACTGCAAAAAAAGTTTTCTTAAAACGGCTGTTACGAGGGTAGTGGTAAGTATCTTTCATTAGCCAGAAAATTGAATTTGTCACATGGTATCGTACCTTCATTCAAATATGTAATTCTTTTTTGTAACCATAAATATTTTACACAGGACACGATACCACAGGACCTCAAGATTGTAAGTAACTACGATGAAGAACGAACGAAACCTTAGTGCCGCTTTTTCATAAAATATTATTTCAATTATGGTTTCACAAACTAATAGATTTAAAGGATTTTGGTGGTCTGTGCTACGCTAGTGAATATGTTTACACTGTATGTAGTAAAACAGAGGAGATTATAAGACGAGAACAGCGCATAAATGGTCAACAAAACACAACTAAGGCCTATTTGTGTTCCTTAGTTTTAAAACGTACCTTACATTTAAATATATTTTCTAGTATTGACACACATTTCCTTCAACAACCTGCTCTTTTCTGTTAGTTTCATTATTGATAACTTTCCAAACTGTCTTTATTTTATCATCGGCCTATTTGATAATGTACAGGGCTTTAGCTACTTTGCAAGTATTACTGAAAACCTTCGAATATTTTTACTTATTAAAGGATTCAGTGTTAATGAAATTATCCTATCCTATCCTATCCTGTCCTGTCCTATCCTATCCTATCCTATCCTATCCTATCCTATCCTATCCCATTCTATCCTATTCTAACAAATAATTCTATTAAAATTGAAATGACAATTTTAGTAATGATACTACTCCTTTTATTTAATTTGACACTATGCATGATTAATTGTAACTCTGATACAATCATTGATTAACAAATGAACTTGACTACGGCAAGATTATGTACATTTATCACCTGACAGTGACACTTCACGCATCGTGAAACAGAAATTATGTTGAACAACTCAAATCGTCTAGTTTTACCGAAAAATAAACTGGACAAAGATGTCCAAAGAATGATGCAACCTTTCAACGTTATGCTCTCTATATTCTTTTCGTCTAAATACAAAATAAGAGATAGTTACATCACTCCATGTGATAAAATATGTCCCATAATAATGTTTTTCATTATTACAGCATGTAATATGATTTCTATTTATGTTACAACTGAAATAAATTCTTACGGTGTGACGTATTTAATGGTATATTTGGTATTATTCTTCTTGTGTCGGATGAGCAACATAACGTTGGTCGTTGGTAACATTTTGCTAAGCCGCAGCAACATATCTTTAATTTTGAAGATCCAAGAAATTCATCGGAGCATTGGCATGAGTAGTATCTATATCCGAAGTTATGTGATTTGGACCTGGACCTCATTTTTCTTAGAATTCTGTATTTGTATGACTATGCTTACATGTTTTTACGAATTGTACGAGAATTTCGTTTTCACAGATTTCAGCTATAATTTGGTCTTTCTATCTTTTGATTTCAATTTAATCCATTACATTCGTATTATGATTTTGTTGACAAAATACATGGAACAATGGAATTCACTTACAATCAATCTTGAGCAACACGATGAAAATTATAATACATTATTCAAAATGTATCAAAATATTTTAGAAGCTTACGAACTGGTTAAAATTTGTTTCCGAGTTTTTGTAAGTTCACATTTGTTTATGTCATTATATTAACGTTTGCCATTAAAATTACCTGTTTTCTTTTTGTTTCTAGATTCTATGCCGAACTATTAATTCATTTATTTGTGGGATAGCAGTTTTGCAAATGCAATTATTAGAAATCCAATTTAAGGTGAGTAGACTTTTGTTTTAAGTAGCATAAATTATTTTGACAAAACCTTGAATCCAATAGGTAAGTCTATTGGATTCTAAACCAAATTATAAATTGTTCAGTTGAGTTGGTTTGTTTTACGAAACGCTAAGGTGTCGACCTATTACAAGCGAAAATCGCGCAAATATAGATACGAAACGTTCGGAAAAACCGGAAAGCGCCCTCTATCGGCGTTACGATGCTGAATTACCATATAGTTAGGTCTACAGAATTTCGAAGCTGTGGAAAAATCTGACTTCTAAATTAACGTAAAAAAAGATACGGCCGTTTATGCCGCAAAAACATATATTTCGACACTTTCAAGGGAATTAAAATTTATAAGGTATTTTTCGTTGATTGGCATTTAAAATCATCTTTGACTACAAGTATAGGGGAAAACCTGAAAACTATACATTTGTAATTAAATCATAAAAAATAACTTAAAGTCTTCATTTAAAGTAATGTACTGACAAGTGCAAGTCGGACTTGCCCGAGACCGACTCGCACTTGCCAGGTTTTTTTATATTTTTGTTCTAACCGTTATTAATTGGTTGTTTCCAGCCTGAGTACTCCTCTTCGTATGTAATCTTAGCTGTGATTGGATGTATAGTACATGATTTGTCACTGATAGTTATAACCAGCTTGCACTCTGAGAAATTCTATATAGCTGCAGAAGAAGCCAGAACAGCTTGTATTCTGCGTGTGATGGATACAAACTGTCCCGGTTAATTTAATGTTTTTTTTAATTCAAATTATTTATTTATAAAAAATATTTATTTGTTCCCATAGCAATTTCAAGGAATCCTCACTAGGTGCTCTCCCCTACACCCACCTAAGGAACCTACATGCCAAGTTTCAGCTTTCTACGACCTCTAGTTTTTGCTGTGCGTTGTCTGTCAGTCACTCAGTCAGCCACTCATCGGTAACGGAGGAATTCTGTATATTAGGATGAAGTATGGGGCAGTCAATTTTTCCTGTAGTGTAAAGTCAACAAAGCTATTTGGTATACAGGCAAAAATACAAATTTTTCCACAGCACTGCCAATGTTATATTTCTAATGTGTGCATTACATATTTTTAAGCTTTTGACATACTTACGACTGTAATGTACAATGATTGTCTACTCAGCACACTCACAACATTGTTTAAAAGTAGTTGCAAGTTAGCTGCCTGCATACCCAATAGCTTTGTTGACTGTACATTTATTGATGAGCACAATGACCCGTTTCACTTTCGTTTTGATAAACGCTGTAAAAAAGTTGTAAAATCTATTGTTATAGAGAGTCACCAACATCTCTGCAAGCAAGTGCTACAAGTTAATCGGACCTTCAGTAAAGTGTCTGCATGTGGGCTGTTTACTATTGACGCCTCTCTACCGATACCTTTGACGTTTATCTTCGCTCAGTATATTATTGTGCTGCTACAGTGTGCGTTTTTGTAAAAATAAATCTGCATACAGTAGAGAACGATTTCATATTGTGGAAAAGTATTTCAAATGTATTTTTAATTATTAAAAAAAAAACATATATAATTGTTTTAAAGTTTTTCTGAATATTTTTATGTGATCTAAATAAAATACGTTTATTTTATTAATTGTTTTATTAATTTTAGGAAATCTTACAGTTTTTGCATTACAGTAGAAAGTAACGATATGTAGAAGCTATTTAGAAGTTACCACTTATACAACGTTGATACGACAGAGGGGCATTAAATTACACTACGTATACTATACGTGTTTAGTATTAATCCGATACGGTATAAAAATAAAAAGCTACAAAATTGAGATTTTTTTTCTTTCAAACAAACTAAATAGCTTACAAATCAGAGTAAAACGCAACACCCTGTGCAAATAAATTCAACTGACCTAGGGAAAAGCGGCAACGTCGCGCACGCGCCTGAGCGCGGTGTGGGTAGGTATAATAAAATTGTGGTCGGGCGGGCGGCCGGCGGTGGCGCAGGCGCGAGCTTAGGCCTCCGCTCGCGCCCGCTTTTATGATAGGTAAGGTTTTGAAGTAGGTACGCACACAACAACAATCACAACAAAAACACAAAATTTTTAAATTCTCGATGTGTGGAGGACACATCGACAATTTAAAATTCACAATTCACAAAAAAAAAATCACAAACATACCTAATTCACAATTAAAATCATGTCCGTGTAGTCTGCCGCCGTGTTAGTTACACGAGGCATTGTTGAACACTTTAATTACACGCACACACAACCAAAGTTTAATTACGTGTCCTATCACAATAAAAAACAGTCGATCACAAAAAAAAAAAACACTAACACTAATAATAATAATCCCAAGTTACGTGTCCTGTCACAATAAAAAAAGAAATACTGTCTTAAACTTATTTAGTATCTTATCACAATAACAAAACAAAATCAATTGTTTGGGCGCGGGCGCAGCAGCTTCCGTGTTACGTAACATACGTTCCGGAAGGAAGACATCGGCACACTGAGGCCCCACTTACCGATCGCAAATATCTAGAATGCAATAACAACACACTGACCTATTTCTATTTCTTTTACGCGCGGTATGTTTTGCTATGATTGTCACTCTCGTAATGAAAGTGCAAGTGTGTGTTTATTGCTTCCTTTTTTGGCGTGCCATCTTTTTAGTGAAAATTTGGTTGTACTTATGAATTGCGTCGGAGCGGCAACAACGCATCGTAGGTTATACTCGATTTATCGTTTTAAGGTGCATGACCGATGCGTAGGCATAATCAGCTGTTAGGAAAAAAATACATCGTGTTCAATTGAGGCAAAAACTTAAAAAATTATTTGCGACTAAACTACTGCTCCTATTTAATTGATTTTTGGTACAGAGCTTGGAAATGGTACCTAGTATAGGCAGTTTAAAGGAAAGCCCCTCTGTCGTATCAACTCGGTATATTAATATAATGTGAGTATCGATAACAATCTCACTAAAACAGCTTAAATAACGCATATGCTCATTTCATGTTCAAAAATATACAACAACAATTTAACCATAAACAGTGGTCAAGCACCTATTTACTTCAAAAGCAATCAGCTAAAGTTTTCTTGACTTTTTAACGATACTGGTGATGACAAACCATATTAAACCTATGACAAACACTTATCATGAATGCGTTCTTTCTATAGTTAGTTCTAACTTGCAGAACATGAAGCGATCTACGAAGAAACGCACACGGTACACGAAGTTCAATCTTACTCACCTACTCAGGGATGTCAGTAAATCCGTTCATGATGCTACAAAAGTAAGTAAGATTTGCAATTTTCATTCGCTAGTGAAGAGGTAGAATATCTTGATGTTGATTGGAAGAAGTAATACTGTAACCCAAGTATCTTGGCCCCAAATAGCCCAAACCTGTGATTATCAATAAGGTAGCAGTATATTATGAGCCAAACGAGGGCCTCAGATGCTGCAAGAAAAGCGACGGAAGAAATAATTACTTATACATATTATAAATCTATTTAAAAGACGTTTTTGTACATTCAAAATAATTAAAAAAGTATAGCCAAAGAGATAAAGGATAACTAACAGAACCCATTTCCATCATTTTAGGATTGTTTGTCTGTTTAGATATTCAGGCATCACGCAAAAAGTACAAAAATAATGTAGATTACTTTCATCATTAAAATTGTACGTAATTAGCAGTATAACTTAGTTTTTGTTTTATCGTAATCAATAACATTGTTCGAAAGTTAAAAATTACGCACCGTACAATGGAACTTTTGGTAAGATAGACTACTTTACCGGACGCTCCATATAACGGAGCGTGCGGTAAAGTAGGTACTTACGTGCCGTGCGTATCCTGTATGGTTCTTTTTTTTAATTTCCTAAAAATGTACATGAATTCCACCAAGGAGTTCAAAACACAAAAATAAGAAAATTTCAGAAGCTAGGAGGTGAAAAAAAGCATCGTATACTTTCCAGTGCTCCCTTATATTTTCAATAATATAACACAACAATACTATATTCATTTTTCCATGATGGGAGGGTTGCGAATACCACAGATTAAAAATGATTGCCACATAAAACTAAAGCTCATTCATTTTAAATAGGTAAGTACTTTAAATTCAACTAAATTAAATATGGAACATCCAAAAACTAATTCATTTCAAGTATTTTAAAGTTCAGTTTTAAAAATAGAATATGATCAAAATAATAAAAGATAACAGTTAATAAGTTGAATGATTGAACCTCCTTGGAAGCGCTCTTGCTCAATACGTTTCAATTTAATACTATAGACATAGAGACTACTGATTTCGACTGATATCTAAAAACAAGAAGTTTGTCTCATTACCTATTGTACTGTTTTCTCGCCAATGTGTTGTAAAACGTTATATGATACAGGCTCGGATATTGATATTTATAAACTCGTGACTATGGTAGGGTGTGTAATGTATGGTTTAATATCAGATGGTATAATATTACTTGAAATAACGTTCATATGATGAAATTTTCATATGCAATAAAAACACTTAACCTAATTTCATTTGATCTAATGTTATATTTCATTTAACTTTCAATTTCTCTAATAACATTTAGTATAACGTTCGTTTCATGTAATTTTCAATTCGTATAATGCTTTTTTCACATAGGGTTCTTTTGACCTAATGTTCATATTAGGTACCTAATTTTTAAAGGTAACGCACTGTTCTTGAGAAAAACAAATTATATTATAACGTAACCTCATCGCAGCTGCATCTGCATCGTCTCTGGCGCTGCGAGAAGTGCAAAACCTTCGCCCTTACGTAATAAAGTATAGGCATCCTTGCTCACCTCCTCCGCGCCTCCGGTTTTTATACACTCTCTAGGGGTAGCAGCCAAAAGACTACTAACTGCGAGCCGGTTGCCACATCGTAGAATGTGACCATTTTATGAAATGGGCACTTCAATTCTAACTTTCGACGAATATTTTAGTAACTGAATATTATACCAATTGAATATTATTTCAAATGTGCATTATTTAAAACATTCATTATAACATATAAAATCAGGCTAAATGAAATTATATCAATAATTCGTTATATCATTTTTGATCGTTATATTAAACAAAAGTACATTAAATGAAATTAGGTTATATGAGGCCTTTTTTATAATTTCAAACGTTACACACCCAACTTAATATTATAAATAACTATTGTAATTAAAGTTTTCAAAAAGAAATTAATAATCATCACGTAACACCTGCACGTACACGTAACGCCATCTATTGAAATTAAATAGTAATACTTAGTACTGTTTCATGAATGAATGCATGGAAATAACACCATAACATATTGTTGAGTTATTTTCTTCAAGGTTAAGCAACGCTTGCCAAGGTCAGTCTGTGGACAGGTGATCATTTTAACACACCGAGAAGAGATCTTTGGTAGTCGTTACGGATTGTCAGAAGTCGAAAATCTGACACCGAAGTATTGTACGGTTGTAGAAGTTTAAAATTCTGGTAATCATCTGAAAAAAATTGACTTTGTCAAAAAAACCCGACCGCTAGAAACGACTGAAAATTTCGAAACAAGTCGCTTTTCAAGCAGTCCGATACAGTTGGTGGCTTAAGATTATTGATTGAACTGCATCAATTCTCTTCCTACATTTTAGTGAGTTACATTTTTGGAATTGTCTCCTTGAGCCCTTTATCTTGATACCCCATTTGATAGGTTTTGTAAATTAATACATTTATGAAGGCATAATATGGCTCCAAAAATCTACCATTTTATTTTTTATAGAACCAGTGTCACTCTCACAATCAAGATGAATCTAATGACACCTCTCAAGCTAAAATCCATCAAGCCGTTCAGGCCGCAGAGCGTGACAATTATACATACATACTCTCAAAAAAAGTAACCCTCCTTCTGTCGCAGTCGGGTAAAGAGGCTGGGCAGATGATGCTTCATGTTAAAAAACTGAAATGATTTGCGAAAAACAGTGAATCTACAGCTGTTAATAAAAACTGTAAGGTTGGCAAAACTGGGCACAGATTACAAACATAATTTTGTTTCAATTTCCTTTATTCACTAGGGAGACGGCCTTAATGACATCCCGGCATTTAATTGAATTTAGGATTCCCAAGAATAAATTCATAATAACATTTTTGTCACACAGTTACCCTATTCTATAGACGGCCTAAGCTACGCCAGCCTGTTCATTAAATGTTCCATTAAACACATTGCCTGGATATCATTCAGGCCGCTGATTAAACCGCCGTTCAATGAAAAGGCCAATAAAACGACAGGTTAAAGCCAGTGGGCTGCGACAATAATAA
This sequence comes from Lacanobia wlatinum, assembly GCA_947578705.1. Taxonomy (NCBI): domain Eukaryota; kingdom Metazoa; phylum Arthropoda; class Insecta; order Lepidoptera; family Noctuidae; genus Lacanobia; species Lacanobia wlatinum. The sequence goes on from OX388040.1 coordinate 6,099,431, forward strand.
TAACGATTTACTTTTTTTAATATATGCCTAGCCTTTTCCCAACTATATTGGGATCAACTTCCGATCAGCTCGGCGGAGTCTCGGTATGTTAAATAATGTGGTCACCTATCCACAGACCGACCTCAGCAAGAGTTGGTTAACCATGAAGATCGACCCATGCGACTGTTATTATTTAGCTACGAGCTCCTCATTCATATTCGCATTCGCATTTGCATTCGCGAATATTCGCATATTTTTGCATGTTCGCATATCGCATTCGCGAAATTAATGCGATTCACACTGTCACCTCAAAATTCACTTGTTTTGTTTACGAAAACACCGGCGCGAGCGGAATGACACTTAAATCAGATGTGTTCGTATTAACACGGCTATTCTCAGAACGAAAAACAGACGGAATGTACTTCGTTCGAACGGGACTGCCGCTAATGTTACCAAGCCATAGACAAATGGCGCCAAATTTAAAAAAAATAAAACAGAATATTCGCATTCGCATTCGCTTTCGCGAATGTTGGCAGCAGATATTCGCATTCGCGAATGTCCAAAATATGACATTCGTTACATCACTAATTGGGATCAACTTCCGATCAGCTCGGCGGAGTCTCGGTATGTTAAATAATGTGGTCACCTATCCACAGACCGACCTCAGCTAGAGTTGGTTAACCATGAAGATCGACCCATGCGACTGTTATTATTTAGCTACGAGCTCCTCATTCAATCAGTACCTACTTAATATGGATTTCAAAAATGCGATTATTTTTACACAATAAATTGATTCTATGAACCCGATAAAACTTTTAAATATAAAATGTAAAAATGAATTAAATTAAATAGTGTTCTATAATCTGTAATTGTTATTGAAAATCAAAGAAACTGTGTTTCTTTTTGGGCTGGACGAAATTAAGAATCAACTTGATTCATCAGTTTCTTTGTTTCGTAGTTTGAAGACTATCTACCACCATTGGTTCGATAGACGGTTTTGTTGATTTTGACACCTACCTCGCGGTAGGTATGTTCCAGGGCTGGTCGGCATTTCAACCGGAAGAGATGATACAGTGCTCTGCATTAGGTAACCTCTTCCTATTTTCTTAATTTTGAAAGATCAGGATACGCAAAGTTTAAAGTAGATTTTATCAATGCAACACATATTTTTCGACATCTACGCGAACGAAGTCGCGGGCACAGCTAGTGTAGTAATAACAATATATCTGAACTGATAATAAAATTAATGTTATTATTCATTAATGTTAAATTTGAAAATGTTTAACAATAGTTAAAAAAACCCGAAAAACATCTAGAAAAGCAACAATAAAACATTGATCAACAGATTAAGACAAATTCATTTCAAATTGACAAGACAATTTTGGTAATTACAGTAATCTTTTTATATAATTTGACATAGTACATGATAAAAAAAATCAAAAAAATCATTAAGTATGTCAAATTTATACTCATGAACACGAACTAGATCAACATGGATGAATTGATTAATCTATCAGTGATACTTCTAGCAACTTGAAATATACATCATGTGGCACAGACCAAAGTGTCGAGTTGAATTATTTCTAAATAATAGACTGGACGAAGACGTTCGAAGAATAGTTCAACCGTTCAACATTACGCTCACTGTATTCTTGTCTTCTAAATACAAAATTAGAGATAGTTACATCACACCATGTGACAAAATATATCCCACTGTAATGTTTTTTATTGTAACAGTATGCAATGTGATTTGTTTATGTGTTGAGTATACCAAATTCCTCAAAGACAACATTACGGCAGACAGGAACACTTATATGTATATTGTGGGGCGCTCCAACTAGGGCTTCTGGAACGCCCCCGGAATCGATTCAATAAAACAGCCTTTAAGCGATTAAATAGATTATTATATTGAGCAGGAGCTCTCAAGAAAAACTTTACAGAACCGTCATCAAAACAAATCAATCATTATATGTCAATATTTTAAACCTATCCTAAATTCCTAATTCTTCCCAAGCTTTTTTAATTATTAAATCGACGGAGGTTCCCGGAGGGTGAGCCATCCAAGGAGGTTGTATCACATGAGCTACGCCCTCACGAATAGAAGATGCTAGGAAAGTCTTCCTGTAATCTTTTATTCCAAGCTTTGGAAGAGTTAAGCACCTACCTAACCCTAACCAGGAGTCCCTACCTCTGGGAAGACTCTTTGCTGACAGGGGGGCATATGCTTCTGGAGAAGCAGCTTCAGTCATGTCCTGCGATAAGCATTATACTTTTAAATTCTTATGCGCCATTTACGCTGGACAATAACGCAGACATGCTGAAACCCTGCTGCAGCAAAACTTCCCTAAAAGCCGCAACACATCGCCGAACGTAAACAAAAGAATGTGGAAATTCACATCCATCCAGAAGGGATTGACTTCACGAAAGCTACCCTAACTATTCTACGCGGCAGCCAGACGGTTAAGAAGCGAAGGTCTATTCTGTCAAAGAATTAACTCCTAACATCGAACTCACTCCAGTAATCAAAGTCTGTTAGAAAATGTAAGAATTGAAACTATTTGCCTCCATCGAACAGCTCAACCAATGGTGACAACTTGCCACCCCTTGCGAAGGCTATGCCCCGTATGCAAAGTTGGTATCACCGCCCATGGAGTCCTTTAATCGCGTTACAGTGAACGCTGAAACCTTAATACAAATATAAAACTGGAATAACTTCAGCCTAGCTAAATATCGTTATTACTCGCGACCTTCTCTTCTCCACCCGGCAGCATCATCGAAGTAGTCTATCATCATCCGTATTCCAACATCACATGAAAAAGAAAAACCGATTAATAAACTATTCAACATACCAAACTAAAATTATGTTTTGTTTACATAAATATGACATAAATGATTATAGTATTGACATTTGATTTAACATCTTGCTTTTTCCTACCATAGATCAGTTTTTTTTTAAATTCTTACGTAAAATGGTTTCTACCTATTTACATGAACAATCTATAAGGCTCTATATACATTTTACATAGTTAGTCTGTCACCTATGAGTTCCAAATAAACTTCCTACTACCATACCTAGCAGTCTGTTGCATGGAAGTACGAAGTACCACTTCCATACACCAAATTCTATTCATCCTGTGTCCTTTTAAGTTTGTTTGACACATTAACAAATTGTTTTTAACGTTGTCATGCCAACCTATGACTGAACTGATACTAGCCAATACTTCGGGTTTCGTTGCTATTAAAAATTAATAAAACTATATGCTAACAGATCAGCAAAGAACTTGAGAATAACTAGCATATACCTAACTAGAAAGTGTAAAAAGTGGAAACTCAAATAACTAAACTCTTCAAAATAGAACGTTTCCTGACTTTATAATTGTGTAAAATAATCTCATATTTCTTCCTAAAATATTTCCATATAAAAATCAAAGGTTGCTGAACTATCAAATCATTTATGGAATATCTTGTATGATTTGATGTATATGATTTCTCTTTCAGTTTGTAAATATAAGTGGAATATTTCTGTGTCTTACTTCTCACCCTTATTTTCTTTATTTTTCGGGCTCGAAGGGGAAGCTTGTACTCACAACAAGTTACGTACTCATGTCTCTTCAGGGCATTATGTGTGTGTATGTTTGTGTGTAAATTCTTCCTATCAAATAAAATCAAGTCCCTAACAATTTTATTTTCTAATCTACTCTTTGCCTTTCTGGCTGAAATTATATTTATTGAGGAATTTGAAGCAACATTCGACGACACGGCGAGTTGTGCTTCGTACTGGACCATCTCCTTCGGTCCGTCTTCCATCGAGGCAGCTCCTTCGTCCTGGTTATTCTTCCAGCAATCCACTTCGACAGCTTCCACATCAGGGTCGACAGCTTCCACATCAGGGTCGTCAGTGGGACTGGGTTCTGGTTCGTGCATCAAAATCACCTGGTTTTCTGGAATGAGACCGGATATAAATATTGGAACGGACACACCAGCTTGAACACTTTCCTCCGTTCCGTCCAGTTCCGTCTCGACTATGTTTAGGCTGCTCTCTCCACAGCTCTGCACATCATTGTCCTCGTGGTCATCATATTCTTCATAGTCACCAGATTTAAATTGTGAATCTTCAATTTTCACGCTAGAATATAAGATTGCATCATTATCGAGATTCACAAGCGACACAAGCTCTTGCTGTCTGCATCCGTCGGATACTTTGGCACTCGTCTTTTCAACATGAACTAAACATTTTAATGCCCTTTGTTTACAGGCTGTGCATTTGCACGGGAACTCGTTTCTTATCTTGTCGCATAGCAATTCAAAATCGATACCGTCATGGTACGTGTAGTTATAGAAATATTTGGCTGCGCTTTCCATAAATGCGCCCAAAATCAGTGCGTAATCGCTCTCACGCCATTCGCTACTCACAGCGACGAGCCTGAATTCTTCTATGAATTCTTCAAAACAAACTCTGTCTATACCGGTATATAACAACATGTTTTCCAATTCAAAATTTCAATATATAAAAACCACTTAGCTTTGTTGTCCAGGCGTTCTAGCTATCGCCTGACCATCAATATCTCGTCCTCCTTCGAGATACTTTATAAAAATAGGGCTTCGTGCTATATACGCTTAGCACACGCATTACTATAAAATGGGGGTCTTCATGCACTTTTTTTACGCAGTGCATACGCGAAAAATTATCTTTATACAGTGTACGCCCTGTATACGCGAAAAACGTACTTTTCTATTTATTAAGTACCCGGCGCCTCCGCCACATGTGGGGCGCTCCAACTAGGGCTTCTGGAACGCCCCCGGAATCGATTCAATAAAACAGCCTTTAAGCGATTAAATAGATTATTATATTGAGCAGGAGCTCTCAAGAAAAACTTTACAGAACCGTCATCAAAACAAATCAATCATTATATGTCAATATTTTAAACCTATCCTAAATTCCTAATTCTTCCCAAGCTTTTTTAATTATTAAATCGACGGAGGTTCCCGGAGGGTGAGCCATCCAAGGAGGTTGTATCACAATATAATCCTAAGATTGCTTTGTTTTGTCTTTAATTGGATCAGTTACTTAACACTGGTCTGTTGTAACATCGTGCATAGCCGTTGCAATGTTTCCCTTATTTTGAGAATCCAGGAAATTCATAGAAATATTGACATTAGCAATAACGTAAAATGTTATATAATTTGTAATTGGATCACTCTTTTGACTATTGTTTGTATCTCTACACTGACATTCACTAGTTATCACGCTATCTTTGGGAAAGTTATCTTTATAGACATAAGTTATTATGTTATAAATGTTGCATACGACATTAATTTATTTTACGGTATTCGCCTCATGATATTGTTGACAAAATATCTCAATACATGGATTAACGACATATTGAAGATTAATATTGAAGAAGAAAATGACACTAATTGTACAAAAATATTTGTGATTTATGAAAATATTTTAGAAGCTCACACCCTCTACAAAAAATGTTTCCAAATTTTGGTAAGTCGATGCTTAGTCACAATTTTTGCATTCTTATCAAATGTTTTGCGTTGTAGCCTTGTTTCGATTTCTTCATAATGATACTGATTTTTTAGGCACTATGTCGAACGATAAACTCTTTTCTTAGTTGTTTATGTCTAGTAGAGACTCACTTACTACAATTGGATGACCCACGCGTGTCCCAAAAAGATGTAAGTATGGGTACTTCATTGTTATATAATATTGATTGAATCAAATTCTAGATATTGAAAAATTGTTTGAAATATTTTGCTTGTCACGCTTAGGCGTAAAGAACAAAACAACCTTTGCTTTATGCGAGAGTGACAGCAACTGATCTAATGTTGGTCATTGCAGTATATCTAGGTAGGTAAGCTTGGGTTAATATTAAAAAAGAAAACATTTTAGGTCGTCATGTATCTGTGCAATGTGGCCATCGGATGGATTTTAAAGAACATTGCACTTCTATTTATAACAAGTGCTCAATTTGAGAAGTTCTATATATCTGTGGAGGAAGCTAGGTCAGCGTGTATACAGCGTGTCATGGATACGAATTGCTCAAGTAAGAACTACTTTGACGGCACGATTGGCGCAGTGGTTGAGCGATTGACTGCTGCGCTGCGTGTCGTGGGTTTGATACCCGCACGGAACAAAATTATTTGTATGGCCTACAAATAGTTGTTCCGGGTCTGCCTGTTTGTGTATGTTTATAAACAGTCCCACGATACAGGAATAATTCCTAGTATGGGGAAACAATTAAAAAAAAAAGACGTTTTGGTTAAAAAAAAATACTTTTTAGAGGAGCTGAACTTGCAGCTTTTAATCAAAGAAAATAATTAGTATATAATTGAGATGCATGTTAATTAATACAACAGTGTCTCGCTTGCTACTTGCTGCTAGCCACTCTTGGGCAAAGACCTCTCTAAATTCTTTTCGTTGCTCCTTTTTCTCTGCACCTTTTTTGCCAATTTCTAAGAAGACATACATGTTGTCCCGCCATTCTCCTTCCTGATCTCGTGATTTTCTGACCCATACATTAGGTGTCATATTTTCTTACATATAATTGTAAAAAACCTACTATTTTTCTTACTTGGTTATTTTTGAAGCTTCATATTGTTACAGAACGTATCAAACATCTTTGCAAGCGCGTGCTGCAAGCTAACCGGACCTTCAATAAGATGAATGCATGTGGGCTGTTTACTATAGGCGCCTCTCTACCGATACCTCTGACAGGACTACTGACTAATTACATTTTTGTATTGTTGCAGTTTGCCTTTTTGTAGTGCCATTGAAAAGTTTGAAAACATCATAATCATTCATAGTGAACGTGGCGAGTAAAGTTTTTTCTTTTATAACAATTGTTCAATTTAGCTTGATAGAGCGTACCTTTGACAAGACTCAGTGTAGTTACTATCAGGTAGCAGAAAATAATAGTAGACAAAGAAGTCAATCAGGCTGCTTAAGTAAAGCTGAGCTGGTCTTGTCTGTAAGTTTGAAAACTACCGATGGACCAAAAAACTAATGAGTGCATGTTAAAGATCAAATGAGAGGTGGTCGACAAAGAAAAAGGTAGAAAGACAAATTTTGGGTAAGCAGATTAAAGCTAGGGGCCGCCTAAGCAAAAGAGTACTACTATTAGATGATGATAGATGAGATGCGTGAAAAGCACTCAAATATTTTATTATATTTTAATCATACATTAATTAAGAAGGGATCGGTATATAAATAATAGGTAAACTAAAGTTGTAGGGGATGATGTCATTAGGGTCACACGAACGAAGAAAACACGGGGTGAAATTTAAGCCCTTTACTGTTCAGCAGCAAAGTTACAAGTTTTACAGCAAATTAATTTAAAACTTAAGCAGAAATTTAAAATAGGCGCGGTCCACACAGCCAAGTCCGCTTGGGCAAAGCCCGGGACTTAGTCCTCATATCCACAAATTAAATTTCGTAAGGGATTTGGAACTAGGAATCCAACTATCAGGGGTGTTCTACGTGAACTTTTCTAAGTTGTACGAGGAACCGAGGATGCACCTCACTGCTAGTTGGAAGATAGTCTGATTTAAATTACAATATCCTTCGATGGTCATTAAGTCGCGGAGAATCCTAGCCACTTGTCTCACTGCTGGCGATCAGCGAGTAGCGAGTAAAGCTTGAAACTCGAAACGAGTTGGCGAGCAGCGAGTATCGAGTGAAAAGTTTCGATAGTTTTGACGCTCGGCTTTAAGCGAGTGCTTTTCTGCGGCGGGCGATTACTCGCAATACTCGCTCCGGCTGGCACTGTAGGTATAAATTACCGCTGGTTGGTGAGTTCTGACCGCCAAGCGAGCATCGCCGAGCGAGTGTCGCTGAGTGCAATTTTTGATAGCTCTTGTCGTTGCGATCAATTACTGGTAAAAACCGGCAAGCCGGCAGTGTTAACAGCTAGCTATCGACTATAATAATAAAAAAAATATAAAAAGTGCGACGTTAGAGTACAAGTTGTTCAAAAAAAAAACAATTTTATATAGCTAAAACATCGAAAGTTAAAAAAAAAAAAACAAGCAAATTAAATAAGTAAAAAAAAACAGCATAAAATAAAAAAAAACAAATGAGATGTGTGTTTGAGTGTGCTGATGTTAAAGTCTGTGAAGGTCATGGTATTCCCAGTTAAAAGATGAGAGAATTTGCTCCGATTCATCGTACGACAAACCTAATAGCCATTTTTTAAGTACATTTTACACAAAGAGAGGGAGAGTCCTTTTGTGTCTATGCAATATGCAAACTACTGGTGACTTAATTATAAATCACGTTGTGAAGGTAGGCGGGACAGCATCTAGCTAACAGAGAGTTGGTTCGTTGCAGAGGTATATGAAAGACGCGTTTGGAAGTTATAGAGTGATAGTCTGGCCGGAGCTTTATGGTTTTGTGAGTACGGAGGTATGCATTGAGAATGTACAGTTGACGAACACGTAAAACTTGAAACTTTGTATAGGGTGTCAGTCGGGTACAGAAATGGTTTTTTTAAGATAGCTTTTATAATGGCTCTGTGGGTTCTTTCTAGCTCAATCATTATTGTTTTCCTAGCTCCAACTCAAATAAGTGTCACATTGCGAAGTAAAGCATTCGCATGATGTCTTTTAGAGTGCGGTCCCTCCATTTCTTTATAACGTGTATAAGTTTCCTCACTTGACCCAAAATAAATTGAATGCGGCCTTTAAACGAAATCATCATCATCATCATCATGACAGCCGAAAGACGTCCACTGTTGGACAAAGGCTTTCCCCAAAAAGGGAGGGTTTGCCATAATCGCCACGCTTGGCAGGCGGCTTGGCGATCACAGTGGATGGTGTTGCGTTTTACAGAGAACGCTGCTGCCCATTCTCTAGTAAGTCCCTTAGTCGCCTCTTACGACACCCACGGGAAGTGATGGGATGGTATTATTCTTTTCCTGCACCATACGGCACCGGCCGACACCATACAGCACGACATTTTAAACGTCAGGTTTTTGTTTGTTAGGATAATAGGACCTTAATAGCGAATAGACTGTGTTCGGATAATGCAGTCGCAAGAGGAGTCTTCGAGTAAGGTGTTTTGATGGTTCTGACAAGTGTGAAAATTTAATGTTAGGTCGGGTAGGTAGTGGGTAAGATGAATGAGTTTTGTAAAATGTGATTAGTTTAGTTTTCTTTATGTTTATTGTAAACAAGTAAAAGTGTAACTTTGTGTAAATTTTGATTGAGTGTTTGCGCTATTTTTGCTAATCCTTCATCTGCATGGCAGAAGACCTGTTCCCAGGTTTGACCGTGAAACGTGGTTACCGTGTCGTCTGCGTAAGATATTATGTTCCGCGTTTGTCAGTTTGATTTCTAGTATGTCGTTCGTGTATATTATGAATAATATTGGGCCGAGTAGACTTCTCTGCGGGACTCCAAAATCAATAGAGAATTGTTCACTTGAAAAGTCACCTGATTTTACGTATTGACGGCAATTGGTGAGGTAACTGTGAAACCATTCAAGTGGTTTTCCAATTGTGTCTAGTTATTTAAGAAGAAGTTGTGTTGAAATGTTGTCCAACGCTAAATGTATGTGTATCTTTTACTCACACGAGATCTATATATTTTGTCCCTTTCCTCAGCAAGTAAATAGAAAATAGTCGAAAGCTAATCGCTTCCTCGCCGGCGGTGAGACAAGTGCCTTCACACTGCGATTCAGAAACGTGACGTAATTCCACTACACCATCTAACGGCGTTCGGCGGAATTTCCACAACAGACGGGGTCACTGAATCTTCTGCATGACAGGTTTTATACAATAATAAACATAAAGTAAGTGTGTTACAAAGTGTTTTAAATGAAATATTTAATTTAAGAAAAAATTAAATAGTAAAATTCTTTAAGTTGTAACGGAAAATATAATTGTATTAGTAATAAAATAAATGTTTTATTATTTTATTTATTTATTAATAAATGCAATCATCATCAGTGGCTTTTTAATTCCAATATCAATTAGTATTAAGAGGTTAACATCAAATATTTTTATGATGACTGACGATGTCAGTCGAAGATTAATCAAGGAAAAAGTAATCCTTATAAGTAGCTTGATAATAACAAGATTGATGATAATAATTATATTAGATAATTACGTACTTAGAAAGTAACTGAATAAGCCAAAATCAATTATTACTAAAATAATATTCAGTTTAAATCAGTCAACGGTAACGAAAACATCTACAAAAGCAATCATGAGAAATGAAAGTCCTTTTAAATTCTTACTTAATGGTAGGTTAGACAAAGACGTTCAAAGAATAGTTCAACCTTTCAACATTATGCTCTCTGTATTCTTATCTACCAAATACAAAATAAGACATAATTATATCACTCCATGTAAAAAGATATACCACGCTTTGCTTATTTGCCTAGTAATATTTTACAATGTATTTAGTGCCTGTGATATGATCTATAACATCAGTGGTGCAACCCAAAAAAAATTAAAATACAATACTGTGTTTATAACTTTTTGCTTTTGTTATACATTGAACTGTTTCAGCTATATACTACTAATCATTTGTAACATTTTACATAGCCGTAGCAACGTCTCTCTCATTTTGAAGATACAAGAAATTCATAGGAGCATTGATATTAGCAGGAGAATCCGAAGTTATATTATTTGGAATTGGATCTCTGTTTCAATCGTCATCTGTATTTTATTTTCTTCTTCAACTCTCTACTATACATTCGTTGGTTCAGTCAGTTTTGTAGATTTTAGCTTTACTATATCTAAAACTGCATTTGAAGTCAATTTTGTTTATTGTTTTCGACTGATAACTTTGTTGACCAAATACCTCGAAGAATGGGTGAACAAAATACGAACATTAAATGGCGAAAATTGTGACAAAGTGGTTGCGAACTATCAGGATATATTAGAAGCTTTCAAACTTTGTAAACCATGTTTCCAAGTGTTGGTAAGTACACAATAATAAGCAAACCTGCTGGGTAGAAGATACATCCGTGGTATACGTCTCCACTACCAAGCTCCTCAACATATGTTGCCTCCTTTGCGCTACGTCTTGCAGCATAACTATTATGTTAGCAACCGTTTTCGGGAGTCCATTTATTGAAGGTGCAAGTGGGTGCAAGTCACATTATTGGTCAGCTAGGAAGCATCTAACGGGGCTTCTGCAAGTTGGCTTCAGCCTCTCATACATACAAACTGACGAGAGTCTGAATGAAGAAGCGGTATACAAGGGACTCACACCACTCTACTTTGCTTATCGGAACTGGTGCACACCTGCATTGCAATTCTGTAAACATGTCGAATTGAGGGCTTGTGAGTGTGCTGTCATCCATTTGATTACATGGATTGACAGCTCACTTCGCAGGCGTGGTCCGTCGGGGGGGGGGGGGGTCGTGGGGATCATGATTCCGAGGTGGGGTGCTAAAATTTCCAAGCTCATTTCACGTGCTGTAAAATCCATATTTTTCAAAGAAGAATAGAATAGAATACTCTTTATTATGTACACCGTCGGTGCATCGGTATGAATGAAGAAAATAATGTAGCATATATGAGACAATGAACTAAACTTTTTTCGGGCCTACTTCGCCCGCTCTAGCATCCTTAGCGCACCAATTTACGCTTATATGTACAAAAAAAAAAACATTTGTACTAGATGTGGTATGAAGAAAATCTAGCTTCGCTCAGCCTAAAATCCTTTTAGTTTAATGGCTTAAGTCGATTAAAAAATGTACTTATGGATGAATGACAAGAAAAAAGTTTGCGTTTCCGAGTCAAAGACTTAAAATTTTACGAGCTCGCCTTGCTCGCCCTGGCATCCTTAGCTCTCTAGTGGACGCTTAAAACGATAAAAATAATAAAAATTTGAATGAGTGGCAAAAGAAAATCGAGCTCGCTTCGCTCGCTCTAGCATAAGTAGTTCTCCATCATAAATATCTATTTCTGTGTTATGAATATGAGAGATAAAAAAGTCCAAAATATCCGAGACAAGGTCCTAAAAAGTTTTGAGCCTCTTCGCTTTTTCATACATTTTAAGTTCTTTTCGGAAAAAAACTTTTCAGTTGAATTCACATACGTAACCCATCAGAGGTACTTCAAATTTCACCCTAGTTTTGCCCGCGAAAACTTAAAGGTATTGTTATTAGGGCCTCATACATTTTGTAAACGTCTCCTTGTAGGAATGCAATGAGATACCATTTATCGTGAGCGAGTTTGAAGTCCGAATCACACTTGGAACCCCGGGAAAATAACTTCTTATAGGGCTGAATCCGCCCCACAGAAAACTCTCATTTGTTTTATGAGTTTGTCATTCAATTTCCTTTTTTTTTGCTAAAATCCCTAATTTTCTCGTCTTAGATTAGGTAGTATTCACGTGATCTGACCCCCCCCAAAGTTTATGGTTGCAACCGCACCTGTCACTTCATGATCACTTCACAAAACCTTCACTTCGACATGTTTACAGAATCGACCGACTGTAGTGCTTGATAATAAAGGTACAATGTATGCCAGAGTAAAGAATTTCATAGACGCTTTTCAGGGGCCTAAATTTAACCAATGTAGAGCAATCAGCATCTTCAGCTGTAGGCTGTATTTCGGTGACCACTTTCGGGACACCGGAAGGTTGATTTTTAATTAGTTGACATTTACTGTTTATTTGCTGGTGCCCGATATTGTATATCAAAAATGTGCCTATAGGTTAAGGGTGAGATGGTTACCACTCCTAATGTTATGTTTTTATTTTTTATGAATTATTTTACAGATATTATGGCGCACAATAGAATCGTTTCTTCGTGGATTGTCTACGTTGGAGATTAACATTTTGAAAATATCGGAAAAAGGAGTAAATATGACTTTGTAACACTATTCTCTTTTAAATAAAACTTAACTCATTGCAAATATTTTAAACAATATGTTTTAAAATGTAATAAAATACAATATGATGTAGTTTCAGGGCACTGGCTTGAGTGCTGTACTATTCATATGGATTTTAAAAGATATGTCACTTATCATTATCACAAGCATGCAATGTGAGAAGTTTTATATGTTCATGGAGGAAGCTGAGTCGGCCTGTATACAACGTATCATGAATAGGAATTGCCGAGGTAAGTAGACGTCCCAAAAACTATGTTAATAAGATAGTACGCTATCAATCCGCCTAGCTTTTTCCCAACTATGAGGCTGCCTTTCCACAGAGATGTCCACATGGCACAAGTTTAAATATCTGGGCTGCTGGGTCACTGAATATCAGAAGGATAATAATTGTAACATTGAAAGGGAACGTAGGTCGCTGGCTGTCCGTTGTAACATGCTGGCCCGCAGGTTTTCACGTTGTACGAAGATTGATGGTTTTGCCACCATTATTAGGAAAAGATGTGCATGCCTGATGATGTGCATGCTTGTGTTAATGGCATCACCAACAGTATTCTCAGGGTATTCGCAGATTGGTGGGATTCTACGATGATGCGGAGGTGGATGCGGCTCCACGCTGAAGATTAACTGTATATTTTTACGCGTCCTGTAATCTACTAAAGCTAGAACCCTAACAGATTTTATGGTTGAAAAGGCATACTATTCCATCGGTGAATTTTTAGTAGACAATTTAAATAAATAATAATTGGGTTTTTCTTTGTGTGAGTCGTGTCTGATTTATTTAAAAACTGAATTCCAAGTAATACTTTAATCTTACTAATATTATAAATGTGAAAGTTTGTATGTTTGTATGTTTGTATGTTTGTATGTTTGTATGTTTGTATGTTTGTATGTTTGTATGTTTGTATGTTTGTATGTTTGTATGTTTGTATGTTTGTATGTTTGTATGTTTGTATGTTTGTATGTTTGTATGTTTGTATGTTTGTATGTTTGTATGTTTGTATGTTTGTGCCTCAATCAGGCAAAAATGGCTGAAGGGATTTGGATGAAATTTGGCACACATATAGTTCACAACCTGGAATCAAACATAGGCTACTTTTTATCCCGATAACTTACATGGCTTAATAGAGATAGAGGAAGAAGTGGAAATCTAGAGTTTCTGCTGCCTTAGTACTTCAGATTCAAAAGTACCAGGAGAACAGAAACATGTCGAAGATTTTTTGGGGCTGGGACTGTGAGCGCTGAAGATTCACAAGTACCAGGAGACCAGAAACATGTCGATGTATTTTTGGCCTTAAATTGTTAGCGCTAAAGATTCACCAGTTTCAAGAGACCAAATATATGTCAAAGTATTTTTGAGAAAAATATTTTTTTTTCACAAGGAGTACAGCAGTGCGATTCTGTAAACATGTCGAAGTGAAGATTCGGGTCAAGTGATCGTGAAATGACCATTTCACTGTCTGAAATGGTCACTTCACACAAGCCCACTTCAACATGTATCAAAATCGACCGGCTGATACATGTCAAAGAATTTTTCGGGCTGGAATTATGAACGCTATAGATTCAAACGTACAAGGAGAGCAGAAGCATGATGAAGTATTTTCGGGGCTGGAATTATGAGCACTGTACCTAAATTCACAAGTACCACCAGGATAGCAAAAACATGTCAAAGTATTTTCAGGGCTGGAATTGCTGAGCGCTAAAGATTCAGAAGTACCAGGAGACGAGAAACATGACAAAGTATTTGTGAGCAAGATTTTGTTTTTACCATGTGTGATACCAGATACATGTCGAAGATTTTTCTTAATGGAGGCTGAGGAAGAAGAGAAAACCCAGAGCCGCTGCTGCCTTAGTACTTCAGATTCACAAGTTCCAGGAGATCAGAAACATGTCGAAGTGTTTCCGGGGCTGAAATTGAGAGCGCTTAAGATTCAAATGTACCAGGAGGCCAGAAACATGTGCATGTTCACAAGTTTTAGAATACCAGAAACATATCAAAGTGGTTCCGTGGCTGAAAGTACGGACAGTAAAGACTCACAAACTATCAGAATAAAGAATTATGAAGATGAATTTCCGAGAATGAGAATATGGGACAAAGAAATTGCACGCCACCTCTAAAGTCTACGCAGACGAAGTCGCGGGCGAAGAGCTAGTATTATATATTTTAATTTGAATAATAATTTAATTTAATGTATCCAAAATTTGTATGCCTATTAGGCTAAACATAGCGATCCTAACATTATAATAAGATCTTATTATTGTACCTATGTTTTGCAAATAAATAATTTGAATTTGAAGAATTTAAATAAAATTGTTACTTACCCTATGGACCGGATCCGTTCTGAAACAAAAACATTCTATTCTTCTATGCAACGTTGCTATGAATACGTTTCATATCCACCAATCATGTTTATTGGTCCACATAGCATAGCACTGGTGGAAACTGATTCAACTAAACTAAGTTTTTTATATGGAAGGATACGTGCTTTGGGTGCGTGCTATGGATGCGAGTGGTGTAGCTATGTGCTGAGCAGTGTACTAGACAAAAGGCGCACGTTTGTCTGGAATGATACGAAATGAATGGCCGAATGACCGGCAGGACATGCCGGCGCGAGCGCCTCACCCCTCACCGCGCCGCCGCTCCCCGTGGCTTCCCTATTGTCAATATATGTCGCATAGCTCGAGCTGCATTTTCATAGCACATCTTACTCGATCCGGTACATAGCTTAGTATCAGCGGAAACGGTCACATAATTTCGTAGCTTTTTACATTGTCGCAGCATAGCTGTATAGCAAGTCTGTTGTGGAAAAGCACTCTTTATACCCAAATAATAAAATCATTGTTCTTCCTTACAGAGAGTGACAACTATCTCTTCAAGCGCGTGCTACAAGCTAACCGGACGTTCAGTAAGATGACTGCGTGTGGGCTATTTACTATAGACGCCTCTCTGCCGATACCTTTGACGGAAATTTTCGCTAATTACATTATAGTACTGCTACAGTTTTTTTTTCTGTAAAGGAACACCTTCAGACGATTTTTTCTTATCTATCACATTTTTTTTTTTGAAAAATATTATTAAAGCATATTAATTTGATTGAAATTAGTAAAGATTCTCGGTATCTAGTTATTTTGAATATTATTTTAAAATTTAATATGTTAAACTTTGTGTACATACATGGATTTGTCGTATCCATATCGTAGAATAGGTTGTTTCTCGATGTGTCATAGGTAAGGTTAGATTAGGCTTCACTAATAACTCCATTTCATGATATTTTCAAATCAACGATTTGGCTTTAATGGATGGATAAATAACTGGATATTCGGTAACTGTATACTGTTTAGCTTATAACCTGGATTAACACAAAATATTTGTATGTCAGCAAATGGCGCAATTTTATTTTGTTTCAAAATATGGTTGTATTGAAACAAAATAAAATATTCTTATTCAAAGATCACTTTTATCCCGATATTAATTCGCGAGCAAAAGCTAGTATCACAAAATTTTGCAGTCAAAATTAAAAATATACGTCTTGGCGTAGCGCATCTCCCTAAACACAAGTACGGCGGCGTAGTTCACACCATGCTTACGATATTACGATCGCGTAGTAAATTTGTAACAGTTAGAAAATGCTTCTTTGCTGTGATATATACCGTAAGATAGGTATTTATTATATCATTCTATATAATCATAGTATTGGGTATATATATATATATATATTTTAAAATTAGTAAGTTAAAAATACAAAAATATTTGTATTTTTTATTTGTACTTTAGTTTTAAGGGTTTACATATTGTCGTTGGTCTGCTGAAAGAAATTTTGTTAAAAATAAGCATTTCCTTTGTACTCATAATCATAATGTTAATTATTACTGTTTTTCTGTGTGTGCATAAATAATAAAATAAATAAGATTTGTTTTTGTGTGTACTGTAGACGTTCCTTGTTGGGGCTTCTGAAACGTCTGGGGATCGCTATGAATAAAAATACTTTTGGCGATTTAAGAGATCATTATATTAAGCGGGTGCTCTCAAGAAAAACTTTTACAGAACTGTCAGAAAAACAAATCAATCATCAAAACAAAACTCTATAGTAAAATGTCGTTGTTTGTAAAAAATAAAACATAACCTTTGCAATTTCGAATCTTAATCTATGATTAATAAAATATAATGACTCTAATGACATTGTTGCATCTATTATTGTTTTTTTTTAAGATTGTTTTTGTATTAGAATAACTTATGTACCTACACATTGTGACATTATCTTTATTGTGATTGTTGTTGTTGTGTTCTTGAATATTTGGACATTAGGCTATTTGACATTTGACATTGTGACATTTATATTCTTCATTATAATAATAATAAACATTTATTTTAGACCAGGTCCATATTTTGTTAGTAACAATATACTTAAGAGCTAATGTTAGTATTGACAACACTAATTAAACTACGACATGAAGCCGCACCCATCTTTGCAGCATGGGGGACTCCCATCTATCTGCAAAAACACTCAGTATAGTGTTGGTGCTGCCACGCACGCGAGTGAGTAGGGAGGCGCATCTTTTCCTGATTATGGCGGCAAAGCCATCAACCCGCGCCTCAGCAAACATCCCTGACGCACTGCACCGCCACGGCAGCCCTAACAGTACCCTGAGTGCATTATTATATTGGACACGCAGGTCGCTGTATGCCCGCTACGAATAACTGACCCACAGGCTGCAGGTGTAGAAAGATTGACAAAATGCTTTAAAAAGCGTAATCTTCACTGAATTCGTACACCGGGCAAACCTGCGGGCCAGCATGTACAACGGACAGCCAGCGACCTGCGTTCCCTTTCAATATCTGCATTATCATTTAAATCGTCGGTGACCCAATGACCCAAATATTTAAATTTGGAAACCCGACGCAGTGGAGTGCCACAAAGTGACACACTCGGAAATGCTGGGTAAGAAAAACCACTTGCTTTAAAGAGCATCAGTTCACTCTTAGACACATTATATTTGAGCCCATGGGCCACCGCATATGACTCACAGACTGACACTAGTCTCCTCATGGCACTGATTGATGGACTGAGCAACACCATATCGTCTGCGTAACTAAGATTATTGGTACACACTCCGTCAATATAACACCCGACCTTGGTACTGCTGAGCTCAGCAATCAGCTGGTTCATGTACAGGTTGAACAGGCGAGGCGAGCTTAATCCCCCCTGCCTCACTCCGCATTCCAATCTGTACACACTCGACAAGGAACCGTTCCATCTCACACAATTGCGTTGATTGCTATACCAATATCTAAATATTGATATAACTTCAACCGGTAAAGAAGTTTCAGATAGCAACTTATTCCACAGCACATCATAATTTACAAGATCGAATGCCTTCGATAGGTCCAAAAAACAGGCAAAGACAGGCGTTTTTCTTTCCTTGTAGTACTGCACCGTCTGCTTTAAACACATTATAGCGCTTTCAGTGGACAGCCCCGGCCTCAAGCCAAACTGAGCGTCATGCAGCACGAGATGCTTAGCTAATTGTGTGTCAAGCAGACGGTCCAGCACCTTGGCTGAAACAGTAGCCAAGGATATAGGCCTGTAATTGGAGACATCAGAGGCATCCCCAGTTTTATTTTTAATAACAGGTACCACAACAGTAAACAAGAGGCTATTCGGTAAATAAGAGTGACTGATACACAAATTAAACAGCATGGCAAGTACGCGTGGCAAGTGCACCCCGGCGTATTTCAGACTAGTGGACGTCACGCGGTTTCACCCGCGTAGTTCCCGTTCCCGTTCCCGTGGGAATACGGGGATAAAATATAGCCTATGTTACTCCTTGATAATGTAGCTATCCATTGCTGAAAGAATTTTCCAAATCGGTCCAGAAGTTTCGGAGCCTATTCATTTCAAACAAACAAACATACAAACAAACAAACAAATCTTTCCTCTTTATAATATTAGTGTAGATGTTCGATGCTGAGCCCATCGTGACCTGGTGACTTCCCTCTTTTCATTGCTGTTACCACCGACGCAACTTCCTTTGGGGTAAACTGAACGTTTATGTCCCCAGAGATGGTCTCAGCATAGACAACCCGAGCCGTGCTTGCAAGTGGCGACTCAAACTTAAAGTGATGCTGAAATAAGTTTGCTATTTCTGTTGGCTCGTGCACGCCCGCCACGCTCACCGGAAAACTCGACCGTGGATTTAACTTATTTGTTGCCTTCCAAAATGCACCAAATTGCTTGTCTGACTGGTTTTTAGCTATTTTATCCATTTTAATTTGTTGTGCATTATCTTGGCAACGTTTTAGCTTGTCTTTAAAAACCTTTCTGGATTTACACATATTTATGTAAATATAACCCGATGTGGGTTTATTATGTAGCAACCACGTCTGATAATGCATGCGAGCCTCCCTGTGAGCGTCCCGCACGTACACATTCCAACCAACCACATATTTTCTTCTACAGTGCCCGTTATCAGTACCTACATACGTACTAACTACACCTTCTTTCAAAATACTCATAACTGTATCATACAACTCATCTAACATTCTGTGGTGACTAGTATCAGAGCACATTACACGCGAACAATTACAAAATTCCATAGGAAAATCTATTAATCTTAATTTTGCATGACAAAAGTTTAAATATTCCTCAATTTGTTAAACATTTCTTTCACCCCAAACGACCTTATTACAAGATTGGGTTTTATTTATTAACTTAGGTATTATTAAATTTATATTGCACTCAATAATCAAAGGAATGTGGTCCGACGAGTAAACATCATACAAAACCGTCGCTTTAATTATTAAATGTCTCGCTGAACTACTCACCACACAATGATCTAGCCAGCGCAGCGCACCATTAGCTGTACTCTTAAAAGTAAACTTATCACTCGGTAACAATTCCCTGTCCACACATGACCACGATTGCTCCATACACACGGTTGACAGTTCATTTGCAAAACGTTCACCCGGGTGAGCGTTAAAGTCTCCTAATATGCGCACAGTTTCCGTGTCACTATTTTCAGTAATCGCAATAATCTCACTCAAACAAGTAGTAAATTCTATTAAATTATCACTTGAGTCAGTAGGCATATAAACCGAGAAAATTAACATAGAACGATCTAGGTGATAAATTCTAATAGCAACTAAACGATTACTATTACACGACACCACTGACACCTTTGAGAAAGCCGACTTCCTCCACAATAGGGCAACTCCTCCGTAGGGTCTGCCAATGAATACTCCGGCAGACGTATCAACAGCAGATTTTCCGGTGTACGCGAAGTCATCGTGTAATGTACCCAAGTAGGGTAAATCATGAGGTAACAGCCAGGTTTCCTGCAGCGCGATGACGTCAGCCATTCCACATAGCCTTCTCACACAATCAGCTGATCGAGTGACATTTTTACAGTTAAACGTTGCTAGGTATGTGTTCTTTATTTTCGGATCTATTATTCTGAGATGCGTCTCCAGTCAATTTCCTAATGTCTGTCCTATTCTTAAAATGTACAAATCGTCTGAAAGCAATACCCTCCGGCCACAAGTTGTCATTTAAAAACGTATCTATTTTGTGTTTAGGAACAAATAACTTGAAAGCGTTATATTGTCTATCAGTCTTCATATTATTTTTTTCCAAAGTCACCACTTCGTTAACTTTACTTTGTATATTGTCACATATATCCTCCTCTGTGGTTTCTTTGTTTACATACGATATAAACAAAGGTATTTTCATATCTGCAGCACGAAATTTCGATGGTAAATTTGACACAGCCTTCCCCATCAAACCAGTGAAGCGATTTCTCGATTTTGACTTCACTAAAGTCCAACTATCCTCTGTTTTGTTTTCCTTCCACTTGCCATTGCTTACAATCTCAGCCATTGTCAGCTGTTTCTCTGCGGTCGCAAAACCGGTCGGGCACTGTGGGACGGGCGAGACAGGTACATTTTGCTTCTCACTCGAGGTGCTAGTAAGTGGCGTACCACTCAAACGTTCATGACTCATACCATTGCGACTCGGTTGACTCTGTGACGGTGCACAGTTTGTACTTTGAGATACATTCGAAGAGTTATTGTTTTCAATGTACCCTCCGCTTTTAGTGTTCTCGTTCAAACTTGGTAACGGCGCCGGCGGCGTCGAGATGCTTGTATTCAATCTCATGATTTCCATCTGATCTTTGGTCACATAATCACTTTTGATTGCGTTTACTTCTGATCGTAGAACCAATAAATCCTTCAACAGTTTTGTCACATCTACGTGATCAAAACAAACTGGTGGTAATTTATGAAGGTCATACGGCACAAAAATTGGGATTTGTTCGGGATCCATGGTTTTAAACACCGTAATCATGTCCTCCAGGTTTTCTGCTTTTTGTTTTTACGCCTCGACACGAGTTTTTGGGTTGTCGTCGTAGAAACAAACAATAACTTTTTTGCTTCATCAATATCTTCCTTGGAAAAAGCCGATGCACATATTTTTATTAAACTTTCGTTGTCCACTACATCATGCCTATTTCGTATGAAAGCAAGAACCTCCGAAATAACAACATTACAACTTGTACACTTGACCGTATTTACATAATTCGCAGACATTTTTAGTTCAAAAATCGGCGACCGCTCAACAGTGCGCGCGCGCTATGACTGATGAATAAGTGAGTGATTTATATTTAAATAATTTTTTTTGACATCTGTAATTACCTATGAAGCTCGCGAGTAGCTAATAATTGTATTGGTTATATTATTATTATTAAATTCAATTCCAATATTTTGCATGCCGTAAGGTAAAATGTATCGGGACAATTTACAAACTTTCCAACCTATATGTATACCTACATTATAAGCAAATAAATGTTTTTTTTTCTTTCTTTTTATCTTTCAATATTTGAACCTATTCTAAATTCCTAATTCTTCTAAAGCTTTTTTATGATTAAATTGACTGAGGTTGACTCAAGGAGGTTGTATCACATGAGCTACGCCCTCAAGAATAGAAGATACTAGGAAAGTCTTCCTGTAATCTTCTATTCAAAGCTTTGGAAGAGTTAAACACCTACCTATCCCTAACCAGGAGTCCCTACCTCTGGATGGAATAATCGCAGACAGGGGCATATGCTTCTAGAGAAGCAGCTTCAGTCATGTCCTACGATAAGCATTATACTTTTAAATTCTTATGCGCCATTTACGCTGGACAATAACGCAGACATGCTGAAACCCTGCTGCAGGAAAACCATCCAAAAATCTGCAACACATTGCTGAACCTAAACAAAAGGATGTGGAAATTCACATCCATCTAGAAGGGATTGACTTCACGAAAGTTACCCTAACTAGTCTACGCGGCAGCCAGACGGTTAAGAAGCGAAGGTCTATTCTGTCAAAGAATTAACTCCTAACATCGAACTCACTCCAGTAATCAAAATCTGTTAAAAAAATATGAACTGAAATTAGTTGCCTCCATCGAACAGCTCAACCAATGGTGACAACCTGCCACCCCTTGCGAAGGCTATGCCCCGTATGCAAAGCTGGTATCACCGCTCATGGAGTCCTTCAATTGTGTTACAGTGAACGCTGAAACAAAAATCAAAAATCTAAAGGCATTTATTCAAACTAGGCTGAAAATCAGCACTTTTTGAACGTCAAAATTTACATGAAGACAGTCCCCCAAATCGCCCAGCCCGTCACCACATCCTAGTGTTTTAGCTGGGAAGAAGAAGTGGCCAACAAACTCCCCAGCAACAGAACTGTCTGTTAAGTTTAAAGAACTTGAATTTATATAACCTTAATACAAATATAAAACCGGAATAACTTCAGCCTATCTAAATATCGATATTAAACGCGACCTTCTCTGGCAGCATCATCGAAGTAGTCGATCATTGTCCGTATTCCAACATCACATGAAAATGAAAAACCGATGAATAAACTATTCAACATACCAAACTAAAATAATGTTTTGTTTACATAAAAATGATTATAGAATTGACATTTGATTTGACATCATACTTTTCCTATCATAGATCCGTTTTTTTTTTAAACTCTTACGTAAAATGGTTTCAACCTATTCACATGGACAATATCTCTAAATCTCCTGTTGTTAGGTTTACTTATCACATAATTTACTTCTGAAACCCGCCTAACAATTTTGTATGGTCCTTTATACAACCTACAAAGTTTCGTGCTTCTACCTGTATGTCGCCTAGGACTACAAAAATCCTGACTTTCGTCTTCTTATCATAAATAGCTTTCTGTCGGACCTGCGCCTTTTTTATGTTATCTATGGCACAACGTGACAGCTGGGTTTTCAGACTATGACGTCCTACAAAACCTAATGATTAATTCTGTTCCCCAATATTTATTGTTAAATCTGTAAGAAATGATGATTCCTTAGCATATAATAATACGTAAGGTGATATCTTGGTACTTGACTGCTTACTGGTATTATACGCGAAACAAACGAGAGGAACATAACTTCACCAATTTCTCTGATCCGTAGCAACATACATGGACAACATTTGGGTTAAAGTCTGGTTAAAACGTTCGACCAGACCGTTCGATGCGGGGTGAAAGGCTGTGGTGAAGCGTGACTTCGCCTCGAAGAATTCAACAGTGTCCTTCTAAGTTAGTTTGACACATTATGACAAATTGTTTTTTACGTTGTCATGCCAACCTATGACTGAAATAATACTAGTAAATACTTCAGGTTTCGTTGCTATTAAAAATCAATTAAACTATATTCTATGAGATCAGCAGAGAACTTGAAAATAACTAACATTAAATTACTAGAAAGTCTAAACTCAAATAACTAAACTCTTCAAAATGAAACGTTTCCTGACTTTATAATTGTATAAAATAATCTCATATTTCTTCCTAAAATACTTCCATATAAAAATTAAAGTTTGCTGAACTATCAAATCATTTATGGAATATCTTTTATGATTTGATGTATATGATTTCTCTTTCAGTTTGTAAATATAAGTGGAATATTTCTGTGTCTTTCTTCTTACCCTTCTTTTATGTTTGTGTGTAAATTCTTCCTATCAAGTAAAATCAAATCCCTAACATTTTTATTTTCTACTCCACTCTTTGCCTTTCTGGTTGAAATGATATTTAATGAGGAATTTAAAGCAACATTCGACGACACGGCGAGTTGTGCTTTGTACTGGACCCTCTCCTTCGGTCCGTCTTCCATTGTGGCAGCTTCTTCGTCCTCCATCGTGGCGTCTTCACACTGGATATTCTCCCTGCAATCCACTTTGACAGCGTCCACATCAGGGTCGACATCGTCCACATCAGGGTCGTCAGTGGAACTAGGTTCTGGTTCAGACATCAAATTCACCTGGTTTTTTGGAATGAGACCGGATATAAATATTGGAACGGACACATCAGCTTGAACACTTTCCTCCGTTCCGTCCAGTCCCGTCTCGAATATGTTTAGGCTGCTCTCTCCACAGCTCTGCACATCATTGTCCTCGTGGTCATCATATTCTTCATTGTCATCAGATTTAAATTGTGAATCTTCAATTTTCACGCTAGAATATAAGATTGTATCATTATCGATATTCACAAGCGATACAAGCTCTTGCTGTCCGCATCCGTCGGATACTTTGGCACTCGTCTTTTCAATATGAACTAAACATTTTAACGCCCTTTGTTTACAGGCTGTACATTTGCACGGGAAATCGTTACTTATCTTGTCGCATAACAATAAAAAATAAATATGTTTGACTGCACTTTACAAAAATGCGCCCAAAATCAGTGCGTAATCGCTCTCACGCCATTAGCTACTCACAGCGACGAGCCTGAATTCTTCTAAGAATTCTTCAAAACAAGCTCGGTCTATACAGATAGATAGATAGATAGATAAAACATTTATTCAGGACAACACAATAAGACACAATACAAAAGCATGATTATATAAATTATGAAACAGAACCGGTATATAACAACATCTTTTCCAATACAAAATATCACTTTATATATAAAAACCACTTAGCTTTATTGTCCAGGCGTTCTAGCTATCGCCTGACCATCATCAATAAAAAATGGGGGTCTTCATGCTATATACGCTTAGCACACGCGGAAACTCTTCGCTAACATTACTATTTACCCGGCGCTGCCGCCACATTTAGACGTTCCTTGTTGGGGCTTGTGAAACGTCTGGAGATCGCTATGAATAAAAATACTTTTGGCGATTTAAGAGATCATTATATTAAGCGGGTGCTCTCAAGAAAAAGTTTTACAGAGCTGTTAGAAAAACAAATCAATCATCGTATGTCAATATTTGAACCTATTCTAAATTCCTACTTCTTCTAAAGCTTTTTTTATGATTAAATTGACAGGTCCTCGGAGGGTGAGCCATCCAAGGAGGTTGTATCACAGTACTATGATGCCGCAAGTTGCTACCGCTGCAGCATCACTTACTATCTAGTAGAAATCAAACAACGATTTGGGAGCATAAATAATCAATTGATTAACGTATGCAAATAAGCTTTACAAAGCTTATTTTTGAAAAAAGTAACTATGGAGTTTCTTGTCCGTTCTTCTCCATAAGAATCTACCTTTTGCGAACGGATAACTAGAGTCACTATAATATTTTATTTTCATTTGACGTTCAAAAGTGCCTTTATTGGTCTAGTTGAAATAAATCATTTGACTTTGACTTTGATTCGGTTTAAGGGATAATTATTGGGGCACATTGCTCTGATGGCAGCTAATACATGACACCTCTTGCAAACCAAACCACTTTACTCATTATTTTTGTAAAAACGTTCTATTATATTTTCCTTTGACCTTACAAAGCTATGCAGACATTGCCAGCTACATAATGCTGTAAAAAAAGTTTATCTCAGTACTATACAAAATTAAAAAAATGATCCTATCTGTCGCATGTCGGAGGTGCAATTGGCAAAGATTACCACACAGCGGATCCCAAACAAAAGAAAACGATAACGAGGCAGGCCCAGAAAGAGAAAGCGGGATGAGCTGAACTTCTTTCCAAAGGACTGGCCAAAAACTGCAGAAGACTGGGGAAAGTAGAATGAGGGAAGGGAAGCCTTTGCCCTGCAGTAAGAAAGCATAGGCTCATGATAATAAACGTGCCTAAAATCGTTAAGGGCTTCGGCGTAAGGGGTTCCGGGCTGATTCCGAAAATATTGATGAGACGATCGAACGCTGATCTACCTTTATTTTGACCGGGGCCGGGGCCGGGTGAATCCGCGCGACGCGAAATACAAACAGGTCAACACGTCGAACTTTGGGGGAAGCATATGTTCAGTACTGGACGTCTTTCTGCTGTAATGATGATGGCTCCCACTATCTACACTAATATTATAAAGAGGAAAGATTTGTTTGTTTGTTTGTATGTTTGTATGTTTGTTTGAATTGAATAGGCTCCGAAACTACTGGACCGATTTGAAAAATTAGTTTAGCATTGGATAGCTACATTATCAGGGAGTAACATAGGCTATATATTATCCCCGTATTCCCACGGGAACCACGCGGGTGAAACCGCGTGACGTTCACTAGTTTATAATAAGTTGCCGAGAAGTTGGAGGGAGCTTGATAATCTAAAATTAAATAAACAACTAAAGGTGTTTTAAGCAACAAGGCTTACTTTAATATCAACGAATTTCTTGCAGATTCATTTATTTTGACATCATTCATCATCATTATTTATTTTGTCATCTTTGTTTTGGACTAATTATTAATATTAACCATTTATATATGTTTTTTCTATATAATAACTAAAATTAAATTTTACGTAGGGCACGTTTTGACCATGTCGGACGTATCGGGGCTAAACTAGCATTGCGCCCTCCAGGTAGTAAGCAGTTTTGGTCCCTGTCAAAAGCGGTTGAAACAAATTTCTGTCGACCCACTTTGCCTCCAATGTTGAAACTTGATGGCTCGCTGGCTCACTCTGCAAGTGAGAAAGCAAATTTATTTGCAACTCTCTTTGCAAACAATTCGCGTCTGGGCGCTGGCTCCAAGCAACCACCAACTTTACCTCGTTGTGACTGTTCGATGCCGAAGATCTCAGTTCACATTAAAAAGGTCCGAAGAGTATTGTGTAGTCTAGACGTGAATAAGGCCAGCGGGCCTGACGGCATTCCAGCGAGAGTGTTGGGGCAATGTGCACCTGAACGACAGTTGAACACAGGAGACATCCTGTGTTGGCACGCCTGTACCGCTTCTCTCTTGAAAAAAGAACGGTGCTGAAATCATGGAAGCTTGCGAATGTGCAACCGGTGCCCAAAAAGGGAGACCGTGCTGACCCTGCACATTACCGTCCGATCGCCATCACCTCCATCCTATGCAAGGTGATGGAAATGGTTCTTAACAGTAAGCTGCTGACCTATCTTGAAGACAATGATCTCCTCAGTGACCGTCAATATGGCTTTCACCGGGGACGGTCAACTGGCGATCTTCTTGTGTATGTCACGCACTGCTGGGGCGAGGCCATCGAGAGACACGGCGAAGCACTTGCCGTGTTGCTTGATATCTCGAAGGCCTTTGACAGGGTTTGGCACGCAGGTCTACTCAGCAAGCTTCCTGCTTATGGCATCCCAGCTGGTTTTTGTAGCTGGATATCAGACTTCCTGAGTGAACGGTCGATCCGAGTAGTCGTTGACGGCTGCTCCGCTGACCTCATGGCTATTGATGCCGGAGTTCCTCAGCAACTGCAACTCTTTTCCTGCTACACATCAATGACCTACTTCAGCTTGGCCTTGTTGGGTACGCAGATGATAGTACGGTTTCAGAGGGATACTTATCCAACGCAACAACCAGCGGGGATGAAGTTCGGTCCTTGAGAGAGGCCATGGTAGAGCGGACAAATTTGACCTCAAGCCTTGTCTCCCAGTATGACAATGTGGTCACTTTTAACGCCACCAAAACACAGGCGTGTCTTTTTTCTACAAAAAGGAGTCGTTTAGACCAAACTCCTACTTTTCGGGGTACATCTGTTCCTGTGACTGATAGGCTCGAGCTCCTAGGCATAGAGTTGACATCCAGTCTCAACTTCGGCGCCACCATCGAGTACAAAGCCCAAACCGAAGCCAAAAAGCTGGGCATCTTAAATAGGGTGAAGCGATACTGCAGGCCTGCACAGCTTTTAACTCTATATAAGACGCAAGTCCGATCCTGCATGGAGTATTTTAGCCACCTTTGGGATAGCTCAGCTAAGTATCAGCTTGCCGCGCTTGACTCGGTGGAACGCAGAGCTAAGTGGCTCATCGGTGACGTAAAACTGGTGAATACCAAGCTGCATATCTTGGCTCATCGCCGTAAGGTTGCCTGCTTGTCGGTCTTCTACAGATTGTACTTCGGTGAGTGTGCCCAAGAACTCCAAGACCTCATCCCACCGGCCCCCTTCTACCATCGGCCATCCAGACACACTGCATCTTACCATCCCTACATTGTTACTATTCCACCAATTCGCACAAAGCGTTTCCAAACGTCTTTTATAATGCGCGCAGCAAAGGAGTGGAACTGTCTGCCTGCGTCTGTGTTTTCAAACGCTTACGACCCTAATTTCTTCAAAGTTAGAGTAAACAGGGTCCTTCTGGGTAAGCTCGCTCCATCGTAGACTTTGTCTGTGTCTTCTCTGACCTAGACTAGAGAGACAAGAGCAAACCCAACACAAAAAAATAAAAAATAGGCACGATTGGTTGTGTACGATTCTTTGGGCCAAGCGTCATCGCGTCGGGGGACCGCTAATAATATAGAGGTACTGAACAAACATAAAAATTTGCGGTCTCCCGAGGCGAAGACGCTTGGCCCAAAGAATCGTATCTATATTAAATTAAAAGGATCAATACGTATTATTTTTTTACTTTTTAAAGTTTTATTTTTTATCGAGGGTTTTTTTTTATGCTGACACAAATTACATAAAAGTGTTACTACTGTCACTACATGATTAATATTATAGTTTGATACAACCATGGTTAAAGGTAATAATTAGAACAAATAGAATTTCACCATGTACCTCCTGACGAAAAAAAAGGTTATTAGTAATTGTTGTGAATGTTGTGTTATAATTATTTAAATTATGCCTATAATTATATATGTTTGTTGAATAATTAAAATCATTTCTATGAACCTGTCTGATTAAAAGTAGTTGTATTGACTTAATATCATTGGTCGTCGAATGTGATTGGTCGTCGCTCTACGACCAATCATAAGCAAGTAAAATGGTGGGAATGAAAAATGGCCAGCGGGCATTTAAGTAAGATGCCCGCCGAGCCCATGGCATTCGCTCTGCGACAGCAGTTCTAGTCATTGTATCACCAAACTGTATTACTGTACTGTAACTAATATTATATTTTTATATTTTCCCTGCTTCTGAGTATTGAACCAGTACGGTTCACATCACAGAATTGGGATTAGCAACCTAGTGTCCACAAAAGGATCGGAGATACGCTTAAGTATTTCGCGTACATAGAAAACGTAAGTTTCCTTTGTTCATTTTATTATGCTGCCTACCCTCATTAATCATATTATTTCAATTTGCAATACCAAAGTAAAGAAAAAAGGCTACAAATACCTGTGACGTATTTCTTTTTCTTACTACCTTCTGTAATTCGATGAACTGTAGGTATTTACCGTAAAGGAGACATTCCGGTTTATATGGTTAGTCATCCATGTTAATCTTGCCAGAGTACTCCCTGGAGATGAACATGTTTGATATTTCTGTTTGTAATTTGAGAACCTGAACTGTGTTTACCGTAACGGAGACATTCCGGAGGTTTATATGGTTAGTCATGCTTGTCAATCTTGCCAGGGTACTCCCTGGAGATGAACAAGATTGATGAGTTTATTATTTGAGGAATTGAACTGTATTTACCGTAAAGGAGACATTCCGGAGGTTTATATGGTTAGTCATGCATGTTAATCTTGCCAGGGTACTCCCTGGAGATGAACATGTTTGATATTTCTGTTTGTAATTTGAGAACCTGAACTGTATTTACCGTAACGGAGACATTCCGGAGGTTTATATGGTTAGTCATCCATGTTAATCTTGCCAGGGTACTCCCTGGAGATGAACAAGTTTGATATTCCACTTTATTATTTGAGGAATTGAACTGTATTTACCGAAACGGAGACATTCCGGGCGTCGGCGGAGGGCGGACAATGCCCTCTTCCAGCCCCCATAGCAAAGTCCGGAGGGACGGTGGACTCGGGGTCGTCCGCCGCCCCCCATCCAGCAGGACCTGAGGCGGCGGCGGGTATAGTTCCAGACGCGACTCTATTGGACGTGCGGGGGCAGGACACCTCACTCCTCCCGCGGGCCTGAGGTGGAAGGTGGCCCGCGTAGGCGGACCGGCACTATCCGGGGATCGTGGAAGGCGCACTAGTTCTCACGGTCCTCGGTCCAAGTGTGAGAAGGAAAACCGGGGTGGTTTTTAGTCAGTAAGAGTCTGACAGACCCCTTCGCCTGCCCCAGGCGAAGGACTTCCTTGAAGATTTTCCACCCAGGCAACAAAAAAAAAGGGATATCAGGTAACCGATGTCCTCAAAGGTTATAAACATTTTTTAAGGTCATGTAAATCTATTGTAAAGTGTAAATGTGAGATTTATTTAGATACTAAAATGTGCTACTATGATGAATTACAGACAAAATTATTAATTAACAACTACTGAAATAATATATGTTCATTAAGTTACATTTTATTATTTTTTGAGATACGCCTATAATTATATATGTTTGTTGACTAATTAAAATCATTTCTATTCTATGAACCTGTCTGATTAAAAGTAGTTATATTGACTTAATGTCATTGGTCGTCGCTCTACGACCAATCACAAGCAAGTAAAATGGTGGGAATGAAAAATGGCCGGCGGGCATTTAAGTGAGATGCCCGCCGAGCCCATGGCATTCGCTCTGTGACATCAGTTTCTAGTCACTTGTATCACCAAACTGTATTACTGTACTGTAACTAAAGTAATAAATCTAATTTTCGTCAAAGTATATAGAGTATTTTTATATTTCCCCTGCTTCTGAGTATTGAACCAGTACGGTTCACAGTTGTATATGTGCATAAGCGGGTTGCGCCCCGCGATCCCCACCTGCGTCCCCCGCCAGAGGGATAGATGTCATAGATGATTTGTGAATACATCAGTGTGCAATCGACTTGCGAGTTTTATTAACGCGCATAACTCCCGGTCATTTCCGTAGGTACCCACATAACACGTGGCGACGAACGAACTCATATTACGGTGAAAAATGTCTAGGGGAACGTCTTATGGCGTTCTATCCGCTTTTGATCACCAATCACAAGAGTGGAATAGTTTCAAGTTGCGATTAAATAAGTGGTTTATTATTGATAACGATATAACATCAGAAACCGACAAAGCAACAATCAAACGGAGGGCGATATTATTAACGTCATTATGCCAATCGACATTCAAACTCGCATGCGACCTGGCGTTACCCAATAAGGTGGAAGAATTGGGCTACGAGACGATTTGGCACTAGAAATAGGGATAAATTAGTTCAACCAGGTTTCAGACTGGCTAAAGTTGCCTCATCTTTTATGGGGTACTGTTTAAAATGTTATAATAAGATACCTCCCCACATATTAGAACTTAATGAAACAAAATTTAAATCTTGTATTAAATGCACACTATGCAGGCAAGCATATTATAAGTTGGGGGATTATATTGAAGATAAAAATGCTTGGCTGAATGCTGGTCCGGCTCCACAGCCACTAGGGCGCACAAAATAATCTGTTTGCATTCGGAAACATTGTTGGACCGGCTGAAGATTGTAAAAAAAAAAACAATATTTGCATTGTATAGACTCAAGTTATTTAGCAATGTATAATTTCATCCATTTAACGGCACATGTGTGAGTACTGTGTACCTTAAACTTAAGCTATAGCTATCAGTTTTAGGTTTGTTTTTGACTTGAATGAACCCTGGCGGTTGGGAGTGTCATGCTCACACAAAAGTCTGGCTGATGGTGGCGTATGCGTTGGATCATTTGGCTCCCTTCAAAATGGTTGAGCCGAATGGTGCTAGCGCATGCGTCATGTTCGTGAACGGGCGCTGTCAGTTGGGACTGGTCATTTCTCAGTTGCCATGGTTTATTTTAAATATTTCTTTGAATTGTTCCTTTTTTCCCGGACGCTTTTATCCTGCTCGTCTTTTAAATCGTTCTCACATGTTTGTTTAATTTCAACTTGATGTAAACAAAAATTTGTAACAATTTATTATTTTTTAAAAGAGTGTCCGTGGAGTTTCTTGCACGTTCTTCTTCATAGAGATTTACGCTTTGGAACGTGCAAATAGCTTCATCTTTTTGGACTGACCGACCTTGACAATTCAAAAGTGCCTGTAAATGGTTTATTTGAAATATACGATTTGATTTGATTTGATCGTGAAACTTCTCGACGACCGCTTCACACCTTTAACACGTTCGTGGACAGTACTATCTTACAGGTTGCAGCTACTGAGACACTACTTTAGACGCCATCTGCAAAAATATTCGTTACAAATTTAGTACAACAAAATCGAACAATAGCGACATAAATATGTTGTTTACATAAGCAACTAGACTTGAATTAGTATATTCAGTATGCGTAAAACAATAAAATTACGTTGGAAACAAAATACTCACTTTCTAAACAACAATTGCGCGCGAAAACCTGCAGCGACACGCGGGATCACCGCAGCGGCGCAGTACTCGACTGATCGTATGCAAACATGGCGCCCACGGGCGTAGTGTGCGCGGGGAGAGGGGTATAAAAATATGAATGTCCTTCCTTTGACGATTTTTTGTAAATAATGCAGTGACAGTACAAAAGTCGTAATTATACCTGTGATGACAGTACAACATGCCGTTCCTTATGATAGTATGAAAAATCGGGCGTCGTGTGGCGTACTGATTTTATGCAAGTAATAACTGATACGTCGACAGGCGTACTGTCGTATCACTTTTAGCTATCTAGACGCCTGTGGTCGTTACTGTCCACGAACGTGTTAAGTTTCGGGTTTGCAGAGAAATCCATTTTCTATTCGGCAACACGACCAGGAGAAAGTCACACTCAATGGGCGGCTAGGATCAGGGGATTAGCGACTCACTGCGCATTCAAGAATTTGGAGGAGGCCTTGCTAGATAAATTTATCATGGGCGTAACGGCAGGACATGAACGGGACATACTTTTCGCGCAGAACCAGCGTGAGCTCGTAAGCGGCTGTGGTTTCCTGGAATAGACGCAGCGCTAGAGCAAGTAGCGGGGGCTTACAGCGAGTGCTGTGCGCTGCGCCCCGCACCGCCGCATTCCCCTCTCGAGCCTTGGCCGTTGCCGCCGCACGCGTTTTACCTTTAAATACACATCGATTTTTAGGCCCTTTTCACGATTACGTGTTTTTAATTGTTGTGGGTGCATATAGTAAATAGGTAGAATGTTACCTCCGGTTTATCCACGTCTTATCTCCGGTTTATCACCCGGCTAGTAATGGACAAGCTGAGAGCTACGTAAAAATTGTGAAAAAGGGGCTTAAAACACTAATTTTAGAGGAGTGTAATAAAAAAAAAAAACTGATATTTAATCCGTAATTATCGCACTCTAAACGCCTAAACACGTGTTCGAGAACAGATGAGAAGAGTTTGGGTGACAAAGGATCACCTTGTCTTACTCCTCTTTTTATCGGAAAAATTTCTCCATCTTTTTCGGTTTGTATTTTTGCTTTCATGTTCTTATATATATGTTGGTAATCAATCGAATATACTTTTTCGCCACTCCTTGAGTTTCTAAGGCTTCCTAAATTTTTGCGTGTTTTAAAGAGTCTAACGCTTTATTATAATCCACGAACGCCAGGTAAAAGGTAATATTGTATTCATTACATTTCTGGATTATTTTTTTATGGAGTGGATGTAATCTATTATTGAGAATTCACTACGGAAACCTACTTGTTCCTTGGGTTGGTTTTCATCCAAAGTCTTTATTAAACGATCTAGTATTACTTTTGAAAACACTTTGTACACATTGGATATCAAGCTGATGGGTTTGTAGTTGGCTATATCATCTTTCTTCCCTTTTTTGTGTAGTAATATAAAAGTTGATATAGTCCACCGTTGAGGTATATATATTGAGCGCAAAATTTCATTAAATAACTCTGTGATAGTGTTTAACGTTACTTCGGATATAAAATCTCCTCCAAGCGATTTTCCTTTCTTTTGTGATTTGATGGCCTTATTGAATTCATCTCTTAGTATACAGGGAGTCTCTTCTTCGTTGATTTTGGCACAATTTACTAGCTGGTTGGATTCCTCTATTGTTACGTCGTTATTATATAATTTGCGGTAATATTCTGTTGCTACTTTTATAATTTCGATTCTATTTGTGTAATTTTTCTTGTTTCTGTGATGTTTCATGTTGTCGATCCAAGTTAGATTGTCTCTTCGACCCATGCTTTCTTGACTCCGCCTGATCCTTCTATATGATAATTTAGTGTTTCGGTTTCGGGTTTAAATATCAATTGAGTACGACTAAACCATCTTAGAATTGCAGACGATCTAATAATACCATTGAAAATGTGAAGGAATACACGTACCTCGGACAGATCATATCTCCAATAGACCTAACAACGAAAACACTTAACAACAGAGTCACTTTGGCTTGGAAAAGATACTGGTCTCTCAAAAAGATAATGAAAAACCCACTGGTAGCACTAAGTGCGAAGAACAAAATATTTAATTCGTGTATTCTGCCTGTCATGACATATGGATGCCAAACCTGGAGCTTAACTAATCAAAACATACATAAATTAGAAACCTGAGTATGGAACGAAGCACGCTTAGCATCAAATTAAAACATAGAATAAAACTTGAAACTATAAGGAAGGAAACTAGAATCACAAATGTTACTTACTGTATTACAAATCTAAAATGAAGGTGGGCAGGACATATGATTAGGAGCAACAAGGATAAATGGTCTAAGGACGTAACAAAGTGGTGCCCAAGACAATACAAAAGAAGGAAAGGGAGACAGCGTCGTAGATGGGAAGACGATATAAAAAAAATAGCAGGACATACTTGGAAAAGACAAGCGCAGAATCGAATTCGTTGGCGAACTCTAGGGGAGGCCTATGCTGGACAGCAAGACAATCTTTACATACCTGTGTCAAACAATTAAATTATTGAAACTATATTTTAAGAAAGATTATTAAATAAAGGATATTATTATTATTATAATATAAAAAACATTCACGGGAAAATAGAAAAATATTTATTCGACTACAGGAACTCCAAAAATAGTACCACAGACGAGTCACCCGCGGAGATAGTATTTGGGCGCACGTTGCACTCACGGTTAGATTGATTGAATCAGACCGCGCCGTTACCGACGTCCACAGACCTAACTCGAACCGTCGAACGTAACCAGTCCTTACAAGCTAAACACTACAAAGGTATCCACAGAGCAGACTTTAAAGAAAACAAACGAGTGTGGATAACTAAAAATGAAAGTAATGTTACGTGCCAGAATTAATTTATTTTATTTTATTTTATTAATTTTAGGAAAACTTACAGCCAAACACTAATAAACATTTGAACAAAATAAGGCCAATTACAAGCTTTCACGTGTAATAGATAAATAATATTATGAAATAGATAGTAGACTACATATATAAGTATAAGATAAAACAGAAAATAGACTAGTTATCGTTGAAGAAGCTATCAGATAACATTTTTTTTAATTTAGCAACACTAGTATAGAAAATGTCGATATCAACCTCCCGGCAGATTGTGTTGTACATACGACACGCTCTCACCATGTTCGAATTCCGTCTGTACGCAGTGGCCACCACGGGGGTGTGCAATAATTGAGGTCTACGTAAGAACACAGACGGCACTCGCAGATCGATTTTGTGTAACAATTCCGTAACACCAGTTTTACCGTTGGCAATTTTAAATAGAAACACAAGATGGGTACATGGCGGCATTTGCGTGCTGCTAACGTCATCTAGTATCAAGTAGCGGAAACCAACCAAACATTTACGTGCTGCCATCTAGTATCAAGTAGCAGACACTTGCGTGCTGCTGGCGCCATCTAGTATCCAGTAGCAGACATTTACGTGCTAGAACATTCTCGATGTTTTGACACCTGGTCGGTCGGGACCTGTGAGTGCCCGAACTTTCCAGAGGTTTCCATACAGGAGGGTTCTGGAAATGACTGTCGGTATGTAAAGGGCGGACATCCGGCGACGGCAGTCAGTATTAAATTGGCGATACAAACGATAACTTCGAGAGCGATCTTCAACTGCGAATTATAGTGAAGTAAGGTGTTCAGTAGTGCGATTGTGTTTTAAAGTGCCAATCAGTGTTATAAATTAAAGTGTCAGTTTTGGTTGTTTAATCGGCTGTTTTTATTGTAACGAACCCTAAGCTCATAACAATTGGTGTCAGAAGAGTGAATAATCATGCCGATTCTGCCAAAGAACGATACGGAGGGTATCCGTACCCGAAGTCAACGCCAGCAGGAGATGGACCAGAGGCGTTTTGGTGGTGCAACGCCGCAGACGTCGGAAGGTCAGCTACCGACCATGGAGGCCGGCCCGTCCACAGCAGCTCCGGCATCATCAGCACCAGACTTT
Source organism: Lacanobia wlatinum (assembly GCA_947578705.1). Taxonomy (NCBI): domain Eukaryota; kingdom Metazoa; phylum Arthropoda; class Insecta; order Lepidoptera; family Noctuidae; genus Lacanobia; species Lacanobia wlatinum. Next base: position 6,135,842 of record OX388040.1, read on the forward strand.
GCTGCTCTGATGATGATGCTGTAGGAGCAGGCTCGCCGACAGGAGGAACAGTCCCGCTGAGAGGAGGAACAGGCCCGTCGACAGGAGGAACAGGCCCGCCGACAGGAGGAACAGGCCCGTCGCTTGGAAGAACAGCTGCAGCGCGACAAGGAAGAGCAGGCGCGCCGCCAGGAAGAACAGATGCTCCTCATGAAGGAACTTCACGCGTCCTTCGGGAAAGACATGAAGGAGGTGAAGGATAAGGTTGCTCAGCATGACAACCGCTTGTCAGACGCTGAAACTAGGATCAGCAAGTTTGATGACGTCATTGCGGATGTGAAGAAGGAGTTGGGCAACCTTAAACTTGGAGATGGGATTGCTACTTCAGCAGCCACTACACCTTCGCCACGTGGGTTCAAAGTGCCGCCGTTCGATGGGACGTCTTCTTGGTTGGCCTAAAAGATTCAGTTTGAGGCTGTCATGAAGGCGAACGGGTGGAGTAAAAATCAGGCCATGACTGCCCTCACCCTAGGCCTGCGCGACCAGGCCTTAACTGTCCTGGAAGCTCTCGGTAAGGAGGTGACTTACGAGCAGCTGCTTGAGGCGTTGGAAGCCAGGTATGGCGACGCTCATCTAGAGCACGTGTTTCGTGCGCAGTTAAGGGATCGCGTGCAACGCTGCGGTGAGAACCTGCAGTAGTGGGCCCTTGAAGTGGAGAAGCTGGTGCGAAAAGCGTACCAGTCTGCACCAGCGCTCATTGAAGGGAACCTGGTGCATGCATTCATCGACGGCATCCGCGACCTTGAGGTTAGGGCTGCAGTGAGGCTCGGGCACCACGAGACGCTTAAGAACGCTTTGGCCCATGCACTGGAAGTGGAAGCTGCGCGGCAGGATTATCGTTCCCATAGCATTAGGGAGCAGTTACGGTTCACGACCGGTTTAAAGGATATAGCCCTAGGTGCTACGGCTGTGGTGAAAGGGGTCACCTTCGACCTAGTTACCCTAAGCGAACTACAGAAAGGGAAGCTTTGCGGTAGGATTATCGTCCGCACCGTGGCAAGGAGGTTGCAGCAGCTGCAGTTCCTGACCGTTTTAAAGGGTACAGCCCTAGATGCTATGGCTGTGGTAAGAGGGGCCACATACGATCCAGTTGCCCTAAGCGAACTACAGAAAGGGCAGAAAGCCGATCTCCGGGCGACAGGGCGGCTAACAATAGCGCCCAGCGGCTGCAGGAAAACGACTTTGTGGTCAAACATCGCATTGGGAAATGTCATAGCAACGCAGACGCATTGTCAAGAAGACCTTGCCCTGAAGACTGCAAGCATTGTACTAGGCAAGAGGGTAAAGAAGTCGTAACTGTGAAGATGCTCAAGACAGACCTCAGCAAGGAGTGGAAGGAGAGCATACAACGTGCGCAGCAGGAAGATTCGGACATCAAGCCGATTCTTGAGTGGATGAAGGCCAGTGCTCCTAAGCCCACGTGGAGTGATGTCTCAGCGATGTGTTCGATCACTAAAAGCTATTGGGCCCAATGGGACAGCTTAGTGATGCAGGATGGAGTACTGTGCCGTAAATGCGAAAATGTTAGGGGCGACAGCTGCCATTTGCAAATGGTTGTCCCTAAAGCTAAAGTACCGGATGTTTTACTGCTGTACCATGATATGATGGTTGTTCAGGAGGCCATATGGGAGTTAAGCGAACTCTACTGAAGATACGGGAACGGTGTTACTGGATACATTGTCGTGACGATGTCGAGGACTGGTGTCGCAAGTGTACAAGTTGTGCGGCTGTAAAAGGACCTCAGACTCGTAGCAGAGGTGCATTGAAATTGTACAATGTTGGTGCACCATGGGAGAGGATAGCCCTGGATGTTGCGGGACCTGGATGTTCCGGAAAGTGATAGTGGTAACAAGTATTTCATGGTTGTAATGGATTACTTCACTAAGTAGCCGGAAGTCTTCGCCATTCCAAATCAAGAAGCTTCAACAGTTGCAGATAAACTGGTTCATGAAGTCTTCTGTCGTTTTGGAGTACCCTTGGAGATTCACAGCGATCAAGGAAGGAATTTTAAGTGACAGATATTCCAGGAAACTTGCCGAGTTATGGGTACTCATAAAACGAGAACAACTTCTTACCACCCACAATCGGATGGAATGGTGGAACGATTCAATCAGACATTGGAGATATACTTGGCAAAACTTGTGGAAAATCGGCAACGCGATTGGGACAAGCATATACAACCGTTTTTGTTGTCATACCGAAGTACTGTTCACGAAAGCACATCAGTGACACCAGCTTTCGCAAACTTTGGTAGAGAATTACGGCTGCCGGCAGATCTGATCACTGGATTGCCACCTGATGCCCCACGTAGTATAACCGATTATGCGAATGACTTGCGGCACAAAATGAATGACATTTATGAGCACGTCAGAGAATCGGTCCAGCAAATGTCTGAAAAGATGAAAACCGGTTATGACCGCAAAATGAACAATAAAGGGTTCGATGAAGGTTCACTAGTGTGGTTGCACAATCCAGTTCGCAGTAAAAGGAAATCTCCTAAGCTTCAAGCTAAATGGGACGGGCCGTACCGGATTGTGACAAAAATCAATGACGTGACCTACCGTATAAAAAAAGGTACAAGAAGTGCTCCTAAAATCATATTCATATTCATATTCATCTTTATTTGCATTCCATAATGTCATGTGTGAAGATCTTACAATAGGCTTAAAGCTAGGAACCAATTACGGACCCTGTAGGGCACAGCAAAAGTATAAAACTAATATAAAATAAAATTAATACACAATTAAACAATTTTAAAACATGTCCTTATCATTAATTAACTTAGTTATAGCTTTTATTTAAAGATTCATTATTTGAGATAGGTAACAGTAATAGCAAAACAATTATTTGGCAAGATTAAAACATACTTAACATAATTTTAATAATAATATAATATTTATGTGTGTAAATTCCAAACTAAACGTGTATGGTGTCTGTTTGTGTGAAATTTATTTTTTTGTCATTTAAGTATTCGTTTATTGTGTAGTATGCTTTTTTAATTAATAATTGTTTAAGCTTACCTGTAAAAGTTATATCGCTAGTTTCGTTTTTTATTGCATCTGGTAGTTTATTAAATATTTTTATTGACATTACGTAGAGACATTACGTATTTGAATGTAATTTCATACGCGAAGAGGGTGGCATTAACATGTTTTTATATCTGACCGATCGGTCTTTATGTTTATCACCGCGGGTTGTAAGAAAGCTCGTGTATTTTCTAACAAACTTGCAAATTTCAAGGATATAGATAGATGGTAAGGTGAGTACTTTATGTTTTATAAAAAAGGGTTTACAGCTATCAGTTGGTTCTATGTTAACAATGATACGAATTAATTTCTTTTGGAGAATGAAAAGTGTAGGCGCGTCTGTGCTGTTTCCCCACATTATAATGCCATAGTTGAGCCATGCATGAGCGTAGGCGTAGTAGGTGGTAAGTGCAGTTTGCTAGTCGGTAGTTTTATTTACTTCTCGAAGTGCATAGGTGAATTTTGATAATTTTGATCGTACTGTTTTTATATGGGGCTTCCAAGAAATGTGTGTGTCCACTGTGAGTCCTAATAGCGTAAAATCGTTAACTACTTCAATTTTAGTGCCATTTGTTGAGAAATTGACTGGTAATGGGGATTTTTGATGAGGCTAGAACATCATTAGTTTAGTTTTTTTATAATTAATTTCAAGGTTGTGTCTGTCCATCCATTTTGTTGTTTTGGCGAAAATCGTGTTTAGTTGTTCATTTATATTACTATTCGTTTTGCATGTGGTAAGTAAAGAAATGTCATCTGCAAATAGCACACATGGTTCTTCCATGATTTTGGGAAGGTCATTGATGTAGATGATGAATAGGAGACATCCAATGACACTGCCCTGAGGTATTGATGCATTTATAATCTTCTTATCAGATCTTATTTGAATTATTTGTTTTTGTTCCTGGTTAAAATATTCTATTTGTACATATTGTTCTCTATCTTTTAAATAGGATGCAAACCACCTATGTGTTGTTCCACGAATTCCTATTCCGTATAACTTTTCAAGCAAAATTTTTAACTGTACCTTGTCATATGCCTGGGTCATATCCAAAAATATGCCAACAGGATATTTTTTATCATTTATAATATTTACAACTTGTTGTATATATTTATAGACAGCTAGGGTTGTTGATCGATGTTTCCGGAAACCATTTTGACCTTCGTCAAAGATTTTATACCTTTCGCAAAAACTGTACACCCGGTCGCACATAGCTTTTTCGTAGATTATTTGAAGCCGTAGGTAACAGAGCTATGGGCCTGTAGTTATTTGGGTCAGTTTTAGAGTTTTTTTTAAACAATGGTTTTATAATAGCCCTCTTTAGTTGATCAGGAAAAATACCTTCATCAAAGGATTGATTTATTAAAACGCAAAAGGGTACAGCAAGTTCATCTGCACATTGTCTGATCAGGAATGGCGGTAGTTCATCTATTCCGTGACTTTTTTTGTTTTTTTTTTTATGAGTCTATGCGTTTCTTGATAGTATAAAGGTCTAAGAAATAGGGTATTTTCAGAGGGATTGAGTACAGGCTGACCTTTGTCTCACTGCCAACCGGGTGGGCGGTCTCTTCGCCAATTGATGCAAAAATATTATTGAAATGATTTACAATTTGTTTTGGATCTGAATTTAAAGTATCATCAATTTCTAATTGGATATTATGCTTATCAGTACGTGTTTTTTTGATGGTACGTTCATTTACTATATTCCACATAGCTTTAACTTTGTTTTGAGATATTTTTATTTTTTTAATGTAATGCTGCTTTTTAGAGGTTATCACCGCCTGCTTTAGTATTTTCTCGTATTTTCTGTAGTAATTTTTAATAATTGAATTGTCAGATTTAATACTTAAAATTTTCAATAACCTTTTGTTTGTGCATGAAATCTTAATACCTTTTGATAACCAATATTTTTTATAGTGTGTTTTTAATTTAGTTCTGATTTTCGGTATAGTTTCGTTTAGTATATTAGTTAATAAGCCGTTAAAAACATTATAGTTTTGATTTGTATCGTTACTTTCTATAATAATATCTTTCCAATAAATTGACTTTAATGCAGATTTGAAGTTTTCAATATTAATTTTGTTGTAAAATCGTTTTTCAGCATACCAAGTGGTTTGCTTCGGTCGTTGCGGTATTTTAAATTTTACAATTGTACCACAGTGATCGGAAAAACCCAATTCTTCTACAGATGTATATAAATCTCCGTTTTGAAAGTTTGTAAATATTAGGTCTAGACACGTCGATTGTGTTTGTGTTATGTGCGTGGGATGTTTTATGTGTTGTGTGTATTTGTATTCGGACATAAGGTCTAAGAAAGCGTTAACTTTTGAGTTATTTTTAAGGATATCTATATTAAAGTCACCTCCAATGACTGTGTTTAGTTTTGAGTATTTATTGTTTATGTACGCTAGTATTTGACTGAGTTGGTTATAAAAAATATTTTCCTCTCTTCTGTTCCAGTACATTGTTACTAATAGCAAATTTTCGTTAGGTAATTCAATAGCACAAACTTCTAATATATATTCAAGTGACATCTTGGTTATATCGCTTCGTTCTATATATTCCTTGTGTTCTTCTAGTAAGATGCAAACTCCGCCGCCTCCACGGTTTTCTCGACAGAAAGATGCTGCGACTTTATAGCCGCTAAAGTCAATCATGCTTAATTTATCTCTTGAGAACCATGTTTCAGTGATACATATAGCCTGATATATCTGGTTTCCGTTGACAAATGCTTCCATTATGTGTTGCTTATTATAAAGACTTCGGACGTTTTGAAATAAAATATTAAAATGTTGCTCGTGGTTTCCGAAATCTAGTGCCTTCTCTATATTCTCGAAATGTACGGTCATTATATGGGCCGCTCCTCCTATTTATATTACTTATATGGTTTTCAGTTGTGGGTGGGGGGTACGATATTGTTTCGTCTTTGTAACTTATGAGTTCCCCTTCAATATAGAGTTTATTATTCCTGATTATGGCTTGCTGTCCTGCATTTCGAGCTTCAAGCATTTTATCTCGCAATTTCTTCCTCTCTTTCCTTGCTTCTTTGTTTAAAAATTCAGAAGTAAATAGTCCGGTTCCTTGGAAATAACGGCTATTTTCTGTTATATATTTGACTATTATTGAGGAGCTCGTGGCTAGATAATAACAGCCGCACGGGTCGATATTCAAGGTTAAGCAACGCTTGCCAAGGTTGGTCTCTGGATAGGTGACCATCTTAACATACCGAGTTTCCTCCGTGTCTCGGAAAGCACGTTAAGCCGTTGGTCCCGGCTGTCATTTGTAGATCTTTGGCAGTCGTTACGGATAGTCAGAAGCCAGTTAATCTGACTCCAGTCTTGCCATGAAGTACCGTGTTACCCAGTTAATGGGTTGTGGAGGTCTGGTAGGCAGCCGCTCCACATAAAATACTGGTATTCAGCTAAATCCGGCTTGACTGGAAGCCGACCCCAATATAGTTGGGAAAAGGCTAGGCAGATGATGATGATATTTGACTATTCTTTTGCTCATAAGTTCAATTACCATTGGACGATTTCGATTTTTATAGTATCTTCCAATCCTGTAGGTATCCTCAATGTAGCCTAATAGGTCCACTCCTAGAATATCCCAAAATATAGCTCTGATCCTTTCGTGTAGGTCTTCTTCAGGCTCTTTGTAGATTTCGGTAAGACCATATAACACAATTTTCTTTACATTGTTCTCAGGTATATGTTGTATTGTAGGGGGGTAGTCAAGGGAGGTCTGAGAGTTTAGCCTTTTTATTTTGTTTTGCAGTGCTTCAGTTTGCTTTTTCAGTTTCTCTATGTCGATGTTAATTTTCTCTATATCATTCTTTCGTTGCTCGTTTTCTAAGAAAAGAGCACCTGTGTCTTCTTTTATTTCTTGCTTTAATTTTAATATAGCTTTGTTTATTTCAGATTGAATAGTAGCTTTTATTTCCAGTACTATCGATGTATTATTTTCTTTTAATTTCATCGATATCATTTCACTCAGATTATGTAGCGTTAGTTCAGGTTGGTTTTCATTCTCTGTACGTGTTTTATTATGTAATGTCTCTCCGAGTATACTTATGTCTTCCGAGTAAAAAGTCTCATTGAACATGTTTTGAGTTGGTTTTTGACGCTGAGTAACGTTAGTCTCTGGTGTTGTTAAATTCGCATCTATTTGTTGCGATCGTGCGGGTGTGTTTATATTATTATTTTTGGGTTTTTTGCACCTGCATTCTTGGCATTCCCAGGTCAACCTACACTTGCTGTTCATGTGTGCATGTTGTTCCTTTGAGACGTTTAAACATTCGAGGTCATAATATTTCTTACATATTGAGCAAGTTAGATATTGCCTATTTAGGATTTTTTGTTCACAGCCTGCACATTGCGTCATGTTGAAACTATGAATTTACAGAATCAATCTCACAGTGACGCTTTAATTGACAAAAATAGTGCAATTTTTCAATGCTTCAGGTTTTAATAAGCCATAAACGAAACGTTTTCTAACAATTCCGCTTCTCGGCACCAGATGGCGATAGTGCAGCGGCTTATGTTGAGAATATGGTAATTTACTGTGTTAGGAGCTGGAACGCGCCCACCGGTTTTTTAGTAAGTGGCGGGTTGTTGTTACTGTTTTTAAATGTTAACGTTCACTTTGCGTATATCGACACGCTTTTCTACGATTTTAGCACTATTCCATACATTTATAGTTCGTGATAATCTTTCTTATTTTGAATCTTAGTGTTTCAATAATTTTAAACAATCACTTCATTGTTTATTTACGTTTTTGTTGATAAACACTGTCACCACATTATTGGGTTTTTAACGTTACTGTTTTATTATTTCATTCTGCAAACGGTATCACTTGATAATCAGATATTAACTGATTGATTTCTAATGTTTTACAATGTTTCAATTTGAGTTAAATAATTAAATTTGTAAATTGGCTAGAAGACAAACTTGTTTATTAACGTTCAGTGTTGCCACTCCTTGATAGTGATGTGGATCGACTGGCGCGTTATTATGGGACCGATAATGCTCGGGACGAGCATGTCTTAGGAGGGGGCAGTGTTACGCGCCAGAATTATTTATTAAAAATCCAACTCCATATTGGCCGAGTGTTTCACCGTTGTAACAGAATACATACTTTTCATGTTCTTCAATTGCATAGCCCATTCTTCTAACTTCTGCCAAGCCGAGTATATCGATTTTTATTTTTTGTAACATATATATTAGTTCTATAAATCTTTTTGTTGTTGCTAGTGATCTTACATTGTATGTTCCAATTTTGAGAGTTTGTTGAGGTTGTTTTATTATGCCAGTTGTATTTTTAGTGCTTGCTGGAGGGTTGTGGTCTTTTTCCCCCACGGGGACCAGTCGGCTTGGGGGAGAGTGTTTCTTTTCTATTTTTTGTTTATGTTTTTTATTTTGTTTTTGTTTCCGATCGTCGGTATCTATTTGCTATTGCTTCATTGTGGTTGAGGTTGTTAGGGTTGTTGAGAGCGATTGAGAACGTCCTTTCATCATTTCGAATGCATTTATTCTATTATTTTTAGGCGTGCTTATTGTTTGTTGTTTCCTTGGCTGTAGTTCAACTCGCGGTGAGGTCGATTCCCCTCTCTTCCTTTTATCTATGGCCCTTGGATTTTCTTTTACAATAAGTTTATCATATTTTATGTACGCCAAGTTTCCTTTTTGCCTTTCCTCCATTAGTTTCGGTTGCAATGACTTCCTTATTTCTAAGGTTTCCTTTGAGTAGTCTTCTGTTATATATAGCCCATTTAGTTTCTTTTTGTTTCTCATGATTTCGGTTTTTTTCCATCCGCTTACCAATGCCAGGAGCGTAGGCCTCGGCCCCCCGGGAATGTCCATCGGGCCCTCTCGTCTGGTCGCCAACCAGCACGATGGTGCATTCCGGTATCTTTCGACAGTTGGCGGGGCAGCCTTTCATGTGTGGCTAGCACACTACTTGGGTCCCAACTACCTGCTGTCGGCCAGCGGCGCACCGTGCCTCGGATCCCGCTATCCTCCGCAACTAGTCTCCCGATACGCCCATGTCAGCGCAAGCCTGGTTGGTCTGCCTGCATTTGAACAACTAAACCTTCTCTTTTTCATAGGTGATGTAAAAATATAAGCACTTCTGTCTACTAAATTCGAATGCGACGTACTCGCATCATTTTCAGACTCAATATCCACTTCCATAGTCGACGAGCCTGTGTTGTCTAGTTGTACTAACAACATAGTGACTAACTGTTGTGTTTCATTGTGTTGTACGAAGGAGGACCCACCTATAATGTCAACATTCTTGGAGGCCACTAACAGTCAGATAGAGTATTCTCTTCCTGATAGAACCCATACAGGCAGTTTAGACGCCTCAATTGTAGCTCTGGAGGTCATTCCGGATACTGTTGTTAATTTAAACTAAACTGCAGGACAACAGAAGTTACCCCTTCAATTAATGAACAATTACTATTAGTGAATAATAACAAGGTATCTTCTAGCAATTTAGCTCATTGTAAAAAAACCTAGGGGAGGGCAATACACTCTAAAATTATTTAATCAGAAAATTCAAGGTTGCTCTTCCAAAATACTTGAGATAGAAATGTTTTTAGAGAAAACCAAGTTTGATGTAGTTTGCCTTACAGAGTATTGGTTAAAGTAAGTTCCATTAATTATGAAAATTATTATGTAGGTAGCAATTTCAGCCGACAACGCATGATACATGCTGGGTCAATCATTTTAATTAAAACTTTGATTAAATCTAAAGAAAGAAAAGATATTGTTAAACTGTCGGTTGAACACACCATTGAATTGTCCTATGTTGAGCTAGATAAGCATGTTGTGGTATGCGTCTACAGACCTCCAAGTCACCAGAATCTATCTGTGTTTGATACTGTAATGGAAGATGTGTTAAAAAAAGTTAATACTACTAGTAAATCAATAATTATATGTGGCGACTTTAATATTAACTTGTTAGAAACAAACTCCAATAGTATCAGGTTATTGAGTCTTTTTAAATAATTTAATTTGTAATTTTTTTTGTTGAACCAACTCTTGTGACATCTTCTACTGCGACTTGAATAGACAATATATTTTGTAATTATGATTACTTACATAAAGAAATTGTAAATAAGTTACCATCTGATCACAGTGGTCAATCAATAACGTTTTGCACTTTTATACCTTTAGAAAAAATTCAAATAAAATTTAGACAAATTACGGCTAAAAATTTGGAGACATTTAATAATTCTTTGGATAGTAGACTAAGCTCTCATAATTTTATTAATATAAACGACCCAAATGAGTTCTATGCCGAGTTTTTTTCATTTTTAAACACTCAATTTACTGACACATTTCCCCTAAAGTCTAAAAGTATTTACACCAAGTTCTTATTTAGCGATTGGGCAACTCCAGGCATTCGCAGAAGCAGGGAAAAGCTATATGAACTGTATGGCCAAAAGCAATATACGAATAATACAAGCTTTCATATACAAGCTTTCGTATGTTGGAAAATATTCAAAAACATATAAAAGTGTATATTTAGGTCCATAAACTGCACAAATCCTGGGAGTTGGCGGCTGCGACGATCACACGATCACACTTCGCGAATGCGCTTAAGTACTCCAAGAGAACTCGAAAGAATAAATAATTATGCTCACGGATACCATCTAGCCTTCGCAGATATGGTAGGTGACCCGTGGACCGATACCTTCGTCAGCTCCGATCGGTATCTACACCAATAAACGAAATATGAGCGACATAATTCTCAAATAGAATTTCTAAGAAAGGAAAGAAAGTGAAAATATTTACCGGTATTTTATAACATTAAGCTAGTTGCCTTTGGATTATATCATTATACTTCACATTTAACACATGCTACTTTCTTCCAATTTATTTATATTAATTCATGTTTACAATCTTCAACATTCACCAGACACTGATCATATTTTCTTGAAATTTGTCGTGTCATTTTGAAGGAATCACAATTTAAAATATATCAGAAAAAGAAAATTGTGTCTAAACGAATGAGGTCGAGGTTAAATTTGGGAAAAAAAGATTGTATGTCCAATGCTGCAATATACCCTTTCTAAAAAAAAAAAAGACGAAAGTCCGAAAGAAAGTAGAGAAAAACATTATCAAATTTAGGAAGCAAAAATTAATGACTACTATACTATAATAACAGGATGAAAAAATAATTTAAGAGCAAGAACCCAATAAGAATTCAACTAGATTAGACTAAATCATTAAATAGTAAGTAAACCTTATAAACGACATCGAAGTGCAACGGATACAGAATTAAAATGAAGGCGCCTTCATCTAATCGTTATCAGTGCGAGCTCGCGATGCGCTAATTAAATCTAAATTACGAGTAAAGAAGAAAAACAGTCCAACTAATCCTAATAATAGTAGCCTAACTTAATCTAACATTAATCTACTACTAACTATCAACAAGAAAACAAACCCAGGGATCTCCATTAAATAAAAGATCAACCCTAAAGATCGACCATAAAGTCAAAACCAAGAACGACTTAAGTTTAAAGAGCAAAATAAGAGCCTTAAGTCCGAGTAATTCAAAGAATTTAAGAAAAAGAGGGCGAGTCCAATAATAGAAGAAATAATTTAACTAATCATTAAATATCAAAATGTTAAAAGGTGAGAAATCAAAACAACATCTGTGCCTATCCCAACGGGGAAACGAGGCTTGATGTTATATAAAATTGAAAGGAATATTATATTTAGTATTGGGTGTTAAGGTTCAGAACACCAAACTCCATTTTATAATTTATCGATAAAAAATTATCGACAACCTCACATCACTAAATCAATAAAAAAATTATCGAATTTAATTTATCGTCAGTTTCCAACACTAGATTTGTCCAATATGTCAAGCCAGAAAAAAAAACTATCTATTGACAAATGCCAAGAACAAGGTGCAATGACAATTTGAAACAGTTTGGCGGCAAAAGTTCCGTAAACAACAATTAAAGAATGGCCGGTAATAAGAAATTAATTTAACGGTTTTCTAACGAAGTTTTTAAGTTTATAAAAACTATAAGGGGAATAAGGAATCATTCTGAATTAAAAAAATATGGAATAAAGCGTCAAGTAACATTAAAGAATATTTATTTTAGGATATCTTTAATATGACATTATCCTGAATGGACTGAATCACAATCTATTTATTTATTTATTTATTTATATTAAGTACAGCCACATCACATACATTGCACAATAATTTAAAAAAAAAGATCCATAACAATATTTCTAATGCACATGACAATTAAGGCGTACATAGCGCTCACCAGAACTATAGTGCTTGCTGCCTTGAAATAATAACATTTGTTAAAACAAAGCTTTCTATTATAACTAAAAATACAATTTGTTATAAGAGTTATTGCAAAAAAAAAGAGTAAATTATACAAATGAAAAAAATATGTTAAAAAGTATCAAAATTCAAAATGTCAAAATATTAAATATAAAAATTAAAATTGAATTCATAACATGTCAACGGAATGAAAATTAAAATAAAAATTAAAACAGAATTATAACATGTCAAACAATTAAAATAGAATTAAAATTAAAATCATTATCATATAAAATAAAATAAAATAAATTAAATTAAATCATCAAATAATAATCGAAGCTTTGGGTAGAAATAAATGTCAATAAAATAAATTAAAATAAAATAAAATAAAATAAAATCAAATCAACAAAATACTATCAACAAATTACTGAGAACAACCTGGCAAGGATAGTGTGATCTTTTTCCGAAACCGCGGTAGCTTGTCACTGAATATGTCTAACTCAGGCATGTTCAAGACTGCATTATTATATTCATTGCACATTCTTACAATGGGAGACTGCAAGCCTAGGTTGGTTTTGACACACGACGTGTCAAAAACCTGTTTAATTTTTTTGGCCCGTGGGTAAGTTCTTGGAACCGTTAAGGAAACGCTTTGCAAAAGGTAACTGCATTGAATATTCCCATTAATAACTTTATGGAGAAAGCATAAATCTAAGAGACGTCTACGATCGCGAAGGGTAATCATTTTAAATTTTTTCAAACGTTCTGTGTAAGGTTTTCTGTGTGAAAAATCCTTTGTAGAGAAAGCAAGGTGTCTTGTGAAGGCTCTTTGTATGCTTTCCACACGTTGTGAGTGGACTGCATAAAAAGGGCTCCACACACTGCTTGCATATTCAAGATTGCTGCGTACTAGGGCATTATAAAGTAACACTTTGGTCTTCTCGAGTTTAAAACCTCTAGAGTTACGCCTTAAAAATCCAAGCATCTGGGCGGACCTTGTCACTGCCTTATCGATGTGCGAGGTAAACTTCAGCCTGCTGTCAACAATCACACCGAGATCTCGAATTTCATTCACTTGGTCCAGTATTACGCCACCAATGTCATGCTTTGTGTGAACTGGTGTTTTTTTCCTAGTGAATGATATGTGATGACATTTTTTAACATTTAGACTCATACCGTTAATGTCACACCAACGCTGAATATTATCCAAGTCATCTTGAATTAAATCAGCGTCAGTTTGGGAGTTTATCACTTTATATATTTTAAGATCATCAGCAAACAGGGAAATTCTACTATATCGTATGTGATTGGTTAAATCGTTGATGAAGATGAGGAACAACAACGGCCCTAAGTGAGATCCCTGCGGAACTCCTGAGTGCGCGCAATATACCTCAGATCTAAAGCTGCCTATCACTACATATTGAGGTCTTTTTGATAAATATGATTTGAACCACTCCAGCAATTCACCTCCGATACCAAACCATCTCAGTTTTTCAACTAGTATGGGGTGATTTACTTTGTCAAAGGCGCTGCTGAAGTCGGTGTATATCGCGTCTGTCTGCATACCCTTGTCAACCTCACGTGATACTTCAGAAACAAAGGGTACCAGATTAGTCACCGTTGAACGCCCACGTCTGAAGCCATGCTGATAATCCGAGATGCTGGAATCCACCATTTGTGAGATAATGGGGCATAACATTGATTCAAACAGTTTGGAAAAACATGAAAGGATCGAAATGGGGCGGTAATTAACTGCGCTGCCCGGATCACCCTTCTTAAATATGGGAACTATACGAGCTTTCTTCCATTCTTCAGGGAATTTGCCCTCCTTCAAGGACCAGTTGAATATCAGCATTAAAGGAAGCGCAAGAGCCGAACTGCATCTTTTAACAAATACTGGTGGGATAAGATCAGGTCCAGCACCCTTATTTGGATCAATTTTTCTAATTGCCCTGAAAACATCGGATTCATCAAATTTTACACTTGAAATAAAGTTAGAAGTTCCACATTGGGATTCATAGCTAAACGATTGCGAACAATGAGTATGTGAATGTGTGGGCTGCGAGGTATTTGCCGTGTATACAGATGAAAATTGAGTTGCAAATAGGTTAGCGATTTCAGGACCAGTTTTAGCGATTTCGTCTCCTAGCGTCACTCTTGCAGGAATCGATGATTTACCACCGCGTTTGCCATTAATAAATTTCCAAAAGGCTTTTGGGTTTTTAGGGATGTCGTTTTCTATTTTGGTTTTGTATCTGGAATAGCATTCATCATAAAGCTTGTGAGAGCGAGAGCGTAGCAATTGATACTCGATCTCATCTCTAGGATTACCAAATCTCTTATATCTCTTTCGAATTTTTTCCTTTTCAGATAAAAGTCTAATTAACGAATTACTAAACCACGAAGGGAATTTAGATCTAACAGTTGCCGTTTTAGGGACTAACTTATCGATGACAGTTCCAAGAATACTGTAAAACTCCCCGACCATACTATCAACATCGTTGCAGCTGAGTATTCGTTCTTGCCATTCTACACTCTTTAGCTCACCGACGATATCTTTATAGTTGGCTTTGAAGAAGTTGTTTTTTTTGTCAGGTCTCGAACGCAGGTAAGTGAGATTGTTGTATGGAATGTTAAGCAATAAATTAGGATGGTTCGAGTAGCATTTGCTAAGAACATTCAAAGGTCTTGTAACATAGGCGCCAGGCAAACTTGTAATAGTCAAATCCAGAAAATTGTTGTCACAGTTATTAATACAATTCACCTGATACAGGTTGTTTATACTTAAGAAATCTACAAAAGAATGTCCAAGAGAATTATCATAATTGGAGGGAGAAAGGTAATTACAGTCCGCACTGGCGTTCCACGCAATGAAGCCCAGGTTAAAATCACCCAGAATTACCAGGTCATCTGTGTGACTAGTAACATAGTCCACCTTTCCAAGAAACATTGACAGAGCTTCCAACTTTACAGGTGGGGGCAAATAGACAACGCAGATTGCTAGTTTTCTTACTTTAGTTCTTATGTTTAGCTCCAACATAACCCACAAGTCTTCCGCCCCACTTTCCCAGCCAGTGACTCTAGCTGAAGGTATGTCTCTAGAGACAGCCAACATTACTCCACCACCATCTTTTTTTTTGTTAAGGGTGCTGTGGCGGTCTCTACGATAGAGTGTGTATCGATCATCTATCAATTCACTGTCACAAATTTTGGGATTAAGCCATGTTTCTGTAAGTGCAATTACACTATAATTGGAAGTTTGTATACTTTTTAAAAGATCATTAGTTTTTGTTCTCAGTCCTTGAACATTTTGGTAATAAATATCAAGCATTACGATTTTAAGTGGTACCAATACATTTAAACAATATCTGAATCAAGAACTTTAACTACATTTAGACTATAAGGTTCAAGCTGTCAAGATTTTTGATGAGAATAGACTGACACTCAACTTCTTTCCGGACAAAAATACGTCCATTACGGACCCAAACGAATTTATATGACATTTCTTTGGCTTTTTTCCGTGTAGCGGCGTGCAATGACTTGTTTGCTGGAGTAAGGTGTTCAGACACAAAAACTGGCTTTCTTGGACCTCCCATACCAAGATGCTGGGTAGACAGTTTTCCATCTGGATTTTTCTTATTGAACTTGGTAGTTGCGGCAAGAATAGTATCACGATGGCGTGCGGTTCGCAGTTTGACAATAATTGGTCGAGGCCTGTCATTATCATTCGACATTTTAGCAACTCGCGTTGCATACTGAATGTCACCATCCGAAAGGGGACTCTCCACAACCTTTGACAGTTGTAAAACTGTGTTTACTAAATTTTCAGAGCGATGCTCTGGAACACCATTAATTTCTACATTAGAATCACGCATGTGTAGTTCTACTGTATTCAATCTTACGGACAGGTCTCGAACTGTAGATTTCAGCAATTCATTTTCACGCTTGAGGTCATTAATGATAGCTGTTTTTTCTTTAAAGCCCGCTTTAATTTCCTCAAATTTGACATTGATGAATTCTAGCGACTCCTGAAAGGAATCTATCTTCTTGTGAATTGTACTGAATTCAGTCTTCACAAGTTTTTCATGGCTGAACTTTAGAGCAATGGTTATCTCCTGCTGCAAAATCTCACGCAGACTTGCCTCTGTCACCAATGTCTGAGGACCTTGGGATTTTAAAGCCGATTTGACTTCTGCGGTACTAGATGGCGGGGCAAATTTGGGCATCTCTGTCTTGTGGACCGAATTTGGTGGTGACTGCAACTTCAACGGAGACTTCTGCGATGTTTTTGATTGGAGTGGTTTTTGGGATTGTTTCGACGCTTGTTTCGACAGTGGTTTTGACGGTAATTTTTGCGATGGCTTCGGTGGTGATTTTGTAGGCCTTTTCCGAACAGTTATGTTGGGATCTCCATGTACATCCTCTTCCTGGCTCTTGACTTCCAAGCATGAAGTTAGACGCACAGGGGTGTTAATGTTACCCCTTTTAGGTTCTTTGCTGCAGCATTCAGGACACTTCCAAGAGATTTTGAGATTAGTGTCCATAAGTTCATAACTATTGGAAGACACATTTGCACAGACTAGGTCATATTTAGACTCGCAACTGTAGCATCTAAGATGTGCCTCACTGCTAAGCATGGTACGACAGCCGGCACATTCACTGGTTGATGCCATTGTAGTGTTAATCTTCCAACAGGCGTCTTAAAAATGATATAAAAATCTCTCGATATGCTCAAAAAAATTGTGATGAACTTTTTAATCAAATTCAGCCTGTCCAAAAAAAAAATATGGACTATGTTTAAAAAATCCAAAAAGAGCTGTGGTGAAACTGCGTTTGAACTCGGGCCTCCTCGTGCAACGCTTCAATTAGGTAGCCGCTTACCGACTTAAGCTATGATTGCACGTCTTGAATGTTCAAAATACCGCAACAGTAGCGGCATGAACTTAGATGTTAAAAAAGTGCCGGTGGGTAGGTCCAAATAACGTATTTTTTTTTTTTCTTTGTTCACTTACACTTTGGGTATTTTGACAATATACACAGGTTTACAGTTTTTTTTTCCACTATTAAGCACTGTTAGTTCATTTTGTTGTCCTCAATTGCTATGCAATACAATAAAGGTAATGTTTTGGTCACAGTTCACAGTTTTCAGTTCGACAATTGCCTTTTATTAAATAATGTTTCTCCAAGATCACAATTGCTATTACTTTGTTATTTACACTAAATATATTAGGCAAATAACAGTTACACGAACATTTTTCGCTTTAAAGTTTACTTTGACACTATTTTATAATCAAATTACGCGCACAATTAATTTATAATAATTTTTAAACACGGAGCCTATGTTTACGTACTGGCAGCGCCATCTTTTTTTCAAATCCTCAAGTAAAAATATGGTTCTTGAAATGACTCTAGCTACGCGACATTTAATGAATTTAGATGCATGCTTTCCAGAAAAATAATCAGGAATAGATGATCTAGAGAAATTACGTCTCCATACAAAATCACCTACGTGCAGAGTGATAGCCGTTCGATTGGCATTGTATGCCCGTGAGATACGGAGGAAAGCCAATGAAAGGTTATCAGCAACCTTAGCATAAACTTCGCCTAGAGAAGACAGATTCGAGGCGTGACGATTACGACTGTCGGCCAAATTAGAGCTTTGAGTCTGACGACTATTCGCACGGCTAGGATCCATAAAAACTTCTCTGCCGAACATGAGAAAATTAGGTGTAAAACCTGTGGCTAAATTAATACAAGAGTTTAGATAAAGTTTAACTTTAGGTAACAACTTAGACCAATTTCTTTGATTCTCACCTACTAAAATACATAAACATGTAACAATACTTTGATTATATCGTTCAACTGTATTTGCTTGGGGTGTATAATAAGGCGTGTAAGTCGGTGAATCGATATGAAAAGATCTAAGGAAATTTAAAAAATGATTACTACGAAACACTGTAGCATTGTCACAAAGAATAGCACGTGGTACTCCAAAATTGAAAAATATCTCAGATTCTAACGCTTTAACAATAGAACTAGCATTAACCTTCTTGAGCGGAACTAACCAAATATATTTAGAAAATACATCTGACCATGGATAAAATATATTTATATCCATAATAAATAGGCAATCGGTAAAGGACCAATTAAATCGACAGAAATTAATTGTAGGGGTAAATTTACGTCTTTAGGATACTACATTTGACCTGGAGGTTGGGTATTAGCGATTTTGTAAGCCTTGCAAATTTCGCAATGCCTCAAAGTCTCAGTAACATCCCGAAACATATTCGGCCAGTAAAATATTTCTCTTATCTTAAGATATGATTTAGTGACACCTGGATGTACTGAAGGAAAATCGTTATGTACTTCCCAAATCGCGGCAGGTACCTTCTCAGCAGGTAATACAACACGCCAAGGATCTGAAGCCAAAGGAGAAGTGATAGGCATACGTCTTAAAAGAACACCATTCTGAATGACGTAAGCAGGAAACATTTGAGGTGTATCACGAGCGCCTATATAAATCTTTTAATACCATGTATCGGTAGTTTGCTCAGGTCCTTGATCAAAAGTGACCGGGCTAGTATAAATTCTAGATAAAGCATCCGGAACGACGTGTTGTGTACCCTTGCGATGGACAATGTCAAAGGTATATTGCGAAATGACTGTTGCCCAGCGCGCTAAACGACCAGAGGGGTTGTTTAGGGTAAGAAGCCACTTCAAAGCCATATAATCGGTAATGACAGAAAACTTCATTCCATCAAGATAACAGCGAATATGTTTTATTGAATCTAAAACTGATAAGAGCTCGCGTTCAGTAGTGCTATAATTACGTTCAGCTTTAGAAAACAAACGGGAATAATAAGCTATAAGATGTTCGAAGTTATCAATTGTCTGTGAAAGGACAGAACCAAGACCAACAGCTGACGCATCGCATTGTAAAACGAATGGCTTAGAAAAATCAGGACACGTCATAACAGGAGTATTTATGAATGCCTGTTTCAACTTTATAAAAGCTTCATCAGCTGCGTCATCTCAATCTATAGGATCTCGACCTTTTCTCTTACCAATGAGAGCAGTGAGAGGTGCAATTATTGAAGAAACACCATCAACAAAACGTCTATTATATGAACACATTCCAATAAAACCGCGAAGAGATTTAGCAGTATTAGGAGTTGGAAAATCACTAATAGCATCAAGATTACCTGGGTCTGTTTGTAAACCTTTTTCATTTACAATATAACCCAGATACTTCAATTCGCTTTTACAGAATTCGCATTTTTTTTAATTAATAGATAAACCAGCTTCTTTAAACCGGTTCAATACCTTTCTAAGAAGAGCAAGATGACTACGGAAGTCTTTCGAAACTAAAATCAAATCGTCGACGTATCCAAAAATACAGTCGTCGCTAGTTGATGTAAATTCAAAATTTACAATCATGTCCGTAAGACGTTGCATTTCTGATGCCGCATTTGTAAGACCTAAGGGCATTCTGACAAATTCAAATAAACCACGTTGTGGAACAATAAACGCAGTCTTCTCACAACTTTCCTTATCAGCGAGAGGAATCTGCCAAAAAGCACTCCTAAAATCGGAAGTTATGTATCTCGCACCACGAAGATTATCAAGAATATCGTGAATACGAGGGAGAGGATATGAATCCCTAATCGTAACGCTATTCAATTTTCTGCTATCAACACAAAAACGGACGGAACCATCCTTTTTAGTTACCATCACAACAGGACTCGCCCAAGGTGAGCGAGAAGGACGGATAACATCTATTTCTAACATTTTATCTATTTCTTCGTTCAATATTTTTAACTTAACCGGCGAAAGAGGGTAAAATATTTGCCTAATTGGCTGACCAGTAGTATTGATCTTGTGAGAAAGCCAAGTTGTTTTTCCTAGACCAATTCTATCTGACGAAATAACTTGAAACTCGTCAATGACCTTCTGTAAACTCAGCTCTTGCGCAGGTAATAAAATATTACGGGGATGTATGTAACGGGCGTCACATACGCTAGATACTAGATACGGGGGGAAAATTACTAAGAGTGGGAAGGAACATGTTCCCTTTAATATTCTTGTTAAAAGCCTTACTAAAAACCGAAGTCAAACCGAATTTATTCCAAAATTCGATTCCTAAAATAACTGAAGACGTCATACAACGGGCTACCAAAAACTCATGGACAAAAGTTGTACCATTGAATTGAACTGGGAGAAAAACAGTTCCTAAAATATCAATAGGGGAGTTATTTGCGGAAATAACCTGAGGACAAGAATTATTAATGTCTAACAAAATTCCTAATTCGTGGGTTAAACTTTCACTAATCAAGGACATTTGAGCACCCAGTCAAGAAGAGCTTTAACTAAACGATTGTATAACATAATTTCAATAAAGGGTCGGTTATCCGACGAATCAGAAGCTATCACTGGTGAAACAGTACGAGAAAAAGCAATTTTTGGGTTGCATTTCGGGCATTCCCGTGTAATAAAACCAGGGGTGCGGCATTTAAAGCCCACCATCCCAGGCACATCTGGGCAATAACGATAAGAATGTCCAGTCTTGTTGCATTTAAAACATAAAAGGGTTTGACTACCACATCGGCATGTTTTAAAATGAGATGTCGACTCAATAAGCGAATGGATGTCGTAGAACTTTTTGATGGAAAATAATGGGAAAAATTTGGGCAACATGTTATGGCAAATTATTTCCACTAAATCGGGTACGTCAATAGGTTTTCGTAATTTGCCGTTTAAAAAGTTTACTCTTATAACAAAATCTTTAACGGATTGGTCGGGTCGCTGTTTCAAATTGCGAACTTCTTGTTCCGTACGAAATTCAAAATCGGCAGAACCAAAGGTTTTAATAAAAGCAAGCCTAACTTCAGAATAAGAAAAATGAGAGCGGTGAATCGACCTGTAGTACTGTTGAGCAATACCAGTAAAAGTTCGTGAAAACGCTTCACGACATAAGAATCAGTTATATTATCAGCCTCTTTAAATTCATCTACACATGCGAAAAATTCACGAACGCAAGTATTCCCATCAAACTTTAGGTTCCACCTCGATAGTGAAAACTGTTTCCTGAAAAATTGTGGACTATCCTCCGATGTTATTGGGGAAGGGAGAATTAACTGCGTTGACGCACGAAATTTTCTTGGTGGAGGAGGTCTGGAAATAATAGGATTGCTACAACGCCGACGCGGAGTCTCATATACAGAAATATCTTCCTCAGCCATGTTTGATTATAAAACGAATACAATAATAAACAATCTAATTGAATTAAGAATAAGTTAGATAATGAAACTTGCTATAACGAATCAACTGGCAACTAAATCAACAGTTGGCTGAGAATCAGAAGAGCAATTAGATCAAAGCAAAAAAAAAAGACACTAGGTGAACAGATAGACCTAAACACAAAGGGAATAATCGACCGATCGCAATAGGAATAGTCAAGCTGTGGTAAAAATCTAGACACAAGCAATCAACCAAGTATACGAGCTTACCTTGTAACACGAAGCCTCTAAATTCACACACCTCGCATACGTTACAGGATCTAAGCTACAACTAGCTATAGGTACGAAATTAAATTCAGGAAAAATATATATTTGTTGGGAAGAAATAAAAGAGTTTTATATTTCTATAGTTAAACAGGGTTATTTTAAATAAATCAAGTTTACATTTATTTCAATAAATGAAAAAAATATCAGCAACGTTAACCAACTGTTTCTGACGTATCACCAAATGGAACATTCGAGACTACAAAAAATCCACAAACATTCGCTTCTGGGAAAGTCTTAGAAAAAATCAGGAATCTGGAACAGATAAAAGGGATAAAACAATGATAAACGTTTGTTCGAACAGAACAACCACTGTTGAAAAAAAAAAATATTTTTCTGAGCAAAATTATTAATTAAGATGAAAAAGTACTTACTTTTGTTCGGGCGCCATTTTGTAGCGAAATAAAAGATGGGGGCTTCGCTAAACATACGTATATAATTTTTTTATAATAACAAAACCTAATAGTGAATATAAAAAGATATAAATAACAGAAATTAAAAAAACTTTAAAATGCTATGTCGGTTAGTCGGTTAATTTTTTTAGTTGGTAATGATTAAAACCGCAAAAAAGACTTAGGCACGTTTTCCAAATTTGTTAATGAAGCCTTTCCAGAACAAACGTGCTTCTAAACCAGATAGTGATTGCAATCAATAAAACACGGTCTAGGAGCGTCTCCAACAGCTAAATTGCATGAAAGATGCGGCTCTAAGTGGATTTCGCAATTCCTAGACAATATTCAAACAGAAAAATAAGGAAACTAACTACCAGCTCAGAAGGAACAGCACGTTATGCTAACAACATGAAACAATTTAAAAACTCTATGATAAAATATTTAGGTCCATAAACTGCTCAAATCCTGGGAGTTGGCGGCTGCGACGATCACACGATCACACTTCGCGATCGCGCTTAAGTACTCCAAGAGAACTCGAAAGAATAAATAATTATGCTCACGGATACCATCTAGCCTTCGCAGATATGGTAGGTGACCCGTGGACCGATACCTTCGTCAGCTCCGATCGGTATCTACACCAATAAACGAAATATGAGCGACATAATTCTCAAATAGAATTTCTAAGAAAGGAAAGAAAGTGAAAATATTTAAGTACCGGTATTTTATAACATTAAGCTAGTTGCCTTTGGACTATATCATTATACTTCACATTTAACACATGCTACTTTCTTCCAATTTATTTATATTAATTCATGTTTACAATCTTCAACATTCACCAGACACTGATCATATTTTCTTCAAATTTGTCAAGTGTCATTTTGAAGGAATCACAATTTAAAATATATCAGAAAAAGAAAATTGTGTTTAAACGAATGAGGTCGAGGTTAAATTTGGGAAAAAAACATTGTATGTCCAAACCTGCAGTACACAATGCTGCATAGTGTAGACCATGGAGTATTTCAGAATCTTATGAAACACAGTAAAGTAGTTCCTTTGTTCAAATCGGGTGATAATCATGAACCCAATAATTATAGACCTGTGTCAATTCTGCCAGTCCTCAGTAAAGTGTTTGAAAAGTTAATGCTTAATCAGATGTTACTACACTTTAATAAAAATTCCATATTTCATGAACAACAGTACGGTTTCATCAAAGGGCGTTGTACAACTGACGCCGGTGTCAGCCTCGTAAAAAACATCTTTAACGCCTGGGAAGAGTCGCTAAACGCCATTGGAATATTCTGTGACCTCTTGAAGGCGTTCGATTGCGTTGATCATGAGACACTTTTGTTGAAACTTGAGCACTATGGGATCGGAAATACAGCCCTTTAGTTTCTTAGGTCATACTTTATGGACAGACAGGCAGAGATGGTAAAAATGGTTTATTAAAAGTATTTAAATACAAAATGCAAATGCATTGGTATATTAGTATTTAAAATAAAAATACAAAATAGTTTTAAATAAAAGTATTTAAATACAAAATGCAAAATACGTATTTCAAAATAGGTTTTCCAAATAAAATACCTTATTAATTATTTAACTGATTTTAAAACTAGTATTGGTTCAAAGAGTTCATCTTTCATGTTACGTCTATGGGGCCTCATAATCATTCCACCGAATGAAAATAGTCGTTCAACAGGTGCAGGTAAGCAGGTATTATATTTGAGGAAGAGTTTTTTTACATTTGGAAATTTGTTCAAGGATTCTAAAGTATTGTCTTCATCTTTTAAATATTGTAGTGCTTCCAAATCTATTGTAGTATTGGCATTATCACTGGCTGCTGAAGAATCAGAGTCCTCAACAAACATATAATACGATTCTGCTCTCTCCTTCTTTTTATTAGTCAGTATGATGGACTTGGGAACTCTTTTCACGTTCTTGTTTTATCTTTCTCACTTCTGAAACAAATACTTCTTTGATGTATTCTCTGTTGGCTTTTGGCACCCATTTCATTTTGAAAAAGGGATAAGACACAGATGCTATTATGCCATTTTTTGCTTTTGGCTCCTCTAATTTATAAAACCTCTCAAAACGTCTATTAAGACTTTCTTTAACAACTTCTATCAATACATCACAGTATGTAGGGTTATTCATTTGCAAACTGCTTAGAAATCTTTGCATTCTCATAAGTTCTGGTATAAGACATCCGTAATAAGTATTTTTGTCACCTTCTAAACTTCTGATGCCCTCAGCAATAGGCTTTGAACAGCTTATGTATTCATGAAGAAATTTGATTTCAATTTCTTTATAAATTACCAATTGTAGTTTTTTTAAAGTTTCGTTTAGGGTATCCTTTACTGCTAGTAGATCTTGAATGCAATTATAATATGAATTCCATCGTGTTGGACATGGAGAAGTAGGGGATTTTCCAGTTGATTCTAGATAGATTTCACAGGCTTTCGGAGACCTTGAACATAGATTCCAAACTGCTTGACATTTTGCCATGGCTGCATCATAAAGTTTTTTGTATGAATTACTTTGGGATCTAGCCTTATCCATATCTTTTGAAGCTATCAAATGTAATGTGTGTGTGGCACACCTTTCATGATCAGGCAGTTGCACCTCTTCAAATTTAGGATCACAATCAGTGCGTTCATAAATAAAGTATTTTTTATTTATGAATTAAAAATATAACAAAACTATTTTGTATTTTACAAATACTAAATATATTATATAAAGTATTTCAAATAAAATACTAAATACATTTCGAAAAAAGTATTTAAAATGTAAAATAAAAATAGGTATTTTGCATTTTGTATTTGTATTTAAAATACAAATACAAAATGCAAATTTTTTTATTTATTTCAAATAATTCACATCTCTGCAGATAGGTTAAAGTTCAGGTAAACGGTGTAAACTCACTAGGCTCCGAAATGACAATGGGAGTTCCTCAAGGCTCAATATTGGCTCCATTACTCTTTCTAGTTTATATAAATGATTTGCCCCAACTACTTCAAAATCACCCAAAGATGGTGTTATTTGCGGATGACACATCATTGATATTTAAAATAGAGCGACAGTCACGAAATCTTGTCGTCGTCAATAACTCTATTCTTCAAGTCCAAAATTGGTTTACGACAAACAACTTGGTATTAAATGAAAAAATAACCAAATGTATTAAATTTACTTTGCCAAATGTTAAAAGTAGCCAATGTGATATCATATTGAATGGAGAAAAACTGGAGTTTATTAATCAGACAGTTTTCTTGGGAATCACCTTAGACGAGAAATTACAATTTGGACCTCATATAACATCTCTCGCGGGGCGGCTAAGCTCAGCTGCTTATGCTGTTAGAAAGATAAGACAGTTAACAGACGTAGAAACCGCACGTTTGGTCTATTTTAGCTACTTTCACAGCATTATGTCATACGGTATTTTGTTGTGGGGTCGAGCTGCTGACATTGAATCCATATTTATTTTACAAAAGAGAGCTGTCAGAGCCCTTTATAATCTGCGTCGACGCGATTCTCTAAGGGAACTTTTTAAAAAGTTTAATATTATGACAGTCCCTTGCCAATTCATATATGAAAATATTATGTATGTTCGGAAAAATCGCCATCTTTTTAGTAAAATTAGTGATAGACATAATTTTAATGCTAGAAATAAAGATAAATTAGACCAACCATTTTATAGATAAGCTAAAGACATCTTTCATGGGGTACTGTGTTAAATGTAACAATAAAATACCTTGTGACATGTTAGAACTAAATAAAAGACAATTTAAAACGTATATCAAAAGCGCACTTTGTAAACAAGCTTACTACAAATTAGAAGATTACATTCAGGATAAGAATGCTTGGAAGCATGCTGGTCCTGCACCATAGGGTGTCAATCAATTTTGTGGACAAAATCAGACTGCTTGCTTTATGTATTAACTTTATAGATGTTCTGTTTCTTTTTGTGTTTGTATTTTTCTGCTAACTCACACACTGTTAATTAGTGATTCCAATATTTGTAAATGTGTGAGTATCATGTACTTATTTAGAAATTAATAAGTCTACCTCTGCATACCCTAGGTGCGTGGTCCTCACATATAACTAAATTTTTGTATACCAAATATTGTAAAAGATTTATTTGAAAAGAGTAACTATGGAGATTCTTGTCCGTTCTTCTCCATAAGAATCTACCTTTCCGAATGGACAGTAGAATCACATTAGTATTTTATATTTTTTGTAATGTGAATGACGTTTAAAAGTGTCGTTTAATGGCCTAATTGGAATAAACGTTTTGTCTTTGACTTTAATTTCGGCTCTGTTGTACGCTCCGCACTTGGGACTATAGGAACTATCGCATCCGTCTCCATAGTTATATTCGATTCCATAGCAGGTTTGCTTTATTGTATTAGTATATTCTTTTCTTTCGCGTAGAATTCGGTCGCGATCGGCTCGCTCACGGAACACGTACAATCCGTCCTGGACGAATGTTCAAGGGAGGCTCCGGCGACGAACGATCGTCGCTGGAAACTCCCGGACGATGTGCGTGAACTGTTGACAGAGAAGAACGGGGCCGTCCGTGCCTACAGCTCTTTTCCCCGTGCTAGTAAAAAAGCTTTTATGCATTACCTACAGCGTAAAGTAAGTAATCGCATCAAAGAGTGGCGTGACAAGCAATGGGATCAGATGCTCGGTGATCTCCATCCCAACCACCTCGCATTTTGGGAACTTCAGAGGAAGTTACGCACCTCTGAGGTAACCAATATGCCCCTCTCATCCGCCCCGACAACACTCTCGCGTTTAACGGCGACGAGAAGGCCGAATGCCTGGCTGACAGTCTAGAGGCCCAGTGTTCCCCAAGCTCGAACCCGGACGACCCGGCCCACCTCGCCGAGGTGGACGCCGAGGTCGAACGTAGGATTTCCCTCCCTCCCGTCGAGGACCCCGTTGACCCTCTCCCTCCCGTCACTTCGGACGAGGTGGAGAAGATCATTGGCCAAGTCAGACCCAGGAAAGCCTCCCTCTTTCCCAAGACTCTGATCGTGTTGATGACCGCCATCTTCAATGGCGCTCTGTCCAACAACATGTTTCCGCAGCAGTGGAAAGAGGCTACCATGATCGGCATTCCCAAGCCGGGTAAGCCCAAATCCTCCCCGTCCTCCTACCGCCCCATCAGTCTGCTCACTTCGCTCGGCAAGATCTACGAGAGGCTTATTTATAAGCATCTCAGGGATTACATCGAGCGAAAGAGCCTCATCCCCAATGAGCAGTTTGGCTTTAGAGCCACTCACTCGTGCGTCCAACAGGTGTACCTTATCGTTGAGCATATCAACGGCCACTATCAACGCGGTTTGATGACGGGAGCCCTGTTCTTCGATATAGCGAAAGCTTTCGACAAGGTCTGGGACAACGGTCTGATATACAAGCTATATCAACTCGGGGTGCCAGATCGTCTCGTGATCATCTTACGAGATTATTTGTCAAACCGCATCTTTCGATTCCAGATCGAAGGTGCGCTTTCCACCCCCCGCCCCATCCGCGCCGGCGTACCGCAAGACGGTGTGCTGTCGCCTCTCATTTTCACGCTGTTCATTAGCGATATTCCCTCCGGACCCCAATCGCAGTTAGCGCTCTTTGCCGACGACACAGCCATTTACTACTCTGGCAAGAGTGGTAAATCCACATCTCAACACCTCCAAAGGTCCGCCAACCGCCTAGGCGGTTGGTTTCGGAAATGGAGGATTGAGGTCAACCCCGAGAAAAGCCAGGCGGTCCTGTTCCGCAGGCCGCGGGCTAGTCTCCCCCCGATCCTCCCACCGATCAAGATGTTTGGTGAGCCGATCCCTTGAGAAGAGCGAGCCAAATATCTAGGTGTGATCCTAGACAAGAACCTCAGCTTCTATGAGCACATTAAGGCGGTGCGCTCGCGTGCCGCCTTCGCTCTCGGTAGGCTCCACCCCATGCTGAACCAGCACAGCAAACTGTCCCTGAAATGCAAGCTGCGCATTTACACCACTTGCATTCGCCCCATCATGACGTATGCGTGTGCTACATTCGCCCACGTAAAGTCATACCGGATCCATAGGTTGCAGGCCCTCCAAAACCGTTTTCTCCGAAAGGCCACGGGTGCCCCGTGGTTCTTTAGGAATGAGCGACTCCATGTCGATCTCAAAGTCCCCATCAAGCAGTTCATGAAACGCCTCACAAAGCGTTTCATCGAATCTGCTGAAAAGCACCAGAACCCATTAATCGCATCGGCTACCCGATACGCTCCCTCCCAGATCAGTAGGATCCGCCGTCCACGGCACACCCTACTCGAACCCGACGACCCAATTACCCTTGTCCAAGAGAGCTGTAGGGAAACCAGTACTCTGAAACAAGCACACAAACCGCGACCCGCCGCCTTCCGGCCTCGCCGCCGAGGCCCTGTGCGACGTCCTGTAATAATAGCAATGTTATTGCTCCCCGTCTTTTGCCTAACGAGCCAGCCCGCGCCGCTGAGCCATTAGCTTTAAACACCCCTAAAAATAATGTCATGACCCAGCCTGTCCCTTGCTGTCCTCCCGATAACGATGCCGCTGAGCCGAGGCCCGTACCCCATAGGGGGTGCCCCCAGTGAGCAGAGTTGTAGGTTTTTTGTTTTTTTGCCTTGGCTGGGGGCTTTAGAGTTATATCTGAGGCCACCACAGGCTAGCCCGGTTGAGTAGTAACCACCCTTCTAGAGGTGAACTACGAGTGGCCCCGATAAAAAAAAAAAGAGTCTGTTAACTTTGACTCATCACTATGTAACTCAGACCTTGACATAAATAGACGAAGTTTCGAACTATCCACTGTAAATAATAACTCAAATGATGTATGGAAGAATGAAATCTCGTAATTAAGGTTGGAACTGGATAGTACGCGTAATGAGTTAGAAAATGTAATACTTGCATAATATTTGACAGTAAAGAATTAAGAGAGACTGTATCGCGACAGCAGAAACAAATAAATGCATTTAAAGAGATCTGTAGTAGTCCCTTAAAATCACAAAGAATACAATTACTCTCGGCTAGAAAACAGAGTAGACGCTCCGTCATAGATAACTTGCGAATGTCACTAGATTAAAATTAATCTTGTGATTATGATAAAAAACATACATAGCACAAGGGAAATTTCACAGCAAATTCACGAAATCACCTTAGACAACGAAGAAAGTGAAGTTTCGCTGCAAATTAAAGAAATACTGAATAACGACAAACATGTAGGTCAGCAGGAACAATTAACAGAATGCATAGACAAAAGGGAGCTACAAGTTAGCAATAAGTCCAGCCAGATGAAGACAAATAGAATCATGATTTTCGCTTCAAAACATCGATCAACAGAGTAATACAAATTTATTTCAAATTGACAAGACAGTTTTAGTAATTAAAGTAATCCTTTTATACAAATGACATAGTACATGATTAAAAAAATAATCATTAAGTATGTCAAATTTATACTAATGAACACGAACTAGATCAATATTCATGAATTTATTAATCTATCAGTGACACTTCTAGCAACTTGAAATACACATCATGTGGCACAGACCAAATTGTCGACTTGAATTATTTCTAAATAATAGACTGGACGAAGACGTTCGACAAATAGTTCAACCGTTCAACATTACGCTCTCTGTATTCTTGTCTTCTAAATACAAAATTAGACATAGTTACATCACACCGTGTGACAAAATATATCCCACTGTAATATTTTTTATTGTTACAGTATGCAGTGTGATTTGTTTATGTTTTGAGAATACAAATTTCCTCAGTGACAATATTACGGACGACAAGCACACTTTTAAGTATATGATCTTAAGTTTGCTTTGTATTCTCTTTTATTGGATCAGCTACTTAACACTGGTCAGTTGTAATATCGTGCATGGCAATTCCAACGTTTCCCTAATTTTGAGAATCCAAGAAATTCACAGAAATATCGACATAAGCAAGGACGTAAAAAGTTACGTTATTTGTAATTGGATCACACTTTTGACTGTTGTCTGTATCTCTACAGTGACATTCACTACTTATCACGTTATCTTTGGGAAAGTTACCTTTATAGACTTATGTTCGTTTGTAATTAATGTTGCATACGATATAAATTTAGTTTACAGTATTCGCCTCATGACATTGTTGACAAAATATCTCAATACATGGATTAACGACATATTGAAGATTAATATTGAGGAAGAAAATTACAGTTATTGTAAAAAAATCTTTGTTATTTATGAAAATATTTTAGAAGCTCACACTGTCTACATAAAATGTTTCAGAATTTTGGTAAGTCGATGCTTAGTCACAGTTTTCGCATTCTAATCATTAAATTCAATCATTGTAGCCCTGTTTCGATTTGTCATAATGATTCTGATTTTTTTAGGCACTATGTCGAACAGTAGACTTTTTTCTTCGTTGTTTATGTCTAGTGGAGGCTCACTTACTACAATTGCATGACCCACGGGTGTCCAAAAAAGATGTAAGTATAGGTTCCTCATTGTGATGTAATATTGATTGATTTAAATTCTAAATATTGAAAAATTATTTGAAATGTTGTTTATTTATTTATTTAACAATTTATGTAGGGAAGATTTTTTTGTTTGAATTGAATAGAATCCATTACCCCTGATGAACATAGGCTATCCTACTAATATTATAAACTAGCACTTCACCCGCGACTTCGTCTGCGTAGACTTTAGAGGTGGCGCGCAAATTCTTTGTCCCATATTCTTACTCTCGGAAATTCATCGTTTTTCATAGTTTGCAAGTTTTTACTGTCCGTACTTTCAGCTCCGGAACTACTTCGACATGTTTCTGGTTTTAAAGATAGAAAAGGAAGAAAAATGTTTATTTGGGACTCGAACAAGGCATATATCGCGTATATAAACTTAAGCGCTCATAACTCCAGCCCAGAAAAAACTTCGATAATTTTCGGTTCTCCTAGTATTTTTAAATGCTATACACTCACAATTCCAGCTTCGGAAATACTTCGACATGTTTCTGTTTTCCTTCTTCAATTTTGAAACCTAACTACTCAAAATTCCAGCACAAGAAACTTTAAATCATTTTTCTAGTCTCCTGGTACTTGTGAATCTACAGCGCTTACAATTTCTGCCGAAAATATAATTTGAAATGTTTTAGTCTGCTGGAACTTTGTAAGTATCTGTAGCGCTCATTATTCCAGCCCCGAAAATGCTTCTACATATTTCTGATCTCCTGGTGCTTTTGAATCCTAACTGCTCACAATTCCAACCCTGGAAATACTTCGTCATGTTTCTGGTCTCCTGGTACATAATGAATCTTTAGGGCTCATAATTCCTGCCCGGGAAAAACTTCCACATTTATCTGTTGTTTTGGTAATTTTGAATCCTTACCTTGCCTGATTGAGGGTCATATATCTAGCGCGGAAATATTTTGACATGTTTCGGGCTTCTTGGTATTTGTGAAATTTTAGCATACACAATCCTAGCCACGAAAATACATCGACATGTTTTTGGTCTCCTGGTACTTGTGAATATTTAGCGCTCATTTCAGCCAAAAAAATACTTTCACATGTTTCTAGTCTCCTGTTGTTTGTGAATCTATGGCATTTACAATTCCAGGCCGGAAAAAACATCGACATACATATTTCTGTTTGACTGTTAAAAAGTTAAATAAGAAATTATCAAGCCCAAAAATACCATCGTTCTGTTCTCCTGGTACTTGTGAATCTGTAGCGCTCATTAGTCCAGCCACGAAAATACTTCTACACGTATCTGATCACCTGGTGCTTTAAAATCCTAACTGCTCACAATTCCAACCCTAGAAATACTTCGTCATGTTTGTGGTCTCCTGGTACATAATAAATCTTTAACGCCCGGGAAAAAATTTCACATTAATCTGTTGTTTCGGTAATTTTGAATCCTTACCGCTCATATATCTAGCGCGGAAATATTTTGACATCTTGCTGGCTTCCTGGTACTTATGATTCTTTAAGATTCACACACCGAGCTCCGAAAATACTTCGACATGTTTCTGGTGTCCAGGTAATTTTGAATTCTAACCGGTTATAATTCCAGTGCCGGAAATAATTTGACATGTTTATGGTCTCCTGGTACTTCTGAATCTTTAGCGCTCATAATTTCAGCCAAAGAAATACTTCTTCAACATGTTTCTGGTCTCCTGTCACATGTGAATCTACAGCGTTTACAATTCTAGCCCGGAAAAATCTTCAAAGTACATATTTCTGTTCGACGGTTAAAAAAATATATTCTAGCCCAAAAATACTATAACATCGTTCTGTTCTCCTGGTACTTGTGAATCTTTAACTCTCCCAATTTCAGCCCCGGAAATATTACGACATGTTTCTGTTCTCCTGGTACTTATGAATCTAAAGTACTAAGGCAGCAGAAGCGCCGGGTTTCCACTTCCTCCTCTGTCTCCATTAGGCCATGCCTTTTACCGGGATAAAAAGTAGCCTATGTTTGATTCCAGGATGTGGACTATATGTGTGCCAAATTTCATCCAAATCCGTTCAGCCATTTTTGCCTGATTGAGGCACAAACATACAAACATACAAACATACAAACATACAAACATACAAACATACAAACATACAAACATACAAACATACAAACATACAAACATACAAACATACAAACATACAAACATACAAACATACAAACATACAAACATACAAACATACAAACATACAAACATACAAACATACAAACATACAAACATACAAACATACAAACATACAAACATACAAACATACAAACATACAAACATACAAACATACAAACATACAAACTTTCACATTTATAATATTAGTAAGAAATTTTAGTATAGAGACAACATGCATTAGTTAGCTATTAATATATAAATGAAGACTTAAACAACTACACTAAATATCAAGTAATTATGTACAAACGCGTATAAAAACAAAATTAATCATTGGGCATCAAAAAAATAATCCACATCGCTGTCAATGGCAAAAGTGCCCAGAACACTGGCAGCATTGCCGCGTTGAATGGCAATGCTGATTCTTTGGCCGAAGAATAGTCCAGCCCTCTGGTCACGTGAACAGTCGGCAAGTTGTTTACTGATGTCCCGAAAGACTCGATGCGCACTCGGACCCCATGGACCTAATGTTTCAACGCCAAACGGCTCAAATATGTAATTAAGTTGTTATATTTGCGCCGTTTGAGGTTTTCTGCACCTGCAGCAGCCGCCCCAGCGCAGCCCGCCATGCTCAAAAGATGGGATGGCGCAAGGGTGTCGACACATGTTGCATCCCACACCAAAGGCCTACCCACCTTCCAAGGCATTATAGTCATCCCATCTGGCCTCTTCCCATCGTCGCGTGCTAAGCCGTTAGGTTCTATAAAAGCTGGCACCCCGGCGGTGACAAGAGCCCGACGGATGATGTCATTAATGCTGGCGTGCCGTGCTAACCGTCCAGCGCTCCTACTGCAGGACAGGCCATGGTGTCCGAGGCGGTCGACTGCTTCACCGCATTGACACCGATGTGGAGCTCCGCTAGGAGCACCCAGACGCAGACACGTAGCGATCCGGAAAGTACTGTCACTCAGCATAGTACCTATGTTGGGTGATGGTAATGCCTGTAGCCAAAGACCCGACTCCCATTCACCCACAGCCAGCAGGCGGGCACGCTCCGCAGTATTGGTGGTCGTATTTAAGAGGTTATTCCGTACCAACCTGCAGAGCGGCTCGTCCCATTGTCTTTGGGAAAAAGGGTTATCGGGCAACGCCGTATTCGGGCAAGCCACTTTCCAGGTGTTCACTGCATCGGTCAAGTAAGGAACTTCACAGTTAACCAATGATGGAGTTAATAAACTTTTGTTTAACTTTTCAGTGCTGTTGACCGAAGACAGGAACGCTGGTAGGCTTATACTAGAAATTTTGCGGATGCCGAGCCCACCAAAGCGAATGGGTAGTGTGGCTTGCAGCCACGCTCGGTCATCCAGAGCCACATTTAAGATAGATGTTAGTGTATCTTGAATGATTTGATCAATTTTCTCCAAAAGATTTGACTGCTTCCATAAAGGGGAAGAGCGGAGAAAATACATAAAATTTGGCCCAAAACAACAATATCTAATGATGGTGAAAGCCGAATGTAAATTAATTTTGCTAAGTCTTTCCGAAATATCGTTAAAACGATTAATTTTGTCGTCAATGAATGAAGAAAAACTGTCTTCCAATATTGGTGAACCTAGGAGGTGAAGTGAACTCTTGTCTAAAATTTTGATATCTGGGGCTATTGCGTTGAATTTCTGTAGAGTCGTTTGTCTGTCGGTATAGTCATCAAGAAAAATTTCACATTTGGAATGGTTGAGGTCAAGACCAATAGATAGAAACTGTCCTTTCAGAAATAGGAAATCTATCAAAACAGTGTCTACGTCACCTCCTAGTGTACCATCGTCCAAGTACCAGACGTTAAATTTTGAATTTAGTTGTTGAATGATTGGATGAATAGCCAAACTGAAAATGACTGGCCCGAGAGGGTCACCTTGTTGACATCCAACTGCAGATTCCAAAAGTTTTTCTGTATATAATAATTTAGAGGGGTGTCTGTAACATTGCCACATAAAACCAAAAATTTCGGGTAGTTCCTTTTTTACCTCCGCCAACAAGGTGTCCCTGTTAACAGAATTGAAAGCGTTCTTGACGTCAACCTTGAGGATGACCTCACCCTTGCCAGAATTTATAAAAGTAGAAAGTGCATGTACGGCAGCCTCACAGCCCCCTCTAGAGCCAAAACCAAGCTGTAGGGGCTGGAATTTGTTTGTTAACCTCTGACCGAAAAGGTTGCAACAAATTTTGGCTGCCATACGCCTATAGGTGCACCCGACAGCGATGGGACGAATGCCGCCGTCTTTCTTGCGTAGAGCACAAAGATTTGCTCCGTACAAGACATCGACGACGGCATCGTTCACGCCGCCGGAGAGCATTAGTTTTACTAAAGCCGCAAGCTCTTTCAAAAGTGACTCACCAGCTTCCCCGGCGCCTGAACTTAAAAGGTCCTTTAAGTGTTGCGGAGTCAGGCCGTCGAGGCCGCCGGCGGAACCACTTCGAAAGGAGCTCACGGCAGCAATCAATTGTGGGGCTGAAATATTGAAAAGTGAGGAATCGGTGGCGTCGGGGGGGTCGGGGAAGGTGAGATCATCCGCAGGCGCTGGATGTTTACTCTCCAAGGCTGTAATGGTTTCTGGAGAGTAAGGCGCCAGCCACCACATCACTGCTGAACAACAGCCTGGCCGCTCCCCTAATATCGCCTTCACTGAGTTTAGACTTTACGTGCGAACAAACGCATTTCTGTGAAAGGTTTTAAACGGTGGTAATTTCGGGTCTAAAATAAAGGTCGAATTGTTGCAGTTTTCTTTAATTTGATTTGTCAAAGTTTTTTTAGTTGTAATATTAGTAGGATGTGAAAGTTTATATGTTTTTATGTTTGTGCCTGAATCAGGCAAAAATGGCTGAAGGGATTTGGATGAAATTTGGCACACATACAGTTCACATACTGGAATCAAATATAGGCTACTTTTTATGCCGGTAAAAGGCATGGCTTAATGGAGACTGAGGAGGAAGTGGAAATCCAGCGCTTCTGCTGCCTTAGTACTTCAGATTCAAAAGTACCAGGAGAACAGAAATATGCCGTAATATTTCCGGGGCTGAAATTGGGAGAGTTAAAGATTCACAAGTACCAGGAGAACAGAACGATGTTATAGTATTTTTGGGCTCGAATATTTTTTTTTTAACCGTCGAACAGAAATATGTACTTTGAAGATTTTTCCGGGCTAGAATTGTAAACGCTGTAGATTCACATGTGACAGGAGACCAGAAACATGTTGAAGAAGTATTTCCAGGGCTGAAATTGGGAGCGCTACAGATTCACAAGTACCAGGAGAACAGATCGATGTTAAAGTATTTTTGGGATAGAATATTTTTTGTTCTTTTTTTTAACCGTCGAACAGAAATATGTATGTTGGAGTTTTTTCCGGGCTAGAATT
Source organism: Lacanobia wlatinum (assembly GCA_947578705.1). NCBI lineage: Eukaryota > Metazoa > Arthropoda > Insecta > Lepidoptera > Noctuidae > Lacanobia > Lacanobia wlatinum. The sequence goes on from OX388040.1 coordinate 6,172,165, forward strand.
GTAAACGCTATAGATTCACATGTGACAGGAGACCAGAAACATGTTGAAGTATTTCTTTGGCTGAAATTATGAGCGCTAAAGATTTACAAGTACCAGGAGACCATAAACATGTCGAAATATTTCCGGCGCTGGAATTGTGACCGGTTAGAATTCAAAAGTACCAGGAGACCAGAAATATGTTGAAGTATTTTCGGGGCTAGAATTGTGAATGCTAAAAATTTATAAGTACCAGGAGGCCAGAAACATGTCGAAATATTACCGATGCTAGAATTATTAACGGTAAGGATTCAAAAGTACCAAGACAAGAGAAAAATGTGGAAGTTTTTCCCGGGCAGGAATTATGAGCGCTAAAGATTCATTATGTACCAGGAGACCTGAAACATATCAAATTATATTTTAGGCAGGAATTGCAAGCGCTAAAGATTTACAAGTACTAGGGGACCAGAAACATGTTTTAATGTTTACGCTTAAATTGAAGTGACATCGCACAAACATTACATTGTTACGTAAAATAATCACGAAAACAAGCTTTTGTTTAATATGTTGTTTCTACCAAAGCAGTTTTAAACAGTTGGCAACTAAATGATTACCCTCCTTCTTGCTTCGTATTCCCCAGTGCTGAGGGTCGTGACCTCCTTTCTGTATCACTTTCACACGTATGATGTTTCTCCGCCTGTTCTGTCCCTGGCGGTGTGGAGGACGTTGTGAACGGTAGTGTCAAGGGCGGTGCGAATCTGGTCAGACCAACGTATTGGACTGCGTCCGCGAGTTTTTTTTCTATCTACTTTGCCGGTTACGATGAGCTTCCCGAGGTTGTCACCTTCTTTCCTCGCAATACGAACGAAGTATTCTAGGACTCTGCGCAGACACTCAGCTGACAGCCGCGAGGAGATTTTCAGTTCTCGCAATGTGGACACGTTAGTCCGAAACGCCCTCCAAGGAATACGGAGCATCTTTCTCCAGCACCACACCTTAAACGCGTCAATGCGTTTGCGGTCTGTAGCTCTGTGTCCAAGTCTCAGCGCCGTACGAAAAGATCGAGACGACTAGAGTCCGTACCAGTTTAGTTTTAGTTTTTACGGAAATTTTACGATCTTTCGCATTTTTTCCAAGCTGAGACATGGCGCTCTTAGCCATGCCAATTCTCCTGCTTACTTCCTTCTCGCACGACCCATCGTTACTGATGTTGGAACCCAAGTATATAAAGTTGTCCAATAATTCTATTCCTAATGCGCCAGTGAGTTCCAACTTCCCAGATCGATCTACCACCATAACTTTGGTCTTGGATCTGTTCACGGAGAGTCCCATCTCTTCTAAATGATTATACAATACTAATAAAATAATCTTTCTGATGATAATGTTGGAATCAAAGAGATTGATGTGATTGTGTTTGTTGAGACTTAAGCGGTAAGTGTTTTAAATTTTAACTTTAAAATTTAACAAATAAACATTTAGCTACTTTTACGACTTTGCGTTGTCAAAAATGTTAATACAGTGTTGTTTATTGTTTTAGAAATACTATTTGACTATGGATAAAAAACGACAACAAATATCTAGCTCAAGAAAGTGTAAAAGTAATTGACTGGCCATCAATAAGTCCCGACTTGAATCCCATAGAATACATAATAAGGGTTCTAAAGAATTTAAATTGAGACCCTGTCGACATGCGAACTAAGGAACATTTGGCTGAGATCGTGTCATCAACATGAAAAAATAAAAATAATGAGATGAACAATTAGTGTTGGAACATAGTGTGTGCTGTATGCGAGCCGCTTGTTTCTGTATTATGTAAATCTGCAGGTATTTGATAAATTAAGTGAGTACTCAAATTAAATAGTGCTAAACCAAAAATAAAGTCGCAGGCTCTGTGATAATGTTATTGTTATAAAATGGAAATTTTGTTTTCTATTTAAATAACACCATGTTGAGTTTCAAATGTTTTACAGTTTTATATTTGTTCACTATAAATAAAACTGCAAAACATTTCAAAATAATTTTCACGCATTCCATGCCTTTTTAATGATTGTGAGAGTGAGAGTGATTCAAATTTAAAATGAGATTTATTTACTAATTTATTAATCAAAAATTTAAAACAAATAAGCGTTCACTTACTTTTCCATAATTAATAAAATAATAAACATGTTTATTGATTTCAATTACTTTGTTTAATTCCTAAACAATCTGTCTATTTAGGGTCAGTTTCTACCTAAAGGAAATATCCTCGCGGAATGTCGAGCTTACGGAATAAGTAACTGTATCAAAGTAGTAATAGTGCTTGAGCATTCGCGAGTACTTTTTAAAAAAACTGGCCAAGTGCGAGTCGGACTCGCGTGCAAAGGGTTCCGAACGAATTTATTTTTTTTTAAACATGTTATTTTAACATTACAGACTTCTAATAGGTTTTCCTGTAATCTTTAGGTAAAGATCTATTATCTCCATTTTTTTCAAAATTTTAGGCTCATTAGTTTCGGAGATAAGGGGGGGGGAATGGTCATTTTTCGTCTAATTTCTTGAATAACTTCTAAACCATTTATTTTAAAAATTATGAAAAAAATATAATTAAAACCCTCACAGTAAGCCCTTTCATTTGATATTTTTTTTTAATTTTCTAGTTTGACTCCTAAAAGTGACCCCAATACTAAAAATTTAATAATTTACGTAACGCGTCCGTGTTTGGGTCATAGAAGTCCATATGTGTACCACATTTCAATAGGATCGGTACAGTGGATCCGGAGAAAACAGGCTGTGACAGACGGACAGACAGACAGACAGACAGACAGACACCCGAGTGATCCTATAAGGGTTCCTTTTTGTTTTCGGAACCCTAAAAAAGAACAAAAAATCAATGCACCACTTCGTTCCGGACCTCTGACAGCACAATTATTCTCGGTCTTTACTCGAAACATTGACCACTAGACCAAGTGAACTTCAACCTTAATGTTGAAATAATAATAATAATATTAAGCTTTATTTCGTAAAAATACAGTTTAAAAATATTTTATACTAGCACTTCGCCCGCGACTTCGTCTGCGTAGACTTTAGAGGTGGCACGCAACTTCTTTGTCCCATATTCTCATTCTCGGTAATTCATCTTCATAATTCTTTATTCTGATAGTTTGTCAGTCTTCACTGTCCGTACTTTCAGCCCCAGAACTAGTTTGACATGTTTCTGGTATTCTAGTACTTTTAAATTTTATCCGGTCAGAATTCTAGTGCCGGAAATATTTCGACATGTTTATACTCTCCTGGTACTTGTGAATCTAAAGCGCTCATAATTCCAGCCGCGAAAATACTTCAACATGCTTCTGCTCTTCTAGTACTTGCGAATCTATAGCGTTCACAATTCAAGCCCGAAAAAATCTTCGACATGTATCAACCGGTCGATTCTGAAACATGTTGAAGTGAAAGCTTGTGTGAAGTGACGAAGTGTGCTGTCATTCCACCTTGATAACATGGATCGACTGGTCACTTTTTACCCGAGCCATAACTTCGTCATGTTTACACAATCGAACTGCTGCACTCCAAGGTGTAAAAAAATATTTTGCTCAAAAATACTTTGACATATATCTGGTCTCTTGAAACTGGTGAATCCTTACCGCTAACAATTAAGGCCAAAAATACATCGACATGTTTCTGGTCTCTTGGTACTTGTGAATCTTTTGCGCTAACAGTTCCAGGCCCAAAAATACTTCGACATGTTTCTGTTCTCCTGGTACTTTTGAATCTGAAGTACTAAGGCAGTGGAAACTCTAGATTTCCATTTCTTCCTCTGTCTCTTATAAACCATGTAAGTTATCGGGATAAAAAGTAGCTTATGTTTGATTCCAGGTTGTGAACTATATGTGTGCCAAATTTCATCCAAATCCCTTCAGCCATTTTTGTCTGATTGAGGCACAAACATACAAACATACAAACTTTCCCATTTATAATATTAGTAGGATAAAGACAATTTACATGAGCTTTGGTAGTAACACAATGCAATACAAATCCAAGTACTGAAGTCTGTACACAATATATGAAACCCTGCCTCTTGAGAGACACTGATTTAGCTTAGAATGTAATGCTATAACTATAATAGTAGACTGTGTCGATCTACCTGAGCGATTGAATATAATAAAGCTTATTGCACACATACACATCACACACACATACACACACATCACACCATCTCCAAAGTTTTGAGCATCGACGACGAGTTGCTATCCTGTCGGTTTTCTACCGGTTGCATTTTGGGGAATGTGCGACGGAATTGCATAATTTGATTCCGCCAAGCCCGTTCCATCATCGGACCACAAGACGAACGACGATGCGCCACCGGTACATAATGGACATCCCACCCACGTGCACAAAACGTTTTGGGAACACATTCATAGTGCGTGCAGCTAAGGAGTGGAATTCCCTGCCGGAGTCTGTGTTTCCTGATAGCTATAACCTGGGAATATTTAAGTCAAGAGTAAATAGGTTACTTCTAGGCAAGCGTGCTCCATCTTTGACCACATCATCGCTTACCATCAGGTGAGATAGTGGTCAAACGCGAGCCTATAAATAGTAAAAAAAAAGTTAGTCTATAAATTAAGTGATGTGTATGTGTGTGGGTGATGGCGTGTCCGTGTGTGTGTGTGTGGGTGTGTTGTGTGTGATTGGAGATATGTAGGTAGTTAGGCGACGTACTTGAGCAAAGATTCTGTCAAGAGATAGTCCTGTTCCAGTAGCCATTCCGTTAATTTTGATTTTATTTCATATTTATTTAGATCTATTATGTATATTTTTTTGCGAATTTGTTTATAGATGTATGTACTTAATGTTTAGTATTGGTGTTTAGCGAAGGTGGTTTTGTAAGGGGTACTTAAGGGTAGTTTCTTCCTTTTTGTAGGGTCAGTTGTTTCCCCCAGCTGACCCTGCTAGCGTGTTTTCTTACGGTAGACTGAATTTCAAAAAGCTGGCGCACTGAAAGTACTTTTTAATCAGCGTATAGTTGCGTAGTGGGATAGCGATAAGGTTTGCGCTACATCACCTTCAGTACGGCTCTCTGCGCTCTTTCAATCCTCAAAAGACTGGTTTTATTTGCACCACCCCATACTATGATGCAATATCCAATGACGGATTGAGATAATGCAAAGTACACCATCTTAAGGGTTTCAGGTGCAGCCGAATCTCTAAGGGATTTGAAAATATGCAAAAGCTTCATAGATCTAGTGGTAATGGCGTCAACCTGTTTGTCCCATCGTAATCCTCCGTCTATTCGGATACCCAGATATTTTACATTATCAGTTCTTGTAAGTGTCGGACATAAGCATTGTGGGGATTGTTTGGAGCAGGTGTGCGCTGTTATGGAGATAGATTTGTCCGGCAAGTTGTTATGACGAATAGCAAATGGAATGAACGATGTTTTATTGCAGTTTAGGGTTAGTAAGTTTAGTTTGAGCCATTTCATTATACCCGTTATTGCCGCTTCTGCGTAGCGCTTAACGCTATCCCAAGTTGGACCGTAAACTATGACTGCAATATCGTCTGCATACGAAATGATCTTGGAGTTGGGGATGGTCATTCTGTACAACTCATCGACGTATATTTGGAAGAGGGTAGGTCCTAAAATGCTTCCCTGAGGTACACAGTAAGTGGTTGATTCTTCGTCACTTATATACTCTCCAATTCTTACTCGTTGGGTTCGGTTGTTCAGATATACTATATATATATTCTTTGAATATTTCGAGGATGTTTCCTCGTACACCTAGGAGTTTCAATTTAGAGATAAGTTTGGGAACAGATAATGTGTCAAATGCTTTAGAAAGGTCTAGGAAGATCCCTAGACTTTTAAATCTACTTTCAAGATTTTTAGCAACCAATTGCGTCAGCTCAAGAACTGCATCTTCAGTTAAGAATCCTGAGCGAAAACCATACTGATTATCAGCAATGAGCCGAGTTTGTAGAGGAATTTTTTTAAACCTTTATTCAGGATCCTTTCTAGTATCTTTAAGAGTGCTGATAGGACCGATATAGGTCTGTAATTGTTGACACAGTGCCCCCTTTATGAATTGGATGGACGATAGCTTTTTTTAGCGCATCAGGGAAGATGCCTCTTTGAGGGCAACAGTTAAGGATATACGTCAATGGTGGCGTCAAGGTCTGGTGGCAACTTTATAACACTAGTGGGGATATGCTATCCCAACCTAATGCGCAATCATTGCGCAGTTGCCGAATAAGAGACTCTACTTCTGATTCATCAACCTCAAGTATCACAAGAGAGTTGACGGGGCTGGAAGATATATTTTGACATGATCTTTTAGGTGAGTTTGTAGGTTGGTGAGATTGGGACAAGATTTTTTCTGCCAAGTTAGTGTCTATATTACTGAAAAATCTACACACTTCGTTTACGGATGATATAGCGTTATCACAGATTTCCAACAGTTCAACCGGGCTAGTTTTCTTTTTAGTGGTATTGGTGATTTGTTTTATCGTTTTCCAAAGAGCTTTGGGGTTGTTACGGGATTTTTCAAAATCACTCTTTTCATGGGCTATTTTTAGTTTCCGGAGCAGGTCATTACAATAATTCCGGCACCGCGTATAGGTAATTTTCAGGATAAGATTATTGGGATCTTTGCTTGATCTGTTGTGCAACCGGTCACGGTTTTGTATACACTTTAATAGGTCGGTGGTAATCCATGGTTTATTTTTTCTATGAATTCTAATTAGTTTAGTGTGTTTAGTAATTACTGAAGAGATAATGGTTATGAACATATTCATAGATGTATTGGGGTCAATTACTTTGTATAGTGGGGTAAAATCCGAGTTTTCCAAATCTAACTTAACTACATCGTAGTCTATGCGGGTGGGTAGCTATGTGGAGTGGTTTATTTTCAGGGTTTGTTTTAGCAATAGCAAGTAGCACTGGTTTGTGGGCCGTGATGTGTGAGTCTAGTACAAGGGTAGTAACAGGAAGGGTACTTTAACGAGTACATGATCTAGACAGCTATCCAGCCGAGTGTTGTACCTGTGGGTTGGAAGAAGACCGTGGGAGGCATTTAGAATGAGATAGTTGAAACAGCGGTTAACTGTACTATTGAGGTCTAGATTAATATCACCTATAAGGATTATATTCTTGTAGGCGGAAAAGCTTACATAGACACTATTTAAACTATCCAAAAAAAATGTCGATACTTTCCTTGGAACTTTATGACGGGGATCGGTACACTGCTACAATAGCAATATCTTGGTTAACTATCTGACATACCAAGCAATTTCCATCCACAAAACGAGGTTCCCACTCTGAGGTCCGTAGAACTTGTTTTGTATAGATTACAATTTGATCATATTGGTTACTGTTTATTCGGGTACAATAAGATTCATATCCATCCAAGATATGCAGATTACTGACTTTACTAAGGCAACATTCTGTAAGGATTACCACGTATAAATCAAGTTTTATTGAATGCATTAGTACCTGAAGTTGGTCAAAGTTTTTATTTAAGCTACGGATGTTTAAGTGTAGTACCTATGTTTATGTCGGTATTGGTGGTGTTAACATATTCAATACAATTTCCTGGGGCATAGTTAAACGAGTTACCTACTGTTAGCAAGTCAAGCTCGCTGCTTATACTATTTATGTTAGCCATTGAGAAAGTGTAGATATAGCGTGAGGTGCCTCAAAGGTATGACTCCTACAGTTAGGATTTGCTTAGTGTATAATTTGTTTTTTTTGGGTAAGAGTGGTTTTTGTAGAAAGTGTTTTTATTTGTGTGGTTATGTGAATGTTACATAATTTGTGTATCTTTTTAGATTTATAAACAAATACAATTTCGAAAATTGAGTATAGTAGACAGATGTACGATAATATTTAGCTCTTAACGGTACGGATTACTAGTCACATGCAAGTGTAATCTATATCCTGGAGACATTTTTCGGAGTTGATTAGCAGTTGTTTGTCTCCTTCCTTTTTGCGCAAAAATATGCTACCATTAGAAACCCAGCAGAATTTGAACTTATGGTTTTTCGCAAACTCTCTTGATTAGTAGAACAATTTTTTGGTGTTACCCGGAAGCTGTTCCGTGACATAAACCGGCTGGCAAGTTCCTGAAATACCAATGAGACTAGTATTTAATTTATCTCCCTTGTTCTTGGCTTTGTTGAACGTACGGACTGCAGAAATGAGTGTCTCCTTTTTCATAACACACGAAAATTCAGCTATAATTGGTCGAGTTGTGTTAGAGGTACTCGTTGATTTCCAGGGCAAGCGATAAATATCCCTCAGTTCAAAGTCTTTTATGGACTCCAACAGCTTCGCCAATACTGGATACCGTTTTTACAAGAGTGGCATTGGTTTCAGTGTTACATTTTTTTTTTATTATTATTGATAGGCACGCGTTTGACCACTATCTCACCTGATGGTAAGCGAAGATGTGGTCGAAGATGCTGGTCCTGCTCCACAGCCACTAGGGCGCACAAAATAATCTGTAAGCATTCAGCCGTCCAACAATGCAGCAACAATCTTCAGCCGGTCCAACAATGTTTCCACATTGTTGGACCGGCTGAAGATTGTAAAAAAACCACATTTGCATTGTATAGACTCAATTTATTTAGCAATATATAATTTCATCCATTTTAACGGCACATGTGTGAGTACTGTGTACCTTAAACTTAACCTATAGCTATCAGTTTTACGTTTGTTTTTGACTTGAATGTACTCTGGCGGTTGGGAGTGTCATGCTCACACAAAAGTATGGCTGATGGTGGCGTATGCGTTGGATCATTTGGCTCCCTTCAAAATGGTTGAGCCGAATGGTGCTAGCGCATGTGTCATGTTCGTGAACGGGCGCTGTAGGTTGGGACTGGTCATTTCTCAGTTGCCATGGTTTATTTTGAATATTTCTTTGAATTGTTTCTTTTTTCCCGGACGCTTTTATCCTGCTCGTCTTTTAAATCGTTCTCACATGTTTGTATAATTTCATCTTGATGTAAACAAAACTTTGTAACAATTTATTATTTTTAAAAGAGTGTCCATGGAGTTTCTTGGACGTTCTTCTCCATAGAGATCTACGCTTTGGAACGTGCAAATAGCTTCATCTTTTTGGACTGACCGACCTTGACAATTCAAAAGTGCCTGTAAATATATGGTTTATTTGAAATATACGATTTGATTTGATTCGATGGAGCACGCTTGTCTAGAAGTAACCTATTCACTCTTGACTTAAAGACTCCCAGGTTGTAGCTATCAGGAAACACAGACTCCGGCAGGGATTTCCACTCCTTAGCTGTACGCACTATGAGTGTGTTCCCAAAACGTTGCGGACGAACGTTGTGTTAACTTGCGGTATATTACGGATTTCGATGCCCGACGACCTTGATTTATGTTATAGATCTTTTTTAGACTTTCTATATATTGTTTTTGCTCCCGACGTTCCTTTCTTAGGTCTTCAACTTCCTTTTTCAATTCCTCAATTGTTGGTTTGAGTTATTACTTGCGATGCTCATTACAACACAGTCAAGCATTAGAACCTTATGATCTATCATATAAAGTTCATTGTCGCACAATCACGCTACTAAAATATATCATGGTGTTCTAAATATATAAAATTCTTCCGTTACTGACTTATTGAGTGACTGACAGACAACGCACAGCCGAAACTATTGGTCTTAGGAAGCTGAAATTTGGCATGAAGGTTTTTTGAGGATTGCATATCCCGTTTTTTTTTCGTGGGCTAAAGCCAGTTGTTCTTTAAAATTAAAAAGAGGTTTATTTCTTAGAGTTTATTTTATTTTTATTTCTTACATTTTACATTACTCAGTTTTTTATGTATCGTTTAATATATATTATAATATTATGTAAAACTTCTTATTGAGGTCATAGCTTTGGTATTCGTTTTCAAAATCAGAAAGAAGATTGAAGCTTATGTTACCTCAATAAAAACAAACTGGCGACCAAATGATTGAATTACAAAGGTCAAATGAATAAAATGGATTAAATAAGTAGACTAAAAACTACAAAATTGCGCAAAATCATTTTAAATGGTTAGTGTAGGTAACATAAAAAAAATATGTTGTGTTTGAACTTGAAGTCATCATAACTTTTTAAACGATTAAAAAGTTATGATCGGATAGGCTGCAGTCATCCATCCCCAAATGTTCATCGTTATATGACCAGATTGCATATTGGGCACTACATGACCACTTGTGTATCGCGTATTATTTTGACGCCACAAACATAAGCGTTCGTGTTCACTGGACTTAAAAGTTTTAATCGAAGTTTATGTTGACATAGATGGTGTTGCAATAAACCCTCCTCTTCAAAACGTCGTATAAGTCCATAGAACAACTGTTTATCTCTGCAACAATAAAACATAAATATATAATTACCAATCATTATTGAGTTATGATTATCGTGTTGTTACAGTAACTAAAAATACTGGAGTTTTAATATAAAAGAGTAAAAATTAAACTACTTATGTTTGTACCGAACTCTCTGGCTATTTCTGACAATTTTTTACCTTGATTATGCTAAGCAATTATTTGACAATATGAACTCGAACGAGGTTAATCGGAATTAACTAAGTGGACGATCAATTAAGCTTAGTCATACGTCTTCAATCTAAGTATTACTTATACTACCTACCTATAATGTATGTATGTACTTATGATTGGTTTCGAGCGCGTACGTTACAACGTACGGACTGGGTGGGAGGCAGTCTGTGTTCAACTGTCAGTCAGGCAGCACGTGGTGGTGCGTAGGCGAGCCAAATACCTACTATTAGTGATACGATGCGTGGACACTACATATGGCGACGAGGACAAAAAAAAAATTAAAACTGTAAGTAAAGTGACTTTATAAAAAAAAAGAAAATGTGACTGGCGAAGTGGCAAGATAATTTACTTATGCTACTTAGGTACATGAATGTTACTTATTCAAACTAAGAAAACATGCGACATTTTCATTTACATTTCTCAGCGATTATAATTACCTACACCCAAAATATAGTTTAAACCATTAGTTTACTTTAACTAACAAATAGATACCCATTATGATTCAAAATTATAAAACTTTATACCTACTTAACGGTGGTGACAATTGCTTAACTTACGAAAAAGTCATAACATTGGAATATTCAGCTACACTGATAACATTTTAAGGAATTTTCTTCGTTGTTTAGTAACTCGCACTAAAGTAATAATGGACTATAGAATAATCATAATGGTATTGAAGAGCAAATGTTAAACTGTGTTTGTTTATTTACACCTACGTAAGTTATAAATTACGGCAAACAATAATATAATGTCGGTTTTACTCTACCCAGTGATCTTGTAATTATTATATTCATAGGTATTGCTAAATTGTTGAAGTACCTACATGTGCCATAATGAACAAAGTGATTAGTGGATATTTCAGTAATTATGAAAAATAATCACCACCACATCTTAAAAACGTGGTCAGAGACGTGGAGTATTTTTAATGATTTTATTATTTTGAACCCTAATATTATGCTTGGCCTTATCGGAAGGATAGGTTGCAGTATTATTTAAGTACTGTGTTATTTATTGGTGGTTATTTAGGACAAGTTCAAAAACAATTATTGACCGTCTGGACATAACCTAATTTAATGGATATACCCCAGTAACTTACCTATATTCCATGTACACTGGTGTAGTACTTGGTCATTTAATCGACAAATAAATAACAAAGTTATTTTCAAGTTTTATAACAGTATAATTATATAATAATACTGATTTATTATGACGTTGGAGCAGCATTGCTGGTCATTAAATTGACACCGTTTGACTATGTTCAGAGGATCCTCAACAGCATTATTGGTCATCAAATTGACGCATTATAAAAAAGAAGCAGATTTTTGTGATAAAAATTGATATTGAAATAACAACAAACTAGTTGGTTCACGATATAACACTAACATGTCCCAACTCATATTGGAGAAGTTCGACTGCGAAGGAGAGCGTTCTTCGGTTGGAGTCAGATGAGGGCGTGGAAAACGAACACTATGTATTTCGATGCTTCTGGTATTGACATGATCGAAAAGAAAAAGGCAACGACCTGGGAGTCTAACCAGGGACCTCATGCTTAGATATTTGATTTGTACTACATGATTAGTTCTAAAATAATAAATCAAAGAGCGCATAAATTTAATTACAGTAGAATATACCTACTAGTCATTAAATTGACAAGTCATCGTTGAATGACAGTAATTACAGTAGAACATACCTACTGGTCATTAAATTGACAAGTCATCATTGAATGAGAGTAATTGCAGTAGAATATACCTACTGGTCATTAAATTGATAAGTCATCATTGAATGACAGTAATTGCAGTAGAATATACCTACTGGTCATTAAATTGACAAGACATCATTGAATGACAGTAATTGCAGTAGAATATAACTACTGGTCATTAAATTGACAAGTTAACATTGAATGACAGTAATTACAGTAGAATATACCTACTGGTCATTAAATTGACAAGTCATCATTGAATGACAGTAATTACAGAAGAATATAACTTCTGGTCGTTAAATTGACAAGTCATCATTGAAGCCAGTAATTGCAGTAGAATATACCTACTGGTCATTAAATTGACAAGTCATCATTGAATGACAGTAACTACAGTAGAACATACCTTCTGGTCATTAAATTGACAGTTAGTTATCAAATTGACAAATTTGATTGTGAGGCACCTTCATCAGAAGGAACGAGATAAAAACGCTGGACGTAGGAACTCTTGATCTTCCTGGAAGAAATAGGCTTTGCTGCTACATTTTGTGGACTAGAATTGCTAAAAATGTCTATACTAATATTATAAAGCTGAAGATTTTGTTTGTTTGGTTGAACGCGTTAATCTCAGGAACTACTGGTTCGAATTGAAAAACTATTTCAGTGTTAGACAGCCTATTTATTGGGGAAGACTATATGATCTAACATCATGCTGCGACCAATAGTAGCAAAGCATTAATGGATAATGTGACGAAGACGAGGTTGCTCGGATCCGCTAGTTTAATAATATACCAGATACAAATATCACCAGCTGATGGAGTGGATGTCTTTGCAGTGGCTATCACCAAACTCCACGCATACTTTATACCTAAACAAATTAAGAATTAAGAACGTCACTCATTTTGATTGATCAAACAAGGGGCAAATGAAAAGTTTCAAAAATTTCTTAGTACGGCTTAGACAATAAACAAATAGATATCAGTTCAAACAGAGTCGAAAGACATACAATATGTGTTCAAAATCGACGATGACAGTTTATTAGATTATCGTATAGGTGGAATGAGGGTAAAAAAAAAATGTTAGTAGACTCTGCGTGTAGGTAAATCCAACTTTAATCACACACAAAACCTGGGGAAATATGAAACAAAACAAGGTAACCAAACATTCAGTTGCAATAAGAGTTTATTTATTTATTTATTTATTTATATACTAGCACTTCGCCCGCGACTTCGTCTGCATAGACTTTAGAGGTGGCGCGCATCTTCTTTGTCTCATATTTTCATTCTCGGATATTTACCTTCATGATTCTTTTCTGCTAGTTTGCGAGTCTTTACTATCCGTACTATCAGCTGCAGAACTACTTCGACATGCTTCTGGTATTCTCGTACTTGTGAAACTTTAGCGTTCATAACTCCAGCCCAGAAAAAAACTTCGATATGTTTCGGTTCTCCTGGTATTTTTAAATGTTAACCACTCACAATTCTAGCTTCGGAAATACTTCGACATGGTTCTAGTATCCTGGTACTTGTGAATCTTTAACGCTCATAATTACAGGCCGGTAAAAACCGCTATATGTTTCTGTTCTCGTGGTACTTTTGAATCCTTACCACTCAATATTCCAGCGGCTGAAACATTAAATCATGTTTCTAGTCTCCTAGTACTTGTGAATCTTTAGCGCGTACAATTCCTGCCGAAAATATAATTTGACATGTTTTTGATCTCCTCGCCTCCTTTAGCGCTCATAATTACAGCCCCGAAAATACTTCAACATATTTCTAATCTCTTTGTACTTTTGAATCCTAACTGCTCCCAACTCCAACCCTGGAAATATTTCGACCTGTATCTGGTCTCCTGGTACTTGTGAATCTTTAGCGCTCACTATTTCAACCAAAGAAATACTTCCACATGGTTCTGGTTTTCTGTCACATGTGAATCTATAGCGTTTACAATTCCAACCCGGAAAAAAATTTAACATATTCCAGCGCCTGAAACATTAAATCATGTTTCTAGTCTTTTTTTTTTTTTATTTGTGATGGGTTTGCTCTTGACTCCAGTCTAGGTCAAAGATTACCGAGACAAAGTCTACGATGGAGCGAGCTTACCCAGAAGGAGCCTGTGCACTCTAACTTTGAAGAGATTAGGGTTGTAAGCGTTTGGAAACACGGTCGCAGGCAGAGAGTTCCACTCCTTTGCTGTGCGCATTATAAAAGACGTTTGGAAACGCTTAGTGCGAGTTGGTGGAATAGCAACAAGGTAGGGATGGTAAGATGCAGTGCGTCTGGATGTCCGATGGTAGAAGGGGGCCGGTGGGATGAGGTCGTGGAGTTCTTGGGCACACTCACCGAAGTACAATCTGTAGAAGACCGACAAGCAGGCAACCTTACGGCGATGAGCCAAGCTATGCAGCTTGGCATCCACCAGTTTTACGTCACCGATGAGCCTCTTAGCTCTGCGTTCCACCGAGTCAAGCGCGGCAAGCTGATACTTAGCTGAGCCATCCCAAAGGTGGCTACAATACTCCATGCAGGATCGGACTTGCGCTTTATACAGGGTTAAAAGCTGTCCAGGCCTGAAGTATCGCTTCACCCTATTTAGGATGCCCAGCTTTTTGGCCGCCGTTTGGGCTTTGTACTCGATGGTGGCGCCGAAGTTGAGACTGGATGTCAACTCCATGCCTAGGAGCTCGAGCCGATCAGTCACAGGAACAGATGCACCCCGAAAAGTAGGAGGTCAAAACGACTCCTTTTTGCGGTAAAAAGACACGCCTGTGTTTTGGTGGCGTTAAAAGTGACCACATTGTCATCACCCCACTGGGAGACAAGGCTTAAGGTCAAATTTGTCCGCTCTACCATGGCCTCTCTCAAGGAACGAACTTCATCCCCGCTGGTTGTTGCGCTGGACAAGTATCTCTCTGAAACCGTACTGTCATCTGCGTACCCAACAAGACCAAGCTGAAGTAAGTCATTGATGTGCAGCAGGAAAAGAGTTGCAGAGAGAACAGATCCCTGAGGAACTCCAGCATCAATAGCCATGAGGTCAGAGGAGCAGCTGTCAACGACTACTCGGATCGACCGTTCACTCAGGAAGTCTGATATCCAGCTACAAAAACCAGCTGGGATGCCATAAGCAGGAAGCTTGCTCAGTAGACCTGCGTGCCAAACCCTGTCAAAGGCCTTCGAGATGTCGAGCGACACGGCAAGTGCTTCGCCGTGTCTCTCGATGGCCTCGCCCCAGCAGTGCGTGACATACACAAGAAGATCGCCAGTTGACCGTCCCCGGCGAAAGCCATATTGACGGTCACTGAGGAGATCATTGTCTTCAAGGTAGGTCAGCAGCTTACTGTTCAGAACCCTTTCCATAACCTTGCAAAGGATGGAGGTAATGGCGATCGGACGGTAATGGGCAGGGTCAGCACGGTCTCCCTTTTTGGGCACCGGTTGCACATTCGCAAGCTTCCATGATTTCGGCACCGTTCTTTTTTCAAGAGAGAGGCGGTACAGGCGTACCAACACAGGAGACAGTTCAGGTGCACATTGCCTCAACACTCTCGCTGGAATGCCGTCAGACCCGCTGGCCTTATTCACGTCTAGACAGCACAATACTCTTCGGACCTCTTTAATGTGAACTGTGATCTCCGGCATCGAAGAGTCACAACGAGGTAAAGTTGGTGGTTGCTTGGAGCCAGCGTCCAGACGCGAATTGCTTGCAAAGAGAGTTGCAAATAAATTTGCTTTCTCACTTGCAGAGTGAGCCAGCGAGCCATCAGGTTTCAACATTGGAGGCAAAGTGGGTCGACAGAAATTCGTTTCAACCGCTTTCGACAGGGACCAAAACTGTTTACTACCTGGAGGGTGCAATGCTAGTTTGGCCCCGATACGTCCGACATGGTCAAAACGTGCCCTACGTAAAACCCGCTTGCAGAACTTAGCGACAGAATTAAAGGCTCTTTTCCTCGCGCGAACCCTACGTGCTTTAACCTTTCGGTCGCGGGCCTTGATCCACGCTTGGTATGCAGACTCTTTACGGGCCTCAGCGTGGGCGCATTCTGCATTATACCAAGGCCGGGATTTGTGACCGAGCGGAATGTCGGAGAATGGAATAAAATACTCCATCCCCTGCCGAATCACGTCCGCAATCAAGTCAGCACAACACGAGGGGTCACCCGAGGAGAAGCACACTTGCCGCCATGGATAAGATGCAAAAAAGTGCCGCATCTCATCCCAATCTGCTGACTCGTATTGCCATACTCGTCTCGTGCCTCTAGGACTCTTATCTGGAGGAGAGCAGGTCAATACAGATTTCACCAGGCAGTGGTCAGACGTTCCCAGCGGAGCTGAGACCGATACTGAATGACTGCCCGGATCAGTTGTCAGCAGAAGGTCCAAGCAATTGGGTGTATGGGCGTCAACACCCGGTACCCGCGTTGCCACATTCACCAGCTGGGTTAGATCTAGCGTTAAAGCAAACTTGCGCGCCTCTAACCCGGCATGGTCAGTTTTCTGGTACGGGAACAACCACTCTTTATGGTGGGCGTTGAAGTCCCCCAGAAAAATGAGCTTCGCTGTTGGGTACCGTTGCTGGGCAACGTCGGCCGACTCCACGAGGGAATTGAACAGCGCTGTTGTCTCCTGATCTCCGCTGTGCGATCGGTATACGCCGATGTAAATAAATTTCTCCACGCCTGTGTCCAAAAGTAGCCATATGGCAGAAAAACCCGATTTCTCAAAGCAACGGAGACGACGACAACAAATGTCATCGCGGACGTACACACAGACCCCAGCCTGCTTCTTGAACTTGTGTTCCAGAGAGTAGCCCGGGTAGTTGAGGTACGCCACGTCCGACGGGGTTGTTATCTTCGTCTCCGTTAGGAAAAACAGGTGCGGCTTCTCGGTCTCAAGGTGGTGATGGACCGGATCGAGATTGGAGTGCAACCCCCTAATATTAGTGAGTTGCACTTTTAGTGGGAGGAGGTGCAGCCGTTGTTTTACCATATTTTTCTTCTTTGCTTTGGTCATCATGAGAGTAGATGGGGAGAAAAGTTGAACTGTCAAGGCGCTGCTCAGTGAACCAAGTGGAACACTAGAGCTAAACTGACCTGTGGGGAACTCATTTGGAGACTGCGGGGACGCCCGAACCCCCCCGGATATGGCCACCGGGTCCTCCCATCCAGTCGCCGGCTGGCACGGTGGAACATACCGGGATGTTTCGCTAGTTGGCGGGGCAGCCTTTCACACGTGGCTGGCGTGCTACTTGGGCCCCCTACTAACTGCGGTCGGCCAACGGCTGGCACCGTGCTTCGGATCCCGCTACCCTCCAAAATGAGTTACCCGGAAAGCCCAGCCCAGTGACCAAGACCGGTTCTGAGCAGAGCAACTGACAGTCTCCTTCTCCCCCAGAGGCACTGGCACTCCCGCACACCGACGGAACACAGCAAGTTGCTTGGCGCCGGACTTCGGCGGGATGGTGGTAGCGAGCCAGGCGGCTCATTGCGGAGCCTACCACCGCTTTTAGTGGGATAGTTCTGCCGTACCACAGGCAAGCCTGTGGTGCCGTTGCCCGGGGTGGACCGCGAGGAGGTAGATCCAAAACCACCCCAGTAGTCTCCTAGTACTTGTGAATCTTTAGCGCTTACAATTCCTGCCGAAAATATAATTTGACATGTTTTTGATCTCCTGGTATCACCGTGTCACTGTGTGAATCTGTAACGCTCATAATTACAGCCCCGAAAATACTTCAACATATTTCTAATCTCTTTGTACTTTTGAATCCTAACTGCTCCCAACTCCAACCCTGGAAATATTTCGACCTGTATCTGGTCTCCTGGTACATAATGAATCTTTTACGCTCATAATTCCTGTCCGGAAATAACCTCCACATTTTTCTGTTGTTCTGGTACTTTTGAATCCTTACCGCTGTTAATTTTTGCTCCGGAAATATTTCGACATGTTTCTGGTCTTTTGGTCCTGTTGAATTTTTCGCATTCACAATCTTAGCCCAGAAAATACTTCAACATTTTTCTGTTCTCGTGATACGTTTGAATCTGTAGCGCTCATTATTCCAGCCCCGAAAATACTTCTACATGTATCTGATCTCCTGATGCTTTTGAATCCTAACTGCTCACAATTCCAACCCTGGAAATACTTCGACATATTTCTGGTCTCCTGGTACTACTGAATCTTTAGCGCTCATAATTTCTGCCCGGAAAAACTTCCCCATTTTTATGTTATTTTGGTACTTTTGAATCCTTACCGCTCATATTTCTAGTGCGGAAATATTTTGACAAATTTCTGGCCTCCTGGTACTAATGAATCTTTAGCATTCACAATCCCAGCTCCGAAAATACTTCGACATGTTTCATATCTCCTGGTACTTTCGAATTCTAACCGGTCACAATTCCAGCGCTGGAAAAATTTCGACATGTTTATGATCTCCTGGTACTTGTGAACCTTTAGCGCTCATAATTTCAGCCAAAGAAATACTTCATCATGTTTCTGTTCACCTGTCACATGTGAATCTATAGCGTTTACAATTCCAGCCCGGAAAAAACTTCAACATAAATATCTGTTCGACGGTAAAAAAAAAAAATATTCTTGCCCAAAAATACTTTAACATTGTTCTGTTCTCCTGGTAGTTGTGAATCTTTAGCGCACCCAATTTCAGCCCCGGAAATACTACGACATGTTTCTGTTCTCCTGGTACTTTTGAATCTGAAGTGCTAAGTCAGCAGAAGCGCTGTGTTTCCACTTCCTCCTCAGTCTTCGTTAAGCGTTTCCTTTTACCGGGATAAAAGGTAGCCTATGTTTGATTCCAGGATGTGAACTATATGTGTGCCAAATTTCATCCAAATCCCTTCTGCCATTTTTGCCTGATTGAGGCACAAACATACAAACATACAAACATTCACATCCTACTAGTATTATAAACTAGCACTTCGCCCGCGACTTCGTCTGCGTAGACTTTAGAGGTGACGCGCAACTTCTTTGTCCCATATTCTCATTCTCGGAAATTCATTTAAATGATTCTTTATTCTGATAGTTTGTGAGTCTTTACTGTTCGTACTTTCAGCCCCGGAACTACTTTGACATGGTTCTGGCATTCTGGTACTTGTAAATCTTTCGCTCATTACTCCAGCCCAGAAGAAACTTCGATATGTTTCGGTTCGCCTGGTATTTTTAAATGCAAACCACTCATAATTCAAGCTTTGAAAATACTTCGACATGTTTCTGGTATCCTGGTACTTGGGAATCTTTAACGCTCATAATTACAGCCCGGAAAAAATCGCTATAAGTTTTTGTTCTACTGGTACTTTTGAATTCTAACCACTCAAAATTCTAGCGCCGGAATCATTAAAACATGTTTCTGGTCTCCTGGTATCTACTTTTGTATCTGTAGCGCTCATAATTACAGCCCCAAAAATATTTCGAAATATTTCTAATCTCTTGGTACTTTTAAATCTTAACCGCTCACAATTCGAACCCTGAAAATACTTCGACATGTTTCTAGTCTCCTAGTACATACTGAATCCTTAAGGCTCACAATTTCTGCCCGGAAAAACCTCCACATTGTTCTGTTGTTCAATGCTAACCGCTCACGAATCCAGCCCCGAAAATAATTCGACATGTTTCTGATCTCTGGGTACTTTTGAATCCTATCCACTCACAATTCCAACCCTGGAAATACTTCGACATGTTTCTGATCTCCTGGTACATAATGAATCTTTAGCGCTCATAATTCCTGCCCGGGAAAAGCTTCCACATATTTCGGATTTCCTGGTACTTTTTAATCCATACCGTTCATAATTCTAGCACCGGAAATATTTCTACATGTTTCTGGCCACCTGATACTTTTAAATGTTTAGTATTCACAATCCTAGCCCCGAAAATACTTCGACATGATTCTGGTTTCCTGGTACTTTTGAATTCGAACCGGTAACAATTCCAGCGCCGGAAATATTTCGACATATTTATGGTCTCCTGGTACTTGTGAATCTTTAGCGCTCACTATTTCAGCCAAAGAAATACTTCGACCGGGTTCTGGTTTTCTGTCACATGTGAATCTATAGCGTTTACAATTCCAACCGAGAAAAAAATTTAACATATTCATGTACGACGGTTAAAAAAAAAAAATCAAAAAATATTCGGGCCCAAAAATACATTAATATCGTTCTATTCTCCTGGTACTTGTGAATCTTTAGCGCTCTCAATTTCAGCCCCGAAAATTCTACGACATGTTTCTGTTCTCCTGGTACTTGTGAATTTGAAGTACTAAGGCAGCAGAAGCGCTTGGTTTCCACTTCCTCCTCAATCTCCATTAGGCCATGCCTTTTACCGGGATAAAAAGTAGCCTATGTTTGATTCCAGTATGTGAACTATGTGTGTGCCAAATTTCATCCAAATCCCTTCTGCCATTTTTGCCTGATTGAGGCACAAACATACAAACATACAAACATACAAACATACAAACATTCACATCCTACTAATATGATAAACTAGCACTTCGCCCGCGACTTCGTCTGCGTAGACTTTAGAGGTGCCGCGCAACTTCTTTGTCCCATATTCTCCTTCTCGGAAATTCATCTTCATGATTCTTATTCTGATAGTTTGTGAGTCTTTACTGTTCGTACTTTCAGCCCCAGAACTACTTTGACATGTTTCTGGTATTCTGGTACTTGTAAATCTTTCGCTCATAACTCCAGCCCAGAAGAAACTTCGATATGTTTCGGTTCGCCTGGTATTTTTAAATGCAAACCACTCATAATTCAAGCTTTGGAAATACTTCGACATGTTTCTGGTTTCCTGGTACTTGTGAATCTTTAACTCTCATAATTACAGCCCGGAAAAAACCGCTATCTGTTTTTGTTCTCTTGGTACCTTTGAATCCTAACCACTCAAAATTCTAGCGCCGGAAACATTAAGCCATGTTTCTGGTCTCCTGGTATCTACTTTTGTATCTGTAGCGCTCATAATTACAGCCCCGAAAGTACAACGACATGTTTCTGATCTCTTGGTACTTTTAAATCATAACCGCTCATAATTCCAACCCTGGAAATACTTCGACATGTTTCTGATCTCCTGGTACATAATGAATCTTTAGAGCTCATAATTCCTGCCCGGGAAAACCTTCCACATTTTTCTGTTGATTTGTTACTTTTAAATCCGTACCGCACATATATCTAGCGCATAAATATTTTGACATGTTTCTGGTCTCCTGGTACTTTTGAATTCTAACCGGTCACTATTCAAGCGCCGGAAATATTTCGAAATGTTTATGGTCTCCTGGTACTTGTGAATCTTTAGCGCTCATTATTTCAGTCAAAGAAATACTTCGACATGGTTCTGGTCTTCTGTCAAATGTGAAATTATAGCGTTTACAATTATAACCCGGAAAAAAATTCAACACACATATTTCTGTTCGACGGTTAAAAAAAAAAAAAACAAAAAATATTCCAGCCCAAAAATACTTTAAAATCGTTCTGTTCTCCTGGTACTTGTGAATCTTTAGCGCTGTCAATTTCAGCCCCGGAAATACTACGACATGTTTCTGTTCTCCTGGTACTTGTGAATTTGAAGTACTAAGGCAGCAGAAGCGCTAGGTTTCCACTTCCTCCTCAATCTCCATTAGGCCATGCCTTTTACCGGGATAAAAAGTAGCCTATGTTTGATTCCAGTATGTGAACTATATGTGTGCCAAATTTCATCCAAATCCCTTCAGCCATTTTTGCCTGATTGAGGCACAAACATACAAACATACAAACATACAAACTTTCACATTTATAATATTAGTAGGATGTGAATGTTTGTATGTTTAGGAGAACAGAAACATGTCGTAGTATTTTCGGGGCTGAAATTGAGAGCGCTAAAGATTCACAAGTACCAGGAGAACAGAACGATATTAATGTATTTTTGGGCCCGAATATTTTTTGTTTTTTTTTTTTTTTTTAACTGTCGTACATGAATATGTTAAATTTTTTTCCGGGTTGGAATTGTAAACGCTATAGATTCACATGTGACAGAAAACCAGAACCGGGTCGAAGTATTTCTTTGCATGAAATAGTGAGCGCTTAAGATTCACAAGTACCAGGAGACCATAAACATGTCGAAATATTTCCGGCGCTGGAATTGTGACCGGTTCGAATTCAAAAGTACCAGGAAACCAGAAACATGTCGAAGTATTTTCGGGGCTAGGATTGTGAATACTAAACATTTAAAAGTATCAGGTGGCCAGAAACATGTAGAAATATTTCCGGTGCTAGAATTATGAACGGTATGGATTAAAAAGTACCAGGAAATCCGAAATATGTGGAAGCTTTTCCCGGGCAGGAATTATGAGCGCTAAAGATTCATTATGTACCAGGAGATCAGAAACATGTCGAAGTATTTCCAGGGTTGGAATTGTGAGCGGATAGGATTCAAAAGTACCCAGAGATCAGAAACATGTCGAATTATTTTCGGGGCTGGATTTGTGAGCGGTTAGCATTGAACAACAGAACAATGTGAAGGTTTTTCCGGGCAGCAATTATGAGCCTTAAGGATTCAGTATGTACTAGGAGACTAGAAACATGTCGAAGTATTTTCAGGGTTCGAATTGTGAGCGGTTAAGATTTAAAAGTACCAAGAGATTAGAAATATTTCGAAATATTTTCGAGGCTGTAATTATGAGAGCTACAGATACAAAAGTAGATACCAGGAGACCAGAAACATGTTTTAATGATTACGGCGCTCGAATTTTGAGTGGTTAGAATTCAGAAGTACCAGTAGAACAAAAACTTATAGCGGTTTTTTCCGGGCTGTAATTATGAGCGTTAAAGATTCCCAAGTACCAGGATACCAGAAACATGTCGAAGTATTTTCAAAGCTTGAATTATGAGTGGTTTGAATTTAAAAATACCAGGCGAACCGAAACATATCGAAGTTTCTTCTGGGCTGGAGTTATGAGCGAAAGATTTACAAGTACCAGAATGCCAGAACCATGTCAAAGTAGTTCCGGGGCTGAAAGTACGAACAGTAAAGACTCACAAACTATCAGAATAAAGAATCATTTTGTAATGATCGATAGCCTGATTCACGAGTCGAATACTAGATGGCGTTACTAGGCTCGAAACAGCAGTTTGACATTTAATTAGACGGTGAACTGATGACGGTAAAAATAAAAAATATATCTACCGGAGGATGTTATTTGGCAAAGGACAACAAAACTAACGGTTGCTCCGTTGTTAATTTCTCTAATTTCTGTAATAAAAGTAATCACTGTGTTTAAATTATACCAGAGTACGTCATAGTTTTTTATATATTGTGAGTTTGTGTGCGAGTAGTGGAAGTAACGGGGTAAGTGTTTGCGTCTGTTTAACGAAGTGTGGCTTGGACAGTGGACTATTGGAGATGTTTTTGCAAGGCTGACGTGCCCAATTTGTTTTGTCCTCAGCTTGCGGAAACGCCCTTATCGCCCAGACCATTTTAAATTAAATGCTTTTTGAATGCAGTCCTGCTTCGATTAATGGTTTAACACAGATTAATCACGAGATACTGAACGACATTTTCGTCAGTGTAGTCAAGCAGCCGATTGGTCTCGCGGCGTAGTGCCAGACTGTCAAATCAGAGCGTCGAGTTCGAATCCAGTCACAAGATAATTTTTGTTTTTTTTTTTTTCCAAAATTATACTGTTATTGTTTGGTATCTGCACTTTATTTGTTTTTGTTTAGTTTTTTTTTTTGTTTTCCAACTTATTATCTTGTACGGCTATTGCATTTCGGCAATGATCTTTAGTTATTAAGAATTTAGTTTCTAGTTTGCAAGCAAGAGAATTTGGTGAATAAAATTTCTGTTAACTACCTACGTTTATCTTTCAACATAGTCAGTTACTTGAACCCCGGACATTACAATTTAAATGAATTTCCGAGAATGAGAATATGGGACAAAGAAGTTGCGCGTCACCTCTTAAAGTCTACGCAGACGAAGTCGCGGGCGAAGTGCTAGTTTATAATATTAGTAGGATACTTTATTGTACACCAAAATTAAAACACATTAAGGGAAACACTTTTATGGTTATTAAAGTACGAAACCCCAAGGAGTTCTTCCTAATGATTCCGTTAGGTCAAGACCAAACAGGACCATTTGACGCAAATATAAAAATAGCAGATAGATCCGAAAATGCAACTTTTTACTTTTTTTTTCATCTCTGATGGAACTAGAGATCTACTTGGGAAATAAATTGCCATGGCTATAGTTATAATGGGTGTACTTAAAATCGGATTACAAATTGACCAAATGGAAACTAAGACAGTTTCCGAAATCCAATGATGTTTTAGTGGAAGCACCAATCGATGAGAAAGTACAACCAGCTTCTCAATGATTAAGAAGGATCATAGGAAGAAAAGTTGAAAAAACAAATATATAAAAGAACGGTTACCAGTAACTAATCTTAAGACCATTTTGTGCCTACCATATTCTGACAAATACATGGTTATGGTTGGAGAAAGACTTAAGGAGTGTAATTCCCTGCCAGAGTCTGTGTTTCCTGATGGTTGCAAACTAGGAGTCTTTTAG
This sequence comes from Lacanobia wlatinum, assembly GCA_947578705.1. Taxonomy (NCBI): domain Eukaryota; kingdom Metazoa; phylum Arthropoda; class Insecta; order Lepidoptera; family Noctuidae; genus Lacanobia; species Lacanobia wlatinum. Next base: position 6,196,918 of record OX388040.1, read on the forward strand.
TCAAGAGTGATTAGGTTACTTCTAAGCAAGCGTGCTCCATCTTCGACCACATCGTCGCTTGCATCGGCGCTTGATTGATGGGCACCAATATCGCACCAGGTGAGATATTGGTGCCTATCAGAGATGTTAAAAATGGTTTATTAAAAGTATTTAAATACAAAATGCAAATGCATTGGTATATTAGTATTTAAAATAAAAATACAAAATAGTTTTAAATAAAAGTATTTAAATACAAAATGCAAAATACGTATTTCAAAATAGGTTTTCCAAATAAAATACCTTATTAATTATTTAACTGATTTTAATACTAGTATTGGTTCAAAGAGTTCATCTTTCATGTTACGTCTATGGGACCTCATAATCATTCAACCGAATGAAAATAGTCGTTCAACAGGTGCAGGTAAGCAGGTATTATATTTGAGGAAGAGTTTTTTTACATTTGGAAATTTGTTCAAGGATTCTAAAATATTGTCTTCATCTTTTAAATATTGTAGTGCTTCCAAATCTATTGTAGTATTGGCATTATCACTGGCTGCTGAAGAATCAGAGTCCTCAACAAACATATAATACGATTCTGCTCTCTCCTTCTTTTTATTAGTCAGTATGATGGACTTGGAAACTCTTTTCACGTTCTTGTTTTATCTTTCTCACTTCTGAAACAAATACTTCTTTGATGTATTCTCTGTTGGCTTTTGGCACCCATTTCATTTTGAAAAAGGGATAAGACACAGATGCTATTATGCCATTTTTTGCTTTTGGCTCCTCTAATTTATAAAACCTCTCGAAACGTCTATTAAGACTTTCTTTAACAACTTCTATCAATACATCACAGTATGTAGGGTTATTTATTTGCAAACTGCCTAGAAATCTTTGCATTCTCATAAGTTCTGGTATAAGACATCCGTAATAAGTATTTTTGTCACCTTCTAAACTTCTGATGCCCTCAGCAATAGGCTTTGAACAGCTTATGTATTCATGAAGAAATTTGATTTCAATTTTTTTATAAATTATCAATTGTAGTTTTTTTAAAGTTTCGTTTAGGGTATCCTTTACTGCTAGTAGATCTTGAATGCAATTATAATATGAATTCCATCGTGTTGGACATGGAGAAGTAGGGGATTTTCCAGTTGATTCTAGATAGATTTCACAGGCTTTCGGAGACCTTGAACATAGATTCCAAACTGCTTGACATTTTGCCATGGCTGCATCATAAAGTTTTTTGTATGAATTACTTTGGGATCTAGCCTTATCCATATCTTTTGAAGCTATCAAATGTAATGTGTGTGTGGCACACCTTTCATGATCAGGCAGTTGCACCTCTTCAAATTTAGGATCACAATCAGTGCGTTCATAAATAAAGTATTTTTTATTTATGAATTAAAAATATAACAAAACTATTTTGTATTTTACAAATACTAAATATATTATATAAAGTATTTCAAATAAAATACTAAATACATTTCGAAAAAAGTATTTAAAATGTAAAATAAAAATAGGTATTTTGCATTTTGTATTTGTATTTAAAATACATGTATTTCAAATAATTCACATCTCTGGTGCCTATCAATATAAAAAAGCGAGTACTTAAAGAGCTTCCCATTGGTGGTAATAGTTTCAACATTTAATTCAGTACGTACTTGAAGAATGAGACATTGCATGGCAAGGTTGCCATAAGGTCATGTTCCGACTTAGACGTGTTTAGTGAAAAATTGGATTAAGCTTTTATATTAACGTGTCGGTGACAGTTTTCTTACATAACAAGTTACTAAATTCAGTTCGTAAATTCGATAGTAAACGATTATAAACAGTAACTTGATATTAATGACATTGATTAAAGCTGTAGGGATACAGATAATTCTGAGCAATTACAATTTCTAAATAGATCACTACCGGGTTGCTTACTGTAGGTGTAAGTTAATATAAGTAATATTTAAAATAATATTGATTGATTGAAACTGTTCGGTGCAGTTATGACCATGATGCTCATAGATTGACGTAGAGTAATTCATGAATGTAGCCCCTTCACATGAACGTTAGACACAAACATTGACAGGCCTAGGTTCTCTTCTCTTCGTAAACTCTGATGTGCATAACTTACCGGTTGGTATGTTTTAAAATCTCATTGTCGGGAAGATGCCCAAGGCCAAATATAAGAATAATTGAGGTTGTGAAGTTATGAAATAGATGACGAGTAAGCATCAAATTAGTTTGTGTGAACAGATTCTTAGTTCTGTGGGTCGGCGGGCGTACCAGGGTATCGTAGCAGTATCACAGAGTGATATAGATGAGGAAGTCTGTATCAGGGTGTCGTTGCTATTGGTGGTACAAATTTGAGTTTACTCGGTATTCTTCCCATGGGGAAGTGCGAGTATAGGAATTGTGTTTTGCTGAGCTATGAGATAGACGTTGACTGTGAATAAGATACATAGTCTTTGATTTTCTTTATTAAAATCAATGTGAGTTTTATGACTTCATTGGTGGACTTAGACTTGGTAATCACGAATACTAGTGAATCACGAATCAAACCTAAAGGATTGATTACAGCCAGTTTAGAACTGTCGAATGGCTAAAACACTGAACGAAAAGTCAGTTAACTGAAGATTTGGAATAGCTCTGTGTGTAAAAGTTTGTAGACAATTGCCGTAGAGGTTAACGATATTAAATTTCTGGGGGAATATTGAAGTATTTAATGATGAAACAGGACAAATGATGAAAAAGAAATGTCGTACATTTATAGAAATTGAAGGTCAGTGGAAAGTTTCTAAATGATAAAGAAATCAAGGAATTGAATCAAAAAGATACATCTGTTTCATAAATAAGATTGATTAATTATGACTAAATTAAAAAGAGAAAAGGGAAGAAAAATAGCGATAATAGTAATATAAAATACTCTAAGTAAGAATAATGTTGCGGTTAGAGCGAAATGCCCTCATTGAGTCCATTAATGTAATTTTATTTTATTTTATTTTGGGATAAATTACACATTACCCTATAAAGAGGGAGGTATAGGCATTGATATATAAAAAACCCAAGATGCACAGTCTCCAACAAATGCAACATTCGAAACTGTCGTCAAAAACTGACATGTATCAAGTGTCATGTGTGAGTTGTGTGTAGTTATACTATAAACAATTTTTTTTTTGCAAATTCAACCTTACACGTATCGCTTAAAGTTGTTTTTAGAAAGCAGTGCAGGATGGCTAGGGATGCGAGACTGAAACTAGCGCACAATTATACACTGTGCGCTTGTTTTTTTGCGGACGGTTTTGAGATGCTGAGTGTGTATCTTCGGATTTTATATACGGTGTAGGTGTGTAGGGAATGAAGTTCGTAGAGTACCTAATAAACCCACGCGAACGAAGTCGCGGATTTGAAATATTTTGCTTGTCAGGCTATGGCATTAAGACCAAAACAATATTTGCTTTATGCGATTGGTCATTGCAGTCGATCTAGGTAAAGTACGGCCAACGAGAAGCGATACCAAATGTAAAAAAAACACATGCAAGGTCATTTGGCTATTGGTCATTTGGTTATTTGGCGAACCCGTCTTGACGTTGTCATGTTTTTGTCGGGAGAACGAGACATTACGACAAAGGCACAAGATGGAAAGAGATAGATATTAGATTGTCAACGCCGCAGTTGTTTTTTAGGTTAATGACCTTTCGTATCGCTTCTCGTTGGCCTTACTTTAGGTAAGTCTGCATCAACAGTATAATATTAAAAAAAAACATTTCAGGTCATCATGTATCTATGTAATGTAGCCATTGGATGGATTTTAAAGAACATTACACTTCTATGTATAACAAGTGCTCAATTTGAGAAGTTCTATATATCTGTGGAGGAAGCTAGGTCAGCGTGTCTACAGCGCGTCATGGATACGAATTGCTCAAGTAAGAACTACTTTGACGGCACGGTTGGCGCAGTGGTTGAGCGATTGACTGCTGCGCCACGTGTCGTGGGTTTGATACCCGCACGGATCAAATTATTTGTATGACCCACAGATAGTTGTTCCGGGTCTGGCTGTTTATGTATGTTTGTAAACACACCTACGATACGGGAATAATTGCTAGTATGGGGAAATGTTTTGGTTAAAAAAAACTTTTTAGAGGAGCCGAACTTGCAACTTTTAATCAAAGAAAATAATTATTATATAATATTGAGATGCATGTTAATGAATATTATATAACAATGTCTCGCTTACTACTTGCTGCTAGCCACTTTTGGGCAAAGACCTCTCTAAATTCTTTTCGTTGTTCCTGCTTCTCTGCACCTTCTTGCCAAGGCCTAAGAAGACATCCAGGTTGTCCCGCCATTCTTCGTGGTCTCGCAATTTTCTGACCCATACATTAGGTGTCATATTTTCTTACATATAATTGTAAAAACCCTGCTATTTCTTCTTATTAGGTTATTTCTAACGTTCCATATTGTTACAGGAGGTGTCAAACATCTTTGCAAGCGCGTGCTACAAGCTAACCGGACCTTCAGTAAGATGACTGCGTGTGGTCTGTTTACTATGGACGCCTCTCTACCCATACCTTTGACGGGACTACTGACTAATTACATTATTGTACTGTTGCAGTTTGCTTTTTTGTAATAGTACTATTGAAACGTTTGAAAACATTATAATCATTCATGGTGAACATGACGAGTAAAGTTTTTCTTTTATAACAATTGTTCAATTTAGCTTGATAGAGCACCTTTGAAAAGACTCAGTGTAGTTACTATCAGGCAGCAGAAAATAATAGTAGACGAAGAAGTGAATCAGTCTACTTAAATATGCTGAGCTGGTCTTGTCTGTTTGTTGTTTGAAAACTACCGATAGACCAAAAAACTAATGAGTGCATGTTAAAGATCAAAAGAGAAGTGGTCAACCAAGAAAAAGGTAGGAAGACAAATTTTCGGAAAGCAGATTAAAGCTAGGGGCCGCCTAAGCAAAAGTGGACTACTATTAGATGCGTGAATCACACTCAAGTATTTTATTATATTTTAATCATAGATTAATTATGAAGGGGTTGGTATATAAATAAAAGGTAAACTAAAGTTCTAAAGGAAGATGTCGTCAGGGTCACACGAACAAAGAAAACATGGTGTGAATTTTCGGCCTTTTCTGTTCCTCATCAAAGTTACGGAGAATTAAGTCGCGGAGAATCCTAGCCACTTGTCTCACTGCTGGCGATCAGCGAGTAGCGAGTAAAGCTTGAAACTCGAGACGAGTTGGCGAGTGAATAGTTTCGATAGTTCTGACGCTCGGCTTTAAGCGCGTGTTTTTGTGCGGCGGGCGATTACTCGCAATACTCGCTCCGGTCGGCACTGTAGGTAGAAATTACCGCTGTTTGGTGAGTTCTGACTGCCAAGCGAGCATCACCGAGCGAGTGCAATTTTAGATAGCTCTTGTCGTTGCGATCAACTACTGGTAAAAACCGGCAAGACGGCAGTGTGAACAGCCAGTTATCGACACTAATAATAAAGAAATAATAAAAAATGTTGAGCCATTTTTACAATGATTTACTTAAAATTAGCTTAACTTAATGTCGGACTGTAACTATTGACATGTAAATTAAGACTTGCAGTAGTCCCCAAACTAGGCGGCGCCTGAATCTTGGGGGCCGGAGTTCCGATTTATAGAGCTTTTGTAACAACTTTTAGGGCTTTTATAACGCTAAATAAAGATCTAAAGTAAATAATAAGTGAAATCAAATCTAAATAAAAATCTAAAGTTAAAAGTGAGTCAAATCAAAGTTAAATCTATGTAGTATCTTAAAATTCAAATTGTGTTGTTCAAAATAAAAATTTTGTTTACCTAAAACATCGAAAGTTAAAAAAGAAACAAGTAAATTAAATAAGTAAAAAAAAAACAGAATAAAATAAAAAAAAACAAATGAGATGTGTGTTCGAGTGTGCTGATGTTAAAGTCTGTGAAGGTCATGGTATTCCCAGTTAAAAGATGAGAGAATTTGCTCCGATTCTTCGTACGACAGACCAAATAGCCATTTTTAAGTACATTTTACACAAAGAGAGGGAGAGTCCTTTTGTGTCAATAGGCAAACTACTGGTGACTTAATTATAAATCAGGTTGTGAAGGTAGGCGGGACAGCATCTAGCTAACAGAGAGGTGGTTCGTTGCAGAGGTATATGAAAGACGCGTTTGGAAATCATAGAGTGATAGTCTGGCCGGAGCTTTATGGTTTTGTGAGTACGGAGGTATGCACTGAGAATGTATAGTTGACGAACGCTTAAAACTTGAAACTTTGTATAGGGAGTCAGTCGGGTAGTAAGATAGCTTTTATAATGGCTCTCTGGGTTCTTTCTAGCTCAATCATTATTGTTTTCCTAGCTCTACCTCAAATAGAGATTCCATATTGTAAAGTGGACATATTGCGAAGTAAAGCATTCGCATGATGTCTTTTGGAGTGCGGTCCCCCAATTTTTTTATAACGTGTATAAGTTTCGTCACTTGAACCGAGAGAAATTGAATGCGGCCTTTAAACGACATCATCATCATCATCATGACACCTGAAAGACGTCCACTGTTGGACAAAGGCTTCCCCCAAAAAGGGAGGGTTTGCCATAATCGCCACGCTTGGCAGGCGGGTTGGCGATCGCAGTGGATGGTGTTGCGTTTTACAGAGAACGCTGCTGCCCATTCTCTAGTAAGTCCCTTAGTCGCCTCTTACGACACCCACGGGAAGTGATGGGATGCTTTTATTATTTTACTGCACCATACAGCACCGGCCGACACCATACAGCACGACATTTTTCGACATTTTAAACGACAAGTTTTTGTCAGTTAGGAGACCTTAATAGCGAATAGACCTTCGAAAATGTACCGCGAATAGACCTTAGAATCGGTTAATGCAGTCGCAAGAGCAGTCTTCGAGTGAGGTGTTTTGATGGTTCTGACAAGTGTAAAAAATTAATGTTATGTCGGGTAGTGGGTAAGATGAATGAGTTTTGTAAAATGTGATTAGTTTGGCTTTCTTTATGTTTACTGTAAGCATGTTTTGATTGAGTGTTTGCGCTACTTTTGCTAATCCTTCATCTGCATGACAGAAGACCATTTCCCAGGTTTGACCATGAAACGTGATAACCGTGTCGTCTGCGTAAAATATTATGTTCCGCTTTTGTCAGTTTGTCAAACGCGGTAAATTTTTAGTATGTCGTTCATGTATGTTATGAATAATGTTGGGCCGAGTAGACTTTCCTGCGGGACTCCAAAATCGATAGGGAATTGTTCACTTAAAAAGTCACCTGATTTTACGTATTGACGGCGATTGGTGAGGTAACTGTGAAATCATTCAAGTGGTTTGCCAATTGCGTCTAGTTATTTTAGAAGAAGTTGTGTTGAAATTTTGTCCAACGCTGAATGTATGTGTATTAGGGTGGGTCGATTTTGAAAATTTTCGAATTTCAATAGTGGGGGTATTTATAAAGTTGCGTTTTATTGTAGTTGAAAGGAAAAAAATAAATAAAAAATTATCCGTTATAACTTTAAGCCCTCTACCGAGACCGAAAGTTTCCTAAGTTTTTATTTTTTACTGAAAAAATCAGTAAATTAATTAGCTAATATCGAAGGTTACTTAAGCCGAATTTGTTAAAATTTTAAAATTAGTTGTACTACAGAGTTGTTACCATGTTATTACATCCACATTTATTATCAACGAGCGAGATAGATATATGTTTTGTTTAAGCTAATTTGGTACCATTATGCGAACGCCCGCGCCAGTGCCGCCAGTGCGTCGCGACAAGTAAGCCGCGAGTGTCGTCGTGTTTGCATAATATTATTGTATTTTTACGTACTTCTTTCTAATTCGTATAAAACGAACACTTAATTAGCCTTATAAATAGATTCCTATGAAGTTCTCAAAATGAGTAAGCTAAAATCGTTTATAACACGAAGTGAAGTGGATTGTCCTATATTTGGAGCACCATCTGAACTTAATGCAACAAAGTTACCTACTATATCAGACATTATTAAGTACATACTTCATGTAAGACATGATTTACAATTTCAAAACTCAGGAAAACAGCCGGCTACGACTGAAGTGTTCGCCATAGTAAGTCGCGACGTTGAAAGTATTTGGGTTTCAGCTTCCATACCTATAGTGAGCTCTAAGCGTATAAAAGAATTATTAAAAAAATATTATGAACAATATCTGAAGCTCATTAGATATCCGCAAAGTAAACGGTCAGACAGTTATTTGGAAAAAGTGAAAACGTTCAAGAACATCACCACTACAAAGATTTTTGACATTGCAGCTTGTAAGTGCCTGAACTTTATTTCATGTGTTTGTCCTAAAAGCAAAAAAGTACCTGTAATTGAATAGAAGTTTCTATTTGATCAAAGGTCTGAAAGAAAAATGATAATAGCAGGCTTAGATAAAAAAGAAACGGAAAAAAATTTATCGAAAATTGAAAGACAACAAAAATGCCAGGAAAGATGTCGTATTTACAAAGATTCACAGGCGGGCCCGAGTAAAATTCCGAGTGAAAAGAAAAATGAAACTGCTTCACCTCTTAATGTGCCCCAACCTGAACCTATACCATCAACATCTTATAATACTTTAAAGATACCAAAACTTGCAAGAGTCTGTGATCGATATGGAGTATCAAACAGGTCAGCAGCTGCTATAACAACTGCAGTACTCCAAGATCTAGGATTGGTCTCATCTGAAGAAAAGAGTTTGGTTGTAGATAAGAGTAAGTTGCGACGAGCTAGGAATAAGGCACGAAATGACTTACAAACAAAAGTTGCTGACGTCGTAGTGGAAAGCATTTATTTTGATGGTCGCAAGGACAAGACCTTGCTTATCGAAAAGATAAATGGCCGTTCTCATCGTCGAGTTGTCGTAAAAGAACACATTTCACTCGTGAGTGAACCTGGCTCACTTTATTTGGGACACACTACACCACGAACTGGTACTGGCAAAGCTATTTCCGATTCAATTGTGAATTATTGCAAAACTAATAACATTGATTTAAAAAACATCAAATGCATAGGATGTGATGGAACCGCTACAAATACGGGCTGGTAATCGGGAGTCATCCGTTTTACTGAATTAAAGTTAGGCAGACCTTTGCAATGGTGCATTTGCCAGTTGCATGCGAATGAGTTGCCTCTACGGCATTTATTTAATGATTTGGATGGCAGCACAAGTGGACCACGCGAATATTCTGGTCCAATCGGGAAAGCTTTAGAGAATTGCGAGTCTTTGCCAATACAGAAATACTTAGCGGTTACAGGCGATATCATTGATCTGCAGCAAGATGTCGTGGTTTCTTTGAGTACAGATCAGAAATATCTGTACGAAATGTGCCATGCAGTATCATCGGGAGTCTGCAGTGCAGAACTTGCAAACAGACAGCCTGGAAAAATGGCTCATTCTCGCTGGCTTACCACAGCCAACCGTATTTTGCGGCTTTACGTTGGATGTCGTGAGCCAAGCGAAAATTTAAAAGTTCTGGTGGAGTACATTATAAAGGTATATGCTCCTATTTGGTTTCTCATTAAACGAGAACCAGCTTGTCACCGGGGTCCACAGCACGTGTTTAAATTAATACAGTTTTCAAGATGTTTTGATCAGAAAGTCAGAGAAATAATTGACCCAGTCATTCAGAGAAATGCTTTTTTTGCTCATCCAGAAAATTTATTGCTGGCTATGATATCGGATGAAAGAAGGTTTGTCAGAGAACTTGGCTTGCGGAGAATAGTAGAAGCAAGAAACAAAGCAACTCGTTCCATCAGAGTATTCAAGCTACCAAAACTAAACTTCAGTGCAACTGATTACATAGATGTGATTGTTTGGGCTGAGTGCCAAATAACACCTCCGCCACTTTTAAGTCACCTGACAGATAAAGATTTAAACGATATGGTGCAAAAATTGAAGCCGGTTGATATAACTTTTTCGTCATTTCCATGTCACACGCAGGCGGTGGAGCGCTGCGTAAAACTTGTGACTGAAGCTTCAGTAACAGTAGCTGGAGAAAAGGCTACAGATGGAATTATCCGCTCAAAGCTGCAGTCTAGATCTATAATGCCGACGTTTGATTGTAAGGCACAATACAAGTGTTAAATTAAAATACTTTTTTACACTAATCTTTGTTTTATTTATTTATTTGGACCGATATACCTTATAAGTTGCTTCTAATTTATTTAATTTTTTTCAATTGACGGTAGAGGGCCAAAAGTCATAATGTATTAAAAAACTAAAAACAGAATATAAACTTGCATATTAAAAGGCAACTTTTTAATCCCACCCAACATAAAAAAATAAAAAATAAAAAAATCCTTACAAAATCGACCCACCCTAATGTGTATCTTTTACTCACACGAGGTCTGTATATTTTGTCCCTTTCCTCAGCGAGTAAATAGTCGATAGCTAATCTCTTCCTCGCCGGCGGTGAGACAAGTGCCTTAACACTGCGATTCAGAAACGTGACGTAATTCCACTACGCCATCTAACGGCGTTCGCCGGAATTTCCACAACAGACGTGATCACTGAATCTACTGCATGACAGGTTGTATACAATAATAAACATAAAGTAAGTGTGTTACAAAGTGTTTTAAATTAAATATTTAATTTTAGAAAGATTTAAATAGTAAAATTCATTAAGTTGTAACGGAAAATATTATTGTTTTAGTAATAAAATAAAGGTTCAATTATTTTATTTATTTATGAATAAATGCGTTCATCATCAGCGGCTTTTTAATTTCAATATCAATTAGTATTAAGAGGTTAAAATTAAATATTTTTATGATGAATGACGATGTCAGTCGAAGAAACATGTGTATAGAAACATGGTACATTTAAGGTCTTATTAAATAGAGAATGGGATCTGACGTTTCGCCATTCATTGGCATACAAATATTCGAATAATAGACATAATTCTTTTTAACAAATGTTAAAAAGAAAAAATAAGTCCTAACTAACATAACTTAAATTATTAGAAACATTTGAATACTTATAAGTTATGCTTTCTTACATTACTTAGAAGATTAATCAAGGAAAAAGTAATCCTCATAAGTAGCCTGATAATAACAAGATAGATGATAATAATTATATTAGCTTAGAAAGTGAAAACTGAAACTGGACCGTTTGTCCCAGGTAGATGTACTTGTCTACATCTTCGAGCGTAGTCTCTGATCTTGATAGGAGTGGGTGATTGTTACAAATCTTAAACCATCATTCAAAATAAAAAACAAATACCTATTAAATGATATCTCACTAAATATAACTAATGGTAGGCATGTACTTCGTCGACTTAATCGATTCTATGGCTACCCTTACATTTGTTTTTTGATTGATTGCAACGGGTTCGAGTTAGTCAGACCAGGCAAGGTCTGTCTCTAGTTAGGTACTAGATGTATCTTTATTCTGATGGCATAGGTAAAGCTCAAAGACGAAAGCAGTACCTACTTAAAAGCAGACATATTTTTCTGTTTGACCGCCATTGTTTGTGCGTAATCGAGACCTGTGAGTAAGCTGATTAAGTAGTTTTCCTCTGGTCCCAAGAGGAAAAAAATCTTATAGTGTGATGGAACTCCGTAGGACCTGATCCTGTTATGACTATAGGTCATGGCACATTATGAGGGCACCGTAACGGCACGGCGTCGCCTCGAATTTAGGCTACGTCTAGCCACCAGCGCGCTAAATACGCGTCGTCTGAAAGGTGCAAGCTCACAGTCCGCACCGGCCGCAAAGTACAAGCTTGCCGTCCGCGCACCAGCCACGAGGTGACAGCTCGCCGTCCGTGCACCGGCCGCGAGGTGCAAGCTCGCCGTCCTCGCGAGGCGCGATGGTTGTACACGGGTGACGGCGCAACGACGTTGTTTCGATAGCTACGTGCTGTCAACGCGCTGCAAGCACGCGGTCGGCTCGCTAAGGCAATTGGCACACTGCACCGCATCACGCAGCGTAGCGTGGAAGTGCGTGATCTTACGTTGCTTGAAAGTATCTCTCTTTAAATTAAAAACACGCGTAGTGCAACACACTGAAAACGCATTCACGCGCAGTTTTTGACTTCGACACCATGCGCGCACCCCGTAGCGCGTAGTGGGGCAGTGTGTGAATCACCTAACAGTGCGCGGGCTGACTGCCCGCTGCTGGCTTTTGCATATTGGCATTATGAAATATATTTTACGACAAACGATAAAAAAGGCTCTAATTTGAATTACAAGTAAATTGCTGTTAGAGCGATGCCGTTACGGTGCCGGTATAGTGCCATGACCTTATGAAGGCAAAAATAAAAAAAATACTTAAATAACACAAGTAGTTTTTGTTGATCCGCATTATCATTCTTGAAAAATAGGAGATTGATTGATTGACAGGTAATAAGAATGACATAGGTAACTTTAGGCCTATTTCCATCTTACCTGCTTTTAGTAAAATATTTGAAAAATTGATACTTGAGTATCAATTTTTCAAATATTTGCAAGTACATACTAAGTTTTTTTAACATAAATAGCCTCGTTCATAAAAATCAAAATGACTTTACAAAAGGTCGTTCGACTACAGATGCGGGTGTTGCTCTCCTAACCACATATTTAACGCCCCATGCGTTGAACTAGAACTAGAACTCGCAAAATGCAATTGGAGTTTTCTGTGACCTCTCCAAAGCTTTTGATTGTGTACACCATGACACGCTATTGCGAAAGCTACGTCACTACGGTCTCCAAAATGAAGCTCTTAACGTAATAGATTCTAATTTGCATAATAGGTTCCAATGTGTAGATGTTAATGGTGCGAAGTCTTCCAGGCTGCCAGTTCAGTTAGGTGTACCCCAAGGGTCAATACTGGGTCCATTCTTGTTTTTTGTATACATAAGTGATTAACCATTCTATTTATAGGATATATGTGATGTTGTTCTCTTTGCTGATGATACTTCCCTTATTTTTAAAGTTGATAGAAATAGACACGATTTTGACGACGTAAATACTGCACTTATCATGGTTACGAATTGGTTTACAGCAAACAATGTAGCTCCATCTTCGACCACATCATCGCTTACCATCAGGTGAGATAGTGGTCAAACGCGAGCCTATAAATAGTAAAAAAAAAAGTATAACATTTGCCTTACCTAATGTTAAAAATCTAGGACCCAATATCATCTTAAGTGACGAGGTGCTCGAAACTGTAGACTCATCTGTTTTTTTGGGCATAACAGTTGATGCCAAACTTCAATGGGGCTCTCATATATCAACACTATCGGGAAAGCTTAGTTCTGCCGCCTACGCAGTCAGGAAAGTTAGACAATTTACTGACGTCGACACAGCTCGGTTAGTTTATTTTAGATATTTCCATAGTGTTATGTCCTATGGTATGCTACTGTGGGGAAAAGTTGCTGACATACAAAATATATTTGTCCTACAAAAGCGAGCCGTACGAGCGATATACCAGCTAGGGTCCAGAGTCTCTTTAAGGGAACTTTTTAGAGAAATAGGTATTCTCACGGTGGCTGCGCAGTTCATTTTTGTCAACATAGTGTATATCAGGCAAAATATACATTTATATGGCAAAACTAGTGATATCCACAGCTTTAACACCAGAAATAAGCCCAAACTACATGCTCCTTTCCACCGTCTTCGTAAAGTCCAGGGTCATTTTGTGGGGCTCGGTATCCGCTTTTATAATAAGTTGCCTCTTTCTTTTCTAGACTTACCTTTTAATGCTTTCAAAGCGAAAGTGAAATCTACCCTTATTTCGAAGGCATATTATACTATAAACGATTACTTCGACGATAAAAATAGTTGTTCACTGTGTTGAACACGAGACAATGCTAAATGTTCTTTCGTAGATTCTTTACTTGCTCAAGATGACATTGTTTATTATTCTGACCGTATAGGTCATTTTTTTTCTTATTTATTGACATAATCTTCTCATTAACTGGTTTATTTTATGAGTTGTATTGCAGTATGTGGTTAACTAGCGACCTCGACAAATTGATACGTATGATTTTGTCTAAGAAGCCGGCAGCAGGTTCGTCATGCTCCCTTAGACGTCGCTGTTTGCGGTAGCGTCGGGGATCGGGTTACCTCCTTCCCTCTAATATGGCGAGGGAGGTAATGACTGATCTTTGCGTAATGCTCGTGAACGGGTGCTGCTTGTGGTGACTGGTCGTCTTGCTGTCCGTGGTTTATTATTGTAAAAAATTTTAAGTGTTATTATTTAACTGTGATGGTCCTTTTTTTAACGGGGTGAAATCCTCATGGATGTCTTCCACCCTGGGGCGGGCGCAGGGGTCTGTCAGACTCTTACTGACTAAAACCACCCCGGTGTTCCATCTCTCACCTACGCCGGAGATCGCGGGGGTTTACGACTTCCGTAATCCCCGGCTGGTGCCGGCCCGCCTCTGCGGGCCACCTCGGGTCAGCGGGGAAGTGAGGTGTTTGACTCTCCCCGCGACGTCAGAGAGGCGCGCACAGGAACACCTTGGGTCCAGATGAATGGGGGGCGACGGACATCCCCAAGTCCGCCGCCCCTGGACCCAGTTAGGGGGGCCGGAAGAGGGCAGCGTATGCCCTATCCTCCAGCGCCCGGTGCGTCTGCTGCGGGCCGAGAGGGAGGTCGAGATCTCCCTCTCCTTTTCCGCAGCCTCCTTCTGCGCGATAACTGTTTCGCAGAAGGAGACCACCGCATCCCAGGACTCCTCGCCGTCAGCCATAGTACGGACTACGGCTGGCAGCGAGAGGTCACTGCCTACCACAGAAATTAGGGCATGACGCAGCTCCTCCCAAGCGGCACACTCTGCCAGCGTATGCCGCGCCGTGTCCTCCCGACAGTCGACGCAGTGGTGACACCGAGCGTCCGGCTCCCTGCCTATGCGACACAGAAACCTCCCGAAGCAGCCATGCCCCGAGAGGACCTGCGTCACACGAAATGACAGGGAGCCGTGCCTTCTCCCGAGCCACCGGTCGAGCACTGGCCGGATGGCCTCGATAGTGACGAGGCCAGCGGAAGGGCGTGAGAGCCTGTCCCGCCATTCCGCCACCAGGACCTCGCGCAGCTGCGACTGACGCAGCTCGATGTGTCGCTGCATCAGTCGCTCGCCGCGCGCCCGCGCGTCCTCACGCCACCGATGCAGTGACGCGAGGACTTTCGCCTCCAGGTCCCAGGGCGGAGATCCGGCCAGTGCGCATGCCGCCTCGTAGGAGATCGTGCGATAACCCCTGATGACTCTGACAGCCATCACCCTCTGCGGCTTCCGCAGAACAGAGATGGTGCTGGCCGTCAGGTCAGCCGCCCAGATCGGGGCCCCATACAGGGCCATCGATCGCACGATCCCCACGTACAACTGCCTGCAAGCGGTGCTCGGGAACTTTGAAAAATTTGGGAAATTGGAGGCTCATTTTGATTAGTATTGTATGCTTGAGTTTACTTATTTAAGTATCTATATTAAAAAAAAAAAATAAAAAAAAAAAAAAAAAGTTTTTATTGTTTCTCATACAATTGTTCTACAGCACAAAATTGAGGCAACCCCAGTAAGTTATAAGGATACTTGTGATGGGGTTACCTCGCAACTTCCCATGGGTTACAATTTAAACTGTTGAGACAAAATTAAAAGTAAATGAAAATTAAAATAAAGGTTCTAGGATGATTACAATAAATTGGTGTGGGGTGTGAGTGTGTGTTTGTGGGGTGTGAGTGTGGTTGTGTGTGTGTGTGTGTGTGTGTGTGTGTGTGTGTGTGTGTGTGAGTGGGAGATGGGTGTGAGTGGTGTATGGGTGTGAGTACATGGATGTGTTAATGATAGATCGGTTGATGTATGTTAAGATTTGGGTGCTTACTTTAGCATATTCTGGTTAATAATAGTTCAATTTCATCGTATGTTTGTGATTTTAACCATTCCGATAGAGTATGTTTGCATTCATACCGCAACATGGGGTAAATATTCAATATATGGTTCAATTTATTATAAATATAGGTAGATTGAGTGTTATACTGACGCCTAGCAAATACCGTACGGACCGGAGTGGAATGGGCCACAATGTCCTTGCGTCTTTTATCGAGCTTAGATAGATCAAAAGAAAGGGTCTTGTGCAGATGTATGGTTATGTTCAATACGTATAATTTCCTTACAGTAAGAAGATTACTTAACTTGTAAAGGTTGTCTGTGGAGTAACGAAAGGGTTTAAAGTACATAACTTTAATGAGAGACCTTTGAGCCCTTTCTAGGTCTAGAAATTTGGTCTTGGTGGCCTCTCCCCAGAGCGGTATACAATATGTGATAACCGATTGTGCCAGGGCAGTGTAGATTTTGTTTAGTAGCAACGGTGGCATCACATGTCGTAACGTTTTAAAAATCCATATAAGTTTTCTGACCCTGGCCATGGTATTTTCAATATGGGTGTGCCAGGACAGTCTTTGGTCAACTGTTACACCAAGATATTTAATGAAATTGACTCGCTGTATGCGTAGACAATTACAAGGATGCTGAGAGGTTGCACACTCATGGATCACGATCCCAAAATCAGCACCTGGCTGTGTCCTCTGATTTGGAGTAAAGCAGTTGTAGTTAGTTTTGGCTACGTTGAGGGTTAAAAGATTAGCATGTAACCAACTTGCTATTACCGCTAGTCCACGTTCACCAGCAGCACGCACGGTAGCCCAAGAATCACCAGTGAAAACTACCGCTGTATCATCTGCATATGAAAAAATTCGTCCGCCGCTGTTCCCAATATTACACAACTCGTTTATATAAATCAGGAACATTATGTCATTAGTTTTATCATTGTTTCATATTTAATTTTTGGGATATTAAAGTGTGCTAGCTGACATGTGCCATCCATTTATTTAACTTAATTATCGATATCTATCATAAAATGTTGAATAATAATGTTACATAAATTAAAGTTCTTTAAACTCAGACAGTTGTGTTGCTGGGGAGTTTGTTGGCCACTTCTTCTTCCCAGCTAAAACACTAGGAAGTGGTGACGGGCTGGGCGATTTGGGGGTCTGTCTTCATGTAAATTTTGACGTTCAAAAAGTGCTGATTTTCAGCACAGTTTGAATAAATGCCTTTTGATTTTGTTTTTTTTTTTATTTTGTCTCTGTCTTCTCTGACCTAAACTAGAGTCAAGAGCAAACCCAACACAAAAAAGTAGTTACGATTTTTTGGGCCAAGCGTCATCGCGTCGCGCGTCGGGCGACCGCTCATAATATAGAGCTACTGAGCTAACACAAAAATTTTCGGTCTCCCGAAACAAAGACGCTTGGCCAAAAGAATCGTACCTATATTAAATTAAAAGGATCAATACGTATTACTTTTTTCTTGTCGGGGATTTTTTTATTAACACGCAGTAATACTTTTATATAATTTATGCTAACACAAATTACATAAAAGTGTTACTGCTGCCACTACATGATTAATATTATTGTTTGATACAATCATGGTTAAAGGCAATGAACTATAGATACGTTGCCTGCGCTCTGTAGTGGCAACATGAATGCAAGGCAATTGCCTTACTTCCATTTAGTCGCGTACCAACCAGTGCCGCGGCAGTACATGACATTAAAATAACTTTTGTGTATAACTTCCTCAAACAACGAAAAAAAAAATGCCGTCCTGTGTTTTTAGGGCATGTAAAATTAGACTTTAACTGTGAAAGATCAAAAAGTATCATTTCATGCGTAAGTATCAAGGCAAGGCTGGCGCATGAGGTAAGTCACGTGCCGTTAAGGGAAGATGGGGTACTTTGCATGTTTTATAAAATTGTTTTTATTTTGATGAATTATATTGTTTGAATATAATGTGTTATGAAACCTAATGATCAATATAATAATTAGGTTACCTAAAGATTGGCTTATGAGGGAAAAGTGGTTAAGCGTTATGGGCTCAACGACGTGAAGACGATTGGCTCTCCACAAAATACTCTACGGTCTGCTCGGAACATTTTAAAAAGGAAAATTTTTAATAGAGATTTTTATGTTTTTAATATTACATTTTGTTCACTTAATTAAGTAACAATAATTACTCTTGCAAAACACTGCATTCATAATTTTAAGGATCAAAAATAATAATTTTATACCCGTAAATCTACTGCCTATATCAACACGAGAAAATCGAGTGTCCATTTTTCCCCACGTGCCTCCTTTTGTTCGCGCTCGGCCGATAAGCATGCACCACAGAATGACAACGGAATCTATACTAATATATAAAGCTGAAGAGTTTGTTTGTTTGTTTGTTTGTTTGTTTGTTTGCTTGAACGCGCTAATCTGAGGAACTACTGGTCCGATTTGAAAAATTCTTTCACTGTTGGATAGCCCATTTATCGAGGAAGGCTATAGGCTATACGGGAATGGGAAATTCCTACGGGAACGGGAAAAAACGGGATATGCGCGTACGAAGTCGCGGGCAAAAGCTAGTTAAAGAATATATTTATCTCTTTCTAACAACAGAAATTCCGTAGATGACATTTAATTTTCTTTTCCTTTCTTCGTGCGTCTAAGTAACTATGTAGCTACCGACAGTATTTGCGCTGTTTTCTACAGCCGTGATGTTCATGCATGACGCATCTATTTATAATACGTCATTGGTTGAAGGTAAATAATTAGAACAAATAGAATTTCAACATGTACCTCTTGACGAAAAAAAGGTTAATAGTAATTGTTGTGTATGCGTGCATAAGCGGGTTGCGCCCCGCGATCCCCACCTCGCGACCCCCCCGGCCAGCGGGATAGATGTCATAGATGATTTGTGAATACATCAGTGTGCAATCGACTTGCGAGTTTTATTGACGCGCATACCTCCCGGTCATTTCCGTAGTTACCTACATAACAGTAATCTATCAGCCGAAGGTAGACTTTTGCATGAGTTTAAATGCTATGGCAATAAATTTTAACTCAGTTTATTGTTTTCGTCTTATGGCATTGTTGAAAAAATATCTCAAAAAGTTGGTTAACGATGTACTTCAAACAAAAAATGAAAACGTTGAAGACAATGACAATCATTTCCAAAAAATTTTTGAACTGTATAAAATTATTTCAGAAACTTACAATCTGTTTAAAAAATGTTTTCGTGTATTGTTAAGTCTGTACTTGTAGTCATTTTAGAAAACTATGGGATTATTTTATTAAAATAGACATATTAGTCGTGTCTTGTTGCGATCTCTTTCTTCAGATACATTTTCTTTTCCAGATGTTATGTGAAACAGTAAGCACATTCATCCGTAGTTTATGTTTCTTGGAAGCACACTTAAAATATTTTCAAAATCCTGTTAATCTGGAAATCGAAGAAAACAGGTTATATCATCGTTTGTTTACTTATGAAGCCTAGACTTAAAAATATTGTTATTTTTGAACAACCAGCGTATTTGTTTGATAATTTTAAAACACATTAACACTTTATTTGGTTCTAGTGCCAATGATGTGCCTTCGCAATAGTTACCGGATTGATTATAAAGGACTCGGTAATAACTATGATAGCCAGCGTGCAATGTGAGAAGGTATATAAGTCTGTAGAGGAAGCTGCGTCAGCGTGCATACAGAGCCTTATTCAAAGGAACTATCTAGGTAAGAAAACATCGACAGCGAAATCGTTTTAGATGGCTTTTAATTCACCAAAAACAGTAATTCGATAGTATTAGCCAGCGCCAACTTTATTTATATCCTTACAGAGAGCGATAAATATCTCTGCAAGCGCATGCTACAAGCTAACCGGGCCTTCAGTAAGATGACTGCGTGTGGCCTGTTAACCATAGGCGTCTCTTTACCGATTTCTTTGAGGAGTCTAATGATTAGGTACATTATTGTACTGCTGCAGTTAGCTCTTCTGTGATTTTCTTGTTTGTAAGAATTGCTATTTCATGTAAATGGATACAAAATAAACATGATTTTGTCGAAATGCATGTTGTATGTTTTGTATAGACGCCTCTCTACCGATACCTTTGTTGGAATTTATGAATAAATTTCATCAACAAAAATTAGAAAAAAAAAGTTTTATATCAAAATGATCATCTAGTCTTCATGCTGAAGGTGAGAAAGATGCGTCTTTTGTAAAAGAAATACATTTTTTTAATGCAGAAATAGTTTATATAATTAATTTGTGCTGACAAATTACGTAAAAGTATAACTACAGGCTGCTACATGATTAATGTTGTTGAATGATACAATCATGATTTATGTAATTATTTGAACAAATAGAATTTCAACATGAACCTACTGACGGAAAAAAGGTTATTAGTAATCTATCAGCAGAAGATGTAACATCGTTTGTAGAAATCATCATGTGGGAATCAAATCGTCCACTTAAACTGGTACTCAACAATAGATTGGACGAAGACATCCGAAAGATAGTTCAACCTTTCAACATTATGCTATCTATATTCTTCTCTTCGAAATACAGAATAAGAGATAATTATATCACTCCTTGCGATAAGAAGAAATCTGTATTGCTGTTTATCATAATTTTTTTTTGTTATCTGTTCGGTCTCTATCTAACAATATCTGTCGACGAATCCAGTTACGTGGCTGAAGTATTCAATACTGCTGAGGAAAGAATCATATTTTGGATTTATTGCAGCCTAATTTTCTTTAGTTACGTACTGCTGCTCATTTGTAACAGTGTTCATGGTCAAACCAACATATCTCTTATTTTGAGAATCCAAGAAATTCATAGAAACATATCGATGCAAAATTGTATCCAAAGTTACATCATCTGGAATTGGATCTCACTTTTGACCACTATCTGTAGTTTTATTTTGTTGGTCGCAGCTTATTCTGGTTTATTCTTTCCTATTAGTTTTGCAGACCTTTGCATGGATTTAAATGTAATTGCACTAAATTTTAACTTAATTTATTGTTTTCGTCTTATGGCATTGTTGACAAAATATCTCGAACAGTGGGTTAACGATATATTTCATACAAAAAATGGAAACGTAGAATATAAAAACAATCATTTTCAGAAAATGTTTAAGCTTTATCAAATAATTTTAGAAGCTTACAATCTGTTTAAAAAATGTTTCCGTGTATTGGTAAGTCTAAGCTCGCGTACATTCCGTTTAACTATAGGATTATTTTATTAAAATAGGTATATTAGTCGTGTCTTGTTGCGATTTCTTTCGTCAGATACTTTTTCTTTTCCAGATATTATGTGAAACAATAAACACATTCATCCGTAGTTTATGTTTGTTTGAGACACAATTACAATATTTTCAAAATCCTGTAAATCCGGAAGTGGAAGGAAATAAGGTATGCCATCGTTTATTCGCTGATGAACCTAAAGCAAAATAAATGTTTTTTTTTGAACATCCAGCATAGTGGTTTAAAAATGATCAGACAAAATAATCCAATAAAACTTTGTTTGGTTTCAGTGTCAATGGTGTGCCTTCGCAATAGTTACTGGAATGATTATAAAAGACATGGTAATAATTATAATAACCGGCGTGCAATGTGAGAAGTTCTACATATCTGTGGAGGAAGCTGGGTCGGTGTGCATACAGCGCTTTACGCAGACGAACTATCTAGGTAAGAAAACATCAACAGCGAACTCGTTTTAGATGACCTCCAATTCATTAGAAACAATAATCTGATAGTTTTAGCTAGCTGCAACTATATTTATATCCTTACAGGAAGCGACAAATATATCTGCAAGCGCGTTTTACAAGCTAACCGGACCTTCAGTAAGATGACTGCGTGTGGGCTGTTTACTATAGACGGCTCTTTAACAATTTCTTTGACGAGTCTACTGATTAGTTACATTATTGTACTGCTGCAGTTTGCTCTTCTGTGATTTTCTTGTATGTGAGAATTGCTATTTCATGTAAATCGATACAAAATAAACATGACGTTGTCCAAATGCATGTTGTATGTTTTTTATAGACGCCTCTCTACCGATGACTTTGATGGAATTTATGAGTGGTTACACTGCTCTTCAACTCTCAGGCACAAAAAATAGAAAAACTTTTTTATAAAAATTTAACATACGAAAAAACTGAAAAGCAAAAAGTTATGAACTTTTTTACAAAAATACCTTTAATTTTGGAAGTTGGTGTTTTTAATTGTTTCTTCGTATTTTAACACCGACTTCCGAAATTAAAGTAAATTCGAAATTAGGTATATTTTTTGTGATCTTCTAATTACTACATGCTTAATTTCTGATTACTTTTAAAATAGCTACCTACCTTACTTTAGCTACTACCTGTTTTATAATCCTACTTTAACCATTATTTGTTGTATAATATAAATATTTAAAAAAAAACAGGTAATATCAACGTTTGTTTGAAAAAAAAAAAAAAATCTTATTCAAATATCACTTTTATCCCGATATTAATTCGCGAGCAAAAGCAAATATCACTAAATTTTGCCGTCAAAATTAAAAATATACATCTTGGCGTAGCACATCTCCCTATACGCAAGTATGGCGGCGTAGTTCACACCATGCTACGATATTACGATCGCGTAGTAAATTTGTAACGGTTAGAAAATGCTTATTTGCTGTGATATACAAATTAAGATAGGTATTTACTTATTTATTTTATCTATATAATTATAGTATTCGGTATACATATTTTATAAGTATATTTAAATATTTTTATTTGTACTAGTTTTAAGGCTTTACATATTGTCGCAGGTCTGCTGAAATTTTGTTAGAAATAAGCATTTCCTTTGTACTCATAATGATAATTATTTTTGTTTTTCTGTGTATGCATAAATAATAAAATAAATAAATAAGATTTGTTTTCGTATGCACTGTGATGCCGCAGGTTACCACCACTCGTTGCAGTATCACGAACTATCTAGTAGAAATCAAACAACGATTTGGGAGCATCGTCCTCACATAAACTCAATATCAACTATTGTAAAGCTTATTTTTGAAAAGAGTATCTATGGAGTTTCTTGTCCGTTCTTCTCCATAAAAATCTACCTTTGAATGGTTGACTAGAGTCACTATAATATTTTATTTTCATTTGACGTTCAAAAGTGCCTTTATTCTTCTAGTTGAAATAAATCATTTGACTTTGACTTTGATTCGGTTTAAGGGATAATTATTGGAGCACCTTGCTCAGATCAAAGCTGATACATGACTCCTCTTGCAAACCAAACCACTTTACACGTTATTATTATAAAAACGTTCTATTATATTTTCCGTTGACCTTACAAAGTTATGCAGACATTGCCAGCTACATAATGCTGTAATGAAGGTTTATCTCAGTACTGTACAAAATTTTAAAAATGGTCCTCTCTGTCGCATGTCGGAGGTGCAATTAGCAAAGATTACCACACAGCGGATCCCAAACACAAGAAAATGATAACGGTGCAGGCCCAGAAAGAGAAGGCGGGATGAGCTGGACTCCTTTTCAAAGGACTGGCCAAAAACTGCAGAAGACTGGGGAAAGTGGAATGAGGGAAAGGAACCCTTTGCCCTGCAGTAAGAAAGCATGGGCTCATCATAATAAAAGTGTCTAAAAACGTTAAGGGCTTCGGCGTAAGGGGTTCCGGGCTTATTCTGAAAATATTGATGAGACGATCGAACGCTGATCTACTTTTATTTTGACCGGGGCCGGGGCCGGGTGAATCCGCTCGACGCGAAATACAAACAGGTCGAGATGCCAAACTTTGGGGTAATCCTATGTGCAGTATTGGACCTCTTTCTGCTGAAATGATGATAACTACTGTTTTTCATTATCATTGTTTCATTTACTTGTAACTTATATATATTATACAACGTGAAACAGAATAAACGCAATACCTCTTAAGAGGTCATTGAACTCATCATTATGAACATCATTCACTATGGGACCAACACTGTAATCTCACTGTACAGATTGTACTTCGGTGAGTGTGCCCAAGAACTCCATGACCTCATCCCACCGGCCCCCTTCTGCCATCGGACATCCAGATGCACCACATCTTACCATCCCTACCTTGTTACTATTCCACCAATTCGCACTAAGCGTTTCCAAACGTCTTTTATAATGCGCACATCAAAGGAGTGGAACTCTATGCCTGCGTCTGTGTTTCCAAACGCTTACAACCCTAATCTCTTCAAAGTTAGAGTGAACAGGCTCCTTCTGGCTAAGTTCGCTCCATCGTAGACTTTGTCTCTGTCATCTCTGACCTAGACGAGAGTCAAGAGCAAAGCCATCATAAATAAAAAAATTAAAATCGCGAAAAAAAAAATCGACTCCCCCATTCATTTATGAGCGCATAACTCGACAAATGTACTGAACAGCTGACATTTGTTTTCAGGGTGTATATACATTTGTTAAGTATTTTAAACGATTTCGCATATAGACGGATTTGCAAAATTGTTGTTTGTTCCAAAGAAGTTCATTCCGAAATAGTCCCAATTAAATTTTGTAAAGATCTGATGAAGAGCTTAGGAGATAGACAGCTAAATAGATATGGACTGGCTGGATTTTTTTGAAAAAACCCAAGATGCACAGACTCGAACAAATGTAACACTCGAAACTGTCGTCAAAAACTGACATGTATCAAGTGTCATGTGTGAGTTGTGTGTAGTTATACTTTAAACATTTTTTTTTGCAAAATCAACCTTACATGCATCGCCTAAAGTTGTTTTTACAAAGCAGTGCAGTATGGCGAGTGATGCGCAATGTTTTTTGCAAGTTCAACTTTACACGGATCGCTTAAAGTTGTTTTTACAAAGCAGTGCAGTATGGCGAGCGATGCGAGACTGTTTGAAACTTGCGCACAATTATACATTATGCGCTTGGTTTTTGCGGACGTTTTTGAGATGCTGAATGTGTATCTTGGGTTTTTTATATATCAATGCGAGTAGCACTTAATAATAAAAAAAACTATTTTTCATATAACTTTAGTTTTGAAAATCGGTGTCAAAAAACGAAGAAAAAACACGATACTTTGTGGTGTGTTTTTATTTGGAAATTAGTTGTATTTTCGTATATTTCTTTTTTCCTATTTTTAACCGACTTCAATAAACGGAGGAGCTAAATTATAAATTTAATCCTTGTTACAGTAACAAACAATAATAATTGAATCCGAAAATAGCAATGTTAACAATTTAACTACTCTCTCCTTTTGTAAATCTGCGAACAAAAACCACAGTAAATCCTCCTTCATGAAATCCTAAACTCGATTCGGAGGGTATGTGATCCGCAAACTCATTGGTGCGTCCCAGTGACAACACGTTTACCCCTCTCCTTGAAAGATCAAGTTTACTAGAATCTTTTCCTGAAAGGTATTTGTGTTATGCTTGGAATACGATCGTGTTTTATGGAAGAGAAGATATAATGTGATGGATTTTCGGCAGCCATTTTGGTTTATGTGAAGTCGTTTCCATAGTGTACTTGGTTGGAGGAGTAGTAAAGTCTTATAGGTGTGTATTAAACGAGATGCTTGTAGTTTATCGCGGTAAACTATTTGGACAGTGATCGACACTGGAGAGTAATTTAATAAGCCTGTAATAACATCAACTTTAAGGATATCCAGTGTTGCAGAATTTGTACGAAAGAGTCACCGCGGCCCTGGAACGTAAAGGGGATTTGGAGGAGTACGGATGGGTTTTAGTCAGTGTAGCGCTGCAGCCGCGCTGCGGCCGCGCGACACTTTGCGTTTATTATTTGTATGGATTAACAAAGCAGCGCGGCACTTTGCAAAAAATTTGAAGGCGCCTTAAGAGTCTGCTGCTTTACCCAGAGCGGAAGGAGTCATTTGATAATTTCCCATCCCAAAAAAAGGGATATTCTTCAACCCAAAATAGAGCAATGTTATAGATAAGACGACAAATAAATTGGTCCCAGAACCATTTCTTGCAAAAGAACCGCTCCAAACTCATTATTTTTTTCAGAGTAGGTACTTATCTTATACATCTAAATTAAGACACAAAAATAGAATAATATAGTATAGTCTCACATGGGCGTAGCCACGGTGGGGCAGGGTGGGGCGCTTGCCCCACCCTTGGCTCTGACCTGTAAGGTACCAAACCAAACCTAAAAAATTAAATTATCTAGATACTAACTACAATACTACTTCACTTTGTGTAATTGATTACTTACTGTACCCGAAAGTACTATCTATATATAGACGTAAACCTCTAAATTGACTGATTAACAAATTGGCATACGCCCAGAGCCCAAACGGCTGAAGTTAGAGACACATATGTGGATGAAAGATTTCGTGATGGAGGTAGGTGAGCAATAAGAAAGTGTTTTGGATAATTAGAATTATACATACAGAGTCAAAGTGCTATAGGGTGTAACTTTTTTGTACGATAAAACTGGCCAAGTGCGAGTCGGACTCGCGTGCAAAGGGTTCCGAACGAATTAATTTTTTTTAACATGTTATTTTAACACTACAGACTTCTAATAGGTTTTTCTGTAATCTTTAGATAAAGATCTATTATCTCCATTTTTTTCAAAACTTTGGTCTCAGTAGTTTCGGAGATAAGTGGGGGGAATGGATATTTTTCGTCTAATTTCTTGAATAACTTCAAAACCATTTATTTTAAAATTATGAAAAAAATATAATTAAACCCTCACAGTAAACCCTTTCATTTGATGTGTCACACAACAGTGTTCAAAAAACTTTTTTAAATTTTCTAGTTTGACCCCCAAAAGTGACCTCCATACTAAAAATTTTATAATTTACGAAACGCGTTTGGGTCACAGTAGTCCATATGTGTACAAAATTTCAACAGAATTGGTCCAGTGGATCCGGAAAAAACTGGCTGTGACAGACGGACAGATAGACAGACATACAGACACGCGAGTGATCCTATAAGGGTTCCGTATTTTTTTTCGAAACCCTAAAAATTAACCGGATTAAGACCGCGGGTATAGTTGCTAGTTACATATTATTTTAGACTGCTGCCCCACCCTGAGCCCATGGCTGGCTACGCCCATGTAGTCTCACGTATCGATTCTTTCCACCACATTTCACTACAAACATCTAAGGAATTCTAGTGGACACTCGATCGGTCTGGCTTCAACCGCCTATTTAATAACCGGTTCAGATCGGTTTACGGCGGTCCATCGTATCAATTATTACCTGAAAACTCTAAAAGTTAAGCTCGAGGTAAATTTTATAGGCTTCCTTGTGAAATTCTAACGGGATTGGGGTTGAAAGTTATTCAATTATTTAAGGTTCGAACGACTGAGTAAAATTGTACTCGATACCGGCTTAGATCTATTGTTTTTGAAAAAAAGGACGTAAACAGTAAAGGGTTTTATTTGCGTATGGAAATTTTGTTTTTATGGTTTTCGAAATAAAGTTTAAATTAGCATGCATAATTATTGGTAAAGGGTTTTAATTTGCTCGTAGGAATTTAGATCTTATAACTAAAGAAATAACGGCTAAGATGGTATGTCAGTGAGTGGGTTAATGAATCTTGTAGATTCTTTGTCGAATACTGATTAAAATATGGCCGTAAGGTTGAAATGACTGATTCTTTCAAATTATTTCCGTTTTAAAAGCCTGTCTTTGTGATTTCTTTTTTTAAGGTTGCTAATTTTTCTTTAAAATGTGACCATTTTTAAAAATGAATCAGATTCTTTATTAATCTCTCTCCAAAATAACGAGAGAATAGAACACTTAAAGAAAAAAAAAGTATAGGAGGAGGGTGTAGGAGTAGTAAGTCAATTTATTGTTTGTTTATTTTGGTTTTGATTTGTGCTGTTTAATTTTATTAGTTTTTATTTTTGTATAATTCATTGGTTTTATGATTTTTGTGTTAATGGGTTGTAATTACCTGAGTGACTCTCTGTTTAACAGAATTATTTTTGGCATATTGCTGTATGAAACATAATAAATTGATTAAAGCACTCCAAAGTAGAAGATACATTTGAACCAAAAATATTTTTATTAATCAAAATCAAAATCAAAATCAAAAGGCATTTATTCAAACTAGGCTGAAAATCAGCACTTTTTGAACGTCAAAATTTACATGAAGACAGTCCCCCAAATCGCCCAGCCCGTCACCACTTCCTAGTGTTTTAGCTGGGAAGAAGAAGTGGCCAACAAACTCCCCAGCAACACAACTGTCTGTTAAGTTTAAAGAACTTGAACATTATTCAACATTTTATGATAGATGTCGATCATTAAATTAAATAAATGGATGGCACATGTCCGCTAGCATACTATTTTATCCCAAAAATTACATATGAAACAATGATAAAACTAATTACATATATAGGTAATTAAATAAGTAAACTCAAGCATACAATACTAATCAAAATGAGCCTCCAGGAATAAATGGCGTGCCCGCTTACATGTTCAACAATGCAATTTAATCATAATCTGTGACTCAAAGTCACAAGTGATAAACTAGGACCATCGCAGTTAAATTATAACACTAAAATTTTAACAATAATAAACCACGGACAGCAAGACGACCAGTCACCACAAGCAGCACCCGGTCACGAGCATAACGCAAAGATCAGCCATTACCTCCCTCGCCATATTAGAGGGAAGGAATGATTAAATTATTAAATCTTGGATGTAACAAAGCATCAAAAGATGCCTAAAGTATAATTTTATGAAACATCCTTTGCAGAGACAAGGTTTTTACTAATTTACGTAAACAAATTGAAATATTTATTTAAAGCACTCCCAAGAAAAAAAATCAAACTTTCTTGGCCATATATTTTTTTAAAATTTGTGACTATATATAAACCATAATCAAAACTCGAGTCAAACACTCAAATCCAAGAAAAAATGTAATAGCCCTCTTAAGAAATCGCACGGAAAACTCTGATACTATTGTCATGCATGGGTTAGTTTGAAATTAGTTTGAAGGTTGACCTCGATTTTACACGACGATGTACAGCGATGACTGAGATTTATGCTGGAGCAAAAGAAGATGCTTGATCACTAGTGCCTTAGAGGCTGATGGGTAGGGCTGGGCAAAATACATGCTTTGCTTTAATTGAAATACAAATTACAAAATACTATCTCGCAGGTATTTAAAATACGAAATACAAAATATCTTTAAGTCATGTCAGTCATATTAAATACAAAATACAGTATTATAGCTATTTTTATTTGAAATACAAATTACAAAATACTATTAAGAATAAAATGTACACCAGCCCAGCATGGGCTAAAAAGCAGAGTAAAAGAAAAACCACAGTTTCCTTTCATGCACATAAGATTTTTACCTGAAACTTGACATTGACGATTACACGTACAGTAACAGGTGCAGTGCTGCCAACTCTAAAGATCGACATATTCAGCGGTCACCATTTTGCTTACTTCTTACTTTCTTCAAAACGCACCCATTAATAAGATCGCTAAATGGAGGTTAAATGTATTTATGTTAAAATGTATTTTGAAGCAATAAGTATTTGAAATACTAACTACAAAATACCTCGACGTCAAGGATTTGAAATACGAATTACAAGTTCCTTTTAAGTAATTGAAATAAAAATACTTAATACGTATTTGTGTTCCAATGACGTATTTGAATTACAAGTGATTCAAATACTGGCCAACCCTGCTGACGGGCATCATAGGTAGTTGGAAACGTTCGGGCAGAGAGAGGGTCCGGAGTCTGTATGTCATGATAGCTACGACCTGGCTTCTGAATTATAGACCAATAAGTCAAAAAGAGGCATTAGACAAATTGCCAATCTTTCAGCAAAATGTGATTCGCGAAATATAAGGGATCGATCACGTGACATTTCGACATCTTTTGTCAAAAGCATTTTTGACGTTTTGTCAATCGCCTATCCACGCTGCCGCTAACATTTGTATAGAGCATCAGCAGTGCGATACTTTAAACATGTCGAAGTGAAGGCTTGGGTGAAGTGATCACGAAGTGAGCTGTCAGTGCAAGTAATCAAGATGGAATGACAGCTCACTTCTCGACACGTTTACAGAATCGTCAGGCAGGTTACTTCTAGGCAAGCGTGCTCCATCGTCTTTACCATCAGGTGAGACAGTGTTTATACCCAAGTCCACTAATGATAAAAAGGAATGCAAACGTTAGTGGTAATTTTAAAAGTCTGATTTATAATCTCAACAAGGAATGTTTGCCAATGGCTGAATAATTATCAACGTATGCAGCATGCCTATGTGAGATTTAAATAAACACTTGACTGTTGTGAAACAAAGCATATTAGTTGTGGCTGGCTTGTATTGTTTGTATCCGAAGCATAATTGTGTTGGAGAATAATTGTTTTTATCTATTGTGTTTCATTTTTGACCTAGATCTAGTTTTAGGTAATGAGCCAGCCAAGTGTGAGTCGGACTCTCACACAAAAGGTTCCATTATTTAAACCAAAAAAAAATAACGTTTCTTGTATGGGAGCCCTTTATTTTTTACTATCTGTTTCAGTGGCAATAGAAATACACTTTCTGTGAAAATTTCAACTGTCTATCTATTACGGTTCATGAGTCAGTCCGCTGACAGACAGACGGACGGATAACGAAGGCTTAGTGATATGGTTCCGTTGTTACCATACCGGTACGGAACCCTAAAAAGTATAAAATGGTAACTAATGATCTACAAAAACCACTAAAGATCACGCCTCTAAACCTCAATTTACGGAGGTTTACCTAAAAGTATTACACACACATTTCACACAGTTTATTCTAGAGGTACGTCTGCTGTCGTCAACCAAGCACAAATTCAAATACCGGCTGCTTATGAGATCCATGACCTCATACACAGTGGTAGCTTGCGGCCAATATATCAACCAAGCAAAACGATCAAAAACAAAATAATATTGACCAACTTTTTACGCACTTTTATCAAAAACATTATGTCATCATTGTAACATTTATGCGGAAAGTTTTCAATAAATAAGTCTTACAATAATACGGGTAAAACGATGATAAACTGCAACATCTCTTCTCATCATTTTCGAAACCCTTCCAAAATGCTCTACAAAATTGTTCTCCCCTCTCTATAAATTAAAAATTCACTAAACAATCCCACAACTTTTTCCACCTTATTCACTTGGGCTTTCAAAAAAATGAAAAGGAGACTTCATTAAAAGCCCATGTGCGTTATCAAAGGTTGACAACAGTGGCGGATCCAGGGTTGTCGTTAGGAGGAGGTTCGACCCCGCTGAGGGTAGGTTTTAGCAAAGTAGGAACACTAAAAAAAGCACATAAAATTTTAATTAGTTTGACGCATAACAAGCGTGCCTGGATTAGTATTCGTAAAATCCTCAAAAACTTCGTTAGGTGGTAGACTGCCAAAGATATCTCAGTGTTTTGCTTTTTTTTTACTAATTGATAGGCACTCGTTTGACCACCATCTCACCTGATGGTAAACGATGATGTGGTCGAAGATGGAGTACGCTTGCCTAGAAGTAATCCATTCATTTTTGACTTAAAGATTCCCAGGTTGTAGCTATCAGGAAATACAGACTCCGGCAGGGAATTCCACTCCTTAGCTGTACACACTATGAATATGATGAGGGGGAGTTGAGCTCCTTAGCCCTCCCCTGTCCCCCTACCGTGGATCTGCTAATGGTTGACAATCCCTGAGTGCAACGCACCGGGTGAATCCTGGTTAAACAGCTGTGTGATAATGTAATCCGTCATACATAATTCAAGGAACCAGACGAATTAATTCGAATGCTTTTTATTTCATCCACCATGTTGTTGTAGGAGGAAAAGTTGAGGAGTTTATAAAATTGGCTGGTTCCTTAGATAGGTGAAAAATCGAGGTGATTGTGTAAAAAAAAGTTTAGTCCTAAAAGACAATGTCCAAATTCGCCCTGTGCAACAAAAGTATCGGACATACACGATAATTCATGTTCTATTTTATTATATTAGTTGCAAATACTTTTGTAACACGGACTAGCTGCATGCCAAAATGAACATTAAAAAGTATTTTCGCGATTAATAACATGAATCGCCGCCATCTTCACCAAACGTCATGTCATGTCAAAAAAGATTAGGGATGCCCAATCGATTGTAATCAATCGATTTAATTTTTAAAGAACTGTAGTGTATTTTTAATATGAATCATATTTTGAATTTATTTCGAATAAAGAGCAAACAGATGATACAATAAAAGCATTCAATTACCATTCCATATATTAATCCCTAAATGTACACTTAATTCAAAAAAACCTACTGAGTATAGGTACTTTGTGCATGAGGTCATACTCGATTTTAAATATATAGTAAAAATAATGCTGAAGTGATCAAAACCTTCGTATTTCACCATGATCATCTTGATCGTCTTCATGATGATCTTATGATCGTTTAAGGAAGTGTGTGGTTTACTTCTAACTAAACGATTAGGTATTTACGACAATTAATATAAAAATAACTCTCCTTTTGGGCTTCGCCGCAATCGGGTAAAAATACTTATCATTACTGAATACATTAAGTAGGTAGGCACTATAAATGTTTTTGTTATATTATACAAATGTTATCAAGTGAGATAGTGGTCAAACGCGAGCCTATAAATAGTAAAAAAAAGTATTAATATTATAAAAAGTATCGAAGAGTGTTTTTATAAGAAAAGTCGGACATTGTCATCCTTGTAACAAAATCTTAGGGAATATCGATATGTTGTATCGTATTTCTACACACACGCCTATTTTTGACGTCACTAGTCTGTCTGTCACCTGTGCTTTCACTGTTTACATTAGCGTCGCTTGCTCTTTGTAATTGTGTCGGTGTGTTTTGGTGACTTTCGGGACTACTAATATTACGACTTGGCTATTGTAATGGACTCTGATTGCTTTCAAAAACGAATTACCTGGCTGTGATTTTCGGAGTACCGCTCAAACGATAACTTGGCAGTCATAAATGGACTAACGCATACGCTATGGAAAGTGTATTTTGTGTAAATTGCGGCTCTGCTGGAGGTTCCATGCTGTTGGAAGATGAACAGATTCGTCATTGAGTACAACAATGGACTGCACCTCTTTTGGTAATTACATTTTTACTTTGTTTGGACCTATATTATTTTTTGTTGTACCTATATTATTCTGTTTGCGATCTCTCAGACTTTTTTTTTACTAATAAATTTCTATACTTGACCTTACACATTATGTTTGCAGTTATCGTTTTCACAAAAAAAAGAAGCAATTTATAAAATATTTTGGTATATTCATTATAATGGAAACAATCTGATGGGTAAACTATAAAAATACAATTGAACTAAGTATGTTTTTTTTTAGGTTCAAGCTCATGATCTCATATGCACCACTTGTTGGACAAGAGCTCAAGAGATGACTAACACTTCAGTAACAAGTAATGTTGGTAGAAACTGTGCACTCTGCAATAGAACATTGGCACCTCTGGCACGCGCGCTCACATCATCCGATTCATTCATCTGAAGACGGCATATTCTCCATAATGATGCCATTCTTGTGCAAATACAGCAATTAGTTGCACCACAAATAGTAAGCTTAAACCTCC
Source organism: Lacanobia wlatinum (assembly GCA_947578705.1). Classification (NCBI taxonomy): domain Eukaryota; kingdom Metazoa; phylum Arthropoda; class Insecta; order Lepidoptera; family Noctuidae; genus Lacanobia; species Lacanobia wlatinum. The sequence goes on from OX388040.1 coordinate 6,230,220, forward strand.
ATTTGTAACTATTTGTATTTATAATGGCTCTATATAGAAGAGAAAATATGAAATAAAACATGTTTATTTTATACTTATAACATGTTTTTATATTACAGGTGACTGATTACAAATGAGGCAAATGATTACAAATGTGATTCTTGTCATACATTATTTGTTAATAGAGTTACCACAACATTACAAGATTTGCAAGAAGTACCAATGGTTGGTCATCAACATGATCAAAGTATGATATGTGGTTGTTCACTGGCACGAATCCAATGTCACTCCGTACAAGCAGAAAGTATCAGCCACATTTGAGATATTGTGCGAAATTGAGTTCAACCTTGAGAGGTGAGAGACGTTTTTGATTGGTTAACTATTGCAAGAAATTAGGCTATGGTAAACATCAGATACCCATGCAATAACAGTCATGAACATTTATTGACTTTCCAAATAACAAAAACAGAAATAATGACATAAAGCTGTCCTGAATCAACTTCTATCGTGATCCTTTAGGTTTTCTAGTAATGAAAAACGGTTCATAATTTATTGTTTGAGTATCCACGAAGGGATATTAGGGAAAAATCTATGTACTTTATTGCATGTTTATCTGGTGCCGACCATAGTATGCTTAAACTTTGCCTGATGTACTATTTTGTTTAGCTAATAGATCTTTTCTGGTCAGTTATATCATGCAAAATTTGTAGTGTAAATTGTTTTATGTATTGTACTATAAATGCAATGTGTACCCATCAATTTTTTTTTGTTGTAGGTTCAGCCATCAGATTTGAATGAACTACAATTAAATAATTCCGAAACCATATGGATATTACGAGGCAAAATTCACAGCCGCCATATCAGCAATAAAACATATTTGTTTACATAGTAATTGATTGAAGCAATCGTACAATATTGCTGTAATTGCATCGTTGGGCGCAGAACCATCGGTTGCTGCGCCCATGTTGTGACCATTATTTTGTATTAAAGCTATGCGAGACATCAAAATAATATCGACCCTGCACAGTTTTAAGACAATATTTTAATTGCCAATTTAGATGAACAATAAACATGAGATTAAAATGTGTTTTATTTCTTATTCAAACATAATCAGTAAGTTAAAGTAGGACTGTAGGTTTAACACAACTTACCGGCTACCTAATTGGTAAGGCTGGTTTCATAGTCACGCGTTTTAACAGCGCGCAATGTTTTATATATACATTGATATACACAAACATTTAATCTCACTCCAAAACCAATGCTAAGAATACAGGTATCCACTATCTACCTATGTTAATTAGATTCTATGCATTTAAACGTTGCACTTACCTATTTACTTAGGCTTTAGAAAAAAAAACTGCAAAGGTACCTAATTATTTAGGTAGGTACTAAAAATAGCTAAATGTATCATGACTTTGTTAATCAGTTTCTTAAAGATCACTCGGAGCTATGAAAAACTATATCTAATATTCGTTGTTATGGTTAGATTATAACGCTCAAAATCTGATACTTTTTTTACATATATCTTTTCTGCAGCTAGTCCGCTATGAAAATGAGATCTTATGGGAGTTTACTAATGATCAACAATACAACACATAATTTTCCGACGCTCCTGGCTCCAGGGCGAACAATGTATGGGCGCAGAGCAATCTCCTTTATACTTTTGACTTATCTGTCATTTGACCAACTTGACCAACAAAGGAAAGAAAGACTTAACTAAAGAAAAAATGGAGCATATTATTATGTTTGAGCAGAGGTAGGTTTGTCACTAAGATAACAAATCTATGGACTTATTACATCGAATTCGATGAATGACATAGTTCATTCATCGAAAACGACCTAGTACTTTAGGCACTGCGCCTACGGCGAAACATACGTTAATAATCATCCTTCCATAATTATGATGTTTTCCCTGGTATTTCAAGAATAAGATGGATTACCTAATTAGTGGTAGACTAAAACACATCACAATCTATAAACATATCCCCAAAACATTGGTTTAATTCAAGTTTTATTAAAACACTAACTAAAACTGAGAGTAACATGTAATTCTCATTTGAGCATCATCTCGAGTACTATTATTTCTAATTCAGACACAATAACTCAACGTTTATAAAATGGCTTACTATATTGACATTAGTAGCAGAGAAAAGAATTAAAATATGTGAGGTAGTTTTTTATATGATCTCAAAATGTACTTACGTACGCTTTAGTGAGTATAAAATGTAAACTTCTACACTGTAAATCTTGGATTATTATTATTAAATAATTACGTAAAAAGTGATTATGTAAATTCTAATTTGAATGAGCACTTAATGAGCTTAAAATAGATCTATTAGTTTTATTAAACGATAAAAATAGCAATAACATAAACACGAAAACAGCGTTATTATAAGGTGGCAAAATATTCAAACGTACTAACTAAATTGTGATGACAAACAATCAACACTCACGCTTACATCATAATCAAGAAATAACTTCTCATTCTTCATAACAAATAAATGAGCTATCACTTCATACTAACCATTTAGAATTTACTAAAAACTCCTGAAATCCCACTTGCATCGCAACACGCAGCCCAGGTACGTACGCTTTCATAGGGGAGTGTAGTGTATGCATCTGCATTAACAAAATGGCTGACGGTAATAGCATTACATTCTTTCCTCCAATGCGCCTTTCCGTGTCCGGACCACTTTTTCCCGGATATAATACGTACCTACCTACATAGATATAGGTAAATGTAGGGTAGATGTAGTTCCTTTTCAGGAAGGTTTTTAAATAGGTATTGTTGATAACAATCAAATCAAAAACACTTAATTCGAAATCAACATTAAATAAATTACGATCATAATAATATTGAACCAACATTAAATTAAATTAAAATCATACATAAAAACCGGCCAAGTGCGAGTTGGACTCGCACACAAAAGGTTCCATACTATAAACCTTAATTTTTATTATTTGTTGTTATAGCGGCAATAGAAATACATAATCTGTGAAAATTTTAGCTGTCTAGCTATTACGGTTCTTGAGATACAGCCCGCTGACAGACAGACAGACAGACGGACGGATGGACGGACGGACAGCGGAGGCTTTGTAATAGGGTTTCATTGGTTACCCTTTGAGTACGGAAACCTAAAAATTAAATCACATTAAAAAATTTAATCACAATCTAAATTCAAACTAAGTTAAAATCACTAATATACAACAAAACAGTGATAACGGTCCTTATTTGCTATCGTTACGGTTAGTCAGAAGCCCAAAATTCTGATGACCAGACTTACCAAAGTGTATCGTATTACCCTGTACTTGGTAAACATACATAGGTACGTAGTTATATATTATTTTTATTTTTTTATTTTCTATAGGTTGTGCAAAATACAAATTTAGACATTAAGCAGTTTTAAAACAACAATAAAAGGTGTTTACGTTGAACTCCGGTACCCAGTGTAAGATTAAACTTGAGTTTAGGGTACCGGCGTTCTCGGTTACAGTTTGAGCACATAACAGAAGTTGTAGGACGAGCACAGTATATTACAAAAACTTAAGTACTTATTTACTAAGATGTAGCCTCATGTGTGATAGGATGAGTGTGATGGTGTGTTTGTTAAGAAAGTCTTTATATGTTTGTTATGTAAGTCTATGTAAGTGTATATAATATAATAAGTGGTTAGAGTAGGTACGCAATTAAGTGTTTTTTTTTTTTATTTAATTTATTACTTCACCTGTTCGATATATTTATCAGATCTTCAGTCTTATTATAATCAAGTGTTAAGAGCCACTTGGTAACAGTGGTCTTATATCCATTTCGGCAGAAGGAAACAATGTCGCAAAGTTTATTCACCTTTTTGTATAGTTGATTTGACAGTATACTATAATGGCGCCGGGCAAGGTTTGTTCTACATCTGTGGGTAGGACAAACAATGTAGTATCTGCGTTTTTTGGTAGCATTCGGCTCATATTCAACTGAAGGATGCTTACGTAGAATAGTGCCGAGCACAAAGAGCTGTCTCACCGTATGGACTTTACATTCTGTGTAGAGAGTCGTTGTGGGATACCTAAAAGGCTTACAGGTCATAACTTTAAGGACAGCTCTCTGTGCCTCTCTGTGTCCAGGGGCAGAAGGGAGATTTTGGGTGCCCCACCCCACGCCGTGATGCAATCATTTATAATGGATTGGCACAAGGCATAATAAACGGTTTTAATAGTCCTTAAGTCCACAGAGTGCCTTAGTTTCTTAAAGATAAATATACACTTGCGAACTCGTGATACAAGATGTCCCAGATGAGGCTTCCAGCTCAAAGAACTATCAACATGGACTCCGAGATATTTAACAGACTCAGACCTTGTAAGTTTTGGACAGTCACATTGTGAAGAGGATAGACCGAAATGACAAGTATGAGCTCTGAGCACCATTGCATCAGGAGGAGGGAGGTTAGTGTGTTTTAATGAGAAAGCTAAGTAAACCGTTTTATTTAGATTTAATGTTAAAATATTGTTCGATAGCCACTCCATCACAGAAGCAAGAGCGTGTTCCGCGTGTTTTACTGTTTCAGACCAATCACTACCATGAAGAAGCAGGGCCGTATCATCTGCGTAAGCAAACATGAAACAGTTTGTTAGAGACATCTTACATAGGTTATTGATATAAATTAATAATAAAGTTAGGCCCAAAATTGAACCCTGCGGAACGCCAACAGTCAATAATTCAGTGTCGCTAATTACTTCATTAATTTTTACACACTGGGTTCTATCACAAAGGTAATCCTGGAATATTTTAAGGGTATGTCCACGAATGCCCATAGTTTCTAACTTGGGTAAGAGATAAGGTACAGACTACTATCTAATTTTGCCACTACATGATCTACCAAGGCAGCAACTGCATCTTCAGTTGACCTGCCACCTCTAAACCCATACTGGTTATTACTTAGGATTTTGTACGACTCAAGGAAGTTTACCAATCGAATATTTAGTATCTTTTCCAGTATCTTCAAAATGGCAGGTAAGACAGAGATAGGTCTATAATTATTTACACTGTGTCTGTCCCCATTCTTGAAGATTGGATGGACAACAGCCTTTTTAAAAACCTTAGGGAAACAGCCCGTGGATATAGAGCGATTGCAGATATGAGTAATGGCTGGAACAAGCGCGGGCAGACAGGATTTTAATAGTCTTGACGATATGCCGTCCCAGCCTACCGCAGCATCTGTTCGTAACCCGACAATTAGATTTGAGACCTCAACTTCATCTGTGGGTATAAGTACCAACGAGTTACAGGGTATCGGATCGAGAGAACATTCAAAGGTGTTAGTAGGCGACAATTTGTCAGCCAAGTTTTTGCCAACGTTGGCAAAAAACTCGTTGACTGTATTGACTGAAGACTTTTTATCAGAGGTAATAGCTAATAGTTCTTTAGGGGAATGAGCATTGCGACAAGTTACAGTAATATCTTTAATGATCTTCCATGTTGCTTTTGGGTTGTTTTTCGCCTTTTGAAACTCTTCCTTTTCATTAGCAATTTTTAAGTTTTTGAGAAGCTTATTACAAAAGTTACGATATCGTTTGTATGTAACTTTGAGGACGTAGTTTTCAGGGTCTTTCTTAAGCGTACTAGCCATGCTATCTCTATTTCAGATACATTTGAGCAGCCCAATGGTTATCTAAGGTTTCAGGATTCTGCGTCTCGAAGCCATGTACACCGATTTGGAATGCTTGATGATGATTGAACTAATAAGGGATACCAGAGACTCAGCGGCATTGTTTGCAGTTTCAGTTTCTTGTATATTCATTATTTCACTAAAATCCATTGATGAAATGTCGGTAATTACCGCTGGATAGTCAACAACTATGCGGTTAAATTTAGAGATAGGTTGTGACATTACATTTTGAATGTTTATAAAGGTAGGCCTATGGTCAGTAATCTGTGTATCGAAAACCAGATTCGTAGTTTTATGATTAGATCTCAGCATAACATGGTCAATGCAAGAGTTGACGCGGGTGGGGAAAAGATTTGTTGGGAGGAGGCCATGTGAAGCAATTAGATTTAGGTATTGATTAGCTTGTTGGGTCAGAGCATTTGGATTAATGTCAATATTAATATCCCCCATAATCACTATATTTTTTTGGACTGACATTTGAGTTAGAGTAATGTCTAACCCATCAATAAAATTATCAAGATTTCTTATGGAAGGAGAACGATAAAGTGCCAAAAGCATAATATTGTGGGATTTAAAGTTACAGATTAGATAGCTAGTATCAGACAAAGGAGGTTCCGTAACGTTATGAGATAATTCTGATTTAATGTATATTATAATGCCATCGTTTTGGTTTCTAAGTTTACTTGTGTGATAAGAAACATACCCCTCCAGTGGTGGAACTGTTGACACACTTAACCAACACTCCCATAAAATTAAAACATCACATGAAATTTTGATGCTGACAAGAAATATTCTAAAATTGTCAAAATTACAATTCACACTGCGTATGTTGAGGTGTATTATATTTAACGACTTGGCATTGTTATTAATGAATCTGCTGCAGAACTCAGGTTGGCAGATATGTGAATCACTTAGGACAAAAGTGTCAATATCATCTAAACTATCATTATCGAAAACTAGTGGACGTCACGCGGTTTCACCCGCGTAGTTCCCGTTCTCGTGGGAATACGGGGATAATATACAGCCTATGTTACTCCCTGATAATGTAGCTATCCAATGCTAAAAGAATTTTTCAAATCGGTCCAGTAGTTTCGGAGCCTATTCAATTCAAACAGACATACAAACAAACAAACAAATCTTTCCTCTTTATAATATTAGTGTAGATTGATGATTGATGGTAAGTGCGTATTGATCTAGACCATGAATATGTGGATTTTTAAAAAGTAAAATTTGGATGTATGCCGACACTTTTATTTTAAGTGATTCGGATTTGTTAGCCATTTGTGTATAGCGTACAAATAAGAGCGCTTGAATGTACATAATCAAACAGTTGTCGTGGATTATGGTTATGAAGGTGAAATATCGAGTTGTTGTAAATTTTAGGTGGTGCTGTGTATAGTGTAGAGGCTGACATGTACATGTTGCAATATGAAAAATGGTAAATCTTAAAGTAATATAAATAGTTATATGAAAAAAATAATAAAAAATAAATTTGTAAAAGGCTGTGTGCAGTGCTTGAAATTTCATCACAGGTAACAGTAAGGTTTCAAATTTATGGATAAACATGAGATGAAGATAAGCCGCCTTAGCTTCATTATTTCGGTGTGAGCAATTTTTTAAAACAAGATGATGTGTTAATAATAGCAGAATCCATTCCTTCACGTTCACGTAGAAAAATTTTGCCATTTTGTGACCAACAATATTTATATTTATTAGTTTTAGCAAATGAACGAGCCTCAAAAAATAATTGTCGCAGGGTACGAGGCAGGTGGTCAGCGATGTAGACTGGTTTAACTTCTCCGGGAACACCAATGTGACCCGTGTTAAGCTTTTCAGTAGAGGGCAGACCCTTGTTGAACATGCGGCAGGCATCCAGTATTTGATTTTTTGAGGTGACAGTCAGGAACTCTGCTACTATCGGTCTATTGGAGCCTTTCTTCCCGGGCAAACGATACACGTCACGTAACTGAGGAGGCTTAACCGACGGCTGGACAATGTTACAGGTTTTCAAAACAATAGATGTTAAGTCATTAGTAGATTCCTTTTCGTTCGCAGGAACATTCCTCATCTCGATACAGGATGATCGCGTGCAAAGCTGTATATCAACCAGTTTCTTTTCCAGATTCATTATATAGTTGCGTTGTTCAGAGTTTTCTTTTTCCAATTTTTGCAGGGCCGTTTTAATGGAATCATAATCGTTATTCAGAAATTCTACTGTTTTTAATGTTTCTGTGTTGGTTTTTTGGATCTCAACATTTTGTAGTTTAATTTCCCTCAACTCCGACGTCAGTTTCCCAAGCAGAGCATCTTGCTCACTTTTCCAAGACGTAAACAACTTCGTTATCTTTTCCTCAAATTTCTTCCATTCACACTCCGGAGAGAAGTCTGGTCGAAATCGCTTGGATCGCGAGGTAATATTGAAGATTTCAGGCTCATTTGGATTATTATATATGTCCGGAGTTGAAAAAATAGGTTGATTATTATCTGTCTCACGGGCAGGAGCGGGAGGTGGCGTGCGGTTAACTTTCGGCATAGTGGTTGCACTGCACCCCTCCTTGGCTCGGTATTCACAATCTTCGTAAGCACCTACGCGCAGAAGTAGCACTAAGCTGTATATCCTTACAAATTATCACTTACGCTCCAAGTTAAGGCCGCTTCTATCGCTTAGACTCCGCGGGTTGTCGTAGGTCAGTTTTTTGTGTTGGTTGCAGGGTAATATTTAAAAAAGATGTTTTAATAAACTGTTCATATTGCACTATTAAACTGTAATTCACTGCTATTTAACGTAAAAACGATGCACTGGTGTAAACACTATAACATAGAATACAATGTTAACTGTTTGACTCGTTAATAGGCGTTTAACGATTTAAATTACGGACCAAGAAAGATATTCGACTGCGTCGTCCAAGGTCGTCCACCACCAAGTTCGACTTCAACACTATGGAGCCTTACTATTATGAACATAATACCTCAAAACCTTAATTTTATTTTATTAGTCATCTCACAAACTGGGCAGAGCTTTATGTCCTTCTGCCCGGAGACTGTATCTGATTTACTGGCTTCTGATAGTAGGCAGTCCATAACAACTGCCAAAGATGTACAAATGACAGCTTGGACTAACGGCTTAACGTGCTTTCCGAGGCACGGAGGAAACTATCTCATGGTATGTTACGATGGTCACCCAACAGACCAACCTAGGCAAGCGTTGTTAAACCTTGAAGTTTGATCCTTGCAGCTGTTATTTTTAGCCACGGGCTCCTCTATAGCTCTTTATACGGATACCTATACCTTAAAATATGGGAAAAGTGTAGACAAAGCCTAACAAAACCGGGACTTGGAGCAAAACACAGCACTAGTATAATAAATCCTATCCACTGAGACCAAATAATATATAGGTAGTTAACAACGCTCCCAACCACACAGAATACCCGGAAAAGCTTAAACGGAACTGGCTGATATCCGGATTTATTTCGAAATAACCGGTTCCGATCGGTTCTAACCAGTCCCCAGTTACTAATGGGTTCCTAATTCCAATCCAATACGCGTTTTGCGAAGTTGAATGTAGTAGTTTATAGTCAAGCGATTTAGGTGGTGTTTTCGCTTGTTATTGCTGGCAGTCTTGACAAAAGGAATATTTCTGAACGAAGTGGGATGGTATACTAGCATCTTGTTAGAAATTGATTTCCAAACGGATTGTTTTATACAAATCTCCTGCAGTGCGCTCGGAAACAGTTGTCAGTTCTTCTCCTTTTCTGAAAAAAAAGTCTGTTTAGATCTAGGTGTGCGATATGGCTTTTTTGCAAGTGAACACCTCAGTTGGTGGTCAATGTATTTCTTTTTTGTTCAGTACTAATATGAAAGACAGTTCATGCCTAACGTTTTGGTCTATTCCTAATGAACAATGATGTTACGTTCGGCATAGTGTTTTCATTTTAATAGTAGTGCCTGAATGGAGTATTGTAGCCACCTTTGGGATGGCTCAGCTAAGTATCAGCTTGCCGCGCTTGACTCGGTGGAACGCAGAGCTAAGAGGCTCGTCGGTGACGTAAAACTGGTGAATGCCAAGCTACATAGCTTGGCTCATCGTCGTAAGGTTGTCTGCTTGTCGGTCTTCTACAGATTGTACTTCGGTGAGTGTGCCCAAGAACTCCAAGACCTCATCCCACCGGCCCCCTTCTACCATCGGACATCCAGACGCACTGCATCTTACCATCCCTACCTTGTTGCTATTCCACCAATTCGCACTAAGCGCTTCCAAACGTCTTTTATAATGCGCACAGCAAAGGAGTGGAACTCTCTGCCTGCGTCTGTGTTTCCAAACGCTTACAACCCTAATCTCTTCAAAGTTAGAGTGCACAGGCTCCTTCTGGGTAAGCTCGCTCCATCGTAGACTTTGTCTCGGTCATCTCTGACCTAGACTAGAGTCAAGAGCAAACCCATCACAAATAAAAAGGAAACGTTATATACCCACACACTACATAACAATAACAAACCATAAAATTGGAGAACGAATTACGATGAATTGAAACACGATAGTTTATTTTCTTATATATAGTTATATGAAACAAAATTACATGAAATTTATACGAAAAAAAGGGCATTAGTGATAGCGTGATGGGTGGCATGATAGTGTGGAAGAAAAAAACGTGTTTCAAGTAACATGGGCTATGGGCATGAAGATGATGATGATGATAAACAGTTACTTTAAATTCCTTCCGTTGAGTTTGAATATCGGAAAACCCGTACTCGGTACTTCTTTTTCCACATTCACACCGTATCGCCTTCATTGTATCAAACGAATAAAAAAAGTTTCAGCGCAAATGCTGCAGCCAACACAAATTTCACTTATTCTGGATATTGGGCAATTTTATAGGACTCATTGCGCCCGTTAAAACAACAGTCCTATATAATCAAGTTTATGTTTAAAATATGTCCTAACAGGAATGTGATAAAAATACCCTATACAACGTGTTAAAGAATAAATACGCGTTAACGCGCTGTGATGGATCACAAACAGCATGATCCAACGAAGAACTCATGCGATGAGGACGACTTTATCAAGGTAGCGAGAAAGAGGAGGAAGCCTTTTTATCGCAACCAGTGTGGGACAGCGCTGACAGGATCCAATATGCTGCTACGTCCTGCAGTATCGACGACGCAGCTGTACGTGTCCCGTTTGCACCACTCTACGATGACAGAGGTCATTGTAAAGTACATACGGGTGAAGACCAACTGGACCTTGAGGGTGGAGAAGTTGGAGGCCCGCTATAACACCAATTTCAAGTCGTTCGTGGTGCGCGTTCCGACCCTCAAGGAAGAGTTTTGGCCGAAATGTGTACTGGTATAGGCGTTTCTGCGGTCGGCTACGCGACACCTCGCAGCGCAACACGACACCGTCTCTTCGTATGCAGTAGTTTTTATGGACGTTGTATAAATGATATGTATTAGTTTATAGTTATTGTTTTTATGTTTATATATGTATTGTGTTTTATGGGACTCGGTTGCCTGAAATACAGGATAAATAAATAAACGCAATACCTGAAAGGTATTGTAGTCATCATCATGAACAACTTTTACTATGGGATCAACACTGAAATCGTAAAAAAAAAGTTCTGCTGTTCAGGACATTTTGTCAAGTTATGCGCACATAAATGTATGGGGCAGTTAACTTTTTTCGTGATATCAGTGTTTATGTTCATAATAATGATGAGTACAATGACCCGTTTTTTAAGTACATGGTGTTTATTCTGTTACTTGTTTTAGTCCTATAAAACCTGTCTGGTTAGTGGAGTAATAGCTAGTGCACTAAGTTCGAAGTTCTAGGTTAGGTTCCTGGGTCGAGAGAAGTGTTTTTGGATTTTTTAAGTTAACCACCCCAGTATTGAGGCATGCAAAACTAAAATACAGTAATCGTATTGGTGGAACAATTTTGGACTTTTTGCAAGACTAACGTACGGCAGTTGATGCGCGACTATTTTTATATTACTACTAGCTGAATCGGCAAACGTTGTTTTGCCATACAAAAAAATACCCTACCACCTATTCTCATACCTACCGAATATAAACACACAAAGTTTCATGAAAATCGGTCGAGCCGTTTCAGAGGAATTCGGTAACAAACACCGTTACACGAGATTTTTATATATAAGATACATGGTACATATAAAACAAAGTCACTTTTCTGTCTATACGTGTATATCTTTAAAACTGCGCAACGGATTTTTATGCGGTTTTCATCAATAGACAGAGTGATTCAAGAGGAGTGTTGATATAATTGGTCCCCAAATTCGTACGGAATCGGGAATAATGGTATATGCCGTATGCGCGTTCGAAGTCGCGGCATAAGTGCAAAAGTAAAGACATCTATACTAATATATAAAGCTGAAGAGTTTGTTTGTTTGTTTGTTTGCTTGAACGCGCTAATCTCAGGAACTACTGGTTAGGCTAGGCTATATATCATCACGCTAAGACCAATAGGAGCGGAGCAGTAATGAAAATTGTGACGCTGGCGAAGTTGCGCGGGTCAGCTAGTAACGATATAAAAGCAAATCTAAACAAACATAAGTGTGAAAGTAAAGATATAACAATTCCTGGAGCCCTTATAATACCCTACAATACCTTACAATATTTTTTTATTTAGTTTGAAGTACTTGCCGCTTTGTTTTTCTATCGAATGGTCAAAGCGGTCAGCCAACTGAAAAAATACCTGTGTGTTCGATTTGTTTCGCAATATTGTTTTTGTTTTTTTTTAGTTTGCGGTTAACGTTAATCATTGGCTAAAAGTTATGGTATATCACAGTTGTTGGAAATAACACTTTAGTTTTATTCGACCTCAGTTTTTGAGGTAATTTTAGTAGCTACATGATTTTGAATGATGTCCATAAACGATTAAGCTTGTACTTAGCGACAGAATTGGTTGTTTTTAGTACTAGCAGTAATATTTGAGCACCGCACAAATAATACAATAAAGTCTTTTCATGTTAGAAGGCCACCCACAAGGTGGACCGATGACCTGGTGAAGGTCGCGGGTAGCCGATGGATGCGAGACGCGCAGGACCGGTCGTTGTAGCGACGCTTGGGGGAGGCCTATGTCCAGCACTGGTCGTCTTTCGGCTGATATGATGGTGATGATGAAAGATTTTTCACCGCCCATTAATACCTATCACTAACTTTTATTTTGGGCTACGCTCTGGTGAACTATCCCACAGAAACCGTGAATTATTTCTCGATATACTCGTAAATCTGGTATAAAACATACATATACTTACACTTTACTCTTTTAATACTCTGCGGTAGTGCTGCTTCCTACCAATGAAAGAATTTTTCATAATAAATTCAACTGTATTAAATTTAATAAATAAACATTGTGTTTGAACATAAAACAACAAAAACATTAAAATAAAATTCAAAGTTAACACCAAAATATTATGATTGACATAATAAATGAATGAAAAATGACATTCGTGCATAAGTACAATAATATTAAAACTTTAATAAAACAAAAAAATTGAGTAATAAATTAAATGACACAAAAAGTCAGTTTAGAAATTAGCGTCAGGTAACTGCTACGTGTCTGACAACGGACATATTTTGCTAAGCCGTGAGGCACACAATATTATTGTTTTAAAATTCACAATATTTTTTTCACATTGTGGATGGTCCATAAAACATTTTCTCTTTCTTTCTTAACAATTTCGTCTTTTTTTACAAACTTTTTACGATTTTATAATATTAGTAAAAGCTATCAAAAGTCACAACTAAAACCACAATGTAAACACCCTTTATAACACAAAATACCTTGCTTTAACCCTTTTAATATCAACAATAGAAAACCCCATACATAGTAAAGAGATACATATATCTGGCCCTTTATTTCTAATGGCACAAAAGATTATCTGGCAACCATTAATTAATTTAAAGGCTATCTAGTTCACAGTCCAGTGGCGTCTTTTGTCCATGCAGCCTATCGCGACAGAGCCACTGTTGGGTCATAGATTATAAAAGTAAATAGGCGTAGATGGGACTGTTAAGCACAATTTTGCTTTTATGCTGGAGATTATGCCATTTTCATCTCTTTACAAAACGTCAAATAAAGAACCATTGCATTGGGAATGTTTGAGTAGGTAATATTGTAAAACAGTCCAAAGGTCCATTAGTTTTATTCTTTAAATCGACATTTCTTCTTTTTATTATATGCAAGTTCTTTGTCTGCAAATTCTCTTATTTAGAAACCATCTTGGGGCTGTGAACAGTTGACATTTTCGTCGTGTCGTTATCGGTGATACGTCACCTTGTCTATAGGCTCTTTTTTGGATAGGAAATCATCAAATGATACCTTCTGCTCTGGATGGAGCAAAAAGGAGTGTCAGGCTCTTACTGAATAAAACCCACCCGTGTTCTTCCAAATGCCCTTTGCGTTCTAGGGCCACGGTAACTCTTTCAAACAATTCCGCAACCCCGGAGTTCCGCAACCCTGGAATTCCACAACCCAGGTGTCTATAGACTCTGGAGGCAACAGAAGTTATCGCACCAAATTAATACATTTGTTTTTTTTTTACTGTCATTAATGCGGGCAAAACCGCTGGCAGAATTTAGTTTAATAAAATATCCAGTTTGTCATATCTACATTTCTCCATAATCTACAATTGAGCGACCCCTCCAATATAATAGTCGTACACTGATATAACTACGGCGCATAGGTCAGTCCGCCTCAATGAGCCTATTATACTAAGTAATCACGCATGTATTTGCTAAGTTAGATTAGAAATTCTATTAAGGACAGATTTGTATGTGAATATATGTTTAGTCTGTGCTTGGAGTTTGTTGTTTTAAATGATTATTCTACCAACCAACTGATTGGTACAATAATCACGTTAAAAAATTGGTGACGGAACATTCTTCTCACTATAACTTTTCTTCTCCTTTCCCAATTTAATATTTCTTAGTTATTAGTATATTATTTAATAATGTTTATATTTATTTTTATATTATTTATCAATTTATGATGTTTGTAAATCGCCCTAAATCTAACTTTTTTTGAAATAAGTCCTGTGTGATAAGACAGCCCATTGTACACCGTGCTTGTTGTGAGGGATTCAATAATTTTTTTTTTGGACAAGCCCGCCACACAGTCCGAACCACTGCAACTCCTTAACCCTAGAAGCCTTATCTATTTCGGACGTACACAAAGCCTTAATATACGTCTCAGAGGCGTACACGTATAAATTACAATCTGTATTCAAAAATAGCCCTATTTTAGAAATATTATTTAGCGGAAATTTAAATTTGGAATATAAACTAAAAATAAAACAGCACTGTTATGAATTTTAACTATAATCACAGTTATTTATTACAAAGACAAAACAATATGCATAAATTGGAACAAAAAAAAAATAACTTCTTCAAAATCAACTGAAACATGTATATATTTTTTAAGAATACCTTTTTTTTAACGCTAATTAGTTATTCTTAAAGTAAACATTATAACTAATCAGAATTTAAAAGACCAGCTAAACTTTAAGACCAGTCTACACACATATCAACTTAGTGCTCGCCATACACAGATTTTTTACAATTATAATACACTAATTTTGCCATTCTCCTTTTTTTATAGGAGCAAAAGGCGCAGTATTTACGTTGTTTTGGCTCGGGTTCTTCTTCTCAATTTTCATTCTTTGAATCAGTAGGTTTTATGAGTATTTGGCTCATATTTTCTAGTTACCCTCAACTTCAGAATCTGAATCTTCTAAAGAAGGAACTTCCCCCTTTAAGATTGCTAAAGTATTGTCGTCGTCTAATCTTTTAGACCGTGACATATTTAAACCTGAAACAACGCCGAAAAAAGATAAAATATACGAAAAACAAACAAAGGTAAAATCACAGAAACCTAGTTAAAAGTTACACAAAGCCTGAACATACGTCTCGCAGGCGTACTATACTTCAATGAATCAAAAATGGCGGGACTTACCTTAACGAAACGGGCACCGTCCGCTAGCTTCCGTCGGCCACAGAGTTGGCAAAAGCGCACGACGCGCTAGCTTCAACCATTAGAAACAGACAAACGATATTCGGTTACGTGTACGCCTCGCAGACGTAGATTAGGCTTCTAGGGTTAAAGCCAGAACATTAAAGACAGTGGTGTCCACCAGAAAAACGCCGAGTCAATGTAGCTCGACGAGTTCCTAACTTTTCAGTCAAACGTCGAAAGAAAAATAATCTGTTTCGGGCTTTGCCTAGTCGATCCTAGAAGCGATTGACAGAATCGGTCAAACGTCGATCTGTACTGCATTGTTACATGTTTAAACAGGTTTATACATGTTCTTTTGTGGTGTTTCGATGCGATAAATTATTTTTTGAGTCATCTCATGTTTGTACTTTGAGCGTGTGGGCGTGTGAGATTAAAGATGAGCGACGTTCAGCTGACTCTAAAAGAAATCAGAGCAAAAGATTCTAAATTTGGGGGAAGGCTTTATAAAATGCCAGCGGAATAAAAAATGCTCTTCAAAATTATGTAAACGTAACGTATTGTGCAATTCTAAAATATGTCATAATGTCTCACCATGTGAGAATAAAGACTATTTTTCCTTTAATTACGACAATATTAAAACAGTAAACATTAAAATTAAAAACTGACGTTTTATTAAACCTTATCTAAAAAATTACGACATTCTAATACCTAATTGAAGTTTGACTGGTCAAACCTCGATTTCATGAAATTAAGTTTCGATGTTTGCCTAACCAAATTAGTCTCTCCTTGGTTGGACAAAAAATCTTTAGTCAAAGGCCGAAAAACGTCATTTATTTGGGCTTTGACTAAAACCTTAAGTCAGACCTGAGGATTGACTAGTCAAACCTAGGAGCGCCGGAGCTTTGAAGTTTGACTATACATATGGACAAAATACCAATGAATAAGTTGTCTTAATACAAAAATTTAATTAAGTGTATCTTCGGCGTCGCATACTTTGCATACTTTGTATCAGGCACTCGCCTGAATTATCACTAATTTATCAAAATTTAAATTGCAAACGGAAACTCCAGTCCCAAATATAAGGGGGGAAGGGGTGACGTATATTTTGTTCTAAAAATATCTTTTCTGGACGGTAAATGATGAATGATGAATGAAAAAATTTGTTATCATAAATTTACGTAAACAAGGAAATATCTTGGATATGAATAAGTAACAGACAATCTTTAATTCTGTGATTTGAATATTTTGTTTGTTCATATTTTTAACGGTACTGTCTTAGTCGCTATTTATTCTCATGGCTTCATATAGGAAATAACTAAAAATAAACGAAGTTATTTTGGTACAGGCCGTGTGCTTGAAAGGGTTTCCCAAAAAATACATTTTTTTATTCTTCTTGACAAAGTAGTTTAGATTGTACAAAAACTGCCAAAAGATTTAAGGCGGTTTTTTTTCAAGGAGAAAGTTTATTCTAAACTGCTATATAAAGTACTAGCTGTCTCCCACGGCTCCGCCCGCGAGAATGTCGAAAATATCCCAAGGGAAAATATTCCAGGAATAAAAATAATTCTACGTCATATTCCAGGACATGGTCTACCTGCGAGCTAAGTTTCATCAAAATCGGTTTAATTAGGCGTGAAAGCGTAACAGACATATAGAGTTACTTTCGCATTTATAATGTTATATAATATAGTATAAATAAGGAATCCAGGGTGAAAATATGTCATAATCATATTGGTATCCGTCATGAATACTACAGCCAATACTGTCGTAGCAATCGCTACGAAGTGCTACGAAACGTCTACGACGAAGTGAAGCAGACATTTTGCGGACATCGTAGACTACAATCTAGCGTAAATAACTATTGATATCAGTCGACTTTATCTAGGTCATATTATTATGATAGAGTTATATTATTGATAGTATTGACAATTGACAGGGTTATAATACCAAAACGTAGTAGTAGCAATTTAATGAACCCTGTGATTTACTCCGCAGGTTTTTTTTTTAAATATATATTATATGTTTTTAGTTCATACAACAAGGTCAATTGGAACTCTTGCTTCCTGCCAATTTTAGGGTTAAACACTCGCATCAAAATTGTTCGCCTTACTTTCTCACTACTTTTAGGCGATACTATTAAGCTAAAATATATTTATCGATTGAAATTAAACTAAAAACAATTTTTATTTCAATCCAATCTAAAAATAAATTATATTTGTTTGAATAAGGTTCCATCAATGATCATTATGTCAAACATGAAAATTATTCATTCTGTCAAATTATATAAAAGATTAGAGAATCATTTTTTTTTAATTAATGCTAACAAAATCTTACAACTACCATATTTACAAGCCAATGAAATCAACATATTTTCTTACAAGCTGGAGGCTTTTCCTTAATTAAGTGTAATATGAAATTTTACCTGCTGCCTGCAAGGAGACGTAGTAGCCTAGTCTTAATAAACTTTAGAATGGACTATAAATTGAATGCTGTTTTAAATTTTTTAACCGAATTCAAAAAAGGAGGAGATTCTTAATTCGGTTTTCAAGTATTTTTTTTAATGTTTGTTGCTGATGACTCCATCATTTATGATCAGATTTGAAAAAATATTTTATTATGTGAAAGGATATACTTTGCGGTTGGTCCCATAGAAACTTTATCAAAACTGGTTAAGTAGTTTGGTTTTTATATCAAAATATGTAGCTGGAAAAAAATATGTAATCCAAGTAAACGTTTAACTTAAATCAAACGTGTGATAAAGAACATGAAAAATAAAAATAGTTTCGGATTCGACAGGATTTCAACCGTTGTAGTCAATTTTTTCTCTGATGTTATAGGAAAACCATTAAGCCATATAATAAATGTGTGTATAAGTTCAGGTATCCTCCCTAATAAATTAAAGACTGTGATCATAAAACCATTACATAAAAATAATGACAAGGAAAACATGTCAAATTATAGACCAATAGCTCTAATTTCAGTATTTTCTAAAATGTTTGAAAAAATAATATACGAATCTATTTACAATTTTATAACTAAAAATAACATTTTACGTGAAGAACAAAAAGGCTTTCGTAAAAATAAAAATCTCAACATGGCAATATTCGATCTCTTAAAATAATTATGAATAACATGGATAAGAAAAACCTACACGCGCATTATTTACAGACAGACAATATACAGAAGTATCGAGAATCTGTACTAAAACTAAGCGTGAACTGAAATTATCTATCCAGTTGTAGAGTAACAGAATTTGGAGTTCCGCAGGGCAATGTACTCGGTTCTTTACTATTTCTACTCTATATAAGTGACCTACCCCGTCAACTTCGTCAACCAATGATATTATTTGCTGATAAATCACTGCTATAGTCGAATGTAGGAATGAGACGAACTATGAAGATGTAATAAATAGCACACTTAAAACAATAATAGATTGGCTAAACAAAAACAATCTAGTCATAAATTTACAAAAAAACTAAAGTCATGCATTTTCATCAGAGAATACAACCAAAAAAAGTAGTTACTGAATAAAGTGGCCAAATCGTAGACACTACTTCAGTGACAAAATTTTTAGGAGTGCATATTGACAACAAATTGTCTTGGAAATCGCATGCTGAAAATGTGTGCCAAAAACTAAGCAAATCTTCATATGTACTCTATAACCTCTCACATAAAGTAAACGTAGATAAATTAGTCATTGCCTATCATGGATTAGTTGCTTCATTATCAGAATGCGCGATGCGCGCTCGGAAACGGACGCGTTTGTGCTATATTACACGAATATTTTATTCGCGATTTGCGAAAAAATGCTTCAGTATGCAGCTTTCAGTCGGTGAGTGATTCTATGTCATCGGCTGTCAAGAATGCAAGCGTTGCACCGTGTTCCGCTGATCGCGTCGTATCTACCGGGGAAGCGACGCGCGTAATAGATACATCGACCGCCAAAAGTGCCTATTCTGCAATAGGGTATTTTACTAAAAAAATCTAATTAGTCCGTCAGATAGATTTAAAAAATGTTGGACACGTATTTTTACTTTTTTCACGTAAACAAAAGATGACGTTATTGTATTGGTTATATTATTGTTAAATTCAATTCCAGTATTTTGCATGCCGTAAGGCAAAATCCAACCTGTAGGTATACCTAGATTATAAGCAAATAAATGATTATTTTCTTTCTTAAAAAATGTATATGTTGCTTTACTGTGGCTTTCCAGTGATGTTTTTAGGTGTATCGTACCACTAAAAAGTAAAACATAAAAACCTTTTTTGTTTACAAATGAATACGTAAGCGACTTCCAAATAAAAAACAACACTGAACATATAAAATAACTTTAGCTTTCCGAAATTAAAGTTATTTTATTCTTTATTGTGAGTAGTTGCCACTTTTGTTAAGACTTTGTAGTAGCCACCGCTTTTTTTCATTCAATTCTTTTTCCCTACAAAAAATACAATAGATACTTACAAAATTAGCTCCACTACTCAATTTCAGACTAAGTACTAAAGCAAACATCTTTTCCTTCAATGAATTATAGAAATATCAAAATTCTCAAGGAAGCTACTGAAAAATTGTCCTATGAAGGTGTAGAGAAATTATAATTTTCAATAAAATAAGCGTTATTTTCAATTTTTTATTGTTACCGTTTCCGTGAAATGAAGTAGAAGAAAAATCCATACGTATTAATCATTATCATCATATCAGTTTCATGTTTAAAAATAAAAAAATAATTTGTTTGTTACTCCGCATTTTATTTTAATATTTTTCCCGCGGTTTCACCCGCGTTCCTGTAGGAACCTTTCCTTTCCTTTTCTGAAGTCCTGACAACCTATAAGTAGGTGTGCAAAATTTGTGTAAGTAGTTAAGTCGTCAAAAGCAGGGGGTAGCTACAGCCGTAAGCGGGGGCCCCGACGGCATATTTCTTTACTTAAAAAAAGTCACTGACGCATGCATGACAAACAAACTTTTATCACAGATTAGATATATAATATCTAGTTACGTATTAAGATTCATAACAACTCCTAGGCCAGTCATACGAGACATTTTAGTTGGCAGTATGCTGCGCCATCCTGATTTTTTCGGATGGACTTAGGGTAGATACTGGTATCTACCCTAAGACACTACTGGTAGTGTCTACCCAATTTTTAGGGTTCCGTACCCAAAGGGTAACCAACGGAACACTATTACTAAGCCTCCGCTGTCCATCCATGCGTCCGTCCGGCCGTCTGTCTGTCAGCGGGCTGTATCTCAAGAACCGTAATAGGCCAACCATTAAAACCAGTAAAATAACTCCATAAGCCGGTATAATCCTAAAATGTCAAGATTTCATGAAATAGTCATTCTTTCGGGTTACCTGGCCCTATGGAGTTTTATTGCTGACTTAAATGGTTATAATTCTGAAAATACATAATTCTTACGCCCGCGAATCATACTTTAATCAACATAAAACCTAATACTGAATTGCAAATTGCAAAAAAGTAAGAACATTTGAATTTCGCGGGCTACTCTGGCGCATCCACCTTAATAAATAAAAGGGTTTTGTAGGTATAATATTAATTGGTTAAGCTTCACTCACACAATAATAAAATTATACAAGAACGTATCATTTATATTAAATTCGGTACGCACGAAAATAGTAGGTAACAAAAAACCCGGCAAAGTTAAATACTTTTTGTAAGCTTATTGTATGTGTGCATACCTAAATAATTAATAAAGTTTGATTTAAAAAAATTGGATATTAGCTTTCATACGTTTTTGCGCGGGTCACCTGTTTTTATTGCCATTCTATTATTTCGATTCCATTCAAGTATTCAACCTGCTACGCTATTTTGTATCGGATAGTAAGATACTCTTATTCTACACAACAACGCGCATACGCACACACGCTCACGATGCACTGCAGCACAAAACATTACTAGTAAGAACGGATAAAAAGCTATTTATCTCTTCCGTACGATTCTCGCTGTTGTTGCTTATAACGCACTCAAGGTCAAAGTGTGGTAACTTAATGCGCTGGCGACTGTACATTCGATGATAATTATGTTTTTTTTTTCTCTAAATTAAGTTGATGAAAGATTTTTGTAGAGAAGTGTAACCATTCATAAATTCCATCAAAGTTATCGGTAGATAAGCATCTATAGAAAACATACAAAATGCATTTGAATTTATTTTGCATCGATTTACATGAAATAGCAATTCCCACAGACAATAAAATCACAGAAGAGTTTGCTTTTTTGTGATTTAGCAGCAGTGTGGCAGCAGTAGAGTAATGTAAGTAATCAGTAGACTCGTCAAAGAAATCGGTAAAGAGGCGTCTATAGTAAACAGCCCACACGCAGTCATCTTACTGAAGGTCCGGTTAGCTTGTAGCATGCGCTTGCAGAGATATTTGTCGCTCTCTGTGAGGATATAACTGTACCTTAGAAGTACAAGACTGTATCTCCGTGTTTTACGATTTTGAGTTTTTTACTCTACCCTATAGTATGTGTCCTTTTCTACAGAGCTATAATACTGCAGCCAATAAAATCACCTTAACATCAGAATTTCGAAATTGTATTATAACGTATTTTTTATACTATTAATAGGCATACGTTTGACCACTATCTCACCTGATGATAAGCGATAATATGGTTCAAAGATGGAGCACGTTTGCCTAGAAGTAACCTATTCACTTTTATCTTAAAGACTCCCAGGTGGTAGCTATCTGGAAACACAGACTCTGGCAGGGAATTCCACTCCTTAGCTGTACGCACTATGAATGTGTTCCCAAAACATTTTGTATGTGGGTGGGATTACCACCATGTACCGGTGGTGCATCGCCGTTCGTCTTATGGTCCGATGATGGAACGGGCTTGGCGGAATTAAATCAGCTAATTCCGTCGCTCACTCCCCAAACTGCTACCGATGGAAAACTGACAGGCCAGCAACTCGGCGTCGATGCTCAAGACTTTGGAGCTTCGACTCGACGAGCCTATCATTACCGATGATCCTCTTGGCTCGTTTCTCAATTGACTCAAGGGCATCAAGCTGGTATTTGGCAGATCCGTCCCAAAGATGAGAGTAGTACTCCATACACGAACGAACTTGCGCTTGATAGAGTTTGAGCAGCTTTTCGGGCATGTAGTACCGTCTCACCTTTGCTAGGATCCCCTACTTTCTGGCAGCCACATGAGCCTTTGCCTTTGCTTTGAGCTTCTGCTTTGAAAGGGCCAAAATTGAGGGTAAATGTTAGCGTAACACCAAGAACCTAAAGTCGGTCGGTTATCGGCACGGTTACGCATCGAAAAGATGTGTGAGTAGAATTCGCTCCTTTTAGCAATAAAAGACACGCATGGATTTTAGCAGTATTGAACTTGACCAGATTGGCATTGCCCCATAATGAGACAGCCTGTAAGGACAAGTTCACTCGGATAGACCGATCCCTTAGGAAATCTGCAATCCAATCACACAATCCGGCGCGCAGACCGAAGGAAAAAAGCTACTAATAAGGCTATCGTGCCAGACCCTGTCGAAGGCCTTCGAGATATCAAGGGGGACCGCTAGTGCCTCCCCGTGCTTCTCTATGGCCTCACTCCAGATGTGAATGGGATACGCTAGAAGATCCCCAGTTGACCGATTTCGGCGAAACCCGTATTGCCGGTCGCTAAGGATATCATTCGCTTCTTGTTATGCGTGCTGAATCCAAAGCGAAGAGAACGGTCTATTCTAGAAAGAGATGGGTCTATTATTCGACGGGTCAGCTCGACTACCCTTCTTAGGTACGGGCTGCACGTTAGCTTGCTTCCAAGCCTTCGGTACTTTTCCAGTCTCAAACGAAAGCCGAAATAGGCGTGTCAAGATTGGAGATAACTCAGGCGCACAAGTCCTCAATACAATTGCCGGAATCTCATCGGAGCCACTAGCCTTGTCCACGTTTAGGTTACGCAGTACCCCAAGAACGTCCTTCTGATGAATGCTTCGACTCACATCCAGCAAGAGAAGCAGGGGGCCTCGCGTTACCAGAATCCACACGTGACGATTCCGCAAACATAGAGGTGAACAAGTTTACTTTCTCCTCAGCGGAGTGGGCCAGTGACACATCGGGTCTCAGCAGCGGTGGTAGTGAGGGGCGGCTGAAGTTCGATTCGACCGACTTAGCCACTGACTAAAAAGCCCCACTACCTGTTGGGTGTGAAGCAAAAGTATGTTCCCTATTCGGGTAATCTGGTCAAACCGAGCTCTCCGGACCGACTTGGCAGCCCTGTTATAGGCTCTCTTCTTCCGACACACGTCATTTGCTTTCCGCGTACGGGCGTCGACCCATGTCAGGTACGCCGCATGTTTTAGCGCATTAGCGCGATCGCACTTGGCATCAAACCATGAGCGAGCTTCGCCAGACATTACTACGTCTGAGAACGGAATGTAGTACTCCAGTCTCTTCCGTAACACTTCCGTCACGGCATCAGCGCATGAGGAAGCATCAGTTTAAAAAAAGCAAGTAGGCTGTCAAGGGTAATATGCGAATAATGGTCGCATGCCATCCCAATCTGATGACCTGTATCGCCATATACGCCGGTTGCCTCTAGGGCTAAGATCGGGATTCCGCAGCTTTCCTCTGCGCGACAACTATTTCGCAAAAGGAGATCACTGCGTAGCCGACAACCTACTAGGCTGACCTAGAGATTAATCTGAAAAAAAAAACACCAGACATTTATTATCATTTGTTGCCAAATACATTGGACGAAGTAAACCAGAGTATTTGCCCCATTAGCAGTCCTAAATACAAAGATATAAGGACCTTAACTCAGTGAATTTCCAATCCAGACCTAAACAAGTTTGATGTTGACCTTTCTCTTGGTAATACTGTTGATTTATATTATAATGTTTTTTTAACAATTCGAAAATATAGGCTATTTCGTATCTTTAAAAAATGATTTTCATTTTATTTTTATTAGAATTTGAAGTTAAGTTGCCGACTGTTAAGATAATGCTTAAAATTTTTTAAAAGCATAACATTGTATTTGATACGATTTTTTTATTTCCTTAAACAAGTACCAAAATAATATCAAATTGATTTCAATATTGTTACCTAGTTAAAATTTAATAATGCAGTTATTAGATAATGAAGCATTTTATCCAAAATGTTGCCACATTTTGTTTCATAAGCTCCTTTTAATCAAGATTGTCAGATTTTTTTGGAAAAACTTTCTACTGTAAAGTCTGGATTTTGGCGCTTACAGTTATATGCTTATCTGGTACAGTAAATACACTTGGCGATAGCTAAAACTATTGGATTTTTGGTTCTAATGAATTGAAGGCCATCTAAACAATTTCGCTGTCGATGTTTTCTTACCTAAATAGCTCGTCTGCGTAAGGCGCTGTATGCACACCAACCCAGCGTTTCCCCAGACTTGTAAAACTTCTCACATTGCACATTGGTTATCATAATTATTACTATGTCTTTTATAATCAAACCAGTAACTATTTCGATGGCACACCATTGGCACTGGAACGTTTTAAATTGATTAAACAAATACGCTGGTTGTTCAATAAGACTAATGTTACAACAACTAAACATAAATCCAGAAGTCGAAGCAAATGGCATGCCTTATTTACTTCGACTTCTGGATTTACAAGATTTTGAAAATGTTATAATTGTGCCTCAAACAAACATAAACTACGGATGAATGTGGTAAATGTTTCAAACACAACCTGGAAAAGAAAAAGTATCAAAAGAACGAAATTGCGACCAGACACGACTTATTCGTCGATTAAAAAAAAATAGATTGCAAATAAAAAATAATGAAAAACAGTAATATGGGTTTCTTCTTATCGCAGGGAGTGATTCCCACATGTTTTCTACAAACGTTGTTACACCTTCAGCTGATAGATTACTAATAACTTTTTTTTCGTCAGTAGGTACTCGTACATGTTGATATTCTATTTGTTCAAATTATTACCTTAATCATAATTGTATGAAACAACAACATTAATCTTGTAGCAGCCTGTAGTAATACTATTATGTAATTTGTCAGCACAGATTACATAAACTATTTCTGCGTTTAAGAAATAAAATATTTATCTCTTTTACAAAAAGACGCATTTTTGTCACCTTCAGCATGACGATTCGATGATCATTTTGATATAAAACTTTTTTTTTCCAATTTTATCGATGAAAGCTTTTTGTAGAGAAGTATGAAAAATCATATATTTCATCAAAGGTATGTTAAAATACGAAGAAATAATCAAAAACACCGTCTTCCAAAGTTAAAGTTATTTTTGCAAAAGATTCATTACTTTTTGCTTTTCAGTTTTTTCGAAAGTTTATTTTTTTTGTTAAAAAGGTGTTCTAGTTTTTGTCGATGAAAAAATTTTAGAGCAGTGTAACCATTTATAAATTTCATCAAAGGAATCGCTAGAGAGGCGTCTATGGAAAACAAACAACGTGTATTTGGACAACATGATGTTTATTTTGTATCGATTTACATGAAATAGCAATTCTACAAACAAGGAAATCACAGAAGAGCAAACTGCAGCAGTACAATAATGTAAGTTATCAGTAGACACGTCAAAGAAATCGGCAAAAAGGCGTCTATAGTAAACAGTCCACACGCTGTCATCTTACTGATGGTCCGGTTAGCTTGTAGCACGCGCTTGCAGAGATATTTGTCGCTGTCTGTAGGGATGTAAAATATAGGGTTACTTGTAATTCGACGTACATCCTTCAGATGCTGATAGGGGGAGTAATTTGTACGATAAAGTTCATAGTATTTTTTTGAACGAGACAACACGTTTTGAAATATATAATGAAAACATTGGGAATATATTATTTCTGAATCACTTATCATTTTAGTATGATTTTTTAGTTAAGAACTTTCAAGCATGTTCATAGCTTAATTGAAGAGCCAGCTACAAAATAATTTTTAATGGTACACATTCAATATGTCGTTTTCTTTTTATTTGGAACTAGTGGACGTCACGCGGCTTCACCCGCGTAGTTCCCGTTTCCGTGGGAGTACGTGGATAATATATAGTCTATGTTACTCCCTGATAATGTAGCTATCCAATGCTAAAAGATTTTTTCAAATTGGTTCAGTAGTTTCGGAGCCTATTCAATTCAAACAAACAAATCTTTCTTCTTTGTAATATAAGTGTAGATTAAATGTCGAATTTCGGATTTATTTCGAAAAAATCTTAAAATTCAAATATCTCGAAAACGATTGAATTTTGGCCATACATATAGGGGTACAATCCATAACATTTTGGTCCTTCTATCAGCACCTGACAGATATATGTCAAACTAAAAGTAACCCTGTATAGTTGAGGCTAGCTTAAATCTATCGGATTATCGTTTCTTATGAATTTAATGCAATTTAAACGATTTCGCTATCGATGTTTTCTTACCTAGATAATTCGTCTGCATAATCCGCTGTATGCACACTGACACAGCTTCCTCCAAAGACATGTAGAACTTCTCACATTGCACGCTGGTTATCATAATTATTACCATGTCTTTTATAATCAATCCGGTAACTATTGCGAAGGCACACCATTGGCACTGAAACCACACAAAGTTTTATTGGATTATTGTGTTTGATCATTCAAACAAATACGCTGGTTTTTCAACAATTATAATTTATTTCACTCGAGGCTTCATAAGCAAACAAACAATGGCATACCTTATTTGCTTCAGCTTCCGGATTTACAGGATTTTGAAAATATTGTAATTGTGTATCAAACAAACATAAACTACCGATGAATGTGTTTATTGTTTCACATAATATCTGGAAAAGAAAAAGTATCTGAATAAAGGAATCGCAACAAAGCACGACTAATATGTCTACTTTACTAAAATAATCCCAATACCTTTATGAAAGACTTACCAACACACGGAAACATTTTTTAAACAGATTGTAAGCTTCTAAAATTATTTGATACAGCTCAAACATTTTTTGACAATGATTATTTTTGTCTTCTACATTTTCATTTTTTGGGTGACGTACATCATTAATCCACTGTTCAAGATATTTTGTCAACAAGGCCATAAGACGAAAACAATAAACTAAGTTAAAATTTAGTGCAATTACATTTAAATTCACGCAAAGGTCTGCAAAGCTAATAAGAAAGAATAAACCAGAATAAGTTGCGACCAACGAAACAAAACTGCAGACAGTGGTCAAAAGTGAAATCCAATTCCAGATGACGTAACTTTGGATAAAATTTTGCATTTTGATGATTCTATGAATTTCTTGAATTCTCAAAATAAGAGAAATATTAGTTCGACCATGAACACTGTTACAAATGAGCAGCAGTACGTAACTGAAGAAAATTAAGCTGAAATAAATAAAAAACATGATTCTTTTCTCAGCAGTATTGAATGCTTCAGAGACATATCTGGATTTGTCGACAGATATTGTTAGATAAAAACAGAACACATTGAAAAACGAAATAATGAAAAACAGCAATATGGATTTCTTCATATCACATGGAGTGATATAATTATCTCTTATTCTGTATTTCGAAGAGAAGAATACAGAGAGCATAATGTTGAAAGGTTGAACTATCTTCCGGATGTCTTCGTCCAATCTATTGCTGGAAACCAATTTAAGTGGACGATTTGAGATGTCCCACATGATGGCTACAAACGTTGTTACACCTTCAGCTGATAGATTACTAATAACCTTTTTTTTCGTCGGTAGGTGCATATTGAAATTCTATTTGTTCAAAGTTTTACATTAATCATGATTGTATCAAACAAAAACATTAATCATGTAGCAGGCTGTAGTAATACCTTTATGTAATTTATCAGTACAAATTACTTTAACTATTTCTGCGTTTAAAAAATAAAATATATTTTATTTCTTTTACAAAAAGACGCATCTATGTCACCTTCAGCATGACGATTCGATGATAATATAAAACTTCTTTTTTGTAAGTTTTGTCGATGAAAGTTTTTTGTAGAGAAGTGTAACAATTCATAAATTTCATCAAAGGTATCTATAGAAAATAAACATCATGCATTAGGACAATAATATATCATAAATATATTTTGAATCGATTTGCATGAAATAGCAATTCTCACAAACAAGAAAATCACAGAACAGCAAACTGCAGAAGTACAACAATGTAACTAACCAGCAGACTCGTAAAAGAAATGTGTAAAGAGGCGTCTATAGTAAACAGCCCACACGCTGTTATCTTTCTGATGGTCCGGTTAGCTTGTAGCACGCGCTTGCAGAGATATTTGTCGCTCTCTGTAAGGATATAAATATAGTTGGCGATAGTTAAACTATTGAATTATTGTTTCTAATGAATTAAAGGCCATCTAAAATGATTTCACTGTCGATGTTTTCCTACCTAAATAGTTCGACTACGTAAGGCGCTGTATGCACACCGACCCAGCTTCCTCCACAGTCTTAAAGAACTTATCTCATAACAGGCTGGCTATTATAATTATCACCGTGTCTTTTATAATTAATCCTGTAACTATTGCGAAGGCACACCATTGGCACTTGGCAAATACGCTGGTTCTTCAAAAATTATAGTGTCTTTAATTCTAGGCTTCATAAGCATACAAACGATGGTATAACCTATTTACTTCGATTTCCGGATTTACAGGATTCTGAAAATATTGTAATCGTGCCTCCAAGAAACATAAACTACGGATGAATTTGTTTATTGTTTCACATAATATCTGGAAGAGAAAAATACCTGAAGAAAGAAATCACAGGAAGACACGAATAATATATTTATCCTATAGTTTTCTAAAATGTATGCTAGCACAGACTTACCAATACACGGAAACGTTTTTTAAACAGATTGTAAGTTTCCAAAATAATTTGATACAGCACAAACATTTTTTGGCAATGATTGTCATTGTCTTCTACGGTTTCATTTTTTGTTCGAAGTACATCGTTAACCCACTGTTTAAGATATTTTGTCAACAATGCCATAAGACGAAAACAATAAATTAAGTTTAAATTTATTGCCATAATATTTAAACTCATGCAAAAGTCTGCTAAACTAATAATAAATACTAAAATGGAATAAGTTGCGAACAACAAAATAGAACAAGAGAGAGTGGTCAAAAGTGAGATGCAATTCCAGATGATATAACTTTATACACAATTTCGCATCTTGATGTTTCTATGAATTTCTTGGATTCGCAAAATAAGCGAAATGTTGGTGCGGCCATGTACACTACTACAAATGAGCAGCAGTACGTTATTAAAGAAGACTAGGCTAAAATTAATCCAAAATATGATTCTTTCCTTAGTAGTAATGAATGTTTCAGCCAAATAAGTAGATTTGTAATCAGATATTGTTAGATAAAGACAAAACAGAATAACGTTATACAGAAATATGGATTTCTTTTTATCACAGGAAGTGATATAACCGTCTTTCATTCTATATTTTGAAGAGAGGAATACCGAGAGCATTATGTTGAAAGGTCGAACTATCTTTTGGATGTCTTCGTCCAGTCTATTGTTGCGTACCAGTTTAAGTGGACGATGTGAGATGTCCCACATGATGTCTGTAAACGTTGATACACCTTCGGCTGATAGATTATTAATAACGTTTTTCTTTTCGTCAGTAGGCACATGTTGAAATTCTTTTTGTTGAAATTATTACATTAATCCTGATTGTTTCAAACAACAACATTTTAATCATGCAGCAGCCTTTCGTGTTATTTTTATGTTATTTGTAAGCAGAAACTACATTAGAGTATTACTGCGTGTTAAAACAAATCATTGGTTTGATCAAGCACCGAGACATTCAAAGTATGACAGAATCAACGCAATACCTTTTAAGGCGTCATTATATTCATCGTTATGAACAACTTCCATTATGGGACGAACTCTAAAGTTGGGAAAAAAAATCGACTGCCGCAAACATTAATCGCATAACTCGACAAAATGACCGTCCATTTTTTAGCGATTTCGAGGTTGATCCCATAGTAAGGGTGCCTATCCATTGCAGCGGAGCGAAGCAGCGAAGCGGAGAAACGGAGAAATGAGACATCCAATAAATGTATGGCTTTGTACCAAAATAATTAAAAATTGAAACAGCCTTCTGAGCTATATAGGCTGAAAGAGGGTAATTATTTTGATATCTTTGGTACTTCATTCATTTTTACAGTCGCCCCTTTTTTTAAACAAGTGTTGAAAATGAAAATGCTAAGGGTTGGCAGCCCTGTGGTAAATGACGTGACAATGACAGTCTCGCACACCGTTGGCAACGCTGTGCGAGTCCTGCTAACTGTTAACACAGTAATCTATCAAATAAGGTTTATGGCACGGAACCCTTCGTGAGCGAGTCTGACTCGCACTTGTTCGGTTTATTATTTCAACATCATTCTGACGTTTGCAGATTTTACCTTTCTTTAACACGTTTTGATATTTCATTGTCACGATGGTCAGTATTTTTTGTCTTAATTTCATAGAGCTGCAGCTAAAATTATAATAAAAAACTGGCGAAGTGCGAGTCGGACTCGCGTGCAAAGGGTTCCGAACGAATTATTTTTTTTCATGTTATATTGACACTGCAGACTTCGCTTGGCTCTCTGGGTGTAACAAAGTTTGTAGCCATCATGTGGAACATCTCAAATAGTCCACTTAAACTAATTGAAGATATCCGGAAGATAGTTCAACCCTTGAACATTGTGATCTTTGTATTCTTCTCTTCGAAATACAGAGTAAGAGATAGTTATATCACCTCATGTGATAAGAAGAGATCCATATTGCTGTATATTATTTTTTTGTTGTTGCTCAGACAGGTTTGTGTCTATCTCACAACATCTGACGACAAATCTAGCTATTTGGCTGAAACATTCAACACTGTTAAGGAATTAATCATATTTTGGATGCATTCTGACCTAGTTTTCATTAATTCCCTGCTGCTCATTTGTTACAGTGTTCATCTAATATATAAAAATCTCGTGTCACGGTGTTTGTTACCGAACTCCTCCGAATTAGCTTGACTGATTTACATGAAATTTTGTGTGTATATTCGGTAGGCATGAGAATAGGTGTTAGGCTATATATTATCACGCTATGTGCTTTGGAGGAAGAACAATATTCAAAAATGTCTGTTTTGAACGACATTAGGCACATGGTTCGTTCCCCACCTACAGTTATTTTTTTGTAGTTATTTTATCTTTTTTTGAACTGTATTTTTACACCATATGTTATATGTCAAAAAAATAATAAAAAGGGTTTTTACGTACTTAACATAACATTTAAAATTTTATTCCACATATTTTTTAATCAGTTTATTGAGGAATAGTTACAAGAAGCCACAACATGTTATAATATTGCAGAAACTTATGCGTCTAACCTGAGCAATGTTTATCATCACGCTATACATTCAAGGAGCTGAGCAGCAAAAAACTATGACATAAATAAGATCGGCTTTTTCAATCGATTATCATTATCAACAATACAAACAGTCGATGTGGGTTCGAATCCAAACAGTCATGATTGTTTTCGAATTATTCATTTCCTTACTTTTTTGTTTCTTACTAATAGTGTCGTACATTAATAATATGTTCTTGCATTCATCTGTGCCAAAACATTATGGTCAGTGGTGTTAAAGGATAATTAATAGAACCTATTTTCTTCCGTATTCTTTTTTGTTCGCATCACGTTCAAAAATAAAAAAAACCAATGTAGATAACTTTTACATATAAACTGGATAAAAATTGTAGCAATGTACATGAAATCAACTACTTACTAGCTTCAAAACTTACTTGCTATTATTACGTAATGCAGATATCCACAATGCCATCTATTGACCCAAATA
Organism: Lacanobia wlatinum; assembly: GCA_947578705.1. Lineage (NCBI taxonomy): Eukaryota > Metazoa > Arthropoda > Insecta > Lepidoptera > Noctuidae > Lacanobia > Lacanobia wlatinum. Next base: position 6,262,597 of record OX388040.1, read on the forward strand.
GTACTAACGATATCATGAGAATAAGGGCTGCCGTTTTTGTACTCACCAGTTGGCGCCGCTATCGAGTAAGGTTTTTAATCATACCATAAAAGTTGTAATTACGCACATGTGAACAAAGTTAGAATGAAAAAAAAAATCATATCAACTCGCGTAAATTTTATAGCCAACCAACATTGAAATTTGATATTTTAAACCTCTCGCTATACTAGCGCATCTAGCGGCAAATTCAAACGCGATAGCCCTCAAAACATATTTTTTAGTTATTAGTGCTATTAAAAATGATTCTTTTAATATCTTAAAAATATCATTCTGAATGAATTCCTGTAATAGAAGTAGAAAAAACTCCGAACTAATATTTTGACAGTCCAACTTCAGATTCCATAGATGCGTTAAGCAGTTGATTTAAATCTCGGTGTTAAGATTAGAATATTCGTGCGTGCACAACAGCACAGGCGTGCGCTTACATTTGCTAAGCTTAACTTGAGTTGCTCAATAATTAATCTTTACGGGCCTAATGTCAGGGGTCACGTCGTACCACCCACAAGCAGCGGGCGAAGTCCCATGATAGAGGAGTTGCGAAAGAGTTGAATTAGATTGGCAAATCGGATGTCTAACTGTGTTCTAAAAAACTTAAAATCGTTTCGATTGGCATTCCTGATTTGAAATAAATTGAGAATCAACTTGATTCATCAAGTAGTTTCTTAACTTTGTAATTCGAAGAATAGTACCATCCATAAAGAAGGCTGTCAGAGGCAGCATGCACAGAGCGGTCCACGCAGTAGAATACCGCATGGGTACGTGTCGGGTATGGTCGCGATCCTCAGCATTGAAGGAACGATGGAGAAGAAGGAAAATGTGAACTTGATATAAGAAGGCCACGCAAATTCGCATTATTTTACGTATATTTTTAAAAATTTCTGATGGCATACAACACAATCAAGAAGATGGTTAGGTAATTTTAGAGGATAGCCTGTGTTCCTCCGTTGCTTCAGCATTCATTCATTACTTCTGTGAACGGGAAACCACCGACCAAGCAGACTATCAATACGGATGATATTGATAAATGTATTTGGGAAAAATAAGGAAAATATTTCCATGAAAACGCCGATGGAAGAAAATGATAAATACATTTTTATTACATCCGATTAAGTTTTACGATTTTTTTATACTTTGTAAAGGAACTCGGTCGAAAGTCACATATCCATCAAACTGTCATAGTAGTTGAAATAAGATTTCGGCTGCTTGCTCCGCATGGCTAAAAACTGTTCAGTTCCCTGTTAGCCCATGATACGTCATAACCAGCTCAGGGCCAGAAATTATCCGTTGCGGTTTTCACCCTCCAGTGATCATGGGGAACTGTAGATCCCCAGGCAATGACGCCAGAGATAAACTCGCTAAGAGAGTTTCCGAGACGGTACTGCTGGACCCGTACCCGCAATGTCAAGCCTATACACGCGCCTAACTAAATGACTTCTCAAACTAAGTAGAAATACCTTCCGAATAATAATAGGTATAATCACGGGTCATTCAAACAATTCAATTCAATTTATTTATCAAGTAACTATGACTCATTTGTTGGTAACAAACTTATCCTATGTTAGTAATTAAGATTATTTATTCACAGCAAATTACATAGCACACACAATAACAACAAACGTATACAACACAACATACACAGCGGCAGTCTGCCCGAAACTTTACCCCATCATTGCCCTCTAAAAAATATCTTTTCAACATAGGCGCTGCGGTACGATGGATCGATGATTCAAAAAGGTGGCTGGTAGCGAATGGATGCGTTCTACACAAGACCGGGATGGTTGGCGCTCTTTGGCTTACGTTAAGCAGTGGACGGCAATTGGCTAAAATGATGATGCTGATGATAGGCGTCATAGACAGCTCAATATGAAGAGATCGCTTCGACACCGATAAATCAGTCGCTGATTTCATTCTTGAAATGAGACCTTTGCTACCCGACGTGAAAAAATGCTCAGAACGATTAAGTCGCTCCGCGAAACCTATGTGCGGAGCTGGCTTACCTAGCCAGGACTCCTACGAACAACGGAACGAATGGGCGTCTAAGTGCGGATAATGGAATCTCAACTCTCCGTTGCGGGGGTAGTCTTTTCTTCCGGACAGAGTTTCTAATTTCAAATTTATGTAGCTCCATCGCGTGTTAACAACCCTAGCAACTTTATTCAACATCGTGTATCGAAAAACGTAATTATTAAAACGTTTCCCAGTACGAAAAATTACTAGGGCTGGTTGGTTTTTAATAGAAGAGGTGATACAGCCAATGCCTTGCATTCTAAGGGGTCAAGCAATGCTAGAAGTTGACTGTTCGTATATCTTACCTAGCGACATCATTTTATATACGACTAGTGGACGTCACGCGTTTTCACCCGCATAGTTCCCGTTCCCGTGGGAGCACGGGGATAAAATATAGCATTTGTTATTCCCTCATAATATTGCTATCTATTGCTGAAAGAATTTTTCAAATCGGTCCAGTAGTTTTGGAGCCTATTCATTTCAAACAAACAAATCTTTCCTCTTTATAATATTAATATATATATATATATATATAGTGTAGACATACACGCGCACGAAGTCGCGGGCAATAGATATCTATCCTTTTCTAATCTTCTTATGTATAAAAATCTCGGAACACAGTGTTTGCTATCGAACTCCTGTGTGTATTAATATGGCAAAACAACGTTTGCCGGGTCAGCTGGTACATATATAAAATTCTTAAGTTACCGACTGTGCGTGATTGAGTAACTGAGTGACTGACTGACAAACAACGCACAGCCGAAACTACTGGTCGTAGAAAGCGGAAATTTGGCAAGTAGGTTCCTTGGAAAGTTTAGGGGGGCACTAAAAGGGGATTTACCGAAATTCCTACGGAAACGGGAAAATACGGGATATGCGTATACAAAGTCGCAGGCAAAAGCTAGTTCCTTTTAATTTTCATATTCGTATGGTTATAGACCGTACGCGCATAATATTATACTAGTTTTTGCCCGCGACTTCGTATGCCGAGAACTATTCTACGTTTAGAGTAACAAACAGCGCGCGGCCGAAAAGTCAGGTGGATTAAGGCTGCTTTGCTCTGTGTTTGTACTGTTCTTACAATTTCTGCCCTATTTACGGCTTTCAGCTCCCTCCGATTCTTAACAACCTTATATTTATAGTCTCTGGATCGCTAAATTAGTGTCACTTATAATGATTACTTGTCGGCAATGTGAGAAGTTCTTCATATCTGTGGAAGAAGCTCGGTCAGCTTGTAAACAGTGTTTGATGGATACGAATTGCCAAAGTAAGAAGTAGTCCGGTACGCAACTATGACATAAGACGTTTGGAATTTCTACAGTTAACTTATGCTGATTTTCTTACAGAAAGTGTTAGACATCTCTGCAAGCGCGTGATACAAGCTAATCGGACCTTCAGTAAGATGACTGCGTGTGCCCTATTTACTATAGACGCCTCTTTGCCATTACCTTTGATAGGACTCTTGACAAACTATGTTATTGTACCGCTACAGTTTGCTTTTCTTTAAACAACGTATTTTTTTTATCAAAATATTTTGGTGTATTTCCAAATCCTACAGGTTTCCGAATATTGGTAACTGCGTCCGTTTTCTAATGAATTATAATTATGTATTTTCCTCGTAGTCATAAACATGTTTTTTTATCATTTTATTTAAATCGTTTTTTTTATTATTTTCACAACACTTTTTTAGTACCTAAGTACATCTAAGTAGTGGTACAAGCTTCACATAAGAGTTATGCGAGTGTTAACTGCTTCTAAAATCAATAAATGTATCAAAAACCACGATAAAAATGCGACATTGCTATTATGCCTTACCAGTACATAGTGCGACCAGTGGAGCAAAGAAGAATAATTCAAATACGATTAAAAAGTTTATATTGTGTAGTCTGTAGACTATACAGCGTGTAAAAGACATCGACGCACACACGATTTCCATGAGACCAGGACATGATTCTGGACACCCCCCAAGTTGGAATTTTTCGTCGGCTTTTTCCTCATTTTTTCATTGTTTTCAGGAGTAATAATAATTATTCTGACCTAACCCAATAAGATTTTTAATAAAAAAATCATTAATTCTCTATTTTCACCAAAAAAAAAAACAATGTAAATAAAACTACAAATAGGTATCTGCTGAGCTGTGCAAAGTTCAAACGAAAGCTCAACGCATGCCTAGTACCTGCCTGCACAGTAACGAGTGTGCATGTGTGTATAGCTCATCAAAAGCGCCGCTCAAACATACCGTCTAAAGACTGCCGTCATTAGAAAATAATACTCTGTGTTTGTGTGTGTTTTGTGTGTTTGATTTAAAAATGTCATCTGGACTTGGAATCCTTAGATTCGGCCTGGAGCCATGGCCAGTTCGCTCACCAGACTTGACCTCATTAGATTTTTTTCTTTGGGGTTACGTCAAGGACAAGGAGTTTGTGTCCGAGTGTTTACGACGCTGCGTGAAGATTGTGCTCAGGACCCACATTTTTTAACTTCGAACCCAATCTGGTTAAGGGTGAGCGAGCTTAAGGTGATTTACTTAGTAGTAAGTAGGTACTTACATTATCGGATCTCAATGTACTTACAATTAACCAACGAATCCCTTTTACTAAGCCTCATCTGTCCATCCGTCCGTAGGACTAGGTAATTTAAGGCTCGCATACAAGAAACGTGTTTTATTGGGTTATGGTACAGATCCCTTTGTTTTAGAGTCCGACTCGAACATGGCCGGCTTTGTTATCAATCCTTATCGGAATCGTGTTCGTGATTTGAAGAGACTAAAGCATGTTCCACAAGGATCCAGCGACCCATCCAAGGTGACCTTGCTTGTTGCCGTCCGTGAAGACGGCAGATACAATCCAAATTCATACAAAATTCGCGGATGGAAACGAAGCTCCCACCAAGGTCACCTTGGATTGGACATTGGATTAGGTACATCCGTGTGGAACATGCTTAAGCTTATGGCTCCTTAACTTCTGCATAAACATGTCAGTTGTTGTTGGCGAAGGGCCGATATTCGGAGGAACTTAGGTACATTCAAAGTGAGTTAGGTAGTTCATTAGTTATCTACGTTAGGTACCGGATCTCAATGTACTTCCAGCTTATTTTTTAAAATCAATCCTTATTGAAATCGTTATTTAAGCTTATGGCTCCTCTTAACTTCTCAAAACAAGTTCTTACCATCAGTAGGCAAGTATTTCTGAGTGATACAAATGATTCATTTTATGTGATAAACATTATTGTTGTTGGCGAATGGCGATATTCGTAAGTACTTACATTCAAAGTGAGTTAGATAGTTCATTAGTTTATACCTACACGTTACGGGATCTCAATATAGGTACTTACAAGTTTCTTTTTTGTCTTATCAATCCTTATCGGAATCGTGATTTTAAGAGACTAAGCTTATGGATCCTTTTCTTCCCTTAAATTCTGCATAAACATTTTCCTACCATCAGTAGGTACCGTAGGTATTTTTGAGTAATTAAAATAATTTTGTGTGATTTGTTGTCGGCGATAGGTAGGCGATATTCGTAGGTAAGCACCTACGAGTACATTTAAAGACCGCAGCGCGCGCGGCGTCGCAGCCTTGTGTATGCGTGTGTGCAAGTAGTGTAGGTACGTATTCCGTACAACACTCTCGCGCGTTTAGATCGCGTTGTTCACAATACATTGCGTGCTCGAAAATGACAATTTCTGTAACCGATCATTAGCGAGATTAATGACTTCCATAATTTGGTTAGTGGCATTAGGTGTAACCTTTTCGCGAAGTTTGCGTTACGATGTCCTTTATACGCAGTAGATACCTTTCAATGATATTTTTGTCAGTACTTGATACTACAGTACTCGTTACTATATCATTATATTTCTACAGTTTTGTTTGCTGCAAAAGAACCTTTTTTTTAAATACCTATTTAAAACATAATTGCTTTGATAAAATATTGCACTGATTTGATGTACCTACGGATCATTTTTTTTTTAAACAAAATACTTATTTAAAGTTTATTTAATAATTTTAATATGATGTAACTACAAGCCTCCCCATTCAGTACAATTTTTACCAGTTGCATCACTCGTTTATGCGCCCGGTACCTGAGAGATATGAAGAAAATAAAGTACTAAATGTGTGGGCTCTGGGCAAATAACAATATGGTTCGATACATATACACGACATACTATGAATTGGACTAGTATTATTCGATTCTGGATTCTCATGCCCATATTGCATTTTTGGTACCCTTTTCCGTATTTCCAACGTTGCGTCTTCCGGCCTCCCACAAGGTGGACTGATGACCTGGTGAAGGTCGCGGGTAGCCCATGGATGCGAGACGCACAGGACCGGTCGTTGTGGCGACGCTTGGGAGAGGCCTATGCCCAGCAGTGGACGTCTTTCGGCTGATATGATGATGATGATTCCATATTTGGTTCCTCATTTATTTTGTTTCTTTGAAAAAAGGAAATATGATTTTGTTAATTAACATAATTTTAAAATGAAAATATTAATTGCTGATTTAAAAACAGAAAACTATCTATTGTTTCTGATGAATGATTCAAAGTCAAAGTCAAGTCAAAGTCAAATGATTTATTTCAACTAGACCAATAAAGGCACTTTTGAACGTCAAATTAAAATAAAATAAAATATTATAGTGACTCTAGTCGATTAGTTGTTTTAATCCATTAAACAAAATGGTATTCCGCATTAGGTTACTTTCATAACAAGAGGATGATACACATCAAACTCTTTGATATTATTTGACAGCCATGACGATTGATGCTCAACCAAACCAAATTAATTATTTCAATATTTATTGATCTTTTGAATTTCATGATCGAAAATTTTATTCGTCTTCGAATATCGAAGTCGAATGGTAATCATGCCGAACAACATAAATCGTCCAGCTAAATTAGTTCTTAACAATAGACTGGACAAAGACGTCCAAAGAATAGTTCAACCTTTCAACATTATGCTCTCAGTATTCTTCACTTCAAAATACAAAATAAGAAATAAATACATCTCTCCATGTGACAAGAAGTATCACATACTGATATTTATTACAATTATATTTTTTGATATTCTTTGTGTGTTTCGCCTGTTTAACGACCAAGATCCCGATTTCCAAGAATGGAATAAAAGTATTTTGGTCCTAAATACAATATTTTGGTTTTCAGTGGTTATGATTTTCCTTAGCTACATATTGCTGATCGTTTGTAATATTTTTCACAGCCAAAGTAATGTTTCTCTTATTTTGTGGATTCAAGAAATTAACACGACTATTAAGATTAGCAAAAGTATCCAAAATTATGTTATCTGGAATTGGATATCACTTTTTACCACACTCTGTATTAATATTTTAGTTGCAGTATATTTTTACGTACCAAAAGGATCGATTAATTTTTTTGAAGTCAGCGCCGAGTTACTGGTAGTACAATATGATTTTAATTTAGTTTATGGTATTCGTCTTACCACGTTATTCACAAAGTATCTCAAAGAATGGGTTAAAAACATATCAATCATAAATAATGATGTACAAGGTGACGAATATGGGAATATTTATTTTAAAGCGTATTGCAACATTTTAGAAGCTTTTAAAGTTTATTCTAAATGTTTCCGAATATTGGTAAGTATTTTGGCCTCAAAAATTAATTAGCAAAGAAGCAGCTGTGAATTGTTTCATCTTTTTTTGTAGATATTGTACCGAACATACGAAGGCTTTCTTCGTTGCTTATGTTTAATGCAGATACACTTAATAAATGTGAATAAACTACCAACGTCCTCGCAGCATCAAGCGGTAAGTTGCATTTATGATTTAATCCCAGAAAGATATCGAACAGCGACAAACTTCATTACAAATCTACCTTTAAGAATTACATGGGATGAAAGTAGGTGACGGATGACATTAAAAAAAGCTTCTGCCAGCGGTTGAACCCAAAGCAAATACACGTATAAACTTCTCTGACCCACGGAAGCGTCATTAAAATAAAATAAATTCTGAAAATGAGTTCATATATGGGGGGTTAATAAGAAAAAAAAATACAATTACCGTGTAACATATAATGGGCTCATCGTTAGGGTCTTTAAAGTAATTATTTTTTTTAATGAAAAAAAGTTATAAAAAAATAGACGAACATTGACCATTCCCCCTCCTTATCCCCAAAATTACTGAGTCTAACGATTATAAAACAACGTTTCATTTTTTTTATTTGTTTTGCACGCGAGGCCGTCTTGCACTTGGTCGGTATTTTCTAGTATTTTTTTTTACTATTTATAGGCTCGCGTTTGACCACTATCTCACCTGATGGTAAGCGATGATGTGGTCGAAGATGGACCACGCTTGCCTAAAAGTAACCTATTCACTCTTGACTTAAATACTCCCAGGTTATAGCTATCAGGAAACACAGACTCCGGCAGGGAATTCCACTCCTTAGCTGCACGCACTATGAATGTGTTCCCAAAACGTTTTGTGCGCGTGGGTGGGATGTCCACCATGTACTGGCGCATCGCCGTTCGTCTTGTGGTCCGATGATGGAACGGGCTTGGCGGAATCAAATTATGCAATTCCGTCGCACATTCCCCAAAATGCAACCGGTAGAAAACCGACAGGCTAGCAACTCGTCGACGATGCTCAAGACTTTGAAGCTTCGTCGCGACGAGCCTATCATCGCCGATGATCTTCTTGGCTCGTTTCTCAATTGACTCGAGGGCATCAAGCTGGTATCTGGCAGATCCGTCCCAAAGATGAGCAGTACTCCATACATGATCGAACTTGCGCTTTATGTGCAGCTGTTCCGGCGTAAAGTACCGTCTCACTTTTGCTAAGATCCCCAACTTCTTTGCACTTGAGCTTTTGCCTCGACGAAAAGGCCAAAATTGAGGGTAGATGTTAATGTAACCCCAAGAAGCTCAAGTTGGTCGGTTATCGGCACGGTTGCACCTCGGAAAGATGGAGCTGGGTGGAATTGGCTCCGTTTAGCGGAAAATAGACACGCTTGGGTCTTAGCAGCATTGAACTTGACCAGATTGGCATCGCCCCATACTGAGACAGCCTGTAAGGACACGTTCAAGCGCTAAACCATAGCCTCCCGGAGAGACCGGATCTGCGACCCACCAGCTCGTGCGTCAGACACGTATCTTTTAGCAACAGTGCTGTCGTCTGCATTCCCAAAGGTACCGGGTTTAAGCAGATCATTAATAATTATGCATCAAGAATAGTGTTGCCGAAAGCACCGACCCCTGAGGAACCCCGGCATTAATATCCAGCAGTCCAGACGAGCAGCCATCAATGACCACTCGTATAGACCGATCCCTCAGGAAATACGCGATCCAATCACACAATCCGGCGGGCAGACCGAAGGAAAAAAGCTTACTAATAAGGCTATCGTGCCAGACCCTGTCGAAGGCCTTTGATATGTCAAGGGAGACCGCTAGTGCCTCCCCGTGCTTCTATATGGCCTCACTCCAGATGTGAAGGCATACGCAAGAAGATCCCCAGTAGACCGATATCGGCGGAATCCGTATTGTCGGTCACTAAGGACATCATTCGCTTCTAGGTATGCCAGGAGCTTATGATTCAGCACGCGTTCCATACTCTTATAGAGTATGGACGTTACTGAGATAGGTCTATAATTCGACGGGTCAGCTCGACTACCTTTCTTGGGCACGGGCTGCACGTTAGCTTGCTTCCAAGCCATTGGCACTTTTCCAGTCTCAACGAAAGGCGAAATAGGCGTGTCAAGATCGGAGACAACTCAGGCGCACAAGTCTTTAGCACAACTGCCGGTATCCCGTCGGTGCCACTTGCTTTGTTCAACTCTAGGTTACGCAGTACCCTACGGACGTCCCTCTGATGAATGCGAATGTTCGACATACTCGACTCGCATCCAGCAGGAGAAGCAGGGGGCTCCGCACCACCAGGATCCAGACGTGAAGATTCCGCAAACAAAGAAGCAAACAGGTTCGCTTTCTCCTCAGCGGAGTGGGCCAGCGTCCCGTCGGGTTTCAGCAGTGGTAGAAGTTCGATTCGACCGACTTAGCCAGGGATCAAAAAGCCTTGCTACCTGCTGGGTATGAAGAAAGTTTGTTCCCTATTCGGCTAATGTGGTCAAATCGAGCCCTCCGCAACACCTTCTTGCAGGACTTGGCAGCCCTGTTACAGGCTCTCTTCTTTTGATTTGTTTTGCGCGTACGAGCGTCGACCCATGCTAGGTACGCCGCGTGCTTAAGTGCATCAGCGCGATGGCTCTCGGCACCAAACCATGGACGAGCTTCGCCAGACATTGTTACGTCAGAGAACGGAATGTAGTACTCCATTCCCCTCCGCAACACATCCGTCACGGCGTCCGCGCACGACGAAGCATCAGTCGAAGAGAAGCAAGTAGGCTGCCAAGGGTAACATGCGAAGAAAGATCGCATGCCATCCCAATCTGCGGACCTGTATCGCCATACCCGCCGGGTGCCTCTTGGGCTAGGATCGGGCGGGGAGTAGACGGAGACAGACTTCACCAGACAGTGGTCCGAACTACCTAGTGGTGAAGAAATCGTCACCGAGTAGCGGTCTGGATCAGTTGTCAGCAAAAGGTCCAAGCAATTGGCAGTGTGCGAATCAACATCCGGCACCCTCGTTGCCCCCTGGACCAGCTGCATAAGATTTAACGCTAGCGCTAGCTTTCGCGTCTCTCTTCCAGCATGGTCTGTGCACTGGTATGGGAAGAGCCACTCCTGATGGTGGGCATTGAAGTCCCCCAGTAACACTAATTGGGCAGAAGGGTACCGCTGCTGAGCCGCATCCGCCGCCTGACTCAGGTGCTGTGTGAGCCCAGTTGTCTCCCAATCACCGCTGTGCGAACGGTATACACAGGCGTAGACAATTTTGTCCAGGCCTGTGTCCACTATAACCCACAGCGTTGAGAACCTGGAGTCTTCAAGGTTTCGGAGACGCCGATAGCAGATGTCGTCCCGGGCGTACACACATACGCCCGCGCGTGGTCGAAAGTGGTGCTCCAGGGTAAACCCTGAGTAAGATAGATATGAAACGTCTGACGGACATCCGATCTGCGTCTCCGACAGAAATAAGAGCGCTGGTTTCTCCGTCTCGAAGTGGTGATGGACTGCGGCGAGATTTGAGTGCAGACCTCGTATGTTGGAGAGGTGCACTTTATGCGAGAGGGATTGCTGCCGCTGTACAGCTTTTTTCTTATTTTTCCTGTTCATTCTGTTATTTGAGTGAAGGAAGGGGAGGAGAAGGAAGTGAAATGAGGTTCCATGCTGCTAACCTTCAGGCAAGCTCTGGCAGGACGGCATCATTGGGGGACTAGCCTGGAGACTGCGGGGACGCCCGAGCCCCCCCGGGAATGTCCATCGGGCCCTCTCGTCTGGTCGCCAACCAGCACGATGGTGCATTCCGGGATTTTTCGACAGTTGGCGGGGCAGCCTTTCATGTGTGGCTAGCACACTACTTGGGCCCCCAACTACCTGCGATCGGCCAGCGGCGCACCGCGCCTCGGATCCCACTACCCTCCGCGACTAGTCTCCCGATACGCCCATGTCAGCGCAAGCCTGGTTGGTCTGCCTGCATTGGAACAACTATTTCGACCCAACTCCTCTGAATTGACTACACTGGGCATCGTACCGGAACGCGGCTAGGCCGCTTGGCGTTACGTCTTTGCCAAGTGGGTGGTCACAAGCCATCGGCCGAAGCCTACCACCAGTTACTGTCACCTGATTAGCACCACCCGGGGACCACGTGTAGGGTAACATTAGGTAATCTCCTACGGACGTGGGTGACTCGGCCCCCAAAATACACCAGTTAAACAATATTTTCCTTGAAAATTCACTTCATAATGTGATGTTTGCTATTTTCAGTTAATTTCTTATGTGGGCCTAATGGAACTTTATTAATAAAATAGACGAACATTGACCATTCCCCCTTCTTATCCCCGAAATTACTGAGTCTAACGATAATAAAACAACGTTTAATTTTTTTTTTGTTTTGCACGCCAGGCCGTCTTGCGCTTGGTCGGTTTTTTCTTGTATTAATACACCAGTTGAACAATATTTTCCTTGAAAATTCACTTCACAATGTGATGTTTGCTATTTTCAGTTAATTTCTTATATGGGCCTAATGGTATTTGTATGGATAGTTAAGTTTATGTCACCAGTCATGATAACTTGCTGGCAATGTGAGAAGTTCTATATATCTATGAAAGATGCTGAGTCAGCGTGTATACAGCGTGCGATGGATACAAACAGTCCAGGTGAGAACAAAACTGAAGATAACTAATATCGTTTTAGTCACGATCTTGGACAGTTGGTCCAAGATTATATTTATTCAGGATCTCTTCGTCTGTGTTACATTTTACAAAAATGCTCCACTCCTTTTGGTAGTAGCGTGTTGTTATATTACTCTTCGACACCATAGCCCTCCTTGATAAATGGTCTATCCAATAATATAATAATTTTCAATTCATACCAGTTGTTCCTCAGATTTAGCGCGTTCGACAAACCAACCAAACAAACAAACTCAGCATTATAATATTAGTAGTTATTGATTTTATTAATTCAGTTTTCGTTTTACAGCAAGTGTCAAACGTCTCTGCAAGCGCGTGCTACAAGCTAACCGGAGCTTCAGTAAGATGACTGCGTGTGGTCTGTTCACTATTGACGCCTCTCTACCGATACCTTTGACAAGACACTTGGCTCATTACGTTATAGTATTGCTGCAGTTTGCGTTTCTTTAAAATACTTACAGTTTATTGTACATAAATCAAGCAATAGTGATTTAAGATCAAGGGCGGATCCAGCTTTCATGTCAGAGTATCACATAGTCGTGATCTAGTCATGACAGGCTCGAATTGAAATGCAATAATAATTTAAATTAAAAAGAATGTATTTATTGCTAAACTTCAAAATATATGTAGGTACTAAATTAAAAGTGATACTTGGTATGCAGAGGAGTAAATTTCCTGGGCATGATGGCCTCAGCATTAAGCATCTAAAGTTTGCTGGTACTCACCTGCTGCGTGTGCTCTCCATGTTTTATAGTTTACGTTTATGTCACGGTTACTTGCCTGAGGAGCTGACGAAAACAATTGTGGTACCGGTTGTCAAGACTAAGACCGGTTACATGTCAGATAAAGAAAACTATCGGCCCATCTCACTGGCCACAATAATGGCCAAGGTGCTTGACAGCTTGCTTAACAACATTCTCCTGCAGCACATAAAGCTGAATGATGTCCAATTTGGGTTCTGGAGTGGGCTGTCAACAGAGAGCGCAATCTTGTGTCTTAAATAGGCTGTCGGGTACTACACGGAAAGGAAGAGTATGCATGCTTCCTGGACCTCTCCAAGGCCTTTGATAAGGTTTTATATAATAAATTGTAGGCCAAATTGGAAGGCGCGGCTGTGCCATTGAAGTCATTTCCGTATTGCGCCATTGGTAAACGTGCCAGGTGAGATGGGCTGGTGCGCTGTCTGATGAGTATAGCATGGAGTGCGGCCTGCGGCAGGGGGGATAACCTCTCCTCTATTATTGAATCTACATGTTAATGACCTCATCGGCGAGCTTAGCAGTACTCATGTGAGTTGTTTTGTAGACAGAGTGAGCGTACATAACATCAGTTATGCGGACGACATGGTACTGCTGGGACCGTCGGTGTGGTGTCGGCGGAACATGGAATGAGTTATAACTCGAAGAAGAGCAAAGTCCTCGTACTCGTCTAAATGGTGCGGCTCTGCAAGCAATGAGCAGCTTTAAGTATCTGAGGCACATTGTGACAGATGAGTTACAAGATGACGCGGACATAGAGTGCAGAGCATTGGCAGTCAGAGCGAGTGAAAATTACTCTTTTCAAGGCGTACTGCCAATCATTATGCTCGAGCAGTTTGTCGGTAAACCTTCCTCGCCGGGCTGCTAGTGGGCTGCGTGTCCAATACAACAACGTCTTCAGGATGCCGATGCGGCTGCCTTGCTATTGCAGTGCGTCCGGATTGTTTGCCGAGGCGCGAACGGACTTTCATACGGTAATACGTAAGAAAGTAGCCGTCTTACAGCACCGCGTGCTGGGCAGTAGCAACAGTATCTTGTAGATGTTTGTATCTCGTCCTATCCAAAACAAATGGATGAATATTGTGATGGGTGTTGACTAATTTAGTGTATAAGACTTACTAACACGATAGGACCTATAATTGAAAATTGGATGAACTTACCTAAGTGAAATCCAGTTGAATTTTGTGAACATTGATCTGAAAAATAATTGATTACAGTGTAGTATTTCCTATTCACTACTCTATGGTATCGCGGTTACATTTAAATAGAAAAAAAACCTATTTAAGTCTGTGGCAAGACCATACGTCACTGATTTGGAGCTCGGATACTGCTTGTATTTCCATTATGCCAGGGTTTCAGCTGCGTGTGAGATGATACTGGGCTGGGTGGGTAATTATTTTTCAGATCAATGTTCACAAAATCACAATTGGATTTCACTTAGGTAAGTTCATCAAATTTTCAATTTTGATTCACATTGATCTGAAAAATAATTTATTACAGTGTATGTGTTCAGAGATGAAGCATAATGGGTATGTGAAAAGGTAAAGTAGGTACCTAGTAGTATCTATGAAGGTACTAATTAATTTTAGATTTAAATTAATATTATTTAAAGTAAAGTAATTTTAGAAATAAAGGAATTTTAAAGTATTTTTCGTTTCATAATTTAACAATCAATGTCAAAGAATGATTCATTATTATATTATGATACACATCTAATATATAAAATTCTCGTGTCACAGTTTTCGTTGCCATACTCCTCCGAAACGGCTTGACCGATTTTGATGAAATTTTTTGTGCTTATCGGGTATCTATGAGAATCGGCCAACATCTTTTTTTTTTTTTTTTTTCCCCCTAATGATTAGGGTAGGAGTAGGGTAGGAGTAGGGTAGGAGTAGGGTAGGAGTAGGGTAGGAGTAGGGTAGGAGTAGGGTAGGAGTAGGGTAGGAGTAGGGTAGGAGTAGGGTAGGAGTAGGGTAGGAGTAGGGTAGGAGTAGGGTAGGAGTAGGGTAGGAGTGGGGTAGGAGTAGGGTAGGAGTAGGGTAGGAGTAGGGTAGGAGTAGGGTAGGAGTAGGGTAGGAGTAGGGAAGGAGTAGGGTAGGAGTAGGGTAGGAGTAGGGTAGGAGTAGGGTAGGAGTAGGGTAGGAGTAGGGAAGGAGTAGGGTAGGAGTAGGGTAGGAGTAGGGTAGGAGTAGGGTAGGAGTTATATTATAGATGAAAATTGTGACGCAGACGAAGTTGCGCGGGTCAGCTAGTAATATTATAATTCTTAGTGAGACCAATAGTTTTACCACAAATACAAACTGCTGTGGGACGTAAAATGTTAACATAAATTGTTGTTTATATTAAAGTTTTAAATCATAGAGAGTATGAGTACATATCATACTCATATCATTTGTACATATACCACCATATACTCATAAGTATTAGGGTTACTTACATCATATTAATTGATTAAAAAGAAAGAAAAAAGACCGCTGATCTTATCTGCATGATCAGCCTTGGTTGGTATGGTTACATAAGTAATATAGTAATTATTATCTCTAGCCTCCTAGTGTAAATTAAAATCGATTTAATAAGATAAGATATTTATTTTGAAAATATGGGTACAAAACACGGTGACATAAAAATATACTTAGCAACAGCCATATTTTACCAGAAGGCATGCAAAAGTACGAAATACATTAATGATTCTAAGTACATAATAATAAAGATAACAATGTCATTATAAAGATTAAGTGAGACGATTAAAATTTCATTACAATATAATTAAATTAAATAAAGAATTAAATGTCATGTTTTTCTAATTTCTAGTCAATATAAAAGTGATCAAGTGATTCCTTTCTCCATTAAAAATTCTGTCACGCTATAATACGCTTCGTCTACTAAAAAGCTTCGTAGTTTTTTTTTAAATAACGCCAAAGTTAATTCTTTCCAAATCCTCGGTAATTTATTATAGATGACTGGCGCCATGTAGTATTAAAGTCGTTCTTGCACTAGGGAGACATAAACTACTATTATCACGCCTATTTCGTAGAAATATGTCAGCTATGCGCTCAAAACGATCAGGGTTTAATTTAACAAACGCTACAATTTCTAAAATATTTAGGCATGGTAAAGTTAATATTTCATCATGTTTAAAATATGGGACGCAGCTTTCAGTAGGTTGGAGTTTTAAAAATGACCGTATGCATCTTTTCTGTGCTTTGAATGCAGTTTCTCTTTCAGTGGAGTTACCCCAAAAGATAACGCCGTATCGTAGGTGGCATTCGACTAAACCATGGTATGCAGTCAAGAGTACGTCTAGATTTACAAATAGATGACAAAGTATTTAAAGCGAAAGCGGATGTGCTTAGTTTTTTGCAAAGTGTCTCTATGTGTTGTTTCCAGCTAAGTTTTTAAGCCCTAGAAATTTAGTACTTAATACATCGTTCACTGTGTCATTATTAAATTGCACATGCAGATTGCTCCTATCTGGCATACGTTGATTAAAATGCATTACCTAAGTTTTACTTATATTAATTTTTAAGATATTTTCGTCTAACCATTTTATAATTGATTTTAAAGAATTATTAACGTCACTTTCATATGTATCTACACTTTTCAAAGGTATTGTCATGGTACTGTCATCTACAAACAAAGTCAATGGTTGTTTTGATTAATGACCTACCGGAATGCATTGGCATTCCGGTAGGTCATTAATCCTACTAATATTATAAACTAGCACTACGCCCGCGACTTCGTCTGCGTAGACTTTAGAGGTGGCGCGCAACTTCCTTGTCGCATATTCTCATTCTCGGAAATTCATCGTCATGATTCTATATTCTGATATTTTGTGAGTCTTTACTGTCCGTACTTTCAGCTCCGGAACTACTTCGACATGTTTCTGGTATTCTGGTACTTGTTAATCTATAGCGCTCATAACTCCAGCCCAGACAAACTTCGATATGTTTCGATTCTCTTGGTATTTTTAAATGCTGCCAGCTTCGGAAATACTTCGACATGTTTCTGGTTTCCTGGTACTTGTGAATCTTTAACATTCACAATCCTAGCCACGAAAATACTTCCGCTAGTTTCTGGTCTCCTGGTACATAATGAATCTTTAGCGCTCATAATTCCTGCCCGGGAACAACAGCCCCCTTTTTCAAGCGCGGAAATATTTCGACATGTTTATGGCCTCCTCGTACTTATGAATCTTTAGCATGCACAATCCTAGCCCCGAAAATACTTCGACATGTGATATTGTTTCGACATATGTTTCTATGTTTGCATGTTTGTGCCTCAATCAGGCAAAAACGGCTGAAGGGATTTGGATGAAATTTGGCACACATATAGTTCACAACCTGGAATCAAACATAGGCTACTTTTTAACCCGGTAAAAGGAATGGCTTAATGGAGACTGAGGAGAAAGTGGAAACCCAGCGCTTCTGCTGCCTAAGTACTTCAGATTCAAAAGTACCAGGAGAACAGAAACATGTCGAAGTATTTCCGGGTCTGCAATTGGGAGCGCTAAAGATTCACAAGTACCAGGAGAACAGAACGAATTTAAAGTATTTTTGGGCTAGATTTTTTTTGTTTTTTTTTTAACCGTCGATCCGAAATATTTATGTTGAAGTTTTTTCCGGGCTGGAATTGTAAACGCTATAGGTTGACATGTGACAGGAAACCAGAAACATGTTGACGTATTTCTTTGGCTGAAATTATGAGCGCTAAAGATTCAAAAGTACCAAGAGACCAGAAACATGTCGAAATATTTCCGGTGCTAGAATAATGAGCGATAAGCATTCAAAAGTACCAGGATAACCGAAACATGTGAAAGTTTTTCCCATGTTGGAATTAAGAGGGCTAAAAATTCATTATAAACCAATAGACCAAAAACACATGTTTTTGGTCTCCTGGTTTATAATTAACGAAGTATTTTCGTGGCTAAGATTGTAAATGCTAAAGATTCAAAAGTACCAAGAGACCAGAAATATGTCGAAATAATTTCCAGGGTTGGAATTGTGCACGGTTAGTATTCAAAAGTACCAAGATATTAGAAATATGTCGTAGTATTTTCGGGGCTGTAATTATGATCGCTACAGATTCACAAGTAGATACCAGGAGACCAGAAACATTTCAAATTATAATTTTGGCAGGAATTGTAAACGCTAAAGATTCACAAATACCAGGAGGCCAGAAATTTGTCGACATATTTCCGCACTAGAAATATGAGCGGTAAGGATTCAAAAGTACCAAAACAACATAAAAATGTGGAAGTTTTTCCGGGCAGGAATTATAAGCGCTAAAGATTCTTTATGTACTAGGAGACCAGAAGTATGTCGAAGTATTTTCAGGGTTGGAATTGTGAGCGCTACAGATTCACGAGTACCAGGAGAACAGAACGATGTAAAAGTATTTTTGAGCTAGAATGTTTTTTGTTTTTTTTTTTAACAGTCAAACAGAACAATCTATGTTGATGTTTTTTCCGGGCTGTAATTGTAAACGCTATAGATTCACATGTTACAGGAGAACAGAAACACGTTGAAGTATTTTTTGGCTGAAATTATGAGCGCTAAAGATTCATAAGTACCAGGAGACCATAAACATGTCGAAATATTTCCGGAGCTGGAACTGTGACCGGTTAGAATTCAAAAGTACCAGGAGACCAGAAACATGTCGTAGTATTTTCGGGGCTAGGATTGTGACTGCTAAAGATTCATAAGTATCAGGAGGTTAAAAACATGTCGAAATAGTGCTAAAGTTATGGGGGCGGTAAGGATTCAAAAGTACCAGGATAACCGAAAAATCTGGAAGTTTTTCCCGGGCAGGAATTATGAGCGCTAAAGACTCATTATGTACCAGGAGACTAGAAACATATCAATGTATTTCCGGGGCTAAAATTGAGAGCGCTACAGATTCACTAGTACCAGGAGAACAGAAAGATGTAAAAGTATTTTTGAGCTAGAATATTTTTTGTTTTTTTTTTAACATTAAACAGAAATATGTATGTCGATGTTTTTTCCGGGCTGTAATTGGAAATGTTATAGACTCACAAGCACCAGGAGACCAGAAACATGTCAAAATATTTCCGGCATTGGAATCGTGAGCAGCTAGGATTCAACGGTATCACGAGAACAGAAAAATGTTGAATTATTTTCCGGGCTGGAATTATGAGCGCTAAAGTTTCATTATGTACCAGGAGACCAGAAACATGTCGTAGTATTTTCGGGGCTAGGATTGTGACTGCTAAAGATTCATAAGTATCAGGAGGTTAAAAACATGTCGAAATAGTGCTAAAGTTATGGGGGCGGTAAGGATTCAAAAGTACCAGGATAACCGAAAAATCTGGAAGTTTTTCCCGGGCAGGAATTATGAGCGCTAAAGACTCATTATGTACCAGGAGACTAGAAACATATCAATGTATTTCCGGGGCTAAAATTGAGAGCGCTACAGATTCACTAGTACCAGGAGAACAGAAAGATGTAAAAGTATTTTTGAGCTAGAATATTTTTTGTTTTTTTTTTAACATTAAACAGAAATATGTATGTCGATGTTTTTTCCGGGCTGTAATTGGAAATGTTATAGACTCACAAGCACCAGGAGACCAGAAACATGTCAAAATATTTCCGGCATTGGAATCGTGAGCAGCTAGGATTCAACGGTATCACGAGAACAGAAAAATGTTGAATTATTTTCCGGGCTGGAATTATGAGCGCTAAAGTTTCATTATGTACCAGGAGACCAGAAATATGTCGAAGTATTTTCGTGGCTAAGATTGTGAATGCTAAAAATTCAAAGGGACCAGGAGACCAGAAACATGTCGAAATATTTCCGGAGCAAAAATTATGAGCGGTAAGGATTCAAAAGTACCAGAACCACAGAAAAATGTGGAGGTTTTTTTCTGGGCAGGAATTGTGAGCGTGAAAGATTCATTATGTACCAGGAGACCAGATACATGTCGAAATATTTCCAGGGTTGGAATTGGGAGCTAACTGCTCCCAATTCCAACCCTCAAAAGTACCAAGAGATCAGAAATATGTCGAAGTATTTTCGGGGCTGTAATTATGAGTGCTACAGATTCACACGTAGATACCAGGAGACCAAAAACATGTCAAATTATATTTTCGGCAGGGATTCTAAGTGCTAAAGATTCACAAGTACTAGGAGACCAGAAATATGTTTTAATGTTTCCGGCGCTGGAATTTTGAGTGGTAAGGATTAAAAAGTACCACGAGAATAGAAACATAGCGGTTTTTTCCCGGCTGTAATTATGAGCGTAAAAGATTCACAAGTACCAGAATACCAGAAACATGTCGAAGTAGTTCCGGAGCTGAAAGTACGGACAGCAAAGACTCGCAAACTAGCAGAAAAGAATCATGAAGGTGAATATCCGAGAATGAGAATATGGGATAAAGAAGTTGCGTGCCACCTCTAAAGTCTACGCAGACGAAGTCGCGGGCGAAGTGCTAGTACAATATAAAAAACAAACGGCCTAAAACACTTCCCTGCGGTACCCCGTATCTAACTATTCGCTCGTTTGGTCTCAATATCTCGTCATGTTTAGTAGCTAAATTAATTCTATTAATTTCAGTTATTTGTCGTTTATTATGTAAATAAGACTGAAAAAGGTCTAAAACATTTCCCCTGCCATAAGTTTCGAGTTTCTTCAGAAGTGTAGGATGGTGGACATAATCAAACGCCTGCGTCATGTCACAGAAAATGGCGCAGACTGGGTTTTGTATATCGACATTATTAATGACATTCTGAACAAAATCAAAAATCGCCATATTAATTGGTTTGCTAGGTCTAAATCCTTTTTGTTGTTCACACAAAATATTGTTTTTTTTCTTCTAAGTAATTGTGTAGGTTTTTGTTTATAAACTTCTCAAAAAATTTTGATATAATCGGAATCAGTGAGATAGCCCTATAATTTCCCATTAACTTTATATTTTTCCATATTGATTTGTTTTAAAGTAACTGGATATATGCCAGCACTTATATTAATATTAAGTATGTTACTTAAATGCGCACTTATCTCTTTAGCTATAGATTTAAAAATCTCTGTGGAGAGACCATCGTAACCTACGCTATTTGTATTTTTCAGTGACATTGTTATTTTATGTATATCATCTGGTACGCTTGATGCCATGAACATTGACTCCTTTCATGTGTCCATTTTTCCTACCTGCTTAAAGAGTGTTATTTTTGTTGGATTCTATTACAGTAAGTTGTAAACTTTTTGCAAAAGTTGAGAAGCTTTGTGACCAGCCGGCTGTTTTCCTGATTACATCCAGAAAGACCTACAGCTCTTGTAGATTATGTACTGGAATGGCGAGTACTATGTGATGTGTACTTACTTGTGTCCCCTCCACTGTCAACTCGGTTGGATTTCAAGGCAGCAAGTACTATTATTCTGGTGAGCGCCATGTTCGCCTTTGTCATGTGCATATTTATTATACATAGTTATTGAAAGTCTGCTTAGATGCTCGATGATAGATTTTTTGTAATCAGTTACTAACTACTTCTCCTGATTTCTTATCTTGGCTGTCCTCTGGATGTAGTATGGACTACTCTAAAAGTAAGGCACTGGCTGAGCAAAGCTTAGGTTCTTGGTAGTAAAAAAAGGCAGATCCGTAAGAGCTTACTTTTTTAGACTAACAGATGTCTTTGCAATGTCACAGACAGAATTTATTGTTTTATAGCAAACAGGGTTTGCCCTCGTTGAGCACTCACCAAAGCTAGTAAAGTTACTAGTTTTTTTGGTAAGTATGTCTACCCTAAGCTGAGTTTTGAGGTAGTTTAATTAAATGATTCAATATAGTGGATGGCTGATAGCGCATGAGAGGGAATGCGGATTAATAAGAGTTAAAAATAGAATAGATAGCTCCATTTTCAAAATTTTCTATTAAAAACTTAATAATGAAAAAGGACAGAAGCCAGGGTGGATTCCAAACCGTATGTTTTGCAAAATGGCCACTAGTTTTTATTACCTGTACTGTATTGTTTCGTTGTACCTGAAGACAGAAGATGCTCGCTGCCAGAGAAAGGCGACTGTTCTATGAGTGTATTTTTTCCTAAAACAAGATGGCAAAAAAAATAGGCTAGGGTCAAACACAATAAGTTTTTGTTATCATTTTACTCATGGCGAGAAGATACTATGGCTGTGAATCCCAATGAGGTGAAAGTGATGGGAAAGTGTAAAATTAATATTCCGTCCAATTTAGTGTAAATGAACCAATTTTTAAATGCATATGGATCTCTTTTCCAGGAAAAATAGGTGTCACATCTATCTGTAGGGTATCAATCTGATCTTTAGTTGATGATGTTTATATTTTGCTTTTCACACCATTGGGTTGTGGTCTTAAAGATCCAAATACTCCGAACACCCAAATACTCCGAAATTTCTTATTCCGAATTTCGATTTTCCGATTTTTAATAGTCCGAATTTCATAATACCTAAGAATTATAATATGTATTATTATAAATCACGAAACTTATTTGACCGAAAGTCATAAATACGATCTGTTTGTTTTCCGATTTTCATACGTCCGAAAAGAATCAAATGCTCGATGGGTTTTCGGTCCGAAAAACGACATTCCGATTTTCAATACTTCGAATAAACTGTTAAAATTAATATCCAAAGATATTTTAACTATTTTCGAAATAACTACGGTCAAAAGACTTATTGTTTAATATATCTAACGATTTTTTTTAGCATTTTGAACCTTAAATAAAAATATTGTCTTCTTCTTTTCGAGTCGATGGTTAACTTCTTAAATTTTTTGGGCCCAGTAGGTGGCTACGTTAATTGCAGCGTCTGTGGCATTCATTAAATCCCCCAAAGTACAGGTGTATGGGCACTTGGGGCACTCCAAGGTTTGGCTCATGGTCTGAACAGGAGTACCGCACTCACATTGAGTATCCGACGGGTCCATGAATCCCCATTTCGCCAGATTTTGTCTGCAGCGGCCTATCTGAGTACGCAAACGGTTCAGTGCCTTTCAAATAGGCCACTGCAGATCACGTCCTGGAGGCAGATTTTCCTGGGGCTGCAAGTAGTCAGGTGGTGGGGGATGATGTTCTTCCCACAGCCTAGTTCTCGCATTAGGTGGACGGTCTTGGATGGCCTCTGTGCGACGAAGAAAACTCTTCCGGCTCTTAAGCCTACCCGGGACTATTGTATGATCGTAAAGAGGATGTCGGGAATCGGATTCTTGGTCCTTTTTTTCAAGCGCGCATGCGACATCCCTACGTACTACTGGTGGTGAAATACCAGCCAACGGGTAGAGTTTATTGAGCGGAGTCGGTTTAAGGCAACCCGATATAATTCGACACGTTTCGTTCAGGGCAATGTCGACTTGCTTTGCATGAGCGGATCGGTGCCACACTGGACTCGCTAATTCGCCAGCAGAGAAGCATAAGGACAAGCCAGTGGTGCGAAGAACATCGGGTGCTGCTCCCCAGTTTGTAGTAATAAGTCGGCGCAATAGGTTGTTTCGGGACCCGACCTTCTGCTTCGTATTATGGCAGTGCACATTAAAAGTTAAGGCTCTATCTAATGCAACGCCTAGGTACTTCGGGTTATTGCAGTGTCCTACGTCAGTTCCCCGCCACGTTATGTTTAGTTTCCTATTTGAGAAACGATTACGGAGATGGAAAGCGCAAGATTGAGTTTTAGACGGGTTTGGGCGAAGAGCATTACTGTCATAGTACCTACCAAGTGACTCGAGTGCTTGTGTCAATGTATTTTCAACCTCCGTGAAAGATGATGATTGCGCCGCCAAAGCTAAGTCATCCGCATATAGGAAGCGTTCAGTGTGCGGCGTAGCAGGCTGGTCGTTGGTGTAGATGTTAAACAACGTGGGAGCCAGCACCCTGCCTTGAGGGAGACCGTTTTTTTGGCGGCGCCATCTGCTCCTCTCTGATTGGAAACACACTTGAAAGCGACGGTTGTGCAATAATTCGTTCAAAATATTGACAAACCCCTGGTCGCTAGTTAAGGAGCCGACTTTACTGAGTAAATTCCTAATATTTCAAAATCAAAATCAAAAATCAAAATCAAACAGAAGACAGGTCTACAAATACGACACCTGTCACTTTTTGAGCCTCATACCCATCCTCTATATGTTGGGTAGTTCGGAGGACTTGACCAGAGCAAGACTTACCGGGTCTGAAGCCCGCTTGCTCGGGGATAAGCTTAGGCTCAACGGCTTCCGTAAGGCGATTCAGTAACAACCTTTCAAATAGTTTATAGGTATGGCATAGCAGCGATATTGGCCGGTAGCTTTTGGGGTCATTAAGAGGCTTCCCCGGTTTCGGCAATGCTATGATTTTAGTCTGTCTCCACAGTTTGGGAATTTTCGTGGTTTCCAGACATGTATTGATGAAAGCGAGTAGCCATGACACAGCTGCAGGACCCAGATGTTTTAATTGTTCCACTGTCGGATCATCGACTCCAGCAGCCTTACCGTTTTTTAATGCCTGTATGGCCAAGATTACGTCAGTGAGGCTGAAAGGCTTACTGATATTTGCGGAATCGTCAGTGTTTGTGGTTCTCCGTGGTTTTGGAAGCCTATGTGGTGGTTTGCCATTGAGTAGCAACTGGTGGGCAATTTGATTTGCTGTGACTTGACCTTGGTTGACGGGTTCCAGTTAGTCTTCGGATAGTAGACCAGGTTTTCTTGCTGTTGTGGGTCATGTTGATACTTGTAACTGTTCTAACCCATTTTTGTTTTCGATTATTACCAACCATAAATAACAATTCTTCCCCTGCTGCTATTGTGTCCTCTGAGAAGGGGTCATTGTCATAAAGATCTTCATACTTTTTAAGGTGTTTCACGGCCTCTGGATCTAAACCAGGTATATATGAAGTTCGACATCCTCTAGGTATGCATTTACGTGAAGAAGTCCATACAGCATCAACAAATGTGTCGTAGTTGGAAGGTGTGGGTTTTACATCACTTAATTTTGCATCAACTTCCACTAAAAACTCTTCCCATTTTGCTTTCAGAAAGTTAAAACGAGGCCTAAAAGGAACTTGTGATGGTTTGATTGCAGCTCGTACCTCGAACGTTATGGGTCTGTGTTGTGTGTATGGAATTGGCAGGCAAACAAGTTTTGAGCACAGGGTTTTAATGTTGTTACTAACAAAAATTAAATCCGGGTTGTAACCACGTCGCCAACGCCGACTGTTGAAGGAAGCGGGTTGTTTTGCATTGTGCACGAGGGTTAGCTCGGAGGCATCAGCCCATTCCTCGACAGAATTACCATCAGCGTTAGTTTCGCGGTACCTCCAAGATATGCTGTGACTATTGAAGTCACCTACAATTACTTTCACCGGTTTATTTTCGAAATTAGTTGTTTTATTGAACACAAATGGTATGTTAGGGGGCTTGTAGACTGAAGTGATCATACAAGTTTCTGTTTCCACGGTGAGAACTTCTATGGAATTATAATTATTTGAAGTTGAAGACTTCACAGTGATACGAGGGTTTACGAAAATGGCACTGCCATACTGTGCGTGAGGTGTTTCCAATGTTAGGGTTATCCTAGGTATGTGTGGCCTTAGATGTTCGGTGCCGCGATGTATTTTTTGGACACAAAGGATGTCACAATTTGTGGTCTGGCATAATTGGTATAGAACATTCGATTTGTTTTCTGAAAAACCTTCAATGTTGATAGAGGTTACAATGAGTGCGGGCTTTGACAGCCGGTCGTAGGTTGTCTTGTTTTTGTGGTTTGACCCTATGAAAGGCCGTTGGTCATGGCTCTGAGAAGAGCCGTTTGAGTTTACCATCGTGGTGAAAGGATTAGTCAGCTAGACTCTGCGTTACCGAGTGCTAGCTGTCCAGGGTGCGCCGGGCGTTTGGAATCGTAGAACGATACATTTAACGCCGCTCGGGGAGGCTCCTTTCATGCACCCCAATATTGTCTTAAACAGTAAATACATTTTTCTTCAAAAGTAAGTGACAGTAACGAATCGCTGTGAAACCGACTCCACGTAGTCTTGTCTGCCCTACCCCTACAGTGTAAATTAGGCCCGCGTAGGCGCGGAGGAGCGAGGCGGCCCGCGAGCTGAGGAGCAGGTGTTGTAACGCCCGCTGCACGGCAGCTTCGGCTTGCTGGCCGGCTTGGCCGGCCAGACTCAGCTGCGGCGGTGAGCGTTAAAACTATTTGCGACGATAAGTTCGCGGGGGACCGCCGGAGCCCCGCGGCGCCGTCGCCGTGACAGAAACCATGCCTGCTGCATACTGCATGCTTGCTTGCATGCTTGCTTGTATGCTTGCTTGCATGCTTGCTTGCGTGCTTGTTTGCATGCTTGCCTGCATGATTTCTTGCATGCTTGCTTGCTTGCATGGTGCTTGCTTGTTTGCATGCTGCATGCTTGCTTGCATGCAGCTTGCATCTGTCATAAGTTTTTTCATTCTACCTCCTCATACTAAATATATAATAAACTTTGTTCCTACGAGCAATTGTGTTTATTCGTCTTGCTATTCAGTTTTACAAGGTGCTTTTTATTTCCGAATTCTGATTAATAGGTATTTTAATAATCGGAATTTGTATTTTTGATGTTTCGAATTATCATTAAGTCGGACTTTTTGTTATTCGACCTATTGAAACTCGGTAATTTAAGAATAGTTATTATAAACATTAGGAATATTGATATGTCGGAATTATAAGAAAAGGATTTATGATAAATCGGAATTGTTATATTAGGAATTTAGAACCATTCGGAATTATGAAAATCGGTATTTTGAATTTCGTATTTGTGACTGTCGGAATAAAGTTTTTCGTTTTAATGTAATGTATGCCTTAAAGATATCTTACAGATAAATTGATTCTTACTATGATTGAAAATTTGTGCAGCCCCTAGATCAATTAAGTTAAAAATTACCAGACGCATGTTGTTGAGTTCGGTTACGGTTACATTCTTTTTTGGTTTGTTATTTTGTATGGATATTTGTAACAGGAGTATTTGGTAACCATTTACCCATTGTAACAAAATAGGATCGAGCCATTTGTTTTCAACACGAAAGGTCATTAGATATGTTGCCTGCATGTACCTGGTTATCAACCGCCTGCTGGGTGCATCGCGCGGAACAGCCCTCACGGGGTGGGATTGATTCGGTCCTGATCAGTGAAACAACAGCTGTGTCATACGATTCTTCAGTTCACCTCATGCCGCCGGTGGTCTGGTGTACTGACGAGGTTGGTTTTGAAGTGGACCTTGCTGGTTTGTCTTTGTCCTCTGCTTGAAGACCTTTTTATCTGGGCAATCTTTGGCATGTTCTTTTTAATTGTGAAGATCATTTAAAAGTTTTAAAGAGTCACTTCATTTTTTGATGACCATAACTTTTGTCCACATCTGGTTCTTTGATAAGGTCAGTCATGATACGGCCTAAAATAGCCAACTCTAATTGATACTGAGTGTTCCCAAGGATTTGTCCCCAATTTTAGAGCTCTCTGTTGATATAGTTTCCATTTCTTCATTTATAATTGAGCCTCCAAATGGGGCAAGATAATCTGTGTCTGTGTGCCCATTTTCTACATTTGGAATTATGCATAGGCATGAGCAGGTTTGAAAAGTTTTTGTGTACGAAAACATAGTGTGTTCTGTAGGTAACAATTATTCATGTAAATAGGTAATAACGTATCGCATACGTTTTTCATGGGTATCTCGTGCCAATCAAAGCTGTGGTATCGCATACCAAGTTTGATCTTCCTGCTGAAGGTATCTCGTACCAGCACGGTAGAAGTAGTTGAGTCTTAAGACAACAGAGGATACCAATGACAGAATAGTTATGCCTACCAAAAACAAGGTATCTTCTTGCTCTCTGTTAACTAGATGTCAGAAAGGGGGTAAGCAGCATGCCTTAAAAATATTTCATCAAAATATTCAAGGTGTCTCTTCCAAAATATTAGAAATTGAAATGTTTTAGAGAAAACAATGAATGACATTTAATGTTTTATTGAGCACTGGTTGAAGGATTACCAGATGGTAATTATTTACGAAAATTATAGTGTGAGCAGTTGTTTTAACTGCAAATCTAAGTCGCGCGGTGGTTCCCTCATCTTAGTTAAAAAATGCTTAAAATTTAAGCAACGTAATGACATAGTTAGCTTATCAATGGAACATTGCATCGAACTGTCCTGTGTTGAGCTAGATAAGCATGTTATAGTGTGCGTGTATAGACCCCCTAACCCTCAAAACTTTACGTTATTTGAAACAACAATGGAAGAAGTCCTTGTGAAACTTGCAGCAGGTAACAAATCCGTGATTATTTGTGGAGATTTTAATATTAATATTTTAGAAAATAATTCAATTAGAATCAGATTTTTAAGTCTTTTTAAATCGTTCAATCTGTCTAATGTTTTTACAGAACCAACTAGAATAACTCCAACTTCTGCAACATGTATTTATAATGTATTCTGCGATTGTGATTATTTAGATAAAGCTATAGTTAATTACCTTCAATCTGATCACAGTGGTCAACTGGTAACGTTTAAGTATAAAGCAGCCTTGCAAAAAGTTCAAATACAATTTAGGCCTATAACAACTGGCAAACTAGCAAAATTTAATGGGACCTTACAAAATAAGTTAAATGCTCTGGGCCACAATATTGAGGATGCGAATAAATTTTATGATGGTTTCTTTTCAGTGGTACTAAAAGAATTCAATGCAACTTTTGAAAAGAAGTCCAAAGATACTTTCCCTAAGTTTGTATTTATTGATTGGGCGACTAAAGGCATTAGGATAAACAGGGAAAGACTATATGATCTATACGGCCTTAAGTCTTTCATTAACACTGAATCCTTTAATAAGTATGTAAACAAATATTCAAAGGTTTTCAGAAATACTTGCAAAGTAGCTAAAGCCCTGTTCATAAGCAACCAGATCAAATTTGCAGATAATAAAATAAAGACAGTTTGGAAAGTTATCAATAATGAAACTAACAGAAATAAAGTACGAAACACTGACTATTTACTAGAGACTGCGCATGGTGCCATAAGCTCTAATTTAGAAGTGGCTCAAGAATTTGTAAAATTTTTCACTGATATACCATCAAAAACAACTGAAGCTTTAAATTCTTCACCCGAGGTCTCATTTGATTTATTAAGAGCAAACATTCCAGGTTGTACGGTTGAATTCCAATTCAAACATATCAACCCTATGACAGTTATTAAAGCTTTCCGGCAAATCAAAATTAAATTGACTGAAGACATATGAAGAATATCTATCAAAGTGTGCACGTCCATATTTGAGACCATAGCACCATGCTTGGCACTAATATTTAATTTATGTGTTGACCAAGGGATCTTTCCGGATATAATGAAATATAGTAGGGTGATACCACTTTTTAAATCTGGAGATAATAAAAATACTAATAATTATAGACCTGTATCTGTATTGCCGGGTTTCAGAAAAGTGTTTGAAAAAGTAATGCTCAATCATTTTAACACCAATAAAATCTTACACGAACAACAGTTTGGTTTTACTAAAGGTCGTTGTACGACTGACGCTGGAGTCACGTTGTTAATACACATATATACAGCATGGGAAGAGGCGCAAGCTGCCATAGGAATCTTTTGTGACCTCTCCAAGGTATTTGATTGTGTAAATCACGAAACTTTGCTCCTAAAACTAGAACATTACGGACTGGGTAAACTTGCACTCAGTTTAGTGAGGTCTTATTTAAATGACAGACAGCAGCAAGTTCAAATAAATGGTGTCAATTTATGGGGTCTGAAAGTTAAAATGGGGGTACCACAAGGCTCAATATTGGGTCCGTTCCTCTTTCTGGTATACATTAATGATCTTCCCCATCTTTTACAAAATCAAACTCTAATGGTGTTATTTGCAGACGATACGTCCTTAATTTTTAAGATAGATAGGCGTGCCACAAGTCTTGACGATGTAAATAACGCCCTTCAGCAGGTACAAAATTGGTTTACTACTAATAATTTAGTTTTAAATGAGAAAAAACAAAGTGTATCAGATTTGCATTACCGAACGTGAAAAGTATTAATTGTGACATAGTATTGAACCAAGAGAAACTTGAATTCGTCGATGACACAATTTTCTTGGGGATCACGCTTGACTCAAGGCTACAATGGGGTCCTCATTTAACATCTCTTGCGGGACGGCTAAGTTCAGCAGCATATGCTGTCAGAAAAATCCGTCAATTTACTGATATAGATACCGCGAGGCTGGTCTATTTTAGTTACTTTCATAGTATCATGTCTTACGGTATCTTGATATGGGGACGTGCTGCAGACATCGAGTCTATATTTATTCTGCAGAAAAGAGCCATCAGAGCCATTTACAATCTCCGCCGGCGCGATTCCCTAAGGGAACTGTTTAAGGATGTTAACATCATGACGGTACCTTGTCAATACATATATGAAAACATCATGTATGTTCGGAAAAATCTTCATCTTTTTAGTAAAATTAGTGATAGGCATAATTTTAATACTAGAAATCGGAACAAATTAGATCAACCCCGATTCAGATTAGCTAAAGTACACACTTCTTTTATGGGGTACTGTGTTAAATTTTATAATAAAATACCACTTAATATTCTCGAACTGAATGAAAGAAAATTTAAAACATGTATAAAACGCACATTAAGCATATTATAAACTGGAAGATCTATGTCCTTGATAAAAATGCTTGGCTAAATGCCGGTCCTGCTCCACAGCCACAGCAGCATGGGTCCACTTGTTAGGTTTTTGATAATTAGAAGAAATGTTTACCCTTTTTTTGTTCTCCTATACAATCATTTATTTATTATTTCTTTGCATTATTGTATTAGGAAAGTATACACAATAAAGCAGCCTTCTTTTTTTTTCTTTTCTTAGTTACTTGAAACCATAGTTTTGTATAACGTAGAAGAATATTTTCAATTTTTTGTAAATGTGAGCACTATGGAGCCCTTTACATATGTAATTATAGATTTCGTTATTAGATTAGTTTGACATGAATGAGCGTGGCAGTTGAGAGCTTGTCATGCTCACACAAATATTTTGCTGATGGTGGCGCGTGTTTTGGATCATTTGATTCGCTTCAAAATGGTTGAGTTAGATGGTGCTGATGCACGCGTCATGTTCGTGTACGGGCGCCGTCAGTTGAAACTGGTCATCTCTTACCTGCCACTGGCTTATTTTAATCTGTACCTGCATTTTGAATTGTTTATATATTTTCTAGTTCTTTGCATTGTCCTCACATATAGAAGCAATCAAAGATAATGTTAACAAGATTTTTGTAATACATCACATGGTTTAAAAGAGTGTCCGTGGAGTTTCTTGCACGTTCTTCTCCATAGAGATCTACGCTTTGGAACGTGCAAATAGCTTCATGTTTTTGACTGACCGACTTTGACACTTCAAAAGTGCCTGTAAATGATTTATTTGAAATATACGATTTGATTTGATTTGAGTAACAACGTTTTTTGGGCATCTCCTGCCAAATCAAAGCTGTGTGTACGTTTAATTTTCATGCTAAAGGTATCTCGTACCAGCATGGTAGTTGAGTACCTATCAACATTTTTGGGGCAACTCGTGCCGAATCAAAGCTGTGGTATCTCGTACAAAGTTTAATCTTCATACTAAAGGTATCTCGTATCAGCACGGTAGTTAAGCAACGACATTTTTCTTCATTCATGACGGAATATCTAAAGTAGTTCAAGCATCATTTTCACCTACCTAAACTAACTACCTTCGACGTTTTTGTCCGTAGAAAATTCGGCAGAGGTATTCTGCTGCTCTGGACTCGGTGTGGGACTCAGAGTACGAGTTCTGAAGTATTTTATGTACTTTTTCTTCACTTTGCGTGATGAAAGGATTAATAAATTATCACAAATAGCGCTAAGAATCTTTTTAGCCAACGATTCCGTAGATGCGCGAAAAGAAATGTGACGTTTGGTCTTGCCACAGACTAAAAAAAATTTTCATGGTTTTCTCTCTAAATATAACCGCGATGCCATTTTGACTGTTTCTAAGTTACCCTAGGCTGATAAAATTTTCGTTTTACCTAGAATTATCCTTATTGCTAATTTCGGTCCCAACTGAAGGTTGGGAGGGCCAGGCCCCTTGGCCTTCCGCCTGGACCTGTAGAGCTCGTCTCCAGACTGGACACTCTTCCACCGATGGTACGAAATGAATTCCCAAAAACTACTGCCTTGTCTTGTCTTGTTTTGACCTTTTTGGCTAGGGACAAGGAGAGGATGCAAGATGAAGTTAAGATTGGGAATTCACGGTTAGTATACGTACGTAAAATAATAAATAATTATGGTACAATAACGAGATTACGATGTGTGAAGCTAAGAAGATAAGAGGACTGCAAAAGGGAAAATGACACGTAACGCTTGTGTGGAAATAGTTTCAAAGCGCGAGAATGATTTTTTTTACAATAATCTAGAGACCCACCCCAGTGATGTACGGCCGTCTTACAACTGCCTGTACATCGGACGTGTGCCGTCGATCCTAACGTGCATAGGTCTAGAGAGAACCTGCTGCGGTCACAACAGTACACGTTCCCTACACTCAGCATGTCTAACAAAATTCTAAGGCAGAGGACTGCGAAGTGCCTCTGTCATTGAGCGAGACATGTTTCCAGAAATACTGGACGCGCGCTATATAAATTAGCCCCTTACCGATGTATATAGACCAATGCCTATCAACCCATTACTAACACATTATAAAACTTAGCACTAGCGTACCGCGTTGTCAGTCGGTGGCAGAATTCTCTACAAAAAGTCTTGTTTCGACTGGGCATCCAAATTACGTGTTTCGCCAAATATATGTATTTTTTTTTTGTATCAGTGAGAGGCCGACAGCCAGGTTTGATTTGACGAGACACATTTACTAACGTTCCTCAGAATGGCTATGAATCCAGTTTAGGGTACTTAGTGAAGCCTACCCCTCTCCGGGGAAATGCGCGTACATTAAAACAATGTAAAGTATTCTGCAGTCAATCGGTCGAATGGGAGAGGTAACCTCTACTAATGTTTTGTTGATACGACATAACCTTAGACATTGCAAGGAAACATTATAGTTCAAACGGGCCCTAACTTGTAGCGAGTATTATTCGGTTCAGCCTTCCATAAGCAGTGTCTTAGTGCAGTGTCTTGGTAAGGTTTGTCTAAAGTCAGATTAGAGTCATTGTTGTAATCAGTCTGTTGGTATGTCTAAAGCACACTCTATAGGAAGGCTTTCTCCGTATCCCTAGAACCTTAACACAGGTGTCGTTTACCTCGTTTAAGTCAGAGAGGGTAATAAGGTAGGATAATACACACAACACTCACTCATTAGTTTACCAACACACACACATATTAACACTAAATTAATCTAACTTATATTTAACTTAATAAGTAATAATGGCTATCCTAAGTGTCACAACGGACCACAAGTCTGCTAGTTTATCTAACACCACCCTATAGCTTATGGCGTATAACCATGTCCGAGACATAGCCTCCTTCAAACCTAACTCGGTTAACTAGTTCCGTTCACCTCCGAGCCCTAACACCGAGTGACGCCAACGCCTTAATCGTCGAGCCTCGCCGATTTCCAACAGATGTTCCGCACTATAAACTTCAATTTGTACCTTGACGGACGGCCGAGGTCCAGTGCCAGGCTACGCGCTTCACTCGCCGAGCATGGAACCCCAATATGTTAGACGACTCACAGTCGTCGGACCCTTTTTTGTGTAATTTCTTAATTGTTTTAAGAATTCGCTTGAGTTTTTTCTAAGGTGATTTATCGCAAACAGATGAGTGAGAGCGTTTTCAGAAATCAGATTCTTTCTTATTTGGTTAACGCCTGGCTATTCAAGAGACAGTTTTTGATTTTTCTAAATGTCTCACAACATGTGAAACGTTTCGAAACAAAATAAATATTTTGTATTATTAAGACTGATGTACCATCACACAAGTGACAATGCAATTTGTGTTATTTGGCCCCAGAAACAAATTGTCAAGTCCAGCTTTAATACTATTAAAATATCTACATAGCACGGGTGATGAAGGGTTCACTAAGCCCACTATAGCGTCTACCCCAATGTCCACTGTACATCTGAGGGACTGGTTTTTTACTAATGAGTAGAGTCGAGATTTCTCAGTCTCTCTAACTCCGTCAAGGATGCTGCATCGTGAGGGTTGCACTAGAGTATTCGCGGGTCCAGATTACTGATAAATAAACCTTCCAATGAACTTACCCCGCTCAATGCCACGTAAACTTGGCTTTTTGCAAAAATACGTTTGCCAACGTTTACAACAGCCTTGTCTAAATTGCAGATTTTTTGTTGAAAGTTTCCTCCCCGTTCATGAAGTCGAGTGAGTACTTCTGTTATTGCTGTCTGAATTTGTGCTGGTTCAGATTGTGCTATATACTTCGCAATATACTATTGAATAATCAATACAGAGGTATAAAATGGATATGATAAGGCCGTGGACGCATGCCATCGTTAGGTGTTCCTGGCACCCACATATGTAGTGTACGGCATGTGACCACGGCTTTATCATGACCATTTTGTACCTCAGTATTGATTAACTTTCTGTCTATTACATTTTCTTATTTCGCACTTTTCAAATCCCTTTTATTACGTAGTCGGGTCACAGTTTTTTAAACTTATTTCTTGTTGCAAAAAGATTCATTATTTTTTGCTTTTCAGGTTTTTCGAAGGTTTCATTGTTTTTGTTAAAAAGATTTTCTAGTTTTTGTCGATGAAAGATTTTTGTAGAGCAGTGTAACCACTCATAAATTTTATCACAGTAGTCGCTAGAGAGGTGTCTATAGAAAACAAGCAACGTGCATTTGGACAACATCATGTTTATTTTGTATCGATTTACATGAAATAGCAATTCTACTAACAAGAAAATCACAGAAGAGCAAATTGCAGCAGTACAATAATGTAACTAATCAGTAGACTCGTCAAAGAAATCGGTAAAGAGGCGTCTATAGTAAACAGTCCACACGCTGTCATCTTACTGACGGTCCGGTTGGCTTGTAGAACGCGCTTGCAGAGATATTTGTCGCTGTCTGTAGGGATATAAAATACAGGGTTACTTGTTATTCGACGTATATCCGTCAGGTGCTGATAGGGGGCCAAAATGCAACAAATTGAACCCCCAATATGTATGGCTGAAATTCAATCGTTTTGAAATGTTTGAATTTTAATGTTTTGTCGATATTTACCCAAAAGTTGACATTTAATTCTTAGTAAAAGAAAACTACATATGGAATGGGTACCATGTGAAAATTGTATTGTAACTGGCTCTTCAATTAAACTATGACCATACTTATAATTTCGAATAAATTTCAAAAAAACTATAAATACAAATATCTCGAAAACAATTGAATTTCGGCCATACATATAGGTTCAATTTGTTGCATTTTGGCCCTACTATTAGCACCTAACAGATATACGTCGATCTAAAAGTAACCCGGAATAGTTGAGGCTAGCTAAAACTATTGGATTATCGTTTCTAATTAATTGAAAGCCATCTAAAACGATTTCGCTGTCAATGTTTTCTTACCTCGATAGTTCGTCTGCATAAGGCGCTGTATGCACGCTGACGCAGCTTCCTCTATAGACATGTAGAACTTCTCACATTGCACGCTGGTTATCATTATTAATACCAAATCTTTTATAATCATTCCGGTAACTATTGCGACGGCACCCCATTGGCACTGGAACCAAACAAAGTGTTATTGGATTGCGTTTGATTTTTTTTTTAAATACGCTAGTTTAAAAAAAATAATGATTTCTTTCATTCTAGGCTTCATAAGCAAAGAAACGATAGCATACCTTATGCAAATAAGGTTCCACTTCCTGATTTTCAGGATTTTGAAAATATTGTAATTGTGTTTCAAACAAACATAAACTACGGATGAATGTGCTTACTGTTTCACATAGTATCTGGAAAAGAAAAAGTACCTGAAGAAAGAAATCGCAACAAGGAACGACTTATATGTCTATTTTACTAAAATAATCCTATAGTTAGGAATGTACGCGAGCACAGACTTACCAACAAACGGAAACATTTTTTAAACAGATTGTAAGCTTCTAAAATTATTTGGTACAGCTCAAACATTTTTTGACAATGATTATTTGTAACTTCTATATTTTCATTTTTAGGGTGAAGTACATCGTTAATCCACTGTTCAAGATATTTTGTCAACAATGCCATAAGACGAAAATAATAAACTAAGTTCAAATTTAGGGCAAATACATTTAAATTCATGCAAAAGTCGGCAAAACTAATAAAAAAGAATAAACCAGAATAAGTTGCGACCAACAAAACAAAACTACAGACTGTGGTCAAAAGTGAAATCCAATTCCAGACGACGTAAATTTGGATAAAATTTTGCATCTTGATGTTTCTATGAATTCCTTGGATTCTCAAAATAAGAGAAATGTTGGTTCGACCATGAACACTGTTACAAATGAGCAGCAGTACGTAACTAAAGAAAATTAAGCTGAAATAAATAAAAAACATGATTCTTTCCTCAGCAGTATTGAATGCTTCAGCGACATATCTGGATTTATGGACAGATATTGTTAGATAGAGACAGAACAGATTGCAAACAAAAATGATGATAAACAGTAATATGGATTTCTTCTTATCACAGGGAGTGATATAACTATCTCTTATTCTGTATTTCGAAGAGAAGAATACAGAGAGCATAATGTTGAAAGGTTGAACTATCTTTCGGATGTCTTCGTCCAATTTACTGTTGGTTACCAGTTTAAGTGGACGATTTGAGATTTCCAACATGATTTCTACAAACGTTGTTACACCTTCAGCTAATAGATTACTAATAACCTTTTTTTCGTCAGTAGGTGCATGTTGAAATTCTATTTGTTCAAAGTCTTACATTAATCATGATTGTATCAAACAAAAACATTAATCATGTATCAGCCTGTAGTTATACTTTTATGTAATTTTTCAAATAACATAAACTATTCCTGCGTTTAAAAAATAAAATATATTTTATTTCTTTTACAAAAAGACGTATCTTTGTCAACTTCAGCATGACGATTCAATGATAATGGTAAGGTTATCGGGGACCCCCTTAATCTTGCTTTAAGTACTTTTAGAGTTGCCAAGTCGCGCTACAGAGCATCGGTTGAAAAATCTAAGGGTAATTTACTCCGGAAAATTGTTGATAAACTTGATAAGGAGGGTCCGTGGTCTCCTTTATACCACGAGTTCAAGCCGTACGTTCAGAACATTAAAGTAAATAATAAACATACCACCGGCATTGAAGAAACAACTGATGTTTTGCTTAATTCTCTAATACCAGACGATTCATCAGTAAATGATAATGAATACCACCAACAGATTAGAGCGTGGGCCGCGGTGCCACCTGAATCACCGGAGTCAGACCTTCCATCCACTGACGAATTCATAAACATTGTCAAGAGACTACCTCTCAAAAAATCATCCGGTGAAGATAAAATATCTAATAGAATGATTATAGAAGCGTGTAAAACAGCGGGCGACGCGATCTTATCCGTATATAACCGATGCTTTGCAGAAGGTATTTTTCCTCGAATATGGCGACAATGCTTTATACGCATTATTCCGAAGAGTGGCGATAAGCCCCCGGATGACCCTAAGTCCTACCGGCCCATAACACTACTTCCATCTTTGGGGAAACTCTTAGAGCGACTAATCGTTCCGCGCTTGCTACTGAATGGACCTAAATTTCATATTAATCAATTTGGTTTCACCATTGGTAAATCCACAGCCGACGCGGCTCTCTCTTTCCGTAAAATTGTTAACTTATCGGAACATAAATACGTGGTTGGAATCGTTCTCGACATATCTGGCGCTTTTGATAACGCATGGTGGCCGATGCTACTACTTAAAATGAAAACCCGTGGTTGCTACAAAAATATCTATAATCTGATTCTTTCGTATTTTCTAAACGGCTCCGCGAAACTCAAACTTGGACATCATTCCATTTCTAAGTCTCTAACCATGGGATGTCCTCAGGGCTCAGTTATCGGTCCATATGTATGGAATTTTAGCTACGACGATTTCCTCGCGCTTCCGCTCCCATGCGGCTGTTCATTAATCGGTTACGCGGACGATGGTTTACTGCTCATTGAGGCAAGCACTCGGGCTGGACTCGAGAACTTGGCTGACACATGTCTACGTTTAATATCACAGTGGGGCGATCGAAACCGTCTGACCTTTGCACCGCATAAAACCTATCAACTTATTTTAAAAGGAAATCTAAAATCCTGGCCTAGTATTAAATTTAATAACGTACCCGTTAAAAGAAAAGAATCCGTGTGCTACCTCGGTATGCTACTAGAAAGGAAATTTTCATTTATTGATCATATAAAAACAGTAGGTGAAAAAGCAAAAAAGAACTTCTACGCCTTGACGAGAATATCCAAAGCTACTTGGGGTTTCTCATTTCAAACCTTAAAAACTATTGCTTACTTTACTTGGGTTGTATGTGCTACGGGGCACCTGTCTGGGTTGACAGGGCCACCATAGGGGTGGTACGCCGTAAATTGCTGCAAAGCCAGCGTTTGGCTTTGATATTCTTATGCAAGGCGTATAGGACGGTTAGTACTGAAGCCTTACCGGTGCTGGTGGGTGTTCTCCCAGTCGATCTAGAGGTGCAGCGGCGTGCTGCAATGTACTACTACGCTAGAAAGATCACGGACCCAGAGTTTTTACAGCATCGCGACCGTGCTAAGATGAATGAAGAAAAAGAATGGCAATGTGGGTGGGAAAATTCCATTAAAGGCCGACACCTCCACCAGTTTTTTCCATCCGTTCGTGAGCGGCTGGATAGGACATGGCTGGAGGTGGATCATTGTGTTGCCCAATTTCTCACAGGTGATGGCAACTTTAAGAGTAAATTATTTTCCTTTAGGCTTGTGGCTTCGCCTTTATGTCAATGTTCTACAGCCGACTATGAATACGAACAATCCGCACACCACATCTTATGGGAGTGTATTCTTTGGCAAACTGAACGCAATATTATGTTAGATAGTATTGAGGTTACATCTGGAGTAGTTTACTACACGGACCTTGTAGAAACCAGAACATATTTCCGTGCTTTCAGGCGATTTTGCCATACCTATTACTGGAATCAAAAGTAGCTCACAATTTAGGCCCCATTAGTTTTTAATTAATATATAATCCGTGGTGCTTGACAACTGGGCTTAACCCAGTTGTATATGTCCTTGGTGCCTATTGGCCTAGCTCTATTCTGTCTCCTGCTTGAAAAGGAGGGAAGTGGAAATTATATATATTTATTTTCCTACTCCTCCGCTGTACTTTTCTGATTAAATTCGTTGCAGGATCCAAGACAGTTAAATCGTTTCTCCGGGACTCGTCGGGTTTCATTGGCTCGGCGTTTTTCTGGTGGTTGCCACTGTTGATTCTGGCTTTCAGGAGTTGCAGTGGTTGGGAATGTGTGACGGGCTTGTCCCAAAAAAAAAAAAAATCCATGCTCGGCGAGTGAAGCGCGTAGCCTGTCACTGGACCTCGGCCGTCCTTCCGTACGTCTGTCGGTCGGCGGACGTTGTCTCAAGGGCCACAATGCTGGACGGTTGAAGTTTTCACGGATTAAGTATTTACTTTGCTGGTAAAGTAGCAAATAATACAAATTAAAGTTTCTGGTACGGAACCCTTGGTGTGCGGGACCGACTCGCGCTCGGCTGAGGTCTAACTGTTGGAATTCGGCGAGGCTCGACGATTAAGGCGTTGGCGTCACTCGGTGTTAGGACTCGGGAGTGTACGGAGCTAGTTAACCGAGTTAGGTTTGATTAGGCCGGATGCTACGTCTCGGAGATAACTATACGTCATAAGCTATAGGCGGTTGTTAGATAAACTAGCAGACGTGTGGTCCGTTGTAACCCTTAGGATAGCCAATATTATTTATTAAGTTAAATATAAGTTCGATTAATTTAGTGTTAATATGTGTGTGTGTGTACGTTGGTGAAATAATGGGTGAGTGTTGTGTGTATTATCCTACCTTATTACTCTCTGACTTAAACGAGGTAACCGATACCTGTGTCTAGGTATTCGGAAAAAGCCTTAGACATAGCCACAGACAGAATACAACAATGACTCTAATCTGACTTTAGATAAAACTTACCAAGACACTGTACTATGACACTGCTTAATTATGAAAGGCTGAACCGAATAATACTCGCTACAAGCAGGGCCCGTTTGAACTATAATATTTCCTTCCAATGTTTAAGGTTATGTCGTATCAACCAAACATTAGTAGAGGTTACCTCTCCCATTCGACCGACTAACCGCAGAATACTTTAAATTATTTTGATGTACGCGCATTTCCCGGGAGAGGTGGTAGGCTTCACTAAGTACCCTAAAATGGATTCATAGCCGTTCTGAGGAACGTTAGTAAATGTGTCTCGTCAAATCAAACCTGGTTTTCGGGCCTCTCACTGACACAAAAAATAATATTTGGCGAAACACGTAATTTGGATGCCCAGTCGAAACGCCCCAATGCCTGACAAGAATGTCCGCATGGCTGTTGATTACACTGCAAGCTTCCTCTAAATGGGGTTAGATTAAGGAAATGCGAGGTGTCGAGTTCCAAAACCCACTTCGGCGCACAGCAAGACTTTTTGTAGAGAATTCTGCCACCGACTGACAACGCGGTACGCTTGTGCTAAGTTATATAATAGTAATGGGTTGATAGGCCGATGTAAGGGGCTAATTTATATAGCGCGCGTCCAGTATTTCTGGAAACATGTCTCGCTCAATGACAGAGGCACTTCGCAGTCCCCTGCCTTGGTATTGTGTTAGACATGCTTGACTGTAGGGAACGTGTACTGTTGTGACCCCAGCAGGTTCTCTCTAGGCCTATGCACGTTAGGATCGACGGTATACGTACGATGTACATATGGGCGCCAAACCATTATTTGGTATGGTTTTGCTTGTTTTAATAATTATCTTGTATTTAATTTGACTTTCATGTTGAATTGGATTAATGTTAGCGATTCCGTCTTATTTAAAAAATATTGTAACATCCTGTTTGGTTTCTATAAGTATTTAACTTGTTAACTTCCTTTTTATTTATTTTAAATATTGCAATATTCTGTTATTCTTTAAAGAAATATTGTAAGTTCTGTTGGATTTTAATAAGGCTTTAATTTGATAGGTAGCTTCTTTTTATTTCATTTAGCATCCAGTTATATTTAAATAAGAAGTTACTTGACAATTTCCGTATTACTTATGTCTGAGTTAAAATTATAAAGATTTATTCTGTTACCTTCTCTTTAATGTTTCCCGCCTTTTTTGTGTAATTTTAACATCCACTGCCAACTTCATGATGTCATTTTCTGTGTATAAAAACCGATGTAATACGAATTTAAGATCATTCTTAATTCTTTGGCTGTTCGTGAAATAAACACCTTGGACTCAAGTAAAGTATTTCTTTGTTGCTACTATAACCTTGAACTATTGCATTTTACTGTTTGTGTGGATATATTGCTGAAAATTATGTGTGATTTCGACAACGACGGCGATCCTACGCCGACAGCAGCGGTGGGATCCAGCTCACCCCTACTGAAGTCTTCTGGATTCCGGGTCCGCAAACCTGTGCCGACCCAACTTTCTCGACGGAGCAAGTGATGAGTCCGTGACGTCCATCACGAAGCAAGCCACATTAAGCGCCGTGACTGCAGCGCTGTCTGCTACCCCTACGCCTTCACGGGATCGTGGCAATTTCTACCTACCGCCATTCTATCCCGATGTGCGCTCTGACGACATCAGGGTCTTGTGTGCCAATGTTGACGACACCATTTCAACTATTGGCATATCGCCACAAGAAGCTCGCATGAAATACTGCAGCTGATGGGAGGAGCGAAGACCTGGACCTTGGGAGCAAGTCAAGCAAGATCTTATCCAGACGTTTGGCGAAGAGTTCCGGTATGCTGACTACGTCCAGAGGTGGCGTGACTACACGTCGGAGCAGGCGGGCAGCTACGCAAACTTCGCAACCATGGTATGGATGTTGTTCAAGTGAGTGCGGCCCAAAGCCACGGATGCTCAGGTATGGCGCTTTTATTACTGGTATCTACCCTGCTTTTGTGAAATGTGAATTGTTGCGTAATACGCGCCTGACTCTGCCCAAACTAGTCTGTCTTAAAAACTTTTCGTAAACGCGACCTACTGAAAACTGTTAGTAGGTACTGAGAGAAATAATTCTATCAAAATACCCCGGCTTTCGGCAACCCCAGAATCATCGCGCCATTTATCAACTTGTTTCCATTGTTAAAAACCTGGTCACCTTAACTGTGACGGTAAGGAAAAATCTACAGCTTAAAATTCTAATATTTCCGCTAAACCAAACTCCTTGATTACATCAGACGATCAAAAGACAGTAGAATGTGATTATTGCCATAAAAAGGGTAGTTCAGAAAAAAAAATAGTTGCCGTAGAATGTGATTATTGCATAAAAGGGTAATGCAGAAAAATCTGGTTGCCATAGGCAAAATGATCAAAGATCAAAAATGACCGATTAAAAATTGAACTTCGATATTCTAGATTTATTTTTTTCTATAACTACCGTCAAAATTAAAACTCAAAATCGACCGATCAAAAGTAGAAATTCGATATTCTAGATTTCTTTTTGTTTCATAACTACCCTCAAAATTAAAACGATTTTGATCGTTTGCGGATTTCTGTCATTAGTACTGGTTCGATTCCAGTAACATGAATTTTGTCATGTAGAATTAGAAATGTGAACCTTATTTGTTAACAACAATGTCCGTTCATATTAAAATAGATTTTGAGCACGATTTTTGGGCTCACTCAGTCTGTTTATTAGCTTGCTAATAATTGTTATAGATAATTGTGGGTAATCATAAAAAATATTTTGGTAATTTTGAGAGATCTCTCTTATTTTTGGATCTGGTTTAGTTTTTGACCTTGATACACACGCTAGTTATTTAGGTTATGGTAATTTTCATTCAGCGACAAAATTGTTTCACTTTACTCATCTAAGTATGTGAAAGACTATGCTGGGAGCCGGTACCATTCATATAAGCTCGTAACGGCTGTAGTCTAACTATTAAAATTTCCGTCAGTTCTTGTATGGCAGATTCTTTTAAGTAGTACCAGAAAATTACACCGTTTGTACGTTTCAGTACAAATCAAAATTTGATATTGAGTATAGGAAAAGTGATGCGATTTACTTATGCCAGTTTTTATTTAGTCGAAATCTCAATGCCATTTTCAATATTTTCTATACTATTTACTTTCT
The DNA here is from genome assembly GCA_947578705.1 of Lacanobia wlatinum. Taxonomy (NCBI): domain Eukaryota; kingdom Metazoa; phylum Arthropoda; class Insecta; order Lepidoptera; family Noctuidae; genus Lacanobia; species Lacanobia wlatinum. The sequence goes on from OX388040.1 coordinate 6,305,913, forward strand.
GACTTTGAATAGAACAAAAACAGGACTCTGTTTCTGATACAATTCCGTAAGGTAAGGTTTTGCTGTCAGTTTAACCACAGTCAACGCTGTGACTGACGGATAACCTATCGTATAATGCAGTGACTGATAGTTGCATGAAATTGATTGACGAAAATCTGAATATTTCACTAGTCACGACTTTTAAGTGAATGGGTCTGTTTTCATATGTTTAACGAAAGGGTAATAGTTCAGTCTTTGTCCTTTTTCGAATTCGGTCTAACAGACAATGCTATATCGTCACGTATTTGAGAAATAGTGTCTAATGTCGATTAAATTCCATCAATAATGACTTTTGGAATTGAGTGACGTTTGCATGAGCGTGTGATGGGCGCCTTAGACCAGAATAAACTGTTCAGACGCAAACTTCATATCCTAATATATAGAATTGTTCCGTTACTATGTGAGGGACTGACAGACAACGCACAGTCGAAACTACTATTCGTAGTAATCTAAAATTTGGCATGTAGGTTCCTTGGAAAGGGCAGGGGAGCAGTAAGAGAGAATTTCCCAAAATTCCCACGGGAACGGGAAAAAGAGGATATGCGCGAACGAACTCACGGGCATAAGCTAGTGCTCCCCGCACTAAGAGAATTTCCGGAAATTCCTATGGGAACGGGAAAAAGGGGATATGCGCGAACGAAGTCACGGGTATTAGCTAGTAGAAAATAAAAACTTGTAAACATTATTCATCATCTGCCTGGTCTTTTCATAGCTATTATTGGGGTCGCCTTCCAGTAAAACTGGATTCAGCTGAATGCCAGTACCTACTTGTAAATATTTTTACGATGGTTATAATTAGACAACATTTGAGTTAGTCTTTACTTGTCAATAATTTGAAGTCTTACTTGTCAATTAATTGACATTCTTTAACGGGTATAATCTATAATCTCTACGGTCCCAGTGGAACCTTTTGTTCCCCTTGTGTTTATAAAACTATGGCACTGTTATTCGAGATTTGCAGTTGGTTTCATCATCACATCAGCTGAAAGATTCAAGGTCGATTCTTTATGGTAAGCCTGACGTTCCTTTTGGCTCACATACGGGGTGTATGAATGTCACCTACCCTCTGGATTTAGAGGCTTCTCCAAGGGTCGCCACACCAACCAGTATTGTGCTTGTTATCGTTTATTTTTATTTTGTTTACCGTTTCAAATTGTACAAGAATGTTACCCATGTTGTTGCATTTTCGCCACTGTGTGTTAAGCTCTCGTATGCAAATTTAGGATGGACGAACGATCATTTCGAGATATGTTTTAACACGGTCAAAGCTCGAATCAGACCCTTTCGAAAAAGTGAATTTGTCGTAATGCATAAGCATGACAAACATTAATGACTATATTTTACCTAAATATGAAGTTTCTAGGTATAGAAGTTCTGAGAGAACTGCCAAATAATTTCTATAAGCTAAGCCATGTGATTTTATGGAGATGTTCCGAAAAGATCGCTGGTCATAATTTATTTATTTTTGAAACCGACCGTATGGGCGGAGGTTTTATTGTATTAACAAGTTCCACTTTCCCACCTATTACGCTGGCTGGCCACCATGCGTATCCTTTTTCCCGGTCTAAGAGCTGATCCTATGCGGGTGATGCCATGAAGGGATATGGCTAGAATCAAGGCGGGTGATGCTAGTTAGGGGGCTATATCCTAGGCGGGTGATGCCATGAACGAATATGGCTAGATCCAAGGCGGGTGATGCCGTTTATTTTATGTGATTTGTGTGAATCGGTACACTGTGTTAATATAAAATAAATGTGTAAATTTCCTGTTCGAACCTATCCAAACTATCCCTCCTTAAGCGTTGATTGATCACCAGCGTATCCTTTATCCCGGTCTAGAGCTGATCCTATGCGGGTGATGCCATGAAGGAGTATGGCTAGATCCAAGGCGGGTGATGCTAGTTAAGGGGCTATAACCAAGGCGGGTGATGCCATAAGATATGGCTAGATCCTAGGCGGGTGATGCCGTGTAGGTAATAATGCCGATTTCACATAAAATGTTTTATGCTGTGTAATTTAGGCTAAACCTATGTGGGTGACGCCGATATGTGATTGATGCATGCTTATATTTGATGCTGTGTAACTGAGGCTAACTCTAAGTGGGTGACGCCGATTTGATGCCTAAATATTTGTGTTTGATGCTGAGTAATTAAGGCAAACCTTTTGTGGGTGACGCCGATATGTGATTGACGCCGATTTGATGCATATTTGTGTAATGTTTGGTGCTTTGTTGTTTAAGCTAACCTGATGAGGGTGACGCCAATTTTATGTATGATACTGGGTATACTGTATACAATTTTTTTGTATAGGTACCAGATATTGTAAAACATTTATTTGAAAAGAGTAACTATGGAGTTTCTTGTCCGTTCTTCTCCATAAGAATCTACCTTTCCGAATGGACAGTAGAGTCATTTTATTATTTTATTTTAAATGTTAATGATAACGTTCAAAAGTACCGTTTAATGGCCTAATAGAAATAAACGTTTTGACTTTGGCGTTGGATGTGAAATGTTGTACAGCGCAGAGAACGCGCTGGATCAGAATGGCCGTATGGGCGCCAAACCATTATTTGGTATGGTTTTGCTTGTTTTAATAATTATCTTGTATTTAATTTGACTTTCATGTTGAATTGGATTAATGTTAGCGATTCCGTCTTATTTAAAAAATATTGTAACATCCTGTTTGGTTTCTATAAGTATTTAACTTGTTAACTTCCTTTTTATTTATTTTAAATATTGCAATATTCTGTTATTCTTTAAAGAAATATTGTAAGTTCTGTTGGATTTTAATAAGGCTTTAATTTGATAGGTAGCTTCTTTTTATTTCATTTAGCATCCAGTTATATTTAAATAAGAAGTTACTTGACAATTTCCGTATTACTTATGTCTGAGTTAAAATTATAAAGATTTATTCTGTTACCTTCTCTTTAATGTTTCCCGCCTTTTTGTGTAATTTTAACATCCACTGCCAACTTCATGATGTCATTTTCTGTGTATAAAAACCGATGTAATACGAATTTAAGATCATTCTTAATTCTTTGGCTGTTCGTGAAATAAACACCTTGGACTCAAGTAAAGTATTTCTTTGTTGCTACTATAACCTTGAACTATTGCATTTTACTGTTTGTGTGGATATATTGCTGAAAATTATGTGTGATTTCGACAACGACGGCGATCCTACGCCGACATACACGTGTCATTTTCCCTTTTGCAGTCCTCTTGTCTTCTTAGCTTCATACATTGTAATCTCTTTATTGTTCCATAATTATTTATTATTTTACGTATGTATACTAACCGTGAATTCCCAATCTTAACTTCACCTTGCATCCTCTCCTTGTCCCTGGCCTCAAAGGTCAAGACAAGACAAGGCAAGGCAGTAGTTTTTGGGAATTCATTTCGTACTATCGGTGGAAGAGTGTCCAGTCTGGAGGCGAGCTCTACAGGGCCAGGCGGAAGGCCAAGGGGCCTGGCCCTCCCGACCTTTGGATGGGACCGAAATTAGCAATAAGGATAATTCTAAGTTAAACAAAAATTTTATCAGCCTAGGGTAACTTAGGAACAGTCACAATGGCATCGCGGTTATATTTAGAAAGACAAACAAGAAACCTTTTTTTAGTCTGTGGCAAGATCTAAAAAGATTCTTAGCGCTATTTGTGATAACTTATTAATCCTTTCATCATGCAAAGTAAAGAAAAAGTACAAAAAAAGTTAGCTAAGCTATTAAAATATGGAAGAAGCAGAACACGACATTGGTGGCAAAAGAGCAGAACACGCTCACACAGTCCCCGACGTTAAAATAGGATAGAATAGAATACTCTTTATTATGTACAATCAAATCAAATCAAATCGTATATTTCAAATAAACCATTTACTTTTAAATTGTCAAGGTCGGTCAGTCCAAAAAGATGAAGCTATTTGCACGTTCCAAAGCGTAGATCTCTATGGAGAAGAACGTGCAAGAAACTCCACGGACACTCTTTTAAAAATAATAAATTGTTACAAAGTTTTGTTTACATCAAGTTGAAATTATACAAACATGTGAGAACGATGTAAAAGTCGAGCAGGATAAAAGCGTCCGGGAAAAAAGGAACAAATCAAAGAAATATTTAAAATAAACCATGGCAACTGAGAAATGACCAGTCTCAACTGACAGCGCCCGTTCACGAACATGACCCATGCGCTAGCACCATTCGGCTCAACCATTTTGAAGGGAGCGAAATGATCCAACACATACGCCACCATCAGCCAGACTTTTGTGTGAGCATGACACTCCCAACCGCCAGGGTACATTCAAGTAAAAAAAAAAAACCTAAAACTGATAGCTATAGCTTTAGTTTAAGGTACACAGTACTCACACATATGCCGTTAAAATGGATGAAATTATACAATGCTAAATAAATTGAGTCTATATAATGCAAATATTGTTTTTTAATAATCTTCAGCCGATCCAACAATGTTTCCAAATGTTAACAGATTATTTTGTGCGCCCTAGTGTCTGTGGAGCAGGACCAGCATTCAGCCAAGCATTTTTATCTTCAATATAATCCCCCAACTTATAATAATGCTTGCCTGCATAGTGTGTGTTTAATACAAGATTTAATTTTTGTCTCAATAAGTTCTAATATATGGGGAGGTATCTTATTATAACATTTTAAACAGTACCCCATAAAAGATGAGGCAACTTTAGCCAGTCTGAAACCTGACCTGTCCACCCGGTTCAACTAATTGGTCCCTATTTCTAGTACCATAATTATGTCTGTCGCCTCTTTTACCAAAAAGATATAAATTCTTTCTGACATACATGATATTTTCGTAAATGTATTGACAAGGTACCGTCATGATGTTAATATTCTATGTAATTAAAAGTGTAAATTTATATATACACATCAATTTACACTTTTAAATATTTCTATAAAAAAATAAAAAACTTTTAAAAATATAAATAATAGTAGCCCACCGGTATCGGGAACAAGGTCCAAGTTACCGGTGGTCAGGGCTTCCGAGAGAGAAACCTCCTCACTATACGCGCCGTGTCCAGGAGTACTGCTTTCTGGATCAAGCCCTTGATCCAGCTGCCCAACGAGAGCCTCTTGAGATGTTGGTCGAGGCTCTTGGCAATTATGACATTGGCCGTCACGACTATCGGCACAATGACTGCTGTGTTCACATCCCACATGTCGACAACCTGGCGAGCCAAGTCAAGATTCTTAGTTTTTTTACCTTTCCCTGCTTTCACGAGGTTCTCGTCATGAGGGACTGTTATATCAACAATCATTGCGCGACGTTCTAGTCGGTCTACCACCACTATGTCAGGCTTATTGGCAACAATAGTCCTGTCAGTGATGATAGACCGATCCCAAAACAACGTGCAATTGCCATTTTCAAGAACTGGGTCGGGCACATACCTGTAGTACGGTACTTCCGATTCACAAGATTGTATTTAAGAGCAAGTTGCTGGTGGATAATCCTGGCTACAAGGTTGTGCCTGTGCAAATAGTCTCCGTTAGCCAGACTAGAACAACCAGAAATAATGTGGCGGATGGATTCCCCAGGTCGGTGACATGCCCGACATATGTCAACCGTACCATCCTTCACAATGTATTTCCGGTAGTTGTTCGTCATCATAACTTCGTCCATAATCGCACAGACAAAACCTTCGGTTTCCACAAAGAGGTTACCAAAACGCAGCCAGGCTACGGACGCTAAGAAGTCTACATCGGGCCCATGTAGGACCTGATAAAAGCGTCCGTGAAGCTCCTTGCTCTGCCATACCTCCCTGCGGTCGTTAGCATCTAATACCACAGGTTTGCGCCAGTTGTCGTTAGCCAAGGAGAGCGCGGTAAGGCCTTTGTCCACCACTACCACATCTTGATGCATACCCACGTCGGCCACAAGGGAGTATTCCCTAAGGCTGCATACCTCGCGGTTGTGCAGGGTCTTAGCATTTAAGAAGCCACGACCCCCGCACTTCCGCGGGATATACAGCCTCATCACCGATGACAGTGGGTGATGCATCCGATTTGCGATTTTCGGATTTTTATTATTATTATTATAGTGTAGACAGAAAACATAGATGAGAAACATTACAAAGGGTGACATAATGGGCGTCCTTATCGCTAAAAGCGATCTTTTCAAGACAACCTTTGGATGGATTCTAAAGAGAAAAAGGAGATTAGGACTTATCTGAATGCGAAAACTTCAGAACTCGGACTCCGAGTCCCACCCACACCGAGTCCAGAGCAGCAGAATACCTCTGTCGAATTTTCTACGGACAAAAATGTAGAAGGTAGGTAGGTAGTTTAGGTAGGTGAAAATGATGCTAGACCTACTTTAGATATTCCGTCACGAATGAAGAAAAATGTCGTTACTTAACTACCGTGCTGATACGAGATACCTTTAGTATGGAGATAAAACTTTGTACGAGATACCACAGCTTTGATTCGGCACGAGTTGCCCCAAAAATGTTGATTTTCAACTACCATGCTGGTACGAGATACCTTTATTTGGCTTTGATTTGGCAGGAGATGCCCAAAAAACGTTGTTACTCAACTACTTCTACCGTGTTGGTACGAGATACCTTCAGCACGAAGGTCAAACTTGGCATGCGATACCACAGCTTTGATTTGCACGACTGCACGAGATACCCATGAAAAACGTATGCGATACGTTTTTACCTATTTACATGAATAATTGTTACCTACAGAACACAATATTTTCTCGTACACAAAAACTTTTCAAACCTGCTCATGCCTATGCATAATTCCAAATGTGGAAAATGGGCACACAGACACAGATTATATTGCCCCATTTGGAGGCTCAATTATAAATGAAGAAATGGAAACTATATCAACAGAGAGCTCTAAAATTTCGCGGGTAGGTGTCAAAAAAGTATAGACGTTCGATTTTTTGTGGAAATTTTGGAATTTTATTAAAATTATATTTAGTTAAAATACTGATTAAGTTTAATTCAGTACTTAGTCTACAATCATTATATTACAAGTACTCACGTTTGTGGCTCATATATGTGACATTGTACCACTTTATAAATACCACCTGCCAGCTGTTCACTTCACTGTCACAATAGTTTGTCAGCACTTTACGCAAGATAATGTCTCAGTACGCTGAAGTCCTTGCTGCTCAGAAAAGCCTTGAGGAGAACTTTCTGAAGAAGATGGGCGAACTTGAAGCACAAATACAATGCGCCGGGCCTGCTAAAGCGAACACTGTAGCGAAGATTGCCGATGAGTTTCGTGCGTTCCGTGAGCTCATATTCTCCATGCTTGGTCTGCTGCGAAGTCAAATCAATGAGTGTGCCAAACAAATTGATGGAATGGAGACCAGGCACCGACGGAAAGCATTGATTTTCCAGGGACTTGCTGAAGTGGAGAATGAAGATAGCGTAGCATTAATATTAGATGTGCTACATACGAAGCTTTCCCTCAAAAATGTCACAGCATCCTCAATTAAAGCCTGTCACAGACTTGGAGTCCCCAGCAACGAGCATCATAGGCCTATTCTTGTTCAGTTTGCCAGTTTGGACAATAAGGCCTCAGTCTGGAAGGCAAAGACTGGTTTGAGAGGCTCCAAAATATCTGTTAAGGAGTTCTTAACTAAGGCTAGGCAGTCAATCTTCGGGAAGGCGCGGGAACACTTCGGTATGCGGGTGTGTTGGACTCAGGACGGCGTCATTCACATCAAGACTTCTGATGGCAGTCGGCACAAAATAACTTCCTCCGACGAGCTGAAGCCCTTGATGGTGAAGTATCCCAAGGCGCCGACCGCAAATCCATCTACGAGCGGAAGAAGTGTGGACGCTGCTGGGACCCTGAAATACACGACACGTAAATAACATTATTGTTTGTTTTCTGTTGATATGTTGTGAGTCCCAATGTACAAATATTCCATATGACGGCAGCCATATTGTTAAGCAGCTGCGAGAGACGGCAACTAGATGGCGCTAGTGGAACGTGCACCGGACGCATCATTCACTCTATCCGTCATTTGACTTAAAAGTCTTGATTTCCAATCCAGTAAAATATTGTAACGTTCTCCCTCCACTAGCGATCGCCTTTATAAGGAGCCGCACCATTGAGTCGGCACGCATTCCGCGCGCGCCGCCCGACCGTGACGGACGTCTGCTCCGTGACCCATCGCTGCTCGCTCGCTCGCTGCTCGTCCCGCTCGCCGTGACGTCACTGTGGTCGCTGACTACACATTTTGATCCGACGCTGCCTTTTTCAAGGCAGCCGAGAGATATCTTATTTCCGTTTCGGGTACTGTCAAAAACGTGGTGACCCCTTCAGGGTAAATCCACGTTTCTCGTGGTCACTCGGTGGAAACCTTTCGGTGCCAACGAAGCCGAGTGGGTGTTGACCCGACACACCGACCTAGCCCCTTCAGGGCCTAGGTCAAGTCGGAAGGGTATTGGACCCGCGGCCTTGGGGGGCCTCCTAGTCGCGACCAATCACTTAACCCCGCTCTCTTCCAGCTTCGTCGGTCGGTCGCAAGACCCATAGGGACTCGCTGCACAATAAGATTGGCAGCGAGATCACAAGCTTAGGGCACACCTTAGGTACTCACCTCCCTGTCTACACCCGACAGGGAGGGTACACATCCCCGGGAACTCCCACCCGGGGAGTTAGGTTGCTAGGAGTTTAGGTTTAGGTTCCCTCCTTGCCCCTAAGGCATATGATTCCCCCTCCCTAATCTCTCAGAATGCCTCCCCCTAAGGAGGTGGACGCGATCCTTTGGGATCTCGTCCAAAGACTTATAGAGGACCACCCCAATCAGGAGTTGGTCCGCATCGTCAATTATAGGTTGCATAGGCTGGAGAGCCTTAAAAACTCCCAGCCCAATGTGACTAGCTCCCCACCGCCGCGAGAGTCACTCTCCCCCGTGCCCCCTCAGGGCCCCTCCCCTCCCTCTCCAACTCACGATGACGTCACTGATTTCAGTGACGTCCTCGAGAGTGCCCCGCTCACCTTAGAGCCAGACTCCCCCACTCCCCCCCCCATGGACTACGAGTCCGGTACCGACAACGACTCAGGTACCTCAGACTCTTCCGCCGAATTTACCCTTGTGGGTAAAGGTAAGCGGAAGAAGAAAAGCTCTGCCGCTCAGGAGTCCGCCCCCAAAGCCAGGAAGACAGTAGTCCCAACTGTCTCCCCTCCCTCCCCCGCTGCCACGACCTCCGCAGCCCCCAAAGCCAGCACCTCCCAGCAGGCGTCTCGTCCCCCCAGCCCGATGGCCACTGCCCCCCCGGCCACCCAGTCCGACCCGGCGCTCGCCAAGAAGTCGAAGCCTCCGCCACCCCTCTTCATTCATGAAGCGGCGAAGTGGACGGAGGTTTCGGGCGCTTGTAACGAGCGCCGAATTCAATTCTCCCACGCCCGTGCTGTGGGAAATGGAATTAAGGTCCAGGTGCCTTCTGCCCAGGACTACAGGGAGTTGCATAAACTCCTCGTAGCGAGGAAGGTACCTTTCCACTCGTTCGCCTTCGAGGAGGAACGTCTAGTCCGCGTGGTAGTGAGGAACGTCCCTCACGCCATATCCCCTGAAGAGATCAGTAATGATCTCAAACGCCAAGAGATCCCGGTCGCTGCGGTCCACCGCATGCACCGCCGTGGTGGAGCACCATATAATATGGTGCTCATCGTCTGTAATCCAACAGACGATAAATACCACCCCATCTTCAAAATCTCGAAGATTTGTTTCCTAGAGGGCTTGAAGATGGAAAAGCCCCGTCGTAGCGGTATAGTTGGCCAGTGTCACAACTGCCAACTATATGGCCATTCACAGCGCAATTGCTTCGGCAAGCCGCGCTGCGTCAAGTGCCTGGGCGACCACGGCACCCCTGACTGTCCCCGTCCTAAGGACCACACACAATGCGCCGAACCGCCCAGCTGTGTGCTGTGCGGAGAGGCTGGGCACCCGGCTAACTACCGTGGTTGTCCCAAGGCCCCCAAATCGTCTGCGCCCAAACTGGCAAAGCGTGCAAACGCTCGCCAGCAGAGGGAAGCCCCCACGACCCAACCCCCCGTGGCCCTATACCCTCAGCGCCCCAGCCCTTGGAACGCGCTGAACCATAGGGCTCATTTCCCGGCGCTCGGACCCGCGCCTACCCAGACCCAGGCCCCTACGGCCCAAAAGCCCTCCCCGGCCATCCCGGCCCTCATGGATGTAGCCATACCTCCATTCCCCCGACCATCGGTCGCCGTCGTCGGAGCAGCCGCCCCTCAGGCAGCCACTCCTCCCCCCCCACCACCAAAGGCTACTTCCAAAGTCCCAACCCACCCTATTCCCGCGAATGCGCCTGAAATGGCCATCCATATTAACATGGCCTTCTACAAGGCCTTCTACTCCCCCAGAGCTGTGGCTATGACCGAAGCTCTGAAGGCCTCTGACATCACTGAACACGGTGCCGTATACCGTGAATTCAGTGATGTAGTTCACTTTATTAGCCTCTATGAACGTCTTCATGGCTAAGTCCCCCGCAGTAACATGTAGGTTTAGGCCGAAGTCCCTCCGGATAGGGTACTTCAATTCCAACAGCCTCTCAGGCCAACGCGATGAGATCGCCAAATTCCTCCGCGACCATCGCATAGATCTGCTTCTGGTGCAGGAGACGTTCCTCAAGCCCCATCTTCGGGATCCTAAAATTGCGAACTATCGGTTAGTTCGCAACGACAGGACCCGATGTCATGGGGGAGGAACTCTCATATATTACAAATCGTCCCTATACTGCATCCCCATGGATCCGCCCGCCACCCTAACCGAGCTTGAGGTCTCTGTCTGTCGGCTAGGCATGACAGGCCACAAACCCCTCACGGTCATTTCTGTCTACGACCCTCCCACCACCACTCCCATAGGCCCCTCCCTCAGAAATGACCTCACAACTCTTCTTGGCTTGAGTGACTCCGTCCTTCTGGCGGGGGACCTCAACGCCAAACATCCCTCATGGAATAGCCACACGGCTAATCCCAGAGGCAGAGCTCTGTTCGAGCTCAGCAGCCCCCTCAACTTCGATGTCATCGCTCCGATGCATCCTACTCATTACCCTCACCAACCTAACTGGCGACCCGACGTGCTCGACATCGCTCTCCTCAAGAATGTAAACGGCGGTGGACGAGCTCAACTCGGATCACCGACCGGTTATTCTGGAGCTCACTCCCAGATTCGGTCCTCCCGACCCCTCCCAACCTCCTCCCACCAGAGTGATCACTGACTGGCGCAAAGTAAGTGAAAAACTGAAAGTCACCACGTCACATCACCTGGATAAAATCCCAGATCACATAGAGTCAGCTGCCGACACGGCGGCCGCGATCGGCTCGCTCACGGAACATGTACAGTCAGTCCTGGACGAATGTTCAAGGGAGGCTCCGGCGACGGACGACCGTCGCTGGAAACTCCCGGACGATGTGCGTGAACTGTTGACCGAGAAGAATGCGGCCGTCCGTGCCTACAGCTCTTTTCCCTGTGCTAGTAACAAGGCTTTTATGCGTTACTTACAGCGTAAAGTAAGCAATCGCATCAAAGAGTTTCGTGACAAGCAATGGGATCAGATGCTCAGTGATCTCCAGCCCAACCACCTCGCATTTTGGGAGCTTCAGAGGAAGTTACGCGCCTCCGAGGTTACCTCCATGCCCCCCCTCATCCGCCCCGACAACACACTCGCGTTTAACGACGACGAGAAGGCCGAATGCCTGGCTGACAGCCTAGAGGCCCAGTGTTCCCCAAGCTCGAACCCAGTCGACCCGGCCCACCTCGCCGGGGTGGACGCCGAGGTCGAACGTAGGACCTCCCTCCCTCCCGTCGAGGACCCCGATGACCCTCTCCCTCCCGTCACTCCCGACGAGGTGGAGAAGATCATCGGCCAACTCAGACCCAGGAAAGCCCCTGGGCGCGACGGCATTACCAACAGGGTAGTTCGACTCTTTCCCAAGACTCTGATCGTGTTGATGGCCGCCATCTTCAATGGCGCTCTGTCCAACAACATGTTTCCGCAGCAGTGGAAAGAGGCTATCGTGATCGGCATTCCCAAGCCGGGTAAGCCCAAATCCTCCCCGTCCTCCTACCGCCCCATCAGTCTGCTCAGCTCGCTCGGCAAGATCTACGAGAGGCTTATTTATAAGCGTCTCAAGGATTACGTCGAGCGAAAGAGTCTCATCCCCAACGAGCAGTTTGGCTTTAGAGCCACTCACTCGTGCGTCCAACAGGTCTACCGCATCGTTGAGCATATCAACGGCCGCTATCAACGCGGCTTGATGACGGGAGCCCTGTTCTTCGACATAGCGAAAGCCTTCGACAAGGTCTGGCACAACGGTCTGATATACAAGCTATATCAACTCGGGGTGCCAGATCGTCTCGTGCTCATCTTACGAGACTATTTGTCGAACCGCACCTTTCGATTCCGTATCGAAGGTGCGCTTTCCACCCCCCGCCCCATCCGCGCCGGCGTACCGCAAGGCGGTGTGCTGTCGCCTCTTATTTTCACGCTGTTCACCAGCGATATTCCCCCTGATCCCCAGTCGCAATTAGCGCTCTTTGCCGACGACACGGCCGTTTACTACTCTGGCAAGAGTGGTAAATCCATATCTCATCACCTCCAAAGATCCGCCAACCGCCTAGGCGGTTGGTTTCGGAAATGGAGGATTGAGGTAAATCCCGAGAAAAGTCAGGCGGTCCTGTTCCGCAGGCCGCGGGCTAGACTCCCCCCGATCCTTCCACCGATCAAGATGTTTGGCAAGCCGATCCCTTGGGAAGAGCGAGCCAAATATCTAGGAGTGATCTTGGATAAAAACCTCAGTTTTATGGAGCACATTAAGGCGGTGCGCTCGCGCGCCGCCTTCGCTCTCGGTAGGCTCCACTCGATGCTGAACCACAACAGCAAATTATCCCTAAAATGCAAGCTGCGTATCTACACCACTTGCATTCGCCCCATCATGACCTATGCGTGTGCTACATTCGCCCACGTAAAGTCATACCGGATCCATAGGTTGCAGTCCCTCCAAAACCGTTTTCTCCGGAAGGCCACGGGTGCCCCGTGGTTCGTTCGGAATGAGCGACTCCATGTCGATCTCAAAATCCCGACCATCAAGCAGTTCATGAAACGCCTCACGAAGCGTTTCATCGAATCTGCTGAGAGGCACCAGAACCCTCTTATCGCATCGGCTACCCGATACGCTCCCTCCCAGATTAGTAAGGTCCGCCGTCCACGGCATACCTTACTAGAACCCGATGACCCAATCACCCTTGTACAAGAGAGCTGTAGGGAAACCAGTACTCTTAAACAAGCACACAAACCGCGACCCGCCGCCTTCCGGCCTCGCCGCCGAGGCCCCGCGCGACGTCCCAGTAATAATAGCAATGTTGTTGTTGCTCCCCGTCTTTTGCCTAACGAGCCAGCCCGCGTCGCTGAGCCATTAGCTTTAAACCCCCTAAATAATGTCATGACCCAGCCTGTCCCTTGCTGCCCTCCCGATAACGATGCCACTGAGCCGAGGCCCGAACCCCACAGGGGGTGCCCCCAGTGAGCAGAGTTGTAGGTTTAAGTAATTTTAGGTGCCTTGGCTGGGGGCTTTAGAGTCATTCTGAGGCCACCACAGGCTAGTCCGGTTAAGTAGTAACCACCCGTCTAGAGGTGAACTACGAGTGGTCCGAATCAAAAAAAAAAAATAAAAAATGAGTCGGCACGCATTTCCAACGGATGCGTCTTGGTGCACGGACCACTGTCTCTCGACAGTCAGTACTGCCCGGTTAGTGGATGTGGAACACTGTCTCTGACAATTAGTACTATCCTTATTGCGGTGGGTGCACGGACCACTGTCCCTGACAGTCAGTACTGCCCTACGTGACCGCCCTCACTGCCATTATCATTTGTTTAGTTTATTTTACTTAACTGATATTATTTTAGACTGATTATTTTATTACTATATTATTTTAGACTAATTATCTTATTGCCATATCTGAGTTTTACTTCTGATGTCTGGGCCAAACCCGACACATACATTTGCAATAGTAAAACTAACCTGGTAGTTTTCCCATTTCATATTTACTGATTCTTCGCTTGGTTTGTGCTCCCACTGTTTACTTTATTTCTATTTTGCTTCTTATATGGTTTGTTATTCAATATAGTACCCTCAACAATGTCATATTTATTTACACTGTGACAATTTATGTTTGTATCGACTTGTCAGATTGACATAACAAATGATTTCTTGCGTCAGTTTGACACTTAGTGCACGTTCAGAAACTAATGTTGAATAACAAATTATTACAATTTTCTGTTTGTTATTGTATGGTAAGCCACTGTTTTTTGTGTGTTTTTTTTCTGTCTTTGTTTCGTTCCCACCATATTTTTTTATTTTATTTTTTTTCTTTACTCTTTTTGCGATTGGGAATTTCAGTTTTCTTCTAAATGTTTCTTGTTCTCTTGTGTTTCATGTGTATGTGCTGACCATGTTTGTTAAAATTGTTGCGTTTAGTGTTGGTGTTAGCTGGCGGGTGGTGCAGAGTTATTCGATTTGCACCGTGGTCATTCTGTTTTTAGCCAAAACGTACTTATAAATTTTTATATTTTAATTAGTTTTATTATATATTATATTTCATGCTTATTATTCTTCCACCTATGTCAGACAATGAGTCTTTTTTTTCTGCTAACGAGTCTGCTGCCACTTCAGGCGACTCAAGTTTTTGTTCTCTGGAAGAAACGCTTGGTGACTTTTTGCAACATACTTTCAATGATAAATCTGGTCGGTTGCTGAATGTGTGTCACATTAACGCTCAAAGCGTTGCCAGTCACTACAGCGAGTTGTACGATGCTTTCAATAATAACAACATTCACGCCATCCTGATTTCCGAAACTTGGCTCAAACCGCATCTTCTGTCCACCACTTACCCTCTCACGGGTTTCGTACTCATACGGAATGATCTGATTGGTAAGGGAGGGGGTGGTGTGGCCATATACCTACGCAGTGACTTCCCTTTTAAAATACTTGCTTCTTCTTCTTCAAGCTATTCTGCATCTTCTGAGTTTATCTTCCTTGAAGTTTGCGTCAAAGGAGCCAAAACTGTCATAGGTGTTGTCTACTGTCCCCCCACTGTCGATTGCTTCACTGAATTCGAATCGGTACTTGAATCCTTGGGTTCAGAGTATACACACCACATCATCATGGGTGATTTCAACACAAACCTCCTTGCCCAAAATTCCCCTCGATCCCGTAAGTTTCTCCATCTTGTCGAGTCAGCTAGTCTGCACGTGCTACCCCTCCAACCTACTCACCACAACACTGCGAGTGATGACACCTGGCTCGACCTTATCCTTACTTCGAATCCGTCCCTCGTCTCCTCCCATGGTCAACATGACGCCCCTGGTTTTTCCCATCATGATTTGATTTTCCTTTCCTATATCCTTAAACCTCCGAAGCCTAAGCCCAGGTTTCTGTACAGGCGTTGTTTTGCGAGAATGGACGCTGAAAAGCTTGGAAAGGATGCGTCTGTGGTTGACTGGGAGATCTTAACGAAGGCCACTACGGTTGACGATAAGGTTGAAATTTGCAACAATGTTGTGGTCAACCTATACAACATCCACGCTCCTGTCAGGAAAGTGAAATTGAAACGTCCTCCTGCACCTTGGATGTCGAGAGGTATACGGATGGCCATGCGACGCAGGGACCGCGCGTTCCGTAAGTATAAAAGGGACCGTTCTGATGAGAACTGGACGCTATTTAAGGCATCGAGGAACAGATGCAACCAGATGATACGTAATGCTAAACGCCGCCATATTCTGGAAAATATTTCTTCATCCTCTTCTGCCGATATTTGGAAATTCCTTGGCACACTAGGTATCGGCAAACCGCGACATTTAGACCCTCCCAATTCTATTAACTTAGACGATCTCAACCGACATTTTTCCACTGTGCCTACTATGGATCGTCTCGCCAAACAACAAACTCTAACTCTGATCTCTGGTCTAACGCGTCCTCAAATTGATCCTTTTTGTTTCGTTCCAGTCGAGCCGGGGGAGATCAGAAAAATCTTACTCTCTATCAAATCCAATGCAATGGGATGTGATAATATCACTCGTGGTATGATCATAACTATTCTGGATCACCTCTTACCTGCTATCACTCATATTGTCAATTTTTCATTGTACTCCGGAGAATTCCCATCCTTGTGGCGTAAAGCCTATGTTCGTCCCCTACCTAAAGTCCCCAATCCCACTCTTCCAACCCACTTTCGCCCTATTTCTATCCTTCCCTTCCTTTCCAAAGTGCTTGAGGCCTGTGTCCACAAACAATTCTCAAAGTTTGTGCAGTGCAATTCACTGATAAGCCCCTTACAATCTGGGTTCAGGCCTGGGCACAGCACTGTTTCCGCCCTCCTTAAAGTGACTGGCGATATGAGGGCAGGACTGGAAGACACCAAAGTCACTGTGCTAGTGTTGGTCGATTTCTCGAATGCCTTCAATACCGTCAGTCATGACATCCTATTAGCCATTTTGTCCTCTGTGATGGTCTCTCCGGCTGCACTGGAGTGGTTCGCTTCCTACCTTCAGGAACGTCAGCAGTCGGTTCACGTTGGGGATTCAGCCTCTAACTGGTGTGATTTAGAAACTGGCGTTCCTCAAGGCGGCATTCTTTCTCCTCTTTTGTTTTCTATCTTTACTAATCTCATTGTTTCTGAACTTCAGTGTGCGTATCATCTGTATGCAGATGACCTGCAGTTGTACTGTCAAGGGAAAATTGATGAAATACCAGACATTGTTGACAAAATTAATAGGGACTTAATGGCTATTGAAACCTGGTCCGGAAAATTCGGTGTTGCAGTTAACCCTAACAAGTGTCAGGCGATCATTGTTGGGAGTCCGCGAAGCATCGCTAAACTGAATTTTGCAACTTTGCCACCGGTTTTGTTTGATAGTTCGATCGTTCCATTCAGCACTGACGTAAAGGACTTAGGCTTGCGTATTGATAGCACCCTAAACTGGCGTGCGCAAGTCGCTAGCGTCAGTCAGAGGGTTACGGGAACGCTGCGGGCAATAAATTTTTCAAGCGATACAGAATCGCTTGAAAAATTTATTGCCGTCGACCACAAAAACAATGCTTGTGCAGACCTTAATTTTCCCCATCATCGATTATGGTGACGTGTGTTATTATGACCTGAATGCAGATCTCCTCAACAAACTTGACCGCCTTCTAAATTACTGCATTCGATTTGTTTTCAATCTACGCAAATATGATCATGTCTCTGCGCACCGCTCGCTTCTAAAGTGGTTGCCCATACGTCAGCGCAGAGAGCAGAGGGCTCTAACTACCTTGTTCTCATTTCTTCACTCTCCTAATTCCCCAAGTTATCTAGCCCCTCATTTCCAATACATTTGCGCCAACCACAATAGAAATCTACGCTCATCCCATAATCTTCTTCTTCACTGTCCATCTCACCGTACTGATTTCATTCACAATTCTTTTTTTATACAATCCATTTCTCTGTGGAATGCGCTTCCCCAGGAAATCAGGATGGCAACCAACCGATTAACTTTCAAAGTTAAGGTTCGAGAGAACATTCGTAAGAAGTTGGCAGTAGTATCGTCACAGCGCTAATTTTCTTTTTAATTTTTTTTTTCTCTCATTATTTGTTTGCATAAACTGTTTAAGTGTATTTCTGTATTAGTTTATTAATTTGAGTATATGTTATATTGTATGTATAGTTTATATATATTTATCTTTGTATTCATTTAATCGCGTTTCTGGTTTTTTTTTTTATCCACATTGCACCTACCACTATTATTCTCTTCATCACCCAAAGGTTGACTGGTAGAAAATGCCTAAGGCATTAAGTCCGCTTCTGTACATCTATGTGCGTAAAGAGTTAAATAAATAAATAAATGGAAACTATATCAACAGAGAGCTCTAAAATTGGGGACAAATCCTTGGGAACACTCAGTATCAATTAGAGTTGGCCATTTTAGGCCGTATCATGACTGACCTTATCAAAGAACCAGATGTGGACAAAAGTTATGGTCATCAAAAAATGAAGTGACTCTGTAAAACTTTTAAATGATCTACACAATTAAAAAGAACATGCCAAGGATTGCCCAAATAAAAATATCTTCAAGCACAGGACAAAGAGAAACTAGCAAGGTACACTTCAAAACCAACCTCGTTAGTACACCAGACCACCGGCGGCATGAGGTGGACTGAAGAATTGTATGACACAGCTGTTATTTCACTGATCAGGACCGAATCAAACCCTCCCCGTGAGGGCTGCTCCGCGCGATGCACCCAGCAGGCGGTTGATAACCAGGTACATGCAGGCAACATGTCTACAATGGGTAAATGGTTACCAAATACTCCTGTTACAAATATCCATACAAAATAACAAACCAAAAAAAAAATGTAACTGTAACCGAACTCAACAACATGCGTCTGGTAATTTTTAACTTAATTGATCTAGGGGCTGCACAAATTATCAATCATAGTAAGAATCAATTTATCTGTAAGATATCTTTATTCCGAGAGTCACTAAAACGAAATTCAAAATACCGATTTTCATAATTCCGAATGGTTCAAAATTCCTAATATAACAATTCCGATTTATCATAAATCCTTTTTTTTATAATTCCGACATATCACCCAACTAACACCAAAGCGTTAAAAAAACCTATAAAATACTCGTAAATCAGTTCCATTTTTATATAAAAGTGTTAACGCATACCTGTACAACTATGTTAAAGCATGCTCTAACTCACTTATAACCACGAAAGAGGCCCACAGTTTTACAGGTAAGAGATATAGAAAGCCGATAGTACGGTGTTACAAGATACTAAATCTACTGCACAAAAGCGTTTATTCATCGTCTGCTACTACTTTAACCGATATCACTGTTGTAATATTGGGTTGGTAATCACTACAGGTGGTAGGAAAGAGTCGGATATGAATACTTTGCCACTAAAATCTTCTTAAGTACATTACATATCAACTGTATAACTTTTAGCGTACGTCATGATTAAAAAAGCCTATAACCTTAATACAATTAGACATTCGACATTAAAACACCTATAAATTTTACAAACAGACTCGATTAGGGTTCTTCAACGAAATAATGAAAACCTGCTAGTAGGTACCTACGTAAGCACAAAAAAATATTTGCTAGTGTTTTCTAGTATTCTAAGAACTAGAGAATGAATGTGTATTTTAATTTTTAGGTTTTTTTTTAACAGTCTTGTCTATGGTGTGAACCTAAATCAGTTTTGCCGTCTTTATCACACACTCGTAATCTCACACGAATATAGCGCCATTTTGGTGCTGTAGCTGTGTGATGTGTCAGAAGCTCGCGCAGAGTGTCGTCTTACTTTCATACCCGAATACGCTTACGTCAGTCATTCAATAAGATTAATATTTATCTTTACTTATTGTAACTGTATACCTAGTGTAAGTAAATTCTTGTACCGAAAGATACGTTTATTATAAAAAAACTCAAGTTTATGTAGGTAGGCCTAATGTTTTCACAAAAAAAAACACATAATTAAAATTTGCATTAGAGTCTGTCGATTTATGGGTTGGGATGAGGTTCAGGAGGAAAGGGGGAAAAGGGGGTACCCCCTGTACCACCCCCACCTCGCGGAGCCCCTTGGTTATGGTCATATTCATGGTTAAAGTTTTGAGGTTAGAATAGCGAAAAAGAGTAAAAATTTAAAATCGTTTGGTAGTAGAAGGGAGGGAGGAGGTGCCCCTGTGCCCTGGCACCACTCCCATGTAAAGGCAACGCACTGTTCTTGAGAAAAATAAATTATTAGAGTAACCTAACCTCAAAACGTTTTATAACCGCTTAACATTGCACAGTCAAGGGAGGCCCGGTCGACGGACCACGCTTTGGGTAAAATTTACATTATAGTCTGTTGCTTTGGATATTCGTATCTTTTCTATAGATAGTGCTCATAAATAAAAAGCTTGTCAATATGCGGAGAGTCACGGTTTACGAGATATAATTCTTTAAAGTTTCAATACAAATTGGAAAATAGCATGCCATTTGCAAATTTTTAGGTTGGATAAACTGTCACGGTAGACGTCAAAGTTGACATTTCACGTTCCGTTGACGTTAGAAGTGTATTTTATTCAATTTTATGTCATGTGTTTTTCATCAATATAATTTTATTTGTACATATTCACATACTTCTGGTGTGTATTAAATGTGCACAATAATGGGGTTGGCAAGAGAAAGCTGTTCTCAGATGGCGCTACCACTACACGAATCCTTTTCAAAGTGAGATAAACACTATTAGTCTGTGATTCCAGTCTTTAAGATTCATTTGTTCGTTTGTTTGTGTATTCTAGGCAGTCTGATTTATTTTGAGGTTTATAAAATCGAATTCGCATTCTCTTACATTATAGGTTATGTGAGGTTATGTGATGTAGGTAAGTTTGGGATCGTACAAACAATTGAAAACAGTTTTTGACGATCTAATCACACTGAAAGTAATCATTTACCTATGTATTTACCCATCTTTTCATCAAAAACTGCTTTGTTGTTGGTCTGTGCGCTACTAGCATTATGCAATTTCATTGACTTTTTACACTAATTGGAACGGAACGTGAAGCGACGCGATGCTATCTGTCAGCCGTCAACGTTAGTCATCCTTTGTTACCCTTGCTGTTTTGTTACTTTTTATAAACCATTCAGAATAAGGAGTCCCGCGAAGCGGGCTCTGTCTACCGGGCTTCCCTCGACTGCACAATGTTGAGCAGCTATAAAACGTTTTGAGGTTAGGTTACTATAATTAGATTTTCTGAAGAACGTTGGGTCGCCTTTACATTGGATTGGTGCCAGGACATAGGTGGCATCTTCCCCCTCCCTCCTCCTGTCAAACAAAACCTACCTAACCTATTTTTTACCCCTTTTTCTAACTCAAAACGATATTCTAACCTCAAAACTTTAACCATGGATATCTCCATAACCATGGGGATCCGCGGGGTGGAGGTGGTACAAAAGCTAACCCCTGCCCCCTTCCCCCTCCCCCGTCTCGCCCCGCCCCATAAATCGACGGACTATAAATGTAAATTACAACCCAGAGCTCACATCCCTCGCTTTGAACAAAAAAACATTATTTTTTGTGTAAAAAAGTCAATGTTATTGCATTATACAGCAACAATTATTGTGCACATTTAATACACACCAAAATTATGTGAATATGTAAAAATAAAATTATATTTATGTAAAAAACACGACATAAAATTGAATAAAATACACTTCTACCGTCAACGGAACATGAAATGGCAACTTTGACGTCGACCATAACAATTTAACCAACCTAAAAATTTGCAAATGGCGTACTATTTTCCAATTTGTATGGAAATTTTAAAGAATTATGTCTCGTAAACCGTGAATTTCCGCTTGTTGAAAATTTGTAAAAAGTTTTCTATTTATGAGCATTATCTACAAAAAAAAAAAAAATGAACTTCCAAATCAACGGACACTAATGTAAATTTTATGCTAGGTTAGTGTCCCTATGTCCTTCTAGGGCATCCACTCATGGCCTATCAAAATGGTGCTGGAACGGAATAAAAATCTCTATTAATAAGGTATGATTGATAGAGATTTTTATTCCGATCCTATACATTATCGGTTCTACACCTGCTTTAGCCAGACTAATATGAATATTTTTGCATAATTATAGTCAGCTTTTTAGCTCTTGGAACATTCTATAGAAGCACATTTGATGTGCTGCTTTCTTCATTTAACTATAGCTTGGATAAATAAAACAACATACTTATTTTTTAAATCTTGTTTTTTATTTTGTCAGCATGATAAGATTATATTTTTGCTCACTCCCTTTATGTGTGGTTTCACTTATGTGTTCACGAAATTCAACAAATTATTTTGCATATATATACTTACATCGCGCTAAAACACCCATCTTTGGACTCTTTCGACAATTTGACCACATTCTTCCGACAAACGATGTTTTCATAATCGAGCAATGCGTAATTATTGACAATTAACACAACGCATTTTAACAGTTGACAAAGTCCAAACCACTTGCAAATTGTTACCCAGAATTAAATGCCATATTCTAGGTTAAGCCAAGTCGTAAAGAATTCACAAAATCGCAGAAATATAACTTGTATCTAACATAATTCCGGATGAACATGAACACAAACAAATAGTAAAAAAACATAGTGTCAATTCAATTTGACACTGACGTATCGTTTTTTCCGTTCCATGTTATTCATTTCGTTCATAACAAAAATAATCTTAGTCATATTTTTTACGGTCTGGTTACATGGTTGGTACAGTCATTTTATATGACATTTTTTTCAAAATATTTAAAAACTTTTTGACAAGATATATGGGTGTAAGTAGGAAAATCGCCAAGCGGAAACGATCTTCTGTCTTTTATCTAATTATTAGCGCAGATTGGAATGTATAAGTTGCGTTCGGAAATTGCACGATGATTATTTTTATAAATCAGTAATAACTTTTAATTCCCGTTATTTTTAATATTACTCAATAATTTTTAGGTGCAAAACTTGAACTTTAAACTTGTTATTATAATTCGTATAAATGAGATCATGAACAGCGCTCCGTTAATTTTTAGCTAACTTGGGTCCAACCTCGCCATCGACGCCATCCTTCCTTTATGGTTTTTATTTTATGTAGATAATTAGTGCTCTTAGTTATTTTTTTATTGTTTCAGAATGCCGTTCAAAGTTGTGCAAACGTTAGAAGGAAAAAATGCATATTATTTACTGTTCCCTCACTCAGTATAAGAAAATAAAAATATTTTGAGATATCCAAATAAATATTTAACAAGATTGTTGGGGATGGTGTGTTTGGCTCTTCCATGAAACGATTAGACTGTGTAAAAGATGGTGTATTGGTGCTGCAGTGGTTGTACGGGACACAAAATGATGTACCCGCTCGCTATCGAGATCAAACGTGAAATGGTGGGACGGCCGGTGGCACGCACGTGAGCTGCGTCACCGTCCCGCGCGCCCCCTCCCCGCTGTCGTCTAACGTGGCGCCGTGCGTTCGCGTGTAAACAAAGATATACTATGGATGAAAATTCCCATTGCCAGATTGGGAAGTAGTAAAATGTAGAGTAAAATGGAGCAACATTACGACCTACGACGCTGCAGACAGAATTGTTTCGGAAATGCTGAAGTATAGTGACACACACGTTCTCAACATAAAATATCTTCCTCATATTCGCGTTCTACAGAACCATCTCACTTGACTCGGTCTTGACCACAATTATTATGAGCATTTATATTTTGACTTGGTAACAAATCTTGTTCATTTTGCGTTATGATTGAACCAACGGAACCCAAGCGAATATTATCACAACTACTAGATTTGTTTGCGTCATTCGTACTTTAACAACTGAATGAAATATCTATATAATTATGCCGCTGTGTCGTTTTTTTTTTCCTTCCCAAAAATTGCGTGTAGTTATGACGCAATTAGTTATGACGCAGGTACTACTTGAACACATTTAGAGGATAACTTTTACAAAAGTGAGGTTAGTGTTAATAACGACCCATACATGCGTTGTTTGCCACCAATACCTTTAGGACGTCTTTTAAGAGTACTGTCTATCACAATAATCTTTAGTTATATCGTTTATTAAAGGTCAAACCTAGATCGTGGAGTTTTTCGACACTTTTATAATCTCGTGTTACTAAACTCTCGACAACCCCTATTTAATAACCTGTGTCTGCAATAATGACGTGTGAAACAGTAACTATACAGCAGCAAGTGATAACAGGAGTCAGCAAATACTGTAATAGAGATTTAGGTGACAAATACAGGTTAGAGCTATAACATCTTAAGTATACATGCTGATACTAGCGCTATTATAACTCTCAAAGTTGAATTACATCGTCCATTACAGTTGTAGTGCCGCGATTGGGGCTAATACTTGTTTGTTAGCACCTCTATATTGTCATTAGTTAAAACTGAGATAAGTATAACTTTGTTATATTACTTAAAGCCATAAAAAAGCCTGTAACTGACACCAAAATGTTAGTTGGGCAATATTCCTAATGTTTATAATAACTATTCTTAAAATACCGCAATTCAATAGGTCGAATAACAAAAAGTCCGACTTAATGATAATTCGAAACATCAAAAATACGAATTCCGATTATTAAAATACCTATTAATCAGAATTCGGAAATAAAAAGCACCTTGTAAAACTGAATAGCAAGACGAATAAACACAATTGCTCGTCAGAACAAAGTATATTATTATATTTAATATGAGGAGGTAGAATGAAAAAACTTATGACAGATGCAAGCTGCATGTAAGTAAGCATGCAGCATGCAAACAAGCAAGCAAGCAGCATGCAAGCAAGCATGCAAGCAATCATGCAGGCAAGCATGCAAGCAAGCACGCAAGCAAGCATGCAAGCAAGCACGCAAGCAAGCATGCAAGCAAGCATGTAGTATGCAGCAGGCATGGTTTCTGTCACGGCTCCGGCGCTGCGGGGCTCCGGCGTTCCCCCGCGATCTTATCGTCGCAAATAGTTTTAACGCTTACCACCACAGCTTCGGCTTCTTAGCCGGCCAGCGTCAGCTGCAGCGGCGGGCGTTACAACACGTGCTCCTCAGTTCACGGGCCGCCTTGCCCCTCCGCGCCTACGAGGGCTTAAATTACACTCTAGGGGTAGGGCAGACAAGACTACGTGGAGTCGGTTTCATAGCGATTTGTTACTATCACTTACTTTTGTAGCAAAACGTATTTACTGTTAAAGACAATGTTTTAATGTAAGTTTCAAAATGATAAAAAAAAAAATCGTTAGGTAAAATTGTTTCAAATCGGCCATTGTTTAATATATTAAACAATGGCCGATTTGAAACAATTTGAAAAACAATACGTCTTTTAACCGTAGTTATTACGAAAATAGTTAAAATATCTTTGGATATTATAATATGTATATAATGTGTCCAAAAAAGTAAGCCCTTACGGATCTGCCTTTTTTTTACTACCAAGAACCTAAGCTTGGCCCAGCCAGTGCCTTTCTTTTAGAGTACTCTTTACAACATCCATAGGACAGCATTAGAAGCACAGACAAGATTAGAATTCAGGAGGAGTAGTTGGTAATTGATTACAAAAAAATCTATAATCGAGCATCTAAGCAGACTTTTAATACCTAGGTATAATAAATATACACATGACAAAGGCGAACATGGCGCTCACCAGAACAATTGTACTTGCTGCCATGAAATCCAACCTAGTTGACAGTGGAGGAAACACAAGTAAGTACACATCACATAGTACTCGCCATTCCAGTACTTAATCTACAAGAGCTGTAGGTGTTTCTGGATGTAATCAGGAAAACAGCTGGCTGGTCACAAAGCTTCTCAACTTTTGCAAAAAAATTACAACTTACTGTAATAGAATCCAACAATAACAACACTCTTAAAGCAGGTAGGAAAAATGGACACAAGAAGGGAGTCAATGTTCATGGCACCAAGCGTACCAGATGAAATACATAAAATAATAGTGTCACTGAAAAATACAAATAGCGTAGATTACGATGGCCTCTCCACAGAGATTTTTAAATCTATAGCTAAAGAGAAAAGTGTGCATTTAAGTTACATACTTAATCTTAGTATAAGTGCTGGCATATATCCAGTTACTTTAAAAAAAATCATTAAAAAATCAATATTTAAGAGAAAAATAGAGAGTTAATGGGAAATTACAGGGCTATCTCACTGATTCCGATTATTTCAAAAATTTTTGAGAAGTTTATATACAAAAACCTATACAATTACTTAGAAAAAAAAAACAATATTTTGTGTGAACAACAAAAAGGATTTAGACCTAGCAAACCAATTAATATGGCGATTTTTGATTTTATTCAGAACTAGCTTCTGCCAGCGGCTTCGCCCGCGTGGTCCCTAGGGAACATACTCTAGGGATAAAGAATAGCCTATGTCCTTTCTCAGGCTCTAGACTATCTGTGTAATATTAGTAAGGATAGTAAGGATGTGCATCATAAAAAAAAATGTGAATCATTCTTTGACATTGATTTTTTTTTTTTTTTTTTTTTAAATTATGAAACGAAAAATGCTTTAAAAATTACTTTATTTCTAAAATTACTTTTCTTTAAATAATATTAAGTTAAATCTAAAATTAATTAGTACCTTCATAGATACTACTAGGTACCTACTTTACCTTTTCACATACCCATTATGTTTCATCTCTGAACATATACACTGTAATCAATTATTTTTCAGATCAATGTGAAGCAAAATTAAAAATTGGATGAATTTACCTAAGTGAAATCCAATTGTGATTTTGTGAACATTGATCTGAAAAATAATTACCCACCCAGCCCAGTATCATCTCACACGCAGCTGAAACCCTGGCATAATGGGGAAACAAGCAGCATCCGAGCTCCAAATCAGTGACGTTTGGTCTTGCCACAGACTTAAATAGGTTTTTTTTTCTCTTTAAATATAACCGCGATGCTATAGAGTAGTGAATAGGAAATACTACAATATAATCAATTATTTTTCAGATCAATGTTCACAAAATTAAAACTGGATTTCACTTAGGTAAGTTTATCCAATTTTCAATTATAGGCCCTATCGTGTTAGTAAGTCTTATACACTAAATTAGTCAACACCCATCACAATATTCATACATTCAAAAATCAAAATCAAAAGGCATTTATTCAAACTAGGCTGAAAATCAGCACTTTTTGAACGTCAAAATTTACATGAAGACAGTCCCCCAAATCGCCCAGCCCGTCACCATTTCCTAGTGTTTTAGCTGAGAAGAAGAAGTGGCCAACAAACTCCCCAGCAACACAACTGTCTGTTAAGTTTAAAGAACTTGTATTTATAAAACATTATTATTCAACATTTTATGATAGATATCGATCATTAAATTAAATAAATGGATGGCACATGTCAGCTAGCACACTATATTATCCCAAAAATTAAATATGAGACAATGATAAAACTAATTTCATATATAGGTAATTAAATAAGTAAACTCAAGCAACAATACTAAACAAAATGAGAATAAATGGCGTACCCGCTAACATGTGCAACAATGCAATTTAACCATAATCTGTGACCCAAAGTCACAAGTGATAAACTAGGACCATCGCAGTTAAATTATAACACTTAAAATTTTTAACAATAATAAACCACGGACAGCAAGGTGACCAGTCACCACAAGCAGCACCCGTTCACGAGCATAACGCAAAGATCAGCCATTACCTCCCTCGCCATATTAGAGGGAAGGAGGTAACCCGATCCGCGAAGCTACCGCAAGCAGCAACGTCTAAGGGAGCATGACGAACCTGCTGCCGGTTTCTCAGACAAAATCATAGGTACTTATCAACATTTGTTTTGGATAGGACAATCCACACGAGATACAAACATCTACAGGATACTGTTGCTACTGCCCCGCACGCGCTGCTGTAAGACGGCTACTTTCTTACGTATTACCGTATGAAAGCCGTCCGTTCGAGCCTCGACAAACATTCCAGACGCACTGCAATAGCGAGGCAGCCGCATCAGCATCCTGAAGACGTTGTTGTATTGGACACGCAGCCCACTAGCAGCTCGGCGAGTAAAGTTTACCCACAAACTTCTCGAGCATAATGATTGGCAGTACGCCTTGAAAAGAGTAATTTTCACTCGCCCTGACTGCCAGTGCTCTGCACTCGATGTCCGCGTAATCTTGCAGCTCATCTGTCACAATGTGCCCCAGATACTTAAAGCTGCTCATTGCTTGCAGAGCCGCACCATTTATACGAGTACGAAGACTTTGCTCTTCTTCGAGTTATAACTCATTCCATGTTCCGCCGCGTACGCCTCACAGATTGCCACAAGCTGACGCACCGCCCCCACCGACGGTCCCAGCAGTACCATTATCGTCCGCATAACTGATGTTATTTACGCTCACTCTGTCTACAAAACAACTCACATGAGTACTGCTGAGCTCGCCGATGAGGTCATTAACATGTAGGTTGAATAACAGAGGAGAGATTATCCCCCCTGCCGCACGCCGCACTCCATGCTATACTCATCACACAGCGCACCAGCCCATCTCACCTGGCACGTTTATCAATGGCGCAATACGGAAATGACTTCAACCGGCACAGCCGCGCCTTCCAATTTGGCCCACAACTTATTATATGAAACCTTATCAAAGGCCTTGGAGAGGGCCAGGAAGCTTGCATACTCTTCCTTTCCGTGTAGTACCCGACTGCCTGTTTAAGACACAAGATTGCGCTCTCTGTTGACAGCCTACTCCAGAACCGAAATTGGACAACATTCAGCTTTACGTGCTGCAGGAGAAAGTTGTTAAGCAAGCTGTCAAGCACCTTGGCCATTATTGTGGCCAGTGAGATGGGCCGATAGTTTTCTTTATCTGACATGTCACCGGTCTTATTCTTGACAACCGGTACCACAATTGTTTTCGTCAGCTCCTCAGGCAAGTAACCGTGACATAAACGTAAACTATAAAACATGGAGAGCACTCGCAGCAGTTGAGTACCAGCAAACTTTAGACGCTTAATGCTGAGGCCATCATGCCCAGGAGATTTACTCCTCTGCATACCAAGTATCACTTTTAATTTAATACCTAAATATTTTTTGAAGTTTAGCAATAAAACACTTTCTTTTTAATTTAAATTATTATTGCATTTCAATTCGAGCCTGTCATGACTAGATCACGACTATGTGATACCCTGACATGAAAGCAGGATCCGCCCTTGATCCTAAATCACTCTTGCTTGATTTATGTGCAATAAACTGTAAGTATTTTAAAGAAACGCAAACTGCAACAGTACTATAACGTAATGAGCCAAGTGTCCTGTCAAAGGTATCGGTAGAGAGGCGTCAATAGTGAACAGACCACACGCAGTCATCTTACTGAAGCTCCGGTTAGCTTGTAGCACGCGCTTGCAGAGACGTTTGACACTTGCTGTAAAACGAAAACTGAATTAATAAAATCAATAACTACTAATATTATAATGCTGAGTTTGTTTGTTTGGTTGGTTTGTCGAACGCGCTAAATCTTAGGAACCACTGGTATGAATTGAAAATTATTATATTATTGGATAGACCATTTATCAAGGAAGGCTCTCGTGTCGAAGAGTAATATAACAACACGCTACTACCAAAAGGAGTGGAGCATTTTTGTAAAATGTAACACAGACGAAGAGATCCTGAATAAATATAATCTTGGACCAACTGTCCAAGATCGTGACTAAAACGATATTAGTTATCTTCAGTTTTGTTCTCACCTGGACTGTTTGTATCCATCGCACGTTGTATACACGCTGACTCAGCATCTTTCATAGATATATAGAACTTCTCACATTGCCAGCAAGTTATCATGATTGGTGACATAAACTTAACTATCCATACAAATACCATTAGGCCCACATAAGAAATTAACTGAAAATAGCAAACATCACATTGTGAAGTGAATTTTCAAGGAAAATATTGTTCAACTGGTGTATTAATACAAGAAAAAACCGACCAAGCGCAAGACGGCCTGGCGTGCAAAACAAAAAAAAAATTAAACGTTGTTTTATTATCGTTAGACTCAGTAATTTCGGGGATAAGAAGGGGGAATGGTCAATGTTCGTCTATTTTTTTAATAAAGTTATTAAAAAATAGACGAACATTGCTTTTTTTCATTAAAAAAATACTTTAAAGACCCTTACGATGAGCCCATTACACGTAACACGGTAGTTGTATTTTTTTTTATTAACCCCCCATGTATGAACTCATTTTCAGAATTTATTTTATTTTAATGACGCTTCCGTGTTTGGGTCATAGAAGTTTATACGTGTATTTTCTAAGGGTTCAACCGATGGCAGAAGCTTTTTATAATGTCATCCGTCACCAACTTTCATCCCATGTAATTCTTAAAGGTAGATTTGTAATGAAGTTTATCGCTGTTCGATATCTTTCTGGGAATAAATCATAAATGCAACTTACCGCTTGATGCTGCGAGGACTTTGGTAGTTTATTCACATTTATTAAGTGTATCTGCATTAAACATAAGTAACGAAGAAAGCCTTCGTATGTTCGGTACAATATCTACAAAAAAAGATGAAATAATTCACAGCTGCTACTTTGCTAATTAATTTTTGAGGCGAAAATACTTACCAATATTCGGAAACATTTAGAATAAATTTTATAAGCTTCTAAAATGTTGCAA
The DNA here is from genome assembly GCA_947578705.1 of Lacanobia wlatinum. Taxonomy (NCBI): domain Eukaryota; kingdom Metazoa; phylum Arthropoda; class Insecta; order Lepidoptera; family Noctuidae; genus Lacanobia; species Lacanobia wlatinum. The sequence goes on from OX388040.1 coordinate 6,336,145, forward strand.
TACGCTTTAAAATAAATATTCCCATATTCGTCACCCTGTACATCATTATTTATGATTGATATGTTTTTAACCCATTCTTTGAGATACTTTGTGAATAACGTGGTAAGACGAATACCATAAACTAAATTAAAATCATATTGTACTACCAGTAACTCGGCGCTGACTTCAAAAAAATTAATCGATCCTTTTGGTACGTAAAAATATACTGCAACTAAAATATTAACACAGAGTGCAGTAAAAAGTGATATCCAATTCCAGATAACGTAATTTTGGATACTTTTGCTAATCTTAATAGTCGTGTTAATTTCTTGAATCCCCAAAATAAGAGAAACATTACTTTGGCTGTGAAAAACATTACAAACGATCAGCAATATGTAGCTAAGGAAAACCATAACCACTGAAAACCAAAATATTGTATTTAGTATCAAAATACTTGTATTCCGTTCTTGGAAATCGGGATCTTGGTCGTTAAACAGGCGAGAAATACAAAGAATATTAAAAAATGTAATTGTAATAAATATCAGTATGTGATACTTCTTGTCACATGGAGAGATGTATTTATTTCTTATTTTGTATTTTGAAGTGAAGAATACAGAGAGCATAATGTTGAAAGGTTGGACTATTCTTTGGACGTCTTTGTCCAGTCTATTGTTAAGAACTCATTTAGCTGGACGATTTGTGTTGTTCGACATGATTACCATTCGACTTCGATATTCGAAGACGAATAAAATTTTCGATCATGAAATTCAAAAGATCGATAAATATTGAAATAATTAATTTGGTTTGGTTGAGCATCAATCGTCATGGCTGTCAAATTATATCAAAGAGTTTGATGTGAATCATCTTCTTGTTATGAAAGTAACCTAATGTGGAATACCATTTTGTTGAATGGAAAATAACAACTAATCATTCATCAGAAACAATAGAAACAATAGATAGTTTTCTGTTTTTAAGTCAGCAATTAATATTTTCATGTTAAAATGATGTTAATTAACAAAATCGTATTTCCTTTTTATCAAAGAAACAAAATAAATGAGGAACCAAATATGGAATCATCATCATCATCATATCAGCCGAAAGACGTCCACTGCTGGACATAGGCCTCTCCCAAGCGTCGCCACAACGACCGGTCCTGTGCGTCTCGCATCCATCGACTACCCGCGACCTTCACCAGGTCATCGGTCCACCTTGTGGGAGGCCGGAAGACGATACGGTGGAAATATGGAATAAGATACCAAAAATGCAATATGAGAATCCAGAATCGTATAATACTAGTCAAATTCATAGTGTGTCGTGTATATGTAGCGAACCATATTGTTATTTGCCCAGAGCCCATACATTTAGTACTTGATTTTCTTCATACCACTCAGGTACTGGCGCATAAACGAGTGATGCAACTAGTACAAATTGTACTGAATGGGGAGGCTTGTAGTTACATCATATTAAAATTATTAAATAAACTTTAAATACGTATTTTGTTTAAAAAGAATATTATCCGTAGGTACATCAAATCAGTGCAATATTTTGTCAAAGCAATTATGTTTTAAATAGTTATTTAAAAAAAGGTTCTTTTGCAGCAAAGAAAACTGTAGAAATATAATGATATAGTAATGAGTACTGTAGTAATAAGTTCTGACAAAAATATCATTGAAAGGTATCTATAGTCTACAGACTACACAATCATCGTCTTAAAGTTTCTACCGATAAACTTTTTAATCGTATTTGATTTTATTCTTCTTTGCTCCACTTGTCGCACTATGTACTGGTAAGGCAAAATAGCAATGTCGCATTTTATCGTGGTTTTTGATCCATTTATTGATTTTAGAAGCAGTTAACACTCGCATAACTCTTATGTGAAGCTTGTACCATTACTTAGATGTACTTAGGTACTAAAAAGTGTTGTGAAAATAAAATAAAAAACATTTTAGTAAAATGATAAAAAAAAACATGTTTATGACTACGAGGAAAATACATAATTATAATTGATTAGAAAGCGGACACAGTTACCAATATTCGGAAACCTGTACGATTTGGAAACACTCCAAAATATTTTGATAAAAAAAATTACGTTGTTTTAAAGAAAAGCAAACTGTAGCGGTACAATAACGTTGTTTGTCAAGAGTCCTATCAAAGGTAATGGCAAAGAGGCGTCTATAGTAAATAGGGCACACGCAGTCATCTTACTGAAGGTCCGATTAGCTTGTATCACGCGCTTGCAGATATGTCTAACACTTTCTGTAAGAAAATCAGCATAAGTTAACTGTGGAAATTCCAAACGTCTTATGTCATAGTTGCGTACCGGACAATTGTTCTTACTTTGGCAATTCGTATCCATCAAACGCCGTTTACAAGCTGACCGAGCTTCTTCCACAGATATGAAGAACTTCTCACATTGCCGACAAGTAATCATTATAAGTGACACTAATTTAGCGATACATAGACTAGACATATAAGTTTGTTAAGAATCGGAGGGTGCTGAAAGCCGTAAATAGGGCAGAAATTGTAAGACAAGTACAAACACAGAGCAAAGCAGCCTTAATCCACCTGACTTTTCGGCCTCGCGCTGTTGGTTACTCTAAACGTAGAATAGTTCTCGGCATACGAAGTCGCGGGCAAAAACTAGTATAATATTATGCGCGTACGGTCTATAACCATACGAATATGAAAATTAAAAGGAACTAGCTGCATATCCCGTATTTTCCCGTTTCCGTAGGAATTTCGGTAAATCCTCTTTTGGTGCTCCCCTAAACTTTCTAAGGAACCTACCTGCCAAATTTCCGCTTTCTACGACCAGTAGTTTCGGCTGTGCGTTGTCTGTTAGTCAGTCACTCAGTTACTCAATCAGTCGGCAATTTAAGAATTTTATATATGTACTAGCTGACTCGGCAAACGTTGTTTTGCCATATTAATACACACAGGAGTTCGATAACAAACACTGTGATCCGAGATTTTTATACATAAGAAGATTAGAAAAAGATAGATAGCTATTTCCCGCGACTTCGTTGTCAAAATGTTGTCGCTAGGTAAGATATACGAACAGTCAACTTCTAGCATTGCTTGACCCCCTTAGAATGCAAGGCATTGGCTGTATCACCTCTTATATTCAAAACGCCAACCAGCCCTAGTAATTTTTCGTACTGGGAAACGTTTTAATAATTACGTTTTTCGATACACGATGTTGTAGAAAATTGCTAGGGTTGTTAACACGCGATAGAGCTACATTAATTTGAAATGAGAAACTCTATCCGGAAGAAAAGACTACCCCCGCAACGGAGAGTTGAGATTCCATTATCCGCACTTAGACTCCCATTCGTTCCTTTGTTCGTAGGAGTCCTGGCTAGGTAAGCCAGCTCCGCACATAGGTTTCGCGTAGCGACTTCATCGTTCCGAGCATTTTTACACGTCAGGTAGCAAAGGTCTCATTTCCAGAATGAAATCAGCGACTGATTTATCGGTGTCGAAGCGATCTCTTCATATTGAGCTGTCTATGGCGCCTATCATCAGCATCATCATCATCATCATCATATCAGCCGAAAGACGTCCACTGCTCAACGTAAGCCAAAGAGCGCCAACCATCCCGGTCTTGTGTAGAACGCATCCATTCGCTGCCAGCCAGCTTTTTGAATCATCGATCCATCGTGCCGCAGCACCTATGTTGAAAAGATATTTTTTAGAGGGCAATGATGGGGTAAAGTGTCGGGCAGACTGCCGCTGTGTATGTTGTGTTGTATACGTTTGTTGTTACTGTGTGTGCTGTGTAATTTGCTGTGAATAAATAATCTTAATTACTAACATGGGATAAGTTTGTTAACAAATGAGTCATAGTTATTTTATAAATAAATTGAATTGAATTGTTTGATTGACCCGTGATTATACCTATTATTATTCGGAAGGTATTGCTACTTAGGTTGAGAAGTCATTTAGTTAGTCGCGTGTTTAGGCTTGACATTGCGGTTACGGGTCCAGCAGTACCGTCTCGGAAATTCTCTTCGCGAGTTCATCTCTGGCGTCATTGCCTGGGGATCTACATGATCACTGGAGGGTAAAACCCGCAACGGATAATTTCTGGCCCTGAGCTGGTCATGACGTATCATGGGCTTACTGGGAATTGAACAGTTTTTAGCCACGCGGAGCAAGCAGCCGAATCTTATTTCAACTACTATGACAGTTTAATGGATATGTGACTTTCGACCGAGTTCCTTTACAAAGTTTAAAAAAAATTAAATATGTAAATAGAAATCGTAAAACTTAATCGGATGTAATAAAAATGTATTTATCATTTTCTTCCATCGGCGTTTTCGTGGTAATATTTTCCTTAGTTTTCCCAAACACAGCCCAAACCGCGGCCAAAAAGCTGGGCATCCTAAATAAAGCCAAACCACACGTTCGATCCTGTATGGAGTATTGTAGCCACCTTTGGGATGGCTCAGCTAAGTATCAGCTTGCCGCGCTTGACTCGGTGGAACGCAGAGCTAAGAGGCTCATCGGTGACGTAAAACTGGTGGATGCCAAGCTGCAGAGCTTGGCTCATCGCCGTAAGGTTGCCTGCTTGTCGGTCTTCTACAGATTGTACTTCGGTGAGTGTGCCCAAGAACTCCACGACCTCATCCCACTGGCCCCCTTCTACCATCGGACATCCAGACGCACTGCATCTTACCATCCCTACCTTGTTGCTATTCCACCAACTCGCACTAAGCGTTTCCAAACTTCTTTAATAATGCGCACAGCAAAGGAGTGGAACGCTCTGCCTGCGTCCGTGTTTCCAAACGCTTACAACCCAACCCTAATCTCTTCAAAGTTAGAGTGAACAGGCTCCTTCTGGGTAAGCCCGCTCCATCGTAGACTTTGTTTCTGTCATCTCTGACCTAGACTAGAGTCAAGAGCAAACGCATCACAAATAAAAAAAATAAAATAACACATTTATCAATATTATCCGTATTGATAGTCCGCTTGGTCGGTGGTTTCCCGTTCACAGAAGTAATGAATTAATGCTGAAGCAACGGGAGAACACAGGCTATCCTCTAAAATTACCTAACCATCTTCTTGAATATGTTGTATGCCATCAGAAATTTTTAACAATATACGTAAAATAATGCGAATTTGCGTGGCCTTCTTATATCACGTTCACATTTTTCTTCTTCTCCATCGTTTCTTCAATGCTGAGGATCACGACCATACACGACACGTACCATGCGGTCTTCTAATGCGTGGACCGCTCTGTGCGTGCTGCCTCTGACAGCCTTCTTTATGGATGGTACTATTCTTCAAATTACAAAGTTAAGAAACTACTTGATGAATCAAGTTGATTCTCAATTTATTTCAAATCAGGAACGCAAATCGAAACGATTTTAAGTTTTTAGAACACAGTTAGACATCCGATTTGCTAATCTAATTTAACTCTTTCGCGACTCCTCTATCATGGGACTTCGCCAGCTGCTCGTGGGTGGTACGACGTGACCCCTGGCATTAAGCCCGTAAAGATTAATTATTGAGCAACTCAAGTTAAGCTTAGCAAATGTAAGCGCACGCCTGTGTTGTTGTGCACGTACGATTATTCTAATCTTAACACCGAGATATAGATCAACTGCGTAACGCCATCTATGGAATCTGAAGTTGGACTGTCAAAATATTAGTTCGGAGTTTTTTCTATTTTTATTAAAGGAACTCGTTCAGAATGAAATTTTTAAGGTATTAAAAGAATCACTTTTTTAAGTCGTTTTAATAGCACTTATAACTAAAAAATATGTTTTGAGGGCTATCGCAATTGAATTTGCCGCTAGATGCGCTAGTGTAGCGTGAGGTTTAAAATATCAAATTTCAATGTTGGTTGGCTATAAAATTTACGCGAATTGATTTGATTTTTTTTTTCCTTCTAACTTTGTTCACATGTGCGTAGTAACAACTTTTGTGCTATGATTAAGAACCTTACTCGACAGCGGCGCCAACTGGTGAGTACAAAAACGGCAGCCCTCATACTCATGCTATCGTTAGTACTATTTGGGTCAAGAGATGGCATTGTGGGTATGTGCATTACGTAATAATAGCAAGTAAGTTTTTAAGCTAGTAAGTAGTTGATTTTATGTACATTGCCACAATTTTTATCCAGTTTATGTGTAAAAGTTATCTTAATTGTTTTTTATTTTGAACGTGATGCGATGCAAAAAGAATACGGAAGAAAATAGATTCTATTAATTATCCTTTAACACCACTGGCCATAATGTTTTGGCACAGATAAATGCCATAACATATTATTGATGTATGACACTATTAGTAAGAATAAAAAAAGTAAGGAAATGAATAATTCAAAAATAATCATGACTGTATTCGAACCCACATCGACTCTTTCGAAAGGCAGTCTTTAAACCGATGGTCAAAGGCCATTGTTGACAACCAACTGAAATAGCCGATCTTATTTATGTCATGGTTTTTCGCTACTCAGCTCCTTGAAAGTATAGCGTGATGATAAACATTGCTAAGGTTAGACGCATAAGTTTCTGCAATATTATAGTATGTTGTGACTTCTTGTAACTATTCCTCAATAAACTGTTTGAGACATGTGGAATAAAAATTGTAATGTTATTTTAAGTACTTAAAATCCCATTTTATTATTTTTTTGACATATTATGGTGCCAAAATACAGTTCAGAAGATAAAATATATACAAATATAATAACTGTAGGTGGAGAACGAACCATGTGCCAAATATCGTTCAAAACAGACATTTTTGAATATTGCTCTTCCTCCAAAGCACATAGCGTGATAATATATAGCCTAACATCTATTCTCATACCTACTAAATATACACACAAAAAATCATATAAATCGGTCAAGCCACTTCGGAGAAGTTCGGTAACAAACACCGTGACACGAGATTTTTATATGTTAGATTAACACTGTAACAAATGAGCAGCAGAACGAAATTAATGAAAAGTAGGCCAAAATGTATCCAAAATATGATAATCTCCTTAAGAGTATTGAATGTTTCAGCCAAATAGCTAGATTTGTCGTCAGATATTGTGAGATAGACACAAAACTGATAACAAAAAAAAATATATACTGTAACATGGATTTCTACTTATCACATGGGGTGAGATAACTATCTCTTACTCTGTATTTTGAAAAGAAAAAACAAAGAGCACAATGTTGAACGGTTGAACTATCTTCAGGATGTCTTCATCCAATCTATTGTTGAGAACCAGATTAAGAGGACGATTTGAGATGTACCAAATGACGACTACAAACGTTGTTACACCTTCAGCTGATAGATTACTAATAACCTTTTTTTTCGTCAATAGGTGCATGTTGAAATTCTATTTGTGCAAATTATTACATTAATCATGATTGAATCAAACAAAACATGAATCGTGTAGCAGCCTGTAGTAATATTTTTATGTGATTTGTCAGCACACGTTTAAAAAATAAAACAATTATTTCTTTAATAAAAAGACGCATCTTTGTCACCTTCCGCATGACGATTCGATGATAATTTTAATGAAAACTTTTTTTTCTAGTTTTTGACGATGAAAGTTTTTGTAGAGAAGTGTAACCATTTATAAATTCCATCACAGGTATCAGTAGAAAGGCGTCTGTAGAAAACATACAACATGCATTTGGACAAAATTATGTTTATTTTGTATCGATTTACATGAAATAGAAATTCTCACAAACAAGAAAATCACAGAAAAGCAAACTGCAGAAGTACAATAATGTACCTAATCAGTAGACTCGACAAATAAATTGGTAAAGAGGCGTCTATAGTAAACAGCCCACACGCTGTCATCTTACTGAAGGTTAGCTTGTAGCACGCGCTTGCAGAGATATTTGTCGCTCTCTGTAAGGATATAAAAAAAGTTAGCGCTAGCCAAAACTATCGGATTATTATTTCTTATTAATTGAAGGCCATCTAAAACGATTTCGCTGTCGATGTTTTCTTACTTGGACAGTTCGTCTGCATAACGCGCTGTATGCACGCCGACCCAGCTTCCTCCACAAACATATAGAACTTCTCACATTGCACGCTAGTTATCGTAATAATTCCCGTGTCTTTTATAATAAATCCGGAAACTATTGCGAAGGCACACCATTGGCACTAGAACCAAAGTGTTGTTGTATTTTAAAATTATCAAACAAATACGCTGGTTGTTCAAAAATAATAATTTCTATAATTCTAGGCTTCATAAGCTAACAAGATCGCATACCTTATTTACTTCGACTTTGAAAATATTGTAATTGTGTCTCCAAGAAACATAAACTACGGATGAATGTGGTAACTATTTCATATAATATCTGGAAAAGAAAAAGTATCTGAAGAAAGAAATCGCAACAAGACACGATTTCTTCGTAAATAAAAAAAAAAGAATCCTACAGTTTTATAAAATGTATGTTAGCATAGACTTACCAGTACACGGAAACATTTTTTAAACACATTGAAAGTTTCAAAAATAATTTGATACAGCTCAAACATTTTTTGGCAATGATTATCATTGTCTCCTATGTTTTCATTTTTTGTTTGAAGTACATCGTTAACCTACTGTTTGAGATATTTTTTCAACAATGCCATAAGACGATCACAATAAATTAAGTTTTTTTTTGCCACAACATTTAAACTCATGCAAATGTCTGCTAAACTAATAAATAATATTAAAATAAAATAAGTTGCTACCAAAAAAATTGAACAACAGAGATTGGTCAAAAGTGAGATCCAATTCCAGATTATACATATATCTTTGGATACAATTTCACATCTTGATGTTTCTATGAATTTCTTGGATACTCAAAATTATAGAAATGTTGGTTCGGCCATGAACACTGTTACAAATGAGCAACAGTACGTAATTAAAGAAAACTATGCTAAAATGAATCCAAAATATTATTATTTCCTTGGTAGTATTGAATGTTTTTATTAGATTTGTAATCAGATATGGTTACGTAAAGACTAAATAGATTGCAAAACAGAATAACGATAAACAGTGATATGGATTTCTTCTTATCACAGGGAGTGATATCTATCTTTTATTCTGTATTTCGAAGAGAGGAATACAGAGAGCATTATGTTGAAAGGTCGAACTATCTTTTGGATGTCTTCGTCCAGTCTATTGTTGGGTACCAGTTTAAGTGGATGATGTGAGATGTCCCACATGATGTCTGTAAACGTTGATACACCTTCGGCTGATAGATTATTAATCAGCTTTTTTTTTCGTCAGTAGGAACATGTTGAAATTCTTTTTTTTTTAATTATTACTTTAATCATGATTGTTTTAAACAACAACATTTTAATCATGTAGCAGCCTTTAGTGTTACTTTTATGTAATTAAAATTTCACTAAATTACATTAAAGTATTACTGCGTGTAAAATAAATCATTGATTTGATCAAGCACCGAGACATTCAAAGTGTAACAGAATCAACGAAATACCTTTTAAGGCGTCATTATACTCATCGTTATGAACAACTTCCGTTGTGGGAAAAACACTAAAATTGCGAATTCGAGGTTGCTCCCATAGTGGTCATGAGGGTCATGACCCCCCCTGGACTGGGTAAAATTATAATTTCAATGTTTTCTATTTGTAAATAAATTATTATATTTACTTCTACATATACTAACATAGGTCTTTACCGATGTAATTGCCGTTCTGCAGTAACTGATCATTTCAAATCTAAATATTTTTTGTTTGGCTAAGAATCCTAATTCGAAATTTATTTTCTATTAAAACATAGAATTATTTTTTCAAATTTAGGAATTTGTTTATTAATAAGCGTTATGTTTTCATCGCATTTTAATCTTTTTCGTCAACATTAATCATGGAAAATGAGTACCGCTACCGTTGTCGTGGCATCTACGCGGCACAAGCGGCGCGCTACATCAACGACGTATATGGAGCTAATACTACAATTGAACGCACCACCTGTAATTGGTTTGCCGGCTTCCGTTCTGGAACTTTCGACCTGGAAACTGAACCCCGTGGTCGTTCGAAAAGTTTGGTCGACAACGATGAATTAAAGGCGATTGTGGAAACTGGTCCATTTATGTCAAATTGGTAAGGTAAAGAAGCTTGACAAATTGATGAAAAGTAAAACTGCATCATTGGATTTTTGAAAAATCGTACCGTTGGGTTTAAGAAAAAGAACATCTTGTGTAGTTACACTATCTGAAAGTATAGCTAAGAAGGATCATAATCTAGATAAGGGTAGTAAATGTATATCGATTTTTTTAGATTTAGCAAAGGCCTTCGATACGGTTTCTGTTCCAATCCTTACACAAAAATTGGAAAAAATTGTCATAAGGGGGAAACAGCTTAGCCTTTTGACTGATTATTTAACCGGCAGAACACAATGTGTTCAGATTGGTACCTACACTAGTTCTGATCTTCAAGTGACCTACGGCGTGACCCAAAGAAGTATTCTTGGGCCGACTCTTTTTCTCGTTTATATAAACGATTTCCTTTGTCTAAATTCATTTCATGGCAAAATAATCTCATACGCAGATGACACTGCTCTCATTTTTGCTGCTAAAACATGGAATGAGACTTACCAGCTAGCCCAGAAATGATTTGATTTGGTGAAGAGGTGGCTTTGTAATAATGTGCTTACTCTGAATGTTGAGAAAACTAAATACCTGACCTTTTCAATCCGTGCTTCTTTACATGGCAATCTAAACTTAATCGCTCACAACTGTTCCCAAGACACTTCGATAGATTTTAGATGCTCATGTCATCCTTTGGAGCGTGCAAAAACAATTAAGTATTTAGGCATAATTATTGATGACAAGTTTAACTTCAAAGGTCACATTTAGGTACTGAGTAAAAGAGTTCGTAAGCTTACCTACATTTTTAAGACATTGAGGCATGTAGTCACCCCTATATTGCTAAAGCAAATCTATTATGCGCTTTGTCAGTCAATAATTTCATACAGCATATCGTCTTGGGGTGGTGCACCAGACTACGTTAAAGCAACTTGAGGTATCACAAAGATCCATCAGTACGTTTAAACCTTTTCGCTACCCTACCACGCTTTTTTACGAACATTGTGAGGTCCTAACTGTACGCCAACTGTTTGTCTTAAGCATCGTTATGAAACAACACACTACCATGGAGTACAGCCCGAATATGTTAACAAGGCGGAAGGGTTTACCTGTATGTAAGAGGATATCACACTAAAGAACTGCTTTTATTCATAGATTTTTTCCCTTTTTAGGCCCATGTTTATATAACAAAATTAATAAGACTCTTTCCGTCTTATTACAAAACACGATCTAAATTTAGTTTTGGGATTAACACTAGGTTTAAACCATGACTAAATAAAACGTTATTATAAAACGAAGTTTATCACTAGTTCTTGAACTAACTATGGTACCAAAGTTAGTCCGCCGAGACCCCTAGTTTAACTTTAGTACTAATTTATTTGAGGTTGGCGTTGACTAATATTTTGTGTTTTTCTATGTAAATATGTTAAAAATTGATACTAATATGAATTGAATTGATGGATTTGGATATATTGGATAGTCTTGGCGATCTAAAAGACATCATCATCGTGTGAATTCTTTTGAATTGAGTAACGTAGATTTTAGAAATAAGTATAGATTCAGAAAACGTTTTGGAGATATTTTACTTGAGGATTTATCCGAAACAAACCTCGTAACAGAAATATTAAGAACAAAGAATAAAAATAAAAAGGTAATTTATTAATTAAAAAGGACGCAACATGACTATGTAAACAGCCTTCGTCACTCCACTTCACGCTAGAAATGTTAAAGAATATGATAACTCGATTATAAAAAGCGCGTCAAAAGTACAAGTTGTGCTTGTTCAATATATTGTATCATAAACAAAGAACAATTTATAACATATTGTTGTATCGATAGTTAATTATTTAAGCATCCCAATTGTTATTATATTATAAATATTTTGAGAAACGGAACGTTTCTTCAAATAAAGATTGTATGAACGAATGAAAGAATGACCTTTTTGTTTCTTATCTGTGGATATTATTTAAACCATGGACTTTCTTTGGTACTAACTGATCCTCGAATAGTCTTAATTTTGTAATTGGAACACATTTTAAACCTGGTACTAGCGTTAATACCGTAACAATCCTAGACTTGTTAGTCTTGGTTTAAACCAGTACTTAAGCATTGTTTTGTAATAAGACGGTTTAAGTTTACTCATTGAATAGGGCAGAGATGAAAACATCTGTAACTCATTGGCTGGGGAGGCTAACGCACGATCAAATGGTATTGTGGCAGAATTTGTGATCGGATTTGTATAATTATGCAGTCTATCAATTTTCTACATGAATCTAATAGCAAAATATTCGGAAAACTCTCTCACACACATCCCTTTCATCTTACACACCCAGAGGACAATAACCTTATTTTAAAAGTATTAAGTGTATAAGCATGTAAACCTTGTGAATTTTAGTTTCGTACATGTTTTAATGTTTACTTTTGTTTGTGAGCTCATACTTGCGTATTAGTTTGAGGGCTTGAGGCGCTGCGTACTAAAACACAGGCTATAAACCTAGTTCGGTAGCAGATGCTAAAAATAGACACAATTACGTAATTATAATTTTAGGATTAATTTTAGAAGCTTATTGACAAATTGTGTGAACATATGTATACCTTTCTCGTCTAATAAAGATTATTATTATTATTATCATGAAGGCACTCTTTAATTTGAATAGAATTAAATATTTTTTGCATGCCCTTGCGACGGTAAATTATGGAGGACTATACTATGTAAAAAAGAACATCTATGTACCTATACCCATGTTTGCAAATAAATAAATGATTGATTGATTTAAAAATTCACTTGTGTATCATCCCATCTATGGAATAAGCATATAAGTCATGAGTTTTCGCTCACGTATGTGTGTGTGTACGTTGGTGAACTAATGGGTGAGTGTTGTGTGTATTATCCTATCTTATTACCCTCTCTGACTTAAACGAGGTAACCGACACCTGTGTTAAGGCCGTATCTTTGAAATAAATGATAGCTCGAAAGCACCGATTTCATCTCCTGGCACCGCGCAGTCCCCGCATGCTTCCATGTGCAAAGTCCGAAATATCGAACCTAGCGCCACAACATGAAATTAATTCAAACCGCCAACTGATTCAGTGTTGCCCGCACGCAAACTTCATAAACTTCTGCTGTCAAAATATTAACACAAATCAGCACTCTTATAAACAGTGATTTTAGACGTAGATAAAATACAATTTTATAAAATATCGAGCGACGAAAAATATTGATTTGTTTTAATACTCATTTTTTACAATCGTTGGTAAATTATGTCATGTTTTGTATGGCCCCAAATTATTTTGAAAACTACTAATTCAGTTGACTATACAAGAACATGGCCATAATTGTGCGAAAGAGATAGTACTAGAGACTTTTAAGCATACGGAAGGTATGGAGTAGACCAGTTGTATAAAAGTTGTATTTTAATCGTAATTGTAATATGTACACAAGTTATGAAAACGAATGAAAAGATAAGTAGTCCATTTGTTTTTTTTTTCGCGTGGCTTTACTCACGTAGCCTTTTCCACAGAAACCGTGCATTTTCCGGTGATTGTTTTGTATCAGTGAAAAATAAATCGAACGTCCTGTAAACATCGAGCTCCTAGGCATGGAGTTGACATCCAGTCTCAACTTCGGCGCCACCATCGTGTACAAAGCCCAAACCGCTACCAAAAAGCTGGGCATCCTAAATAGGGTGAAGCGATACTTCAGGTCTGGACAGCTTTTAACCCTATCTAAAGCGCAAGTCCGATCCTGCATCATCATCATCGGCTCAGCTAAGTATCAGCTTGCCGCTCGACTCGGTGGAACGCAGAGCTAAGAGGCTCATCGGTGAAGTAAAACTGGTGGATGCCAAGCTGTATAGCTTGGCTCATCACCGTAAGGTTGCCTGCTTGTCGGTCTTCTACAGATTGTACTTCGGTGAGTGTGCCCAAGAACTCCACGACCTCATCCCACCGGCCCCCTTCTACCATCGGACATCCAGACGCACTGCATCTTACCATCCCTACCTTGTTGCTGTTACACCAACTCGCACTAAGCGTTTCCAAACGTCTTTTATAATGCGCACAACAAAGGAGTGGAACTCTCTGCCTGCGTCCGTGTTTCCAAACGCTTACAACCCTAATCTCTTCAAAGTTAGAGTGAACAGGCTCCTTCTGGGTAAGCTCGCTCCATCGTAGACTTTGTCTCGGTCATCTCTGACCTAGACTAGAGTCAAGAGCAAACCCATCACAAATAAAAAAAATATATATTTTTAACTCTTTATCATATTAGTTGAGTTCAATACCTAGTTAACCAGTCATCATCATCATCATCATATCAGCCGAAAGTCGTCCACTGCTGGACATAGTTAATCAGTATTAGACCCTAAATGCCGTATGGTGTCGGCCGGTGCCGTATGGTGCTGTAAAAGAATAATACCATCCCATCACTTCCCATGGGTGTCGTAACTAAGGGACTCGCCAGAGAATGGGCAGCAGCGTTCTCTGTAAAACTCAACCATACACTGCGATCACCAACCCGCCTGCCAAGCGTGGCGATTATGGCAACCCCCCCCCCCCCCTTTTGGGGGAGGCCTATGTCCATCAGTGGATGTCTTTCGGTTGATATGAGACCCTAAATGTGATGCAATGACCCTTTCAGTAAAGTTCCATCAGAAGTATACATGAGCACCGCTGCTATTATATGCGGCATTCCAAATCCGGGGCTGTAGGATAACCCTGGTGGTTGTTTCATCCACGGAACATCTTCAAGACTTATACCAAATCATGGAAAAATACCTGTATTAAACTACTTGACCGTCACTGGAAGCTTTCATATGAGATGGCATTTCCGTTTCCCATCGATTTCTAACCAGTTTTCGTATTTTTATCCCCTCTTTACTTCCGGCTCAGTGGCACCACCTGGTGGTTGCGGGTAGTTTTTAGTTTTCGTAAAAAAGTGGCACGCCATTTTTGTTCACACGCTTCGCGAGCATGTCAAAATACATAACTACAAATATTACAAAAACTGGGGTGGACAGGAAATTTCGTAAAATCTGTTGTTTCTCCTCAAAAGATAATTTATTTAGGGATACTATAGAAACCATGGGAAAATAAAAAAATCCTACCAAAAGAAAAGATTCAGGACATCATTACAAAGATAAATCAGGCTATCAGGATAATTCAGGCGAACAAGAGCAATAGTGGGACTTATAAATTTTGCCAGTTTTGTTGTCCCTCGGGGTCGGCTCAATCATCGACAGTTACTAATGTTCGTAAATTCGCTGTCAGTCCAGCCATCAAAGACCTGCCCACTACCACAAGGTGTCTTAGAGGAACTAAACTGGTGGGCCCAAACTTGTCAAAGGTCAACACCCCTTCAATACCCTCCTCCAATCTACACTAAAAACCTACGAAGTAGCCTGGAAGCGCTGGACGTCGTGGTGCCGTAATAAAAACCTTGACTTAATGAATCCCACTGGTTCACAATTAGCGCAGTTTTTATGTGATTTATATTTAATTGAAAAGTTGTCGTATAATTCAATACTTTTACATAAATCGGTAATTTCTACACTATGTAACGCTGAAACTTCAAGTCAGTTAAGTTCACACGTTCTAGTAAGACATGTTTTAAAATCTATTGCCCTTAAAAATCCAAAGGTCACAAAGCCTCCAGTTTGGGATATTGATAAATTAATTTCATTTTTGAATAATTACACAATTAATTCAAATAACCTATTTCAAACATCACGTCATACTGGAATTTTGTTGTTGCTTTGCTCTGGTAGGCGAATACACGATCTAACTCTACTTAATATCGATCCTAATCATTGCATAAGATCTGATAGCAGTATAATATTTTGGCCTCGGTTTGGCTCTAAAACTGACAGCACTAATTATAGGCAATGCGGCTGGACATTGCTTTTAAATACCGATAGCTCTAACCTTAACCCTATATACTGGACAGAAAAAACTATATATTATATAACGACAGACGTAAAGCGGCAAAATCAACTAATTTATTTATTACGATTAGAGGTGTGGCTAAACCTGCTTCACGTACAGCCATTGCAGGATGGGTAAAGACCCTGTTTCGGGAAGCTGGCATTGTAGCCACACCAGGTAGCACCCGGTCTGCTGTAGCCTCCAAAAGCTGGTTTCAAAATTATCCTCTCGACGAAATCTTGGCACGTGGAAATTGACGTTCAGCTAATACATTCCAGCAGTTTTATAGACGAGAAATAATGAGAAGTACTGATTCACAAAACGTCACACAATTGTTCAATCCAATTGATTAACATTGCTAAATAAAAATGTTGTTTACCTAGAACATATATTCTTAAATTGGTTGTTTATGATTACAATTTATGATTTCTTATTAAAAAAAAGTGTTAATTATATTTCTAAGTTACACATAGTAGTTATAGATAAAGTTTCTAGAAAGTACACTTATCTATGTACTTTCATTGAATTGCTTTATACGTATATTTAAATAAATGCATAAATTATTAATTACAACTTTGTTTAAATTCTCTTCTATCTCTCTTCTTTCCTGCTTTATCACATTGGCCTACAGTATAGCACCAGGCGATAACAAACAGATCTCATAAGAAAGCTTCCAGTGGGGTAAGTATTTTAATGTGCGTTTTATTTCAGGTAAAACGCTGATATTGTATTGTACTGTTTTTGTCTTCGTAAACTATACCTACCAAGACTTTTGATAGGTTGGAATGGTGGAAAAATGTTAACCTTATTCTGATGTTTGTAATGTTTATTGTCGTAAAAGCGAAAGAAAGTGAGCGTTTTAAACAAATTTGGAAGGTAAAAATAAAAAAATAATGTATAATTTTTTCGCCGACTTTATGAGAAGGCTTGATTTACATACTGTTTTATTGGCGATATAGGTATCTAATGAGACGTTGAAAATGCGTCATAACTAACTTAAGGCTTTGAAATTACGTCATTGTCAATTAAATTGAACTTGCTAATATTTTATTTTTACAAAAATATGTCTGTGGTACGAGATGAAATAAGGCTGAAATGATGAGGGATAAAGAGTCACAAAATATCAAGAGCCCAGAATTATGATAAATTAAAATTGGCCTAACAACTATTACAACATCACATTGATTTAGATTTATAACATTAGTAGGATTAAATATTTTTCATTTATTTCTGGTAGGTACTTCTAAAACCCACGCAGAAAAGTCGGGGTAAAAAGCTAGTATTTACTAAACACATTTTTCACAGTTCAAACGCGACTCCATAATTTTCCCTAGGCTTGTTGCCTTTGACATTTAACACATTCTTGACACATCGATGTTTGACGTATTTCAATCCTAAAATGAAAACATTTATTTTAGCGTGTGTCTTGAGTTAAAATGTAAGAATAACGCTGTATAAACAGACACTCCAATATAGAAAACATAATGTTTACCCAATATTGCTCTGTGAGATGAGAACATCGGAGGATACAGTACGTATGTACAAGTAAAGGTGATGACTTGGAGACGTTATTTTCTTCAAGCCGTTGCTATTCATTTCCTGGTAAACGAGTCCATTGTCGCCTTCAGGTAGGAAGTCCCAACGACGTTGTACTTAATTTAGTTTTGCTCTTTTATTTCATACCAATTTTATACTTATTTCAAAAATTAGTGTGGATAGAAAAATATTGCGTTTTATATTGTTCAAGGTTATAAAAATACACATTCACATGGTGCAGACATTTTTTAACACTTAATTTATCTATAAACGGCTAAACTTTTAGCATTTACTGTAAAAAAATATATTGAAATTACGAAGATCTGACAGCTCCGATTTGCAGAAAAGTGATACAGGTCCTGCCTGCAAGAGCTCCACCGAGCATCTGAAGAACTGAACAAATGAGAGAGATGCAAATACTTTTGCAAGGCAAAAGATGAGATGAAGATAATGAGAGTGTAGCTCGGAATAAAAAAACGTAAGTGCCAAAATAAATTTTCGGATTTGATAACATAAAAGTATTATTATATCGAAATCTGTTCAGTTGAAACCTCGATAAGGTTATTTTATATGCTATAAGGTTATTTTTATAGGATCAATCTAAAGCGTTGCGTCTTGTAGCTAAAAAAAGTGAAAAGATATTTCGAACTTTGTGATTTTTTTCTATCGAGAAAATTTCTTCGTATCGTGTATTCCTTCAGTTGGATACTAGATCATAAAGTCAAAAAGCATATACCGTAAACACACATCTCTGTGCGAAGTACCTAACAAGATACGTTGAAACGAAAAACGGCCTTATTCTAAAGGTATCCCCTTAAGGTTCTAGAGATTCGGAGAAAGCCTTCCTATAGAGTGTGCTTTAGACATTGCCACAGACAGAATACAACAATGACTGATGAATTAATCTAACTTTTATTTAACTTAATAAACAATACTGGCTATCCTAAGGGTTACAACGGACCACACGTCTGCTAGTTTATCTAACACCAGCCTATAGCTTATGACGTATAGTCATCTCCGAGACATAGCCTCCGGCCTAATCAAACCTAACTCGGTTAACTAGCTCCGTACACTCCCGAGTCCTAATACCGAGTGACGCCAACGCCTTAATCGTCGAGCCTCGCCGACTTCCAACAGATGTGGTTACCTGTAAGTTAAGTAAGACCTTAGCCGAGCGCGAGTCGGTCCCGCACACTACCTGCTACTTTACCAGCAAAGTAAATACTTAATCCGTGAAAACTACAACCGTTCAGCATTGTAGCCATTGAGACAGCGTCCGCCGACCGACAGACGGACGGACGGACGGCCGAGGTCCAGTGACAGGCTACGCGCTTCACTAGCCGAGCGTGGAACCCCAATATGTTTGGCGACTCAGAGTCGGACCCTTTTTTTGTGTAATTTCTTAAGGTGCGTCTACGCTAGACGAGCCGAGCACGAGCGGAGCACGAGCCGAGCACAAATTCGTGTAGTGTGGACCGACTTACGTGCCTCGAACGAGTGCACTTCTACACGGGTTTGTGCTCGGCTCGTGCTCCGCTCGTGCTCGGCTCGTCCAGCGTAGACGCACCTTTAATTGTTTTAAGAATTCGCCTGGGTTTTTTTCTAAGGTGTTTTATCGCAAACAGATGAGTGAGAGCGCTTTCAGAAATCTTATTTTACTCTCTTATTTGGCCCTGGCTATTCAAGGGACAAATTATGACTCTTCTAAGTGTCTGAAAACATGTGAAGCGTTTCGAAATAATATAAATACTTTGTATATTAGGACTGATGGACCATCACACTATAGACTAGTGAATAGGAAATACTACACTGTAATCAATAATTTTTTAGATCAATGTGAAGCAAATTTGTAGTATTAATAATGAAATTTTTTGATTTCTCTTTCATTGTAATTTTATGGATTGATTTTATTTAATCTGAAATAAACTGATTATAATAATTAACTAACAAAATCGACTTTTCTCCTTTGTCTTCTCCCAAAACCATCGGTCTTCCTTTTCTTTTTCTGTTTACTTTTTTTTTCTTTTTTTTTTAATAAACGTTATCCCACACTAAAAATTTCTCCTGTTTCGTGGGTGCGTTCACAAACATATAAACTCACATATACACACAGCCAGATCCGGAGCAACTATCTGTAGGCCATACAAATATTTGTTCCGTGCGGGAATCGAACACGCGACACGCAGCGCAGCAGCCAATCGCTCAATCACTGCGCCAACCGTGCCGTCAACTTGACTTCCTCTACTTGAGTGGGTATGCTTTTGTGAATGTGGAGAAGTGCCAGTCCAGTCAGCGCCCGATCTAGCTATTTAGCCGCTCCGGGCAAAAATAATATTCGCCGCTACTACGCACTAATACCATAAAACACACACGTACGTTGGTGAACTAATGGGTGAGTGTTGTGTGTATTATCCTACCATAATACCCTCTCTGACTTAAACGAGGTAACCGATACCTGTGTTAAGGATTCGGAGAAAGCCTTCCTATAAAATGTGCTTTAGACATTGCCACAGACAGAATACAACAATGACTCTAATCTGACTTTAGGTAAAACTTACCAAGACACTGTACTAAGACACTGCTTAATTATGGAAAGCTGAACCGAATAATACTCGCTACAAGTAGGGCCCGTTTGAACTATAATATTTCCTTCCAATGTATAAGGTTATGTCGTATCAACCAAACATTAGTAGAGGTTACCTCTCCCATTCGACCGACTGACCGCAGAATACTTTAAATTGTTTTGATGTACGCGCATTTCCCGGGACAGGGGGTAGGCTTCACTAAGTACCCTAAACTGGATTCATAGCCGTTCTGAGGAACGTTAGTAAATGTGTCTCCTCAAATCACACCTGGCTGTCGGCCTCTCACTGATACAAAAGAAAAAAATACATATATTTGGCGAAACACGTAATTTGGATGCCCAGTCAAAACGCCCCAATGCCTGACAAGAATGTCCGCATGGCTACCGACTAGACTGCAAGCTTCCTCTAAATGGGGTTAGATTAAGGAAATGTGAGGTGTCGAGTTCCAAAACCCACTTCGGCGCACAGCAAGACCACCGACTGACAAAGCGGTACGCTTGTGTTAAGTTATATAATGTGTTAGTAAAGGGTTGACATGCCGATGTAAGGGGCTAATTTATATAGCGCGCGTCTAGTATTTCTGGAAACATGTCTCACTCAATGACAGAGGCACTTCGCATTCCTCTGCCTTAGAATTGTGTAAGACATGCTGAGTGTAGGGAACGTGTACTGTTGTGACCGCAGCATCTTCTCTATAGGCCTATACACGTTAGGATCGACGGCACACGTACGATGTACATGCAATTGTAAGACGGCCGTACATCACTGGGTTGGGTCTCTAGATTATTGTAAAAAAATTCAGTATCGTGCTTTGAAACTAACTATTTCCACACAAGCGTTACGTGTCATTTTCCCTTTTGCAGTCCTTTGTCTTCTTAGCTTCATACATTGTAATCTCGTTATTTTTCCATAATTATTTATTATTTTACGTATGTATACTAACCGTGAATTCCCAATCTTAACTACACCTTGCATCCTCTCCTTGTCCCTAGCCTCAAAGGTCAAGACAAGACAAGGCAAGGCAGTAGTTTTTGGGAATTCATTTCGTACTATCGGTGGAAGAGTGTCCAGTCTGGAGGCGAGCTCTACAGGGCCAGGCGAAAGGCCAAGGGGCCTGGCCCTCCCGACCTTCGGGTGGGACCGAAATTACCAATAAGGATAATTCTAGGTAAAACGAAAATTTTATCAGCCTAGGGTAACTTAGGAACAGTCACAATGGCATCGCGGTTATATTTAGAGAGAAAAACAAGAAACCTTTCTAAGTCTGTGGCAAGACCAAACGTCACTTTTCTTTTCGCGCATCTACGGAATCGTTGGCTAAAAAGATTCTTAGCGCTATTTGTGATAATTTATTAATCCTTTCATCATGCAAAGTGAAGAAAAAGTACAAAAAAGTTAGCTAAGCTATTAAAATATGGAAAGAAGCAGAATACGCTCACGCAGTCCCCGACATTCTTACTTATCTGAATTGGAAAACTTCAGAACTCGGACTCCGAGTCCCACACCGAGTCCAGAGCAGCAGAATACCTCTGCCGAATTTTCTACGGACAAAAATATCGAAGGTAGTTAGTTTAGGTAGGTGAAAATGATGCTAGAACTACTTTAGATATTCCATCATGAATGAAGAAAAATGTCGTTACTTAACTACCGTGCTGATACGAGATACCTTTAGTATGAAGATCAAACTTTGTACGAGATACCACAGCTTTGATTCGGCACGAGTTGCCCCAAAAATGTTGATACTCAACTACCATGCTGGTACGAGATACCTTTAGCATGAAGATCAAACTTGGTACGCGATACCACCACAGCTTTGATTTGGCACGTGATGCCACAAAATTGTTGATACTCAACTACCATGCTGATACGAGATACCTTCAGCACGAAGATGAAACTTGGTATGCGCCACAGCTTTGATTGGCACGAGATACCCATGGAAAACGTATGCGATAGGTTTTTGCCTATTTACATGAATAATTGTTACCTACAGAACACACTATGTTCTCGTACACAAATACTTTTCAAACCTGCTCATGCCTATGCATAATTCCAAATGTGGAAAATGCGCAAATAGACACAGATTATCTTGCCCCATTTGGAGGCTCAATTCTAAATGAAGAAATAGAAACTATACCAACAGAGAGCTCCAAACTTGGGGACAAATCCTTGGGAACACTCAGTATCAATTAGAGTTGGCCATTTTTTTTTTCACATAGCACTATACCTCCTTACACTAAACACACATTCTCGCCGTGATTGCGAAATGAAAACCTTCTGTTCCTCCTACTATAACGTAAACGCTAATGGTTTGCTTAAAATCATGCACATTTTATCGTGCTTGTTCATTTGTACAGGTTTTGCTCAATTGTCAGCTATAATGATAACTGTCAGCTATAATGTTTTAAGACTCCCGATGTGGTTCACATTTCCTGCACATTGGTTAATCTCAATTAAAAATGTTTGACATAGGCAAAGTTTCTGATGAGATCGATTCTTTTGGTGCTACCCAAGCTTATGTTTGCAAATCTGAATTGTGCACTAAATTCCTTGTTAACCCTAGTAAATCTATTACAATCTTACAACTAAATATTCGCAGTGTTCTTTGTAATTTCGAAAGTTTCAGAGTATTTCTTGTTAGCATTGCAATTGAGTGCGATGTGATTATCTTATCTGAATGCTGGCTTAGTCGGTACACAGCGATTCCGCCACTTGAGGGGTACACGGCTTACAATACTACCACGCCTAGGAACCAAAATGATGGAGTCATAGTCTACGTAAGAGCTGTTTTACCTCACTGTGTCACGGAACCTCAGTTTTCAGAAGTTAGCTGCCTGCTGTGTCACTTAAGGGATGTTGATCTAAGTATTGTTGATTTTTATCGTTCACCCTCTACAAGGAATATCGATAACTTTCTTAATGGGTTAAATACGGTGCTTACAGCTAAGTCCGTTTATAAAAATATTGTTTTAATGAGTGACATTAACAACAATATCATTCCATCTACTCTAGGCCAGCAAGCTAACGAATACCTAAATCTAGCCGCTTCTCACGGCCTGCTTCCGTCACACGTATGTTCCACCCGTGGTTTAAACTGTCTGGATCATGTAATGGTCAAGACTGCTCTAGATATGACGACTTTGGTCCTTGACACGCACATAACTGATCACAGGCCAACACTTCTTGATTTAAAACCAACAGTGGTAGCAATTAGTTCGTCCAATGGCGGCTACGCCGACGCATGTCTAACGCGTACAAGTGTGATTAACAAACATAAACGATGTCGAGTGTTGTTAAGTGCATCAGTTGAAATATTATTATTAGTGAACCCCTTGCCTTCATCCAAAACAAGATGCAGGTGATGGATGAGGAAAGTCTAGTGCGTATTTGTGTAACGGCTTTTACGAGTGCTGAAATCAAAGTTGCAAAAACTTTGTTGTTCGACGCTGTGGCTCTGTCTTTACAAAAGAAAACAAGGAAACGCGAGGGTAAGTCCCAGCGTGATGTTGATGATATCATTCAAGTATTTTAGTATTTTACCTTTGATCATCTGGATGCTACAAAATTATTGAGAGATATCCTACTTTTACAAAATGAGTGGAAGCATATTAAGGATAGCTATGTGACAAAGGAACAAGTGTCTCAGATTATATCACAAATAGATGATACGAGTAGAAATAATAAGTTACCGTTATGTGTCGATAGAAACTCAAATAGTTATGTTACGAAGAAAAGAGGAGCTGGGTTGTTAAATAGTTTTGAGTATGACAGTGGCCCTATGGGTTTGGTAGAAAATAATGTTAATTGCGATTTAAGTCTCCAAAATGATGAAAATTCCAGTCCCACTAATGTTACATAGATACCCGCCTCCGAAAAAAGCGAACAAAGTTGTTTATCAACGCTGCGCTGGCGCTCGATACAGAAACCTGTTTCGCCCGGTATCGTCACTGCGAAGCGGTCAGCTGTTTGTGCCGGTAATGAGTCACCGTCACAAAGTGTAATCTCGGCTAACGTAAACAGTAGTGCGGCATGTGTTATGCAAACAAAATAATTAGATGAAAATCATGATGTACGAACTGAGAAATGGACTACAGTTGTAAATAAAAAGTCAGTAAAGAGGCAAAATAATCCTGTTGGTAGAATGGGACGCGGTTCTGATAGTATTGAATTAAATTTTAAAGCAGCTGTTGGCAGTAAGATTCCTCTTTTTATAACTAATATTCATAAGGACACCGGCGATCAACACATCACTGATTATATTTTCAGGAAGTCACAGGAGAATGTTAAGGTTATTAAACTTAAAATTAGGAATGATAAGCATAACGCAAACAAACCACACGCTTATGCGTGTGGTTTGAAAACATCAAAACACAAACTGAGGATGTTTTTAGACGACCGCTTCTGGCCTGAAGGGGTTATTTACCATCGTCTTGTTCATGTTACACGTAACGTGGACGCTCCAGTACGGGTTGAGGCATGCAATCATAATTAATCTAATGGAAATAACAAATGACGCCATTGCGCATAACGCCGTCCTTGCATCGTTTAATTGCAAGTCGCTTAAAAGGTCTATGGAAGGAGTAAGATCATTATGCAAGGAAGTGGATATAATTGCTCTTCAGGAGACATGGTTGTTGCCACATGACCTGTCCTGCTTATCTCGAGTTAGTGAGGAATTCGGCAGTACTGGTACGTCCGCAGTCGACACATCGGCGGGAATGTTAGTTGGTCGGCTCTACGGTGGTGTTGCGTTGCTTTGGAGAAAAAGTATGTTCAGTTGTGTGTGCGTAATTCCGTGCGATAATCCACGTATCGCTGCAATAAAAGTGTCGTTATGTGACCGGCGCGTGTTAATATTAAGTGCATATCTACCTGTAGACAGTGCGGAAAATCTAACTGCATTCACAGACTGTTTAGGAACGATAAGTGCAATTATAGATGAAAGTAGTGTGGACTCAGTTATTATCCTAGGGGACTTTAATGCGCATCCTGGTAAATTGTTTTTCGATGAGCTCAAAAGTTTTTGTTGTGAACAGGAATGGTTATGTATAGATATAATTAAAATGAGTTCAGACAGCTATACATTCATAAGTGAGGCTAACGGAAGTCGTAGATGGCTGGACCATTATGTAGTCACTGAAGCAGCTTTACAGTTAATTACAAGTGTAGAAGTTAAATATAACATGTATTGGTTTTCCGACCATTTTCCGCTTTTAGTAAAGTGTAATTTCAATTTAATTAAGCAAAAACTGATCAATCACTGTCCTCAGGTATCCGATGGTATAAAGTGGGGGGAAAGGTCGTCGTTGCAAATAGAACAATTTTCGCATATTTGTGGTGAAAACCTACGAGATATAGACTTCCCAGTGCAATTGGAATCTTGTAGTGAGAATTTTTGCAGTAACACCAGCCATAAGGCAGTGATTGATAAGCTGTACGATGACATTGTACACTGCCTAGGGTTGGCGGCTAGTTCCACATACCGGAAAAAGCCTACGCACCGCAAATGCATAGCGGGCTGGAATAGGCACGTCAGCAGCGCCCACGGGGAGGCGAGGGCTAAGTTCATTTTGTGGAACTGGCACGGCAGACCGTCATCGGTTACTTTGTACGATGATAGAAGCGCGGAAAGCTTTTAAAGGTAAGCTGAAGTGGTGTTAAAATCACCAAGAGGAAATTAAAATGGACATCTTGGCCTCACATCACACAAACTCCGACAGTCGTAGTTTCTGGAAATGTACCAGTAAGACGAGCACAGCCCAGGGCCTCCCCGTGAGCGTTGACGGCGTTACTGAACCTCAATTAATAGCTGAGCTTTTCAAGGATCACTTTACTGTTCGTTCACCATTAGGGCCAACGCAGCGGGTAATCAATACTGAGACCTCAACAGGACCAGTCTCGACTCTTATCACAGCTAAAGATGTTAAGATAGCTCTTAATAATATGAAAAGGGGGAAATCTCCGGGTCACGACGGTCTCAGTATTGAGCACTTGCAAAATGCGGGGTGCCACTTGCCCAGGGTTTTGGCATTGCTTTTTAACCTGTGTATTGCACACTCCCACTTGCCTGATGGTATGATGAGGACGGTGGTTGTGCCAGTAATTAAAAAAAAAACGGGTGACTCATCAGATCGGTCGAATTATAGGCCTATCTCTTTAGCTACGATTATCGCTAAGGTGCTTGACAGTGTGCTAAATGTGTGCCGCTAGAGAAACATCTGCGTTTGCACGATGCACAATTTGGTTTTCGACCTGGCTTATCTACTGAAAGCGCCATTTGCTTGCCTTAAGCACACTGTCAGGTACTACGCTGATAGGAGTACACCAGTCTACGCGGCGTTTCTAGATCTTTCCAAGGCCTTCGACCTAGTCTCATACGACATCCTTTGGGATAAGTTAAAGGCAACAGGAATGCCCGAGGAATTATTAAATGTTTTTAAATACTGGTACGGCAACCAAACAAATGTTGTTAGGTGGGTGAATAAGTCTTCTGTACCATACAGGTTAGAGTGTGGCGTGAGGCAAGGGGGCTTAACCTCCTCTAATCTTTTCAACTTGTACCTTAATGCATTGATCGAGGGACTCAGCGGTGCGCATGTGGGCTGCTTTGTTGACGGGCTGTGTTTCAACAACATAAGCTACGCCGATGACATAGTTCTGCTGGCTCCCTCGGTTGGTGCACTTAGAAAACTAGTCGAAATATGTGAGAACTATGCTGCCGAGCATGGGTTGACGTATAATGACAAAAAATCGGAACTCATGGTTTTTAGGGCCGTTGGCAGGAAATGTCCAGGAAAGGTGCCAGTGGTTAAAATCAACGATGTCCCGATTCGTCGGGTACATCAGTTTAAATACCTTGGGCATTTCCTTGCTGACGACCTTTTGGATAATGCAGATGTAGATAGGGAGCGCAGGGCGTTGGCGGTTCGGACAAACATGTTGGCTAGGAGGTTCGCACGATGTACGGAAGAAGTAAAACACACGCTCTTTAGAGCATACTGCACATCCCTGTACTCGAGCCCTCTGTGGATCAATTGTACCAAACATGTTGGCTAGGAGGTTCGCACGATGTACGGAAGAAGTAAAACACACGCTCTTTAGAGCATACTGCACATCCCTGTACTCGAGCCCTCTGTGGATCAATTGGGCCGTCAATGCGCTGCGCGTCCAGTATAACAACGCTTTCAGGACGCTGATGGGGCTGCCACGTTATTGCAGCGCATCAGCGATGTTTGCTGAAGCCAGAGTCGACAGCTTCTCAGCTGTCGTGCGCAAGAAGAGTGCGTCCCTTCTCGCCAGATTGCGTGGCAGCGGCAACAGCCTCCTGAAAGTGATTGCGGGTAGGTTTGATGAGAGCCCCATAATGAGGCATCTCATCGAGACTACTATGTTTCTTATAGTATTTAAGTACTAACATAGGGTATAAGATAATTTTGTAACTAACATCTTTTTTGAGTATTTTCTTTTTTTGAATATTTGTTTTGGTGTTGTGTGTGTCTATTTGGACTATAATTGTCTGTATAATAAATAAATAAATTACTATTATTATTATTAAACCCAAATGTAATAGTATTGTTGTGGATTACCCCTCTGTAATTTCAGAGATCGCAGCTATGGACTTTTGTCCAATTCTTCAAGTCAATGACATGAATACTGCTGCAGATCTACTGATATCTGGTATTGGCTCGATTATAAAAGGCATTCTAAGTCAGTACATGTACCCTCCAGGCACAGAATCATTAAACCCTGGATAACCAGTGGCTTACTTCGTTGTATTCGTAATAAAGACCAAATGATGCGCCAGCTAAGGATGAACCCTGCCAACTTTACTCTTAAACTTTTGCAACAAATAACTTAAGAATTTAAAAATTGCGTATGAAACAACTGAATTTCAAAAAGCTAAAAACAATCCTAAAGCTACATGGAAAGTGATTAAAAACATTACTAACAAGCATCGAACTGAATCTTCTCCTACCAAGTTACTTAATGCTAACCCAGATACAACAATTTCAATTAATAGTGTTAACGATTTTTTTGCAAATATAGGCAAAAATCTTGCTGAAAAGTTTACCCCTAGGTCACCTACCGGAGGACCCGTATACGACACTCCTGTCAACTCCTTCGTTCTGTTACCGACCGACGAAGCATAGGTTGAAAAAATTATCAATGGTCTGCGTTCGGATGCCGCAATGGTTTGGGATGGAATACCGTCACGCCTCTTGAAAACCTGCTCACATGCTCTTGTCCCAGCTATAACTCATATTTGCAATTGCGCTATTAGGTCGTGCTGCTTCCCCAAAGCTTTTGCCTTTAAAAAAGCCGTTGTACATCCAATCTTCAAAAGTGGGGACAGACACAGTGTTACAAATTATAGACCTATATCTGTTTTACCTGCCTTATCCAAACTTTTGGAGAAAATTCTCAACAATACATTGACCAACTTCCTGGAATCACACCATCTCTTAGCTGATAACCAGTATGGCTTCAGAAGATGCAAATCGACTGAAGACGCTGTTAGTTCTTTTATAGACTGTACAATCGCTAAGCTTGAGTTCAGGAAGAAGTGCATGGGTATCTTTCTGGATCTTTCCAAGGCTTTTGACACTGTGTTTATTCCACACCTCCTTTCGAAACTAGAAGCAATTGGGGTGCGGGGTGATACCCGGGAGCAGTGTGTCAGGATTGATGGGATAGTTAGCGACAACAAAACTATTAGTTTCGGTGTGCCACAGGGCTCCATCCTGGGACCAACCCTCTTTCTAGTTTACGTCAACAACCTGTGCAAACTTTCCCTAAAGAATTGCTCAATATTTGCTTATGCAGTTGACACAGCTTTACGTGTACACGGTGATAGCTGGACTGAGGCAACGACTCATGCCGAGAATGCCCTGGCATAAGTGATGAGCTGGCTGTATGATAACCTTCTCACCATTAACGTCTCAAAAACCAAATTTTTACCCTTTTCATCGCAGGCCGTTGCATTGCCCTCCCCAGATACAATTGTTCTAAAAGCTCATTCTTATTTTCCAAACTCACACATCACACAATGTTCCTGCCCTCCGTTCAAATCAAATCGTATATTTCAAATAAACCATTTACAGGCACTTTTGAATTGTCAAGGTCGGTCAGTCCAAAAAGATGAAGCTATTTGCACGTTCCAAAGCGTAGATCTCTATGGAGAAGAACGTGCAAGAAACTCCACGGACACTCTTTTAAAAATAATAAATTGTTATAAAGTTTTGGCGTTGGCGAGGTCAGCTACCATTAAATATTTTGGGGTACAAATTGACAGCCTTTTAAATTGGAAATTTCATGTCGATGGAATCACTTCTCGGGTTCGAAAATTAATTTATATTTTCAAAAAATTAAGAAATTCAGCTAACCAAACTACCCTAAAAACAGTTTATTACGCGCTGTGCCAGTCACTGCTAACATATTGTGTCACTGTGTGAGGAGGTGCACCCAAGACTCACTTTATTCATCTTGAGCGGGCACAAAGGGCTGTCTTGAAAATCATGTCCTTCAAACCCTTTAGATATCCCACAGTCAGCTTATTTAGAGACTGTTGTGTTCTTTCTGTTAGGCAGCTCTTTGTGCTCCATGTGGTTATGCGGAAGCACATTTCGCTGAAGTATGATACCAGTTCTGGAAATAAGCGCCAACGCTATAGGGTATGCCCCACTCAGAGCTGTAGGACTGCACTTGCTCGGAGACATTATTATGGGATTGGAAGTCACCTATACAATGAAACTAACAAACATTGCTACATTTATTCGACAACTCTTCAGAAATGTAAAAGAACGGTGTACGGCTGGTTACAGATGCAGAGCTATGTTGAAACAGAAAAACTACTAAGGTTGTCATTTCTCTAATACACGACCAATCACATGAATTCTTCACAACACAACAACCAACACCCAACCTCACTAAGGCACAACACTCACACACATAAAAGGACTTTTTCTCAAATTATCACTTGTTCAACTTTTGACCTTCTGATGTAACTATTGACTAATAAACTAGCGTGAGAATCCTGGTACCCATAACACAAGTTAAATCTTTCCTTGGGTACCAGTATTCAATACAAATACTACTGACACTATTGTTACTCTCTGGTATGTTTTTGTTCTTGTTGCATAATAGTTGTTCGTAAGTGTTTAGTTGTACAAATTTTTTTAGTCCAATAAACAATTTATTATTATTTTAGGCCGTATCATGACTGACCTTATCAAAGAACCAGATGTGGACAAAGGTTATGGTCATAAAAAAATGAAGTGACTCTGTAAAACTTTTAAATGATCTACACAATTAAAAAGAACATGCCAAGGATTGCCCAAATAAAAATGTCTTCAAGCACAGGACATAGAGAAACCAGCAAGGTCCACTTCAAAACCAACCTCGTCAGTACACCAGACCACCGGCGGCATGAGGTGAACTGAAGAATCGTATGACACAGCTGTTATTTCACTGATCAGGACCGAATCAAACCCACCCCGTGAGGGCTGCTCCGCGCGATGCACCCAGCAGGCGGTTGATAAGCAGGTACATGCAGGCAACATATCTAATGACATTTCGTGTCGAAAACAAATGGCTCGATCCTATTTTGTTACAATGGGTAAATGGTTACCAAATACTCCTGTTACAAATATCCATACAAAATAACAAACCAAAAAAAAAATGTAACCGTAACCGAACTCAAGAACATGCGTCTGGTAATTTTTAACTTAATTGATCTAGGGGCTGCACAAATTTTCAATCATAGTAAAAATCAATTTATCTGTAAGATATCTTTAAGGCATACATTACATTAATACGAAAAACTTTATTCCGACAGTCACAAATACGAAATTCAAACTACCGATTTTCATAATTCCGAATGGTTCAAAATTCCTAATATAACAATTCCGATTTATCATAAATCCTATTTTTTATAATTCCGACATATCAATATTCCTAATGTTTATAATAACTATTCTTAAAATACCGAGATTCAATAGGTCGAATAACAAAAAGTCCGACTTAATGATAATTCGAAACATTAAAAATACGAATTCCAATTATTAAAATACCTATTAATCAGAATTCGGAAATAAAAAGCACCTTGTAAAACTGAATAGCAAGACGTATAAACGCAATTGCTAGTCAGAACAAAGTATATTATTATATTTAGTATGAGGAGGTTGAATGAAAAAACTTATGACAGATGCAAGCTGCATGCAAGCAACCATGCAGCATGTAAACAAGCAAGCAAGCAAGCATGCAAGCATGCAAGCAAGCACGCAAGCAAGCATGCAAGCAAGCACGCAAGCAAGCATGCAAGATGGCATGCAAGCAAGCAAGCATGCAGTATGCAGCAGGCATGGTTTCTGTCACAGCTCCGGCGCCGCGGGGCTCCGGCGGTCCCCCGCGAACTTATCGTCGCAAATAGTTTTAACGCTCGGCGTTACAACACCTGCTCCTCAGCTCGCGGGCCGCCTTGCCCCTCCGCGCCTACGCGGGCTTAAATTACACTCTAGGGGTAGGGCAGACAAGACTACTACGTGGAGTCGGTTTCACAGCGATTCGTTACTGTCACTTACTTTTGAAGCAAAACGTATTTACTGTTTAAGACAATATTTTAATTTAAGGTTCAAAATGCTAAAAAAAATTCGTTAGGTATATTAAACAATAGGTCTTTTGACCGTAGTTATTTTGAAAATAGTTAAAATATCTTTGAATATTATAATACGTAACTAACTGAATATTGTACTGATTGAACCTAAAGCAAAATCTTAATTTTAGCAGTTTAATCGAAGTATTGAAAATCGGAATGTCGTTTTTTGGACCGAAAACCCATCGAGCATTTGATTCTTTTCGGATGTATGAAAATCGGACAACAAACAGATAGCAGTTATGACTTTTGGTCAAATAAGTTTCGTGATTTATAATAATACGTATTATAATTCTTAACTATTATGAAATTCGGACTTTTAAAAATCGGAATATCGAAATTCGTAATAAGATATTTCGGAGTATTTGGGTGTTCTCATCTTTAAGACCACAACCAAATGGTGTGAATAGCAAAATATAAACATCCATGCTTTATGTATTAGACCTAAAGGTAATTCATTGACTGACTAAGAATTCCGTAATACAAAAAATACAGATACCGAGGGGGAACCATGCAATAATTCTTTCTCATCAATTAAAGATCAGTTTGATACCCCACAGATAGATTTGCTTGCATCAAGAATTAATAATAAATGTGATACCTATTTTTCTTGGAAAAGAGATCCATATGCATTTAATAATTGGTACGTTTACACTAAATTGGACGGAATATTAATATTACACCTATTATTGAACCTAGCCCTATTTTTTTTGCTATCTTGTTTTAGGAAAAAATACACTCAGAGAACAGTCACCTTTCTCTGGCAGCGAGCGTCTTCTGTCTTCAGTTACAATGAAACAATACAGTACAGGCAATAAAAACTAGTGGCCATTTTGCAAAACATATGGTATCCACCCTGGCTTCTGTCCTTTTTCATTATTAAGTTTTTGATAGAAAAATTTGAAACTGGAGCTATCTATTCTACTTTAAACTCTTATTAATCCGCATTGTTCCCTCTCATGGGAGAGAAGAATGGCACGGAGGACAGAATCAAGCAATTTCTAAGTGATGCGTTTAAACTGAATCCAGCCATCCACTATATTGAATCATTTAATTAAATTACCTCAAAACACAGCTTAGTTTAGACATACTTACCAAAAAAAACTAGTAACTTTACTAGCTTTGGTGAGTACTCAACGAAGGCAAACCCTGTTTGCTATAAAATAATAAATTCAGTCTGTGACATTGCAAAGACGTCTGTTAGTCTAAAAAAGTAAGCTCTTACGGATCTGCCTTTTTTACTACCAAGAACCTAAGCTTTGCCCAGCCAGTGCCTTACTTTTAGAGTAGTCTTTACTACATCCAGAGGACAGCCAAGATAATAATTCAGGAGAAGTAGTAGGTAATTGATTACAAAAAATCTATCATCGAGCATCTAAGCAGACTTTCAATACCTAGGTATAATAAATATGCACATAACAAAGGCGAACATGGCGCTCACCAGAAAAATAGTACTTGCTGCCTTGAAATCCAACCTAGTTGACAGTGGAGGGGACACAGTAAGTACACATCACATAGTACTCGCCATTTTAGTACTTAATCTACAAGAGCTGTAGGTGTTTCTGGATGTAATCAGGAAAACAGCTGGCTGGTCACAAAACTTCTCAACTTTTGCAAAAAACTTACAACTTACTGTAATAGAATCCAACAATAACAACACTCTTAAAGCAGGTAGGAAAAATGGACATAAGAAGGGAGTCAATGTTCATGGTATCAAGCGTACCAGATGATATACATAAAATAATAATGTCACTGAAAAATACAAATAGCGTAGGTTACGATGGCCTCTCCACAGAGATTTTGAAATCTATAGCTAAAGAGATAAGTGTGCAAGTGATAAGTGAGAGTGTGATAAGTGTGTGTAAGTTACATACTTAATCTTAGTATAAGTGCTGGCATATATCCAGTTACTTAAAAAAAAATCAATATGGAAAAATAGAAAGTTAATGGGAAATTACAGAGCTATCTCACTGATTCCGATTACTTCAAATATTTTTGAGAAGTTTATATACAAAAACCTACACAATTACTTAGAAAAAAAAAACAATATTTTGTGTGAACAACAAAAAGGATTTAGACCTAGCAAACCAATTAATATGGCGATTTTTGATTTTATTCATAATGTCATTAATAATGTCGATAAACAAAACCCAGTCTGCGCCATTTTCTGTGACATGACGCAGGCGTTTGATTATGTCCACCATCCTACACTTCTGAAGAAACTCGAAGCTTATGGCAGGGGAAATGTTTTAGACCTTTTCCAGTCTTATTTACATAATAGACGAAAAATAACTGAAATTAATAGAATTAATTTAGCTACTAAACATGACGAGACATTTAGATCAAACGAGCGAATAGTTAGATACGGGGTACCGCAGGGAAGTGTTTTAGGCCCTTTGTTTTTTATATTGTATATTAATGACCTACCGGAATGCATTGAACTACCATTAACTTTGTTTGCAGATGACAGTACCATAACAATACCTTTGAAAAGTGTAGATACATATGAAAGTGATATTAATAATTCTTTAAAATCAATTATAAATTGGTTAGACGAAAATATCTTAAAAATTAATATATTAATTTAAAAATTATTATTAAGGTAATGCATTTTAATCAACGTATGCCAGGTAGGAGCAATTTGCATGTGCAATATAATAATGACACAGTGAACGATGTATCAAGTACTAAATTTCTAGGGCTAGAAATAGACAAAAAACTTAACTGGAAATAACACATAGAGACACTTTGCAAAAAACTAAGCACATCCGCTTACGCTTTAAATACTTTGTCATCTATTGTAAATCTAGACGCACTCTTGACTGCATACCATGGTTTAGTCGAATGCCACCTACGATACGGCGTTATCTTTTGGGGTAACTCCACTGAAAGAGAAACTGCATTCAAAGCACAGAAAAGATGCATACGGTAATTTATAAAACTCCAACCTACTGAAAGCTGCGTCCCATATTGTAAACATGATGAAATATTAACTTTACCATGCCTATATATTTTAGAAATGGTAGTGTTTGTTAAATTAAACCCTGATCGTTTTGAGCGCATAGCTGACATATTTCCACGAAATAGGCGTGACAATCCTATGTCTATGTGGCTATGTCTCCCTAGTGCAAGAACGACTTTAATGCGCAAAAGTGTCTGCTACATAGCGCCAGTCATCTATAATAAATTACCTAGGATTTGGAAAGAATTAACTTTGGCGTTATTTAAAAAAAACTACGAAACTTTTTAGTAGACAAAGCGTATTATAGCGCGACAGAATTTTTAATGGAGAAAGGAATCACTTGATCACTTTTATATTGACTAGAAATTAGAAAAATATGACATTTAATTTTTTATTTAATTTAATTATATTGTAATGAATTTTTAATCGTATCACTTAATCTTTATATTGACATTGTTATCATTATTATTATGTACTTACAATCATTAATGTAGTTTGTACTTTTCTTTAAATAACATTAATTTTAATCTAAAATTAATTAGTACCTTCATAGATACTAATAGGTACCTACTTTACCTTTTCACATACCCATTATGCTTCATCTCTGAACACATACACTGTAATAAATTATTTTTCAGATCAATGTGAAGCAAAATTGAAAATTGGATGAACTTACCTAAGTGAAATCCAATTGTGATTTTATGAACATTGATCTGAAAAATAATTACCCACCCAGCCCAGTATCATCTCACACGCAGCTGAAACCCTGGCATAATGGGGAAACCTTTCCACAGACCAAACTATACCTATATCCATACAGAGACTATATTTATATCAGATATACAGAGAGCGACAAATTTCTCTGCAAGCGCGTGCTACAAACTAACTGGACCTTCAGTAAGATGACTGCGTGTGGGCTGTTTACTATAGACGCCTCTTTACGGATTTCTTTGATGAGTCTGGTGATTAGTTACATTATTGTACTGCTGCAGTTTGCTCTTCTTTGATTTTCTTGTTTGTGAGAATTGCTATTCCATTTAAGTCGATACAAAATAAACATGATATTGTCCAAATGTATGTTGTATGTTGTCTACAGACGCCTCTCTACCGATACTTTTGATGGAATTTATGAATGGTTACATTTCTCTACAAAAAAACTTTCATCGGCAAAACTTTGAAAACAAAGTTTTATATCAACATTATCATCGAATCGTCATGCTGAAGTTGACAAAGATACGTCTTTTTGTAAAAGAAATAATACATATTTTATTTTTTAAACGCAGAAACAATTTATGTAATTTGTGCTGATAAATTACATAATGGTATTACAACAGGCTGCTACATGATTAATGTTTTTGTTTGATACAATCATGATTAATGTAAGACTTTGAACAAATAGAATTTCAATATGCACTTACTGACGAAAAAAAGGTTATTAGTAATCTATTAGCTGAAGGTGTAACAACGTTTGTAGCTATCATGTGGGACATCTCAAATCGTCCACTTAAAATGGTTTCCAGCAATAGATTGGACGAAGACATCCGGAAGATAGTTCAACCTTTCAACATTATGCTCTCTGTATTCTTTTCTTCGAAATACAGAATAAGAGATAGTTATATCACTCCCTGTGATAAGAAGAAATCCATATTACTGTTTATCATATCTTTTTTTTGCAATCTGTTCTGTCTCTATTTTACAATATCTGTCGACAAATCCAGATATGTCGCTGTAGCATTCAATACTGCTGAGAAAAGAATCATGTTTTTTATTTATTTCAGCTTAATTTTCTTTAGTTACGTTTTGCTGCTCATTTGTAACAGTGTTCATAGTCGAAATAATATTTCTCTTATTTTGAGAATCCAAGAAATTCATAGACACATTAAGATGCAAAATTTTATCCAAAGTTACGTCATCTGGAATTGGATTTCACTTTTGACCACTGTCTGTTCTGTTTTGTTGGTCGCAACTTATTCTGGTTTATTCTTTTTTATTACTTTTGCAGACTATTGCATACATTTAAATCTAATTGCACTAAATTTTAACTTAGTTTATTGTTTTCGTGCTATGGCATTGTTAACAAAATACCTTGATCAGTGGATTAACGATGTACGTCACCCTAAAAATGAAAATGTAGAAGTTAAAAATAATCATTGTCAAAAAATGTTTGAGCTATATCAAATAATTTTAGAAGCTTACAATCTGTTTAAAAAATGTTTCCGTTTGTTGGTAAGTCTGTGCTTGCGTAAATTCCATAAAACTATGGGATTATTTTAGTAAAATAGAAATATTAGTCGTGTCTTGTTGCGATTTCTTTCTTCAGATACTTTTTCTTTTCCAGATATTATGTGAAACAGTAAGCACATTCATCCGTAGTTTATGTTTGTTTGAAACACAATTACAATATTTTCAAAATCCCGCAAATCAGGAAATAGAACCTTATTTGCATAAGGTATGCTATCGTTTCTTTGCTTATGAAGCCTAGAATGAAAGAAATCATTATTTTTTAAAAACTAGCGTATTTAAAAAAAAAATCAAACGCAATCCAATAACACTTTGTTTGGTTCCAGTGCCAATGGGGTGCCGTCGCAATAGTTACCGGAATGATTATAAAAGATTTGGTATTAATAATGATAACCAGCGTGCAATGTGAGAAGTTCTACATGTCTATGGAGGAAGCTGCGTCAGCGTGCATACAGCGCCTTATGCAGATAAGCTATCTAGGTAAGAAAACATCGACAGCGAAATCGTTTTAGATGCCTGGCTTTCAATTCATTAGAAACGATAATCCGATAGTTTTAGCTAGCCTCAACTATTCAGAGTTACTTGTGGTTCGACGTATATCTGTCAAGTGCTAATAGAGGGGCCAAAATGGAACAAATTGAACCTGTATGTATGGCCGAAATTCAATCGTTTTCGAGATATTTGAATTTATGTTTTTTTCGAAATTATCCGAAATTTGAAATTTCATTACAAGTAAAAAGAAAACTACATATGGAATGGGTTCCATAAGAAAACGCGTCTGCTGTGCTCGCGTCTTCTTCGCTACGCAAGCACGTGTATTATCTTGCTATTAACCAATGTCTCATTAGGTTAATTCGTTATCGATCATTATTGTTAATTCTTGTTTATGTTTGTTATCTTTCATTATTTTACGAACAAATTTTAACTTAAAAATACTTATTAAAATGAATAAACAGTGGCAATTTTGGATCATTCGTTTTTATGTAGTTCAAATTAATTAATTGCGTAACTTTAACTTGAATTTAATCACACAGAACAGGCAAGTTGTTTTAGATAATTGTATGACAAAGTTCATAGTATTTTTTTGAACGAGACACCATGTTTTGAAAAGTATAGTGAACACAATGGCAAGATATTATATCTAAATCACTCATCATAGTAGTATTTATTTTAATTAAGTACTTTTAAATATGTTCATAGCTTAATTGAAGAGCCAGCAACAATTTAATTTTCTAATGGTACCCTTTCCATATGTAGTTTTCTTTTTGTTAAGAATTAAATTTCAAATTTTGGGTAAATATCGACAAAACCAAAAAATTCAAACATCTCAAAACGATTGAATTACAGCCATACATATTGGGGGTTCAATTTGTTGCATTTTGGCCCCCCATCAGCACCTGACGGATATACGTGGAATTATAAGTAACCCTGTTTTTATATCCCTACAGAGAGCGACAAATATCTCTGCAAGCGCGTGCTACAAGCTAACAAGGCCTTCAGTAAGATGACTGCGTGTGGGCTGTTTACTATAGATGCCTCTTTACCGATTTCATTGACGAGTCTACTGATTAGTTACATTATTGTACTGCTGCAGTTTGCTCTTCTGTGATTTTCTTGTTTGTTGAATTGCTATTTCCGATTAGAAGATGAATAGGTGCCTCTTTACCGATTTCATTGACGAGTCTACTGATTAGTTACATTATTGTACTGCTGCAGTTTGCTCTTCTGTGATTTTCTTGTTTGTTGAATTGCTATTTCATGTAAATCGATACAAAATAAACAAATGATGGTGTCCAAATGCACGTTGTTTGTTTTCTATTGACGTCTGTCTAGCGACTCCATTGATGAAACTTATGAGTGGTTACACTGCTCTACAAAAATCTTTCATCGGCAAAAACTCGAAAACCTTTTAAAAAAAAAAATTAAACCATCGATAAATTTGAAAAGAAAAAACAATGAACCTTTTTGCAAAAATAACTTTAATTTTGGAAGTCAGTTTTTTATTGTCACTACATACCTTTGATGGAATTTATGAATTTTTATGCTTCTCTACAAAAATCTTTCATTGACAAAACTGAGAAAAAAAAAAGATCTTCACCGCCTATAAGTCTATTACGGACGCTCTGGACGCCATAGATGCAATTGACGACTAATCAATGGATAAGTCACGCATCAACACCACCAGGCCCAGATCACTCAAACTAGGGTTTTTCAATGCCAATGGCATTAGCAACCAGCGCGATGAGATCGCAAAATTCCTCCGCGATCATCAGATAGACATCCTCCTCATACAGGAAACATTCCTAAAACCCCACCGCAACGATCCTAAAATTGCCAACTACCGCATAGTTCGCAACGATAGGTCGCGTTATCACGGCGGCGGCACTCACATTTATTATAAAAAGGAGCTGTATTGCATCCCCTTGACCCCTCCCACACCCCGTTCTCTGCTCGAATACTCAGCCTGTCGGCTGGGCATGAATGGTCATCAATCGATCACCATCATCTCCGCCTACTATCCACCGCCCTCGACCTCGTCTCCCACGCCTGACGACCCCATCGCTCTCGCTAGCGACTTCACCACCGTCTTTGGCTTGAGTGACTCCGTTATCTTAGCAGGTGACCTCAATGCCAAGCATCCCGCGTGGAACTGCAACACTGCAAATGCCAGAGGCAGGGTTTGACTATGACTCCCACTCACTTCCCTCACGATCCCAACCAGAATCCCGATGTCCTCGATGTGGCGTTGCTGAAGAATGTAAACATCCGTTTACAATCTATAGAAGCGCTACACGAGCTCAATTCTGATCACCGTCCAGTGATCATGCACCTAGGCTCCCGCTCGGGCCAGCTCGATCCCGACCAGCCTCCCCCGTCTCACGTGATCACCGACTGGAGGAAAGTAAGCGAAAGACTGAAATCCACCACGTCACCTACCTACCTACCTCACCTAGACGCCATCCCCGACCATATTGTCTCAGTCGCTCACACGACGGCGGCAATCGACTTGCTTACGGATCACGTACAATCCGTCTTGAATGAATGTTCAAGGGAGATTCCAGTGGACGAAGACCACCGCTGGAAGCTCCCGGACGATGTACGGAGTCTGATAACCGAGAAGAATGCAGCCATCCGTGCGTACAGTTCTTTTCCCTGTGACGCAAACAAAGCTCACATGCGCAACTTGCAGCGTGCTGTGAGGAAACGCACTGCTGAGCTGCGTACCGCGCGCTGGGACAAGACGCTAAGCGAACTCGAGGCCACCCAACTCGCCTTTTGGCAACTTCAGAGGAAGTTACGATCCAAAGAAGAGGCCACAATGCCCCCTCTCATCCGCCCCGACAAGAGTGTCGCATTTGACAACTCTGATAAAGCGGAATGTCTAGCCGACAGCCTAGAGTCCCAATGTTCCCCAGCTCTCAACCAGTAGACAAAGCTCACCTCGATATCGTGAATGCCGAAGTCGAACCTAGGGCTGCCCTCCCACCAGTCGAAGATCCTGATGATCCTCTACTCCCCGTCACTCCTGAAGAGGTGGAGAATATCATCAAAAGGCTTCAGCCTAGGAAAGCCCCTGGCTCCGACGGCATCACCAACAATATGGTCAAACTCTTCTCCGCCCAACTCATAGTGCTAATGACTGCCATCTTCAATGGCGCATTAAGCAATAACATCTTCCCCCAAGCATGGAAACAGGCCACCGTTATCGGTATCCCCAAACCAGGTAAGCCCAAGTCTGATCCCGCCAGTTACCGTCCCATCAGTCTACTCAACGTTCTCGGTAAAATCTACGAGAGGCTTATTTACAAGCGGCTCAAAGATTTTGCCGAAGCAAAGAGTCTTATCCCTGACGAGCAGTTTGGTTTTCCAGTTTTGGTATGACATAAAGCTGTCCTGAATCGACTTCTATCGTGATTCTTTACGTTCTCTAGTAATGAAAAACGGTTCATAATTTATTGTTCGGGTACCTACGAAGGGATATTAGGGAAAGGTCAATTTACTTTATTGCACGTTTATCTGGCCCCTACCATAGCAACATGTTGTATTAAACACATTCATTTAACATAAAAATAATAAACTCACTGGTAGGTATTCCAGTACTCAGTATAATCCTAATTTAATATAGGCTACCTTTTTTGACTAAAATAAAACTTGAATGCGAACGGAACCGCGCAATAAATCTAGCAGTAGTCATATTTACATACGCAGAAACCCGCGAAAAGACAAACTAATTCACTAACAAAACACTATGAAACTCTCACACTCATACCTTGGTATTGGCGCCGCTGAGCCTGTAGTTTGAAATTCGCCCCTAAATAATCAATATTCGATCCAGCCCGTCCCTAGCTGTCCTCCCCCCAGCGACGCCCTAGCTGCTGGCTTTAATATTTATATTAAGGCCACCACAGGAAAGTCCGGTTAAGCAGTCGACAACCTCCTAGGTTGACCTGCGAGAGGCCACACATAAAAAAAGAAATAAGCTCGTCAGTCGGTCTTCGGATTCGACTCGATACAGAGCTCCCCTGCTCCCGACAAAACTGTCGGTTTACTTGGTACAGCGCTGCTGTATATTGACATAGCTGTATTTGGCTTGCCGATAGTGAGCGATACACTATGTAATTGGGTGGCTTAGCCACTGTACGTACTGTGGCCTTAAAAAGTCTGTTCGGCTAACTTTTTACCTGCTTTATCTTTTTCTAATTATCATTTTTGACTGTGTATTGTGTACCTACCAGCATTAAATAAAAATTCTGTAATTGGTTATACAGTCTTGTTTATCCCAACTAAATGGGAACTCCAAACCCTGACGATATACCCCTCGGCGCTCCTGATCCTACATATATAAGTTTTATAGGAACGTCCGTAACTAGTTAGCCCATAGCTTATGACTGAATCCGCCAGAGCGAGATACAGCATGCGAAGCGTGTGAAAGGGAAGTTTATATTTGAGGATAGCCAACATGGCGTTAATAGATCTAAGTTTGTTACTAACATTTTCAATGTGCGGTCCCCAATTAAAATGCTTATCTATAATAAGGCCGAGATAAGTATGCTGGTCGACAGCCTCTAACGTAGGGCACGCACACATGCATGCAGTGGGCCCGCGATGCAGGCACTGGTGATCATGCGCAGTTATCGTACGTACGTGACTAATCTTCATATAAGGAGAATGTATATGGATAATCTTTGTTTTACTAGCGTTAATAACCAGACCTGCATCGTGTGCCCATTTACACAGGTCATCAAATAAACGTTGCATCGCTGTTTGAGCCTCAATATTGTTTTTATGATGGGTTACCAAACACATATCATCGGCAAACTGGTATACGGACTCCTCTGGAATAATATTACACATGTCATTTACATGTAATAAATACTCTGTTGGGCCAATTATTGATCCATGAGCTGTGCCCATTTCAGTAGGTATTTTTTCACTAAGGTAATTGCCTAAACGAACTACAGTATGACGACTTTTATGGTAATTTTTAAACCATTTCAAAAGAGGACCCCGTATACCACCCTGTTCGAGTCAACTGAATAAAGTTTTATACCGCAGAGTATCAAATGATTTGCTGAAGTCGATGAGCGCAATAAGCACCTGTTCGCGAGCGCCCAGGTGTTTATTGACTTCATCAGAAAAAGCAGACAATAGCTGCGAAGTGTTACGACCTTTCTGGAACCCAAACTGTTTATCTACACTAATATTATAAAGAGGAAAGATTTGTTTGTTTGTTTGTTTGTTTGAATTGAATAGGCTCAGAAACGACTGGACCGATTTGAGAAATTCTTTTAGCATTGGATAGCTACATTATCAGGGAGTAACATAGGCTATATATTATCCCCGTACTCCCACGGGAACGGGAACTACGCGGGTGAAACCGCGTGACGTCCACTAGTTGTTTATAATATCATTGCTAGACAAAAAAGTATTAATTTCATTACCTAAATACCTTTCTACTATTCTGTCTATGCTAGGTAGAATATACTACTCTCTGTTGTTCTATTTTGTTGGTAGCAACTTATTATATTTTAATATTTTTTATTAGTTTAGCAGATATTTGCATGAGTTTAAATGTTATGGCAATAAATTTTAACTTAATTTATTGTGTTCGTCTTATGGCATTGTTGACAAAATATCTCAAACAGTGGGTTAACGATGTACTTCAAACAAAAAATTAAAAACTAGAAGACAATTGCCAAAAAATGTTTGAGCTGTATCAAATTATTTTAGAAACTTACAATCTGTTTAAAAATATTTCCGTGTATTGGTAAGTCTGTGCTAGCATACATTTTAGAAATTTATAGAATTATTTTATTAAAATAGATTATTCGTGTCTTGTTGTGATTTCTTTCTTCAGATACTTTTTCTCTTCCTGATATTATGTGAAACAGTAAGCACATTCATCCGCACTGTATGTTTCTTGGAGGCACAATTACAATATTTTCAGAATCCTGTTATTCCGGAAGTCAAAGTAAATAGGTTATACCATTGTTTGTTTGCTTATGAAGCCTAGAATTAAAGATAATATTAATTTTGAACAACCAGCGTATTTATTTGATCATTTTAAAGCACAATGACACTTTATTTGGTTCCAGTGCCAATGGTGTGCCTTTGCATTAGTTACCGGATTTATTATAAAAGACACGGTAATTATTACAATAACTAGCGTGCAATGTGAGAAATTCTATATGTTTGTGGAGGAAGCTGAGTCGGCGTGCATACAGCGCCTTATGCAGACGAACTGTCCAGGTAAGGAAACATCGACAGCGAAATCGTTTCATATTTATGGCCTTCAATAGCTAGCTATAACTGTATTTATATACTTACAGAGAGCGACAAATATCTCTGCAAGCGTGTGCTACAAGCTAACCGGACCGTCAGTAAGATGACAGTGTGTGGGTTGTTTACTATAGATGCCTTTTTAACTATTTATTTGACGAGTCTTCTAATTAGGTACATTATTGTACTGCTGCAGTTTGCTTTTCTGTAATTTTCCTGTTCGTGAGAATTGCTACTTCATGAAAATCGATACAAAATAAACATGATTTTGTCCAAATGAATGTTGTATGATTTCTGCCGCCTGTATGCCTCTCTACCGATACCTTTGATTGAATTTCTGAATGGTTACACTTCTCTACAAAAACTTTCACCATCAAACATTAAAAAAAAAAGTTTTTATCAAAATTATCATCGAATCGTCATGCTAAATGGTCACATTTAGCATGACGATTCGATGATAATTTTAAGATGCTTTTTGTAAAAGAAATAATTGTTTTATTTTTTAAACGTGTGCTGACAAATCACATAAAAGTATTACTACAGGTTGCTACACGATTAATGTTGTTGTATGATTCAATCATGATTTATGTAATAATTTGCACAAATAGGATTCCAACATGCACCTACTGACGAAAAAAAAGGTTATTAGAAATCTATCAGCTGAAGGTGTAACAAAGTTTGTAGCCGTCATTTGGGACATCTCAAATCGTCCTCTTAAACTGGTTCTCAACAATAGATTGGATGAAGACATCCTGAAGATAGTTCAACCTTTCAACATTGTGCTAATAAAATTGTTTTTGTCTTCGAAATACAGAGTAAGAGATAGTTATGTCACCCCATGTGATAAGAAGAGATCCATGTTAATAATAAATAATAATAATAAGCCTTTTTATTTCCAACAACCTTACAAAACATGTGTTTCTAAAAAAACTACTTATATATAATATTTTATTCCGTTATTGGAACCCCACTTTGGGTATAGGCCTCCTCCAGCCTACTCCATGTTTCCCTATTTTTTGCTTTACTTCTCCATTCCTTTCCTGATGTTGCTTTTATTTCGTCTACCCATCTATTCCTCGGACGGCCTCTTTTTCTTTGTCCTTCCCATATTGTTGTCTCAACTGTCCATCTTTTGTCCGTGTATCTCGCTAGATGTCCTGCCCAACGCCACTTTTGTGTTAGAGCGTATTTGAGAGCATCTATTACTC
The DNA here is from genome assembly GCA_947578705.1 of Lacanobia wlatinum. Taxonomy (NCBI): domain Eukaryota; kingdom Metazoa; phylum Arthropoda; class Insecta; order Lepidoptera; family Noctuidae; genus Lacanobia; species Lacanobia wlatinum. Next base: position 6,381,042 of record OX388040.1, read on the forward strand.
TTGTCTTTTTCCTTATATGATCGCTTCTTATCTTTTGAATTTTTCTTATTTTGCTTCTTTCCATCGTTTTCTGACAGGTCGCTATTTTTGATTTAATGTTTGTGTTGTATGTCCACACTTGACAGCCGTACGTCAGAGTCGGTAGAATACAGGTGTCCATAATAGTCTTTTTCATGTGAAGAGGAAAAGGCCCTTTTAGGATTTCTTTTTAAGCTCCAGAATCTTTTCCAACTCATATTCACCCTGCGTTCTACTTCTTCCACCTCGTTGTTGTCTCCAAATGATATTGTTTTGCCAAGATATCTGTAGTTGTTTACGTAGTGTAACGGTTTGCCACCCAATATGATTTTCTTATTAGTTTTGCTATTTGTCATTACCTTAGTTTTATCATGGTTCATTCTGAGCCCGACTTTTTCACTTTCCACATCAAACGTGTTTATCATTTTTTCGAGATTTTCACTTGTTTCAGCGAAGGTGACGATGTCGTCAGCGAATCTCAGATGTGTAAGTCGCTTCCCATTCACATTGATTCCATACGACGGCCAGTGTAGATTATCAAAGACAAACTGTAATACCGCTATAAAGAGTTTAGACGACAAAGGATCTCCCTGTCTCACTCCTCGACATATTGGTATGTTCGCTCCCCGTTTGTAGATTGTAGATGTTTTTTAATACTCTAATGTATTTATCATGAATATCGTACTTATCTAAGGCTTCCCATATGGCATTATGTGAAATCGTGTCGAAAGCTTTAGCATAGTCAATGAAAGCTATGTATAGTGGTCTATTGAATTCCCTATATTTTTCTATGACTTGCTGCATGACATGTATATGGTGTGTCGTCGAGAAACCAGAACGGAATCCTGCTTGTTCTATCGGCTGATGTTTGTCGATTTTTGGAGTCATTCTGCTTTGTAGAATTGATGTGAATAACTTATACACACTTGAAAGGAGACTTATAGGCCTGTAGTTGCCAATTTCTTTTGGTACTCCTTTTTTATACAGTAAGATTATATCAGATTTCTTCCATTGTTCTGGGACCTGACCAGTATCTAGGATTTTGTTGAATAAGTGGGTAAGAGGGTGTAGCAGCAGAGAAAAACCAGTTTTTAGAGCCTCATTTTGTAAACCATCGGGTCCTGGACTTTTGTATTGCTTCAACTTTTGGATGTGTTTGATAATTTCCGTTCCGTCCACTTGTGTTATATCAACTTTTTCCGGGGTGGTTGAGCTCGGAAAGGTGTCAGTTTTCTTTTCATACAATGTTTTGTAAAATTCTGTAGCACAGTTCATTACATCATCTCTAGATTTGGTCTCATTAGTGTTTCTTTTTAGATTTTGAATCCAGTTTTTATGTGTTGTTAGTTGCTTGTCTGCTCTTCTGAAACTTCTATATTTATGTAGGTTGTTCTCTATTATTTTGTTTCTATAATTTTGGTAATCTCTTTTGATTGCTTTGCTTGTTATTTTGTACAAAGCGCTCAGTTCTTTTTTCATTTCTTTAGTTTTTTGTTTTGTTTTTGCTAGTTCTGTTCGTTTGGTGAGCATATGTAATGTTTGTTTACTGAGAATTTTTCCAACAGTTTCGACTTTTAGCTCCTTCTGTTTTGATGGATATACTCTTCTTGATTATGTTTTCTAAAGAATTGTAGAATGTTTGAACGTCGTGCTCGTCAAAATGCGTATTCAATTCTTGTATATTTTGTTGTCAATTCTTCAAATAGCATTCTTTATCTTCTGTTGTTTTTATTGATTTGGGTTGTGATTTAAATGTAGCTCTGCTTTTTTTTCTTTTTCAAACGTGTATGTAGCTCTTACTAAGCGATGGTCTGAACTAAATCCTAAGCCATGGAGAACTTCTATATTCCTTATCTTTTTTTGTTCATTCGATAGGATGAAATCAATCTGATTTTTAGTTTTTTCATCTGGAGACAACCAGGCCCATTTACGGTTTTGTCTTGTTTTGATAAAAGTATTCATAATCGATCATTTGTTTTCCAATTTATATTGCACAAGCTTTTTTCCTCTTTTGCTACGTTTGCCGTATGCGAATTTGCCCATTACTAAGCTTTCGCACCCACTTGTTTCTCCCACCTGAGCGTTAAAGTCGCTTAGAAGGACACGTTCTCCTGCTTGTTTTATTGCTGTATCTAAAATTTCGTAGAAAGAAGCGATATCCTCCTCTGGTGCTCCTTCTGTAGGGGCGTATGCTTGTATTATTGTCAGTATTCCACTGTTAAATTTTATTTGTAGCATAGCGACTCGTTCGGATAGACCTGAGAAGTTTAGTATCTTGCTTTTGTGCTCTTTCCTAACTAGAAAGCCAACTCCATACAAGCCTGGCGTTGTTCCTTTGTAGCAGAAGATGTAATCTTCATGTTCTTCAATGTTACATCCCATTCTCCTGACGACTGGCTAGACCTAGTATGTCTATTTCTATCTTCTGTAGCGAATATATTAATTTTATATATCTTTGTTCTGATCCTAGTGATCTAACATTAAATGTTCCAATTTTGATAACCTTATTTTTTTCTTTATTTTTTGTTTTAACTTAGCTGGAGGGTTATGGTCTCTTTCCCCCACGGGGACCAGCCGGCGTGGGGGAGATTTTGTAAACGTTACGTTTTGTGAGTTATTTTTGTCGTTTTTCCGGTTGCTGGTATTTTTTTTATTGCTAGTTATTAATCTTTTCTTTAAGTGAGTTGCTTCTAGGGCGAGACATAAAATCGAATGCATTCTTTGCAGCCATTTTTTTGGTACCCGTTGCTGATGATAGGTGGTTTTGAACCTTGGACTTCTGGTTAGGGGAGAAAGAGTGGAGAACACTCTCTCTTTCTCTTTTCACGGCTTAAGTCTGTCGTTTTTTTTACTATAATTTTTCTATTTAGAATGTAAGCGATATTGCCTTTGTTTCTTTCTTCTTCCAATTTAGGTTGCGAAGATTTTCTAATCTCCAACATTTCTTTCGAAAAATCCTCTTTTACATGCATTCTTTGGGGGAATTTGCTTTTATTTTTTAGGATGGAATTTCGTCTCCAGTTAGATATTAAGGAGACAAGTATAGGCCGGCATCCATTGCTTTTCTTTTCTCCAATCCTATGAGCTTTATCGATTTCATATATACAAACTATGCGTTTAGGTTTTCAAACATACCGCGTTAGTCCTGTGGATGGCCGAATTAAAATTCTTTATATGGCAACACTTTAACTGTCAGATTTAATTTTTAAGGTTGGCAGAACTGTCAAGTGTCACTTCATTCGACTCGACTTCACACCAGTCACTGTATTTTTATTAGGTTATTTTGGTGGATGTTTTTAAGGCATATTTCTCACCTCACAGCAAATAATCGTATGTGATTTTGATCTTCCTGCACTTTCCACAACTTAATCTTGTTGATACTATCAGAGTAGCGTTATTATCACGGGTTAAGACACAGTTTCGAAATATTTTTGTCGCGAGTGACTTTCGATACGTCTGTTGTTTACCATGCCGGAACCGGAAAACCCATGTTACTGAATATATGTTTTTTTTTTGCAATCAGTTTTGTGTCTATCTCACAATATCTGACGACAAATCTAGCTATTTGGCTGAAACATTCAATACTGTTAAGGAAATTATCATATTTTAGATGCAGTTTGGCGTAGTTTTCATTAGTTACGTACTGCTGCTCATTTGTAACAGTGTTCATCTAACATATATAAAAATCTCGTGTCACGGTGTAAGTTACCGAACTCCTCCGAAACGGCTTGATCGATTGAAATTAAATTTTGTGTGTATATTTGGTAGGTATGATAATAGGTGTTATTTTTATTGTATTTATTTCCACCTACAGTTATTTTTTTCGTATTTATTTTATATTTTGAACTGTATTTTTACAGCATACGTCATATGTCAAAAAAATAATAAAGTGGGTTTTTACGTACTTAAAATAAAATTACAAATTTCATTCCAGATATTTTTAATCAGTCTCATTTATTGAGGAATAGTTACAAGAAGCCACAACATGTTATAATATTGCAGAAACTTATGCGTCTAACCTGAGCAATGTTTATCATCACGCTAAACATTCAAGGAGCTGAGCAGCAAAAAACTATGACATAAATAAGATCGGCTATTTCAATCCCATTGATCATCAGTTTAAAGACTGCCTTTCTAAAGACTCGATGTGAGTTCGAATCCAAAGTCATGTTTATTTTTTAATTATTTATTTCCCTACTTTTCTATTTATTTATTTATTATGGCACTCCAACAACAAAGTCACAGAAACATTGTTACATAAAAATTTTCTTAAATTAGTATTATTCTGACCTTGTCACTTATAGGTGTGCACAGCTTTTACATTCAATGTTAATAGATAAACGTGAAAATTGTGCACAAAGTATTGTAGGATCGTAAGTTAGGTTAAATTAAGTTATATTAGATGATTACATTACCATTGCATTTCGTTTAGAACCTGGTAGCAATTTGGATGATGTATCCATTTGAACATAACATGAACAGTGAAAAACAAAAAGTATACTAAAGGATTTTTTTTTTGTTCAAATATAGCAGTATTATAAAAAGTGAAATTAATAGTTACAGAAACAGAAACCAAAAACATATAAAGCCAAAAACATATTTTGTGCCTAGGACAGGCTCATATCTACTAAATGCCTACGGAATTTAGTCAAGGTGTCATACTGTTGGTGCGCGTTTGAGTTAGATTATAGGTTCTCAATAAGCGGTTCATTGGAGCTGATCGACCCAGGTTCGTACGAGTCATACATGGTGTAAATATGTTTGAAGCGCGAACCCGTCTGAGCAGAGAGCAGCGGGGTACTGATATGTTAACTTCATCAAGGAGTTTTGGCACGTCAACGAGACCGTTAACAATTTTGTGAAGCAATATTTGGTCGGCTATATTACAACGATATTCCAGAGTTGTCACCCTGAAATGACTGAGTCTTTTTAGGGTTCCGAAAAAAAAGGAACCCTTATAGGATCACTCGGGTGTCTGTCTGTCTGTCTGTCTGTCTGTCTGTCTGTCTGTCCGTCTGTCACAGCCAGTTTTCTCCGGATCCACTGGACTCATCCTGTTGAAATTTGGTACACATATGGATTTCTATGACCCAAATACGGACGCGTTACGTAAATTATTAAATTTTTAGTATGGGGTTCACTTTTGGGGGTCAAACTAGAAAATTAACAAAAAAAGTTTTTTGAACAATATCGTGTGACACATCAAATGAAAGGGCTTACTGTGAGGGTTTTAATTATATTTTTTTCATAATTTTATAATAAATGGTTTAGAAGTTATTCAAGAAATTAGACGAAAAATTACCGTTCCCCCCCTTATCTCCGAAACTACTAAGCCTAAAATTTTGAAAAAAATGGAGATAATAGATCTTTACCTAAAGATGACAGGAAAACCTATTAGAAGTCTGTAGTGTTAAAATAACATGCTAAAAAAATTAAATTCGTTCGGAACCCTTTGCACGCGAGTCCGACTCGCACTTGGCCAGTTTTTTTTATAGTCAGTTTCTAGTGGGCAACTTTTACCTTTTACTATCTGTAACGTAGGTATCTAGTAAAACTTTTTTGTACTCGTTCTATTCTATTGATATGGACTCGTTAAGATGGGTTCCATACGGGAGCATAGTCCAAAACGCTTCTAACTAGTATGCTGTAAAGTAATTTTAGAGTACGGCGGGACTGAAAATCTTGACAGACACGTTTCATAAAACCCAGCATTTTGGCTGCCTTGATGATGATGGTGTCGATATGTGGTATGAAGGTAAGCTTTTTGTCGAGGTGCACTCCTAGGTCGCGAATAGTGTCGACTTTCTGTAGTGCAATGCCATTTAGGTTGTATGATGAGGGTAAAGTTAAATGCTTTTTAGTGAAAGTGATAAGATAACATTTTTCGACATAAGTGACATCCTATTCTTTTTGCACCAATCAAACACTGAGTTAAGATCCTCCTGGAGTAGAAGTACGTCACTTTGAGACTCGAGACTTACCCTGTAAAGTTTCAGGTCATCCGCAAAAAGTGAGCATTTGCTATGTTTAATGTAGTAAACTTTTTTGATTCTTAATAATATTTTAATACATTAATAATATGTTTTTGCATTCATCTGTGTCAAAATATACCAGGGGTGTTAAAAGATAATTAACAGAACCTATTTTCTTTTGTATTTATTTTTGTTCGCATTACGTTCAAAAGTACAAGACCATTGTAGATAAGTTTTACATATAAACCGAACAGGAATTGTGGTCATGTACATGAAATCAACTACTTACTAACTATTATTACGTAACCCATAATGCCATCTGTTGACCCAAATAGTACTAACGATAGCATAAGAATGAGGGCTACCGTTTTTGTACTCACCAGTTGGCGCCGCTGTCGAGTAATGTTCTTAATCGTAGCATAAAAGTTGTTATTACGCACATGCGAACAAAGTTAGAAGGAAAATAAAAAAATTAAAAATAAAAAATCAAAACAAATAAGTAAATCAACTCGCGTAAATAGCCAACCAACAGTGAAATTTAACATTTAAAACCTCACGCTACACTAGCGCATCTAGCGGCAAATTCAAACACGATAGATAGCCTTCATTACATCAAAACATATTTTTTAGTTATTAGTGGTACTATTAAAACGTCTTTAAAAAAGTGATTCTTTTAATACCTTAAAAGTATAATTCTGAATGAATTCCTATTAATAAAAATAGAAAAAACTCCGTACTAATATTTTGACAGTTCAACTTCGGATTCCATAGATGGCGTTACGCATTTGATCTCATTTTTTGAATCGCGGTGTTAAGATAAGAATATTCGTCAACAGGCGTGCGCTTAAATATGGTAAGCTTAATTTGAGTTGCTCAATAATTAATCTTTACGGTCCTAATGCCAGGGGTTACATCACCCGCAAGCAGCTGGCGAAGTCCCATGATAGAGGAGTCACGAAAGAGTTGAATTTGTTGAATCGGATGTGTTTCTGTGTTCTAAAAATATAAAATCGTTTCGATTCGCGTTCCTGATTTGGAATAAATTGAGAATCAACTTGATTCATCAAGTAGTTTCTTAACTTTGTAATTTGAATAATAGCAAAATTTATACAGCGCAAAATAATATCAGCACGTTAAAGTTCATATATGCAAACATATGGTTCTTTTTATGGCCCGACGCCATAAAGAAGGCTGTTAGTTGAAGCCCGCATGTATACGCGTCGTGTGTGGTCGCGATCCTCAGCATTGATAGAATATAAATAAGAAAAATGTGAACGTAATATAAGAAGGCCACTCAAATGCGCATTATTTTTTGTATACTGTTAAAAATTTCTGATGACATACACCACAATCAAGAAGAAGGTTAGGTAATTTTATAGGATAGCCTGTGCTCTCAACTGCGTTGCTGACTTCCTTGGGGAGCTGGGGTGGATCGAATGACACATTTGTCCCACCTGCACGCAAAATACACGCTTAGTCGTGGAGTTGCGGAAACCAGCCCGATTTACAAGAGTTCCGTTTTTTGTTCGAAACCCTAAAAATAAGGAAAATATTTTCATGAAAACGCGCATGGAAGAAAATGATAAATACCATCCGATTAAGTTTAATGATTTCTATTTACTTATTTAATTTCTAAAAAACTTTGCAAAGCACTCGGTTGAAAGTCACACACATCCAACAAACTGTCATAGTAGCTGAAATAAGGTTTCGGCTGATTGCTCCGCCATAGCTAAAAACTGTTCAATTCCCAGTAAGCCCATGATACGTCATAGCCAGCTCAAGCCCAGAAATTATCCGCTGCGGGTTTTACCTTCCAGTAATCATGGGGAACTGTAGATCCCCAGGCAATGACGCCAGAGATCAACTCGCTAGGAGAGTTTCCGAGACGGTACTGCTGAACCCGTACCCGCAATGTCAAGCCTATAAACGCGGCTAACTAAACGACTTGTCAACTTAAGTGGAAATACCCTCCGAATAATAATAGGTATAATTACGGGTCATTGAATCAATTAAATTAAATTTATTTATCAAGTAACTATGACTCATTTGTTAGTAACAAACTTATCATATGTTAGTGATTAACAAACATATACACCACAATATACACAGCGGCAGTACTGCCCGACAGTTCACCCCATCATTGCCCCCTAAAAAATCAACATAGGCGCTGCGGCACGATGGATCGATGATTCAAAGAAGGTGGCTGGCAGCGGATGGATGCGGACTGCACAACGGAGCAAATGGGAGTCTAATTGCGGATAACGGAATCTCAACTCTACTCTCTCCGTTGCGGGGGTAGTCTTTTCTTCTGGATAGAGTTACCCATTTCAACTTTATGTAGCTCTATCGTGTGTTAACAACCCCAGCAACTTTTTTCAACATCGTGGATTGGAAAGCGTTATCATTAAAACGTTTCTTATTACGAAAAATTACTAGGACTGGTCGGCGTTTTGAATAGAAGAGGTGATACAGCCCATGCCTTGCAGTCTAAGGGGGTCAAGCAATGCTAGAAGTTGACTGTTCATATATCTTACCTAGTGACATAATTTTATATACGACAAACACGCGAAAGAAGTTGCGGGCAACAGATATCTACCTTTTTCTAATCTTCTTATGTATAAAATTTCGGATCACAGTTTTTGCTATCGAACTCTTTTGTCAATGTCTTTTGTGTATTTATATGGCTCAACAACGTTTACCGGGTCAGCTAGTAACTTTCTATATTGTAATTTCCATTTAAAACCAAAGTATCTTAATAAACTTTTATAGCCCAACCAAAATTCCTCTTATTTTGAGAATCTAGGAAATGCATAGGAACATCAAGATGCGATATTATTTCCAAAGTTACATCATCTGGAATTGGATCTCACTTTTGACCACTCTCTGTTGTTACATTTTGTTGGTCGTAACTTATTCTATTTTAATATTTCTTATTAGTTTTGAAGACTTTTGCGTAAATTTAAATGACATGGCAATAAATTTAACTTAGTTTGTTGTTTTCGTCTTATGGCATTGTTGACAAAACATCTCGAATAGTGGGTTTACGATTTACTTCAAAACAATAAATTAAAACGTAGAAGACACTGACAATGATTGACAAAAAAAAAATTGAGCTGTTTCAAATTATTTTAGAAACTTACAGTCTGTATAAAAAATGTTTCCGTGTATTGATAAGTCTGTGCTTGCATACATTTAAGAAAACAATAGGATTATTTTACTAAAATAGACATAAATAATTCGTGTCTTGTTGCTATTTCTTTCTTCAGATACTTTGTCCTTCCCAGATATTATGTGAAACAGTAAGCAAATTCATCCATAGTTTATGTTTCTTGGAGGCACACTTACAGTAATTTCAGAATCCGGAATCGGGCTTAATCCGGAAATCGAAGTAAATAGGTTATAGCGTCGTTTGTGTGCTTAAGAAGTCTAAAATTAAATACATTATTATTTTTGAACAACCAGCGTATTTGTTTGATAATTTTAAAACACAATAACTCTTTGTTTGGTTCCAATGCCCATGGTGTGCCTTCGCAATAGTCACTGGATTGATGATTAAAGACACGGTAATAATTATGATAGCCAGCGTGTAATAAGAGAAGTTCTTGAAGTCTGTGGAGGAAGCTGGGTCGGTGTGAATACTGTGCCTTACGTAGTCGAACTATCTAGTTACGAAAACATCGACAGTGAAATCTTTTCAGACGGCCTTTAATGCATCAGAAACAATAACTCAATAGTTTTAGCTAGCGCCAACTATATTTATACCCATACAGAGAGCGACAAATATCTCTGCAAGCGCGTGCTACAAGCTAACCGGACCTTCAGTAAGATGACTGCGTGTGGGCTGTTTACTATAGACGCCTCTTTACGGATTTCTTTGATGAGTCTGCTGATTAGTTACATTATTGTACTGCTGCAGTTTGCTCTTCTTTGATTTTCTTGTTTGTGAGAATTGCTATTCCATTTAATACGATACAAAATAAACATGATATTGTCCAAATGCATGTTGTATGTTTTCTACAGACGCATCACTACCGATACTTTTGATGGAATTTATGAATGGTTACATTTCTCTACAAAAAACTTTCATCGGCAAAACTTTGAAAAACAAAGTTTTATATCAACATTATCATCGAATCGTCATGCTGAAGTTGACAAAGATACGTCTTTTTGTAAAATAAATAAAATATATTTTATTTTTTAAACGCAGAAATAGTTTATGTAATTTGTGCTGATAAATTATATAAAGGTAATAATTTGCACTAATAGAATTTCAACATGTACCTACTGACGAAAAAAAAAGTTATTAGTAATCTATCAGCTGAAGGTGTAACAACGTTTGTAGAATCATGTGGGAATCACTCCCTGTGATAAGAAGAATACCATATTTCGGTCATTAATTTTTATTTGCAATCTGTTGTGTCTCTATCTAACAATATCGGTCGAGAAATCCAGCTATGTGGCTGAAGCATTCAATAATAAACTATAAAAAAATATAAAAAAAGCCTTATATTTCCCAAGATTTACAGTAAGTATTGATTGTTAGATATTTATTAAAGAAAAAATATCGTTTTTCCAGAGAATGCCATCTTTCTCGGTCTTTCGCTATCTCTAACCAGCGTGATCCAGCCAGCCGCACGATCTCGTCCTCCCAGCGTGTGTGTGGTCTTCCGCGCTTCCTTTTGCCTATCGGTCCCATCCAGGTAGTTAGCTTTTTGGCCCATCTATTTTCTTGTAGTCTTGCTACATGGCCTGCCCATTTCCACTTCAGTCTTAGTGCGTGTGAAACGGCGTCGATTGCTCTAGATATCGATCTGATTTTTGAGTGGCGGACTCTTTTGTTTTTTTTTGTTAAGCATGCTGCGTTCCATTCCCCTTTGGCATGAAATAATTTTGTTCTTAACAATGTAGTTAAATTTCCATGTTTGGCATGCATATGTTAGGCATGGGAGAAGGTTTGAGTCCATTACCTTTTTCTTCAACTCTACCGGAAGGTCGCTTTTGAATACTTCTTTAAGATTCCATTATTTATTCCATGTTTGTTTGACTCTTCGTTCAACTTCCAGTAGGTTGTTATCTTTCACAAATGAAATTTGTTTTCCTAAATATATATATTCTTGCACATAATCAAGTACTATATTATTAGCTTTTATAGGTTTCTGTGTACTGTTGGTTATGATTTTATTTCGAGGCCCACCCGTAAGCTTGCAGAGTGAAGTGTAGTAATCATGTGTTGCAATTGGCTAGAGCTGTCAGACACTATTGCTATGTCGTCTGCGAACCTTAGGTGGTTGAAATAGGTTCCTTTTATAAATATACCACATTTATTCCAATCTAACTGTCTAAAAACCTCTTCTAACACAGAAATGAAAAGTGTTGGGGATAGTGGGTCTCCCTGTCTTACCCCTCTTTTTATTGCTATTTGTGGGCCTGAGGTTTCTAATTTTACCTTGCTTGTGCATTTTTCGTAGATATTCTTTACCACTTCAATATACTGTCTCTCAACATTTTGTCGTCTAGGCGCTTCCCAGATGCTCGAGTGTAATAATGTGTCAAAGGCTTTTTGGTAGTCGATAAATGCGACGTATAGAGTTCTCTGCTGTTCTTGGTATTTCTCTATAAGAAGCTCTAAAGTATGTATGTGATCGACTGTAGAGAATCCCTTGCGGAAGCCTGCTTGTTCAACCAGTTTATGTTTTTGTATGGTAGCGCTTACTCTTTTTTCTATAATTGATGAAAATAACTTGTAGAGACTTGGCAGTAGACTAATGGGCCTGTAGTTTGAGATATTTCTCGGATTTCCCTTTTTGTATATTAATATTATGTTGGAGTTTGACCATTGTGATGGTGTAGTAGCGGTATCAAGTATACGGTTAAATAGAAACGACAGTGGGTGGCTTATTATTGATGCTCCGTGTTTTAATATCTCGTTTGTTATGCCGTCGGGCCCGGGGGTTTTGTTTGGAGTATTACTGTTTCTGGTGTGTTCATCAGCCGTTCGATGTGCTTCAATTAATGGTACTGGGGTGTCGTATAGGTTTTTATAAAATTCGGTAGCTATTGTTATGATTTCTTTTCTGTTTTGAGATATTTTTCCTAGGTTTTCCAAGCTGTCAATCCAAGTCCTGTGAGTTTGTAGTTCCTTACGAGCTTTCTTTAAGCTTCCAGTGGTTTGCAGATGTCTTTGTAGGGTGTTTTTTCTATAGTTCAGGTAGTTCAGACAGTGCTTTAAGCTCATTTTTCATAGCTCTTGTTTTAAATTTTGTTTTTTGAATTTGCTGCCTTCTCTTAAGGAGAGCTTTGGAGCGCTCTGATATTTTTGTACTTTTTTGTTTTCTGTTCGTGGTGTTTATTTGCTGTAGACTTGTGTTAATAACATTGAGAAGTCTGTCGTGGAAATCTTGAATTGTGTCTTTAGCTTTTGTTTCTTCTAATAATATAATGTTATGGTAGAGATTTTCTTTAAATTGCTTTATTTCGTTCTCATTTTCTAAAGTTTTACAACTCCTGCTAGTGTAGTTTGCTCTACTTTTTTTAGGATTAGTTAGTGTAAGGGTCGATCTTATCATTCTGTGCTCGGACGGGTAGTTTATGTTTAATACTTCTAGATTTTGAAAGGAGTTAGGTTGGTTTGATAGAACAAAGTCTATTTCGTTTTTATATTGCCCGTTTGGTGATTGCCATGTCCATTTCCGTCCAGGTTTTTTCTTAAAGAAAGTGTTCATGATTGATAGTTTGTGTTCTAAAGCAAATTCAATAAGTTTTTCTCCTCTCGCATTTCGTGTTCCGTATCCATTTGTTTTCATTATTATATTTTCATCCTTCTGAAGTTGTCCTATTTTAGCATTAAAGTCGCCCATGACTAAGACTTCCTTGTAGGCTATTTTCATGGCTTCGTTGAGGGTCGTATAAAAATGATTAATGTCATCGTCGCTGGCTGATTCCGTTGGTGCGTAGACTTGTATTAATGTTGTTTTGTAATTTTATATGTTGAGATTCAATACAGCTACTCTTTCTGGTATACCAATGTAGCTCTCTAGGTGATTTTTAAGGTGTTTTTTAACTAAAAAACCGACTCCATGGTGTCCGGCTGTTTCTCCAGTGTAGCATAGTATTGAATCACCGTAGTCTTCTATTTTATTTCCTAATCGTCTAACTTCTGATAGGCCTAAAATGTCAAATTTAACATTGCTTAGGGCTTCTGTTAATTCAATGAGTCTTTCGTATGTTGATAATGTTCTGACATTGTAGGTAGCGACTAATATCTTATTTTTTTTTTTGTTGTGGAGTTGATGATTATTCTTTATTTTTTCTGGAGGGTTGTGGTCGTAATCTTCCACGGTGACCAGCCGGCTTGGAAGATGTGTTTCATATGTATTGTGTTCTTCTTCTGATTGTTTATGGTTCTCTGTGAGGGGCTGGTGTGATGGTTGCTATGCGTTTTTAGTGCTGTCGAATGTACTAATCTTATTATTACTATTTTTATTTATTAGAAAGTTTAGCATTCCAGGTTTTACTACGCCTTCTGAAAAACTAGAAGACCTATGAGTTGTGTGGTTGGCTAGAGTTTTGTTCTTTTTGTTTGTTTGAGATCTCGGCTCGGTATAAGTATTTGAATTATTCTCTGGTGATTTTGAAAGGTTTCTTTTTTGGCTGTTGTTTTTTTTTGCAAATGTATTGTTTAGTATGACAAGTTTATCATATTTGATTATGGCTGTGTTTCCCTTCTCTCTTTCGGCTTGTACTTGTTTTGTAACTCTAGTCTTATTACTAAAACTGAATGAGGATAGTCTTCCTTTATGTAGTACATGGTGTCCTTTAGAGCTCCATTATTTTTGAGAATGTCAATCTTCTTACCGAGTGTTGTAAAAGTTATGACAACAGGTCGTGGTTTGTCGGTTTTTTTTCCTATTCTCCTTATAGCTTGTAGGTCTCTGCAGTCTATTTTCACCAGGAAATACTTATGACCAAACTCTATTATGATGTTTTCCATATTAGAATAGGATTTTTCGTGTTCCTCCAAACCAAAAAATACAAGGTTACGTTGTCTTGCTTGTTTTTCTAAGTGGTATAGTCTTTGTTCCTGGTTATCCACTCTAGCCTTGAGAATTTCATGTTTTTCTTCTAAAATTGCGAATTTTTCGTCTAACATGTTGTTTATGTTTAATGTTACATTCTCTGTTACGTCTTCTCCACATTTAAACATCATTTTCTTTTGTTCATCAAGTTCTCTTTGAATTTCACGAAGTGATGCCATTATCTCTTCCATTTTTTATTGCAGAATAACTAAGTTTTTAACTGGCGTTTGTTTTGTAAGTACTTAAACTTTGTATGTAACGATGTGATATTTCAACTGGCGTTGATCTACTGCAGCTAATCTAAGGAAAAACTGCCCCAAACATTCACAAAAAGATTTCGCTAACTTGGGTTTGAACTCGAGACACCTCGGATCAAATCTCGATGTTACGCCTTCAGCCGCGACGCCAACTGTTACTTTACAAACTCAGGTGAAATTATTGTTTTTGTTGTGAGGTGATTTTTTTACAAAAATGTTCGGATGCGGTAGGTTGAAATTTTAATAAAATAACGCAACGGCCTTTTGTTTTCAAAGTCACTTAAGAAATCATTTAATAATAATTTTTATTGTTTACACTGACATGGAAATAGTTTATGCACTGCAATGTTTGTCCACATTATCGTGAAAAGTTATTAGTCTTAATCTTGATCTTATTCAAAATAAACTTCACTTTGGATTGCACTGGTTATAGTTTTTAAGTAATTTAAGCACTTTTTTAAGAGTTCCGAGGAGATAACACTGTCACTGAGTATTTGGACTACTATTATGATATTTAATTGTTTGTTTTGTAATAAACTGTGTATTTACTATTTTAAGTGATTAAATTACGTGGAGTCGATGTTTATCGTTGCACTAGCGCCATCTAGTCTTCAATACTGCTGAGGAAAGAAACATGTTTTTTATTTATAATCAGCCTAATTTTCTTTAGGTACGTACTGTTGTTCATATGTAACAGTGTTCATGATCGAACCAACATTTCTCTTATTTCGAAAATCCAAGAAATTCATAGAAACATCGATATGCAAAATTGTATCCAAAGTTATGTAATCTGGAATTGGATTTCACTTTTGACTTGTAGTTTTGTTTTGTTGGTCGTAACTTATTCTGGTTTATTCTTTCTTATTAGTTTTGCGGACTTTTGCATGAATCTTAATTTCAACTGTATTTTTTTCGATCAAACACAATAATCCAATATAACTTTGTTTTGGTCCTAGTGCCAATGGTGTGCCTTTGCAATAGTTACAGGAATGATTACAAAAGATATAGTAATAATTATGATAAGAAGCGTGCAATGTGCTGTGTGAGGAAGCTGGGTAAGCGCGCATACAGCGCATTACGCAGACTATCTAGGCAAGAAAACATCTACAACGAAATCGTTTTAGATGGCCTTCAATTCGTAAGAAACAATAATCTGATAGGTTTGAGCTGTATCAAATTATTTTAGAAAATTAAATCCGTTTAAAAAATGTTTCTGGGTATGTTATGCTTACATACATTTTATAAAACTATAGGATTCTTTTTTTAAAACAGACGAATATATCGTGTCTTGTTGCGATTTTTTCTTTTGATACTTTTCTTTTCCAGATATTATTTGAAACAGTTACCACATTCATCCGTAGTTTATGTTTGTTTGAGGGACAATTATAACATTTTCAAAATCCTGTAAATCCAGAAGTCGAAGTAAATAAGGTATGCCATCTCGTTAGTTTATGAAGCCTAGAATTAAAGACATTTTTCTTATTGAACAACCAGCGTATTTGTTTAATCATTTTAAAACCAAATAACACTATGTTTGGTTCCAGTGCCAATGGTGTGCCTTCGCAATAGTTACTGATTTGATTATAAAAGACATATTAATAATTATGATAACCAACGTGCAATGTGCGAAGTTCTACAATTCTGTGGAGAAAGCTGGGTTGGTGTGCATACAGCGCTTTACGCAGACGAACTATTTAGGTAAGAAAACATCGACAGCGAAATTGTTTAATGGCCTTCAATTCATTAGAACCAATAATCCCATAGTTTTAGCTAGCGCCAACTGTATTTACTGTACCTTATAAGCATATAACTGTTAGCGCCAAAATCCAAACTTTACAGGAGAAGGTTTTCCCTTAAAATGTGACAATCTTGAATTTAAGGAGCTTGTGAAACAAAATGTGGCAACATTTTGAATAAAATGCTTCATTATCTAATAACTGCATTATTACACTTTAACTAGGTAACAATATTGAAATCAATTTGATATTATTTTGGTACTTGTTTATAGCTGAACAACGAGCTAAAAATAATTTCTGTGCATTTTGGAAGTCCACAGGTAAGTTGCAAGCTAAACCTCGTCTTGTGGCAGAGGTAGGAGGGGTTACTGAGCATGGGGACATTGCTAACTTATTTAGGGAATATTTCAAAGTGAGGTCTCCGTTTGGACCCTCAGTGTCGGGAATCGGCTTTGTGTCTCATGTCCGGGGGCAGGAGCCACTACTACGCTTCACCACGAAGCAAGTAAGATCGGTGATAAATAGTATGAGTGGAGGCAAATCCCCTGGGCATGATGGGCTTAGCATAGAGCATTTAAAATATGCAGGCATGCATATGCCTAGGGTCCTGTCCTTGTTCTATACGATGTGTCTCAGCCATTCGTATCTGCCGGCATACTTTATCAAGACCATTGTAGTACCCATCGTGAAGAATAGGACAGGAGACATCTCGGACATAAGCAACTACCGCCCAATCTCTCTTACAACTGTGATGGCCAAAGTGTTGGACAGTTTGCTTGACTCTTATTTGGCGAAATATGTTAAGTTGCATGATGCACAGATTGAGTTTTGTCCTGGATTATCAACCGAAAGTGCTATCCTAAGTGTCAAGCATACTGTCAAATACTACACTGACCGGAAGACCTGTATATGCCTGCTTCCTTGATCTCTCCAAAGCTTTCGATCTTGTTTCTTACGATGTGCTTTGGAGCAAGTTGAGGAGTAGTGGTTTACCGGAGGAACTGCTCAGTGTATTGCAGTCTGGATTGGCAATTCACTGAGTTAAGGTCTTATATCTTTGTATTTAGGACTGCTAATGGGGCGAATACTCTGGTTTACTTAGGTCAAGGTAATAAAATATTGTATATAATTTTGGATAACTCCCTGAGTTGGAAGCTGCACATTGATAACATCAGAAGTAAACTAATATCACTTACAGGAGCTCTTCACAGTTTAAGAAAGTGTCTTCCTCGGAAAGTTCGATACATTATTTATAATTCTTTAGTTAAACCGCACATTGACTACCTAATTGAAATCTGGGGACAGCAGCAAAAACCACTTTAGGAATACTACAGACAGCACAAAATAAATTAATCAAAATTTTTTTCAATTACAAATTTCGAACGCCAACTCAAAGGATATACAAAGATACCAGAATAATGACCATTTCCTAAACGTATATTCGTAAACTATACGTGTATTCTTATACAAAATAATACATAATGACATTCATATATCGCTAAATTTTACTAAAAAACATCTAGTTCAAAAAATTAGACTTAGAAACTCCCACTACTTAGTAACGCGCCCACCCAGAACAGTTAATTACGGAAAAATAAATATTGAATATGAAGGTGTTAGAATAAAATACCGATGGTCATAAAAGAACACAAAAGTATGTCGGCATTTAAAAAACAATTAAAATTATGCATTACTAGTGGACTTCACGCGGTTTCACCCGCGTAGTTCCTGTTCCCGTGGGAGCACGGGGATAAAATATCTTGCTAAGCGTCGAATATCCCTAGGGGATAGACACGGTAACTGTCGTTTATCCTTAGAGGATAGATGTTCGCGCGCTTTTGTTTTGACCGTTATTTTTGTGTGAAAACTATGCCTATCGAGCTCTAACTTGCCCAAAGTCTCGTGAAAAAGACAAGGAACACATTCTGTCACTCAAACGGTATCTGACCCATAACAATCGTCGTGTGTAACTCGTCAAACCCGTACCATTCTGCGCGTCATACAGTTGGTTTGTGCCTGCGCTTTGTCTGTGAATTACTAGTGAATATAGTGTTGTTTTACCAGAAACGTAGTGAAAAATCATGGAACGGTAAGTACTGAACTGTTTTTAATAGCCTGATTGTGTATTTGGCATAAATTCCGGAAGAAATACTTATTTCAACGAACATCGTCGTCCATTTTTCGCGCCAAGCGACCGGTAGGGACCGTTTTGTTTCATCTATTAAGAATAGTAAATACGACTTATGCCTATCAAACTATCGTTATTTACAATACTATGTTAATTAACAACGCTTCTATTGCATTTGTTTTGAGTAATATCGTCAGACATGTGAGTATAATTGAAAACAAAAACACGCCTACACGTAATCGACCTCTAGGGATAGCTCGACACTCCGGGGATTCGTGACGTCATAATGGTTTTGCTAAGACGTTAGAAGATATGGATAAGACTTACCCGACTGCGCGACGCAAATAAAGAGTTATGGTTTATAAGTTGAAAGGAAGGTTATGGTATATTATGTGACTGTTTTTTTTTTTGCATTTCTCATAGTGACGATGTAGCGGATCTAGTGGATTGTCTGATGCGGTGGTTGTTGTGATGTCTTTTTTTGCAGCTTTTACTTTTTCATTTTTTTTTTCATTTTTTTTCCATATGTTTCTAGTCTATTGCAATATTTCATTTTGTCAGTTATAATTTAGAGTAATTTTTAATCGAGTTCAGATGTACTTAACAACATTGAGTCGTATCCATACTATGTTAGTCTAAGTTGTGTGTTTTTGTCGTCAAATTGTTAATTTTGCTGGTCGATTTCTAGAATGTTTTTGCTAGGCAACATACCCTTGTGATGTATTTTTCTATTAGTAAATATCATCATCATGTGGATTGTGAAATAAGATTTCAAATAAACGCAATAATACTTGCTCTGTGATCCAAATGATGGAAGCGTCTTTTTTATCGCTCTTTTTAAAGTGTTTGCATTGTGACTCATAACTCGTAAACTAAACAGTTCTAACAGGTAACACTTAGTCTGTGATAAGACAGTGTACCAAACTATGTAATAAGATACTACTCTAAGCCACTTGGCTTACAGAGTGCCCGGAACTGAAGTACAAACATACACATTTTTTTTGTTAGCGCCCGGGTCGTCCTACTTGAGCAAATTTTTGTAAAGCTTGTGGTTTAAAAAAATTGTATGGAGAGGTGTGTTTTTTTTATCGATTAATGATAAATAGGGTGTATTTATGAAAATAATATAAAAACTTTTTGAAGTTATGGTTTATTTTTTTGTTTCTATCCATTTATGTACAAAAAACTGGAAAATATCACTAACGCTGACTTCAAACTAGAATTTCTAATACATTACAAAGTAAAACTGGACTAATCCACATGAAATAAATTAGTTTATTTCATAACAATTCCAAAAACATAAGTTTCATGTAGCTCCCATACACAAATTCAGAGATATCGTCGTTTTAAGTACACGCGCCGTTATCGCTGACGTCAACTCAAACCCCGCCTACAATTGAATGACGGCGCGCAGATTGCTTCGACGCCCAACTTGATATAGCCTATGTAACTCCCTGATAATGTAGCTATCCATTGCTGAAAGAATTTTTCAAATCGGTCCAGTAGTTTCGGAGCCTATTCATTTCAAACAAACAAACAAATCTTTCCTCTTTATAATATTAGTGTACATGAGTAAACAAAAAAAAAAAGATAAATTAAAGGAAATAAATAAAAATAATTAAAAATATATATATAAAGTAACAACGCATGAAAAAACTCAAAGCTAATCAAATGACACAATACTAAAATTAAAAATATTCAATTGGTTAGTACGCTGCCTTGTATGCATCTAGTATGTTGTAACTTTTACTTTTGTATCTGAGTTTGCTCGGTTGATATTTGTTGTAATATGTGTATCGCCTACCCGCTAAAAAATGATTGTTTATTATTATTTTATTCTTTTTTCTGTACGCTAGTTATTTAAACATTATTTGTAAATCTTGTTTCTCAGTAAGTGAATTATTTTTAATTCTTATGAGGAAATAAAGTTCTTAAACCATAATTACCTTGGCCTAAGTAAACCAGAGTATTCGCAAAAAAGAACACCAGACAATATCATTTGTTGCCATTTGGCAACAAATGATATTGTCTGGTGTTTTTTTTTAGATTAATCTCTAGGTCAATCTAGGAGGTTGTCGGCTACGCAGTAGTCTCCTTCTGCGAAATAGTTATCGCGCAGAAGGAAGCTGCGGAAAGGGAGAGGGAGATCTCGACCACTCTCCCGGCCCGCAGCAGGCGCACCGGGCGTTGGAGGATATGCTGCCCTCTCTCGGCCCCCTAACTGGGTCCAGGGGTGGCGGACTTGGGGATATCCGTCACCCCCCATTCATCCGGACTCGAGGTGGCGGCGCGTGGTGTTCCCGTGCACCCCTTTGACGTTGCGGGGAGAGTCAAACACCTCACTCCCTCCGCTGACCCGAGATGGCCCGCGGAGGCGGGCCGGCATCAGCCGGGGGTTACGGAAGTCGCATAAGTTCCATAAGAGTCGCATAAGATCCCCGGCGTAGGTGAGAGATTGAACACCGGGGTGTTTTAGTCAGTAAGAGTCTGACAGACCCCTCCGCCCGCCCCAGGGTGGAGGACATCCATGAGGATTTCCCACCAAAAAAACGAAATTTGTCGGCTGTTCAACCGGACTTGCCTGTGATATTAATATTAAAGCCGCCAGGGCTTATAAAAAGCTTACAAACTAAGCGACTACACCCTCTGTGGGATACGAACCAAAACTTAGGGCGTCGCTAGGGGGAGGACAGCTTGGGACGGGCCAGATCGAATTAGGCTTATTATTTAAGGGCAAATTTAATACTACAGGCTCAGCGGCGCGGGCTAACCCGAGCAAGGGTTGGGGGATATTGACGGGGACATCGTCGCAACGGGCCTCGGAGGTGAGGGCGGAAGGACGGCGATCATGGTTGGCGAAGAGCTGCTGGTTTCCTTACGGCTCTTTTGGAAGAGCGTGATGAATTCATCGGGAGTGACGAGGGTATGTCTCAGTTAGTGAATCTGATAGATGCGAGACGGCTTTAGTGGACACCGGCCTGGATAAAATGATCTACGCCTGTGTCTACCGTTCGCATAGCGGTGATTTGGAGACAACTGGCCTCATACAACAGCACCTAAGTGAGGCGGTGGATGCGGCTCAGCAACGGTACCCTACTGCCCAATTGGGGTTGCCGGGTAACTTCAACGCCCACCATCAGGAGTGGTTGTTTCATTACAGCACACAGACCAAGCTGGACGAGAGGCGTGAAAGCTAGCGCTTGCGTTAAATCTCACCCAGCTGGTCCAGGGGGCAACGAGGGCTGTATGAGGTGTAGCGCGCGGCTAAGGAGGCTCTTCGGTTGGCCATCGGCGAGTTGAAGACGCGTGCCAGGGAGGAGATGTTAGAGACTCTTAGGGGGGATCCGTGGGGGCATCCATATCGCTCGGTCTGAAGGAAACTCGGACCTTGGGTGCCTCCGCTTACAGAGAGTCTCCAACCCAAGCTGCTGGAAGACGTGGTCGCAGCCCTCTTCTCGGCACGAGCGGAGCATAACCCGCAGCCGATGGCTCTGCCCACAGCCGCAGAGCCTAAAGAGAACGCCAGCGTCCCAGAGGTGACAGAAGCAGAGTTGAAGGCGGCCGTGATGCAGCTCCGGGCGAAGAACACTACCCCGAGGCCCGATTGGATTCACGGCTGCGTATTGACCCTCGCTTTGAAGGAGCTGGAGCCCCAACTGAAAGGACTCTACTCTGGAAAAGTTGTTCGAACGGAGAGTCGCAGCCCGCCTCGTCGTCTACTTGAGCGGAGAGGGGCCGGACCTGGCCGAATGCCAGTTCGGGGTTCGGCATGGGCACTCCACTATCACGGCGATAACGCGAGTGAGAGTCCTGGCGGAGGAAGTGGTTGTAGCTGCATACCATCGTCACATATACAGCGCGTGCGGCCACCACCGCGCGCGTCGCTATACTGAAGCTTCTGAGCATTTTGAATCAGCAGCGCCGTCGCAACCGCGGCCCGCTACAATGTTCTTACTTAGTGGTAAAACTATGTGATTGGTCAATTGTATGTCTGTCTTAACACTACTTACAACCTCTCAAAATAGTATGTAGTAGTGCAAATAAAGATAATTTTATGCTACATCAAGCTAGTGTTATCATTTCTCTCCACCTAACACTACAGTGGTGACCCCGACAAAGGAAACAACATGACCAGCTGAGGACAAGAACTCTCAGGCGTCTCAACTGCGCTTCGTATCACGCGAGCGCACGCGTACGAGTATGGTTCGCACAGTTCGAAGTCGTCATGGCTCCGCACAAGAAAAGCAACCAAGCAATGTACGAGCTACTCATCGGTCAACTCGAATGACAGGATCTTGATGAGATCACGGACATTATCCTCCATCCACCAGAAACGCAGCGGTACGAAAAGCTGAAAAATCGCCTCCTGCAAGTTTACGAAAAAACCGAGTAACGTCAAGTTAGCGTTTGCTGTCCGAGATGGAACTGGGCGACATAAAGCCATCCCAACTACTACGTTTTTCTAGTTTTTGACGATGAAAGTTTTTGTAGAGAAGTGTAACCATTCATAAATTCAATCAAAGGTATCGGTAGAGAAGCATAAAGGCGGTAGAAAACATACAACATGCATTTGGACAAAATCATGTTTATTTTGTACATGAAGTAGCAATTCTCACGAACAAGAAAATCACAGAAAAGCAAACTGCAGCAGTACAAAAATGTAAGTAATCAGTAGACTCGTCAAATAAATTGGTAAAGAGGCGTCTATAGTAAACAGTCCACACGCTGTCATCTTACTGAAGGTCCGGTTAGCTTGTAGCACGCGCTTGCAGAGATATTTGTCGCTCTCTGTAAGTATATAAATACAGTTAGAGCTGGCTGAAGGTCATAAATATGAAACGATTTCGCTGTCGATGTTTGCTTACCTGGACAGTTCGTCTGCATAAGGCGCTGTATGCACGCCGACTCAGCTTCCTCCACAAACACATAGAACTTCTCACATTGCACGTTAGTTATCGTAATAATTACCGTGTCTTTTATAATAAATCCGGTAACTATTGCAAAGGCACACCATTGGCACTGGAACCAAACAAAGTGTTGTTGTGTTTTAAAATTATCAAACAAATACGCTGGTTGTTCAAAAATAATAATATCTTTAATTCTAGGCTTCATAAGCAAACAAACAATGGTATAGCCTATTTACTTCGATTTCCGGATTAACAGGATTCTGAAAATATTGTAATTGTGCCTCCAAGAAACATAAACTGCGGATGAATGTGCTTACTGTTTCACATAATATCTGGAAGAGAAAAAGTATCTGAAGAAAGAAATCGCAACAAGACACGAATAATCTATTTAAATAAAATAATCCTATAGATTTCTAAAATGTATGCTAGCACAGACTTACCAATACACGGAAACATTTTTTAAACAGATTGTAAGTCTCTAAAATAATTTGATACAGCTCAAACAGTTTTTGGCAATGATTGTCATTGTCTTCTACGTTTTCATTTCTTGTTTGAAGTACATCGTTAACCCACTGTTTGAGATATTTTGTCAACAATACCATAATACGAACACAATAAATTAAGCTTAAATTTATTGCCATAACATTTAATAACATGCAAAAGTCTGCTAAATTAAAAATAATTAAAATAAAATAAGTTGCTACCAACAAAATAGAACAACAGGGAGTGGTCAAAAGTGAGATCCAATTCCAGATTGTATATCTTTGGATACAATTTCGCATCTTGATGTTTCTGTGAATTTCTTGGATTCTCAAAATAAGGGAAATGTTGGTTCGGCCATGAACACTGTTACAAATGAGCAGCAGTGCGTAATTTAAGAAAATTAGGCTAAAATGAATGCAAAATATGATTATTTCCTTGGTAGTATTGAATGTTTCAGCCAAATAACCAGATTTGTAATCAGATATTGTTAGGTAAAAACAAAACAGATTGCAAAACACAATAACGATAAACAGTAACACGGATTTCTTCTTATCACAGGGAGTAATATAACTGTCTTTTATTCTGTATTTCGAAGAGAGGAATACAGAGAGCATTATGTTGAAAGGTTGAACAATCTTTTGGATGTCTTCGTCCAGTCTATTGTTGGGTACCAGTTTAAGTGGAGGATGTGAGATGTCCCACATGATGTCTGTAAACGTTGATACACTTTCGGCTGAAAGATTAATAATAAGCTTTCTTTTTCGTCAATAGTGGAACATGTTGAAATTCTTTGTGTTCAAATTATTACATTAATCATGATTGTATCAAACAACAACATTTTAATCATGTAGCAGCCTTTAGTGTTACTTCTATGTAATTTGTCAGCAGAAATTACATTAAAGTGGTACTGCGTGTAAAATAAATCATTGATTTGATCAAGCACCGAGACATTGGGAAAAACACTAAAATTCCGAAAAAAAATTGACTAACGCATACATTAATGTGCGCATAACTCGACAAAATAACTGTTTATTTTTTTGCAATTTCGAGGTTGATCCCATAGTAAGGGTGTCTTTCCATTACAGTGGAGCGAGGCAGCGAAGCGGTGAAACGGAGAAAGGAGATGTCCAATAAATGTATGGGGCTTGGTACCAAAATAATTGCAAATTGAAACAGCCTTCTGAGCTAAATAGGCTGAAAGAGGGTAATTATTTTGATATCTTTGGTATTTAAATCATTTTATCAGCCGCCCCTTTTTTTAAACAAGTGTTGAAAATTAAAATTCTAAGGGTTGGCAGCCCTGTGGCAAATGACGTGACAATGACAGTCTCGCACACCGTTGGCAACGCTGTGCGAGTCCTGCTAACTGCTAACACAGTAATTAATCAAACTACCTGAAACCCCAGTTTTAATTCCCCAATTTCAGAACAAAAAAATACTAATTCCCCACAAATTCATATCGTTTTTTTAAAGAAATGAGACAAGTTTATTTTTTAACAAGAATATAAAAGTGATTTTTTTCACACTTTTACGTAACAAGTGTTTTGCTCGATGGAATTAACTTGACACTGCCACCCAGTAATTCCTTCCCTTGTTGCCATTAAAAGTCCTAAAAAATCTGTATTTATTTGATTGCGTTCTCCGCGTTAAAATTTTTAAGGACACTAAATTTTTGCTCGTCTGATTGCAGTATCAAATATAACATCACAAAAAGTTGACGAAAAATTAAGGTTTATTGTACGGAACCCTTCGTAAGCGAGTCCGATTCGCACTTGTTCGGTTTTTTATTTCAACATCATTCTGACGTTTGCAGATTTTACCTTTCTTTAACACGTTTTGATATGTCATTGGCATGTTAGTCATATATTTTTTGTCTTAATTTCATAGAGCTGCAGCTAAAATTATAATAAAATCTTTAAGTATTTAATAGAAACAGAAACTTTAGTTAAAAGACATGGACAAAAAAGTACATTCCATTTACACAAACATAGTCAATAATATTATATATTAAAAAAAGAAAAATGAATTAATACGTAGTTTTTGACCTCTCTGAACTCGTCAGTTTTTATTTCAAAATAATAGTAATGCAAGATGAATTCAAAGTACCATTTGTCAACGTCCGCCATATTGGACCATAAAGAAAGATAAATATAATAATGGGCGTTCCATACCAAGCATACTACTTGTAGACATGTGATGTGGACGCCAAAATGCTTTTATTAAGAACATTTTATTCATATGAAACTGTCTTCATCAGTATTTTTTGCATTTAATAAAATTATCTATTCATAATGTTGATGTGTAAGATAGTTTTTTTATATATTTCACACAATAAAATATCTTAAAACGGAACGCGTTTAATTGTTTGACCATGTGTCATTGTCTATGTCAAATGTCAATGTAATGTCAATGTCATTATTGCGTAGGTAGTTTGTGTTTTTGCGATTATTTTCTAATATTTTTGACCCCTGCTTATTTCTACGGACTGATACCTTCTATCGCTCGATTATCTATTAGCTATTAACACTGGACTCTGATTTGCATTACGTTTCGGATTTGTTTTGTGGATCAAAGTGGATGCAAAGGTTGCAGAGACATCTCATATCCTCGCTTTCTGCACACCATCAAACAAAACTTTCGCATTGGATAACCAATTCTCAAACCCAGGTAAGAAGTTGGACTAGAAAAAACTTAACCCGATTTGTTTTTATGTAATTCTGGTATGCGAAATTAACTTACAGTGCATCTTATTTTCAGTTTCCTCTGGATACATTTATTTGTCATCCATGCTTATTATTATTAAATGCCGAAGCTGGGGAACACGAGAGACTACGGGGCATAACATGGTTTGCCTTGGTTGTGGCAAATCTGAGAGGACAATAAGACACCATAATGTCAGAATGGAGTGTCCATTGCTGGCTGTCCTAATATCACAAAATACTAATTATGTGGTAAGCATTTTGGTTTTCATTACTATAAATACCTATTTGTATTCATTTATTAAAATACGAGTTTTCATACTATGTATGTATGATTGTAATATCTGTATTTTCCATCTTAAACATATGCTTGCCTAAAGTAGGCATGTGTAACATAGTACTGCCTTTTAGAATAACATAATACTTGAAAACATAAAGAGATGTATATAAAAGATACCCCTGTTACTAAAAATTATATAAACATAAGCATTTATCAGTGTTTATTCTGTGGTTTATTTTCAGCCCTCAAGAAACAACTATGTTTGCCATGTGTGTTGGATGCGAGAAAATAGACAGGCAGTGCATGACTCATCATGAGACATGCAGGAATTGGCTTCGGACAACGATGCAGCAGTCCCTAATGTTCAAGTTGTCAGCCCACCAGAGCCACCACTACAAAGGGAAAATAATACCATATCATTACCTAATTATAAGCGAGCTTCGATCACATCTGTTCATTGTATATTTCAACAATGCAGAAACAGAATGTTGCATTTGGTCCCGCAATTCATTAAAAGACTGCTTTTGCAAGAACATAGTTTCTATGTTCCTCGGAGCTGTAGAGTGTATGAAACACACTTCTACAGCGATCAGTGGCATTTATTGCCTCAAATGAATGAGACACATTCTACATTTAGTGCCATCCATATAGAAGACATAATTAATATTATGAAGACAAAAGCTAATATTTTGAACTTTGAAAATGTCTCAGAAATGCCAAACCATTTTTGCCATTATTGGACGGGTCTTACAATACCCCAGTTTTTAATTCTGTATAATCTTTTACCTCCTGTAAATGTTAAGTAAACTAATAGGGTACTATTGTAATTGCTTTGTAGGGAACCGGACTGTTGGTTGTTGTTGTCATGTTATTATGACAATAATTTGGTACCTTGGTTGGGCAAGACACCAAAACAATATCCAGCAGGATTTTTAGACAACATACTATTAACAATTCAAGAATATTAAAATATTCTAACAAAGGCTAATATTTCTTGAAAACCATAATCACAATTTAAAATAATAATATATAAATCAACTAGCTTTTGCCCGCGACTTCGTACGCGCATATCCCGTTTTTTCCCATTACAAAAAACTATCCTATCTTTTAAGTTGGATCAAATAACAGACAGTTACAAAGTTTCATCAAAATCGGTCCAGTAGTTTAGGAAGTCCATCGCGGACAAACAACGTGACACGTGATTTATATATATTAAGATGGTTGTATTTTTTTACATGTCTGGTTATGTTTAAAGCAGTTATTTATGTAATTACTGAAGCCCTATACTTACACTTTATCCAGATTTTTATTTGTGAAATAAAAAAAAAGCTGGTTGATTGTCCTCTCTCGGTCTCTTTATTAATACTATCGCTGCATTGCTGTAATGTATGTTATCTAGGTAGGCACTTAAGATATAATCATTATAATACAGCAAAATATTTTTATTTATTTTCTCTAATAAATAACTAATTATTTTTACTTTTTGTTTTATTTTGTGCTTCCCTTGTTTATTGAACTATTTTAAAAAAAATATAAGGGTAACCTGTAAAAATGTACTTTAAAGAAAAACATTGGTTTTGAATATATACTTTGTTAATATTGTTATTATGACTGCCTCGTTGGTCTAGTGGTCGCAAGCGCTACTGCTGAGCATGAGGTCCTGAGTTCGATTCCCAGGTCGAGCAAAGTGATATTGGATTTATTCATCAGGAATTTCTCAGTAGCAGCCCGGATTCTGGATTTGTGCCCGGTTGATGGCAATAGACTCGCCCCCTATTACATGGTATTCAAAATAACTGGTGAAATGTGGGTGTACTGTAGGTACACCTCTGCCCAACCCTTCGTGGAATACAGACATGATGTTATGTTTGTTATTATTGTCACATTTTTTGAGACTATTTCCCAGTTTAATAAATGTTAATCAATATGCAGTTTAAAATCCTTCATTTAGGTGGCCAGTACTTTGTTTAAATGCTTAATAATACTAAAACCATATACCTAAGTAATACCTAAACGTAATAATTCACAACTGTTCGCTATTTTAAAGCGCCTATAAGTTTTTTAATAGCGAAATTATAATCTAACACCTTATTGCTAGCAATCTGATTAAAAGGTTTTATGAAACTGTTTTTGTCTAGTCTGTTGTAATGACAAGTTCTCTGAGTTTTTTATTTATAGCAATTTAATGAGCCAATATTCACGAATATAAAACACCAAAAATCATTGGTGTAAACCAAATTCAATAACTATGCCGACGTCCATACAAAAGTTGGCCATGTCCTTTGAGATAATTACATTGCATAGAAAGGAGCATCAGGTGAGATTGTGGTTAACCGCGACTATCTATATTAAAAAACAGACCACATGCACTCATCTTACTCTATGCAGACGCTTGCAGAGATATTTGTCACTCTCTATAAGAATGTGATGTGTGTGTGTGTGTGTGTGTAGTGTGTATGTGTGTGTCTGTGTGTGATGTGTGTGTGTGTGTGTGATGTGTGTGTGTGTGTGTGTGTGACTTTAGCCTAAATCACTATTGCTTGATTAATGAACAATTAACTATATTTTAAAGAAACGCAAATTGCAACAGTACTATAACGTAATAAGCACGCTGACTCAGCATCTTTCATAGATATATAGAACTCACACTGCCAGCAAGTTATCATGATTAGTGACATAATCTTAACCATCCATATAAATACAACTAGGCCCACATAAGAAATTAACTGAAAATAGCAAACATCACATTGTGAAGTGAATTCTCAAGGAAAATATTGTTTGACTGATGTTAATACAAAAAAAAGCCGGCCAAGCGCGAGTCGGCCTCGCGTGCAAAACGAATATTTTTTTTTTTAAACTCGTTGTTTTATAATCATTAGACTCAGTTTTTTCGGGGATAAGGGAGGGGGGGGAACTCGTCTATTTTTAATTTTTTCATTATTAAAAAAATAAATACTTTAAATATCATTACGATGAGCCCATTTTTTATGTTACACGATACAGTTAGATTTTTTCTAATTTACCCCACATTATGAACTAATTTTCAGAATTTATTT
The DNA here is from genome assembly GCA_947578705.1 of Lacanobia wlatinum. Taxonomy (NCBI): domain Eukaryota; kingdom Metazoa; phylum Arthropoda; class Insecta; order Lepidoptera; family Noctuidae; genus Lacanobia; species Lacanobia wlatinum. Next base: position 6,410,653 of record OX388040.1, read on the forward strand.
ATTTTTGTGACACGTCCGTGTTTGGGTTACAGAAGTTATACGTGTATTTTCCTACGGGTTCAACCGCTGGCAGAAGCTTTTAATATTAAGTGTCTACTTAATTTACTATTTATGATTCATTCACCTACTGTTGATTAATCTATGGTAGTCTCTAAAAAAATACATTTTTTATTATATTTGAAGTATTCTTCTTTGTTCCACTGGTCGCACTAAGTACTGGTGAGGCAAAATAGCAATGTCGTATATTTAGCATGGTTTCTGATCCATGCATTGAATTTAGAAGCAGTTTACACTCGCATAACCCTAATGTGAAGCTTAGATGCCCTAAAAAAGTGTGGCAAATAAAGAAAAAACGATTTAAATAAAATGATAACATTAAATCTCGGTGTCGAAGCGATCTCTTCACATTGAGCTTTCTATGGCGCCTATCATTAGCATCATCATTTTAGCCATTTGCCGTCCACTGCTCAACGTAAGCCAAAGAACGCCAACCATCCCGGTCTTGTGTCCGCATCCATCCGCTACCAGCCATCTTCTTTGAATCGTGCCGCAGCGCCTATGTTGAAAAGATATTTTTTAGGGGGCAATGATGTGATGAAGTGTCTGGCGTCTTTGCCTGGGGATCTACAGTTCCGCATGATCACTGGAGGATGATAATATATAGCCTAACACTTACTATCATACCTACCGAATATACATACAAAATTTTACGTAAATCGATGAAGCCGTTTCGGAGGAGTTCGGCGACATACACCGTGACACGAGATATTTATATGTTAGATGAACACTGTTACAAATGAAAAGCAGTACGTAACTAATGAAAACTACGCCAAACTGCATCTAAGATATGATAATTTCCTAAAGAGTATTGAATGTTTCAGCCAAATAGCTAGATTTGTCGTCAGATATTGTGAGATAGACACAAAACTGATTGCAAAAAAAAAAATGTATTCAGTAACATGGATCTCTTCTTATCAAATAGGGTGATATAACTATCTCTTATTCTGTTTTTCGAAGAGAAGAATACACACAATGTTGTACTATCTTCCGGATATCATCAACCGATCTATTGTTGAGAACCAGTTGTAGAGGACGATTTGAGATGTTCCACATGACGACTACAAACGTTGGTACACCTGCAGCTGATAGATTAGTAATAACTTTTTTTTTCGTCAGTAGGTGCATGTTGAAATTCTATTTTTGCAAATTATTACATTAATCATGATTGAATCAAACAACAACACTTATCGTGTAGCAGCCTGTAGTACTACTTTTATGTGATTTGCCAGCACACGTTTTTAAAATAAAACAATTATTTCTTTAATATAACAAATTAATTAATATAACAAAAAGACGCATCTTTGTCACCTTCAGCATGACGATTCGACGATAATGTTAATAAAAACTTTATTTCTAGTTTTTGACGATGAATGTTTTTGTAGAGAAGTATAACCATTCATAAATTCAATCAAAGGTATCGATCGGTAGAGAGACATACAGACAGCAGAAAACAACATGCATTTGGACAAAATCATGTTTATTTTATATCGATTTACATGAAGTAGCAATTTTCACGAACAAGAAAATCACAGAAAAGCAAACTGCAGCAGTACAATAATGTAAGTAATCAGTAGACTCGACAAATAAATTGGTAAAGAGGCGTCTATAGTAAACAGTCCACACGCTGTCATCTTACTGAAGGTCCGGTTAGCTTGTAGCACGCGCTTGCAGAGATATTTGTCGCTCTCTGTAAGGATATAAATACAGTTAGAGCTAGCTGAAGGCCATAAATATAAAACGATTTCGCTGTCGATGTTTTCTTACTTGGACAGTTCGTCTGCATAAGGCGCTGTATGCACGCCGACTCAGCTTCCTCCACAAACATATAGAACTTCTCACATTGTACGCTAGTTATCGTGATAATTACCGTGTCTTTTATAATAAATCCGGTAACTATTGCGAAGGCACACCATTGGTACTGGAACCAAACAAAGTGTTATTGTATTTTAAAATTATCAAACAAATTCGCTGGTTGTTCAAAAATAATAATTTCTTTAATTCTAGGCTTCATAAGCTAACAAGATCGCATACCTTATTTACTTCGACTTCTGGATTTTGAAAATATTGTAATTGTGTCTCCAAGAAACATAAACTACGAATGAATGTGGTAACTGTTTCACATAATATCTGGAAAAGTAAAAGTATCTGAAGAAAGAAATCGCAACAAGACTCGATTTGTTCGTAAATTAAAAAAAGAATCTTATAGTTTTATAAAATGTATGTTAGCATAGACTTACCAGTAGACGGAAACATTTTTTAAACACATTGAAAGTTTCTAAAATAATTTGATACAGCTCAAACACTTTTTGACAATGATTATCATTGTCTTCTACGTTTTCATTTTTTGTTTGAAGTACATCGTTAACCCACTGTTCGAGATATTTTGTCAACAATGCCATAAGATGAAAACAATAAATTAAGTTTAAATTTATTGCCATAACATTTAAACTCATGCAAAAGTCTACTAAACTAATTAAAAATATTAAAATGGAATAAGTTGCGATCAACAAAATAGAACAACAGAGAGTGGTCAAAAGTGAGATCCAATTCCAGATGATATAACTTTGTATAGAATTTCGCATCTTAATGTTTCCATGAATTTCTTGGATTCGCAAAATAAGCGAAATGTTGGTGTGGCCATGAACACTATTACAAATGAGCAGCAGTACGTAATTAAAGAAAACTAGACTAAAATTAATCCAAAATATGATTCTTTCCTTGGTAGTTTTGAATGTTTCAGCCAAATAACTAGATTTGTAATCAGATATTGTTAGATAAAGACAAAACAGATTGCAAAACAGAATAACGATATAGAGCAATATGGATTTCTTCTTATCACAGGAAGTGATATAACCGTCTTTCATTCTGTATTTCGAAGAGAGGAATGCAGAGAGCATTATGCTGAAAGGTCGAACTATCTTTAAGATGTCTTCGTCCAGTCTATTGTTGCGTACCAGTTTAAGTGGACGATGTGAGATGTCCCACATGTCTGTAAAGGTTGATACACCTTCGGCTGATAGATTATTAATAAGCTTTCTTTTTCGTCAGTAGGAACATGTTGAAATTCTTTTTGTTCAAATTATTACATTAATCATGATTGTATCAAACAATAACATTTTAATCATGTAGCAGCCTTTAGTGTTACTTTTATGTAATTTGTCAGCAGAAATTACATTAGAGTATTACTGCGTGTTAAAATAAATCATTGGTTTGATCAAGCACCGAGACATACAAAGTGTAACAGAATCAACGCAATACCTTTTAAGGCGTCATTATACTCATCGTTATGAACAACTTCATGGACTTATGGGACAAACACTAAAGTTGCGAAAAAAATCGACTGCCGCAAACATTAATGTGCGCATAACTCGACAAAATGACTGTTTATTTTTAATATTTTTTTCAGGACACTAAAGATTCGCTCGTCCGATGGCAGTATCAAATATAACAACACAAAAAGTTGAGGTTTATGGTACGGAACCCTTCGTGAGCGAGTCCGACTCGCACTTGTTCGGTTTTTTATTTCAACATCATTCTGACGTTTGCAGATTTTACCTTTCTTTATTTAACACGTTTTGATATTTCATTGTCATGATATTCAATATTTTTCGTCTTAATTTCATAGAGCTGCATCTAAAATTATAATTAAAAATTTAAGTATTTAGTAAAAACAGAAACTTAAGCCACATTTAAAATAATTGTTTTGCATAAAAATGAGCATCAGGTGAGATTGTGATTAAACTCGGCTATATATAAAAAAATAAACTACATGCACTCATCTTATTGAATGCACGCACTTGCAGAGATATTTGTTACTCTCTGTAAGAATATGAATGTTATAGACTATATCCTAAATCACTTTTGCTTGATTAATGAACAATTAACTGTATTATAAAAACGCAAACTGCAGCAGTACTATGACGTAATAAGCCAAGTGTCCTGTCAAAGGTATCGGTAGAGAGGCGTCAATAGTGAACAGACCACACGCAGTCATCTTACTGAAGCTCTGGTTGGCTTGTAGCACGTGCTTGCAGAGATGTTTGATACCCGCTGTAAAATGAAAACTGAATTAATAAAATTAATAACTACTAATATAACAATGCAGAAGAGTTTGTTTGTTTGGTTTGTCGATCGCGCTAAAACTTAGGAACCACTGGTACAAATTGAAAAATTCTTATATTATTGGATAGACCATTTATCAACAAATGATATAGGGTCATAGAGTGATATAACATCATGCTACAACCAAAAAGAGCGGAGCATTTATGAAAAATGTGACGCAGACCAGAAGAGATCCTTAATAAATATAATCTTGGACCAACTGTCCAAGATCGTGACTAAAGCGATATAAGTTATCTTCAGTTTTGTTCTCACCTGTACAGTTTGTATCCATCGCACGCTGTATACACGCTGACTCAGCATCTTTCATAGATATATAGTCCAATCAACGGGGCATATATAACCCGAAAAATTCCTCTGCCAGTGAGACTTGGTATTATGATAACGTAAGGTATGCAGATTACAGATGTACGATAATCCAACAAATTTTGTTGCGAGAAGTTAGGTATTTTTACCTAAATATGAAAATTGCTTATAACTCACTGGGAAAAAATTCCTCTGACTGAAATACCTTCTGTATACGTTCGAATGTATTAGTTAGAATAATTAGGTATGTAAAGTTATCCAACATTTTTTCGATTTCGGAGATACCTCAAATTTGACTTTTAACATTTTGCACTATAACTACCGCTGAAAAATTGCTCTGCCATTTTTTATTTTATAATATGTTTTTATATCCTTAAATACATAGCTTTGTTAAGTTATCCAAAAGATTTTCCTTAATTACGTAATGTGAAAAATTTCTCCGTCCATTTTCATACCTTTATTAGTCATATGATTTTATATTGAAACAGATTTATCAATAATCCAACAAATTTTCGAACGTTCATTATATTTTTTAGGATAGTTCGCTGATTTCATTTTGCTCAGGTTCTTTTAATACGTTTATTAGTATGAGTCACTGTGTTTTAATAGATTTTCCAATAAGCCAATGGAAATTCGGAATTCTAATACCAAAGTTTTTACAATCTCAATAATTCTTAAGTACAAGCATTGCCATCGCTTAGCAACGATCGGTCGTCAACGCGGGCGTCTTGATTGTCTCGCTCGAAGTACGAAACGGAGTAGTCGTGTTGTTGTGTACCTATCTACCTGTGCAAGGAACGTTTGCTTAAAACAAAACACTACAAAGCATAAAATAACTTTAATTTCGGAAGTCGGTGTTTTTGGTTTTGTTTCTTTATTTTTTAACACCGACTTCGGAAATTAAAGTTATTTTATACTTTGTATTGTTTTGTTTGATAGTCAGTTATATTTTTTTGTAAAAAGTTTTTAATTTTCACTTTTAAGTGGCTTGTACGACGTCTTCGTCTACGCACAAATTGAAATAAGCAAATATGCTCATAAAATAAAAACTACTGAACCCAACTGAATCAACTGAAAAAAAATAATGTGATTATACCTTTTTTTTTATGGATGGGAAATCATCAAATGACCCCTCCCGCTCTGGGTGAAGCAGAAGGGAGTGTCAGACTCTTACTGACTAAAACCCATCCGTGCTCCTCCTAATGCCCTTTGTGTTCCAGGGCCGCGGCGGCTCTTTCGAACAGATTCCGCAACCCCGGCAGGCACTGGCCCTACCGGGCCCCGTCTACTTTGCTGACATCTCTTTGAGGTGCGCGTGGAACACAGCGCGCCGTCGACCTGGGCGTGGTCCTGATCGGATGACGAGCCACCCAACGCTCGCCGTCCGCAAACCTGCGCCTACGGTGGCCGGGAATCACTCTGCGATTCCCGACGCCCGGGACGTCTTCTTCTGTTGCGGCGGCTGGGGCGTTCCCTCTCTCGCACGAGTTCAGCCTCCTCCTTCGCTAGCATCACTGCTTCGCAGAAGGAGGTGACCGCTTCCCATGCCTCCTCGCTCCGGACCATGGATTGAACCAGGGCCGGACGCGAGAGGTCGCCGCCGCCGATCGCCTCGACGAGGACACGACGGTGTTCCACCCAAGCAGGGCAGACCTCCACCGTATGCTCCACCGTGTCCTCCGGCCGATCCTCGCAATGTTGACACCCAGGCGTGTCCTCCCGCCGAATCTGAAACAGGTATCTCCCGAAACATCCATGTCCGGTGAGTACCTGCGTCAGGAATGTGATTATACCTAGTCGATTATCTATGTTAGTTACCTACTGCAGCCTGCTTAACTGTAAAAGTAATTTAAAATGATTGTAGGCACGTGTTGTTATATTTAAAAATTGTAAACCAAATAAAAGTAATGTGATTATACCTAGTCGAGAGTTCACCCGCGTAGTTCCCGTTCCCGTGGGAGTACGGGGATAAAATCTAGCCTATGTTACTCCCTGATAATGTAGCTATCCATTGCTGAAAGGTCCAGCAGTTTCGGAGCCTATTCATTTCAAACAAACAAACAAACAAATCTTTCCTCTTTATAATATTAGTGTAGATAGTTACCTATTGTACCCTGTCTAACTGTATAAGTAATTTAAAATGATTGTAGGTACGGGTTATTATATTCCAAATAATTATGTAAACCCAATAAAAATAATGTGATTATACTTAGTCGATTATTTATGTTAGTTACCTACTGCAGCCTGCCATACTGTATAAGTAATTTAAAATGACTGTAGGCACGTGTTGTTATATTTAAAATTTGAAAATCAAATAAAACTAATGTGATTATACCTAGTCGATTATCAATATTAGTTACCCACTGCACTCTGTCTAACTGTACAAGTAATTGAAAATGATTGGGGGCCGAGTCACCCGCATCCGTAGGAGAATACTTAATGTTAGACCCTACACGTGGTCCCTGGGTGGTGCTAATCAGGTGACACTAACTGGTGGTAGGCTTCGGCCGATGGCTTGTGACCACCCACTGGGCAAAGACGTACCGCCAAGCGGCCTAGCTGTGTTCCGGTATGATGCCCAGTGTAGCCAATTCAGAGGAGTTGGGTCGAAATAGTTGTTCCAATGCAGGCAGACAAACCAGGCTTGCTGACATGGGCGTATCGGGAGACTAGTCGCGGAGGGTAACGGGATCCGAAGCACGGTGCGCCGCTGGCCGACCGCAGGTAGTTGGGGGCCCAAGTAGTGTGTAAGCCACACATGAAAGGCTGCCCCGTCAACTGTTGAAAAATCCCGGAATGCACCATCGCGCTGGTTGGCGACCAGACGAGAGGGCCCGATGGACATTCCCGGGGGGACTCGGGCATCTCCGCAGTCTCCAGGCTCGTCCCCCGATGATGCCGTCTTGTCAGAGCGTGCCTGAGGGTTAGTAGCATGGATCCTCATTTCACTTCCTTTTCCTCTGCCTTACTCACTCAATATTACCAGGAACAATAAGAGCAAAGCTGTACAGCGGCAGCACTCCCTCTCACACAAAGTGCATCTCTCTAACATACGAGGTCTGCACTGAAATCTCGCCGCAGTTCATCACCAACTAGAGACTGAGATACCAGCGCTCTTGTTCCTGTCGGAGACGCAGATCGGATGTCCGTCAGACGTGTCGTATCTTACATACTCAGGGTTTACCCTGGTGCGCCACTTCAGACTACTGGACTATGCGCGGGCGTATGGATGTACGCCCGGGACGACATCTGCTATCGGCGTCTCCGCTACCTTGAAGACTCCAGTTTCTCAACGCTGTGGGTTATACTGGACACAGGCCTGCACAAAATTGTCTACGCCTGTGTCTATCGTTTGCACAGCGGTGATTTGGAGACAACTGGGCCAACACAGCACCTGAGTGAGGCGGCGGATGCGGCTCAGCAGCGGTACCCTTCTGCCCAAATAGTGTTACTGGGGGACTTCAACGCCCACCATCAGGAGTGGTTCTTCCCATTCCAGTGCACAGACCATGCTGGACGCGAGACGCGAAAGCCTACGCTAGCGTTAAATCGTACCCAGCTGGTCCAGGGGGCAGCGAGGGTGCCGGATGTTGATTCGCACACTGCCAACTGCTTGGACCTTTTGCTGACAACAGATCCAGACCACTACTCGGTGACGATTTCTACACCACTGGGTAGTTAGGACCACTGTCTGGTGAAGTCTGTGTTCATCTACTCCCCGCCCGATCCCAGCCCAAGAGGCAAGAGGTATGGCAATACAGGTCAGCAGATTAGGATGGCATGCGATCTTCTTCGCTCGTTATCCTTGGCAGCCTACTTGCTTTTCTTCGACCGATGCTTCGTCGTGCGCGGACGCCGTGACGGATGTGTTGCGGAGGGGAATAGAGTACTACATTCCGTTCTGTGACGCAACAATATCTGGCGAAGCTCGTCCATGGTTTGGTGCCGAGTGCAATCGCGCTGATGCGCTTAAGCACGCGGCGTACCTAGCATGGGTCGACCCTCGTACGCGCAAAGCAAATGACGTGAGTCAGAAGAAGAGAGCCTTTAACAGGGCTGCCAAGTCCTGCAAGAAGGTGTTGCGGAGGGCTCGGTTTGACCACATTAGCCGAATAGGGAACAAACTTTCTTCATACCCAGCGGGTAGTAAGGCTTTTTGGTCCCTGGCTAAGTCGGTCGAATCGAACTTCTGCCGCCCCTCACTACCACCACTGCTGAGACTCGATGGTTTGCTGGCCCATTCCGCTGAGCAGGAAGCAAACTTTTTTTTTTGCTTCTATGTTTGCGGAATCGTCGCGTCTGGATCCTGGTGGCGCGAGGCCCCCTGCTTCTCCTGATGGATGCGAGTCGAGTATGTCGAACATTCGCATTCACCAGAAGGACATTCTTCGGGTACTGCGTAACCTAGACGTGAATAAGGCTAGTGGCCCCAACGGGATACCGCCAATTGTTTTGAGAACTTGTGTGCCTGAGTTGTCTCCAATCTTGACACGCCTATTTCGCCTTTCGTTTGAGACTGGAAAAGTACCGAATGCTTCGAAGCAAGCTAACGTGCAGCCCGTGCCCAAGAAGGGCAGTCGATCTGACCCGTCGAATTACAGACCCATCTCGGTAACGTCCATACTCTGTAAGAGTATGGAACGCGTGCTGAATCGTAAGCTCCTAGCATACCTAGAAGCGAATGATATCTTTAGCGACCGACAATACGGGTTCCGCCAAAATCGGTCTACTGGGGATCTTCTAGCGTATGCCATTTACATCTGGAGTATAGAGAAGCACGGGGAGGCACTAGCGGTCTCCCTTGACATCACGAAGGCCTTCGACAGGGTCTGGCACGATAGCCTTATTAGTAAGCTTCCTTCCTTCGGTCTGCCCGCCGGATTGTGTGATTGGATCGCGGATTTCCTGAGGGATCGGTCTATTCGAATGGTCATAGATGGGTGCTCATCTGGACTGCTTGATATTAATGCCGACGTTCCTCAGGGGTCGGTGCTTTCGGTAACACTGTTCTTGCTGCATATTATGATCTGCTTAAACCCGGTACCTTTGGGTATGCAGACGACAATACTGTTGCTGAGAGATACGTGTCCGACGCACGAGCTGGTGGGTCGCAGATCCGGTCTCTCCGGGAGGCTATGGTTGAGCGCTTGAATGTGTCCTTACAGGCTGTCTCTGAATGGGGCGATGCCAAACTGGTCAAGTTCAAGGCTGCTAAGATCCAAGCGTGTCCATTTTCCGCCAAAAGGAGCCAATTGGGACGGATCTGCCAGATACCAGCTTGATGCCCTTGAGTCAATTGAGAAACGAGTCGAGAGGATCATCGGCAATGAGAGGCTCGTCGCGACGAAGCTCCAAAGTCTTGAGCATCGACGACGAGTCGCTGGCCTTTCGGTTTTCTACCGGTTGCATTTTGAGGAATGTGCGACGGAATTGCATAATTTAATTCCGCCAAGCCCGTTCCATCATCGGACCACAAGACGAACGGCGATGCGCAAACGGTACATGGTGGACATCCCACCCATGCGCACAAAACGTTTTGGGAACACATTCATAGTGCGTACAGCTAAGGAGTGGAATTCCCTGACGGAGTTCCTGTTTCCTGAAAACTACAACCTGGGAGTATTTAAGTCGAGAGTGAATAGGTTACTTCTAGGCAAGCGTGCTCCATCTTCGACCACATCATCGATTCCCATCAGGTGAGATACAGTAAAAAAAAAGAAAAAGATTATAGGCATGTGTTGTTTTATTCAAAATATGTAAACCCAATAAAATTATGTTTATACCTATTCGATTATCCATGTATACAGCCCGCCCTTGTTATTTATTTAACCAAATATTGTCTGATATTGATTTCTTGACTGACTTTTTTATTCTTAACTCGATATCTTTTCAACAGGTGTCCTTCTGAACATATATAGGTACTTTTTAAGCAGATTTTTGGCATAGTTTACAAAGTCCTCAAGGAGGTATCAAACGTTTATTTTAGATCCATATAGGTAATATATATTTTTTACAAATATAGGTTACGCCGTAGTAAAGTCAACACCACATCTTGTTATACAATACTGTCAAATTAATCTCAATGATTTTAAACCTGAAAATTTTGATGGTTAAGTTCAAAATCGAATTATACAATTTAACAGTCTATGCTGCTGTAATAATAACAATAGCAACTAAACTAGCTTACACTACTCCAAAAGTAGTGCGTGGCAAAGCAGCTCCGAGCGGTCAAGTGAAGGTCAACACTTACGCTCTAGCATAATAAATCAGCGAACTATTCTAAAAAATATAATGAACGGTCGAAAATTTGTTGGATTATTGATAAATCTGTTTTAATATAAAATTATATGATTAACAAAGGCATGAAAATGGACGGAGAAATTTTTCACATTACGTAATTAAGCAAAAATAAAAAAAATAAGTTAGAAAAGGAAAATCTTTTGGATAACTTAAAAAAGCTATGTATTTAAGCATATAAAAATACATTAAAAAATAAAAATTGGCAGAGCAATTTTTCAGCAGAAGTAATAGAGCAGAATGTCAAAAGTCAAATTTGAGGTATCTCCGAAATCGAAAAAATGTTGGATACCTTTACATAATTATTCTAACTAATACATTCGTACGTATACAGAAAGTATTTCAGTCAGAGGATTTTTTCCCAAAGAGTTATAAGCAATTTTCATGTTTAGGCAAAAATACCTAACTTCTCGTAAAAAAAAATGTTGGATTATTGTACATCTGTAATCTGTATTACCTAATTTCATCACATGCTAAATTTCATAGACGGGAGAATTTTTCGGAAGTCTCCATACAACAAATGTCCTCGTTGACTGGACTAATATAGAACTTCTCACATTGCCAACAAGTTATCATGATTGGTGACATAAGCTTAACTATCCATACAAATACCATTAGACCCACGTAAGAAATTAACTGAAAATAGCAAACATCACATAGTGAAGTGAATTCCCAAGGAAAATATTGTTTGACTGATGTTAATACAAAAAAAAAACCGGCCAAGCCCAAGTCGGCCTCGCGTGCAAAACTAATTTAAAAAAATTAAACGTTTATTTATAATCATTAGACTCAGTAATTTTGGGGATAAGGGTGGGGGGATTGGTCAATGTTCGTCTATCTTTTAATAACTGCAGTATAAATTTATTTTTCACTATTTAAAAAAGTATTTTAAAGACCCTTACGATAAGCTCATTTGATATGTTACATGGTACGGTTGGATTTTTTTTTCTAATTTTCCCCCCAAATATTGGTCATTTTCAGATATCCTTATTTTCAGATTTTATTTTTTTCATGATGCGTCCGTGTTTGGGTCATAGAAGTTCAAACGTGTTTCCTATGGGTTCAACCGCTGGCAGAAGCTTTTAATAATGTATTATACGTTACCAATTTTCATCCCACGTAATTCTTAAAGGTAGGTCTGTAATGAAGTTTACTTAACTAATCGGAAACATTTAGATAAAGTTAATAGGCTTCTAAAATGTTATAATACGCTTTAAAATAATTATTCCAGTATTCGTCATTTTGTACATCATTATTTATTCTTGATATGTTTTTAACCCATTCTTTGAGATTATTTGTGAATAACGTGGTAATACGAATACCATAAACTAAATTAAAATCAAATTTTACCACCAGTAACTCGGCGCTGACTTCAAAAAAATTAATCAACCCTCTTGATACGTTAAAATATACTGTAACTAAAATATTAACGCAGAGTACAGTCAAAAGTAAACCAATTCCAGATAACATAATTTTGGATACTTTTTCTAATGTACGTGTTAATATCTTGAATCCCCAGAATAAGAGAAACATTACTTTGGCTGTGAATATTCCAAACGACCAGCAATATGTAGCTGAGGAAAACCATTACCACTGAAAACCAAAATATTGTATTTAATTTCAAAATACTTTTATTCCATTCTAGGAAATCGGGATCTTGGTCGTTACACAGGCGAAAATACAAAAAATATTAAAAAATGTATTTGCAATTGTACTTCTTGTCACATGGCAAAATGTATTTATTTCTTATTTTGTATTTTGAAGTGAAGAATACAGAGAGCATGATGATGAAAGTTTGAACTATTCTTTGAACGTCCTTGTCCAGTCTATTACCAAGTAATAACTTAATCGGACCATTTATGTTGTTCCGCATGATTACCATTCGACTTCGATATTTGAAGACAAATAAAATTTTCAATCATTTAATTCAAAAGTTAAATAAATCTGACAAAAAATAAGTAATTAAGTCTTGCTGATATTTTAGTTGAGCATCAATTTTCATGGCTGTCAAATTATATCAAAAGGATTAATGTCATCGTCTTGTTATGAAAGTAACCTAATGTCCACCAACCATTTTGTATAATGGATAAAAACAAACAGGTAATCATTAATCAGAAACGTTTGATAGTAATCTGTTTGTAAGTCAGCAATCAATATTTTCATATTAAAATTATGTTAATTAACAAAATCATATTACCTTTTTATCAAAGAAACAAAATAAATGAGTCACCAAATATGGAATAGGGTAGCAAAAATGGAATATGGACGTGAGAATCCAGAATCAAATAATATATGGTTGTTAGTATGGTATAATATGGTAGTATATGGTTGTTATGGAGATATCCATGGTTGAAGTTTCGAGGTTTGAATATCATTTGAGTTAGAAAAAGGGGTAAAAATTGAGTATGGTTTGACAGGAGGAGGGAGAGGGAAGGTACCACCTATGTCCTGCTACCACTCCCATGTAAAGACGACCCACCGTTCTTGAGATAACCTAACCTCAAAACGTTTTATAGCTGCTCAACATTGTGCAGTCGAGGGAAGCCCTGTAGACAGAACCCGCTTCACGGGACTTCTACTTCTGAATGGTTTATAAAAAGTAACAAAACAGCAAGGGCAAAAAAGGATGTCCAACGTTGACGGCTGACAGATAGCATTGCGTCGCTTCACGTTCAGTTCCACATAGCGTGAAAAAATCAATGAAATTGCATAATGCAGCAACAATGAGGCAGTGAAATTGCACAATGCAGCAACAATGGGGCTGTAAAAGTGGCGCTAGTAGCGCACAGACCAATAACAAAGCAGTTTTTGATGAAAAGATGGGTAAATACTTAGGTAAATTATTACTTTCAGTTTGATTAGATCGTCAAAAACTATTTTCAATTATTTGTACGATCCTAAACTCACCTACATCACATAACCTCACATAACCTATAATGTAAGATAATGCGAATTCGATTTTATAAACCTCAAAATAAATCAGTCTGCCTAGAATACACAAACAAACGAACAAATGAATCTTAAAGACTGGAATCACAGACTAATAGTGTTTATCTAACTTTGAAAAGGATTCGTGTAGTGGTGGCGCCATCTGAGAACAGCTTTCACTTACCAACCACATTATTGTGCACATTTAATACACACCAGAAGTATGTGAATATGTACAAATAAAACTATATTTATGAAAAACACAGGCCATAAAATTGAATAAAATACACTTCTAACGTCAACGGAATGTGAAATGTCAACTTTGACGTCTACCATCACAGTTTATCCAATCTAAAAATTTGCAAATGGCATGCTATTTTCCAATTTGTATTGAAACTTTAAAGAATTATATCTCGTAAACCGTGACTCTCCGCATATTGAAAATTTGTAACAAGCTTTTTATTTATGAGTACTATCTATAGAAAAGATATGAACCTCCAAAGCAACAGACTATAATGGAAATTTTATCTAAAGCGAGGTTCCGTCGACCGGGCCTCCCTTGACTACAAAATGTTGAGCGGCTATAAAACGTTTTGAGGTTAGGTTACTATGATAATTTATTTTTCTCAAGAACAGTGCGTTGCCTTTACATGGGAGTGGTGCCAGGGCACAGGGGTACCTCCTCCCTCCCTCCTACTGCTAAACGATGCTAAATTTTTACTCTTTTCCGCTACTCTAACCTCAAAACTTTAACCATGAATATGGCCATAACCAAGGGGCTCCGAGAGGTGGGGGTGGTACAGGGGGTAACCCCTTTTCCCCTTCCTCCTGAACCCCATCCCAACCCATAAATCGACAGACTCTAATGCAAATTTTAATGATGTGTTTTTTTTTTGTGAAAACGTTAGGCCTACCTACATAAACTTGAGTTTTTTTTTATAATAAATGTATCTTTCGGTACAAGAATTTACTTACACTAGGTATATATTTAAATTAAGTAAAGATAAATATTAATCTCATTGAATGACTGACCTAGTGTGAGCGTATTCGGTTATGAAAGTAAGACGATACTCCGCGCGAGCTTCTGACACATCACAAAGCTTTCTGTCTCGATTGACAGTCAGAAACTGACAAAATGGCGCTATATTCGTGTGTGATAAAGACGGCAAAACTGATTTAGGTTCACACCATAGACAAGGCTGTTAAAAAAAAAACCTAAAAATTAAAATACACATTCATTCTCTAGTTCTTAGAATACTAGAAAATACTAGCAAATATTTTTTTGCGCTTACGTAGGTACCTACTAGCAGGTTTTCATTATTTCGTTGATGATCCCTAATCGAGTCTGTTTGTAAAATTTTTAGGTGGCTTTATTGTCATCACTGTAGCAAATGTATTTAGCTGTGTCTATTATAACCATCTTAAGTCAGTAAAGGCAACACAATACTATTGACTAACAATGTTGTGGCTCAAAGAGTGGTACGAATGAGCTAAGTGAAGATTTAATATTTAAAGTAAGCTCGCCATTGTTTTGGGTACCTAACAATAGATATTATTTCGAGTCATTCAACATTTGACGACAAAATACTAAATTTCTTATATTATTTGAAGCGTTCCATGAATACCACTTAATTTTACATGCCACTGCTCAGGAAGCAGGGATGAATAATAATGTTTAGCTAGAGGTGTCTATTTTATTATCATAACTTTCCTTTTAAATCTTGAATAAATCCTAGGCGCGTTGAAATTGAGATGAGAAACATGGTATACATTTACCGTGAAATCACAAGGGCAGTCATTTTTCACTTCACAAACTCAAATAACTTAATATTTACAATGGCTTACCTGTTTCATTCCATAATATTATACTGCTGTGTTGAATGATGGATGACATTACACTTCCACTTCGAACAGATCTAATTGTATTAAGGTTATAGGCTTTTTTAATCTTGACGTACGCTAAAAGTTATACAGTTGATAATGTAAAGTACTTAAGAAGTTTTTAGTGGCAAAGCAATGTTATCCGACTCTTTCCTACCACCTGTAGTGATGACCAACCCAATATTACAACAGTAATACCGGTTAAAGTATAGCTGACGATGAATAAACGCTTTTGTGTAGTAGATTTATTATCTTGTAACACCGTACTATTGGCTTTCTATATCTCTTACCTGTAAAACTGTGGGCCTCTTTCGTGGTTATAAGTGAGTTAGAGCATGCTCTAACATAGTTGTACAGGTATGCGTTAACACTTTTATATTGAAATGGAACTGATTTACGAGTATTTTATAGGTTTTTTTAACGCTTTGGTGTTAGTTGGGATATGATTTGAATATAGTAAGATCAAAACTGATGACTCAGACTGTGCCCCCGAGCGCGATTATATGGGGTGAAAGAAACCGTTCCGAGATTGACAGATACAGGCTTTTCTGTAATAGTAAATTGCGAGATATTGATTTCCCTTCCCCAAAGAATTTACGGAGTGCAGTCATGGGACATGCGGTTTGGCTGAACATAAAGTTGTATTAGATAATTTCTATGATCGGATTGTGATTGTTCTTAGTGAGTCAGCTATGCAATCTAAAGAGACCAGTGACTATAAGCCTCACAGAAAATATCGATCTCTGTGTGGTTGGAACAAACATGTTCGTGATACTCACAGCGAGGCCAGGCTTAAATTTAAGGCCTGATTAGAACATAATCGACCAACATATGGTCATGTCTATGATCAAATGCGAGAGGCTCGCAAAGTTTTCAAAAGTCGCTTGAAATGGTGCCCTAAAAATCAAGAAAATATTAAAATGGACATATCAGCAGAACAACGAGCTACGAAAAACTTTGGCAAATTCTGGAAAGCCATAGGTATATTGGACGTTAAGCCTGGCCTTGCGGTGAGTGTGAAGGGGAACAGTGATCACGGGAATATTGCAGAACTGTTTATGAACCATTTCCAGGTGCAGTCTCCCCTTGGTCCCTCAGCACCTGCTGGCGCCGAGTTGTGTTGTCAGGCGAACGAAACTTTTATGCACTTCTCTGCCAATCAAGTCAAGAGAGTTATGCAGGTGTCCACATGCCGAGGGTTTTGTTGTTGTTCTACACGATGTGTCTACGCCATTCGTTCTTGCCGGAAAATTTTATGAAAACCCTTGTGTTCCCATTGTTAAGAACAGGGTAGGGGACATATCAAGTAAGGGGAATTATCATCCGATTTCCCAGGCTACGATAATGGCTAAGGTATTGGACAGTATGCTTGACTCATAATTGAAAACTATTTTAAACCTTCATGAAGCACAGTTTGGGTTCCAGCCTGGACTATTAACCGAAACTGCTTTCTTGAGCCTCAAGCATACTGTTCAATATTGTACCGATCGTAAGACGCCTGTTTCCCTGACCTCTCGAAGGCTTTCGATCTGGTTTCCTACGATGTGCTTTGGGACAAATTGAGGGACAGGGCTATTCGGCTGAATGGCCTCCAGTTAATCAGAGTGTCCAAATTTAAGTACCTTGGACATCTCATCACCGACGACCTTTCCTTGCGTGATCGAATCAGGAATGATGATATCCGCAAGAGAACCAAGGTTACCGATATAGCCCGAAGGATCGCCAAACTAAAGTGGCAGTGGGCAGGGCACATTGCTCGCCGAACAGATGGTCGATGGGGCCGAAAAGTTCTGGAGTGGCGACCGCGTACTGGAAGACGTAACGTTGGAAGGCCTCCCACAAGGTGGACCGATGACCTGGTGAAGGTCGCGGGTAGCCGATGGATGCGAGACGCACAGGACCGATCGTTGTGGCGACGTTTGGGGGAGGCCTATGTCCAGCAGTGGACGTCTTTCGGCTGATATGATGATGATGATGACCTTAAATATTAAACTGATATTGAGAGGGAGCGTAGGGCACTGGCGGTCAGAGGTAACATGTTGGCCCGTAGATTTGCTCGGTGCTCTGACCTAGTAAAAATTACTCTTTTTAAAGCCTATTGTCAGAGTTTTTATACGAGCAATCTATGCTTAACTACACTAAAAGATCGCTGGATGTCCTGCGCGTTCAATATAATAATGCTTCAGGATGTTGTTGCGACTGCCCCGTTTCTGTAGTGCCTCTGGAATGTTTGCCGAGACCCACATAGACGGCTTTAAAGCCATACTATGTAAAAAAACTGCTTCGCTGTTGTGCAGAGTGCGGAGTAGTCGCAACTATATCCTGAGAGCTGTGGCGGAGAGCTATACGCCAAATATTAGGCATTTTGTGATTAGGTTGATTAGGTAGGAAACAGTTTCCTGCCTGGTCATCCGTTGTTTTTATAAATACAATTTCTATATCAATGTATACTAACACTAGAATAGAATATAAGATGTTTGAAATACTAACAAAATATGGATCACGGTAGTCCGAAATAAACGATTTTTTTTTTTAATAGACTCAATTTGTTTAGCATTGTATAAATTCATCCATTTTAACGGCACATGTGTGAGTACTGTGTATCTTAAACTTAAGCTATAGCTATCAGTTTTAGGTTTGTTTTTGACTTGAATGTACCCTGGCGGTTGGGAATGTCATGCTCACTCAAAAGTCTAGCTGATGGTGGCGTATGCGTTCATTTGGCTCCCTTCAAAATGGTTGATCCGAATGGTGCTAGCGCATGCGTCATGTTCGTGAACGGGCGTTGTCATTTGGGACTGGTCATTTCTCAGCTGCCATGGTTTATTTTAAATATTTCTTTGAATTGTTCCTATTTTTTCCGGACGTTATCCTGCTCGTCTCTTACATCGTTCTCACATATACGTATAATTTCAACATGATGTAAACAAAATTTTGTAACAATTTATTATTTTTAAAAGAGTGTCCCTGGAGTTTCTTGCACGTTCTTCTCCATAGAGATCTACACTTTGGAACGTGCAAATAGCTTCATCTTTTTGGACCGACCGACCTTGACAATTCAAAAGTGCATGTAAATGGTTTATTTGAAATAAATGTTTTGTGTTTGTGTTTATAGTTACATCATATTAAAATTATTAAATAAACTTTAAACAAATATTTTGTTTAAAAAACTGATCTGTAGGTACATCAAATCAGTGCAACATTTTATAAAAGCAATTATGTTTTAAATAGGTACTTAAAAAAATGCTTACAGCAAAGAAAACTGTAATGAGAAGTGTAGTAATGAGTTCTGTCAAAGGTATCATTGAAAGGCATCTATAGTCTACAGACTACACAGTCATCTTATTGAAGTTCCTTCCGATAAACTTTAAGCTGGCGCTTGCAGTGACGTTTGAAACTTCACATATAAATTCAAAACTGGAACTGGCCTTTCGATACCTGAGCCAAATTTCGCAAATCCTAAACCTGCACACGGTCTCACGGACTCAAAGTTTGATCCCAATTTTATAAAATTTACTCAAAAAAGTTATGGTAAAAATTAAGAGACGCTTAATTATCTTTTTATAATTCATTAACCTACTGTGGATTAGTCTGTAGCAGTCTCTAAAAATTACACTATTTATCGTGTTTCAATAATTCTTCTTAGCTCCACTGGTCGTACTAAGTACTGGTAGGGTAGAATAGCAATGTCGTATTTTTGGCGTGGATTCTGATCCATTTATTGATTTTAGAGGCAGTTTACACTCGCATAACCCTTATGTGAAGCTAGCCCCAATACTTAGATGTACTTTGGTACTAAAAAGTGTGGTGAAAATAATATAATAATAATAAGAAATGACCACTGATATAAAATAACAGAATGTAATAATGAATGCTTGAAATATGCTGACCAGAGCAGCATCACGACGTGCACGGTCACCATCCCCGGACCCATCGCTGAGCTCCACCTCGCCACCGCCGGACAGCGGATCACCAGTGTCACCGGCGGCTGCAGTCATGTCGAGCTCCAGCAACGTCATGCGCGCATGTTACGGGTCCAACCCAAACAGAGGGAGGAACCAACCTCACTGCGTACCGTATTAATAATAATATAATATAATAATAATATCGTTTATTTATAAAACAGGGCACATTTACAATAAAATATTTTACATTTTTCTAAAGAACACAGTTGCTGATTTGCCTGAACTAGGTTGAAACCTGTGCTTCAGGCTAGTTATTGCTTATGTAAACATCAATAATAAAATAACAATTTATCAATTACCTATAATAAAAACTTAAAATTAAAGGACACATGTTTTATTTACATACAAAAAGAAGGTCTTCTGTCTCTACGTACGAGATGCTTAATAAAAATTGCACAATTGTCTTTTTACAGCTATAATAATTTAACTTATAGATACTTAGTTTCTTATTTAGTCTATTGTATAGAAATGGACCTAAAAATGTAAAAAATCTTTTTACAAAAACATATTTTGAAAATGAATTCGAATCGCAGACAATATCATTCCGTCTCTTATTAGTATTTTCGGTGTTGTAAGTAAGCATGGTGTGCTGTTTTAGTATCAATTGCGTAATGAAAAGCTGGCGAACAGTCAGTACTTTGCAGGATTTGTATAGGAGATCTGTGGGATATACAAAGGGATGGAAATTGGCTACTTTTAAAATGGCTCTCTGAGCTCTTTCAAGAGGGAGTAAGTGAGTTTTGGGTGCTCCACCCCATGAAGTGATACAGTACTGGATTACGGATTGCCCTAGGGCCAAATAAACTTTTGGATCCGCAATAGCTCGCAGTTTTTTAAAGACATAGATTAATTTGCGCACTCTTTTAACCAGACTCTCAATATGTGGTCTAAAAGAGAGAGTATCGTCTATTATTACTCCTAGATATTTAATGTTGCATGTTTGGAGGATAAAAGGACAGTCACATGTACTGATTGGGTGGAGTGCACATTTATGAGCAAACAGATGAGAATGAGTAATGTTAAATTGAGGCTTGCGCATGGAGAACTGAATATATTTTGTCTTGTCAGCATTTAACGTTAGTAAATTTCTTTGAAGCCAGTTAGTCACAGTATTGAAACCTAATTGAGCGTATTCGTACAATTCTTTACTGGTTTTAGCGGTAAATACTAAGGCCGTGTCGTCAGCATATGAAACAATTTTGCCATGTTGTATGTTCAAATTGCACAAATCATTAATATAAACGAGGAAAAGGGTTGGGGCCAAAATGCTGCCCTGGGGAACACCAAAACCAGTAGTTTATTGTTCATTGCTCGTGATATTGTCTATTCTAACACACTGATATCTGTCGTCTAAGTAGTCAGCAAAGAGTTTCAGCGGGGTTCCCCTTATTCCCATGGTCTCTAATTTGTTTAGGAGCATAGAAACGGACACTGTGTCAAAAGCTTTCGCTAGATCAAGGAAGACCCCCATAGTCTGGTTTCCTTTGCCAAGTTCCTCTGAGACATAATTGGTCAGGTGGTGCACCGCATCGGCTGTGGATAATTTGGCTCTAAAACGAAATTGCTTAGATGATAGTAAATTATTTTTTTCTAAATAGTTAACTAGCCTGCTGTTTACAATTTTCTCAAGTATTTTAGAGATTGAGGAGAGTAACGATATTGGCCTATAGTTATTAACTAAGTCTTTGTTCCCAGATTTAACTATAGGGATTATAACTGCTTTTTTTAGGCATTTAGGAGAAATGCCTTCAGAAAAACAGATACGAAATATGTGGGCTAAGGGAGGTACCAGGATATGCTTGAATTGTTTAAGGATCTTACTGCTAATTTTATCCCATCCAACAGCACAATCATCTTTTAGTCCACTAATAATTCGTGTTATTTCGTCTTCGTCAGTGTCCAGGAATCCGAAAGATTGTAGTGCGCGCCTACTATTCAATTCTTGGGAAGATGGTTGATCACTGTAATGCTGAGGAATCTGCTCGGCAAGAGTTTTCCCAACATTCACGAAAAAGTTGTTGACATGATTGGCTGATGAAAGGGGTGAACTATTCGTTAACAATAAACTCGAATTTGATTCACGCTGTTTTGACATATAAGTGACGTTTTTAATATGATTCCAAAGTTACTTGCAATTGTTTCCTGCTCTGTTTAATTCATTTTTATCGTAATTCCTTTTCAAATTCTTTAAAAGATTGTTACAAAAATTTCTGTATCTTTTATAAGTGGTTTTAATGATAATATTACCTGGGTTTTTCCTAGATGTTTGATGAAGTTTGTCTCTGTGTCTAATACACCGAATCAGGCCAGGAGTAATCCACGGTTTAATATTATTAAGTTTGTTGTTTGTTGTAATAACCGTAGTGTTACGTAATATTGCTAACTGCACATGTTTTATTAAGTACGATAAAGCAAAATTTGCGTCAGCAGTATTGTAAACTGGGCTAAAGTCAAGTTTGCATAAATCATATTCGAGTTTGTTTGTATTTAATTGTGTTTTGGTTTGGGGACGATTCAGCTTAGGCAGCATTAAGTTTAAGGTTAGTAGAACAGCGTGATGGTCAGTAATTGTTGAGTTAGTAACAAGCGTAACATACGACAAACTGGATTTGATAATCATATGATCGAGGCAGGAACCGCTATCATGTGTGGGCAAGGTGTGCGCAGGTAGAAAACCATGGAATGAACAGATATTAAGATACTCTTGGGTCCCTGCATCGCAGTTATCAGAGTTTATGTTTATATTTATGTCACCTGTTAGTATGACATTCATGAATGAGCTTAGGTCTAGAAAAATTTGGTTTAAGGAAGCGTTAAAAGAATCCAAGTTTCTAGCGGAAGGGGATCTATACATAGCGATGATTGCTGTAGTTGTACCAATTTTGATGATCAAACAATTGCTCATACAGTCTTGTAGAGTAGGTTCTTCCACTGTGACCATTAATGATTCCTTAGAATAGACCACCACACCAGCATTTTGGTTGCTATTTAACTTGGTATACAATAAGTTGTATCCTGGCATTACTGGAAGGTTATCCTGGCGATCAGATAGCCAGCATTCGGTTAGAACCATCACATCACAATCAAAATTAAGTCTACTAAGAAAGATGTTGAAGCTATCGATATTCTTAAAAATACTGCGAATGTTTTGTGTTAGTATGGTTAGTGACTTTTTATAATCGGAAAGATATTGTATGCAGTCCTCAACCTGGCATGCCTTTGCATCAGGCACAAATGTGTAATCTATATCAGTAATTAAATTATCATCCATACTAGTAAAAAAAAGAATATAAACAGTAAGTTAAGTCTAAAATATAAACAAATATGTGTCAACCGAGTTTAGGTACCTGTTTTCGGCAGCTTTTTTAGCAGGACACTCCAGGTCTCCTGTCTTGTGGTTGGCTGGTTTTTTGAAGCGCAAACATGTTGCACATCTTGGCGCAACGGCTGTTTTGGAGCAATCTTGAATTGTGTGCCCTTCTTCACCGCAGTGTCCACATGCAGGGGAAGCTATCTTACACGTCTTAGCTGCATGACCGTACTGCTGGCACTTGTAACATCTCGTTACGAGTGTGAAGTCTCGAACCGGGCAGGACGTCCAATTTATAAATAATCTGTCCTGTGTGATGAGAGCCTTACGAATAGTTGCTGGAACTTCTGTGATATAGTTACAGTTCTCTGCATCTTTTCTGCCGGATTTGTGGCTTAGCTTGATTGAGGTCAAAAATGTTTCTCTAGAGATAGTGGGCAGTTTGTCGGCCAAGTTTTGCTCATAAATACATTTATAAACCTCATTTTCAGCCATAGATGCAGGGACCCCTATAACTATTATGCGTGGTTTGCGCTTTCTAGGTTCATCGACGGTGAGAGCTGACGAAGCCGATTGGACAGTTTGTTTGAGCTTTTCCAGGTGTTCCTTAGTCTCCGTGCTGATTATGAGTCCTCCTTTTCCTACTTTGCGTACACTTCTGACTTTCAGTTTCATGTCACCAGGGCAGATAATTTGTTGGACTATGTTCTTGGTTTCATCACAGGTCTTAGAATTGTCGCTAGGAAAAATCGCCACGGAGCTAAAGGTGTTTGGACGAACAAAGCTATTGGTCCCCTTCTTCACCATATCTGCAAACGATGTTGTTCTTGTTTCTTGCCTTGCACAGGACTCCTTAATGGTCCGGTTCATCTCCATTACGTAGTCCTTAAGGTTGCGGTCTTCATTCAATTTGTTCAGGGAGCTGTGGGTCTTATAAGCATATTGCTTAAGGGACTGGTATTGAACAGCCATTTGCGATACTCTATGTCCAACTTTACGGCAAAGAGTGCTTATTTTTAGCTTCTGCTCAGAATTTAACTTCCCATCAGAAGCAATTGCACATACCTCATTCAAACACTGCTCAATAGAGGTCATCCAGTTCTGAATCTCGGGAGTCGAAATTGTTTCTATTTCCTCGTTTTCTACGGCTTGGTCACGTTTTGGTTGTTGGGGCTCTGTCGGTGTAGCTGTTGGGGGAGGGCTGCGACGCGTCTATCTGGGACGTGATGGCAGACACCAACACCCCATGTCGTGCGGTGTTCCACAGGGTTCGGTCGTAGGCCCGCTCCTGTGGAACATCGGGTACGACTGGGTGTTGAGGGGCGAGCTCCCGCCGGGAGTGGACCTGACGTGTTACGCTGACGACACGCTGGTCACTGCCCGGGGGAGCTCGTACAGGGAGGCAGCGTTGCTGGCGACGGCCGCGGTCTCACAGGTGGTGAGCCGCATACGGCGCCTTGGCCTGGAGGTGGCCCTCAACAAATCGGAGGCCATAGCCTTTCATGGCCCCCGGCGGGCGCCGCCGCCGGGATCGCACATTGTTGTTGGGGGGGCCCATATCGCTGTCGAGTCCACCATGAAGTACCTGGGATTGGTGCTCGACAGCCGGTGGGATTTTGGCCCCCACTTTCGGCGGCTGGCACCCAAGTTGTTGGGCATGGCTGGGGCGCTGTCAACGCTGCTTCCCAATCTGGGGGACCCGAGCACCGCCTGCAGGCGGTTGTACGTGGGGATCGTGCGATCGATGGCCCTATATGGGGCCCCGATCTGGGCGGCTGACCTGACGGCCAGCACCATCACTGTACTGCGAAAGCCGCAGAGGGTGATGGCCGTCAGAGTCATAAGGGGTTATCGCACGATCTCCTACGAGGCGGCTTGCGTACTGGCCGGATCTCCGCCCTGGGACCTGGAGGCAAAAGTCCTCGCGTCACTGCATCGGTGGCGCGAGGACGCGCGGGCGCGTGGCGAGCGACTGATGCAGCGACATATTGAGCTGCGTCGGTCGCAGCTGCGCGAGGTCCTGGTGGCGGAATGGCGGGACAGGCTCTCACGTCCTTCCGCCGGCCTCGTCACTATCGAGGCCATCCGGCCAGTACTCGATCTGTGGCTCGGGAGAAGGCACGGTTCCTTGTCGTTTCGTGTGACGCAGGTTCTCTCGGGGCATGGGTGCTTCGGGAGGTTCCTGTGTCGCATAGGCAGGGAGCCGGACGTTCGGTGTCACCACTGCGTCGATTGTCGGGAGGACACGGCATGGCATACGCTGGCAGAGTGTGCCGCTTGGGAGGAGCCGCGCTGTGCCCTCATCTCTGTGGTAGGCAGTGACCTCTCGCTGCCGGCTGTAGTTCGTGCTATGGTCGACGGCGAGGAGTCCTGGGACGCGGTGGTCTCCTTCTGCGAAGTAGTTATCGCGCAGAAGGAGGCTGCGGAAAGGGAGAGGGAGATCTCTACCTCCTTCCCGGCCCGCAGCAGACGCACCGGGCGTCGGAGGAGGGCATACGCTGCCCTCTTCCGGCCCCCCTAACTGGGTCCAGAGGCGGCGGACTTGGGGATGTCCGTCGCCCCCCATTCTTTCGGACCCGAGGTGGCGGCGCGTGGTGTTCCCGTGCGCCCCTCTTTGACGTCGCGGGGGGAGTCAAACACCTCACTCCCCCCGCTGACCCGAGGTGGCCCGCAGAGGCGGAGACCATCCGGGGATCACGGAAGTCTCATAAGTTTCCCGCGATCCCCGGTGTATGTGAGAGATAGAACACCGGGGTGGTTTTAGTCAGTAAGAGTCTGACAGACCCCTCCGCCCGCCCCAGGGCGGAGGACATCCATGAGGATTTCCCCCCGTAAAAAAAAAAAAGGGCTGCGACGCGTCAACCCACTCCGGTTAAAGGGGCTGCCTTCCATATTTCAGATTATGATATAATATAATCAAATCAGTCCATTTTTGACTAAACAGCACTTATAAATTGTATTAGTCACACACGCGAGTAATTACACTAAATTAAGTAGGTCACTATTTATGCAATCGTTAATTTATTATATTTAATATACATTGATGAACAAGTCTGTTTACGTTGAATGAAAACGAGCAATTCCTCGTGTCAGGATGCTGTTTTTTTTTTCAGGACCTGGAACCAACTGTGAACGTCTCGGCGTTGGGCCGATTGTCCGATTGTCTGATCAGGTGCGGGTTATCCAACGTAGTCACAGGTTGGATAATGCTGCACTGGATAGGCTGCGCTCAGAGGTACTCAGCAACCTTATCGTCTCGACCCCGTCACAGACCGCGGTACAGGCGCCCGCCAGTGGCGCAATTACATTGCGGCCCAATAGCGTTAGTGATGAGGTAGATGATAGAGTTGTCACGGTAAGTAGCCAGTGCAACGATAGACTGAGGAGCGCACTGGAGGATGCGATTCGCGAGTATAGATCAATTCCGACCGAACTTATGCCCCGATTACCACGGTTACTCATGCACAAAAAGAATAGGGCGCTGGTGTGTGCTTTGGACTCGCTGCTGCAGAACATCCTTGAAATCAGTGAGAGCCTTGTTGATACGCACTCAATCCTGTTTTGCGGGCCTGTTGCGCTATATCGTACAGCGAACGTCAAATTCCCAAATTGTAACGAACCTATTAGACCAAAACCTGCCACATCAGCCTGGTAGTGCAGGATCGAGCGGCGTATCGATGAGGCTAGACTACTCATTGGCAAACTATACTGCTTCAGGGAGGGTAATACACGACCACATGTGATGCACTTTGTGAGGCGGTCGTTTTCGGGGACTGGAATCAGTCCTCGAGATTACCCGTCACAGAGCGCATCGACTTCCTGAAGCAGAAAGTTTGTGCATGGGCAAACGTATTCGGCGGTATAAGCGGCGGCATGACTGTTACTCAAAACCGCCTATTCCAGAGCGAAGAGAGGTGGGTATACAGAGCTTGGAAGCGACCTGAACAAAGTGTGACAGACGTGTGCCGCCCGGATCATGTTGCCACGAGGACATTTTGGCGAAACATCTGGTCGGTGCCGTCTGTCATGCCGAGGGTGGCTGGATGCGCGATGTCGAGCGCGTGTGTGAAGCTATACCACAAATGGATGAAATTACCATCACTCCACTAGATGTAGCCAGAGCAGTCCGTCCATTACCGAACTGGAAGTCTCCGGGACCTGACGGGTTGCACAAGTTCTAGTTAAAGTGGTATAGCAGCTCACCCGCGCTTCTGGCATCTCAATTCCAGTCTTCCTTATATTCTGGGTTGCTACCACAGTTTCTAACAACTGGCGTTACCCACCTACTCCATAAAACCGGTAGTCCCGCAGAACCCAAGGACTATAGACCAATTACTTGTTTCTCGACGGTCTATAAACTTCTTACGGATGGATATCCCGAGAGTGAAGATCAATGAGCACATTGAGACTCAATTATGTCTGCCTCTCAGATTGGATGTAGGAAGGGGTCCCATAGCACTAAGGAGTTTCTCCTCATAGACATTGCCATAAGCCAACAGGTTCGTCGATCTCGCAAGGATCTGTCGACATGTTGGATAGAGTACAAAAAGGCCAATGACTCTGTGCCACATACTTGGCTCATGAAGGTGTTGAAGTTGTACAAAATAGATGCAACTCTATGCACCTTCCTTGAGTCATGTATGAGGCAATGGTAAACAGTCCTTCGCTATCCAGGATGTCGATCGATTCCGGAGAATGATGAGCCTGTATGTATTAAACGGGGAATATTTCAGGGCGACAATTTGAGTCCGCTTTGGTTTGGTTTCATATCTCATCTTCTTTATATGGATGATCTGAAACTCTTTGCCCCTAACAATTTGTGACTGATGGAGCTACTGAAGATAACTGAAATCTTCAGTAGTGCCATCAGGATGGAATTTGGTGTGGTCAAATGTGATCAGTCATGCATGTAAAGAAAGGGGAGATTATGGAATCTGAGGGAATGCAACTCCCGGATTCCATACAGGTTAGATCCCTCAGCTCAACCGGAACCTAGAAGTATTTGGGTATGTCAGAAGCGTTGGGCATTAATGTGGTTGACATGACGCAATCGTTGAAGGAAAGCTTCTTTAGTCGCTTGAAAAAGGATTTGAATAGCCTTTTGTCGGCGGAAATAAGGTGCGTGTCTTCAATGGTTGGGTCATGCCAGTATTAATGTACTCTTTCGGCATACTCAAATGGACTCAAACCGAACTCGACGCCCTGGATAGAAGAGTCCGTACACTGCTGACCGCAAGCCAGATGCATCATCCACGATTGTCAGTGATGAGACTGTACATCCCGCGGAAGTGTGAGGTCGAGGCTTTTTATATGCCAAGTCTCTCCTCAACCGCGAGATGTGCAGTCTCAGAGAAAATTTTCTCAAAGTTGATGTGGGTATGCACTGAGATGTGGTTGCAGTGGATAAGGGACTCATCCCGTTGTCCATGTATCGTTCGGGAAACTGAAGGTTTTGTCTGTGCGATTATGGTCGAAGTTATCTTTACGAATAACTTCCGGAGGCATATAAAGGACGGGACGGTGGGCGTGTGTCGAGCATACCACCGCTCGGGTCAGTACATTAGACATATTATCTCTGGTTGTTCTCGTTTGGCTAACGGCGAGTACTTACACAGGCACAACCAAGTGGCC
Source organism: Lacanobia wlatinum (assembly GCA_947578705.1). Classification (NCBI taxonomy): domain Eukaryota; kingdom Metazoa; phylum Arthropoda; class Insecta; order Lepidoptera; family Noctuidae; genus Lacanobia; species Lacanobia wlatinum. The sequence goes on from OX388040.1 coordinate 6,439,150, forward strand.
AGGATTATCCATCGGCAACTTGCTTTGAAATACAAATTGTGGATTCTGAGGTACCGTATTACAAGTATGTGTCCGACCAAGTTCTCGAAAATGACCATGTCACGTTGTACTGGGATCGGTCTATCATCACTAATAGGACTATTGTTGCCAATAAGCCTAACATAGTGGTGATAGACCGATTAGCGCGCCGCACAATGATAATTGATGTTAACATCCCGCATGACGACAACCTCGTGAAAGCTGAGAAAGAGAAACAAATCAAGTATCTCGACTTAGCAGACGAGGTTGTTGACATGTGGAATGTGGACTCAGCAGTCATTGTGCCGATAGTCGTTACGGCCAGTGGCCTGATGGCCAAAAGATTCGACGACCATCTGTCGAAGCTGGCGTTACGCGGTTGGATAAAGGGCCTGATACAGAAGGCAGTACTCCTCGATACGGCTCGTATTGTGAGGAGGTTCCTTTCTCTGGAGCCCTAACCACCGGTAGCTTAGACCCTGCTCCCGACACCGGCGGACTACTATTTTTTTATATTTTTAAATGTTTTTATAATGAGTTGTTTTTAAGAAATATTTAAAAATGTAAATTAGTATGTAAGAATAATGAATAAAGAGCATAGTAATAATAAATTCATTTATTTGCAAACGTGTGTTACTGTTACATAAAAGCTCTGCCTCCTGAACTAGGTAGTTAACCTGTATCTCAGGAGAAAATTCCCTTCCTTATTACATTATACATTTTGTTTACATGCTAGATACTATGCTAATTAAGGCATTAAAAAAGAATAAAATATGAACTTGATAAAAACTAAAGTGAGAAATATGAAAAATGAAAAAACTTGATTGCCCAAAAATGTTATAAAAAAAACTATTTAAATAAACTATAACAAAAACATTTTCATGACTACGAGGAATATACATAATTATAATAGATTTTTTTGCGTATATAAAGCGGACACAGTTACCAATATGCGAAAACATGTAGTATTTGGAAATATTTTGATAAAAAAACACGTTGTTTTAAAGAAAAGCGAACTGTAGCAGTACAATAACGTAGTTTGTCAAGAGTCCCGTCAAAGGTAATGGCAGAGAGGCGTCTATAGTAAATAGGCCACACGCAGTCATTTTACTGAAGGTCCGGTTAGCTTGTAGCACGCGTTTGCAGAGATGTCTAACATTTTCTGTAAGAAAATCAGCATAAGTTAACTGTCGAAATTCCAAATGTCTTATATCATAGTTGAGTACCGGACAATTGTTCTTACTTTGGCAATTCGTATCCATCAAACGCCGTATACACGCTGACCGAGCTTCCTCCACAGATATGTAGAACTTCTCACATTGCCCACAAGTAATCATTATAAGTGACACAAATTTAGCGATCCATGGACATATAAGGATGCTAAGAGTCAAAGGGAGCTGAAAGCAGTAAATAGCACAAAAACTGTAAGAACAGTACGGTGCCATTTTAGAGTAAAGCAGTCATAGTCCACCTGACCAGATTTCGGCCACGCTAGGTAGGTCACTCTTAACGTAAAATATTCATCGGCGTACGAAGTCGCGGTTAAAAGCTAGTATAATAATATGCGCGTTCGGTCTATAACCAAACAGATACGAAAATTATAAGGAACTTTTCCCTGCGACTTTGTACGCGTATATCCCGAATTTTCCCGTTTCCGTAAGAATTTTGGTAAATTCTCTTTCAGTACTCCTTTAAACTCCCCAAGGAACCTACAAGCCAAATTTCAGCAACCTACGACTAGTAGTTTCGGCTATGCGTTGTCTGTCAATCAGACACTCAGTTACTCAATCAGTCAGTAACGTAATAATGATATATACACTTCTGGACACATCTATTGGCCCACCTTAGAGTTTAGGTTTCGATGGCCCCTACCGAAATATGATTGCTAGATTGAACAAAAACTGTTGATGCAGTTTTAAACCTGATACATTTTACCATCTTTTTCGATCGTATTGTTTTAAATTTGAATTCAGAATACCATACGACATGGAGCTACGCCTAATAAGTCGGATATGCGCCTTGTTAAAGGCAATTGATTTTTGAATAAAAAACATGTTTTATCAAATAAAGGTGGGCTCGCGTTAGTTTGGGCCCATAAGCTGGCTTGTGTGGTACCATATCGCGTTTTTTTAACCTTCTCTGAACAGTTCGAGCGCTCATAGATACTCCGTGGAAGTCGCAAAGTTGGTTTTGTATCTCAATGGAGGTAAGGTGACGATTTCTCAAGCTGGTTGTCACGATGAATCGATCCTGCCTTTCAGTTGTGACCCGAGATCGTGGCCTTCCTTGGCGACGAACAAAGCCGCCAGTCTCTAGGTACCTCCGATAAACATTTCGGACCGCAGATCGACTTAAATTAAGTTGAGCACTCACGTTTCTTTGGCTATGTCCGGCCTGAATAAGTGCCACAGCTTGGGCGGCGACTTCAGGTGAAGTATCCATAGATTATTGATAGAACCTCACCTTAATGTTAAGAATAAGTAATGTTTGTTGCAAAACCAAAGATATCAATCACTTTTTCAAGAATTAAATCCAAGTAAACCAACAAAACCAAGTTTTCTTAGTATTCGATTGTTTAATATCAACAAACAGGCTCCAAATTGTCTTTTGTTTTTTTAAATTCTGTGTTCGAAATTCAAAAAAAGACTATTGAATGAAATTGTGAATGTGCCAGGTTCAAAACTACATAAAAACTTTTTGCTCGAACTAATATAAAATTTTAGCTAGGACCAAACGAAACTGAGAATACAAGGTGGGCCAATTGATGTGTCCAGAAGTGTATATTCATGATTAAAAATGAGCAAAGAAGCATGAAGAGTTGAAGAATAAAGAAAAATACAAAGCTGGTTAAAAATACTTAAACAAAGATCATAATAGAAAATTCATGGGCAGCTGCCAAACAAAACGTAGCTATACTCACTCCGAGGTTTGATGAAGCTTGATTTCGCAAATATATTAAGTGTATCTGCACAAAACATAGACCACGAAGAAATGCATCGCATGTTCGAAATAGTATCTGGAAAAGAAAATATCATTGCATTACTCGGAAGTACTTTAACTGTACATATCTATGCATACTTACAATTCAAGCAAAAACATGAGTTACCAATAAGCGGAAACATTTTGAATACAGGGTAAAGACTTCTAAAATATTTTGATACGTCTTGACAGATATGTTACAAAATTCTTCATTTTGTTCTTCATTGTGTTTTATAAGTATGTCTTTAACCCATTCTTTGAGATACATTGTCAACAACGTTATCAGACGCATCCCATAAATTAAATTTAAATCATACTGGATAATGAGTAAATCACCGCTGGCATCAATAAAATTAATCGACTTTCTTACAACATAAAAACAGGTTGCCGGCAAAAGAAATACACACAGTCCTACACAAAGTGAGATCCAATTACAAACAACATAATTTCGGATACTCTTACTAATATCGACACGCCTATGAATTTCTTGGAGTTTTAGAATAAGAGAAACATTGCCAGAGCTATGCACTATGTTACAGATGATCAGCAAAATGTAACTGAGGTTATACATAATGATAGTAAACCAAAAAATTGATAGTGCGATACCAGTTAAATTCAATTTAATATAAAAACCGTGTTTATCGTTGAACAAACAAAAGATACACAAAACATTGAAAAACGATATAGTAAAGAACACCAATATGTGACACTTCTTGTCACATGGAGTGATACAACTATTTCTAATTTTATATTTTGAAGTGAAAAATACAGAGAGTATAATGTTGAAAGGTTGAACGATTCTTTGGATTTCTTTGTCCAGTCTATTATTGAGAAACAATTTAACCGGACGATTTGACTTGTTCCACATGATTTTTCAACTTCGCTGCTTGATGTGAATTGAAAATATTCCGTCATTTTTGTAATGAATTAATGTCCACTATAGAGTTTTTGTGTGGGGTTGATCGAATCAAAATTGATTAGAAGGAAATTGTCTTGGCTTTCAATTTATCTAAAAGGGTAATGTTATTTTTCACATAAACAGTATTATCTTTTTTTATTAATCTGAAATGACATGAAACATTAACAGTGTAGGTATGTTTTAAAATAAAACAAAACGCGTGATGCAAGTCAGGACGATGACCAAAATATTATAAAATTGTGAAGAAACAAAAGTTTTAAATATTTTTTTTTTTGTTTGAAATACTGCCTATAAATTTTTCACTGTTCTGCTTACCATTTGTGAAGTACGAGAAAGCCTTCGATTCGATCGAGTTTTGGGCTGTACTGCAGTCTCTCCAACGGTGCCAGATGGACTATCGGTACATCGAGGTACGAAAACGCAACTGTCAGTCCGACTTCAGGATCAGACCTCGAAACCTATCCTCCTGCAGCGGGGTGTAAGGCAGGGAGACGACATTTCTCCGAAACTAGTCTCGGCTGCAATGAAGGATGTCTTCGAAGTTTTGGACTGGAGAACGCATTAATGTCAATGGCGATGACATCACTCACCTTCGATTTGCCGAAGAATTATAGTCGACATGGCTGAGACTACGGAGGACCTCAATACGATATGATAATTTCTGTAGATTTTCCGAAAACAAAACCAAGGTCATAGTAAATATTCATGTAACACCCACTCCTATCAAGATCGGTGACTCTACACTCGAAGTTGTAGACGAGTACATCTACCAAACTACAAACGGTCCAGTTATGTAGGAGTAACTTCGAGAAAGAGGTCAACCGTCGAATCCCTCTCGGCTGGGCGGCGTTTGGGAAGTTTTGTGGTAATTTTTCGTCTCACATAACACAATGCCTCAAGACGAAACTCTATGATCAGTGCGTGTTGCCAGTGATGACTTATGGAACATAAACGTGGTCGCTCACAATGGGCCTCATCAGAAGGCTTAAAGTCACTCAAAGGGCAATGGAGAAGGCTTGTAGTTTCCTGCCGTGATTGAATCAGGAATGATAATAACCGCGAGGGAACTAATCTTACCGACATAGCTCCAAAGATCGGCAAACTGAAGTGGCAGTGGCAGTGGGTGATGTAGCGGCATCAATACCGCCACAAGAAAAACCAACGGATCAAATCTACATCGCAACAAAAGAACCGCGACGCCATCTATCCAACTAGCAGCGAACTACTACGTTGAAATTTTGCCTCGCGCAAACAGAGTTTACCATGCGATTTGCGAATATCAACTTCTGGACAGTTGCCCGCCAGGCACAACAACCGCCTAGTCGTAGGATCCTCCCTTTTCAATGGAGGTTTGCGGGACTTTACTCTCTGTTCCACTTACCCTCTTTTCTGGTGACTCTTTACATAGAAAGTCAGCGCAGCCTTCGTACAACTACTTCAGCGTGACGTCATCATCACTTCTCCTCATCGTGACCTCAAGCTCTCAAGCAGCGAGTCATACAGCCAGCCAGAACCCACCGCTTGTACGGGTATCCTGACCACCAGGATGCAGCGACCGCGCATTCCTGGTCAGCATCCTCAGCCTCTATCATCACCCTCAACCTCATCAGCGACCTTGCCAAGCACACTGGACCTTCGGCCAGTCACGTGTAGAGCCATGAAGAATATTTCCTGGTCGACCCCAGCAGTCACGTCACTACGTCACATAGCACCGCTCCGATTCACTGAAGCCAGCAGCAGCACCGCTCCGACTCACTGGAGCCTGCAGCATCATTCCGACTCACTGGGATCTCATCATCGCGACTCACTGGGGCACCGCAGACAGTTGCGACTTACCGTGAACTCTGATAAGTCTTTATTTGCCTTAAATATGGTATAAAGTTGTTACAGTCAGGTATTAATCTTAAGTCCACATGTTTAGCTATACAGAACATGTATCAATTGCATGCAAAATATTATTAGTTAATTGTTGTAAAATGTCAAGAATATAATAATAAAATACAATAATAATATACAATAATATAATAATAATAATAAAATAATACATTTAATAATATATTTCAGGACCTGGAACCAACCGTGAACGTCTCGGCCCAACGATTGTCGGATCAGGTGCGGGTTATCCAACGTAATCATAGGTTGGACGATGCCGCACTTGATAGGCTGCGCTCAGAGGTACTGAGCAATCTTATCATCTCAACTCCGACACAGTCCGCGGTTCAGACGCCAGCTAGTGGCGCGATCACACCGCGGCCCAACGACGTCAGTGATGAGGTACATGATAGGGTTGTCACGGTAAGTAGCCAAAGCAACGAACGACTGAGGATCGCACTGGAGGATGCGCTTCGCGAGTATAGATCAATTCCGACCGAACTTAGACCCCGATTACCACGGTTACCCATGCACAAAAAAATAGGGCGCTGGTGTGTGCCTTGGACTCGCTGCTGCAGAACATCTTTGAAAGCAGCGAGAGTCTCGTTGATACGCACTCAATCCTGTATTGCGGGGCTGTTGCGGCATGTCGTTTACCAAATGTCAAATTTAATAGTTGTGATGAAGCTATTCGACCAAAACCTGCTGCACCAGCCTGGCAATGTAGGATCGAGCGGCGTATCGATGGGGCTAGGGCACTCATCGGTAAATTATACTGCTTCAGGGAGGGCAACACACGGCCACGCGTGATGCGCTTTGTGAGACGGGCGTTTTCGGGGACTGATATCAGCCCTCGAGATTACACGTCCCGTGTCACAGAGCGTATCGACTTCCTGAAGCAGAAAGTTTGTGCATGGGCAAACCGTATTCGGCGGTATAAGCGGCGGGTTGATCGATACTCGCAGAATCGCATGTTCCAGAGCGATGAGAGGTGGGTATATAGAGCTTGGGAGCGACCTGAACAAAGTGTGACGGACGAGTGCCGCCCGGATGATATCGCCACGAGTACATTCTGGCGAAGCATCTGGTCGGAGCCCGTCTGTCATACTGAGGATGGCTGGATGCGCGATGTCGAGCGCGTGTGTGAAGCTATACCAGAAATGGAAAAAATTAACATCTCCCCATTAGATGTAGCCAAAGCAGTCCGTCCGTTACCGAACTGGAAATCTCCTGGACCGGACGGACTGCATAATTTCTGGCTCAAATGGTATAGCAGCTCACACGCGCTCCTGGCAACTCAATTCCAATCATCCTTAGAGTCTGGGTCGCTACCACAGTTTCTAACAACTGGCGTTACCCACCTGCTCCATAAGACCGGTAGTCCCGCGGAACCCAAGAACTATAGACCAATTACTTGTTTGTCGACGGTTTATAAACTTCTTACATCCATTCTGAGAGTGAAGATCAATGAGCATATTGAGACTAACTCAATTATGTCCGCCTCTCAGAATGGATGTAGGAAGGGGTCCCGTGGTACTAAGGAGCTTCTCCTCATAGACATGGCCATAAGCCAACAGGTTCGTCGATCCCGCAAGGATCTGTCGACATGTTGGATAGACTACAAGAAGGCCTACGACTCTGTGCCACATACATGGCTCATGAAGGTGTTGGAGTTGTACAAAATAGATGCAACTCTACGCACCTTCCTTGAGTCATGTATGAGGCAATGGAAAACAGTCCTTCGCTATCCAGGATGTCGACTGATTCAAGGGAACGATGAGCCTGTATGGATTAAACGGGGAATATTTCAGGGCGACAGTTTGAGTCCGCTCTGGTTTTGCTTAGCTCTGAATCCTCTAGGCACATTACTGGAGGATTCAGGTCTAGGCTATCGGTTGAGAAGAGGTGGTCAGGCCATATCTCACCTTCTTTACATGGATGATCTGAAACTCTTTGCCCCCAACAATTCGTGGCTGATGGAGCTACTGAAGGTAACTGAAACCTTCAGTAGTGCCATCAGGATGGAATTTGGTGTGGACAAATGTGCAGTCATGCATGTAAAGAAAGGGGAGATTATGGAATCTGAGGGAATTCAACTCTCGGATTCCATACGGGTTAGATCCCTCAGCTCAACCGAAACCTACAAGTATTTGGGTATGTCGGAAGCGTTTGGCATTAATGGTACTGACATGAAGCAATCGTTGAAGGAGCGCTTCTTTGGCCGCCTGAAAAAGGTTTTGAATAGCCTTTTGTCGGGCGGAAATAAGGTGCGCGCCTTTAACGGTTGAGTCATGCCGGTATTAATGTACTCTTTTGGCATACTCAAATGGACTCAAACTGAACTTGACGCCCTGGATAGGAGGGTCCGTACACTGCTGACCGCAAACCGGATGCATCACCCACGATCATCGGTGATGAGACTGTACATCCCGCGAAAGTGTGGAGGTCGAGGCTTTTTAAACGCCAAGACTCTCCACAACCGCGAGATGTGCAGTCTCAGAGAATACTTTCTCAAAGCTGATGTGGGTATGCACCGAGATGTGGTCGCTGTGGACAAGGGACTCACCCCGCTATCCATGGCTAAAGAGAACTGGCGCAAACCTGTGATACTTACCACAGATGACCGCAAGGAGGTATGGAAAGGCAAGGAGCTTCACGGGCGCTTCTATCGGGCTCTTCATGGGTCCGACGTAGATTTTTTAGCATCCGTGGCCTGGCTACGTTTCAGTGATCTCTTCGGAGAAACTGAAGGTTTTATCTGTGCGATTATGGACGAAGTTATCTTGACGAATAACTACCGGAGGCATATTATGAAGGATGGGACGGTGGACGTGTGTCGGGCATGCCACCGTCCGGATGAGTCCATCAGACATATTATCTCTGGTTGTTCTCGTCTGGCTAACGGCGAGTACTTGCACAGGCACAACCAAGTGGCCAGGATAATCCATCAGCAACTTGCTTTGAAATACAAACTTGTGGATTCTGAGGTACCGTATTATAAGTATGTGCTCGACCCAGTTCTCGAAAATGACCATGTCACGTTGTACTGGGATCGGTCTATCATTACTGACAGGACTATTGTTGCCAATAAGCCTGACATAGTGGTGATAGACCGATTAGCGCGCCGCACAATGATAATCGATGTTACCATTCCACATGACGAGAATCTCGTGAAAGCTGAGAAAGAGAAACAAATTAAGTATCTCGACTTAGCACACGAGGTTGTCGACATGTGGAATGTGGACTCGGCTGTCATTGTGCCGATTGTCGTTACGGCCAATGGCCTGATGGCCAATAGCTTCGACGAGCACCTGTCAAAGTAGGCGTTACGCGGTTGGGTAAAGGGCCTGATACAGAAGGCAGTACTCCTCGATACGGCTCGTATTGTGAGGAGGTTCCTTTCTCTGAAGCCCTAACCACCGGTAGCTTGGACCCTGCTCCCGACACCGGCGGACTACTATTTTTTATATTTTTAAATGTTTTTATATATATTTTTTTAAATATTTAAAAATATAACAATTATGTATAGCTAATGAATAAAGGAAAAAATAATAATACAATACAATAATATAATAGTTTTATGTCAAAATTACCCGCGTTGTCCAAAATATTATAGTTAATTAAAAAAATCTTTAATGTCATAAAACAAATGTTCTTTCAGCCATTTCAATAATCTGTTTTTAAATGAGTTATTATTATATAACAATTTTATTTCTTCTGGAATTTTGTTATAAATGCGTATACACATGACTAAGAAACTTTTCGCATACTTGGCTGGTTTAGGAGTATCTTGCAGTACAAGTCTACACGGATCTCTATTCCGAGAGTTAATTTGATAGGCTTTTTTGAACAATACTTTATTATTATAAACATAATTATATGTGTAATTATGTTTATAACAATAAACTGTTGTCAAAGTGTAAATGTAAAGTTATGGAACTGGTAATTTGCCAGCTTTTTAAAGAACCCTTTACATGACTTGTCAGGACGAATACCACAAATGGCTCCGACGCATTTCTTTTGCGCAATAAACGCTGTGTCTATCCGTGCTATTTCCCCAAAAAATGAGCCCGTATCGTAAGATAGATTCTATATAGGCGTGGTAAGTTGTCATTGCTGTTTTTTAACCGACTTCCAAAAAAGGAGGTGGTTCTCAATTCGGTGGGTATTTTTTATGTTTGTTGGTTGTATTCTTTATTTGTTTGAGAGCAAAAAACAAACTTATTAATCCTACAGCACAAATTATCCAGATGTACTTTCCAATTCAGATCTTGATCTATGAGTACTCTTAAGAATTTAGTTTGTTGAACTTCTTTTAGCCAGTCAATATTAAGTTTGAAATTATATTTAGTATGTTTTGATTTATTAAACTGTATATAATTAGCGTGCTTTTCAAATCCATACTTATTTTGTTATGATGTTGTACTTGCTACAGTAGTCGATAAGTCTCTTGTGCGTACATTTTTCAAATAATTTAGATAATATAAGGCTTATCGGGCGATAATTTTTAACATAATTTTTATCGTTTTTTTTGTACAGAGGTTTAACGACTGATAATTTCAGGGCATCAGGAAAAGTTTCAGATGAAAATAAATCAAATATGTCAAGATAGGAGTTAGTTCTGTACTGCAAGTTTTAATTATCCTTGTACTAATTCCATCGTAACCTTCTGAGTTAGTGTTATTTAGAGCCATTATTTCTTTTTTTATCACGTCTTCAGTCATAGGGCTAAGAAACATGGTATTGAGTATGGTTACGTTTATATTAGGTTTATCATCATCATGTAAATTATAAAATGTCACTGTGCTAGTCGAATCAATAAAGTAATTATAAAAAGCGTTTGCTGCGACTGACCACGTTGCTCTGCATTTATTTTCACTGTTATTTATGTGATTGATGTTTGATTTAAAGAAACATTTTTTCAGTATTGATGAATATTTTTTATATCTAAGTTTGTACGTTAGGGTTTTATTTTTAAAATAAAGATACCGTAAACATCGCCCAACCCATTTTTGTTTATTTGCATTACAGTTGTTTATTTCAATCTTAATATATGGGAACCACAAATTGTACAACAAACATAAAAACTCGTGAAATTTATTGAATGCTTCGTATAAATCAGATTCGAGATGTACCTCTGACCACGTGAAACTTGCAAGGCATTTTTTGAATTTCCGTATATTTTCACTACAATAGTCTTTTTAATAAATAACATATGATTTGACCTTTAAAGTTGGTTCTTTTACTGGGAAATCTAAGAGTTGTGCTGTGTCGTGATCTGATAAGTAAAGGGGTAAAACCTCAATAGAAGATTTTTTTATTTTATTTAGTATGTGGTCTATACAAGAGTATTTACGTGTCGGAATTTTTACGTGCATTTGCAAGTTATAGTCACCGGCAACCACTATTTTTGTACTTGACCCATATTTTTAATCGTTTTACTTATTAATTGATCAAGTTTATCCAAAAATATGTTAGGATCAGACTTAGGCGTTCTATAAAGACACACGATTAGCAATTTGTGCAATGGAACTTCAAAGCCACAGGCTTCAAATGTTTTTAGGGATTAGTACTTTTGATGTGGGGAAGCTTGTTATAAATAGTACCCTGTATAGCGTCCCCTCTCTGTGTGTCTCTACTAAATGCAGCTGCTGCTGCTGTTATTATTCGACAGAAGATTTTATGAACGAAAAACTTACCTAATTAATAATTGACATTAATTCCTATAAATCATATTTAATTATTTTTATTTAGCTTGACTTAATTGAATTTTGACTAATGACCCATAATTTCACCAACTATATTTGTACGCCGGAAACGGGAGAATATTATGGACGTAATACATAATAATGCACATAACAACTTTGTACAATATTCTGACAAATAAATGCATTCTATTCTATTCTATTCTACGGCGTAGTTATTTAATTTTAAATATTTCACATTTTTGGCGCGCATAAAGGTTTCAGACAAACATAAAATATCTGGTTCTTTATTTATGTCTCGTAACTCCAGCAACTTTGTAAGAATACTAGCGATATTTTGGTGCAATATTTAAAATTTATTACTTTTTTTTTATATTAGTCTGTGACTTCCGGTTCCGACTCACTGGAACCAACCTTCCACTGGTCTGGCAAAGCATCTCAGAATGTATGGACCACTCATCCACTATCAAATTCCGGTCTCGAAAGAAATTTTTATTTTGTAGTCGTCTATTCAAAGCTTTGGAAGAGTTAATTACCTACCTATACCTAACCAGACATCCCTACCTCCGTAGAAATATAAAAGACAGTGTTGCATGTACCTCTCTCGATGCAGCTTGAATCATGCTTTGCGAAGAAAAGTGTCTTTCAAAATTACTATGCGTCCTTATTTCTTAAATTACGCAGGCACGTTGGGACTGAAAAGTGATTTAAATTAATCTTCGTGGCTTTCAGTTGGTCAAGAAGCAAAGGTCGATTCAAATAAAATAAAATCCTAAGTTTGAACTTATTCCAGCAATCATAATCCATTCAAAAGTAGGATCTGAAGCTATAAGCCTCCATTGCTGAACGAAGAACGAAGCTGAACCAATGGTGACAACCTACCACCCCTTGCGAAGGCTTTGCCCCGTATACAAAGTCAGTATCACTGCCCGTGGAGTCCTTTAATTGCGTTGATGCAAACGCTGAAACCCTAAATTAAATTTAAACTGGAATAACGTCAGATACAACGGTGGACGTTTCTTCAAAATAGCATGACTTTAGTAGCAAACGCTGTTTACAACATATGTACTTGCATTGTAATTTCTTTCTAGTTAAATCGCATAGCGATTCAAAATTAATACCATCATGGTATGTATAATTATAAAAATATTTCGCAGCGCTTTGCAAAAATGCGCCCAAAATCAATGCGTAATCGCTCTCACGCCATTCGCTATTGATAGCGACGAGCCTGAATTCGGCTAAGAACTCTTCGAAGCAGACTCGGTCTATACGTCATCGACATTTTCAGATATAAAATATCACTTTAGTGAAAACCACTAAAGCTTTAATTTCCAGGCGTTAATAACATTTCTAGCGCCTGAATATCGTTACCATCTCGTCCTTTTCCAGATGTTTTTAGAAAAATGGTGGCTTCGTGTTATATATCGCTTAGCACATGCAGAAACTTTTAGGCGACCTGTACTATGATGTGGTACTGCCAGTTAGTTCCTCAGCAGCACCACTACTACAGACGAGAAATCAAACAAGGATTGGATTCAAAGGATAATTATATAATTATATAAGGCACTTGCTCAGATGAAGGCTTTTACAGTTCTGTCATTCTAAAACAAATTATATTTTACCTCATTTGAAACTAAATGTAAATGAAAATAATGTAAATGGGCTTTTGGCATTCATATGCCAAAAGCCCATTTACGCATAGACATCGCATCCCCCGCCGATAAGGAGTAAAAATTTAATTGTGCCGTAGTGTTTACAATATTTAGATTTTGTTGTTTTGCATCAAATAAACGTTTTATCTACGTCGATTCCATATTTATGTGTCTATTCTACTTTTAAATTGATTTTCGAACACAACACCATCCGTATCTAACGAGGGTGTGAACTGTCAACTGTCAAGTGATCCAATAAAGTACTGCCCGAGTGCGTCCCGAGTGCGTTCGGAAGGCATCGGCTGACGAGGGCTGAGGACGAACGTGCCCGATCGTGATTCGAATTTTAAATTTACTTGAAGACTGATTTCATTCGGGCACATATCCAATTTGTGATGCAGTTTCCTTTCTACTTTCTGTGCATATGTGTGAGTTAGTGTAAATGTGGTTTGCTTGGTATATTTAACGCCTTACTGGATTTTTGTTTTCATATTTTTGTTTCTACGTTTTCTATGTTTGTTGAGAGTTTAGACAATCTCGTTGTTTTTGGATTGACTGACTGGACATAGCGTTCTTGACCTAGCATTTTATTATAAGTATCTAACAAGCAAAGTAAGCTAGGCCAGCTCAAGAACCTAGAATAAGTCAAATACCGCACGGAGAGCAAGTATGAAGTTACGTTACTGAAATGATCTTGTGACGAAAGAACTAGACTTATTTGAGTGAATATATGCAGCCAGTTATTTCATTTAGTGCCTGGCTTTTACTAATGACTTCGTACGCGCATATTCTGTTTTTTACCGTTCCCGTAAAAAAATCGGGCATCCTCTCTAAGAGCTCCCCATCATTCCCCAAGGAACCTACGTCCTAAAATTCAGCTTTCTTAAGACCAGTAGTTTCGGCTGTGCGTTGTCTGTCAAACACTCAGTAATGGAAGAGTAAGAGAATTAAAAACACCTTGTAAAACTGAATAGCAACACAAATAAACACAATTGCTCGACAGAGAGAAGTATAACACTACATAATTATGTTTAGTATGAGGAGGTAGAACAAAAAAACGAATGACAGATGCGTTTTGCCATTAAAGAACAAAACTATGCAAACAAGCATACACCATGCATGCAGGAAGCATACAGCAAGCATGCAGTATGCAGCAAGCATGTTACTAAGCATGCATCAAGCATGCAACATGCATGCAAGCAAACATGCGGTATGCAAGCGCAAACTATGCAAACAAGCATACACCATGCATGGAGGAAGCATGTAGCAAGCATGCAACCAAGCATACACCAAGTATGCAACATGCACGCAGCATGCACGCAGTATGCAAGCAAGCATGCAACATACAAGCAAGTATGCAGCAAGCATGGTTTCTGTCACGGGTCCGGCGCTGCGAGGCTGCGGGGGCGGCGGTCCCTCGCGAACTTATCGTCGCAGATGGTTTTAACGCTCACCACCGCAGCTTCGACTTGCTGGGATAAACCTGATCCTCAGCTCGCGAGCTGACTCACCCCTTTGCGCCTACGCGGGTTTAAATTACACTCAAGGTGTAGGGCATACAAGAAGTTTTACAGAGATTGCGTGATTTTTAATAAAAGACATTACAATTCTTAGGTATTATAAAATTCGGACTTTTGAAAACCGGAACATCGAAATTCGGAAAAGAGTGTTTCGGAGTATTTGGGTGTTCCCTTAAAATACCTTCTAAAATGAAGCAACCAAATAATCAGTTAGAAATTCCACAAATTACACAGCTCATGATCAACAGATATTTTTGTCTTCATTAACTTGCAGCTCTGTAATTGAAAATCACACCAATAAATTGAAAACACTTCAAATTGCTAGTTGCCAATGTCACCGCACGGTTGATCAACGCGTAAAACACAAACGTGTACAATTAAGTTTAAAATCATCCTCATTAACATAATCAGATAATGCTCTGTTCCGCGATATCTATGTATACATAAAGCATTGATATTGGTGACATTATGTATAGAAAAGTGACAGAAGTTTTGATTTTTACAAAAAAATGTAACCGTACATCTTGTCTAGTGAAAGTGAAAGCTCTTCTAGACAGACACGGTGAAAAAATCTATGAAGAATTTTACTCAAATTCTTTATAGTTTTTTTTTCTAGGTAAACATAGTTGAAGAAGTATGTATTAAGTGTAAGTTGTATCTGTCGAAAGTCACGCCTTTTATTAATAAACACAAAAAAGTGACATCCAGTAACAGTAATATTTAATAACCATAAATTCGTGGTGGCGTTGGCGGATTTCCCATCCATACACCGAAAAAGCGTTTGGGAATATTTTCATTGTGCATACAATTAAAGAGTTGAATCCATTGCCGGAGTCTGTGTTATCTGATAGCTACAACTTGGACGTATTTATGTCAAGAGTGAATGGGTTACTTCTAGGCAAGAGTGCTCTATCGTCGACCATATCATCGCTTTCGATCAGGTGAGATTGTATTCAAAAGCGAGAATATCAATAATAAAAAATATAAGGTATAGTGTCGTCAATATACCTAAGTGAAACTTCTGCCAAAGCCTCCATACCGGCCAGATCCCGCATAATCAGATTACCAGCTCGCAGATGACGCCGAACGATTCCGATTTGCATGCGTAATGCAGCTAAGTGCACTTTCAGTCCTCGACATTTTGTACTCATTATCCGAAATTCGATTCCACGTTAGGTGTGAATGGAGAATTTTATTTGCTTCTATAAATAATATTTATAAGTGGACAATGGATTTTCGGATTAATTGATATGATTGATTTGTTTTTGTTTGTTATCATTCTCATCGTCTCGCTACTCATGACAATTTGGAATTTCTAGTCTTTTTGTTTGTTAATGAGGTTTTTCAAAGAATGGGCAGCAAAGTTTTTTCTATGCATACTCTGATTATTGATCTACTACGTCGATAACTATGACCAGAAAACCCAAACGCCCAAGCCCAATTTCTTCTCATTAATTTATTCATTCTAACCTAGCTAATCACTTCCTCTCGATCTTATTGTGTAACTAATAAATAAACCAATTATGCTTGATGTTTGCTAAATATTGTCCAAACATTATTGGTCACTGTATCAATATCAACATTAAACAATTTGTAACCAAAACACAAATGAGATTAATCAGATAAATTGCGATTTAAATAATGATATTGAATGTTTTTACTTATTAAAATGATAAATGGCCGCATTCCATGTTTGAATATTTTAAATTAATTTCCGCGCTGACACTGACATGTTCCGATTTGACACTCGCGGTAAAGTTCGGAAACGCGGCTGTTAAATTAAATTTACGTTTTTGAAATTGATTGCAATTAAAACAGTTTTCGGTGATTTATTATTAGCAGGGTAGCTGTTTGTTGGAGCGGTTGTTATAGTCCAATTATTTTGTCATTAATTAATTATGATAAATTGTCGATTGGGCCGGTTAATTTCAATATAATAGTCACGATTTGTAAAATATCAGTTTATTAAAAGACCTTGAAGAGATTTAAGTTAATCTCTCTCATGGCCCTTACAAAACACTAGAAAGCATAAAAAATCCAAAGCATTCAGAAACATTCACACACACCGCACAAAGTTGCCAGCCCATAAAACTCAACAAAAGCGCGGTAATAATAAAATCAGTGTAACAGACCGTTTAAAAAGATAATTTAAAAAAAAGAATGCAATTCATTCCATCCCCGGTCTCATCCCCCATCCTTGAAGGGTCATTACGCCACGAACGTGTGGATAATGTCTTCCACAGTGCTCTGAGTGCTTTGGAACGGTCGTTCAACAAAACGGTAACAGCAGTTAAATTTCGTTTCAGTTTTTACTGCGATCTTAAGCGTATGTGGCTTAATGATTGGACTATTTAGAGAGCGTGACTTCACATAGGCTTTGTATGATGTGGTTATGGCCAACATTATGATGGCTAAAGTGGCTATGTAGATAACACACGGACTTTTCAGTAATATGGAAATTATTAACAATTTTTTACAGCATGCGGCACATTTATTACTTCCACTGCAACTCCTATAAGCTAGAATGTGCCCTCTTTTAGTTTTGTTTTAAAGTAAAACTAGCTTTTTGCCCGCAACTTCGTACGTGCATATCCCGTTTTTTCCCGTTCCCTTAAGAATTTCGGGAAATCTTCTCAGTGCTCCTCTACACTCCCCAAGGACACTACATCCAAAATTTCAGATTTTTACGCCCAGTAATTTCGGCTGTGCGTTGTCTGTAGTAACGGAAGAATTCTATATATTAGGATTATAAGACAGTTGGAAAATATACAATTATGTGCCGTGTGAGTGTGTTATACAGCTGTACGATTCTGCTTGAAGCTTGAAGTGAGAGACAATCCATAGACAACAATGACAGTTCACTTCAAGCTCATTTCATGTAAGTTCTCACGGTAACATTTTAAAAATAGCTGTAATTCAAGCGAGAAGAAATGTAGATAACTAAAACCATAATAACAAAACGTATCAAATCCAAATAATCAATTTGAACAATCTCTTAGATAAACGATCGAGAGTATGCTTCCGAACAATGTTATCATACATAAACATATGTACACAGGAAAACCGTAAACTTATCCTCCTATAAGAGAAAATAACCTTTACAAAACCAACATACGTTCGTAAACTCTTAGCTGAAAAGGGGGAACATCTAAAAACAGTAATAATTAACCATCTCGAGCCACTTAATGACACGGCCAAGTACAAAACTTCACTTTCAGAACTTGTAGGCGTTAAAATAACACTCAACCTAATGGGCCTTTTTAGTAGGGCTGTCGTGGAAACTTGAAATAATAAAAATTGGAAAGAGTTTAGATGAAATAAAAGAAAGAAAAAGAGTTTATTTGCGCCAGACAGAACGCATAACAAAAAAAAAAATAAACAAAAATAACAATTTTATGAAAATTGGGAAGATAAGCGTCATATTCGCGCAAAGCAGCCATTTACATTTTGGTGGCTTGATTTAGACAACAACTTTTATAAAATACCAGCTTTTACTCGCTCCAGCTTTTTCTCGTTCCCGTAGGAATTTTGGAAAATTCTCTCTTAGTGCACCCGTACACTCCGCAAGGAACCTACACGCCAAATTCTAGCTTTCTAATACCAGTGGTTTTGGCAGTACGTTGTCTGTCAGTCACTCAGTCGACCACCTACCACTCGCAACACTAAGGGAAGAGTTTTATATGTATTCATTGATAGATTGATTAAAACTGTCATGTTAATAGCATGAAAAAGAATAGAAACTCACGGATAGCGCTTGTAAGATAATACAGTTTTTAGATACATATCACTAGTAACACAACCATTGATTTTTTATCAATTTAAATCCGAAAAGAATTAATTTTCAGTCAAGAATCATGGGCATGACCAAGCCTCATTTTTACTTCACTAACCACACTATTTTAAGCTCAAACTTTCCAAAACTCCTCTGTCTCCATTTTTAAACCACGATTGATCTACACAAAATAAAATATGCAAAGCTAAGGTGCAGAGTGGGCCAGCCCTGCCTTAGGGACGATTCTCCGGAGGGGTGCAAACAAAATAACGTTAATGCATATTCAAATCTGTACTTGCCTTTTTATTAGGCATACAAGGAAATGTTAAAGGTTACGGGGCTTTAGTCAGAGGGTCCCTTTTAACTCAGATTTTAGCTAGGGGGCGCGTTCACCCTCCATGTGTAATATTTTAGATGTTAAGATAAATTTGGACTGGTATATTAAGTTTACTAGGGGATGTAGGTTACCGTTATTGGTGGCGGTGATATCGTAGGTTATGAAGAAATAGAGTCTGATTTTTGATGAATTGACCAATCAATTCCTAAAATATTAAGGTACAAAGTTCTTTAATTTTGTCAAAAAACTTTGTTTTATATGTACAGCGTAGTTTTAAATGCAGTTCCTTTCATTTCACGGGCAAGATTTCCTCTCCGTCGTAAATTGTTTTAGAGTAGGCGCCATATAAACTTGCAATAACAGTCCAATGACCGTTATTACGCCTAGTCTAAAACAATTTACGACGGAGAGGAAATCTTGCCCGTGAAATGAAAGGAACTAAATCATTAAATGTAGGGGAGTCTATACTCCTCGACATTTATTGACTTTATTTAAAAAACGGAAATAAATGCAGAAAGTAATACAAATAAGATAGAATAACTGTTCACTTCATACTCACTTCACCTAAGTTTACAAAGTGAGCTGTTGACAGAAACCACAAATACTACAAGCTCTAGGTATCGAACAACCTGTACAAATTGAAGACAAGCTAGTTTCCATTGGAGTCACGTCTAGCGATATGTTCAGACGTAAGTAATGACGGGACGCTTTTCACTTATAAGCAACTTGTTCATTCCCCTGGAGTCCGGTTAGCTCAAATGTGGCGGGAGATCGACCAAGACAAATGGGATTTGGTCAAAAGATATCATTTGTTAGGTAAAATAAAGGTGGCCAAATATTTTTGAGCGGTAGTGCGCTTAGAAGTGTTTTGCCACCAGCATTTTATGAGTCCAAAGCTTTGTGACAATGTCATTAAAACCGACGATTGACACGATGAGTCCGAATTTAAAATCAGTATTGTTAAAGTTGTTGGAATGTAAAAGTATGAAGTCGTCATGAAAGGTCACAAAATACTTTTTACGTCATGGCCAAATACTTTTGAGCCATAGTAAAACTGTTGTATTTGTAAGAAATTATTTCAAATAAATGGTAAATAGGCAAATATACACACAGGCGAAATATGCGATACATAAAGATAGACAGACGGGAAAGATAGATAATATTTCTGACAATCAGTATATTTTGTAACATGTGTATTCTTTATAAAATATCTAGCTAAACTAGCGAAAAATAAAAAATAACATAACTGTTATAAAGTTACCAGATTTCTTTTTGAACAGTTTATTTGTTGTACACTTACTATTCTGTAGTTTTTTTAACCCATAGGTTGACTGGTAGACAATGCTTTGTTGCATTAAGTACCACTACTGCACATAAAATTTAAATAAATTCTTTCTTATAACAAAAAATTGTACATAAACCACATAAAAGCCAATTTTCAACCCGACCTTTACACTCAAGGTAACTCCAAGCAATGTTCACTTTAACGATTTTAAAGTATTAAGCCAGCCAGGGAAGAAGGCATTAGCACATTTTATAAAGCGTTTTACCTCTAGTCTCATTTTCAATGCAAATCCCCTTAAGCTTTCGGCCAGTTTTCAGCGAGTCTTCAGCCATGGACACTGATAAAAAAAGCCAATAAAAAATATGTGATACTGTAAACATGTTTTTTCTCTGTTGGTATATGAAGAGACGTATGGTGTCGGCCGGTACCGTATGGTGCCGTAAAACAATAATACCATTCCATCACTTCCCGTGGGTGTCGTAAGAGGCGACTAAGGGACTCGCCAGAGAATGGGCAGCAGCGTTCTCTGTAAAACGCAACACCATACACTGCGATCGCCAACCCACCGGCAAAGCGTGGCGATTATGACAAACTTCCCCAAAATTTGAGGGAGGCCTATGTCCAGCAGTGGACGTCTTTCGGTTGATATGATGATGATGCTGGCTGGTTTTACGGACGAATGTTTGTATCTTATTTTGTTTTATAGTTGTTTTTATTATTTGTGTATTTTAAAAAATAATGTCATTTTAATGTGCGTCTGTTTGGGCGGACTAAACAATTTTTCTTTTTTTCTTTTCTTTTATGATGATGATGATGTGAAGAGACTTTTGGTCTGCTGTGAGATGAAAATCTCGGAAAACATTTAAAACTCACTCAAAAACTGGCTGCTATCCCACCGCCTTTAGGCACGCAATTATGGGTATTTTGCACTAGTGCGGAAAAAGCGGCAGCCAACGTACCTATTCATTGATTTATACTAATATTATAATGATTTAGCTGATTTTTTTCATTGAACGCGCTAACCGTTTTTATCCTAAGTAGATTCTAAGATTGATACACTGTTTTTTTTTTCCTTATTTTTCCTAATATGAAACAGGATACAAGGAAGCGGTTCTCCAAAGTAACGCGATACGGCGATGTATAGGCAGGAGCCCATAACAGATAGGTATACAATAACCGTAGTTTCACTACAGGGACCCTCCCTTACGAACGTAGAGTAGATTTCAACAGATACGACGGATTTATCCGAGGTAATAGACGCCCAAGCGTTACTTACGCACTGTATCATTATCTTATTTATTTATTTTTTACCCAAAACTTTGAAAGAGGTCTTATATATGCTCCAAGACAGACAGGAGAAACCAGACAAGACAATAATGAATTTACAGATCGATCTATAATAAAAATAAGTCTTGATTTACTTTTTTGTTTTGTTCGTAATTGTCAGGGTTTTTTAAAATTTTCTTTCAGACAAACCTCGGTTTGTAAGACAAAAATAATGTAGAAAAATAAATACATCCAGATGAAGCCAGGGTGGATCACTAGTTTTGTATCAAAATTGTTTGTCGAAGTTGTATCTGTCTGAAAATGCCTTTATATAGTCGTATGGCAATAAACAGGTACGTATATTTGCTTGTGAATCTTTAACCCACAGAAAAAATAAAATGCTGGGTACTGCCTAATTAAAAATACTAGGTACTTATACTAGTACTTTTAGCCAACGGTTCCAAAATTCTCAATAACTAACTGTTACTTCTTAACTAGCGTGTTCCAACGCCAACCACATCATCGCTTACCATCAGGTGAGAAAGTGTTCAAAAGCGAGCCTATTCATTATCATCATATCAGCCGAATGACGTCCACTGTTGGACATAGGCCTCCCGCAAGCGTCGCCACAACGACCAGTCCTGTGCGTCTCACAGCCATCGGCTACCCGCGACCTTCACCAGGCCATCGGTCCACCTTGTGGGAGGCCTTCTAACGTTACGTCTTCCGGTACGCGGTCACCACTCCAGAACTTTTCGGCCCCATCGACCATCTATTCTGCGAGCAATGTGCACTGCCCACTGCCACTTTAGTTTGGCGATCCTTCGGGCTATGTCAGTAACCTTGGTTCTCTTGCGGATATCATCATTCCTGATTCGATCACGCAAGGAAACTCCAAGCATTGCCCTCGCCATGGCCCTTTGAGTGACTTTGAGCCTTCTGATGAGGCCCATTGTAAGCGACCACGTTTCAGTTCCGTATGTCATCACTGCCTATTAATATTATACAATTACACAAAAATTTTTATGCAATTATTTATTTATTTTCTCCCACAAAAGTAAAAAAACCAAGTCTGTTAATTATCAGGATGGGGTTTGGCTGTTTAGATAGAAAGTGACTTTATTTTAGATCATAACAAGGATGGTCACACACTTCTGCCTAGCCTTTTTTTTCCCCACCCTTGTTGGAGTTAGCTTCCAGACGTACCGGATGCTGCGGACTTTGTTCGAAAGAGTCACCGCGGCCCTGGAGCGCAAAGGGCACTAGGAGGAACACGGATGGGTTTTATTCAGTATGAGCAGACTCTTACTGACTAAAACCCATCCGTGTTCAGAATACTCCCTCCTGCTTCACCCAGAGTGGGAGAAGTCATTTGATGATTCACACATCCTTAAAAAAAAAACGTATCGGATACCGCTGTTATCATCTGCCTAGCTTTTTCCTAACTTTTTTGGGTCGGCTTCCAGTTGAACCGGATACCATTGAAACTAGCATTTTACATGGAGCAGATACTTATCTGAATTCCACAGCCGAATTACTGAGACACAATACCCTCTGATAGTCATACTTTTGGACTTCCGAATACTGAATAGTATTGTTAAACGAGTACCCCCTCACATCTTTAACGTTTTCCACAGTCATTTCTTAGATGTGTGCAAATTTTTCACACTCCAAGACTCTTTCGTGCTTCGAGGAGCACGTAAAGCCATCCCGATTCGATCACTTAGCCCCAGGCGGAAACTTCAAAGCTAATATTCTTCGACATTGAAGCCGTTTACCTTCTTTTAAGTAAACACGAGGAGAGATTTATTTTTAGTTGTACGTGTTTAAGCGGTTTTTAGAATGAAAAGAGGGATTTTTGAATCATCGTCATTTCAGCAGAAAGACTGAAACTAATGGATGTCCTGGTCATCGGTTCACCTTATGGGAGGCTTACCCATGCTGATATTTCCAACTTTTTAATGATTAAGGCACTTGTCTCACCGCCGGTGATCAGCGAGTAGCGAGTAAAGCTTCAAACTTGAAACCAGTTGGCAAGCAGCGAGTAGCGACTAAAAGTTTCGATAGTTTTGACGCTCAGCTTTCAGCGAGTGCTTTTGTTCGACGGGCTTTTACTCACAATACTCGCTGCGGCCCGCACTATAGGTAGAAATTACCGCTGTTTGGTGAATTCTGACCGCCAAGCGAGAATCGCCGAACGAGTGTCGCTGCGCGAGTATAGTCTTAGGTAGCTCTTGTCGCTGCAATCAACTAGAGGTAAGAGCCGCTCGCCGGCAGTGTGAACAGTCAGCTATCGACTATGAATGTATGTGTCTCTTTTACTCACACGAGATCTATACATGTTTTCCCTTTACTCAGCGAGCAAATAGCCGATAGCTACTCGCCTCATCGCCGGGTGGGACAAGTGCCTAACGCTAACGTCATCATCATTTCATTTGTCAGTTCTGTGACAATAAATAAATGTACTTTTTTAGGGTTCCGAAAAAAAAAGGAACCCTTATAGGATCACTCGGGTGTCTGTCTGTCTGTCTGTCTGTCTGTCTGTCTGTCTGTCTGTCTGTCCGTCTGTCACAGCCAGTTTTCTCCGGATCCACTGGACCGATTCTGTTGAAATTTGGTACACATATGGACTTCTATGACCCAAACACGGACGCATTACGGAAATTGTTATTTTTTTAGTATGGGGGTCACTTTTGGGGGTCAAACTAGAAAATTAAAAAATAAAGTTTTTTGAACAATATCGTGTGACATATCAAATGAAAGGGCTTACTGTGAAGGTTTTAATTATATTTTTTTCATAATTTTAAAATAAATGATTTAGAAGTTATTCAAGAAATTAGACGAAAAATGACCATTCCCCCCCCCTTATCTCCGAAACTACTGAGCCTAAAATTTTGAAAAAAATGGAGATAATAGATCTTTACCTAAAGATTACAGGAAAACCTATTAGAAGTCTGTAGTGTTAAAATAACATGTTAAAAAAAAAAAATTCGTTCGGAACCCTTTGCACGCGAGTCCGACTCGCACTTGGCCAGTTTTTTTTTACTACCTTTTCCCATGTCACGTTTTCTTCTTCTATACACGTACACGGGTACTTTGTCATAGTTTCATTCACTCTCCTATCTATCGTGCTCTGTGTTCTTCTCACATAGACCTATTAAGCACTAAAGGTAAAGCAAAGCAAAGACTCCCCGTCTTTGCTTTGCTTATTTTTGACGATGAGAACGGGGATTCGAAATGGCAAAGTTATTTCATGGTTATATTAAATAACCGAAGTAGGAGAAATTAATATTTAAATTATACCTTCGCTTACGTAAGCAGGAAAGAACTTTGTTTAGTAATTATGAAAAGGGTGAGAGGTGGTTTAAAAATGACTAATTTTCTGCCTACCTAATACATAAAAGGCCCGCTTTGCCTTCCGCTCCAATATATTACAGCTAATTCTACTTCCTTTCTGCTACCCAAACTAGTCTATGACCATTACACAAGGGACGTCCCCGTGTACTTTTGAAGAGAAGGGAACTTGAAATACAACCAACGTTTATCTGTTATGACCCGTGCAATCTGTGCGGCGGTGTAATCTATGGCTATTGCACTGGGATGGCCACCTTTATTCGTATTAGGTGAGGAAAGAAAAGTTAAGAAGGTTAAGTGAGGTATATGGGAATTGTTGTGAGTATTGACGTTTCTTCTCTATTTCATTGCTGTCTCACTGCTGAGAATCGAGGTAAAAGAGCAAAAGAGCTAAAAGCATAAGCTCCAAACGGTGGTCAGATGAAAGGGCCAATTCTACAAATATATTTTAATAAAATATTTTTTGAAGTGAAGGTTCCATACATTTTTGACAGATTGCGAACACATTGTGACATGCGAAAGAACTGAACAGAACAGATTGCAATATGCAAATGCGAACGTTGCGTATAACCGGCTAAATGCGAGTCGGACTCTCATACAAAGGTTCCGTACCATAAACCTAAAAATACACTTTTTGTAAGGGAGCCCCTTTTAATTTCTAATTTTTTTTTTATTCTTAGTTGTTACAGCGGCTATAGAAATACATATTCTGTGAAAATTTTAACTGTGTTCCTATTACGGTTCTTGAGATACAGCCCGCTGACAGACATATGAGCTCTTTCCTTTAGTTTGCCATAAATTTTATTATTAGATTATTAGCTTAACTTTCGGATGGTGTAATAATACAGATTGTTCTTTTTTGTTTTTTTTTTCAAAATCAATCGGTTCAATTCCTGGTTAGGAACGATTTTTCAAAAATCCAATGATGGAGTTTTAGTTTTCATCAAAAATCGGTCTCGAGACTCCTTTCCGTATTTATCGACATTCCTCACAGTTTCGGATTTGGCATCCAGGCACACTTTAAAAATTTATCCTGTATATGCATAGACCACGACGTATGATAGTAGTACTCAAATCAATTATGCCACTCAGTAGGGTGCAAACGCTAATGCTACGGCGCCCCATTAGAACGGCCTAAAATGTCAAACGGCATTCAAAATTAGACAGTATCCGTCCGAATATCAAGGACATAAGCCCTATCAATTTGCACCCCAATCTCTGCAATATTTCCATGGGTAGACTGCATTTTGTATACGAGCTGTTGCCCGCAACTTCGTCCGCGACTGGTCACGATTTCATGGGTTTATTGTTTTAATTATTGATCATCGTCATATCATTCGGAAGACGTCCACTGCTGGACATAAACCTCCCCAAAGTGTCACCACAATAACCGGTCCTGTGCATCTCGGATATTTCTTCTCGGACTTCAAAAGAGACAACGACCTCTGAATTTGTTTCGGTGTTTCTTTTTTTTATTTATGATGAGTTTGCTCTTGACTCTAGTCTAGGTTAGAGATGACAGAGACAAAGTCTACGATGGAGCGAGCGTACCCAGAAGGAGCCTGTGCACTCAAACTTTGAAAATATTAAGGTTACAAGCGTTTGGAAATACAGACGCAGGCAGAGAGTTCCACTCCTTTGCTGTGCGCATTATAAAAGACGTTTGGAAGCGCTTAGTGCGCATTGGTGGAACAACAAGGTAGGGATGGTAAGATGCAGTGCGTTTGGATGTCCGATGGTAGAAGGGAGCCGGTGGGATGAGGTCGTGGAGTTCTTGGGCACACTCACCGAAGTACAATCTGTAGAAGACCGACAAGCAGTCTACCTTACGGCGATGAGCCAAGCTATATAGCTTGGCATCCACCAGTTTTACGTCACCGATTGGCCTCTTGACTCTGCGTTCCACCGAGTCAAGCGCGGCAAGCTGATACTTAGCTGAGCCATCCCAAAGGTGGCTACAATACCCCATGCAGGATCGGACTTGTGCTTTGTATAGGGTTAAAAGCTGTCCAGGCCTAAAATAACGCTTCACCCTATTTAGGATGCCCAGCTTTTTGGCAGCGGTTTGGGCTTTGTACTCGATGGTGGCGCCGAAGTTGGATGTCAACTCCATGCCTAAGAGCTCTAGTCGATCAGTCACAGAAACAGATGCACCCCGAAAAGTAGGAGTTTTGTCAAAACGACTCCCTTTTGCGGTAACAAGACACGCCTGCGTTTTGGTGGCATTAAAAGTGACCAGATTGTCGTCACCCCACTGGGAGACAAGGCTTAAGGTCAAATTTGTCCGCTCTACCTCTTGTTGTTTCTTCTTAGGACCGGTCTCATCCAGTTAAGGACCGTAAGGATCGATTGGGGCCAAATGGTATTGTCTTTCTATTGTCTTGCGTGCTCGTTACCTGACGGGTGTATGACCAAAAAATATTGACAAAAAAGAAAAGAAAAGAGAGAGATTGAAAAGAGTTACTTGTAACCTATTTGCAAAATAAAAATCATTTATCATATTACAAACAGACAGTTCAAATTTATTTATTTTTAGTCTATAGTATACGGCCCAAATATCCAAATCATCGATCCATTGTGCCGCAGAGCATCCCCCCTGCGGCACAATGGATCGATGATTTGGAGAAGCTGTGACTGCTCAACACCGGGATGGGTTATTTATTTGGGGGAGGCTTACCATCAGCAGCTGATGGCAATAAGGTAAATGACTAAAAAATCTAATTAGTCCGTCAGACCGATTTCCAAAAAATTTTTACACACATATTTTTTTCACGTAAACAAAAAATTAAGACGATACAGTCATTGATATATAAAAACCCAAGATACACACTCAGCATCTCAAAAACGTCCGCAAAAAACAAGCGCACAATGTAAAATTGTGCGCTAGTTTCAAACAGTCTCGCATCGCTCACCATACTACACTGCTTTGTAAAAACAACTTTAAGCCATCCGTGTAAGGTTGAATTTGCAAAAAAAATTGTTTATAGTATAACTACACACAACTCACACATGAAACTTGATACCATGTCAATTTTTGACGACAATTTCGAGTGTTGCATTTGTTCGATACTGTGCATCTTGGGTTTTTTGTATATCAATGGATACAGTGCGTTGAAAATGTAAGAACACTTTTTACAGAATAGTGACATCAAAAGCCCCCCCCCCCCACTCCTGATCTTCGATGCGTTTTATCTTCGTCAATTTGTATTGATTTGATGAAGCAAAAATTATGTGTCCAATATTTTTCGATAATCTAACTGACGGACTAAATAGATTCAAATTTATTTTACTCAGGAATTATTCGTACTGGCTGATATGATGATGATGGTATAGCGTGGATCTTCTGCTAAATTCTGTATGTTGGCAGGACTGTATCATTTTATTGCTGGAGTTGACTTTTATTTGGGTATGGACGTAAGTAATTGCTTCTACTTTCTGTAGTCCTTGTTTTTTGTAGATAAGTCTCTTAAAGCCTAATCAGTCTGGTTTTACGAGAGTATCTCCAAGTGTCAATGGAAGTGAATCACCACTATAATTTGTTTTTTTGTTTTGTTACTAAGTTATTTATTTATTAGTTAATTATCGTGAGTGATGTAATAATTTCGTTATGTACTGTTTTTTTTTTAAATAATGCTTTCTAGTGGCACTCATTACCAAATATTCAAATTATTAATACGTGGATAATGTAGTGGGCTGCAATATTATTTTTACTGCACCTGATATATTTTTTTTTGTTGTTAAAGTTTATGTTGTAGCTGTTTGTTGTCCCTTAAATAAATAAATTACAAATAAAATAAAAAATCACTGAAATTTGTTTTTCTGAAAAAAAAAATACATATTGGAAGAATTAAAAATATTGGCTTTCAACAGACGGTGTTACAAATAAAAAATATCTCGTCCAAAACAAAAATATTTACGTTTAAAAAAACCTTTGGAAAAGATCTTTGTACAAAAAATATTTGACATTACTACACTAACTATTGCCGAGCGCCATTAGGTACCTTATACATTTCATGGCCTAGTTGACTTCCATGCGTACAAAGTCACGGACTATAGACTTGACTTGACTTGAGAACCTAATTCGAGTCAAAATTTTCGGAAATGCATCTATATAGACAAAAAATGCATATAAAACAGCACAACGTAATAAACATCCTTTTTTCTTCCATTTTTTTTTTTGCTTTATTTTGTTACAAGGCAATAAATAGGGGGTGCGTCTTTCATCCCCGAAACGGACATAAAGCTCAACTTAAACATAACCAATTGCCACCCCTATTTTGCATAATGCTTTTTCTTTAAAAGACTGGCCAAGTGCGATTCGAACTCGCGTGAAAAGGGTTCCGAAACAATTTCATTTTTTTGCATGTTTTTAAAACTATAGACTTCTTTTAGATTTTTCTGTAATTTGTAGGTAAAAAAAATATTATTCGTATTTTTTTCAAAATATTAGGCACAGTAGTTTCGGATATAAAGAGGGGAAAGGTCATTTTTGGTCTAATTTCTTAAAAAACTTTAATCATTAGTTTTAAAATTATGAAAAAAAATATAATTAAAACCTTAAAGCCCTTTTATTTGAAATGTCACACGATACAAATTAAAAACCTTTGTTTATTTTAATAGTTTGACCCCCAAAAATGACCCTCATGCTCAAAATTTATGTATTTACTTAAAACATCCGTGTTTGGGTTACAGAAGTCCATATGTGTACCAAACTTCAACAGAATCGGTCTAATAGATCCAAAGAAAACTGGCTCTGACAGGCAGACAGACAGAAATCCGAGTGATCCTATAAGGGTTCCATTTCTTACGGATGTTCGGAACCCTAAAAATTTGTAGGTATTACAAGCAAATGGAAAACCAAGGGTAGGGGAGAGAAAAATGACGTAATTAGGCAGACATCTTGATTTCATCCGTTTGTACGTTCCTATCTCTGTAATGGCAGTTTTTAAAAACAGTAGCCATTTTGAGCGGCTTATAAGAATGTTAATCTTCTCAGACACGGATCTGTAAGGCTTCTTTTGAGGTAATCCTTAGCTTATTGTATTATTCAAAGGAATTAGGGTGAGTTGGCTTTGAGTGGCATTGACAGACATCTTATAAAATAATATATTTAAACCGTGAAAAGACTAAATGCTTACATTTTTGGGTTTTGGTATTGTTTTTTTTTCCTTTTTAGGGTTCCGAACCCGAAGGGTAACCAATGGAACCTTATTACTAAGCCTCCGCTGTCCGTCCGTCCGTCTGTCTCTCGGCGGGTTGTATCTCAAGAGCCGTAATAGGTAAACAGTTGAAATTCACACAGATTGTATTTCTATTGCCGCTATAACAACAAATAAAAAACAAAATTAAATTAAATTAAAAGGGTCTTCTATACAAGAAACGTGTCAAGAGGCCGACTCGCACTTCACCGGTTTTTATTCCGCTAATCCTTGTTTTACTATTGCATATTGTATTATATAACTACTAGCTGACTCAGAAATCGTTGTTTTATTTATTTATTTACCTATTCTCATACCTATCGAATATACACATGAAAATCGGACGATCCGTTTCGGAGGAGATCGGTAACAAACACCGTGACACTATATTTTTATACATTAGATTTTTATTTCACTAATGCTTTTTTTACAACTGCTTATTGTATTATATAACTATAATAAATATCAGAGGACTCGTGAAAAGAGAGCTCAAGTACGAGTTTAATAACGAACCTACTCGAACGTATTAACATAAATCTTCAAGTCAAATCATATGAAAAAAGAACCAAAAGAGGTTTCTATTATTATCATCAGACAGTACTTATTCAGTTTTAGTAAATAAACGTTACGCGATCAAGTACTTTTAAAAAGCGGTCACTGAAGAAACCTCAGAGATTTTGCAACAGCTATGAAAATTGCTCCAAAATACTAGAACCAAACCCAAAACACTACGAAGCACCTACAAAACGTATGGCTTCACACCAAATTCTGCCTCAGGCACCTACTAAATATTCGACCAAAATCATCCTACCTAATTTGCAATATTCTGTCATACTCGTTCGTTCCCACCCACATTATCTAACTAGCAGATAATCAGCTGCCATCCTGCCTTGCTCCTACACTGCCGCTCCCCGATGACTGCCACAAAACAACTGTATAATGTGCAGTATCGGAATATAATTTGCGCTACGCTCAGCATTGCGCAGTGTGCTGCACATCCATTTGAATAATGCTATAGCGTTTATGTGAAATATTGGGAGTTAGGTCTGAGGGTAGAAGGTGATAAGCTATAGATAGGCTTTTTCATTTTTTGGGAGGGAAATCATCGAATAACTAATTCGGCGGAGCGGAGAGACTATCAGACTCTTACTGCCGTCTTACACACGTATTTCTCACAATGCCCTTTGCGTTCCAGGACCACGGTAAATCTGTCGAAAAAAATCCACAACCCTGGCATGCACTGATCCTACTGTACAGTAGAATGCCAGGACCAGTACATCCCGTAGCACGAAATATTTTTTGAAAGAGTTGGAATAGGATAGAGAAAGAAAATGTCACAGTTTTACTACTCGTGGTGTTTTATACAGAATTTGTAGTCTTTATTCTTTGGAATGAATTTAACGATTTTAATTAGACTTGATATGCAAGATACTTAGGTCTAATAAGTAGTCTAGGACTTTTTCAATAAGAGTGTAGAGAGTGTGTAAAATTTTAAGTTTTCTATAGAACGTGAAAAATCAGTCTCTCTTTATCGTTAAACTCTATGGACTAGTATGAGCGTAATAGTTGGCTCGTTAGCAGACTTTCACTAAGGAAATGACATCTAAATATTATTGTCAGGGTTTATTTTACAAATTTAAAAGGAATGCTGTAGCTATCATGGTATGGATCATTACAGCTGGGACGTTATGGGTACTTTTGCAAAATTAGATTTTAAAAAATAAGTTACAAGATCCCCTTATGTTAGTATGTTAGCATCTACCTAATTCTATTGTTAGTTACTAATAATTCTAATAAAACAATAACAAAGTATCAGATGTGTCGCATGTTGATAATATGATTTTATCGGGCAAATAAAGAAATATTCAGCTTTTAATAAGTTTCTTCATTTTCTAAATTATTTCCACCGAGGAACTCCAACAGCCCAGCCCCAATCATCAGTTTAGCACCGCTTGCAGTGTACAACAGCGGACTGGAGTCTCGCTGTGCAAGTTTATGACATAGACAAGTAACATCTGCTTTGTCTTATTGAGTTTGGAACTCAATATTGACTCTCAATAGTAAATACGTACCTACAAATCTAATTTCAAGTTGCGCGGATGGCTGTACGTCGGCACGGATCAAAATTGACGAAATATGGGCTCATTTCTTGATATGAGGTGCATTTTATGTGTGTTTGGTAAATAGTTCACCCTTTTTCAATCTATGGCTCGAATAAAACTGTCGAGATGTTCTCTTGGGTAAAACATTGTCTGATAGTAAATAATATCTTCGTTTCAAAGTCTTATGACTACTGAAACCAGGTTTTACCAACGAGCGGCCGGATAATTCACAGAATTGGCAATGAATAAAATAAACGATAATTGTAAAAATAATTTTGTGCAGCCAGGAAAAAATTAAAGCAGAATGGCCATATAATCCATATTCATACTATACGAATTTAAAAGAAATAATGGCATTACGGGTAGACCATATCTTAAATTAGGATATTTTTTTATCTCGTGTGAAAGTATTCCAAGGGAACATGATTATGTTGCCTTGGGTGGATTTCTGACTTTCACACAGGCAAACCCGTTGCCAGCAGCTTATTCTCTATAAGCGTTATTTTCAAATACCTATTCCAAACGCATAAATAAGTACTTTCAAAAGCCATCCTACTCTCCAATATCTTAGAGATTTAAAATTATAACCTAACCTTTACTGTTCCCAATGGTCTGAGCTGAAACCAAAGTTGCTCGGGGCATTAGGTCGAGTTAGGTCATTAGGTCACTTCAAGCTTTTAGCAGCTCAAAACGAATAGAATATGAAATTGAAATAAAGTTCATTAAACTACTTTTAAGAGGATTTTAGCTCAGGCTTTGATTTTAGCCTTCAGTTGAAAAGTCAGCTTTGTTTATTATCGATGTGCAGATTTTAGTAAAAAGCACTTACGTTATTATGGGTTCATAATTTATAATGTTTCACCCTCCCTGTGAGAGGGACTGCCATAATCCACTAGCCAGTATGGGTTGGTGTGAGACATGTTTTATTGATTTTTGGTTCTTTGATAAATATTATTATTAGAGTAAG
This sequence comes from Lacanobia wlatinum, assembly GCA_947578705.1. NCBI lineage: Eukaryota > Metazoa > Arthropoda > Insecta > Lepidoptera > Noctuidae > Lacanobia > Lacanobia wlatinum. The sequence continues at coordinate 6,472,096 of OX388040.1, forward strand.
AGCCAGATAAACTTCACGACAGATTTATTTCTATTTTTGATAATAATAAACTCCATGAATGTAAGTGGGTGAGTGACCGTTATTGCACATTTATTTGACGCATACCATGGTACAAGGCTTTGAGGAAATTTTTAAAGTTTGGGATCGCAGATTTAAGGATTGGGTTTCCAAATGCAAGCAATAAGTGGGCTATAAAACTGGAAAGTTAGAATTTTTTTTCAATGCTAAATTTTTAATTGAATTTTAGGCGTTACATGTCTGGTGAATGATATTGAAGTCTACCTCAAATCTCAACCTACATCACGTCGTGCTCTGGCACGCTATTCATGGATGGCGAAGCTCAGTTAGCTAAGTGATTTTTTTTTAAACCTTGCCCCACACTATGAATTTCTCCTGTATCGTGGGTGCATTTACAAGCATATAAAAACACATGCACAAACAGCCAGACCCGGAACAACTATCTGTAGGCCAAACATTTTTTTTTATTTATAATTAAATTATTTGGCAGTCTTACACTTTATCCATCCACATTTATATTCATTACTCTTTAAGGAATCTATGGTAGGATAAATATTGTGAAAAATGGCACGGTCGACATTTGTTGGGCATGATACCGTCCGGGAGAATCAATTCGCCACATTATCTCTAGTTGTTCTCGTCTAGCTAACGGAGAATTGCATTAGCACAACCTTGTAGCCAGGATTTTCCATCAGCAACTATGTAAATATACAACCTGTAACAGAATAAACGCAATACCTCTTAAGGGTTCATTGTACTCGTCATTATGAACAACTTTCACTATGGGACCAACACAGAAATCGCGATAAACTTCGTTAGTTCAAGAGATGCCTGAATTGGAGAAATTAAAGAGAGAAAGAAATAAATTCTAACACTACTGATTAGCTGAAAACTTCTCCACATAAGCGGATACATACTCTCCTTAGGCATAAGTTATGCGTTACCAAGTTACCGTGTCCGGAGTATGTAGGATCGTATCGATTCCCTTCAGATGCGCCGACTAATCGAGTTACAGCGTATCGGTTCAGTCGAGTGCCTCGGCTTTGAATTATGTGTGCCTGTGCTAGCCTGAATCATATCTTGAGCATCGTAATATTGAGTATAGTAGTCCTCAGATGTGTGGTTGAGAACTGAGTGCTCGTGGATGCATTTGAGTGTGTAGGTATCTTAGACTGGGTTTAGTGTTGCGTTATGGCTAGGGTTATGCAATCTGTTATGATTATTAAAACTTTATTTTTAGTAGTGGTGTGCAACAAGGCACCTAAACGCCAGTCAACGTTTAGGTTAAATAGACTCCACCGTGAAAGACCAAAAAACCAGACATGAGAAATATAGAGCAAAGGAACATGCTTTGATGAAACTGGTGTCGTGAAAGAGATGTAATTGAAGGAGGCAACATACTTAGAAAAAAAGAAGAGATAGAAAGAAATTACAATAATGTAGCACAAGCTTAAAGACTCAAAAAACTTTTTCAGGACCAACAAAATGTAAAGATAAAAAGGAAGAGATTATGATGTTAAAATAATGGATTAAAAATCTGTATATCAGAATGAAATAAGAAAGCATATTCTTAAAGATAACCATAATACTACAGGCCGCGATTGTTATGAAAGAAAAAATACATGGTCTTAGAAAAATCACCTGAAGAATACTTATATTCTTGTGCAACCAATCTACCGAAAACGAACATAATATCTAATATCGTATCTCAACCAAAGCTAGTTACGACGCAAACAACCACAAAGGGGGTATTCTTAAAGCAATTTCCCAACCGATACCGCTTAGCGCGTTTCGTTTTAATCTATTTTTAAGCCATAACTACGCGGTCAAAAGGAAGCTTTTACCCGGTAGTCGGGGAGAGTAGGGGGAAGTCAGAGCAGCTCGGGAACCCCGAGTATTCCGAGTACCATCCACTTCAAAAGAAATCTCTCAAAGGGCGAAACTGAAAATAATATGAATTTTCTTGAGGAAAAAAACAGTCTGTTGTACAAACGTTAAGTTATTAAAGTTTGAGATTGTTGGTTGTTATTGTTGTGTAGCTGAACTATTTGAACCTTTGCGTTGATTCGTTTTCACTGCAAATATTCAAGCAAAATACTATATACCTATAGTCTCTTTTCGTTGAATATCAATAAAACATGGCTTCTTATATAGAACGTTAATTCGATAAAGCCTTAATTTTGATATTACAACTTTGAAGATCGTGGGAAAAACTTGATTAAGATTTTAAAGGAAGCATGACACATGTTATAGAAGTAATTCAGCTTTACATCCACTCTCCGACATAGACAAGTACAGTTCACTCTCTCCGCAGATCCTCGATCCTCCATTCCAAACTACATCAATCGATCTGTCTTGCATTGGTACCCTTGGCACGACTGGTATCAGGTGTTCTGCAGGCTTCTGACTATCCGTAACGACTGTCGAAGATGCACAAACGACAGATGGGACCAACAGTGTTACGTGCTTTCTGAGGCAAGGACGAGTCTTGGTGTGTTAAGATGGTCACAAATCCACGTATTGACCTTGACAAGCGTTGCTTAACCTCAAAGATCAAACCAGTGCGGCTTTTATTATTTCACTAAGAGCTCTCTAAACCACTTAATATTTCCAGCATAATAGAACACTATGACTTGCAAAGTTGGCAACACGGAGAGACAGTTGATATTAATATAGTGCCAATAATCCAAGCTTGAGATAGTTTGTGCCAGTTTAAAGTGGGCCAAATAATAATTAGACGTGTACATAGTTAAGAAGTTTGCGCTATGGTGCATTAGGGTTAGTAATTTAAGTGGTACAAATAACTCTGTACTGGGTATAGTGAAGGAATTTTATAAGAAGGTTCAGGTTTTTATTCTTCAATAATTTATATCTCTGAGGCTCTAAACAAAGTGCCTTCCTATCAGCAAATGCGATTGTCAAAATTCCCAAAATATCAGGTGTAAAACAATTTTACATTATAATAGCCAACGATTGCGGCTACGCTCGCGTGAATAGGTATTGAAAGTATCCCAAGGAAGTTTACTCTTTTTTATACTATTAATAGGCACGCGTTTGACCACTATCTTACCTGATGGTAAGCTATGATGTGGTCGAAGGTGGAGCACGCTTGCCGAGAAGTAACCTAAACCTCCCGTGGTAAAATGCTATTTACTATAGCCAAGATAGCCTATGTGCTAATAAATAAACACGGTACAGCCGTTGTGGCGGAATTCAGTTACAAAAATCCATGTATCCAAACTTTTGCATTTGTAATTAGTAGTAAAATTAAAAAAGATGACAAGCGACTTTTGTCTTCAATTAGAGAAGTTCTAAAATAATTTAGAATAGAAAAGAATATTTATTTATTTCATTGGTTAGTAATTAAAGGTTACATGTTACTTATAAATCGGATTTTAAAAAGTGCATTCGGTGTATTTTATTTGGCGCAATTTGTCCGGGAGGGATCTTTTGCAACCTATTATGTAATTTTTTTTACAGACGGTTAAAATATAAAAAGAAAGTTTGAGAAGTTTCGGATTTAAGATCCAATCAGGTCCTAGACCTGAGGTTACTTATAAACTAGAAGTGACTCTGCGAGTCAAAGCCTATGCTGACGGGGGAGGGCCGTTCTTTTATGGAGGGGTTTGCCTCTCTCGGATTTTTTTATATATTCTATGTCACCTTTTCTATTTGAGAAAAGAAACGGGTTTAATTGTCCATATTTCGTATAAGCGGGTCCGGGATCTTCTAGGCCGCTGATCGTCAGTGAGGTTAGTTTTTCAATCATATCGCGATGAAGGTCGTGTGCTCTGAGATGCCACGGGTCTTTTCCAAGCATTTTCCAAAGGATTGTGGTTTCAGTACGACGTGGGAAGTCACCTGCGGCTTTCAATGTCATTCTGTATTGCCTTTCTAGTTTTGTCAGATTGGTCTTGCTGTGTCTCGGTAGAAGTTGGATGACTCATGTCTGTATTATGAGCAATTTCGTGTCAATGTTCACTTTGGATCAGTATCCTATGATGGAGTTTAGGGCACCTGTTACTCATTTTAGCTTTTCTACTCTTTCTTTTGTGTGTTTATTTATTGATAATCTTTTGTCAAACACGACACCGAGGTATTTTACTGGGCTCTTATATTCAATCCGTTAATTTTTTAATCGGATGAAATTTCTGTATCCGCTGTTTATTTATTTATTTATTTATTTATTTACTTATTTATTTATTTATTTATTTATTTATTTATTTATTTATTTATTTATTTCGTAACAATTGCTTACTATACTAACAGTCTTCACCAAAGCGTATAGTAAGCCAAAAACATAAAATTTATCTTAACAACTAAAAAAATGAATACATGCTTGAATCATCGAACCTTGAGTCCAAGTAAATACGTCAACCTCCGGTTCGTGAGCAATCAGGGCGTTCATAAAACTAATCGCTTAGGCCGTTGGTGCATATCGAGCTGTAAGGGTACGTTACGGTGGAGCCGCGAACAGGCACCGCGAGGCACCGGCGCGCGACACAACAATAAGTAGTAGCGCATCACCAGCGCACATTTACGTCGCAGTTCTAGCGTGTTGATGCCCACCATTCCCGCGACAAACAGAGACGGATACAAATAGGGATAGTACCCATATAATTTTTTATACAGATAGCGAGCAAATTTGCGTTGAACCCGTTCTATCATCAGCTTATATTTTTGCTCGTGCTGATCCCACACCAGCGAATTGTACTCCAGTTTGCTGCGCACAAAGGAATAATACAAGACCATGATAGCATTCCTGTCCGTAAACCTACTTGCCTGCCTCATGACAAAACCAAGTGATTGGAAGGCCTTGGCACAAATATTATTAATATGTTGATTAAAAGTCAGGTTCACGTCCAATGTCAGTCCCAGATCCCTAATTTCACTGACGCGCTCCAGGGGGACCCCTGATATGTGGTAATTGTACTGAATGGGTGCTCGAGAACGAGTAAAAGTTATGGTCTTGCACTTAGAGACGTTAAATTCTAAATGGTTAACCTTGCTCCATCTCACCACCATATCGATATCCCTCTGAAGCGCCTCACAGTCTTGTACGCTATTTATCTCCAAGAATAACTTTAGGTCATCAGCAAACATAAGACACCGTGCCGTCCTGACGACCTTGGGCAGGTCATTTGCCATCACGATAAATTGTGTCGGCGCAAGAGTACTACCCTGGCTCACACCGGAGCAAGTTGTAAATGTGCCAGACTTGTGCCCTAAGAGTTGGACGTATTGGAAGCGGTCAGAGAAATAGCTTGCGAAAAGTTGAAGCAGCTTCGGGGTAAATCCTATCGCAGATAATTTTTTAGTAAGACGTCATTTTGGACCCAGTCAAACGCCTTTTTGAAGTCAAAATAGGCCACGTCGATTTGCTTATTATTATCCATCTCTGTAACAGCAAAATCTACAAAGTTAATGTGGTTTGTAACTGTGGATTTTCCAGGTCTAAAACCATGCTGACATTCGGATAGTTGGGTTTTGACTTGCCTCATGATATACCGATTCAGTATCGATTCAAAGACCTTACCGAAGGCCGACAGGACCGCAATAGGCCTGTAGTTGTCAAGTTTTGACCTGTCGCCACCCTTAGGTACAGGGGTAACCCGTGAAATTTTCCACTTTGAGGGATACGTACATGTTTTTAAGGCTAAATTGTAAATAAACAAAAGTGGCTCTCTAAATACTTCTGAACAGTCCTTAAGAATAAAGGGCAAAATTCCATCAGGACCTGCAGATGAATTGGCTTTTAGGCCGCGAATAGCTACTGATAAATCGGCAGAGTCAACTACATCCACGGCGATCCGCGCGGAGCACAACGAGTCTGCTGCTTCCCGCTCGGCCTCTGCTGCAGATAGAACAGAGTCACACGGAAGAAACACTGAGCTAAAATATTGAGCGAATGCATTTGCTGCGTCTACTCCTGTCACAATCCGTTCATCATACTCAAACTCATTACAGGTTTGCCTAGAAGTCTGCTGACCCCTAACAAATTTCCAAAAACTTCTGGAATCCCTCTTTATATCCATCTCCGTCCGTCGGATATACTCGTTGTATGCCTGATCAATAAGTTCTTTTGCTCGCTGCCTATAGAATTTATATAATGCCTGATTATACTCTAAGTGAAACTGCTTGTACTTTTTTAAATGAAAATATTTATCTTTTAACGTCTTAATTATGACGGGTGTAAACCATGGCGGGTACTGGTATTTCGAATTCGGAATAGTTTTAGATTTTTTGGGTACAAATTTATCAAAAATATCATGTAACTTATAATAAAATAAATTAACAGCTTCATTGACGTCAGTTAGTACAAATAACTCGTCCCATTTTAATAAATATAACTCTGCGTATAAAGATTGGAAATCAACTTTACGAAAATTCCAATCCGTCGGCATAGTGTCGTCATCGCAGACCGAATAACTAGGCACACGCACCGTGCGAGCCCTCGGCGGTACCGCGCACGTACTTCGCACACTCGCTGATAGTGGCGGGTGGTAGGCATCAGCCGGGACCACAGGTACCGCGTCACCACTCACGTCAATAAATTCAACGTCCAAACTGCTCAGAACCAGATCCAACATTTTACCGAACTTTTTTTTAATACAATTATGCTGCTTTAATTTACAAAAAGATAGCAAATAATTATATTGCATAATTACATTTTCACTACACGAATTTAAATTAAAATCACCTAAAATTATAATTCCTAATTTATCATATTTTGCAACAACATTCTCTAGTAAACAAAAGGTGCTAATGTATTTGTTATCGCTCGAACTTGGGGGTATGTATACGACACAACAGATGATGTTGGTATATTTTAATGTTACGATACCAATCACCACCTCGATATCGCTCGTGTAGCCGTCTAAATCGACAACCTGCTGGACTTTGTACTGATCACGGACCGCGAGCAATACGCCACCCCAACCTGCATTGCCGGCCCGGTCCTGTCGCAACACTGTGTATCCCGGGGGAAAGAGTTCGGCATCACAAACACTACTTGTCAAAAATGTCTCGGTATTTTATATTCTCTCGCCTAGGTATTTTGTGAGAAAAACATGATAAACTCCGTTTTATCCACGTTACATTGGAGGCCCCATCTCTTGTAATAATCGATAACTTCCTCCGCAGCCCATTCTGCACGCCTTGAGGCATGATCTGGCTTCTCCGCTGCGTTGAGCATACATAGGTCATCTGCATATTGAGAGAGCATCTGACCAGCAATTCGTGGTTTTGGTAGGTTGGCAACATATAAATTGAAAAGTCCCGTACTTTTCAATTTTCTAGGATCGAACCCTGTGGAAAGCCGTGTGGTACTTCTTTATCTGTTCCTGTTGTTGTTCTAAATCTGCCTTTGGTTGTTCTTTTTGACATATAATTTTCTATTATCTTTATAAATTATCCATAGTTTTCGTAAATTAGATTCCTTTATTATATTTTTTTTTTATTATTGTTTTAAATAAACAAAGTTTATAGTTGATACCAACTATGTATGGAAGAGCGGAGTCTCCTAATACAGGCTTTATTAGCTTAAAAGGAGGCTCCAATCACTACCTAGTAATGTAAGAAAACTTGTTAAAACTAATAAACATTTTTTTCATTTTTCATTTTCATAATGTTATTTCGTGCTCTTGCTTCATACAATTTCTTTATAAGACCTTTATGATTTATGGAATCAAATGCCTTGCTGAGGTTAGTTGATATCATGGCCACACTGTGTCCTTTCTCTAGGGTGTCGGTGATGTATTTGCCAGTCCTCAATATTTGTGTTCCTGTGCCTCTTTGACGAACGAATCAGTGTTGGTGTTCGGGAATCAGTTCGTTAATTTCCGTGTTTATTCTCGAGAGAATAATGCATTCGGCCCATTTTCCCATGACGTTAAGAAGGCTTATGGTTCTATATGACTTGAGTTGTCTTTAGTTTTTTCCTGGTTTATGCAAGAAAATGCAGGTGCTTTCTTTCCATCTCTTAGGGAAGTATCCCTTGTTAATAATATAATCCATAATTTGCTTGAATTTGGCTATCATCGTGTCACCTTCTAATTTTAGAACGTCCGCTCTTATTTCGTCAGGGCCAGGTGCTTTCTGATTTCTAAACTTTCAAAGGACTGCTTTTAACTCTGCATGTGATGTCGCTTCTAATGGATGGAATGGTTTGTATTTTTCTGTATTTTCGTCTTCTTGAGCGACATCAGACATGTGAACGATTGCCGTGTTTTTATTCAGTATTTATTCAGTATTTATTTGTGTTTAGTAGACTATCGACAATTTCCAATTCTGTGTTGCAATTTTCTATACGGAGCCTTTGAGGTGGTCTTTTCATGGCTCTTTGAATACCCCACATTTTTCTTCTATTGTCTGTCTTATTTTCTAAAACTTTATTCCAAGTTTCTTCTCTATTTTCTGCAATTTTCATAGCTAGATAATGTTTTAATCCGATATATTCTGTCTTTAGTTCGTTATATCTGTTTGTGAATCTTAGACGCCATGCTATGTTCTTTGCCTTGTTTTTCTTTTCGATCAACTCTTGAATGTATTCGGGAAGATTTTCTAAGGTTTTTTTTTACTATTGATAGGCACGCGTTTGACCACTATCTCACCCGATGGCAAGCGATGATTAGGTCGAAGATGGAGCACGCTTAGACTCCCAGGTTGTAGCTATCAGGAAACACAGACTCCGGCAGGGAATTCCACTCCTTAGATGTACGCACTATGAATGTGTTCCCAAAACGTTTTGTGCGCGTGGGTGGTATGTCCACCATGTACCGGTGGCGCATCGCCGTTCGTCTTGTGGTCCTATGATGGAACGGGCTTGGTGGAATTAAATTATACAATTCCGTCGCACATTCCCCAAAATGCAACCAGTAGAAAACCGCTAGCAACTCGTCATCGATGCTCAAGACTTTGGAGCTTCGTAGCGACGAGCCTATCATTGCCGATGATCCTCTTGGCTCGTTTGTCAATTGACTCAAGGGCATCAAGCTGGTATCTGGCAGATCCGTCCCAAAGATGAGAGCAGTAAGCAGATCATTAATATGCAGCAAGAACAGTGTTGCCGAAAGCACCGACCCCTGAGGAACCCCGGCATTAATATCCAGCAGTCCAGACGAGCAGCCATCTATGACCACTCGGTTAGTTGGTTTGAGCGGTGCAAATTCATCCAACGTTTGAACTACAGCTCTTTCCAACTTTATGATTCTTTCGTCGCAGTCTGCGTCTGTTATATGAGTCTATTTTAGTTGCTAGATTTTTTTCAAACTCGTCTCGTTTCGTCATGTTTGATTTAATACTTTTAAGGTTACGACTGAGTGGTATCTCGTAGTCGTTTTCCAAGTTGACTGTGGTTAACCAAGGCATGTGGTCAGAGGCTATGGATTCTATTTGTTTGCATGATTTTATGTCCAAGTCTGAGTGGTCATATGTTGTGATTGCTATATTTAGTATATGATTGTTGCCTATGCTAGTAGGTCTTGATTGCTGACCAGAATGATTCTGCAGTTTTCGTTGTTGTGTATTTCATTTGGATGACCTAGTAGTTTCATCCTCAGGTTCATGATAAAAGCACCCTCCTCTCTTGAATAGCTCGAATTCAACAGATAATTTCGAATCACTTTGATTCGGAAATGGGACATAGATGCCTTTTATTGTGATGTATCCTCCAGTTATGTAATTGGTAAAAACTCATATGCTGCACCCCTCAATGTTTATCTCATCGTCATTGAAGGAGTTGATAATTTTGGTTTGAACCCAACTCATGCCATTTTTAAATACATAATAGTACCTAGGTGGTTGGCTTTTTGTTCATATACCATGTCGTAATTTAGTACGTTGAATTTATGGTTATCTAGATAGATTTTCGCTTCGTTTATGATGGCAATATCTATATGGTATTTCTGAATCAACTGTTTTATTTCGTTAAACTTTTTTCTCACACCCTGTGCGTTGAGTAAAATTTCTCTGAGTTCTTTAATTAGTTTTTTAAACTTTTCCATAGTTTTATTAAATATAGTATTTTCTTCTTCTTTACTTAATTTTTCACATGGCTGGCTCTGTTCGCTTTCGCTGTTGTCGATTAGACTTCTCGTTGCTTGTGCATACGAAGTACCCTTTACAACAGTCGATCTGCGTGTTGGAGATCTCGATTTCCTATTTGATACTTGTGGTGTTGGCTTAGGTTCAGATGAGATATTGATATGCTTCTCTTCCGCTTTTTCAGCCTTTTTCTTTTGTACCACTATTGCTTTTTTTTAAATTGGGCATTTCCTCTGAGTTGCGGTGTGTTGCTTCGGCTGCACGTCTTTATTGTTTGAGCGGACACTCACCGATTCATTCTGACTGTTTTTAATCAAAATGGTTGGCTCTCTTTTCGGTGCGTGACATGCACTTGTTGCGTGATTAAATTTAAAGCAATTTTTGCATTGAAGTACTCTATCCAACCCTACTTTGTATCTTTCAGGTCTTAACGTGTGTTGTAAAATAATTTATTTATCTATATAATAACTAAAATTAACAAATACACTAAACTAATAACAAACTAAAACATAGCATCAAAAAATTCGTCCTCATCGCTGTCAGCTGGTAATGTGCCCAAGAGACTGGTGGCATTGCCACGTTGAATGGCAATACTTAATCTCTGCCCAAAGTAAAAGCCAGCTCTTGGGTCACGGAAAGTGTCAACCAGCCATTCTGAATCACGAGATATTTTGACAGCATTTGTCAATCATTTTTGATGTTTTGACAACCGCCATCGCCACGCTACCCTTGATAGAATGTCATTTGTATAGACCCAAGGGAATTATCATGTGACATTTGGACAGCTTTTGTCAATCCCATGCATTTTAAAGTTTTGACAACCGCCTTTGCCACGCTATCCCTGACAGAATTTCATTTGGCTAGAGCCTCTGGTCTTGTGCTTTATCTCTGTTATACTAATTTCAGTTTACCTACGTAAAATCTAAGAGCAGTTTTAGAGGGTGGTGGAAACGCCTTTACAGCCTTAACAGTACGCTTAATGTATGTGTGTGTGTTTCATAAAAGCTAAGCCTCAGTTTTTGGATAAAAAATCATCTCCAAAATTCATTCACTATTTAAATGAAACCCGAGCTTACTGCTGTCGCATCATAAGAATTGCGATTAATTACTGACTTTTCAACTATTTCTTTCCAGAAACGAGAACACACCAAATAGCTTCTTGCAGACTGAATACGGGTCTTACCCTTGATCTACATAGGCAAGGGTAAGACCTGTATTACTGACCGTATTTACCATCTCTATACATAGTAAATAGTGAGCATTGTTGTGGGACCTGCCACACATTTCAAAACAGTGGCAACCACCAAAAAAATGCCGACGCAATGAAGCTCGACGAGTCTCGGAGAAACGATTCAACTATCTTGGATCCCGCAGCGAAATTTATCAGAAAATAATAGCGGAGAAGTAAGAAAAGATATAATTTCCACTTCCATTCTTATCGAGCAGGAGACAGAAGAGAGCTGGGTTATTAGGTACCAAGGGAAAATTATGTAACTGGGTTAAACCCAGTTCACAAGCACCACAGATTATATTATAGTAATACTAATGAGTTCTAAATTTTGAGATAACTTTTCCAGTAATAGGTATGGCAAAAATTAGTCAGTCTTATCAAGGTGTATCGTTATGGCCAGCTGGCCTGTGTGGGTTACAGAGGCAGTTGTACCATGTAAAATAGAATAGAGAAGAAGCCCCCAATACTCCTTGCTCCTCTTCTCAATTCTCCATCCCACCGACTTCGTAAGGTCCACGACTCTTGGGTATCCGTTTATACACTAAACTTCCACTTTCTTTTTTGACCTGCCTGTTAACACATTTAAAGATAAAGTTTAATCTAACCTTTTTTCGAAAGCATACTATTCTATTAATGATTATTTTTAGACGATAAGAATAGTTGGTCGCTGTGTTGAACACAAGACAATGTCATATTTATCATCTTTTTTCTCTATAAGTAATTAGCTTATGATAGGTTATTTGTGTTCATATAATATTTTTTTACATGTCTGACTTTGTTGGTCCATCCGTGTTTTACTTATTAACTTAATCTACTCGTTAAAATGCCTTATAATCAATTTTTTCAACGATTAAATGTTTATTAGTTGTACTCTACCGGCCCTAGTTTCAGTAGTCACGTGGTTCGAGTTACAGTTCTATCGTTAAATTCTACCATTGCACGTCTAGGCTAGCTAAGAAGTGATAAATAATATATATGTCGACGACCGTACAACTCTCCAGATTACATCAGTCAGGATATTGTAGCTACAGTGGGCATACTATGGGAAGTGTTGGTTATTGCGCAATAGAAACACCATTTGCTTTTAAATCAAATTATTATTCACAGTCTCAGTTACAATATTCTCACACAATAGGTACACTGAACAAGTATTCAGAACACGCGGCGGTTTCTAGACGTGTACGGCTGCACTGCTCGACCGCCACCCGTAGACTGAGCTCAGCCTCTATCGAGCACAACGTCCTAGACTCCGTCGAATGCCACCAGATGGTAGAAAGGAATGGGGTTATATCCTACAGGTGGTACTAGGACAAATAGCAGAGAAACTCAGGTAACAATAAATAGTGGACTGTATTAATTTAAAAAGAAGTTAACAAGCGATCAAACAAAATTATAGAGGTTAAAGGGAATGAGTGTGCGCTCAGTAAGACGGACGATGTCCCAGTGTCGTGGGTTGTTTGACTGCCACTTCCGAAGGTTGAGTTGCGCAGTCTTAAATGTGCTGATGACATCTTTGCCCAATGCAATAGTGCTCTCTACAGAGTCCCTTACTGACAGATAATCATCTACGTAAAAAACGTGACATATAGACTGCTGTGTACACGTGCGTGTGTGCGTTGCGTCCTTTGTCAATTGCGACAGACGTGTAATGTACGGAACAACTGCTTTCCGTAAGAAACCGTGTTCAAAGTATATGTTTTAAGTAGTAATGATGGATCAGAGTGCCATAATATTTCGCTAGCAGTTGTGACGGTTGATGCGCCGAAGACAACTCTCAGCTCTGTCGTCGTACTGGACTCTCTGACCACACCATGATGTAGAAGGTGATAGGAGTGAGTTGAAGAAGGTTGAGTGACTACGTTCATATGCTCTAACGACGAAAGCGACGTTTATTCATCATGTGACTGTTCCTAAGTTACCATAGGCTGATAAAATTTTCGTTTTTCCTAGAATTAACCTAATCGTTAATTTCGGTCCCATTCGTAAATGGGAAGGCCGCGCCCCACCCCGCGCGGCCTCGTAGAATTCGGCCCAGACTGGACTTCTCCCGCCGTTTATGAAGTGAATTCCAAAAGTATGAAATAATCCAACGCCTTATCACACTGATAGGACAGAGTATGGATTGATATACATAGTGAATAGACTTAGGAATTCATAGTTATGAAATATAATAGAAGTGGTTTTAGAAAGTAACAATTTAACAAAGGGAAAACCAATTATTATATTTTAATTAATAATAAATCATGTGAGAAACCCTTACGCTAGCGTAACTGGTTTAAGGTCAATAGTTACTCACACGATACCTCACTTCCGTACCCATGGCACTTTAGAGTAACACTTCCTTAAGTGACACAAGCGGCTTTTCAGCGGCAAAGCGTCGACAACACGTTCATATGGAACGTGGTCCCTAGCAGTCCTCTCGAACTGAAAAACGTGACGAGGCGGCATTACAGCGGCAGAGCGTCAGCATCAAGCTCATAATGGAGACTTGGTCCCTAACAGTGCATTGACTGTATAATATAGATATGTGTGGTCAACCCAACCCCAGGAAGCGCACTCCTCGTACAACAAGTACATCTGTAAGGCACAGTGTTCGTATCTGACCGAATCAGTAGTCGTATCTGACCGAATCAGTGGTCGTATCAGACCAATTCAGTGGTCGCAAGTAGAAAATATAAATTCAAGAATTAGTACAAATAGAAATAGATACTTCAATCGAGAGTTATAAACTCAAGAAGTAAATAGAGCTGAGAACTTCAACTCTATCAAAACCTATAGACAGCCCTTAAAGCGCCCACCCGTCACTACTTCCTAGTGTTTCAGCTAGAGGAGAAGAAGTAGCGGAACAAACTCCCCAGCAACACGTATCTGTCTGTTTTGTTATGAAATTATAGCTGTTAGTGTCACTGTGTATAATTAAGCACATTATCAGCCTAGGATAAGTCAGAACAATAAAGAACTCACCCCAACAGCTTCAACACACACTCACACACACACGTATTAAACACTAAATTAATCTAACTTATATTTAACTAAATAATTAATAATGGCTATCCTAAGGGTTACAACGGATCACACGTCTGCTAGTTTATCTAACACCAGCCTATAGCTTATGGCGTATCGCCATATCCGAGACCTAGCCTCCGGCCTAATTCAAACCTAACTCGATTAACTAGTACCGTTCACCCTGATGCCCTAATCCCGACTCTCGCCAACGCCTTCAGCGTCGAGCCTTGCGATTTCCAACAGATGTGGCTACCTGGTAAGACCTCAACCGAGCGCGAGTCGGTCCCGCACACGAAGGGTTCAGCACCATAAACTCTAATTTGTATTATTTGCTACTTTACCAGCAAAGTAGATACATAATCCGTGAAACCTTCAACTGTCCAGCATTGTGGCCCTTGAGACAGCGTTCACCGACCGACAGACGGACGGACGGACGGCCAAGGTCTAGTGACAGGCTACGCGCTTCACTCGCCGAGCATGGAACCCCAATATGTTTGGCGACTCACTGTCGGACCCTTTTTTGTGTAATTTCTTAATTGTTTTAAGAATTCGCTTGGGTTTTTTCTAAGGTGATTTATCGCAAACAGATGAGTGAGAGTGTTTTTAGAAATCAGATATTTACTCTCTTATTTGGTCCTGGCTATTCAAGTATAATTTATGACTCTTCTAAGTGTCTCACAAAATGTGAACCGTTTCGAAATAAAATAAATATTTTGTATTATTAGGAGTGTCATACTGTCACAATCACAAAGGAATTACCGAAAGCTTCAGGTGATTTCTTTAAGGGAATGGTGACTGCAAAACATCCATCAGCATTACGCCTAGTAGTGTTCTTAAAATTATGCTCGCAAGCTCGCTCTTCGGACGTGAAGTTGTACTTCGGTGAGACGTAATCAAGTTCCCAAAATCTTGAAAGATCCATGGGCTCTTGTATGTGTGTGGTGTGCTTGTCATGCGTGAACATGCACACTGAGTGGACTAAGTTAGGCTGAGGTATGGCGCCAGATATGAGCCATCCGAGCTTAGTCTCGAAGAGCGTCGGCATATGTCTACCTAACTGAATGCGGTTACGACCAAACACTCTCCAAAAAATGTCGGCTCCTACAAGTATGTCGACGGAGGATGGGATATTTAAAGATGGATCAGCCAGACTTATTTCTGCTGATAGTTGTAAGTCAGCTAAGTCTATGTATGGATGTGGTATGTGAGTGGTTACATTTGGCAAGACGAAGCAATTAATTTCAATGTTGTATGTACCATCACACGACTGCAAATGTAACGAATAAGATTGCGTAATGGTCGATACTTGACTGTTGATGCCTGCTACGTGTGAGATAACACTACGAATAAGTAAATGTAGTTTACCACAAAGGTCCTTGGTAATGGAATTTGCCGTGCTTCCATTCTCAAGTAAGACTCTGGCGCTGTGCGGCGTCCCGGATTGGTCCGTCCGAAAGCAACACATGATGAGATGAATAATCATGGTTAGTGCCAGCTAAAGTTATATGTTCCTTACAAGAACTGGGGTCATCCTCATGAGAATGTAACATTGTATTATGCCTAGATTTACAATATTTGCAGTGAGCAAGTGGATAAGTAGTCTCTAAGTGACCTGGACGTAAACAATTCAAACAAAGTTTAAACTCCTTTGCTTTAGATAAGCGTTCAGTGACTGCTAGTTTCTCGACTGAATAAGTAATGATTTTGTTAACACAGGGGACATGAAATATTAAATTTACCCTTACTTGTTGATACCGAAAAGCTTTTCGGTTTACTGTGTGACGAATCTGGCTTCGATTTTAAACTCTTTGCCTCCTCAAGTGTTCCTAAAAGGTTGCAACGGCTAGAAATAAATTTAGTGAAAATGTCCAAGGAAGGAAATTCAGTTAGAGAGTTCCTATGTTCCTCCCACTGTCTGCTAGTAACTGGGTCTAACTTTGATGACATCAAATGTATCACCATGGGATACCAATGTTCTACGGCAAACCCTAGCGTCGCCAACGAACGTAAATTTTTGTTGGTTTCATCAACAACTTGACGTAAACCCTGGCTACCCTCCCTTTGAAGAGGCTCCACATTAAATAATATACGGTATCCATTTTCTCAACTCTCATCTCTAATTCGACAAGCTGTTCCTCACTAAGTTGTTCGTTGTAAATTGAGTAAACTACGATTTTATTGAAGCGCGTTTCTTTGTAAGCTCTTTAATTGACATTTCCTCAGCCATGGCTAGATAAGAAGGCAAGCAGGTAGCTTTAAGCACTAAGGGAAAAAGAAAACTTAGAAGAAGACTGATTAAATAATAACTTAAAACACTATAATGTTCCAAGAGGCACCTGAGTAATAGCAATCAGCTGATTCAAGCGTTGCTATTCAAAACCGGTAGGCGGTTAGAAAAAAATTGAATTTGAATTCAAAGTGCGAAGGACAAAAAAAAAGCGGGTACTTTTAATTACTAGGTTTCAACTGTTATTATAACTAGATTAATAAGCACTTATTATTAGTTACTATATTAATGCGTGAACACTACTTTAATGGAATAAAGAGTAAGAATTGAAATAATAATGATAATGACAACACGGACAAAAATAAATGATTCTACTGAAAAAGCAAGTTATTTAATAAGTTTACGATGGGATATTAATCACTTAGATGAATACTACTGTATGATTCACTGGTCTAATGCACTATCTAATTCTTTATTGATATGAAAATGTTAGTATGAAATATGTAAATATATTAGTAAGAAAATGGAAGGATCTCACGAAATCCGTTGACTGCAAGTCCAAACTGAATGATTTCTTTCTTGAAGATTTAAGCTGGATGGCGATGTTCTTGGGCTCTGCGCGGGCTGCTACGCTGCGATGACAACTGAAGAACTTGATGTTCGCTCCAATGAAGTACGCTTCTTCACAAAGGTGCTAAAGATGTTGACCGTAGACTGGAACCAGGCACGCACGAAGGGCGAGAAGTCCTCTTGAGGTCGTAGTCCAGTTGTCCAACAGTCGTTTTCAAATTTTGAAAAAACCGCTTGTCACTCCTGGTAACTGGTCAGTTACACGTCGAAGGACCATAGAAAGGAATGGGGTTATATCCTACAGGTGGTACTAGGATAAATAGCAGAGAAACTCCGATAACAATAAATAGTGGACTGTATTAATTTAAAAAGAAGTTGACAAGCGATCAAACAAAATTATCGAGTTTAAAGGGAATGAGTGTGCGCTGAGTAAGACGGACGACGTCGCAGTGTCGTGGGTCGCCGGCCGGTGCGCGCTCGCAGCTTGAGTGCCCCCTCCGCGACCGCAGCTACCCCGCGCGGTCACCCGGCGCGTAGTGATGTTCTCAACAATGGCGTTGGTGTCCCAATTGTTCAATTGACTGACTTATTTCCGACACGGCCATCCTGCTATAACACGGCCTCGTGTGTTAACCTGCAAGCAAAACTCAACTACAGTACTCTGTTCAACTCGGCAAATCCTGACCACAATATGGCTCAGAAAAAATTACCCTCAAACATTAATTGTTTTTACAAAACATTATTTTCCAGTTAACACCACACATGAAAAAAAACACTTTGAAATCTTGTAAAACTTTGAAATCATCACCCAGGGCCATGCACATATAATCATCACCCGCCAAAGCCAAACGTACACCGCCTACCCATGGACTACTTGAGTTACCTCAAGAGACACCGATTTCTACCGAGCTACGACTACGCAATGGCTCTGGTGCGGTCGGACGGCCAATAGAGAAGCCGACTCACGTATTCTACGCCTCGGCATGCTCATTATTATCACTGTGGGCATCTTTAACTTTTACTATTAACTTCGACTGGTACATGACCCTATGATCTCCCTCAGTTTATTTCACTCAGCTACTGCAATTTGGTCCGAAAACCCGACACGTGGTCGTATTTCCGGAGGCCAAAAATAAAGCGGTTGCACAAGTTCTGCAATCGCTCGAGTTTTTTTAGGAGTACCTCTGTTGCATCTAGAAAACAGACTTCTGCATAGTCCATAAGTGGTAGAAGAATAGACTGAGCAAGACTGACCTTAGTATGAAATGGTAAGAATTTTTGGAGACGTTTAAGAGAGTGAAAAGATTAGAATACCCTCTTACTAATATACAGCGTACAGTGATTAAAGAACATTTTTTATTGCAGTTCAATCCAAATCTTCAAAAGGACAGGCGAAGAAGGGGCAGGGTATGCCAGACGCAAGCTTTGAACTGTGCTCACTCCCATAATTTCTTCTTGTTTCTCGGACCTTTCCTATATAATAAACTCAATGAAATTCTTAATATATATCCACTAACAAAACATAAATGTAAAGACACTGTAACTTCTTACTTGAAAACCCTTGACTATCAGGCAACAGAAAAACTGCTACTCCCTCTCAGATAGACTTTAGAGGATCTAAAATAAATAGTCTTCCTGTCCGCTGCTCTTACGAATTATTCCCTTAAGCCTTAAACCATAATCAACAATGCTCGCTCCATAGTCACTCTATAACTCTCACTTACCAACATTCACTTATCAACATTCACTCATCAACAATCACTCACTAACACTCTTCAACTACTTCGCTACTCTCTCTACTCGCAAACAGAAATATCCACTACGTAGGTGTATTTTTTTTATTTTTATTTTAATTTGTTTAGTTATTTTCTCTTTTTATTTTGTGTCTTATAATTTAATATGTAGTGTTTAAGTTCTCAGTACTTTTTTCTTTCTGTATAAATATTACTTGTTACTATAAAGTAGGACATAGTAGGCTAATAGCTGCGAGAGGGCCCTGGTGACTTGTAAAACAGGTTTCGTAGAGACCTATCACAGGCACCAGTCTCTCACATAGTTAAAACCATTGTTCGTGCTCCGCTGTAGCCTTAGAATTAAGTAACTTGTGAGAGAAAATAAACGATTTAAAAAAAAAAAAAAATATCAGCGTTATCACTTCCCATGAAAGGTTACTATACATGTGGACGCCCAGGTTTTTAGCGCTTTTAGAGAATAAAATGGGCACTAAGTTATATACCAACTGAAGTCTTATCATACTCCGCACATCGCTCTCCAGTACCATTTTTCGGACCTCATAAATGGGGACTCTGGTATCTACATCACTACTCATCTACTGTCAGCTCATGACAACGGTCTTGCAACTTCGTTAATAAAAAACTCTACAGTACAGATAAAGCTTTTTGACGCGGTTTATTGCAAGCCGTATTTCACCTATTTGCTATCGCAAAAGTAGAGATGAGAGATTCTCAACAACGTTTCAATACACAGAGCTATTCCTCATCGTCATGTTTCTAATTAATTGGCCACCTATTGTGGCCAATTAATTCGAAGTTTGATGAATAAAATAGTTCGATTGAAATAAGTGCTTTGGGTTTGAGTTTGATTCGGGATTATCGAGACCAAGTACCACTGAGAGTCATCAAACAAACATTAAATCGAACAATCAAAACAACAGGTATCTTATTCATAGTCAGCAGCTATCCCATAGGTCAGTAAAAAACAATTTCTACACTCGCACTTCCCCACGGGAATGCCGAGTCAACTCTCTTGACAACACTACCTAAAGCTATCGCAACGATACCCTGGTCCAGACTCTCCCGTCTATACCATCCAGGGCTACCGTTCGATACTCTGGTACAGTCACCGACCCCCTGAACTCAGAACCTGTTCACGAAAACTAAATTGATGCCAAATCATCATCTACTTCATTACTTCACAACGTCAATTGGTACTTGGCCTCGGGCAACTTCCCGACAAAGAGATTTCAAAACATACCGACCGGTCAGTAATGGCCATAGAAGCTTACATAAAGAAAATTAACTGGGCCAGACCATTTTTCAGTCTAACGTTCATGTAAAGGAGCTACGTTTATGAATTACTCTACGTTAACCTTTGAACATAAAGGTCGTCGCTTCACTGTGCTGTTTGAATGAATTAATCTTATTTTAACACCGTAGTAAAAATGGAAAACTACTTAGAAAAAGTTGTAATAGCTCAGACTTCTCTCTAGCTTTAAAGCTTTAATCCTACCCGTCGTTATGTAAAGAAATCTGTTACCGTCACGGTAATACAAAAGTTTAGGTCCAAGTTTTCATTAAAAACTTGAGAGGTGTCAAGGGACACCCTCAAGTCTCCAGGTTACATCAGTCAGGATATTGAAGCTACAGTAGACATACTATGGGAAGTGTTGGTTATTGCGCAATAGAAACACCGTTTGCTTTTAATTCTAATTATTATTTACACTCAAAGTCTCAATTACAATATTCTCACACAATAGGAACACTGAACAAGTATTCGGAACACGCGGCGGTTTCTAGACGTGTGCACGTCTGCACTGCTCGACCGCCACCAGTAAACTGAGCTTAGCCTCTGTCGAGCACAACGTCCTAGACTCCATCGAACGCCACTAGATCGCGTTGGTGTCCCGATTGTTCAATTGACTGACTTATTTCCGACATATATATATGTTTTTTTTTCTGTACACAAGTACCAGGAGACCAGAAACATTTCAAAGTACTTTTGGGCAACGCAAAAATTCACAAGTATCACGGGACCAGGAAACATGTCGAAGTAATTCCGGGGCTGAAAGTATGCATAACAAAGACTCACAAACTATCAGGATACGAGAATCATGAAGATGTATTTCTAAGGCTGAGAATATGAGACAAAGAAGTTGCGCGCCAGCTCAAAAGTATACGCGGACGGATCTAATATCCGAAGAAATGGCTTGACCGATTTTCATGAAATTTTTGTGTATATCTGGTAGATCTGAGAATAGGTCGTAGCCTGTTTTTTTATTTAATTGGCAAAATAACGTTAGCCCGGTCAGTTAGTATTTATTATAAAAAGAAGCATCTTTTTTACAATAACATTTCACCATATCATTTAAAAACAATGATGTTTTCAAGGTTTGTTTTATTTTCCAGTTCTTGTCGAAAAAAATACTTTTACAGTAAAGTAAATTGCAGCAGTAAAATAATGTAACTAGTAATGAGTCCCGTCAAAGGTATCGGTAGGGAGGCGTCTATAGTAAACAGACCCCACGCAGTCATCTTACTGAAGCTTCGGTTAACTTGTAGCACGCGCTTGCAGAGTTGTTTGATACTCTCTGTAACGATGGAATGATTCGATATTTAAGAAAATAAATCAATTTTCTAATACATCAAACGATATAATCAAACGTTGATGAAGAAAGTCGTTCTTACTTGAGCAGTTTGTATCCATCACACGCAGTATACACGCTGTCCGAACTTCCTCTACAGACATATAGAACTTCTCACATTGCCAACAAGTTATCATAGTAAGGGTTATTTTCTTTATGATGAGTAGAAATACTACAGTGCACAAAGACCATCTCACGACCTGAAATGATTTTGATGTACGTTGTCACTATGGCGTATGGTGTCGGCCGGTGTCGTAAGAGGCGACTAAGGGACTCGCCAGAAAATGGGCAGCAGCGTTTATTTTACTTTTAAATGAGCCTTTCAAGAACTTCACAAAGGAAAAAAACATATATATTTATATATACAAAGGCTGATAAACACATAACCCACCTTTGCGCCGCGCAAAACGGTACCGCTTTCGTCCTCTTTGACAATTAATTTAAGGTTTTTGAATTTGAAATAGAATTCTTTCTATGAATTAAACACGTCCACTGTTGGACATAGGCCTCCCCAACTGTCGCTACAACAACGGTTCTGTGCGTCTCGCATCTATCGGCTACCCGCGACCCTTACCAGGTCATCGGTCAACCGAGTGAGAAGCCTTCCAACGTTGCGTCCTCCAGTAGTCGGTCGCCACTCCAGAACTTTTCTGCAAAAGCTTTCTCGTAGTCCACAAACGCTAAGCAGAAGGGCAGATTATACTCTTCGGTCTTCTGCATAACCTGCCGCAGCGTTTGTATGTGGTCTACAGTGTCGAAACCTTTTCAGAATCGGGCGTGTTCGGGAGGCTAGAAGTATTTAAACCTGCGACCGCTGCGGTTCTTGATAACTCTGAAAAACAGCTTGTAGAGATGGCTCAGAAGTGAGATTGTCCTGTCATTCTTAAGCAGGGCATTGTCGCCCTACTTAAAGAAGAGCACCACCACACCTCTGCTCCATGCCTGTGGCGTTTTCCCCTCGATTATGATGGAATCGAACAGTTTCTGACGGGCCTTAAGAGGAAATGCTGGCGGCGAGACTTTGTATGTAAAAAGTCACAATGCGAGGTTTAGCTCTCGACTGTTTTCTCCTCCAATATTGCACCGATTTAAGAGATTTTTCACAAACTGAATAAGAAGGATGTATACCGTGGTGTTTTTTTTTATTAATAGTAGCCAAATTTGTACACTAGGGCTCTGTTGACAGCGATTTTTCGGTCAATTTTGAGCATTTTGTGAGAGTTCTAGTGCTTATAAGGTTAATAAATCATCAAAAAGGATCGTTCTTATTCAGTTTGTGAAATATCTTTTAAATTGGTCTAATATTGGATGAGAAAACAGTCGCGAGCGAAACCTCGAATTATGACTTTTTACATACAAAGTCTCGCCGCCAGCATTTCCTCTTAAGGCCCGGTTTTCCACCCGCGTTCACGAGTTCGTAATTCCATCCTCACCCGATGAATTGTTGTTTTAAAGCTGCTTCAGAGCCATTCATACAGGCTGACGTCCGGGTTGTCCTTGGTAACAAAAAAAAAATAAGCAAAAAAATTAGTACTCTTACTTTATTTTCGGAAAACGCAGGGCTTTTTAAATCCAGTAAGTACGCTTCCACCACCAATAAACTACGAAGAAATGTATCAATTAAGCGCCATAATATCTACAAAAAAAAAAACATTTTAGATAGTATAGTGTACTTATCACTCTTTAAATTTCTTTATCTAGGTACTCTCATCGTCTTTTGATTGTCATAAAAACTCATGCATTTTTTGGTCTCATGCTTTGTAAGTAGTTTTGTAGCTATTCAAAATTAGTTGGTATAAAAACTATTAATTAGTCTTGTAAATATAAACACATTTAGATAACTAATTATAATGGCGAGTCTGGTAGCTTGCATCTTCTTCAACATTTAACAACTGTGCAAGAATAAATAATCATCCAGCATGCAAACCAGTCCCAACAAATATTTTTTGTTAAGTTGTAAATGATGAAACATCATTTTAAAATTGTGTAAGGACTACAATGCGAAGCTGCAACCATCGACGGCTGCCGTCGACGCTTTGCCGGCTGCCACCAACGCATTGACGCCTACCGCCGACGCACGCATTGACGCCTGACACTGACGCGCTGACGCGTGCCGCCGACAGGTGACGACGCTTGCAGTTGTGACGCTTTTCCAGCTATCGCTTGCGACTCCACAATGCCTCGAGCATCAATCTCGCCTCGACTACAGTGACAATCTTCGACCACTTGTATCAAAATGTACATAGTCACATGACTTGACCAAAGTGGTACGTAAAATGTTATCAAACACCGACTTACCAATTCACGAAAGCATTTTTTATAGAGATTAAAAGATTCCAAGATATTCCGGTAGGCCACTTACAGGTTAACACAATTTTCTTGGGCTCCTTCATTTAGTTTTGTCATTTGATTTACTCATTCATCAAGATATTTTGTCAACAATGCCATGAGACATATACCATAAACTAAATTAAAATCAATTGCTAAATTTATTACAAAAAAACCTATATCTATACAGCTGTTTGATTCGATTGATGAATAATAAACTGCTACCACAAACATTGTAATACAGACTACAGCTGAAAGTGATATCCAATTCAAAATGCCATAATTTCTGACACTCTTGCTAATGTCGATGCTCCTGTGAATTTCTTGGATCCTCAAAATAAGAAAAATGTTGGAGCGGCTATGAGCGATGTTACAAATAATCAGCAGAATATGGCTGAGGAAATGTAAAGTAAAAAAAAACAATGATGTAATAAATGATGCGGTGATGACATTCGTTCGAAAATCGCCAAGTTTGTTGATTATCATACGACAGGTACAAAGAACATTGAATACCGAAACAATGAGAAACAGCAATATGTTATACTTCTTGTCACACGGAGTAATATAACAATCTCTTATTTTATATTTTGAAGAGAAGGATAACGAAAGCATAATGTTAAAAGGTTCAATTATTTTTTTAATGTCTTGGTCCAGTTTATTATTTAGTAAGAGTTTAACTTGACGATTTGAAGTTTTCCACATGATGTTGACGGATGTTATAGTAAGTACGCTATGGCTTTTAGATGACTAATACAATATTTTTCTTTCATTCCGATACGAGTAAAAATTTATTTGTTCTTATTAAGTATAACATTAATCATAGTCTACCATGAACATTAATCATTGTGTAAAATTCGGTGGGCGTATAAAAGTAGCTTTTAATTTAATAACAAGTACTACATAAAATTGGTCAAGTGCGAGTCACACTCGCATAGAAAAGGCTCAGGCAAAGAAATTTTACGTAGTTTAAAACCATCGACTCCTCCTAGGTTTTACTGCAATCTCCTATGGATTAAAAATTATATCTATATTTTTTTTAATAACTTTCATTTACCCCTCACAACCCTTTCATCCTACTAATATTATAAACTAGCACTCCGCCCGCGACTTCGTCTGCGTAGACTTTAGAGGTGGCGCGCAACTTCTTTGTCCCTTATTCTCATTCTCGGATATTCACATTCATGATTCTTTTCTGCTAGTTTGCGAGTCTTTACTGTCCGTACTTTCAGCTCCAGAACTACTTCGACATGTTTCTGGTATTCTGGTACTTGTGAATCTTTAGCGCTCATAACTCTAACCCAGAAAAAAAACTTCGATATGTTTCGGTTCTCCTGGTATTTTTAAATGTTAACCACTCACAATTCCAGCTTTGGAAATACTTTGACATGTTTCTAGTATCCTGGTACTTGTGAATCTTTTACGCTCATAATTACAGCTTGGAAAAAACCGCCATATGTTTCTGTTCTCATAGTACTTTTGAATCATTTCCACTCCAATTTCCAGCGCCTGAAACGTTAAAACATGTTTCTGTAGTGCTATTCTCTAACAACATTTTCGTATCTCGACAGTAGAATTCGAGGTGAGTTTCAAATGAAGATCTTTATGTTGTGTGCAATAAAGCTCACTTTGTGAGTTTTATCACTCAGGTGAAGCTCGATATCGAAATAGTTTCTTACAGAATAGACTAACTGGTCTCCTAGTACTTGTGAATCTTTAGCGCTTACAATTCCTGCCGAAAATATAATTTGACATGTTTTTGATCTCCTGCTATCTACGTGTGAATCTGTAGCACTCATAATGACAGCCCCGAAAATACTTCGACGTATTTCTAATCTCTTGGTACTTTTGAATCCTAACTGCTTCCAACTCCAACCCTGGAAATATTTCGACATGAATCTGGTCTCCTGGTACATATTGAATATTTTACGCTCATAATTCCTGCCCGGAAAAAATCTCCACATTTTCTGTTGTTCTGGTACTTTTGAATCCTTCCCGCTCATAATTTTTGCTCCGGAAATATTTCGACATGTTTCTGGTCTCCTGGTCCTTTTGATTTTTTTGCATTCACAATCTTAGCCACGAAAATACTTCGACATGTTTTGGTTTCCTGGTACATAATGAATCTTTAGCGCTCATAATTCCAGCCCGGAAAATACTTCAACATTTTTCTGTTTTCGTGATACCTTTGAATCCTAGCGACTCACGATTCCAGAGCCTATAGCATTTACAATTACAGCCCAGAAAAAACATCGACATACATAGTTCTACTTGACTGTTAATCAAAACAAAAAATATTCTAGCTCAAAAATACAATTTACTTGTACATGTATGTTTGTATGTTTGTGCCTCAATCAGGCAAAAATGGCTGCAGGGATTTGGATGAAATTTGGCACACATATAGTTCACATACTGGAATCAAACATAGGCTACTTTTTATCCCGGTAAAAGGCATTGCCTAATGGAGATTGAGGAGGACGTGGAAACCAAGCGCTTCTGCTGCCTTACTACTTCAAATTCACAAGTACCAGGAGAACAAAAACGTGTCGTAGTATTTCCGGGGCTGAAATTGAGAGCGCTACAGATTCACAAGTACCAGGAGAACAGAACGATGTTAAAGTATTTTTGGGCTTGAATATTTTTTGTTTTTTTTTTTTTTAACCATCGTACGTATTTGTATGTTAAATTTTTTTCCGGGTTGGAATTGTAAACGCTATAATAGATTCACATGTGACAGAAAACCAGAACCATGTCGAAGTATTTCTTTGGCTGAAATAGTGAGCGCTAAAGATTCACAAGTACCAGGAGACCATAAACATGTCGAAATATTTCCGGCGCTGGAATTGTGACCGGTTCGAATTCAAAAGTACCAGGAAACCAGAAAGATGTCGAAGTATTTTCGGGGCTAGGATTGTGAATGCTAAATATTCATAAGTATCAGACGGCCAGAAACATGTAGAAATATTTCCGTTACTAGAATTATGAGCGGAATGGATTAAAAAGTACCAGAAAATCCGAAATATGTGGACGTTTTTCCCGGGCAGGAATTATGAGCGTTAAAGATTCATTATGTACCAGGAGACCAGAAACATGTCGTAGTGTTCTCGGGGCTGAAATTGGGAGCGCTAAAGATTCACAGGTACCAGGAGAACAGAACGATGTTAAAGTATTTTGGGGCTCGAATATTTTTTGTTATTTTTTTTAACCGTCGAACAGAAATATGTGTTTTGAATTTTTTTCCGGGTAAGAATTGTAAACGCTATAAATTCACATGTGACAGGAGACCAGAATCATGTCGAAGTATTTCTTTGGCTGAAATAATGAGCGCTAAAGATTCACAAGTACCAGGAGACCATAAAAATGTCGAAATATTTCCGGCGCTTGCATTGTGACCGGTTAGAATTCAAAAGTATCAAGAGACCAGAAACATGTCGAAGTATTTTAGGGGCTAGGATTGTGAATGATAAATATTAATAAGTACCAGGAGGCCAGAAACATATCAAAATATTTCTGCGCTAGAAATATGTGTGGTAAGGATTTAAAAGTAACAAAACAACAGAAAAATGTGGAAGTTTTTCCCGGGCAGGAATTATGAGCGCTAAAGATTCATTATGTACCAGGAGATCAGAAACATGTCGAAGTATTTCCAGGGTAGGAATTGTGAGAGTAAAGGATTCAAAAGTACCAAGTGATCAGAAATATGTCGAAGTATTTTCGGGGCTGGATTCGTGAGCGGTTAGGATTGAACAACAGAACAATGTGGAGGTTTTTCCGGGCAGCAATTATGAGCGTTAAAGATTCAATATGTACCAGGAGATTAGAAATATTTCGAAGTATTTTCGGGGCTGTAATTATAAGCGCTACAGATACAAAAGTAGATACCAGGAGACCAGAAATATATTTTAATGTTTCCGGCGCTAGAATTTTGAGTAATTAGGGTTCAAAAGTATCAAAAAAACATATAGCGGCATTTCCGGGCTGTAATTATGAGCGTTAAAGATTCACAAGTACCAGGATACCAGAAACATGTCGAAGCTTGAATTATGAGTCGTTTGCATTTAAAAATACCAGGCCAACCGAAACATATCGAAGTTTCTTCTGGGCTGGAGTTATGAGCGAAAGATTTACAAGTACTAGAAACATGTCAAAGTAGTTCCGGGGCTGAAAGTACGAAGAGTAAAGACTCACAAACTATCAGAATAAAGAATCATGAAAATGAATTTCCGAGAATGAGAATATAGGACAAAGAAGTTGTGCGTCACCTCTAAAGTCAACGCAGACGAAGTCGCGGGCGAAGTGCTAGTTTATAATATTAGTAGGATGTGAAAGTTTGTATGTTTGTGCCTCAATCAGGCAAAAATGCCTGAAGGGATTTGGATGGAATTTGGCACACATATAGTTCACATACTGGAATCAAACATAGGCTACTTTTTATCCCGGTAAAAGGCATGGCCTAAAGGACATTGAGCAGGAAGTGGAAACTTAGCGCTTCTGCTGCCTTAGTACTTCAAATTCACAAGTACCAGGATAACAGAAACATGTCGTAGTATTTCCGGGGCTGAAATTGAGAACGCTAAAGATTCACTAGTACCAGGAGAACAGAACGATGTTAAAGTATTTTTGGGCTCGAATATTTTTGTTTTTGTTTAACCATCGTACAGAAATATGTATGTTAATTTTTTTCCGGGTTGGAATTGTAAACGCTATAGATTCAAATGTGACAGAAACATGTCGAAGTTTTTCTATGGCTGAAATAATGAGCGCTAAAGATTCACAAGTACCAGGAGACCATAAACATGTCGAAATATTTCGGGCGCTGGAATTGTGACCGGTTCGAATTCAAAAGTACCAGGAAACCAGTAACATGTCGAAGTATTTTCGAGGCTAGGATTGTGAATGCTAAGCATTCATAAGTATCAGATGGCCAGAAACATGTAGAAATATTTCCGGTGCTAGAATTATGAGCGGTATGGATTCAAAAGTACCAGGAAATCCGAAATATGTGGACGTTTTTCCCGGGCAGGAATTATAAGCGTTAAAGATTCATTATGTACCAGGAGACTAGAAACATGTCGTAGTGTTCCCGGGGCTGATATTGAGAGCGCTAAAGATTCACAGGTACCGGGAGAACAGAACGATGTTAAAGTATTTTTGGGTTCGAATATTTTTTGTTTTTTTTTTTTAATAGTCAAACAGAACAATGTATGTCGATGTTTTTTCCGGGCTGGAATTGTAAACGCTATAGATTCACATGTGACAGGAGACTAGAAACATGTCAAAGTATTTTTTTGGCCGAAATTGTGAGCACTAAAGATTCACAAGACTAAAGATTCACAAGTACCAGGAGACCAGAAACATGTCGAAATATTTCCAGCACTAGAATCGTGAGCGGCTAGGATTCAAAGGTATCACAAGAACAGAAAAATGTTGAAGTATTTTCTGGGCTGGAATTATGAGCGCTAAAGATTCATTATGTACCAGGAGACCAAAAACATGTCGAAGTATTTTCGTGGCTAAGATTGTGAATGCTAAAAATTCAAAAGGACCAGGAGACCAGAAACAATTCGAAATATTTCCGGAGCAAAACTTATGAGCGGTAAGGATTCAAAAGTACCAGAAAAACAGAAAAATGTGGAGGTATTTTCCGGGCAGGAATTATGAGCGTAAAAGTTTCATTATGTACCAGGAGATCTGATACATGTCGAAATGTTTCCAGGGTTGGAGTTGGGAGCAGTTAGGATTCAAAAGTACCAAGAGAATAGAAATATGTCGAAGTATTTTCGGGCTGTAATTATGAGCGCTACAGATTCACACGTAGATACCAGGAGATCAAAAACATGTCAAATTATATTTTCGGCAGGAATTGTAATCGCTAAAGATTCACAAGTACTAGGAGACCAGAAACAAGTTTTAATGTTTCAGGCGCTGGAATTTTGAGTGGTAAGGATTCAAAAGTACCACGAGAACAGAAACATATAGCGGTTTTTTCCGGGCTGTAATTATGAGCGAGAAAGATTCACAAGTACCTGGATACTAAAAACATGTCGAAGTATTTCCGAAGCTGGAATCGTGAGTGGTTAGCATTTAAAAATACCAGGAGAACCGAAACATATCGAAGTTTTTTGCTGGGCTGGAGTTATGAGCGCTAAAGATTCACAAGTACCAGAATACCAGAAACATGTCGAAGTAGTTTTGGAGCTGAAAGTACGGACAGTAAAGACTCGCAAACTAGCAGAAAAGAATCATGAAGGTGAATATCCGAGATTGAGAGTATAGGACAAAGAAGTTGCGCGCCACCTCTAAAGTCTACGCAGACGAAGTCGCGGGCGAAGTGCTAGTGATAAATATTCATAAGTTCCAGGAGGCCAGAAACATGTCAAAATATTTCTGCGCTAGAAATATGTGCGGTAAGGATTTAAAAGTAACAAAACAACAGAAAAATGTGGAAGATTTTCCCGGGCAGGAATTATAAGCGCTAAAGATTCATTATGTACCAGGAGATCAGAAACACGTCGAAGTATTTCCAGGGTTGGAATTGTGAGCGGATAGGATTCAAAGTACCAAGAGATCAGAAACATGTCGTAGTATTTTCGGGGCTGGATTCGTGAGCGGTTAGGATTGAACAACAGAACAATGTGGAGGTTTTTCCGGGCAGCAATTATGAGCGTTAAAGATTCAGTATATATTTCAGATATAGTAAAATATTTCGACATGTTTCTAGTCTCCTAGTACGAGACTAGAAACATGTCGAAATATTTTCAGGGTTCGAATTGTGAGCGGTTAGGATTTAAAAGTACCAGGAGATTAGAAATATTTCGAAGTATTTTCGGGGCTGTAATTATGAGCGCTACAGATACAAAAGTAGATACCAGGAGACCAGAAACATGTTTTAATGTTGCCGGCGCTAGAATTTTGAGTGGGTAGGAGTCAAAAGTACCAGGAAAACAAAACATATAGCGGTTTTTTCCGGGCTGTAATTATGAACAAGCCAAGCCAAGCCAAGGTTGGTCTGTGGATGGGTGACCATCTTAACATACCGAGTTTCCTCCGTGCTTCGGAAAGCACGTTAAGCCGTTGGTCCCCGCTGTCATTTATAGATCTTTGGCAGTCGTTACGGATAGTCAGAAGCCAGTAAATCTGACTCCAGTCTTGCCATGAAGTACCGTGTTACCCAGTTAATGGGTTGTGAAGGTCTGGTAGGCAGCCGCTCCACGTAAAATACAGGTATTCAGCTAAATCCGGCTTGACTGGAAGCCGACCCCAATGTAGTTGGGAAAAGGCTAGGCAGATGATGATGAATTATGAGCGTTAAAGATTCCCAAGTACCAGGATACCAGAAACATGTCGAAGTATTTCCAAATCTTGAATTATGAGTGGTTTGCATTTAAAAATACCAGGCGAACTGAAACATATCGAAGTTCTTTTGGGCTGGAGTTATGAGCGAAAGATTCACAAGTACCAGAAACATGTCAAAGTAGTTCCGGGGCTGAAAGCGTACTTTCAGCCCCGGAACTACTTTGACATATTTCTGGAGCTACTTTGACAGTAAAGACTCACAAACTATCAGAATAAAGAATCATGAAAATGAATTCCGAGAATGAAAATATGGGACAAAGAAGTTGCGCGTCACCTCTAAAATGTGCGCAAACGAAGTCGCGGGCGAAGTGCTAGTTTAATATATATCACAGTACAGTTTTAAAACTTTTTTACAAGTACTAGTTTACTCAAAATATATTTATTTATAGTCCAGGATCCATTGTCCATTTTTGCACTTGATTACTATCAAGCTAATTTTCCGTGAGTAGCTCCATTTTGATAAGAAGCACAACAGTTTTCTGTACGAAACGCTCGATTGTGGTAGCTAACAGAGGTAGCAATGATGAAATATGTCGATTTGATGATTCTTAAATATTAATTACTAGTGGACGTCACGCGGTTTCACCCGCGTATTTCCCGTTCCCGTGGGAGTACGGGGATAAAATATAGCCTATGTTACTCCCTGATAAAAAAGATATCCATTGGTGAAAGAATTTTTCAAATCGGTCAAGAAGTTTCGAAGCCTATTCATTTCAAACAAACATATCTTTCCTCTTTATAGTATTAGTGTAGACTAACTGATTTTTTTTTTTTGTTTAATCTCAAGATATTTAGATAATTCGAAAAAATATTTGTCCTAAAAAATCTATGGTTTGATCAAAGATCCCCCCCCTCC
Organism: Lacanobia wlatinum; assembly: GCA_947578705.1. Classification (NCBI taxonomy): domain Eukaryota; kingdom Metazoa; phylum Arthropoda; class Insecta; order Lepidoptera; family Noctuidae; genus Lacanobia; species Lacanobia wlatinum. The sequence goes on from OX388040.1 coordinate 6,504,110, forward strand.
TTCCAGCATGTGTCGATAACGAGGTCAACCAAAATGATTACTAACTAACTGATTTTTTTTTTACTCAGTTAATCCTACTAATTTTATAAATGGGAAAGTTTGTATGTTTGTGCCTCAATCAGGCAAAAATGGTTAAAGGGATTTCGATGAAATTTAGCACACTTATAGCTCACAACCTGAAATTAAACATAAGTTACTTTTTATCCCAGTAACTTACATGGCTTAATAGAGACAGAGGAGGAAGTGGAAATCTAGAGTTTCTGCTGCCTTAGTACTTCAGATTCAAAAGTACCAGGAAAACAGAAACATGTCGAAGTATTTTTGGGGCTGGGACTATGAGCACTAAAGATTCACAAGTACCAAGAGACCAGAAACATGTCGATGTATTTTTGGCCTTTTATTGTTAGTGCTAAAGATTCTCACCAGTTCCAAGAGACCAAAATATGTCAATGTATTTTTGAGCAAAATATTTTTTTTTTCTCGAGGAGTACAGCAGTGCGACGATTCTGTAAACATGTCGAAGTGAAGGCTCAAATCAAATCAAATCGTATATTTAAAATAAATCATTTACAGGCACTTTTGAATTGTCAAAGTCGGTCAGTCAAAAACATGAAGCTATTTGCACGTTCCAAAGCGTAGATCTCTATGGAGAAGAACGTGCAAGAAACTCCACGGACACACTTTTAAACCATGTGATGGATAATGCAAAGAACAAGAAAATATATAAACAATTCAAAATGTAGGTACAGAATAAAATAAGCCAGTGGCAGATAAGAGATGACCCGTCTCAACTGACGGCGCCCGTTCACGAACATGACGCGTGCATCAGCACAATCTAACTCAACCATTTTGAAGGGAACCAAATGATCCAAAACACGCGCCAACATCAGCAAAACATTTGTGTCAGCATGACAAGCTCTCAACTGCTACGCTCGTTCATGTCAGGCTAAGAAAAGAAAAAAAAAGAAGGCTTCTTGATTGTGTATACTTACTTTGCTAATACAATATTACAAAGAAACAATAAATTATTGATCGTGTAGGAGAACAAAAAAAGGGTAAGCATTTCTTCCAACTATCAAAAACCTAACTAGTGGACCCATGCTGCTGTGGCTGTGGAGTAGGACCGGCATTTAGCCAAGCATTTTTATCCAGGACATAATCTTCCAGTTTATAATATGCTTGTCTACATGGTGTGCGTTTTATACATGTTTTAAATTTTCTCTCGTTTAGTTCGAGAATATCAAGTGGTATTTTATTTTAAAATTTAACACAGTACCCCAAAAAAGAAGTGTGTACTTTAGCTAATCTGAATCGGGGTTGATGTAATATATCATTTTAATACTAGAAATTGTTCCGATTTCTAGTATTAAAATTATGCCTATCACTAATTTTGCTAAAAAGATGAAGATTTTTCAGAACATACATAATGTTTTCATCTATGTATTGACAAGGTACTGTCATGATGTTAATATCCTTAAACGGTTCCCTTAGGGAATCGCGCTGACGGACGTTGTAAATGGCTCTGATAGCTCATTTCTGCACAATAAATATAGACTCGATGTCTGCAGCACGTCCCCATAATAAGATACCGTAAGACATGATACTATGAAAGTAACTAAAATAGCCCATACCCCATTGTAGCCTTGAATCAAGCGTGATCCCCAAAAAAACTTTGTCTTCGACGAAATCAAGTTTCTCTCGGTTCAATACTATTTCGCAATTAATATTTTTAACGTTTGGTTATGCAAATCTGATACACTTTGTTTTTTCCCATTTAAAACTAAATTATTAGCAGTAAACCAATTTTGGACTTGCTGAAGGGCGTTATCTACATCGTCAAGACTTGTGGCACGCCTATCTATCTTAAAAATTAAGGACGTATCGTTAGCAAATAACACCATTTGAGTTTGATTTTTTAAAAGATGGGGAAGATCATTAATGTATAATAGAAAGAGACCGGACCCAATTTTGAGCCTTATGGTATGATTTTTACCCCCATTTTAACTTTCAGACCCCGTGAATTGACACCATTTATTTGAACTTGCTACTGTCTGTCATTTAAATAAGACCTCACTAAACTGAGTGCAAGTTTACCCAGTCCGTAATGTTCTAGTTTTAGGAGCAAGGTTTCGTGATTTACACAATCAAATGCCTTGGAGAGGTCACAAAAGATTCCTATGGCATCTTGCGCCTCTTGCTACGCTGTATATATGTCTTTTAACAACGTGACTCCAGTGTATTTTATTGGTGTTAAAATGATTAAGCATTTGATTGAGCATTACTTTTTCAAACACTTTGCTGAAAACCGGCAATACGGATACAGGTTTATAATTATTAGTGTCTTTATTATCACCAGATTTAAAAAGTGGTATCACCTTACTATATCCGGAAAGACCCCTTGGTGAACACATAAATTAAATATTAGTGCCAAGTATGGTGCTATGGTCTCAATTATGGACGTGCACACTTTGGTAGACATTCCCCATATGTCTTCATTCAATTTAATTTTGATTTGCCGGAAAGCTTTAATAACTGTCATAGGGTTGATATGTTTGAATTAGAATTCAACCGTACAACCTGGAATGTTTGCTCTTAACAAATCAAATGAGACCTCGGGTGAAGAATTAAAAGCTACAGTTGTTTTTGATGGCATATCACTGAAAATTTTTACAAATTCTTGAGCTACTTCTAAATTAGAGCTTATGGCACCATGCGCAGTCTCTAGTAAAAAGTCATTGTTTCGTACTTTATTTCTGTTAGTTTCATCATTGATAACTTTCCAAACTGTCTTTATTTTATTATCTGCCAATTTGATCTTGTTGCTAATATACAGGGCTTTAGCTACTTTGCAAGTATTTCTGAAAACCTTAGAATATTTGTTTACATACTTATTAAAGGATGCAGTGTTAATGAAAGACTTAAGGCCGTATAGATCATATAGTCTTTCCTTACTTATCCTAATGCCTTTAGTCGCCCAATCACTAAATATAAACTTAGGGAAAGTGTCTTTGGACTTCTTTTCAAAAGTTGCATTGAATTCTTTTAGTACCACTGAAAAGAAACCATCATAAAATTTATTCGCATCCTCAATATTATAGCCTAGAGCATTTAACTTATTTTGTAAGGTCCCAATAAATTTTGCTAGTTTGCGTTTGCATTAGCATCTGATAATCCTTCAGTGCTCACTAAAACATACAATGTCATTCATTGTTTTTTCTAAAAACATTTCAATTTCTAATATTTTGGAAGAGACACCTTGAATAGTTTGATGAAATATTTTCAAGGCATGCTGCTGACCCGCTTTCTGACATCTTGTTAACAGAGAGGAAGAAGATACCTTGGTTCTGGTAGGCATAACTATTCTGTCATTGGTATCCTCTGTTGTCTTAAGACTTAGTTTAAAAGATTATCCGGAGTTTGCCCCAAAAACTCAGTATCATCACTTGGCAGTGAATTGCAACTACTTGCGGCCCCCACGTTAAACAATGAGACTTCCATAGTGATACATGGAATCTCCTTCGTACAATTTGTAAAAGAATTTGTAGTACTACAGTTATCTAAGCTCTCCACCTGATTGTGGATTTAATTACACAAGACGTTCAAATATATTGACACGTTCAAATTGAGTCCGTGTTTTTTATTCCATTAACCGGTAAAAATGTCCAAGTTTAACGTTGAAACGGCTTTCAACGAGTTGTTAAAGAAAGTGGCAGCGTTGACGGCCAAAATCACGACACAAACAGCTGTGATTGAATCACAAAACAAGAAAATAGATGATCAACAGTAAAAGATCGAAAACTATTTCGTCACCATAACCGAACAGACGAGGGTACTTGCGGTTTTATCCGCCATAATTGAGAAGCTCAATGTTCCAATGTCTACGAATACATCAAAGAGCGAGATGGATAAACTCAGCGTAAGACCAACTACACCGCGGGTGAGCGAGGCAAGTGTTGCGACTGATGCCAAAGAACCGCAAAGAAAGGAGACGGAACGTGCGCGCCGTGCGTCAGAGCGAGCTAAGAATAAGCCTACGTCCATACCACAGAAAAACAGCGAGTGTTTATTTGAAACTCCTGAAATTGCTTTGGAGGAAGACTTCTCATCTGAAGAATGGAAAGTGGTCAATAACAAAAAGAATGCAAAGAAAGTTGTTCTTAATGCCATACAAAAAGGAGGAAATGCACACATTGCGACAATTCAAGCAATTCAGAGAAAAAGCTTTTTGCATGTATGGTACATCTAGACACATCTGAGAAGGCAATAAGTGAGCATGTGGCAGGAATCTGTGGTACTGACGATATAAAAGTCGAGAAAATAATCCCGAAAAGCAAAAGAGACTATTCGTCGTTTATGATTGGAGTCCCAGAATCACTTTTTGAGAAGGTGAACAATGTAGATAGCTGGCCACATAACGCCCAATTCAACCAATGGGTGTGGTTTCGGAAATCCCGTAAACCAACACAAGGCAACCAAAGCCAGGAATAAATGCATTCGAGTGTATTACCAGAATGTCCGTGGTTTACGAACAAAAACAAAGACTTTCTTTACAAATTTATTGGCATCCTCTTACGACCTTTTTGCCATCACTGAATCGGGCCTTAATGATTCTATCCATGATGGCGAACTTATTCCACCGGATTATAAAATACTACGGTGTGATCGAGCAGATGGACGCAAACAAGGAGGAGTGTTTTTGCAACATCACCACGGTTTGATTTAAAGTGCGTTCCAATCGCCAATGTGAACTCAGCCTTATTTGAAATTGTATGTGCTACCGTGCACCTCGGAAATAATTGTTTGTTTTTATGTTGTGTAGTTTATATTCCGCCGAAATGTGACAGTCATGAATATATGCGAGTATTTAATATTTTAGAAACTGTTTGTATAAATTATAAGAATGTATTAGTGTTGGTGGGTGATTTTAATATGCTATCTACATCAGTGGAAGTGCAAAGTTACTTGGAGTATGTAAACGCTTTCTGTGGATTTCGTCAGGTAAATAATGTTTGTAATATAAATAATCGTATTTTGGATTTAGTGTTGACTACGCTTTCGTCGAGTGAGATGGAGGTAGAACTATCAGGTGAACCGTTGGTGGATATTGACGTTCAGCTTCCTCCACTGACAGCTACAGCAAAGTTTGTAAGTCGATTCAAGGAGCCATTGACGGTACACAAACCGAGTTCGGATTGTGAAGAGGAATCCGTGTTAAATAGTAAACCGAAATGGAACTTTACCAAATGTGACTTTGCCCGATTATATCGTATTTTGCAATCAGTAGATTGGGAGGCATTGTATGAGATTTTAGATCCAGATAAGGCATTGACTTTTTTTTACAGCGTGATTAATGAAGCCATTAGTGAATGCACCCCGACGAGGATTAAAAAATGTGGAAATAAATGCAAATATATGTATCCAACACGTTATACATCTGATTTAATACGCGACATCAAAACAAAGTGGAGGTTTCATAAATTATTTAAATTGACTGGTTCCAATAGCGACTATGAGTGGTTTTCTTACTATAGAACACAAGTTAAAATTAAATTAGCGTCAGCGTATCAAAGTTACCAGCGTAGGCTACAGACTAACATTAAAAACGATCCCAAATCTTTTTGGAATTTTGTTCGAAGCAAGCGCGCTAGACGCAACAAAACTCGTCTAACAAAAGATGGCGAGGAATTGAGTGACGAAGATTGTGCGGAATGTTTGGCCTCCTACTTCCATTCGGTGTATAGCTCGGTGCAGCCGGCGCTGGACCCCGCGGAGGCAGAGCGCGCGGAGGGCGCGAGCGTGGGCGCGGCGCGCGTACACGTCGGGGAGCTCGACCTGCGCGAGCTACGTGCTGCCCTCCGCCACCTCAGGCCCAAGTATTCGGTGGGACCAGACGGGATACCACCTTATTTAGTAAAAGACTGTAGCGCTGTGTTCGAAAAGCCGTTGCTGCATATTTTAAATTTGTTTTTAAAGTTAGGTCAGTATCCCAACCGATGGAAAATCACTAGAGTGATCCCCATCCCGAAGGGAGATTCGGGAACTGATGTTAGTGCCTACCGACCAGTGTTGTGCTGTCGGCGTTTGCTAAGGTGTTTGAGTCGGTGTTGCACAAATGTATTTCCGATCAGGTTAGTTCTCGCCTGACCGACGCTTAACACGGTTTCCAGACTGGTCGAGGTACGGGGAGTAACTTGTTGTCTTTCATGACATACCTGGCGCCTGTTGTCGACGCTGGGGGGCAGGTGGACGCTGCGTACTTCGACTTTCGGAAGGCGTTCGATACCGTCGACAACGATGTGCTGTTGGCTAAGTTTGCAGCATTTGGTTTCACACCGCACCTTCTGAAATTCTTCGCGAACTACCTTGGCGATCGCCGGCAGTACGTCGAATATGGTGGATACGTCTCCAAGCCTTATTTCACGTTCTCGGGTGTGAATCAGGGTAGCAACATCGGCCCATTAGGCTTCATTGTGATGGTCAATGATCTCCCAGAAGTCGTAAAGGAGGCGAGGTGTCTGCTATTCGCAGACGACCTCAAGTTGTTCCTGTCTATAGCAGATACTTCGGACTATGAACGGCTTCAACAGGATATTGATAGGGTAGTGCAGTGGAGTGTAGATAATAAGTTAAGTTTTAATGTTTCTAAATGCGGTGTAATGAGCTACACTCGCGCGCGGGAACCTCTGCTACATCAGTATGAGATGGAAGCCGCGGTTATGTCACGAGTCACGCATGTGCGCGACCTGGGGGTGGAGATGGCTCCGGAATTAAGGTTTCGTGAGCATATCTTAAACATATGTAGCAAGTCCTTTCGTAATCTTGGATTTATACTTAGGCAGTGCAAAGACTTTCAGAATACGGCAGTGGTTAGAGTCATGTACAATGCACTGGTACGGAGCTGTCTTGAAACGAGTGCTATTGTTTGGAACCCCCATGAGGCTAAGTACAGTGTTATGGTAGAAAGAATCCGAAACAAATTCACTCGTTTTTCGTTTAACAAACAGTACGGCGTCTATCCCTTCTTCCCGCTCATGTACCCGAGTCTTTTCGTAATAGGAATGGTAGGGTACAGCAGGCTGGCAGTGTGGAGGGACGTCGCTCTGTGTAGCTTCGTGTTTCGGGTACTGCGCGGCTGGCTTCACCACCCCGATCTGTTGGCGGAGCTGGGGTTGCGCGCGCCGGCCGGCTGTGGTGGCGCACGTCGCCCCACGCCTACGCTAGTGGAGCTACGCTACAGGACTAACCTTAACAAGTTTGCCCCCTTATCACGCGCCATAAGATTATTAAACATTATTTCAGAAGAAGTAGATATTTTTCACTGCAGCCTTACGAAATTCACAGGAGTAGCACAGAAAAATTACAAACTTATCTAACATTTTCAATGCACATTGAAAATGTTAGATAAGTTTGTAATTTTTATGGAACTTTAATTTTTTAATTTTATTCTAATTTAATCGATTTTTAACTGTTTTTTATTTAATTTCTAATTGTATTTTACCTATAATTTTAATTGCATTTAGTTTTTATTTTATTCTTATTGTTTTCAATTGTATTTTTATTGGTGTTGAATTTGTAATTTCTTTTTTAATTGTATATTTTTTATTCTAATTGTATTTTTATTGAATGTTTAAGTGTATTTCTAATTTAATTGTAATTGTTTTTGTTTTATTCTTTTTAAATTGCATTCTCTATTGTATTTAAATCGAAATTGTGGTAGTAACACCGGATTGGCGTAACAGCTGTTAAGGTGTTATTTACATCATTTTAAATAAATAAATAAAGACTTCGACATACTACGTATGTCTGAGTTGTTATAATAAGCTAATAGCCTTGTGTGCCAATCTCAAGCTGATGAATTTGAGTTAAATCCTGTTCAGAATCAATTAATTCTTGTTCAATGACACAGTCTTGAGACAAAATCTGTACCTGGGACGGGACCACCGTTGCCTCAGGCTGGACGGCATCAAGAATTGATATGGTCTGGCAAGTGCACTGACACATAACTAACTCATTTGCAGCAAGAATATGTTCTTTTATTTGATTCTGAGATTGAATATATTTACAGTTGAGTGAACTCAATGAAGCCACGAGTACCTGTATTTCAGACTGTAAGTGCTGTGTATCAATTTCATATATTTTTATGCTATCCTTAAGTTTAATTTGATAATTATTTAATTTACTAATAAGTTCAACACGTTCTTTCCTGAGTGGAATAGTCTTGGAAAAGTGTTTATACTGCTCCTTGTATCTATAAATTTTTTTGATAACAGGAGACCAGAATCGGCGCTAGAATTATGAGCGGTATGGATTCAAAAGTACCAGGACAACAGCGAGTAACAGGAGACCAGACACAGATCAGATTTTTTTTTTTTAAATTTTGAGCGCTAAAGGTTCAAAAGTAACAGGAGACCAGAAACATGTAAAAGTATTTCCGGGGCTGAATTTGTGAGCGCTAAAGATTCACAAGTACCTGGAGAGCAGAAACATGTCATTGTATTTTTGAACAATTTTTTTTTTAAACTGGATCCCAGGAACAGGTCAAAGTATTTCTTTGGCTGAAATTGTGAGCGCTTAAGATTCACAAGTACCAAGAGACCAGAAACATGTCAAAATATTTTTGGGATTTTTTTTTTAAGTATGCGATATTAATTTATGACTCCTCCCGCTCTGGGTGAAGTAGAAGGGATTGTCAGACTCTTACTGACTAAAACCCATCCGTGTTCCTCCTAATTCCCTTTGTGTTCCAGGACCGCGGTGACTCTTTCAAACAAATTCCGCAACACCGGCAGGCACTGGCCCTGTCGAGCCCCGTCTTCTATTCTGACAGCTCTTTGAGACACGCGTGGAACACATCGCTCCGTCGACCCGGGCCTGGTTCTGATCGGACGGCGAGCCACCCAATGCTCGCCGTCCGCATGCCGGCAACGGTGGCCGGGAATCACCCTGCAACTCCCGACGCCCGGGGCGTCTTCTCCTGTTGGCTGGGGCGTGAGATTTCGCTCTCTCTCACGCGTTCGGCCTTCCCCTTCGCTAGCTAACATTACTGCTTCGCAGAAAGAGGTGGCCGCTTCCCATGCCGTATCGCTCCAGACCATAGATTAAACCAGAGCAGGACTCGAGAGATCGCCACCGCCGATCGCGTAGATGAGGACACGGCGGTGCTTCGCCCAAGCAGGGCAGACCTCCACCGTATGCTCCACTGTGTTCTCCGGGCGATCCTCACAGTAAAGTATTTTTGTGCTAGAATTATTGTGAACGCTAAAGATTCACAAGAGCCAGGAGACCATAAAGATGTCGAAGTATTTTTAGGCCAAAATTGTGAGCGGTAAAGACTCTCAAGTAACAGGAGACCAGAAAGCATGTCTAAATATTTTGGAGGCTGGAATTTTGAGAGTTAAAGATTCATAAGTACCAGAAGACCAGGAAATACGTCAAAATAGTCCCAGGGCTGAAATCACGAACAACAAAGACTCACAAACTATGAGAATACCAGAATAATGAAGATTTATTAACGAGGATGAGAAAATGCGACAAAGAAATCAGGATAAAGAATCATAAAGATGAATTTCCGAGACTGAGAATATGGGACAAAGAAGTTGCGCGCCACCTCTAAAGTCTACGCAGACGAAGTCGCGGGCGAAGTGCTAGTATTTATATAATTTAACAGTCTTATTGTCCTTCAAATTGCGTGGTACGTTATCCCGGACCTACGCTCAGAAATTGTTAATACCACAAGACCATTTTTAGGGTTCCGTAGCCAAATAGCAACAAACGGAACCCTTATGGATTCTTCATGTCTGTCTGTCTGTCCGTCTATGTCACAGCCACTTTTTTCCGAAACTATAAGAACTATACTGTTGAAACTTGGTAAGTAGATGTATTCTGTGAACCGCATTAAGATTATCACACAAAAATAGAAAAACATATTTGGGGTTTCCCCATACTTAGAACTGAAACTCAATATTTTTTTCATCAAACCCATACGTGTCGGGTATCTATGGATAGATCTTCAAAAATGATGTTGAGGTTTTTAATATATTTTTTTACTAAACTGAATAGTTTGCGCGAGAGACACTTCCAAAGTGGTAAAATGTGTCCCCCCCCCTGTAACTTCTAAAATAAGAAAATGATAAAACTAAAAAAAATATATAATAATAATAATAATATAATGCTCGTTTGGCATCTCAATTCCAGTCTGCCTTAGAGTCAGGGTCGCTGCCCCCAGTTCCTAACTACTGGAATAACCCACCTGCTTCATAAATCAGGTAGTACCGCGGAACCTAAAAATTATAGGCCGATCACGTGTTTACCGACGGTCTATAAAGTTCTTACATCCATTTTGAGAGCAAAGATTAACCATCATATTGATAGTAATTCAATAATGTCTGCCTCTCAGAATGGATGCAGGAACGGGTCCCGCGGTACTAAGGAGCTGCTCCTCATCGACATTGCCATTAGCCAACAGGTTCGTCGTTCCCGAAGGGATCTGTCGACATGCTGGATAGACTATAAGAAGGCCTACGACTCGGTGCCACATACATGGCTCATGAGGGTGCTGGAGCTGTATAAAGTTGATGCAGTTCTACGCGCCTTCCTGATGTCATGTATGGGGCAGTGGAGTACCGTCCTTCACTATCCAGGATGTCGACAGACCCAGGCGAACAGCGACCCGATAAGGATCGAGCGTGGCATATTTCAGGGCGACAGTCTGAGTCCACTGTGGTTTTGTCTGGCCCTCAACCCCCTCAGTACATTGCTGGAGGGTTCAGGCCAAGGCTACCGGTTGAGAAGAGGTGGTCAGGTCATATCGCATCTCCTTTACATGGATGATTTGAAACTCTTTGCTCCTAACAACTTGCAACTGATGAAGCTACTGAAGGTAACAGAAACCTTCAGTAACGCTATCAGGATGGAATTTGGTTTGGAAAAATGTGCGGTCATGCATGTAAAGCGAGGGGAGATTATGGAATCCGTGGGAACCCAACTCTCGGATTCCATACACCTTAGGTCCCTCTCCTCAACCGAAACTTACAAGTATTTGGGTATGTCGGAAGCGTTAGGCATCAATGCTCTTGATATGAAACAATCGTTGAAGGAGCGCTTCTTTGGCCGCCTGAACAAAGTACTTAACAGTCTTTTATCAGGCGGAAACAAGGTGCGCGCCTTCAATGGTTGGGTCATGCCGGTATTGATGTACTCTTTCGGCATACTCAAATGGACTCAGACGGAACTTGACGCCCTGGATAGGAAGGTACGCTCACTGCTTACCGCAAATCGGATGCATCACCCACGGTCATCGGTGATGAGGCTGTATATCCCGCGGAAGTGCGGGGGTCGTGGCTTCTTAAATGCTAAGACCCTGCACAACCGCGAGGTATGCAGCCTTAGGGAATACTTCCTTGTGGCCGACGTGGGTATGCATCAAGATGTGGTAGTGGTGGACAAAGGCCTCACCGCGCTCTCCTTGGCTAACGAGAACTGGCGCAAACCTGTGGTATTAGATACTAACGACCGCAGGGAGGTATGGCAGAGCAAAGAGCTTCACGGACGCTTTTATCGGGTCCTACATGGGCCCGATGTAGACTTCTTCGCGTCCGTAGCCTGGCTGCGTTTTGGTAACCTCTTTGGGGAAACCGAAGGTTTTGTCTGTGCGATTATGGACGAAGTTATGATGACGAACAACTACCGGAAATACATTGTGAAGGATGGTACGGTTGACATATGTCGGGCATGTCACCGACCTGGGGAATCCATCCGCCACATTATTTCTGGTTGTTCTAGTCTGGCTAACGGAGACTATTTGCACAGGCACAACCTTGTAGCCAGGGTTGTCCACCAGCAACTTGCTCTTAAATACAATCTTGTGGAATCGGAAGTACCGTACTATAGGTATGTGCCCGACCCAGTTCTTGAAAATGGCAATTGCACGTTGTATTGGGATCGGTCTATCATCACTGACAGGACTATTGTTGCCAATAAGCCTGACATAGTGGTGATAGACCGACTAGAACGTCGCGCAATGATTGTTGATATAACAGTCCCTCATGACGAGAACCTCGTGAAGGCTGAGAAACATAAAAAAACTAAGTACCTTGACTTGGCTCGCGAGGTTGTCGACATGTGGGATGTGAACACAGCAGTCATTGTGCCAATAGTCGTGACGGCCAATGGCGTAATTGCCAAGAGCCTCGACCAACATCTACGGAGGCTCTCGTTGGGCAGCTGGATCAAGGGCTTGATCCAGAAAGCAGTACTCCTGGACACGGCGCGCATCGTTAGAAGGTTCCTCTCTCAGGAGCCCTGACCACCGGTAGCTTAGACCCTGTTCCCGATACCGGTGGGCTACTATTTTTTATATTTTTAAACGTTTTTTTTATTTTTTATAGAAATATTTAAAAATGTAAAATTTATAGGAATATTAATTGAATAAAGGATAATAATAATAATAATAATTTATTTACTTCAGATATCAATTATCCATATTTAAAATTCTCACACGTCAACTTAACACTGAAATCAAATTAAATTAACTAAATAAAATTGTATAAAATTAATTTCATCATTAAAATAAAATCAGAACGAAATTAAAATTAAATCAAAATCAAAAATTAAATTAAAATAAAAATTGCAATAAAAATTAAATTAAAATCAAATTAAGCATTAAATCAAAATAAAATATCATTATAACACACATTAAAGTATATAATAAGCGCAGGCGCTGGCATGCAGTTGCAGCCACCTCCGCAAGAAAGGCGAATCCCACCGCTCGGATAACACACTCAGGATCCCGTTCGAGCTGTCGCGGCCGCGGCGCAAAAGCGACGCACTTCTTTTTCTAATAATACTGTAGAAATCATCAGTTCTGGCCTCAGCGAACATTGCTGATGCACTACAAAAACGCGGCCGCCCCAACAGAATCCTGAACGCGTTATTGTACTGGACACGTAACGCGCTGTACGCCCGCTGAGTGTAGTTGGTCCACAGGCTGCACGTAAAAATAAAACCCAATCCTAAACCGCAATTTACTTTTCATTCAATCAACTCAAACATATATAAAAAAAAAAAAAATTTCATAAACATAAACCTTATGCATAAACCGTGAACCATTATTTTCTAATAATAAATCTGTAATAGGTGCCTGAGTAAAGAATAATTAAAAAGTTACAACAAACTACAAGAACTTTTATATTATGTTACTTGCTGCTACGGAACCCTGAATGGGTGAGTCCGACTCGCACTTGGCCGCTTTTTCTCATTACTAACTATAGGACAAAAATATTTCATAATAGGTTAGTGTAATCTCTGCCCAAATGAAACAATGTCCTACAAGAAAACAGGTATGTACCACTAGTCCGACAAGAATTGTCATTTTTTCGTTTTCCTATTTGTAACATAAGATACAGTAAAAAAATCTTTTTAAAAATTAAAATAACTTTATTTTTTAGTAAACTAGGTACAAAAATTTGTGTTTAATTATATAAAAAAAAAAAAATCGTCATCAGATTAATCATCATAATCTTCGCTACTAACATCGCTGTCATCTTCATCTATTTCATTTTCCTCACTCGTGATATCTGACTCTGTAATAACATCCAAAAATTATATAATAATGAATAATCAATCAATAAATAACAATAGTATTAATTGGGGACCTTGTACGTCAGAAGATAATTCTTCAAAAGATGGACTTTTGGGCCCATCAAACCAATAATATTCATATTTGCCATCAATTATTGTCCATCCAAAATTTTCTGGCAATTTATCCCTGGGGCACCGCATGTGTGCATTACACCATACATTGCAGATGAATACAGTTCTTTTAATTTGTTGCAACAATTCTTGTTTTGTTGGTGGCAAACTGGAAGGATCATATCCTACGACTTTTTGTTTTGAAATTTCTTCATTTTCATTTTTTGATTTATACCCGTTTTCAAATAACTCATACCGTCCTTTGTTGATATAATTTTTTGTTTTTTAATGAGTACATTATGCATACACACTCTTCAATAATTTGAACTACCTCATTGGATGTTGTTAATGCTGTATTTTCAATTCGTAAGAGTTGAATGAAAGCCGCTTGAAAATTTTAATTTTTCTATAAAATACTGAAAGGTCTCTTTTTTTCTTTACGAAAGAAAGCAGGATTGTAATCATTCCCTGTAAAAATATAGCATATGGCGAGTGAACAGGATAATTGAAATCTCCAAGCTTCGCATAAATTGCATTTATGTTTAAGTACATTTCTTTTTACTTGTGCTTAAATTTATTATTATTTGAATATGATCGTTTAAATGCTTAAAATTTGCCAACATTATTATTGGTATATCAGAATCTGTACAATGTATCTAAACACGATAGTTATTATTAAATTAACAAATGTGATATACAATTTTGGTATCAGCTTCTTCATGATAACAAGAGAGGTTATGGTCATGACTCTTTTTATTTTATTTTCACTAGACACCTCATAAGTGTAACATTGATCATTATTAAGTTTAATAGTCTTTCCTGTGATCAATGTAATAAATTCGTCCCTTGTCCAATCTTCAATTGAAAATTCTACAAATATTTCTTTAAAGTTGTTGCTTTCAATAATTTGCAGAAATCTGCAGAATGATTATTTCTTTACGTATTACGTCATACTGTGTGTTCTCTTCACTTCTCAGATCATGTTCAAAATCTTGAATACTGGGTTTTTTGTACTTGTCAAATATAACATGTAATTCTTTTCTATTATATGTAAGTACTTTTAACATATGCATCGAGATTTTACCATATTTGTTTGGAAGGTTCTTCAACGTATGTAATAAATAAAATAAATCAACTTAGTGAATGTCTGCTTCTGGAGGATTTACTATTTCAGTTTGATATTCTATTAATTCATTAATAACCACAGATTTGGGAGTCTTGCAAATTGTTCCATTAGTATGACAGAGTGAAAATGGAATAGAAGCTAGAGGATAATTTATTCTTTATCTAAATCAATTTTATTTTCTAGTGATGCATAAAGTAGACGGCCAAAAACATCTCTTTGCATCTCGATTCTCTTTTCCATTAATTTTGACTTTTTGTGTATTCTTGTACTCAAAATTAATTATTTTATTTTTGGTAATGGCTTTATCAAACTTATCTGGTGTTATTCGAGTCTTAGCAATGAAATTCTTATGTTGTTTTTCGCTCTCAATTTCAACTGATGATAAAAAATTATATATTTCATCGTTCAGATGATCTTCTGACAGTTCTAATGCAAAAGGGTTAGTATACTGCTTTATTAGTTGCATTAGTACTTGTAAGTTTTAGGTAGATTTATCATTTGTTGACTTCTTTAAATCTATCGTAATATCATCTGTTGATTTCATATTGCAAAATTCCATCACTTTAGATATATTTTTGTCTTGCAGAGAACAAAAAACTCAGTAATATTTTTTTGAGAATCATCAGATCGACCTATTTTATCATTGCTCCCTCTGTTAGCTACCACAATCGAGAATTTTCGCACAGGAAATTGTTGGCGTCTCATCGAAACGAAGCTATTCACGAAAATTTTGCTTAATAGTAATTATGTTTACATCAAGGATCTGTACTACTACTTTTGAGCGTAGGACCGGGATAACGTACCACGCAATTTGTAGGACAATATGACTATTAAATTATATAAATACTAACGAAGTAAAAAAAAAATCATTTATGATGACCTCGTTATCGATACATGTTGGAAGGAGGGGACTCTTTGATCAAACCATAGATTTTGTAGGACAAATATTTTTTCGGATAATGTAGATAATTATCTTGAGATATAACAAAAAAATAATTCATTTATTAATAAATATTTGAGAATCATCAAATCGACATATTTTATCCTTGCTACCTCTGTTAGCTACCACAATTGAGAGTTTCGTACAGAAAATTGTTGGGCGTCTCATTAAAATGAAGCTACTCACGGAAAATTAGCTTGATAGTAATCAAGTGCAAAAATGGAACATGGATCCTGGACTATTATGTGATTTGTTCGTTTTTGGATCACAGAAGTTCATACGTGTAAACTCGTAAAATTTAAATTACAGTTGTTTCGGAGGAAATGACAAACAGACAGTCAGATACACGAGTGGTCCTATAAGCATTCCGTCTTTTACGGTTGTGTTCGGAAAACACAAAAGGCACGTAAACAACCAACTTTTACCATAGACGGAAGTTCAGGACTGCCGCTTGCGAGCTGACGCAGCACACAAGTCATGTAAGACTTTAGAACGCCTATAATATGTATTTGAATGCGCTTATGGAATTTGTGTCAGTATCCTCTGACCATTGAGAGTTAGTTTGCCTGCGGATGCAAAATCAGGATATTATTATCTCGGAAAATATGATCACCAAAGGATATTGCTATGCTCCCATACATCGTTTGCCTAAAACTCCGAAATGCTTTCGGATTTTGCGGTTATAATTAGGCCAATAGAAACATACCAAATAGAGTAAGACTACTCTATGCCACATATTCTGTTAATGAATAAATAAGAGAGGTCTTACAGCTCTGGGATCTCAGTCTAAAAGTGTTATCCGCAAATTGCCAAAGTGTCATAATTATCTATCAATTCATCGACTTTTAGTGTCGATGTTGCTCGTTTAACACAGCGCTTTCAATTGCTTTATTCTTTTTGTAACTAAAAATCTTACTCATAGATCAAGCGCTGAGAGTGCTTTGTTTCAATTTGACGTCTTCAATAGGCAAATATAGTAAATAAAGGCGTCGGGGACCAAGTAGGACCGAAGTGAATGACTTTTTTTAAATGTTTTTTAAAAAAGTCATTCACTTCGGTTTTTAATTTACAATTTTCTTTGAACAAATGTCTAAAATTTCAACTTTTAAAAATAAGAGGAAGTGGTTCTAATTCAGCATGTAAGACCAACATAAACATTTTTTGTTGCTTAAGTGCTAATTATGAAAAATTTGTAGGAACAAAAATACATTGACAATGCTAAACACAGACGTAACTTTAAAAATTCAAAGACAGATTTACAGCACTGCAAACTGAAGCAGTACAATAATGTAACTAGTCAGTAGCCTCATCAAAGGTATCGGTAGAGAGGCGTCTATAGTAAACAGACCACACGCAGTCATCTTACTGAAGGTCCGGTTAACTTGTAGCACGCGCTTGCAGAGATGTTTCATACTCTCTGTAACGATATAAGGGATCGATGTTTAGAGAAATTTAAAATTATTTGCGTATGAATTAATCGTAGATGACAAGAGTCGATCTTACTTGAACAGTTTGTATCCGTAACACGTAGTATACAGGTTGTTCCAGCTTTATCCAAAGACATATAGAAATTCTCACATTGCCAACAAGTTATCATTATCAGTGCCATATTCTTTATGATGACCAAAAATACTACAGCCCACAAACACCACCTGGCAACCTGAAAAGATTTTACTGTACCTACGTACTTTCTATATAAACCTGTGCGACTTCAATAAAATTTTGTATGACACGACATACTATATCGAGGGGTGAAAGGCTATTTGTTTGAAGCGATATTTTGGGCGATATTGAGTTATATACATATTCGGATTCAGCGTTTCTGCTTCAGATGGGCCGAGTTTCATACAATTTTGAGCACATTTTTGGCGCTTAAGACTATGCAATTTTAGTACATCATTTTCAAACATGATGTATGATCCGACATCACATTTGCCATATTTTTCTAGAATTTCATTTAAGCTGTTCACAAAAATATAGAATCGGAGCTTAAGCCGTTATTATCATCCAAATATTTCAGATGAATGGCAGATAAAGCGTTTTTCGAACTTTGTATGAAAAGTCCTTTCATCCATTTTGCTTTCCACTACTAGCACTATGCAATGTCGCTTCAACCAATTTGCCGTCAGCTAAATACAATAAGACACGTCGGTTCAACTCGTTTCGGCTGCTACTGTTTTACACTCTGTTTGGAGCTTCAAACAATGTTTCTTTTTAATAGTAATGAAGTGTGTAAATGTACTTAGGAAGTAACCTACATGTATAGAGAATGAGAAATAAACGCTTACAGCTATGTTCTATTAAGCTTCATACTTCATTGTGACCCACCCTGCCAGTACCCATGAATTATGGAGCTCAATAAATTAGAATAGAAAGGATTTTATCAAGAACTATGTTTCATTAAATTCTTTTGAAACATGAGACATCAAACACTCAATAATTCAATTCAATTTGTTTATTAATTCAGACTAATAATGTCCATAATTGTTAGTAACAGAGGTCTTAAAACTATGTTAGTCAATACTAAAAATTAAATAGAAACAATTAACACAAATCAATCAATAAAATTAAATTCAAAATAATAAAATTAATAATGTCCAAAATAAAAATGTCAAAAAGTAAAAAAAAATACGTTCAGATAATAAATGTCAACAAATAAAATAATTTGTTGACATTTATTAAACATACATACAATTGTCATCTCGTCACATGAAGCTGCATAAATCTCCCCAGAACTGCAGACTCGTCCTCTCAGAAATCGTCCCTAGGATTCTGTTGGCGCTCCCCCGAATCCGACGCATCAGAGAAGCTGTTCTCTTATGCATAACGGCATAAAAGTCATTGACTCTTGCGTCAGCAAACATGCCCGACGCGCTGCAGAATCGAGGGAGCCTCACTAGAATCCTAAAGGCGTTATTGTATTGTATGCGAAGAGC
Source organism: Lacanobia wlatinum (assembly GCA_947578705.1). Classification (NCBI taxonomy): domain Eukaryota; kingdom Metazoa; phylum Arthropoda; class Insecta; order Lepidoptera; family Noctuidae; genus Lacanobia; species Lacanobia wlatinum. Next base: position 6,522,801 of record OX388040.1, read on the forward strand.
GTTGTAGGCCCGCTGTGTGTAGTTGAACCATAAAGCGCTGGCGTAATAGTTTTGGCAGTAGGCTCTGAATAGGGTTACTTTTACGTCTACTGTACACCTTGCGAATCTATAGACTAACATATTAGCACGCACCGACAACGCTCTTCGCTCCCGCTCGATATCTGCATCATCTTGCAGGGTCTCCGTCACAATGTACCCCAAGTACCTTAACTGCGAAACACGATCCAAAGGTACACCGTTCAAATAGACAGGTGGTATATGTTCCGGTTGTTTATTGCTACCTCTAATGACCATACACACACTCTTCCTCTCGTTGTACCTCAGACCGTGATCCACAGCATACGACTCACAAATTTTTAGGAGTTTTCTTAAACCACTGAGCGATGGGCTCATCAACACCATTTCTCTGCGTAACTGATGTTATTAACACAGACATTTTCTATATGACAACCGACATGACTGTTACTAAGCCCATCGATCAGTTGATTGACGTACAGGTTAAATAGTCTTGGAGAGGACAGACCTCCCTGTCTCACACCACACTCCAGTGCATACTCATCCGACAAAAAAAACTAAACACTGGAAAAATAAACTAAAAGCCATAGACGGATCAATATTATCAGCATGCTATGCCCTCAGGACGTTCAGGTTCAAAATGTCCAACGGTTTCAAAACGTCCAATTCTCAAAATGTCCAATTCACAAAACGTCCAATTTCCAAAATGTCCAATTCTTAAAATGTCCAATTCTCAAAACGTCCAATTCCCAAAATGTCCAACTCCCAAAATGTCCAATATTTGAGAATGTGGTAAATTTTCTTCAATAACTCATCAAAGCGCTTTTTTAATACTTACGTCAAACAATAAATTCAAAATACTGAAAGAATCAAAATATGTTTTATTTATAAGTAACAAATTAAAGCCTACGAGAAGAACTTAGCATAAATTTTTTAAAATCAGTTTACTATGCACTGGAAGAGTCAAGATTGAGATATAGTATTCAGCAATGGGGAAATAGTTACAAGTATAATTCTGATAGAGCTTTTGTGCTACAAAAGAGGGCAATCAGAACAATAGTTCGTATTCCCCAAATCGAGTCCTGTCGGAAACATTTCCAAAGCCTATCAATACTGACAGTACCAAGCCTTTACATACTTACAGTCTTGACTAGCCTAGCAAAACAAATAAGTGATTATGAAACGCAAGACGAAAGACTTAAAAGGGAAAGCACAAGAAACCAATATTTGAAGCATAAAGTGAATTCCAAATTAAATATTGTAACACATAGTGTACAGTATCAAGCAGTAAAATTATTTAATTGCTTGCCTAAAGAAATAAAACAAGTGTTGTATAAATTCACCTTAATTAAAAATAAACTTAAAAACTTCTTACTGGAAAAAGGTTTCTATTGTGTGGATGAGTTCATGACTCAACATAATAAATATCACTGATTCTTTGTTTCTGTTTTCATTATTTGTGTTTGATTTTTGATTATGATTTTTAAAATTATTATGGGACATTTTTGATTATTGTATTGTTTTGTGTGACATGTTTTTTTTTCTCATTATACATATTTTTGACGTTTTAATGAATTTGTGTTTGACATGAATTAATGTTTTAATTGATTTTATGTATTAATTTTTGGCTCCAAACTAATTTAAATTGTAAATGATTCTATTTCTGTTGACATTTTTAATTAATTATTTTCTTTATTGTTTTTTTACATTAATTTAATTGAGAGGATGATTTTCTTTTTTCAATGTTTAAGTTAATCGATTTCATCTTTTTTAATTGTTTGCTAAACTGTTTTTCTGTTCTTTTTTTTGTAACACATTCAGACACAATGTAATTTGTTATTGGATTAAATAAATGAAATGACAAAACAATCCCCCACTTAACGAAATTCTTCTGGTTTTTGTACCAGAAGCGCAAGATGTTAATGAGTTCGGTGGGAGCCCCCACCTCACAAAGCTTTGTCCAGAGCCTGCAGTAGTCCACTAAGTCAAAGGCCTTCGATAGGTCGAGAAAGCAAGCATAGATAGGTGTCTTTCTCCTTACATAATAATTGACAGTATGTTTCAATGTCAAGATCGCACTTTCAGTCGACAGTGTCTCACGGAAACCAAACTGCGCGTCATTAAGCTGAATGTGCTTGCTGAGTTGAACATCAAGTAAACCATCAAAGACCTTTGCAATTACAGTCGCTAGGGAAATTGGCCTATATTTGCTTTTATTTGTGACGTCTCCAGTGACATTTTTCGGTATCGGCAGAACAACAGTTTCCAACAGTTTAGCCGGTAGGTACAAGTATAAGAATGTCTATCGTTGTTTCAGTCAACTTGCCTGTATCGTAAAAAAACCCAATTGGTAGTTAAACAAAATATCTTATTCCTATAATAATTGAGTAACGTCGAGTCAATCATTTTGCGTTCTCCTGCATAAGCATTGTAAGGTCACTTAAACCGTTTTGCCTGCTGCTGATTTGTGACAATGTCGGAAGTTGAATCATTTTTCTTTACTCTAAAAATAAGGCGATACAGATCATTTTGTATTAAGCGACATTTATCTTGGAACTCATAACTATTATTTTATTGAAAATGATACCAAAACATTATTGGTTTTTTTTTTCGATAAACATACCCGATCCCCATTAAAGTAACGATCTTTTTCCAAATTTTGAATCTTTAAATGGCTCTCCAGTAAAGTTCATAAAATGTCTCTAAAACAAATAGCCTTTCACCCCTCGATATATGAAATAAGAGATGAATAAATTAGAAAAAAGAAAAGATTTAACTCTCACATACAGTAACGTTAAGATTTTGAGATAGCAATCATAATTTCAATACAGAAATAAATGCAAAAATAGTAATCTTACTTCATTTTCGGACATTGCTGGGTTTCGCAAATACAGTATGTGGGCTTCCACTACAATTAAATTACGAAGAAATGAGACTCCTATTTGCCATAATATCTACAAAAAAATACTTATATTTAGAGGATACAGTAAACTTATCCCGCAGTAACTAACAAATATAAAAGTGATTCTGAAATAAAAGTTTATTTATTTATTTATTCATTTACGTTATGGAAGTACACACGTGAATTGTGTGTGTTTGGCCGCAGATACCTGTATAATACTACTTCTTCGAAAATCAAAAAGGGTGCACGAAAATTGGCATGACTATAAAACTTAATTTTATTTTTAAGCAAAGCTATACATAACATTCAATCAAACAGTGACTTACTAATTCACGAAAACATTGCACATACAGTTTGAAAGCTTCAAAGATATTTTTGTAAACCACAAACATTTTATCAAAATATTCTTCGTCACCTTCATTTTGTTGGAAAAGTAGTTGGTTTACCCATTCATTGAGATATTTCGTTAACAATGACATGAGACTGATACTATAAACTTAATTAAAATCATATGCCAAGTTTATTATTGTGTAAATTATATCCACAACGATGAAATCGACGAATAAGTAATAAATTGTTGTCACAAATATTGTAATACAGACTACGGCTAAAAGTGATATCCAATTCAGAATAATATAATTTCTGACACTCTTACAAATGTCGATGCTCCTGTGAATTTCTTGGATCCTCAAAATTAGTAAAATGTTGCAGCGGCTATGAACGATGTTACAAAGAGTCAGCAGAATATGACTAAAGCAATCAAAAATAAAAAAAAGTAAGAGCATAACAAATAATACAGTGATGAAATTCATTCCTAAATCACCATGTTTGTTCGTTATCACATGACACACACAAAGTACATTGAATACTGAAACGAGGAGTAACAGCAATATGATATACTTCTTGTCACATGTAGTGATATAACTATCTCTTATTTTATATTTTGAAGAGAAGGATAAAGAGAGCATAATGTTGAAAGGTTGCACTTTCTTTTGAATGTCTTGGTCTAGTCTATTATTTAACAACAGTTTAACTGGCCTTGCTGAGGTGTCCCACATGATGTTGATGGATGTTATAGTAAGATAGTAAGTATGCTATGGCTGTTAGATAACTATGAAACTAGTTTTCTTTAATCCGATACGAGCAAAACAATAAAAAATATTTGTTATTAAGCATCGTAAATCACGAACATTAATCATTGTGTCAAATTAGGTGGGTTTATAAAATTTTCTTTTAATTAAATAAAAAGTACTAAATGAAACTGGTCAAGTGCGAGTCACATTCGCGTAGAAAAGGCTGCAAACGAATCTCAGATTTGTAAAATGTTACTTAGTTTAAAACCATTGACTTCTAGTTTTTCCTATAATCTATCGGTAAAAAAATATGTCCGTATTTTCTTTATTTGAATCCCTCAGAATAAGCCCTTGATATACTTTGTCCTCCAAAGTGTCACAGATACTGAAAATATATTTATTTACGTGATTTGTCTGTTTTTGGATCACAAAAGTGCACATGTGTATACTCGTTAAATATCAGGTCTAGTTGTTTCGGAGGAAATTGGCTATAACAGATGGACAGTCAGATACACAAATGATCCTATAAGGGTTACGTCTTTAACGAACTTTTATTTTACCTTTAAAGCTTGTACCATAGATTTTAGGGCGAGTCTAAGCGGCAGTCCTGACCTTCCGTCTATAATATGGCATAGACGGAAGTTCAGGACTGCCGCTTGCAAGCTGACGCAGCACACAAGTCATGGCAGACTTACGAGAACGGGCTATATTATGTTATTGAATGCGTTAGTAAAATTTTATGTCAGTACCCTCTGACCATTGAGGTGCTAGTTTGCCTGCGGATGCTTTATAGATGCTAGATCAGGACATTATAACCTTCGAAACTATGATCACAAAAGGATATTGCTATGCGTCCATACATTTATTTTCTGTGTTCTAAGTAATGCATATATTCGATTAAAACTAATTTCAAATCACGGACACTTCTAAGAATCGTAAAAAATCCAAAATACTTCCGAATTTTGAGGTTATAATTAGACCAATAAGAACATACCAAATGGACTAAGACTACTCCTTTCCCCATATTTTGTTAGTGAATAAATAAGAGAGGTCTAGCAGCTCTGGGATCCCAGTCTAAAATAATTGTTATCCGCAAATTGCCTAAGTGTCTTATCTATCAATTCATCGACTGTTAGCTTCGATGTTGCTCGTTTCACACTGCGCTTTCAATCGCTCTATTCTTTTTGTAACTTAAAATCTTACTCATAGATCATGCGCTGAGAGTGCTTTTTTTCAATTTCGTTTTCAATAGGCAAATACAGAAAATAAAGGCGACGAGGACCAAATAATATCGAAGTGAATTACTTTTTAGAAAGTTTTCGTAATTATGAAGGGTCCGTTTTTTTTTTTTTTTCTATGGCTTCGCACAGTTTGTGCATTTAGCCAATGACACGTTTGGTTTACTTGATTTGAAGATAATAAAGTTAGGGAAACGAAATAATAAATAATACTAAATTAATTTATCGGAATTTGGAATAGGACGGATATATATAGGATCAGGTGTTTTTTTTTTAAATGTATGATGAACAAAATACAATGACGAATAATTATAACTTAATATTATTGAAGGTGATGAATGAGACTATACATTTATATACAGGAAAACTATTTGTACAAAGTAAAGAAAGTATTGAGGTAGGAAAAGGAATATCAAGGAATAAGAGGTTACTGAAGAAGGAAGAACGGTCGTATAAGGGACAGGAGAAAAACATGTGATTTAAGTCGCCTACATCTGTGCCACACAAGCAAATAGGGTCGTCGATAATATGGAATTTGGCAAGATGGGCTGGAGAACAAACGTGACCCAGTCTCATCCTTATTAAAACAGATGTCTCCATCTTGCCAAGTTTTGCCCGGCAAAACCATGGTTTTTCTGGAATCTCGGGTTGGATAAGGGAAAAATAATGTCCCTTTGATCTGCTACTAACATCCCAAGCTACTTTCCAGGTATCCCGAAGAAATCTCATAGGCATCTTAACGAGGTCATAGATAAAAATTTTGAATGGGACTAAGTCCCCGCAATACACCGCATCACCTGCCAGAGCGTCAGCCACTTCATTACCATGGATTCCAGCGTGGGCCGGAATCCATACAAATTGTAGTGTGTTACCCTCAGTGATCATTCTGAACGCTAATTCTCTTATTAGATAAATTAAAGAAAGCTGAGACTTGGCTTCGTAAGGGGATTTATTGATAGCTAGAAGAGCGCTTCGAGAGTCGGTAAAAATTATAGCTTTTTTGAGCTTAAAAACACGAATATATTCTATGGCTTTTAAAATGCCGAAGCATTCACCTGTAAAAACGGAAGTCTCCGGAGGTAGTTTGATTTTTTGTACGATATTGTATTGAGAATGGTATGTACCTATCCCAACACAACTCGTCGGAGTACGTTTGGCAGCATCAGTAAAAATATGGTGGTATTCTAAATGTTCAGACAGAAAATGGTTAAAATTTAAATGGCAATTCGGATCTGATTTACTCACACAGTCGTAAGTTATGATGGGACTGAACTGTAAACTCTCATAACTACTGCTAAATATTGGGAGTTTATTGGAACGGTGAATAGGCGAAGAAATTGAAAGGATTTTTTATAGCTGACAACTAAACAAGGAGCATGTTTATGGGACCAATAATCTGAAGATTCCATCTGCAACATTAAAGAGTCCAGTTTGGGAATGAGAGGATGAGTTGAGGGCTGAAGAATCCGGAACACGTATTTGTCAGATAGGAATTGTCTTCTAATATATAAGGGGGCTTCCCCGCATTCGACTTGGAGTGCATTAATGGGACTAGACTTCATAGCACCCGAAATAATGCGTAAAGCTTTAGACTGGATGCGATCCAATTTTTTAAAAGCCATAACACTGCCAGGTTCCAGAACGAACAATCCATAATCTAAAGTACTTCTGATGATTGCGTTATAAATAAGTTTTAAAGAAAAGGGATGGGCACCCCACCACATACCTGAGAGGCAACGAAGCATGTTTAAGTGATTTTCACATTTGTTAACAATATAATCGCAATGGGGAACACTGCTTAATTTAGAGTCCAATATTACACCTAGATATTTGAATTTATCTTTTACTGGAATAGGTATTCCTTTATAAATCAGATGTACTAATGGAATATTCTTTTTCCGGGTGAATAAAACAGCCGCACTTTTAGAAGTGGATAAATCCAAGCCATTTAAATGTAGCCATGACTCTAATATTAACAAAGCAGAATTGACATTAAAGCTAGCTTGCTCAACAGAGTGACTTGACGAGTACAATAACAAATCATCGGCGTATTGAAGAACCATAACATGGTTTGTTAAGGATGAGTCCATATCAAAAGTGTAAATGTTGTATAGAAGGAGACTGAGCACAGAACCCTGAGGGAGACCTCTCCATACAAGGCGAGATACGTCATGATCTCCTATTAGCATGTTAACAGAGCGTGCAGTCAGGATATTAATAATGAAATTCGACAAATTCGATGGAATCCGTAAGGCTTTTAATTTATTTTGTAAAATTGATAATACATCATTATCATAAGCCGCATTAATATCAAGAAAAACAGCTACCGTGGATTGGTTTTTAGAGAAGGATAACCGAATATCAGATGTTAAAATACTTAAACAGTCAATGGTACTTTTACCTTTTCTAAAGCCATATTGTGATTCCGCCAAAAGGCCCTTACTTTCAACATACCATTCTAGGCGGTTTTTAATTAAGTGTTCCGCTATTTTCATTAAAATTGAAGACAAAACTATGGGGCGATATGAAGAAGCATCAGATGGAGTTTTATTTGGTTTAAGGAATGGCAACACCATTTGACGTTTCCATTCATCAGGGATGTGTCCAGTAATCATAACAGAGTTAACAAGCATTAAATAATAACTGAGAACGTCGTCGTTTAAATTAGCAAAAAAGGAATACGGAATGCCGTCAATGCCGGGTGCGGAGTCCTTAGTTTTATAAATAACACACTTTAATTCAGTTAGAGTGAATGGCAGCTCTAGCGCAGAAGTGTCATGGTTACTAGATACTAGAGGCGAATTAAGTTCAATAGTCTCAGGCACCCAAGGAGGAGCCAATTTATCTAAGAAGTCACTGGCTAAAGAATCAGGAATAGGAGCAGGGTTATTGTAAATGGACCTGAATCTACGAATATTACGCCAGACGATCGTAGGGTGAGTATTCGGTGAAATTGATGAGCAAAAGTTACGCCAAGATTCAAATTTTTTCTTCTTGAAAAGTTTACTGGTTTCATTAATTAGGTTAGTAACGATTTCAAAATTGTCATCAGACATATCCAGGTTATAATTGTGTTCCGCCTCTTTACGTTTCTTAATCAATTCTGTGCACTCAGAGTCCCACCATGGAGGTGAAGGGATTGTACTAATATTTTTATTTTTTACAGGAAAAACTTCATCTGCCGCTGTGATTAATATGTGTACTAAAGCACAAATGTTTTCATTGCCATCAGATATGACAGGCAAGGAGCAAAGCTTACTGTCAACAATGTCTCTAAATTTATCCCAGTCATTGTTATTTCTATTTGGTAGTTTGTGCTTTAAATTTGATTTCCTTAGTGGTGCTTTTGGTTTGGAAAGAGGATATGTAATAACTATGGGAAAATGGTCACTACCATAAGTAATTGTTAAAGTATGCCAGGTTAATGATGAGGCTAAGCTTGGAGAGCAGATGGAAAGGTCAATTGCACTTTGGTTTTGATTGGGAGCACACCGACGTGTGGCTTCTCCTGAGTTCAAGATGCATAAGTTGTGTAAGTCTATTATATCAAGTAATTCATCCCCATAACTGTTGGATGTTGAACAACCCCATGACTGGTGATGGCAGTTAAAGTCTCCCAATATCAAGAATGGCTTTGGTAGCAAAGAAAAGAGGTCATTCACCTCTTGAAGAACAGAAGAGGAAGGGTGAGGAATGTAAATAGAAACAAGACAAGTATTATACACTTTAATAGCTACAATCGAAATTTCCTCACTATGAGGTGGTAATGTAACAGAAGAGAAAGGGATAGAATTCTTAATAAGTATAGCTACTCCGCCATACCCATCAGATCTATCCTCTCTAATGGTTGAATAACCATTAATTTTAAAAATATGAAATGATTTAAGCCAAGTCTCTGCTAAAGCCAAGACAAATGGCTCATATTTGTTTACTAGATGAATGACATCATTCTTTTTGTTTATTAGACTGTGACAGTTCCACTGGATTATTTTGGACGAGTCCATTATGAATGGGTTGAGGGAAATTGAAAGATTGGGCAACGTTGGACGGTGACATGTTGAACTGGGACAGAAGGTTGTGTAAAGCAGAAAGAAGATTGTTTATGGAAAAATTTGTGTCATTTGTTTCATTATTACCATTATTACTCAGACCACAGCCATTTGAAGGCTGAGGTATGGCAAAATCTCTAACAATAGTGTTGTGGGCTTCTTTATTATATCCCTGCACATGTTTTGGAGGTGAGCGTGGTTTCAGGAAGACAGTCTTTTTATAACTATTGGTAGGATTAGAGGATGAAATTAGTGGGTTATCTACAAATTTTTGGGAAGGAGAGGATAAAAGATTATCAGCATATGATTTAGTCACTGGGGGATGTACTTTAGCCGCTTCGGCATAGGAAACTGAACTCTGTGCCATGTATTTTTTTATTGATTTTTGCCTAGAGAATTCTGGGCAAGATTTATTAATTGCAAAGTGAAAGCCAGAGCAAAGACAGCAAGAGGCAGCTTCTTCTTCTTTTTCACAACTGTCACCAGAGTGGCTTTGGCCACATTTATAGCAGCGAGGTTTGGACCTGCACTGAATTTTTGTGTGACCAAACCTACAACAATTGAAGCACTGTATGGTAGGCATAATATATAAATCTACAGGTAAAGCATTGTAGCACATGAAGATTCGTTTTGGTAAGATTTGTCCATCAAAAGTTACGACTATCGTTTGAGATGGTTTCCAGGTGGTTGTTCCATCAACTGTGGTTTTAAAATTCAGTCTTCGGATTTTTAATATTGGACCGCACCCAATTGGTACTGATATATTATCCATAACTTCCTCGGGAGACCATTCAGCAGGAACACCACGAACTAAACCCATTCGTGTAACATTAAATGTGGGTATAAAAGCTTTATAGTTAAATTTTTTAAGGCTCTCATGTTCAATAAAAGAATTTGCGTCTAGATGATTACAGAAAGAGAGAGAAATTTTATTTCGTCCAATTTTTTTGACGCTTCCGTTTATAATATTTTTGAAGGCGTTATGCTTCAAGAATTTTCCAAAAGTGATGGGGTGCAGTGTCGTACCTTCGTCAGGAGAAGAAAATGTCTTTTGAACATGAATAAAAAAAGGCGCGCTATCTGACTTTTCGTAATTTGTTCTGCCAATCTGTGTTTGTTTTTTCAATCTGAATGGCGGGAACCAAAGAAGGAGTCGGGATATGAGGTGCAGGTTGAGTAGGCATAGTAATTTTAGTAGGCATGGAGGATTCAGTAACTTTTGAGTCATTGCAGCTACAACCGGAAGATTCAGATCCAAGATTTTTGCGGGTACGGCGACGTTTATTGCAATGTTTGCACAGATGTTGACGCGTTCTTTTTAGATTACGGGCCGACGATGACCCATCGGTATCCATTCCAGATTCGTTAGAGTGAATTGTAACAAAAACGCCTGCCGGGGGAACGAGGTCCCCCGGGTCGGGCGGGTCGTTCATACTTACCTACTAAGTAAAAATTATATATGTAACTTACCACTACCGGAGAATATGTATACACTAAACTAAATTAAGATTATGAATAAAAGAATATACAGCACTAAAACTATAGCTACCGATCCTATATTATACACGTTTTAATTTTTTATAACTACGGTCAGAAAATTCGCGTCCGCCAATTTGGAAGTTTCCCGCGCTTTTTTAGGGGTCCGTTTTAATGTAATAATTAAAATTATAAAAAAACTAAGAATTATGGAAAAGGTTTCATACATGTTCATTCGTAGGCCACTTTTTACAATGCCATTTGAACAAATGTGTAAAATTTAAACTTTTTAAAATAAGAAGACGTGGTTCTAATTCAGCATATAAGACCAAAACATACATTTGTAGTTACTTAAGTGCTTGTAATGAAAAGTTTGTAGTAACAAAAATACATTCATAATGCTGAAGACTGACGTATTGTTACCGATTTACAGCACCGCAAACTGAAGCAGTACAATAATGTAACTAGTCAGTAGTCCCATCAAAGGTATCGGTAGAGAGGCGTCTATAGTAAACAGACCCCACGCAGTCATCTTACTGAAGGTCCGTTTAGCTTGTAGCACGCGCTTGCAGAGATGTTTCACACTCTCTGTAACGATATAAGGGATCTCAGTTTAAAGAAATTTATTTATTATTATTAATCGTAGATGATAAAAGTCGTACTAACTTGAACAGTGTGTATCCGTAACACGCATTATACAGGCTGTCCTAGCTTTCTCCACAGACACATAGAAATTCTCACATTGCCAACAAGTCATCGTTATCAGTGTCATATACTTTATGATGTTCAGAGATGCCATAGCGCACAAACACCACCTGGCAACCTGAAAAGATTTTACTGTACCTACTTATATTATTAATAAACCTATGCCCGCGACTTCGATTAAATTTTGTATGAAACGACATACTATTATATGAAAAAAGAGATGGATCAATTAGAAACAAGTGCGAGTCGGACTCGCGTGCAAAGGGTTCCGAACGAATTTTTTTTTTTAACACGTTATTTTAACACTACAGACTTCTAATAGGTTTTCCTGTAATTTTTAGGTAAAGATCTATTATCTCCATTTTTTTCAAAATTTTAGGCTTAGTAGTTTCGGAGATAAGGGGGGGAATGGTCATTTTTCGTCTAATTTCTTGAATAACTTCAAAACTACTTATTTTAAAATTATGAAAAAAATATAATTTCAACCCTCACAGTAAGCCCTTTCATTTGATATGTCACACGATATTGTTCAAAAAACTTTTTTTTTAATTTTCTAGTTTGACCCCCAAAAGTGACCCACATACTAAAAATTTAATGACTTACGTAACGCGTCCGTATTTGGGTCATAGAAGTCCATATGTATACCAAATTTTAACAGAATCGGTCCAGTGGATCCGGAGTAAACTGGCTGTGACAGACGGACAGACAGACAGACAGACACCCGAGTGATCCTATAAGGGTTCCTTTTTTTTTCGGAACCCTAAAAAGAAAAGATTTTACCCTCACATACAATAACGATAAGATTTGGAGATGACAATCATCATTTCAATACAGAAATAAATGCAAAAGTAGTAATCTTACTTCATTTTCGATCGTTCCTGGGTTTCGCAAATCCAGTATGTGTGCTTCCACCATAAATAAACTACGAAGAAATGAGACCACTATTTGCCATAATATCTAAAAAAAGAACTTATGTTTATACGATATAGTAAGTATACTGTATCATCACACATCACATTGTAACAAACATGGAAGTGATTCTGAAATAAATGTTATTTATTAATTTTCTTTATAGAAGTATACTCGTGAATTTTGTGTCTTTGGCTGCAGATACCTGTTTTACTACTTACTTCTTCGAAATTCGAAAAGGGTGCACAAAAATTGGAATGACTATAAAACTGAATTTTATTTTTAACCAAACCTATTGATAACATTTAGTCAAACAGCGACTTACCAATTCACGAAAACATTTTACATACAGTTTGAAAGCTTCAAAGATATTTTTGTGAACCACAAACATTTTATCACAATATTCTTCGTTACTTTCATTTTGTTGGAAAAGTAGTTGGTTTACCCATTCATTGAGATATTTCGTTAACAATGACATGAGACTTATACTATAAACTAAATTAAAATCATATCCTAAGTTTATTATTGTGAAAATTATATCCACAAAGATGAAGTCGACGAATAAGTAATAAGATATTATCAAAAATACTGTAACACAGACTACGGCTATAAGTGATATCCAATTCAGAATAATATAGTTTCTGACATTCTTGCTAATGTCGATGCTCCTATGAATTTCTTGGATCCTCAAAATTAGCAAAAAGTTGCATCGGCTATGAACGATATTACAAAAAGTCAGCAGAATATGGCTGAAGCAATTCAAAATTAAAAAAAGGATGAAAATAATAAACAATGGGGTGATGTCACTCGTTCTAAGTATCACATGACAGTTACAAAGTAAATTGAATACTGAGACAATGAAAAACAGCAAAATGTTGTACTTCTTTTCACACGGAGTGATATAACTATCTCTTATTTTATATTTTGAAGAGAAGGATAAAGAAAGCATAATGTTGAAAGGTTGCACTATCTTTTGAATGTCTTGGTCCAGTCTATTATTTAGTAACAATTTATCTTGACGATTTGAGGTGCACATGATGTTGATGGACGTTGTAGTAAGTGCGCTATGGCTGTTAGATGACTAATAAACTAGATTTCTTTAATCCAATACCAGTATAAATAAAATTATATTTGTTCTTATTAAACATAATATTAAGCATCGTTAATCATGAACATCGTCATCGTCAATCATCACTGTGTCAAATTAGGTGGGTCTGGGAAATAGAACAGAATAGAATAAAATACTCTTTATTACATGTACACCACATAAGTTACAGAAAAGATTGATGAGAAACATTACATAGGGTGACACAAAGGGCGGCCTTTTCACTAAAAGCGATCTTTTCAAGACAACCATTGGATGGATTCTAAAGAGAAAAAGGAGAGATAGTGCTGTAGGTAGTCTTTGGTGTACTATGTATACAAAGATCAATACACACTAAATATATAAATTTATACAATTATAATTATGAAACAATAGTAGAAAACTCTCGTAAAAACGCTATAAAGAGAGAGAGAGTGGTCCTTGACCAAAGTATTAAAAATGGACACAGATTGAGCACGTCTTATCGACACGGGTAAGGCATTCCATAATCTCATCGCTTGAATCGTCAAAAATTTATCGTAGAAGCTAGTGGAATGATTTCTAGTCTCAAGTTTTTCGATGACCTCAGATATCTATTATGTGTCACGAAGGAACTTGAATCGTTCTTTAAGGTAAGAGGGGTTTGTAGGATTGAACAAAATACTCTAGAGCAGAAATAAAAAATAAGAATCCCGGCGAAGACGTGTGGGAAGCCACATGAATTTTGTCCGAAATTCAGAAATGTGATAATATTTGCGTAAGCCAAATATAAATCTTATGCAAAGGTTTTGAAGACGCTCAAGTTTATCTAGTTGTGCTTGAGTGAGATCAAGATAACTGACATCAGCATAGTCAAGAAAGAATGGGAAGCAGAAGGGACTGTGTAAGCGCAGTTTTAGCGGTAGTGGGAAGGAAGTTTCACAATCGTCTAAGAGCTGGCAGATGCAACGATTTTGCGGCTTACGTACTGGAGCTGTGGACCCCAAGACAGATGTTTATCGATCCAAACCCCAAGATTCTTAACTTTCACACTTATAGGAATTGTAGTTCCAATAAACTGAACCTGGGGAAGTTGTGACCAATTTACTTTCGGAAACATCCTAGAGCTACCTACAACAATGACTTGAGTCTTTGATGGATTAACACGCATCCCATTGGCCTCACTCCACTCACTAATTGTAGCCAAATCCTTGTTAATTTCATCAACTAAGTTTGCAAGGTCAGCTTGCTTGTAGATTTGTAAATCGTCTGCATAAAGGCGGTAGGACGAGACAAGGTTTTCGAAGGTAGCGTTTATTAATATTGCGAAGAGTAAAGGAGATAAAACGCCACCCTGAGGTATACCGGCAGTTGTGTAACACCAGGAAGAGTTTGATTCTTCTACGCATATACGTTTCCGGCGGCCATACAGGTAACTACGAAACCAGTAAATCACCGTCGGAGATATGTTAAGCGAGCGAATCATGCCAAGCAAGATATCGAAATCGATATATTGAAAGCATTACTAAAATCTAGCAAGCAAAGAACCATCAGATTTCCGCGTTCCATGCCTAAACATATATCATCGGTGACGTTCACTAATGCTGAAGTGATGCTATGACCGGGACAAGATCCGGATTGATAAGGATTCAGCAGACTATTCTTACAAAGAAAATCATTGAGCTGATTGTGGACAAGTCGTTCGAGGACTTTGGATAGGAAAGGCAAGATGGAAATAGGGCGGTATTCGGAAAAGGAAATTACCTTACCGTAGGATTTACCTTTTTGGGTAAAGGAGTGACTTTGGCGTCTTTCCAAGTTGATGGAAAGGCCCCATGGGATATTGAGTAGTTAAGGATAAAGCGTACGATAGGAAGGAATTCGTCGAGGACAGGCAGTATCATCTTTCGATTGATACAATCACTGCCAATTGCGTTAGACGTGATTGAAACTATGCTCTTCTTAACATCACAATCAGAGAAATAACTAAAAATAAATGAGAAATAATCCGGAGCTGGTAGGTTTTAAATGTAGTTCAGTGTTGTTGCTATCAAGGTTCTATTACATGAGAACGAAGACGAGAAGTGTTGATTCAGTTGATCAATATCAAGGTCTTTAGGAATAGGATCTTGGCGAGGTTTCCCAATTCTTACGGATTGAACAAATTTTCAGACTTTAGCTAGGTCTCCGTTTTCAACTGAGGCATGGATATGACTTCGTTGAGCATATCTACCCCTTATTGCAGCGATTTCTAGCATTTAAAAGAAAGTTTCTCCTAGTTCGACGACGAGGAACGACATTTAAATTTTGATTTTTGAGAGCAAAAATAAGTGTATTTAAGTTAATTTGTAAATCTCATTTTAAGTGAACTATGTTCTTATGAGAAATAAAGTTCTTTAAACCTATTTTGTAGCAGCTTTCCTGTTAATTACGTCTTTATTCTCGCTTGTTAGCCATGGTGCCGGTAGATGTTTCATTTTAATTGCACGTACGGGAGCTTGAACATCATACAGCTGCACAAGGTTATCCGTCAACAGGTTCACTTTATCGTCAATTGACGCAGCGCTGAACAGAGGTGCCCAGTCAATGTTGCTGGCATCTCTTGGGAGATCATCGGCATTCATTCCACTAAAATTTCGCTGCAGGAGAATTTTAGGTTTTGCCTTAGGAGGCCGAATTTTGTACGAGAGGAAAATAAGATCGTGATAGGAAAACATATCAGCTGGGTATTGACCTTGATTTCCAACATGTTGAGAAGAGGAACAATAATAAAGTCTAAAAGTGAAGGATTAAAATTTGAAAAATGGTGTGTGGCACTTAAGGGAAGAATATATAGAAGATACGTTCAAAGAGTGAAGTGCTGATGGAAGAGAAAGGGAGCCGGAATCGTTCTTCAATAAGCACTTGTATTGAAGTCCCCCATGATGATTGTATGATTGTAAGAGGGCATTAGGTTTTCTAGGATGTGTTCAAAAGAGGAAAAGAAATTTATACGAGACGATAAACGCCTAGAAGGATTTTTGTAAGGTTGGGTTGACATATCAATTCGATATATAATTAAAAAAAGGAATATGCGGTCGAAGGTATATGGCAACACCACCCCCACCGCCACGCGCGCGGTCGTTTCTTATTAGTTGAAAACCCAGCAAGGAATTACTTATTTTCTTACAAAATACGTCCACCTAGGGCCAAAGCCAAAATTCTCTTGCAACGCAATTTTGGTGGTATGAACGTGGAAAGTCTTCGTGAGGATGCCAGCAATATAGACTGGTCTTCCTTATTTGCTTCTACTTCAGTCGATGAGCAAGTGAGATTTTTCACGGATAAGCTAATTGAGTTCTACAATCGTCACGCTCCTATGCGTACAGTTAAGATGAGACATTTATCGGGCCATGGCTGACGGATGAAATAAAAAAAAATATGTCGAAGAAAACTGCGGCTAAGTCCAAATTTAAGCGTCGCCCTATTGACGCTAACAGGGAAAGATATGTCTCAATTCGTAATCACTGCAATAAGGTGTGTAGGAATGCTAATCGCCATCACATTCATGATTCTGTCCAAAATGGGGACGCATCCAAAGTTTGGAAATTTTATAGGTAATTTTTTTTATTTGATTTTTTCGGAATCATTTTATTGCTTCGTCCAATTTCGATAGGACAATAAAGTTGAATACGATGAATCGCCTTTCATCATTTCCGACTCCCGGTTATTCTCCATTTGTTTTTGTTCAATTTTCCGAATGTGATGTTAAGAAATGTTATTGTCAATCACTTCAAATGCAGTAGGAAGTGACTGTATCAGCCGGAAAATGTTACTCCCAGTGCTAGACTTAATCCTTCCCGTCATCTGCCACATCCTCAATTTTTCTGCATCGAGCGGTGTTTTTCCATGCTCATGGAAAGATGCTCAAATAATTCTATCTCTGTCTTGCCGTTCCTGTCCAAAGTCCTTGAAAGGTTAATCCACAATAAGCACTTTCCTCTCCAGAAATAATCTTCTTAACCCCTTCCAGTCCGGCTTCCGTCCTGGTCATAGTACAACTACAGCACTTCTTAATATTCCGGAGGATATAAGGTCAGCCATGGAAATGGGTAACTTAATGGTTTTGGCTCTACTGGATTTCAGTAATGCGTTCAATACTGTGGATTACGATGTTCTGCTTGGCATTCTTAGCTCTCTTAACATATCTCCATCGGTAAGTGACTGGTTTCGTAGTTACCTATTCGGTCGACGGCAACGTATTTGCATAGGGGAGACCTTGTCTTCCTGGTGTAGTACTACTGCTGGGGTACCACAGGGTGACGTTTTGTCTCCTTTTCTTTTCGCAGTGTTTATTAACTCTATCTCCAACGAATTAACTTCCTAACTAACCTTTATGCAGATGATCTTCAGATTTACACACTCTTGGAAGTCTGTCTGAGGCTATCTTGACCCTAAACCGTGATCTGGCCCGTATATGCGACTGAAGCAAGAGGTACGGACTTACGGTGAACCCCATAAAGACTCAGGTTTTAGTGGTGGGCAGTTTAGGACGGTCTCAAGAATTGACTGGACGACTTTACCCCAAGTTACTTTTGACAACTCTCTTATTCCTTTTAGTGAGAAAGTAAAGAATTTGGGGATTTTTATTGACAAGAACTTCTCTCGGACGGCCCAGCTACAGGAAGTAAGCCGCGAGCTATTCGCATCTGCCGCATCTTTAAGGAGATTTCGTAATTTTCTACCGACTGCCACCAAGATTGCGCTTGCGCAAACTCTTCTTCTACCCATTCTTGATTATGCAGCTGTCAGCTATCTTGAACTTACTGAAGTGCAACTTGATAAACTTGAACGCCACCAAAATTTTTGCATACGGTTCATATTTGGTTTGCGCAAATATGACCATGTTTCCGAATTCCGTGTTAAACTCAAGTGGTTGCCAATTCGCCTTCGTCGGAATTCTCATATATACTCTCCTTACTGTATAACTAGCTGTTGCCCGCGACTTCGTTCGCGGGTAAGTCGGAAAGTAAAATGTTGTCGCTAGATAAGATTTCTAAGATAAGATATACCTATACGAACAAGCAATATCTAGCATTTCTTGACTCTTCTTAGATTAAGAAATTTGGAAGAATATTATGCAAGACACTGGCTGTTCACCTCTTCTGTTCTAGCCCTAGTATTTTTTTGGAAATAAGAAATGTTTTAATGATAACGCTTCTCTATGCATGATGTTATAGAAAGTTGCTAGAGTTGTTAACACGTTGCGGAACTTGTTCGAAAGTGTCATCGCAGTCCTGCAACGAAAGGGCATTAGAAGGAACACGGATGGGTTTTAGTCAGTAAGAGTCTGACACTCCCTTCTGCTCCGCCTAGATCCCGCTCTAGGCGGAGCAGAAGGGAGTGTCAGACTCTGGGGTGTCGGACTGAAGGGAGTGTCGGAGTCATTTGATGATTTCCCATCCTTAAAACATTTTAACAATAACAGATTTCCTAAAACAAAACACTACAAAGTATAAAATAACTAATGTCGGAAGTCGGTGTCAAAAAACGAAATAACCAAAAACACCGACTTCCGAAATTAGTTTTTTTATACTTTGTAGTGTTTTGTTTTCGGAAGTCGGTTATATTTTTTGTAAAAAAGGTTTTTTTTTCACTTTTTAGTGGTACCTGCGTATCTATTCACAGCGTACCAGCGTGATGTTATGTTATTTTATTTTATTAAAGACAACAAACAGCAGTATATAATACAAAAATCTCAACAATTTGTCAATAGGAGTAGCATATACACTGTTAACGACGTTATCCACAGATTATTATACGAAATAGCTAGCTGTTAAAAGACAATATCGATACAATTTAATCTAGTGTAAATGTATAGTTACATAATATAATATTATAGTTATTATTAGGTTGGAAAAGAAAGATAGACACAAATTCAAGAACTCCATAGTACCGTAACATTAATATGTAGGTACTGTTAGCACAATAGGTCGCCCAACATCTACTTATGCAATTTTTATTCATTTTATTGAAAAATGATATCCGGGTAGTCGATATCAGTTTCATCTGAACCCCATAAGTGCTAAACGACTCACAGAGCCAACATGCGTATCCTCATTGACTACTGTAGGTCTTTTAAGATATTATAGATTTCTTTTTTAAATAACGACTTGCTGAGGAAAATTATATCTACTGAACAAAATTGTTTATTATAAGTATTAACCAAGCGACGCAGCGGTGAGCGAGCTCCCGAATTAGAATGACAGAAAGGGGCAGCGAATAAGCATTTAGAGCGAGAGTCACGCCCATGTGCTGTACGAAGGATCAGGTAGCACAAACTATGAACCAGATTAGCACAGTCAAACTTGTTACGACATATGTTAAAAAGCGTCATCATCTCAAGTAGAGTGCGTCTAGAGTGTTAAGCCAAAAGGCCGTATTTCTTAAGTAGAGACTGGTATGATATTTTTTTACGAAAGCATCTATAGTGCATAGCGCGAAGATATTGTCTTTGAACTAACTCTATGATTTGAGAGTACTTTTTGTAGTAGGGGTTCCATATAGGTACTGCATACTCTAGCTGTGGGCGGATTATGGATTTGTATAAATGTAAGTAGGTGGAAGGGTGTCGAAATTCCCTAGATGATCTCACAACAAATCCAAACATTTTGTAAGCTTTATTAACTATATTAAAGTTAGAGTGAACAGACTCCTTCTGGGTAAGCTCGCTCCATCGTAGACTTTGTCTCGGTCATCTCTGACCTAGACTAGAGTCAAGAGCAAACCCATCAAAAATAAAAAAAAAATAAAAAATGAGCATCCAGATGGAGTTTAGAGTCCAATAGAATACCCAAATCACGTAACCTAGTATTGCCAAGGCTGTAGTTATATTTGATGATATTTTGTTTTTTTTTTGTAAACGTGATGTTGTGACACATAGACAAGCTGAGATAGAGTTTATTGGCCGAGCAATAGTCTAAAAAGCGGTCGAGGTCTTTTTGGAAATTGACACATTCAGATTGATTGGTTATTTTTTTGTAAATCTTTAAATCATCCGCGTAAAGCAAAAAATCGCAATATTGAAAACAGGTGTTAATATCATTTATAAATAGAATAAATAAGAGTGGCCCTAAAATAGAACCTTGTGGAACTCCTGACGTGACTTGGATATAGTGCTGCAGCTGCTGGTGGTACCGCGTGCGCGCACTAACCTGCTGGGGCGCGCACCACTGACTCGCGCACTGCGCACTCTCAACACGGTGGCGGATGCAATTGACATATTCACCTGTACACTGAGTGAGTTCACAAGGGCCACGTACTGTGTAGCATGTAAGGTATCGTAAGTAAAATTTATTTTAAGTTACTTTGTCGCATTAGATTTATTATCTGTAATAGCAAAGGAAACATGTGTGTGTGATAAATAAATAAATAAATAGTGCGATTCATAACCATTGATCACAACTTTTTGTGTCCTATTAGTAATATAAGATACAAACCAACGAAGCAAATCTCTGATTCCGTTAAATGCAATTTTATTGAGTAACAACTCGTGATCCACTTCGTCAAACGCTTTTTGGAAATCGGTGTATACTACATCAATTTGCTGTCTATTATCTATGGTCTCAAAAAGTTGTGACGTGAAGGTAAGAAGGTTGCTAATGCAGGATCTTTGTTTTACAAATCCATGTTGTTCTTCTAATATCACACGACGTATGATAGGGTAAACCTCGTTATGAACAAGCTTTTCGAAAATTTTGGAGAGAGCCGATAATAGGGAGATGGGACGATAAGTCGATACGTCGTTTCTAGACCCAGCTTTGTGGACCGGGATAATATTTGCGCGTTTCCAGACCTCGGGGAATACGCCGTTAGAGATACATTTACACGTATTTTTTAAAAAGATCGTTGGGATACCGTCAGGCCCAGGACCTTTAGATGCGTCAATCGTCTTTGATTCTTTTCGAATTTTATGTTCAGAGAAATATAGATTGCAAAGAAGAATATCACCGTCAGGATTTGGGGGCGGAGGTTCCCAAGAAGTAGAATCGAATGTGGAAGGTTCATAAACGGATTGGAAAAACTTTGTGAATAGGTTGCAAGTACTAATGGGATCATGTGAGGAAAGTTGTTGAAAAAAAACTGTAGAAGGGATACTATTACTGGTTTTACGCTTATAAATATAGGACCAAAATGCTTTAACGTTTGAGGCACATTATTTTCCGTTGTGTCTAAGTATTTTTTTAGCAGATGTCTGCTTCTTTTTTAAACATTGCTCTATAAATGGAAAATAATTCGTAGTCACTAGTGTTCCCGTATTTTTTCCACTTAATCCAAGCACGAGTTTTGTTCCTATATATATACCAAAGAGATCTGGAGAACCAATGAGGGAAATTACATTTTTTAGGCTTATACAATGGGGTATACAATTTAATGAATTTGTAATTTTTTTCATAAAAAGTTGAGACAGCTTCATCAGGGGGTGATTTCCCGAGTAAATTATCCCACTCAACGGTTTTTATTTCAGTATTAATTTTATCATAATCACATTTGTGGTAGTTAAATTGGATTGCTCTATTCTGATTTAATATCACTGACGTTTTTCTAAATGACAATCCTATGCAGAAGGCGGGATGATAATTATCAATAGGTAAGAGCGATACATTAGGAGTGAGGGCTTCTACATATCACTCTATACACGACCATTGCAGTTGATTACACTATTATATTGGTTCATATCCAGTTGCGAGCAGAAATTTAATAAACGACGGCTGACATTCGAACAGGTGCTATTAGTGGAACACGTCATGTAGAATGTGGAGTTAGTCCAATCGAGCTCAGGTAGATTAAAATCTCCCGTCAAAATAAAGCACTCTATGGAGGGATTATCTACAAGAGTTGCTAACGAGTTGATGAAATTAATATAAACATCTTCTTTTGTACTAGGAGGTATATAAGTGGCGCAAACAAGTAATAATTTGTTATTGTGAGATGGGATTTTAATAATAGTATGTTCCGGTAGAATTAACGGAGGCGACAGTGTGAGACAAGAGGAGTGTAGATCTTTGGAAATAAGTACACCCCCACCGTCTTTTTTGTTAGTAACGGAACGATTACGATCGCATCTGAAAACAGAATAACGATGATCAATGAATTCATTCTCTGAAATATCAGGGGTCAGCCAAGTTTCTGTTAAGATTATAATGTCGTAGGCGTGAGACAAGATACTTATATATAATGTATTCAGTTTAGTCCTCATCCCTCGGCAGTTTTGGTAATATATACATAGATTATTAGCCATTATCAAAATGTAGGCTTACGATAATATTTTTATAAGTTATTAAAGTTGACAGAAGATTTAATAGTAAATGAGGAAACGATAATATATAAAACAATATAAGCACAGCGAGTCGGATGTAACTTTTGGAGGTGTAAATAAACAATATCTCCACAGCTAAAACAATTGCACTTGAAAATCGTAGAACAGTTAACGCAGAGTGGTATACCACAGTTTGTTTACCACAAGTCATCGCCGAACTTCGAAAATCTAACTTAAAGCGACGCATCATCCTGCACCACGACAACGCAAGCTCACACAGCGCTCGTCAAACGATTGAGTATTTGAAGCAGAAAAAAGTAGAAATTCTTGACCATCCTCCATACAGTCCTAACCTAAGCCCTAACGATTTCTTTACATTTCCTAAAATTAAGAAAAGTCTTCGTGGTCAAAGGTTCCAGTCCGGTGAAGAAGCAGTCGACGCTTTCCAGTCTATTCAGCTATTTGGTCCCATAAAAATTTGATTCAGTTTGGTTCAGTAGTTTTTATTTTATGAGCATATTTGCTTATTGCAATTTCTGCGTTGACGAAGACGTCGTCCAACTATTACCACTTAAAAGAGAAAAAATTTTTTTTTTTTACAAAATACCTAATTATTAATTAGCCGCTTACTATACAAGAAGTACGAAAAGAGGGGTAGCCTGTATTTTGGTAAAATTTGGTCTCCAATTCAAAGAACTTACTAATGTTAGTAAAATGTCAATTGAAGGCGTTGTCGAAGTTTGTGCAGTTGAACTACTACCATATAACACAATCATTATTTGCATATATAGAGTACCAAAGTTAAACAATTTAGAGGTTTTCTATTCAAAATTAAACATGATATTATCAAAATACTGTTACTCGAACAAAAATGTTATTCTATGTGATGATTTCAACATTAATATTTTAAAACAAGATAAATTATCTCTTGAATTTACTAGTTTCCTATTGAAGTACAATCTATGTTTACAAATTATTCAACCAACTAGATTACAAAGCAATACGTCTATTGATAATTTTGCGCATAATATTTCACGAAAATGTACTCATAATGTCCTCGATCTACATATGTCGGACCACACCGCACAAACTTTAAAGCTCCCAGTAAAAAAGACAGGTTTACTCAAAAGTTGGAATATAAAAGTGCGTGACTTTAGTAATGACAACCTTATGAAATTCAAAAACTGAAATCGATTTCATTTTCTGATGTCTACTTCACTAAGGACCCTAACACAGCATACAACAACTTTTTAGAACTATTCCAATTGATTTATAATTTATGTTTTCCGATTATGTACAAAAAAAGAAAAGTAATAAAGAATCCAAACTGGTTAACCCCTGGTATTAGACGGTGTAGCCAAATGAAAAGGCAGCTGCTGTAGCACCATAGATTCAATCCATCTAAAATAAATGTTACGAGACTTAAAAATTATTCAAACAGACTTAAGAAAATTGTAAAATTGACACAATTAGCAAAGAATAATTATAGAATAGAAACGGCACATAATAAATCGAAAGAGACGTGGAAAATAATAAATGAAAACAGAAGCAACTCTCCACCAGAGTACATAAAAGAAATAAATTATGATGGATCTACATTCACTGCACCCAAAGACATAGCAAATACCTTTAACAACTACTTCATAAGCCAAGCAGAAAAACTTTCTACTGCTTTGACACAACTGACCGCTGACAACAAAATAAATTTCTCTGCACAATCAATGTTTTTAGCCCCTATCATGCCAGATGAAGTAAATAGACTTAAAAAACAAAAATAGTGTAGGATACGACGATATATCAACAAAGGTTCTAAAGTACGTTTCAGAAATAATATCAGATCCTCTCAGCTACATAATTAATTTAAGTATTGAGTCTGGAACCTACCCTGATAAGCTTAAACCTACTGTCATAAAACCATTATTTAAAAAAGACGATGAGAAAGACATTAAAAATTGCAAGCCAATAGCTCTTATTCCGGTAATATCAAAGATATTCGAAAAATGGATCTATATGTCCATTTACGGATACCTCAGTAAACATCATATACTTGTGAAAGAACAAAAAGGATTTAGGAAAGATCATTTAATAAATATGGCAATATATGACTTTCTTAATGTTATCATAGATAATATGAATGAAAGAGTCCCAATATCAGCCACATACATGGATATGACCAAAGCATTTGACTTGGTCAACCATGATACACTGCTGAGCAAGTTAAATGCGTATGGGATAAGGGGAAAATAACTTTGAAGCTGACATAATCAATGCATTACAACAAGCTGTTAACTGGCTAGAACATAACAACTTAATTATAAATTTGAAGAAAACAAAAGTTATGAATTTTCGTCAAAGAGTAACTAATTCGGAACTAAATGTAAGCTTTAATAATGAAAAAATTGAAGAAGTTGCAAACACAAAATTTTTAGGCTTAACAATCGACAATCAACTTAATTGGAAACAACATACTTCAATATTAATTAAAAAATAGTAAGTTTGCTTTTGCTTTGTATAAACTAAAGAAAACAGTCAATCAAGCAGCGGCAGTCACTGCGTACTATGGATATGTCGATTCTTTACTACGCTACGGAGTCATGTTTTGGGGTAACTCCTTCAATAAGGACATGGTGTTCAAATCGCAAAAAAGATGCATTAGAGCTATTGCCGGTATAAAAATAACTGATAGCTGCAAACCTTATTTTGTATTATTAAAAATAATGACTTTACCTTGTTTGTACATATTTGAGACTGCTTTTTTTGTTAAAAAGATGCTTTTCTGAATAGATGCATCTATTCAGAAAAGCATCTGAACATCGCTATAAAATGATTAGACAAAAATATAGACATGAATTATGCGTCCGACCATTAAAGACTGCCTTAATGCACAAAAGCATACTTTGCATGGCCCCAAAAATATTTAATAAAATACCAAATGGAATTATGGACTTAAATATTATTCAGTTTAAAAACAAATTAAGACATCTATTATTAGAAAAATGCTATTATACTATTGACGAATTCCTTAATGATAAATTGTAAGTTATTTGACATTGATATTTATTTAATTTGGACAATGTATTAATTTAATATCCTAATTCCATTCATAATTAAAATGTATACTTAGTTGTTAATGTTTTGCTCTTTTTTTGTTTTAGTTTATGTTGTGTTT
Organism: Lacanobia wlatinum; assembly: GCA_947578705.1. Lineage (NCBI taxonomy): Eukaryota > Metazoa > Arthropoda > Insecta > Lepidoptera > Noctuidae > Lacanobia > Lacanobia wlatinum. The sequence continues at coordinate 6,548,698 of OX388040.1, forward strand.
TGTTATAATTATTTTATGTAAAAAATATGTTGACTATTCTTTTTTTATAATAATTACCTACTATAAAATGAAAGAGTGTACACCTTTAAGGTAGATTTTTTGAGGAACTGATTGTTTTTTATTAAGATCTCATGTAAAATATACCAAAAATCACACGAATAAATGAATCTTGAATCTTGAAAAAAAAAATGTCACCGGCTTCCAAACAAAACACTACAAAGAATAAAATAACCTTAATTTCAGAAGTCGGTGTTAAAAAAAAAAATAAACAAAACCAAAAATTACCGACTTCCGAAATTAAGGTTATTTTATTCTTAGTAGTGTTTTGTTTGGAAGTCGGTTATATTTTTTTTGGATCACACAAGTGCACGTCATCTTCATGGTAAAGCTACGAATGGGTATTTTGTTGATTTTACAGGACAGCAAAAATACTCATTTTTTAACCGACTTCTAAAAAAGAAGGTGGTTCTTAATTCGACAGTGTATATATATATTTTTTGTGTATATATATAATTTTCCTTTTAAATTCGTTAAGTATGTTAACTACCATGATATTTTCTAACAACTGTTTAGCTGAATGAGAAGGGGGGGGGGTACACTTGAATCTAACAAAACTTAGCAATTTAAAGCCTATTACTTCGCAAACGGATCCTTGGAAGGAAAAATGGTTTTAGTTAACGATAAAATAAAACTCATCGCCACTTTACGTGGTTGGGGGTTTACCCTTAAACAATATTTCTCAAGATTTTATTTTACTACTTTGTTGGCATTATTAATATGTATACCCATACTAAATTTCAACTTTGTAGTGCTATGCAAACCGCGAACAGACAGACACAACCCTGAAAATCATCGTGCAGTAATGTTGTCACATAAAATGGACGGGGATTTGATCTGGCCAGCGTCACTATTTGACTCCATCAGTCAGATGTATAAGTAGGAGTGTGTTTTGAATTTTGATCTATCTTGGAATGGATGGAATGTGATACATAGGTTTATTGACCATAGAACATCTGATGCTTAGTAGAAAAAAAAATACGCGTCGACTTGAGAAACTCATCCATTTTTTCGTCGGTTAAAAATGATGCCCATAGCAAATACACGAACTTGAGTAAATTTACTATGGTCATTTAATTACTTGGGAACATTCACGATACTTAAATAAAATCACGAATTAACTCATATCCGCAAGTTTACAACGGACAATCCATTGAGGAATACATAAATTTACCTTGATAAAACATCTTATCTCCACTTCGTTATTTTACCATGGTGATTGATTCCTGAAAGCCATGATTCGCACATTTACTGCTTTAATATCTCGTAAATTATTAAAAATACAGTTAGGAAACTTTGCCACGATGTGGACCATCTGCGCCAAAAAAACTGATTTTGGCGAAATTGACAGATTCGCAACTTTACCGAAAAGTGACGTGCAAATGTGTATACTAGTAAAATATCAGGTCTAGTTGTGTCCGAGAAAATTCGCTATGACATATGGACAATCAGACACACGAGTGATCTTATAAGGGTAAGGTCTTTAACGATGTTCGGAACCCTACAAACAAAAGGCACGTAAACAAACAACTTTTATTTTAACTTTAAAGCTTGTGCCATAGACGGATGTTCAAGACTGCCACCTACAAGCTGACGCAGCACACAAGTCATGGACTTTAGAACGGCCTTTTTTTTATTGGGACAAGCCCGCCACACATTCCCAATCACTGCAACTCCTGAAAGCTAGAATCAACAGTGGCGACCACCAGAGAAACGCCGAGCCAATGAAGCTCAATGAGTCCCAGAGAAACGATTCAACTGTCTTGAATCCTGCAACGAAATTAATTAGAAAAGTACAGCGGAGGAGTAGAAAAATATAATTTCCACGTCCCTCCTTATCAAGCAGGAGACAGAATAGAGCTAGGCCAATAAGCATCAAGGGACATAAATACAACTGGGTTAAGCCCAGTTGCCAAGCACCACGGATTATATATTAACACTAAAACTAATGGGTCCTAAATTGTGGGCTACTTTTGATTCCAGTAATAGGTATGGCAAGATCGTTTGAAGGCACGGAAATTTATTTTGGTTTCTACAAGGTCCGTATAGTAAACTACTCCAGATGTAACCTGAATACTATTTAACATAATATTGCGTTCAGTTTTCCAAAGAATACACCCCCATAAGATGTGGTGTGCGGGTTGTTCGTATTCATGGTCAGCTGTAGAACATTGACATAATGACGAGGCCACAAGCTTAAAGGACAAATAATTTACTTTTAAAATTGCCATGACCAGTGAGAAATTGGGCAACACAATGATCTACTTCCAGCCATGTCCTATCCAGCCGCTCACGAACGGATGGAAAAAACTGGTGGAGGTGACGGCCTTTGATGGAAATTTCCCACCTACATTTCCATTCGGGTAAAAGTTTCTCCCAGACGTCAGTCGGGGGTTTTAGTAATCTAGAAATCTTAGCACGGTCGCGTTGCGGTAAAAACTCTGGGTCCGTGATCTTTCTAGCTGCTACATTGCAGCACGCCGCGGCACATCTAGATCGACTGGGAGAATACCCGCTAGCACCGGTAAGGCTTCAGTACTAACCGTCCTATACGCCTTGCATAAGAATATCAAAGCCAAACGCTGGCTTTGCAGCAATTTACGGCGTACCGCCCCAATGGTGGCCCTGTCAGCCCAGACAGGTGCCCCGTAGCACATACAACCCAAGTAAGTAGCCACATAAATAGTTTTTAAGGTTTGAAATGATAGACCCCAAGTAGCCTTGAATATTCTCGTCAAGGCATAGAAGTTCTTTTTTGCTTTTTCACCTAAAAAGTTCCTTTGAAAGTTCCTTGAAAAGTTCCTTTCAAACACAAACTCAAAATATATATTTAAAATAAACCATTTACAGGCATTTTTGAATTTTCACTGTCGGTCGGTCCAAAAAGATGAAGCTATTTGCACGTTCCAAAGCGTAGATCTCTATGGAGAAGGACGTGCAAGAAACTTCACGGACACTCTTTTATAAATAATAAATTGTTACAGTTTTGTTCGAGAACGATGTAAAAGACGAGCAGCATTAAAGCGTCCGGAAAAAAAAACAATTCAAAGAAATATTTAAAATAAAACCATGGCAGCTGCGAAATGATCAGTCCCAACTGACAGCGCCCATTCACGAACATAACGCATGCGCTAGCACCATTCGGCTCAACCATTTTGAAGGGAGCCAAATGATCCAATGCATACGCCACCATCAGCTAGACTTTTGAGTGAGCATGACACTCCAAACCGCCAGGGTACATTCAAGTCAAAAAAAAGCCTAAAACTGATAGCTATAGCTTAAGTTTAAGATACACAGTACTCACACATGTACCGTTAAAATGGATGAAATTATACAATGCTAAATAGAGTCTATACAATGCAAATTTTGGTTTTTTCCAATCTTCAGCCGGTCCAACAATGTTTCCAAATGCTAACAGTTTATTTGGTGCGCCCTAGTGGCCGTGGAGTAGGACCAGCATTCAGCCAAGCTATTTCAACTTCAATATAAACCCCTAACTTATAATATGCTTGCGTGCATAGTGTGCATTTAATACAAGATTTAAATTTTGTTTCAGTAATTTCTAATATTTTCCAGTTGCATACCGAGGTAGCATACGGATTCTTTACTTTCAACGGGTACTTTATTAAATTTACTACTAAGCCAGGATTTTAGGTTTCCTTTTAGAATAAGATGATAGGTTTTATGAGGTGCAAAGGTCAGACGGTTTCGACCGTCCCACTAAGAAATTAAACGTAGACATGAGTCAGCCAAGTTCTCGAGTCCAGCCCGAGTGCATGCCTTAGTGAGCAGTAAGCCATCGTCCGCGTAACCGGTTAATGAACAGCCGCATGGGAGCGGAAGCTCGAGGAAATCATCGTAGCCAAAATTGCATACATATGGACCGATAACTGAGCCCTGAGGACATCTCATAGTCAGAGACTTAGAAATGAATGATGTCCAAATTTGAGTTTCGCGGAGCCGTTTAGAAAGTACGAAAGAATCAGATTATAGATATTTTTGTAGTCGGCCACCATGTTTTATGAAAAACGCCAGATATGTTGAGAAAGATTCCAACCACCTATTTATGTTTCGATAAGTTACCAATTTTACGGACAGAGAGAGCCGCGTCAACTGTGGATTTACCAATAGTGAAAACAAATTAATAAATATGAAATTAAGGTCCGTTCGGTAGCAAGCGCGGAACGATTAGTCACTTTAAGAGTTTTCCCAAAGATGGAGGTAGTGTTATGGGCCGGTAGGACTTAGGGTCATCCGGGGGCTTATCGCGACTCTTTGGAATAATGCGTATAAAGCCTTGTCGCCATATTCGAGGAAAAATACCTTACGCAATGCATCGGTTATATACAGTTTAGAACGGCCAATAATATGTTATTCAATGCGCTTATGAAATATTATGTTAGTATCCTCTGACCATTCAGGAGTTAGTTTGCCTGCGGATGCTAGATTCTATATCAAGATTATTATCTTGGAAACTATGATCACCAAAGGATATTGCTATGCGTCCATACATCGTTCGCCTTAGAACCAACAGAGACGTGAATTTACTTTCTCTGTTCTAAATACAGCAAATATTCGACTGAATTTAAATTCAAATCACGTACACTTCTAAGAATTGTAAAAAAATCGAATATGCTTTCGGATTTTGAGGTTATAATTAGGCCAATAGAAACATACCAAATGAACTCAGACTACTCTATGCCACATATTTTGTTAGTGAATAAACAAGAGAGGTCTGGCAGCTCTGCGATCTCAGTCTAAAAGTGTTAACCTAACTTCTCGTAACAAAATTTGTTGGATTATCGTACATTTGTAATCTGCCTACCTTACTTTATCACAATACCAAGTCTCACTGGCAGAGGAATTTTTCGGGTTACATATGCCCCGTTGATTGGACTATATCTTTACATTCATCGACTGTTAGCTTCGATGTTGCTCGTTTCACACAGCGCTTTCAATCGCGTTATTCTTCTTGTAACTTAAAATCTTACACATAGATGAAGCGATGAGAGAGCTTTGTTTCAATTTGTAGTTATGAATAGGCAAATACAGAAAATAAAAGCGCCGGGGACCAAATAATATCGAAGTGAATTACTTTTTAGAATGTTTTCGTAATTCTGAAGGATCCGTTCTAATGTAATAATTAAAATTATAACAAAAAACTAAGGATTATGGAAAAGGTTTCATACGTGTTCATTCGTAGGCCACTTTTTACAATGCCCTTTGAACAAATGTGTAAAATTTCAACTTTTTAAAATAAGAAGAAGTGATTCTAATTCAGCATGTAAGACCAAATAATACATTTGTAGTTACTTAAGTGCTTGTAATGAAAAGTTTGTATTAACAAAAATAATTGATAATGCTAAACACAGACGTAACTTAAAAAATTTGAAGACCGATTTACAGAACCGCAAACTGAAGCAGTACAATTATGTAACTAGTCAGTAGTCCCGTCAAAGGTATCGGTAGAGAGGCGTCTATAGTAAACAAACCCCACGCAGTCATCTTACTGAAGGTCCGGTTAGCTTGTCGCACGCGCTTGCAGAGATGTTTCATACTCTCTGTAACGATATAAGGGATCGATGTTTAGAGTAATTAAATATTTCTTTCGTTTGCAGATAAAAGTCTTTCTTACTTGAACAGTTTGTATCCGTAACACGCATTATACAGGCTGTCTTAGCTTTCTCCACAGACACATAGAAATTCTCACATTGCCAACAAGTCATCGTTATCAGTGTCATATACTTTATGATGTTCAGAGATGCCATAGCACACAAACACCACCTGGCAACCTGAAAAGATTTTACTGTACCTACTTACATTATTAACAAGCCTATGCCCGCGACTTCGATTAAATTTTGAATGACACGACATACTATTATATGAAACAAGAGATGGATAAATTAGAAAAAGAAAAAAAATTACCCTCACATACAATAACGATAAGATTTGGAGATGACAATCATCATTTCAATACAGAAATAAATGCAAAAGTAGTAATCTTACTTCATTTTCGATCATTCCTGGGTTTCGCAAATCCAGTATGTGCGCTTCCACTAGGAATAAACTACGAAGAAATGAGACTACTATTCGCCATAATATCTAAAACAAGAACTTATGTTTAGACGATGTAGTAAGTATACTGTATCATCACACATCATATTGTAACAAACATGAAAGTGATTCTGAAATAAATATTATTTATTAATTTTATTTATAGAAGTATACTCGTGAATATCGTGTCTTTGGCTGCAGAGACCTGTTTTACTACTTACTTCTTCGAAATTCGAATAGGGTGCACAAAACTTGGAATGACTATAAAACTGAATTTTATTTTTAACCAAAGCTATTGATAACATTTAGTCAAACAGCGACTTACCAATTCACGAAAACATTTTACATACAGTTTGAAAGCTTCAAAGATATTTTTGTGAACCACAAACATTATATCGCAATATTCTTCGTTACCTTCACTTTGTTGGAAAAGTAGTTGGTTTACCCATTCATTGAGATATTTCGTTAACAATGACATGAGACTTATACTATAAACTAAATTAAAATCATAGGCCAAGTTTATTATTGTGAAAATTATATCCACAAAGATGAAGTCGACGAATAAGTAATAAGATATCATCAAAAACACTGTAATACAGACTACGGCTATAAGTGATATCCAATTCAGAATAATATAGTTTCTGACATTCTTGCTAATGTCGATGCTCCTATGAATTTCTTGGATCCTCAAAATTAGCAAAAAGTTGCATCGGCTATGAATGATGTTACAAAAAGTCAGTAGAATATGGCTGAAGCAATTCAAAATTAAAAAAAGGATGAAAATAATAAACAATGGGGTGATGTCACTCGTTCTAAGTATCACATGACAGTTACAAAGTAAATTGAATACTGAGACAATGAAAAACAGCAACATGTTATACTTCTTTTCACACGGAGTGATATAACTATCTCTTATTTTATATTTTGAAGAGAAGGATAAAGAAAGCATAATGTTGAAAGGTTGCACTATCTTTTGAATGTCTTGGTCCAGTCTATTATTTAGTAACAATTTATCTTGACGATTTGAGGAGCACATGATGTTGATGGACGTTGTAGTAAGTACGCTATGGCTGTTAGATGACTAATAAACTAGATTTCTTTAATCCAATACCAGTATAAATAAAATTATATTTGTTCTTATTAAACATAATATTAAGCATCGTTAATCATGAACATCGTCATCGTCATTCATCACTGTGTCAAAATGGATGGGTCTGGGAAATAGAATAGAATAAAATATTCTTTATTACATGTACACCATATAAGTTACAGAAAAGATTGATGAGAAACATTACATAGGGTGACACAAAGGGCGGCCTCTTTACTTAAAGCGATCTTTTCAAGACAACCATTGGATGGATGAAAAGGAGAGATAGTGCTGTAGGTAGTCTTTGGTGTACTATTTATACAAAGATTAATACATACTAAATATATAAATTTATACAATTATAATTATGAAACAATAGTAGAGATCTCTAGTAAAAACGCTATAAAGAGAGAGAGAGAGAGAGTGGTCCTTGACCAAAGTTTTAAAAATGGACAAAGATTGAGCACGTCTTATCGACACGGATAAGGCATTCCATAATCTCATCGCTTGAATGGTCAAAAATTTGTCGTAGAAGCTAGTGGAATAATGTCTAGTCTCAAGTTTTTCGATGACCTCAGATATTTATTATGTGTCATGAAGGAACTTGAATCGTTATTTAAGGTAAGAGGGGTTTGTAGGATTTAACAGAATACTCTAGAGCAGAAATAAAATATGAGAATCCCGGCGAAGACGTGTGGGAAGCCACATGAATTTTGTCCGAAATTCAGAAATTTGATCATATTTGCGTAAGCCAAATATAAATCTTATGCAAAAGTTTAGAAGACATAGTCAAGAAAGAATGGGAAGCAGAAGGGACTGTGTAAGCGCAGTTTTAGTGGCAGTGGGAAGGAAGTTCCACAATCGTCTAAGAGCTGGCAGATGCAAAGATTTTGCGGCTTACGTCCTGGAGCTGTGAACCTCAAGACAGATGTTTATCGATCCCAACCCCAAGATTCTTAACTTTCTCCCTTATAGGAATTGTAGTTCCAATAAACTGAACCTGGGGAAGTTGTGACCAATTTACTTTCGGAAACATCCTAGAGCTACCTACAACAATCACTTGAGTCTTTGATGGATTAACACGCATCCCACTGGCCTCACTCCACTCACTAATTGTAGCCAAATCCTTGTTAATTGCATTAATTGCATCAATTAAGTTTGCAAGGTCAGCTTGTTTGTAGATTTGTACATCGTCTGCATAAAGGCGGTAAGACGAGACAAGGTTTTCGGAGATAGCGTTTATTAATATTGCGAAGAGTAAAGGAGATAAAACGCCACCCTGAGGTATACCGACAGGAGATATGTTAAGCGAGCGAATCATGCCAAGCAAGATATCGAAATCGATAATATTGAAAGTCTTACTAAAATCTAGCAAGCAAAGAACCGTCAGATTTCCGCGTTTTCATGCCTAATCATATATCATCGGTGACGTTCACTAATGGTGAAGTGATGCTATGAATGGGACAAAATCCTGATTGATAAGGATTCAGCAGACTAATCTTACAAAGAAAATCATTGAGCTGATTGTGGACAAGTCGTTCGAGGACTTTGGATAGGAAAGGCAAGATGGAAATAGGACGGTATTCGGAAAAGGAAATTACCTTACCGTAGGATTTACCTTTTTGGGTAAGGGTGTGACTTTGGCGTGTTTCCAAGTTGATGGAAAGACCCCATGGGATATTGAGTAGTTAAGGATAAAGCGTACGATAGGAAGGAATTCGTCGAGGACAGGCAGTATCATCTTTCGATTGATACAATCACTGCCAACTGCGTTAGAGGTGATTGAAACTATGCTCTTCTTAACATCACAATCAGAGAATTGACTAAAAATAAATGGGAAATAATCCGGAGCTGGTAGGTTTTAAATGTAGTTCAGTGTTGTTGCTTTCAAGGTTCTATTACATGAGTACGAAGATGAGAAGTGTTGATTCAGTTGATCAATATCAAGGTCTTTAGGAATAGGATCTTGGCGAGGTTTCCCAATTCTTACGGATTTAACAAATTTTCAGACTTTAGCCGGGTCTCCGTTTTCAACTTTTTTTTTACTCTATATAGGCATACGTTTGACCACAATCTCACCTGATGGTAAGCGATGACGCGGTCGAAGATGGAGCACGTTTGCCTAGAAGCAACCTACTCACTCTTGTCTTAAAGACTCCCAGGTTGTAGCTATCTGGAAACACAGACTCTGGCAGGGAATTCCACTCCTTAGCTGTACGCACTATGAATGTGTTCCCAAAACGTTTAGTGCGTGTGGGTGGGATGTTCACCATGTACCGGTGGCGCATCGCCGTTTGTCTTGTGGTCCGATGATGGAACGGGCTTGGCAGAATTAAATCATGCAATTCCGGCGCGCACTCTCCAAAATGCAAGCGATAGAAAACCGACAGGCCAGCAACTCGGCGTCAATGCTCAAGGCTTTAATATCAAGTAGTCCAGACGAGCAGCCATCTATGACCACTCGGATAGACCGATCTCTCAGGAAATCTGCAATCCAATCACACAATCCGGCGGGCAGACCGAAGGAAGGAAGTTTACTAATAAGGCTATCGTGCCAGACCCTGTCGAAGGTCTTTGAGATATCAAGGGAGACCGCAAGTGCCTCCCCGTGCTTGCAGATGTGAATGGCATACGCTAGAAGATCCCCAGTAGACCGATTTTGGCGGAACCCGTATTGTCGGTCGCTAAGGATATCATTCGCTTCTAGGTATGCTAGGAGCTTACGATTCAGTACGCGTTCCATACTCTTACAGAGTATGGACGTTACCGAGATGGATCTATAATTCGACGGGTCAGTTCGACTACCCTTCTTGTGCACGGGCTGCACGTTAGCTTGCTTCCAAGCATTCGGTACTTTTCCAGTCTCAAACGAAAGGCGAAGTAGGTGTGTCAAGATCGGAGACAACTCAGGCACACAAGTCCTCAAATCAATTGCCGGTATCCTGTCGGGGCCACTAGCCTTATTCACGTCTAGGTTATGCAATACCCGAAGAACGTCCTTCTGATAAATGCGAATGTTCGACACACTCGACTCGCATCTATCAGGAGAAGTAGGAGGCCTCGCGCCACCAGGATCTAGACGCGACGAATCCGAAAACATAGAAGCAAACAAGTTTGCTTTCTCCTCAGCGGAGTGGGCCAGTGACCCATCGGGTCTCAGCAGTGGTGGTAGTGAGGGGCAGCAAAAGTTCGATTTGACCGACTTAGCCAGGACTTGGCAGCCCTGTTAAGGGCTCTCTTCTTCTGAATCACGTCATTTGCTTTGCGCGCACGGGCGTCGACCGATGCTAGGTACGCCGCATGTTTTATCGCATTATAGCGACTGCACTCGGCACCAAACCATGGGCGAGCTTCGCCAGACATTGCTACGTCTGAGAACGGAATTTAGTACTCCATTCCCTTCTGCAACACATCCGTCACGGCGTCAGCGCACGACGAAGCATCAGTTGAAGAAAAGCAAGTAGGCTGCCAAGGGTAACATGCGAAAAATGATCGCATGCCATCCCAATCTGCTGACCTGTATCGCCATACCCGCCGGGTGCCTCTTGGGCTAGGATCGGGCGGGGAGTAGACGGACACAGACTTCACCAGACAGTGGTCGGAACTACCCAGTGGAGAAGAAATCGACACCGAGTATGGTTGTGGATCTGTTGTCAGCAGAAGGTCCAAGCAATTGGCTGTGTGCGAATCAACATCCGGCACCCTCGTTGCCCCCTGGACCAGCTGGGTGAGATTTAACTCCTTTCGCGACTCGCGTCCAGCATGGTCTGTGTGCTGGTATGGGAAAAGCCACTCCTGGTGGTGGGCGTTGAAGTCCCCCAGCAACACCAATTGGGCAGAAGGGTACCGCTGCTGAGCCGCATCCGCCGCCTCACTGAGGTGCTGCATTAGCCCAGTTGTCTCCAGATCACCGCCGTGCGAACGGTAGACACAGGCGTAGATAATTTTATGTAGGCCGTTGTCCACTAAAGCTCACATCGTTGAGAACCTGGAGTTCTCAAGATTACGGAGACGCCGATAGCAGATGTCGTCCCGGGCGTACATACATACGCTCGCGCGTGGTCTGAAGTGGTGCTCCAAGGTAAACCCTGGGTATGTAAGATACGACACGTCAGACGGACATCCGATCTGCGTCTCCGTCGGAAACAAGAGCGCTGGTTTCTCGGTCTCTAGGTGGTGATGGACTGCGGCGAGATTTGAGTGCAGACCTCGTATGTTGGAGAGGTGCACTTTATGCGAGAGGGAGTGCTGCCGCTGTACAGCTTTTCTCTTCAGTAGGTTAGAGGAGAAGGAAGTGAAATGAGATTACATGCTCCCAACCCTCAGGCACGCTCTGACAGGACGACATCATTGGGGGACTAGTCTATAGACTGCGGGGACGCCCGAGCCCCCCCGGAAATGTCCATCGGGCCCTCTGGTCTGGTCGCCAACCAGCACGATGGTGCATTCCGGGATTTCGACAGTTGGCGGGGCAGCCTTTCATGTATGGCTAGTACACTACTTGGGCCCCCAACTACCTGCGGTTGGCCAGCGGCGCACCGTGCCTCGGATCCCGCTACCCTCCACGACTAGTCTTCCGATACGCCCATATCAACGCGAGCCTGTTCGGTCTACCTGCATTGGAACAACAATTTCGACCCAACTCCTCTGAATTGGCTACACTGAGCATCGTACCGGAACGCGGCTAGGCCACTTGGCGGCGTGCAACTGAGGCGTGGATAGGCTTCGTTGAGCATATTTACCCCTTATTGCAGCGATTTCTAGCATTTGAAAGTAAGTTTCTCCTAGTTCGACGACGAGGAACGACATTTAAATTTTGATTTTGTAGCAGCTTTTTTGTTAATTACGTCTTAAATCTCGCTTGTTAGCCATGGTGCCGGTAGATGTTTCATTTTAATTGCACGTACGGGAGCTTGAACATCATACAGCTGCACAAGGTTATCCGTCAACAGGTTCACTTTATCGTCAATTGACGCAGCGCTGAACAGAGGTGCCCAGTCAATGTTGCTGGCATCTGTTGGGAGATCATTGGCATTCATGCCACTAAAATTCCGCTGCAGGATAATTTTAGGTTTTGCCTTAGGAGGCCGAATTTTGTACGAGAGGAAAATAAGATCATGATAGGAAAACATGTCAGCTGGGTATTGACCTTGATTTCCAACATGTTGAGAAGAGGAAACAAAAATAAAGTCTAAAAGTGAAGGATGACAATTTTAAAAATGGTGTGTGGCAGTTAAGGGAAGAATAGATACGTTCAAAGAGTGAAGTGCTGATGGAAGAGAAGGGGAGCCGGAATCGTTCTTCAAAAAGCACTTGTATTGAAGTCCCTCATGATGATTGTATGATTGTAAGAGGGCATTAGGTTTTCTAAGATGTGTTCAAAAGAGGAAAAGAAATTTATACGAGACGAAAGGCTGTAATAAACGCCTAGAAGGATTTTTGTAAGGTTGGGTTGACATATCAATAATTAAAAAAGGAAAATGCGGTCGGAGGTATATGGCAACACCACCCCCACCGCCACGCGCGCGTTCATTTCTTATTAGTTGGAAACCCAGCAAGGAATTACTTTTTTTCTTAGAAAATTCGTCCACCTAGGGCCAAAGCCAAAATTCTCTTGCAACGCAATTTTGGTGGTATAAACGTGGATAGTCTTCGTGAGGATGCCAGCAATATAGACTGGTCTTCCTTATTTGCTTCTACTTCAGTCGATGAGCAAGTGAGTTTTTTTACGGATAAGCTAATTGAGTTCTACAATCGTCACGCTTCTATGCGTGCAGTTAAGATGAGACATTTGCCGGGGCCATGGCTGACGGATGAAATAAAAAAAATGATGTCGAAGAAAGCTGCGGCTAAGTCCAAATTTAAGCGTCGCCCTATTGACGCTAACAGGGAAAGATATGTCTCAATTCGTAATCACTGCAATAAAGTGTGTAGGAATGCTAATCGCCATCACATTCATGATTCTGTCCAAAATGGGGACGCATCCAAAGTTTGGAAATTTCTTAGGTCATTTGGAGTCGGTAAGACCCAGCAAGAAACTATCCCTAAAGATATAGACATCGATGCTATGAATAATCATTTTACTGCTCCGTCCAATTTCGACAGGACAATAAAGTTAAATACGTTGAATCGCCTTTCACCACTTCCGACTACCAGTTATTCTCCATTTGTGTTTGGTCAATTTTCCGTATGTGATGTTATGAAGAGCATATTGTCGATCACTTCAAATGCAGTAGGAAGCGACTGTATCAGCCGGAAAATGTTACTCCCAGTGCTAGACTTAATCCTTCCGCAGCCACATCCTCATTTTTTTTGCATCGAGCGGCGTTTTACCATGCTCATGGAAATATGCTCTAATAATTCTATCTTTGTCTTGCCGTCCCTGTCCAAAGTCCTTGAAGGTTAATCTACAATAAGCACTTTCCTCTCCAGAAATAATCTCCTTCCGTCCTGGTCATAGTACATCTACAGCACTTCTTAATATTACGGAGGATATAAGGTCAGCCATGGAAATGGGTAATTTAACGGTTTTGGCTCTACTGGATTTCAGTAATGCGTTTAATACTGTGGATTACGATGTTCTGCTTGGCATTCTTAGCTCTCTTAACATATCTCCATCGGTGAGTGACTGGTTTCGTAGTTACCTATTCGGTCGACGGCAACGTATTTGCATAGGGGAGACCTTGTCTTCCTGGTGTAGTACTACTGCTGGGGTACCACAGGGTGACGTTTTGTCTCCTTTACTTTTCGCAGTGTTTATTAACTCTATCTCCAACGAATTAACTTCCTAACTAACCTTTATGCAGATGATCTTCAGATTTACACACGAGCTCCTCTTGGAAGTCTGTCTGAGGCTATCTTGACCCTAAACCGTGATCTGGCCCGTATATGCGACTGAAGCAAGTGGTACGGACTTACGGTGAACCCCATAAAGACTCATTTTAGTGGTGGGCAGTTCAGGACGGTCTCAAGGATTGACTGGACGACTTTACCCCAAGTTACTTTTGACAACTCTCTTATTCCTTTTAGTGAGAAAGTAAAGAATTTGGGGATTTTTATTGACAAGATCTTCTCTCGGACTGCCCAGCTACAGGAAGTAAGCCGCGAGCTATTCGCATCTGCCGCATTTTTAAGGAGACTTCGTAATTTTCTACCGACTGCCACCAAGATTGCGCTTGCGCAAACTCTTCTTCTACCCATTCTTGATTATGCAGCTGTCAGCTATCTTGAACTTACTGAAGTGCAACTTGATAAACTTGAACGCCACCAAAATTTTTGCATACGGTTCATATTTTTTTTGCGCAAATATGTATATGTTTCCGAATTCCGTGTTAAACTCAAGTGGTTGCCAATTCGCCTTCGTCGGAATTCTCATATATACTGTCCTTATTGTATAACTATCTGTTGCCCGCGACTTCGTTCGCGAGTAAGTCGGAAAGTAAAATGTTGTCGCTAGATAAGATTTCTAAGATAAGATATACCTATACGAACAAGCAATATCTAGAATTTCTTGACTCTTCTTAGATTAAGAAATTTGGAAGAATATTATGCAAGACACTGGCTGTTTCACCTCTTCTGTTCTAGCCCTAGTATTTTTATGTAATAAGAAATGTTTTAATGATAACCCTTCTCTATGCATGATGTTAAAGAAAGTTGCTAGAGTTGTTAACACGTTGCGGAACTTGTTCGAAATGTTCATCGCAGTCCTGCAACGAAAGGGCATTAGAAGGAACACGGATGGGTTTAAGTCAGTAAGAGTCTGACACTCCCTTCTACTCCGCCTAGAGCGGGAGGAGTCATTTGATGATTTCCCATCCTTAAAACGTTTTAAAAATAACATATTTCCAAAAACAAAACACTACAAAGTATAAAATAACTAATTTCGGAAGTCGGTGTCAAAAAACGAAATAACCAAAAACACCGACTTCCGAAATTAGTTATTTTATACATTGTAGTGTTTTGTTTTCGGAAGTCGGTTATATTTTTTGTAAAAAAGGTTTTTTTTTTCACTTTTTAGTGGTACCTGCGTACCTATTGACAGCGTACCAGCGTAATGTTTTGTTTTTTTTTATTTTTTATTAAGGACAACAAACAGCACTATATAATACAAAAATCTCAACAATTAGTCAACAGGAGTAGCATATACACTGCTAACGATGTTATCCACAGATTATTAAACAAAATAGCTAGCTGTTAAAAGACAATATCGATACAACTTAATCTAGTGTAAATGTATAGTTACATAATATAATATTATAGTATTATAGTTATTATTAGGTTGGAAAAGAATGATAGACACAAATTCAAGAACTCTGTAGTACCGTAATATTAATATGTAGGTACTGTTAGCACAATAGGTCGCCCAACATCTACTTATATATTTTTTATTCATTTTATTGAAAAATGATATCCGGGTAGTCGACATCAGTTTCATCTGAACCCCGTAAGTGCTAGACGACTCACAGAGCCAACATGCGTATCCTCATTGACTACTGTAGGTCTTTTAAGATATTATAGATTTCTTTTTTAAATAACGACTTGCTGAGAAAAATTATATCTACTGAACAAAATTGTTTATTATAAGTATCAACCAAGCGACGCAGCGGTGAGCGAGCTCCCGAATTAGAACGACAGAAAGGGGCAGCGAATAAGCATTTAGAGCGAGAGTCACGCCCATGTGCTGTACGAAGGATCAGGTAGCACAAACTATGAACCAGATTAGCACAGTCAAACTTGTTACGACATATGTTAAAAAGCGTCATCATCTCAAGAAGAGTGCGTCTAGAGTGTAAAGTCAAAAGGGCGTATTTCTTAAGTAGAGACTGGTATGATATTTTTTTACGTAAGCATCTATAGTGCATAGCGCGAAGATATTGTCTTTGAACTAACTCTATGATTTCAGAGTACTTTTTGTAGTAGGGGTTCCATATAGGTACTGCATACTCTAGCTGTGGGCGGATTATGGATTTGTATAAATGTAAGTAGGTGGAAGGGTGTCGAAATTCCCTAGATGATCTCATAACAAATCCAAACATTTTGTAACCTTTATTAACTATATTGAAGTTAGAGTGAACAGGCTCCTTCTGGGTAAGCTCGCTCCATCGTAGACTTTGTCTCGGTCATCTCTGACCTAGACTAGAGTCAAGAGCAAACCCATCAAAAATAAAAAACGAGCATCCAGATGGAGTTTAGAGTCCAATAGAATACCCAAATCACGTAAGCATGTAACATTGCTTAACCTAGTATTGCCAAGGCAGTAGTTATATTTGATGATATTTTGTTTTTTGTAAACGTGATGTTGTGCCACTTAGACAAGCTGATATAGAGTTTATTGGCCGAGCAATAGTCTAAAAAGCGGTCGAGGTCTTTTTGGAAATTGGCACAGTCAGATTGATTAGTAATTTTTTGTAAATCTTTAAATCATCCGCGTAAAGCAAATAATCGCAATGTTGAAAACAGGTGTTAATATCATTTATAAATAGAATAAATAAGAGTGGCCCTAAAATAGAACCTTGTGGAACCCCTGACGTGACTTGGATATAGTGCGATTCATAACCATTGATCACAACTTTTTGTGTCCTATTAGTAATATAAGATAAAAACCAACGCAAATCTCTGATTCCTTAATAATATTTCTGTATTCATTTAATAATTACATTTATTTATTTATATGCATTTTTTACGTATTTATATAGTTATTGATAGTACCTTAATATATTTCATTTATTAATATTAGAATAAAACTGAACAGAATACTATGATTGAATAAGATAGAATACTAAATATATACACTTAAAATAAAATATCCTAACTAAGATAAGGCGTCAAAAAATTCGTCCGCATTCCTTTAAATGCAATTTTATTGAGTAACAACTCGTGATCCACTTCGTCAAACGCTTTTTGGAAATCGGTGTATACTACATCAATTTGCTGCCTATCTATCTATCTATCTATCTATGGTCTCAAAAAGTTGTGACGTGAAGGTAAGAAGGTTGCTAATGCAGGATCTGTGTTTTACAAATCCATGTTGTTCTTCTAATTTCACACGACGTATGATAGGGTAAACCTCGTTATGAACAAGCTTTTCAAAAATTTTGGAGAGAGCCGATAATAGGGAGATGGGACGATAAGTCGATACGTCGTTTCTAGACCCAGCTTTGTGGACCGGGATAATATTTGCGTGTTTCCAGACCTCTGGGAATACGCCGTTAGAGATACATTTATTAATTAAAATATAAAGAGGAAAGCATAGTGTAACACGTATTTTTTTAAAAAATCGTTGGGATACCGTCAGGCCCAGGACCTTTAGATGCGACAATCGTCTTTAATTCTTTTAGAATTTTATGTTCAGAGAAATATAGATTGCAAAGAAGAATATCACCGTCAGGATTTGGGGGCGGAGGTTCCCAAGAAGTAGAATCGAATGTGGAAGGTTCATAAACGGATTGGAAAAACTTTGTGAATAAGTTGCAAGTACTAATGGGATCATGTGAGGAAAGTTGTTGAAAAAAAAACTGTAGAAGGGATACTATTACTGGTTTTACGCTTAGAAATGTAGGACCAAAATGCTTTAACGTTTGAGGTCACATTATTTTCCGTTGTGTCTAAGTATTTTTTTTAGCAGATGTCTGCTTCTTTTTTAAACTATGCTCTATAAATGGAAAAAAATTCGTAGTCACTAATGTTCCCGTATTTTTTCCACTTAATCCAAGCACGAGTTTTGTTCTTATATATATACAAAAGAGATCTGGAGAACCAATGAGGGAAATTACATCATCAGGGGGTGATTTCCCGAGTAAATTATCCCACTCAACGCTTTTTATTCCAGTATTAATCTTATCATAATCACATTTGTGGTAGTTAAATTGGATTGCTCTATTCTTATTTAATATCACTGACGTTTTTCTAAATGACAACCCTATGCAGAAGGCGGGATGATAATTATCAATAGGTAAGAGCGATACATTAGGAGTGAGGGCTTATATATGGGTATTACAGAAAAATAGGTCTAAGATACGACCATTGCAGTTGATTACACTATTATATTGGTTCATATCCAGTTGCGAGCAGAAATTTAATAAACGACGGCTAACATTCGAACAGGTGCTATTAGTGGAACACGTCATGTAGAATGTGGAGTTAGTCCAATCGAGCTCAGGTAGATTAAAATCTCCCGTCAAAATAACGCACTCTATGGAGGGATTATCTACAAGAGTTGCTAATGAGTTGATGAAATTAATATAAACATCTTCTTTTGTTTTAGGAGGTATATAAGTGGCGCAAACAAGTAAAAATTTGTTATTGTGAGATGGGATTTTAATAATAGTATGTTCCGGTAGAATTAACGGAGGCGACATGTGAGACAAGAGGAGTATAGATCTTTGGAAATGGCTATAAGTACACCCCCACCGTCTTTTTTGTTAGTAACGGAACGATTACGATCGCATCTGAAAACAGAATAACGATAATCAATGAATTCATTCTCTGAAATATCAGGGGTCAGCCAAGTTTCTGTTAAGATTATAATGTCGTAGGCGTGAGACAAGATACTTATATATAATGTATTCAGTTTGGTCCTGATCCCTCGGCAGTTTTGGTAATATAATATACATAGATTATTAGCCATTATCAAAATGTAGGTTTACGATAATATTTTTATAAGTTATTAAAGTTGACAGAAGATTTAATAGTAAATGAGGAAACGATAATATATAAAACAATATAAGCACAGCGAGTCGTATGTAACTTTTGGAGGTGTAAATAAACAATACAAAAGTCACCAATTGTAAGGGCAAGTAACACAAACAAAAAACATAACTCAAACTTAATATCGAATTAACTAACAGATAAGAAAGTAACATTAAATTTAAGGGTAAACCTACAAATGACGTGATAGCGAATTTCACTAAGAACTCAACTGTAAAAAATAAAGAAAAGTTCAAAACAAAATTAATTGATGTTGGGAGTAGTTGCACGTTGAGATGCTGTAGGCAGAGAATTGTGCTTAAACCTATTATATATTTCATCCTCCGTACGTATGGCGAAAGTAGAAGAGTCTTCAGATTCCTTGACAAGGATAGTAGCGTTCCTGACCCAAACGAACTTAAACTTATTAGTTTTTGCCGCCTCGCGGCATTTGCGAAATAACTGTTTGTTACGCAGTGTTAAGTGTTCGTTCATATAAATTTTGTATGGGGTACCTGGGAGGTCGATGCGGTCAGATGTCAATCCTTTAGAAAGCCGGGATGCAGTTAGAATATTATCACGCATTATTCGCGAAGTAAACTTGACTATAATATTCTTAGGTCGATTATTTTGTGCGTGTGCGTGGGGGACACGGTGGATTGATATAATATCTCTTGATGTTATTGAAATATTGATCGCTGACCCAATTGTCTCTAATATGGAAATAAAATTTTCACCACGTTTTTCAGGGATATTCGCAATTTCGATATTGCACTGCCGCGCCTGTTGTTCCAGTGTGTCAATCTTTCTTTCCAGCAACTAAACTTTCGAGACCGTAGAACGACTCATCTTCAGTTCCAGATCTTTGAGGCGTTTCGTATAGTCTACACAGTTTTTGGAATTAAAATCAACGGTAGATTTCAGTTCAGTCACATCCTGGGAAAGTTCGACGTGTTTCTTGTTTAGATCCGATATTTCATTCTTCATAGTCGTATATTCTGCGCGTAATTCCTGAATATCTTTTTTAATTTGAGCAGAAGTTATTAATAATGTATTAAATTCTTCTCTCAGTTTGCTGATACCTGTTTTTACGTTAAAAAACTCGTCAGCCATACCTGCTTGCAGATCTATAATAGACTTTTTTAACTCCGATGATAATGAGTTAATCGCCTGTGTTAATTCACAGTCTGGTTGCTTCCGTTTTCTTTGCGTAATGTTGGTACCAAGTTCGTTAATCACATGGAGGTCGGGGTCCGAATTGCTTTTATTGTCCGGTGAGCGTAGCATGGTATATTAGTACGAAGTCCCGCCCTGTGTGTTGTTACTGAGCAAAAGAGCCAATGCTAGTAGTTCAGTTATTCGCCGCGGCGAACTCACGTACAGCTGGCTGAGTGGTTAAGCCCGTCGCCTCGCCGTCCGTGCACGGTGTGTTCGAGGGTTCGAACCTCGCCCCAAGTTCGACTTTTTCAATTTCTAAAAATTGTTTCTTGAGAGTTGTTGGGATCACTGAGTGAAAGGGACACCGCTCTACAAGTTCCAAGATGGCGCGGATAGTATATGGCACTTCACAGAAGATAGTACGAGTGAGTCCGATAAAACAGCAAAATCAAGATACCTATAAAAATTAAAATGAAATAACTCCACATAAATCGCAAAACGACTACACGTCCACCAACAGCTAGCACACAATCAGAACGAACTACGAGTTATGAACTGAATTTCCGAGATATTTGAATGCCTATTCAATAAAACTTTCGTAGTGCTTTCGGTGTAAAGGTCTTGTCAATACAAATGAAATAAGCCCAAACACTTCCTACATATTGATGTGGAGTTCCTTTGACTGCCTGTCATTTCCATAATCAGGTCTAATCCAAACCTTCATTGTTTTGTATTATCACCCGATATTCACACGAATATCAAGTTATTACCAGATGCGTGCCTACAATTTTCGAAAGTTGCCCTCAATTTCTCAGAGGTTCCATCATTAGATCCTGACGTGGTGGCAATAGAACTAACTCCGTAGCATACCCTTTCATATAAAAAGATTCATCGAAATCGGTTCATAAACGACGAAGTTATCCGCGAACACACATGAAAAAAAAATATTTAAAAAGGTTTCTTAACGTGCGACAAAGCTAGATAAAGTTGGCCATGGGAAAACTAACCAGAAGAGAAGTCTACCCCTGTAACGGAAAGAGTAGAGTAGAGTCGAGACTTCACTATCAGCACCATGTTAGACTCCCATTCTCAGTCAGTCCTGGCTAAGTTAGCCAACCTAGCTCCACCCAAATGCACAAATGCCTCCTGAGTGCTTCACAGGTTTGGCGGAGCGACCTCACCTTTCCAAGAATTTGTTCACGTCGGGCAGCCTCGGCATTACTCTTTGAATGACGTGGGCAACTGATTCCTCGGTTCGAAGCAACCTCTGCAAATTGGGCTGTCTACAGCGCCTATGTTGAAAAGATGTTTTTAGGAGCCAATGACCCGTAATTATACCTATTTATTATTCGGAGGGTATGTCTACTTGAGCTGAGAAGTCGTTTAGTTAGTCGCGTGTATAGGCTTAACGTTACCAGTCTTGACTGCTTGCAATAATGTAGCCTGCGACCATTTGGTGTCACGAAGTTCAGTTGATTTCTGGCAAATTCATATACGAAACTATGAAAAATGTAGGAAGGGGAGTGGGTACGGGTCCAGCACTACCATCTTGGAACCTCTCTTCGCGAGTTCGTCTGTGGCGTCATTGCCTAGGGATCTATCTACAGTTCCCCTTGATCAACTGGAGAAATAACTGGAAAATAAAAATCAAGAAACTTAATCAGATGATGTGTATTATTTTCTGCCATGGTCGTTTTCATAAAATATATTCCTTATATTCTCCAGAAAAAATTGTCAATGTTATACGTATTGATGGTTAATGCTTGATCGGTGGGTTCCTCGTACACATGGCAGAAGAAATGAATTCATGCTGTTAAAGGAACGTAATAGCACAGGCCAGCTTGTAAAATAACCGAAAATAAAAAATAAAATCTTTAAGATACTTGATAAATCAAGTTGCTTTTTATTTTTTTAACGCAAATCGAAACAATTTTATGTTTTTAAAACACAGAAACCCAATTTCAGCGGAGCTAATGCAATTCTTTCTATTCCTCTATCATGGGACTTTGCCACCTGCTCGTGGGTGATATGACGTGCCCCTTGGCTCCAAGGCTGTGTAGGCCCAGTATTGGACAACTTTAGCAAAGCTTAGCAAGTGTAAGCGCGCGCCTGTTGACCAATATTCTAATCTTAATACTGCGATTCAAAAAATGAGATCATATTTTTTGTCACATACATAACGCCATCTATGGAATATGTAGTTGAACTTTTAAAATACAAGTTTGGAGTTTGTTTTAATTTTTATTAATACCTAGGTATATTACGTGCATTCAGACCGATACTTTTTAAGGTATTAAAATAATTACTTTTTTAAGACATTAAAGTAATAAATAAATTTTTCTAGTGTGATTCTCAAGCTGTCGATAGTAATATGTCGGTCAATAGATGACACTGCGTGTATCTGCATTATATAGAATAATATGTTGGTTTCTTCAAAAAAATAGCTACAATTCCTATCAGCTTTATGTGTAAAACTTATGTACATTTGTTTAGTACTTTTTTTTTAAACGTGATGCAAACAAAACAGAATACAGATTAAGATAAAATAGGTTCTGTTAATTATACTTTAACAGTCTGGCTATTATTATATTTGGCATACTTGGATAAATGCTAAAAAATATCCGAAATACAACAATAACATGTTATGAATATTTGAAAATATTAGGTAAAATAGGAATCATAAAAGTAAGGAAATGGATAAGTGAAATTAAATCTAAAAAAAATACGATTGTTGAGATTCGAACTGACATCAACTCTTTCGGCAGGCAGTCTTTTAACCGATGGTCTATTTCTACAGTTGAAAATTACTTGAAATAGCGGATCTTATTTATGTCATGGGTTTTCGCTGCTCAGCTCCTTGAAAGTATAGCGTGATGATAAACATTGCTAAGGTTAGACCCATAGCTATCTGCAATATTTTAATCTGTTGTGGCTTCTAATAGCAATTCCTCACTTCAGTTTGGAAAAATGTGGAATAAACATTTAAAAGTTATTTTAAGTACGCAAAAACGCATTTTATTTTTTCGACATTATTATGATGTAATAATAGAGTTCAAAAGAGAAAATAAAACAAAAATAATATCTGTTGCTCGGAATCGAACCATGGGCTACTTCTCGTTCAAAACAGACATTTTTGAATATTGCTCATCCTCCATAGCACATAGCGTGATAATATACAGCCTATAGCCTGACCGTTCCTATAAGGATTATTTATGCAAATTCTTAACAAAATCTGTTCAGTAGTTTTCGCGCCAATCGGGAACATACACCTCAAGATTTACTATTTTATTTTATGTATAGTTTATTATATGTATAGATAGATTATTAATAGTAGATGATTAAAGTCGTTCTAACTTGAACAGTGTGTATCCGTAACACGTAGTATACAGGCTGTTCCAGCTTTCTCCACAGACATATAAAAATTCTCACATTGCAAACAAGTCATCATTATCAGTGCCATATTCTTTATGATTTTCAGAGATGCCATAGTGCACAAATACCACCTGGCAACCTGATAAGATTTTACTGTACCTACTTACATTATAAATAAGCCTCTTCGACTTCGATTAAATTTTGTATGACACGACGTACTATATGTGAAACAAGAGATGGATAAATTAGAAACTAAAGAAAAGATTTAACCCTCACATAAAATAACGTTAAGATTTTGAGATGGCATTCATAATTTCAATACAGAAATAAATGTAAATACAGTAATCTTACCTCATTTTCGGACATTGCTGGGCTTCGCAAATCCAGTATGTGCGTTTCCACTATTGATAAACTACGAAGAAATGAGACTACTATTTGCCATAATATGTACAAAGAAAAAACTTATGTTTAGATGATACAGAAAACTTATCCCCCAGTAACAAATATGGAAGTGATTCTAAAATAAAATTGTTTTTAAATTTATTTATTCATTTACTTTATAGAAGTACACGCGTGAATTCTGTGTTTGGCCGCAGATACCTGTATAATACTAGGCATGCCTTTTAAGTTCTGTCGTTTCCATATTTCCCGGCAATCTTGAATTTGGAACTGTTCTATATTCGAATGTGTTTAAATGTTGAATCTCAAAACAGTTAAAAGTATTAGGATTAATATATATGTTTATATATGTTTAGTCACAGCGTCTATTGGAATCTGTCAGGTTACGTACGAAAATGAATCTTTCTAAGGAAAATGTTCGTGCAATAATTTTCTACAACTTTAGAAGAGGCCTGACACGGCTTCAGTATTTTGAAGAGCTAACATCTGTGTTCAGTGACGAAGCCCCATGTCTGCGGACTGTTGAACGCTGGTATTTAGAATTCCAGCGTGGACATATTAGTGTTAGTGATAAATCTCGCGAAGGACGCCCAAAATCCGTCTTCACTGAAGATAACATCATTGCTGTGAGACAACTAATTCTCGAAGATCGTCATGTGACGTATCGAGAGATAGAGGTTCTATTCGGCATCTCAGGGACAATCTTTCAGAAGATCTTGCATGAAGCGCTTGGTGTGAGAAAGCTAGTTTGCCAAGTGCAAACTAGCTTTCTCACCGTTACCGCATCTGCTTTCCGACGCTCACAAGGTGGCCCGCGTCAGATGGTGTAAAGAATCTCTGCAAAGGTTCAACCGAGGAGAGTCAAATCACGTCTACGACATCATCAGTGGTGACTTATCTTTGATCTATGCCTACGATCCTGATTCCAAACAACAATCTCCAATCTGGGTCTTTCAAGACGAGCCAAAGCCGACTAAAGTTGTTCGTTCTCGAAGCACTTCAAAGAAGATGGTGGCGGCGTTCGTTGGAAAAACCGGCCATGGCGCGACTATTGCACTTGAAAATCGTAGAATAGTTAACGCAGAGTGGTATACCACAGTTTGTTTACCACAAGTCATCGCCGAACTTCGAAAATCTAACTCAAAGCGACGCATCATCCTGCACCACGACAACGGAAGCTCACACAGCGCTCGTCAAACGATTGAGTATTTGAAGCAGAAAAAAGTAGAAATTCTTGACCATCCTCCATACAGTCCTGACCTAAGCCCTAACGATTTCTTTACATTTCCTAAAATTAAGAAAAGTCTTCGTGGTCAAAGGTTCCAGTCCGGTGAAGAAGCAGTCGACGCATTCCAGTCTATTCAGCTATTTGGTCCCATAAAAATTTGATTCAGTTTGGTTCAGTAGTTTTTATTTTATGAGCATATTTGCTTATTTCAATTTCTGCGTTGACGAAGACGTCGTCCAACTATAACCACTTAAAAGTGAAAAATAAAAAAAACTTTTTACAAAATACCTAATTATAAATTAGCCGCTTACTATACAAGAAGTACAAAAAGAGAGGGAGCCTGTATTTTGGTAAAATTTGGTCTCTAATTCAAAGAACTTACTAATGTTAGCAAAATGTTAATTGAAGGCGTTGTCGAAGTTTGTGCAATTGAACTACTACCACATAACACAATCATTATTTGCATATATAGAGTACCAAAGTTAAACAATTTAGAGGTTTTCTATTCAAAATTAAACATTATATTATCAAAATACTGTTACTCGAACAAAAATGTTATTCTATGTGGTGATTTCAACATTAATATTTTAAAACAAGATAAATTATCTCTTGAATTTACTAGTTTGCTATTGAAGTAGAATCTATGTTTACAAATTAACCAACCAACTAGATTACAAAGCAATACGTGTATTGATAATTTTGCAAATAATATTTCACGAAAATGTACTCATAATGTCCTCGATCTACATATGTCGGACCACACCGCACAAACTTTAAAGCTTCCAGTAAAAAACTGGCCAAGTGCGAGTCGGACTCGCGTGCAAAGGGTTCCGAACGAATTTAATTTTTTTAACATGTTATATTAACACTACAGACTTCTAATAGGTTTTCCTGTAATCTTTAGGTAAAGATCTATTATCTCCATTTTTTTCAAAATTTTAGGCTCAGTAGTTTCGGAGATAAGGGGGGGGGAATGGTCATTTTTCGTCTAATTTCTTGAATAACTTCTAAATCATTTATTTTAAAATTATGAAAAAAATATAATTAAAATTCTCACAGTAAGCCTTTTCATTTGATATGTCACACGATATTGTTCAAAAAACTTTTTTTTTTAATTTTCTATTTTGATCCCCAAAAGTGACCCCCATCCTAAAAATTTAATAATTTACGTAACGCGTCCGTGTTTGGGTTACAGAAGTCCATGTGTGTACCAAATTTCAACAGAATCGGTCCAGTGGATCCGGAGAAAACTTGCTGTGACAGACGGACAGACAGACAGACAGACAGACAGACACCAGAGTGATCCTATAAGGGTTCCTTTTTTTTTCGGAACCCTAATTATTCAAACAGACTTAAGAAAATTGTAAAATTGACACAATTAGCAAAGAATAATTATAGAATAGAAACGGAGAATAGAGACGTGGAAAATAATAAATGAAAACAGAAGCAACACTCCACCAGAGTACATAAAAGAAATAAATTATGTTGGATCTACATTCACTGCACCCAAAGACATAGCAAATACCTTTAACAACTACTTCATAAGCCAAGCAGAAAAACTTTCTACTGCTTCGACACAACTGACCGTTGACAACAAAATAAATATCTCTGCACAATCAATGTTTTAGCCCCTATAATGCCAGATGAAGTAAATAGAATTATAAAAGACTTAAAAAATAAAAATAGTGTAGGATACGACGATATTTCAACAAAGGTTCTAAAGTACGTTTCAGAAATAATATCAAATCCTCTCAGCTACATCATTAATTTAAGTATTGAGTCTGGAACCTACCCTGATAAGCTTAAACCTACTGTCATAAAACCATTATTTAAAAAAGACGAAGAGAAAGACATTAAAAATTACAGGCCAATAGCTCTTATTCCGGTAATATCAAAGATATTCGAAAAATGGATTTATATGTCCATTTACGGATACCTCAGTAAACATCATATACTTGTGAAAGAACAAAAAGGATTTAGGAAAGATCATTCAATAAATATGGCAATATATGACTTTCTTAATGTTATCATAGATAATATGAATGAAAGAGTCCCAATATCAGCAATATGCATGGATATGACCAAAGCATTTGACTTGGTCAACCATGATACACTGTTGAGCAAGTTAAATGCGTATGGGATAAAGGGAAATGTTTTAGCACTCATAAATTCTTACTTAAAAAACAGAACACAACGTACAGAAATAAGTCGAATTTGTAAACTGAATAAAACCGTCATGAAATACTTATCTAAAGAACGAAAAATATCTTATGGAGTGCCCCAAGGCAGTGTGCTAGGGCCTTTATTGTTTCTTATATATATAAATGACTTCCCCTGAATGTACCCTATCCTATGACTTTGTTTGCCGACGGCAGTACTATCATTGTTAAACTTGACAAGAATAATAATAACTTTGAAGTTGACATAATCAATGCATTACAACAAGCTGTTAACTGGCTAGAACATAACAACTTAATTATAAATTTGAAGAAAACAAAAGTTATGAATTTTCGTTATAGAGTAACTAATTCGGAACTAAATGTAAGCTTTAATAATGAAAAAATTGAAGAAGTTGCAAACACAAAATTTTTAGGCTTAACAATCGACAATCAACTTAATTGGAAACAACATACTTCAATATTAATTAAAAAATAGTTAGTTTGCTTTTGCTTTGTATAAACTAAAGAAAATAGTCAATCAA
The DNA here is from genome assembly GCA_947578705.1 of Lacanobia wlatinum. NCBI lineage: Eukaryota > Metazoa > Arthropoda > Insecta > Lepidoptera > Noctuidae > Lacanobia > Lacanobia wlatinum. The sequence continues at coordinate 6,576,439 of OX388040.1, forward strand.
GCAGCGGCAGTCACTGCGTACTATGGATATGTCGATTCTTTACTACGCTACGGAGTCATGTTTTGGGGTAACGTCAAGGGAGCTCCACATCGGTATGTAGGAGCTACCAAGTGTTTGGGCTTATTTCATTCGTATTGACGAGACCTTTACACCGACAGCACTTAGTTTTATTTTCATAACATAACATCACGCCGGTATGCTGTGAATGGGTACGCAGGTACCACTGAAAAGTGAAAAATAAAAAACGTTTTTTACAAAAAAATGTAACCGACTTCCAAAACAAAACACTACAAAGTATAAAATAACTTTAATTTCGGAATTCGGTGTCAAAAAACGAAATAACCAAAAATACTGACTTCCGAAATTAAAGTTATTTTATACTTTGTAGTGTTTTGTTTTGGAAGTCGATTACATTTTTTGTAAAAAAGTTTTTTGTACTTTCGAAATGGGCGCCTTTAAAGGATTCTGGATTTCTAAAGTTTTTAAGCTAAGAAATGGGTAGCATAATACTGCAGGCCAGTCAATTACCTTTAAATATAGTGCATTAGCTAAATTGAACACATTCGCCACTTTATTTCGTCTTAGAAAAAATAATTAAGAATACTTTTGGCCCACAACAAATTTACTGCCAAATTCACAATAATGGAAGAATATTGCGAATTTGGCAGTTTTGTTCCATTAGTTGCATGACACAATTGTAACATTTAATAGGTTGGTCGACTAATACTCGTTAACTTGTAAAGCCTACTTTTTTTTTTCAACCTATACTGTCCCATTGTTGGGCAAAGGTCTTCCCTATAATCTTTCACTCTTCCCGGTATATTGCCTTCTCCGACCAATCCGTCATGAACGCCTCCAAGTCGTCACGTCTAAAGCCTACTTAGTTGTGATATTTTGTATTGATAATTTTCCTTTTAAATTCGTGAAGTATGTTAACTACCATGATTTTTTCTAACAACTGTTTAGCTGAATGAGAGGGGGGGGTACACTCGAATCTAACAAAACTTAGCAATTTAAAGCCTATTACTTCGCAAACGGATCCTTGGAAGGAGAAATGGTTTTAGTTAACGATAAAATAAAACTCATCGCTACTTTACGTGGTTGAGGTTTTACCCTAAAACAATATTTCTCAAGATTTTATTTTACTACTTTGTTGGAATGATTAATATGTATACCCATACCAAATTCTAACCTTGTAGTGCTATGCTAAGCATCTCTGAGCTAAACCGCGAACAGACAGACGGAACCCTGAAAATCATCGTGCAGTAATGTTGTCACATAAAATGGACGGGGATTTGATGTGGCCAGCCTCACCATTTGACCCCATCAGTCAGATGTATAATTAGGAGTGTATTTTGAATTTTGATCTATCTTGGAGTGGATGGAATGTGATACATAGGTTTATTGACCATAGAACATCTGATGCTTAGTAGCAAAAAAAAATATATATACGCGTTGACTTGAGAACCTCCTTCATTTTTTCGTCGGTTAAAAATGATGCCCATAGCAAATACACGAACTTGAGTAAATTTACCATGGTCTTTTAATTACTTGGGAACATTCACGATACTTAAATAAAATCACGAATTAACTCATATCCGCAAGTTTACAACGGACAATCCATTGAGGAATACATAAATTTACCTTGATAAAACATCTTATCTCCACTTCGTTATTTTACCATGGTGTTTGATTCCTGAAAGCCATGATTCGCACATTTACTGCTTTAATATCTCGTAAATTATTAAAAATACAGTTAGGAAACTTTGCCACGATGTGGACCATCTGCGCCAAAAAAACTGATTTTGGCGAAATTGACAGATTCGCAACTTTACCGAAAAGTGACGTGCAAATGTGTATACTAGTAAAATATCAGGTCTAGTTGTGTCCGAGAAAATTCGCTATGACATATGGACAATCAGACACACGAGTGATCTTATAAGGGTAAGGTCTTTAACGATGTTCGGAACCCTACAAACAAAAGGCACGTAATCAAACAACTTTTATTTTAACTTTAAAGCTTGTGCCATAGACGGATGTTCAAGACTGCCACCTACAAGCTGACGCAGCACACAAGTCATGGACTTTAGAACGGCCTTTTTTTTATTGGGACAAGCCCGCCACACATTCCCAATCACTGCAACTCCTGAAAGCTAGAATCAACAGTGGCGACCACCAGAGAAACGCCGAGCCAATGAAGCTCGATGAGTCCCGGAGAAACGATTCAACTGTCTTGAATCCTGCAACGAAATTAATTAGAAAAGTACAGCGGAGGAGTAGAAAAATATAATTTCCACGTCCCTCCTTATCAAGCAGGAGACAGAATAGAGCTAGGCCAATAAGCATCAAGGGACATAAATACAACTGGGTTAAGCCCAGTTGCCAAGCACCACGGATTATATATTAACACTAAAACTAATGGGTCCTAAATTGTGGGCTACTTTTGATTCCAGTAATAGGTATGGCAAGATCGTTTGAAGGCACGGAAATTTATTTTGGTTTCTACAAGGTCCGTATAGTAAACTACTCCAGATGTAACCTGAATACTATTTAACATAATATTGCGTTCAGTTTGCCAAAGAATACACCCCCATAAGATGTGGTGTGCGGGTTGTTCGTATTCATGGTCAGCTGTAGAACATTGACATAATGACGAGGCCACAAGCTTAAAGGACAAATAATTTACTTTTAAAATTGCCATGACCAGTGAGAAATTGGGCAACACAATGATCTACTTCCAGCCATGTCCTATCCAGCCGCTCACGAACGGATGGAAAAAACTGGTGGAGGTGACGGCCTTTGATGGAAATTTCCCACCTACATTTCCATTCGGGTAAACGTTTCTCCCAGACGTCAGTCGGGGGTTTTAGTAGTCTAGAAATCTTAGCACGGTCGCGTTGCGGTAAAAACTCTGGGTCCGTGATCTTTCTAGCTGCTACATTGCAGCACGCCGCGGCACATCTAGATCGACTGGGAGAATACCCGCTAGCACCGGTAAGGCTTCAGTACTAACCGTCCTATACGCCTTGCATAAGAATATCAAAGCCAAACGCTGGCTTTGCAGCAATTTACGGCGTACCGCCCCAATGGTGGCCCTGTCAGCCCAGACAGGTGCCCCGTAGCACATACAACCCAAGTAAGTAGCCACATAAATAGTTTTTAAGGTTTGAAATGATAGACCCCAAGTAGCCTTGAATATTCTCGTCAAGGCATAGAAGTTCTTTTTTGCTTTTTCACCTAAAAAGTTCCTTTGAAAGTTCCTTGAAAAGTTCCTTTCAAACACAAACTCAAAATATATATTTAAAATAAACCATTTACAGGCATTTTTGAATTTTCACTGTCGGTCGGTCCAAAAAGATGAAGCTATTTGCACGTTCCAAAGCGTAGATCTCTATGGAGAAGGACGTGCAAGAAACTTCACGGACACTCTTTTATAAATAATAAATTGTTACAGTTTTGTTCGAGAACGATGTAAAAGACGAGCAGCATTAAAGCGTCCGGAAAAAAAAACAATTCAAAGAAATATTTAAAATAAAACCATGGCAGCTGCGAAATGATCAGTCCCAACTGACAGCGCCCATTCACGAACATAACGCATGCGCTAGCACCATTCGGCTCAACCATTTTGAAGGGAGCCAAATGATCCAATGCATACGCCACCATCAGCTAGACTTTTGAGTGAGCATGACACTCCAAACCGCCAGGGTACATTCAAGTCAAAAAAAAGCCTAAAACTGATAGCTATAGCTTAAGTTTAAGATACACAGTACTCACACATGTACCGTTAAAATGGATGAAATTATACAATGCTAAATAGAGTCTATACAATGCAAATTTTGTTTTTTTCCAATCTTCAGCCGGTCCAACAATGTTTCCTAATGCTAACAGTTTATTTGGTGCGCCCTAGTGGCCGTGGAGTAGGACCAGCATTCAGCCAAGCTATTTCAACTTCAATATAAACCCCTAACTTATAATATGCTTGCGTGCATAGTGTGCATTTAATACAAGATTTAAATTTTGTTTCAGTAATTTCTAATATTTTCCAGTTGCATACCGAGGTAGCATACGGATTCTTTACTTTCAACGGGTACTTTATTAAATTTACTACTAAGCCAGGATTTTAGGTTTCCTTTTAGAATAAGATGATAGGTTTTATGAGGTGCAAAGGTCAGACGGTTTCGACCGCCCCACTAAGATATTAAACGTAGACATGTGTCAGCCAAGTTCTCGAGTCCAGCCCGAGTGCATGCCTTAGTGAGCAGTAAGCCATCGTCCGCGTAACCGGTTAATGAACAGCCGCATGGGAGCGGAAGCTCGAGGAAATCATCGTAGCCAAAATTGCATACATATGGACCGATAACTGAGCCCTGAGGACATCTCATAGTCAGAGACTTAGAAATGAATGATGTCCAAATTTGAGTTTAGCGGAGCCGTTTAGAAAGTACGAAAGAATCAGATTATAGATATTTTTGTAGTCGGCCACCATGTTTTATGAAAAACGCCAGATATGTTGAGAAAGATTCCAACCACCTATTTATGTTTCGATAAGTTACCAATTTCACGGACAGAGAGAGCCGCGTCAACTGTGGATTTACCAATAGTGAAAACAAATTAATAAATATGAAATTAAGGTCCGTTCGGTAGCAAGCGCGGAACGATTAGTCACTTTAAGAGTTTTCCCAAAGATGGAGGTAGTGTTATGGGCCGGTAGGACTTAGGGTCATCCGGGGGCTTATCGCCACTCTTTGGAATAATGCGTATAAAGCCTTGTCGCCATATTCGAGGAAAAATACCTTACGCAATGCATCGGTTATATACAGTTTAGAACGGCCAATAATATGTTATTCAATGCGCTTATGAAATATTATGTTAGTATCCTCTGACCATTCAGGAGTTAGTTTGCCTGCGGATGCTAGATTCTATATCAAGATTATTATCTTGGAAACTATGATCACCAAAGGATATTGCTATGCGTCCATACATCGTTCGCCTTAGAACCAACAGAGACGTGAATTTACTTTATCTGTTCTAAATACAGCAAATATTCGACTGAATTTAAATTCAAATCACGTACACTTCTAAGAATTGTAAAAAAATCGAATATGCTTTCGGATTTTGAGGCTATAATTAGGCCAATAGAAACATACCAAATGAACTCAGACTCCTCTATGCCACATATTTTGTTAGTGAATAAAGAAGAGAGGTCCGGCAGCTCTAGAATCAGTCTAAAAGTGTTAACCTAACTTCTCGTAACCAAATTTGCTAGATTATCATACATTTGTAATCTGCCTACCTTACTTTATCACAATACCAAGTCTCACTGGCAGAGGATTTTTTCGGGTTACATATGCCCCGTTGATTGGACTATATCTTTACATTCACAGACTGTTAGCTTCGATGTTGCTCGTTTCACACAGCGCTTTCAATCGCTTTATTCTTCTTGTAACTTAAAATCTTACTCATAGATGAAGCGATGAGAGTGCTTTGTTTCAATTTGACGTTATGAGTAGGCAAATACAGAAAATAAAGGTACCAAATAAAAAAGAAGTGAATTTCTTATTAAAATGTTTACGTAAGTATGATCCTTCATTCTATTGTAATAAAAAATTATGAAAAAAAAACTAGGAATTATGAAAAAGGTTTCATACGTGTTCATTTATAGGCCACTTTTTACAATGCCCTTTTAACAAATGTGTAAAATTTCAACTTTTTAAAATAAGAAGAAGTGGTTCTAATTCAGCATGTTAAACCAAATTAAACATTTGTATTTACTTAAGTGCTAATAATGAAAAGTTGTTAGTAACAAAAATACATTAATAATGCTAAACACAGACGTTACTTTAAAAATTTGAAGACCGATTTACAGAATCGCAAACTGAAGCAGTACAATTATGTAACTAGTCAGTAGTCCCGTCAAAGGTATGGGTAGAGAGGCGTCTATAGTAAACAGACCCCACGCAGTCATCTTACTGAAGGTCCGGTTAACTTGTAGCACGCGCTTGCAGAGATGTTTCATACTCTCTGTAACGACAAAAGGGATCGATGTTTAGAGTAATTAAATATTTTTTTCGTTAGCAGATAAAAGTCTTTCTTACTTGAACAGTTTGTATCCGTAACACGCATTATACAGGCTGTCCTAGCTTTCTCCACAGACACATAGAAATTCTCACATTGCCAACAAGTCATCATTATCAGTGTCATATACTTTATGATGTTCAGAGATGCCATAGCGCACAAACACCACCTGGCAACCTGAAAAGACTTACATTTACTGTACCTACTTACATTATTAATAAGCCTATGCCCGCGACTTAAATTAAATTTTGCATGACACGACATTCTATATATAAAACAAGACATGAATAAATTAGAAAACGGAAGCGATTCTACACTCACATACAATAAATAATATTAAGATTTTGAGATAGCAATCATAATTTCAATACAGAAATAAATGCAAAAGTAATAATCTTACTCCATTTTCGGACATTGCTGGGTTTCGCAAATCCAGTATGTGAACTTCCACTAGGAATAAACTACGAAGAAATGAGACTACTATTCGCCATAATATCTACAAAAAAGAACTTATATTTAGATGGTATAGTATGTATACTGCCGGTCTATTCTGTCGACATCTCACCGTGTACACATAGGTGGAGTGTTCGACAAGTGAGCTATCTTGTTTGTATGGTTTGACAGCTCACTTATCGTTCACTTCGCCTAACTTTTCACTTTGACATGTTTACAGAAACGCACTGCTGTATCGTCACACATCAAACAGTAAGTGATTCTGAAATAAATGTTTCTTTATTTATTTACTTTTTAGAAGTATACGCGTGAATTTTGTGTCTCTGGCTGCAGATCCCTCTATTGCTACTTATTTGTTCGAAATTCGAAATTGGTGCTTGAAAATTTGAATGACTATAAAACTGAATTTTATTTTTAACCATTGATAACATTTAATCAAACAGCGACTTACCAATTCACGAAAACATTTTACATACAGTTTGAAAGCTTCAAGGATATCTTTGTAAATCACAAACAGTTTATCACAATATTCTTCGTTACCTTCATTTTGTTGGAAAAGTAGTTGGTTTACCCATTCACTAAGATATTTCGTTAACAATGACATGAGACTTATACTATAAACTAAATTAAAATCATATCCCAAGTTTATAATTGTGAAATTTATATCCACAACGATGAAGTCGCCGAATAAATAATAAATTGTTGCCACAAATATTGTAACACAGACTACGGCTGAAAGTAATATCCAATTCAGAATGACATAATTTCGGACATTCTTGCTTATGTCGATGCTTCGATGAATTTCTTGGATCCTCAATATTAGAAAAATGTTGCAACGGCTATGAATGACGTTACAAAGAGTCAGCTGAATATGGGTGAGGCAATTCAAAATTAAAAAAAGCACGAAAATGATAAATAATGGGGTGAAGTTATTCGTTCCAAAATCATCAAGTTTGTTGATTATCACATAACAGATACAAAGTAAATTGAATACTGAGACAATGAAAAACAGCAACATGTTATACTTCTTTTCACACGGAGTGATATAACTATCTCTAATTTTATATTTTGAAGAGAAGGATAAAGAAAGCATAATGTTGAAAGGTTGTACTATATTTTGAATATCTTGGTCCAGTCTATTATTTAGTAAAAGTTTAACTTGACAATTTGAGGTGCACATGATGTTGATGGACGTTATAGTAAGTGCGCTATGCCTATTAGATGACTAATAAACTAGATTTCTTTAATCCGATACGAGGAAAAAATAAATTATATTTGTTCTTATTAAACATAACATTAAGCATCGTTAATCATGAACATCGTCGTCGTCAATCATCACTGTGTCAAATTAGGTGGGTCTGGGAAATTAGCTTTTAATCAACTAAAACGTACTAAATAAAAATGGCCAAGTGCGATTCGCACTTGTCGCAAACGCGAAGTAAGATACTTCACGCCTGTCAGAATCAGTGACTTATAGGTACAGATAATAAATAGTTAGGACGTGGCGTGAGGTGGAACAGAGTGGGGGTAGCGCGCGCGGTTGGTCAACGCACGCGCACCCGGCTCACTTGGGCCTGAGGATCGGAGCTGTTGGGAGTTAGCAGTGCATGGGTGAGTGAACCTGTTTGTATCTCAGTGCACGTGTCTTCAGATTTACCAGATATTCATTACATATTATTTGCCAATGTTGTCGATGTGTGTGTATTGTTTTAACAGCGATCAGATTCAGAAATGATACCAAATCAGACCAGCATTTTGATGCGAGGCTTGGGGTGGCTATAAAAGGGGAGGTTGGAGGCCACTTTAGGGGAATAGCACCCTATATCATTGCGATGATAATTCAGTGACGGTTATTCAGTGAAAATCTCATATCGTACCTAGGCGTAATTTTGAGACAGGTATTTTAGATTCAGATATTCGTCTTAAAGGCGATCTTTTAAAGACAACCTTAATACCTACCACAATACTACTGCACTTACCTTAATATTCTGGGTATTGAAGATAGAAACCAAAATATAAAGTTAAACCATATTAGGTATGTGCATTTATGTGTAGGTACAATAAAGAATAAGAATGCTTTGTTGAAAAATTGATAAAAATGTTATGCAGTCATACAATATCAGTGAGTGCAATAATCAATATCAATATATATCAATTGTATCAATATTATGAGTGCATAACATTTTTATCAAGTTTTGCTACATAAATAGAAACATAAAAAAAAACTGCAGAGTATGATCTTGGATCAACAAAGTATTAAATACGAAAAGTGCTCAATATATTTAGATGACCTTATTGTTTTTGGGAATTCGTTACAAAACCATACCAAAAATCTCGTAGATGTTTTTACTAGATTGCGTCAGGTAAATTTAAAGTTGAATCCACATAAATGTAACTTTCTTAAAAAGGATAAATTGTATTTAAGACATGTTATAACGAGCGAAGGTGTTTTGCCCGATCCTGAAAAAATACTTGTTTTGAGTAACTGGCCAGTACCGAAAAATGTAGAAGAATTAATTAGATTTCTAGCGTTCGCCAACTATTACAGAAAGTTTATCGAAAGCTTTTCCAATATAGCGCATCCCTTAACGCAATTAACAAAGAAAAATGCATTATTCATATGGGATCAAAAATGTCAAACCGCTTTTTCCACTTTAAAGTCTATAATTTCGAGCCCACCTATTCTTCAATATCCTAACTTTTCTAGTAACTGTAAATTCAAACTACAAACCGACGCTTCCAAATATTCATTAGGCGCAGTTTTGTGCCATGACAATAGAAAACCAATAGCATTCGCGAGCAGAAATTTAAATAAGGCCAAAATTAACTATCCTACTGTGGAAAAAGAACTGTTAGCGATAGTATGGGCAGACATTATTGTCCCTATTTGCATGGCCGCACATTTGTTATTGAAACCGACCATAAACCACAAATTTATTTATTTGGCATGCGAGACCCATCTGGTCGTCTTATGAAGTTCAGACTTCTACTAGAAGAGTACGATTTTATCGTAGAATATATCAAGGATCCACAAATATTCCAGCAGATTCATTGTCACGACTACCTATCACATCAATGGACTTAAAAAATATGCATGAAAGCATAATCACGGTTATGACGCGTTCGCAATATAGAAAAGTGCTGGAATAGCAACATTCTCCAAGTGCTATGGGTTCTACTGACGACTGGCCTGCGCAACCAAGAGTCGTGGAGATCTATAGTAAATCGAGGATGTCTGTAGAACTTAAATTTATAGAATATAATGAGTTAAATAACCTACGTAGGTCTAATGAGATAGAAATAGAGAATAAAGTGTTATGTTATTCGTCATCGAGAATGACGTTATTTATACATCCAGTTTCCCAATCACAATTGACGCCAGCCGCATTTGTGAGGGAACTGAAATATATTTGTGAAAGAATTAATGTGCACGAATCGAATTATTTTTTATAAGAAATCAAATTGATGATGAATTTATAAAAAAAGTGTCGACAGAAATTTAGTCTTATACAAACTGGACCGGTCCGCGATTGTGTCAATGACTAAATGACATAAGAATAATTGAAAATAAAGACGACCTGAAAGTAATATTGAATCATTTTCATCTTCTACCATCAAGTGGCCACGCTGGTATAAGACGAATCCTACTAATATTATAAACTAGCACTTCGCCCGCGACTTCGTCTGCGTACACTTTAGAGGTGACGCGCAACTTCTTTGTCCCATATTTTCATTCTCGGAATTCATTTTCATGATTCTTTATTCTGATAGTTTGTGAGTCTTTACTGTCAAAGTAGCTCCAGAAACATGTCAAAGTAGTTCCGGTGCTGAAAGTACGCTTTCAACCCCGGAACTACTTTGACATGTTTCTGGTACTTGTAAATCTTTCGCTCATAACTCCAGCCCAAAAGAAACTTCGATATGTTTCGGTTCGCCTGGTATTTTTAAATGCAAACCACTCATAATTCAAGATTTGGAAATACTTCGACATGTTTCTGGTATCCTGGTACTTGGGAATCTTTAACGCTCATAATTACAGCCCGGAAAAAACCGCTATATGTTTTGTTCTCCTGGTACTTTTGACTCCTACCCACTCAAAATTCTAGCGCCGGCAACATTAAAACATGTTTCTGGTCTCCTGGTATCTACTTTTGTATCTGTAGCGCCCATAATTACAGCCCCGAAAATACTTCGAAATATTTCTAATCTCCTGGTAGTTTTAAATCCTAACCGCTCACAATTCGAACCCTGAAAATACTTCGACATGTTTCTAGTCTCCTAGTACATACTGAATCTTTAACGCTCATAATTGCTACCCGGAAAAACCTCCACATTGTTCTGTTGTTCAATCCTAACCGCTCACGAATCCAGCCCCGAAAATACTTCGACATGTTTCTGATCTCTTGGTACTTTGAATCCTATCCGCTCACAATTCCAACCCTGGAAATACTTCGACGTGTTTCTGATCTCCTGGTACATAATGAATCTTTAGCGCTCATAATTCCTGCCCGGGAAAATCTTCCACATTTTTCTGTTGTTTTGTTACTTTTAAATCCTTACCGCACATATTCCTAGCGCAGAAATATTTTGACATGTTTCTGGCCTCCTGGAACTTATGAATATTTATCACTAGCACTTCGCCCGCGACTTCGTCTGCGTAGACTTTAGAGGTGGCGCGCAACTTCTTTGTCCCATATTCTCATTCTCGGAAATTCATCTTCATGATTCTTTATTCTGATAGTTTGTGAGTCTTGAATGTTCGTACTTTCAGCCCCGGAACTACTTTGACATGTTTCTGGTATTCTGGTACTTGTAAATCTTTCGCTCATAACTCAAGCTCAGAAAAAACTTCGTTATGTTTCGGTTCGCCTGGTATTTTTAAATGCAAACCACTCATAATTCAAGCTTTGGAAATACTTCGACATGTTTCTGGTATCCTGGTACTTGTGATCCTAACCACCCAAAATTCTAGCGCCGGAAAAATTAAAACATTTTTCTGGTCTCCTGATACTTGTGAATCTGTAGCGCTCATTATTCCAGCAACGAAAATACTTCCACATTTTTGTGTTGTCTTTGTAATTTTGAATCCTTACCGCTCATATATCTAGCGCGGAAATATTTTGACATGTTTCAGGCTTCCTGGTAATTGTGTAACTTTAGCATACACAATCCTAAGCCCAAAAATACTTTAACATCGTTCTGTTCTCCTGGTACTTGTGAATCTGTAGCGCTCATTATTCCAGCCCCGAAAATACTTCTAAATGTATCTTATCACCTGGTTGCTTTAGAACCTTAACTGCTCACAATTCCAGCCCTGGAAATACTTCGTCATGTTTCTTGTCTCCTGGTACATAATGAATCTTTAGCGCTCATTATTCCTGCCCGGGAAAAACTTCCACATTTTTCTGTTGTGTAAGTAATTTTGAATACTTACCGCTCATATATCTAGCGCGAAAATATTTTGACATGTTGCTCGCCTCCTGGTACTTATGAATCTTTAGCATTCACAATCCTAGCCCCGAAAATACTTCGTCATGTTTTTGGTCTCTTGGTACTTTTGAATTCTAACCGGTTACAATTCCAGGGCCGGAAATTATTTGACAGGTTTATGGTCTCCTGGTACTTGTGAATCTTTAGCGCTCATAATTTCAGCCAAAGAAAAACTTCTTCAACATGTTTCTGGTCTCCTGTCACATGTGAATCTATAGCTTTTACAATTCCAGTCGGGAAAATATCTTCAAAATACATTTTAATGTGCGACGGTTAAAAAAAAAAAAACAAAAAGTATTCTAGCCCAAAAATATTTTGATATCGTTCTGTTCTCCTGGTGCTTATGAATCTTTAGTGCTCCCAATTTCAGCCCCGGAAATATTACGACATTGTTCTGTTCTCCTGGTACTTGTGAATCTGAATTACTAAGGCAGCAGAAGCGCTGGGTTTCCACTTCCTCCTCAGTCTCCACTAAGCCATGCCTTTTACCGGGATAAAAAGTAGCCTATGTTTGATTCCAGGATGTGGACTATATGTGTGCCAAATTTCATCCAAATCCCTTCAGCCATTTTTGCCTGATTGAGGCACAAACATACAAACATACAAACTTTCATATTTATAATATTATCCTACTAATATTATAAATGTGAAAGTTTGTATGTTTCAACATGTTTCTGGGCCCTGTCACATGTGAATCTATAGCGTTTCCAATTCCAGTCCGGAAAAAACTTCAACATACATACATATTTCTGTTCGACGGTAAAAATAAAACAAAAAATATTATAGCCCAAAAATACTTTAACATCGTTCTGTTCTCCTGGTACTTGTGAATCTTTAGCGCTCCCAATTTCAGCACCGGAAATACAATGACATGTTTATGTTCTCCTGGTACTTTTGAATCTGAAGTACTAAGGCAGCAGAAGCGCAGGTTTTCCACTTCCTCCTCAATCTCTACTAAACCATGCCTTTTACCGAGATAAAAAGTATCCTATGTTTGATTCCAGGATGTGAACTATATGTGTGCCAAATTTCATCCAAATCGCTTCAGCCATTTTTGCCTGATTGAGGCACAAACATACAAACATACAAACATACAAACATACAAACATACAAACTTTCACATTTGTAATATTAGTAGGATTCACAATCCTAGCCCCTAAAATACTTGGACATGTTTCTGGTCTCTTGGTACTTTTGAATTCTAACCGGTCACAATTCAAGCGCCGGAAATATTTCGACATGTTTATGGTCTCCTGGTACTTGTGAATCTTTAGCGTTCATTATTTCAGCCAAAGATATACTTCGACATGGTTCTGGACTCCTGTCACATGTGAATCTATAGCGTTTACAATTGTTACCCGGAAAAAATTCAACACACATATTTCTGTTAGAAGGTTAAAAAAAAATAACAAAAAATATTCGGTCCCAAAAATACATTAAAGTCGTTCTGTTCTCCTGGTACTTGTGAATCTTTAGCGCTCTCAATTTTAGCCTCGGAAATACTACGACATGTTTCTGTTCTCCTGGTACTTGTGAATTTGAAGTACTAAGGCAGTAGAAGCGCTAGGTTTCCAATTCCTCCTCAATCTCCATTAGGCCATGCCTTTTACCGGGATAAAAAGTAGCCTATGTTTGATTCCAGTATGTGAACTATATGTGTGCCAAATTTCATCCAAATCCCTTCAGCCATTTTTGCCTGTTTATAATATTAGTAGGATGTGAAAGTTTGTATGTTTGTGTGTTTGTATGTTTGTATGTTTGTATGTTTGTATGTTTGTATGTTTGTATGTTTGTATGTTTGTATGTTTGTACGTTTGTGCCTCAATCAGGCAAAAATGGCTCAAGGGATTTGGATGAAATTTTGCACACATATAGTCCACAGCCTGGAATCAAACATAGGCTACTTTTTATCCCGGTAAAAGGCATGGCTTAATGGAGACTGAGGAGGAAGTGGAAACCCAGCACTTCTGCTGCCTTAGAACTTCAGATTCACATGTGACAGGAGACCAGAACCATGTCGAAGTATTTCTTTGGCTGAAATTATGAGCGCTAAAGATTCACAAATACCAGGAGACCATAAACATGTCAAAATATTTCCAGCGCTGGAATTGTGGCCGGTTAGAATTCAAAAGGACCAGGAGACCAGAAACATGTCGAAGTATTTTCGGGGCTAGGATTGTGAATGCTAAAGATTCATAAGTATCAGGAGGCCAGAAACATGTTGAAATATTTCCGCGCTAGAAATATGAGTGGAAAGGATTCAAAAATACCAAAACAACAGAAAAATATGGAAGTTTTTGTCGGGCAGGAATTATGAGCATTAAAGATTCAGTATGTACCAGGAGACCAGAAACATGTCGAAGTATTTCTTTGGCTGAAATTATGACCAGTTACAATTCAAAAGTACCAGGAGACCAGAAACATGTTGAAGTATTTTTAGGGCTAGGATTGTGAATGCTGAAGATTCATAAGTATCAGGAGGTCAGAAACATGTCGAAATATTTCCGGTGCTAGAATTATGGGCTTTAAGGATTCAAAAGTACCAGGACAACCGAAAAATTTGGAAATTTTTCCGGGGCAGGAATTATGAGCGCTAAAGATTCATTTTGTACCAGAAGACCAGAAACATGTCAAAGTATTTCCGGAACAAATTGAGAGTGCTAAAGATTCACAAGTACCAGGAAAACAGAACGATGTTAAAGTATTTTTGGGCTAGAATATTTTTTTTTTAACCGTCGAGCAGAAATATGTAAATTGAGTTTTTTCCGGGCTGGAATTGTAAACGCCACCAACCAACCAGAAACATGTTAAAGAAGTATTCCTTTGACTGAAATTATGAGCGCTAAAGATTCACAAGTACCAGGAGACCAGAAACATGTCGAAATATTTTCGGAGCTAGGATTGTGAATGTAAAAGATTTATAACTACCAGGAGGTCAGAAATTTGACGAAATATTTCCGCGCTAGAAATATGAGCGATAAGCATTTAGAAGTACCAAAACAACATAAAAATGTGAAAGTTTTTTCCGGGCAGGAATTATGAGCGCTAAAGATTCATTATGTACCAGGAGACCAGAAATATGTCGAAGTATTTCCAGGGTTGGAATTGAGAGCATTTATTTGGGATTCAAAAGCACTGGGATATCAGATACACGTAGAAGTATTTTTGGGGCTGGAATGATGAGCGCTACAGATTCACAAGTACCAGGAGAACAGAACGATGTTACAGTATTTTTGAATTAGAATATTTTTGTTTTTTTTTTTTAATAGTAAAACAGAAATATGTATGTCGATGTTTTTTCCGGGCTGTAATTGTAAATGCTAAAGATTCACAGTACAGGAGACCAAACACATGTAAAATTATATTTTCGGCAGGAATTGTATGCGATAAAGATTCACAAGTACCAGGAGACCATAAACATGTCGAAATATTTCCAGCGCTGGAATTTTTACCTGTTAGAATTCAAAAGGACCAGGAGACCAGAAACATGTCGAAGTATTTTCGGGGCTAGGATTGTGAATCCTAAAGATCTAAAGTCCGATCCTGCATGGAGTATTGTAGCCACCTTTGGGATGGCTCAGCTAAGTATCAGCTTGCCACGCTTGACTCGGTGGAACGCAGAGCTAAGAGACTCATCGGTGACGAAAAACTGGTGGATGCCAAGCTACATAGCTTGGCTCATCGCCGTAAGGTTGCCTGCTTGTCGGTCTTCTGCAGATTGTACTTCGGTGAGTGTGCCCAAGAACTCCACGACCTCATCCCACCGGCCCCCTTCTACCATCGGACATCCAGACGCACTGCATCTTACCATCCCTACCTTGTTGCTATTCCACCAATTCGCACTAAGCGTTTCCAAACGTCTTTTATAATGCGCACAGCAAAGGAGTGGAACTCTCTACCTGCGTCTCTGTTTCCAAACGCTTACAACCCTAATCTCTTCAAAGTTAGTACCAGAAGACCAGAGACATGTCGAAATATTTTCGGCGCTGGAAACGTGATCGGCTAGAATTCAAAGGAATCAGGAGAACAGAAAAATGTCGAAGTATTTTCCGGGCTGGAATTATGAGCGCTAAAAATTCACTATGTATCAGGAGAACAAAAACATGTCGAAGTATTTTCGTGGCCAGGATTGTGAATGCTAAAGATTCACAACTCACCAGAGACGAGAAACATGACAAAATATTTACGGAGCAAGAATTTTGAGCGGTAAGGATTCAAAAGTACCAGTATAACAGAGAAATTCGAAAATTTTTGCCGGGCAAGAATTATGAGCATTAAAGATTCAGTATGTACCAGGAGACCAGAAACATGTCGAAGTATTTCTTTGGCTGAAATTATGAGCGCTAAAGATTCAGAAGTACCTGGAGACCATAAACATGTCGAAATATTTCCGGCGCTGGAATTGTGACCGGTTACAATTCAAAAGTACCAGGAGACCAGAAACATGTCGAAGTATTTTAAGGGCTAGAATTGTGAATGCTGAAGATTCATAAGTATCAGGAGGTCAGAAACATGTCGAAATATTTCCGGTGCTAGAATTATGGGCTTTAAGGATTCAAAAGTACCAGGACAACCGAAAAATTTGGAAGTTTTTCCGGGGCAGGAATTATGAGCGCTAAAGATTCATTATGTACCAGAGGACCAGAAACATGTCAAAGTATTTCCGGAGCTGAAATTGAGAGTGCGAAAGATTCACAAGTACCAGGAAAACAGAACGATGTTAGAGTATTTTTGGGCTAGAATATATATTTTTTTTCAACCGTCGAGCAGAAATATGTAAATTGACTTTTTTCCGGGCTGGAATTGTAAACACCAACCAACCAGAATAAAGTTAAAGAAGTATTCCTTTGGCTGAAATTATGAGCGCTAATGATTCACAAGTACCAGGAGACCAGAAACATGTCGAAATATTTTCGGAGTTAGGATTGTGAATGTAAAAAATTTGTAACTACCAGGAGGTCAGAAATTTGACGAAATATTTCCGCTCTAGAAATATGAGCAATAAGCATTTAAAAGTACCAAAACAACATAAAAATGTGAAAGTTTTTTCCGGGCAGGAATTATGAGCGCTAAAGATTCATTATGAACCAGGAGACCAGATAATGTTGAAATATTTCCAGGGTTGGAATTGGGAGCAGTTAGGATTCAAAAGTACCAAGTGTTAAGAAATATGTATTTTCAGGGCTGTAATTATAAGCGCTACAGATTCACAAGATACCAGGGGACCAAAAACATGTAAAATTATATTTTCGCCAGGAATTGTATGCGATAAAGATTCACAAGTACCAGGAGACCAGAAACATGTTTATTGTTTTCGGTGCTGGAATTTTGAGTAGTTAGCATTCAAAAGTACCATGAGGACAGAAACATATAGCGGTTTTTTCCGGGCTGTAATTATGACTGTAAAAGATTCACAAGTACCAGAAACATGTCAAAGTATTTCCGGCGCTGGAATTGTGAGTGGTTTGCATTTAAAGATACCAGTTATTTTTGCGAGGCACTTGGAATAATTTTGATTTGGCTTGTCGCGTATTTACGTCACTCTTAGCTGGACTTGAATATCGCTGTTATCAAAATGTTCAATGAGGAACAGATACTCGGCACGCGCTAGAACAGGCAATACTTTGCAATGTTTAAATAGGTAAGCCAACGTAATTGTCTCGGTATTTGTTTTTACATAGTTTGGTAGCACGAGTTTCAAAAATCTTGTTTGAAAATTATGTATTTTATCCAGGTGTGTTTTAAATGTTCTTCCATAACTGGTGAGTCCATAGGAGATTATCGACTCAGCAAGGGCTGTGTACATTTGAAGGAGGGTCCTGTACGGTATATTGCGCTTTAGAATGGAAAATTTTGCAAGTATTGCACATAACTTACCGCAGACCGAACCTGGTAACTCCAATTGAATCGGTTATCTATTATTAACCCCAGATAGGTATGATAGGGGACTTGCTCTATAGGGGAATAGTTGCAATCTGGCACGTTATTATGCAGGCAATCATGACTATGGGCTTTAATTTGAAAGGGATAAGAGGTATTTGTATGACTTGAATGGACGTGTATAACTTTAGTTTTTTGTGGATTCAGAACAAGTCCCATATCATGTGCCCACTTAGCCATAGTAGTAAAATCTTTTTGCAAACATTCGGCGGCCACGTTAAGGTTTTTGTTTGCAGATATTATACAGGTGTCATCGGCATATTGATAAAGGGAACAGTGCGTTATAATATTTTCTAGGTCATTTACGTATGCCAGGTAGTGTAGTGGACCAGATACTGAACCTTGCGCCGTGCCTTTTGTCACTATTACGGGTCTGCTGAGGCTGATACCAATTTTCACGCGATACCTTCGGCTACGCAGGTATTCCCTGCACCAGTCGAGTAGTTTCCCTCTAATGCCTGAGTATTCGAGTTTTCAAAACAACTACAGAGAGTAGTCAAAAGTGAGATTCAATTTCAGATGATGTGATTTAGGATAGAATTTTGTGTGTTAATGCAACTATGAATTTCTTGGATTTTCAAAACAAGAAAACTGTTGCTACGGCTATGAACATTGTTACAAAGGAGCAGCGGGACATTGCTGAAGCAAATATGTCAAAGTAAAACCAAAACATTATTCTAGCCTAAGCATTATTTAATGTTAGCGCCAATTAACTGGATTTGCCGTCAAACACAATTCGATGGATTTATGTTTCATGTCCTCAATATTGTTTTTTTTTTTTTTACAACACGGAGTAATGTAACATCTCTTATTTTGACGACCTTAATGTTGAGAGGTTGACTTTCAGATGTTTTTGTCCAGTCTATAGTTAAGAAACAGTTTGTAAGGATGATATGGGATGTCCCGCTGTCCCACCACCAATCTGATGCAGTTGATAGCATCAGATCCGTAATTGAACTACATCAGACTGTTTGAAAAACGACTTGTGTGTAACTTTTTAGTCGCTTTTAGCGGTCGGATTTTTTGACACTCAATTTTTTTTCCACATTTTAGTAAGTTACATTTTTTAAATCGTCATCTGATTTGAGGAAAAAAAATTGGATATATTATTATGGCGCCAAAAACGATCGTTTTCATTTTTATGTCCCCAATGTCACTCCCACAAACAAGACGAATCAAACGAAGCCCCTCAAGCTAAAATCCATCAAGCCGGCTGCATAGCGTGCCAAAGAAATATACATTCATATACTCGAAAAACATCTGGCGCAGTCGGGTAAAAAGAAGCATCTTTGTCAATTTCAACAAAACATTTATGACAATAATTACGTTTTAAACTTTTTTAATTTCTAGTGTTTTTCGAGAAAGTGCTTTTACAGAAAAGCAAACTGAAGCAGAACAATAACATAACTAGACAGTTGTCTCATCAAAGGAATCGGTAGAGAGGCGTCGATAGTAAACAGCCCACATGCAGTCATCTTACTGAAGGTCCGGTTAACTTGTAGCACGCGCTTGCAGACATGGTTGAGACTCGCTGTAACAATAGAATGATTCATTTTATAAGGAAATAAAATACAATTTTCTTACGCATCAATAAACAAGTTGATCTTACTTGAACAGTTTGTATCCATCACTTGCAGTATACACGCCGTCCCAGCTTCCTCCACAGACATATAGAACTTTTCACATTGCCAACAAATAATAATAATTAGGACTATATTTTTTATGATGACTGCTGATGCTATAGCGCACAAAAACCACTTGACGACCTGCAATTATTATATTATACTGTAGCAGCTTACCTGATCTTTGCCCGGTTTATAACATGTCATCGGGTTATTGCGAACACAGTTAATTTAGAATTACGGCGCGTCAGTATAAAATCTCTACCATATCAATTATGATTGGATATCATCATCATAGCAGCCGAAAGACGTCCACAGCTGGACAAAGGCCTCCCCACGTGTCGCCACATTAACCGGTTCTGTGAGTCTGGCATTTATCGGCTGCCCGCGACCATCACCAGGTCATCGGTCCACCTTGTGGGAGGCCGTCCAATGTTGCGTCTTCCAGTACGCGGTCGCCACTCCAAAACTTTTTGATCCCATCGACCATCCGCTCTGCGAGCAATGTGACCTTCCCTCTGCCACATTAGTTTTGCGATCCTTCGGGCTATGTCAGTAATTTTAGTTCTCTTGCTTATATCATCATTCCTGATTCGATCACGCAAGGTCACTCCAAGCATTGCCGTCTCCATCACCCTTTAAGTGACTTGAAGCCTTCTGATGAGGCCCATTGTGAGCGACTGCATTTCGGTTCCATTCGATAGATCGGATATATTGTAAACTATTGACTTGGGCTGAAATGTACTAACTTTGTATTGAAATTGATCTGATTACAATATACCAGAGATTAGTAATGTCGAAGAATTTATTACAATGTAACGGTTTTTGCAATATTTCGGCGAACGGTATACAATTTAGCTACACATTTGAAATGGTAAAATAATTTAGTGAAATATTCAAACAGGGAGTACCAGAAAGTACACATAAGGAATATAAAACGTGTTATTTTGTGTGTTTAATAAAAATATGTAATACTCTTAAGATCTGTATTAAAGAACAAATAAACTTTAATATTGATTTTATTCTTAATATATAATTATTTAGATTTATAGTGAACACAAAGGGAATTTTCATTCAAATCAAATAGCCTGAGCGTCTCCACCTTAATAGGATCAGAGCTCCCACCACGTTTACCTTATTTCTGCCCACAAGACAGTCATTGCAACCATGGAAGTGAATTTTGCATGACCTTACTGATATTTAAAAGGGATATTATAAATTGGATATCAAATAAATAATCGCCTATCAATACATACTCATCATTTATATTCTTTTTTACATCAAGTAACTTACTTCACTACAAATAAACTAACACCCGTTACTATGTGGTCTCACAGTGCTCGCGAGCGCACAGGGCCCCTAAAACTTATTCATAAACAATACTTGAGTGGCGGCTAGCACTATGCGTCCCTTAGAATGAACGCACAGCTAAGGTAGCCTGCTAGCTGTTTTAAGCAACGCATAGCTAGTGTCTCTTGACTATCTGTGGTTTATTATGTGTTACGAGAAATACTTTTCGGGGTTGGATTTTACTGTGTGTGATAATTTTCCATTTTAATAGCGTCCTTTTACAATGGATTATAGTAGTGAAGAAGAATTTGATAATTATATCAATGAGAGAAGAACAATAAATACCAGAAAAGTGGTACGGGAAAATCCTTTTGATTATTACAGTTCAGATGAATTTAGACGACGCTACAGGTTTTCCAAAGATGTGGTACTTTTCATACTATTGCCACTGATAAATGTAGACTTAGAAAAATTAACTGCTAGAGGACTTCCAGTGCCAGCTATTTATCAGTTGCTTGTGGCCTTCAGATTTTATTCTTCTGGCAGCTTCCAGGTATCTACTAATAAAAACTGTACTATACCATTATAAGAGTTTCAATATGAACGAAATAGTTCTTGAACAACGGTCACTATTTATGTTTGAGGTTGTGACTGTTCCTAAGATACCCTAGGCTGATAAAATTTTCGTTGTTCCTAGAATTAACCTAATTGCTAAGGTCGGTCCCGCCCATAGGCGGGAGGGCCAGGCCCCATGGCCTTCCGCCTGGCCCTGTAGAGCTCGCCTCCAGACTGGACACTCTTCCACCGATAGTACGAAATGAATTCCCAAAACTACTGCCTTGTCCGACCTTTGAGGGTAGGGACAAGGAGGGGATGCAAGGTGAAGTTAATATTGGGAATTCACGGTTAGTATACATACGTAAAACAATAAATGATTATGGAACAATAACGAGATTACAATGTATGAAGCTAAGAAGACAAGAGGACTGCAATAGGGAAAATGACAAGTAACGCTTGTGTGAAAATAGTTAATTTCAAAACGCGATAGTGAATTTATTTACAATAATCTAGAGACCCACCCCAGTGATGTACGGCCGTCTTACAACTGCCTGTACATCGTACGTGTGCCGTCGAGAGTCCTAGGTGCAAAGGCCTAGAGAGAACCTGCTGCGGTCACAACAGTACACGTTCCCTACACTCAAGCATGTCTTACACAATCCTAAGGCAGAGAGACTGCGAAGGGCCTCTGTCATTGAGCGAGACATGTTCCCAGAAATTCTGGACGCGCGCTATATAAATTAGCCCCTTACATCGGCCTATCAACACTACCTACTAACACATTATATAACTTAGCTCAAGCGTACCGCGTCGTCAGTCGTTGGCAGAATTCTCTACAAAAATCTTGCTGCGCGCCGAAGTGGGTTTTGGAACTCGACACCTCGCATTTCCTTAATCTAACCCCATTTAGAGGAAGCTTGCAGTGTAATCGGCAGCCGTGCGGACATTCTTGTCAGGCATCGGGGCGTTTCGACTGGGCATCCAAATTACGTGTTTCGCCAAATATTATTTTTTTGTATCAGTGAGAGGCCCGAAAACCAAGTTTGATTTGACGAGACACATTTACTAACGTTCCTCAGAACGGCTATAAATCCAGTTCAGGGTACTTGGGTGGTAGGTGAAGCCTACCCCCGCTCCCGGGAAATGCGCGCACATCAAAACAATGTAAAGTATTCTGCGGTCAGTCGGTCCATTGGGAGAGGTAACCTCTACTAATGTTTGGTTGATACGACATAACTTTAGGCATTTCAAGGAACCATTATAGTTCAAACAGGCCCCAACTTGTAGCGAGTATTATTCCGTTCAGCCTTGAATAAGCAGTGTCTTAGTGCAGCGTCTTGGTAAGGTTTGTCTAAAGTCAGATTAGAGTCATTGTTGTATTCAGTCTGTTGCTATGTCTAAAGCACACTCTATAGGAAGGCTTTCTCCGAGTCCCTAGAACCTTAACACAGGTGTCGCTTACCTCGTTTAAGTCAGAGAGGGTAATAAGGTAGGATAATACACACAACACTCACCCATTAGTTCACCAACACACACACATATTAACACTAAATTAATCTAACTTATGTTTAACTTAATAAGTAATAATGGCTATCCTAAGGGTTACAACGGACCACACGTCTGCTAGTTTATCTAACACCAGCCTATATCTTATGGCGTATAGCCATCTCCGAGACATAGCCTCCGGCCTAATCAAACTTAACTCGGTTAACTAGCACCGGCCACTCCCGAGACCTAACACCGAGTGACGCAAACGCCTTAAGCGTCGAGCCTTGCGATTTCCCACAGATGTGGCTACCTGGTAAGACCTCAACCGAGCGCGAGTCGGTCCCGCACACGAAGGGTTCCGCACCATAAACTTGTGTTGACGGACTGCCGAGGTCCAGTGCCAGGCTACGCGCTTCACTCGCCGAGCATGGAACCCCAATATGTTTGGCGACTCACTGTCGGACCCTTTTTTGTGTAATTTCTTAATTGTTTTAAGAATTCGCTTGGGTTTTTTCTAAGGTGATTTATCGCAAACAGATGAGTGAGAGTGTTTTTAGAAATCAGATATTTACTCTCTTATTTGGTCCTGGCTATTCAAGTATAATTTATGACTCTTCTAAGTGTCTCACAACATGTGAACCGTTTCGAAATAAAATAAATATTTTGTATTATTAGGACCGCATACTGTCACAAGGTCATGACAAATGAGGATTTATGACAAATGAAATGAACGTCAAGCAGCGAAGTGAACTATGCAACACAAACGAACCAATCACATAGCTTTATTCAACGCTGTGCGTTTGCTTAGTCAAGGATCGTTTGAGTATTGTTTATGAATTGAAAGGCTTGCCATATGCATCGCAGTAAGAAATGCCTTACTTCGCATAGCGTTGCTACTTTACTGAGAAAAGTATTGTTTGTGAATACGGGTGTTAATGTTTAACAAAACTCAAACTGCAGATAATTCGAAATCATACATCAATATGACATTACTTTTTTCCTCATAATGCAATACAGTTAAATTTATTTTTGAACAAAAATACTACATACATAGCTTAAATACTGACTGCACAGCAAATTTTCCACATTTATGGACAACACCCCGACTCAGACTACCCCTACTCGGATAGGTTAGGTTAGAAGCCTAACCTATCCGAGTAGGGGTAGTCTGCCTTAGCCTTCGTGGTTATTTTTTTTTAAACCACCCAGAACTATGGTGAGTCGCAGTACAGTTTTGTCGTACATTAAGATTATTAGCTGTGCATTGATGAAAAATTTTGCTGCGAAAATAAATTGTAGTGTGTTTAGTGATATTTTGAGTTGAATATTTTGCTGTGCAATCAGTAATTTTGATGGGAATTTGGAATCTTATTGCATAGAAAAAGGATATTTTTCGATTTGCGTTTAAATACTACCCTATTTAAAATATGAGGTTGATACAGGCATTAAAATCTGGTGGCGATCATGAGCTCTACACAAAGTATAATTCTACATGCGGTAGCGACAGTAGAAATAACAAAATGATAGGAACTGACCACATGATATTTCGGTAGCGCTAGTTAATTATAATTATACATTTTCTCATACATGCTTGGAAATTTGAGCATCATTTTTACAACCTTCTTCGAGATAAATCGAAATTGCTGTACTGGCCAAATACATGCGAGCAGAGACCGGCA
Organism: Lacanobia wlatinum; assembly: GCA_947578705.1. Taxonomy (NCBI): domain Eukaryota; kingdom Metazoa; phylum Arthropoda; class Insecta; order Lepidoptera; family Noctuidae; genus Lacanobia; species Lacanobia wlatinum. The sequence goes on from OX388040.1 coordinate 6,601,034, forward strand.
AAAATTGTACAAAAATCCATATTAGTCGGGCCAAATAAATTAAATATTAAACTCATTGATATATAAAAAAACCCTGATTAAACTCATATCTGTCATGTAATTTAAAAATGAAACGATCTTTTACTCCGAAGCATGGCAACCAAGAAGGTAATTTATCAAAGGTTTTATTTAAATTTCGAACCGGTTAGCAAATAGAAAGCTTTTTATTGAAAAAAAAAAAACAAATGAACACTTAACGCGGGAAAAATTATTGTTGTTCGTTTGATTTTGAAAAGTACTTTTATATTAATTCCCGCGCGTTATTTGAGAAAAAACTAAATAAACCTTGGCCACAACAAGACATTGATGGACTTACGTATGTGTGCCTCGGCTTCGCCTTGGCCCACATTTACACGTACCTCCATCAATGCCTCTTTTGCTGGCCGCTGAGTTATGTACTATTTTAAATTTAAAAAATCGTTATCGCCGATAGAATATCACTGTGTCTAGAGGCTCTGATCGTGAGATGGCAATGATTTCTTTATAAAAATAAAGTATTAATAATCTTACTGCATTTTTGGACTCCGCTGGATTTTGCAAATTCACTAAGTTTGCTTCCACAGCAAATAAACTGCGAAGAAATGTGTCTATTATTTGCCATAATATCTACAAAAAAGAAAAACGATTTAAGTCTCGATATTTTTTTTTCATATTTGTCGCAAAGTGTAATTTAAGCATTTAGCAAGTTCTTTAAATAATGCATGAGCACTCGGACCTCGCGTCCAAGAGTTTCACCCCAAACGGCTAGAAAATGTAATTGCCAATTAGGTTTATACATTTCCGCTGTTTGTGGTCCTCAGCAACTACAGCTGCAACACCAGCACGTCACGATAAGCTAGAAAGATGGAATGGCGCATACTTCACACACAAGTACCGTCCCACACTAAAGGCCTACCCATCTTCCATGGGAATAAAAACATACCGCCCGGTCGCTTGCCATCATCGCGTGCCAGGCTATTGGGTTCTCATACGGCTGGAACGCCGATGGCGACAAGAGCGGGTCGAATAATGTCATTGATGTTCACGTGCCGTGCTATGATTTTTAAAAATTGTCATTTACTTTCTTTTTAATATGTATATTTAATATGTATGTATTTGTGTATCTATGTTAGTATATTGTATTGCTTTTTTTCTAAAAAAATTGTTAACTTTATATTTGCACCAAGTGCAACCCCATTTCGTGTCCAGGCTATCCCTATCCATTCCAGGTTGCCTGGAAGAGATCGCGGAATGTGATAAGGCCGCCAATTGTATATTTTTTTAGTTTAAGGTTTCCTTAATGTGTTTTAATTTTGGTGTATAATAAAGTATATATAAATAAAAAATAAATAAATATGCGCTCTTCGACTGCATGATAGGCCGTGGTATCCGAGACTGTTGACAGCTTTGCCACAGTAACAGCAATGAGGAGAGCAACAGGATGCGCCTAAGTGAAGAGAAGCAACGAAGCGGAAAGCAGTTTTGTCAGACAAGGTGCCTATGTCAGACGACGATAGTGCGTGAAGAAGAATTCCCGTAAGAGCACCAACTTTTGAGAACACCAATCTTTAGAGCACCAAAACTATTTCCATAAGAGCACCAGTCAATATTTTTGCTTGGTGCTCTATCAAAAATACAATAAAAAAATAATTTTATTCCCTTTAGAGCACCAGCGGTGCATTCGAGTGGTGGGGTTTATGTTAAAACATATCGATAAAGATCTAAAACAGTCCACACGATTGTGTATCGTGTGGACCTACGGCTTCCGGCTAAGCCGCCCAGCAAGCCGAAGGTTACAGTAAAGTAATAACACCGACAAATCATGATAAAATCATCACTTTCACTTCTGTGTACATAGAACATCCACAAACATTATTTTTCATTCACATAAAGTAATATAGCTATAGCATTTTTTTTCCTGGACTGGAGTGTCTATTTTTATAGCTTTTATCTCAAAATTTATCTTAAGAAACAGATTAATTAAATAAATTAATTTATTTCGTGCTTTGAAAGACGTCAAACATCAATATGTCATGTAATTAAACTTGCCAGTTTACGAAAAAAATTGAGTTTAGAAACTGGCTTCTGCCCGCGACTTCATCTGTGTGAATTTCAGAACTAGGTCAAGAGGGAAGTGAGAATAATTCAAAAAATGTATGACGCATAATCATAAAGAGGGAAATGAGGTCAGAGGCCTCAACACCTACTTTAAAAGAAATGAAGAGTAAATAAATGGTAGTCAGTCCCGAAAATTTTACTCCTTCATGATTTTGACCTCCTTGTAGTCTCTACCGCTCATAATTCAAGCCTCAAACATACTTATTCGTGATTCTATTAGACATTGACGCCTTTATTTAGATGATTTGATGTTTATTATTTGAATTATAATGTTGTTGCGGTACATAATTAAAATATTAGTTCTAAAACCAATCAATAGGTATTAGTCCGGTCAAATTAGACCAAAAAATAGGAGTGAAGTTACAATAATCGCACCCAGCTCAAATTTGGTAGGATTGTTCAAAACACTATGATAAATGAAATCTAAAAAGGCCTCATCGATCCGATACGTGGAAAAAAAATTACTTTGGGTCATAAGTCACAAAAACGTGTTTTTGCGATTTTCAGCAAAACGGTATCTATCTATATATCTATTAGGATTTGGTTTCCGCACTTAGTCCTGATGTTGGACCATTGTGCGTGAGCCAATACTCCAGCCAGCCAACCTCCCTCCAGAAACAGATTAGATTTCCCGGTGTGTAAAAAAATCTGTAAGCGAGTTCTGTGACTCTATTGTTTGACTCCGTATTTCGGTCACCGTGATGCGTTCTAGTGCATTTTGGTATTCTTGTATGAGTTTCGAGGTGGTGTGATGCTTCCTTAGGAATTGAGGGACTGAGGCGCTGTCGGAGAGTATGCGAATGTGGGTATCCGTGACTGCCCTGACTTCTATGGCATAGACCGCCAGGATAAAGCCCACGCATTCCGCCTGATAGACGGTGTTGAGTTTACCTAGCGGTCTGGATATTCTGATGTTAAGGTCATTGGAGTAAACTCCAACTACGGTTCTGGTGCTTGTCTTTGATCCGTCAGTGTAGATTCTCAGCTCTTTGAGACCTGAGTGATCGTTCAAGGTGGTGTGGAAACGTGTGCATATTATAACTTTTTGAATCGATATATCTCAGAAACGGTGGCTCTTAGGATAAAAGTATCTAACCATTTTTATAGATAATTATTTATCTGATCTACTATTTTTGTCTGAACTAATTTTATGATAAAACTTACCGTTTTGCTGAAGATCGCGAGAAGCGTATCGTGTGTAAGGGGCCTCATCGATCGATCGTGATGATGCGTGCTAACGCGCTTTAAACGAAGTTCAGGCGCCGCAGGTTAATTTTTGCATACAAAAATTTTGTGGCGCTGTAATCGTAGACCTATTTGTATCGATACAAACGCGCTGATACGGCGATAGACGATATAAAAGCGCTACAGTCGCGCGTATGTATTTTTATACAGATATCTTTGTGTTTTCACCAGACTCCTCAACAGTAGTAAAATGGAGTCTGACGAGACAGCACTGCTTACACTGGCTTTATTACTGAAAGTATAAAAAATAAGCGAAATTATTGGATTAACCCATTCACGAGCGAAAGAAGATTGAGTGATGGTCATTTTAATACAACTTTTAAAACATTGTCCAATCATAAAAGATGGGGGAAAAATTCGAACTGCTGTCGGATGTCGTGTGAGTGACAAGTAAACCATGCAGCGCCTCTCCCCCACACCTTTCTCCGACAATTAAGAGGGGACTCTAGTCGGTAACTCTTGGGCCTTTCTCCATACAAACGTATTCCGCTGCTAGAGCTATGATTTTTTTTCCAAAAAATCTAGATCGAATTAATACGTGCCTCTATCATTTTTTTTCCATAACATATTTACTTAAAGAATTATTACTATTTAAAAACGCGAAAAAACAACCCGTTTTTACCGCCATGTTCAGACGACTATCAGACAAATTTGATAAGTTTTTATCAAAATAGAAAATAATAAGCATAGATGTAGTCTTCTTCTAAATTTTGACACATAATTTTTATAGATCAGTCCAGTTTTGAAGAATAAAACAGCGGAATACAAAACGTCTTTTGGTCAAGGTTTTTTTAGGTAAAATCAGCATCTGATGCAGTTGTCGTTTTCGCACTTTACTTGACAGGGCACAGTGCGACGCATCGGCAATAGTTTCTTTAAATACTTATTTATCAAATTCCTCGGGACTAGAGTCCCCTCTTAATAAACAAACTCGATACACACGTACTTTGAATGCGCTTGTCGTGCGCGTTTGTAAGCACGTTTGAATCGATGCAAATGCGATGATCTGCTTTTTGGTCCTTTTACTTATAACGCCGTGGACCCGCGTTCGCAAAACGTGCGTCGTCGGCGCGGTAAAAATACGCCGTGTGCATAGGCTTTTACTTTATTACATACCATCAGCGATGAATATGATTTGGAAGTTCTTCAATTGTATTAGAACTTTCAAATGAAGTTATTATAATGATTAATGTCTTGAAAACTCTCGAAAACAAAATGGCGGCCTTTGAACTGCAATTCTTGGCCTTAGCTTGGTGGCAAAATAAAGCTGAACATCCAATTTGACCGCCTTATATAACACGAATGGAGGATCTTGTGGCTAAAGAATAACAGCCGCACGGGTCAATCTTCAAGGTAGAGCAACGCTTGCCAAGGTTAGTCTGTGGTTGGGTGACCATCTTCACACACCGATTTTCCTCCAAGCCTCGGAAAGCACTTTAAGCCGTTGGTCTCGGCTGTCATTTGTAGATCTTTGGCAGTCAGAAGCCAATAAACTTGACTCCTGGCTTGCCAAGAAGTTCCGTGTTACCCAGTTAATGGGTTGTGAACGTAGGGGTCTGGTAGGCAGCCGTTCTACGTAAAATACGTTTTCGGGTTTGACTGGAAGCCGACCAGAATATAATTGGGATAAGGCTAGGCAGACTGTGATATAACACGAATAACTTTACTATTTGTCTACTTTGAATTTTTATTTTATTCTATCTTTAAAAAGGTTGTTAATAAGAGTATCGATATATGTTAATATAATTTGCTTGCGAGTAACCCTGAATCATTTGGCGGTTTGAATTAGTTGACGGGGTGTCGCTATATTCGATTTTTTGAACTTTCGATGCGGGTGTACGAGGAGAGTGTGCCTTGCGCTCGGGGAGAGGGATGCTAAATCACGCCACGAAATTATTTACTTAGGCTCTTAAACGGTAAACTTAGGTAGACTGAGCATAAGTCCACCTAATTTTAATCAAGTTCGTCAAAAGGGCAAGTGTTCATTTTCTTTACCACCTGTATGTTTTTAAAGAAGATGGAAAAAATCCTGAAGTGCGAGTATAACTCGTATACGAAAGGATCCGTACAATTTCGCAAAATATTGCGAAACATGATTCTAAGGCAACGGCAAGTAGATGCCATAAAGGTTTTGCGAGTGTGGAAATAAGAGGCATTGGGAAACCATTATGCGGGAAACCAACTCGCACTTAACGATTTTAATTATAACATTCTTAAACTTTAGTATTAGTACTATTCTCAATATGTGTACGACTAACACTAAAGTAAAGCATTACATAGTTGTAGTTGTGTTGTGTTGTGTTGTGTTGTGTGTGTGTGTAGTTGTGTAGTTGTGTTGTGTGTTGTGTGTTGTGTGTTGTGTGTTGTTGTGTTGTTGTGTGTTGTAGTTGTAGTTGTTGTGTTGTTGTGTTGTTGTTGTTGTAGTTGTTTATCCTTTTACATTTTTTTTTGTTTACTTTGACAGATTATTTTAATACATTGCTTTCTGTTACTATCCACATTTACACATTTAAGCACTATGTTGGTTTTCAATAATGTTTGTAGTAATTTGTCACTATTTGTTTTTTTATTTCTGTTTGAGATGGGATTGCTCATGAAAAAAAAAATGGAAAATGATAGCTCTTGACTAAAGTAAAGGTTAAAATAATTGTTTGTACTGTCGTAGTTTTATGCTATTTCATCATCATTAACCTCTACATATTCTCGAATTCGTTATTGATGTAGTTACCTGTACAAACATGAACATCAACATTTTCAGACTTCAAAAAGACTTCAGAAATCGGTCTAGGTGAAATAAATATTTTAATAGTTTTGACTTATATTTTTATCGATATTTTTATATAAACCCCACCACTAGAACCTAATGTACCTCTGGTGCTCTAAAAAGAATAACATTTAATTTTTATTGTCTTCCCGATAGAGCAACAAGCAAAAATATTGATTGGTGCTCTCAAGGGAATAGTTTTGGTGCTCAAAAATGGGAATAGTTTTGGTGTTCGAAACCTCTGGCGTGAAGCCAGAGGCCAGACTTCCACTCAGTCACAGCCAGCAGGCGCGCAAGCTCCGCAGAAATATCAGAAGTGGCATTAAGGTTCTTCTGAACGTTTTGCAGAGCGGTTCATTCCACCGTCTCTGGTATGATGGGTTGTCGGGTAGATTTTTATTCAGGCAGGTGAGTCTCCAGGCATTCACAGCCTCGATGAAGTACAGCACATCAATATTGATCAGTGTGGAAGCTTGGATATTCCTAATAAATTTATCAGTGCCGTGAACCGAGGACATAAAAGCCGTTAAACAAATACTTGTAATTTCGCGGACGCCAAAGCCTCCCATACAGATGAAAAGAGTAGATTAAGCTCAAGTTCGGGCGTCCATGGCCGCATTAAAAATAAAATAAAAAGTATGTTTGATATTTGGTTATTTTGTTACAAAAAGTGAGGGTGCTTTCATAGTTACGAAGCACCCAAGAATTATGGTGATGGCCGAATTCATGTTAATTTTAAACAATCTTTCTGAAACGTCATTAAAACTTTGAATTTTTGCTACAAAAATTGGGAAAGGATTTCTCAAAGACCCAAGGAGTCGAAGAGAGCCTTTGTCCATAATTTTGATTTCAGGGGCTATTGTATAGAATTGCGAAAGTGTAAGTTGTCGGTCCGTACTATCAAATTCGTCACAAACGACGCTAACTTCGCAGCCGAAATCCTTGTTTATATTTTATTGGCTATAGTAAAAACGAATACTAAATATGTTTCGATTTCTCATAAAAATATAATTATTAAGCCATGGATAACACCTGACTTGCTAAAGTATATAATAAATCGCCATAAATTGCATAAGGAATCAGAGATGCGAAAAATTTGGTAAAACCTGTGACTTATACCTTGTATCGTAACTTTTGTAATGAACTTCTAAGAAAGTTGAAGAAAGTTCATGAACAAGGTGAATTTGAGAAGGCGAAGGATGATCCTAAGTCTACGTGGGGTGTTGTTAAGAACATCGCGCAGCTTAATCAACAGAAACCTACAATTCTGAGTATTTCCAAAGATCCAATCTCTTCTGTAAATAAAGGTAATGACTTCTTTGTTAATATAGGTAAAAATCTACATGGGTACATTAAACCAGGTTAATGTAGATGCCTCATATGCATTTCCTCCCACAATAGCAATCGGTATCCTAACTTGACGGGTACTTCAATGGCTCTTCTAGATGTTGATGAAGATGAGGTTGAGACAGTTATTATGGGACTTCGCAACAATTGTGCCGTAGGATGGGATGGAATTTCGGCAAATTTCCTGTAGGAGACACGCAAGTTTCCTTGACCCATGTTATTAATTTGTGTTTTAATCAAGGAAAATTACCTAGGGTATTCAAGAAAGTCATTGTACATCCTATCTTCAAGAGTGGGGACAAAAGCAGTGTCACTAACTATAGACCGATCTACGATACGATAGACGACAATTCTAAAGTTATAGAGAAAACAATTAATTCACGTCTAATTAACTTCTTAAATACAAACAACGTTCTTGCACAGAATCAGTTTGGATTTAGGGTCAACCAAAGATGCAATTATTGACCTGACGAAACATATCGGCAGATCACTTGATTCGGGTAATAAATATTTAGGCATATTTTTCGATTTATCCAAAGTCTTTGACACTGTCTCGGTGCCCATTCTTGTCAATAGACTGGAATCCATAGGCATAAGAGGTGTTTTTCTGGATATCTTCCGTGATTACCTTGTCAGTCAGTCGATTAAGATTGGTACTCTTCTTAGTAGTTATTACATACGGTGTGCGTCAGGGCAGCGTCCTGGGTCCGACATTATGTTTAGTATACATCAACAGTTTATGCACGCTAAACCTACCCTTTACAAAAATTCTGTGATATGCTGATAATACTGCACTGTTCATTGAAGGTTCGAATTGGGATACAGCCAAAATACATGCGGAAGACAGCATTAGAATTATTATGGACTGGTTATCTAGCAACCTTCTTACGCTTAATCTTGATAAGACCTCGTTCATAACTTTCTCCCCTTCCCAAAAAAGCAAACCTCAACTAGAGACATATTCAATCCAGGCGCACTGCTGTGGACCTGACTGTCTCCATATTAACAGGTCCTCAAATGTTAAGTACCTTGGGATTCAGGTTGATAGCTTACTGAGTTGGAAAAATCATATTGATGAACTCGTCCCCCGGATCCGTAAGCCAATTTTTGTATTTAAGAAGCTCAGATCAGTAACTAATATCCACACATTAAAAATAGCTAACTTTGCGATTGCCCAATCTTTGCTGGGCTACTGTATTTCTGTTTGGGTACTGTATCCTGGGTTCACGGGTTTACAATAAACTCAATGCCGTGTTAAATATATGTTTGCTTACGCGAAAACAGTGTAAGACCGTTGTAAGTGACTGGCTTATAAGTCTCAACTATGAAGAGTCTGAAAAACTTATAAAACCAGGGTGATTTATAAGCACACCAAATTATGCTCACTTGCACATCTTCACACTCACTACACTACACATCAAGATTTATTTTAAGTTTAAATATGATTTTACAATGAGTATATTATATAGTTCTGGTTTAGCCCATATTTGTTTTATCTAGTATTGCTTAGTTTTGCTTGGTTTTATTTAGTAGGTACCTATTGCTTAATTTCTTTTTACTATACTATATGATGCTTTCCTTAGTTCTTTAGTTTTGCTTTTGTATAATTTTGCTTGATTTTTTAGTTTTGCTTAGTTTTTTAGTTTTACTTTTGTTTAATTTTGCTTGATTTTTTAGTTTTGCTTTGTTTTATTAAGTACTGCTAAAGAACTTATTCTTTTTTATTTTTATTTCATTGTTCTTTTCTCAGTTTTGTAAAATTTTGCTTATTTTTTTTGTTTTGCATTTCGTCGGCTAAGAGTGTAAACCTGCTAACTCACTTTAACCCAAATTTACAGGAGATAAAAAAAACTTAATAAATTTGAATTTTACAATTTTAGGTTAAAACCAAAAATATAGTTGGTGTATCTTAAAATATTCTATATTATTAAAAAATAATAAAAAAGTAAAATTTGATTTTTAATAACTTATAAGTGTTTTTATGATTTAGCAGGTTTTTTTTGGTAGTAAACGTTTTATTTGTGGACATAGCGGGTTTTTTTTAAAAGATATCAAAGATAAGTAAAATAACTTTAATTGTTTCGTTAATCAGTCTATTTATTTCTTAGTAATCATCACAGTTACATGTTTGGTTAATACTTAAAGGTCAGTCTTTTAATAAAAAATCTTGACTAAACATAAATATAACAAACAAACTTAAATTGTTTTAATTTTATATTATTGTGTATTGCTTAGTTTCTTTTTATTTTTTATTATTATGCTTTGTTTATTTTGTGTAGTATTATTTGATTTAGTTTATTTTGTTTAGTACGATTTAGTTTGATAAGTTTTCTCCAAAATTAGAAGTAGACCAACTGCGCCCGGTGGAAGGTTACGGCATTCGTGATACAGGGTAATCCTAGTACGAATGCCAAAGCACTCCTTTGACACATTAAGTATGTTTAATTTTAAGAAAAAACATAAGTAAGGAGATTCTCTGTAACAAATATTTCTCGAAATAAAAAATTTTTAATTATTATTACAGATAAAAATAATTCGTAGTAAAAAAGGTCTGAACAAGTCCTGTAGAATAAAGTTGATTTAAAAAAAAAATAAGATTATTTAAAATCGAATTTACATCGCCTCCAAGGATTCTATCATCGAGATACCAAACATTTTTAGAAAACAGCTGTCGGATAATTGGATGAATAGCTAAACTAAAGATCACTGGCCCGAGGGGATCATTTTGTTGACAGCCAACAACGGATACCAAAAGGTTGTCCCGATGTAGTAATTCAGATGATTGTCTATTTCCTGTAAGAGAAAACTTAAAATTTGAGGTATTTCTTTTTTAGTTTCTGCCAGCATGTCAACCTTCAGGGTGACCTCTCCTTTACCAGAATGTTTATAGGTGACACGGTAGGTGTACGTGTACGGCAGCCTCACAGCCCTTTTTGTAACAGTAACCCAACTGCAGGGGCTAATATTTTTCAAAACGAAATTTACAACAAAACTTGGCTGCCAATGGATCGAATCCCATCATTTCTCTTGCGCAAGGCTCATAAGTTTGCCTTTTACAAGACGTCGATGATGGACTCGTTTACCTTGCCGGGGAACATGAGGTTTATCAAATTCGTGAGCTTCTTCAGAAAAAACTCACCAGCTTTCCCGGCGCCTGAACATATGAAGTCCTTTTGACGGCATCGAGGCCGACAGCAGAGCCACTACGGAAGACGCAAGCGGCTGTGATCACCTCTCGACCTGAAATGGTGAAGAAGTGAATATCCGGTCGGGAAAAGAAAGACCATCCGCTACTAAAAAGAATCCTCCGCAACGGCAGAAAGATTGAACACCACATCACTACTAAAAAGAATCCTGGCTGCTCCGCTAATGTCACCTTCCCCTAATCGAGTGGTTATGGCGTTTGCTTTGTGACCCGGTGGTCGCGGGTTCGATTCCCACGGGAAGCACACTTTGTAAAGTTGTTTCCAGTTTGGCTAGGACATTGCAGGCTTGAATCACCTGATTGTCTGATAAAAGGATGATTCCGTGCTTCGGAAGGCACGTATAAGCCGGTGGTCCCGGCCGCCAAATGGCGGTCGTCAAATAAACCATGTCAGAGGCCCTTGAGGCGGTTTAGAAACTCTGACACTAGGGTGTGTGGGGTCGTTAGACCTTACTGCCCACACGATACGAACGAACTGTTAGGCGGCAGCCGCTGATTGTCTTTTTAAAAAAAAACCAAATGTGATTTCACCCAGTTTATTGCACAAAAAGTACACACACGATTTTCGTAACCTCACTTTTCTTTTGATTAATTATGACACGGGAGCGCGGTTTGGATGCTAATCTGCGACTGACTTGTCCGCATGGACGTAAATGGTTTTGTATAAAATTTATTGTTGACATCAGCAATTGCTTCGATATAGTTTATGGATATAACATCTCCCCCCTTTAAATGGAGCTTTATCTTAAATGATGAAGCGAAATCGCGAAAAAGAAAAATGAGGCTTTACAATAGGAAGAGAAAAAAAGTTATAAAGAATTAACTAAAAAATCTTAGAATTAAAATAACCCATGGAATACAAAGAAAAATGAATATAAAAATCTACGCAAATAGAAATACAACTTAAGAGCTATAAAAAGGTCGTAATATAAAACAAAAATAACAAAATTGGAAACCCATATAAAAAATTGCCTAATAATAAAACTTAAGATAATACTCAATTATTAAGATTCCTCTGGGACGAGTAATGCTCATTATCATTATCAGATTTATCAGATATAGAATGTTCCATCATTTCAATCGAGTTAGTTATCCTATTTTCATGTTGCACTGTTCTTTTTGAATTACATTGATTAAAAATTTGAATACAACACATTGATCTTTGTTTTCTGTTATTGAAATACCAACTAAATAACTTATATATGATAAACAGAATTATAACAGTTGCTACTAAATAAGTAAAACCAGAATAATAGGTTGCATATTTAACAAAATGCGATTGTTCTTGGTACTTATTTATCTCTGTTTCAAGAGCATCTAATTTATGAGACGTATGCTTCAATGAATCTAGATCTATATTACTTAAAGATAGCGGTGAGAGTAAGGGAATGGTTTTATTAATTATATCCTTATTACAACAATCGTCTTTTGTTATATCGAAGTCAATTATAAATTGATTTTTATATTCGGAACTTGAAGTGGTTGATGGAATAAGTTGTAAAGTTTTAGAATAACCTATACAGTCAGGAGATAAACTTAACAATCCAGTTCCAAGGACTGGGTAATCTTTCATATTAGCATTACATTTTACGGTTAACTTATTTGGGTTTGATTGTACATATATCCATTCATTACTATGCAGTTTATGCCAGATATCAATTTGACCATACAATAATTTATAATCACATTCACTGGGCAATGATAAAACTACTTCGCTTAATAACTTAACTTCACAAGATGGATTGGAATTACTGGAATAAATAGTTGATAATTGACAAATTGAGTAATCATTACTTATTTTAAGACATTCTTTGATATTTATGCTAGATAACATTGCATAGTTTAGTCTGTCATCTGTGATAGCAAGATAGGGACTCGTTGGGTGAATAAGGGCAAAGGTATTTGGATTATTATGATCAGGTGGAGTAGGTAAGGGAATTAATTTATAAACATTATATTTAGTATTTGAGATGAGAGGGATTTTCATAACAAAAACAACTCTTTTGTTGTAGTAGTATGCGGTTAATTTTGACACGTCGATTATTGTATGAATATTTTCGATATTAAGAGGAACGGGGAAGTCTAACCGTTTATTCATCACATGGCTCTGTTTCGATAATTCAATCAAAAGGTTAGTTGGAGTAATGATTGAGGGGTGTAATACATTAGCTTTGGCAAATAAAATAGCGTTTAGAACAGAGTCCAGAAAATTGGTAATGGTTAATAGAGAACCTTCTATTATATTGACTAAATTATTTATTTTGGATATGTAAATAACTTCATTGTTATTTTTAGTGGTTTGCGATAAAATTTCATTAAGATGGTCAATTTGGGATTTTAGTCTCAATTCATTCTTATTTAATCTCGAAATAGTAGCATTAAAAGTATTTATCGTGGACTTAATTATGTGTATATTTTCTTTCATTAAATTAAATAATTCAGTTTCACTTTTTTGACATGAGTCAATAGCGGTATCATATTTCCGGGCATCGTCGGCATCTAATGTCCCAAAAAAGAATTTTAAGATCTCACCACCAAATTCTAATGATCTTTTGAACCTATTAGGCGAGTCTGAGGATATAATATGGGATAATGAATCTAATTTAATAACATTAGTTTGAAGGTTAACTTCGATTGGGCTAAATAAATCCTTACATTGCATAAACTCACTTAATTCAGATTTAATACAAAGATCCAACGTTTTTTTAATTAAATTTTCAATATTATTAAGATGTGGTTCAATTGATACAATATCTAAATGTGTAATTACTTTCCAGTAATCATTATAAAAATGGATGGTATTGGTCGGGTCGAAATAAATTCCAGGACTGTGCACTATTGGTGTTAAAGAAGGCTCTGCGAGGCTGTGACGCCATAGCGTTCTGAAAAGAGAGGGACTATGCGTGAGCGGGTTTAATTTCATTGGTATGATATTTAACATGTTTACGGTTAATACAAACAGTTACATTATGATTGCCATTTAGTTTGATAATTTTATAAGGACCTTTCCAAATAGGGGATAAGGCCTTTCGAAGTCGGTGATGGTGTTTCACATATACCATATCACCTGTTTTATAAGTGACTCTACGACTGGATCCGTCATAGTATCGTTTAGAAATTTCTTTACTATTAAGAATATTTTCTATTGCCTTTTGACGACTAAACTTCATTCTATACTGAAGAGCTCGAACATATTCGTGATAACTATTATTATCATTAGTTCCGTAAATAGAGTTTGGAATTACAGGTTTATAACCGAATAAGAGTTCAAAGGGAGTAAACTGAGTAGTGGTGTGAGGAGTAGTGTTATAAGATAAGAGAGCGGTAGCTAAATAACAATGCCAATCGTTCTGATTCCCATTGACGAATGATTTTAGATACTCTTTAAGGGTAGCGTGGCTACGCTCTAAAGCTCCGTTGGTCTGTGGATGGTAAGGCGTAGTGAAAATAGATTTGATTTTACAGATTTTTGTTACTTGTTTGAAAAGATCAGACGTAAAACATGTGCCCAAATCAGTGAGTATTGTTTTAGGAAAACCAAACAATGACATAAAATGTATTAAATTACGTGCAACTTCGTCGCTAGTTGAGGAAATCATAGGGTAAGCACAAGTAAATTTGGTTAGATCGTCTTGTAAGGTCAAAATATATTTGAATTTCTGAAAACCAGCTTCTGGGAGAGGTCCTACAATGTCCAGTGCTAGTCTTTCAAGAGGTTTAGTACTAGTAGAGGTGATTTCCATAGGCGCTTTATTGGATAGACGTAACGGTTTGTTTGTTTGACACAATTTACAATTTTTGACGTAATTTTCGATATCCGAGCGCATTGATTTCCAATAATACGATGCCTTAATACGGCTCAACATTCGTTTCATACCCGGATGTCCAGCAATGGGTGAATCATGATTTTCTTTAAGTATTTTGGGTACTTCAACTGGAGTGGGGTAAATAATTTGATTTTTATAGATATGTATTTTAATGTTAGTGTTATGGAAGATGAAGGTAAGCATGTTATATATTTTACTATAGGATAGTTTAGAGAATGGTTCACTGAAGTCTGATATAGCGAGCTCTGATTCATTTGTATTTTTGTCTATAATAGAGTCGCGTAATTTAATTAAAAGTGAGTAAATTGTTTTGTAATTAACTTCTTCGTAATGATGCACTTTGGTGAATAAGAAGTAGTAATGTTTTCCATTAGAAAATGTTGTAAATACCGAATCCAATTCGCGTTCAGTTGCGATTATGTCAGAAGCGTTTTCAATTTGGGAAAGAAGATTTTCACAGTGTGGCATGGAATTGTCAAAATCTAGTGATGTTGGACAAGCTATCAGCTTACATTTAGTGAGGTGTAGAGCTTCAGAATGTTCTTCAATTTGTGTGTTAGTTGTAGGTATAGATTTAGTGAATTGTAACTTAAAATACTCTTCATAAGATTGATTGTTAAAGATGTTACTACGTGTTATAGCAAGTATCGGGTGACGCGATAAGGCATCGGCGTTTGAATTAAGTTTGCCTTGTTTATAAACTATCTCGTAATCGTATTCCTCCAGCTTTAAACGCCACCGAATGAGGCGACCACCCGGGTCTTTTACATTAAAGAGCCAAACGAGAGGTCTGTGATCAGTGATGATTTTAAATTTGTTGCCGTAAAGATAAGGGCGGAAAGTTTTAACGGCAAAAATGATGGCTAACAATTCCTTTTCGGTAGTGGAGTAATTTCCTTCGGCTTTGTTGAGTGTGCGCGATGCATATGCAATTGGCTTGTCTATACCAATTTGGCCTTGGGAAAGAACAGCGCCTACGGCGTAGTTACTTGCGTCCGTAGTGACGAGAAAAGGTTGTGAGAAATCAGGGTATTGGAGTAAAGGAGCTGTGGTTAATTTTTCTTTTAGAATGTCGAATTCATTTTGTTGTTCGATATTCCAATAAAAGGCTGTATCCTTTTTTAAAAGAGAAGTTAGAGGCTTAGTGAGTTTTGAGAAGTTTTCGATAAATCGACGATAGTAGCCGATAAGGCCTAGAAAAGATTTTATATCTTTTGGATTTTTAGGAACAGGATACTCAGAGACAGCTTTAACTTTGTCGAGGTTCGGAGAGACACCTTTATCAGTGATAGTATGACCTAAATAATTTACTTCACGTCTTAGGAATTCACATTTATCGGGCTGAAGTTTTAAGTTGAATTGACGAAGTCTGTCGAATACAAGTCTTAGTTTCTCTATTACTGCAGTTAAGGAACTTCCATACACGATACAATCATCTAAGTATACATAGCAATGAAGACCTTGAAGTCCGGATAAAACCGTATTCATAAGACGTTGAAAGGTTGAAGGGGCATTTTTTAACCCAAATGGCATTCTAGTGAATTCGTAGTGGCCTGAGGTCCCATTTGTATTGATAACAGTAAATCCAGTTTTTTCTGAGTCAGCAGGATTTATATTAATTTGGTGGAAACCTGACACCAGATCGAGAACACAAAAATATTTGGAGTGACCTAACTGATCTAAGATATCTGAGATTAAGGGAATGGGGTAAACTTCATTCACTGTGACGTCATTGAGTCGTCTGTAATCGATGACGATTCGCCACTTTCGTTGTCCCGAGGCGTCCATTTTTTTAGGTACTACCCAAACAGGAGCACTCCAGGGGGAATTTGACGGTCTTATGATCTTTTGATCGAGCATTTTTTTTATTTGCTTATCTACTTCATCTTTATGACACTCTGGAAAGCGATAAGATTTTACATTTATAGGTGGTGCATTGCCGGTGTTAATTGAGTGCTGGATAGCGTTAGTGCAGGTGAGGGGGTCACCCTCAAGGTAGAATATATCATTGAAATCAGCACAGCATTCTAATAAAGCTTGTCTTTCTTCGGAATTGAGATGATCATGTCTGATTTGGTTAAGAACGCGATCACGTCGTTCAGACGCGGATAAAGAAACAGTGTGAATTATCTCATGAGGTTGATGAATATAAGGAGAGTCCATAGAAGTTAGATTGACTTTAAAATCATGAATTTCAATATCAGATTCAGTCGTGTTTAGAACTGAAATATTGACTCGATTATTTGGTTTTAATGTTACAATACAATTAGCTAAATAAACACCTTCACTTACAACGTGATCTAGAACAAGCGCTTCGCGTAAATTGTGTAATTCTGAGGAGTCATTTGACACCATGCATTCGATTACGGCTTCACAACGTGCCGGTATAACGTAGGTTGGCATGTCAAACAAAATAGGTACATTATGACCGCATAAATTTATGTGCTTAGAATTATAATCTATATTGGCATTATAAATACGTAAAAAATCTGTACCAATTATACCATCATATTTGAGGTTTAGCTCATCCGTAATGATGTGGAATTTATGTTGAAAAAGCTCTTTACATATTTGAAACTCTAATTGAAATGTGCCCAAGGTTTCGTTATAAGAATTAGCATTATTTATACCTTTAAGCTGAATTATTTCATCACTGAGTTTAGGTTTACACGACAAACTAGATTGTTTTACGATACTAACACTAGAACCAGTATCGATGAGAAAACTAAGAGGTTTTTTTGAATATTTCGTGATGAGATTTGTAAACGGCAAAGAGACTTTGTATTTATGTATATTTGTTTCAAAAATAGGCACTGAAACTTTGGAGTTCTCAGGTGATTGAATAGGTTTATGAGTCCCGTTTTGAGACCATGAAGATTTAGTATAAGTAGGACGTATGTTATCTGAATTATAGTTAAGGCTCAGGTTATTTTGAGTTGCATGATTAGAATTAGTAGACGATTCAGAATTATTGTTAAGTAAGTTGCATTTATTTTTAGTAAGACTCAGATTGTTCTGAGGTGCATTGTAAGATTTTTTAAGACTCGATTGTTTATTGACCAGTCGAGGTGAGTAGGATATAGTATGACTCAGTCCTTGGTTACAAGGTTTCTGAGGTTTAAAAGATTTAGTAAGACTCAGTCCTTGGTTGCAAGGTTTCTGAGATGAGAATGATTTAGTATGACTCAGTCCTTGGTTGCAAGGTTTCTGAGATGAAAAAGATTTAGTATGTAGGTTCGTGCCTTTATTATTTTTCGACTTCGGCAGGCACACATCCGAAATCAATTTAAGTTTAAATCGCTTTCGTGGTTATCTTTAGTTTCATTATTACAATTACATTCACAATGATGAACACGTGCATCGCTATTCGGTGCATGGGAATTGACGTCGTTTCTTTGTTCTTGCCTAGTGGCTTCAGGTTGCGAATTATTGGAACGGCGTTGATTATTATACTGACGCTTGCGACACTCATTAATCACATGTCCTTTATTTTTACAATATGCGCAAAATTTTGAGTTATTATTAGAATTATGTGAAGCTTCACCATTGCCTGAAAATGACGAGGTTGAAGGATTGGAAACATGATAAGATTTTTGGGTCGGAGGGTTGTTTGAGGAGTTAGAGTTTGGCTTTTTCTTAAAGCATTCATTAGATGTATGACCTGGCTTGTTACAATGAGAACAGAATTTTCCTGTTCGCTGAGATACGCGTGTTAGATTAAATAGCTTCTCTTCTTCTACCGCGTGAGTAACGGCATCATTTAGTGAAGAAGGATTCCGACATCTTACTATATTTGATATGTTGGGGTTAAGTCCCAATATAAATGTATTTAAAGCGAGGTCTTCCATAGCAGCTATTCTGCCAGTGAGCTCTGTTTGATTTGTGCATGAATAGTGAATATCTGCCTGAATGCGTGTTAGGCAGGCTTCAACTTTTAGAGCAAATTGCGTTACGGATTCGGATGCTTGCTGTTTACAGCTTTGTAAATCTACTAACAAATGAGAACTGTGTTTTCTTTCACCAAATGAGGTTTTAAGAAAGCTTTTTAGATCTGACCATTCTGTGAAGGTTTTCAGACTGCATGCTAGTTGGGCTTTTCCCTCTAATTGGGAAATAATATATTTACATAATATGCCTTGCTGTTCAGACGCTGCTAGTGACATAGCATTGTCGCAGTTTGTGAGAAATGCTGGAAGGGTCTCTCGATCACCTGTATATGGCCTTATGAATTTTGTGAGGACATTTAAAGTGACTTTTTCCGAGGGCTCTTGTTTTGGCGACATGATTCAGGAAGGACTAAGGTATTTAGGTCTTGAGCGGATACACAGATATACACAGAAATGTGAAATGCGAGTTCTAAACAAAAAGAGACAGGAAGGAAAAATTAAAACTACTTACAGAAACAGCACAATCTTGAACATTCTTGAATTCACTAATGAGTAAATATTAAAGTCCAAAAAGTTCTGTGTAAATACGACACGTGGTTGCGACCGAGGGTGATTTGGCGGACGACAAATACGATCACGTGACGCTCCTGGTGATGGCGACGAGTGCAGATGCTGGTAGTATGGCGCTGGTGGAGAGTACCAGTGGTAAGACCGGTCCCGGAGAGAAGATGACGAGAAGAAAGTGGAGATCTTGGCGGTGGTAGAGGTGTGGTAGTGGTGCGGGCTCACTGCGCAGGCGGAGGCTTATAGTCGACCACAAGTGCTTTCGGCAGTGGTGCAGGCTCGATGCAGGAGGAGGCTTACTGTCGACCACGATGCTGGGCAGCTCAGATGCGGGCTCAACGCGAGGGGTTGAGACTCACCGTCGATCACTTTGACAAACGCGACGACCACGGGTTCTAATTTCGGGGTTTATCGCGGAAACCACTTACGAAATCCTTTACTTCTGACACCAATGTTAGGCGGCAGCCGCTGATTGTCTTTTTAAAAAAAAACCAAATGTGATTTCACCCAGTTTATTGCACAAAAAGTACACACACGATTTTCGTAACCTCACTTTTCTTTTGATTAATTATGACACGGGAGCGCGGTTTGGATGCTAATCTGCGACTGACTTGTCCGCATGGACGTAAATGGTTTTGTATAAAATTTATTGTTGACATCAGCAATTGCTTCGATATAGTTTATGGATATAACAGAACGAACCTTCCCCTAATTAAGATTTAGTTTAGGTCAACCTCTGTGTTGATTATTTAGATTCTTAATTAAAGGCTGAAACGTTACAGATATCTTGAATTTGCATTGATTGCTTTCTCGTGAGTATTTTGAATAATATTGCTAGTGAGCATTTGTCATTGCACTCACAGATCGATTATGCTCACATCTTTGACTCGAGCATCAATTTGATCTCGACTGTATTGACAGTTTTAGTCCACTTCACATTAAAAGTACTATGATTTAGATGACCTGAAAAGAAGTTTTTTTAACGAAGTTTAGAATTAATACTAATAGAACATGCGACCGGATATGAAGGCCTTTTTATATGGGTTTGCTGTTGACTTTAACCTAGGTCAGAGATGACACTGACAAAGTCAACGATAGAGCGAACTTACACAAACGGAGCATGGTGACTCTAACTTTAAAGAGATTAGGGTTGTAAGCATTCAGAAACACAGACGCAGGCACTCTTTTGCTGTGGACTATAAAAGACGTTTGGAAACGCTTAGTGTGGGACGCTATTTGTGTGAATACTCTTACCCCATTCATCCTCCTAGCTCGTCGTGCTGTACTAGTACAGCCGCAGCTCCTCAAATGGCGGAAATATAATAGGTGTTGAAACTCTTGAACCGGGCCGTATGCTCATGCGTTATTAATAAGAATTGCTAAACGCTTAGTTGATACTTCGCATGACCCAAGCACTGGCTTTTACCTCGGACAGAGGACAAGCATTGCCATGCAATGCAGCAATGCTGCCAGTCTTTTAAGCTCACTTTTAGTCGACAGCGATTCGGAGGAATTTTTGACTCCATATTTTAGTTAGGAGTTTGTATTTTTATGTTGAGTGTATTTCAAATAAAATATAGAGGAAATATGTGTTATATTTTTGCATTCCTTGTTGATAAAATAAGACTTACCAATTCACAAAAACATTTTGTAAACAGTTTGAAAGCTTGCAAGATATTTTGGTAAACCGCTAAGTGTTTATCAAAACATTTTCCATCTCCTCCATTTTCTTGTATCAGAATTTGGTTTACACATTCATTAAGATATTTTGTCAACAATGCCGTGAGCTGAATTCCATAAACTAAATTCAAATCAAATGCTAAATTTATTACCAAAAAGATTATATACACAAAGGTGTATAATTCGATTAATGAATAATAAACTGCTGCCACAAACATTGTAAAACAGGTTACGGCTGAAAGTGATATCCAATTCAGAATGACATGCTTTTTGACACTCTTGCTAATGTAGATGCTCCTATGAATTTCTTGGATCCTCAAAACCAAATAAATGTTGCAGCGGCTATGAACAATGTTACAAATAGTCAGCAGAATATGGCTGAGGCAATGGCAAGTTAAAAAAAGCACAAAAATGGTAAAAAATGCAGTGATGACATTCGTTCCAAGATCATCAAATTTGTTGATTATCGTACGCCAGATACAAACTACATTGATTACTGAAACAATGAGAAACAGCAATATGTTATACTTCTTGTCACACGGAGTGATGTAACTATCTCTTATTTTATATTTTGAAGAGAAGCATAAAGAAAGCATTATATTGAAAGGTTTAAGTATCTTTTGAATGTCTTGGTCCAGTCTATTATTCAGCAACAGTTTAACTGGCCTTGTAGAGGTGTCCCACATGATGATGTTGGACATTATGGTAAGTACGCTATGGATGTTAGGTGACTAATACAATATTTTTCTTTCACGAGTTAAAATTTATTATATTCGTTCTCCTTAGGCACAATATTAATCATTGTCAATCATGAACATTAATCATTGTGTCAAATCAGGTGGGTTTAGAAAATTAGCTTTTTCCTAAAAAGTACTCAATTAAACTGCTCAAGTGCCAGTCGCACTCACATACAAAGGGTTCCGCACTTAGTAGTAGCAAAAATTAGTTTTATGTGACAGAAAAGCAAACTGAAGCAGTAAAGCGCACATATACCGCAGTGCATGGAGAGCTCACACACGTGTGTGAAGGCACAGGCCCACCGCGGCGCACGAAGAGGCCATGCACGTGTTTTAAGCTTCGCTATGCAAGAAAATGTTTATGATTGTGTCTACTGTAACCCACGGGTACGCTACGCATCAATTGATGTCATCGGAATATAAATGGCTTGTGGTCAGCACCTATGCAACGCGGTGGGTCACGCTACAGTTGTATATAGTTGTGGGCGTGTAACGTGTACTGCAGTGGAAACGTAGACCTACGTTGTCAAAAAAATTAATCCACGCAGCTTAAAAGCACCGCGTGCCCGGGCATGCATGACGCTCACATAGCTCAACGCTGTCAATGCCATGCACGCTGTGCATGCGGTCCAGGCTATACACGAATATCAACCCACGAGTACCTACAGCGAGATCGCAGCATATTTTGAGATACGCCTTGTAGAACAGAGAGGTGTATAGTGTAAACTGCAATGGAAATGCATACCCACGTTATCCAACAAATTCACTCACACAGCTAAAATTAGTGCCTGTGCACAGCATGCGCCGCAATTGGTCTGCGCCTCTACAATAATGTTTAAGTCATAAGTGTTACCAAAGTAATCGGTAGAGAGGCGCCATAGTAAACAAACCACACGCAGTCATCTTACTGAAGCTCCGGTTAACTTGTACCACGTGCTTGCAGAGATGGTGGTCGCTCTCTGCAAGCATACAATTACATTTGATTAATATTTCGATTTAATTCAGGGAAAGACGTTTTCTCTGAAGGCATTATAGAATTTATCTCACCTGGTCAGTTTGTCTGCATCACGCGCTGAATGCACCCAGCTTCCGCCACCGACATATAGAACTTTTCACATTGCACATCCGTTATCCCCGAACTTTATAAGACCAAACAAAGTGTTATTGGGTTATTGAGTTATTATCTGCATAACTTTTTCCCAACAGGGGTCGGTTTCCAATGAAACTAAATTCAGCTGGATACTAGTATTTTACATGGAGCGGCTGCCGACCAGACCTCCACAACCCATAAACTGGGTAACACGGTAATTCTTGGCAAGACTGGAGTCAGATTTACTCGCTTCTGACAATCCGTAATGACTGCCAAAATCTAAAAATGACAGCCGGAATCAACGGCTAAACATATTTTTCGAGACACGGGGGAAACTCACACCAACCTTGACAAGCGTTGCTTAACCCCATGCGGCTGTTATTCTCTAGTGACGAGCGTATGGAAATTATTTAACAAATATAATGGTGGTGGGGCGGTACGCCGTAAATTGCTGCAAAGCCAGCGTTTGGCTTTGATATTCTTATGCAAGGCGTATAGGACGGTTAGTACTGAAGCCTTACCGGTGCTGGCGGGTGTTCTCCCAGTCGATCTAGAGGTACAGCGGCGTGCTGCAATGTACTACTACGCTAGAAAGATCACGGACCCAGAGTTTTTTACCGCAACGCGACCGTGCTAAATTCTGTAGATTACTAAAACCCCAGACTGACGTCTGGGAGGAACTTTTATCCGAATGGCAATGTAGGTGGGAAAATTCCATTAAAGGCCGACACCTCCACCAGTTTTTTCCATCCGTTCGTGAGCGGCTGGATAGGACATGGCTGGAGGTGGATCATTGTGTTGCCCAATTTCTCACAGGTCATGGCAACTTTAAGAGTAAATTATTTTCCTTTAGACAAGCTTAATAGAAAATAAACGGCCTCGCCTTTATGTCAATGTTCTACAGCCGACTATGAATACGAACAATCCGCACACCACATCTTATGGTAGTGTATTCTTTGGCAAACTGAACGCAATATTATGTTAGATAGTATTCAGGTAACATCTGGAGTAGTTTACTACACGGACCTTGTAGAAACCAGAACAAATTTCCGTGCTTTCAGGCGATTTTGCCATACCTATTACTGGAATCAAAAGTAGCTCACAATTTAGGACCCATTAGTTTTTAATTAATATATAATCCGTAGTGCTGAACAACTGGTCTTAACCCAGTTGTATATGTCCCTTGGTGCCTATTGGCCTAGCTCTATTCTGTCTCCTGCTTGATAAGGAGGGAAGTGGAAATTATATATATATTTTTTTCCTACTCCTCCGCTGTACTTTTCTGATTAAAATCGTTGCAGGATCCAAGGCAGTTAAATCGTTTCTCCGGGACTCGTCGGGCTTGATTGGCTCGGCGTTTTTATGGTGGTCGCCACTGTTGATTCTGGCTTTCAGGAGTTGCAGTGATTGGGAATGTGTGGCGGGCTTGTCCAAATATACTGGTTGTTTACAACGTATAGTGCATTCGTATATAGCACGTATAAATCATCCTATATTCCAGGTTTGCTTATCTAATATCTTTTAAAATTTGTTGAATCCAAAAGTTGAAGTAACAACAGCATTTTGAAAGTTTTGCTGGTGTGGCTCTACCAAAAAAAAACCATGAATAAATGTATTTAATGTTTTGATTACTGCTCCTTTTATTTAGATGTAATAATATCGTGAATGATTTTTTTGTACCAATAAGCAACCTTTTTAAAAAAAAAAAAATAATATCTGGAAAATTCTTTCTACTTAAATAAAATAATACTATCCTTATATAAAATGTTTGCTAGCATTGACTTAACAACAAATGGGAACATTTTGAATGGATAATGTGATGTTTTAAAATATTTTGAAACATCACATCACATTTTTTTTTTAAATGATTGTCATCATCTCCTACGTTTTTTTGCGTGAAGTACATCGTTAACCCACTGTTCAAGATATTTTGTGAATAATGCCACAAGACGAAAACAATAAACTGCGTTAAAATTTAATGCAGTAAAATTTAAAGTCATGTAAAAGTCAAAAAAATCAATTAAGACGACTAAACCAGAATAGGTTCCGAGCAATAAAACAAAACTACAGAAAGTAGTCAAAGTGAGATCCAATTCACTAGTCAGTTTTATTAAATAGGCTTATTATGAAATCGCTGTCGATAAGACTGCAAATGTACCAATAGAATTAAGTTTGTGTAAAACGGTTGAATAACTATTTTTGGTATAAATATTATAGTATATTTTATCTCTCTCTATCTGTCTTAGCTGCTTCCTATCTTTCCCACTTTAATATAATTATAGTTATGTAAATATTAAGTCTATGTACTTTAGTCTTTGATTTGAATATTTACGGCTCCAAATGAATTATTAAATTTATACAACGTTGATACGACAGAGGGGCATTAAATTACACTACGTATACTATACGTGTTTAGTATTAATCCGATACGGTATAAAAATAAAAAGCTACAAAATTGAGATTTTTTTTCTTTCAAACAAACTAAATAGCTTACAAATCAGAGTAAAACGCAACCACCCTGTGCAAATAAATTCAACTGACCTAGGGAAAAGCGGCAACGTCGCGCGTGCGCCTGAGCGCGGTGTGGGTATAATTGTGGTCGGGCGGGCGGCCGGCGGTGGCGCAGGCGCGAGCTTAGGCCTCCGCTCGCGCCCGCTTTTATGATAGGTAAGGTTTTGAAGTAGGTACGCACACAACAACAATCCCAACAAAAACACTAAATTTTTAAATTCTCGATGTGTGGAGGACACATCGACAATTTAAAAATTCACAATTCACAAAAAAAAAATCACAAACATACCTAATTCACAATTAAAATCATGTCCGTGTAGTCTGCCGCCGTGTTAGTTACACGATGCATTGTTGAACACTTTAATTACACGCACACACAACCAAAGTTTAATTACGTGTCCTATCACAATAAAAAACAGTCGATCACAAAAAAAAAAAACACTAACACTAATAATAATAATCCCAAGTTACGTGTCCTGTCACAATAAAAAAAGAAATACTGTCTTAAACTTATTTAGTATCTTATCACAATAACAAAACAAAATCAATTGTTTGCGCGCGGGCGCACGCAGCAGCTTCCGTGTTACGTAACATACGTTCCGGAAGGAAGACATCGGCACACTGAGGCCCCACTTACCGATCGCAAATATCTAGAATGCAATAACAACACACTGACCTATTTCTATTTCTTTTACGCGCGGTATGTTTTGCTATGATTGTCACTCTCGTAATGAAAGTGCAAGTGTGTGTTTATTGCTTCGTTTTTTGCATTGCTATCTTTTTAGTGAAAATTTGGTTGTACTTATGAATTGCGTCGGAGCGGCAACAACGCATCGTAGGTTTTACTCGATTTATCGTTTTAAGGTGCATGACCGATGCGTAGGCATAATCAGCTGTTAGGAAAAAGATACATCGTGTTCAATTGAGGCAAAAACTTAAAAAATTATTTGCGACTAAACTACTGCTCCTATTTAATTGATTTTTGGTACAGAGCTTGGAAATGGTACCTAGTATAGGCAGTTTAAAGGAAAGCCCCTCTGTCGTATCAACTCGGTATATTTGATAAAACTAGCCCCTCAGCACTAAGGAATACGACGCAAGGAGGAGGAGGTTAAAACTACTAAACTGAGTAAACTGCCATCACTTCCCGTGGATGTCGTAAGAGACGACTATAGGACTCGCCGTAGAATGGGCAGCAGCGTTCTTTGTAAAACACAACACCATACACTGCGATCCCCAACCGGCGGGTTGGCGATCGCAGTGTATGCCAAGCGTGGCGATTATGGCAAACCCCCTCCCAACTTTGGGGGAGGCCTATGTCCAGCGCAGTGGACGTCTTTCGGCTGATATAAGTGAGTGAGTGAGTAAACTGAGACAAAGTAAAAGAAAACTTTCGACAACTTTACAATTTATTTGATATTAATTGATATGAAATAGCAATTTCCACAAATATGGCTTTTACAGAAGAGCAAACTGCATTAGTACAATAATGTAACTAGTCATAAGTTCCTTCAAAGGTATCGGTAGAGAGGCGTCTATAGTAAACAGCCCACACGCAGTCATCTTACTGAAGGTCCGGTTAGCTTGTAGCACGCGCTTGCAAAGATGTTTGTTGCTCTTTGTAACGATACAAAAGTCAACTACTTTTCTATTCCAAGTTTTATAACATACATTTGATTAATGTAAGGTAAGACGTTGTTGCTGTACACTTTAAAGAAGTTATCATACCTGGACAGTGCCCGCCGACCCAGCTTCCTCAACAGACATATAAAATTTCTCACATTGGACGCTGACAAATATAATTAGTACCATATCTTTAACAATACATCCGAATACTATTGGGATCCCACACCAAATATTCTGAGATCAAACAAAGTATTGTTGTCATGAAATTATTTTACAAATACGCTGGTTGTTCACAACAAATTAAACACATTACTCGTACAAGCGGGGGCATACCTTACGAGTATTTACTTCAACTTCTGGATTCACAAATATTTAATAGATTTGTACGTTTGCCTCCACGTAACATAAACCAAAAAATAATATATTTATCGTTTCTAATAATATCTGTCAAAAAAAGATATATCAGAAAATCGAATTCGTAACAAGACTTGACTAATATGACCATTTTAATAAAATAAACCTCCCGTTTCGGAATCATACGAATCATCCGGAATCATTTTTTTCACAGACTATAAGCTTCTAAAATAATTTGATACAGCTCAAACGTTTTTTGACAAAGTTTATTCTTATCTTCTACGTTTTAATTTTTTGTTTGAAATACATCGTTAACCCACTGTTCAAGATATTTTGTCAACAATGCCATAAGACGAAAACAATAAAATAAGTTAAAATTTAATGAAGTAATACTGAAAGTCGTGCAAAAATCTACAAAATTAAGTAGGAGGACTAAACCAGAATAAGTTGCAAGCAATAAAACAAAACTACAGAAAGTGATCAAAAGTGAGATCCAATTCCAGATGACATAACTTTGGATATAATTTTGTGTGTTAATACTTCTATGAATTTCTTGGATTCTCAAAATAAGAGAAATGTTAACGCGGCTATGAATTATGTTACAAAGTGGTCAGCAGGACATGGCTGAAGCAAATTATGTTAAATTGAAACCAACAAATTATTCTTGTCTCAACATGATTTAATGTTAGCGCCAAATAACTGGATTTGTCGTCAAATACAGTTAGGTAGATTTAGAATAAATTACAAAATAAAACAATGAAAAATGCTAATACTGATTTTTTTATCGCACGTAGTGATATGACTATCTCCTATTTTGAATTTGGAAAAGCGAATACAGAAAGCATAATGCTGATGTCTTTGTCTAGTCTACTGCTGAGTAAGAGTTTATCTGGACGATACAGGATGTCCACATGATGGTTATGAACATTGTTATATGTTTGACTGTTAGATGACCAATTTTTTGCTTTACTTCAGTACTTTATGAAATTCTATTTGTTCTGACTATTATATTAATCATGATTGTGTTAAACATGAACATAATATATGTAGGCTGTCAAATTACATGAAAGTGTTGCAGTGTTACGAAAAATAGTCAGTTCGATTATCAAGCACCAAAAAAGATGCATCTTCGTCAACAAAACATTCCATGACAATTATGTTTCAATATTTTGTAATTTCAAGTATTTG
Organism: Lacanobia wlatinum; assembly: GCA_947578705.1. Classification (NCBI taxonomy): domain Eukaryota; kingdom Metazoa; phylum Arthropoda; class Insecta; order Lepidoptera; family Noctuidae; genus Lacanobia; species Lacanobia wlatinum. The sequence goes on from OX388040.1 coordinate 6,629,195, forward strand.
TCGAGAAAATTACTTTTAAAACACATTTGCTCAAAAAATGCATTTACGAAACCTGTATACATTGTTCGAAAGTTAAAAATTACGCACCTCTTACTCTCACCTAAGCACCTACATTACCGAACGCTCCATACAATGGACCGTGCGGCAAAGTAGGTACTTATCTGCGCGTGCGTATCCGTAAGCTAGGAGGTGACATACAGCGCAGTATACCTTCCAACGCTTTCTTCTATTTTTCAGTAATACTCAATTAATTATTGTTAACAAAATTATATTCAACTTTTCATGGCGGGAGACTAGCGAATACCACAAATTAAAAATGACCGCCACATTAAACTAAAGCTCATTCATTTAAGTAGGTAAGTACTTTAAATTTAACTGATTTAAAAAATCGAACATTCAAAAACTAATGCTTATTCATTTCAAGTATTTTGAAGTTTAGTTTTAAAAATATAATATCATAAAATGTACCAGTTAGTAAGCTGAATGATCGAACCTCCTTGGAAGCGCACTAAAGAAAAAATATGACAAAGATGAGACGACGATGTAGTTCTAATTTCAAATTTGCAAATTCGTGCACTTTTTATACGGCAAAGCTTGTTGCGACTTTCCGACTTATATCTAAAAACAAGAAGTTTGTCTCATTCACTATTGTAATATTTTCTCGCAAGTATGTCGTAAAACGTTGTATGATACACGTGCGGATATTGGTATTTACAAACTTGTGACTATGTTAAGCCCTCGACTTTGTCTCGGGCTTGCATTAGTCTACTCGTTTTTAAAAACCAACTAACCGTACTTATATATATCATAAATAACTATTACAGAAAAGCAAATTGAAGCAGTACAATAATATAACTAGACATAAGTTCTATCAAAGGTATCGGTAGAGAGGCGTCTATAGTGAACAGTCCACACGCAGACATCTTACTGAAGCTCCGATTAGCTTGTAGCACGCGCTTGCAGAGATGTTTCATACTCTCTGTAATGATAGTGGTGATCGATGTTTAGAGAAATTTAATATTATTATTTCATTAATATGAAAAAGTCGTTCTTACTTGAACAGTTTGTATCCGTAACACGCAGTATACACGCTATTGAAGCTTCCTCCGTCGACATATAGAAATTATCACATTGCCAACAAGTCATTATAATCAGTGTCATATTCTTTGTGATGATTACACATGCTATGGTGCATAAACACCAACTGGCAATCTGAAAAGATTTTACTGTATCTAGTAATATTATAAATTAGCTTGTATCCGCAACTTGGTCTGCTTGCATAAATGATTAATAACACTAGTTTACAAAAAAAATAAAAAAAAATGTCCTTGCAGTAAATTACATAATTTTTTAATTAGCTGCAATAACTCAATGCAAACATGTACATTTTTAATTTTTAAGAAGATATCGACCCCTTTTAGTTTCGACTACCCACAAGTTTGTTCCGAAATAGCTAGTCTTCATTTTGATAAATGTTTGTTTTCAAAAGGTCAAAAAGGTTGGTTAGAGTTTAGTTGATGTTTGTGTCTCAATTGAGACACAAACAAAAAATGCAAGTTTAAATAGGTTGTTGAAATTGCAAGCAAATGATAAAGACCCACCATGCAACCACGAAACTGATTGTTACTCCTATCGCTAAAAGCATTTGGCTTTAATCATAAAACCAAGGGTTAAATTACACGTGCGGATGTCCAAGCAGCTTTTTTAGTATTTCAAAGGTGCTAAAAAAAGCATTTGGATTATTAAAAAATATCAAAAACGTCGACACTAATTCATTTTTAGTCTCGTTATCTTTGCAAAAATATATGGGGAGTATTTTCGAAATGTGACGTGTTGGAATTTTTTAATATTTTTTTCTAAACTTGCAGCACCTCATTAATTAAGAATAAACACTTTTCCGTTCCAGGACAAAAACCTTGTAAACTAGTGAATTATTTACTTAAACTAAACAAAAGAGACTTGCATTGGAATCACATAACTTAGGCGTATCTACTAAGCTGACCTTAAATTTTGATTTTTGAGAGTCACTGCAGCGGCAGAAGTAAATTCGGCGTAATTGTCGACACTTTGAAAACACGAGATGGATTAATTGGAAAATAGAAGCGTATTCACCCTCTTTTTGAATAACGTTAAGAACTTGAGATGGAACCACTTTCTACATACATATATAATATATAGAAATAAAGTATAAAATTAGTAATCTTACTCCATTTTCAGACATTCTTGAGCTTTGCAAATCGAGTAGGTGCGCTTCCATTACAAATAAAGTACGAAGAAATAAGTCTATTAATCGCCATAAAATCTACAAAAAAAAATATCTTAAGATAATACAGTGTATCCCTCGTGAATTCACTGTACATTTCGTGAATTTACTTCACAGGTTTGTTTCTTGGCCGAAAGAATCTGTAGAACACTAACTTCCGCTTCGAAAATCGATAAGGGTGCATTTAAAAAAATACTCCCCTTAAACATTTTTGTTATTGTTTTTTAGTCGCTTCTTACCTTGGAAAACGTTTATATTATTGTCAACATATTAACACAACTGTAAAACTTTGTTTTTTACCAAACCTATCTATATGAAATCTAATCAAACGGCGACTTACCAATTCACGAAAACATTTTATATACAATTTGAAAGCTTCAAAGATGTTTTGGTAAACCACTAACAGTTCATCACAATATTCTTCGTCTCCTTCATTTTGTTGCGTAAGTAGTTGGTTTACCCATTCATTAAGATATTTTGTTAACAATGACATGATACGTATACTATAAACTAAATTGAAATCATATGCCAAGCTTATTAAAATTATGCTTATCTCCACAAAGTCGAATTTGATGAATAAGTAATGAACTGTTTTCACCAAAACAAACACACAGACTACGATGGAAAGTGATATCCAATTCAGAATGATATAGTTTCTGACACTCTTGCTGATGTCGATGCTCCTGTGAATTTCTTGGATCCTCAAAATAAGCATAATGTTACAGCGGCTATGAACAATGTTACAAATAATCAACAGAATATGGCTGAGGAAACAAAATGTAAAAATTATCAAAAAATTTATAAATAATGTGGTGGAGGCATGTGCTCCAAAAGCATTGAATCTATTGACTATCATACGAGAGATACAAAACACATTGAATATTGAAACAATGAAAAACATCAAAACTTGATATTTCTTTTCACGTGGAGTGATACAACTATCACTTATTTTATATTTGGATGATAAGGATAAAGAGAGCAAAATGTTGAAAGGCTTAACTATTTTTTGGATGTCTTGGTCCAGTCTATTGTTGAATAACAGTCTAGCTGCCCGATTTGATATATCCAACATATTTAGAACGTTGTGTGAACTCCGGCTGTTGTTTGACTTATAAACTAAATTTCTTTCAGTCTAGTACATACAAGTATAGGTACTTTTTGTCATTGGTATCATTAATCAATGATCGTAACAAACTTGAAAATTGATGATGTTGAATGTAAAATTATTATTCACAATTATGGAAATACCACCAATATATCTGTTGTACACTGCAGACTTCCCAATACCTAATGATGTTGTAATGGAAACATTTGCCAATGATATATTCTTTTTCTGCTTCTACTAGCTTCTTAAAGGCTAAATCTTGTCTACGCCTTTCTGGACCTAGTTTCACTAAATACTCTCTTAAATATTTTAATTTGGCGTGCAACTCTTGCAATTGTTGGGACATTCCTATTTCCCAAAACGAAATATAAAATAATTTATCATGATCTAATTACAATAACATGAAATATTGTAGAATATTAAAAAAAAATATTGTTAGCAGTGCAAAACTTACATTGCAGTAGGTTCGTATTTTACTGACAACGTATTATGTAGGTCACGACGTCTCACGTGGCGTGGATGTATGAACTCCTCAACATTGGACTGGAACTGACTCCCAGCTGCTCCACATCGGACCCGTTCAACTTATCTCCCGGCGCCCTGCATATCCTCTCGTCATAAGGCTTGAGCATTCTCCCGGCACCCGGCAGCAACGTTCCTTTTCTTTCTTCTTATTTAATGTTTTCATCTCTTCACACAAATTCTTCTTTATGGTTTCTGGTTCTAATTCTTCTGTAATTTTTGTTTTCTTCTTCGCTTTCTTTCTTCCAATTTTCCGTCTTCACAAACTTCTATCAGTAAATATCTTCATGATTTCTTCAACTTCAGGCATATTCGTTTACACGTAAGTTGCAAAATTTTAATTGCTGGCTAAGGGTCGCCATGTATTAGAGTGATGTAGGTAAAATAAAAGAGAACTGTTCAGTTCAACGATTCGTGTAATAATGTCCATAATTAGTGTGTGCAGTTACAAATATAAGGTTAGGCGAGCTGCACACTACAGCTGAAAATAGACACGCTTGGGTCTTAGCAGCATTGAACTTGACTAGATTGGAATTGCCCCATTCAGAGACAGCCTGAAAGGACAAGCTCAAGCGCTCAACCATAGCCTCCCGGAGAGACCGGATCTGCGACCCACCAGCACGTAGGTCGGATACGTATCTCTCAGCAACAGTGCTGTCGTCTGCATACCCAAAAGTACCGGGTTTAAGCAGATCAATAATATGCAGCAAAAACAGTGTTACCGAAAGCACCGACCCCTGAGGAACATCCAGCAGTCCAGACGAGCAGCCATCAATGACCACTCGGATAGACCGATCCCTCAGGAAATCCGCGATCTAATCACACAATCCGGCGGGCAGACCGAAGGAAGGAAGCTTACTAATAAGGCTATCGTGCCAGACCCTGTCGAAGGCCTTCGAGATGTCAAGGGAGATCGCTAGTGTCTCCCCGTGCCTCTCTATGGCCTCGCTCTAGATGTGAATGGCATACACCAGAAGATCCACAGTTGACCGATTTCAATGGAACCCGCACTGTCGGTCAATAAAACACTAAAAATATCATAAATCGCTTCTATTTAAGCCAGGAGCTTATGACTATATACACGTTCCATACTCTTACAGAGTATGGACGTTACCGAGATAGGTCTATAATTCGACAAGTCAGCTCAACTACCTTTCTTAGGCACGGGCTGCACGTTAGCTTGCTTCCAAGCCTTCGGCACTTTTCCAGTCTCGAACGAAAGGCGAAATATGTGTCAAGATCGGAGACAACTCAGGCGCGCAAGTCCTAAGAACAATTGCTGGTATCCCATCGGGGCCACTAGCCTTGTTCACGTCTAGGTTACCCAGTACCCTACAGACGTCTTTCTGATGAATGCGAATGTTCGACATACTCGACTCGCATCCAGCAGGAGAAGCATGCTATGCATGCAAGCGGCTCCGCGCCACCAGGATCCGGACGTGATCATTCCACAAACAAAGAAGCAAACAAGTTCATTTTCTCCTCAGCGGAGTGGGCCAGCGTCCCGTCAAGTCACAGCAGTGGTGGTATTGAGGGGCGGCAGAAGTTCGATTCGACCGACTTAGCCAGGGATCAAAAAGCCTTACTACCTGCTAGGTATGAAGCAAGTTTGTTCCCTATTCGGCTGTTGTGGTCAAACTGAGCCCTCGCATGCTTAAGCGCATCAGCGCGATTGCTCTCGGCACCAAACTATGGACGAGTTTCTCCAGACAATGTTATGTCAGAGAACGGAATGTAGTACTCCATTGAGTTAGCACTGGGTTAAACCTTGGGTAAGACTGACACGTTTGACGGACATCCGATCTGCGTCTCTGACAGGAATAAGAGCGCTGGTTTCTTAGTCTCAAGGTGGTGATGGACTGCGGCGAGATTTGAGTACAGACCTCGTATATTAGAGAGGTGCACTTTGTGTGAGAGGGAGTGCTGCCGCTGTACAGCTTTTTCTTTTTATTCCTGTTCATTTTTGAGTGAAGGAGGTTGAGGCGAAGGAAGTGAAATGAGGTTCCAATCTGCTAACCCACAGACACGCTCTGACAGGACGACAAATCATTGGGGGACTAGTCTGGAGACTGCGGGGATGCCCGAGCCCCCTCGGGAATGACCATCGGGCCCTCTCGTCTGGTCGCCAACCAGCACGATGGTGCATTCCGGGATTTTTCGACAGTTGGCGGGGCAGCCTTTCATGTGTGGCTAGCACACTTCTTGGGCCCCCAACTACCTGCGGTCGGCCAGCGGCGCACCGTGCCTCGGATCCCGCTAACATCCGCGACTAGTCTCCCGATTCGTCCATGTCAGCGCAAGCTAGGTTGGTCTGCCTGCATTGAAACAAATATTTCGACCCAACTCCTCTGTATTGGCTACACTGAGCATCGTACCGGAACGCAGCTAGGCCGCTTGGCGGCACGTCTTTGCCCAGTGGGTGGTCACAAGCTATCGGCCGAAGCCTACCACCAGTTAATGTCACCTGATTAGCACCACCCGGGGACCACGTGTAGGGTTAAACATTGGGTATTCTCCTACGGACGCGGGTGACTCTGTCCCCAATGTTTACAAAAAGTTTTATTCTATTGAGTTCTACTTGAAGATGCCGCATTTATTTACAAATATCTAAGTATCCAAACAAAAATATCTAACCATTTCATGCAATCCAATACCGTCCACCACCATATACCGTCACTTCGGGTCCGGATGAATGGAAGGCGACAAACATTCCCAAGACCGCCGCCCCTGAACCCAGTTAGAGGCCGGGAGGGGGCTGCGCCCTCCTCCGATGCCCGGTGCGCCTGCTGCAGGCCAGGTGGGAGGTCGAGATCTCCCTCTCCCTTGCCGCAGCCTCCTTTTGCGCGATAAATGTTGCGCAGAAGGAGACCACCGCGTCCCAGGACTCCTCGCCTTCAACCATAGCACGGACTACGGCTGGCAGCGAGAGGTCACTGCCTACCACAGAGATGAGGGCACGGCGCGTCTCCTTCTAAGCGGCACACTCTGCTAGCGTATGCTGCACCGTGTCCTCCCGAAAGTCGACGCAGTGACCTTCCGCAGCAGCCATGCCCCGAGAGGACCTGCGTCACATGAAATGACAGGGAGCCGTGCCTTCTCCCGAGCCACAGGTCGAGCACTGGCCGGATGGCCTCGATAGTAACGAGGCCAGTAGGGCATGAGATCCCGCCATTCCGCCACCAGGACCTCGCGCAGCTGCAACCGATGCAGCTCGATGTGTCACTGCATCAGTCGCTCGCCGCGCGCCCGCGCGTCCTCACGCCACCGATGCAGTGACGCGTGGACTTTTGCTTCCAGGTCACAGGGCGGAGATCCGGCCAGTACGTAAGCCGCCTCGTAGGAGATCGTGCGATAACCCCTGACGACTCTGACGACCATCACCCTCTGCGGCTTCTGCAGAACAGTGATGGTGCTGGCCGTCAGGTTAGCCACCCAGATCGGGGCCCCATACAGGGCCATCGATAGCACGATCCCCACGTACAACCGCCTGCAGGTGGTGCTCGGGTCCCCCAGATTGGGAAGCAGCGTTGACAGCGCCCCAGCCGCGCCCAACAACTTGGGCGCCAGCCGCCGGATGTGGGGGCCGAAATCCCAACGGCTGTCGAGCACCAATCCCAGATAATTCATGACTTCATGGTGGACTCGACAGCGATACGGGCCCCCCCAACAACTATGTACGATCCCGGTGGCGGTGCTCCTCGGGGGCCATGAAAGGCTATGGCCTCCGACTTGTTGCGGGCCACCTCCAGGCCAAGGCGCCGTATGCGACTCAGCACCTGTGAGACCGTGGCCGTCGCCAGCACTGCTGCCTCCCTGTACGAGCTCCCCCGGGCAGTGACCAGCGTGTCGTTAGCGTAACACGTCAGGTCCACTCCCGGTGGGAGCTCGCCCCTCAAAAACCAGCCGTACCCGATGTTCCACAGGAGTGGGCCCACGACCGAACCCTATTGAACACCGCACGACATGGGGTGCTGGTAGACACCAGCCATCATGTCCCAGATAGGTGACACGCCCCTCTGCCAGATAAGCCCCAATGACGCGGCGGAGGTAGGGAGGCACTCGATGATAGCGCAGTGCCTCCCGAATACAACTCCAGGGCAGGGTGTTGAAGGCGTTGGAGATATCCAAGGACACCGCCAACATCACCCCACCCTGGAACACCGCTTCCTCCGCCAGGACTCTCACCCGCGATATCGCCGTGATAATGGAGCGCCCATGCCGAAACCCGAACTGGCATTCGGCCAGGTCCGGCCCCTCTCCACACAAGTGGCTGACGAGGTGGGCTGCAATTATCCGCTCGAACAGCTTTCCTACTTCGTCCAGCAGCACTATGGGCCGGTACGCGGACCGCGAGTCCGCAGGGTGCCCCGCCTTTCTGAGCAGGACCAAACGACCAGATTTCCACTGAAATGAAAGGCTCATCCTGTCCTAATGTTTCAACTTCTTTGTGTAAAATATAGCTTATGGGAGTTTTAATTCTTAAGGTTCCGGCGACTGATGAATTGTCCATACAAATGTAATACCAAAATCATTTGCAGTTTGAACATATTTCCGCCATTTTATGCTGATATTCGGATTTAGACAGTATTTTTCTAGGTTCCTACGTGTTTTTTTTTTAAACCATCATAAAATAAGTTTAAGCGAATTTATTTCGCTTTAACGCACGCGAATTTAATTTTGCACATTTTTAAGATCCAGAGTGCCAACCTCAAGTTGAGTCCGAAAAAGTGTTCTCTTTTCAAATGGCAAGTTAGCTTTTTGGGGTATGTAGTGTCAGAAGAAGGTATCCGTACGGATCCAGAGAAAATCGCCGCTGTAAAGGATTGGCCAATTCCAAAAGATAAGACGCAGGTCAGAGCATTTTTGGGTTTGTGCTCCTATTATCGGCGATTTGTCAAGAACTTTGCAGATATAGCCAAACCCCTGCACAAGCTAACCGAGGACAAGCAACATTTCTGTAGGGATGAAAGTTGCGACATCGCATTCCAGGAGCTAAAGGACCGTCTGTGCAAAACACCTATTTCGGGATATCCTGATATCAACAAGGAATTTCTAGTTGACACAGACGCAAGTGATATCAAACTTGGCGGTGTGTTATCTCAGCGGAATGGCGATCAAGAGGTTGTGATTGCGTTCTTCAGCAAGTCATTGTCGAAACCAGAGAGGAGTTATTGGGTCACGAGACGGGAGTTGGTTGCTGTGGTAAAGTCATTGCAACATTGTAGCAAATATCTGCTAGGGCGGAAATTTCACCTACGAACCACTGACCATACTGCACTGAAATGCCTATTGCAGTTCAAAAATCCAGAAGGACAAGTTGCGAGATGGATTGAACTACTGCAGGAATACGACTTTGTGGTCGAACATCACAGCGGGAAATCTCATGGCAACGCAGATGCATTGTCAAGAAGACCTTGCCCTGAAGACTGTAAGCATGGTACTAGGCAAGAGGGTAAAGAAGTCGTAACTGTGAAGATACTCAAGACAGACCTCAGCAACGAGTGGAAGGAGAGCCTACAACGTGCGCAGCAGGAAGATTCGGACATCAAGCCGATTCTTGAGTGGATGAAGGCCAGTGCTCCCAAGCCCACGTAAAGCGATGTCTCAGCAATGAGTTCGATCACAAAAAGCTATTGGGCCCATTGGGACAGCTTAGTGATTCAGGATGGAGTACTGTGCCGTAAATCGGAAAATGTTAGGGGCGACAGCTGTCATTTGCAAATGGTTGTCCCTAAAGCTAAAGTACCGGATGTGCTACTGCTATACTATGATGGTTGTTCAGGAGGCCATTTGGGAGTTAAACGAAATCTACTGAAGATACGGGAACGGTTTTATTGGGTACATTGTCGTGACGATGTCGAGGACTGGTGTCGCAAGTGTACAAGTTGTGCGGCTGTAAAAGAACCTCAAACTCGTAGCAGAGGTGCATTGAAATTGTATAATGTTGGTGCACCATGGGAAAAGAAAGCCCTGTTGCGGGACCTTTTCCGGAAAGTGAAAGTGGTAACAAGTACTTCATGGTTGTAATGGATTACTTCACTAAGTGGCCGGAAGTCTTCGCCATTCCAAATCAAGAAGCTTCAACAGTCGCAGATAAACTGGTTCATGAAGTCTTCTGTCGTTTTGGAGTACCTTTGGAGATTCACAGCGGTCAAGGAAGGAATTTTGAGTCACAAATATTCCAGGAAACTTGCCGAGTTATGGGTTCTCATAAAACGAGAACAACTTCTTACCACCCATAATCGGATGGAATGGTGGAACGATTCAGTCAGACATTGGAGAGATACCTGGCAAAAGTTGTGGGAAACCGGCAACGCGATTGGGACAAGCATATACAACCGTTTTTGCTGTCATACCGAAGTGCTGTTCACGAAAGCACATCAGTGACATCAGCTTTCGCAAACTTTGGTAGAGAATTACGGCTGCCTGATCACCGGAATGCTACCTGATGCCCCACGCAGTATAACCGATTATGCGAATGACTTGCGGAACAAAATGAATGACATTTATGAGCACGTCAGAGAATCGGGCCAGCAAATGTCTGAAAAGATGAAAACCCGTTATGACTGAAAAATGAATATTAAAGGTTTCGAAAGGTTCACTAGTGTGGTTGCACAATCCAGTTCGCAGTAAAGGGAAATCTCCTAAGCTTCAAGTTAAATGGGATGGGCCGTACCGGATTGTGCCAAAAAACAATGACGTGACCTACCGTATACAAAAAGGTACAAGAAGTGCTCCTAAGATCGTCCACGTGGATCGACTGGCGCGTTATTATGGGGCCGATAATGCTCGGGACGAGCATGTCGAAGGGGGCAGTACATAACAACATTTACGTGGTACATAACGACATTTACGTGCTGCTAACGCCATCTAGTATCAAGTAGCAGACATTTATGCAGTTAGCATTGTCGAATATTGGTTTTTCTAAGGTGTATTTTATACCTAATCTAATGTAAACGACAACGCCATCATTCTTATTATCATGATTGGACGCATAAGAATCAAAACCGGGTATAAAAGGAAGATATGAAGACTTTTGTAACCAGCACTCAGTCAAAACAATCACATGGAAATGCAATTTAGTTCAATCTAATAAGATTATAAGGTTTTTAAAATTACAAATGTTATCTGTGATACGAATGTTTACATGAAAAATATTTAATCCAGTTTTTGTAGTTTTTATCTATGTGTTACATTGTTCCGGAGAGCAGGAATAGGAATCTGAAACATTCATTTGTTCCAGATCAGCTACTATATGTGATGTATGACCCATTATGTCACTTATATAGGGTAAAAAGATAATTTAATCATTTAGTTTCCATGGAATGACAGCGATTTGTATCAATGAACGTGCTTTTTATGTTGAAGACATAACCAAATTCTAGCGCGTTATTATAGAAGAAGACAATTTCGATGAATAACCGTTTTCCCTCATAGTGTAGTGTAGTGTTTTAATAAATGTGTACGAGTAAGTGTAAGTGTTCAGTGCTGTGTGTTATGGAATTGAGTTTGAATATTAACAAAATAGTCTCAGTGTGCAGGAATATTAAAATTTTACAAAGTAATAAAATATTGTATGATTTTTAGGTATTGCTAATGTTATAATTTTAAAAGAATACAATTTTAAAGCATTACCCATTTTTTTAAATTTAATTGATATAAACAGTTTTCATGTACAGGGGTTAGGAGTAGAATATTCTAGTCATTTTTGGGGAAATCTAATTCATCTTTAATTAAGATATGTGGTGATCCTTGTTTTCCACGCAGGTATATTTTACCCTTTGTGATCCAACAGTATTGGTATTCGTTAAGGCTTGCAAAGTCTCTAGCCAAAAAGAACAGCCTTCTCATTTTCGGTGTTAAATATTCGGATAGAAATATAGGGTTAGCTGGACCGCTTATTTTCAGGTGCTCTGTCGACAGCCTGTTCTTTGTGTCTTTATTAAACCTTTTGTACGTTCGGAGAAATTGTTGTGTAGTAAGTTCTATCATCACAGGCCTATTTTTTTTTTTCAGTGGAACCTATGCGAAAGGCATCTTTAATCTCATGAATCGGTACATTGATAACAGAACCCGTCTTGATAGCGATATCGAACAAATGTAAATTAACTATTGGAATATTTGTCTTTTACCTACTAATAATACTTTGCATAACACTTTTACTATTTGTCTTGTTTTCATTATCAATCATCCTTACTAATATTATTATTTCCTTTATTCGATAAATATAAATTACATTTTTAAATATTTCTATAAAAAATAAAAAAAAACATTTAAAAATATAAAAAATAGTAGCCCACCGGTATCGGGAACAGGGTCTAAGCTACCGGTGGTCAGGGTTCCCGAGAGAGGAACCTTCTAACGATGCGCGCCGTGTCCAGGAGTACTGCTTTCTGGATCAAGCCCTTGATCCAGCTGCCCAACGAGAGCCTCCGCAGATGTTGGTCGAGGCTCTTGGCAATTACGCCATTGGCCGTCACGACGATCGGCACAATGACTGCTGTGTTCACATCCCACATGTCGACAACCTCGCGAGCCAAGTCAAGATACTTAGTTTTTTTTATCTTTCTCAGCCTTCACGAGGTTTTCGTCATGAGGGACTGTTATATCAACAATCATTGCGCGACGTTCTAGTCGGTCTATCATCACTATGTCAGGCTTATTGGCAACAATAGTCCTGTCAGTGATGATAGACCGATCCCAATACAACGTGCAATTGCCATTTTCAAGAACTGGGCCGGGCACATACCTATAGTACGGCACTTCCGATTCCACAAGATTGTATTTAAGAGCAAGTTGCTGGTGGATAATCCTGGCTACAAGGTTGTGCTTGTGCAAATAGTCTCCGTTAGCCAGACTAGAACAACCAGAAATAAAGTGGCGGATGGATTCCCCAGGTCGGTGACATGCCCGACATATGTCAACCGTACCATCCTTCACAATGTATTTCCGGTAGTTGTTCGTCATCATAACTTCGTCTATAATTGCACAGACAAAACCTTCGGTTTCCCCAAAGAGGTTACCAAAACGCAGCCAGGCCACGGACGCTAAGAAGTCTACATCGGGCCCAAGTAGGACCCGATAAAAGCGTCCGTGAAGCTCCTTGCTCTGCCATACCTCCCTGCGGTCGTTAGTATCTAATACCACAGGTTTGCGCCAGTTCTCGTTAGCCAAGGAGAGCGCGGTAAGGCCTTTGTCCACCACTATCACATCTTGATGCATACCCACGTCGGCCACAAGGAAGTATTCCCTAAGGCTGCATACCTCGCGGTTGTGCAGGGTCTTAGCATTTAAGAAGCCACGACCCCCGCACTTCCGCGGGATATACAGCCTCATCACCGATGACCGTGGGTGATGCATCCGATTTGCGGTAAGCAGTGAGCGTACCTTCCTATCCAGGGCGTCAAGTTCCGTCTGAGTCCATTTGAGTATGCCAAAAGAGTACATCAATACCGGCATGACCCAACCATTGAAGGCGCGCACCTTGTTTCCGCCTGATAAAAGACTGTTAAGTACTTTGTTCAGGCGGCCAAAGAAGCGCTCCTTCAACGATTGTTTCATATCAACAGCATTGATGCCTAACGCTTCCGACATACCCAAATACTTGTAAGTTTCGGTTGAGGAGAGGGACCTAAGGTGTATGGAATCCGAGAGTTGGGTTCCCACGGATTCCATAATCTCCCCTCGCTTTACATGCATGACCGCACATTTTTCCAAACCAAATTCCATCCTGATGGCGTTACTGAAGGTTTCTGTTACCTTCAGTAGCTTCATCAGTTGCAAGTTGTTAGGAGCAAAGAGTTTCAAATCATCCATGTAAAGGAGGTGCGATATGACCTGACCACCTCTTCTCAACTGGTTTTATATTATTATATTATTATCCTTACTAATATTATCAATGCGAAATTAACTCTGTCCGTTTGTCTTTCGCGCTTTCACGCCAAAACTACTGAACCGATTTAAATGAAATTTGGTACACAGATAGTTTAGAGCCTGAGAAAGGACATAGGCTACTTTTAATCCCGGGAGTATGTTCCCTAAGGATCACGCGGGTGAAGCCGCTGGCGGAAGCTAGTCAGTCAGTCAATCAAGTTGATCTGTTACTGACTAACTGACAGACAACGCATAGCCGAAACTGCTGGTCATAGTAAGCTGAAATTTGGCATGTAAGTATGTTTCTTGGGGAGTGTAGGGGGGCGCTAAGAGAGAATTTTCCGAAATTCCCAGGGGAACAGGAAAAACGGGAAATGGCCGTACAAAGTCGCGGGTAAAAGCTAGTATAGTAATAACAGTAAGTATTTCAAGTTAAGTAAAATAAATATAGAAATAAGACAGAGAAGTCTTAGCTTTTCAAAGCTGAGACCGTCCTAAAGGCTAAACGGGCTTAAAATTAATGAAGACTATATGAGAATTATAATATCCCAATTGTTTATATTTAGGTACCCGATACGTGACGTGCGGCCGGGCCATTTTTCCCCCAAGACCACCTATACATGACGCATCTGCTGGGTTTTCTCTACAAGGCCTAGATCTCGAGATTCTATGATGAGATATCGGCACGGTGAAGAAATTTCCAAAAAACGCATTACTTGTCTGTACATTCACTATGGCAAACCCCCTCTCCCGTTGGGGGAGGCCTATGTCCAGCAGTGGACGTTTTTCGGCCGATATGATGATGATGATTGATGATGACATTCACTATCGATTCCCCAAAGTAGCCGACAAAAATAAAGCAAATAATGAACATAGGTAGGTAACTAATTTTACTAATAAAATTAAATGCCTTCAACTCGAGTCGTTATGAATGGAAGACAAGAATACAACAATACCTATCTATCTATCCACTTACACACACACGGCTGCGCACCGCGTCTGTCCCCCGCTTATCTTTGGTCAAAGTGAGATAGCAATATGTATGCCGCGAACAAATTTTGTGCTCGCCTAAACTTGTAGTTGCGAGCGTCTCCACCGGGCTCTTAAGTTAAACATTATTTCTTATATCAGGCATACAAACATTCGTCGGTGTATTTGTATAGTGTACATACGCGTGGAAGATTGTTTAAATAGAAAGCCTTTATAAGTCACATAAAATCTTTGCTCCCTTGAGATCACAGTCAACCAGGTTACACTATTACAGAAATGCAGTAGTACTATTATGTAGTTAGCCATAAGTCCCGTCAAAGGTAACGGAATGTAGCGTCCTGTGTGAACAGGCCGCACACAGTTGTGTTAGTTAAAATTCGGTTGACCTGCATGGAATAAATATAGTCTGGAATAACACATAGGCTACTTTTTATTTCGGGAATATGTTCCCTAGGAATCACGCGGGTGAAACCAATGGCAGAAGCTAGTTAAATATAATTTGACATAATATAAAAAAATAATAAAGTCGCAAATAAGATCTAATTCTAGATGATATAACTTTTGATACTCTCGCTGATACCAATGCTTTATGAATATCTTAACCCCCTAAATAATGTCATGACCCAGCCTGTCCCTTGCTGCCCTCCCGATAACGATGCCGCTGAGCCGAGGCCCGAACCCCACAGGGGGTGCCCCCAGCGAGCAGAGTTGTAGGTTTTAAGTAGTTTTTAGTTGCCTTGGCTGGGGGCTTTAGAATCATTCTGAGGCCACCACAGGCTAGCCCGGTTAAGTAGTAACCACCCGTCTAGAGGTGAACTACAAGTGGTCATTGTCAAAAAAAAAAAACGTGGAGCCCCGTTAAAGCCTGCCCCATATACGAGTAGGTGCAGGTCATAAATAAAACACGTGCACGTTATTTTCAGTGGCGATACTGTAAATCATAGGTGGACACGGCGCGGTGCGTTGTTTTTAGAGCCAGGAAGTAATATATGTGACATGGTAGTATGACGAATTGATTAGTGTTTTGGAGTCGTATTGACGTGAATGTAGATAAACATAACACCATTAGGATGTGGTGTATTACACCAAATCCTAATGGTTCCTCACCAAAGTGAAAAACTCTTTAAAATAAAAGAAGTAACTAATATGACCTCCGACTTACGAGTTGTAGGTCGCGGGTTCAAACCCAGCCAGGCACGTTACTTTGTGTAATTTATTTCATCAGCACTGCTCTCAAAACGGTGACGGAAAACATCGTGAGGAAACCGGCATGTCCTAGAACCAAAAATTCGAAGACATGTGACATTCACCAACCCGCATTGGGCCCGCGTGGTGGATTACGGCCCTTTCCCCCTCCTAGAGAGGAGGCCTGAGTCCCAACAGTGGGAACATTATAAGGCCGACTATGCTATGCTAACTAATATGCTTGTAATAAAAAGGTTGTAGTAACAAAAACACATTGATTATTCTAAGCATAAATGCTTTCATGCCATCCTCCGAAAAAGAGCCGCATCCCTGTTAAGTCGTGTCCGCGGCAGTGGCAACGGCATTCTAAGAGTTGTAGAAGCTAGCCGAACAGGCTGCCCAATAATGTGTATTCATTTAATGAATGATGTCATGTATTTAATTACCTATTATTAAAAAATTGTAATTGTAATTAAATATTGATATGATTTTAATGCTGTGTATTTGTATCTAATTTAGACATTAACAGTGTAAGTTTTACTAATAAAATATAGATCACTAAAATGATGTCCGAAATAAATTGAATTAAATTATTGTTTAATTTAATACAAACAAGCAAACTCTTGGGCTTTATTATATACGTGCAGATAAAGAATAGATATATGCCACTAAACCCTTAGGGCGCCAGTCGTGAACATATTTCGCCGTTCCCACGTAACAAAGTACAGCTATGAACTTAGCACGAACAGTTTAATTCTAACAGGTTAGCGACAAAACTTGCTAACTAACAAGTTTGACGTAACGAGTTACCTTCGAGCTAGTTACCGAGTTTTGCGAATGCATAGCTAGATTGATAGCTAACCGTTTCACGTAGAATTTTAGTGTTACACTAGCTTTTTTCCGTGACTTCGTTCGCACATATCCCGTTTTTTTCCTGATCCCGTATTAATTTCGGAAAATCGTCTCTTAGTGCTCCCCTACAATCCCCAAGGAACCTACGTGCTGCATTTCAGGGGGGCTACTCTCTAATGAAATCCGTAGTTTCGGGCTTAGTTGCGGGCGGGCGTATTCTACTCCGTATCACCTACAGACTTACGATTAGTCCCGAACCCGAACTGAGAATGAATGACAACAAGATTTCACAGTAACTGTCAAATCGTGTTATCATTAGTTCTCAGTGGTTAGGTGATACGGAGTAGCAAATGCCCGCCCACAACTAAGCCCGAAACTACGGATTTCGTTAGAGAGTAGCCCCCCAGCTTCCTACGACCAGTAGTTTCGGCTGTGCGTTGTCTGTCAGTCACTTACTCACTCAGTAATGGAAGAAATTTATATATTAGGATGATTCATTTGAAATAGGATTGAGAATCAAATCTTTGATTCTATTCTCTGCCAGGGTTGCGGAATTGGTTCTAAAGAGTCACCGTGACCCTGGAACGCAAAAGGCATTAGGAGGAACACGGATGGGTTTTAGTCAGTAAGATTATGACACTCCCTTCTGCTCCACCCAGAGCTGAAGAAGTCATTTGATGATTTTCCATTATTAAACAAAAAAAAACTTTTTTGTTTTCAGTCTTACAAGAAGTCAAAAGTCAGAAGAATCATCGCGCAAATATGTGACCGATACGTCTATTTGTACGGCAAACTCTATCGTTTCGTCGAGCTGACAGACGGCTCCATTCAGCTTGGTCCAGCAAATTAGGACGTATGTAACAAATTAAGACGTATGTAACAAATAAGGACGTATGTAACAAATTAGGACGTGTGTGAAGGTCACTTTTGGGAGTAAAAATAGAAAATTAAAAATTTCAACTTTATCGTGTGACATATCAAATGAAAGGGCTTACTGCGAGGGTTTGAATTATATGTTAAAATTTTAAAATATACAGTTTTGAAGTTATTTAAGAAATTATACCACAAACAACCAATGAAAACCAAAACAGTCTAGTAAAATAACATGATACAAAAATAAAATTGGTTCGGAACCCTTTGCACGCAAGTCCGACTCGCACTTGGCCAGTTTTACTTGATGGAATTGTTTGTTTATTTTGTTGTTTTCTAGTGTGTTTTTATTTATTTTGATTGTACCCTAAAATTTATAATTTCACATTAGTACCTACTGTGTATCTAATGTACCATTTCTTAATGCACGATAATTATGCTATAGATTTATTTTTTATTAGACTGTATAACGCCTAAGGTGTATATTCTGCAATGTTATGCATGTCATAATAATAAATAGATAAAATAGATAACTCGTACCCATAGGGGGGCAATTTTGTGCTTATTCTAGGCAATGGCTGCTTCAGAGATGACCAAATTAAAATCTATCCACACAGTTACGTGGCGGTCTTCAGGATTCCTGATTTTGCAAGGAAAGGTTATATTATCATTATAACTTATAGATGCTTGTTTATAAAAACAAACCTTCAAAATACGACTATAGATTGACAGCGAAGATGATAAATGAACACCAAATAAAATAGGTACGGTAAAAAAGTACATAAGTAATACAATTTCGAAACTGAATTAGTCACCAAAAGATTAACGATTAATGGTTCATTTGTCTTCAAATAACCGAATAAACAAGAAAGATAAAAACAAAACATGTGGAAAAACTCGAATCGTCGAGATTTACTTTTACTCAATTATAAACTAGACGAAGACTTCCGTAGAATAGTTCAATTATTCAACATAATGCTCACTGTGTTCTTTTCTTCTAAATACAAAATCAGAAATGGTTACATTTCGGTATGTGAAAAAAAGTACCACATATTGATGTTTATTTCTGTTGCATTTTTTAATGTTTTGAGTATCTTTCGTATGCTCAACGATAAAGTCAGTGATTCTACTAAAAAGTATAATCATGCTAACGTGGTTGGTTTCATCTTCTTTAGCCTCAGCTACATGTTACTGGTCGTTTGTAACATTGTTCATAGCCGTAGCAACGTGTCTCTTATCTTGAGAATGCAGAAAATTTATAAAACATTTGATTTAAGCGTCCGAAGTCATATAATCTGTAGTTAGATCTATCTTTTAATCGTAATTTTCTATTTTATTTTGCCGAATATGTTTTTCTATGAATTGCGAGAGTCAATTTATTTTGTTGACAGGCGGCAACTTACTGAGCGTTGCTTTCGATATTAACATTGTATACAATATCCAACTTATGACATTGTTGACGAAATATCTTAAAGAATGGATTAAAAGTGTGGGACTAACAAATCAAAGAGATAGTAATGAATATTGTGAAAAAAAGTTTCATCTATATGAAAATATTTTAGACGCGTACAAGATCCATACTAAGATTTTTCAAGTATTGGTAAGTATGTATTTGCTACAGAGATATATAAATTGTCTCATGTAATTTGCTGTATTGAACTAGTCATAATATGATCTTTATTTTTATTAGATTGTTTATTTATTCAAACAGATATTATGGCGAGTAACCGACTCCTTCATTCGAGGTTTGTGGTTTTTGTCAGCAATTTTAATACAATTGCAAAATCCAGCAGCAACACAGGACAAAGTAGGTATTATTTTGTAACACTTTCATTCTTTTTACACCAGCCTTGTAAATGACATTCTAAACTCTTTTAGCTTGAGGACGATTTTCCAATACACACATTTTTTAATTTGTCAAAATATGTTCTTTGGCTAAGATTTTACCAATAATCGTTTTGGTATCAAAACAAGGTAAAAGGGTAATAAATCAAAAATAAATTAACTTTCTGAAATAACGACAGGTGACAGACGAAGGAGACCAAGACAAATGAAGACTTGCTATGACGACCCCAGGTAAATTAGTATAAGAGTCAATGGTGATGACAGGTACAAGATCAACTGCCTCCGTGGTCGAGTGGTTTAGGCGTTTGCCTTATGACCCGGTGGTCGTGGGTTCGATTCCCAAGGGAAGTGTACTTTGTAAAGTTGTTTCTAGTTTGGCTAGGCCATTGCAGGCTTGAATCACCTGATTGTCTGATAAAAGATGATTCCGTGCTACAGAAAGCACGTATAAGACGGTAGTCCCGGCTGCCAAATGACGGTCGTCAAATAAACCATGCCAGAGGCCCTTGAGGCGGTCTAGAAACTCTGAAACTAGGGTGTGTGGGATCGTTAGACCTTACTGCCCACACGATAAGAAGAAGAACAGGTACAAGATCGATAGTGCATACTCGTCATCTCAAAACTAAAGCAGCAAAAGTTTTCATTTTGATCCCATTTCTTTTGACCCCGTTCATGGGGGTGCATCAAAAACAATAATTTAAAGGATTTAGAAAGAGGCCACTGATGTGACGTTGTCATCAAAAGTGAAGAGAGTGAGTGAGTGAGTGAGTGTGTTGTTGTGTCAAAAGTGAATGCAAAATTACAGCAAAATCTATTCGAAATAACTATTTGCAAATCAATTGCAGTACTCAATCAATCAATCAATCAAATCGTATATTTCAAATAAACCATTTACAGGCACTTTTGAAGTGTCAAAGTCGGTCAGTCAAAAACATGAAGCTATTTGCACGTTCCAAAGCGTAGATCTCTATGGAGAAGAACGTGCAAGAAACTCCACGGACACTCTTTTAAACCATGTAATGTGTTACAAAAATCTTGTTAACATTAACATTGATTGCTTCTATATGTGAGGACAATGCAAAGAACAAGAAAACATATAAACAATTCAAAATGCAGGTACAGATTAAAATAAGCCAGTGGCAGGTAAGAGATGACCAGTTTCAACTGACGGCGCCCGTTCACGAACATGACGCGTGCATCAGCACCATCTAACTCAACCATTTTGAAGGGAATCAAATGATCCAAAACACGCGCCACCATCAGCAAAACATTTGTGTGAGCATGACAAGCTCTCAACTGCCACGCTCGTTCATGTCAAACTAATTTAATAACGAAATCTATAATTACATATGTAAATGGCTCCATAGTGCTCACATTTACAAAAAATTGAAAATATGCTTCTACGTTATACAACACTATGGTTTCAAGTAACTAAGAAAAGAAAAAAAAGAAGGCTGCTTTATTGTGTATACTTTGCTAATACAATAATGCAAAGAAATAATAAATAAATGATTGTATAGGAGAACAAAAAAAGGGTAAGCATTTCTTCCAATTATCAAAAACCTAACAAGTGGACCCATGCTGCTGTGGCTGTGGAGCAGGACCGGCATTTAGCCAAGCATTTTTATCAAGGACATAATCTACCAGTTTATAATATGCTTGTCTACATAATGTGCGTTTTATACATGTTTTAAATTTTCTCTCATTCAGTTCGAGAATATTAAGTGGTATTTTATTATAAAATTTAACACAGTACCCCATAAAAGAAGTGTGTACTTTAGCTAATCTGAATCGGGGTTGATCTAATTTGTTCCGATTTCTAGTATTAAAATTATGCCTATCACTAATTTTACTAAAAAGATGAAGATTTTTCCGAACATACATAATGTTTTCATATATGTATTGACAAGGTACCGTCATGATGTTAATATCCTTAAACAGTTCCCTTAGGGAATCGCGCCGGCGGAGATTGTAAATGGCTCTGATAGCTCTTTTCTGCAGAATAAATATAGACTCGATGTCTGCAGCACGTCCCCATAATAAGATACCGTAAGACATGATACTATGAAAGTAACTAAAATAGACCAGCCTCGCGGTATCTATATCAGTAAATTGACGGATTTTTCTGACAGCATATGCTGCTGAACTTAGCCGTCCCGCAAGAGATGTTAAATGAGGACCCCATTGTAGCCTTGAGTCAAGCGTGATTCCCAAGAAAACTGTGTCATCGACGAATTCAAGTTTCTCTTGGTTCAATACTATGTCACAATTAATACTTTTCACGTTCGGTAATGCAAATCTGATACACTTTGTTTTTTTTCTCATTTAAAACTAAATTATTAGCAGTAAACCAATTTTGGACCTGCTGAAGGGCGTCATCGTCAAGACTTGTGGCACGCCTATCTATCTTAAAAATTAAGGACGTATCGTCTGCAAATAACACCATTTGAGTTTGATTTTTTAAAAGATGAGGAAGATCATTAATGTATACCAGAAAGAGGAACGGACCCAATATTGAGCCTTGTGGTACCCCCATTTTAACTTTCAGACCCCGTGAATTGACACCATTTATTTGAACTTGCTGCTGTCTGTCATTTAAATAAGACCTCACTAAACTGAGTGAAAGTTTACCCAGTCCGTAATGTTCAAGTTTTAGGAGCAAGGTTTCGTGATTTACACAATCAAATGCCTTGGAGAGGTCACAAAAGATTCCTATGGCATCTTGCGCCTCTTCCCACGCTGTATAAATGTGTTTTAACAACGTGACTCCAGCGTCAGTCGTACAACGACCTTTGGTAAAACCATACTGTTGTTCGTGTAAGATTTTGTTGGTGTTAAAATGATTGAGCATTTGATTGAGCATTACTTTTTCAAACACTTTGCTGAAAACCGGCAATACAGATACAGGTCTATAAATTATTAGTATCTTTATTACCTCCAGATTTAAAAAGTGGTATCACCCTACTATATTTCATTATATCCGGAAAGACCCCTTGGTCAACACATAAATTAAATATTAGTGCTAAGTATGGTGCTATGGTCTCAAATATGGACGTGCACACTTTGATAGACATTCCCTATTGTCTTCAGTCAATTTAATTTTGATTTGCCGGAAAGCTTTAATAACTGTCATAGGGTTGATATGTTTGAATTGGAATTCAACTGTACAACCTGGAATGTTTGCTATTAATAAATCAAATGAGACCTCGGGTGAAGAATTTAAAGTTTCAGTTGTTTTTGATGGTATATTACAAATTCTTGAGCTACTTCTAAATTAGAGCTTATGGCACCATGCGCAGTCTTTAGTAAATAGTCAGTGTTTCGTACTTTATTTCTGTTAGTTTCATTATTGATAACTTTCCAAACTGTCTTTATTTTATTATCTGCCAATTTGATCTTGTTGCTTATGAACAGGGCTTTAGCTACTTTACAAGTATTTCTGAAAACCTTAGAATATTTGTTTACATACTTATTAAAGGATTCAGTGTTAATGAAAGACTTAAGGCCGTATAGATCATATAGTCTTTCCCTACTTATCCTAATGCCTTTAGTCGCCCAATCACTAAATATAAACTTAGGGAAAGTATCTTTGGACTTCTTTTCAAAAGTTGCATTGAATTCTTTTAGTACCACTGAAAAGAAACCATCATAAAATTTATTCGCATCCTCAATATTGTGGCCTAGAGCATTTAACTTATTTTGTAAGGTCCCATTAAATTTTGCTAGTTTGCCAGTTGATATTGGCCTAAATTGTATTTGAACTTTTTGCAAGGCTGCTTTATACTGAAATGTTACCAGTTGACCACTGTGATCAGATTGAAGGTAATTAACTTCTATATGAACCGTTCATACACACGGCAAATTTAATAAAATCTTATAAACCCTTTCAGATTTACGCAATTACTTTGTTCGTGGCCTTCGTCATTCCATATGTGTATGGAGGAAGCTGAGTCAGATTGTATACAGCTTGTCATGAATAAACAACTATCCAGGTAACTTTGAATTTGATAGAGCAAGCACATGTTTTTGAGCAACCACATCAAGGCAAAAATTGATAGTTGAAAAGATGTGGCATGCTGAGAGGATCTTTTGAACATTATGTGAAAAGTTGCAGATCGGAGCCTTGTGTTCAGGGGCCCACTTTCAGATTTTCAGAAAGGTATAATTTTAACGTTATCATCAGAGTCGTTCATGTTAATTTGCTTTCCCTCTGTAAATCTAGAGTTAGACAGAAAAAATTAAACCTAGTAATTTTGCGCTTCCTGATCGGTATCCGCAATAGCGATGTTTCCTCGATCAAAACATTTATACTTAATATTACAAAGCTGAAGAGTTTCATTGTTTGGTTGAATGCGCTAATCTCAGGAACTTCTGGTTCAAATTGAAAAATGATTTTACTGTTGGATAGCCAATTTATCGAGGAAGTTTCCGTGGGCTATATAACTTCACGCTACGACCAACAGGAGCGGAGCATTAACGAAAAATGTGACGAAGACGAAGTTGCGCGGGTCAGCTTGTAAAACATATATCTGGGGCGTTTGTTAATAGCATTACTTTCTGGAATTCTTTCAGAGAGCCACAAACTTCTCTGTAAGCGCGTGCTACAAGTTAACCGAACCTTCAGTAAGATGACTGCGTGTGGTCTGTTTACTATAGACCTCTGCGGCCTCTGATTGGGCTTATGGCTAAATACGTTATTGTTCTGCTGCAATTTGCTTTTCTTTAACATAAATGTTTAAAGTAGTTATTTTTGTGTATTTATTTAAAAGTTTTACAAATCTCAAAATATATTACAAACAATTTCAGTATTTTTATAAAATATCCAGATAAAAAACTTATTCTCTTTCTTTCCACGAGTGTGGTGAGATAGATAACTTCAAAAATTTCATCAACCAATACGTGTGATTTTTTGTGAGAATTGCTATAAAACGGTTTATTGCGTCAGGTCATTTGGGGAAATGCACAGCAGTAAATATTTATAAGTTGTTGTAAGTGGTAGTAAGTAATACTTATCGGAAAAGTTTTCTCTCATCAACTAGGATTTTTCCAATAAGTTTTTAAACAATCAAGTTGTGACTATTCCTAAGTTATCCTAGGCTGACATATTTTTTTTTTAATTAACCTAATTGTTAAGGTCGGTTCTCCCCTAAGGGAGAAGAAACGCGCTCAGCCAGCTGCGCGGCTCTGTAGAGTTCGACACAAAACTGGACACTTTCCCACCGATTGTAATTAAATGAGTTCCCAAAACTACTGCCTGTTCTGACCTTTGAGGCTAGAGACAAGGAGGGGATACAATTCCCAATATTAACTTCACCAAGTTATTATTGGGAATTTACAGTTAGTAATACATAAGTAAAAAAATAAACAGTTACGAAACAATAACGAAATTACAATGTATGAAGCTAAGAAGACTGTAAAAAGGAAAATGACACGTACGTTTGCTTGGCAATACATTATTTCAAATTACGCTAGTTAACTTCTTCACAATAATCAAAAGACCCACTACAATAACGTGAAACCATTTTGCAACACCTGACACGTCGTACGTGTGCCACCGATCCTAGCGTGCTGCGGTCACAGCGGTACACGTTTACTTACACTCAATCATGTCTTGCACAATCCTAAGGCAGAGGACTGCGAAGTGCCTCTGTTATTAAGTAAGACAAATTTCCAGAAATACTGAACGCGCGCTATATAAATCAGCCCCATATATCAGCCTATTAACCCAATAAGTGCAGTTATATGTCTTTTTTTTACCGAGGAGTTCTCATTGCTAAGTATTTTCTAGATATTTTTTGGGATTTTTTACTGAGACACTCAAAATTTTCATGATTTAGTCTAATCTAGGGATTGAACTATGCTCTGCTGATATCTGAGTCTGAGTTCTGAGAAAACTTTGTATTGAGGTTTATAGTGTAGTTATATGTCTTTTGTAAAACGAGGAGTTCTCATTGCTAAGTACTTTCTAGATATTTTTTTGGATTTTTCTTCTAAGACACTCAAAATTTTCGTGATTTAGTTTTATCTAGGAATTCAACTATGCTCTGCTGATATCTGAGTCTGAGTTCTGAGAAAATTTTGTATTGTTATGTATAGTGTAGTTACCTGTCTTCTGTAAAACGAGGAGTTCTCATTGCTAAGTACTTTCTAGATATTTTTTTGGATTTTTCTACTAAGTCACTCAAAATTTTCATGATTTAGTTAAATCTAGGGATTCAACTATGCTCTGCTGATATCTGAGTCTGAGTTCTGAAAAAACTTTATGTTGCTGTGTATAATGTAGTTATCTGTCTTTTGTAAAGCGAGGAGTTCTCATTGCTAAGTAATTTCTAGGTATTTTTTTGGGATTTTTACTAAACACTCAAAATTTTCATGATTTAGTTTTATCTAGGAATTCAACTATGCTCTGCTGATATCTGAGTCTGAGTTCTGAGAAAATTTTGTATTGTTATGTATAGTGTAGTTACCTGTCTTCTGTAAAACGAGGAGTTCTCATTGCTAAGTACTTTCTAGATATTTTTTTGGATTTTTCTACTAAGTCACTCAAAATTTTTATGATTTAGTCTAATCTAGGGATTGAACTATGCTCTGCTGATATCTGAGTCTGAGTTCTGAGAAAACTTTGTATTGAGGTTTATAGTGTAGTTATATGTCTTTTGTAAAACGAGGAGTTCTCATTGCTAAGTACTTTCTAGATATTTTTTTGGATTTTTCTTCTAAGACACTCAAAATTTTCGTGATTTAGTTTTATCTAGGAATTCAACTATGCTCTGCTGATATCTGAGTCTGAGTTCTGAGAAAATTTTGTATTGTTATGTATAGTGTAGTTACCTGTCTTCTGTAAAACGAGGAGTTCTCATTGCTAAGTACTTTCTAGATATTTTTTTGGATTTTTCTACTAAGTCACTCAAAATTTTTATGATTTAGTCTAATCTAGGGATTGAACTATGCTCTGCTGATATCTGAGTCTGAGTTCTGAGAAAACTTTGTATTGAGGTTTATAGTGTAGTTATATGTCTTTTGTAAAACGAGGAGTTCTCATTGCTAAGTACTTTCTAGATATTTTTTTGGATTTTTCTACTAAGTCACTCAAAATTTTCATGATTTAGTTAAATCTAGGGATTCAACTATGCTCTGCTGATATCTGAGTCTGAGTTCTGAGAAAACTTTATGTTGCTGTGTATAATGTATTTATCTGTCTTTTGTAAAGCGAGGAGTTCTCATTGCTAAGTAATTTCTAGGTATTTTTTTGGGATTTTTTACTAAACACTCAAAATTTTCATGATTTAGTTTTATCTAGGAATTCAACTATGCTCTGCTGATATCTGAGTCTGAGTTCTGAGAAAATTTTGTAATGTTATGTATAGTGTAGTTACCTGTCTTCAGTAAAACGTGGAGTTCTCATTGCTAAGTACTTTCTAGATATTTTTTTGGATTTTTCTACTAAGTCACTCAAAATTTTCATGATTTAGTCTAATCTAGGGATTCAACTATGCTCTGCTGATATCTGAGTCTGAGTTCTGAGAAAACTTTGTATTGTGGTTTATAGTGTAGTTATATGTTTTTTGTAAAACGAGGAGTTCTCATTGCTAAGTACTTTCTAGATATTTTTTTGATTTTTCTTCTAAGACACTCAAAATTTTCGTGATTTAGTTTTATCTAGGAATTCAACTATGCTCTGCTGATATCTGAGTCTGAGTTCTGAGAAAAATTTATGTTGCTGTGTATCGTGTAAATATCTGTCTTTTGTAAAACGTGGAGTTCTCATTGCTAAGTACTTTCTAGATATTTTTTTTGGATTTTTCTACTAAGTCACTCAAAATTTTCATGATTAATTCTAATCTAGGGATTCAACTATGCTCTGCTGATATCTGAGTCTGAGTTCTGAGAAAACTTTGTATTGTGGTTTATAGTGCAGTTATATGTCTTTTTTTAACCGAGAAGTTCTCATTGCTAAGTATTTTCTAGATATTTTTTGGGATTTTTTACTGAGACACTAAAAATTTTCATGATTTAGTTAAATCTAGGAATTCAACTATGCTCTGCTGATATCTGAGTCTGAGTTCTGAAAAAACTTTATGTTGCTGTGTATAATGTAGTTATCTGTCTTTTTTAAACCGAGGAGTTCTCATTGCTTGGTACTTTCTAGATATTTTTTTTGAATTTTTTTCTTCTATGACACTCAACATTTTTATGATTTAGTTTAGTCTAGGAATTCAACTATGCTCTGCTGATATCTTAGTCTGAGTTCTGAGAAAACTTTATTTTGTTGTGTATAGTGTGAATATCTGTCTTTTGTAAAACGAGGAGTTCTCATTGCTAAGTACTTTATAGATATTTTTTTGGATTTTTCTTCTGAGACACTCAAAATTTTCATGATTTAGTTTAATCTAGGAATTCAACTATGCTCTGCTGATATCTGAGTCTGAGTTCTGAGAAAACTTTGTAATGTGGTGTATAGTGTCGTTATATGTCTTTTGTAAAACGAGGAGTTCTCATTGCTAAGTACTTTCTAGGTATTTTTTTGGGATTTTTTACCAAACACTCAAAATTTTCATGATTTTGTTTTATCTAGGAATTCAACTATGCTCTGCTGATATCTGAGTCTGAGTTCTGAGAAAACTTTATGTTGCTGTGTATAGTGTGAATATCTGTTTTGTATAAAACTAGGAGTTCTCATTGCTAAGTACTTTCTAGATATTTTTTTGGATTTTTCTTCTAAGACACTCAAAATTTTCGTGATTTTGTTTTATCTAGGAATTCAACTATGCTCTGCTGATATCTGAGTCTGAGTTCTGAAAAAACTTTATGTTGCTGTGTATAATGTAGTTATCTGTCTTTTGTGAAGCGAGGAGTTCTCATTGCTTAGTACTTTCTAGGTATTTTTTTGGGATTTTTTACTAAACACTCGAAATTTTCATGATTTAGTTTTATCTAGGAATTCAACTATGCTCTGCTGATATCTGAGTCTGAGTTCTGAGAAAATTTTGCATTGCTATGTATAGTGTAGTTACCTGTCTTCTGTAAAACGAGGAGTTCTCATTGCTACGTACATTCTAGATATTTTTTTGGATTTTTCTACTAAGTCACTCAAAATTTTCATGATTTAGTCTAATCTAGGGATTCAACTATGCTCTGCTGATATCTGAGTCTGAGTTCTGAGAAAACTTTATATTGCTGTGTATAGTGTGAATATCTGCCTTTTGAAAAACGAGGAGTTCTCATTGCTAAGTACTTTCTAGGGATTTTTTACTAAACACTCGAAATTTTCATGATTTAGTTTTATCTAGGAATTCAACTATGCTCTGCTGATATCTGAGTCTGAGTTCTGAGAAAATTTTGCATTGTTATGTATAGTGTAGTTACCTGTCTTCTGTAAAACGAGGAGTTCTCATTGCTAAGTACTTTCTAGATATTTTTTTGGATTTTTCTACTAAGTCACTCAAAATTTTCATGATTTAGTCTAATCTAGGGATTCAACTATGTTCTGCTGATATCTGAGTTTGAGTTCTGAGAAAACTTTGTATTGTGGTTTATAGTGTAGTTATATGTTTTTTGTAAAACGAGGAGTTCTCATTGCTAAGTACTTTCTAGATATTTTTTTGATTTTTCTTCTAAGACACTCAAAATTTTCATGATTTAGTTTTATCTCGGAATTCAACTATGTTCTGCTGATATCTGAGTCTGAGTTCTGAGAAAACTTTGTATTGTGGTTTATAGTGTAGTTATATGTTTTTTGTAAAACGAGGAGTTCTCATTGCTAAGTACTTTCTAGATATTTTTTTGATTTTTCTTCTAAGACACTCAAAATTTTCATGATTTTGTTTTATCTCGGAATTCAACTATGCTCTGCTGATATCTGAGTCTGAGTTCTGAGAAAACTTTATGTTGCTGTGTATAGCGTGAATATCTGTTTTGTGTAAAACGAGGAGTTCTTATTGCTAAGTACTTTCTAGATATTTTTTTGGATTTTTCTACTAAGTCACTCAAAATTTTCATGATTTAGTCTAATCTAGGGATTCAACTATGCTCTGCTGATATCTGAGTCTGAGTTCTGAAAAAACTTTATGTTGCTGTGTATAATGTAGTTATCTGTCTTTTGTTAAGCGAGGAGTTCTCATTGCTCAGTAATTTCTTGGTATTTTTTTGGGATTTTTTACTAAACACTCAAAATTTTCATGATTTAGTTTTATCTAGGAATTCAACTATGCTCTGCTGATATCTGAGTCTGAGTTCTGAGAAAACTTTATATTGCTGTGTATAGTGTGAATATCTGTCTTTTGAAAAACGAGGAGTTCTCATTGCTAAGTACTTTCTAGGTATTTTTTTGGGATTTTTTACTAAACACTCGAAATTTTCATGATTTACTTTTATCTAGGAATTCAACTATGCTCTGCTGATATCTGAGTCTGAGTTCTGAGAAAATTTTGCATTGCTATGTATAGTGTAGTTACCTGTCTTCTGTAAAACGAGGAGTTTTCATTGCTAAGTACATTCTAGATATTTTTTTGGATTTTTCTACTAAGTCACTCAAAATTTTCATGATTTAGTCTAATCTAGGGATTCAACTATGCTCTGCTGATATCTGAGTCTGAGTTCTGAGAAAACTTTGTATTGTAGTTTATGGTGTAGTTATATGTCTTTTGTTAAACGAGGAGTTCTCATTGCTAAGTACTTTCTAGATATTTTTTTGGATTTGTCTTCTAAGACACTCAAAATTTTCGTGATTTTGTTTTATCTAGGAATTCAACTATGCTCTGCTGATATCTGAGTCTGAGTTCTGAGAAAATTTTGTATTGTTATGTATAGTGTAGTTACCTGTCTTCTGTAAAACGAGGAGTTCTCATTGCTAAGTACTTTCTAGATATTTTTTTGGATTTTTCTACTAAGTCACTCAAAATTTTCATGATTTAGTTAAATCTAGGGATTCAACTATGCTCTGCTGATATCTGAGTCTGAGTTCTGAAAAAACTTTATGTTGCTGTGTATAATGTAGTTATCTGTCTTTTGTAAAGCGAGGAGTTCTCATTGCTAAGTAATTTCTAGGTATTTTTTTAGGATTTTTTACTAAACACTCAAAATTTTCATGATTTAGTTTTATCTAGGAATTCAACTATGCTCTGCTGATATCTGAGTCTGAGTTCTGAGAAAATTTTGTAATGTTATGTATAGTGTAGTTACCTGTCTTCTGTAAAACGTGGAGTTCTCATTGCTAAGTACTTTCTAGATATTTTTTTGGATTTTTCTACTAAGTCACTCAAAATTTTCATGATTTAGTCTAATCTAGGGATTCAACTATGCTCTGCTGATATCTGAGTCTGAGTTCTGAGAAAACTTTGTATTGTGGTTTATAGTGTAGTTATATGTTTTTTGTAAAACGAGGAGTTCTCATTGCTAAGTACTTTCTAGATATTTTTTTGATTTTTCTTCTAAGACACTCAAAATTTTCGTGATTTAGTTTTATCTAGGAATTCAACTATGCTCTGCTGATATCTGAGTCTGAGTTCTGAGAAAAATTTATGTTGCTGTGTATCGTGTAAATATCTGTCTTTTGTAAAACGTGGAGTTCTCATTGCTAAGTACTTTCTAGATATTTTTTGGGATTTTTTACTGAGACACTCAAAATTTTCATGATTTAGTTAAATCTAGGAATTCAACTATGCTCTGCTGATATCTGAGTCTGAGTTCTGAAAAAACTTTATGTTGCTGTGTATAATGTAGTTATCTGTCTTTTTTAAACCGAGGAGGTCTCATTGCTTGGTTTTTTCTAGATATTTTTTTTGAATTTTTTTCTTCTATGACACTCAACATTTTTATGATTTAGTTTAATCTAGGAATTCAACTATGCTCTGCTGATATCTAAGTCTGAGTTCTGAGAAAACTTTATGTTGTTGTGTATAGTGTGAATATCTGTCTTTTGTAAAACGAGGAGTTCTCATTGCTAAGTACTTTCTAGATATTTTTTTTGGATTTTCCTACTAAGTCACTCAAAATTTTCATGATTAATTCTAATCTAGGGATTCAACTATGCTCTGCTGATATCTGAGTCTGAGTTCTGAGAAAACTTTGTATTGTGGTTTATAGTGCAGTTATATGTCTTTTTTTAACCGAGGAGTTCTCATTGCTAAGTATTTTCTAGATATTTTTTGGGATTTTTTACTGAGACACTCAAAATTTTCATGATTAATTCTAATCTAGGGATTCAACTATGCTCTGCTGATATCTGAGTCTGAGTTCTGAGAAAACTTTGTATTGTGGTTTATAGTGCAGTTATATGTCTTTTTTTTACCGAGGAGTTCTCATTGCTAAGTATTTTCTAGATATTTTTTGGGATTTTTTACTGAGACACTCAAAATTTTCATGATTTAGTCTAATCTAGGGATTGAACTATGCTCTGCTGATATCTGAGTCTGAGTTCTGAGAAAACTTTGTATTGAGGTTTATAGTGTAGTTATATGTCTTTTGTAAAACGAGGAGTTCTCATTGCTAAGTACTTTCTAGATATTTTTTTGGATTTTTCTTCTAAGACACTCAAAATTTTCGTGATTTAGTTTTATCTAGGAATTCAACTATGCTCTGCTGATATCTGAGTCTGAGTTCTGAGAAAATTTTGTATTTTTATGTATAGTGTAGTTACCTGTCTTCTGTAAAACGAGGAGTTCTCATTGCTAAGTACTTTCTAGATATTTTTTTGGATTTTTCTACTAAGTCACTCAAAATTTTCATGATTTAGTTAAATCTAGGGATTCAACTATGCTCTGCTGATATCTGAGTCTGAGTTCTGAGAAAACTTTGTATTGTGGTTTATAGTGTAGTTATATGTTTTTTGTAAAACGAGGAGTTCTCATTGCTAAGTACTTTCTAGATATTTTTTTGATTTTTCTTCTAAGACACTCAAAATTTTCGTGATTTAGTTTTATCTAGGAATTCAACTATGCTCTGCTGATATCTGAGTCTGAGTTCTGAGAAAAATTTATGTTGCTGTGTATCGTGTAAATATCTGTCTTTTGTAAAACGTGGAGTTCTCATTGCTAAGTACTTTCTAGATATTTTTTTTGGATTTTTCTACTAAGTCACTCAAAATTTTCATGATTAATTCTAATCTAGGGATTCAACTATGCTCTGCTGATATCTGAGTCTGAGTTCTGAGAAAACTTTGTATTGTGGTTTATAGTGCAGTTATATGTCTTTTTTTAACCGAGGAGTTCTCATTGCTAAGTATTTTCTAGATATTTTTTGGGATTTTTTACTGAGACACTCAAAATTTTCATGATTTAGTTAAATCTAGGAATTCAACTATGCTCTGCTGATATCTGAGTCTGAGTTCTGAAAAAACTTTATGTTGCTGTGTATAATGTAGTTATCTGTCTTTTTTAAACCGAGGAGTTCTCATTGCTTGGTACTTTCTAGATATTTTTTTTGAATTTTTTTCTTCTATGACACTCAACATTTTTATGATTTAGTTTAATCTAGGAATTCAACTATGCTCTGCTGATATCTTAGTCTGAGTTCTGAGAAAACTTTATTTTGTTGTGTATAGTGTGAATATCTGTCTTTTGTAAAACGAGGAGTTCTCATTGCTAAGTACTTTATAGATATTTTTTTGGATTTTTCTTCTGAGACACTCAAAATTTTCATGATTTAGTTTAATCTAGGAATTCAACTATGCTCTGCTGATATCTGAGTCTGAGTTCTGAGAAAACTTTGTAATGTGGTGTATAGTGTCGTTATATGTCTTTTGTAAAACGAGGAGTTCTCATTGCTAAGTACTTTCTAGGTATTTTTTTGGGATTTTTTACCAAACACTCAAAATTTTCATGATTTTGTTTTATCTAGGAATTCAACTATGCTCTGCTGATATCTGAGTCTGAGTTCTGAGAAAACTTTATGTTGCTGTGTATAGTGTGAATATCTGTTTTGTATAAAACGAGGAGTTCTCATTGCTAAGTACTTTCTAGGTATTTTTTTGGGATTTTTTACTAAACCCTCAAAATTTTCATGATTTGGTTAAATCTAGGAATTCAACTATGCTCTGCTGATATCTGAGTCTGAGTTCTGAGAAAACTTTATGTTGCTGTCTATAGTGTGAATATCTGTGATGTGTAAAACGAGGAGTTCTTATTGCTAAGTACTTTCTAGATATTTTTTTGGATTTTTCTACTAAGTCACTCAAAATTTTCATGATTGAGTCTAATCCAGGACTTCAACTATGCTCTGCTGATATCTGAGTCTGAGTTCTGAGAATACTTTGTATTGTTATGTATAGTGTATTTATATATCTTTTGTAAAACGAAGAGTTCTCTTTAAGTAAAAATAAACGAAGAGTTCTGGGTATTATTTAGATTTTTTTTTTGGATATTTTACTAAGGCACTCAAAGTTTTCATGATTTAGTCTAATCTAGGAATTCAACTATGCTCTGCTGATATCTGAGTCGGAGTTCTGAGTAATATTTGTAATACAACGTATAGTACTACTATAGGCCTATCGTAAAATTAAGAGTTCTAAGTGTTGCATAGTTTCTAGATACTTTTTTGGGATTTTTTACTAAGACACTTAAATTTTTCATGATTTAATTTAATCTAGGATTTCAACCATGCTCTGTTACCAACCTTAGTCTTACGCGTATAATTCATTTTACGTTTATTGTATAACGTAGAGTTCTTCATCCTGGGTATATTCTTGATATTTTTTTGGATTTTTTAACGCTGGGACTTAAATTTTTTTATGTTTTAGTCTTATCTAGGTGCCGTGTCTACCGTGCTGTGCTAATACCTTAGTCCAAATCTAGGGTTTTTTTCGCATTGCAAATTAAAGCCTTGATACTATTCTATCTTTAAAGGAAGAGTTTTGTTGCTGGGTCGTTCAAAACTATTTTTTTTTCTCAGCTCGGACAATTAAAATTTATCATGACTTTTGCCAATCTAGATCTTCAACCATGCTCTGCTGATACTTAAGTCTTAGATCCGGATTTATTTGTAATGCCTTGTTATAGTCTTGTTATTGTTTCATCTTAAAACGAAGAGTTCTCTTTCTTAAGTATTATTTATCTTTTTTTCTTTTCGACATTGAGTACTGTCATTATTTTACTAAACTAAGTTTTCTACTGTGATCTGCTGGTGTTTTAGAGTAATTTGTTATTTAATTATATTCTTTTCTATTTATTTCAATTCCTTACTACTGATATTGGTAACAATAATGAATATATTTTGCCGTTGTTTGGAATTACCGCCAGTTGAACAAAAAATATTGCTTCATTTCTGGTATCGGTTGAATATGTTTGTAATTTTTTTGAGAGCCTATATTTACAGAACTCTTTCTAAAATGTATCAGGAACTATAGAACTCGCCTTAATGGACCGAAAACACTTTGAAAATTTTTGTTTTGGAAAAAATGATCTGCTACCGGAAGTTAGCAGATCATATTTTCATTTGACTTTTTTCCGGGAAAAACGCCAGAACTATTTCCAAAAAGTATCAGGAACTCTAGAACTATGCTGCATGCGAATAGAACTCACATTTTTTTACGCTCTGCCGGGAAATGATCTGCTAAGTTCACGGAGACCATTTCAGGCGCATTCGCAGGAATGGGGTGGACTGGTACTTTGGAAGTAGCCTTCGGTGGTGGGGGGGGAGGAGGAGTGGCTGCCTGAGGGGCGGCTGCTCCGACGACGGCGACCGGTGGTCGGGGGAATGGAGGTATGGCTACATCCATGAGGGCCGGGATGGCCGGGGAGGGCTTTTGGGCCGCAGGGGCCTGGGTCTGGGTAGGCGCGGGTCCGAGCGCCGGGAAGTGAGCCCTATGGTTTAGCGCGTTCCAAGGGCTGGGGCGCTGAGGGTATAGGGCCACGGGGGGTTGGGTCGTGGGGGCTTCCCTCTGCTGGCGAGCGTTTGCACGCTTTGCCAGTTTGGGCGCAGACGATTTGGGGGCCTTGGGACAACCACGGTAGTTAGCCGGGTGCCCAGCCTCCCCGCACAGCACACAGCTGGGCGGGTCGGTGCATTGGGTGTGGTCCTTTGGACGGGGACAGTCAGGGGTGCCGTGGTCGCCCAGGCACTTGACGCAGCGCGGCTTGCCGAAGCAATTGCGCTGCGAGTGGCCATATAGTTGGCAGTTGTGGCACTGGCCAACTATACCGCTACGACGGGGCTTTTCCATTTTCAAGCCCTCTAAGAAACAAATCTTAGAGATTTTGAATATGGGGTGGTATTTCTCGTCTGTTGGATTACAGACGATGAACACCATATTGTATGGTGCTCCACCACGGCGGTGCATGTGGTGGACCGCAGCGACCGGGATTTCCTGTCGATTGAGATCATTACTGATCTCTTCAGGGTATATGGCGTGAGGGACGTTCCTCACGACCACGCGGACTAAACGTTCCTCCTCGAAGGCGAACGAGTGAAAAGGTACCTTCCTCGCTACAAGGAGTTTATGCAACTCCCTGTAGTCCTGGGCAGAAGGCACCTGGACCTTGATTCCATTTCCCATAGCACGGGCGTGGGAGAATTGGATTCGGCGCTCATTACAAGCGCCCGAAACCTCCGTCCACTTCGCCGCTTCATGAATGAAGAGGGGTGGCGGAGACTTCGACTTCTTGGCGAGCGCCGGGTTGGACTGGGTGGCCGGGGGGGCAGTGGCCATCGGGCTGGGGGGACGAGACGCCTGCTGGGAGGTGCTGGCTTTGGGGGCTGCGGAGGTCGAGGCAGCGGGGGAGGGAGGGGAGACAGTCGGGACCCCTGTCTTTCTAGCTTTAGGGGCGGACTCCTGAGCAGCAGAGCTCTTCTTCTTCCGCTTACCTTTACCCACAAGGGTAAATTCGGCGGAAGAGTCGGAGGTGCCTGAGTCGTTGTCAGTACCGGACTCGTAGTCCATGGGGGGGGAGTGGGAGAGTCTGGCTCTAAGGTGAGCGGGGCACTCTCGAGGACGTCACTGAAATCAGTGACGTCATCGTGAGTTGGAGAGGGGGGGGAGGGGCCCTGAGGGGGCTCGGGGGAGAGCGACTCACGCGGCGGTGGAGTGCTAGTCCCACTGGACTGGCAGTTTTTGAGGCTCTCCAGCCTATGCAACCTGTAGTTGACTATACGGACCAACTCCTGATTGGGGTGGTCCGCTATCAATCTCTGGACGAGATCCCAAAGGATCGCATCCACCTCCTTAGGGGGAGGCATTTTGCAAGACTGGGGAGGGGGAAATCATATGCCTTAGGGGCAGGGGAGGGATCCTAATCCTAGACTCCTAGCAAAACCTAACTCCCCGGGTGGGAGTTCCCGGGGATGTGTACCCTCCCTGTCGGGTGAAGACAGGGAGGTGAGTGCCTATGGTGTGCCCTAAGCTTGTGATCTCGCTGCCGATCTTATTGTGCAGCGAGTCCCTATGGGTCTTGCGACCGACCGACGAAGCTGGAAGAGAGCGGGGTTAGGTGATTGGTCGCGACTAGGAGGCCCCCCAAGGCCGCGGGTCCAATACCCTTCCGACTTGACCTAGGCCCTGAAGGGGCTAGGTCGGTGTGTCGGGTCAACACCCACTCGGCTTCGTTGGCACCGAAAGGTTTCCACCGAGTGACCACGAGAAACGTGGATTTACCCTGAAGGGGTCACCACGTTTTTTGACAGTACTCGAAATAGAAACAGATATCACTCGGCTGCCTTGAAAAAGGCAGCGTCGGATCAAAAAGTGTAGTCAGCGACCACAGTGACGTCACGGCGAGCGGGACGAGCAGCGAGCGAGCGAGCAGCGATGAGTCACGGAGCAGACGTCCGTCACGGTCGGGTGGCGCGCGTGGAAAATGATTACGGGGCTCCATGTAAACTTCGTTCGCAAACATACCAGGTGAGCACTCGCAAATATAGGTACGCGCTTTTGTACCAAGCTTATTCGTTATGGCGTACAATACAGTGAATCTGTGTTTTTTTTTTTTTTTTTGTGATGACGATTTTATGGACGAGTACTGGCGTTAAAATAAACCCTTTATAAGTACAGTCTAAATAGCCGGGCTAAAAGGGCGATACTTTAGCCTTACTTTACTTACTTTAGCCCTTAGCCCGTTTCATCTTCAAAATACAAGGCGTACGGCGATGCCCACTGGTGATGATGGTGATGAATGATGGACATCAAACCCATACACCCAAAACATTTGGGAATACTTTTATTAAGCGTAAAGCTAAGGAGTGGAATTTCCTCCCGGAGCTTGTTTCCCGGTAGCTACAAGCAAGGAATCTTTAAGTCAAGAGTGCTAATCCTAGTTGCAAAATCAGGAAATTATTTATCTTAGAAACTTATAGATTCTAAAACTGAACCAAAGTGAAAAATGACAACTCTTTAAGATAAAAGAAGTAACTAATATGTTTGTAATAAAAAAGTTGTAATAACAAAAACGCATTGATTATTCTAAGCATAAATGTAATTACAAACACCAAAAAAATTATGACATTAATTTATTTATTTGTCAACTAACAAGTAATGTTACAGAAAAGCAAACTGATACAGTATAATAATGTAAATAGTCATGAGTCTCGTCAAAGGTATCGGATATCGGCAGAGAGGCGTCTATAGTAAACAGCCACGCAGTCATCTTACTGAAGGTCTGGTTAACTTGTATCATGCGCTTGCAGAGGTGTTTGTTGCACTCTGGAAGGATACAAAAGAAGTTGGCTCTGTATCAAATTAAATCACTTACATTTGACTAAATTTTCGTTTTTATTTTTAAATAAGACCTTTTGCCTGTAGACTTTACGGAAATTATCACACCTGAACAGTTCGTCTGCAATATAATTATTTTACAAATCTGCTGGTTGTTCACAAGGAGTAAGTAATATCTTTAAAAGCTAATTTTCTAACTCACCTAGTTTGACATAGTATTCGTGTTCAAGGTTGACGATGATTAATGTATTTAGATCAAATCTAATTTTTTGTCGTACCGGATTGAAAAAAAATAGTTTTTTAGTCACTTAACAACCGTAGCGTTCTTGCTGTACTCGTAATATCCAAAAACATCATGTTTGACACCTCAACAAGGCCAGTTAAACTGTTACTCAATAATAGGTTGGACCAAGACGTTCAAAAGATAGTGCAACCTTTCAACGTTATGCTCTCTGTATTCTTCTCTTCGAAATACAAAATAAGAGATAGTTATATCACTCCGTGTGACAAGAAATATAACATATTGGTGTTTGTCATTGTTTCAGTATTCAATGTACTTTTTATGTGTCATAAGATATTTAACAAATTTTCTAAATTTGGAATGAATGTCATCACCGTTTCATTTATTATCTTTTTGTTATTTTTTACATTATGTTGCCTCAGCCATAGTTTGCTGATTGTTTGTAACATCGTTCATAGCCGCTGCAGCATTTATCTTATTTTGAGGATCCAAGAAATTCATAGGAGCATCGACATTAGTAAGAGTGTTCGAAATTATGTAATTCTGAATTGGATATCACTTTCAGCCGTAACCTGTATTACAATATTTTTGGCAGCCGTTTATTTTTCACTAACCAAAATATATAGCAGTGTGGATATAAGCTTTTATGCATTAAATTTAGCATTTGATCTGAATTTAGTTTATGGAATTCGTCTCACAGCATTGTTGACAAAATATCTTAATGAATGGGTAAACCAAATACTGATACAACAAAATGGAGGAGAAGAAAAATATTTTGATAAACTCTTAGTGGTATATCAAAATATCTTGGAAGCTTTCAAATTGTATTCAATATGTTTTCGTGAATTGGTAAGTCAATGTTTTATTCGTTTTAAACATAAACTTTGTTCTAACATTTTCTTAATTTTGTGCTCATGTAAATTTTACTTTTTAATGTGAAGTGAATAAAAATTGACACAAGATAGAGCATCATGGCCGTGAGGCAATGACGAATGCTCACGAGTTGGAAACAATAATTTTCAAAATAATCGCGATAAAGAAATTATAGATATTTAGCTTCTGCCCGCGACTACGTCTGCGTAAACTTTAGAACTGGTGCGCAATTTCTTTGTCTCATATTCTCTTCTTCGGATATGCATCTTCATGATTCTGGTATCCTGATAGTTTATAAGTCTTTGCTGTTCGTACTTTCAACCCCTGAATTACTTTGACATGTTTCCTGGTGTCCTGGTACTTGTGAATCTTTAACGCTCACAATTCCACCCTCTAAAATACTACGACATGTTTTGTAGTCTATTTTTGTCTTAATTCGAGCCCAGAAAAAAACTTTGAAATTGGTCTGTTCTCATGGTGCTTTTGAATCCTAACCGCTCATAATTCCAGCACCTGAAAAACTTTTACATGTTTCTGGTCTCAAGGTACTTGTTAATCTTTAGCTGTCACAATTCCTGCTGAAAAATACTTTGACCTGATGACTTGATGTTTCTGGTCTCCTGCTATATATTGTGAATCTGTAGCGCTCATAAGTCCAGCCCCAAAAATACCTCAACATATTTTTGCTCTCCTGGTACTTTTGAATCTATAGCATTCACAATTCCAGCCCGGAAAAAACTTCGACACGTTTCTGTTCTCCTGGTAAAACAAAAGAATTCTTGCTCAAAAATACATTGACATGTTTCTGGGCTTCTGGTACTTGTGAATCTTTAGCGCTCATAATTCCAGCCTGGAAAAAATCTTCGACAGGTTTCTTCCTAGGATTTTTTCCTAGATACTTTTGAATCTGAAGTACTAAAGCAGCAGTGGCTCTGGATTTCCACTTCCTCCTCTGTCTCTATTAATTAATGTAAGTTACCGGGATAAAAAGTAGCCTATGAGTTATTCCAGGATGTGAACTGCATGCGTGCTTTCCATCCAAATCCCTTCGGCCATTTTTGCGTGATTGAGGCACAAACATACACCCATACAAACTTTCATTTTCATAATATTAGTAGGATTATTGGCAGTTGTTACGGATTGTGAAAAGCCAGTAAATCAGACTCGAGGTCTTGCCAAGAACTATCCAGTTAATGGGATGTGGGTGGGTAGGCAGCTGCTCCGGTTTGACTAGGTACCGACTCAATATAGTTGGAAAAGGCTAAGCTGATGATGATGACTCGCGAGAAGGAAATCAATGCAAATAAAAAAAAAATGATTTTTCTGAGAATCATTAGTAGAAAATTACTTTGATGCTAACAAATTTACTTTTGACAGACTTTCTATTTTTTAAGACGACGAAAGCTGTCATACAGGCCACTATTCTAAATAGTAACCAAGATGTACTTGAATAATAACACCAAATAATATTTATATGTTTACAAAAAAAAAAATGTTTTGAAAAATTACAAAGAAACTCAGTTGAAATAACAACAAAACTGCTTAAAAAGCATGAGAACTATTGCCGAGCTTAATATTTTTAATTTATTATAGAGATACGTACTTAAAACGTTTTTCTGTTTTATAGATATTATGGCGATTGATAGACACATTTCTTCGTAGTTTATTTGCTGTGGAAGCAAGCTTAGTACATTTGCAAAATCCAGCGGTGTCCAAAAATGAAGTAAGATTAACACATTTCATACCGTATTTTTATAGTAAAATCATTGCCATCTCAAGATCAGAAACTCTAGACACAGTGACATTCTATCGGAAATATCATTTTGTTTTTTTAACTCTCGCTGCCGCATGTAGAATGACACTTGTCTCGAGCACATAAATGGATGAAAACGCCACTGGTTTTTAACGTCTGAAATAATCAATCTGATATTTTAAATATCTATCAGGTCATGTGGAATACACTTCCACGGCTGCAATGACTCTTGTGGCCAAAAGTAAGGTTAACTTGGTGGAAGCTTTGATCCTACGACGACCACAGTAGGCGCGGGCTTTCGAAGGACAAGCGATGGATGACTCACTGTTCCGATCCGTTCAGGACCGGATCGACGGCGTGTTGAGTTTCGCGCATGCCTCAAAGATATTTCAGCATAATTGACGAGGTCCGCTAGGATTAGTGCCTTACAAAACTATTGCAAACACCGAAAGTTTGTAACAAATTCTTGGATATTACTCACCTCTGGCTATCAGTGCCTCTGACAGATTAAAAACATAAAATATCAATGCCAATATAATACATCTCAGCCAAAGTTACAATATACACTGGACCGCAAAGAAAAAGGGTTGGTTAGAAAATCTTCAATGTCCTCAAAAGTCCCTGACCTAGCTTTATGAAATAAAGACTAAATTAAAGAATATTTAATGCTACATAAAATCTTTTCATTTATTTTTGAATAGTGGTCGTTTTTTAATTTAGTTCCAAAAAAATCAAATCAACCTTATAAATGTTATTATTCTGAAGTCATCATGTCGTTAACCCCTGAAGAATGTACCAAGATCCTGACAATGCTTGAAGATGGACAAGGTGCACGGCGCGGTAAGATCGCTATATGGTGTCAGCAATTTTGAGAAATTGCTTTCATACGGCTGTTGAAGTAAAAAATCATCATTTACGAGCTGGAGGAAACAATCTGAGTACAAATACAGAAGCTGGCTGAAGCAAACTTAAAGCCATTAAGACCTGCAAATGGCCCAAAACTAGAAAGACACCACAGAAACTCACGGTTAAGTTATGGCAGAGAACGCGAGACTTGACACTTCACATGTTTTCAGACGAGTCTAGATAATATTATATTCATACAAGCACGTCGGGAGAAAAAGAGTGTACAGAAAACTGGGAGAGCGCTATAACCAAGCCTGTATAGAAGAAAAGGTACCATACAGCGGAGGCTCTGTTCACGTGTAGACCGGGATATCTTCTGAAAGCTGCACTGAGCTAGTTATAATAGAAAATGGAACTTAAACTGCAGAAAAATATGTCACTGAATGAATACGTTGGTTCATTTTTAGTGGACATGGGCGAGAACGCCATTTTTATGCGAGACAATGTCCGCGTGCATACAGCTCAGATAGTGTTTGCTTATTTTCAAGAACTCGATATCACACACATAGAGTCGCCAGCACGCAACCCCATTTAGCATACATGGGACGAACTGGGACGACGTGTACGTCAGCGGAATCCACCGCCAATCACGCTACGTGAAATTCAGAATATTCCGCAACATTGCCTCAAAAACCTAGTAGAAAGTATGCCAAATCGCATAACAACAGTATTGCGAGCTCGCGTACAACAGAAAGTACTAAAATACGTGAAAACGGTTCATTAACCAATCTACATTTACGAAAAATTGGAAAACTACGCATTTTCATTTATTTTATATGTATTAAAAATTAAAAGCTTGAATTTATTTTTATTTCAGCACATAAAAATATTATTTAATTTAGTCTTTGTTTCATTAAGCTAGGTCGGGGAATTTTGAAGATATTGAAGGTTTTCTAACCGACCGGTTTTCTTTCCGATCTAGTGTTTTATATCCGGTCAAAAGTTGGACGAAAGATATTTTATATGCCGTAATTATAAATCGGTGTTCGCAATAACCCGGTGACATGTTATAAGCCGGGCAAGCCGCTACAGTACAATATAATACTTGCAGGTCGTCAACTGGTGTTTGTGCGCTATAGTATCAGCAGTCATCATAAAGAATATGGTTCTAATTATAATAATTTGTTGGCAATGTGAGAAGTTCTATATGTCTGTGGAGGAAGCTGGGACAGCGTGTATACAGCATGTGATGGATACAAACTGTTTAAGTAAGAACAATTTATGATTAATAATAATAATAATAACGGAAGGAGAGGCTTAATAGACATTCATCACCTTTGGCAGAAACAAATCACTAGATTAAAAGCATTCTTTCACACAAAATCTCACATAAGCAACATTCATTAAGCCATAGCCACAAACGGTATTAACTACACTCCCCTTAACCTAAACAAAGAGAATACAACTTACAATGTAATCAACGACTCCCAGCAACAAATGTCAAAAGAAAGTGCTGCACTGTCCCACGTAGATGCAGTAGCTTCAAATAAATGGATCAAGATAGGAAATTTATGCCCGGAAACCGAAGGTTTTATTATTGCAATTCAAGATCAAATTATTAACACTAAAAACTACAGGAAATTCATAATCAAAGACCCTACAATAACGAATGATAAATGCCGCAAGTGTCACAGCCAACCAGAGACCATACAACACATTACAGGAGCATGCACAACGCTCACACAAACTGACTATACTCACAGACACAATCAGGTGGCAAACATCATTCACCAAAAACTAGCAATCAAACTTAAACTCATATAAGACACAAACACTCCTTACTACAAATACGTTCCGCAAACTGTTGTAGAAAACACCACACATAAACTTTATTATGACCGCGCCATTGTCACTGACAGGAACGTTCACTACAATAGACCAGATATCACTCTCCAAGACAAAATTAATAAAGTTACTTACTTGATAGATATTGCAGCCCCCAACACACACAATTTACAAAAGACAATAAGAGAAAAAAATAGTAAATATGCAGAGCTAAAAGAGGAAGTGACAAGAATTTGGAGGCAAAATAAAGTATATGTCGTGCCCATTGTTTTCTCCACTACAGGGGT
The DNA here is from genome assembly GCA_947578705.1 of Lacanobia wlatinum. Classification (NCBI taxonomy): domain Eukaryota; kingdom Metazoa; phylum Arthropoda; class Insecta; order Lepidoptera; family Noctuidae; genus Lacanobia; species Lacanobia wlatinum. The sequence goes on from OX388040.1 coordinate 6,673,185, forward strand.
AATACCCAACCATCTGCACCATAGTCACAAATGAATAGAACTTAAAGACTCAGTTTACATAACACTTCAAAATGCTGCAATTTTGAATACCTGCAGAACAGTGCGGAAGTTCATGCAGATAGAGGAAAATGAAATTTCTCCTCATGACACCTAAACACTCACCTCACGCTACATTGACTTGGCTTGGCCCGTTAATGTAGCTTAAAACTAGCCAAAGAGTTAAGAAACAGTCCATGTTTTTCCTAAATAATAATAAGATTTATTCCAGACTTAGTCCATAATTTTTGTTAGTAACAATATCTTAGCCTAGTGTTAGTAAGTACAAATAGTTAAGCGCTTGCTTTTGCGTGTAGACCTATCCAGTACGCCATCAGTACCGAGTCCCATCGGCCGGTGCACGCTGCCAGAATGGCGCTGGGGCTGCCGCGCACCCGCGCCATCATCGACGCGCAGCGTTTACGCATAATCGCGTGGAAGCCGTCCACGCGCGCCTCCGCGAACATGGTACTCGCGCTACAGTACCGCGGCAGCCCCATCAACATCCTGAAGCATTATTATATTGCACACGCAGGGCGTCGTATGTCCTCTGCGTGTACTTAGTCCACAAACTGCACGTATAGAAGGTCTGGCAGAATGCCCTGAATAGTGTGACCTTCACTTGATTAGTACAACGTGCGAATCTGCGAGCCAACATATTACAGCGAACAGATAACGCCCTACGCTCCCTTTCTACATCCCTGTTATTTTTAAGGTCTTCAGAGACACAGTGACCCAGGTACTTAAAATGAGTGACTCGGTTTAATGGTGAACCATAGAGTGAGACGGGAGGTACCTCCGAGTAATCTTTTTTAGGTGCCGTAAAAACCATAACTTCACTTTTCTTCACATTGTACATCAGCCCATGAGCCTCCGCGTACCCTTCACATATACGAAGTAGCTTGCGCAACGCACTAATTGAAGAGCTGAGTAGCACCATGTCATACGCGTAGCTAATGTTATTAACGCAAATTCCGTCTACATGACATCCGATTCCAGTAACTCTTCTATCAGGCGTTTCATATATAGATTAAACGGTTTCGGTGAGGATTAATGCGTAAAAAAATTTATTATAGTTCCTTAAAAAATGAAACCTAAATTGAAAATTTATTAATTGTCCTAAATATCGAATTATTCTATCGTTACAGTGAGTGTCAACCATGCCTGCAAGCGCGTGCTACAAGTTAACCGGACCTTCAGTAAGATGACTGCGTGTGGTCTGTTTACTATAGACGCCTCTCTACCGATGCCTTTGATGGGACTCATGACGAGTTACATTATTGTACTGCTTCAGTTTGCTTTTCTGTAAAAGTACTTTTTTCGACAAGTAGGTATTTGAAATTAAAAAGTTGAAGGTGACAAAGATGCATCGTTTTCTTAATGTATTTCGGTACTGGATAAAATTAGTGATTTTCTTTTATGTAATTTATTAGCCTATATGACTTATGTTATATTTGGTATAATCATGATTAATAAAGATAATAAAATTGAATTAAAAACTAAATAAAACTTTAATTCAGACTACAGTCCATAATTTTGTTAGTATTTTGGTGTTAGTAACAATGGTACTTATGCGAGTAGGTTAGTATTGTTAGTTTATATAGATGATTTATTTACTTATATACCCATGACTGTCCCCACCCAGTGTCCCTGAAACGGACAGTCCGGTCTGGCAGCTATCATTTAGAACAAATAGAATTTCGACAAGTACTGAATTACCTATGAAATTGCCGATCTGCAGTACTGGCCATTTCAAATTAAAATAATTTTATTTAGCTTCGAAACCTAATTTGAAATTTATTTTATTTTGTAGTGTTTGAAAGTGTTGTTTGTTGTTTATTGATTACGTACGTAATTTGTGCTGTTAAAGTCTTTTTGGTTGCCAAATCTTAATTAACATAATAATAATTTAATGTAATAAAAGAAAACCTACCTAATTGGTCTCAGTGAATAATGTTTACAATTGACGATCATCAATGGTGTTCATAATATAAGATCAAATATTTATATATAGACGTACTGGATAAAAAGAAAAATAGTTTATTAATCATCTAACAGCCATAGCATACTTACTATAACATCCATGAGCATCATGTGGGATACATCATGTGGGATTAAGAATATTGCCACCCCATTTCATCCCATGGGTGTCGTATAAGGCGACTAAGGGAAATTTCTGAGACCGTGCATATTCATTTAGCACTTTGGATCACCTGCATGGTGGCGGGTAAACCATCAGCAACAGCATTCCCAAAGAGGGTTGGTGTCAGGCTGGCGGCCGACTGTAAAACATCTGCCAAATCACTAGGCAACATGTAGGTTTAAATGGAATGTGCGATAGGGTTAGGGCGTACCCCACAGGCGACGCGCAGGGGCAGCACCCAGCCCTTGTGGGAAATGGACTAGGGTTGTTGCACCACCCCGGGCGGGGGCAACGTAAGAAGCTAGCTCGAGAAGTGAGATTGAGGTATGCAAGTTGGAATGTTGGGACTATGACTGGAAGGGCCAGAGAGTTAGCGGATGTATTAAAAAGCAGACGAATAAATATAGCATGTTTGCAGGAAACTAAGTGGAAGGGAACAAAGGCGACGGAAATTGGTGAAGGATACAAATTTTTCTATTGTGGAAGTGACGGTAAAAGAAATGGCGTGGGAATAGTGTTAGATAATAAATTGAAAGAAAGCGTGATGGAGGTAAAAAGGATTAATGATAGATTGATAGTTGTGAAAGTTATGATGGACAGTGTGATGTTGAATGTAGTTAGTTTGTATGCCCCGCAGGTAGGATGTGATGAAAGGGTAAAAGAGAAGTTTTGGGAGGATTTTGATACAATTATAATGACCATTCCCATGCATGAGGAATTGATAGTTGGAGGTGATTTTAATGGGCATGTAGGAAGAACGGAAAATTGTTATGAAAGAGTACATGGGGGATGGGGTTATGGAAGTTCCAATAACGAGGGAGAGACGCTGCTACAATACGCTACTGCATTTGACCTGGCAGTAGCCAACACTTGGTTCCAGAAAAGAGATGAACACCTGGTCACATACAAAAGTGGTAACCACAAGACGCAAATAGACTATTTTCTTGTTGGGCGCAATAAGATAAAGCAAGTGAAAGACTGCAAAGTGCTGCCAGGAGAAGACTTGGTCGACAACACAGACTTCTGGTTATGGTTTTGGCGATAAAAACACAGTTTAAAAAAAGCAAAGAGCATCCTTCCCATAAAATAAAATGGAATATGCTAGAGAAGAACGATTGCGCGAAGGAATTTAGAGAGCGAGTGGTAGACAAAATGATAGAAATGGCAGACATGCATGATCGAAGTGTGAATTAATGCTGGAATGAGATAGCTGTATGTATTAGGCAAGCAGCGAAGGATATTTTGGAAGAGACAAAAGGAAAAGGCACAATAGAGAGGGATATATGGTGGTGGTCGATAGAAATTCAGAAAGTTTTGAAAGAAGAAATTCAAGGAATGGCAGAATGTGAGAGTGGAAAGCGTTAGTTTGAAAGCTGAAAAAAGAGGGAATATAATTTAAAGAAAAAAGCTAAGAAAGCCGTATATAGCCGTATAAGCCAATAGCACGAGCAAAAGCTCAGGACAAATTGTATGACACACTGGACAGTCCAGCTGGCCAAAAAGACCTGTACCGGCTTGCTAGAGCCAGAGAGAGGAAGGCGAAGGATGTTAGTCGGATAAGATGTGTAAGGGATGAAGCTGGAATGCTTCTATCAGAGGATGAAAGGATTAAGGAAAGATGGAAGGGCTATTTTGAAAGACTGATGAATGAGGAAAATATCTGGAGTGGTGTTTTAGAGAATAAACCAGTGAATGAGGGGTTAGTGAGAATGGTCAGTGTGGATGAAGTGAAAATAGCAGTGAATGGAATGAAGAATGGTAAGACAATTGGTCCAGACGGAATTCCAATTGAAGTGTGGAAGTCACTACGAGTAGATGGATGGACGTGGTTAGCTTTATTCTTCAATAAGTTGTTGCTGGAAGAAGCCATACCTGATGAATGGCGCAACAGTTCGTTGGTGCCCATCTTCAAGAACAAAGGCGATGTGCTGGAGTGCAACAACTATAGAGGAATAAAGCTAATGTCACATAGTATGAAAGTCTGGGAAAAAGTTATTGATAGGCGGTTGAGAGAAGAGAGTGAAATCTCACAGAACCAGTTCGGTTTTATGCCTTGTCGGGGTACAACGGATGCCATTTTTGCTATCCGCCAGATGTGCGAGAGCTGTGCATAAAAACCTGCATATGGTATTCGTTGACCTCGAAAAGGCCTATGACCGGGTGCCTCGTTAGGTTTTGTGGTGGGCCCTTAAGGAGAAAGGTGTGCCTGGGAAGTATGTGCAGTTGATCCGAGCGATGTACAGTCGATTCAGTACTCAATTCCGGTCTGCAGTGGGCACCACTGACAGTTTCAGTGTGGCGGTCGGTTTGCACCAGGGTTCGGCCCTCAGCCCTTATCTCTTCCTGATGATAATGGACGCTCTGACGTCGGACATCCAGGAAGAGGCTCCCTGCTGCATGCTGTTTGCTGATGACATTGTGCTGGTTGCCGAAAGTGGCCAAGAGGTCCAGAGCAAATTGGAGACATGGTGGCAAAGATTGGAGAGTGTTGGCCTGAAATTGAGCAGAACCAAAACCGAGTACCTGTTCTGCGATTTCGGCGGTCTCTCCAGTCCGCTGCCTTTAACTCTCACCGGAACGCCTATACCGATTTGCTCCGACTTTTGGTACCTCGGGTCGCTTGTCCAGGGAGATGGCGATATAGACCGAGACATAATTCAACGGATCAACTCAGGATGGATGAAATGGCGGCAGGTCACTGGAACAACTTGTGACCCTCGACTGCCCCTCAAGTTGAAAGGGAAAATCTATAAGTCTGTGATAAGACCTGTCGTAATGTATGGATCAGAATGTTGGGCTGCCAAAAAAACGGATGAAAATAGATTGCATATAGCGGAGATGAGAATATTGAGATGGATGTGTGGAGTAACGAGAATGGATATAGTGAGAAATAAGTACATTAGAGGTAGTTTAAAAGTGGCGCCAGTGACGGAAAAGTTAAAAGGGAATCGCTTGTCTTGGTATGGTCATGTGAAGAGGAGGGATGAAATGCATGTAACTAGAAGAGTTATGAACATGAATGTGGATGGATGGAGAGGGAGAGGAAGGCCAAAAAAAAGATGGATGGATTGTGTGAGGAGCGATATGAAAGAAAAGGGACTTAGTGATAGAGTGACGACTGATAGAACAGAATGGAAGAAAAAAACGTATTGCGCCGACCCCAAGTGACATGGGATGAGGGCAGGAAGATGATGATTGTTTTAAGTGTGCCTTCAGGGCCAAACCCGAAACTACTAAAAGGAGTAACACTTTTTTCGTTAAAAAATGGAGTAGACCTTTATTCGTTAAAAAGTATTCAGTTTTTAGATTTTAGTTTTGGAACGAAGTTCCTTATCGCGCGTTGTGAAAGGGGGCTAGACGGAAAAAAATTATACGAAAAGTTGTAACGACACTTTTTGCTATAGTTGTAAGCCGTGCGGCGTGCGCGTGTTTCTCTGTCTGTCTCTCTCTCTCTCATAGAAAGCAAGCCAGTTATTTTCGTTTCGTCTTTCTATTTCTGTTTACATTATATTTGTTAATAATAAACAAAATATTACTATAACTAAAAAAAAAAAAAATTACAATTCCTTATATCGAAAGGAACTTCGTTCCATCCGGGTGTCCCTTGACACCTCTCAAGTTTTTTACTTTCACGTTCAATCAATTTTGACCTCCAAAACTGATTTTTACTCAATTGATCGAAAAAGACCGTTTCTCACTTACTAAAGTTGCGCGGGAGTTTTGACGTTTATTTCAACCATTTCATTGATCTAGTATCTACATGAACAATTATATAACTTAGTAACTGCAAGCATTTACCAGGTTTATAAAATGGTTGATGTTAGATACCATGTTTTAATGTTGTAATATTTGCATTTTGAAAACTTTTGCTGTAGATGCTAGGTTTCCAGCATCGTGTTACTTCGTTTTTGAATAATTTTTGGTAGGCTTTGCTAGCCTAGTTTGTGGAGAGTGGTCTATACCTAAGATCAAAATTTTAAATAACATCCGTTTTTTTAAAAATGAAACTAATGAACCAACCAACTTGTTGATTTTGTAATGAATGTCATCACCGCGTTATTTATTATCTTTTTGTTATTTTTTATACTATCTTGCCTCAGCCATATGCTGCTGACTGTTTGTAACATCGTTCATAGCCGCTGCAATATTTTTCAAATTTTGAGAATCCAAAAAATTCATAGCAGCATCGACATTAGCAAGAGTGTAAGAAACTATATTTTTCTGAATTGGATATCACTTTCAGCCGTAGTCTGTATTACAATGTTTGTAACAGTTTATTACTCATTCGTCGAATTCAATGTTGTCGATTTAATTTTTATAATAATAAACTTGCCATTTGATTTTAATTTAGTTTATAATTTACATCTCATGTCATTGCTAACTAAATTTCTCAATTAATGGGTAAACCAACTAATTTTCCTGCAAAATGAAGGAGACGAAGCAAATATTACGGTTTGTACTATTTTCTTCGTCTCATTTATTTTGTTAGTGGTCCACGAAAATGTCTTGGAATCTTTCAATCTCTATATGAAATGTTTTCGTAAATTGGTAAGTCTATGTTTGATTAATCTTAATATACAACTTTAGACGAAGATTGTCATTGCAGTCGAGTGGAGATCAATGTTCAAGCGAAAGGTGGCATTGTGAAACTATGATTGAAATGGCAAATGCTCACGAGTATTCATTAAATTACTACAATTATAATAATACAATTTTATAATGATTTTTGTATGGCTAATATTTGTTGGAAATAGCTAACATGCTGGCGGATTATTTACTACCAAACACCCAATTATAATTACCTATCTAAACATTTTTGTATCTTGAACACGAATAAATATTGTTTTGCCATAATTATTTTTTTTTAATAAATCCATTTCGAATCATTACAAATCTGCCTAAAAAACATGAGACATAAATTGCATAAGTGTTTTTTGAGAAACAGAAGACGATAAGGAAACCTAGATAAAGAAATTTAAAGACTGATAAATGCACTATAATATTATCTTAAAACATTTTTTTGTAGAATTATGGCTTTAATAGACATAATTATTTCTTTGTAGTTTGTTGCTGGTGGAACCACACTTATTGGATTTTAAAAAACCAGGTTTCCGAAAATACAGTAAGATCACGACTTTTTATACTTAATTTCTATTTTATAGAAATAGGTCCTTTTAAAAACCAGAAAGATTAAATGTTAAAGAGCATAAGGGCGCTAATGTTTTTTATTCGACTGCGCAGCGCAACGCAAGTACTAAAATGTTAAAAAGTAATTAGTTTCTAAGCAGCCTGATGCAGTTGGTGACGTCAAATCTGTGAATAAACGGAAATAAATCTGACAGTGACAATGTTGAGAAGTTCTATAAACCTGTGGAGGAAGCGGGAACAGCGTGTGTATTGCGAGTGACGGATACAGACTGCTCAAGTAAGAACAAATTTTTTCAACAACGTTTGATGCATTCGAAAATTGATTTATTTTCTTAAATATCGAATTATTCGATCGTTACAGAGAGTGTCAAATATCTCTGCAAGCGTGTGCTACAAGTTAACCGGACCTTCAGTAAGATGAGTGCGTGTCAGTTTACAATAGACGCCTCTCTACCTATACCTCTGACGGTACTCCTGACTAGTTACATAATTGTACTGCTGCAGTTTGCTTTACTGTTAAAGTATTTTTCAAGAACTAGATAGTGAAAACGTTAAGAACATCATTGTTTTTAAATGTTATGGTGAAATGTGATGGTGACAAAGATGCGTTTTTTTTTAATAAATTGTTTCGCATCATAGCTATCAAATTCGCCATGAACGACCAATCATGCATGATCGTCATGTCAGCTTATACACCACAAATCGGATAGTCGCAAGAAATACAACAGTCTTTCTGGGTCGACTTATTCGATTGCAATAAACGATTTGAGATTGAGATTGAGACTGAGATCATGCATGATCGTCATGTAAGCTTATACACCACAAATCGGATAGTCGTGTGAATGATTTATGAAAGATTATGACATCTTATAAGGAATAGAAAAAACTAGTGTGAATTTGTCCCAGGGAAATCGACGACCGATGCTATTCACCATCAGACAGAAGTCATCTAGATTCTGTATGCCTCCATTTTCTAATGGCGGCATACAGAACCAATTATGTTAAATTAACTGTCCTTGTTCTAGCTATTAAGACTGTAATTTATGGTTGTGTTCCTAATTAAAATTATTATTATATTATTATTATTGTAACCAGAAATAAAGACCTACACATGGTATTTGTAGATTTTGAAAAAACATTTGATCACGTCCCGAGGCCTCTGATTTGGCGAACTCTGTGATCTCAACTAATCCCAGAATGCTACGTGAGATTATAAGTGGACATTTACGACGGCGTATCTATTAAAGTACGATGCCCTGCAGGAACCAGCGAAGAATTTCAGGTAATGGTTGGAGTTCATCAAAGGTCGGCACACAGCTAGCTATTTTTCAACCTCGTGTGATGGACTATCTGACGTGTGTTTCGTGATGGACACAATCGAAAGTTTCTGTTATATCTGTTAGGATTGTGCAGATTTTTTTTTTATCAGCGCTGCCCATTGCAATTTATTTTAAGTTAAAATTGTAGTTGCTTGTTTACGTACCTTTTGTTTTTTAGAGTTCCGAACATCTGTAGAAGACGGAACCCTTATAGGGTCACTCGTGTGTCTGTCTATCCGCCTGTCACAGCCAATTTTTATCCGAAATTAATAAATAAATATATATTGAGTATGAGAAAAGTTTGGTGGGAAAACTAGAAAAACCTAACTTATACTTAAAGCTTGAAACTTTTAAGTTAAAATTTTAACTATCGAAGTTCAGGCCTGCTGCCTGCAACTCTTTCATTTGATAACGAAATGGCTTATTATGAGGGGTTCAAATAAATGATGGTTTTGAAAATATTCAAGAAATTGAGGAAAAAATTTCAAATTACAAAAAGTCTATGTGTATATCACCAACAGATTACAAAAAAACTTATAAAAAGTCGATAGTTTTAAACCACATTACATTTTATAAACATGAAATTCGTTTAGAACCCTTTGAACGTGAGTGTGAGCACTTGGCAAGTTTTAATTAGTACTTTTTGGTTTATTAAAACATAACTATCTAAACCCACCTAAATTGTCACAATGATTAATGTTCATGATTGACGATGATTAATGTACTTGAATACTTAATAAGAACAAATATAATTTTTACTTATAACGGACTGAAAAAAAATAGTTTATTAGTCACCTAACTGCTGTAGTGTGCTTACTATAACAACCATAAACATCATGTGGAAAACCTCAAATCGTCAAGTTAAACTGTTACTAAATAATAGGCTGGACCGAGACATTCAAAAGATAGTGCATCCTTTCAACATTATGCTTTCTGTATCCTTCTCTCCAAAATATAAAATCAGAGATAGTTATATCAGTACATGTGACAAGAAATATAACATATTACTGTTTTTCATTGTTTCAGTATTCAATGTACTTTATACTTGTCGCATGATAACCAAAAAAATTGGCTATTTTGGAACGAATGCCATCACCGCATTATTTATAATTTCTTGTTTCTTATTCACTTGTCATTGCCTCAGCCATATTCTGCTGACGATTTGTAACATTGTTCATAGCCGCTGCAACATTTCTCTTATTTTGAAGATCCAAGAAATTCATAGGAGCATCGACATTAGCAAGAATATCAGAAACTATATTTTTCTGAATTGGATATCACTTTCAGCCGTACTCTGTATTACAATGTTTGTGACAACAGTTTATTACGCATTCATCGAATTCAATGTTGTGGCTATAATATTCACTATAATAAACGTGACATTTGATTTGAATTTAGTTTATAGTATACGTCTCATGTCATTGTTAACAAAATATCTTAACGAATGGGTAAACCAACTACTTACCCAACAAAATGAAGGAGACGAAGAATATTGTGATAAACTGTTAGTGGTTTACAAAAATATCTTTGAAGCTTTCAAACTGTATGTTAAATGTTTTCGTGAATTGGTAAGTCGCTGTTTGATTAGGTTTCATAGTCATGTAAGTATAATATAGTACATTTCAATACAAGTGTCTCATTGTGATCAAAGCGAGATTAACACTCCAATTAAATGTCAGCCATATGAAGCAGGCAGTAGAATGGCAAATGCTCACGCGTGTATCATAATGTTTTTCAAGATAATCGCAAGAAAGCGATTAATAAAATGATGTAACATAATATTTTATGACAAACGTATAACGGAGGAGAAAGGATTTATTTCGTGTACCATTTTCGAAGAAGAATTTAGTAGTATTCTTCAGAACCATTCGACCAAAGATACACCTAATTCTGCAGGTAAAGTACATTAATGAGGAATAGGTACACTATATTACCTTAATATATATTTTTTGTAGATATTATGGCGATCAATAGATTTATTTCTTCGTGCTTTATTTGTAGTGGAAGCGCACATACTTGATTTGCAAAACCCAATAATGTCTGAAAATGAAGTAAGATTTATATTTTTATACTTTATTTCTATGCATAGAAAGTTTTTCCATCTCAAAATATTAACGTTATGTGAAAAGAGGGTGAAAACTATTCCATTTTCCAATTAATTCATCTCTTGTTATCAATATTTGGATAAATGGCGTCACGGCATTACTAGATACAGTAAAATCTTTTCAGGTTGCTAGTTGGTGTTTGTTCACCATAGTATGTGTAATCATCACAAAAAATATGACACTGATCATAATGACTTGTTGGCAATGTGAGCATTTCTACCTGTCTGTTGAGGAAGCTTCAATAGCGTGTATACTGCGTGTTATGAATGCAAACTGTTCTAGTAAGAACGACTTTTTTGTTCATGAACTATTAGTGCATCCGAGAATAATATTTAATTTCTCTAAACATCATTCGCTTCTATCGTTACAGAGACTATCAAACACCTTAGCAAGCGCGTGCTACAAGTTAACCGGACCTTCAGTAAGATGACTGCATGGGGAATGTTTACTATAGACGCATCGCTACCGATACCTTTGATAGAACTAATGTCTAGTTATATTATTGTACTGCTTCAGTTTGCTTTTCTGTAAAATAACTTTTAAATAATGATAATTAAAAAAGCTTAAAAACATAATATTGTCATCGAATTTTATATGAAAATGATTATTGATATTTCGGTGCTTGATAAAATCACTTTGGGGGAGAAAGAGGGGGTTCCGACCCTTATAGGATCACTCGAGTCTGTCTATCCATCTGTCTGTCACAGCTAGTTTTCTCCGGATCTACTGGACCGATTTTGTTCAAATTTTGTACACACATGGACTTCGCAAATACGGTTACGTAAATAAATAAATAAGTCTTTTATTTCAAAACAACATACATTGTGTAGAAAATAAAATATAAACATAGCTAACAAATAATACAAACAAACAAACAATGCAAACACTCAATAAAATACAGTTAATTTATTAGTTCCAAATAATTGAATATTAAAAATAGAATGTCAAGATTATGCCTGCTGAAGTAAAAAAAGAAAAAAGAAATGTTATATACAACAAAAAATACCGAAATAAAAATAATAAGACTAAAAATTCACGTTCGTTATAATAAATTTAAAATCCATTAATTATATTATCCTAAATCATCTATAAATTCGTGGATACATTAATAGGCCTTCCTCAATAAATATGTGTTTAAATTATTTTTAAATAGGTTTGAGCTATTTATGCTTTTAAATTCTAAAGGTGACTGTGTCTAAAGGTAAATGTTGTAAAGACAAATTTATACCTTGTACTATGATGAACTACGTTCAGTTTTGGTTAGATTAAGTCTTTTCTATGAGTCCTATCTCTAGCTTGTTTTTGCTCATTTGTTTCAAAATTGTGCAAATTCTTAACAAATTTAGTTAGCAACACCAAAATATACAGACATGGCACACAAACAAATTTTTAAGTCTGATGAAATATTCCCTGCACGTTTCTTTTTGTTTCAAGCGGAGCATAGTCCTTCAAGCTCTTTTTTGAATTATAAATGCCTAGTGGACATTGTATTTCTGTCCGATAACTCAATATGCATTTAATCTAAGACTCCAATAGTGCAAAGTATATCATTCTATGTTGGAGCAAAGTTAGTTCTTCCCTCAGAGTTCTGATTGCATAGCATGCCGAGCTAACATACTTTCTCAAAGAAAAAATCTCAACCTTCCAGTTCAACAGCACGTCAATGTGAACACCGAGGAATTTGACATAGTCAACTACTTCCACTTTGTTACCACAAGACATAACCTCAATACCAGCGTTCTTCCGGACCGTCAATTTAAATAATAAATACTTTGTTTTATTTGCATTAAGTTGCAGGTAATTTGTTACGAACCAGCTTTTAGCAAACTATTAATTTTAGATTCTTAATTATTTAAAGTATCTGCAGATACAATTGCATTGGTGTCATCAGCAAAAATAATTAGACTTGTGTTTTTATAAAACGTTTTTTAATAAACTCATTGACATCATTCAGAAATAGGATTTATCCTAGGGATCTCTTCTGGTCCCAGAACAGATCCTTGAGGGACACCACGATACACTGTAACTATTTTTTTTGTTCTCCATCTACTACCGATTTAGTCTCTAAATACTGTCGCCTGTTATGTAAATAGGATTTGAATAACCTCTTGACGTTCTCCCGTATACCACAATATTCCAATTTGGCCAGCAGAATATCATGGTCTACCGTGTCGAAGGCTAAGACCTAGAAAGATACCAGCCACTTTATGTTTTTTATTTAAATTGCAGACTACCTCGTCGATTAATGCCTCAATAGCATCGGTGGTTCTTAAAGATTAAATAATAAATAAAGAGGTTTGAACTCTTTTCTATGGGAGCAGCTGGCCCCCATGTTTTGTTTTTTTTTTTTCAATCTATCTTAGATTATGAGATGGTCGAGGACACTTTACCGTATGAGGTAAAGTGTCCTCGACTCAATTATATTATTTTCATAATTTAAAACAAAAATAAATTTCTTGGTATGATACATGCTATAAGGTCTACAGCGAAAACGTGTAAACTTGAATCGAAATATGAATCATGTTAATGTAAGCGATATGATTTGAAATAGAGCCAACTACTTTTAATCTCTCCTTAAAGGGAGCAACAAACATCTCTGCAAGCATGTGCTATAAGTTAACCAGACCTTCAGTAAGATGACCGCGTGTGGTCTGTATACTATAATATAGTATAATAACCTATACCTTTGACGAGACTCATGACTACTTATGTACATTATTGTACTGCTTTAGTTTGCTTTTTTGTAAAAGTATTTCTAGACAAATAAAGTTAGAACAATAAAATTTAATGTCATCAATTTTTTTTAATTATGTTTTTCCTTAGTATAATAAATGTGCATTTCTTATATCAAGCTTTATAAAACAAGCACTTACTCATATGTTACTGCAAATATGTTAGTTTGGCTAGGGCAAATCTCACAGGCTGAATGACAACCATTTCCCCTTAATTTTTAAACTTGTAGTTTCACACTTTGATTCAGTTTTTATGGTTAAAGTTTCTTAAATAATAATATTCTGATTTAGAATTTAGCATAGGCTCCAGGCAAACAAACTTTTTATGGTCAACGGTGCTGACATACAATGGGCATAGAACCATTGTGTGTTTTATTCAAAGCTGCGGCGCACGATCTGACATACATAACAATATGGGTAGATAATACTTCAAGAAACATAATTGTTAGGAACATGGTGCCCTAAAATGCCTTGCTGTTGCCGAGATTTTTCGAGGAAAAGTCACCATGGGACAATCATGTATATCGTTAAACATAACTTATTGTGTGCTGATTTCTTATGATTATGCTGATTCGTTACTTTCAAATCATAAATAGTTCCCAATTTTAATCATTTATTGAAAGAAACTAAAAATAAGAACTCGTTAAAACCACTTTATTTTGAACTTCGCAAAATAATAGTGTTTAATTCACATCAATAGTTAAATCAAGCTGAGACGTATTAATAGAATACAATTTACTACACATAAGTGCGTGGTACGTCCATTTTTAGGGTTCCGAAAAAAAAACAGAACCCTTGCAGGATCACTCGGGTGTCTGTCTGTCTGTCCATCTGTCACAGCCAGTTTTCTCCGGATCAACTGGACCAATTCTGTAGAAATTTTGTACACATTTCCCATGTGTTCTGTGACCCAAACACGATCGTGTTACGTAAATTATTAAATTTTTAGTATGGAGTTTACTTTTGGGAGTCAAACTAGAAAATTGAAAAAAAAAATATTGAACAATACCTTTTGTCATATCAAATGAAAAAAAAAGGTTTTGAATTATTAAAGAAATTAGACGAAAATTTACCATTCCCTATCTTATCTCCGAACTACTGAGCCTAAATTTTTTAAAATATAAAGATAATCGATCTTTACCTATAGATTACAGGACAATCTATAAGAAGTCAATAGTATTAAAAAACATATTAAAAAAAATGAAATTCGTTCGGAACCCTTTGCACGCAAGTCCGACTCGCACTTGGCAAGTTTTTTAATGATTTTCATTATTCTCACATGGCGATTTTACCTTCAAATATCTCGGCAAAGTGACACATTAGGGCACTATGTCGCTTTTGTTTTGTTTAAGTGTTTTTGTAGTGTGCGACCAAAGATTCAGTTTCGGTTTCGGTTTCGGCCTGTTTCGGCCTAAAAATCATGTTTCGGTCAAAGCTTCGGTTTCAGTAAAAAAACAGCCGAACCTTTCGGCCGCGCCGAGAAAAACGACTTCAGATTTCGTCTTAGTTGCGTGTATGTAATCTAATAACTAATAATAATTTTAGGTGCCTACGTAATAAAATGATGGATGATTGAATAACTGACGTAGGACGTAATTATATTGCATATTTTTGTCAAATTTTAGAAGTCAAATTAGGTCAATTTGAGTAGGGATTTTGACGATTTTATACGCTTACGGTTAGTTTTAGTATTGATAATTTCGATAATACGATACTATGATACAATCAAGCTGGTTTCATGATGAATACGGGAGAAGACGTAGTAGTTGTATAATTGCACTTTTCTAAAAGAAGTATAGTCGGCAACAAACACTTTTTGATTAATTGATAATTTTACTTGAGTTCGTAGTATTCAATAAGTACTTACTATTATTGTTTTAAGTAAAAATACATACATACGTCATATCATATTTTGCTAATAAACTTGTTTTATTTTATACCATCTACAATTAACAGGTCGCTGCCTCAGTATTACAGTTAATGTTACATTTTCACTTTTTAGGGTAGTAAACTACCCTAATGGTATGGCTTACGCAAATATTTATGCGTAAGCCATCGAAATCGAAAAAAAAAAATAGATATTCTTACTCTGTTCCAAATGGGGAAAAAAAACTACAATTGGTCCCAATTTTGTCGGAATCTGGGTCTGAAATAACCATTCTTCTTTTATTGTATAAATATTTCTGAAAAAGTGTAATATTTTGATACATCGTATTATTTTTCCTCTAATCTTGACATAAACTTCATCACTTAGAATAATTTCAGATTTTTCTCAATACAAAAGTCGTGTCGGAGATATGGGGGAACTGTATTTATTTTTACATTTTTCGCCAAAAGTTGAAAACAAAGCGGCCTAAAAAAAGAAAAATGTTTGAGAATGTGCAAATAGTGCTGTCTCATAAAAATAAAACTATCACAGCTTAGAAGGCTTTATAAGTTAACGACTAACAATCGACAAAACTACAAAATGTACTTGGAGAAGGCAATTGTGACGTGCAACTACGGAACTCTACAAAGCGCGTAGCCCGACACCGACGTAACTGGTTTTTTTTTTGTTACACCGTATATAGATTTTATTTGTTAATTACAAAATTGTTTACGTACTCAAGTTCTTGTGTTGATTGATACAGACGGATTTAAAAAATATATTATTTTATTTTAATTTGAAAACACTAGATTAAATTCTCATTATTTTCTTTAAAATAGTTACTTCGAACATATGACCTTTAGAAAAAGTAGACATTTTGCGAAGTTGACGTTCTGCGAATTTGACATTTTGAGAAGTTTCATTATGCGAAGTTGTCATTCTACGGATTTCACATTCTGCGAAATTGGCGTTAACTGTTAACTTAAACTATGTTAGATTCGTTCGGAGACCTTTGCATGCGAGTGCCATTCGTACTTGGCCAGTTTTATATAGTACATTTTATTAAATTAAAAGCTTATTTTCTAAACCCACCTTATTTGACACAGTGATTAATGTTCATGATTGAGGATGATTAATAAGAACAAATATATTTTTTTACTCTTGTCGACATAAAGAAAACTAGTTTATAAGTCATCTAACAGCCATAGCGTACCTACTTACTATAACATCCATCAACATCATGTGGGACACCTCAACAAGGCCAGTTAAACTGTTGCTAAATAATAGACTGGATCAAGACATTCAAAATATAGTGCAACCTTTCAACATTATGCTTTCTTTATCCTTCTCTGCAAAATATAAAATAAGAGATAGCTATATCACTTTGTGTGACAAAAAGTATAATATATTACTGTTTTTCACTATTTTATTATTCAATGTACTTTGTATTTGTCGCATTATAAACAAACAAATTGGCTATTTTGAAACGAATGCCATCACCGCATTTTCCGTTAATTCTTGTTTTTTTTTCACTTGTCATTGCATCAGCCATATTCTGCTGACTATTTGTAACATCGTTCATAGCCGCTGCAACATTTTTCTTATTTTGAGGATCCAAGAAATTCATAGGAGCATCGACATTAGCAAGAGTATCAGAAACTATATTATTCTGAATTGGATATCACTTTCAGTTGTAGTCTGTATTACAATGTTTGTGACAACAGTGTTTTACTCATTCGTCGAATTGAATGTTGTCGATTTAATTTTCATAATAATAAACTTGACATATGATTTGAATTTAGTTTATAATATACGTCTTATGTCATTGTTAACAACGTATCTTAACGAATGGGTAAACCAACTACTTAACCAACAAAATGAAGGAGACGAAGAGTATTGTGATAAACTGTTAGTGGTTTACAAAAATATCTTTGAAGCTTTCAAACTGTATGTAAAATGTTTTCGTGAATTGGTAAGTCACTGTTTGATTTGGTTTCATATAGAGCTTTGCTTTAAAAAGTGTCATAGTCATGTAAATATTATGTAGTACATCATTCATCATCATTCACTTGTGTTTCAACACAAGTGAATGATGTCTCATTGTGGTCAAAGCGAGATTGACACTATAATTAAATGTTAGCCTTATGAAGCAGTGAGTAGAATGGCAAATGCTCACGCGTCTGTAATAATGTTTTTCAAGATAATTGCAAGAAAGCGATTAATAAAATAACGTAACATAATATTTTATGACAAACTTATAAGAGAGGATTAAAGGATTTTTTGTAGACCATTTTCGAAGAAGAATTTACAAGTATTCTACAGAACTCTTCGACCAAAAACACACCCGCAGAATTGTGAAGTACATTAACGAGGAATAAGTACACTGTATTAACTTAATATTTGTTTTTGTAGATATTATGGCGATCAATAGATTTATTTCTTCGTGCTTTATTTGCAGTAGAAGCGCACGTACTCGATTTACAAAACCCAACAATGTCTGAAAATGAAGTAAGATTACTACTTTTTTACTTTATTTCTATACATAGAAAGTTGTTCCATCTCATAATTTTAACGGTATTGGAAAAGAGGGTGATAACGCTTCCGTTTTCCAATTAATTCATGTCTTGTTTCAATATTTGGATAGATGGCGTCGCGGTTCTTTTTGTTGCCATGTTGATTTGCTCCGTTGGTTTTTCTTGTGGCGGCATTGATGCCGCTACAAATATGTCGCCAATTACGCAGAATTTACTACTGCCGCTGCAGTGACTCTCATAAAATCAAAAAGGTCACATTAAATTAATATCACAATAACATCGACTAAAATAATGTCAATTCAATAATAACTGATCATTTAAATCCATATTTTAAGTTAATCTTAATAAGACTCTTCAATTGTTTATAGCTACTGGCATATAAATAGAGAAAAGAGAAAAGATTTTCAATTGTTTTATTTTTAACACGCTTTTATTAGCTTCACTTGTAACTATGTATGTAAGAAAATCTTGGAATCTTAATTTGACCCACTTCCCGGTCTTCGATTAGGATGAAATTTTGTACACGTTCTGAGTTCTAATGACAAAACATGACTAGCTAAGAAACATCATTAAAAATCCAATATGGCGGCCTCCCCAAGATGGCAGACTGGCTGTTTGAAATCCACCCCCATGATATGGGTATCAAATGAAAGGGTTTGCTGTCAAGAATACGAAAAAATAGTCACGTGACTTTAATCCAACATGGCGGACATCCACGAAGGCGGATTGGCTATTTGAAATGCAGCCCTATGATTTAGGTATAAAATGAAAGGGTTTGCTGAAAAAAATGCGAAATGACATTTTCTTACCAAATTATCATGTCATGGGTATCAATCAATAAGGTTCGACGAGAGGAATACGAAGATTGGAATTTGAATCTACGAGATCCCACCTAAGCCAAGGTAGGATACGGGCCGAGGGCTGAATGGTATGAGGGTGGTAAAAAATATCATGTCTCTAGCGTCACCTTAGGGCACCGGGCGCAACCCTATTGTAATTAGCCTTGCCCCCCTACATGGACCTCTGGGGAGGTCGACCGTCTATTTGTCCACTACTCGTGGGAACAACATGAAGAAAAATAAAACAAAATAAAATATTAAAAACAGCAACGCAGAGAAAACGACGATTGGATAAAGAAAAAAGAAAGCGCGAACAGAAAAAAGCTAAATTGAGTGAAACAGACAAAGAAAATAAAAAAAATTACAATCAAATTTATATATGCGGCAATACAGGGAAAACGAAACTTCTGAAAAACGGATAAGTTGATTACACAATTTACGAGAGCATAATTCACAGACGAGAGCTTCACATAGCGCAGAAAAGGAATGCTAGGTTGCAGTGCTTAAGGGAATATGATTCTCAAGTAAGAGCCTCGGAGACGGAAGAGGAAAGGTCTGCTAGACTGCAATACTTACGAGAGTATGAATCGCAAGTAAGAGCTACAGAAACTGAGGAGAAAAGAGCTGCCTGTTTACAGTACCCACGAGAGCATAATAGCGAAAACAGAGTACTACAAAAAGCTTCCGTCACTGCTTTTCAAAATGAAATTTATACATTTTGTGATAAAGTATGTGACAAATGTATGAAACAATGCTATAAACATCAAATATGCGAATGAACTTTGGATTCAGAAAAAGTGCCGTATTTACCAGACGAATTGAAGCGAAAACCAACATTGATTTTGTGTACTCGTTGCAAGACACGTGAATTCCAGAAAACTTGTACCTCCATCTAAATCGTATTGGAACAATCTTAACCCGGGTATTATACCAAACGTCATCGCAAGTCTGTCTTAAGCTGAGCAACGAGTACTTTCTCGAATAAGACCCTTAGTCAAAGTTATTAAATTGAGTGGATCGTTTGGTCAATATGCCTTCCGTGGTCAAGCTGTTCTGTTTGCCCAAGATTTGTTCGAGGTGACAGAAAAACCGTCTAACATGTTGCTGAGATCATCTGATAATGCAGGCATTATTGTCATAACCAAACATTTAGAGAATCTTAATGACACTAGAGAATTTTCAATCTCTAGAGAAAAAGTCAACGAGGCTTTATTATGGCTGATCACAAATAACCCTCTTTATAAAGATGTTACTATAGACAACAATGTCCAATTCAATGACAATTACATAGTAAGATTAAATGAGGAACGTCTTCGTAACGATATGGAGACAACTGACGAACCTCAGCCTGAAGAAAACTTTGCAACTATAAGCGATTCATCAGGAATCGTACGTGCTTCGTGGCATCAAGCCAATAATGCAATATTTACATCAAGGTTTGCAGGAGTACAATGTTGTGCAATGGTGTTAGCAAATATAGTTAGAGCTACACTTCATTCACCATCAAATTGGACAGCAAATACGCTTAACGTAAATATGATAGAAGGTGATAATATATACAAAACAATTCGATCGCTGTCTGAAACGGACCCGACGGCATATCCTGTTACGATGGATACTTGCTTGTACGAAATTTCGATGTTATCAAAAATAATGTATCCATGCTTGATCATAATCTTCGTTTAGAATATGATTTAGAGTCAGCTCTTTTCGGGAGTTTGAATGATCGAGCTAATCAATCAAATATTGGATTAACGCTTAGACAAGCTCTTGAAGAACTTTTTGCGAATCATAAAGCAGGTGTTTTGTTTACAAAGGGAAAAGCTCTTGGGGTGATGTGCTACGACGGAAAATATTACTTTACTGATTCTCATTCATGTGGAGCAAAAGGTTCAAAAGCTAAGGACGGAGGCATAGCCTGTTTGATTCAATGTGAAACTATGGATGAATTTGTGCGAATATGCAAACGTACAACGGGATCAAGAAATACGCAATTTACTGTAGATTATATGGACGTTTATCCGTCTTCGACTGCTGACAGCAATACTTTGGAGACTGAAGTACAGTCGCTGCGTAACACTAATTCAGTAACAAGTGGTAAAGAAACCTCCATAGAATCGGAGACACGGCCACTGCAAATTAATCAAAATATCATACCTGAACCTGAATGACCACTGATATCTGCCTCTTTCTCAGTATCTGATTTCCAAAATATACCTTTGCAGACATCTGTAATGGCTACTATTGATTTCGTGCAACCCAATGTTGAGGATGAATTAGAAGTGTCAAGTAACCGTAATGAAATAGTACGCAAAACAACTGATAACATAGTAAATAAAGCTCATAAAATGAAAGCAGAAGAATTCGCATTCTTTCATTACTTTCTTGTAGTTTTCTTTCAGGTGGTGTGATCTTCTAAATTTTCTTTCCAATTGTAGCAGTCTGTTTTTGGCTATTTCTTTTGTGTTTCCTTCTAGACATTTTGGCTGTGGTGGTTTCAAAGGTAATTTTACCATGTATCTTCCCTCTTCTGTCCGTGTGTATGTTTCTTCATAAATAGTTTCACATAGTTTTTCTTCCTTTGTTAGGTTTCTTTTGTTTTCTGAGTCTATTTCCCTCAGAGATTTAAGCATGACATCCGTATCTATTTGGTGATGAAGAACAAGAGCAGAATCGTCTTGTGACCTTGTATTTATTTCACCGAAGAGAATCCATCCAAGGTATGTTTTCTGTGCACATGGTGTACCCGGTGGACCCTTGAAAAGTTTTTCTTGTACGATTTGAGAGTATTGTTTGACACCTAGAAGTAAGTCTATAGGGCCTGGTGTGTCGTAGTTCGAATCAGCCAGGTTGAGTCCTTCTAGATATGGCCAGTTATCAGCAGTAATTGTTTGAGGAGGGAGTTTAGTGGTAAGTTGTTTAGACATGACGAATGCTTCGACATCTATCTTGAAGTTTGTGTTCCAGCGGGAACCGATTTGCAGCTGTACCACGTGGTTTACATTTGTCTTCGTTGAACCCACTCCAATGATACTTTCTCTCGTTGATCGTTTGGTCAGATTGAGCATTTGAGTCGCTTTCTCACTTATAAGTGCTATCTGCGAACCTTGGTCCACTAATGCGCGTAGTACAACTGTGTTATTTTGCTCGTTTCTCACTGTCACTGTTGCCGTAGCTAATAGTGCTATGCCTTGTCTAGTACTGTGGTGTGAGGCGACCGTTGTATTGACAGTAACTTCCTTTTGTTCTTCTACATTGTTTTGAGCAGTATTCGGTTGCGTGGAGATCTCTTGTACCAAAGTCTCAGGTTCTTTGTTGAGATATAGAAGACTATGGTGACGCCTTTTGCATATACGACAGGACACTTGCAGTCTACATTTGCTAGCTGAATGTCCTGATGCTAAACAATTGTAGCATAGATTATTCGTTTTTACATAATTAACTCGTTCAATAGGTTGCAGTTTTGTGAATTCTTTATAGTGGCATAATGTGTGGTTTTCATTGCATAGAACACATTTTTTTCCTGACGGTGGCGATGACGTACTAGAAACATGAACAGCACGCTTTTTTGTTGCTTTATTTTGGGTTCCTGGTGTGACAAGCTCCAGTGTTTGGTATGTAGACTGAAGAAACTTTTTCAGATCGCTCCATTTGGGTAAGTCGTCGTCATCTTTTTAATTAAATAAACAATTATTATTATTACTATATTATTATTATTATCTTCCTTGTATGAGTATTGTTCCCAATCCTTGTGTGACTCAGGGTCCAATTTCTGAACTACCAGAAAAATAATTATAGGATCCCATGAATCTAAGCAAATATTTAAATTTTGAAGGTTATTTAAACAATCTGTCGTGGTGTCCAATAAACCTTTAATTAGATTAGGTGACTGAGAACTCATTTTCTTTTGATAGACTAACTGTTTTAACACGGAGTTCACAATTTAACGTTTGTTTCCATATCTAGTTTTTAAAATGTCCCAAGCTTGTTCATAATTTTTATGTGTTACCTGGATATGTTTTAATAAAGCATCTGCTTCTCCAGTAACACTACACTTCAAATAATGTAACTTTTGTACGTCACTAATAGTTGTGTTCGTATGCACTAAAGATGTAAACAAATCTTGAAACGTAGGCCACTCTTCATATTTTCCACTAAAAGATGGTAACTGTGTTCTAGGTAACCTCATGAGCATATTTTGTTGATCAGGATTCGTCGCAAAACTAGAATTATCTTGCGATGACGTCGTAGGCACTATTGTGTTTTTTTCATTCAACATGTCACGTAAATCAGCCAACAAAATAAGATACAAGTCTTCATAAACATAAAACTCCTCGTTAACAAAATATGGTAATAGTGCCTTTTGTTCCTGCGGCGTTATTTTTACTAATGACTGATGAGCATCTTTGAAAGTAAACCAATAATCTTCTATCGCCTTTATACGGGTTTCAATATAGCCTTTAGTTAATCGTGATTTCGGGCATTTCTTGAGTTTTTTGCAGTAATGAAGCAGTATCTTCCAATATATTTAATAGTTCCTTTGGTTCTTTTGTAGTAGTCATCGTAACAAATCCTTATCACTTAGGAATGCGGTGCCCTATTGTTCTTGTGAGCCGATCGTTCAACACGTGCACTCAGGTAACTGGTTTACGATCCGGCGAGATATCGACCATATGATGGTGTTGTTAAGGTTTACTTTAGTGTGTACGGGAAACTTGTTAGAAAATCACAAATGCGTCTGTCTTCAATGATGTTTATTAGCGACTAACTTAATGATTCTCACGCAACTACTTAAATAAATAAATGAAGTTAACGACGCAACAGATCACATTGACAGACAATACTAAAATGGCTGTGAGAAATATCCCTGCAACTGTAAGAGTACCATATTTCGTAGCTTCAACAGATCCCGATAATTTCTATTAGTTTGTTGCTTCAATATATGCCGTATCGTCTGGAGACTGAGTTGTTAGAAGGGTTTGATGACACTAGATCGGCTTTTTTAGCTCGGGAAGAACAGCTGAAAGCAATAAGCAATCACATGGAACAGCACAGAGAGCGCGATTGGCAACTTGAAATAGCTTTCAATCAAGTCCACGCGTTTGAAATTCTTGAAGATCACGCTCCTACAAACATAGACTGTAACGATGATGTAGAAATACCGGAACAAGCCATACCAAATGAACAGTTTCAGTCAGCACGTCAGGCTATGAATATGATCCAAAGGCAATGATTTAATTACATCACGACCAGCATACAAGCTCAACAAAATGGAGATCATAGACGAGAACGTCTCTTTGTAACCGGTGGTGTTGGTACCGGTAAGACCTTCCTGTTTAACGTGCTAAAAAATCAAGCAAACAGATGTTACGGAAAACAAGTAGTGAAAGTCGGTGCTCTCACTGGAGTTGCAGCACTCCTAGTAGGGTCCACTCTACATAGGTACGTTGCTAAAGTTGCCAGTTCAGAAAGACGACATCATAGTTAATATGCCCCTCCTCACAGGGAATTACCTGAGAATCATGCGGCAGCAATGGCAACATGTTGAATTTCTGTTTGTCGACGAAATTTCCATGGTGCCCTATGAAATGATGTGTATGATCGATGGCCGTTTTCGTCAATTAAAGAACTGCAACGAATGTTTCGGTGGCATTAACGTTATACTGTTTGGTGATCTAATGCAACTGCCTCCAGTGAGAGGTAGACAAGTGTTTCAACAACCAGAACACATGAGGCCGGCCACTCATTTATGGCGAATATTCACATTAGTAGAACTTACACAAAACATGCGACAACAGGGAGACACTACATTTGCTGAAATTTTAAACGATTTAAGAGTAGGAGATATAAAAAGCGAACACCTTGCAATTCTTCTTAGTAAGATATCGACGAATACTTCTGGTGAGTTTGCGTTAGATAAAGCGCTACGAATGTATCCTACGAACGATCAAGTAGACAAGTATAACGATAAGGTACTTAAGTATTTTGAATTGAAAGGTACGCGAATATATGATAACAAAGCAAAAGATCAAATTATTGATGCTACTCGTAACCTAGGAAATAATAGTTTGGAGTCGATTATACCTAAGGACATTAATAAAACTGGTGGACTTCCAAGCAACCTCAAAATTTTTGAAGGTGCTAAAATTATGCTGCGATTGAATATTGATGTAGAGAAAGGCCTTGTAAATGGAAACATTGGTTTCATCTCTGAAATCATCTGGCCTCATTTCCGCCGTGACCAAATCTATGAAACAGACATTCCATCAATTCGAGTAAACTTTGGCAAGGACGGTGAACATGTAATAAGGCCCATAGCAAAACAATTCCCGCAAAGTTTAGCTATGGCACCGTTGAAAAACGCATGTTACCTGTGATTCTGAGTTGGGCGTCGACAGTACACAAAATGCAAGGTTGTACGGTGGATTGTGCTGTAGTATATTTGGAACTCCGTAGTTTTGCATCCGGGCTAGCTTACGAGGAGCGTTTATGTAATCTTTACTCTTTTTGGACAAAATGCTCCACGCTTTCTTTCATAGCAAATCATAGTAAATATTCAATAAAGATGATTACCTACTTATAACCATTTTGCATAGGAAATTATTTATCGTTCATCACAAACTGAAATCATGTTTACCTGCGATCTAATGAAGATTTGGCAAAGGGAAAACTCTTGAGTCATCAAACTAAATGTCTGAATTATTTTGTAATGTTTAGTGCGTGCTAAAAGAGTGTCTTTTAGTTTTTTTCTATTTAGCTACCCACCGGCAGATTAAAAATTCAACTCTTCCGTTAGATTCTTTCCGGCATAATCTACACTAATATTATAAAGAGGAAAGATTTGTTTGTTTGTTTGAATTGAATAGTCTCCGAAACTACTGGACCGATTTGAAAAATTCTTTTAGCATTGGATAGCTACATTATCAGGGAGTAACATAGGCTATATATTATCCCCGTACTCCCACGGGAACGGGAACTACGCGAGTGAAACCGCGTGACGTCCACTAGTTTATTATATAGTGGTCTCCAAGCCGCCCGAAATACATTCTTGGTTTAACTTTATTTATTAGGAGTTTTAGTTTACATCCAAACGAGGAAACAAAACATTATATTTTTATTACATTTGGTTAGTAGAGACGCCTAAGTTATGTGATTTTAATTCAAGTCTCTTATGTTTGGTTTAATTAATAACTATTAATCATTTATCCAAGCAGATACAAGTTGCGGACCCAAGATAATTTATAGTATTACTAGATACAGTCAAATCTTTTCAGGTTGCTAGTTGGTGTTTGTTCACCATAGTATGTGTAATCATCACAAAGAATATGACACTAGTCATAATGACTTGTTGGCAATGTGAGCATTTCTATATGTCTGTGGAGGAAGCCTCGATAGCGTGTATACTGCGTGTTATGGATACAAACTGTTCAAGTAAGAACGACTTTTTTCTTCATGAACTATTAATGCATCCGAGAATAATATTTAATTTTTCTAAACATCAATCCCTTCTATTGTTACAGAGAGTATCAAACACCTTAGCAAGCGCGTGCTACAAGTTAACCGGACCTTCAGTAAGATGACTGCATGGGGAATGTTTACTATAGACGCCTCTCTACCCATACCTTTGATAGAACTAATGTCTAGTTATATTATTGTACTGCTTCAATTTGCTTTTCTGTAAAATAACTTTAAATTAATGAAAATTAAAAAGCTTTAAAAACAATAGTGTCATCGAATTTCATTTGAAAATGGTTATATTTCGGTGCTTGATAAAATCAATATTTTTAGGTAGAAACGGAACCCTTATAGGATCACTCGGGTGTTTGTCCGTCTGCCTTCTGTCACAACTACTTTTTCTCCGGATCTACTGGACCGATTTTGTTCAAATTTGGCACACATATGGACTTTTGTGATGTAAACTTGGAAGCGTTACGTAATTAAATAAATATGACATTATAAGTTAAAACAACAGACATTGTGTAGAAAATAAAAAATACATCGCTAACAAATAATACAAATAAACAATACAAAAACTGAAGTACAGTTACTTTATTAATGAAAACCAAATAATTGAATAATAAAAATAAAAATGAAATGTCAAGACTATACCTACTTGAATAAAAAATGAAAAAAAAAATGTCATTAATAATGAAAATTAACCAAAATATTAAGAATAATAATCGTTCATTATAATAAATTCAAAATACACTACTTATATTATCGTATATCATCTATAAATTCGTGGATACTTTGATAGGCCTTCCTGAATAAATATGTCTTTAATTTATTTTTAAATAAGTTTGAGCTATTTGTGCTTTTAAATTTTAAAGGTAACTTGTTGTAAAGAAAGACAGATTTATACCTTGTACTATGATGAACTACGTTTAGTTTTGGTTAGATTAAGTTTGGTAAGTCTTTCCTATGAGTCCTATCTCTAGCTTGTTTTTAACCACCGACCAAAAAAGAGGGGCCGCTATGTGTGTCTGTGTGTCTGTCTGTGGCACCGTAGCTCTTAAACAGGTGAACCGATTTGGATGCGGTTTTTTATTTGAAAGCAGGTTTTCTAGCGATCGTTCTTAGACAAGTTTTATCAGAATCGGTTGAGCCGTTTGAAAATCATCAGCTCTTTTCTAGTTGATGAAGGCATTTAATCAGCTTTTACGGGTCTTATCGATGCGAAATATGGTATTCTGTAACTTCAATAACATTGTAAAAACATGTTTATTAACCTGATGCTGTAGCATAACCTGAAGTCTGCAGAATACCCAACTCCTCACTAAGTTACAGCAGAAGTATCGTGTTTGAACTCACTAGAATGATTTCAATGAACAGATTATATTTAGATCAGTTACCTTAACCTGATGCCTGATGCATGTCCTGAAATCTACAGGATACCCAACTCCTCACTTACTTACAGCAGACCTTCCGTTTTCGTATTCATTTAAATGGTCGCAATGGATAGGTTTAAATAGATTGTGATCAGGGTCTGATGATGAAACAGACAATAGAAATGAGTGAATACATTGGTGAGAGATGCTAAGCTACTTTCCAAGGTTGTAAGATGTAGAGCCGTTTAGATGAGTGTAGATTATATGTGAATGGACGGAGAAGGAGAGGAAAACCAAAAAAAAGATGGATGGATTGTGTGAGCAGCAATATAAAAGAAAAGGCAGTGATAGCGTGACGGCTGATAGGACAGAATGGAAGTAAAAAACGTGTTCAACCGACCCCAAGTAACATGGGATAAGGGCAGGAAGATGATGAGATGTGCAAATTCTTAACAAGTTTAGTTAGCTACACCAGAATATAGAGACATGGCACACTTAAAATTTTAAGTCTGATGAAATGGTCCCTGCACGATTCTTTTTGGTTTAAGCGGAGCATAGTCCTTAAAGCTCTTTTTTGAATTATAAATGCCGGAGTGGACATTGTATTCTTGCCCCATAACTCAATATGCATCTAATCTAAGACTCCATTAGAGCAAAGTATACCATTCTGTGTTGGAGCAAAATTAGTTCTTTCCTCAGAGTTCTGATTGCAAAGCATGCCGAGCTAATAGAATTTGTCAAAGAAAAAATCTCACCCTTCCAGTTTAACAGCCCGTCAATGTGAACACCGAGGAATTTGACATGGCCAACTATTTCCACTTTGTTACTAAAGTGTCGTGGTAAATGAAAGACATATGCACTCGTTAACGTCTTGATTTATTGTGCCCTCATATAGACTGCGCGTACACCATCTTAACATAATGCTTACTTAGCTAATCCTGAATAAGGTGTGGTTACACACAAACATAATAATACTAACGATACTTGCTTGCTTACACACACTACACCTCCGGGGGTATAAGAAAAATAAAATTATAAGAGCTCTTAATTTTTTTTTTACATTATGATTACAACTATTAAAAATAAAATACAAATTTATCTTATTTACTATGGAACAATTTAGTTCTCTCCTTATGAATCAATTCGATTTTATTTTGTTTTAGAATTTTGACGTTAGGACCCATATCCTCTAACACAATATACGGGCCTTCAAAAATATTTTCCAATTTCTTTGTTTGTTCTCTTTTGACTAAAACTAAATCGTTTTTATTATAAGTAACTGGATTACATTTCCTATCATAAGCTAACTTTCTATTTTCTTTACTTATTTCTAAATTATGTTTAGCTTCTTTTAGCGCTACTTGTAGCCTATATCTTAAATCTAAAGAGTAGTCATTGGGGTTATATAATGGTTCTATTCTATCACAATTCTTAATATTATTAGGAATATTACATGTCGTGCCGAAAATTAGTTCGAATGGCTAGGGCTAGGGTACTTCGTCTCTGAGTGGACGGTATTATTATAACTGAAGCACCAAAATGGTATCCAGTGTGACCAGTCATAGCCATTATCACCTGAATAAGTCCTTAGAAAAGCGCCTAAATGCTTATGAGCATTTTCGAGAGAGCCGATCGATTGATGGTGATATGCTGTGGACGTTAATTTTTTTATTTTTAATAATTTACAAACTTCAACCATAGCACTTGAAATAAACTCTGAACCTCTATCAGTAGCTATAACTTTAGGAATACCGAAACGTAAAATAAAATTTTCTATAAATGATCTTGCCACAGTTAGGGCTTTTTTTTACATCGGATATGCTTCAATAAATTTAGTTAGCTCAAATCGTTAAAAGGTAACAATTTCCATCCTCGTCTCTATCTAAAGGACCTACCAAATCTAAAAATATTTTTTGTAAACCTGACGACGCAGTTGTTGTAATCGTCATCGGCTGTTTTGTGTACCTACTATATTTAGTCTTTTGACATGTGGAACACTTTTTTACAAAATCAAGAACATCCTGATCGATACCTGACCAGAAGTATCGTCTCTTGATGTTGTTAGTCATTCTGCGGACTCCGTCATGTCCACTAGTAGGTAGTAAATTAAAGTCATTTAATATGCATTGTTTTTCACTATCGTTATCTATTCTTTGTATTCTTCTTAGTATGCATACTTTCGGACCGGTCCAATGTTTTAATGTTTGTATTTTGCTACGCAAACCTTTTATAAACTCTTCATTGTCATTATTTTTAACTATGCATACTTCTTTTACTTTTATTTTATAGGTAAACTTCTCTAACTTAGTCACAAATTCGGCTCGGGAGAAATGTGCCGTAAAGATGAGGTTTACACATAACAACATTTTACTAGGGATGTAAGCGAGACACTCGTCTTCAGCACTTATCAAATTATCTTTTCTATATTTATCCACTTTTTCTTTCTCTAGCAAAATCATCTCCACGACATCACTCGGTTTCCTCAGTAACTCCACGACTCTAGGCTGACCAGACCCTTCGTCGGCGGTTTTACTAATTGGCGGTGATTCATTCTTACTCTTCTCATCCATTATCCTCTTCTGTGCTCTAGTCATGACATTAACGGAAAATTTCTCATTCATACTTTTTAATTCACTGGAAGTCACATTTACTCTAGATAATGCATCCGCGACAACATTATCCTTCCCTTGCACATACACTATTTTAAAGTCATACTCCTCTAATACTAAACGAAACTTCAACAGCCTGCTACAGGGATCTTTCATGCTAAACAAATAAATGAGTGGTTTATGATCTGTCATTATAGTGAAATGCCTACCGAATATATACGGCCTAAAGTACTTTACTGCCTAGACTATAGCAGTAAGTTCTTTTTGTATGGTAGGGTAATTTAATTCTGCCTTATTTAATGGTCTACTAGTGTATGCTACGGGTCTTAGGTCATTGTTACACATAACTGCACCGATCGCTACACCTGATGCGTCAGTCTGTATAATGAATTAACTAGCTTCTGAGAAATCTGGGTACTGAAGTATGGCTGGGCTAATTAATTTTTGTTTTAAGGTCTCGAAAGAGTGTTGACATTCGGCTGTCCAATTGAAAACTATATTCTTTCTGCACAAGCGATTTAAAGGCAATGTTGTCTTTACAAATTTACGATAATAATTGCAGAAAGTTACAAATCGTTTCACTTCATCTGCATTTTTGGGTACCGGGTAATTTTTATAAAACTATTGTTTTCTCAGGATCTGGTAATACTCCATCAGCAGAAACTAAATGTCCAAGATATAATATTTCCTTTTTTATAAATTGGCATTTTTCCGGATTTAATTTTAAATTTACTTTTCTTAACCTTTCGAGTACATCTATCAAATTTTTATTATTTAGATTTCACCCAAAAATAATCAAATCGTCGAGTATGATACGTCAGACCAGACATAGCTCAAGACATTACTTTGCTGAAATTACTACAGGAAGTTCTTAGTCCCATAGGAAGACGCTTTAATTGATACTGACCCGAGCTAGTAGAGAAAGCAGTATATTTACGACTTTCTGGGCATAAACTAACTTGATAATATCCTTGATTTAAATCTAAATGGGTGAAACACATTGAGCCTGAAAGTGAGTCTAAGATGTCGGTAATGTTTGGTAGCGGGAACTTATCATCGACTATTACATCATTGAGTTTTCTGTAGTCCACTACCAAACGCCACTTCTTACAGCCTTCAGACTTTTTGGGAACAAGTAGTACAGGATTATTCCACTCGCTGGAGGACTCTTTTATTATGTCGCCCTTCAACATTTGTTTAATTTGTCTATCAATCTCTGGCTTCAATGATTGAGATAATCTATAAGGTTTAACATATATAGGACTAACGTTAGGTTTTAGAGTTATGGATTGTTCGTAAACGTTAGTGGTGGCTAGCTTTTCTCTTGGTAGGAAAAACACATCTGAATATTTAGTACAGATTGTTTCGAGAGAACTCTTTTCATCTGAATTAAGATGATTTAATTTCAACAACGTTAGCTGAGTTTCGGCCCTATTAGCATTGGCCTTAGTCTTATCAAAAGAAAAAGTATTATACTCGCTATAAAAAATTTACTTCCAGTTTACAGTTTTCTAATCTTACTTCTTGATCTCTAATATTAAGTATTCTGATCGGTATCCTATGGTTTTTAGGCCTAAAAATAGTTCCTGCTAAAAAAAATATCTTTATCTATCGCTCTCGAGCAAACTACACAATCATCTTCTGCTTCAATATCTAATTCTACAAAATGGGTCGAATCACTTCGGGCCGGTAATACAAGACAATTATTATTAGTAAACGTTAAATCAGGTCTAGGCGAGATAGGTAAATAAAGCAGTTTTCCCGCATGATTAATTAATTTTCCCGTTACCAGCAGCCGTTTGCGCGATGATGGTCTCTTCTCTCGTTTGAGTAGATTGACATATGATTTGTAATATGAAACTACTTATTTTGGAATAATGTCCGATTTTCTGATCAAACTTTTTTTTAAATGATTGTACAAATTTTCGCTCGCAGTGTGACCTCGAATGCCAGGGTCGCCATGAAGTGTCGTGGTAAATCAAAGACATATGCACTCGGTGACGTCTTGATTTATTGTGTCCTCACATGGACAGAGCGTACACCATCTTAACATAATGCTTACTTAGCTATTCCTGAATAAGGTGTGGTTACACACATACATAATAATACTAACGATACTTGCTTGCTTACACACACTACACTCTCTTCGGGGAGAACCGACCTTAACAATTAGGTTAATTTAGAAAAAAACAAAAATTTCATCAGCCCAGCATAACTTAGGAACAGTCACACCTTTATTGTTTAAAACACTCATCTGAAGAATCCTAGCTAATGAGACAAAACTTTTCCGATAAGTGTAAATTATGACTTACAACGACTTATAAATATTTACTGATGTGGAGTTCCCCAAATAACCTCTGCAATAAACCATTTTATAGCAATTCTCACAAAAAATCACACGTTGGTGGTTGATGAATTTCCGTGATATATGAAGTTACCGTCATCATTTCACCACACTCACGTAGAAAAAAAATACTGAAATTGTTTGTAATATATTTTGTGGCTAGTAAAACTTTTAAATAAATACACAAAAATAACTACTTTAAACAGTTATCTTAAAGAAAAGCAAATTGCAGCAGTACAATAACGTATTTAGCCATAAGCCCAATCAGAGGCATGGGTAGAGAGGCGTCTATAGTAAACAGACCACACGTAGTCATCTTACTGAAGGTTCGGTTAACCTGTAGCACGCGCTTGCAGCGATGTTTGTGGCTCTCTGAAAGAATTTAGAAAGTAATAGTATTAACAAACGTACCAAATATATTTTTACTAGCTGACCCACGCAATTTCGTCTGCGTCACATTTTTCGTTTATGCTCCGCTCCTATTGGCCGTAGCGTGAAATTATATAGCCCACAGAGACTTCCTCGATAAATTGTCTATCCAACAGTAAAATCATTTTTCAATTTGAACCAGAAGTTCCTGAGATTAGCGCATTCAACCAAACAATGAAACTCTTCAGCTTTGTAATATTAAGTATAAATGTTTTGATCGAGGAAACATCGCTATTGCGGATACCGATCAGGAAGCGCAAAATTACTAGGTTTTATTTTTTCTGTCTAACTTTAGATTTACAGAGGGAAAGCAAATTAACATGAACGACTCTGATAATAACGTTAAAATTACACCTTTCTGAAAATCTGAAAGTGGGCCCCTGAACACAAGGCTCCGATCTGCAACTTTTCACATAATGTTCAAAGGATCCTCTCAGCATGCCACATCTTTTCAACTATCAATTTTTGCCTTGATGTGGTTGCTCAAAAACATGTGCTTGCTCTATCAAATTCAAAGTTACCTGGATAGTTGTTTATTCATGACAAGCTGTATACAATCTGACTCAGCTTCCTCCATACACATATGGAATGACGAAGGCCACGAACAAAGTGTTTGCGTAAATCTGAAAGGGTTTATAAGTTTTTATTAAATTTGCCGTGTGTATGAACGGTTCATATAGAAGTTAATTACCTTCAATCTGATCACAGTGGTCAACTGGTAACATTTCAGTATAAAGCAGCCTTGCAAAAAGTTCAAATACAATTCAGGCCAATAACAACTGGCAAACTAGCAAAATTTAATGGGACCTTACAAAATAAGTTAAATGCTCTAGGCCACAATATTGAGGATGCGAATAAATTTTATGATGGTTTCTTTTCAGTGATACTAAAAGAATTCAATGCAACTTTTGAAAAGAAGTCCAAAGATACTTTCCCTAAGTTTATATTTAGTGATTGGGCGACTAAAGGCATTAGGATAAGTAGGGAAAGACTATATGATCTATACGGCCTTAAGTCTTTCATTAACACTGAATCCTTTAATAAGTATGTAAACAAATATTCTAAGGTTTTCAGAAATACTTGTAAAGTAGCTAAAGCCCTGTTCATAAGCAACAAGATCAAATTGGCAGATAATAAAATAAAGACAGTTTGGAAAGTTATCAATAATGAAACTAACAGAAATAAAGTACGAAACACTGACTATTTACTAAAGACTGCGCATGGTGCCATAAGCTCTAATTTAGAAGTAGCTCAAGAATTTGTATTTTTTTTCACTGATATACCATCAAAAACAACTGAAGCTTTAAATTCTTCACCCGAGGTCTCATTTGATTTATTAATAGCAAACATTCCAGGTTGTTCAGTTGAATTCCAATTCAAACATATCAACCCTATGACAGTTATTAAAGCTATCCGGCAAATCAAAATTAAATTGACTGAAGACATATAGGGAATGTCTATCAAAGTGTGCACGTCCATATTTGAGACCATAGCACCATACTTGGCACTAATATTTAATTTATGTGTTGACCAAGGGGTCTTTCCGGATATAATGAAATATAGTAGGGTGATACCACTTTTTAAATCTGGAGATAATAAAGATACTAATAATTATAGACCTGTATCTGTATTGCCGGTTTTCAGCAAAGTGTTTGAAAAAGTAATGCTCAATCAAATGCTCAATCATTTTAACACCAACAAAACCTTACACGAACAACAGTATGGTTTTACCAAAGGTCGTTGTACGACTGACGCTGGAGTCACGTTGTTAAAACACATATATACAGCGTGGGAAGAGGCGCAAGATGCCATAGGAATCTTTTGTGACCTCTCCAAGGCATTTGATTGTATAAATCACGAAACCTTGCTCCTAAAACTTGAACATTACGGACTGGGTAAACTTTCACTCAGTTTAGTGAGGTCTTATTTAAATGACAGACAGCAGCAAGTTCAAATAAATGGTGTCAATTCACGGGGTCTGAAAGTTAAAATGGGGGTACCACAAGGCTAAATATTGGGTCCGTTCCTCTTTCTGGTATACATTAATGATCTTCCTCATCTTTTAAAAAATCAAACTCAAATGGTGTTATTTGCAGACGATACGTCCTTAATTTTTAAGATAGATAGGCGTGCCACAAGTCATGACGATGTAAATAAAGCCCTTCAGCAGGTCCAAAATTGGTTTACTGCTAATAATTTAGTTTTAAATGAGAAAAAAACAAAGTGTATCAGATTTGCATTACCGAACGTGAAAAGTATTAATTGTGACATAGTATTGAACCAAGAGAAACTTGAATTCGTCGATGACACAGTTTTCTTGGGGATCACGCTTGACTCAAGGCTACAATGGGGTCCTCATTTAACATCTCTTGCGGGACGGCTAAGTTCAGCAGCATTTGCTGTCAGAAAAATCCGTCAATTTACTGATATAGATACCGCGAGGCTGGTCTATTTTAGTTACTTTCATAGTATCATGTCTTACGGTATCTTATTATGGGGACGTGCTGCAGACATCGAGTCTATATTTATTCTGCAGAAAAGAGCTATCAGAGCCATTTACAATCTCCGCCGGCGCGATTCCCTAAGGGAACTGTTTAAGGATATTAACATCATGACGGTACCTTGTCTATACATATATGAAAACATTATGTATGTTCGGAAAAATCTTCATCTTTTTAGTAAAATTAGTGATAGGCATAATTTTAATACTAGAAATCGGAACAAATTAGATCAACCCCGATTCAGATTAGCTAAAGTACACACTTCTTTTATGGGGTACTGTGTTAAATTTTATAATAAAATACCACTTAATATTCTCGAACTGAATGAGAGAAAATTTAAAACATGTATAAAACGCACATTATGTAGACAAGCATATTATAAACTGGTAGATTATGTCCTTGATAAAAATGCTTGGCT
Organism: Lacanobia wlatinum; assembly: GCA_947578705.1. Taxonomy (NCBI): domain Eukaryota; kingdom Metazoa; phylum Arthropoda; class Insecta; order Lepidoptera; family Noctuidae; genus Lacanobia; species Lacanobia wlatinum. Next base: position 6,709,037 of record OX388040.1, read on the forward strand.
AAATGCCGGTCCTGCTCCACAGCCACAGCAGCATGGGTCCACTTGTTAGGTTTTTGATTATTGAAAGAAATGCTTACCCTTTTTTTGTTCTCCTATACAATCATTTATTTATTATTTCTTTGCATTATTGTATTAGCAAAGTATACACAATAAAGCAGCCTTCTTTTTTTTCTTTTCTTAGTTACTTGAAACCATAGTGTTGTATAACGTAGAAGCATATTTTAATTTTTTTGTAAATGTGAGCACTATGGAGCCATTTACATATGTAATTATAGATTTCGTTATTAAATTAGTTTGACATGAACGAGCGTGGCAGTTGAGAGCTTTTCATGCTCACACAAATGTTTTGCTGATGGTGGCGCGTGTTTTGGATCATTTGATTCCCTTCAAAATGGTTGAGTTAGATGGTGCTGATGCACGCGTCATGTTCGTGAACGGGCGCCGTCAGTTGAAACTGGTCATCTCTTACCTGCCACTGGCTTATTTTAATCTGTACCTGCATTTTGAATTGTTTATATATTTTCTTGTTCTTTGCATTGTCCTCACATATAGAAGCAATCAATGTTAATGTTAACAAGATTTTTTGTAATACATCACATGGTTTAAAAGAGTGTCCGTGGAGTTTCTTGCACGTTCTTCTCCATAGAGATCTACGCTTTGGAACGTGCAAATAGCTTCATGTTTTTGACTGACCGACTTTGACAATTCAAAAGTGCCTGTAAATGGTTTATTTGAAATATACGATTTGATTGATTGATTGATTGAGTACTGCAATTGATTTGCAAATAGTTATTTCGAATAGATTTTGCTGTAATTTTGCATTCACTTTTGACACAACAACACACTCACTCACTCACTCACTCTCTTCACTTTTGATGACAACGTCACATCAGTGGCCTCTTTCTAAATCCTTTAAATTATTGTTTTTGATGCACCCCCATGAACGGGGTCAAAATAAATGGGATCAAAATGAAAACTTTTGCTGCTTTAGTTTTGAGATGACGAGTATGCACTATCGATCTTGTACCTGTTCTTCTTCTTATCGTGTGGGCAGTAAGGTCTAACGATCCCACACACCCTAGTTTCAGAGTTTCTAGACCGCCTCAAGGGCCTCTGGCATGGTTTATTTGACGACCGTCATTTGGCAGCCGGGACTACCGTCTTATACGTGCTTTCTGTAGCACGGAATCATCTTTTTTCAGACAATCAGGTGATTCAAGCCTGCAATGGCCTAGCCAAACTAGAAACAACTTTACAAAGTACACTTCCCTTGGGAATCGAACCCACGACGACCGGGTCATAAGGCAAACGCCTAAACCACTCGACCACGGAGGCAGTTGATCTTGTACCTGTCATCACCATTGACTCTTATACTAATTTACCTGGGGTCGTCATAGCAAGTCTTCATTTGTCCTTGTCTCCTTCGTCTGTCACCTGTCGTTATTTCAAAAAGTTAATTTCTTTTTGATTTATTACCCTTTTACCTTGTTTTCATAACAAAACGATTATTAGTAAAATCTTAGCCAAAGAACATATTTTGACAAATTAAAAAATGTGTGTATTGGAAAATCGTCCTCAAGCTAAAAGAGTTTAGAATGTCATTTACAAGGCTGGTGTAAAAAGAATGAAAGTGTTACAAAATAATACCTACTTTGTCCTGTGTTGCTGCTGGATTTTGCAATTGTATTAAAAATGCTGACAAAAACCACAAACCTCGAATGAAGGAGTCGGTTACTCGCCATAATATCTGTTTGAATAAATAAACAATCTAATAAAAATAAAGATCATATTATACAGCAAATTACATGAGACAATTTATATATCTCTGTAGCAAATACATACTTACCAATACTTGAAAAATCTTAGTATGGATCTTGTACGCGTCTAAAATATTTTCATATAGATGAAACTTTTTTTCACAATATTCATTACTATCTGTTTGATTTGTTAGTCCCACACTTTTAATCCATTCTTTAAGATATTTCGTCAACAATGTCATAAGTTGGATATTGTATACAATGTTAATATCGAAAGCAACGCTCAGTAAGTTGCCGCCTGTCAACAAAATAAATTGACTCACGCAATTCATAGAAAAACATATTCGGCAAAATAAAATAGAAAATTACGATTAAAAGATAGATCTAACTACAGATTATATGACTTCGGACGCTTAAATCACATGTTTTATGAATTTTTTGTATTCTCAAGATAAGAGACACGTTGCTACGGCTATGAACAATGTTACAAATGACCAGTAACATGTAGCTGAGGCTAAAGAAGATGAAACCAACCACGTTAGCATGATTATACTTTTTAGTAGAATCACTGACTTTATCGTTGAGCATACGAAAGATACTCAAAACATTAAAAAATGCAACAGAAATAAACATCAATATGTGGTACTTTTTTCACATACCGAAATGTAACCATTTCTGATTTTGTATTTAGAAGAAAAGAACACAGTGAGCATTATGTTGAATAATTGAACTATTCTACGGACGTCTTCGTCTAGTTTATAATTGAGTAAAAGTAAATCTCGACGATTCGAGTTTTTCCACATGTTTTGTTTTTATCTTTCTTGTTTATTCGGTTATTTGAAGACAAATGAACCATTAATCGTTAATCTTTTGGTGACTAATTCAGTTTCGAAATTGTATTACTTATGTACTTTTTTACCGTACCTATTTTATTTGGTGTTCATTTATCATCTTCGCTGTCAATCTATGTAAGTAAATAGAAACAGTACTCATTATAAAGTAATTTATAATGAGTTTCAGTTAATTTTATAGTCGTATTTTGAAGGTTTGTTTTTATAAACAAGCATCTATAAGTTATAATGATAATATAACCTTTCCTTGCAAAATCAGGAATCCTGAAGACCGCCACGTAACTGTGTGGATAGATTTTAATTTGGTCATCTCTGAAGCAGCCATTGCCTAGAATAAGCACAAAATTGCCCCCCTATGGGTACGAGTTATCTATTTTATCTATTTATTATTATGACATGCATAACATTGCAGAATATACACCTTAGGCGTTATACAGTCTAATAAAAAATAAATCTATAGCATAATTATCGTGCATTAAGAAATGGTACATTAGATACACAGTAGGTACTAATGTGAAATTATAAATTTTAGGGTACAATCAAAATAAATAAAAACACACTAGAAAACAAAAAAATAAACAAACAATTCCATCAAGTAAAACTGGCCAAGTGCGAGTCGGACTTGCGTGCAAAGGGTTCCGAACCAATTTTATTTTTGTATCATGTTATTTTACTAGACTGTTTTGGTTTTCATTGGTTGTTTTTGGTATAATTTCTTAAATAACTTCAAAACTGTATATTTTAAAATTTTAACATATAATTCAAACCCTCGCAGTAAGCCCTTTCATTTGATATGTCACACGATAAAGTTGAAATTTTTAATTTTCTATTTTTACTCCCAAAAGTGACCTTCACACACGTCCTAATTTGTTACATACGTCCTTATTTGTTACATACGTCTTAATTTGTTACATACGTCCTAATTTGCTGGACCAAGCTGAATGGAGCCGTCTGTCAGCTCGACGAAACGATAGAGTTTGCCGTACAAATAGACGTATCGGTCACATATTTGCGCGATGATTCTTCTGACTTTTGACTTCTTGTAAGACTGAAAACAAAAAAGAATCTTTTTTTTTGTTTAAGAATGGAAAATCATCAAATGACTTCTTCAGCTCTGGGTGGAGCAGAAGGGAGTGTCATAATCTTACTGACTAAAACCCATCCGTGTTCCTCCTAATGCCTTTTGCGTTCCAGGGTCACGGTGACTCTTTAGAACCAATTCCGCAACCCTGGCAGAGAATAGAATCAAAGATTTGATTCTCAATCCTATTTCAAATGAATCATCCTAATATATAAATTTCTTCCATTACTGAGTGAGTAAGTGACTGACAGACAACGCACAGCCGAAACTACTGGTCGTAGGAAGCTGGGGGGCTACTCTCTAACGAAATCCGTAGTTTCGGGCTTAGTTGCGGGCGGGCATTTTCTACTCCGTATCACCTAACCACTGAGAACTAATGATAACACGATTTGACAGTTACTGTGAAATCTTGTTGTCATTCATTCTCAGTTCGGGTTCGGGACTAATCGTAAGTCTGTAGGTGATACGGAGTAGAATACGCCCGCCCGCAACTAAGCCCGAAACTACGGATTTCGTTAGAGAGTAGCCCCCCTGAAATGCAGCACGTAGGTTCCTTGGGGATTGTAGGGGAGCACTAAGAGACGATTTTCCGAAATTAATACGGGATCAGGAAAAAAACGGGATATGTGCGAACGAAGTCACGGAAAAAAGCTAGTGTAACACTAAAATTCTACGTGAAACGGTTAGCTATCAATCTAGCTATGCATTCGCAAAACTCGGTAACTAGCTCGAAGGTAACTCGTTACGTCAAACTTGTTAGTTAGCAAGTTTTGTCGCTAACCTGTTAGAATTAAACTGTTCGTGCTAAGTTCATAGCTGTACTTTGTTACGTGGGAACGGCGAAATATGTTCACGACTGGCGCCCTAAGGGTTTAGTGGCATATATCTATTCTTTATCTGCACGTATATAATAAAGCCCAAGAGTTTGCTTGTTTGTATTAAATTAAACAATAATTTAATTCAATTTATTTCGGACATCATTTTAGTGATCTATATTTTATTAGTAAAACTTACACTGTTAATGTCTAAATTAGATACAAATACACAGCATTAAAATCATATCAATATTTAATTACAATTTTTTAATAATAGGTAATTAAATACATGACATCATTCATTAAATGAATACACATTATTGGGCAGCCTGTTCGGCTAGCTTCTACAACTCTTAGAATGCCGTTGCCACTGCCGCGGACACGACTTAACAGGGATGCGGCTCTTTTTCGGAGGATGGCATGAAAGCATTTATGCTTAGAATAATCAATGTGTTTTTGTTACTACAACCTTTTTATTACAAGCATATTAGTTAGCATAGCATAGTCGGCCTTATAATGTTCCCACTGTTGGGACTCAGGCCTCCTCTCTAGGAGGGGGAAAGGGCCGTAATCCACCACGCGGGCCCAATGCGGGTTGGTGAATGTCACATGTCTTCGAATTTTTGGTTCTAGGACATGCCGGTTTCCTCACGATGTTTTCCGTCACCGTTTTGAGAGCAGTGGTGGTGAAATAAATTACACAAAGTAATGTGCCTGGCTGGGTTTGAACCCGCGACCTACAACTCGTAAGTCGGAGGTCATATTAGTTACTTCTTTTATTTTAAAGAGTTTTTCACTTTGGTGAGGAACCATTAGGATTTGGTGTAATACACCACATCCTAATGGTGTTATGTTTATCTACATTCACGTCAATACGACTCCAAAACACTAATCAATTCGTCATACTACCATGTCACATATATTACTTCCTGGCTCTAAAAACAACGCACCGCGCCGTGTCCACCTATGATTTACAGTATCGCCACTGAAAATAACGTGCACGTGTTTTATTTATGACCTGCACCTACTCGTATATGGGGCAGGCTTTAACGGGGCTCCATGTTTTTTTTTTTTTTGACAATGACCACTTGTAGTTCACCTCTAGACGGGTGGTTACTACTTAACCGGGCTAGCCTGTGGTGGCCTCAGAATGATTCTAAAGCCCCCAGCCAAGGCAACTAAAAACTACTTAAAACCTACAACTCTGCTCGCTGGGGGCACCCCCTGTGGGGTTCGGGCCTCGGCTCAGCGGCATCGTTATCGGGAGGGCAGCAAGGGACAGGCTGGGTCATGACATTATTTAGGGGGTTTAAAGCTAATGGCTCAGCGACGCGGGCTGGCTCGTTAGGCAAAAGACGGGGAGCAACAACAACATTGCTATTATTATTACTGGGACGTCGCGCGGGGCCTCGGTGGCGAGGCCGGAAGGCGGTGGGTCGCGGTTTGTGTGCTTGTTTAAGAGTACTGGTTTCCCTACAGCTCTCTTGTACAAGGGTGATTGGGTCATCGGGTTCGAGTAAGGTATGCCGTGGACGGCGGACCTTACTGATCTGGGAGGGAGCGGATCGGGTAGCCGATGCGATAAGAGGGTTCTGGTGTTTTTCAGCAGATTCGATGAAACGCTTCGTGAGGCGTTTCATGAACAGCTTGATGGTCGGGATTTTGAGATCGACATGGAGTCGCTCATTCCTAACGAACCACGGGGCACCCGTGGCCTTTCGGAGAAAACGGTTTTGGAGGGACTGCAACCTATGGATCCGGTATGACTTTACGTGGGCGAATGTAGCACACGCATAGGTCATGATGGGGCGAATGCAAGTGGTGTAGATATGCAACTTGCATTTTAGGGATAATTTGCTGTTGTGGTTCAGCATCGAGTGGAGCCTACCGAGAGCGAAGGCGGCGCGCGAGCGCACCGCCTTAATGTGCTCCATAAAACTGAGGTTTTTATCCAAGATCACTCCTAGATATTTGGCTCGCTCCTCCCAAGGGATCGGCTTGCCAAACATCTTGATCGGTGGAAGGGTCGGGGGGAGGCGACAGCACACCGCCTTGCGGTACGCCGGCGCGGATGGGTCGAGGGGTGGAAAGCGCACCTTCGATACGGAATCGAAAGGTGCGGTTCGACAAATAGTCTCGCAAGATGAGCACGAGACGGTCTGGCACCCCGAGTTGATATAGCTTGTATATCAGACCGTTGTGCCAGACCTTGTCGAAGGCTTTCGCTATGTCGAAGAACAGGGCTCCCGTCATCAAGCCGCGTTGATAGCGGCCGTTGATATGCTTAACGATGCGGTAGACCTGTTGGACACACGAGTGAGTGGCTCTAAAGCCAAACTGCTCGTTGGGGATGAGACTCTTTCGCTCGACGTAATCCTTGAGACGCTTATAGATAAGCCTCTCGTAGATCTTGCCGAGCGAGCTGAGCAGACTGATGGGGCGGTAAGAGGACGGGGAGGATTTGGGCTTACCCGGCTTGGGAATGCCGATCACGATAGCCTCTTTCCACTGCTGCGGAAACATGTTGTTGGACAGAGCGCCATTGAAGATGGCAGTCATCAACACGATCAGAGTCTTGGGAAAGAGTCGAACTACCCTGTTGGTAATGCCGTCGCGCCCAGGGCCTTTCCTGGGTCTGAGTTGGCCGATGATCTTCTCCACCTCGTCCGGAGTGACGGGAGGGAGAGGGTCGTCGGGGTCCTCGACGGGAGGGAGGGAGGTCCTACGTTCGACCTCGGCGTCCACCTCGGCGAGGTGGGCCGGGTCGACTGGGTTCGAGCTTGGGGAACACTGGGCCTCTAGACTGTCAGCCAGGCATTCGGCCTTCTCGTCGTCGTTAAACGCGAGAGTGTTGTCGGGGCGGGTGAGGGGGGGCATGGTGGTAACCTCGGAGGCGCGTAACTTCCTCTGAAGTTCCCAAAATGTGAGGTGGTTGGGATGGAGATCACTGAGCATCTGATCCCATTGCTTGTCACGAAACTCTTTCATGCGATTGCTTACTTTACGCTGTAAGTAACGCATAAAAGCCTTGTTACTAGCAAAGGGAAAAGAGCTGTAGGCACGGACGGCCGCATTCTTCTCGGTCAACAGTTCACGTACATCATCCGGGAGTTTCCAGCAACGGTCGTCCGTCGCCGGAGCCTCCCTTGAACATTCGTCCAGGACACTCTGTACATGTTCCGTGAGCGAGCCGATCGCGGCCGCCGTGTCGGCAGCTGACTCTATGTGATCTGGGATTTTATCCAGGTGATGTGACGTGGTGACTTTCAGTTTTTCACTTACTTTGCGCCAGTCAGTGATCACTCTGGTGGGAGGAGGGTGGGAGGGGTCCGGAGGACCGAATCTGGGAGTGAGCTCCAGAATAACCGGCCGGTGATCCGAGTTGAGCTCGTCCACCGCCTCCACAGAATGCAAACGTAAGTTTACATTCTTGAGGAGAGCGATGTCGAGCACATCGGGTCGCCAGTTAGGTTGGTGAGGATAATGGGTAGGATGCATCGGAGCGATGACATCGAAGTTGAGGGGGCTGCTGAGCTCGAACAGAGCTCTGCCTCTGGGATTAGCCGTGTGGCTATTCCATGAGGGATGTTTGGCGTTGAGGTCCCCCGCCAGAAGGACGGAGTCGCTCAAGCCAAGAAGAGTTGTGAGGTCATTTCTGAGGGAGGGGCCTATGGGAGTGTTGGTGGGAGGGTCGTAGACAGAAATGACCGTGAGGGGTTGGTGACCTGTCATGCCGAGTCGACAGACAGAGACCTCAAGCTCGGTTAGGGTGGCGGGCGGATCCATGGGGATGCAGTATAGGGACGATTTGTAATATATGAGAGTACCTCCCCCATGACATCGGGTCCTGTCGTTGCGAACTAAACGATAGTTTGCAATTTTAGGATCCCGAAGATGGGGCTTGAGGAACGTCTCCTGCACCAGAACCAGATCCATACGATGGTCGCGGAGGAAGTTGGCGATCTCATCGCGTTGGCCTGAGAGGCTGTTGGAGTTGAAGTACCCTATCCGGAGGGACTTCGGCCTAAACCTACATGCTCCTACGGGGGACTTAGCCATGGAGGCGTTCGTAGAGGCTTATGAAATGGACTACATCACTGAAGTCACGGTATACGGCACCGTGCTCCGTGATGTCGGAGGCCTTCAGAGCTTCGGTCATAGCCACAGCTCTGGGGGAGTAGAAAGCCTTGTAGAAGGCCATGTTGATGTGAATGGCCATTTCAGGCGCATTCGCAGGAATGGGGTGGACTGGTACTTTGGAAGTAGCCTTCGGTGGTGGGGGGGGAGGAGGAGTGGCTGCCTGAGGGGCGGCTGCTCCGACGACGGCGACCGGTGGTCGGGGGAATGGAGGTATGGCTACATCCATGAGGGCCGGGATGGCCGGGGAGGGCTTTTGGGCCGCAGGGGCCTGGGTCTGGGTAGGCGCGGGTCCGAGCGCCGGGAAGTGAGCCCTATGGTTTAGCGCGTTCCAAGGGCTGGGGCGCTGAGGGTATAGGGCCACGGGGGGTTGGGTCGTGGGGGCTTCCCTCTGCTGGCGAGCGTTTGCACGCTTTGCCAGTTTGGGCGCAGACGATTTGGGGGCCTTGGGACAACCACGGTAGTTAGTCGGGTGCCCAGCCTCCCCGCACAGCACACAGCTGGGCGGGTCGGCGCATTGGGTGTGGTCCTTTGGACGGGGACAGTCAGGGGTGCCGTGGTCGCCCAGGCACTTGACGCAGCGCGGCTTGCCGAAGCAATTGCGCTGCGAGTGGCCATATAGTTGGCAGTTGTGGCACTGGCCAACTATACCGCTACGACGGGGCTTTTCCATTTTCAAGCCCTCTAAGAAACAAATCTTAGAGATTTTGAATATGGGGTGGTATTTCTCGTCTGTTGGATTACAGACGATGAACACCATATTGTATGGTGCTCCACCACGGCGGTGCATGCGGTGGACCGCAGCGACCGGGATTTCCTGTCGATTGAGATCATTACTGATCTCTTCAGGGTATATGGCGTGAGGGACGTTCCTCACGACCACGCGGACTAAACGTTCCTCCTCGAAGGCGAACGAGTGAAAAGGTACCTTCCTCGCTACAAGGAGTTTATGCAACTCCCTGTAGTCCTGGGCAGAAGGCACCTGGACCTCGATTCCATTTCCCACAGCACGGGCGTGGGAGAATTGGATTCGGCGCTCATTACAAGCGCCCGAAACCTCCGTCCACTTCGCCGCTTCATGAATGAAGAGGGGTGGCGGAGACTTCGACTTCTTGGCGAGCGCCGGGTTGGACTGGGTGGCCGGGGGGGCAGTGGCCATCGGGCTGGGGGGACGAGACGCCTGCTGGGAGGTGCTGGCTTTGGGGGCTGCGGAGGTCGAGGCAGCGGGGGAGGGAGGGGAGACAGTCGGGACCCCTGTCTTTCTAGCTTTAGGGGCGGACTCCTGAGCAGCAGAGCTCTTCTTCTTCCGCTTACCTTTACCCACAAGGGTAAATTCGGCGGAAGAGTCGGAGGTGCCTGAGTCGTTGTCAGTACCGGACTCGTAGTCCATGGGGGGGGGAGTGGGGGAGTCTGGCTCTAAGGTGAGCTCTCGAGGACGTCACTGAAATCAGTGACGTCATCGTGAGTTGGAGAGGGGGGGAGGGGCCCTGAGGGGGCTCGCGGGAGAGCGACTCACGCGGCGGTGGAGTGCTAGTCCCACTGGACTGGGAGTTTTTGAGGCTCTCCAGCCTATGCAACCTGTAGTTGACTATACGGACCAACTCCTGATTGGGGTGGTCCGCTATCAATCTCTGGACGAGATCCCAAAGGATCGCATCCACCTCCTTAGGGGGAGGCATTTTGCAAGACTGGGGAGGGGGAAATCATATGGCTTAGGGGCAGGGGAGGGATCCTAATCCTAGACTCCTAGCAAAACCTAACTCCCCGGGTGGGAGTTCCCGGGGATGTGTACCCTCCCTGTCGGGTGAAGACAGGGAGGTGAGTGCCTATGGTGTGCCCTAAGCTTATGATCTCGCTGCCGATCTTATTGTGCAGCGAGTCCCTATGGGTCTTGCGACCGACCGACGAAGCTGGAAGAGAGCGGGGTTAGGTGATTGGTCGCGACTAGGAGGCCCCCCAAGGCCGCGGGTCCAATACCCTTCCGACTTGACCTAGGCCCTGAAGGGGCTAGGTCGGTGTGTCGGGTCAACACCCACTCGGCTTCGTTGGCACCGAAAGGTTTCCACCGAGTGACCACGAGAAACGTGGATTTACCCTGAAGGGGTCACCACGTTTTTTGACAGTACTCGAAATAGAAACAGATATCACTCGGCTGCCTTGAAAAAGGCAGCGTCGGATCAAAAAGTGTAGTCAGCGACCACAGTGACGTCACGGCGAGCGGGACGAGCAGCGAGCGAGCGAGCAGCGATGAGTCACGGAGCAGACGTCCGTCACGGTCGGGTGGCGCGCGTGGAAAATGATTACGGGGCTCCATGTAAACTTCGTTCGCAAACATACCAGGTGAGCACTCGCAAATATAGGTACGCGCTTTTGTACCAAGCTTATTCGTTATGGCGTACAATACAGTGAATCTGTGTTTTTTTTTTTTTGTGAGGACGATTTTATGGACGAGTACTGGCGTTAAAATAAACCCTTTATAAGTACAGTCTAAATAGCCGGGCTAAAAGGGCGATACTTTAGCCTTACTTTACTTACTTTAGCCCTTAGCCCGTTTCATCTTCAAAATACAAGGCGTACGGCGATGCCCACTGGTGATGATGGTGATGAACGGGGTGACGACACGGACGTCGGTAACAGCTGACTAGTTTTCTTTACTTTCGAGTTTTAAAATATAAATACAACGTTTTTACTGGAATATTTATTGATAAAAACCTTGAACTAGATACAATAACTCACATATATTGCAGTGCAGTGACAGTGATTATTAAAACATTAATAAAATCTAGAAAAACCAAACCAAAATAAACCAAAAGTGCAAACCACCTACCCGAAACTTTATGTAAATAAAAACTTAATGCTAAAAACAATAAAAACATACATAAAGGTGCAACAGTGTACAGTGCAAGTTAGGTTGTGTTGATAAACAATCTATCTGAAAGATACAGGACCTAAAAATTAACAGTTTGCCGTACAAAGATACTGTCTATTAACGCCATCTGTGACTCGCTGGTGGTACTTATCTGTGTGCTTTGTTTACATTAATTAGTGAATCTAAATAACTATATATTGAGATCGTAAACTGCAATAAAACAGTCGACGATAATGGCGAAGTGTGGTGGCTGCGGTCAATTTGTGGCCAGAGCTGAGTGTATTCGCTGCACTAAGTGTCCTGGTTCTTATCATCCCACTTGTATTGGCGTTACGTCAACAAAAGTCTCGGTTAATTGGTTGTGCCCGGATTGTAAGGTGAAGATTCCGAGAAAGGACAACTCAGCTACGCCCGTCAAAGGCCCATCTGACGGTGCAATAATTAACAGCCAGGCCAATGTAATCCAGCCTTCTCCTAAAACTCAGTCTCCAGCAGTTAACCAGAGTGCAGCGGCTGAGCACGTAAATGTAGAACCAGCAATCAGTCAGCCAATTCAGTCCCCCTCCCCAATAACAACAGACACTCGGGAGCTAAACGTAGCCTATGAGATTCGCTGCTTTCGTGAGGAACTGAGTGCCATGAGAGTGGAGTTGCGACAGTTTCGGGACGAAATGGCGAGCTTAAAAGCTGATGTCGGGCTATGCAGGGAACGCATAAATCTGGTTGAGGACAAAGTTTCCCATCTCGAGAGACGTTTTGAGGAGAAGGAGCCCTCAAGTTTCGACCACCTTGAGGAGACTATCGCGGAGCTGAAGCTACAGTTGAATGAACGCGATCAGGATTTTCTGCTTAATGATGTTATAATAACCGGTATACCGGAAACAAAAGATGAGAGCCCGCTACATTTGGTGCATTTGGTCTCTTTGAAGCTGGGAGTTAGCATCGACGAGCGCGAAATAGTTAATGCAGAGCGTATCGGTATGGTGCGCCGCAATTTTACCGCGACCAGCGGGGCGGACGGGGCGGAACAGGCGCGGCCGCGCGCGCTCTCTGTGCGACTGTCGCGCCGCGCTGCCCGCGATCAACTGCTGCGAGCGGCGCGCGTGCGACGCGGCCTTACCACGGCGGACCTCAACCTGCGCGGGCCTACGAGACGGTTCTATGTGAACGAGCGGCTGACGGCGATTAACGGAAGGTTGTTTTTTAATGCGCGTGAGGCTGGGCAAAAGCATAAATTTAAGTATGTGTGGACCAAAGACGGCCGCATATATGTAAAGAAAGAGGATGGGGTAGCTCCACATCGTATTCGTTCAGACCTTGATTTGCACCGAATTTTTCTCAATGGTTCAGTTTGATTGGCATATTACTTAGTATAAAAATAGTTTTTAAATTACATCTTTGCTGTTTTACACGCTACTACGTTTGTTTTTTAGCTTTTTTTGTGTCTGTTGTTGTATTTTTTGTTATTATTTGTTGTGTATTTTTCTGGCTGCAGCTAACTCAGCCTAAAGGGTGCATTATTTTCGTTGGCATTTTCCGTAGTGGCACAGGTTTGATGGTATCCATCTACCATCGTTACAAGTTTTTATTATATTCTTTCACATATAATATTATTTATTTTTCACAAGCATTCACCCCATTTTCCACATTTTATATTCCTACAGTTATACTTCAAGTTGACACACTATACATATATGTATTTATGGGCATTTTAGTCTTTAAGGGCATTTTAGTCGCGGGTCTGCTTATTTTGACATTGTTTTGTATTTTTGACGAAGTTACATTAAAATTAAATTATTGTTGTTATTACGAAAACCCATCAACTAATTGTTATCTCATTGCAGGAATTTGTTTTCTGTGTGGCATTGTGATGATTGGTTATACTAATATATTGTAATGAACGCAAAGTATTTTAAAATTGGATTTCTCAACCCTGGCTCATTAGGAACTAACCATGATGATTTTATCGCTGCAATGGAGCATCATGATGTCAGTTTAATGACCATAAATGAGACTTGGCTTAGAACGGGTGAGGAGGGGCGCGCGCCCGTCGTGCCCGGGTACCGGCTGCGGCACGCGCCGCGACCGGTGAGCGTGCGCGGTGGCCGCGGCGGGGGCGTTGGGTTTTACATCAAGCGCGGGATAAAGGTGCGTACCCATGCGCACCCGGTTGACACTCTTCACGAATCAGTTGAACAAATGTGGCTAGTTCTGAGCACAAATGGTGTCAAGATTGCAATCGGCACTGCGTATAGACCCCCTTGGATGGATGTAGATTTATTTCTAGACACGCTTACTTGTTCAATAAATTCTATAACTTCTTGCACACACATTATTCTCTTGGGCGACTTTAATGTTAACTGGCTTAATCAAACAGACACTAAAACGAAGAAATTGAATACTTTTCTTCAAAGTCTCGAACTAAGTCAATTAGTGCAATCTGCTACACATTTTACTTCCACTAGCGAAACCCTTATAGACCTCGTGTGTACGGATGCTAGGGCGCGCGACATTGAGGTGGACTGGATCAGCGCGCTTGGTGCGCATGCTTTTATTACAGCTTGTTTTCATTTTAAAAAGGAGAAAATACCGCCAATTTCTGTAGCTCGTAGAAATTTGAAAAACATACCAATGGACAAGTTTAAGGAGGACCTGGTCTCAGTGGACTGGCTTGCAACAGCTGCGTCAGGTGACGTAAATATAATGGTGGATCAACTTAACTATAACATCACCTCGCTTTTTGATAAATACGCTCCACGTAAGACTAAATTTATTAAGGAAAGGTCATATCCATGGATCACGGATAATATCAAGTTTATGATGCGCCTGCGCAACCAGGCAAATATTAAATGTAGAAGTTCTATGTCAGAGAGCAAAATATTATATTATAAGGAGCTTAAAGGTCTAGTCAATAGGTCTTTATACTATGAAAAAGTGGCTTATTTCAAACAAAATATTAATAGTAAAATACGCCAGCCCAAAACCCTATGGAAAAATCTAAAGTCAACCCTATTACCCTTTAAAAGTTTGTCTGAACTACCCTCACATATTAATGACCCTGATGAGATTAATTCCCATTTCTTGAATGTCCCTGGTGATAGTGCGGCACCAGCATCATGTTTGGATTTTTATGAGTCGCACAGATTTAATAAAGGTATTTTTTCTATTAATCAAGTAGACCAATCAGAAATTATCAAATTTTTATCAATATGTAAATCAAATGCCGAGGGTTTTGACCACATTACGCTTGACATGTTTTTTATGACCCTCCCACAAACCTTAGATATCCTGACTTCTATTATTAACATTTCAATTTCTACATCAACCTTTCCTGACTTGTGGAAAATTGCAGTGGTGCGTCCTATACCTAAAGTCGTAAACCCAAGCACTATAAAGGACTTACGGCCTATAAGCATTTTACCCTTCTTATCAAAAGTACTTGAAAAAGTAGTAAGTGCCCAATTATCTACATACCTTGAGCAAAATAACATCCTACCGGAGGCGCAATCAGGTTTTAGGAAGGGTCGCAGTACTGCAACGGCTCTGTTAGATGTTACGGATAACATTTTATCGGCTCAGGATGAAGGATGTTGTACCCTGTTAGTTCTACTGGACTTTTCCCGGGCATTTGATGCTATAAATTTATCACTTTTGCTATCTAAGATGACGTATTATGGTTTTGATGCACCAACGGTTGCATGGTTCAACAGTTATCTTAGCAATCGTAAACAACTGGTTGAAATTCAAGATGCCAATGGATCCAGTATTTTTTCAAATATGACTCCAGTAACAAAAGGTGTTCCACAGGGATCTATACTGGGTCCCCCTTTATTTATTTTGTATACTGCAGATATTGTTAATGTTCCCAAAAATTCTAAATTTCATATTTATGCTGATGACATTCAATTATATCTTTCTTTTAAACCTGAAGACTATGAAGCCGCAGTCAAATTGTTAAATGAAGACCTGGAAAGGATCGTGGACTGGTCGAAACAAAACTCCTTATTACTCAACCCGGCCAAAACTAAATTTATGCTTTTTGGGTCTAAGAATCAGCTGAGTAAAATAAATCCAAATCATGCAAACGTGTGCGTATTGGGCCAATGTATTGATCGTGTTTATGAAGCAAGAAATTTGGGCTTAATCATGGACCAAGAATTACGGTTTGAAGCCCATATTGCAAATTGTGTTAGAAACTGCTTCTACCGTCTAAAAGTGTTATATAAGATGCGTCCATATTTAAGCGAAGATCTGCGTGTACTTCTAGTTGAGAGTCTAGTTCTATCTAAGTTAAATTATGCCGATACCGTCGTAGGGCCTCGACTACTGGCACGTACCGTACGACTAATCCAACGGGTTCAAAATGCTTGCGCGCGATTTTGCTTTAACGTACCACCAAGGAGCCACATTACACCATTTCTAAACAAGCATAATATTTTAAAGATGAAATCACGTCGGAAGTTACACTTAGCCTGTCTTCTTTTCGGCGTCATTAAGTACAAATGTCCGTCATACCTGTACTCGAAGCTTGTGTGGGTAAATAGTCACCGGCAATGCAAAGCCAGGCGTTGTGCTCAGCAGCTGGCCACCCCGCATCACCGTACCGCAGCCTTCCGAGGAAGCTTTCGTTATGCGGCCTCCAAATGTTGGAATAACATTCCCCCACCCATTAGGGACTTGACAAATATAAACACATTTAAGGCAAATCTTAAGAAATTCATTTTGTTTTCGCAAAACGAATTTAATAATGTCGATGTTGATAAATCGTTTATATAATTCAGTAAAATATTTGAAATTTTATTTATTAATCTTATCATTTACAATCACACATTATTTTTTCATTTGACATTTCATCTTAATCAATTATTTAATCACCTATTTTAATAATTTTATTATAAATACTCACCAGTTCTAATTCCCAGTGATATGGGGGTAGTCAGTAGACTGAATATGATGAGCCCGTTACGTCTAATGCCAGGATCCACGCGTTTTTCACTTTCATTTTCCGTTTTTTTTCTGCGACAGTCGTTGCTATTTTAACTTTTACTTAAGGTTTTGATTATAATTGCCGCGCCGAACGTGACAAATGCCACGTCAGCCGGCCCAGTGGCTTGCCATTGGTCGACTGATGCGCCATGTTGGCAGTTTGACACATTTATTGGATACACACTACACAGATTTAAATGTTACTTTTAACTTTATAGTTTTTATATTACTTGTATTTATTTACGATTTATGTTTATTTTATTTATCAATATTTAACTAAGTACTATGTTTATTGTGTTTACCTTCGTCCGTGTGTCACTGTGGGGTGCCAACTGAAAACCAGCGCTGGGTGTCTGACGCCCAGCAAATGCTGAGATGGTTACCCTTTCGGTATGGGCACGCTCAGCGCAATTGTGTACCTACTATTACTTCTGTTTACTTTGTTGCTGTGCGTTTGTCTGTGCTGAATAAATGATTTTCTATTCTATTCTATTCTATTCTATGAATAATGGACATCAAACCCATACACCCAAAACATTTGGGAATACTTTTATTAAGCGTAAAGCTAAGGAGTGGAATTTCCTCCCGGAGCTTGTTTCCCGGTAGCTACAAGCAGGGAATCTTTAAGTCAAGAGTGCTAATCCTAGTTGCAAAATCAGGAAATTATTTATCTTAGAAACTTATAGATTCTAAAACTGAACCAAAGTGAAAAATGACAACTCTTTAAGATAAAAGAAGTAACTAATATGTTTGTATTAAAAAAGTTGTAATAACAAAAACGCATTGATTATTCTAAGCATAAATGTAATTACAAACACCAAAAAAATTATGACATTAATTTATTTATTTGTCAACTAACAAGTAATGTTACAGAAAAGCAAACTGATACAGTATAATAATGTAAATAGTCATGAGTCTCGTCAAAGGTATCGGATATCGGCAGAGAGGCGTCTATAGTAAACAGCCACGCAGTCATCTTACTGAAGGTCTGAAGGTCTGGTTAACTTGTATCATGCGCTTGCAGAGGTGTTCGTTGCACTCTGGAAGGATACAAAAGAAGTTGGCTCTGTATCAAATTAAATCACTTACATTTGACTAAATTTTCGTTTTTATTTTTAAATAAGACCTTTTGCCTGTAGACTCTACGGAAATTATCACACCTGAACAGTTCGTCTGCAATATAATTATTTTACAAATCTGCTGGTTGTTCGCAAGGAGTAAGTAATATCTTTAAAAGCTAATTTTCTAACCTACCTAGTTTGACATAGTATTCGTGTTCAAGGTTGACGATGATTAATGTATTTAGATCAAATCTAATTTTTTGTCGTACCGGATTGAAAAAAAATAGTTTTTTAGTCACTTAACAACCGTAGCGTTCTTGCTGTACTCGTAATATCCAAAAACATCATGTTTGACACCTCAACAAGGCCAGTTAAACTGTTACTCAATAATAGGTTGGACCAAGACGTTCAAAAGATAGTGCAACCTTTCAACGTTATGCTCTCTGTATTCTTCTCTTCGAAATACAAAATAAGAGATAGTTATATCACTCCGTGTGACAAGAAATATAACATATTGGTGTTTGTCATTGTTTCAGTATTCAATGTACTTTTTATGTGTCATAAGATATTTAACAAATTTTCTAAATTTGGAATGAATGTCATCACCGTTTCATTTATTATCTTTTTGTTATTTTTTACATTATGTTGCCTCAGCCATAGTTTGCTGATTGTTTGTAACATCGTTCATAGCCGCTGCAGCATTTATCTTATTTTGAGGATCCAAGAAATTCATAGGAGCATCGACATTAGTAAGAGTGTTCGAAATTATGTAATTCTGAATTGGATATCACTTTCAGCCGTAACCTGTATTACAATATTTTTGGCAGCCGTTTATTTTTCATTAACCAAAATATATAGCAGTGTGGATATAAGCTTTTATGCATTAAATTTAGCATTTGATCTGAATTTAGTTTATGAAATTCGTCTCACAGCATTGTTGACAAAATATCTTAATGAATGGGTAAACCAAATACTGATACAACAAAATGGAGGAGAAGAAAAATATTTTGATAAACTCTTAGTGGTATATCAAAATATCTTGGAAGCTTTCAAATTGTATTCAATATGTTTTCGTGAATTGGTAAGTCAATGTTTTATTCGTTTTAAACATAAACTTTGTTCTAACATTTTCTTAATTTTGTGCTCATGTAAATTTTACTTTTTAATGTGAAGTGAATAAAAATTGACACAAGATAGAGCATCATGGCCGTGAGGCAATGACGAATGCTCACGAGTTGGAAACAATAATTTTCAAAATAATCGCGATAAAGAAATTATAGATATTTAGCTTCTGCCCGCGACTACGTCTGCGTAAACTTTAGAACTGGTGCGCAATTTCTTTGTCTCATATTCTCTTCTTCGGATATGCATCTTCATGATTCTGGTATCCTGATAGTTTATAAGTCTTTGCTGTTCGTACTTTCAACCCCTGAATCACTTTGACATGTTTCCTGGTGTCCTGGTACTTGTGAATCTTTAACGCTCACAATCCCACCCCCTAATATACTACGACATGTTTTGTAGTCTATTTTTGTCTTAATTCGAGCCCAGAAAAAAACTTTGAAATTGGTCTGTTCTCATGGTGCTTTTGAATCCTAACCGCTCATAATTCCAGCACCTGAAAAACTTTTACATGTTTCTGGTCTCAAGGTACTTGTTAATCTTTAGCTGTCACAATTCCTGCTGAAAAATACTTTGACCTGATGTCTTGATGTTTCTGGTCTCCTGCTATATATTGTGAATCTGTAGCGCTCATAAGTCCAGCCCCAAAAATACCTCAACATATTTTTGCTCTCCTGGTACTTTTGAATCTATAGCATTCACAATTCCAGCCCGGAAAAAACTTCGACACGTTTCTGTTCTCCTGGTAAAACAAAAGAATTCTTGCTCAAAAATACATTGACATGTTTCTGGGCTTCTGGTACTTGTGAATCTTTAGCGCTCATAATTCCAGCCTGGAAAAAATCTTCGACAGGTTTCTTCCTAGGATTTTTTCCTAGATACTTTTGAATCTGAAGTACTAAAGCAGCAGTGGCTCTGGATTTCCACTTCCTCCTCTGTCTCTATTAATTAATGTAAGTTACCGGGATAAAAAGTAGCCTATGAGTTATTCCAGGATGTGAACTGTATGCGTGCTTTCCATCCAAATCCCTTCGGCCATTTTTGCGTGATTGAGGCACAAACATACACCCATACAAACTTTCATTTTCATAATATTAGTAGGATTATTGGCAGTTGTTACGGATTGTCAAAAGCCAGTAAATCAGACTCGAGGTCTTGCCAAGAACTATCCAGTTAATGGGATGTGGGTGGGTAGGCAGCTGCTCCGGTTTGACTAGGTACCGACTCAATATAGTTGGAAAAGGCTAAGCTGATGATAATGACTCGCGAGAAGGAAATCAATGCAAATAAAAAAAAAAAGATTTTTCTGAGAATCATTAGTAGAAAATTACTTTGATGCTAACAAATTTACTTTTGACAGACTTTCTATTTTTTAAGACGACGAAAGCTGTCATACAGGCCACTATTCTAAATAGTAACCAAGATGAACTTGAATAATAACACCAAATAATATTTATATGTTTACAAAAAAAAAATGTTTTGAAAAATTACATGAAACTCAGTTGAAATAACAACAAAACTGCTTAAAAAGCATGAGAACTATTGCCGAGCTTAATATTCTTAATTTATTATAGAGATACGTACTTAAAACGTTTTTTCTGTTTTATAGATATTATGGCGATTGATAGACACATTTCTTCGTAGTTTATTTGCTGTGGAAGCAAGCTTAGTACATTTGCAAAATTCAGCGGTGTCCAAAAATGAAGTAAGATTATCACATTTCATACCGTATTTTTATAGTAAAATCATTGCCATCTCAAGATCAGAAACTCTAGACACAGTGACATTCTATCGGAAATATTATTTTGTTTAGAATGACACTTGTCTCGAGCACATAAATGGATGAAAACGCCACTGGTTTTTAACGTCTGAAATAATCAATCTGATGTTTTAAATATCTATCAGGTCGTGTGGAATACACTTCCACGGCTGCAATGACTCTTGTGGCCAAAAGTAAGGTTAACTTGGTGGAAGCTTTGATCCTACGACGACCACAGTAGGCGCGGGCTTTCGAAGGACAAGCGATGGATGACTCACTGTTCCGATCCGTTCAGGACCGGATCGACGGCGTGTTGAGTTTCGCGCATGCCTCAAAGATATTTCAGCATAATTGACGAGGTCCGCTAGGATTAGTGCCTTACAGAACTATTGCAAAGACCGAAAGTTTGTAACAAATTCTTGGATATTACTCACCTCTGGCTATCAGTGCCTCTGACGGATTAAAAACATAAAATATCAATGCCAATATAATACATCTCAGCCAAAGTTACAATATACACTGGACCGCAAAGAAAAAGGGTTGGTTAGAAAATCTTCAATATCCTCAAAAGTGCCTGACCTAGCTTTATGAAATAAAGACTAAATTAAAGAATATTTAATGCTACATAAAATAACATAAAACCTTTTCATTTATTTTTGAATAATGGTCGTTTTTTAATTTAGTACCAAAAAAATCAAATCAACCTTATAAATGTTATTATTCTGAAGTCATCATGTCATTAACCCCTGAAGAATTTACCAAGATCCTGACAATGTTTGAAGATGGACAAGGTGCACGGCGCGGTAGGATCGCTATATGGTGTCAGCAATTTTGAGAAATTGCTTTCATACGGCTGTTGAAGTAAAGAATCATCATTTACGAGCTGGAGGAAACAATCTGAGTACAAATACAGAAGCTGGCTGAAGCAAACTTAAAGCCATTAAGACCTGCAAATGGCCCAAAACTAGAAAGACACCACAGAAACTCACGGTTAAGTTATGGCAGAGAACGCGAGACTTGACACTTCACATGTTTTCAGACGAGTCTAGATAATATTATATTCATACAAGCACGTCGGGAGAAAAAGAGTGTACAGAAAACTGGGAGAGTGCTATAACCAAGCCTGTATAGAAGAAAAAGTACCATACAGCGGAGGCTCTGTTCACGTGTAGACTGGGATATCTTCTGAAAGCCGCACTGAGCTAGTTATCATAGAAAATGGAACTTAAACTGCAGAAAAATATGTCACTGAATGAATACGTAGGTCCATTTTTAGTAGACATGGGCGAGAACGCCATTTTTATGCGAGACAATGTCCGCGTGCATACAGCTCAGATAGTGTTTGCTAATTTTCAAGAAGTCGATACCACACACAGAGTGGCCAGCACGCAACCCTATTTAGCATACATGGGACGAACTGGGACGACGTGTACGTCAGCGGAATCCACCGCCAATCACGCTACGTGAAATTCAGAATATTCCGCAACATTGCCTCAAAAACCTAGTAGAAAGTATGCCAAATCGCATAACAACAGTATTGCGAGCTCGCGTACAACAGAAAGTACTAAAATACGTGAAAACGGTTCATTAACCAATCTACATTTACGAAAAATTGGAAAACTACGCATTTTCATTTATTTTATATGTATTAAAAATTAAAAGCTTGAATTTATTTTTATTTCAGCACATAAAAATATTATTTCATTAAGCTAGGTCGGGGACTTTTGAAGATGTTGAAGGTTTTCTAACCGACCGGTTTTCTTTGCGATCTAGTGTTTTATATCCGGTCAAAAGTTGGACGAAAGATATTTTATACGCCGTAATTATAAATCGGTGTTCGCAATAACCCGGTGACATGTTATAAGCCCGGCAAGCCGCTACAGTACAATATAATCCTTGCAGGTCGTCAACTGGTGTTTGTGCGCTATAGTATCAGCAGTCATCATAAAGAATATGGTTCTAATTATAATGATTTGTTGGCAATGTGAGAAGTTCTATATGTCTGTGGAGGAAGCTGGGACAGCGTGTATACAGCATGTGATGGATACAAACTGTTCAAGTAAGAACAATTTATGATTAATAATAATAATGGAGGGAGAGGCTTAATAGACATTCATCACCTTTGGCAGAAACAAATCAGTAGATTAAAAGCATTCTTTCACACAAAATCTCACACAAGCAACATTCATTAAGCCATAGCCACAAACGGTATTAACTACACTCCCCTTAACCTAAACAAAGAGGATACAACTTACAATGTAATCAACGACTCCCAGCAACAAATGTCAGAAGAATGGAAAAAGAAAGTGCTGCACTGCCCACGTAGATGCAGTAGCTTCAAATAAATGGATCAAGGTAGGAAATTTATACCCGGAAAACGAAGGTTTTATTATTGCAATTCAAGATCAAATTATTAACACTAAAAACTACAGGAAATTCATAATCAAAGACCCTACAATAACGAATGATAAATGCCGCAAGTGTCACAGCCAACCAGAGACCATACAACACATTACAGGAGCATGCACAACGCTCACACAAACTGACTATACTCACAGACACAATCAGGTGGCAAACATAACCAAGAACTAGCAATCAAACATAAACTCATACAAGACACAAACACTCCTTACTACAAATACGTTCCGCAAACTGTTGTAGAAAACACCACACATAAACTTTACTATGACCGCGCCATTCTCACTGACAGGAACGTTCACTACAATAGACCAGATATCACTCTCCAAGACAAAATTAATAAAGTTACTGAATTGTTAGATATTGCAGTCCCCAACACACACAATTTACAAAAGACAATAAGAGAAAAAATAAGTAAATATGCAGAGCTAAAAGAGGAAGTGACAAGAATTTGGAGGCAAAATAAAGTATATGTCGTGCCCATTGTTGTCTCCACTACAGGGGTAATACCCAACCATCTGCACCATAGTCACAAATTAATAGAACTTAAAGACTCAGTTTACATAACACTTCAAAAAGCTGCAATTTTGAATACCTGCAGAACAGTGCGGAAGTTCATGCAGATAGACGAAAATGAAATTTCTCCTCAAGACACCTAAGCACTCACCACACGCTACATTGACTTGGCTTGGCCCGTTAATGTAGCTTAAAACTAGCCAAAGAGTTAAGAAACAGTCCATGTTTTTCCTAAATAATAATAAGATTTATTCCAGACTTAGTCCATAATTTTTGTTAGTAACAATATCTTAGCCTAGTGTTAGTAAGTACAAATAGTTAAGCGCTTGCTTTTGCGTGTAGACCTATCCAGTACGCCATCAGTACCGAGTCCCATCGGCCGGTGCACGCTGCCAGAATGGCGCTGGGGCTGCCGCGCACCCGCGCCATCATCGACGCGCAGCGTTTACGCATAATCGCGTGGAAGCCGTCCACGCGCGCCTCCGCGAACATGGTACTCGCGCTACAGTACCGCGGCAGCCCCATCAACATCCTGAAGCATTATTATATTGCACACGCAGGGCGTCGTATGTCCTCTGCGTGTACTTAGTCCACAAACTGCACGTATAGAAGGTCTGGCAGAATGCCCTGAATAGTGTGACCTTCACTTGATTAGTACAACGTGCGAATATGCGAGCCAACATATTACAGCGAACAGATAACGCCCTACGCTCCCTTTCTACATCCCTGTTATTTTTAAGGTCTTCAGAGACCCAGTGACCCAGATACTTAAAATGAGTGACTCGGTTTAATGGTGAACCATAGAGTGAGACGGGAGGTACCTCCGAGTAATCTTTTTTAGGTGCCGTAAAAACCATAACTTCACTTTTCTTCACATTGTACATCAGCCCATGAGCCTCCGCGTACCCTTCACATATACGAAGTAGCTTGCGCAACGCACTAATTGAAGAGCTGAGTAGCACCATGTCATCCGCGTAGCTAATGTTATTAACGCAAATTCCGTCTACATGACATCCGATTCCAGTAACTCTTCTATCAGGCGTTTCATATATAGATTAAACGACTTCGGTGAGGATTAATGCGTAAAAAAAATTATTATAGTTCCTTAAAAAATGAAACTTAAATTGAAAATTTATTAATTGTCCTAAATATCGAATTATTCTATCGTTACAGTGAGTGTCAACCATGCCTGCAAGCGCGTGCTACAAGTTAACCGGACCTTCAGTAAGATGACTGCGTGTGGTCTGTTTACTATAGACGCCTCTCTACCGATGCCTTTGATGGGACTCATGACGAGTTACATTATTGTACTGCTTCAGTTTGCTTTTCTGTAAAAGTACTTTTTTCGACAAGTAGGTATTTGAAATTAAAAAGTTGAAGGTGACAAAGATGCATCGTTTTCTTAATGTATTTCGGTACTGGATAAAATTAGTGATTTTCTTTTATGTAATTTATTAGCCTATATGACTTATTTTATATTTGGTATAATCATGATTAATATAGATAGTAGAATTAAACTAAAAATTAAATAAAACTTTAATTCAGACTACAGTCCATAATTTTGTTGGTATTTTGGTGTTAGTAACTATGGTACTTATGCGAGTAGGTTAGTATTGTTAGTTTATATAGATGATTTATTTACTTATATACCCATGACTGTCCCCACCCAGTGTACCTGAAACGGACAGTCCGGTCTGGCAGCTATCATTTAGAACAAATAGAATTTCGACAAGTACTGAATTACCTATGAAATTGCCGATCTGCAGTACTGGCCATTTCAAATTAAAATAATTTTTATTTAGCTTAGAAACCTAATTTGAAATTTATTTTATTTTGTAGTGTTTGTAAGTGTCGTTTGTTGTTTATTGATAACGTACGTAATTTATGCTGTTAAAGTCTTTTTGGTTGCCAAATCTTAATTAACATAATAATAATAATTTAATGTAATAAAAGAAAACCTACCTAATTGGTCTCAGTGAATAATGTTTACGATTGACGGTCATTAATGGTGTTCATAATATAAGATCAAATATTTATTTTTAGACGTACTGGATAAAAAGAAAAATAGTTTATTAATCATCTAACAGCCATAGCATACTTACTATAACATCCATGAGCATCATGTGGGATACCTCAACAAAGCCAGTTAAACTGGTACTCAATAATAAACTGGACCAAGACATTCAAACATTGATGTATAAAAAACCCAAGATGCACAGACTCGAACAAATGCAACACTCGAAACTGTCGTCAAAAACTGACATGTATCAAATGTCATGTGTGAGTTGTGTGTATACTGTACTATAAACATTTTTTTTGTAAATTCAGCCTTACACGGATCGCTTAAAGTTGTTTTTACAAAGCAGTGCAGTATGGCGAGCAATGCGAGACTGATTGAAACTAGCGCACATTTTAAACTGTGCACTTGTTTTATGCGGACGTTTTTGAGATTGTGTATCTTGGGTTTTTATATATCAATGCATTCAAAAGATAATTTAAGTAACGAAATAGTTATATCGGCTGTGAAATTTCAAAACCTAGCATCTGCATTAAACAAAATTTTACAGGAGAGCCGAAAAATTATTAAAAGAAAATAAAGAATGAGATAGCTTTATAGCTCATTCTTTGTAGCACTAGATATCTATACTAACAGAGTAAAGAGGAAATCACAATAGTGACCACCCTTACGGAGTTAATGTTTGTGAGCGCAATTGTAATTGCAGTCGGTAGGAATAAATACAGTGATTGTAGTTTTAATCACTACCCTCGTGCTGCAAAAAACGTATGAAACCGTTCATTGAACCAGGTATTTTAATTATTTTACAACGGTAGATATGCAGACAGCTTATAAAAATATAATATTATATTAATTAGTCCTAATCTTTGAAACGTAATAATACAAGTACTTAAAACAATAATGATTGTTTTAAGTGTGCCTTCAGGGCCAAACCCGAAACTACTAAAAGGAGTAACACTGAAAGGAGTCTCAAGCCCGATTTTGATGAAAACAAAAGCTGCATCATTGGATTTTTGAAAAATTGTTTTTCCTAATCGAAGCGTTTGATTTCGAAAAAAAAAAACACGATGATTTTGTAAAAAATGACAGCTTTTCTTTAGTTCGCCATGTGTTATTTACATCATCATCATCATATCAGCCGAAAAACGCCCACTGCTGGATATAGGCCTCCCCCAAGCGTCGCCACAACGATCGGTCCTGTGCGTCTCGCATCCATCGGCTACCCGCGACCTTCACCAGGTCATTGGTCCACCTTGTTTACCTTGTTTTTGTTGTTGCCTTCCAACGTTGCATCTTCCGGTACGCGGTCGCCACTCCAGAACTTTTCGGCCACATCGACCATCTGTTCTGCGAGCAATATGCCCTGCCCACTGCCACTTTAGTTTGGCAATCCTTCGGGCTATGTCGGTAACCTTAGTTCTCTTGCGGATATCATGATTCCTGAATCAATCACGCAAGGAAACTCCAAACATTGCCCTCTCCATTGCCCTTTGAGTGACTTTGAGTCTTCTGATGAGGTAACAAGCACTGATCATAGACTTTCGTCTTGCTACCACGCAACTTCCCGAAAACTGCCCAGCCGAGTCGGATTCGACGGTTTACCTCTTTCTCGATCATGTGTTGTTGCTTCCCAGAATTTGATTCCTATTACCTATACTTTCAGATGGTGTAATAATAAAGGTTGTGTTAAAGGCAAAGGTTTGTAATAAAGGCAATATTGTACACTGAAGTATATTTATATTTCACCACGTTGATCTTTTAAAACACTCAATCAATTTTGACCTCCAAAACTGATTTTTACTCAATTGATCGAAAAAGACATGCAACCGTTTCTCACTTACTAAAGTTGGGCGGGAGTTTTGACGTTTATTTCAACCATTTCATTGACCTAGTATCTACATGAACAATTAAATAACTTAGTAACTGCAAGCATTTACTAGGATTATAAAATGGTTGATGTTAGATACCATGTTTTAATGTTGTAATATTTGCATTTTGAAAACTTTTGCTGTAGATGCTTGGTTTCCGGTATCGTGTAACTTCGTTTTTGACTAATTATGGGAGTTTTTGCTAGCCTTGTATGTGGAGAGTGGTCTATAAGGTCGAAAATTTAAATAACACCCGTTTTTTTTTAAAACTGATACTAATGAACCAACCAACTTGTTGATTTTGTAATGAATGTCATCACCGCGTTATTTACTATCTTTTTATTATTTTTTATACTATGTTGAAATAAATCTGACAGTGACAATGGTGAGAGGTTCTATAAGCCTGTGGAGGAAGCGGGAACAGCGTGTATACTGCGAGTGATGGATACAGACTACTCAAGTAAGAACAATTTTTTTCAACAACGTTTGATGCAATAGAAACTTGATTTATTTTCTTAAATATCGAATTATTCGATCGTTACAGAGAGTGTCAAACATCTCTGCAAGCGCGTGCTACAAGTTAACCGGACCTTCAGTAAGATGAGTGCGTGTCGGTTTACAATAGACACCTCTCTACCTATACCTCTAACAGGACTCATGACTAGTTACATTATTGTACTGCTGCAGTTTGCTTTACTGTAAAAGTATTTTTCAAGAACTAGATAGTAAAAACATTAAGGACATCATTGTTTTGAAATGTTAAGGTGAAATATGACGGTGACAAAGATGCGTTTTTTTAGTAAATTGTTTCGCATCATAGCTATCAAATTCGCCATGAACGACCAATCATGCATGATCGTCATGTCAGCTTATACACCACAAATCGGATAGTCGCAAGAAATAAACAGTCTTTCTGGGTCGACTTACAGGATCATCTGCAGTCAGAATCGAAATATATCGGTGCTGATGTCGATGACCATGTGGGAGAAACATCGAATACCCATAGCGAAGTCCACGGGAATAGAGGTTTTGGAAATAAAAAATTACAGGATGAGAACATACTCGACTTTGCAGCTACTATCAACATCGCAATCATCAAAACCTATTTCTCCAAAACTCGTGAGCACTTAATAAGTTATAAAAGCGGCGGAACTTGTAGCAAAGTGGATTATATCCTCGCGAACAGACGTTTGCTGAAAACCTTCAGAAACTGTACAGTAATACCCAGAGAACCCCTAACATACCAACACCATCTCCTAGTTGCTGATTTCATTACACTAAGGCTAATAAAAGCTAGAGCAGAGAAAGTAGAGAGAATTTGGTGGTTCAAACTGAAATGTGTAAATCTCTGCACAGGAATCAGCAGGCACGCAGGCAGGCTGCAGGGTGTCTGGTAAAATACATGCAAGAATCTGCAGCTGCTGTAAAGGACATTAATGGCGTATGGGACGAATTCCACGATTTCTGCACTGAAAGGAACAGGAAAAATAAGGAGCCGACTCTTTGGAATCCGGAAGTACAAGAAAAAAGAAAAAAAAGAAAACATGTATTAAGACCTGGCAACAAACAAACAGTTATGATGATAAAAACGCATACCGATACTCAAAAAGGATATTAAACGGGCTGTGACACGGGCCAACGCTGCAAATAGGGAGGACGTCTACGCGGGGCTGGGGAACGCGATAAACAGCTTAGACAACGTGACGACTCTCGGAATACAGCAGCTGTTAAATACATAAAAGATTCCCAAGATACCCTCTTAATACCTAACGAGAACATTAAAAGAAGATGAGTAGAGTAATACTCTAAGCTGCTAATTGAAGCAGTTCTGCTATCGGTTCATAGGGATACCTATGAATCGATAGCAGAACTGCCTCGAATTGAAGGCCCTTGGGATAGAATAACGTCCACAGAGATAAGATCATCCATCGGCAAAATGGCGAACGACAAGGCAACGGGACCTGATGATATTCTGGCTGAATTTTGGAAGAGACTCCGAGACGCTGGCGTTCTATAGGTGCTATTTAATCAAATCCCTCATGACGGAATATTTGACGCATGGAGGAGGTGCTCTTTTTTCCCATTTTTCAAAAATAGGGGCGATATGTGACACTGTGGTAATTACCGTTTAAAATCTGGGAACGAATGATTTATGAAAGATTATGACATCTTATAAAGAATACAAAAAACTAGTGTGAATTTGTCCCAGGGAAATCGACGACCGATGCTATTCACCATCAGACAGAAGTCATCTAGATTCCCATCAGCCTCCATTTTCTAATGGAGGCATACAGAAACAGAAATAAAGACCCACACATGGTATTTGTAGATCTTAAAAAAGCATTTGATCACGTCCCGAGGCCTCTGATTTGGCGAACTCCGCGATCCCAACTAATCCCAGAATGCTACGTGAGATTATAAGTGGACATTTACGACGGCGTATCTATTAAGGTACGATGCCCTGCAGGCACCAGCGAAGAATTTCAGGTAATGGTTGGAGTTCATCAAGGGTCGGCACACAGCTCGCTATTTTTCAACCTCGTGTGATGGACTATCTGACGTGTGTTTCGTGATGGACACAATCGATAGTTTTTGTTATATCTGTAAGGATTGTGCAGATTTTTTTATCAGCGCTACCCATTACAATTTATTTTAAGCTAAAATTGTATTTGCTTGTTTACGTACCTTTTGTTTTTTAGAGTTCCGAACATCTGTAGAAGACGGAACCCTTATAGGGTCACTCGTGTGTCTGTCTATCCGCCTGTCACAGCCAATTTTTATCCGAAACAAATGGACTGATTCTGTTGAAATTTTGTAGGAATGAACATCTGTGACCCAAAAAGGGATACATCACGTAAATAAATATATAAATACGTAAATAAATAAATATATACTGAGTATGGGAATAAGTTTGGTGGGCAAACTAAAAAAACCTAACCAATACTTAAAGCTTGTAACTTTTAAGTTAAAATTTTAACTATCGAAGTTCAAGCCTGCTGCCTGCAACTCTTTCATTTGATAAAAAATGGCTTATTATGAGAGGTTCAAATAAATGATGGTTTTGAAGTTATTCAAGAAATTGAGGAAAAAAATTCAAATTACAAAAAGTCTATCTGTATATCACCAATAGATTACAGAAAAACTTATAAAAAGTCGATAGTTTTAAACCACGTTACATTTTATAAACATGAAATTCGTTAAGAACCCTTTGTACGTGAGTGTGACCAGCACTTTAATTTTAATTAGTACTTTTTAGTTTATTAAAACATAATTTTCTAAACCCAACTAGGGTTTAGAAAATTATGTTTTAACACAATGATTAATGTTCATGATTGACGATGATTAATGTACTTGAATACTTAATAAGAACAAATATAATTTTTACTTATAACGGGCTGAAAAAAATAGTTTATTAGTCATCTAACTGCTGTAGTGTGCTTACTATAACAACCATAAAAATCATGTGGAAACCCTCAAATCGTCAAGTTAAGCTGTTACTAAATAATAGGCTGGACCGAGACATTCAAAAGATAGTGCAACCTTTCAACATTATGCTTTCTGTATCCTTCTCTCCAAAATATAAAATTAAAGATAGTTATATCAGTACATGTGACAAGAAATATAAGATATTACTGTTTTTTATTGTTTCAGTATTCAATGTACTTTATACTTGTCGCATGATAACCAAAAAAATTGGCTACTTGGGAACGAATGCCATCACCGCTTTATTTATTATTTCTTGTTTCTTATTCACTTGTCATTGCCTCAGCCATATTCTGCTGACGATTTGTAACATTGTTCATAGCCGCTGCAACATTTCTCTTATTTTGAAGATCCAAGAAATTCATAGGAGCATCGACATTAGCAAGAGTATCAGAAACTATATTATTCTGAATTGGATATCACTTTCAGCCGTACTCTGTATTACAATGTTTGTGACAACAGTTTATTACTCATTCGTCGAATTCAATGTTGTGGAAATAATATTCTCTATAATAAACGTGACATTTGATTTGAATTTAGTTTATAGTATACGTCTCATGTCATTGTTAACAAAATATCTTAACGAATGGGTAAACCAACTACTTACCCAACAAAATGAAGAAGACGAAGAATATTGTGATAAACTATTAGTGGTTTACAAAAATATCTTTGAAGCTTTCAAGCTGTATGTAAAATGTTTTCGTGAATTGGTAAGTCGTTTTTCAAGATAATCGCAAAAAAGCGATTAATAAAATATCATAATATTTTATGACAAACGTATAACGGAGGAGAAACGATTTATTTCGTGTACCATTTTCGAGGAAGAATTTACTAGTATTCTTCAGAACTCTTCGACCAAAAACACACCCGCAGAATTGTGAAGTACATTAACGAGGAATAAGTACACTGTATTAACTTAATATTTGTTTTTGTAGATATTATGGCGATCAATAGATTTATTTCTTCGTGCTTTATTTCTAGTGGAAGCTCACGTACTCGGTTTACAAAACCCAACAATGTCTGAAAATGAAGTAAGATTACTACTTTTTTTACTTTATTTCTATACATAGAAAGTTGTTCCATCTCAAAATTTTAACGGTATTGGAAAACGCGTTATTACCCTAACGCTTCCGTTTTCCAATTAATTCATTTCTTGTTTTCAATATTTGGATAGATGGCGTCGCGTTTCTTTTTGTTGCCATGTTGATTTGCTCCGTTGGTTTTTCTTGTGGGGGTATTGATGCCGCTACAAATATGTCTGCCGCAGAATTTACTTCTGCCGCTGCAATGTCTCTCATAAAATCAAAAAGGTCATATTAAAATAATATCACAATAATATCGACTAAAATAATGTCAATTTAACATAGCATCAGTTAAATAATAACTGATCATTTTAATCTATATGTTAAGTTAATCTTAATTAAGTTAATCTCTTCAATTGTTTATAGCTACTGGCATATAAATAGAGAAAAGACAAAAGAGTTTCAATTGTTTTATTTTTCTATTTAGCTACCTATTAAAAGTTCAACTCCGCCGTTAGATTCTTTCCGACATAATTTATTATATAGTGGTCTCCAAGCCGCCCGAAATATATTCTTAGTTTAATTTTATTTATTAGGAGTTTTAGTTTACCTCCAAACGAGGAAACTAAACATTATATTTTTATTTTTGTATTACATTTGGTTAGTAGAGACGCCTAAATTATGTGATTTCAATGCAAGACTCTTTGGTTTGGTTTAATTAAATAACTATTAATCATTTATCCAAGAAAATACAAGTTGCGGACCCAAGCTAATTTATAGTATTACTAGATATAGTCAAATCTTTTCAGGTTGCTAATTGGTGTTTGTTCACCATAGTATGTGTAATCATCACAAAGAATATGACACTGGTCATAATGGCTTGTTGGCAATGTGAGCATTTCTATATGTCTGTGGAGGAAGCCTCGATAGCGTGTATACTGCGTGTTATGGATACAAACTGTTCAAGTAAGAACAACTTTTTTCTTCATGAACTATTAATGCATCCGAGAATAATATTTAATTTCTCTAAACATCAACCCCTTCTATCGTTACAGTGAGTATCAAACACCTTAGCAAGCGCGTGCTACAAGTTAACCGGACCTTCAGTAAGATGACTGCATGGGGAATGTTTACTATAGACGCCTCTCTACCGATACCTTTGATGGAACTAATGTCTAGTTATATTATTGTACTGCTTCAGTTTGCTTTTCTGTAAAATAACTTTAAATTAATGAAAATTAAAAAGCTTGAAAAACAATAGTGTCATCGAATTTTATTTGGAAATGGTTATATTTCAGTGCTTGATAAAATCAATATTTTTTTCGAGAAACGGAACCCTTATAGGATCACTCGGGTCTCTGTCTGTCTGCCTTCTGTCACAACTAGTTTTTTCCGGATCTACTGGATTTTGTTCAAATTTGGCAACCATATGGACTTTTGTGATGTAAACTTGGACGCGTTACGTAAATAAATATGTAATTATAAGTTAAAACAACAGACATTGTGTAGAAAATAAAAAAAAGACATCGCTAACAAATAATACAAATAAACAATACAAAAACTAAAGTACACTTACTTTATTAATGAAAACAATTAATTGAATAATAAAAATAAAAATGAAATGTCATGACTATACCTAATTGAAAAAAAAAATAAAAAAAATAAATAATAATAATTAAAATTAACCAAAAATTAAGAATAATAATCCACGTTCATTATAATAAATTCAAAAAACATTAATTATAGTATCGTATATATCATCTATAAATTCGTGGATACTTCAATAGGCCTTCCTCAATAAATATGTCTTTAATTTATTTTTAAATAGGTTGGAGCTATTTATGCTTTTAAATTCTTAAGGTAACTTATTATAAAGAAAGACATATTTATACCTTGTACAATGGTGAACTACGTTCGGTTTTGGTAAGATAAAGTTTGGTAAGTCTTTCCTATTAGTCCTATCTCTTGCTTGATTTTGCTCATTTTTTTAAAAAATGTGCAAATTCTTAACAAGTTTAGTTAGCAACACCAGAATATAGAGACATGGCACACTTAAAATTTTAGGTCTGATGAAATGGTCCCTGCACGTTTCTTTGTAGTCTAAGCGGAGCATAGTACTTAAAGCTCTTTTTTGAATTATAAATGCCTAGTGGACATTGTATTTTTGCCCCATTACTCAATATGCATCTAATTTAAG
Organism: Lacanobia wlatinum; assembly: GCA_947578705.1. Classification (NCBI taxonomy): domain Eukaryota; kingdom Metazoa; phylum Arthropoda; class Insecta; order Lepidoptera; family Noctuidae; genus Lacanobia; species Lacanobia wlatinum. The sequence goes on from OX388040.1 coordinate 6,742,996, forward strand.
ACTCCAATAGTGCAAAGTATACCATTACGAGTTGGATCAAAGTTAGTTCTTCCTTCAGAGTTCTGATTGCATAGCATGCCGAGCTAATAGACTTTGTCAAAGAATTTCAACCTTCCAGTTCAACAGCACGTCAATGTGAACACCGAGGAATTTGACATGGTCTACTACTTCCACTTTGTTACCACAAGACATAACCTCAATACCAGTGTTCTTCCGGACCGTCAATTCAAATAATAAACACTGTTTTATTTGCATTAAGTTGCAGGTAATTTGTTACAAACCATCTTTTAGCGCACTATTAATTTTAGATTCTAAATTATTTAAAGTATCTGCAGATACAATTGCATTGGTGTCATCAGCAAAAACAATTAGATTTGTGTTTTTATAAAACGTTTTTTAATAAACCCAATCACATCATTCAGAAATAGGATTTATCCTAGGGATCTGTTCTGGTCCCAGAACAGATCCTTGAAGGACACTACGATACACAGTAACCAAATTTAGTCTGTAAATACTGTCGCCTGTTATGTAAATAGGATTTAAATAACCTCAGGACGTTCTCCCGTATACCACAAAATTCCAAGTTGGCCAGCAGAATATCATAGTCTACCATGTCGAAGGCTAAGGGGAACACCCAAATACTCCGAAATATTTTATTCCGTATTTGAAAGAAAAAAAGAAAGAAAGAAAGAAAAATTGTTTATTCCGCCCAAACAGACGCACATTAATAATACACAAATAATAAAAACAGTTATAAAACAAAATAAGAGACAAACATTCGTCCGTAAAACCACTGGCAGCCTGTGTCAGGGACGGGCATTATAAAAAAGTCATAATTGTCGCGGTCATGTCAAAGACAAACCATGGATAACAAAAAAAAAATAGATATTGACATGTGTGGCCACGACAGTGACTGTCAGTGAGTGATGGATGCAAGATGGATGTCAATCCTGACACAGTTCCTGACACAAACAAAACAAAAAACTTAATTTAATTAAACCTAAAACTACAAAGTTACGTTTAGCTGTGCGTCGCATCTGAGCAGGAATAGGTGGTTGCTCAGCCAAAATGCCGTGATTTTAGAAGAACCAAACTCATCGGCGCCGGTTTTCAGAAATCACCATTTTCGAGTGACGCAATGGCGTCCCCCCGTGATTTCAATATTCCAATTTTCAAAAGTCCGAATTTCATAATACCTAAGAATTATAATATCTAGTATTATAAATCACGAAACTTATTTGGCCGAAAGTCATAAATGAAAATCGGAAAATAAACAAATCGTTATTTTCCGATTTTCATACGTCCGAAGATTCAAATGCTCGATGGGTTTTCGGACCGAAAAACTACAAAAATTATGAGTTTGATTTTGGTTCAATAAGTATAACATCAATGTTTATTTACATAAAATAAATACAGCAAAACACAACATAACTTAAGACAAAAAAAACATGCAAAACATTAACAATTAAGTATAGATAAAAATAATGAATGGAATTAAAATAATAATACACTGTCAATACTAAATAAATATCAATGTCAAATAACTTACAGTTTATCATTAAGGAATTTATCAATAGTTGCATTTTTCCAAAAATAGATGTCTGAATTTGTTTAAAATTGAATAATATTTAAGTCCTTAATTCCATTTGGTAGTTTATTAAATATTTTTGGGGCCCTGAAAAGGATGCTTTTGTGCATTAAAGCGGTTTTTAATGTCTATATTCTTGCCTAATCATTTTAAAGCGATGTTCAGGTGCTTTTCTGAATAGATGCATGTTCTTTTTAACAAATAAAGCAGGCTCAAATATGTATAAGCAAGGTAAAGTCATTAATTTTTATAATACAAAAAAAATGGTAAATCCACAGTCGACGCGGCTCTCTTTGTCCGTAAAATTGTTAACTTATTGGAACACTAGTGGACGTCACGCGGTTTCACCCACGTAGTTCCCGTTCCCGTGGGAGCACGGGGATAAAATATAGCCTACGTTACTCCCTGATAATGTAGATATCCACTACTGAAAGAATTTTTCAAATCGGTCCAGTAGTTTCGGAGCCTATTCATTTCAAACAAACAAACAAATCTTTCCTCTTTATAATATAAGTGTAGATAAATACATGGTGGCCGATGCTAATGTTGATGTTAAAATGAAAACCCGTGGTTGCTACAAATATACTATAATCTGATTCTTTTGTACTTTCTAAACGGCTCCGCGAAACTCAAACTTGGACATCATTCCATTTCTAAGTCTCTAACCATGGGATGTCCTCGGTGCTCAGTTATCGGTCCATATGTATGGAATTTTGGCTACGATGATTTCGTCACGCTTTCGCTCCCATGCGGCTGTTCATCAACCGGTTACGCGGACGATGGCTTACTGCTCATTGAGGCAGAGTCTACGTTTAATATCTCAGTGGGGCGATCGAAACCGTCTGACCTTTGCACCGCATAAAACCTATCAACTTATTTTAAAAGGAAATATAAAACCCTGGCCTAGTATTAAATTTAATAACGTACCCGTTAAAAGAAAAGAATCCGTGTGCTACCTAGGTATGCTACTAGAATCGAACTTTTCATTAATTGATAACATTAAAACAGTAGGTGCAAAAGCAAAAAAGAACTTCTACGCCTTAACGAGAACATCCAAAGCTACTTGGGGGATCATTTCAAACCTTAAAACCTATTTATGGGGCTACTTACTTGGGTTGTATGTGCTACGGGGCACCAGTCTGGGCTGACAGGGCCACCATTGGGGCGGTACGCCGTAAATTACTGCAAAACTAGCGTTTGGCTTTGATATTCTTATGCAAGGCGTATTGGACGGTTAGTACTGAAGCCTTACCAGTGCTGGCGGGTGTTTTCCCAGTCGATCTAGAGGTGCAGCGGCGTGCTGCAATGTACTACTACGCTACAAAGATCTCGGAACCAGAGTTTTTACCGCAACGCAACCGTGCTAAGATCTGTAGATTACTAAAACCCCAGACTGACGTCTGGGAGGAACTTTTATCTGAATGGCAATGTAGGTGGGAAAATTCCATTAAAGGCCGTCACCTCCACCAGTTTTTTCCATCCGTTTGTGAGCGGCTGGATATTATGTTAGATAGTATTCAAGTTACATCTGGAGTAGTTTACTATAGGGATCTTGTAGATGTTGTAATTATTAAGTTATTGTATCAAAACATATCTACTAGCGACATCTAGGCTATAGTATGTGAACTAAACATTTTGTAATGAATGACAGTGAAGTAATAAAGTTCAGTCTGCACCGAATACCCACCGTGTTTGTTTTAATAGGTTATGGGCTATCACGTTAATTCAGTTTTTAAAGTATATTGAGTGATAAACATATATTTTCTGGACACGGTCATGTTGTGCAAGATGACAGCGAATTATTTAGCCAGTGTGCCTAAACTGAAAGGCAGAGAAAACTACGATGAGTGGACATTCGCGGTTGAAAATGTGCTCGTATTGGAAGGCATGTTACATTGTGTGCAACCAGTGGTAGGAAAAGACATAAAACCAGAAGACGACGCGAAGGCGCGGGCCAAATTATGCCTAACTATCGACCCGGCTTTGTACGTGCATATCATGAAGACGAAGACTTCGAAAGAGTTGTGGGATAAGCTCAAATCCCTGTTTGACGACTCAGGTTCTTCGAGGAAGATTTCATTTTTGCGTCACTTGATATCAATACGGCGAGAAAATTGTGAAGATATGACCACCTACGTGACTCAAATTGTGGAAACATCGCAACGGTTGAGTGGAACTGGTTTTGAAATAACTGATCAGTGGATCGGATCATTGATGCTCGCAGGATTACCGGAAAATTTTACGCCAATGATAATGGCCATCGAACATTCCGGAATTACACTTACGGCTGACGTCATAAAGACAAAGTTGTTGGATTCGGAGCCGTTAGAATTGCCATTGATGGGAACGACATCGAACGAAACGCAAAATACTGAGGCGGCATTTGCGTCAAAATGGGCAAAACAAAAACCCAGACTTGCCAACACCAATCAGAACCGCGGGAAGTCAACGTCAAATGTCAAAATGACAGATGGAAATAAAAACTTAACCTGCTACAAATGCAAAACTCCAGGTCATTACCGTAATCAATGTCCAATGTTAGAAAAAACAAGCAAAAATAAGTCGTCAAATGCATTTAGTGCTGTTTTCTTGAGCGCTAAATATAGTAAAGACGAGTGGTACGTGGATTCAGGAGCCAGTGCTCACATGACAGCTATCGCAAGCTGGTTGCAGGATGTTTCGAGTCCAGAGACATGCCCCGAGATTATGATAGCAAATCATGAAAAACTTCATGTTTCGTGCAAAGGAAGGGTAAAAATTAAGTAACCTGTAGCTCAAATAGGGGGTTTGGGGAGGGGGAAGGGTTTGCCCTCCCTCCCGCTACCACTCCCATAAAAAGAAAATGCACCATTCTTGAGAAAAACGAATTATTGTAACCTAACCTCAACACCTTGTAGAAACCAGAACAAATTTCCGTGCTTTCAGGCGATTTTGCCACACCTATTACTGGAATAAAAAGTAGCTCACAATTTAGGACCCATTAGTTTTTAATTAATATATCATCCGTGGTGCTTGACAACTGGGCTTAACCCAGTTGTATATGTCCCTTGGTGCCTATTGGCCTAGCTCTAGGGCTTCATTGGCTCGGCGTTTTTCTGGTGGTCGCCACTGTTGATTCTGGCTTTCAGGAGTTGCAGTGGTTGGGAATGTGTGGCGGGCTTGTCCCAAAAAAAAAAAAAAACCTAACCTCAAAACACTTTTTGTCACAACAAAATCGTTTCTGGAACGTCTCCGGCGCTGCGGGAAGTGCAGCCCCTTCGCCCTTGCGTAACAAAGGGTAGGCACCTATGCACTCCTCCGCAGCTTCGGATTGTTGGGCCTCCGGCAACCAGCCTCAGTCGCTCCGGCTCGCACACCCGCCTATACTTTGTTACAGCGGACGGGGGCTGCTCTCCCACCGCGCCTCCGGATTTTATAAACATTCTAGGGGTAGCAGCCAAAAGACTACGTAGAGTCGGGGTACCCTGAATTGGTTTTGGGACAGATTCGACCTATTTATAACTACCTAGGAACTCTATTCAGTTCAAAGAACTGAATAGAGTTCCTAGGTAGTTTTAAAAAGAAATGAAACAACAAAACATTCATAAATTTTTCATGTATTGAAACCAAAATTTATAACATTAATAAGTTCCTCAAATGGATCTTTTCTGTTTTTATCCACTTGTCTTCTCCAGAGATATTCATAAATTAAGTCATTTATATTTGTACGGTTACTATAATTACTTCTGTAAAAAAACTGCTTTATGACACGCCACTGTGACTCAATTCTTTGAGTGTATGTGCCATACTCTGACACAAAGGGGTTGTCTGGGTCACTATGATTGACTTTATGATGGATGTAACCATGGTCGCCCAGACAATCATAGGCCCGCCAAAAATCTGTGTGTATTGTGGTGCCCTCAGCCACGTGTTTTTTTATTAAGGGCACCAAAACCTCAGCGGAGCGGATATTGTCTGGGCAGACCTCTAGCCGTAGATCTTCACTTCCATCCTCTATCATCCCGAGGACCCAATGACCTTCGACGCAACGACCTTTGTTGTATTTTCGTTTTCCAAACTTACTTTCATCGATTTGCACAATTTTTCCGGGACCTCCAATTTTCCCGGTAACTGTTTCTTTATTTTTTTTTGTATTTAGTTAAATACAAAAAATAAAGAAACCAATAGTTGATAGTAGCAGAGGATAATCGGTGTTCTCCTTCAGAGAAATCTTCTTTTATTGTCTGATCATAGCTAAATTTAGCCGAGTAGGCATACATAAGATAAAAAATTTGAGTTATTTTAATTTTTACATTTTCAAACCAAGTCCCGTTTGCTCGGCTTATTTTTGATTTGCCTCTGCATGGTGTTCTATGGCAAACAAATGAGCCTACCATTTTATTGGAAGTATAAACTATTGACATTGGCTGTTTATGGTAGTGACAATATTTAGTCTTTGGTAACATGCCTCTTTCTTCCGCAAATTCCACTGCCTGCTCACGTGTACCCAGTAGGCGGTAAACTTTGACTAAATTCCACATACCGCGAACTTCCTCCACATATAGGTGACGCTTCACTGGTGGATCGTCTTCCACAGATCGGCTCGTTGATGGTTGAGGTTCGTTCTCCTCAACAGCAGAACGGCTGGTTGATGGCTGTTCGTCCTCTACCGCAGAACGGCTACTAAATGGCTGTTCGTCCACTTCCGCAGAACGGCTGGTCGATGGCTCAGGTTCCAGCATGGTAGCGTAGTTCCAGCAAGTCCGGGATCGTATGCGCAAAAGTCGGTCGATGAGGCAGGAAATCGGTGTCCAGTATAAAAGCGTAGGTCAATCGTGAAGGCAAACAATCAAAATCCAGAGAACAAGCCAAAGTCGTCGAAGAAAACCACAATAAAAACACAGCAAAGCACAAAGAACACATTTAGGCAACTCGGGGAGAAACGGAATGAACGAAAACAAATGACAGTGACACATGACGCAAAATAGCGATTTTTTTTTACGTTCCTTTTTACCGATTTTCTACGACATTTTCTACCATAGACAATATACTGGGTATACTGGTATAGTTTTGGTTGTCAATCGCCCAAATTTACGTTTCATTTTCCTTTTTATCCGATTTTAGGTTAGAAACAATTTTTTGTATTTTCTCGAAAAATATCCATTACCTTTTAATAAAAGTGATATCGTAACGTAACGTAATCTGGGACCCAAACCGTACCACCTTTGACCCCTATGACCCCTCTCCTCGAGCTACTGGTCTCTACAGTCCAGCCAAAGGAAATCTTGTCGTGTGTGTTGTCACTTATGAAGTGACAAAATCTAACAGTGTGGTTTGTTGTGAGGGCAAACAATCACGACTGCCATTTCCCACAGGTACAAGAGGTACAAAAGTGCTGGAAATTGTGCATGCTGATGGGTGCGGGCCAATGGAAACCAAATCAATTGGATTGTCAAGATACTTTCTCCTCTTTGTAGACGACTATAGTTGTATGTCATTTGTCTACTTTATGAAACAAAAAAATGAGGTGTTTAAATACTTCATAGAATTCAAGGCCATGGTGGAGAAACAGAAAAATGCCAATATTAAAATCATACGAACAGATAACGGTGGAGAGTTTTGTTCAAAAGTGATGGAAGATTTTATGAAATCATCAGGCATTGTGCACCAAAAAACAAACCCCTATACACCGGAACAAAATGGAATGTCAGAGAGAAACAACAGAACAATTGTTGAGAAAGCAAGATGCTTGTTGTTTGATGCTAAGTTAGATAAAAGGTTTTGGGCAGAGGCAGCATCCACAGCAGTGTACCTGAAAAATCGATCTATAGCATCAGGCCTCAATGACAAAACGCCATTATGTGGCATGAAAAGAAACCCATTTTGAGCCACATACGAATCTTCGGTAGGTGAGGTGAATCATCACAGTTAACTTTCTATGAGGCTGATACAGATGAGACCTATGTTCCAGAATCTCCATTAACAAGCAGTAGTTCAATTGAGTCACCGGAACGAGACTATCAGGTCTTGAACAAACCAAAGAGGGAGAGACGGAAGCTTGAAAGGTACAATCAGACAGGCTTGTTGGCTGCTGCAGATACTGACTTGACAGTGACGGAAGCCTTGAGAAGTCCTGAAAGTGTGTAATGGCGGAAGGCAATGGATGAGGAGTTGGAGTCATTCCGAAAGAATGAAGTGTTTGAGCTTGTCGATGCTCTAAAAGGCGCTACAATTGTGCAGTGTCGATGGGTGCTAAAGAAAAAGACCAAAAGTTATAGTGAAGTCCAAAATCGTGCGCGATTAGTTGCTAAGGGTTATACCCAAAAACACGGACTGGACTATGATGAGACCTTTTCACCAGTTGTGCGGCACTCTACTTTAAGATTATTGTTTGCGCTTAGTGTAAAACTAGAATTGGACATAACTCAGTTATTATATAGTCATTTGAAAGAGGACATTTATATGCATGCTCCTGAAGGTTTTGTATCCGAAATGGCAGGGAAAGTTCTCAAACTCAAAAAGGCAGTGTATGGATTAAAACAATCCGCCTTAGTTTGGTATGAGAGAGTTAGGGATGTATTATGTAAAAATAATTTCAAAAACTGTACACAAGAACCATGTCTATTTACAAAGATGGGTAAAGATCTAAAAATTATAATAGCATTGTATGTCGATGATTTTTTAATTTTTTCTAATAGTAAGAATGAGAGTGAGAAGTTAAAATGTATTCTAAATTCTGAATTTGAAATAAAAGACTTAGGTGAGGTTAAGCATTATCTAGGTATGAATATTAATGTCCACAAAGATTGTAATAAATATGAGATAACTGTAGATCAACAACAGTACATAGAAGATTTATTGCTGAAATTTAATATGACTGACTGTAGAACAGCCGATACACCTATAGAGAATAAATTGAATGTAACAAAAGCAGAAAAATATTCAGCAGGAATTAGCTATCAAAAACTCATAGGCTGTCTTATGTACTTAGCAGTCATGACAAGACCTGACATTACCTACTCAGTAAGTTACTTAAGCCAATTTAATACTTGCTACAGTGTTGAACATTGGAACTATGCTAAAAGGGTTCTTAAATATTTAAATAAAACTAAAATGTATTGTTTAAAGTCTAGTAGTCAAGGAGAAAGCTTGCAGGGTTTTGTAGATGCTGACTGGGCAAGTGATAGATTGGACAGAAAATCTTACACTGGATTTTGTTTTGTCATGTCAGGTACAGCTGTTTCATGGCAAAGCAGAAAACAGAGAGTTATAGCTTTATCTAGCACAGAGGCTGAGTATGTTGCACTCTCTGAAGCTTGCAGGGAAGCAATATATCTAAGATAATTATTGTATGAGTTAACTGGATCTTTGTTAACAATTAGGTTGAATTGTGACAGCCAAAGTGCATTAAAGATGGCCACAAACCATCAATGTCATAATAGATCAAAGCATATTGACGTTAAACATCATTTTGTAAGAGAGCTTACCAGAAGTGGAAAAGTAGAGGTCAATAATTTATCTGCAAATGAAATGCCAGCAGATTTGTTGACTAAAGGTCTAGGTACGGTTAAACACTACAAGTTTATGGAAGCCTTAGGAATTTTAAAAATTGTGATATAAGTTACTGTTCAGACTTTGTTGTATGTTTAGTTTATTTTGATATGTGGGGGTGTTGCAATTATTAAGTAATTGTATCAAAACATATCTTCTAGCGACATCTAGGCTATAGTATGTGAACTAAACATTTTGTAATTAATGACAGTGAAGTAATAAAGTTCAGTCTGCACCGAATACCCACCGTGTTTGTTTAAATAGTAGAAACCAGAATAAATTTCCGTGTGTTCAAGCAATTTTGCCATACCTATTACTGGAATCAAAAGTAGTTCACAATTTAGAACCCATTAGTTTTAGTGTTAATTTATAATCCATGGTGCTTGACAACTGGGCTTAACTCAGTTGTATACTCGTATGTCTCTTGGTCCCTATTGGCCTAGCTCTATTCGGCGGCTATAAAGTGGCGGGTTTGTCCCATTAAAAAAATAAAATAATACAAAACATGGTTTGCAGCTAACAGTTATTTTTATACCGGCAATAGCTCTAATGCATCTTTTTTGCGATTTGAACACCATGTACGTATTACAGGAGTTACCACAAAACATGACTCCGTAGCGTAATATAGAATTGACATATATCCATAGCATGCAGTGACTGCCTCTGCTTGATTGACTATTTTCTTTAGTTTATACAAAGCAAAAGCAAATTCACTATTTTTTTGATTAATATTGAAGTATGTTGTTTCCAATTAAATTGATTGTCGATTGTTCAGCTTAAAAATCTTGTATTTGCAACTTTTTCATTTTTTTTTATTATTAAAGCTTACATTTAGTTCCGAATTTTCGTCAAAGCGTAGCTAACTACTCTTTGACGAAAATTCATAACTTTTGCTGTCTTTAAATTTATAATTAAGTTGCTATGTTCTAGCTAGTAAACGGCTTGTTGTAATGCAAAGGTGAGACGGTACTTCACGTCGGAACAGCTGCTCATGCTCAACCAAGCGCAAGTTCGATCGTGTATGGAGTACTGCTCTCATCTTTGGGACGGATCTGCCAGATACCAGCTTGATGCCCTTGAGTCAATTGAGAAACGAGCCAAGAGGATCATCGGTAATGACAGGCTCGTCGCGACGAAGCTCCAAAGCCTTGAGCATCGACGCCGAGTTGCTGGCCTGTCGGTTTTCTATCGCTTGCATTTTGGGGAGCGTGCGACGGAATTGCATGATTTAATTCCGCCAAGCCCGTTCCATCATCGGACCACAAGACGAACGGCGATGCGCCACCGGTACATGGTGGACATCCCACCCACACGCACTAAACGTTTTGGGAACACATTCATAGTGCGTACAGCTAAGGAGTGGAATTCCCTGCCAGAGTCTGTGTTTCCACATAGCTACAACCTGGGAGTCTTTAAGACAAGAGTGAATAGGTTGCTTCTAGGCAAACGTGCTCCATCTTCGACCACATCATCGCTTACCATCAGGTGAGATTGTGGTCAAACGTATGCATATATATATATAGTAAAAAAAAAAAAATTGATTATGTCAGCTTCAAAGAAATTATTATTCTTGTCAAGTTTAACAATGATAGTTTTGTCGTCGGTCTTTATTTGGTCCCAGTGCCAATGGTGTGCTTTTACATTAGTTATCGAATGGATTATAAAGGATATTACACTAATCTTAATAACCAGCGTGCAATGTGATGAAATTGTGAATGTGTCTGTTGAAAAAACTGGGTCGGCGTACATACAGCGTATGGTGCAAACAAACTATCTTGGTATGATAAATTCTATAAGGTATACAGCGAAAACGTGTAAACTTGAATCGAAATATTATTTATGTAAATATAAGCAACTTTTACTCTCTCCTTACAGAGAGCAACAAACATCTCTGCAAGCGCGTGCTATAAGTTAACCAGACCTTCAGTAAGATGACTGCGTGTGGTCTGTTTACTATAGACGCCTCTCTACCGATACCTTTGACGAGACTCATGACTAGTTATGTACATTATTGTACTGCTTTAGTTTGCTTTTCTGAAAAGTATTTTTAGCCAAATAAAGTTAGAACAATAAAATTTAATGTCATCAATTTTTTCAATTACATTTGTTTTTAATATAATAAATGTGCATTTGTTATTACAAGCTTTATAATACAAGCACTTACTCATATGTAACTGCAAATGTTTGTTAGTTCTATCCAGGCTAAATGAGAACCATTTCCCCTTCATTTTAAAACTTGTAGTGTCACACATTTTTGATTCAGTTTTTATGGTTAAAGATTTAGCATCTAGCATAGGCTCTAGGCAAACCAACTTTTCATGGTCAACGGTGCTGACATACAATGGGCATAGAACCATTGTGGCATAGCCGGGGGGCTACCGCCGTTTTGATTTCATTCAAAGTTGCGGCGCACGATCTGACATACATAACAATATGGGTGGAGAACACTTCAAGAAATACAATTGTTAGGAACATGGTGCCCTAAAGTGCCTTGCCGTTGCCGATATTTTTCGAGGTAAAATCACCTTGTGACAATCACGTATATTTTTAAAAATAACTTTTTGTGTGCTGATTTCTTATGATTATGCTGATTCGTTAAATTCAAATAATAAATAGTTCCCAACTTTATTAATTTATTGAAAGAAACTAAAAATAAGAACTCGTTAAAACCACTCTATTTTGAACTTCGCAAAATAATAGTGTTTAATTTACATCAATGGTTAAATCAAGCTGAAACGTATTGATAGAATACAATTTACTACACATAAGTGCATGGTACGTTCATTTTTAGGGTTCCGAACAAAAAACAGAACCCTTATAGGATCACTCGGGAGTCTGTCTGTCTGTCCGTCTGTCACAGCCAGTTTTCTCCGAATCCACTGGACCAATTCTGTAGAAATTTGGTAAACATAATTATGGACTTTAGTGACCCAAACACGGATGTGTTACGTAAATTATTAAATTTTTAGTATGGAGTTCACTTTTGGGGGTCAAACCAGAAAATTTAAAAAAAAATATTGAACAATATCTTTTTCATATATATATCTACACTAATATTATAAAGAGGAAAGATTTGTTTGTTTGTTTGTATGTTTGTTTGTTTGTTTGTTTGAATTGAATAGGCTCCGAAACTACTGGACCGATTTGAAAAATTCTTTTAGCATTGGATAGCTACATTATCAGGGAGTAACATAGGCTTTATACAACGTGTTGATTTGCATCCTAGTCAAATTCAAGGACGTAATTATGCTAATGATTCTCGACCCAAATCGACAATAAAATGGGTAGGTATTTTTTTTATTTTACTTTTTTATTTACGGAAATCCGTAAGTGTAAACCAGCCGCGGCCCGTCTGTTACTAGCCTTATAATCGCGCTTTCACACACAAACAAACGCAAACAATACATACACAACGCATCATCGCGCGCAACGCAACGATCATTCGATAAATTCGTAGGTAATCAATCGCACCCCAATCACGGTACGGGGATTCTTCCGCGCAAGCTCCTAGCCACGCCCCCGGCCCCTGCGGCCCCGGAACTAACAGTGTGTTTGATGTCGCCGAAGCGTGCGTACGTTTTGTTTTGCGAATCTCCGTACATCGTTGAGACGTACCTACGAAGTGCAAGATGACGGACAATTAGTATTCAAATGTCGAGATGGTGGAGATGGTCCGCCTGTATGCCATCAGTGGAGACAGCCTACGTGGAGCCAACCGGATATTCACGGAAATGTTTCCCGATCGGGAACCCCCATCACAGAGCGTCATGCTGGCTGCTACGCAGGGACTGTGGGATCATCGGCAGTTTGACGTTCCCCGGCATGCTCATGCTCGCGGCAGCGTAGGCCTGCCTGTCGCCTTGCAGGAAGACATCCTGGAATACTTCCAGCGAGACCCACGGGCAAGCACGCGGGAGGCTGGTCAACACTTAGGAGTGCACCACACCACAGTGTGGCGTCTACTGAAACGTGAACTTCAACACCCGTTCCACTACCGCAAGGCACAACCTCTACTTCCAGCAGGATGGCGCTCCCTCTCACTATGGTCGGCAAGTACGCGAGTACTTGACCGAAAAGTTGGTGACCACTCGATCGGTCGCGGAGGACCTGTGGCCTGGCCTCCGCGTTCTCCAGACCTAACGCCTGTAGACTTTTATTTGTGGGGAGACGTTAAAGGAAGTGACAAGTGTAACAGAATTACATGCAAGGATCATTAGTGCTTTCGACACTTTAAAAACGAATGTGTTAGTGTTACGTAAGCTGAAGGAAAACCAGCTACGTTGTGCTCGATTGTGCGAAGAGTGTGATGGTGGCAACTTTGAACAATACCTCCGTGTAACTTAAGTAGGTAATTTATTTATTTGTACATTTTGTAAATACGTTGTAAGCTTAATCAATTTTATTAGTGTAAATAAGTTGATTTCAAATTTTATTTTTAACTACGCCAATAATACCTAAGAGTCGAAAATATCACCACGTACTTTCACTTAACTAGCACGTCTTTCCATTTCCATCAAACGTAGGAAACATTTTTAGACTTAGTAGATCGCTACACTAACTAAGGCATTCTTGCCGGTCCTAAGCCCGTTAAGTAGGAAGGAAATCCACAAATAAAAACAAAATCACTACGAAAAGCAAAACTAACATTTTATTAATCATCTGATAACAGGTCAGTGAACTTTTCTTTGGCGCACTAGTATTATTGTCATTAGTAAGATTTCCGTATTCCAATGATGCTCAAAGATGAGCATCATTGGAATAATAATTATCAAGCGAAATTTATGACAATAATGTAAGTGATTTTCGAAATAAAATTAGGTAAAATTATTGCTACCGGTCATTGCTCGGTCGCACTCGCGCGCGCTTGCATTTCGTAGGTAAGACGTCGACACTCACGCACACAGCTGCATTGTCGCTGTGTGCGTAGTCGGGTGATTCTGTTTTAAATTAAGGGCTTAATTCTGAAATACTGTTAAATTTTAACAACAAAAAAAAGCAGCGCTTATTAGTTATTGCCCGCTACCGTACTTTCGATTGATTATTTATGTCTTTTATGACAACCTCCTGAAATTTGACGAGGATGCAAAACAACACGTTGTATTATCCCCGTACTCCCACGGGAACGGGAACTACGCGGGTGAAACCGCGTGACGTCCACTAGTAATATATAATATGATATTATAAAGAGCAAAGATTTGTTTGTTTGTTTGTTTGTTTGAAATGAATAGGCTCCGAAACTACTGGACCGATTTGAAAAATTCTTTCAGCAATGGAAAGCTACATTATCAGGGAGTAACATAGGCTATATTTTATCCCCGTGCTCCCACGGGAACGGGAGCTACGCTGGTGAAACCGCGTGACGTCCACTAGTATCAAATAAAAGGGCTCGCTGTGAGGGTTTCAAGTTTTTTTTACTTAATTAAATTAAAATGGCTTTGAAGTTATTCAAGAAGTTAGACGAAAAATGACCATTCCCCATCTTATCTCCAAAACTACTGAGCCTAAAATTTTGAAAATATTTATTTAAGAGATAATAGATCTTACCACATACACTTTACCCATAGATTACAGGGCAATCTATAAGAAGTCTATAGTGTTAAAAAACATACTGAAAAAAAAATGAAATTCGTTCGGAACCCTTTGTACGCGAGTCCGACTCGCACTTGGCCAGTTTTTTAACGATTTTCATTGTTCTCACATGGCGATTTTACCTTCAAATATCTCGGCAAAGTGACAAATTAGGGCACTATGTTGCTTTTGTTTTATTTAAGTGTTTTTGTAGTGTGTGACCGAAGTTTCGGTATCAGTTACGGCCTTTTTCGGCCTAAAAATAATGTTTCGCCCAAAACTTCGGTTTCGGTCAAAAAACAGCCGAACCTTTCGGCCGCGCCGCCAAAAACGACTTCAGATTTCGTCTTAGTTGCGTGAATGTAATCAAATAACTAATAATGATTGTAGGTACCTACGTAATAAAATGATGGATGAATGAATAACTTAAAGCATTTTTTGTAACACGCTCACTGCGTTAGTCAAATTTGATGACTTTCAGTTGGTGCGGCATGGGGTTTATTATATCCGAAGCACGATTTGTTCCCGGTGCGTTGCTGAGTCGAAAAGATCCGTTCCACTTTCATCTGTTTTGGTGGACGTATCTTTATACATATGTTTAATGATTAAAGCATATCATTCAAAAACATAGCCGTGATAGGAGATCTCAATGTCGATATAAAACAAAATAATAATATCGATCGAAACTCGAGCGACTATTTATTATTAATAGCTTCGTTAGGCCTATTGCCACATGTGTATCCTACAAGACTTGGAAACTGCCTCGATCATATTTTATTAAAATCCACTAGCTTGGCAAAAGTTATCATATTGGACACCCATGTAACTGACCATCTTCCTGTCATTTTATGCATAAAAGAGACCAAGAAACTGTACCTAGATACCAATATGGTAATAACGCGCCTCGACTATTCCTCTATTAAAGCAGACATTGACCAAAGTGATTTTAATTTGGTTTTGAATGAAACAGACGCGAATAGTGCCACTGATAATTTGATCTCGGTAATTAGTAACGTAGTAATAAAATACACAACTCAGAAAAAAGTTAGTAGGCGAACCCGTATTCTGAAACTCTGGATCACTGAAGGATTGCTTCGTTGTATATGGAACCGCAATAGAATGCACCTCAAACTAAGGAAAGATGCTGATAACACAATCCTACAAACGACATATAAAAAGTACCGAGACTTTTGTGATGCGCTGCTCAGGAAGTTAAAATGCGAGTACGAAAAAGGTCAGTTTGCTAAAGCTCAAAACAATCCGAAAGCAATATGGGATATTGTAAACCAAATCTCAGGTAGGAAATGTCAGTCACAGCCAGCAAGGGAACTATTAAAATTAACTGCTGATGCCAAATTGTCAACAAACTGTGTCAACAAATACTTTGTCAATATTGGGAAGGACCTGGCAGCAAAGCTGGTGCCACCGGATAGTTCGTCAGTACCTCATCACATCAAGGAAAATGTCTCACGGCACAACTCTCTCGGGATACTGCCAGTGAGCCATGAACAAGTGGCAGCGATCATTGGTTCACTACGTAATAGCTGTGCAACTGGCTGGGATAATATTCCAGCCTTGGTAATTAAGCTCTCACAGGAAGAGCTGGTACCACCAATTACGCACATTTGCAACGTCTCTATAGCCACTGGTGTATTTCCAAACAGCCTGAAAAAAGCTATAGTGACTCCTGTGTATAAGGGTGGGGACAAAGAGCGACTGACGAACTAGAGGCCTATTTCAGTGCTAAGTACATTGTCGAAGATACTAGAAAAAAATACTTAATAACTGCTTGACTAAGTATCTCACTAAATTTAACATCATCTCAGAAAACCAGTACGGTTTTAGGTCCGGTGTGTCGACTGAAGATGCTGTAACCAATTTCAGTTCCACGGTAGCTAGTAAACTGGACAAAAGCTACAAGTGCTACGGTATATTTTTGGATATATCAAAAGCTTTTGATACGGTTTCTGTCCCAATCCTAATATCAAAACTGGAGCACATTGGAGTTCGTGGTCTGTCATTAAATATATTTAAAGATTATCTGACCAATCGTACTCAGGCAGTCAAAGTTGATACAGTGGTGAGTGAGGACGAAGAAATCAAATACGGAGTCCCGCAAGGGAGTATTCTTGGACCCACCTTGTTTATAATATATATTAATGACTTGTGCAGGATGAAACAAAAAAACTCTGATATTTTTACTTACGCGGATGACACAGCACTCTTAGTGTATGGGAAAAACTGGATGGAGGCTAAAACGCAGACCGAGAGCTGTCTGAAGGAAGTCATGCTATGGTTATCTTCTAATTTACTTACGTTGAATGTAGATAAATCGAAAAGTATTCGTTTTTATCTCCCCAACACCTCAACGCCATCAGAAGAAAGTATAAAACTTACTGCCCACAATTGTGCCAGATCAACAATAGACTGTCGTTGTTCCCCTTTATCAAATATTGCTTGCATCAGGTATCTTGGTGTTTTAGTTGATGAACGATTGGACTGGCGTCCACAGGTGGAGACCCTCACCGGACGTGTCAGAAAACTACTGTACGTGTTTAAGAATCTTCGTCACTCTGCCGACCGTACGTTATTGAATACAGTCTATCTTGCATTATGTCAATCAATATTGGGTTATTGTTTTCCTGCTTGGGGTGGGACTTATAAAACTTTGTTTTTGAAATTAGATAGGGCACAAAGGTCTATTCTCAAGGTCATGCATGGTAAGCCGCGCTATTATTCTACCACAGTACTGTACAAGGAGTGCAAGGTGTTAACAGTGCGACAGCTGTTTATTCTCCGTACGATGCTCCGGCGACATTCACAACTTCCTCTAAATAAAGCAGTCACAAAAAAACGAAGTAGTGCACTTGTTTGCCCCTCTGTGCAATGTAGAACAGCTTTCGCACAGCGACAATACACCGCATTGAGTTCCAGGCTGTACAATCAAATAAACAAAAAGATCTCACTATACAAACTAAATAAGCATAATTTTAAAGAGAAATTAACTAATTGGTTAAAGTTATTAAGTTATGATGAGTCTGAGAAGCTTATTGAAATAGTAAAATAAAAACATCCTTTTTTTAATTTTTAGCAAGTAATAATTTTACACGAAACATATACTTTATCATGTAAAGTTGCTAATTATGTCAAATTGTTAATGAATTATACGACATCTTAAATAAAGTTGTTATGTCAATTGTTTAACACAGAATAAGACGGTGAAATGTATACGACATCTAAAACGGTCGACTGCCGACTACCCAAGTTACGAGCATGTCTCAGTTTGGGAGTCGTTTTCTCAAAATAAAATGCTTCTGTACATTCAAAAATAGATATAAATTTTTGTTTCTGGTAAAGCTTTTGTACTTTTTGGAGACTAAATTATTATAATTATTATTATTACTCTTTTATAGCAATATGTTAACTAATAAACACTCAATAAAATGCTGAAATCGTAGGTAGATGCACTGAATGGTTTGTTTGTAAATAAAGGGTTTGTCTGTCGAATCTTTTCGACCCGTTATCCGCACTGGTAAGTGAAAGTGTCGATACATTTTTAGTGTTGAGGATGATAAAAAAAAATCGATAGCGATAAAATAAATAGTAAATTTTTCAGAGCTGTTGATAACATATAAAAATTTGATGGTAAATTTTACGGTACAGTTTATTTTTATATGTAGTTAACAGATCTGTCGATTGATCGTATGATTTTCATTTTAGTCTTCTCGACATCATGTCATTTTGCAGTACATATTGTTCTCACCGTTTTATAACTTTATTGCCGGCTTTTATCGTAACATGCTGGAAAATTTCGTTGTTCATAACTGATGTTGAAACCATTTCCGGGTACATTAGTTGCTAACTCAGTGACTCCTTCGAGAACTTCTGAAGAAATTTCTTACTTGTCTTAAAAAACCATCGCTTACTATATTTTTCTTTGAATCGCTTCATGTGCCATTCACTTTATCATCTCATTTGCATAAAAACTCATCGAATCACACGGACCTCACTAGCTCAACTAGCATGTAATCTAGTGCGTATATCGGGTCATCGGGCATCGGGTCGTTAAGAACCGCCAAACGCACTAGACGTAAATTTTTTTGCTTCGGTCGGCATCGTGTCGTACGACCCCGAACCCGATACGATTTTTTCGTTCTAATATTGTCTATTTAACGAGGCCATTCCAAAACACTAACCATCTCACTCATAAGGAGACCAAAAATATCTGTCCCGCACCAGCGGTTGGCACAGTAATTTTTACCCCGCACCGGAGGAAAGATGAGCATCGGATATAATCAACCCGATACCGCACCGAACGTGTTAATATTGACGTGTGACATAATTTTAGAAGTCAAATTAGGTCAATTTGAGTAGGGATTTTGACGATTTTATACGCTTACGGTTAGTTTTAGTATTGATAATTTCGATAATACGAAACTATGATATGATCAAGCTGGTTTCATGATGAATATGGGAGACAGACGTAGTAGTTGTATTATTGCACTTTTCTAAAAGAAGTATAGTCGGCAGTAAACACATTTTTCTCAAAGTCTAGTTAAAAAAGTGGATATAATTATTTTGATTAATTGATAATTTTACTTGTGTTCGTAGTATTCAATAGGTACTTACTATTATTGTTTTAAATAAAAATAAATACATACATCATACCATAATTTGATAATAAACTTATTTTATTTTATACCATCTACAATTAATAGATCGCTGCCTCAGTATTACAGTTAATGTTACATTTTCACTCTTTACGGTAGTTTATTTTAGACCCAGAGTCACTATGACGATGGTAAAAATTCAATTAGATAAAAATGAACCATAGAATCCTGTTATATTAGGAAACCTGTTATATTAGGGTCTTAAAAGAATACTTAGCCCTAGAAAAGTGATGGTCACCATGTGGTGGTCTTGCGTCCGCGCCAGTGTGACTCATCACAGCTTCTTACCAAACGGGATGCGCATTACTGCAGATGGGTACTGTGAAGAACTGAACACAATGATGGAGAAACTTGTACGTCTCCAACCAGCTTTGGTCAATCGCTCGTCTCCGCTGCTCCTGCACGACGGCGCGCGACCTCATACTGCACTGCAGACGGTCTCCAAGTTACAAGAGCAGGGGTTGGAAACTCTCCGTCATCCGCCGGACTCAGCAAATTTTGCGCCTACAGACTTCAACATTTTTTTAGAAATTGAATAACTTCTTGGCAACAAAATAAACGGTCAAGAGTGAGTCGGACTTGAGCACCGAGGGTTCTTTACATTCATATAAAATTTTCATCGGCGAAGCCTATGTTTTTCAGAGATTTTTAACACTGCGGTGTAGATTATTCCAGTTTTAGATAGTGTAACTAATGTTATGAAGAATGGTCACGGCCCATACAAAATTATATAAGGACTAAAATGTTCGTTCAAACGAAGTATAAAAAAGCTATTTCTCGTACACTCTCGCTAGTATAACCATAGCTCTCTCGCTCTATGTTGGCTCGCCTTTGGGCGTTTCTGGTCTCTTTCATCATAAAAATCTTGTTAACAGCTAAAATAAACAGAACTTGTGAGGAAAATTCATATGAACCCAAACACGAAGTGTTTAAGAGTAGTGAACTAAGAGAGCCACTACTCACCTTTATGGTTTCCATCATCAGATCGTTGTTACCAGCTACAATGAATAGTATCAACTCGTACGATTCATAAGAGCCCAATGATGGGTAGGCAACTAAGAGAGCTACAACTCACCTTTATAGTTTCCATCATCAGACCCTTGTTAGTAACTACAGTGAATGGTTCCCAACAGTCCGATTCAAATGAGCTCAGACAGCGCAGGCATACTTGTAAGAGTGGATAAAGAATGACTTTCTATACTTTCTCTAAAGAAATACTCAAGTTCACATAGTAATATCATGTGTTAAAAAAAATACGATATGAAATGACCATTCTTCTTTTATTATATAAATATTTCTGAATATGTGTTATATTTAGAGACATCGTTTTATTTTTCCTGTAATCTTGACATAAACTTCTATCACATAGAATAATTTCAGATTTTTTTCAATACAAACTGCGGAGATAAGGATAACTATTATTTTTTCAGTTTTTGCCAAAATTTGAAAACAAAGCCGCCTAAAAGTAATAGAAAAAAAGTTTGAGAATGTGCAAATAGTGCTATCATAAATATAAAACTATGACAACTAAGAAGGCTTTATAAGTTAACGAGTAATAGTCGACAAAACTATGAAATGTTCTTGGAGAAGGCAATTGTGACGTGCAACTACGGAACTCTACAAAGTGCGGAGCCCGACACGCACATAGCCGGTTTTATTATTTTGTTACACCATATTTAGATTTTATTTGTTGATTACAAAATTGTTCGCGTATTCAAGTTCTTGTGTTGATTTATACAGACGGATTTAAAAAATATTGTTTCATTATTATTAGAAAACACTAGATTTAATTCTAGTTATTTTCTTTAAAATATTTTCCTCGAACATATGATGTTCGCGACGAAAGCGTTACATATAGTTTTATGTAACTCGTGTACATACGAGCTTATGTAATAGAATAAGATAGTTATAGTACGAGTACTTATGTAATCAAATTAAATTTATATTTTGTTGTCGTTTTCCCCCAGACACATAAGATCTTCTTGGGGAAATGGTTTTCTTTAAATAGACAGATAGGTGGGGTTACACTCTACCCTACACATTTCTGGTAAACCCCTAAAAGGTACTTGGTAACAGGTAATGGTAAAGAAGGTACACACATTTCAGACATACCGACACAGTTTCACAAAAGGTAACAAGGTGGAAAGAAAAACCAACATTTACTAAACATACAGAAAATCTAGGTATTCAGCTTTTAGATAATCGGCACTAGAAACCTAGCGCTGAGCTGTATTCAGATATATACACATCTTTATGGTCAGATAAGGCATAAAGCCACAATTTACGAAAATTTAAAAACACAGATATTTTCCTCTTCCGGGTTTCTGACTTTATAGTGCGTCTACCCTTAGAGGGGTGGCTTTGAAAGTTGTGTATCTAGATATAGGGATGATGCACCTAACCTAAGATATAGCACAACAGCCCTTAAGGTACAGTTTTTCGGGAAGGCAAACCTAAATAGTAAACAAGTTCATACTTGTAGATAGATTCGATAGTTAAATGCAACAAGCCCCTCAGGGGAATTTTGGAGGCTTTACAGAGAGGTGCATCAACCTCAATCCAGACATAGAATAGACCTAGATATAGCCAAGAATGTATGACAGTTGTAGTTAAACTAACAGTTAAAAATAAACTTAAACAGTTAGCGATTATTGAACCTCGTTATGGTAACGTATTATAGAACGTTAGTAAACTGAAATAAAATAGAAATTTGTTGTCATTGGCAAGAAAAATATAGAACTTTTAACTAAATATAGTCGCAAAAAGTTTCCCTTAAACCGCTAGCTGCAGTGTTAACAGTAAATTCTGCATCTTCATTTATGCCTGGTAAGCAAACATCCCTAACCCCAATCTACCCCGAAGACAGCAAGTGCAAATAGCAAGAAAGAAGAACGTTACACGTGTGGTACAGGACGTCAGCGCGGCTGGACACAGTCGGGTGGTCACAGTTCACATCGAAGGAATAGAAAAAGGATAGACCTACCCCAAACACACCCCGTTCCAGTTGATCACGCCCGTCCGGTACATATGACCTTTAGAAAAAGTAAACATTTTGCGAAGTTGACGTTCTGCGAATTTGACATTCTGCGAAATCAGCGTTAAACTACGTAAACTACGTTAGGTTCGTTAGAAACCCTTTGCACGCGAGTGTGACTCGCACTTGGCCAGTTTTATACAGTACATTTTTAGTAAATTATAAGCTTATTTCTATGCCCACCTAATTTGACACAGTGATTAATGTTCATGATTGACGATGATTAATTAATACGTTAGAACATTTATTTTATTACTCATGTCGGATCAAAGAAAACTAGTTTATTAGATATCTAACAGCCATAGCGTACTTACTATAACATCCATCGACATCCATCGACATCATGTGGGACACCTCAACAAGGCCAGTTAAACTGTTGCTAAAT
Source organism: Lacanobia wlatinum (assembly GCA_947578705.1). Classification (NCBI taxonomy): domain Eukaryota; kingdom Metazoa; phylum Arthropoda; class Insecta; order Lepidoptera; family Noctuidae; genus Lacanobia; species Lacanobia wlatinum. Next base: position 6,765,771 of record OX388040.1, read on the forward strand.
AAAAGACTGGACCAAGACATTCAAAATATAGTGCAACCTTTCAACATTATGCTTTCTTTATCCTTCTCTTCAAAATATAAAATAAGAGATAGCTTTATCACTTCGTGTGACAAGAAGTATAACATATTACTGTTTTTCATTATTTTAGGATTCAATGTATTTTGTGTCTGTCGTATGATAACCATCAATTTTGGTGATTTTGGAAGGAATGTCACCACCGCATTATTTATAATTTTCTTATTTTTTTTTACTTTTTATAGTCTCAGCCATATTCTGCTGACTATTTGTAACATCGTTCATAGCCGCTGCAACATTTCTCTTATTTTGAAGATCCAAGAAATTCATAGGAGCATCGACATAAGCAAGAGTGTCCGAAACTATATCATTCTCAATTGGATATCACTTTCAGCCGTAACCTGTATTAGAATGTTTTTTTCAACCATTTATTACACATTCATCGAATTCAACGTTGTGGATATAAGTTTCACAATAATAAACTTGGCATATGACTTTAATTTAGTTTATAGTATACGTCTCATTTCATTATTAACAAAATATCTTAACGAATGGGTAAACCAACTACTTAACCAACAAAATGAAGGAGACGAAGAATATTGTGATAAACTGTTAGTGGTTTACCAAAATATCTTTGAAGCTTTCAAACTGTATGTAAAATGGTTTCGTGAATTGGTAAGTTGCTTTTTGATTGAATTTTATAAAATCTTTGGTTAAAAAATAACTCAGTTTAATACATTAATTTCGGTCAAAGCGAGATTAATACTCGACTCAAAATGTCAGCACTATGGAGCAGTGCGGGGAATGACAAATGCTCACGCGTATCTTCATCATCATCATATCAGCCGAAAGACGTCCACTGCTGGACATAGGCCTCCCCCAAGCGTCGCCACAACGACCGGTCCTGCGCGTCTCGCATCCATCGGCTACCTGCGACCTTCACCAGGTCATCGGTCCACCTTGTGGGAGGCCTTCCAACGTTACGTCTTCCGATACGCGGTCGCCACTCCAGAACTTTTCGGCCCCATCGTCCATCTGTTCTGCGAGCAATGTGCCCTGCTCACTGCCACTTTAGTTTGGTGATCCTTCGGGCTATGTCGGTAACCTTGGTTCTCTTGCGGATATCATCATTCCTGATTCGACCACGCAAGGAAACTCCAAGCATTGCCCTCTCCATTGCCCTTTGAGTGACTTTGAGCCTTCTGATGAGGCCCATTGTAAGCGATCACGTTTCAGTTTCGTTCCGTGCTGGCAACACGCACTGATCATAGACTTTCGTCTTGAGACTCTGTCACTCACGCGTAAGTCATTATGTTTTTCAAGACACAGCGATTAAACAAAATAGAACATCCTGTACGCACGCGGGCAATTTCTGAGAATAGGCTTCGTACGCGGCGCGCCAACAATACGTATGGCGAGCGAACGACTGGTTATATTGCACCGAGACTTATTAACAGTCTACCCTCAGAAATAAATAATTGAATAACAGATAACAATATCAAATTTAAGCTTAAAGAATATTATTTAAGTATTATTTGGCGTTTTTATATATATTGATAGACTCCTAATAGCACGAGTTTAAACCTTCGTGGTTTTTGGGTGCTATTTGATAGAGATAATCCTGTACTGTGTTTTGTTTGAATGATAAATAAAGGAAAAAAAATGTGGGATAAATATACCTTTTTTTTTTGTAGATATTATGGCGAATAGTAGTCTTATTTATGCGTAGTTTATTAATAGTGGAAGCGCACGTACTGGATATGCGAAACCCAGCAATGTTCGAAAATGAAGTAAGATTACTACTTTTGCATTTATCTTCTAATATATAAAAATCTTGTGTCACGGTGTTTATCGGATTATACGGATTATCGTGAAATTTTGTGTGTTTATTTGGTAGGTCCGAGACTAGGTCGTAGTCTATTTATGTTTTGGCAAAACTACGTTTGCCCGGTCAGCTAGTTTCTATATAGAAAGTATTGACTGCCATCTTAAGATCTTAGCGTCGTTATTGTAAAAGAGGGTAAAAACTCTTCCGTTTTCTAATTTATCCATCTCGTGATTCATATAATATGTCATGTCATGCAAAATTTAATTGAAGCTTTTTTTAAAAAAAAACCATTGTCCCACACTAGAAATTTCTCCTGCGTTCACAAACATATAAAGTCACCCACACAAACAGCCAAGTTGCGAGCACAAACTTACTTATAATATTAGTAGGTACAGCATTTTTTTTTCAGGTTGCCAAGTGGTGTTTGTGGAGCGTAGCATGTATAGTCATCACAAAGAATGTGACACTGGTCATAATGACTTGTTGGCAATGTGAGCATTTCTATATGTCTGTGGAGGAAGCTTCAATAGCGTGTATACTGCGTGTTACGGATACAAACTGTTCACGTAAGATCGATTTTTTGTCGTCAACGATTTATGCATAAGAAAATAAAATTGAATTTCTCTAAACATCGATTCTTTGTTTCGTTACAGAGAGTATTAAACATCTTTGCAAGCGCGTGCTACAAGCTAACCGGACCTTCAGTAAGATGACTGCGTGTGGTCTGTTTACTATAGACGCCTCTCTACCGATACCTTTGACGAGACTCATGACTAGTTACATTATTGTACTGCTTCAGTTTGCTTTTCTGTAAATCTGTCGTCGAATGTTTATAATTACATTTGTGCTTAGAATAATTAAAGTGTTTTTGTTCTTGTAAGCTTTTTATTACAAGCACTTATGTAATTTCAAATGTTTTGAGTTTGTTTGGGTTAAATCTTACATGCTAAAATTCCAACAACTTCCTCTTATTTAAAAAGTTGAAATTTTATACATTGGTACAAATTTGATGATCATAAGTTTCGTCGCCGACGTGTGGACGCGGCCCATTCCGCAGCCCGTTACGCGGCCCGTTCCGCATCCACACACGCGCACACTGCGAGCGCAGTCACACGCTCTTTTTACTGAAAAAAAAACGTGTGTCACTCTCAACCAAATGTCTCGCAAATCATAAAGCAAACGTTTTTCTCTCAATAATTAAATAAAAATTTCGATCTCGTTGGACATCGTGACCTTCCAGCTTTTTCAAAAAAATAGAACTCCGACAGAAAGCGCGTCCACTTTGACCGTCGCGGTCTAACAGCTTTTGTATGTGTGGGATTCTTAGCAACGATGATAATGTCCTGATCTAACATCTAGCATTGGCTCCGCAGGCAAATTAACTCATCAATGGTCAGGGGTTACTGACATAAAATTTCATAAGCGCTTTCAATTATTAGCCCATTCTACAGTCTGCCATGACTTGCGTGCTGCATCAGCTTGCAGGCGGAAGTCCTGAACTTCCGTCTATGGCACAAGCTCTAAAGTTAAAATTAAAGTTGATTGTTTACGTGCCTTATGTGTTTAGGGTTTTAAACATCCGCAAAAGACGGATAGGATCACTCGTGTGTCTGACTGTTCGTCTGTTACAGGCGATTTTCTTCAAAACAACTGAACCTGACATTTTACGAGTATACACATATGAACTTTTGAAAGTCATCATCATTTTTATTATTCAATAGATTTTTTCTATCTTACATACAGACTTATAAACAACCACACTAAGTAACATGAAACTATGTACAAACGCGTATAAAAACAAACTAAATAATTGGGCATCAAAAAAATAATCCACATCGCTGTCAATGGCAAAAGTGCCCAGAACACTGCGTTGAATGGCAATGCTGATTCTTTGGCCGAAGAAAAGTCCAGCCCTCTCTCTGGTTACGTGAACAGTCGACAAGTTGTTTGCTGATGTCCCGAAAGACTCGATGCGCACTCGGACCCCATGGGTGTTTTTTTTTTTAAGGATGGGAAATCATCAAATGACTCCTTCCGCTCTGGGTGAAGTAGAAGGGAGTGTCAGACTCTTACTGACTAAAACCCATCCGTGTTCCTCCTAATGCCCTTTGCGTTCCAGGGCCGCGGTGACTCTTTCGAATAAATCCCGCAACCCCGGCAGGCATTGGGCCCTAGCGGGCCCCGTCTTTAATGCTGACAGCTCTTTGAGGCGCGCGTGGAACACAGCGCGCCGTCGACCCGGGCCTGGTTATGACCAGACGGCGAGCCACCCAATGCTCGCCGTCCGCAGGCCCGCGCCTACGGTGGCCGAGAATCGCCCTGCGACTCCCGACGCCCGGGGAGTCTTCTTCTGTTGCGGCGGCTGGGGCGTGAGGTTTCCCTCTCCCTCACGCGTTCGGCTTCCTCCTTCGCAAGCATTACTGCTTCGCAGAAGGAGGTGACCGCTTCCCAGGTCTCCTCGCTCCGGACCATGGCTTGAAACAGGGCCGACGACCCCATGGGCCTAGTGGTTCAACGCCAAACGGCTCAAATATGTAACTCCCAATTAAGTTGTTATATTTGGGCCGTTTGAGATTTTCTGCACCTGCAGCAGCCGCCCGGCGCAGCCCGCCATGCTAAGAAGATGGGATGGCACAAGGGTGTCGACACATGTTGCATCCCACATCAATGGCCTACCCACCTTGCAAGGCATTATGGTCATCCCATCTGGCCTTTTCCCACCGTCGCGTGCCAAGCTGATGGGTTCTAAAACAGCTGGCACTCCGGCGGTATCAAGTGCCCGACGGATGATGTCATTAGTTCTGGCGTGCCATGCTAACCGACGTGACATGTTTGAGGCGGTCGACTGCTTCACTGTATTGACACCGATGTGGAGCTCCGCTAGGAGCACCCAGATGAAGACACATAGCGATCCGGAAAGTACTGTTACTCAGCATAGTACCTATGTAAGGCCAATATGCCTTAATGAACTGTCAGAAAAAGACCTGTGTGTTGATGTACTATGTATAACGGAACATTTTGTGATGTCAGGGCATGAAGACCGCCTTGTGGTACCTAATTATAAGCTGGCTGCATGTTTTAGCAGACAAAATAGTAAAAGAGGCGGATCTTGCATTCTGGTCCGGTCTGGACATCTATGGAGGGAGTTACCAGAGGTTTCAGAACTTTCTTTGCCTAATGTTGTAGAATGCTGTGCAGTTGAACTGGCAAGCTATAAAATTGTAATAATTTGTATCTATATACTCTATAGATACAAATTATACCTACCTAAGACAGGGAATTTTAATGTATTTTTAATAAATTAGAGCAATTGTTGACATTACTCTCAAGAAGAAATTGTAGAGGAATATTATTATAGCTGGTGATATAAATATAGACGTGTTGAGAAAAAATCATACAACTTCTGAACTACGATGTCTCCTTAAAAGTTTTAACTTAGCCATAGAAAAACCAACCAGGATACAAAGCCAAACCTGCATTGATAATTTTGCCCATAATTTCGAGAAAATATACTGCGCAATTGCTGCAGTGTCCCGTTCCTATTAACTGTGTTTTGAAATATTGGTTTAAATCACAACGGGACTTTAGCCAAGATAATATAATGAAATTCAGAACCTGCCTTGAGAGACTTAGTTTTTCTGAAATCTATGAGTCTGACGATCCAAATGATGCATTTAACTCATTCATCGAACAATTTAAATTACTTTATGGCTTATGCTTCCCCCGTAGACGTATTAAAATACTAATAAGCAAAAAACCAAAATAGATATCAAGAGAACTTAAATTATGTAGTCTCAAGAAAAGGCAATTATTATGGATGTCTAGACTTAAACCCACCAAAGTAAATCAAACAAAATACTTAAATTATTAGTTATTTAAAAGAATAATTAAACTGACCAAAACGATCTCAAAATGATTACAGTATTAAAACTTCTGACAATAAAAGCAAAATAACATGGAACATAATAAAAAACCCTAAATTAAATCTACCTAATGACTCTATAAATACAATTCAAATTGACAATGAAATAATTAACAAACCTCAATTAATTGCTGACCAATTCAACGACTATTTCGTAGAAAAAATTATGCCAATACCAGGGTCAGGTAAAAGATCGCGTGCTTATATATTAAATAAACAAAAATCTATGTTCATGGCTCCATGTCAACCGATACAAATGTTTAACATTATAAAAGATCTTAAAAATACTAATAGCGTAGGGTATGACGATATTTCAACTAAGATTATAAAATATGTTGCCGATTTAATTTGTGAACACTTGAGTCATATTCTTAATCTGTGTATCAGCCAGGGTGTTTTTCCTGACCGTCTTAAGATATCTATAGTTAAACCGATATTTAAAAAAGGTAATAAGCAGCTAATGCAAAACTATAGACACATTGCGCTTTTGCCCATTTTTTCCAAAATTTTTGAGAAGTATATCTATAATGAACTATATGCATACTTAGAAAAACAAATGATACTCTGTAATGAGCAAAAAGGTTTTCGGAAGAATATGACAATTAATATGGCTATTTATGATTTTCTAAATAAAATTATGACTAATATTGATAGAAAAACACCTGTTTGTGCTGTGTACTGTGACATGACGCAAGCTTTTGACTATGTTGACCACAATATTCTAAGAGAAAAACTTGACTCCTATGGCATTAGAGGTAACATTTTAAACTTATTACTTACTTACCTTTCAAAAAGAAAACAATTTACTGCTAAAACAGAGCTAAATTTTAAAACTAAAGAAGAAGTTACATACCTGTCCAAAGAACGCACAGTGCATTTTGGAGTGTCACAGGGCAGTGTATTGGATCCCTTACTGTTCTTAATTTATATTAACGATCTGCCAAAAGCCTTAGACTTCCCAATAACACTATTTGCTGATGGCAGTACTGTAACCATACCTTGCAATAAACCTGAATTTTATGAATTTGATTTCAATAACGCTGTCAATTCATTAATCTCTTGGCTTGATGATAATAATTTAAGAATTAATCTTGGGAAAACACAAATAATGCACTATGGTCATAAAAAATCTTGCTCAAAAATGGTGGTTCAATACCAAAGTAACAAAATTCATGACGTAGATACCGCAAAATTTCTAGGCCTCATTATTGATAGTCAACTCAACTGGAAGGATCACATTGAAGCGCTATGTAAGAAAATTAGTAGTGCATCCTATGCCTTGTATAAACTTGCGCCAACAGTAAATACAGATGCACTACTCACAGCATATCACGGTCTTGTGGCGTCTATATTAAGATACGGTATTATCTTCTGGGGTAATTTTACAGACAGGGAAGCCGCTTTTAAAGCGCAAAAGCGATCCATTAGAGCCGTGTTTGGGCTACAAGAGACGGTTTTGGCTAGAATAGACCTAGATATAGCCAAGAATGTATGACAGTTATAGTTAAACTAACAGTTAAAAATAAACTTAAACAGTTAGCGATTTATGGGCCTCGTTACGGTAAAGTAACATAGCACGTTAGTAAACTGAAATAAAATAGAAATTTGTAGTCATTGGCAAGAAAAATATAGAACTTTTAACTAAATATAGTAAAATAGTCGCAAAAAAAATCCCTTAAACCGCTAGCTGCAGTGTTAACAGTAAATTCTACATCTTCATTTATCCCTGGTAAGCAAACATCCCTAACCCCAATCTACCCCGAAGACAGCAAGTGAAAATAGCGAGAAAGAAGAACGTTACACGTGTGGTACAGGAACCTCAGTATAGTCTCAATATCGTTCTGCGAATTTGACATTCTGCGAAATCGGCGTTATACTACGTAAACTACGTTAGATTCGTTCGAAACCCTTTGCACGCGAGTGTGACTTGCACTTGGCCAGTTTTATTACTATAGTTTTAGTAAATTAAAAGCTTATTTCTAAGCCCACCTAATTTGACACGGTGATTAATGTTCATGATTGACGATGATTAATAAGAACAAATATATTTTTATTACTCGTGTCAGATCAAAGAAAACTAGTTTATTAGTCATCTAACAGCCATAGCGTACGCACTATAACATCCATCAACATCATGTGGGACACTTCAACAAGGCCAGTTAAACTGTTGCTAAATAATAGACTGGACCAAGACATTCAAAAGATAGTGCAACCTTTCAACATTATGCTTTCTTTATCCTTCTCTTCAAAATATAAAATAAGACAGAGCTTTATCACTTCGTGTGACAAGAAGTATAACATATTGCTGCATTTCATCGTTTCAGTATTCAATGTATTTTGTGTCTGTCGTATGATAACCAACAAACTAGGTGATTTTGGAAGGAATATCACCACCGCATCATTTATTATTTTCTTATTTTTTTTTACTTTTTATAGCCTCAGCCATATTCTGCTGACTATTTGTAACATCGTTCATAGCCGCTGCAACGTTTCTCTTATTTTGAAGATCCAGGAAATTCATCGGAGCATCGACATTAGCAAGAGTGTCCGAAACTATATCATTTTCAATTGGATATCACTTTCAGCCGTAATCTGTATTACAATGTTTCTGATAACCACTTATTACTTATTCATCGAATTTAACGTTTTGGATATAAGTTTCACAATAATAAACTTGGCGTATGATTTTAATTTAGTTTATGGTATACGTCTCGTGTCATTATTAACAAAATATCTTAACGAATTGGTAAACCAACTACTTACCCAACAAAATGAAGGAGACGAAGAATATTGTGATAAACTGTTAGTTGTTTACCAAAATATCCTTGAAGCTTTCAAACTGTATGTTAAATGTTATCGTGAATTGGTGAGTCGCTTTTTGATTAAATTTTATAAAAAGCTTTGGTTAAAAAAAGCTCTGTCTATTAGTCACATATGAAGAACATTTTGGTTCAAGTGAACGAAGATGCTCATTTCGGTCTAGGCGAGATTGATACTCCAGTCAAAAAGTCAGCACTATGCAGCAGTGCGTCATAATGTTTTTCAAGACAGCGATTAATAAACTTTTTTAAATGTGGGAAATGTGTATCGTTAAAATATTTTTTTATTTGTAGATATTATGGCGAATAGTACTCTTATTTATTCGTAGTTTATTTATAGTGGAAGCGCACGTACTGAATTTGCAAAACCCAGCAATTTTCGAAAATGAAGTAAGATTACTACTTTTGTATTTATTTTTGTAGAAAGATAAAAATATATATTTTTAGTTTTGGTTGCCTTTTCAAGATCATAATATCGTTATTGTAAAAGAGGGTAAACCTCTTCCGTTTTCTTATATATACATCTCATGTTTCATATAATATGTCGTGTCATGCAAAATTTAAATGATGGTTTAAAAAAAATAAAATAAAACGTTGCCCCAGGCTAGAAATCTTCTTGTATCGTGGGTACGTTTACAAACATAGGTGCAGTAAAATTTTTTCAGGTTGCCAGGTGGTGTTTGTGCAGCATAGCATGTATACTCATCACAAAGAATGTGACACTGGTCATTATGACTTGTTGGCAATGTGAGCATTTCTATATGTCTGTTGAGGAAACTTCAATAGCTTGTATACTGCGTGTTATGGATACTAACTGTTCAAGTAAGAACGATTTTTGTCGTCAATAATTAATGCAAACGAAAGTAATATTGAATTTCTCCAAACACAGATTTTTTTGTTTCGTTACAGAGAGTATGAAACATCTCTGCAAGCGCGTGTTACAAGCTAACCGGACCTTCAGTAAGATGACTGCGTGTGGTCTGTTTACTATAGACGCCTCTCTACCGATACCTTTGACGAGACTCATGACTAGTTACATTATTGTACTGCTTCAGTTTGCTTTTCTGTAAATCTGTCGTCGAATGTTTATAATTACATTTGTACTTAGAATAATTAAAGTGTTTTTGTTCTTGTAAGCTTTTTATTACAAGCACTTATGTAATTTCAAATGTTTTGAGTTTGTTTGGGTTAAATCTTACATGCTAAAATTCCAACAACTTCCTCTTATTTAAAAAGTTGAAATTTTATACATTGGTTCAAATTTGATGATCATTAGTTTCTTCGCCAACGTGTCCATTCCGCAGCCCGTGACGCGGCCCGTTCCGCATCCACACACGCGCACACTGCGAGCGGTCTAAAAATCTGGAGTTCAGTAAACTTAAGCAGTCACACGCTCTTTTTACTGAAAAAAAAAACGAGTGTCACTCTCAACCAAATGTCTCGCAAATCATAAAGCAAACGTTTTTCTCTCACTAATTAAATTAAAATTTCGATCTCGTTGGACATCGTGACCTTCAAGCTTTTGCAAAAAAATAGAACTCCGACAGAACGCGCGTCCACTTTGACCGTCGCCGTCTAACAGCTTTTGTGTGTGTAGGAGTTCTTAGCCACCGCATAGATTATAGTGGACGCGGAACACAGATATCGAAAATTCTGAAAGCGTGCGATGGGGTCGCCGACAGATAATAATGTCCTGATCTAACATTTAGCATTGGCTCCGCAGGCAAACTAATTCCTCAATGGTCAGGGGGTACTGACATAAAATTTCATAAGTGCATTCAATTATTAGCCTATTCTAAAGTCTGCCATAAATTGCATGTTGCGTCAGCTTGCAGGTGGAAGTCTAAAGCTAAAATTTAAGTTGATTGTTTACGTGCCTTATGTGTTTAGGGTTTTAAACATCCGCAAAAGATGGATAGGATCACTCGTATGTCTGACTGTTCGTCTGTAACAGGCGATTTCCTCCAAAACAACTGAACCTGACATTTTACGAGTATACACCTATGAGCTTTTGAAAGGCATCATCATTTTTATTATTCAATAGATTTTTTCTAACATATATACAGACTTATAAACAACTACAGTAATTAACACAAAATTATGTATAAATGCGTATAAAAACAAAATAAATCATTGGGCATAAAAAAATCCACATCGCTGTCAATGGCAAAAGTGCCCAGAACACTGGCAGCATTGCCGCGTTGAATGGCAATGCTGATTCTTTGGCCGAAAAAAAGTCCAGCCCTCTCTCTGGTTACGTGAACAGTCGACAAGTTGTTTGCTGATGTCCCGAAAGACTCGATGCGCACTCGGACCCCATGGGCCTAGTGGTTCAACGCCAAACGGCTCAAATATGTAACTCCCGATTAAGTTGTTATATTTGGGCCGTTTGAGATTTTCTGCACCTGCAGAAAATAAAGATGAATATGAATATAAGAAGATGGGATGGCACAAGGGTGTCGACACATGTTGCATCCCATACCAAAGGCCTACCCACCTTCCAAGGCATTATGGTCACCCAGATGCAGACACATAGCGACCCGGAAAGTACTGTTACTCAGCATAGTACATATATTGGGTGACGGTAGTGCCTGTAGCCAAAGACCTGACTCCCATTCACCCACAGCCAGCAGGCGGGCACGCTCCGCAGTATTAGTGGTCGTATTTTAGAGGTTATTCCATACCAATCTGCAGAGCGGCTCATCCCATTATATTTGGGAATGGGTTATCGGGCAACGCCGTATGAAATACCGTGCCGTGTGAAAATGGCTTGCCCGAGCAAGCAATTTTCTAGGCGTTCACTGCATCGGTCAAGAAAGGCACTTCACAGTTAACCAATGATGGGGTTAATATTCTTTTGGTTAACTTTTCAGTGCTGTTGACCGAAGACAGGAACGACAGGGTAGGCTTACTCTAGAAATTTTGCAGATGCCGAGACCACCAAAGCAAATGGGTAGTGTGGCTTGCAGCCACGCTCGGTCATCCAGAGCAACATTTAAGATAGATGTTAGTGTGTCTTGAATGATTTGATCGATTTTGTCCAAAAGATGTGACTGCTTCTATAAAGGGGAAGAGCGGAGAAAATACATAAAATTTTGGACCAAAACAACAATATCTAATGAGGGTAAAAGCCGAAAGTAAATTAATTTTGCTAAGTCTAGTCTATTTGCTAAATCGTTAAAATGATTAATTTTGTCGTCAATGAATGAAGAAAAACGGTCTTCCAATATTAGTGAGCCTAGGAGGTGAAGTGAACTCTTGTCTAAAATTTTGATATCTGAAGCTAGTATAAAATAAAATAAATAAAAATTCTTTACTGTAGCCAGTTAATACATACATGTTGTCTTGATCTAACATATGCATCGTATTAGTATATTGCACAAAAGGTACTGCTACTGATTCCCAAACTAAGCTTGAGCTTGTATTTTGGGAAACAGTATTCAACCGCAGGAGGATTCATATAGTAAAATACGAATACATTTGGTTTGAATGTCGCTGCAGTAGACTTAATTTTTTTCTTTTTTTATATCGACGCTTTCCGCTACAAAGGGCGTAAAGACCATTTTGGCCAAATTTACTTTTTGATGCAGTCTTACTAAGGTTTTATGCTCTTTCTATCTCTATATTACATTTTTCAAGGATAGTTAACCTATCTATGTACTACTTTAATTATATTAACTTCTATGTATTTTCTTTTTATCGACTAAACTATATGTGGAGGCTTGTTATTAGCAATTTTTTTAATATTAAATTTTGTATGTCATTGGTTTGTTAGTCTGTAAGCCTTCTTTAAAACAAAATAAATAATAAATAAAATATTTAAAATGGGGCTACGGTGAAAAAACATCGAAAAACCAAGTCGTAAAAGACATTTCTTTTATATTACGACTACAAACTTGGTGTATCTTCAAACAAACATATTTTCTTGAATGTAAAACGGGGTAAAACACAGTAACAAAACAAATTGTGGCTTACAACCTGCAAAAAACAATCTGACAACTCTTGATGTAGTCACATACAGCTGCCAGTGGTGTAAAGCGAAGAAGAGATTACCAGAGATGCCTCCGACTGGAGATCTACCGTGCGAGAGACTGACGCATCATCAGTTCCAGTTCTCTTGCTCAGCAGTGGATTAATTTGGACCGATGCAAGTCACAATCGGGAGAAGAGTTGAGAAGCGTTAGGGAGCTTTATTTATTTGTCTTACTACCAGAGCCGTTCACTTAGAGCTGGTGGACTCTCTCAGTACCGGCTTTATGATCATGGCACTCCGTCGGATGGCAGCGAGAAGAGAAACCCCAAGAACTATATTCAGCGACAACGGGACCAAGTTTTTGGGACGAATAAAGAATTAGAAGAGGACAAGAAGCCCAAACATGGGGGGTGCATGGGACAGAATCGTGAGGTCAGTCAAAACAGCGCTGGCAGTTGTTCTCAATGAAAGTAGTAGTAGTAGGCTGAAGAAGTGCTTCGAACGATGATAACTGGGGTTGAATACAAACTAAATTCCAGACCTCTCATACCCGTCAGCATGGATCCTGAAGACGAAGAAAGCCTAACCTCTTAACCATTTTCTACTGGGGAGATCATGTAGAGCATTCGCGCTGGGAGAATACGACGACACAGAATTAAATGGAGACTATCGACCCTAAAGAAGGAGAGGTTATTAAGTTGACGCCACACTGCCACGAAATTCTTGGCCTCGCGGCGAAGTCATCAAGACGTACCCTGTACCAGACCGAAGAACCAGAGTGCTGGACGTGTGGATGTCGGGAGGAGTGCTTCGGCGTCCAACGCAACGCGACGAATTATCGTGCTAGTTCCTGCTGCTTCGTCGCTTCGAGATGAAGTGCTGCGCACCGTGGGGGAGAATGTTAGCGGCGAAACATAACATTTGTCATCTACACCAATATTATAAAGAGGAAAGATTTGTTTGTTTGTTTGTATGTTTGTTTTTTTGTTTGAATTGAATAGGCTCCGAAACTACTGGACCGATTTGAAAAATTCTTTCAGCATTGGATAGCTACATTATCAGGGAGTAACATAGGTTATATATTATCCCCGTATTCCCACGGGAACGGGAACAACGCGGGTTAAACCGCGTGACGTCCACTATTTTTAGAATAAATTAGGTACATAATAATTAGACTACTTACGTTATTTTTGCTTACTTTGCTTATTCAAAAATAAGGTACTCAATAAATATAAAGTTTTGTAAAATACCGTCTAATAAAATGAGAATTCCATGTGACTTTTATTTCCAACACTTGGCAGCGCCACGTGTTCAAGGTAACGATCGAGGGAGCTGTCCATCGATTTGAAAAGAAGAAGAAAACACACATAAGCAGAAGTATGATGACAATTAACCGTAACGAGTTAAAGTATCCATCCTTATTAATAAAATAGCTCATTGCATTACTAATAATAACAGGGTGTATCTATATATTTTGCAAAAAAAATGGTCTTTACAACTACAGAAATTACCCTTCTATGTATTTAACTAGTTTTTACTGCAGGCGTTTGTTACCAGGCTATATAATAATGGGTTGAAAATACATTTTTTTTAGGTTTTCAGGGGTGTAACTCCATGCTAATTTCATTAACTATCATAAACAATTGTAATTAAATAAGGCAAAAGACGGTCAAAATTGAAGAACTTCTATTTTTTCGTTTTTTGCTCATTGCCAAAAGTATGGGATTTGGAGTTACGCCCTTTGTAGTGATCGAAAGCGTCGATATGATAACTTTCGATAATTCTTATTTTATAATCTAGTTGTGAGGACAAAGATTTGGCGAACTGTTAGGACCTTACATTCCGAGTACAGCTGAGATGTTGGATGTCTGTAAAGCTTTCTTGTCATCACTTTCAGCACCGCTCTTTGTGCTCACTCTAAGCTCAGTAGATGTGTTTTTTTTTTTTTTTTTTTTATTTGTGATGGGTTTGCTCTTGACTCCAGTCTAGGTCAAAGATGACCGAGACAAAGTCTACGATGGAGCGAGCTTACCCAGAAGGAGCCTGTTCACTCTAACTTTGAAGAGATTAGGGTTGTAAGCGTTTGGAAACACAGACGCAGGCAGAGAGTTCCACTCCTTTGCTGTGCGCATTATAAAAGACGTTTGGAAACGCTTAGTGCGAGTTGGTGGAATAGCAACAAGGTAGGGATGGTAAGATGCAGTGCGTCTGGATGTCCGATGGTAGAAGGGGGCCAGTGGGATGAGGTCGTGGAGTTCTTGGGCACACTCACCGAAGTACAATCTGTAGAAGACCGACAAGCAGGCAACCTTACGGCGATGAGCCAAGCTATGCAGCTTGGCATCCACCAGTTTTACGTCACCGATGAGCTTCTTAGCTCTGCGTTCCACCGAGTCAAGCGCGGCAAGCTGATACTTAGCTGAGCCATCCCAAAGGTGGCTACAATACTCCATGCAGGATCGGACTTGCGCTTTATATAGGGTTAAAAGCTGTCCAGGCCTAAAGTATCGCTTCACCCTATTTAGGATGCCCAGCTTTTTGGCCGCCGTTTGGGCTTTGTACTCGATGGTGGCGCCGAAGTTGAGACTGGATGTCAACTCCATGCCTAGGAGCTCGAGCCGATCAGTCACAGGAACAGATGCACCCCGAAAAGTAGGAGTTTGGTCAAAACGACTCCTTTTTGCGGTAAAAAGACACGCCTGTGTTTTGGTGGCGTTAAGGCCGTATCTTTGAAATAAATGATAGCTCGAAAGCACCGATTTCATCTCCTGGCACCGCGCAGTCCCCGCATGCTTCCATGTGCAAAGTCCGAAATATCGAACCTAGCGCCACAACATGAAATTAATTCAAACCGCCAACTGATTTAGTGTTGCCCGCACGCAAACTTCATAAACATCTTCTGTCAAAATATTAACACAAATCAGCACTCTTATAATCAATAATTTTAGACGTAGATAAAATACAATTTAATAAAATATCGAGCGACGAAAAATATTGATTTGTTTTAATACTCATTTTTTAGAATCGTTGGTAAATTATATCATGTTTTGTATGGCCCCAAATTATTTTGAAAACTACTTGTTGGGGGTGGACTGTATACTGTGTACTTAAATGAAACCAAACTTCAGCAAACTCTAATAAACTTATATTGAACATACAAACAAATAATACAAAAAATGACAGATAAAAATGACAGAGTAACGGCACAGAGTTAAAAGTGTCTACGACCTACGAACTTTTTTTTTTTTTTTTTTGATAATGACCACTCGTAGTTCACCTCTAGACGGGTGGTTACTACTTAACCGGGCTAGCCTGTGGTGGCCTCAGAATGACTCTAAAGCCCCCAGCCAAGGCAACTAAAAATACTTAAACCTACAACTCTGCTCACTGGGGGCACCCCCTGTGGGGTTCGGGCCTCGGCTCAGTGGCATCGTTATCGGGAGGGCAGCAAGGGACAGGCTGGGTCATGACATTATTTAGGGGGTTTAAAGCTAATGGCTCAGCGACGCGGGCTGGCTCGTTAGGCAAAAGACGGGGAGCAACAACAACATTGCTATTATTACTGGGACGTCGCGCGGGGCTTCGGCGGCGAGGCCGGAAGGCGGCGGGTCGCGGTTTGTGTGCTTGTTTAAGAGTACTGGTTTCCCTACAGCTCTCTTGTACAAGGGTGATTGGGTCATCGGGTTCTAGTAAGGTATGCCGTGGACGGCGGACCTTACTAATCTGGGAGGGAGCGTATCGGGTAGCCGATGCGATAAGAGGGTTCTGGTGCCTCTCAGCAGATTCGATGAAACGCTTCGTGAGGCGTTTCATGAACTGCTTGATGGTCGGGATTTTGAGATCGACATGGAGTCGCTCATTCCGAACGAACCACGGGGCACCCGTGGCCTTTCGGAGAAAACGGTTTTGGAGGGACTGCAACCTATGGATCCGGTATGACTTTACGTGGGCGAATGTAGCACACGCATAGGTCATGATGGGGCGAATGCAAGTGGTGTAGATACGCAGCTTGCATTTTAGGGATAATTTGCTGTTGTGGTTCAGCATCGAGTGGAGCCTACCGAGAGCGAAGGCGGCGCGCGAGCGCACCGCCCTAATGTGCTCCATAAAACTGAGGTTTTTGTCCAAGATCACTCCTAGATATTTGGCTCGCTCCTCCCAAGGGATCGGCTTGCCAAACATCTTGATCGGTGGAAGGATCGGGGGGAGTTTAGCCCGCGGCCTGCGGAACAGGACCGCCTGACTTTTCTCGGGGTTAACCTCAATCCTCCATTTCCGAAACCAGCCGCCTAGGCGGTTGGCGGATCTTTGGAGGTGAAGAGAAATGGATTTACCACTCTTGCCAGAGTAGTAAACGGCCGTGTCGTCGGCAAAGAGCGCTAATTGCGACTGGGGATCGGGGGGAATATCGCTGGTGAACAGCGTGAAAATGAGAGGCGACAGCACACCGCCTTGCGGTACGTCGGCGCGGATGGGGCGGGGGGTGGAAAGCGCACCTTCGATACGGAATCGAAAGGTGCGGTTCGACAAATAGTCTCGTAAGATGAGCACGAGACGATCTGGCACCCCGAGTTGATATAGCTTGTATATCAGACCGTTGTGCCAGACCTTGTCGAAGGCTTTCGCTATGTCGAAGAACAGGGCTCCCGTCATCAAGCCGCGTTGATAGCGGCCGTTGATATGCTCAACGATGCGGTAGACCTGTTGGACGCACGAGTGAGTGGCTCTAAAGCCAAACTGCTCGTTGGAGATGAGACTCTTTCGCTCGACGTAATCCTTGAGATGCTTATAGATAAGCCTCTCGTAGATCTTGCCGAGCGAGCTGAGCAGACTGATGGGGCGGTAGGAGGACGGGGAGGATTTGGGCTTACCCGGCTTGGGAATGCCGATCACGATAGCCTCTTTCCACTGCTGCGGAAACATGTTGTTGGACAGAGCGCCATTGAAGATGGCGGTCATCAACACGATCAGAGTCTTGGGAAAGAGTCGAACTACCCTGTTGGTAATGCCGTCGCGCCCAGGGGCTTTCCTGGGTCTGAGTTGGCCGACGATCTTCTCCACCTCGTCGGGAGTGACGGGAGGGAGAGGGTCGTCGGGGTCCTCGACGGGAGGGAGGGAGGTCCTACGTTCGACCTCGGCGTCCACCTCGGCGAGGTGGGCCGGGTCGACTGGGTTCGAGCTTGGGGAACACTGGGCCTCTAGACTGTCAGCCAGGCATTCGGCCTTCTCGTCGTCATTAAACGCGAGAGTGTTGTCGGGGCGGATGAGGGGGGGCATGGAGGTAACCTCGGAGGCGCGTAACTTCCTCTGAAGCTCCCAGAATGCGAGGTGGTTGGGCTGGAGATCACTGAGCATCTGATCCCATTGCTTGTCACGAAACTCTTTGATGCGATTGCTTACTTTACGCTGTAAGTAACGCATAAAAGCCTTGTTACTAGCACAGGGAAAAGAGCTGTAGGCACGGACGGCCGCATTCTTCTCGGTCAACAGTTCACGTACATCGTCCGGGAGTTTCCAGCGACGGTCGTCCGTCGCCGGAGCCTCCCTTGAACATTCGTCCAGGACACTCTGTACATGTTCCGTGAGCGAGCCGATCGCGGCCGCCGTGTCGGCAGCTGACTCTATGTGATCTGGGATTTTATCCAGGTGATGTGACGTGGTGACTTTCAGTTTTTCACTTACTTTGCGCCAGTCAGTGATCACTCTGGTGGGAGGAGGTTGGGAGGGGTCGGGAGGACCGAATCTGGGAGTGAGCTCCAGAATAACCGGTCGGTGATCCGAGTTGAGCTCGTCCACCGCCTCCACAGAATGTAAGCGTAGGTTTACATTCTTGAGGAGAGCGATGTCGAGCACGTCGGGTCGCCAGTTAGGTTGGTGAGGGTAATGGGTGGGATGCATCGGAGCGATGACATCGAAGTTGAGGGGGCTGCTGAGCTCGAACAGAGCTCTGCCTCTGGGATTAGCCGTGTGGCTATTCCATGAGGGATGTTTGGCGTTGAGGTCCCCCGCCAGAATGACGGAGTCACTCAAGCCAAGAAGAGTTGTGAGGTCATTTCTGAGGGAGGGGCCTATGGGAGTGGTGGTGGGAGGGTCGTAGACAGAAATGACCGTGAGGGGTTGGTGGCCTGTCATGCCGAGCCGACAGACAGAGACCTCAAGCTCGGTTAGGGTGGCGGGCGGATCCATGGGAATGCAGTATAGGGACGATTTGTAGTATATGAGAGTTCCTCCCCCATGACATCGGGTCCTGTCGTTGCGAACTAAGCGATAGTTCGCAATTTTAGGATCCCGAAGATGGGGCTTGAGGAACGTCTCCTGCACCAGAAGCAGATCTATGCGATGGTCGCGGAGGAAATTGGCGATCTCATCGCGTTGGCCTGAGAGGCTGTTGGAGTTGAAGTACCCTATCCGGAGGGACTTCGGCCTAAACCTACATGTTACTGCGGGGGACTTAGCCATGGAGACGTTCATAAAGGCTAATGAAGTGAACTACATCACTGAATTCACGGTATACGGCACCGTGCTCAGTGATGTCAGAGGCCTTCAGAGCTTCGGTCATAGCCACAGCTCTGGGGGAGTAGAAGGCCTTGTAGAAGGCCATGTTAATGTGAATGGCCATTTCAGGCGCATTCGCGGGAATGGGGTGGGTTGGGACTTTGGAGGTAGCCTTTGGTGGTGGGGGGGGAGGAGTGGCTGCCTGAGGGGCGGCTGCTCCGACGACGGCGACCGGTGGTCGGGGGAATGGAGGTATGGCTACATCCATGAGGGCCGGGATGGCCGGGGAGGGCTTTTGGGCCGTAGGGGCCTGGGTCTGGGTAGGCGCGGGTCCGAGCGCCGGGAAGTGAGCCCTATGGTTCAGCGCGTTCCAGGGGCTGGGGCGCTGAGGGTAAAGGGCCACTGGGGGTTGGGTCGTGGGGGCTTCCCTCTGCTGGCGAGCGTTTGCACGCTTTACCAGTTTGGGCGCAGACGATTTGGGGGCCTTGGGACAACCACGGTAGTTAGCCGGGTGCCCAGCCTCCCCGCACAGCACACAGCTGGGCGGGTCGGCGCATTGTGTGTGGTCTTTTGGGCGGGGACAGTCAGGGGTGCCGTAGTCGCCCAAGCACTTGACGCAGCGCGGCTTGCCGAAGCAGTTGCGCTGTGAGTGGCCATATAGTTGGCAGTTGTGACACTGGCCAACTATACCGCTACGACGGGGCTTTTCCATTTTCAAGCCCTCTAAGTAACAAATCTTAGAGATCTTGAAAATGGGGTGGTATTTATCGTCTGTTGGATTGCAGACGATGAGCACCATATTGTATGGTGCTCCACCACGGCGGTGCATGCGGTGGACCGCAGCGACTGGGATTTCTTGTCGTTTGAGATCATTACTGATCTCTTCAGGGGATATGGCGTGAGGGACGTTCCTCACTACCACGCGGACTAGACGTTCCTCCTCGAAGGCGAACGAGTGGAAAGGTACCTTCCTCGCTACGAGGAGTTTATGCAACTCCCTGTAGTCCTGGGCAGAAGGCACCTGGACCTTAATTCCATTTCCCACAGCACGGGCGTGGGAGAATTGGATTCGGCGCTCGTTACAAGCGCCCGAAACCTCCGTCCACTTCGCCGCTTCATGAATGAAGAGGGGTGGCGGAGACTTCGACTTCTTGACGAGCGCCGGGTCGGACTGGGTGGCCGGGGGGGCAGTGGCCATCGGGCTGGGGGACGAGACGCCTGCTGGGAGGTGCTGGCTTTGGGGGCTGCGGAGGTCGTGGCAGCAGGGGAGGGAGGGGAGACAGTCGGGACCACTGTCTTTCTGGCTTTGGGGGCGGACTCCTGAGCGGCAGAGCTCTTCTTCTTCCGCTTACCTTTACCCACAAGGGTAAATTCGGCGGAAGAGTCTGAGGTACCCGAGTCGTTTTCCGAACCGGACTCGTAGTCCATGGGGGGGGGAGTGGGGGAGTCTGGCTCTAAGGTGAGCGGGGCACTCTCGAGGACGTCACTGAAATCAGTGACGTCATCGTGAGTTGGAGAGGGGGGGGAGGGGCCCTGAGGGGGCACGGGGGAGAGTGAGTGACTCACGCGGCGGAGGCGAGCTAGTCCTACTGGGCTGGGAGTTTTTAAGGCTCTCCAGCCTGTGCAACCTATAATTGACTATTCGGACCAACTCCTGATTGGCGTGGTCCTCTATTAGTCTTTGGACGAGATCCCAAAGGATCGCGTCCACCTCCTTAGGGGGAGGCATTTCTAAGACTGGGAGGAGGGAAACATATGCCTTAGGGGCAGGGGGGAACCTAATCCTAAACTCCTATCAACCTAACTCCCCGGGTGGGAGTTCCCGGGGATGTGTACCCTCCCTGTCGGGTGTAGACAGGGAGGTGAGTTCCTAAGGTGTGCCCTAAGCTTGTGATCTCGCTGCCGATCTTATTGTGCAGCGAGTCCCTATGGGTCTTGCGACCGACCGACGAAGCTGAAAGAGAGCGGGGTTAAGTAATTGGTCGCGACTAGGAGGCCCCCCAAGGCCGCGGGTCCAATACCCTTCCGACTTGACCTAGGCCCTGAAGGGGCTATGGCGAGAAAGGCTTTCGCAACCTACCGCCGGCCTCGTCACTATCGAGGCCATCCGGCCAGTGCTCGACGAATGGCTCGGGAGGAAGCACGGCTCCCTGTCGTTTCGGGCGACACAGGTGCTTTCGGGGCATGGCTGCTTCGGGAAGTACCTGTGTCGTATAAACAGGGAGCCGGACGCTCGGTGCCATCACTGCACCGACTGTCGGGAGGACACGGCGCAGCACACACTGGCAGAGTGTGCCGCATGGGAGGAGCAGCGCCGTGCCCTCGTATCCGAAGTGGGACCCGACCTGTCGCTGCCGGCCGTCGCTCGTTCGATGGTCGGGAGCGCCGAGTCTTGGAATGCGGTGATCTCCTTCTGTGAAATCGTAATTTCGCAGAAGGAGGCTGCGGAGAGGGAGAGGGAGGCCGTGGCCACACTCCCGTGCCGCAGCAGGCGAACCGGGCGTCGGCGGAGGGCGGACAACGCCCTCTTCCAGCCTCCATAGAAAGGTCCGGAGGGACGGTGGACTCGGGGTCGTCCGCCGCCCCCCATCCAGCAGGACCTGAGGCGGCGGCGCGTATTGTTCCAGACGCGCTCCTACTGGACGTGCGGGGAGAGGACACCTCACTCCTCCCGCGAGCCTGAGGTGGCCCGCGTAGGCGGGCCGGCACTATCCGGGGATCATGGAAGGCGCACTAGATCTCACGATCCTCGGTCCAAGTGTGAGAAGGAACACCGGGGTGGTTTTTAGTCAGTAAGAGTCTGACAGACCCCTTCGCCTGCCCCAGGCGAAGGACATCCATGAGGATTTTCCACCCCGGCAACAAAAAAAAAAAAAAAAAAAAGGCCCTGAAGGGGCTAGGTCGGTGTGTCGGGTCAACACCCACTCGGCTTCGTTGGCACCGAAAGGTTTCCACCGAGTGACCACGAGAAACGTGGATTTACCCTGAAGGGGTCACCACGTTTTTGACAGTACCCGAAACGGAAACAAGATATCTCTCGGCTGCCTTGAAAAAGGCAGCGTCGGATCAAAATGTGTAGTCAGCGACCACAGTGACGTCACAGCGAGCGAGACGAGCAGCGAGCGAGCGAGCAGCGATGAGTCACGGAGCAGACGTCCGTCACGGTCGGGTGGCGCGCGCGGAATATATTGACCACGACCTACGACACGTGTGAGGTAATCGCGGCGCCCCCGCAAGGGGGCGCGGCGAGCGGGCATAGGCTATGCCTTTTGTCCCGCGGCAGCAGGGTGTGCGTGCCCGTAACTACGGGCACGTCGTTGGATGGCCAACATGGGCGTGGCCTGTGGCAGGCGCGACGTGTCGCTGCGAGCCTGTGTGTATCTGTCATTTGTGTCGGTAGAGGGCGCCGCGGCACTGTCCCACAGTGCCGTTTCTTCACGACCCTACGGCGGTCAGTCCCCGCCAGGTGAGACCTCCGGTTTCCCGGAGGAGGCCCAGCGAGAGACGACCAGCGACGTAGGCGCCGACTTTAGGGCGCTCCCTACCGAGGGTGCTTGATCCCCCGCCTGTTGCGCTTCCAGAGCGAGCCGGTCACGTTTCAGGCTAAGGGGATCGATTGTGTGTGTATGAGCGGCAATGTATTGTGAGACACCGTCTCATGTAGCGAGTGAAACGTACGTCTGCGCCGTACGTTCCTCGCGTGTATTTGGGCGCTTGGAGAGTCGTGCATGTATGGGATTCGACGCGCACTATGCCTATATTAACCTAGCACACAGTGCGCACCGAGTGCATGTAGTGTTGTAGAGTATTTTTGTGGGATGGAGTCGCGTGTCGGTGTTGCGACTCACTCGGCGTCAAGTCCGGTGGGGTTGGTGGGGTCGTCAGCGTCCTGCACAAGGTCGCGCGGCAGGCGTCTCGCGTCGGGTGGCCGCGCGTGCCAGGGCGCTATGTGCTTGACGTGTGGCCAAGCGGAAGCGTCGGCACGCGCGAACATAGTGGACGCGAGGCGGGCGCAGTGATCGTCCAGGCTCTCGATCTTTAGATCCCGCATGATCACGCTGTTCCTCACGTAGCGAGGGGCGGCGACGATTTTCCGCAGCGCTAGGCTTTGTTGCGCGCGGAGAAGCTTTTTGTTGGTCTCGCTCGTGAGGGCGAGCCAAGCTGGGGCGGCGTAGGTGATGATAGGCCGGATGTAAGTCTTGTATACACCCAACTTGACTCGCAGCGGGAGGCGGGATGAGAGCACTGGGTGGAGCAGAGCGCGGGCCGCTCTGCCTTTCGCGGCGACTTGGCGGACGTGACTACCCATGGAGAGCCGACGATCGATGGTGATCCCTAGGTACTTGACCTGAGACGCCCAATCGATGTCGACTCCCTGCAGTCGGAGAGGTGGTGGGAGGTGGGCGCGCCCGACTAGCAGAGCCTGAGTCTTACTCACGTTCACCGACAACCGCCACTTCGACAGCCAATCGGGAAGCGAGTCTAGCACGCGCTGCATTTTGACGGCCGCGTGCCGCGCATTTAGCGAGGTGCAGATGTACGCGGCGTCGTCAGCGTACAGCGCGAGCGTGCATTCTTGCGAGGAAGGGATGTCGTCGGTGTAACATGAGTAGCAGAGCGGCGAGACGCAGCTGCCCTGCGGGACTCCGGCTGCTATGGGTCGGGCGCGTGACACGACACCATCGACCACCACCTTGAAAGTCCTATCCTGGAGGAAGGAGGAGACCACCTTGATGACGCGACGGGGCGCGTCTGTGTGCGACATCTTGAAGATAAGGCCTTCGTGCCAGACGCGATCAAAAGCCTTCTCCATGTCGAGGAGTACTGCAACCGCTTGTTCTTTCTTGTTCATTGCCGCTGTGAGCAGGTGCAGTACTCTCGACAACTGGAGCGTCGTGCTATGTTCCGAGCGGAACCCGAACTGTTCCGGTCGAGGCGTCATGTGTGGTGTTAGGTGCCGCAGCAGGAGTTGCTCAAACACCTTGGAGATAGTGGGCAAAAGCGTGATGGGCCGATAGCTCTCCGGCTTCAGCACATTCTTGTTCGCCTTGGGCAGCATGATGACGCGCCCTTCCTTCCAACACCTCGGGAAGGCCCCCGTGCGCAGTATCCCCGTATACAGGCGCGCCAATGCCGCAACCATACGGAAGGGCAGGTGGCGCAGCACTGTGTTGGTGATACCGTCAGCCCCAGGGGCCTTTCTAGGCTTGGTCCTCAGGATGGCGCGTCTAACTGCGTTGGGCGAAAAGAAAATCGGTGCTTCCTCGGGAGCTATCGGCGACGCGAAGTACTCCTCCAGGTGCCTCTCGACTGCTGCGACATGGTCGTGATCAACAGTCGGGTTCGGCTGGAACTGACGCTCCAGGTGCTCGGCAAAGATTTCCGCGCGGTCTGACGCCGTATATCTTGGCGCCCCGTCGCTATGCAGGAGCGGGCGCACCGGAGCCGGGGTTGTCGTGACTAGCCGGCACAGTCTGTGTATAGCCGGCCAGTCACCATCGGTAGACTCCACATATGACTCCCAGCTCTCCGCGTTGTGCTCCTGGAGCTTGGCCCTCGTCTCCTCCGCGAGACGGTTTAGCGCTCTCTTTTGGGTGGGGCATCTTGTAATTAGCCACTGCTTGCGTAGGCGCCTAGTCTTGGCGACCATTTCGCGTAGGTGGCGGGGCAGGGGTCTGCGTAGCAGGCCCTGTGAATGCGTGAGTGTGGTGGTCGCCTCTTCATAGGCGCGTTGGATGCAAGCAGTGACCTCGCTCGCCATGACGTCCACGTCTGCGGCGGTGGCGATGGGCCAAGTCGGTGTGGTGGTCTCCAGCGCTTCCTTGAAGGAGCTCCAGTCGGTTTTTCGACGTGGCGCTGGAGGAGAGAGTCGGGTCGGCATTTCTGAGAGGACGACGAGAACAGGTTGGTGGTCCGACAGCATCTCGTCGTCCAGAACCTGTTGCGCGATCTGGCAATTTAGGCCCCTGTGGACTATGATGTCCAGCACGTCCGGCGCGCATCCCGGTCTATCCGGGTAGTGCGTCGGGGTCTCCGGGCCGGACACCACATATCCGTGGGCCTCCGCGTCGGCGAAGAGCCGTCTGCCCCCCGGCGACGCAATGCGGGAGTTCCACGCGGGGTGCTTACAGTTTAGGTCGCCAGCAAGGATCGTGGGGTGCGACGACTTCATGACGGTGGCCCTCAGCTCAACCACATCAAAGGGAGCTGCGGGCGGACGATAGGCCGCGTAGACATCAATGTCCTCGCCGGCGACATGTAACTGCACACCCAGCGCGTAGAAGGTGCTCGGTGAGAGTGGGGGCAGAGGCTGGTGGACGACTCTCCGCTTAACAAGTATCGCCAGACCGCGATAGTTTATGCCGGCGTCCGACTTCTCATCCTGTCGGTAAGTGATATATCCCGGGAACCGCAGGTGGTCTGCAGGTCCCAGGAACGTTTCACCTACGAGCGCCACGTCGATGTCCTGGTCCTTGAGGAGGAGGCGGAAGGGAGCGACCTTGTTTTTCAGGCCGCGGGCATTCCAGTGAATGATCCTCAACGGCTTAGCCATGGTAGAGCGTAAGTAAAGCGGCCAAGCCGTCGAGGATCACCAGCTCCGCGTCCTGTCCCTGCCTGATGGCCTTAATCAGGTCCATCAGGAGTTTTATGGCGCAGGCGGTAAACTCTTTTTTGCGCTCGCGCTCCTCTTCTGTAGGAGCGCGGTCGCGTGTTCGCTGCTGACTGGGCGCAGCGTTGGCATTTTGGGGAGCAATCTCCGCCCTTGGGGCGGCGCTCCCTGCCTCTGTGCGCTGCGTCATCTTGCTCTTTTTATTTGCTTTTGAGTCAGCAGCGACGGTGGTGGCGTCCTCTGTCGACGCCTGCGCCTGGGATGGGGCAAGGTCGACCGTTATGGGTTGGTTGGTGGTAGTGGTGGGGGGGGCTGTGGGCTTCTTTCCCTTTCTTCCTTTCCCCCCCCTCTTAGTCTTTTTCCGCCCCCCGGACGACCTACGAACTGCCCGCATCGCCTATTTATAATCTTTACACAGGGGCGCAAGTAGTGGGCAGGCTAACAATAAAAATCTCGCCGATTGGGCTTTTTTGTCCAATCGCGTCTAGCTCGGCTCGCGCCCAGAGCTCGACGTGTAGCGACCTGTCCGCTTTCCTTTGTTATCGCCGTGTCATGTCGAGACTTGACCGCCGTTCGTGGTACGATCGCCCCGACATGTCACGACTTGCTTATTACAATCAAAGCAGCGTACCTACTAACTTATTCTATCTTATTTACTAGGGGAATTATACATAATCTTTATTAATCCTTATTTATATAAATCATACTTAAAACTATCGTCGTCCGTACCATTCTCCCCCCGGCGTAGCTCGCGTAGCCTTTTCCGCCTTCAGGACGACAACGAGCTTCCTGGTAGGGCGCCGGAACGTGCCTGATCGAGTCCGCACTTCTGCGACCCTGACACCTCCGTCTGGTCCCTGGAATGTCTTCTCCACGATGCCCATCGGCCATACATTTCTGGGCAGGGTTCCGTCGACCACGAGGACCACGTCGCCAATCTGGAGCGGTCGGGCGTTGTTAGTGGGCTCTCCTCGTGGCACCAGTAGGGGCAGGTACTCCTTCGTCCAGCGTCGCCAGAATTGGTCGGCGAGCGCTTGACTGGCCCTCCATACCCTGCGGTCAGCTTCGTCGCAGGGCCCTGTGCTTGGCAGCCCGGTCGAGGAGCCCAGCAGAAAATGATTCGGGGTGAGGGCCTCCGGGTCATGAGGGCTCACACTAACGTGCGTTAAGGGGCGCGCGTTTGCAGAGAACTCCGCCTCTGCGAGCAAAGTTCTTAACACCTCTTCTGACGGTGCCTTCTCCCGCAATGTGACGCTGAGGGCGGTCTTTATGGTTCTGACCATTCTTTCCCAAGCTCCACCCTGGTTAGGAGCTCCAGGCGGTATGAAACGCCACTCCGTCCTATTTAATAGGCCCACGTCCTTCAGGGCCGGCAACCATTCTCTGTATGCCGCTTGCAGCTCCTGGTCGGCTCCCCTGAAGTTTGTTCCGTTGTCGGAATAAATGAGCCGCGGCCATCCTCTTCGCGCCGCCATTCTTCTCAGCGCCATGATCGCCGAGTCCGTGGACAGGGAAGCCACAAGTTCCAGGTGCACTGCTCGGCAGGTGAGGCACGTAAAGAGTGCGCCCCACCTCTTTTCGCGGCGGCGCCCTATTTTGACCGTCATGGGTCCGAAGTAGTCCACGCCACAATTTGTGAAAGGGCGGTGGAACGGGTCTAGGCGGGCGTGCGGCAGGTCTCCGGTGGCTGGCGTGTTTGGTGTGGCCTTTCGTTTCCGACAAAAGGCGCAGCTCTTCTCTACGGCGCGTACAGTGGGTCGGAGATGAACCACCCAGTACCGCTGCCGTAGGTCGTTGGTTACACGCTCACGGTTGGCGTGTCCGGCCGCGCAGTGCTCGCGCAGCACGATGAGTTTCGTTATTGGGTGGCGGCCGTCCAATATAATCGGCCTTTTTGCTTCTTGCGGTGCCGCCGACGCTTCGATGCGGCCTCGTACCCGCAAGAGCCCTTCTTCGTCCACCGGGTCTAGATGGTAAAGTTTGCTCGCTTTGGCAATGGGGCGAGCCGACTTCACTCTCAATATGTCGTCTTTGAAGCTCTCTCGCTGGGCTTGTTTCAAGATTTCCTTCTCGGCGCGCTGAATGTGCCGAAGCTCCAGTCCCGTAGCGGCGTGTCGACACATGTCGATAAAGGCGAGTGCTCTTGCCACAGTTCTCACCAGGGTCTCATATTTAGAGAAGCGGCTAGGGTTAGGCAGCCAGCTCTCTTCCGTCGGACCCTCGGCGATATGCAGGTTCTCTTGTTCTTCGTCTTCGTTGTCCCTCAATTCGCTTGGCCATTGCTCCTCAGGGGAGTATAGGAAGCGAGGCCCTCGGAACCATCGATCGTTCGCGCTGATCGGCGCGTTAGTCAGGCGGGTCGCGTCGTCGGCTATGTTCAGCGCTGTCGGTAGCCAACGCCAGTCTTCTTTTGAGGTTAGTTCGCTTATCTCTCCCAGTCTATGTGCGACGAAAGGCGTATAGCGCCTCGTGTCGCGCTGGATCCATTGCACTACTGTCGACGAGTCAGACCAGTACGTAATTTTACTGACCTCTAAGCGATGTTCCTTGCGTATGGTGTCAGCAAGTCTCGCTCCTAGGACCGCTGCCTGTAGCTCGAGCCGGGGAATAGTTAGCGCCCGGCGCGGCGCCACCTTGGCTTTAGCGGCGACGAGCACGACGCTTCTGGTGCCGTCAGCGTGCTCTATCCTCAAATAGGCGACGGTTGCATACGCTTGCTCGCTCGCGTCACATAAAATATGAAGTCCTATGGATTCTTGTTGGCTCACCATATAGCTTCTGGGCAATCGGAGTCGGGCGATATCGGCGAGCTGCGCGAGCCAGTTTGAGAACAGCTCATTTTCTTCTCCCGGGATAACCTCGTCCCAGGACATTGGTAGGCGCCACAAACTTTGGAGTATGATCTTCGCTCGTATGGTGAAGTGGCTCAGCAGTCCTAACGGGTCATATATCGACATGACTGCGCTGAGCGCCTCTCTCTTCGTCGGTGCTCTTAGCTGGCGCCTTACTTCTGTTGGAACCCGGCTCATAGTGGTATTGAAGCCGAGTTCATCTTGTTCGGGGTTCCAGTACAGCCCGAGTATTTTGTTGTCCGGTTTGTCCCCGCCTAGTTGCGTAAGAGTGGTAGCGTGCAGCTCTTGGGGAACGTCACGCAGCACCGTCTTCTTACTGGCACTCCATCCTCTCAGAGTGAACCCGGCGACCGCATGTACTCTTATGGTTTCTTCTATGGCCCTCTGAGCCTCTTCCACATCGTGGTAGCTTGTTGCCAGGTCATCCATGTAATGGCTTTGTTTTATTGCTTCCAATGCTCGGGGATATTCATTACCATGTATGTCCGCGTTTAGGTTGCGGACATAGTGGGCCATATATGGCGAGCTAGCAGCACCAAATATCATGCTCGTCATTTTGTACGTTCGCGGAGGACTTGTTCGGTCGTCGCCTCTCCATAGAAATTGTTGCGCTGGTTGATCTTCGGGTCTGATCTTGACTCTCAGAAACATTTCTTGGATGTCCGCCGTGACCGCTATCGCTTTTTCCCGGAATCGAAAGATAATGCCCGGGAGCGATAGCAAAAGGTCCGGCCCTTCTAACAGTTCATCATTCAGACACACGCCATGACTTCTCGCCGCTGCGTCAAACACTAACCTTTGCTTGCCGGGCTTGTTTGGGTTCTGCACGGCGAAGTGAGGCAGGTACCATGCTACGGCACTCGTTCGTTCTGAGCCGTCGCATGGCACAGCGTATCCTTTCTCTAGCAGGTTGTCGACTTCCGCGCTGTACTGTTTAGCGAAATCAGGTGACGCGTCCATCTTCTGTTCGACCTTGTGTAGTCGACGAAGGGCAGAGTTATAGCTGGGTGGCATGGTAACGTCATCCCGTCGCCATGGTAGTCCGACTTCGTAGCCACCCTCTATCTTCTTGGTTGTGTCTTTTACGATGGCGATTGCTCGTTGGTCGGCGTCGCTCACGCGTGGTTTGCGCGCGACACCAAGCGCTTCTACTTTGAAGTGGGCCTCTACTAACTCATGAAGCCGCTGATGATCGTGCTGTTGCTTCTCACTCTCGAACAAATGTAGCACGTTGTCTTTACTCATTAAAGCTCTTCGTGGTGCGGTCCCGTGTATCACCCAGCCCAGCTGCGTTAGAGATGCAGCCGGCTGGTTGGGACCGCCGACTCGCAGTTCACGTGATACAATACACTCCCAGTGGTCTGTCCCCACCAGAAGCCCCGGGCGTGTGGTTTGATAACACACCTGGTCTCTCGGCAGGTCGCGTAGATGCTCGTACTCCAGCAGCGTGTCAGGGATTGACTGCTGGTGTAGCTTCAGGCCGTTCATGGTTCTGGCCCGAAGCTTGTGCGGTGCGCTGTCTTTAGTCAGCCCTCTCACCTGTACTGTGACTGCCTTGCTGTCGTGTTCTCGGGTGTTCATGTTCACCCCGTGGATGTGCAGTGGTTGCGACACCCCTTCTGCACCGATGCTTGTAGCCAGCTCTTCGTCGATGAGGGTGATGGTGGCTCCTTCATCAAAGAGCGCATGCGTCTTCACCTCCCCCCGTGGTCCCGCCACGATCACAGGGCACATCTTGAGGAGTACGGCCTTCGGGCCGGCGGCCGTTAGGGTGGCCACCGACATGACCGATTCCTCCTTTTCACGTTCGTCGGTTGCTGGCTTTACTTCGGGTGATTCTCGCTCTTTATGTAGCGAGGCGTGGTGAGGCCGGCGACACTGATTTACGCCGCACAGCTTCGCCTTGCACGTCATGCGCCTATGCCTTTTGCGGGCGCACTTGAAGCACACCTTCAGCTCCTTCACCAACTCCCAGCGCTTGTCTACCGCGAATGCCTTGTATTGTGGGCACTGCGTCAGCTCATGCTGTTGTTTACAGCTGGGACACTGGTTGTCTTCTGTTTCGTCGACCGTAGTGTAGACCGTGTTCGTCTTCTTTTTTGAAATGACAGTCGGCCGAGTCTCTTTCTTATATGACGCAGGCGCAGTGCTTACTGACGGGGCGTAGGTATAGCGTAACGCCCTGTCTGCTTCTCGCATCAGAAATTGCGTTAACAACACTAGCTCTGGCTCTGTCGTTCCTTCATTGTCACTTGCAAAATCACACCATCTCGTTCTTATATGTGGACTTAGCTTCTCGAGCACTTCCCGTGTCAACAGTGGGTTCATAAGGTAACCTTTGCGATCTATTGTCTTGATCATATAAATAGTATTTTGTAACTTGATCGCAAAATTATTTAAATCACTAGCCGACGTACCTGGTTTTGGCATCCTTTTTAATTCCTCTAGCGCCTTATCTATTATTACTTCCGGTCGCCCAAAGCATTGTTCCAGCGTCTTCATGATTATTGCTGGTTCCGTGGCGGCGTGTAATAGGGCCGCCACTGCCTCTCGTGCTTCGCCTTTCAGGCAACTTCTTAAGCGCTGTAGGTTTTCAGCCGGTGACACACTGTACATGTTTGTGGTGTCTTGGAAGGCCGCTTTAAATGGTAGCCATTCGCTTACAGCACCCGAAAAGGTTGGGAGATCCGTATGCCGCAGGCGAGGCCTAGCCATCCTTTCTAAGGTCTCAGCCAACTGATCTATGCTATTTCTGTTCCTAGTAGGCGTCGGTGACCCTCCTCTAGGTACGTTAAAACGTAAGTTTTTGTCCTGATTGTCTGCCGGTCCGACACCCTCCCCCCGTGAGCTGAGAGGGTTGGTGCGCAGCCACTGGTCAACCTTCTGATTACGATGTTCTTCTGGTTGGTCACCGTGAACGCTCTCCTCATCTTGTATCACGGAGACAGTCATAGCTAGCCTTGCCTTTACTAGGTCCGCTTCCAGGGCCAGCTCCTTTCGCCGAATGGCAGCCAGCTTCTCGGCTGCCTCGAGTTCGGCCAATCTTATTCTGGTAGTCACACTCGTATTGGACCTCATCGACCGGGTCGGCGATCGAACATGTTGCCGCTCCGTCGAAGGTCCCGCTGTCGCTAAGTCCGCTACTCTAGTACATTCGGTCATTTCTACCTGAGGTGACGCCGGCGGGTCGAGCGATAGTCTTCTATATCTCTCATCTCTCATTCGCTCGGCTTCTTGCCGACGCTCATCTTCTTCACGGGCCCGTTTCTGCTCCTCAATTTCGACCTGGTCGCTCTGGCTTCGTGTCACAACCATACTTAGGTCTTAGGTTTGACACTAGACCCTAACACAGATTTTAATCAAAGTGTTACAGGCGTCGATTGTCTCGCACACGAACAGTTTTTATTTGGGCACTAATTGTCTCACTGTTAGATCGTTTTAAGCACTGAGTCACGTCTAGATTTTAGGCACTGAGTCTATGTTACGTTTAAGCACTGATTCTACGTTACTTTTATTTAAACACTGATTTTAAACTATATCCGGCTCGACTGGACCAAATGTTGGGGGTGGACTGTATACTGTGTACTTAAATGAAACCAAACTTCAGCAAACTCTAATAAACTTATATTGAACATACAAACAAATAATACAAAAAATGACAGATAAAAATGACAGAGTAACGGCACAGAGTTAAAAGTGTCTACGACCTACGAACTTTTTTTTTTTTTTTTGACAATGACCACTCGTAGTTCACCTCTAGAAGGGTGGTTACTACTTAACCGGGCTAGCCTGTGGTGGCCTCAGAATGATTCTAAAGCCCCCAGCCAAGGCAACTAAAAACTACTTAAACCTACAACTCTGCTCACTGGGGGGGGTTCGGGCCTCGGCTCAGTGGCATCGTTATCGGGAGGGCAGCAAGGGACAGGCTGGGTCATGACATTATTATTTGGGGAGTTTAAAGCTAATGGCTCAGCGGCGCGGGCTGGCTCGTTAGGCAAAAGACGGGGAGCAACAACAACATTGCTATTATTACTGGGACGTCGCGCGGGGCCTCGGCGGCGAGGCCGGAAGGCGGCGGGTCGCGGTTTGTGTGCTTGTTTAAGAGTACTGGTTTCCCTACAGCTCTCTTGTACAAGGGTGATTGGGTCATCGGGTTCCAGTAAGGTATGCCGTGGACGGCGGACCTTACTGATCTGGGAGGGAGCGTATCGGGTAGCCGATGCGATAAGAGGGTTCTGGTGTCTCTCAGCAGATTCGATGAAACGCTTCGTGAGGCGTTTCATGAACTGCTTGATGGTCGGGATTTTGAGATCGACATGGAGTCGCTCATTCCTAACGAACCACGGGGCACCCGTGGCCTTTCGGAGAAAACGGTTTTGGAGGGACTGCAACCTATGGATCCGGTATGACTTTACGTGGGCGAATGTAGCACACGCATAGGTCATGATGGGGCGAATGCAAGTGGTGTAGATACGCAACTTGCATTTTAGGGATAATTTGCTGTTATGGTTCAGCATCGAGTGGAGCCTACCGAGAGCGAAGGCGGCACGCGAGCGCACCGCCTTAATGTGCTCCATAAAACTGAGGTTTTTATCCAAGATCACTCCTAGATATTTGGCTCGCTCTTCCCAAGGTATCGGCTTGCCAAACATCTTGATCGGTGGAAGGATCGGGGGGAGTTTAGCCCGCGGCCTGCGGAACAGGACCGCCTGACTTTTCTCGGGATTTACCTCAATCCTCCATTTCCGAAACCAACCGCCTAGGCGGTTGGCGGATCTTTGGAGGTGGAGAGATATGGATTTACCACTCTTGCCAGAGTAGTAAACGGCCGTGTCGTCGGCAAAGAGCGCTAATTGCGACTGGGGATCGGGGGGAATATCGCTGGTGAACAGCGTGAAAATGAGAGGCGACAGCACACCGCCTTGCGGTACGCCGGCGCGGATGGGGCGGGGGGTGGAAAGCGCACCTTCGATACGGAATCGAAAGGTGCGGTTCGACAAATAGTCTCGTAAGATGAGCACGAGACGATCTGGCACCCCGAGTTGATATAGCTTGTATATCAGACCGTTGTGCCAGACCTTGTCGAAGGCTTTCGCTATGTCGAAGAACAGGGCTCCCGTCATCAAGCCGCGTTGATAGCGGCCGTTGATATGCTCAACGATGCGGTAGACCTGTTGGACGCACGAGTGAGTGGCTCTAAAGCCAAACTGCTCGTTGGGGATGAGACTCTTTCGCTCGACGTAATCCTTGAGACGCTTATAGATAAGCCTCTCGTAGATCTTGCCGAGCGAGCTGAGCAGACTGATGGGGCGGTAGGAGGACGGGGAGGATTTGGGCTTACCCGGCTTGGGAATGCCGATCACGATAGCCTCTTTCCACTGCTGCGGAAACATGTTGTTGGACAGAGCGCCATTGAAGATGGCGGTCATCAACACGATCAGAGTCTTGGGAAAGAGTCGAACTACCCTGTTGGTAATGCCGTCGCGCCCAGGGGCTTTCCTGGGTCTGAGTTGGCCGATGATCTTCTCCACCTCGTCGGGAGTGACGGGAGGGAGAGGGTCGTCGGGGTCCTCGACGGGAGGGAGGGAGGTCCTACGTTCGACCTCGGCGTCCACCTCGGCGAGGTGGGCCGGGTCGACTGGGTTCGAGCTTGGGGAACACTGGGCCTCTAGGCTGTCAGCCAGGCATTCGGCCTTCTCGTCGTCGTTAAACGCGAGAGTGTTATCGGGGCGGGTGAGGCCGGGCATAGTGGTAACCTCGGAGGCGCGTAACTTCCTCTGAAGTTCCCAAAATGCGAGGTGGTTGGGATGGAGATCACTGAGCATCTGATCCCATTGCTTGTCACGAAACTCTTTGATGCGATTGCTTACTTTACGCTGTAAGTAACGCATAAAAGCCTTGTTACTAGCACAGGGAAAAGAGCTGTAGGCACGGACGGCCGCATTCTTCTCGGTCAACAGTTCACGCACATCGTCCGGGAGTTTCCAGCGACGGTCGTCCGTCGCCGGAGCCTCCCTTGAACATTCGTCCAGGACAGACTGTACATGTTCCGTGAGCGAGCCGATCGCGGCCGCCGTGTCGGCAGCTGACTCTATGTGATCTGGGATTTTATCCAGGTGATGTGACGTGGTGACTTTCAGTTTTTCACTTACTTTGCGCCAGTCAGTGATCACTCTGGTGGGAGGAGGTTGGGAGGGGTCGGGAGGACCGAATCTGGGAGTGAGCTCCAGAATAACCGGCCGGTGATCCGAGTTGAGCTCGTCCACCGCCTCCACAGAATGTAAACGTAAGTTTACATTCTTGAGGAGAGCGATGTCGAGCACGTCGGGTCGCCAGTTAGGTTGGTGAGGGTAATGGGTAGGATGCATCGGAGCGATGACATCGAAGTTGAGGGGGCTGCTGAGCTCGAACAGAGCTCTGCCTCTGGGATTAGCCGTGTGGCTATTCCATGAGGGATGTTTGGCGTTGAGGTCCCCCGCCAGAAGGACGGAGTCACTCAAGCCAAGAAGAGTTGTGAGGTCATTTCTGAGGGAGGGGCCTATGGGAGTGGTGGTGGGAGGGTCGTAGACAGAAATGACCGTGAGGGGTTGGTGGCCTGTCATGCCGAGCCGACAGACAGAGACCTCAAGCTCGGTTAGGGTGGCGGGCGGATCAATGGGGATGCAGTATAGGGACGATTTGTAATATATGAGAGTTCCTCCCCCATGACATCGGGTCCTGTCGTTGCGAACTAAACGATAGTTCGCAATTTTAGGATCCCGAAGATGGGGCTTGAGGAACGTCTCCTGCACCAGAAGCAGATCTATGCGATGGTCGCGGAGGAAATTGGCGATCTCATCGCGTTGGCCTGAGAGGCTGTTGGAATTGAAGTACCCTATCCGGAGGGACTTCGGCCTAAACCTACATGCTCCTACGGGGGACTTAGCCATGGAGGCGTTCGTAGAGGCTTATAAAATGGACTACATCACTGAAGTCACGGTATACGGCACCGTGTTCAGTGATGTTAGAGGCCTTCAGAGCTTCGGTCATAGCCACAGCTCTGGGGGAGTAGAAAGCCTTGTAGAAGGCCATGTTAATGTGAATGGCCATTTCAGGCGCATTCTCGGGAATGGGGTGGACTGGGACTTTGGAAGTAGCCTTTGGTGGTGGGGGGGGAGGAGTGGCTGCCTGAGGGGCGGCTGCTCCGACGACGGCGACCGGTGGTCGGGGGAATGGAGGTATGGCTACATCCATGAGGGCCGGGATGGCCGGGGAGGGCTTTTGGGCCGCAGGGGCCTGGGTCTGGGAGGGCGCGGGTCCGAGCGCCGGGAAGTGAGCCCTATGGTTCAGCGCGTTCCAAGGGCTGGGGCGCTGAGGGTATAGGGCCACTGGGGGTTGGGTCGTGGGGGCTTCCCTCTGCTGGCGAGCGTTTGCACGCTTTGCCAGTTTGGGCGCAGACGATTTGGGGGCCTTGGGACAACCACGGTAGTTAGCCGGGTGCCCAGCCTCCCCACACAGCACACAGCTGGGCGGGTCGGCGCATTGTGTGTGGTCCTTTGGGCGGGGACAGTCAGGGGTGCCGTGGTCGCCCAAGCACTTGACGCAGCGCGGCTTGCCGAAGCAGTTGCGCTGTGAGTGGCCATATAGTTGGCAGTTGTGACACTGGCCAACTATACCGCTACGACGGGGCTTTTCCATTTTCAAGCCCTCTAAGTAACAAATCTTAGAGATTTTGAAAATGGGGTGGTATTTCTCGTCTGTCGGATTGCAGACGATGAGCACCATATTGTATGGTGCTCCACCACGGCGGTGCATGCGGTGGACCGCAGCAACCGGGATTTCTTGTCGTTTGAGATCATTACTGATCTCTTCAGGGGATATGGCGTGAGGGACGTTCCTCACTACCACGCGGACTAGACGTTCCTCCTCGAAAGCGAACGAGTGGAAAGGTACCTTCCTCGCTACAAGGAGTTTATGCAACTCCCTGTAGTCCTGGGCAGAAGGCACCTGGACCTTTATTCCATTTCCCACAGCACGGGCGTGGGAGAATTGGATTCGGCGCTCGTTACAAGCGCCCGAAACCTCCGTCCACTTCGCCGCTTCATGAATGAAGAGGGGTGGCGGAGACTTCGACTTCTTGGCGAGCGCCGGGTCGGACTGGGTGGCCGGGGGGGCAGTGGCCATCGGGCTGGGGGGACGAGACGCCTGCTGGGAGGTGCTGGCTTTGGGGGCTGCGGAGGTCGTGGCAGCGGGGGAGGGAGGGGAGACAGTTGGGACTACTGTCTTTCTGGCTTTGGGGGCGGACTCCTGAGCGGCAGAGCTTTTCTTCTTCCGCTTACCTTTACCCACAAGGGTAAATTCGGCGGAAGAGTCTGAGGTACCTGAGTCGTTGTCGGTACCGGACTCGTAGTCCATGGGGGGGGAGTGGGGGAGTCTGGCTCTAAGGTGAGCGGGGCACTCTCGAGGACATCACTGAAATCAGTGACGTCATCGTGAGTTGGAGAGGGGGGGGAGGGGCCCTGAGGGGGCACGGGGGAGAGTGACTCTCGCGGCGGTGGGGAGCTAGTCACACTGGACTGGGAGTTTTTAAGGCTCTCCAGCCTGTGTAACCTATAATTAACGATACGGACCAACTCCTGATTGGGTTGGTCCTCTATCAATCTCTGGACTAGATCCCAAAGGATCGCATCCACTTCCTTTGGGGGAGGCATTTCGCGAGACTGGGGAGGGAAAACATATGCCTTAGGGGCAAGGGAGGGACCTAATCCTAAACTCCTAGCAAAACCTAACTCCCCGGGTGGGAGTTCCCGGGGATGTGTACCCTCCCTGTCGGGTGTAGACAGGGAGGTGAGTACCTGTGGTGTGCCCTAAGCTTGTGATCTCGCTGCCGATCTTATTGTGCAGCGAGTCCCTATGGGTCTTGCGACCGACCGACGAAGCTGAAAGAGAGCGGGGTTAAGTAATTGGTCGCGACTAGGAGGCCCCCCAAGGCCGCGGGTCCAATACCCTTCCGACTTGACCTAGGCCCTGAAGGGGCTAGGTCGGTGTGTCGGGTCAACACCCACTCGGCTTCGTTGGCACCGAAAGGTTTCCACCGAGTGACCACGAGAAACGTGGATTTACCCTGAAGGGGTCACCACGTTTTTGACAGTACCCGAAACGGAAACAAGATATCTCTCGGCTGCCTTGAAAAAGGCAGCGTCGGATCAAAAGGTGTAGTCAGCGACCACAGTGACGTCACGGCGAGCGGGACGAGCAGCGAGCGAGCGAGCGAGCAGCGATGAGTCACGGAGCAGACGTCCGTCACGGTCGGGTGGCGCGCGCGGAATGACTCGACCTACGAACTGCCCGCATCGCCTATTTATAATCTTTACACAGGGGCGCAAGTAGTGGGCAGGCTAACAATAAAAATCTCGCCGATTGGGCTTTTTTGTCCAATCGCGTCTAGCTCGGCTCGCGCCCAGAGCTCGACGTGTAGCGACCTGTCCGCTTTCCTTTGTTATCGCCGTGTCATGTCGAGACTTGACCGCCGTTCGTGGTACGATCGCCCCGACATGTCACGACTTGCTTATTACAATCAAAGCAGCGTACCTACTAACTTATTCTATCTTATTTACTAGGGGAATTATACATAATCTTTATTAATCCTTATTTATATAAATCATACTTAAAACTATCGTCGTCCGTATCACTACTAATTCAGTTGACTATTTAAGAACATGGCCATAATTGTGCGATAGAGATAGTACTAGAGACTTTTAAGCATACGGAAGGTATGGAGTGGACCAGTTGTATAAAAGTTATATTTTAATCGTAATTGAAATATGTACACAAGTTATGAAAACGAATGAAAAGATAAGTAGTCAATTTGTTTTGTTTTTTCGCGTGGATTTACTCACGTAGCCTTTTTCACAGAAACCGTGCATTTTCCGGAGATTGTTTTGTATCAGTGAAAAATAAATCGAACGTCCTGTAAACATCGAGCTCCTAGGCATGGAGTTGAAATCCAGTCTCAACTTCGGCGCCACCACCGTGTACAAAGCCCAAACCGCTGCCAAAAAGCTGGGCATCCTAAATAGGGTGAAGCGATACTTCAGGTCTGGACAGCTTTTAACCCTTATAAAGCGCAAGTCCGATCCTGCATGGAGTATTGCAGCCACCTTTGGGATGGCTCAGCTAAGTATCAGCTTGCCGCGCTTGACTCGGTGAAACTGGTGGATGCCAAGGTGCATAGCTTGGCTCATCGCCGTAAGGTTGCCTGCTTGTCGGTCTTCTACAGATTGTACTTCGGTGAGTGTGCCCAAGAACTCCACGACCTCATCCCACCGGCCCCCTTCTACCATCGGACATCCAGACGCACTGCATCTTACCATCCCTACCTTGTTGCTGTTACACCAACTCGCACTAAGCGTTTCCAAACGTCTTTTATAATGCGCACAGCAAAGGAGTGGAACTCTCTGCCTGCGTCCGTGTTTCCAAACGCATACAACCCTAATCTCTTCAAAGTTAGAGTAAACAGGCTCCTTCTGGGTAAGCTCGCTCCATCGTAGACTTTGTCTCGGTCATCTCTGACCTAGACTAGAGTCAAGAGCAAACCAATCACAAATAAAAAAAAACATATGTTTTTAACTCTTTATCATATTAGTTGAGTTCAATACCTAGTTAACCAGTCATCATCATCATCATCATATCAGCCGATAGACGTCCACTGCTGGACATAGTTAATCAGTATTAGACCCTTAATACCGTATGGTGTCGGCCGGTGCCGTATGGTGCCGTAAAAGAATAATACCATCCCATCACTTCCCATGGATGTCGTAAGAGGCGACTAAGGGACTCGCCAGAGAATGGGCAGCAGCGTTCTCTGTAAAACTCAACCATACACTGCGATCGCCAACCCGCCTGCCAAGCGTGGCGATTATGGCAACCCCCCTCTCTTTTGGGGGAGGCCTATGTCCATCAATGGACGTCTTTCGGTTGATATGAGACCCTAAATGTGATGCAATGACCCTTTCAGTAAAGTTCCATCGGAAGTATACATGAGCACCGCTGCTTGCTATTATATGCGGCATTCCAAATCCGGGGCTGTAGGATAACCCTGGTTCCATTCTCAGGCACATATTGCTAAGTAGTAAATAGTTTCGTCCTGATTGTTGTTTCATCCACGGAACATCTTCAAGACTTATACCAAATCATGGAAAAATACTTGTATTAAACTACTTGACCGTCACTGGAAGCTTTCATATGAGATGGCATTTCCGTTTCCTATCGATTTCTTACCAGTTTTCGTACTTTTATCCCCTCTTTACTTCCGGCTCAGTGGCACCACCTGGTGGTTGCGGGTAGTTTTTAGTTGTCGTAAAATAGTGGCACGCCATTTTTATTCACACGCTTCGCGAGCATGTCAAAATAACGGTACAAATATTACAAAAACTGGGGTGGATAGGAAATTTCGTAAAATCTGTTGTTTCTCCTCAAAAGATAATTTATTTAGGGATACTATAGAAACCATGGGAAAATAAAAAATCCTACCAAAAGAAAAGGTTCAGGACATCATTACAAAGATAAATCAGGCTATCAGGATAAATCTAGCGAACAAGAGCGGTTAACTTTAAAGGAGTTGCAGAAAATAGTAGGACTTATAAATTTTGCCAGTTTTGTTGTCCCTCGGGGTCGGCTCAATCATCGACAGTTACTAATGTTCGTAAATTCGCTGCCAGTCCTGCCATCAAAGACCTACCCACTACCACAAGGTGTCTTAGAGGAACTAAACTGGTGGGCCCAAAATTGTCAAAGGTCAACACCCCTTCAGTACCCTCCTCCAATAAATTTTCTGACGACAGATGCGTCGGATCAAGCGAACAATTTAGCTCTGTCAGGAACTTGGTCGCAAGAAGAGAAAACGCTGCATTGCAATGAAAAAGAAATGCTAGCAATTTTATATGCTCTTCAGAACCAAGTTCATTGGCTTCATCAAAGTTCGCTTCTCATTCAAAGCGACAACAGAACTGCGGTCACCTACTTACGAAAGGAAGGATATACGAGGACATTATCCCTGTTGGAAATAAATTATCGAATTCTGAATTTGTTAGACCTACATCAGATACACTTCAGCATACACTTCATTCCAGGCAAATACAACAATCATGCGGACCATTTATCGCGCTTTCGCCAACCTCCAGTATGGCACTTACTACCGACTTGTGTTGAAAGTGTTTGCAAAATGGGGAACCCCAATAGTAGATCTATTTGCCTCGGCGACTGCTCACGTAGTCTACAATTACGTGTCCCTAGATCTGAGAGATCCTCAAGCTCTGTTCCACGATGTCTTCAGTGCCCCATGGAATTACGAGCTCGCATGGATATTCCCACCACCTTTCCTAGTCCCCAAAGTCCTGTCTCACTTAAAACAGTCGATAGGAATATTCCTATTAGTAGTACCTCGATGGGAGAGGGTATTCTGGCGTGCCGATCTCAAAGCCCGAGCGCTCGCAGCTCCTTTAAATCTGAGAAACCTACAGAGATATCTAATAGACACGTCGACGGGACTCCCACCACCGCAGGTCGAGAACATTGTCCTCGATGTTTGGAAGTGTGGAGGTGGTCCGACGCGAAGACATGGAACGCTCAACAACTATCACTGCTTAAGAATTCTTGGCGAAAATCTACACTAAAAACCTACGAAGTAGTCTGGAAGCGCTGGACGTCGTGGTGCCGTAATAAAAACCTTGACTTAATGAATCCCATTGGTTCACAATCAGCGCAGTTTTTATGTGATTTATATTTAATTGATAAGTTGTCGTATAATTCAATACTTTTACATAAATCGGTAATTTCTACACTATGTAACGCTGAAACTTC
The DNA here is from genome assembly GCA_947578705.1 of Lacanobia wlatinum. Classification (NCBI taxonomy): domain Eukaryota; kingdom Metazoa; phylum Arthropoda; class Insecta; order Lepidoptera; family Noctuidae; genus Lacanobia; species Lacanobia wlatinum. Next base: position 6,807,125 of record OX388040.1, read on the forward strand.
AAGTCAGTTAAGTTCACACGTTCTAGTAAGACATGTTTTAAAATCTATTGCCATTAAAAATCCAAAGGTCACGAAGCCTCCAGTTTGGGATATTGATAAATTAATTTCATTTTTGAATAATTACACAATTAATTCAAGTAATCTATTTCAAACATCACGTCATACTGGAATTTTGTTGTTGCTTTGCTCTGGTAGGCGAATACACGATCTAACTCTACTTAATATCGATCCTAATCATTGCATAAGATCTGATAGCAGTATAATATGTATTTTGGCCTCGGTTTGGCTCCAAAACTGACAGCACTAAGTATAGGCAATCCGGCTGGAAATTGCTTTTAAATACCGATAGTTCTAACCTAAACCCTATGACCCTATATACTGGACAGAAAAAACTATAGCATTATTAAACGACAGACGTAAAGCGGAAAAATCAACTAATTTATTTATTACGATTAGAGGTGTGGCTAAACCTGCTTCACGTACAGCCATTGCAGTTTGGGTAAAGACCCTGTTTCGGGAAGCTGGCATTGCAGCCACACCAGGTAGCACCAGGTCTGCTGTAGCCTCCAAAAGCTAGTTTCAAAATTATCCTCTCAACAAAATCTTGGCACGTGGAAATTGGTGTTCAGCTAATACATTCCAGCAGTTTTATAGACGAGAAATAATGAGAAGTACTGATTCACAAAACGACACACAATTTTTCAATCCAATTGATTAACATTGCTAAATAAAAATGTTGTTTACCTAGAACAGATATTCTTAAATTGGTTGTTTATGATTACAATTTATGATTTCTTATTAATAAAAAAGTGTTAATTATATTTCTAAGTTACACATAGTAGTTATAGATAAGGTTTCTAGAAAGTACACTTATCTATGTACTTTTATTGAATTGCTTTATACGTTTATTTAAATAAATGCATGAATTATTAATTACAACTTTGTTTAAATTCTCTTCTAGCTCTCTTCTTTCTTGCTTTATCACATTGGCCTACAGTATAGCACCAGGCGATAACAAACAGATCTCATAAGAAAGCTTCCAGTGGGGTAAGTATTTTAATATGCGTTTTATTTCAGGTAAAACTCTGATCTTGTATTGTACTGTTTTTGTCTTCGTAAACTATACCTACCAAGACTTTTGATAGGTTGGAATGGCGGAAAAATGTTAACCTTATTCTGATGTTTGTAATGATTATTGTCGTAAAAGCGAAAGAAAGTAAGCGTTTTAAACAAATTTGGAAGGTAAAAATTAAAAAATAATGTATAATTTTTTCGCTGACTTTATGAGAAGGCTTGATTTACATACTGTTTTATTGGCGATATATCTAATGAGACGTTGAAAATGCGTCATAACTAACTTAAGGCTTTGAAATTACGTCATTGTCAATTAAATTGAACTTGCTAATATTTTATTTTTACAAAAGTATGTCTGTGGTACGAGATGAAGTAAGGCTGAAATGATGAGGGATAAAGAGTCACAAAATATCAAGAGCCCAGAATTATGATAAATTAAAATTGGCCTAACAACTATTACAACATCATATTGATTTAGATTTATAACATTAGTAGGATTAAATATTTTTCATTTATTTCTGGTAGGTACTTCTAAAACCCACGCAGAAAAGTCGGGGTAAAAAGCTTGTATTTACTTAACACATTTTTCACAATTCAAACGCGACTCCATAATTTTCCCTAGGCTTGTTGCCTTTGACATTTAACAAATTCTTGACACATTGATGTTTGACGTATTTCAATCCTAAAATGAAAACATTTATTTTAGCGTGTGTCTTGAGTTAAAATGTAAGAATAACGCTGTATAAACAGACACTCCAATATAGAAAACATAATGTTTACCCAATATTGCTTTGTGAGATGAGAACATTGGAGGATACACAGTACGTATGTACAAGTAAAGGTGATGACATGGAGACGTTATTTTCTTCAAGCCGTTGCTATTCATTTCCTGGTAAACGAGTCCATTGTCGCCTTCAGGTAGGAAGTCCCAACGACGTTGTACTTAATTTAGTTTTGCTCTTTTATTTCATACCAATTTTATACATAATTCAAAAATTAGTGTGGATAGAAAAATATTGCGTTTTATATTGTTCAAGGTCATAAAAATACACATTCACATGGTGCAGACATTTTTTAACACTAAATTTATCTATAAACGGGTAAACTATTAGCATTTACTGTAAAAAAAATATATTGAAATTACGAAGATCTGACAGCTCCGATTTGCAGAAAAGTGATACAGGTCCTGCGTGCAAGAGCTCCACGGAGCAGAGAGATGCAAATACTTTTGCAAGGCAAAAGATGAGATGAAGATAATAAGAGTGTAGCTCGGAATAAAAAAACGTAAGTGCCAAAATAAATTTTCGGATTTGATAACATAAAAGTATTATTATATCGAAATCTGTTCAGTTGAAACCTCGATAAGGTTATTTTATATGCTACAAATTTATTTTCATAGGGTCAAACTAAAGCGTTGCGTCTTGTAGCTAAAAAAAGTAAAAAGATATTTCGAACTTTGTGATTTTTTTCTATCGAGAAAATTTCTTCGTATCGTGTATTCCTTCAGTTGGATACTAGATCATAAAGTCAAAAAGCATATACCGTAATCTCACATCCCTGTTCGAAGTACCTAACAAGATACGTTAAAACGAAAAACGGCCTTATTCTAAAGGTATCCCCTTAAAAGTGAAGTGTGTCTTTGCGGCCCCTCCCTTTACTGTGATGCAGTACTCTGCACTCCTTATTGCAAACGCAGTACTTGCAGAATGGCGGTATGGAGATAAACGCGATAAACATATTTCTTAATATCTAATCAAGAAACCTTGTTTTATAACTTTTAAAGTGTAACCTAAAATAGTAAAGAAATCGAGCAGAGATTTTTTTAACTTTATTGCTTTTTTTATAAGCTTTTTTTTACTGTAGATAGGCATACGTTTGACCACTATCTCACCTGATGGTAAGCGATGATGCGGTCGAAGATGGAGCACGTTTGCCTAGAAGCAACCTATTCACTCTTGTCTTAAAGACACCCAGGTTGTAGCTATCTGGAAACACAGACTCTAGCAGGGAATTCCACTCCTTAGCTGTACGCACTATGAATGTGTTCCCAAAACGTTTTGGGCGTGTGGGTGGGATGTCCACCATGTACCGGTGACGCATCGCCGTTCGTCTTGTGGTCCGATGATGGAACGGGCCTGGTGTAATTAAATTATGCAATTCCGTCGCACACTCCCCAAAATGCAACCGATAGAAAACCGACAGGCCAGCAACTCGGCGTCGATGCTCAAGACTTTGGAGCTTCGACTCGACGAGCCTGTCATTACCGATGATCATCTTGACTCGTTTCTCAATTGACTCAAGAGCATCAAGCTGGTATTTGGCAGATCCGTCCCATAGATGAAAGCAGTATTCCATACACGATCGAACTTGCGCTTGATAGAGCTTGAGTAGCTGTTCCGGCGTGAAGTACCGTCTCACCTTGCTAGGACCCCCAACTTTCTGGCAGCCACTTGAGCCTTTGCCTCTATAAAAGGGCCAAAATGGAGGGTAGATGTTAACGTTACACCAAGAAGCTCAAGTCGGTCGGTTATCGGCACGGTTACGGAAAAGATGGAGCTGGGTGGAATTGGCTCCTTTTAGCGGAAAAAGACACGTTTGGGTCTTAGCAGCATTGAACTTGACCAGATTGGCATCGCCCCATTCAGAGACAGCCTGTAACGACAAGTTCAAGCGCTTAACCATAGCCTCCCGGAGAGATCGGAGCTGGGACCCACCAGCTCGTGCGTCGGACACGTATCTCTCAGCAACAGTGCTGTCGTCTGCATACTCAAAGGTACCGGGTTTTAGCAGATCATTAATATGTAGCAGGAACAATGTTGCCGAGAGCACCGACCCCTGAGGAACCCCGGCATTAATATCCAGCAGTCCGGACGAGCAGCCATCTATAACCACTCGGATAGACCGACCCGATGGGTTTGCTCTTGACTCTAGTCTAGGTCAGAGATGACAGAGACAAGGTCTACGGTGGAGCGAGGATAAAATGCTCAGTACTGTATTTTCATCAACCTTTTAGGCTTGCAGGCACTAGAGTATCACCAAGGCTAAATGCAGTACTTGTGTTTATTACTGTAAAATCACCTAGCATGTGCTCAGCGTTTGTATTTGGCAATCATTGTTTATTTTCATGCCTGGTGTTAGTTTGTAGGTAAATTTACTAAGAGACGAATTAAAACATAGAATAGGTAGGTTTTTTTTTCTTTTTTTTTGGGGGCTTTTGTCTATTCAGATATGCCAGCCCCATCGTACCCTTTATCTCTTAACAAAACAATTTTTTATATTTTAGACAACACTGTGATAACGATGGAAGTCACTGATCAAGAACTGTTATTAATCGCGATAACTTTTTGGTACCTTCTGAAGTTGGTTGAGACAGAATCGATTGGATTAATCCCACGTCAAGTTTATTTAAATGTAATTCCCTCAAGAATGACTCCCTTTCGCGCCTGTTCCGGACACAATCCATCAACAAATGTTGCACATCCTCAACCAGACCACATTCTCTGCAATTCGGCGAATCAGCTTTTTTCATAAGGAATGCAAACTTCGCTGATAGATAGTGTCCAGAGCGAAGTCTTAAAATTAATTTAACATAACTTCTACTGACTTGATCAACATCGAACCAGGGCACTCGACGAGGCTCGGCTTGTATGGTCCTATACCATATACCTTTTTGTTGACTAACATTAATAAAATGTTGTTTCCAGGAGTTATAACATATTACTTTGAATTTAGATATGTATTCCCAATAATCTGGTAAGTAGTTAATTGTTGTACCATCTACTGTAGCTAATTTAAATAATCGGTCAGCCTCCTCATTACCACGTAGTCCGTTGTGAGCTGGAACCCATTGCAACATAACTTCTATATTATTCTTATACAATAAAATTATATTTTCAAGAATATCATATGCTTTCGATGCACCGTTGAGACCAGAGGCACATCGAGCAATATGCTGTAGTGCGCTTTTACTGTCTGAGAAGATAACTCTTTTTAAATTCTGAGTTCGGCTGTAATCGCTTGATAAATTGCAATGAGTTCCAGGGTCATTATTGATACATTACAGTTAACTTTAAAACAGAGATTAGTTCCTAAGCTTTGGTCAAATACCCCTGCACCTAGACCGGGAGTACCCTTTGAACCATCTGTAAAAACTTTGTGCCAACTACCATACATAGAATTTAATTCAGCTAAAACATCAAACACTAATAAATTTGGGTTGTAATTGGATTTGGGTATCTTTACACATTCTAGACCAATGTTAATTACTTTTTAGTCTCAATAGCTGTTGTCCAAGTTTCTAAAGTGTACATTTTATGGATATCTGTTGAAAGAACATCTATATCTTTTACATCATTGTATATTTTAACTAATACGAGTACTTTTTTGTTTTCCCAATATTTAGTACTACAAAGGGCAATTAAATCTGCAATTAAGCTAACTGTCACATTGTTTGACCTTGACATTATTTTTAAACAATATTTGTAAGCTAAATACTCTCTTCTTAAAAATAAAGGAGGAATACTCAAATCAGATTCCATTACATGGATTGGGGAACTTTTGATATATCCACCAATAATTCTCTGGGCTTGATTCTGTAATTTATCTAGCTTTGAAACATGAGATTCTGCACTACAATCATACATAAAACACCCATAGTCAATTCGACTTCGAATCAGTGAAATATATAACCTACGTATATGTTTTGTGTGTACTCCCCAAGAGCTACCTGTTAAGACTTTTAATAGATTTAAAAATTGTAAACATTTACCAACTGTTTCATTAATAATTTGCCCCAGCGTAGATTTCTGTCTAGCCATACACCTAGGTATTTAATGCATTCTGACGTCACCAAGGATTGCTCATTTATCCTTAGGTTAGGAAGTATTCTACGCCTGCCCCTACTGTACACACAAAAGGTAGATTTACTTGAAGATAATTCCAAACCAAGTTCATCCAAAACCCCTACAATCGAATCTAATGCATTTTGTACATACATTTTACATATTTTAATATCTTTGTCTTGAACATAAATAGCAAAATCGTCTGCATATTGAGAAACAACTACATTAAGGGGAAGCCGACACAGTTCGTGTGTTATTAAGTTAAAAAGTAACGGGGACAAAAGATCTCTTGAGCCCACCCTTTATTGGTCCACCGAGCTGTTAAATCATCACTATTATCGGATTTGATTTTTAGATATCTTTCACTCAAAAACGCCCATATATAAGAACAAAATTTAGATCCACTTTTGAGCTCATTTAGTATATTTACTGCTACGTCAATTGATACATTATTATAAGCGTTTTGAATATCTAAGAAGCATACTAATGTAGGGATATTTCTAGAAAATCCAATTTGGATATAAGTTACCAGACGGGCTAATGCATCGAGGCATGAATATGATCTTTTAAAACCAACTGTACATGGTGATCAAAAAAATTCCCTTTCAGCGTACCATTCTAAACGTTTAACTATCATTAAATGAAAAATCTTACATAAACATGAGATCAAAGATATAGGTCTTAATTTAGGGTCAGCATTTGAATTACTAGCTTTAGGTATTGGGATTATTTGGATATGACGCCACTGTTGCGGTACAATACTAAATTTGAAAATATTGTTATATATATATATCTAAGTAGGTCAATTAAACATCATAGAATAGGTTACACCATCTTCGCCCGGGGCTGAATCCTTTTTCCTTAAACATTTTTCAAGCTCATGGATATTGAAATCGCATTCCAAGACTTCATTAGTAGACGTAAACACAGGCGCTTGGTTTGGAACATAATCTGGTGTTAATGCACACAGTAATTCTTTTTGTTTCTCAATGGGAAGGTAAATTAAGTTGCTTATATCCCTTTCTCCAACGCATACGTCGCCACATTTCAGACACTGACGTTACTTCATCGATTGAATCACAAAATCCCTGCCAGCCTGCGGACTTTGCTTTTTGGATCAATAATTGACTTTCTCTAGATTTTTCTTCTAGTTTGGTCAAATTGTCAGGAGTCGGGTTGCGTCGAAATTTAGATAAACATAATCTACGCTGTGCTACTATTTTAGATAATTCCGGATTCCAATATTTTCTTGGTTTAAAATTACTATGAGGTCGACAACTACTTTTAATTAACGGAATATATTTATCTGCAGTATAATTTATTTGAAGTAATAGATAATCGTACATTTCTTTAATATTGCCACTCGGGGGGTTAAAATTTTGTGCAAGGTAATTCTGATATTCGTTCCAATTAGCTTTAGAATAATTTCTTTTTTTTTAATAATGAAATCGTCGGTTATGTTGATTGCCATTTTAATAATCATGTGGTCGCTTCCCAAATTTTCATTGAATACCTGCCAGTCAAATTTAATCGCAATCTCCGACGATATGAATGAAATGTCTGGTGAAGTTTCTTGCAAGTTCCCGCTTACTAGTTTAACCCGTGTAGCCGCGCCATTATTAAGAGAAACAAAGGAGTTTTCAAGTGCCGCATCCAATATTTGCATTCCTCTCGAATCGATTTTAACAGACCAGTTGGAGTGATGACCGTTTGGACAGAAGATGGACAGCTACACGTTTTCTATATCTTTACAATTTATCAATTTTACGCAAACGATTTCTATTTCACTATTTCGAAGTCGAACCGAACATAGGTGAGACCGTATTGATTCATGCACTAAAATTGAGACTCCCCCATAGGAATCAAATCCATCTGATTTATTTATGTTATAGCCACTAATATGAAGATTTATATCACTATCTAACCATTTTTCACTCAAAATTGCTATGTGGATATTTTCTTGATTTAAGAGTTCTGAAAAGGTAATTAATTTAGGACGAAGACTTTAACAGTTCCATTGAAATAAGTTAATTTTAATCTTTTTTTGTGTATTATCCATCCAAATTATCTATTAATTTTCCAAACAAACCTCCACCTAAGAACCTACCTAGTAACAGCTCCTTTATTTCTTCATAAATAATTTTAATTACCAATATAACTTTATCTTCGAAGGTACCTTCAGACTTGTAAATATTTTTAAACTTATTAATATTTTTTTAAGTTCAAATTTATATTGTGACTTTTCGTCTCTTTCTTCGTGTTCTTCTTGATTCAGATTTTTTTTGCTTCTTTTCCGATCGGATGTTTTTGTACATTCTGATTTTTCTTACTTTTTGGTTTTTTTCTTCCACCTTCTTTTATCAGAGCTGTCTGTGCTGTACTCTTTGTGCTATCTTGTAGTGATATTTCCATTCTTCCTTTTCTTCTTGAGATGACTGTTCGAGATATTCTTCTTGATTTTGTATTGATCCTGTTTTGTTTCCTGAGACAACACTAGTGTAGGTTTCAGCTCGGACTTCTAGGTTCGTAGGTTTTATAATGTTTTTAGAGGTATCATTTGATGCGTATTTATTTTTTTGTCGTTTTTCAATAACTTTTTGAAGTGGCATTCGATAGGTTAGCTGTTCACTACTCATAACATTTCTTATCTCTTTTTCTTTCAAAAAAAAGGGTCAAGTTTTGTCGATGACAAGGTGATTACCCTTACAATTAAGGCATATGAAATTACTGAGATCACAATTCACGTGATTACCACCGCATTTTGGGCATATCTTCTTCTTCGTAGGACAATATTTTAAAACAAGTCCAAATTGCCAGCATCCCGAGCACTGAGTCACAGGGAAAACGTAAGACTCAACCTTAAACCGGCACTCATACGCATAAATATGAAGCGGTAGATTTTTACTTTTAAAACCTACTCTCAATGACTCACTGTCAATCCATTTACCCTCCGAATCAACTCGTTTTAATCTTTTTATAGATGCTATTTCACTGCTTGATTCAAAGAGCTTGCTCATGAGCTTCTCCTCGCTTGAATCAAGGTCAACTACCATTAGATATTGACAACTCATTAATCAATTGGCATCTGAATCCCATTTCCTTCAATTTTATACAATTTAATAGTTTAACAGCATCTTCCTTTTCTTGAAATTGAATGAGTACCATGTTAAAACTTTTGAATTAAATTCTCATAATATTTTTTATATTCTCTGATCTCAGTAGTTTTTCTAGTGCCATTTGTTTGGGCATGTTTTCCATTGTTGTTATACATACTTTTGAAGTTCACATTTTTTTCCACATCTACCCTCACATTTTGCATTTCCGACAAAGCGCTTCGAGTAATATGTTTAGGTTTCTTTTTATTAACAGTAATAAAGTCATCATCCTCGTTACTCTCATCTTCTCTCTCTTTTCTTTTTTCAGCTAATCACTTCTCATTTTCATTAGTTATATCGCTTAAAATACTTGACTCCAACGGTTTGTCAACTAGTTGTTGGTTGGTTGGTAAACTCTCTTCATCACCAGAGTCATCATCATCTTCTCCACTACCCATGTTAAAATGGTAAAAGTAGTACTAATGGCGGGACGTATAAGAACACCGACAGATAGTAGGTACCACGAGTGCGCGCTTCGAAAGCGCGCGAGCGACGGAAATAGGTAGGTATTAGAAAAAATGTTTTTATTTTTTACTAAGCTTGTTATCACAATCAAATATTTGTTTTTTAATTCGTATTTATAATTAATCAGTCTATAAAATTCTTTTCAGATTTTTATTTAGTATAGTCTTTACAACGCAACATAACAATACAACAACGACAACAAGAACTTATGTTATACAATAAATTATGTTTAACGTGCATTTAAGGCCGCTCTCTCGAAAAAAGCTTAAAAATATCGTACAGATGAAGCAGTTTTTCGTCGGCATTTATTGAGAAATTACATCTGACAAAAATAGGTAGTAATCTACATGTACGTAATTTGGTGTAGCCAGAATTTATGTGTCGGTATAACATAATAAGAAAAAAAATCACCTCCAAATCGTTGAGATAAAACCATTTTATTTTTTTAGAGTTCCGAACAAAAAACGGAACCCCTATAGGATCACTACGGTGTCTGTCTGTCTGTCTATCCGTCTGTCATAGCTAGTTTTCTCCGGATCCCCTGTATTGATTTGGTACACAAATATGGACTTCTATGACGCAAATACGGTCGTGTTACGTAAATCACAAAATTTTTAGTATGTCACTTTTGGGGGTCAAACTAGAAAATTTAAAGAAAAAGATTTTTGAACAATTTTGTGTTACATGTCAAATGAAAGGGCTTACTGTAAAGGTTTTAAATATATTATTTTATAATTTTAAAATAATTGGTTTAGAAGTTATTCAAGAAATTAAACGAAAAATTACCATTACCCTTTGCCCTCTCCATTGCCCTTTGAGTGACATTGAGCCTCCTGATGAGGCCTATTGTAAGCGACCACGTTTCAGTTCTGTATGTCATCGTTAAAAAAATGAAATAAAATAACACGTTAAAAAAATGAAATTCGTTCGGAACCCCCTGCATGCGAGTCTGACTCGCACTTAGCCAGTTTTTTTTTATCAAAAGACTAAAAAACAAAAATCTACTGCATTGCAATACAAACGAAAATAATTTGGTTTTGTTATTTTTTTAAAATATGTGTTATTTTTATTATAATAAATTAAAAATGCGACCGTTTTAATTCCACGTCTATGATCACCCCCGCACTCGTTCACGAATTCAGTGCGGGGCGAGTTGCTAGGTGGACGTGCGTCACGTTGCGAGAGCTCAGCACTACAAAATAATGTCGTAAAATTTTACTACAAAAATTGAGTTTGACTTCATTATAGCTTACTTACCTTTCCTAAAAGTAAAAAGATACTGTTTATAAAATACCTATATTTAAACAAGGTCGTAAGTATAATGCTTCTGTGTCATACAGTAGTGAATGGGATTGATGGTAGAGTATTGACTTTTAGTCAATATTATAATTTTTGCTTTTTGGTACCTCAGTAAAGTATATTATGGTTATGTTTTTCGAGTGTAGATATGTACCTATATATGTATGTTTGTATGTATGTATATTTCTTTGGCACGCTCCGTAGCCTAAACGCCTTGATGGATTTTAGCTTGAGAGATGTCATTAGATTCGACTTGATTGTGAGAGTGACACTGGCTGTATAAAAATTAAAATGACTGATTTTTGGTCTACAATTTTTTTTTTTCCCAATAATCTATCAAGTGGTATCGGCTCGAGGAGACGATTTTAATTTTTTTTTTTCAATGAAGGAAATTAAAGAATTAGCTTTCGTCGTTTTTAGCAGTCGGGTTTTTTTCGACAAAGTCATTTGTTTTTAGTGTATTGATTAGTTTATTCTGATCTGAGGCGATTGGTGTCATTTATTTCGTAGGTCTTGTTTAGCTCCGTCTACAGAAGAAAATTCTACCAAAACTGAAAATGCGGCTAAATTTTAAAAACGTGCTGCCTCGATAAGGTTCTGGTGATGGGGGGAAGGGTGATATTATTGTGGTGAGAAGCCATCCCCCTTCATTCCCGACTCCCGAAATGAATAGTTTTTTTTAATGATTCTTTTTTGTCTGCAATAGTCTTGTCATAACAAATGTGGATTTTGAGGTTCTGGAGGGTTTTGGGGGGAAGGGAAGGGTAAAAGTGGATGAGGGAAGTCATCCCCCAAAATTTTCCACACATTCAAGTTCAAAGTCATACTCAATTACTCAAAATTGGGAACACCCAAATACTCCGAAATATTTTATGCCGAATTTCGATATTCCGATTTTCAGAAGTCCGAATTTCATAATACATTAAAATGATAATGTCTATTATTAAAAATCACGAAACTTATTTTACCGAAAGTCGTAATTGCGATTTGTTTGTTTTCCGATTTTCATACGTCCGAAAAATCAAATGCTCGATGGGTTTTCGGTCCGAAAAACGACATTCCGATTTTCAATACTTCGAATAAACTGCTAAAATTAAGATTTAGGTTTAGATTCAATCAGTATAATCTTCAATTAGTTACATATTATAATATCCAAAGATATTTTAACTACAACAATACGAGCCGTGTCCAGAATTTCCGCTTTCTAAATCAAGCCCTTGATCCAGCTGCCTAACGAGAGCCTCCTGAGGTGTTGGTCGAGGCTCGTGGCTGTTAAGCCTTTGGCTGATACGATTATCGGTACAATGATTGCGGAACACATCCCACATGTCGACAACCTCGTAAGCCAAGTCAATATACTCGATTTGTTTATCTTTCTCGGCTTTCACGAGGTTCTCGTCATGTGGGACGGTTATGTCTACAATCATTGCATGCCTCACTATTCGGTCCACCACCACTATATCAGGCTTATTGGTAACAATAATCTTGTCAGTGATGATGGACCGTTCCCAATACAATGTGATATCGAGAACTGGGTCGGACGCATACCTGTAGTACGACACCTCCAACTCCACAAGAAAGTATTTCAGAGCAAGTTGCAAGTATTCACCGTTAGCTAGACGAGAACAACCAGAGATGATGTGGCGAATTGATTCTCCCGGACGGTGACATGCCCGACATATGTCGACCGTGCCGTCCTTCACAATAAATCTCCAGTAGTTATTCGTCATGATAACTTCATCCATAATTGCACAGACAAAACCTTTGGTTTCTCTGAAAAGATTACCGAAACGCAGCCAGGCTACGGACGCTAGTTTATTTATGTTGATCTATATTATTATTATTTTCAATATAATATTATGTAGTACATTTCAACACAAGTGAACGATGTCTCATTGTGGTCAAAGCGAGATTGAAACTCTAATAAAAATGTTAGCCTTATGAAGCAGTGAGTAGAATGGAAAATGTTCACGCGTTTGTAATTTTGTTTTTCAAGACAATCGCAAAAAAGCGAGTAATAAAATAACATATCATAATATTTTATGACAAGTTTAGAAAGAAGGAGAAAGAATTTTTATCATGTACCATTTTCGAAGAAGTACTTACTAAACCACCTAAACACCCCTGCAGAATTGTGAAGTAAATTAACGAGGGAATATCGTATTATCTCAATGTACATTTTTTTTGTAGATATTATGGCTTCAGTAGACTAATTTCTTCGTGCTTTATTTGCAGTGGAAGCGCACGTACTCGATTTGCAAAACCTTAAACGAAAATGAAGTAAGAGTACTACTTTTTATTATATTTTATTTCTATATATAGAAAGTTTTTCCATGTCAAAATTTTAACGTTATTGGAAAAGAGGGTGAAAACGCTTCCGTTTTCCAGTTAATCCATCTCTTGTTTTCAATGTGTCGCCAACAGAATTTACTCCTGCCGCTGCAGTTACTCCCATAAAATCAAAAAGGTCAGCTTAGTAGAGACGCCTAAGTTATGTGATTCCAATGCAAGTCTCGTACGTTTAATTAAATAACTATTAATCATTTATCCAAGCAGATACAAGTTGCAGACCCCAGCTAATTTATAGTATTACTATATATAGTAAAATCTTTTCAGGTTGACAGTTGGTGTTCATGTGTGACACTGATCATAATGCCTGATTGGCAATGTGAGAATTTCTATATGTCTGTGGAGGAAGCTTCAATAGCGTGTATACTGCGTGTTATGGATACAAACTGTTCAAGTAAGAACGACTTTTTTCTTCATGAATTATTAATGCATCCGAAGAAAATATTTAATTTCTCTAAACATCAATCCCTTCTTTCTTTACAGAGAGTATCAAACACCTTTGCAAGCGCGTGCTTTAAGTTTTTATATTAACACTTTTTTGGTCTCAGTGCATATGGACACCATATGCACCAAAGCATTTGGTTCTAATTATGATAACCAGCTTGCAATGTGAGAAGTTTTATGTTTGTGGAGGTAGCAAAAACATCTCTACCAACACGTGCTACATGGTAACTTAAACTACGTAAACTACTTAAAGCACGGTTTGAAACGAAGTAACATTTTAAAAATACGAGATTCATTCAGAATCATTCGCACGAGAGTGGGACTCTCACTTGGCCAATTTTATTAAATTATTTTTAGTTACTTAATAGCTAATTTTCTAGACCCACCTACTTTGACACATTGATTAACTTCACGATTGGAAGCCGACCCCATTATAGCTGGGAAAAGGCTAGGCAGATGATGATGATGATGATTAATGTTCTTGATTGACGATGATTAATGATATTCGTAATAAAATCAAATTTCAATTTAGACGTACTGGACTGAAAGAAGCATTAGTTATTAGTCATCTTACAGCCCTTGCATACCTACAATAACCATAAACATCATGTGGAAAACTTTAAATCGTCAAGTTAAATTGTTATTTAATAATAGACTGGACCAAGACATTCAAAAGATAGTGCGGCCTTTCAACATTATGCTTTCTTTATCGTTCTCTTCAAAATATAAAATAAAAGATAGTTACATCACTCCGTGTGACAAAAAGTATAGCATATTGCTGTTTCTCATTATTTCAGTATTCAATGTAGTTTGTGTCTCTTGTATGATTACCAACAAACTTGGTGATTTCGGGACGAATGTCACCACCGAATTATTTATCATTTTCTTGTTTTTTTTTACTTTTTACCGTCTCAGCCATATTCTGCTAACAATTTATAACATCGTTCATAGCCGCTGTAATATTTTCCTTATTTTGAAGATCCAAGAAATTCATAGGAGCATCGATATTAGCAAGAGCGTGCGAAATTATGTCATTCTGAATTGGATATCACTTTTAGCCGTAGTCTGTACTGCAATGTTTGTGACAACAGTTTATTACTTATTCATCGATTTCAACGTTGTGGATATAAGTTTCACAATAATTGTCTTGGCATATGATTTCAATTTAGTTTATAGTATGCGTATCATGTCATTGTTAGCAAAATATCTTAATGAATGGGTAAATCAAGTACTTTTCCAACAAAATGAAGGCGACGAAGAAAATAGCACAAAACTTTTAGTGATCTACCAAAATATTTTAGAATCTTTCAATCTCTATGTGAAATGTTTTCGTGAATTGGTAAGTCTGTGTTTGATTAACCTTACATAATATACCACTTCGAACTCAAATTTTCATTGTAGTTGGAAATGGCTTTCATGCTGGCGGATTATTTATTGGTGTTTTCGACTTTTGAAGACGACGCAAGCTACTTAACACCCAATTATAATTATTTATATAATGTTGTTGTATTTTGAACACAAATGAACATTGTTTTGCTACAATTTTTTTTTTCATGTATCTATTTTAAATAATAACAAAAACTGCCTAAAAAGCATGGGACCTAAATTGCGTGAGTATTTTTTTGTGAAACAGAAGACGGTGAGAATACTTAGGTAAAGAAATTTAAAGACTGATCATCATCTATATACTATATTATCTTAAAACTTTTTTTTTTGTAGATATTGTGGCGATTTACAGACATATTTCTTCGTAGTTTATTGTTGGTGGAACAACACTTAGTGGTTTTGAAAAAACCAGAGGTTTCTGAAAATACAGTAAGATCACAACTTTTATACTTCATTTCTGTATTTATAGAGACTGTCCCTTTTCAAAATTAGAAAGATTAACTTTAATATTAAAGAAGATGAAAGCGCTACCGTTTTAACCTGACTGCACGGCGCAACGGAAGGTAACATGTATAGAAGCCCGACCGCAAAAAAATACTTATAAGTTTAAAACAAATTAGTTGCTAAGCAGTCTGACGCACTTGGTTACGTCAAATCTATACTGATATATAAAGCTGCAGAGTTTTTTTGTTTGTTTGATTGAACGCGCTAGTCTCGGGAACTACTGATCCGATTTGAAAAATTCTTTCAGTGTTAGATAGCCCATTTATCGAAGAAGGATATATATCATCACGCTAAGACCAATAGGAGCAGACGAAGTTGCGCAGGTCAACTAGTCTGTGAATAAACTGAAATAAATGCTGAACAGTGACAACGTACAACCGAATCCTTTCAGGTCGTCAAGTGGTTTTTATGTGTTATATCATTTCTACTCATCATAAAGAACATGACCCTAATTATGATGACTTGTTGGCAATGTGAGAAGTTCTATAAGTCTGTGGAGGAAGCTGGGACAGCGTGTATACTGCGAGTGATGGATAAAAACTGCTCAAGTAAGAACAATTTTTTTCAAAAACTTATGCTGCATTAGAAAATTAATTTATTTTCTTAAATATCGAATCATTAAATCGTTACAGAGAGTGTCAAACATCTCTGCAAGCGCGTGCTGCAAGTTAACCGGACCTTCAGTAAGATGACTGCGTGTGGTCTGTTTACTATAGACGCCTCTCTACCGATACCTCTGACGGGACTCTTGACTCATTACATTATTGTACTGCTGCAGTTTGCTTTACTGTAAAAGTATTTTTACAAGAACTAGAAAGTAAAAACCTTAAAAACATCATTATTTTCAAATGTTATGGTGACAAAGATGAGGTTTTCTTTAATTGTTTCGGTTCTTGATAAAAACATTGAATAGGTATTTTTCTTAACACTTAATACTATTATAAATAAACTTGCCAAGTGCGAGTCGGACTCGCGTGAAAACGATGCCAAAGGAATTTTATTTTTTTAACATGGTATTTTAACACTATAGATGGTTTTCCTGTAATTTATAGGTAAAAATCGTTTATCCCCATTTTCTTTTTTAATTTTAGGCTGTGTAGTTTCGGAGATAAGAGAATGGTCATTTTTCACTGGCTATGACAGACGGACAGACAGACAGTCAGACACCCGAGTGATCCTATAAGGGTTCCGATTTTTGTTCGGAACCCTAAAACCGAGGTGGGTATAATGGTCCACAAAAACTTCCAGAGTCCGTACCTATAATTGAAGTCAATGGAGTCAGTGACCGCATCATAGCTATCAAATTCGCCAGGGACGACCAGTCATGCATGATCGTCATATCTGCATATACACCACAAATTGGATTGCAAGAAGTAAAACAGTCCATCTGGGTCGACTGACAGGATCTTCTGCAGTCTTCCTAAGACAGAATCGAAATACATCGGTGCTGATCTCAATGACCATGTGGGAGAAATATCGACTATCCACAGCGAATTCCACGGGAATAGAGATTTAGGAAATAACAATTCACATGATGAGGACATACTCGACCTCGCAGCTACTTTCAACATCGCAATCATCGTCACCTATTTCTTTTCCATACCTCGAGAGCACTAAATAACCTATAAGAGCGGCGAAAATTGTAGCCAAGTGGATTACATCCTCGCGGACAGACGTTTGCTGAAAACCTTCAGAAACTGTAAAGTAATTAATACCCAGAAAACCCTTAGCATACCAGAACCAACTCCTAGTGGCCGATTTCATAACACCAAGGCCAATAAAAGCAAGAACAGTAGAGAAAATTCGGTGGTTCAAGCTAGAATGTGCAAATCTCTGCACAGAACCGGTAAAATACATGCAAGAAACTGCAGCTGCTCTCTAGGATATCAATGGCGTATGAGATTAATTCCACAATTTCTGTACTGAAAGGGGCGCTAAACACCTAAGGGTATCAAAAGGAAAAATAAGGACCTGACTCTTTGGAATCCAGAAGTACGTGAAAAGATCCAAAAAAGAAAACATGTACTAAAACCTGGCAACAAAAAAAAACAGTGACGAAGATAAAAAACATATACCAAGACTCAAAAAGGATATTAAACGGGCTGTGACACGGGTCAAGGCTGCAAATAGGGAGGACTTCTATGCGGGGCTGAGAAACGCAACCAATGATAAACAACATCTCAAGATTGCCAAGCAAAGACAAGGTAACGACTCTCGGGATACAGGAGCTGTATTCCGAGAGAATACATAAAAATCTTAACAACTAACGAGGATATTAAAAGAAGCTGGGGAGAAGCTGCTAAACGAAACATAAATGCAAATAGTTTGATCAGAGTTAGAGATCAAGGCAACCAACAGCAATATAGCCACCAACAAAGCAACGGGACCTGATGATATTCTGGCCGTACTTTGGAAGAGACTCGAAGACGCTGGCGTGCACTTCCTACAGGTGCTGTTTAATAATATCTCTCATGCCGTATACCTGACGCATGGAGGAGGTGCTCTTTGGTAGATTTTTTAGGGTTCCGAAAAAAAAAGGAACCCTTATAGGATCACTCGGGTGTCTGTCTGTCTGTCTGTCTGTCTGTCTGTCTGTCTGTCTGTCTGTCTGTCTGTCTGTCCGTCTGTCACAGCCAGTTTTCTCCGGATCCACTAGACCGATTCTGTTGAAATTTGGGACACATATGGACTTTTGTGACCCAAACACGGATGCGTCACGTAAATCATTAAATTTTTAGTATGGGGGTCACTTTCGGGGGTCAAACTATAAAATTTAAAAAAAAAGTTTTTTGAACAATATCGTGTGACATATCAAATGAAAGGGCTTACTGTGAGGGTTTTAATTAAATTTTTTTCATAATTTTAAAGTAAATGGTTTTGAAGTTATTCAAGAAATTAGACGAAAAATGACCATTCCCCCCCCCTTATCTCCGAAACTACTGAGTCTAAAATTTTTGAAAAAATGGAGATAATAGATCTTTACCTAAAGATTACAGGAAAACCTATTAGAAGTCTGTAGTATTAAAATAACATGTAAAAAAAATTTAAAACCTTCGGAACCCTTTGCGCGCGAGTCCGACTCGCACTTGGCCAGTTTTTCTAAATTAAGGGCGATATATGGGACTGTGGTAATTACCGTCTAATAAAGCTGACCTCCCACACGTTAAAATCTGAAAACGAGTGATTAATGAAAGATTACGAAATCTCATAAAAATCACAAAAAACCAGTGTGGATTTGTACCTGGGAAGTCGACGACCGATGCTATTCACCATCAGATAGAAGACGTCTAGTTTCTGTATCAATGGTAATATGTGTCTAATGGAAGCATACAAAACCAGAAATAAAGACCTACACATGGTATTTGTAGATTTTGAGGAAGCATTTGATCGCGTCCCGAGACCTATGATTTCGCGAACCTCGCGATCTCAACTAATCCCAGAATGCTACGTGAGACTGATGGTGGACATTCACAACGGCACATCTATAAATTTACGATGCCCTGCAGGAACCAGCGAAGAATTTCCGGTAAAGGTTCAAAAGGATCGGCACTCAGCCCGCTACTTTTCAACCTCGTATGATGGACTATTTAACGTGTGTTTCGTGATGGACACAATCGAAAACTTTTGTTATATCTGTAATGATTGTGTAGATTTATCAGCTGTTTGTTTCAGCGTCAGTGTATGTTTTTTATCAGCTTACGCATTATAAGTTATTTTATGTTAACATTATAGTTGGTTGTTTACATACCTTTTGTTTTTAGAGTTCTAAACATCTGTAGAAGAACGAACCCTTATAAGGTCACTCGTGTGTCGGTCTATCCGCCTGTCACAGCCAATTTTCAATCAATCAATCTTTATTTGTGAACACAGGTATTACAATAAAGGTCTTATGCAAATATTTTAGTCGAGCTCTGTATCCTACCAATGAAGTTGGTGTACAAATATATAAGCTTTTAGCAATAAATTTGAATTTAAACAATGCAAGGTTGACAAGTTCGAGCAAACATTGTCAATTAAATGTATTATAAATTGATGATGAATAAGTTATAATTTATTTTTACATGTATGTCAATGGTAAATTATATTAAATGTCAGATTTTATCATATTGTAAACTAAATGTATTATCAATATTTAATTTATCAATTATAATTTATTTTTACAAGCATGTCAATGGTAACGGTAATGTCATATTTTATTATTTAAAAATTCTTCAATACTGTAATACGTCTTATCTATTATAAATGAAAACAATTTTCCGTTGAATTTGCGGACATTATTTTCACTCCTTATACATATTGGTAATTTATTATAGACCTTTGGAGCCATTACAAAAATACTGTTTCTGTATAGTGCAGTACTAGATCCGATTGTTTGGAACCGATCACAACGGCGCTGACTAGTTACTCGAGCAAACTTATGTAATTTTTTAACGTTTCATAAATGTACAACGAAGGCATAGTTAGTATTTTTAAAAAACGGTTTGCAGCTGTCTGTTGTCTGCAAATTAAATATAGCTCTTATGCACCTTTTTTGGCACTTAAATACCATATCTTTACTCGTGGCATTGCCCCAAAATATAATCCCATATCTTAATGTAGAGGCTACTAGACCATGATACGCCGTTAAGACTGTTGCTCGACTGGCCGTCTTACTTAACATGTATAAAGCATAGGAATGTTGATTTAGCTTACTGCATACTTTGTCAATATGTGTATTCCATTTTAAAGTGCTTTCTATGCTTAGTCCAAGAAATTTAGTCACATTAATTTCATTTATAAGTTTGTCATTGTATTTAATATTAAAGTCCACATTATGATTTACTCTTTGTTGAAATTTCATTAATACTGCTTTATCAAGATTTATAACCAAATTATTATTTTGCAGTCAATTTACAACTGATAGTAAGGTAGAATTAATCTCAGCATCTAATGTGCTTACTTCGTCACTATTAAAAAGTAAAGTACTGTCATCTGCAAACATCGTCATAGGATATGATGATGCTGTCGGAAAGTCGTTAATATAAACAATAAATAAGGGCGGCCCGAGTACACTCCCTTGTGGCACTCCATAATTTACTGTTCTCTGGCCAATTTATATGTTATTGCACTTTTTTTACAAATTCTATTAATTGTTGTTATTTGTTGCCTGTCACAAAGATAAGATTCTATAAAACTTGATACATTTCCTCTTATTCCGTAAGCGTTAAGTTTACTTATTAGTATTTTATAGTCTACGCAATCAAATGCTTTTGACATGTCAATATAGAGCGCCAGAGTTGGCATTCTCTTATCCATTCTGCCGCTGACCATATGTAAGAAATCGTAGATGGGCATGACAATAAATTTGCTTTTCCTAAAACTTTTCTGGTTATCAACGAATAGGCAATTTTTTTCAAAGCATGAAGTAAGTTGATAATATATTGCTTTTTTAATACTTTTGAAAAAATCGGTACAAGGGCTATAGATTTGTAGCAGGACATATCTTCTCTGTTGTCTTTCTTGAAGAGAGGCTTTTTTAGTTCTTCTGGAAAGTAACCATGGCATATGCACATATTGATAAGATGACTCAACATAGGAGCAATTATTGTGGATACCCGTTTGACAATATTTGTACTTATATCATCATACCCAGTGCTAGACGTATTCTTTAGCGACATAATAATTTGGTGAATTTCTAGTGGTATTTTAGGCGACATAACCATAGAACTATTTCTACTGCTAATTTTATGTTCTTTTTTTTTAAATGTCTAAATTAGTAACTGGTTCCACTTGGTCGACAAAGCAATCGTTAAAAGCTTGTGCTATTTCAAGAGGATTAGATAAAATTTTCTCATTTAATTCGATTTTTATTATGGTTTCGTCCGGCAAATTATGTGTATTCTTATTTTTATTTATCACTTTCCATGTTGCCCTACATAGATTCTGAGCAGAATGTATGAAACGATTATTATGGGCTTTCTGTGTGAGATTAATAAATTTCCTTAACCGATTTGAAAGCTTTTTATAGTTGTTTTTATTTTGTTTATTTGGTAATAATCGGTATTTCCACAGCAATTCTCTTTTTCTCTTATTGCAAATCCTAATGCCACAATTAATCCATTTGGCTTTTTCTTTAGTCGATATCCGTATTTTTATATTTGGAAAGCTTAAATCATTCAGCAACTTAAACAAGCCATAGAATAATTTGAATGCCTTAGCGGGATCCGTTTCTTCGTATACGTCAGCAAAAGTGATGGCTTTGATGTTGTCTATAAATTTCTGAACATTTTCTCGTGAGTAATCTCGCTTAGTTGAGAACCAGTAATTTAATATGCATGTTCGTCTAACTAAACATTGTAAAAGTTGTGCCGTATGATCAGATACCACCAGCTCTAAGACTTCTCCTTTTGATCCTCGTACATTGTCAATGATATTATCTATACAAGTCCCGCTGCCTAAGCTTGTTGGAACTTTTAATTTCAAATTTAAGATTGTAACCCGCCATAAGGTATTTGAATTCCTCTAAACATGTGGTCTTTAAAAAAATCTATGTTGAAATCACTGCATAGAATAAGTTTTTTGTTAGTTTGTAGTGAAAAAGACTTTAACAGAGTATTCAGGCTATTGAAAAATATCTCAAGTTTATTTTTTACGTCCCTACCAGGTGGGCTCCTATAGACACACACTATAATGATGTTGTGGTCAGTGAGTTCAACAGCGCAACATTCAATTATATTAGAAACACAGTACTTTGCCACTGACTCCAAAGCTCTATAATTAATTCCATTTCGTATCATTATACATGTACCACCATGTCGAGTTTTCCGAGTGAAATGTGTGCTACACATTTCACAGTGTAAAGTTAGGAATATGTAACAAGTTAACATCAGATAATATCATATTGTGCTCCGTAAAACACAGCACATCAATTATTTTTCCTGAATTAAATAGTTCATTAAGGGCGACAATGAACACGTATGAGATTATTGATTATTTATTTTGATGAAAAATATTAATATTTTTATACATGAAAAAAGTTATCATGTTCACAAAATTTTCCATCAGCAGAAGTTTCACATTGGGTCGATGAAATTTCTGTTATGGTTAACATTAATTTTTTAAAGATATTACGCATACCGCAGTCATTAATTTTTCCATTAAATTTAGAGAACATAGTAAAGTCATAAAAAAGATTTAAATTAGAATCAAATGCAGTTGCATAGTTATAAGTTTGTAAGTCTAGATGTCATAAATTATTAAACGTTTCGATACGCCAATTAAACATTGTAGCGTAATTACTTAATTTAAAATTAGGAGCACATAAGATTATATTCGTATTCTGTACTGTCATCAATGTCTCCCTTAGTTTAATAATGATATTAACATAATTTTCAGTTTGTAAAAACTCGACTGATTCTGTTGAAATTATGTAGAAATTAACATCTGTGACCCAAAAAGGGACACATCACGTACACAAATAAATATTGAGTATGGGGACATGTTTGGTGGGCAAACTGGAAAAACATAACTTATACTTAAAGCAGTTAACATTTTAACTATCGAAGTTCAGGCCTGCCGCCTGCAACTCTTATCATTTGATAATGAAATTGGGGAAAAATTATCAAATTAGAAAAAACCTATCTTTATTTAGTACTTCACCAATGAATTATAGAAACACTTATGAGAAGTTCGAACGATGAACGATGGTTTTAAACCACGTTACATTTTATAAATATGAGATTCGTTTGGAACCCTTTGTACCTACCTACGTGAGTGTGACCAGCACATGGCAAGTTTTATTATCCGACTTCCAAAAAAGGAAGAAGTTTTTTTTTATGTATGTACACCGATTACTCCGAGGTTTCTGTTCCGATTCATGTGATTTATTTTTAGTTCGATGCGGTATACTTCCCATTTAGTCCCGTAAAAATTTGATTCAGTTTGGTTCAGTAGTATTTTTTATGAGCATTTTTGTTTATATCAATTTCTGCGTACACGAAGACGTCGTCTAAGTATCACCACTTAATTGTGAAAATAATAAAAAACTTTTAACAAAAAAATAGAATCGATTTCTTAACACCGACTTCAGAAATTAAGGTTATTTTATACTTTGTAGTGTTTTGTTTTTTAGTTCATTAAAACTTAATTTTGTAAGCCCACCTAATTTGACACAATGATTAATGTTCATGATTGACGATGATTAATGTACTTGAATATTTAATAAGAACAAATATAATTTTGATTCGTAACAGACGGAAAGAAATAGTTTATTTGTCATCTAACTGCTATAGAGTGTTTAGTATAACAACCATTAACATCATGTGGAAAACCTCAAATCGTCAAATTAAATTGTTAATGAATAATAGACTGGACCGAGACATTCAAAAGATAGTGCAACCTTTCAACATTATGCTTTCTGTATCCTTCTCTTCAAAATATAAAATAAGAGATAGCTATATCACTACATGTAACAAGAAATATAACATATTGCTGTTTTTCATTGTCTCTGTAGTCAATGTACTTTGTATCTGTCGCATGATAACCAAAAATTTTGGTTATTTTGGAACGAATTTCAGAACCGCAGCATTTTTTATTTCTTGTTTTGTATTAACTTGTCATTGCCTCAGCCATATTCTGCTGACTGTTTGTAACATCGTTCATAGCCGCTGCAACATTTCTCTTATTTTGAAGATCCAAGAAATTCATCGGAGCATCGACATTAGCAAGAGTATCAGAAACTATATTTTTCTGAATTGGATATCACTTTCAGCCGTAGTCTGTATTACAATGTTTGTGACAACAGTTTATTACTCATTGGTCGAATTCAACATTGTGAACATAAGCTACATTTTAATAAGCTTGGCATATGATTTGAATTTAGTTTATAGTATGCGTATCATGTCTTTGTTAACTAAATATCTTAATGAATGGGTAAACCATCTACTTACCCAACAAAATGAAGGAGATGAAGAATATTGTGATAAACTGTTAGTGGTTTACAAAAATATCTTTGAAGCTTTCAAATTATATGTAAAATGTTTTCGTGAATTGGTAAGTCAATTTCATAGAGCTTTGGATAAAAATCAGTTTTATAGTGGGTACAAAACTACACGCACAGTAAAACATTTTGGGAACACATTCTTAGTGCATACAGCTAAGGAATGAAATTCCCTGTCTGAGTCTGTGTTTGCTACAACCTGGGAGTCTTTAAGTCAAGAGTGAATAGGTTACTTCTAGGCAATCGTGCTCCATCTTTGACCACATCATCGCTTACCATCAGGTGAGATAGTGGTCCAACGCGTACCTATAAATAGAAAAAAAAATAGTCCTAGAAATATTATGTAGTACATTTCGCCACAAGTGAACGATGTCTCAATGCGGTCGAGTCGTGATTCATACTCGAATAAAAAATCTGCATTAGTACGAGAGCAGTGAGTGGAATAGCAAATGCCCACGCGTTTGTGATGATGTGTTTCAAGGTATTCGCATAGTAGCGATTAATAAACTTTAATAATATAATATTTTATGACAAAATGTATAAATAAGTAGAAATAATTTTTTTCATGCACCTATTCGATATTTAGATGAAGAAATTATTAGTATTCTTCAGAACCCTTCGGTCAAAAAACACACCTGCCAAAATATGAAGTAAAGGGGTTCAAACTTTTTTATGGGAGCTGGCATAGCCCCAAAGAAAAATTTTGTTTTTCAAAGTTGCAGCGCACGATCTTACACACTTAAAGAAACAAAAAATGTGAGAAATATGGTGCCCTAAAGTGTCACGTTACCGAGATATTTTAAGGCAAAGTCGCCATGTGAGCACAATGAAAATCATTAAAATTAACTTATCACGCACGTAAATGCAGTAGAATGGATTCTAATGATAATTCTCGGCTTGATTTAACCAAATATATAACTAGAATGACTATTATTTTGCGACGTTCTTAATAAAGTGGTTTTCACGTGTTGTTATTTTTACTTTCTTCCAATAAATGATTAAATCAAGCTGGGAACTTTTATTTGAATATATTTAATGCATATAAAAACATAATCAAGTCATTTTAAATAACAGTCATAATTGTCACATGGTGTCTTTACCTGGAAATATTGTCACTTTAGGGCACCGTGTTCCTAACTTTTTTTGTTTGTGGAAGTGCCCTCTACCCATAAATGCATGTTAGATGCTGCGTCGCAACTTTGAAAAAAAAATCAAAATGGAATCGGGGGGAGGATGCCTCAATGGTTCTATGCCCTTAACGAGGGAAAGGTACACTGTATTATCTTAATATAAGTTTTTTTTGTAGATATTATGGCGATTAATAGACTTATTTCTTCGTACTTTATTTGTAGTGGAAGCGCACGTACTCGATTTGCAATACTCAACAATGTCTGAAAATGAAGTAAGATTACTACTTTATATCCTCTATTTCTTATAGGTATAGTAAGTTTTCCACCTCAAGATCTCATCGTGATTGAAAAAACGTATTAAAAAAAATAACTTACTTCCAAAAAAAAAGCACTAAAAATTATAAAAAAAAAACACAAAAAACCCAGACTTCTGAAATTCAAGTTTTTATACTTTGTAGTGTTTTATTTTTATTTTGGAGTCGGTTGTATTATTTGTAAAAAAGATTTTTTTTATTTTTCACTTTGAGTGGTACCCCCACCCACCCACACCTAACAAAACCACTGAAAAGTCACAAGAAAGCAAATTACGCAATTTAGTTGGATGACATATTTTTTCCGGCTTTTTTTATTTAAAAACAAAACTACTGAAACAATTTTGATGAAAATCCTCCTCCTCTTTGAAGTCGGTTAAAAAGAGTGCGTTTAGAAGGAAATATGATTCGAATGCAAGTCTATTTTTAACCGAATTCCAAATAAGGAGGAGGTTCTCAATTAGGTTGGTATTTTTTTATGTATTTACACCGATTACTTAGAGGTGTCTGATCCGATTTCTATGATTCTTTTTTAGTTCGATGCTGCATACTTGCCATTTGGTTCTACAAAAAATTGATTCAGTTGGGTTCCGTAGTTTTTATTTTATGAGCATTTTTAGGGTTCCAAACAAAAAACGGAACCCTTATATGATCACTCGGGTGTCTGTCTGTCTATCTGTCTGTCTGTCACAGCCAGTTTTGTTTTTGACCGATTCTGTTGAAATTTGGTACACTGGAATATGGACTTCTGTGACCCAAATACGTACGCGTTACGTAAATCATTAACTTTTTAGTAAGGGGGTCACTTTTGGGTTCAAACTAGAAAATTAAAAAAAAAAACAGTTTTTTGAGCAATATCGTGTGACATATCAAATGAAAGGGCTTACTGTATGGGTTTTAAATATATTTTTTTCATAATATTAAAATTTATGGTTTTGAAGTTATTCAAGAAATTAGACGAAAAATTACCATTCCCCGCCCTTATCTCCGAAACTTATAAGAAGTCTATAGTACTAAAATAACACGTTAAAAAAATTAAATTCGTTCGGAACCCCTTGCACGCGAGTCCGACTCGCACTTGGCCACTTCTTTTAAGCAAAAATTCTCATAAAATTTCAATTTCTGCGTAGGCGATGACGTCACCTAAGTATCACCATATCAACTGCCTCCGTGGTCGAGTAGTTTAGGCGTTTGCCTTGTGAGCCGGTGGTCGAAAAACTAAGGAACTAAAACTATGGTGAAATAAAAACTACGGAGTCAAACTGAAGGTCATTTACACCCATTTAAAGACAGTTAAAATCACACAAATAAATTAAATTAAAATTTACAAATTAAATTAGTACCAATAAATTAAATTGGAAACAATAAATTAAAATTTAAATAAATGAAATTATATTAGAATCAATACATAGTTCAGTCAAATCTTTTCAGGTTGTCAGCTGGTTTTTGTGCACCATAGCATGTGTGAACATCACAAAGAATATGACACTCATCATAATGACTTGTTGGCAATGTGAGAATTTCTATATGTCTGTGGAGGAAGCTTCAATAGCGTGTATACTGCGTGTTACGGATTCAAACTGTTCAAGTAAGAACGACTTTTTTCATCAACGATTAATGCAACGAGAGCAATATTTAATTTCTCTAAACATCAATCCCTTCTATCGTTACAGAGAGTATCAAACACCTTTGCAAGCGCGTGCTACAAGATAACCGGACCTTCAGTAAGATGACTGCGTGGGGAATGTTTACTATAGACGCTTCTCTATCGATACCTTTGATAGAACTAATGTCTAGTTATATCATTGTACTGCTTCAGTTTGCTTTTCTGTAAAATAACTTTCAAATAATGAAAATTAAAAACCGGTCAAGAGCGAGTTCCGTACCATCACATAAAACGTGAAATGTTTTTTAAATTTTCATCGGCGAGGCCTTCGTCAGAGAA
Organism: Lacanobia wlatinum; assembly: GCA_947578705.1. NCBI lineage: Eukaryota > Metazoa > Arthropoda > Insecta > Lepidoptera > Noctuidae > Lacanobia > Lacanobia wlatinum. The sequence goes on from OX388040.1 coordinate 6,835,005, forward strand.
TTTTAACACTGCGGTGTACATTGCAGTTTTAGATCAGCACCATTCCTTAACCGATAGTGGAACTAATATAATGTTTGTTGATGATTTCTGAAAAAGTGTGCTATTTATAGACATCGTTTGATTTTTCCTGTAATCTTTACATAAACTTCTAACACATACTCTTAGAATAATTTCAGATTTTTCTCTATGCAAACTTTGGAGATAAGGTAATATTTTTTACATTTTTCGTCGTTAACCATGCGACCTAAAAAAAAGTAAAAAGTGTTTGAAAACGTGCAAATAGCGCTCTTCCACAGGCCCTAGTAGCCCCGCTTCGAATTTTTAAGAATCCCTTTCAGTCGCTGTTGCAAACAAATATACATAATATGCATTTTTAATCCTTTAATTTGTAAAAAAATGAGCAAACGTCATGTAAAACTGTTCCAAATTTCAAGTTGTTAGCATCAGTAGATCTTGAGATATCCAGCTGTGACAGACGAACATATTTAGTCTCACCTTAAAGGTTCCTTCCTTTTTGGTACGGAACCCTAAAAAGCTTAAAAACATAATTTGTCATCGAATGTTATGTTGAAGGTGATTATTGAAATTTGGGGTTTGATAAAATCAGTGTTTTTTTTTTAACCCCGACCAAAAAGTGGGGCATGCCGCTATGTGTGTCTGTCTGTGGCACCGTAGCTCTTGAACGAGTAAACCGATTTGTATGCGGTTTTTATTTGAAAGATAATTTAATCGAGGGTGTTTTTAGCTATGATCCAAGTAAATCTATTCAGCCGTTTGATGTTCATGTGTGACTTCTATTGGTTTGTTTGACCGTCAATACATCGTTTGAATAAGAACCAACACAGACGTGAATTTACTTTCTGTGTTCTAAATAATACATATATTCGACTGAAACTAAATTAAAATCACAGACACTTTTCAGAATTGTAAAATGTCTAAAATGCTTTCGGATTTTGAGGTTATAATAACATTTGGTATGTTTAATTGTTGCCAAAAGAAACATACCAAGTGGACTAAGATCACAGAGCTGCCAGACCTTTCTTATTATCTCACCAACAAAATGTGTGGTATAGTGTTAGTATGTTGTTTTAACTTACGCAAACGAAGTAACTTGGCCGACGGCCGATTTCTAGGTATCAGGTGCCATAGCCATTAAATCACTTTTCTTAAGTCTGGTACTGATCTTTATGTATGTTTTACAGTACGAGTGTATCCATCAAAAAGCTGTTATTTGGGCATAGTTCATTTATTAGATGCAAAAAAAGAAATCTAAAGTCTGACGGGAGAATGCAAAACTACCTCCTTGACTACTGAAATACCTTTTCTTAGTCATGCTTGGAAAGACGAATGCCAATTTCAGACCCAGAGTCCGACAGAATTGAGACCTATCGTATTTATATTATTCGTTATGTTATGAAAATAAAACTTACTAAGTGCTTTCGGTGTAAAGGTCTCGTCAATACGAATGAAATAAGCCCAAACACTTGGTAGTTCCTACATACCGATGTGGAGTTCCCTTGACTCTCTGTCGTCTCCATCATCAGGTCTGATCCAAACTTTCATTCTTTTGTAGTATAACCCGATATACACACGAATATCAAGTTTTTACCAAATACGTGCCTGCAATTTTCGAGAGTTGCCCTCGATTTCTCAGGGTTTCCATCATCAGATCCTGACGTGGTGGCAATGGGACCACACGGGAAGCATAGCATAGCCATAATGCATAGCATAGTCGGCCTTATAATGTTCCCACTGTTGGGACTCAGGCCTCCTCTCTAGGAGAGCCCACGGGAAGCACCAGCTTTCAAATAAAAAAAGAATCATGAAAATCGGTTCATCCAGTCGGTTAATATGAGGTAACAAACATTAAAAAAAAATACAGTCGAATTGATAACCTCCTCCTTTTTTTGAAGTCGGTTAAAAAGTCTCCGAAACAACTCGACTGATTCTGTTGAAATTTTGTAGAAATTAACATCTGTGACCCAAAAAGGGACACATCACGTACACAAATAAAAATTGAGTATAGGGACATGTTTGGTGGACAAACTGGAAAAACATAACTTATACTTAAAGCAGTTAACATTTTAACTATCGAAGTTCAGGCCTGCCGCCTGCAACTCTTATCAATTGGGGAAAAATTATCAAATTAGAAAAAACCTATCTGTATTTAGTACTTCACCAATGAGTTATAGAAACACTTATGAGAAGTTCGAACGATGGTTTTAAGCCACGTTACGTTTTATAAATATGAGATTCGTTTGGAACCCTTTGTACCTACCTACGTGAGTGTGACCAGCACATGGCAAGTTTTATCATCCGACTTCCAAAAAAGGAAGAAGTTTTTTTTTATGTATGTACACCGATTACTCCGAGGTTTCTATTCCGATTCATGTGATTTATTTTTAGTTCGATGCGGTATACTTCCCATTTAGTCCCGTAAAAATTTGATTCAGTTTGGTTCAGTAGTGTTTTATGAGCATTCTTTGTTTATTTCAATTTCTGCGTACACGAAGACGTCGTCTAAGTATCACCACTCAATCGTGAAATTAATAAAAAACTTTTAACAAAAAAATATAATCGATTTCCAAACAAAACACTACAAAGTATAAAATAACCTTAATTTCTGAAGTCGGTGTTAAAAACAAAGAAACAAGACCAAAAACACCGACATCCAAAATTAAGGTTATTTTATACTTTGTAGTGTTTTGTTTTTTAGTTCATTAAAACTTAATTTTGTAAACCCACCTAATTTGACAAAATGATTAATGTTCATGATTGACGATGATTAATGTACTTGAATACTTAATAAGAACAAATATAATTTTGACTCGTAACAGACAAAGAAATAGTTTATTTGTCATCTAACTGCTATACTGTGTTTATTATAACAACCATAAACATCATGTGGAAAACCTCAAATCGTCAAATTAAATTGTTAATGGATAACGAGACATTCAAAAGATAGTGCAACCTTTCAACATTATGCTTTCTGTATCCTTCTCTTCAAAATATAAAATAAGAGATAGCTATATCACTACATGTAACAAGAAATATAACATATTGCTGTTTTTCATTGCTTCAGTAGTCAATGTACTTTGTATCTGTCGCATGATAACCAAAAATTTTGGTTATTTTGGAACGAATGTCAGCACCGCATTGTTTTTTATTTCTTGTTTTTTATTCACTTGTCACTGCCTCAGCCATATTCTGCTGACTATTTGTAACATCGTTCATAGCCGCTGCAACATTTTTCTTATTTTGAGGATCCAAGAAATTCATCGGAGCATCGACATTAGCAAGAGTGTCAGAAACTATATTATTCTGAATTGGATATCACTTTCAGCCGTAGTCTGTATTACAATGTTTCTGACAACAGTTTATTATTTATTCATCGAATTCAACATTGTGAACATAAGCTACATTTTAATAAGCTTGGCATATGATTTGAATTTAGTTTATAGTATGCGTATCATGTCTTTGTTAACCAAATATCTTAATGAATGGGTAAACCATCTACTTACCCAACAAAATGAAGAAGATGAAGAATATTGTGATAAGCTGTTAGTGGTTTACAAAAATATCTTTGAAGCTTCCAAACTTTATGTAAAATGTTTTCGTGAATTGGTAAGTCGATTTCATAGAGCTTTGGATAAACATCAGTTTTATAGTGGGTACAAACTACACGCACAGTAAAACATTTTGGGAACTCATTCTTAGTGCATACAGCTAAGGAGTGGAATTCCCTGCCGGAGTCTGTGTTTGCTACAACCTGGGAGTCTTTAAGTCAAGAGTGAATAGGTTACTTCTAGGCAATCGTGCTTCTTCTTTGACCACATCATCGCTTACCATCAGGTGAGATATTGGTCAAGCGCTATAAATAGAAAAAATAAATAGTCCTAGAAATATTATGTAGTACATTTCGCCACAAGTGAACGATGTCTCAATGCGGTCGAGTCGTGATTCATACTCGAATAAAAAATCTGCATTAGTACGAGAGCAGTAAGTGGAATAGCAAATGCCCACGCGTTTGTGATGATGTGTTTCAAGGTATTCGCATAGTAGCGATTAATAAACTTTAATAATATAATATTTTATGACAAAATGTATAAATAAGTAGAAATAATTTTTATTACTATTCGATATTTAGAAGAAAAATTAGTAGTATTCTACAGAAATCTTCAGTCAAAAAACACACCTGCCAAAATATGAAGTAAAGGGGTTCAAACTTTTTCTATGGGAGCTGGCATAGCCCCAAAGAAAAATTTTGTTTTTCAAAGTTGCAGCGCACGATCTTACACACTTAAAGAAACAAAAAATGTAAGAAACATGGTGCCCTAAAGTGTCACGTTGCCGAGATATTTTAAGGCAAAGTCGCCATGTGAGCACAATGAAAATCATTAAAATTAACTTATCACGCACGTAAATCCAGTAGATTGGATTCTAATAATAATTCTCGGCTTGATTTAACCAAATATATAACTAGAATGACTATTATTTTGCGACGTTCTTAATAAAGTCGTTTTCACGTGTTGTTATTTTTACTTTCTTCCAATAAATGATTAAATCAAGCTGGGAACTTTTATTTGAATATATTTAATGCATATAAATACATAATCAAATCATTTTAAATAATAGTCATGTTTGTCACATGGTATCTTCACTTCGAAATATCTCGGCGTATTGACACTTAAGGGCACCATGTTACTAACTTTTATTGTTTTTTTAAAGTTCCTTCTACCCATAAATGTATGTTAGATTCTACGTCACAACTTTGAAAAAAAAATGGATGCGGGGGGCAGGATGCCACAATGATTTTATGCCATTAACGAGGGAAAGGTACACTGTATTATCTTAATATAAGTTTTTTTTATTTTGCAGATATTATGGCGATTAATAGACTTATTTCTTCGTACTTTATTTGTAGTGGAAGCGCACGTACTCGATTTGCAAAACTCAACAATGTCTGAAAATGAAGTAAGATTACTACTTTTTATCCTCTATTTCTTATAGGTATAGTAAGTTTTCCACCTCAAGATCTCATCGTGATTGAAAAAACGTTTTAAAAAAAAATAACTTACTTCCAAAAAAAAAGCACTAAAAATTATAAAAAAAAAACACAAAAAACCCAGACTTCTGAAATTCAAGTTTTTATACTTTGTAGTGTTTTATTTTTATTTTGGAGTCGGTTGTATTATTTGTAAAAAAGATTTTTTTTATTTTTCACTTTGAGTGGTACCCCCACCCACCCACACCTAACAAAACCACTGAAAAGTCACAAGAAAGCAAATTACGCAATTTAGTTGGATGACATATTTTTTCCGGCTTTTTTTATTTAAAAACAAAACTACTGAAACAATTTTGATGAAAATCCTCCTCCTCTTTGAAGTCGGTTAAAAAGAGTGCGTTTAGAAGGAAATATGATTCGAATGCAAGTCTATTTTTAACCGACTTCCAAATAAGGAGGAGGTTCTCAATTAGGTTGGTATTTTTTTATGTATTTACACCGATTACTTAGAGGTTTCTGATCCGATTTCTATGATTCTTTTTTAGTTCGATGCTGCATACTTGCCATTTGGTTCTACAAAAAATTGATTCAGTTGGGTTCCGTAGTTTTTATTTTATGAGCATTTTTAGGGTTCCAAACAAAACACGGAACCCTTATATGATCACTCGGGTGTCTGTCTGTCTATCTGTCTGTCTGTCACAGCCAGTTTTGTTTTTGACCGATTCTGTTGAAATTTGGTACACATATGGACTTCTGTGACCCAAATACGTACGCGTTACGTAAATCATTAACTTTTTAGTAAGGGGGTCACTTTTGGGTTCAAACTAGAAAATTAAAAAAAAAAACAGTTTTTTGAGCAATATCGTGTGACATATCAAATGAAAGGGCTTACTGTATGGGTTTTAAATATATTTTTTTCATAATATTAAAATTTATGGTTTTGAAGTTATTCAAGAAATTAGACGAAAAATTACCATTCCCCGCCCTTATCTCCGAAACTTATAAGAAGTCTATAGTACTAAAATAACACGTTAAAAAAATTAAATTCGTTCGGAACCCCTTGCACGCGAGTCCGACTCGCACTTGGCCACTTCTTTTAAGCAAAAATTCTCATAAAATTTCAATTTCTGTGTAGGCGATGACGTCACCTAAGTATCACCATATCAACTGCCTCAGTGGTCGAGTAGTTTAGGCGTTTGCCTTGTGAGCCGGTGGTCGAAAAACTAAGGAACTAAAACTATGGTGAAAGAAAAACTACGGAGTCAAACTGAAGGTCATTTACACCCATTTAAAGACAGTTAAAATCACACAAATAAATTAAATTAAAATTTACAAATTAAATTAGTACCAATAAATTAAATTGGAAACAATAAATTAAAATTTAAATAAATGAAATTATATTAGAATCAATACACAGTTCAGTCAAATCTTTTCAGGTTGTCAGCTGGTTTTTGTGCACCATAGCATGTGTGAACATCACAAAGAATATGACACTCATCATAATGACTTGTTGGCAATGTGAGAATTTCTATATGTCTGTGGAGGAAGCTTCAATAGCGTGTATACTGCGTGTTACGGATTCAAACTGTTCAAGTAAGAACGACTTTTTTCATCAACGATTAATGCAACGAGAGCAATATTTAATTTCTCTAAACATCAATCCCTTCTATCGTTACAGAGAGTATCAAACACCTTTGCAAGCGCGTGCTACAAGATAACCGGACCTTCAGTAAGATGACTGCGTGGGGAATGTTTACTATAGACGCTTCTCTACCGATACTTTTGATAGAACTAATGTCTAGTTATATCATTGTACTGCTTCAGTTTGCTTTTCTGTAAAATAACTTTCAAATAATGAAAATTAAAAACCGGTCAAGAGCGAGTTCCGTACCATCACATAAAACGTGAAATGTTTTTTAAATTTTCATCGGCGAGGCCTATATTCGTCAGAGAATTTTAACACTGCGGTGTACATTGCAGTTTTAGATCAGCACCATTCCTTAACCGATAGTGGAACTAATATAATGTTTGTTGATGATTTCTGAAAAAGTGTGCTATTTATAGACATCGTTTGATTTTTCCTGTAATCTTTACATAAACTTCTAACACATACTCCTAGAATAATTTCAGATTTTTCTCTATGCAAACTTTGGAGATAAGGTAATATTTTTTACATTTTTCGTCGTTAACCATGCGACCTAAAAAAAAGTAAAAAGTGTTTGAAAACGTGCAAATAGCGCTCTTCCACAGGCCCTAGTAGCCCCGCTTCGAATTTTTAAGAATCCCTTTCAGTCGCTGTTGCAAACAAATATACATAATATGTATTTTTAATCCTTTAATTTGTAAAAAAATGAGCAAACGTCATGTAAAACTGTTCCAAATTTCAAGTTGTTAGCATCAGTAGATCTTGAGATATCCAGCTGTGACAGACGAACATATTTAGTCTCACCTTAAAGGTTCCTTCCTTTTTGGTACGGAACCCTAAAAAGCTTAAAAACATAATTTGTCATCGAATGTTATGTTGAAGGTGATTATTGAAATTTGGGGTTTGATAAAATCAGTGTTTTTTTTTAACCCCGACCAAAAAGGGGGGCATGCCGCTATGTGTGTCTGTCTGTGGCACCGTAGCTCTTGAACGAGTAAACCGATTTGTATGCGGTTTTTATTTGAAAGATAATTTAATCGAGGGTGTTTTTAGCTATGATCCAAGTAAATCTATTCAGCCGTTTGATGTTCATGTGTGACTTCTATTGGTTTGTTTGACCGTCAATACATCGTTTGAATAAGAACCAACACAGACGTGAATTTACTTTCTGTGTTCTAAATAATACATATATTCGACTGAAACTAAATTAAAATCACAGACACTTTTCAGAATTGTAAAATGTCTAAAATGCTTTCGGATTTTGAGGTTATAATAACATTTGGTATGTTTAATTGTTGCCAAAAGAAACATACCAAGTGGACTAAGATCACAGAGCTGCCAGACCTTTCTTATTATCTCACCAACAAAATGTGTGGTATAGTGTTAGTATGTTGTTTTAACTTACGCAAACGAAGTAACTTGGCCGACGGCCGATTTCTAGGTATCAGGTGCCATAGCCATTAAATCACTTTTCTTAAGTCTGGTACTGATCTTTATGTATGTTTTACAGTACGAGTGTATCCATCAAAAAGCTGTTATTTGGGCATAGTTCATTTATTAGATGCAAAAAAAGAAATCTAAAGTCTGACGGGAGAATGCAAAACTACCTCCTTGACTACTGAAATACCTTTTCTTAGTCATGCTTGGAAAGACGAATGCCAATTTCAGACCCAGAGTCCGACAGAATTGAGACCTATCGTATTTATATTATTCGTTATGTTATGAAAATAAAACTTACTAAGTGCTTCCGGTGTAAAGGTCTCGTCAATACGAATGAAATAAGCCCAAACACTTGGTAGTTCCTACATACCGATGTGGAGTTCCCTTGACTCTCTGTCGTCTCCATCATCAGGTCTGATCCAAACTTTCATTCTTTTGTAGTATAACCCGATATACACACGAATATCAAGTTTTTACCAAATACGTGCCTGCAATTTTCGAGAGTTGCCCTCGATTTCTCAGGGTTTCCATCATCAGATCCTGACGTGGTGGCAATGGGACCACACGGGAAGCATAGCATAGCCATAATGCATAGCATAGTCGGCCTTATAATGTTCCCACTGTTGGGACTCAGGCCTCCTCTCTAGGAGAGCCCACGGGAAGCACCAGCTTTTTAATAAAAAAAGAATCATGAAAATCGGTTCATCCAGTCGGTTAATATGAGGTAACAAACATTAAAAAAAAATACAGTCGAATTGATAACCTCCTCCTTTTTTTGAAGTCGGTTAAAAAGTCTCCGAAACAACTCGACTGATTCTGTTGAAATTTTGTAGAAATTAACATCTGTGACCCAAAAAGGGACACATCACGTACACAAATAAAAATTGAGTATAGGGACATGTTTGGTGGACAAACTGGAAAAACATAACTTATACTTAAAGCAGTTAACATTTTAACTATCGAAGTTCAGGCCTGCCGCCTGCAACTCTTATCAATTGGGGAAAAATTATCAAATTAGAAAAAACCTATCTGTATTTAGTACTTCACCAATGAGTTATAGAAACACTTATGAGAAGTTCGAACGATGGTTTTAAGCCACGTTACGTTTTATAAATATGAGATTCGTTTGGAACCCTTTGTACCTACCTACGTGAGTGTGACCAGCACATGGCAAGTTTTATTATCCGACTTCCAAAAAAGGAAGAAGTTTTTTTTTATGTATGTACACCGATTACTCCGAGGTTTCTGTTCCGATTCATGTGATTTATTTTTAGTTCGATGCGGTATACTTCCCATTTAGTCCCGTAAAAATTTGATTCAGTTTGGTTCAGTAGTGTTTTTATGAGCATTCTTTGTTTATTTCAATTTCTGCGTACACGAAGACGTCGTCTAAGTATCACCACTCAATCGTGAAATTAATAAAAAACTTTTAACAAAAAAATATAATCGATTTCCAAACAAAACACTACAAAGTATAAAATAACCTTAATTTCTGAAGTCGGTGTTAAAAACAAAGAAACAAGACCAAAAACACCGACATCCAAAATTAAGGTTATTTTATACTTTGTAGTGTTTTGTTTTTTAGTTCATTAAAACTTAATTTTGTAAACCCACCTAATTTGACAAAATGATTAATGTTCATGATTGACGATGATTAATGTACTTGAATACTTAATAAGAACAAATATAATTTTGACTCGTAACAGACAAAGAAATAGTTTATTTGTCATCTAACTGCTATACTGTGTTTATTATAACAACCATAAACATCATGTGGAAAACCTCAAATCGTCAAATTAAATTGTTAATGGTTAATAGACTGGACCGAGACATTCAAAAGATAGTGCAACCTTTCAACATTATGCTTTCTGTATCCTTCTCTCCAAAATATAAAATAAGAGATAGCTATATCACTACATGTGACAAGAAATATAACATATTGCTGTTTTTCATTGCTTCAGTAGTCAATGTACTTTGTATCTGTCGCATGATAACCAAAAATTTTGGTTATTTTGGAACGAATGTCAGCACCGCATTGTTTTTTATTTCTTGTTTTTTATTCACTTGTCACTGCCTCAGCCATATTCTGCTGACTATTTGTAACATCGTTCATAGCCGCTGCAACATTTTTCTTATTTTGAGGATCCAAGAAATTCATCGGAGCATCGACATTAGCAAGAGTGTCAGAAACTATATTATTCTGAATTGGATATCACTTTCAGCCGTAGTCTGTATTACAATGTTTCTGACAACAGTTTATTATTTATTCATCGAATTCAACATTGTGAACATAAGCTACATTTTAATAAGCTTGGCATATGATTTGAATTTAGTTTATAGTATGCGTATCATGTCTTTGTTAACCAAATATCTTAATGAATGGGTAAACCATCTACTTACCCAACAAAATGAAGAAGATGAAGAATATTGTGATAAGCTGTTAGTGGTTTACAAAAATATCTTTGAAGCTTCCAAACTTTATGTAAAATGTTTTCGTGAATTGGTAAGTCGATTTCATAGAGCTTTGGATAAACATCAGTTTTATAGTGGGTACAAACTACACGCACAGTAAAACATTTTGGGAACTCATTCTTAGTGCATACAGCTAAGGAGTGGAATTCCCTGCCGGAGTCTGTGTTTGCTACAACCTGGGAGTCTTTAAGTCAAGAGTGAATAGGTTACTTCTAGGCAATCGTGCTTCTTCTTTGACCACATCATCGCTTACCATCAGGTGAGATATTGGTCAAGCGCTATAAATAGAAAAAATAAATAGTCCTAGAAATATTATGTAGTACATTTCGCCACAAGTGAACGATGTCTCAATGCGGTCGAGTCGTGATTCATACTCGAATAAAAAATCTGCATTAGTACGAGAGCAGTAAGTGGAATAGCAAATGCCCACGCGTTTGTGATGATGTGTTTCAAGGTATTCGCATAGTAGCGATTAATAAACTTTAATAATATAATATTTTATGACAAAATGTATAAATAAGTAGAAATAATTTTTATTACTATTCGATATTTAGAAGAAAAATTAGTAGTATTCTACAGAAATCTTCAGTCAAAAAACACACCTGCCAAAATATGAAGTAAAGGGGTTCAAACTTTTTCCATGGGAGCTGGCATAGCCCCAAAGAAAAATTTTGTTTTTCAAAGTTGCAGCGCACGATCTTACACACTTAAAGAAACAAAAAATGTAAGAAACATGGTGCCCTAAAGTGTCACGTTGCCGAGATATTTTAAGGCAAAGTCGCCATGTGAGCACAATGAAAATCATTAAAATTAACTTATCACGCACGTAAATCCAGTAGATTGGATTCTAATAATAATTCTCGGCTTGATTTAACCAAATATATAACTAGAATGACTATTATTTTGCGACGTTCTTAATAAAGTCGTTTTCACGTGTTGTTATTTTTACTTTCTTCCAATAAATGATTAAATCAAGCTGGGAACTTTTATTTGAATATATTTAATGCATATAAATACATAATCAAATCATTTTAAATAATAGTCATGTTTGTCACATGGTATCTTCACTTCGAAATATCTCGGCGTATTGACACTTAAGGGCACCATGTTACTAACTTTTATTGTTTTTTTAAAGTTCCTTCTACCCATAAATGTATGTTAGATTCTACGTCACAACTTTGAAAAAAAAATGGATGCGGGGGGCAGGATGCCACAATGATTTTATGCCATTAACGAGGGAAAGGTACACTGTATTATCTTAATATAAGTTTTTTTTATTTTGCAGATATTATGGCGATTAATAGACTTATTTCTTCGTACTTTATTTGTAGTGGAAGCGCACGTACTCGATTTGCAAAACTCAACAATGTCTGAAAATGAAGTAAGATTACTACTTTTTATCCTCTATTTCTTATAGGTATAGTAAGTTTTCCACCTCAAGATCTCATCGTGATTGAAAAAACGTTTTAAAAAAAAATAACTTACTTCCAAAAAAAAAGCACTAAAAATTATAAAAAAAAAACACAAAAAACCCAGACTTCTGAAATTCAAGTTTTTATACTTTGTAGTGTTTTATTTTTATTTTGGAGTCGGTTGTATTATTTGTAAAAAAGATTTTTTTTATTTTTCACTTTGAGTGGTACCCCCACCCACCCACACCTAACAAAACCACTGAAAAGTCACAAGAAAGCAAATTACGCAATTTAGTTGGATGACATATTTTTTCCGGCTTTTTTTATTTAAAAACAAAACTACTGAAACAATTTTGATGAAAATCCTCCTCCTCTTTGAAGTCGGTTAAAAAGAGTGCGTTTAGAAGGAAATATGATTCGAATGCAAGTCTATTTTTAACCGACTTCCAAATAAGGAGGAGGTTCTCAATTAGGTTGGTATTTTTTTATGTATTTACACCGATTACTTAGAGGTTTCTGATCCGATTTCTATGATTCTTTTTTAGTTCGATGCTGCATACTTGCCATTTGGTTCTACAAAAAATTGATTCAGTTGGGTTCCGTAGTTTTTATTTTATGAGCATTTTTAGGGTTCCAAACAAAACACGGAACCCTTATATGATCACTCGGGTGTCTGTCTGTCTATCTGTCTGTCTGTCACAGCCAGTTTTGTTTTTACCGATTCTGTTGAAATTTGGTACACATATGGACTTCTGTGACCCAAATACGTACGCGTTACGTAAATCATTAACTTTTTAGTAAGGGGGTCACTTTTGGGTTCAAACTAGAAAATTAAAAAAAAAAAACAGTTTTTTGAGCAATATCGTGTGACATATCAAATGAAAGGGCTTACTGTATGGGTTTTAAATATATTTTTTACATAATATTAAAATTTATGGTTTTGAAGTTATTCAAGAAATTAGACGAAAAATTACCATTCCCCGCCCTTATCTCCGAAACTTATAAGAAGTCTATAGTACTAAAATAACACGTTAAAAAAATTAAATTCGTTCGGAACCCCTTGCACGCGAGTCCGACTCGCACTTGGCCACTTCTTTTAAGCAAAAATTCTCATAAAATTTCAATTTCTGTGTAGGCGATGACGTCACCTAAGTATCATCATATCAACTGCCTCAGTGGTCGAGTAGTTTAGGCGTTTGCCTTGTGAGCCGGTGGTCGAAAAACTAAGGAACTAAAACTATGGTGAAAGAAAACCTACGGAGTCAAACTGAAGGTCATTTACACCCATTTAAAGACAGTTAAAATCACACAAATAAATTAAATTAAAATTTACAAATTAAATTAGTACCAATAAATTAAATTGGAAACAATAAATTAAAATTTAAATAAATGAAATTATATTAGAATCAATACACAGTTCAGTCAAATCTTTTCAGGTTGTCAGCTGGTTTTTGTGCACCATAGCATGTGTGAACATCACAAAGAATATGACACTCATCATAATGACTTGTTGGCAATGTGAGAATTTCTATATGTCTGTGGAGGAAGCTTCAATAGCGTGTATACTGCGTGTTACGGATTCAAACTGTTCAAGTAAGAACGACTTTTTTCATCAACGATTAATGCAACGAGAGCAATATTTAATTTCTCTAAACATCAATCCCTTCTATCGTTACAGAGAGTATCAAACACCTTTGCAAGCGCGTGCTACAGGATAACCGGACCTTCAGTAAGATGACTGCGTGGGGAATGTTTACTATAGACGCTTCTCTACCGATACTTTTGATAGAACTAATGTCTAGTTATATCATTGTACTGCTTCAGTTTGCTTTTCTGTAAAATAACTTTCAAATAATGAAAATTAAAAACCGGTCAAGAGCGAGTTCCGTACCATCACATAAAACGTGAAATGTTTTTTAAATTTTCATCGGCGAGGCCTATATTCGTCAGAGAATTTTAACACTGCGGTGTACATTGCAGTTTTAGATCAGCACCATTCCTTAACCGATAGTGGAACTAATATAATGTTTGTTGATGATTTCTGAAAAAGTGTGCTATTTATAGACATCGTTTGATTTTTCCTGTAATCTTTACATAAACTTCTAACACATACTCCTAGAATAATTTCAGATTTTTCTCTATGCAAACTTTGGAGATAAGGTAATATTTTTTACATTTTTCGTCGTTAACCATGCGACCTAAAAAAAAGTAAAAAGTGTTTGAAAACGTGCAAATAGCGCTCTTCCACAGGCCCTAGTAGCCCCGCTTCGAATTTTTAAGAATCCCTTTCAGTCGCTGTTGCAAACAAATATACATAATATGTATTTTTAATCCTTTAATTTGTAAAAAAATGAGCAAACGTCATGTAAAACTGTTCCAAATTTCAAGTTGTTAGCATCAGTAGATCTTGAGATATCCAGCTGTGACAGACGAACATATTTAGTCTCACCTTAAAGGTTCCTTCCTTTTTGGTACGGAACCCTAAAAAGCTTAAAAACATAATTTGTCATCGAATGTTATGTTGAAGGTGATTATTGAAATTTGGGGTTTGATAAAATCAGTGTTTTTTTTTAACCCCGACCAAAAAGGGGGGCATGCCGCTATGTGTGTCTGTCTGTGGCACCGTAGCTCTTGAACGAGTAAACCGATTTGTATGCGGTTTTTATTTGAAAGATAATTTAATCGAGGGTGTTTTTAGCTATGATCCAAGTAAATCTATTCAGCCGTTTGATGTTCATGTGTGACTTCTATTGGTTTGTTTGACCGTCAATACATCGTTTGAATAAGAACCAACACAGACGTGAATTTACTTTCTGTGTTCTAAATAATACATATATTCGACTGAAACTAAATTAAAATCACAGACACTTTTCAGAATTGTAAAATGTCTAAAATGCTTTCGGATTTTGAGGTTATAATAACATTTGGTATGTTTAATTGTTGCCAAAAGAAACATACCAAGTGGACTAAGATCACAGAGCTGCCAGACCTTTCTTATTATCTCACCAACAAAATGTGTGGTATAGTGTTAGTATGTTGTTTTAACTTACGCAAACGAAGTAACTTGGCCGACGGCCGATTTCTAGGTATCAGGTGCCATAGCCATTAAATCACTTTTCTTAAGTCTGGTACTGATCTTTATGTATGTTTTACAGTACGAGTGTATCCATCAAAAAGCTGTTATTTGGGCATAGTTCATTTATTAGATGCAAAAAAAGAAATCTAAAGTCTGACGGGAGAATGCAAAACTACCTCCTTGACTACTGAAATACCTTTTCTTAGTCATGCTTGGAAAGACGAATGCCAATTTCAGACCCAGAGTCCGACAGAATTGAGACCTATCGTATTTATATTATTCGTTATGTTATGAAAATAAAACTTACTAAGTGCTTCCGGTGTAAAGGTCTCGTCAATACGAATGAAATAAGCCCAAACACTTGGTAGTTCCTACATACCGATGTGGAGTTCCCTTGACTCTCTGTCGTCTCCATCATCAGGTCTGATCCAAACTTTCATTCTTTTGTAGTATAACCCGATATACACACGAATATCAAGTTTTTACCAAATACGTGCCTGCAATTTTCGAGAGTTGCCCTCGATTTCTCAGGGTTTCCATCATCAGATCCTGACGTGGTGGCAATGGGACCACACGGGAAGCATAGCATAGCCATAATGCATAGCATAGTCGGCCTTATAATGTTCCCACTGTTGGGACTCAGGCCTCCTCTCTAGGAGAGCCCACGGGAAGCACCAGCTTTTTAATAAAAAAAGAATCATGAAAATCGGTTCATCCAGTCGGTTAATATGAGGTAACAAACATTAAAAAAAAATACAGTCGAATTGATAACCTCCTCCTTTTTTTGAAGTCGGTTAAAAAGTCTCCGAAACAACTCGACTGATTCTGTTGAAATTTTGTAGAAATTAACATCTGTGACCCAAAAAGGGACACATCACGTACACAAATAAAAATTGAGTATAGGGACATGTTTGGTGGACAAACTGGAAAAACATAACTTATACTTAAAGCAGTTAACATTTTAACTATCGAAGTTCAGGCCTGCCGCCTGCAACTCTTATCAATTGGGGAAAAATTATCAAATTAGAAAAAACCTATCTGTATTTAGTACTTCACCAATGAGTTATAGAAACACTTATGAGAAGTTCGAACGATGGTTTTAAGCCACGTTACGTTTTATAAATATGAGATTCGTTTGGAACCCTTTGTACCTACCTACGTGAGTGTGACCAGCACATGGCAAGTTTTATTATCCGACTTCCAAAAAAGGAAGAAGTTTTTTTTTATGTATGTACACCGATTACTCCGAGGTTTCTGTTCCGATTCATGTGATTTATTTTTAGTTCGATGCGGTATACTTCCCATTTAGTCCCGTAAAAATTTGATTCAGTTTGGTTCAGTAGTGTTTTTATGAGCATTCTTTGTTTATTTCAATTTCTGCGTACACGAAGACGTCGTCTAAGTATCACCACTCAATCGTGAAATTAATAAAAAACTTTTAACAAAAAAATATAATCGATTTCCAAACAAAACACTACAAAGTATAAAATAACCTTAATTTCTGAAGTCGGTGTTAAAAACAAAGAAACAAGACCAAAAACACCGACATCCAAAATTAAGGTTATTTTATACTTTGTAGTGTTTTGTTTTTTAGTTCATTAAAACTTAATTTTGTAAACCCACCTAATTTGACAAAATGATTAATGTTCATGATTGACGATGATTAATGTACTTGAATACTTAATAAGAACAAATATAATTTTGACTCGTAACAGACAAAGAAATAGTTTATTTGTCATCTAACTGCTATACTGTGTTTATTATAACAACCATAAACATCATGTGGAAAACCTCAAATCGTCAAATTAAATTGTTAATGGTTAATAGACTGGACCGAGACATTCAAAAGATAGTGCAACCTTTCAACATTATGCTTTCTGTATCCTTCTCTCCAAAATATAAAATAAGAGATAGCTATATCACTACATGTGACAAGAAATATAACATATTGCTGTTTTTCATTGCTTCAGTAGTCAATGTACTTTGTATCTGTCGCATGATAACCAAAAATTTTGGTTATTTTGGAACGAATGTCAGCACCGCATTGTTTTTTATTTCTTGTTTTTTATTCACTTGTCACTGCCTCAGCCATATTCTGCTGACTATTTGTAACATCGTTCATAGCCGCTGCAACATTTTTCTTATTTTGAGGATCCAAGAAATTCATCGGAGCATCGACATTAGCAAGAGTGTCAGAAACTATATTATTCTGAATTGGATATCACTTTCAGCCGTAGTCTGTATTACAATGTTTCTGACAACAGTTTATTATTTATTCATCGAATTCAACATTGTGAACATAAGCTACATTTTAATAAGCTTGGCATATGATTTGAATTTAGTTTATAGTATGCGTATCATGTCTTTGTTAACCAAATATCTTAATGAATGGGTAAACCATCTACTTACCCAACAAAATGAAGAAGATGAAGAATATTGTGATAAGCTGTTAGTGGTTTACAAAAATATCTTTGAAGCTTCCAAACTTTATGTAAAATGTTTTCGTGAATTGGTAAGTCGATTTCATAGAGCTTTGGATAAACATCAGTTTTATAGTGGGTACAAACTACACGCACAGTAAAACATTTTGGGAACTCATTCTTAGTGCATACAGCTAAGGAGTGGAATTCCCTGCCGGAGTCTGTGTTTGCTACAACCTGGGAGTCTTTAAGTCAAGAGTGAATAGGTTACTTCTAGGCAATCGTGCTTCTTCTTTGACCACATCATCGCTTACCATCAGGTGAGATATTGGTCAAGCGCTATAAATAGAAAAAATAAATAGTCCTAGAAATATTATGTAGTACATTTCGCCACAAGTGAACGATGTCTCAATGCGGTCGAGTCGTGATTCATACTCGAATAAAAAATCTGCATTAGTACGAGAGCAGTAAGTGGAATAGCAAATGCCCACGCGTTTGTGATGATGTGTTTCAAGGTATTCGCATAGTAGCGATTAATAAACTTTAATAATATAATATTTTATGACAAAATATATAAATAAGTAGAAATAATTTTTATTACTATTCGATATTTAGAAGAAAAATTAGTAGTATTCTACAGAAATCTTCAGTCAAAAAACACACCTGCCAAAATATGAAGTAAAGGGGTTCAAACTTTTTCTATGGGAGCTGGCATAGCCCCAAAGAAAAATTTTGTTTTTCAAAGTTGCAGCGCACGATCTTACACACTTAAAGAAACAAAAAATGTAAGAAACATGGTGCCCTAAAGTGTCACGTTGCCGAGATATTTTAAGGCAAAGTCGCCATGTGAGCACAATGAAAATCATTAAAATTAACTTATCACGCACGTAAATCCAGTAGATTGGATTCTAATAATAATTCTCGGCTTGATTTAACCAAATATATAACTAGAATGACTATTATTTTGCGACGTTCTTAATAAAGTCGTTTTCACGTGTTGTTATTTTTACTTTCTTCCAATAAATGATTAAATCAAGCTGGGAACTTTTATTTGAATATATTTAATGCATATAAATACATAATCAAATCATTTTAAATAATAGTCATGTTTGTCACATGGTATCTTCACTTCGAAATATCTCGGCGTTTTGACACTTAAGGGCACCATGTTACTAACTTTTATTGTTTTTTTAAAGTTCCTTCTACCCATAAATGTATGTTAGATTCTACGTCACAACTTTGAAAAAAAAAATGGATGCGGGGGGCAGGATGCCACAATGATTTTATGCCATTAACGAGGGAAAGGTACACTGTATTATCTTAATATAAGTTTTTTTATTTTGCAGATATTATGGCGATTAATAGACTTATTTCTTCGTACTTTATTTGTAGTGGAAGCGCACGTACTCGATTTGCAAAACTCAACAATGTCTGAAAATGAAGTAAGATTACTACTTTTTATCCTCTATTTCTTATAGGTATAGTAAGTTTTCCACCTCAAGATCTCATCGTTATTATAAACGTTTTTACAAAAAATTTAACTAACTTCCAAAAAAAAAACACTTAAAATTATAAAAAAAACTTTAATTTCGGAATTCGGTGTTTAAATACGAAAAACACAAAAAACCCTGACTTCTACAGTTCAAGTTTTTTATACTTAGTAGTGTTTTTTTTTTAATTTTGGAGGTTGTTGTATTATTTGTAAAAAAGATTTTTTTTTTATTTTTCACTTTGAGTGATACCCCCACACCTAACAAAACCACTGAAAAGTCATAGGAAAGCAAATTACGCAATTTAGTTGGATGACATATTTTTTCCAGCTTTTTTTATTTAAAAACAAAACTACTGAAACAATTTTGATGAAAATCCTCCTCCTCTTTGAAGTCGGTTAAAAAGAGTGCGTTTAGAAGGAAATATGATTCGAATGCAAGTCTATTTTTAACCGAATTCCAAATAAGGAGGAGGTTCTCAATTAGGTTGGTATTTTTTTATGTATTTACACCGATTACTTAGAGGTTTCTGATCCGATTTCTATGATTCTTTTTTAGTTCGATGCTGCATACTTGCCATTTGGTTCTACAAAAAATTGATTCAGTTGGGTTCCGTAGTTTTTATTTTATGAGCATTTTTAGGGTTCCAAACAAAAAACGGAACCCTTATATGATCACTCGGGTGTCTGTCTGTCTATCTGTCTGTCTGTCACAGCCAGTTTTGTTTTTGACCGATTCTGTTGAAATTTGGTACACATATGGACTTCTGTGACCCAAATACGTACGCGTTACGTAAATCATTAAATTTTTAGTATGGGGGTCACTTTTGGGTTAAAAATAAACAGTTTTTTGAGCAATATCGTGTGACATATCTTACTGTATGGGTTTTAAATATATTTTTTTCATAATATTAAAATTAATGGTATTCAAGAAATTAGACGAAAAATTACCATTCCCCGCCCTTATCTCCGAAACTACTGAGCCTAAAATTTAAAAAAAAAAATGGATATAATAGATCTTGACCTATAGATTACAGGAAAAAACTATAAGAAGTCTATAGTACTAAAATAACACGTTACAAAAATTAAATTCGTTCGGAACCCTTTGCACGCGAGTCCGACTCGCAATTGGCCACTTTTTTTAAGCAAAAATGCTCATAAAATTTCAATTTCTGCGTAGGCGATGACGTCACCTAAGTATCACCACATTAACTGCCTCCTTGGTCGAGTGGTTTAGGCGTTTGCCTTGTGAGCCGGTGGTCGAAAAACTAAGGAACTAAAACTATGGTGAAATAAAAACTACGGAGTCAAACTGAATTAATTTTTGATTAGACCAAATGGCCAGTACGCCGCATAAAATTAAAAAAGAATCATAGAAATCGGATCAGAAAACTTGGGAGTAATCTGTGCAAATACATAAAAAAACCAAACTAATTGAAAACCTCCTCCTTTTTTGGAAGGAAGTCGGTTAAAAATAAACTTGCATTCGAATCATATGACCCATGCGTTTCTACTAGGCTAACCTTAAATAACTATTAATCAATACCTATTTATCTAAGCAGACCAAGTTGCGGATAATAATAATTATAAAGTCGTTTATTCAGGTCATTTACACCCATTTAAAGACAGTTAAAATCACACAAATAAATCAAATTAAAATTTACTTATTAAATTAGTACCAATAAATTAAATTGGAAACAATAAATTAAAATGAAATATATGAAATTATATTAGAATCAATACACAGTTCAGTAAAATCTTTTCAGGTTGTCAGCTGGTTTTTGTGCACCATAGCATGTGTGAACATCACAAAGAATATGATACTCATCATAATGACTTGTTGGCAATGTGAGAATTTCTATATGTCTGTGGAGGAAGCTTCAATAGCGTGTATACTGCGTGTTACGGATTCAAACTGTTCAAGTAAGAACGACTTTTTTCATCAACGATTAATGCAACGAGAGCAATATTTAATTTCTCTAAACATCAATCCCTTCTATCGTTACAGAGAGTATCAAACACCTTTGCAAGCGCGTGCTACAAGATAACCGGACCTTCAGTAAGATGACTGCGTGGGGAATGTTTACTATAGACGCTTCTCTACCGATACCTTTGATAGAACTAATGTCTAGTTATATCATTGTACTGCTTCAGTTTGCTTTTCTGTAAAATAACTTTCAAATAATGAAAATTAAAAACCGGTCAAGAGCGAGTTCCGTACCATCACATAAAACGTGAAATGTTTTTAAATTTTCATCGGCGAGGCCTATATTCGTCAGAGAATTTTAACACTGCGGTGCACATTGCAGTTTTAGATCAGCACCATCTCTTAACCGATAGTGGAACTAATATAATGTTTGTTGATGATTTCTGAAAAAGTGTGCTATTTATAGACATCGTTTGATTTTTCCTGTAATCTTTACATAAATTTCTAACACATATTCTTAGAATAATTTCAGATTTTTCTCTATGCAAACTTTGGAGATAAGGTAATATTTTTACATTTTTCGTCGTTAACCATGCGACCTAAAAAAAAGTAAAAAGTGTTTGAGAACGTGCATATAGCGTTCTTTCATATAATACCCCACAGGCCCTAGTAGCCCAGCTTCGAATTTTTAAGAATCCCCTTCAGTCGCTGTTGCAAACAAATATACATAATATACATTTTTAATCCTTTAATTTGTAAAAAATTGAGCAAACGTCATGTAAAACTGTTCCAAATTTCAAGTTGTTAGCATCAGTAGATCTTGAGATATCCAGCTGTGACAGACGAACATATTTAGTCTCACCTTAAAGGTTCCTTCCTTTTTGGTACGGATCCCTAATAAGCTTAAAAACATAATTTATCATCGTTATGTTGAAGGTGATTATTGATATTTGGGGGTGTATAAAATCAATGTTTTTTTTATCCCCGACCAAAAAGGGGGGCATGCCGCTATGTGTGTCTGTGTATTGTCTGTGGCACCGTAGCTCTTGAACGAGTAAACCGATTTGTATGCGGTTTTTATTTGAGAGATAATTTAATCGAGGGTGTTTTTAGCTATGATCCAAGTAAATCTGTTCAGCCGTTTGATGTTCATGTGTGACTTCTATTGGTTTGTTTGATCATCAATACATCGGTTGCCTTAGAACCAACACAGACGTGAATTTACTTTCTGTGTTCTAAATAATGCATATATTCGACTGAAACTAAATTAAAATCACGGACACTTTTCAGAATTGTAAAATGTCCAAAATGTTTTCGGATTTTGAGGTTATAATTCTATTTGGTATGTTTAATTGTTGCCAAAAGAAACATACCAAATGGACTAAGATCACAGAGCTGCCAGACTTTTCTTATTATCTCACCAACAAAATGTGTGGTATAGTGTTAGTATATTGTTTTAACTTACGCAAACGAGGTAACTTGGCCGACGGCCGATTTCTAGGTATCAGGTGCCAAAGCCATTTAATCACTTTTCTTAAGTCTGGTACTGATCTTTATGTATGTTTTACAGTACGAGTATGTCCATCATAAGGCTGTTATGTTATGGGCATAGTTCATTTACTAGGTGCAAAAAAGAAAGCTAAAGTCTGACGGGAGGATGCAAAACTACCTCCTTGACTACTGAAATACCTTTTCTCAAACATGCTTGGAAAGACGAATGGTAATTTTAGACCCAGATTCCGAAAGAATTGAGACCTATCGTATTTTTTGTCGTCTGGACTAGAGCAAGATTATGTGTTTTTCTTTTTGATTTCGATGGCGAACTCATAAATATCGTCGTTGTAGTGCGAGAAGTCACTAAGTGACATTTTGGCCAAAGTGAGTTAATGATGTCAAAGTGTATCAATATTTTGTTCATAGGGAGTGTACTACGTGAGCTCGACAAATGGATGTGTGATTGACGCTTATGCGACAAAACTGTACTGCGGCTCACCATAGTTCGAATGCACGCTTATAAATGGAATAACATAAAAATGCATGGTTTGCATAATAATGCATGGTTGATCGAGTTGATAAAGAGCAGAAAGGTGAAAAACGGTAAAACCTTGTAGGTATTAGTCCACCAAATAAAAGTCTAAAGTCACTGAGAACGGTTGTATTTTCCAAATGTCAGTTTAAAACGGTACACAAGAGTAGGAAGTATGATACACATTAAGCAACAGTTAGGAAGATAATTTAGACAACGATAGAAAACAAGCAAGCTAATTTGGCAACAAAAGAAGAGATTAGATTTTACGAGCGGGTGCGCGATAAGCTAGTGCGGAGGCAAGCGAGCGCGTGAGTGCCTAGCGCAGCGGCGAACAATGGACTGCGGCGTGCGCAGGCGACGAAACCGACGGCGCGCGAAGTGCAGCGGAGACACCCGATGCGGCGCCTGTGACTCGGGTCGCTTCGTCGTGTGGCGGTGAAACCGCTACACCCTGTTCGGCGCCATTTCAGGCCCAGAGCCTTACAGAATGGAGAGTTGGAGATCTATCGTATTTTTTTCGTCATTTGAAATAGAGCAAGAATATGTATTGTTTTTTTTTCGATTTCGATGGACACATAGATATTACTATATGAGTTTGAGTATTTCTTTAGAGATAGTATGGAAAAGTAATTTTTTATCCACTCTTACAAGTATGCCTGTGATATCTACGCTCAATTCTATTGTACTGTTGGTTACCGAAAACTGTATTTAGTGACAAGGGTCTGATGATGAAAACCATAAAAGTGAGTAGTGGCTCTCTTAGTTGACTACTCCAATACCCATCATGTATGGGCTCATTTGAATCCTTCTGATAAGCACTATCTATTGCAGCTGCAACAACGGTTTGATGATAGAAACCATAAAGGTGGCTCTCTTAGTTGGCTACTTAAGAGTAGTCAACACTTTGTGTTTGACCTCATTTGAATTTTCCTAACAAGTACCTTAGCTGCTAACAAGGTTCTTATGATGGGGAAACCAGAAACGGCCTAAAGTAGAGGCAACTAAGAGAGAGATCCAGTAGGATCCTTATACATATCATGTTAGAGCTCATTCCAAAGGTACGTGTGGGTACAATTAATTGAAGTCATCTGCTAGTGAAAGTTCCGCCAAAATTGGTCAAGCCGTTTTGGAGATCCCTCATAAAACGATGGCGTGGATGATGGTTGGTTATTTTTTGCACGGAATCCTAATAATTTTTCTAAAATTAAACTAGCCTAAGTTACTCATTATAAAATTAACTTTCTGTCAGTGAAAGTTCCGGAGATTAGCCGGAACAAACAGACAGACGAGCAAAAGTTTTACAAATTTGTTTTCGTTATAGGAATCGTATACATATATTTTCATATGGTTTTAGTACAAACAGACAATACATTTTTTTTATTCTTTAATTCTTTATTTAGACTTCACAACAAGTTTTTTTTACAATTAAGCAAGCACTGATAACTAGCTGCAGTAAAAATGAGCCCAAACACCGTAGTTATACCAGTAGCCAATTAAGATATCCACTATCCACTTGTCTGGTCTCCATCATTGTGTCTTCATCCTTGTTCCGAACAACAATGAATAGTGCTCATCAGACGGATTCAAATGAGCCCAAATACGATGGTTCTACTAGTATCAACTAAGAGATCCACCATCCACCTTTCTGGTCTCCATCATCAGATCCTTATAACCAACAACTATGAATAGTGCTCATCAAGTGGATTAAAACTATTTATGTTTTATTTGTACTATGTTAAAGTCGGAACCACGGTTGATCAAGTGACCGCACATTTGAAAACTATTTGTACCGAGGATACCTGCTGAAGCTTTGAAACCTCGCGATGATTATGCTTCGTTTAAATTAACCGTGCCCACGAAGCATGTTAATATGTATTTGTCTCCGGAGAACTGGGTAAAGGATGTTCATATAAAGCCATGGCGCAGTGGGTTTCGTAAGCAATTCCACAAAATCTCAGAAACCTACAATTTTTTTTTTTTTTTTTTATAAAACGTGAAAGGACTGCGAAAGTTAGATGCATGCAAGCTTGCAATATTGAACGAATCAGCTGATATATTTGCGCATACTGAAACGTTTTTGGTGAGCAGTGTGAACGACGCGGAATTATTTCCCGACGGTTATAATGTTATCAGAAGAGACCGTGTCAATGATACTTGGTTGGGGAGGAGTGTTATTGGCAGTGCGGAGTCAATACGCTGAACCATCGCATGAATATAGAAATAGGGTAAATAACCTCAATATGTTATCGTTATACGGCTTACTACCTGGTCACACTTTACCTACACGCGAATCAAACTGTTTGGACCATTTTATGATTAAAATAAATAAAAAAAAAGTGATCAGCAAAAATCGCCGTACATTCAACCATCACCAATCGCTTCACTACTTTTTTATCATTATCTGAGATAAAACCCAAAAAAACTGGAAATAAAATAATTTCATCAATCGATTTTGCAAAGGCTTTTAAACCATCTGAAAGAAAATAATATTGCAGATCTATTGTTCAGTAATAACCCGGACCAATTAACTGACATGCTAATACACAAATTAACTGAATCTATTAGGCACAGCACTGTTATAAAAGTTATCACCAACAGCAAGTGTACCATTAAGCCCTGGATAACTACAGGTATATTAAGATGCATTAAGAATCGCAATAATTTGCAAAGAAAAACTCGCAACGATCCATTCAATGACATTTTAAAGATAACTTACCGACGATATCGAAACTTCTGTAATAAACTTATCAAAAAACTTAAAAGAAAATATGAAAGGGATCTTCTTGCTTCTTCAGTCACAAACATTAAATTATTATGGAAAAATATTAAAAC
Source organism: Lacanobia wlatinum (assembly GCA_947578705.1). NCBI lineage: Eukaryota > Metazoa > Arthropoda > Insecta > Lepidoptera > Noctuidae > Lacanobia > Lacanobia wlatinum. The sequence continues at coordinate 6,860,752 of OX388040.1, forward strand.
TCTTACTTATTCAAGTACTTCTAAGATCCAAGATACAGAATTTCTGCTAATGTAACCAAGTCCAACTGAATCTGTTAATTTCATTAATGATTATTTTGTAAATATTGGTAGAGAGCTAGCTCAAAAAAATCAACCTTCAGAAAATAATTTAAATAGTTTTCGATCAGAGATTTTTCTGACACAAATTAATTCATTTGCTCTGTTAGACACTGATCCCGAAGAAGTGAGCAGGACTTTGATGAGTCTAAAATCTGGTAGCGCACCTGGTTGGGATAATGTTTCCACTAGATTCTTGAAATGCGCTAGTCAGGAAGTTGTTCCTATCCTCGCTCACTTGGCTAATCGTTGTTTCATAAAAGGTATTTTTCCTGCGCCATTAAAGCAATCAGTTATTATTCCTGTACACAAAGGAGGGGACAGAGACGATATGAACAATTACAGACCCATATCTATTTTACCAGCTATATCTAAAATAATTGAAAAACTAATAAATAACAGGCTCACAAAATTTCTAAGCAAGTCCAATACTTTACTAGCATACTCGAAAAAATGATGGTAGCTCGTCTGAAGTGGCATCTGATCCCGCGGATGAGTACTCGTCAGTTTGGCTTCATGCCACAGAAAAGCACCGAGGACTCCCTCTACACCCTGATACAGCACATCAACGAAAAGCTGGTCCAGAAAAAGCTGATCACTGTTGTGTCATTGGATATAGAGGGAGCCTTCGACAGCGCATGGTGGCCGACCATCAAAACCAGACTGGCTGAGGAAAAGTGCCCGGTGAACATCAGGCGGCTGCTGGACAGCTACCTAAATGGGAGAAGCGTCCAGGTCAGGTACGCCGGAGCAGAGTGCCAAAGAAGTACGACCAAGGGGTGTGCACAGGGCTCGATTGGGGGTCCGATCCTGTGGAACCTGGTGCTGGATCCTCTGTTGGAGGGGCTCGAAGAACGGGGCGACCACTGCCAGGCGTTTGCCGATGACGTGGTGCTCATCTTCGACGGGGATACAGCACTGGAGGTCCAAAGACAGGCCAATGCCGCCCTCGAGTATGTTCGGAGGTGGGCTTCAGGCACAAGCTGAAGTTTGCGCCGCACAAGACCTGTGCCATGCTAGTAACAAGGAAGCTGAAGCACAATGTCCCACTTCTGAGCATGGGCGGGGTCGACATTGGCATGTCTAAAGATATAAAAATACTGGGGCTTACTGTGGACCACAAGCTCACATTCAGCACCCACGCTGCAAACGTCTGTAAAAAGGCAATAAATTTTTACAAACAGTTGTCCAGAGCAGCCAGAGTGAGCTGGGGTCTACATCCAGAGGTAATTCGCAGCATATGTACCGCAGCGGTCGAGCCGGTAATACTGTATGCAGCCAGCGCCTGGGCGCCCGCAGCAAGGAAGGTCGGAGTTCAGAAACTCCTGAATTCAGTCCAGCGGGGGTTCGCTCAAAAGCTCTGCAGATCCTATCGCACCGTTTCGCTTAACTCCGCGCTCGTGCTGGCTGGGTTACTCCCACTTGACCTCCGAATACAGGAAGCAGCCGCACTGTACGAGGCAAAGAAGGGGGTGCCCCAGCCATCACTTGCGGGCCGGGAGGTGGAGCGGGTGGTAGCGTTTGCGGAGACTCCTCACCCGGCGAACCATACGGCCATGGGGTTCGTGAGCTTGGTGGACCAGTCACTTGTGGAGTCCCACAACAGCCAAGACATAAGGTTTTTTACCGACGGCAGCAAGATTGACGGCAAGGTCGGAGCAGCACTGTACCTGTGAGACAGGGAAGCCGAGATCAAGTCCGTCAAGCTTAGCTTGCCGACGTGCTGTACTGTCTACCAAGCAGAACTCCTGGCCGTATGCGTAGCGACACGTCAAATACTGCGGCGCAAAGAGGGAACCTTTGGGATTTACAGTGACTCAATGGCCGCTTTGCAGACAGTCACGAACCAGGGTTCCCTCCACGCGTTGGCAGTGGAGGCAAGAGCGAACGTCAACGTGGCTTTATCTCAGGGCAAAGATGTCTCTTTGTTTTGGATAAGGGCACACGCTGGACTGGATGGGAACGAACGCGCCGACCACCTCGCAAAAGAAGCTGCGCTGCATAGCAAGAGAAAGCCCGACTATGACCGCTGCCCGGTATCATTCGTCAAGCGGCAGATCCGTATGGGGTCGCTTGACGAATGGAACCGGAGGTATAAGGAGAGCGCAACGGCCTCAGTAACAAAAATTTTTCTCCCAGACGCCATTGATGCCTTCAAGACTGTGCGACAGATAAAGTCAACCGGGGTAGTAACCCAGATTATGACATGGCACGGTGGGTTCTCCGAATACTTGCACCGCTTTAAGTGTAAGGAGAGCCCATCGTGCATCTGTGAGCCGGGTGTGCTTGAGTCGGTCCCGCACATTGTGTTCCAATGTCCTGTGTTTGAAAGGGAGAGACGCGAACTGGAACAAAAGCTGGAGACTATTGTAAATATAAATAATTGTAGTGTTTTATTCAAGAACCGGAAATCTAGAGATAGTATAATAGAATTTTGCGTCAAAATTTCAAATAGAGTAATCAAAAGAAATAAAGTAGATTAAACTATGCTTTCCTTATATGAAATAATATAACGCGATAAGCATAGAAATAAAAAGTTCTAAATTAGTCAAATTATTAAAAAAGATTAAAAATTAGAGACTGTATACAAATATATATTTGGTTAACATTGTAGTAAAAATTTAAAACGAAAATAACATTTTAAAAATTTAAACAAGGTCTCTGACAACGTCAGGGTGACACTTAGAAAGGCAGGAGTGGGTTTTAGCCGGTAAGAGTCCGGCACTGCCCCAACCGTCCCATATCGTGTGGGATGGTTTGGGCGTCCATGAGGATTTCCAACTCCTGCCAAAACAAAAAAAAAATTCTTTACTAGCTTACAATATGTATTCAGGCAAGGAGTTTCAACTGCGGATGCAGTCACTGCTCTTAGTTCTCTGGTGGCTGATAATTTGGACAAAGGTAGCAAATGTTTGACCGTGTTTTTGGACTTGAAAAAAGCGTTTGACACCGTGTCTGTTCCCATCCTCATACACAAATTAGAAGCTGCAGGCGTTTCGCTGGAACTTTTTAAGGACTACCTTACAAACAGGAAGCAAAGGGTTAAAGTGGGAGAACACGTTAGTTGTGATGCAAATGTCACTTACGGTGTCCCTCAAGGCAGCTTGCTAGTTCCAACACTCTTTTTGATCTACATCAACGACCTTTGCAACCTTAAAATTAATAACGCTAAAATCTTTTCTTATGCTGATGACACTGCTGTAACCTTTACTGGGAAGTCCTGGCACGACATTGCAAGAACTGCAGAAGCTGGGATGACACAAATAGCAAGATGGCTCAAACGTAACTTGCTAACACTCAACACTTCTAAAACTAATTATATTTGTTTCAGTATATCACCCCGTTCACAACCAAGTACAGACTTAAACATTAGGGTGCACACGTGTGATGACGTAAATAATTGCTCGTGTCCAACATTAGAGAAGGTATCACAAATCAAATATCTCGGAGTAATATTTGATCACAGACTATCGTGGTACCCCCATCTCGAACAAGTCACAGCTAGAAACAGAAAGCTGAGCTTTTAAAAGCAGGATTTTAAAACTTTGAGGCATATCGTTCCTAAAAAAGTCTCCGTTGACACTAATTCTTCCAGACACCTTCTTAACGAAATATATAATGGCTTTGGTACAGTCGTCTTAGCGTACTGCATCCCTGTTTGGGGGGGAGGGGGGTGCGGCCAAGACAAGATTCATAAACCTTGAGCGAGCTCAAAGCGCTCTAATAAAAATAATGTACTTCAAACCCCTCAGATATCCTACACAAAATCTTTACCAAAACAGTAATTTACTCTCAGTGCGAAAATTATACAAACTTTTTTTTAACACAAACCTACCTTGAAAAGAAGGAAAGACAGTAAAACTAACAAGATAGTAAAACTAAGTTCGGCCGGATACAGTACAAAACACGTTCAGCACATCTTTACAATAAATTGAACAAAGAGATTTACGTATACAATAAGAAATATAAAGATTCAAAATCAAAAACAAAAGTCATTTATTCAAATTAGGCTGAGTACCAGCAATTTTTGAACGTCAACGTTTACAAATAGACAGTCCCCCAAAACGCCCGCCCGTCACCACTTCCTAGTGTTTTAGCTGTGGAGAAGAAGTGGCCAACAAACTCCCCAGCAACAGATCTGTCTGTTGAGTTAGAAGAACTCGCATTTATACAATAGTATGCAAAGCTTTATTACAAAGAAAATAATAGACTTTGGGTAACACGTACAATATAAAAACTAAATCATTTGCCAATTGTAAGCTAGCACATTCCATTACGCAATTATAATCAGACAACTCAATGAATGAATAAATAAATAACTCAAGCATAAAAACAAAGTAAACCAAACTTAATAGGTATGCCTCCAGACATAATGGGCGTGCCCGCCTACGCCTGCAGGGGTAGGATCTAACAATAATATATCTGTGACTCAACGCTACAAGTGATAAACTAGGGCCACGAAATTAAACAAAAAGCAGTTAATCATAGTAACATAAAAACAAACAAACCATGGCTAACAAGACGACTATTCACCACAAGCAGCACCCGTTCACGAGCATAACGCAAAGATCAGCCATTACCCCCCTCGCCATATTTGAGGGAAAGAGGTAACCCGACCTCCGACGCTACCGCAAGCAGTGAAATCTAAGGGAGCCTGACGAACTTGCTGCCGGTTGCTCAGGATAGAATAATATGAAACAATTGTCTAAGTCACTAGTTAATCACATGTTGCAATACAATAAAAAAAACATTGTATACAAAGTATGTCAATCCAAAAAAAAAAAAACAATAATTGACCTCTACGGACATATAAGTCAACAATATATTATGAACACAGAAACTGTCTTATGCTAACTATGAAGGAACATTAAAACGAAGTATGTCTTGTGTTCAACACTGCGACCAACTATTATTATCGTCTAAATAATTCTTGATTGAATAGTATGCCTTCGAACAAAGGTTAGATTTAACTTTAGCTTTAAACGAGTTAAAAGGCAGCTCAAGATAAGAAAGAGGTAGCTTATTGTAAAAAACGGATACCGAGCCCCACAAATGAGTCTTGAACCTTTCGAAGACGGTGGGATGGTGCATGTAGTTTGTGCTTGTTTCTAGTGTTAAAGTTATGGATATCACTGGTTTTAGCGTATAAATGTATATTTTTCCCAATATATAATATGTTTGCAAGAATGAATTGAGATGCTACCGTGAGAATTCCAATGTCTTGACCCGAGCTGATATATTGCTCGTACAGCCCGTTTTTGTAACACTAATATATTTTGTATGTCTGCAGCTTTACCCCACAATAGGATACCGTAAGACATAACGCTATGGAAATAACTAAAATATACTAACCGAGCTGTGTCAACGTCAGTGAATTGTCTTAATTTCTGACGGCGTAGGCGGCTGAGCTGAGCCTTCCCGACAGGCTTGATATATGCGGGCCCCATTGAAGTTTGGAATCAACAGTTATTCCCAAGAACACTGCTGAGTGCACAGTTTCAAGTACTTCTTTGTTTAAAATGACATTCGGACCTAGATTTCTAACGTTAGGTAAGGCAAACTTGACACATTTCGTTTTCTTGGCGTTAAGAACTAGGTTATTTGTCGTAAACCAATGCGTAACAATGGAGAGAGCACTGTTTACGTTTTCAAAATCTTTTCTATTTCTATCTACTTTAAAAATAAGAGAGGTGTCATCTGCAAATAGTACTACATCACAGATACCCTTTAAGAAATATGGTAAGTCATTTATATACACTAGAAACAAGAATGGACCCAGTAAAGAACCTTGAGGCACACCTAAATGAACTGGAAGCGCGGAGGACTTCACACCATTGATATCTACACACTGAAACCTTTTATGTAAATATGAATCAATTACGTTAAGAGCTTCGTTTTGGAGACCAAAATGACGTAGTTTACGCAAAAGCGTATCATGGTGTACGCAATCAAAAGCTTTGGAGAGATCACAGAAAACTCCAATTGCATTTTGCGTGTTCTCCCATGCGTTAAAGATGTGTTTTAGGAGAGCAACCCCCGAATCTGTAGTTGAACGGCCTGTGAGGTCCCCACTATACTATGTACTTGTATGTAATCGCAATCCTATATAATCCAATGTCTTTACATTAATAAACCAGTGTATTCTCAGCATTCGTTGTGTTTGATTCCTAATGTTCGACCCGTACCGTACAGCCCTTTTGTAAAGCCATACTGCTCATTATGTAGGAGGCATTGACATTCAAATGTTTTAGCAGTTGCTTGAGTATTAACTTTTCAAATATTTTGCTAAACGCAGGTAAGATAGAGATGGGCTGGAAGTTTCCTATATCATTTTTATTACCGGATTTAAATAAAGGTATGACTTTACTAATTTTTATGAGGTCAGGGAAAGTTCCCAAATCCACGCATTTATTAAAAGTAACAGTGGTAAGGGGCCACGATGTCTATTATGTTACTCAAAAGTTTAATGGAAATGCCCCAGTAATCACCACTGTTTTTTGCCTTAAGTGTGTTGAAAACATTAACCACGTCACTAGGTGTTACGTGCTCGAAACTAAATAATTGACTACATTTAGGCACACTACTATGTAAAAGGTTTTCAGCATTAGACGGGGACGAACTTAGGGAGCGAGTCGTAGTTATAGGTATGTTTGCAAAAAAGTCATTAAATGCCTGAGCTACGTCAGCTGATTTACTTACTAATTTGTTGTCAACAATTATTTCTACTTGATTTTCTTGTTTTACTGACTTGCCCGTTTCATTTTTCATAATTTTCCAAGTGGCTTTTACCTTATTTTTAGAATGTTTAATAGTTTCACTTAAAAATTTAGATTTGGCAGTAGCGAAAATCTTTTTAAATAATTTAGAATAATTTCTAACATACTCTAAAAAAGGGTATCAAATTTATATTTTTTTAAACCATGTAGTTCATATAGTCTCGCTTTACTTTTATAAATACCCGGTGTAGCCCATTGGTTGAAGCCAAAGGAGGTACCTCTAGGGTTTAAAGTTTTCGACTTAAATGTACATTGGTACTCATTTTGCACCACATCAAAAAGGGCTCCATATATATCGTTAGGATCTTCATGTTCTACTATAGATGGTGAAATTTTTTTAGATACATTCATTTTAAACTTGTTGCGACGGCTAGATGTATAAGGCCGGTATACGATTTTATATGGCATTATATTTAGTGGCATAGGGAAGCTAACTAGTAGTCCACAGTGGTCATTTAACACAAATTTTTTTCGGAATCACAATTGCTAAAAATATTATCAAGACAAGTAGATGAAGTTGCCGTGATTCTAGTTGGTTCAAAAAAAAAATTACCTAAATTATAAGACCTAAACAGATTGAGAAGTCGATCACTTAGTGGAGTTACATCTAAAATATTAACATTAAAATCTCCGCATACAATTATAATTTTACTACTAGACTTTAACTTATTGAGTGAATCCTCTATTACCGATTCGAAAAGATCAAAATCACCAGAGGGCGGTCGATAAACACAAATTATAATGTATCGCTCGAGTTCAACACAAGTCTCGAGTCTCGAGTTCGAGACAACTCAACAGTGCGCTCGATAGAGAGATTAACTAAATCTAAACGTTGTTTACTTGATGTAAAATTATCATAACTAACTGGGAAAAACCACTAAACTATGATAACACTGAAGCACTGTTGCGACAATAGTGAAAGAAAAATATTAAAAAAAAACATCACCCAATTCATCATCATTTTTAACACAAACACATCTCGCTGACGTACACACTTATGCATATACACACACACACACACACTCACACACACACACACACATACCTACACTAACACATTCACAACCACACACTCATAAATTCACCTAGTGTAGACATGCCCTTTTTGTTGTTTTTTTATGTTATTTCTTTTTTTTTTCAAGTATTCTTTTTGATTTTGTCTAGTTTTTAAGTGCAAAAATACTTAATTATAAAACAAGTAAATTTTATACCTAATCGTCACGTAGATAAGTTATGGAAAAGCGGAGTCTCCTATCACAGGCTTTATTTTGCTTAAAAGGAGGCTCCAATCACTAGTTGTTAAGGAATACCCGTTAATATGAATAAACCATTATTATTATTATTTAAGGTAGGTATGTCTTGAACAATCTCGGAACTCTGGGTCCCGGTCCTTTGGTAGGCGTACGAGGGGCCGAACACACATCCTCTCACACTCACTCATTTATCTAGCATAACACACAAAGAGAGGATCAGCCACAGATTACAAAGTTATAAATTAAGAGTACATCATATTTTTGTAAAATGCTTGCACTTAAGTAAACTTAATTATCTTGTTATTCGAGGGGATTGCGCTGTATGCCGAAATATAGTCCTATCAATCCTAGTTCGGCTCCAGATGCTAAAACTTTTGTGTACATAATACTGTTTACAGCATTTATTTTTAAATTATAATAAGTACTTTTGTGAAAGAAAAAAAAAATCACCCGGTGTCTTTGCTCAACACACTGACTGCTCAGCATCCGGATGTAGATATATTCCACTCGAATGCACGTCAATTTTTAAAAATATGCAAGGATTGTTTTAGTGATTAATTATTTTAATTTTTTTTTTTTTATTATTGTATTGTTTCTATTGATTGACATTCAATATTTTCTTATGTTTGTACTTTTTTGTTTAATTTCTTAATTCTTTGTTGTTTTTATTGAATTGTCATGTTAATTATTCTAAAATTGAATCATTAGTTCGAATTTACATTTCATTTGATTCTGTGTAGCCAATATAATAATAATAACTAATGAATACCTAGATTGTTGACTCTCTGTACGTGTTGGTAGATTTACTGTAAGTGCAGAGAGTAATTGAAATTAAATAAATAAATAAACGAGCTCAAACACGATGGCTAAACTAGTTGTCAACTAAAAGATCCACTATCCACCTTTCTGGTCTCCATCATCAGACCCTTGTTTTTTTTTTTTGTAATGGTATTGCTCTTGACTCTAGTCTAGGTCAGAGATGACAGAGACAAAGTCTACGATGGAGCAAGCTTACCCAGAAGGAGCCTGTTCACTCTAACTTAGAAGAGATTCGGGTTGTAAGCGTTTGGAAACACAGACGCAGGCAGAGAGTTCCACTCCTTTGCTGTGCGCATTATAAAAGACGTTTGGAAACGCTTAGTGCGAATTGGTGGAATAATAACAAGGTAGGCATGGTAAGATACAGTGCGTCTGGATGTCCGATGGTAGAAGGGGGCCGGTGGGATGAGGTTGTGGAGTTCTTTGGCACACTCACCGAAGTACAACCTGTAGAAGACCGACAAGCAGGCAACCTTACGGCGATGGGCCAAGCTATGTAGCTTGGCATCCACCAGTTTTTCGTCACCGATGAGCCTCTTAGCTCTGCGTTCCACTGAGTCAAGCGCGGCAAGCTGATACTTAGCTGAGCCATCCCAAAGGTGGCTACAATACTCCATGCAGGATCGGACTTCCGCTTTATATAGGGTTAAAAGCTGTCCAGGCCTGAAGTATCGCTTCACCCTATTTAGGATGCCCAGCTTTTTGGCAGCGGTTTGGGCTTTGTACTCGATGGTGGCGCCGAAGATGAGACTGGATGTCAATTCCATGCCTAGGAGCTCGAGCCGATCAGTCACAGGAACAGATGCACCCCGAAAAGTAGGAGTTTGGACAAAAGGACTCCTTTTTGCGATAAAAAGACACGCCTGTGTTTTTGTGGCGTTAAAAGTGACCACATTGTCATCACCCCACTGGGAGAGAAGACTTAAGGTCAAATTTGTCCGCTCTACCATGGCCTCTCTCAAGGAACGAACTTCATCCCCGCCGGTTGTTGCGCTAGACAAGTATCTCTCTGAAACCGTACTGTCATCTGCGTACCCAACAAGACCAAGCTGAAGTAGGTCATTGATGTGCAGCAGGAAAAGAGTTGCAGAGAGAACAGACCCCTGAGGAGCTCCGGCATCAATAGCCATGAGGTCAGAGGAGCAGCCGTCAACGACTACTCGGATCGACCGTTCACTCAGGAAGTCCGATATCCAGCTACAAAAACCAACTGGGATGCCATAAGCAGGAAGCTTGCTCAGTAGACCTGCGTGCCAAACCCTGTCAAAGGCCTTCGAGATGTCGAGCGACACGGCAAGTGCTTCGCCGTGTCTCTCGATGGCCTCGCCCCAGCAGTGCGTGACATACACAAGAAGATCGCCGGTTGACCGTCCCCGGCGAAAACCATATTGACGGTCACTGAGGAGATCATTGTCTTCAAGGTAGGTCAGCAGCTTACTGTTAAAAACCCTTTCCATAACCTTGCATAGGATGGAGGTAATGGCGATCGGACGGTAATGTGCAGGGTCAGCACGGTCTCCCTTTTTGGGCACCGGTTGCACATTCGCAAGCTTCCATGATTTCGCCACCGTTCTTTTTTCAAGAGAGAGGCGGTACAGGCGGGCCAACACAGGAGACAGTTCAGGTGCACATTGCCTCATCACTCTCGCTGGAATGCCGTCAGACCCGCTGGCCTTATTCACGTCTAGACTGCACAATACTCTTCGGACCTCTTTAATGTGAACTGTTATCTCCGGCATCGAAGAGTCACAACGAGGTAAAGTTGGTGGTTGCTTGGAGCCAGCGTCTAGACGCGAATTGCTTGCAAAGAGAGTTGCAAATAAATTTGCTTTCTCACTTGCAGAGTGAGCCAGCGAGCCATCAGGTTTCAACATTGGAGGCAAAGTGGGTCGACAAAAATTCGTTTCAACCGCTTTCGACAGGGACCAAAACTGCTTACTACCTGGAGGGTGCAATGCTAGTTTGGCCCCGATACGTCCGACATGGTCAAAACGTGCCCTACGTAAAACCCGCTTGCAGAACTTAGCGGCAGTATTAAAGGCTCTTTTCCTTGCGCGAACCCTACGTGCTTTAACCTTTCGGTCGCGGGCCTTGATCCACGTTTGGTATGCATTATACCAAGGCCGGGATTTGTGACCGAGCGGGATGTCAGAGAATGGAATAAAATACTCCATCCCCTGCCGAATCACGTTCGCAATCATGTCAGCACGCAGCAGCGAGGGGTCGCATCTCATCCCAATCTGCTGACTCGTATCGCCATACTCATCTCGTGCCTCTAGGACTCTTATCTGGAGGAGAGCAGGTAAATACGGATTTCACCAGGCAGTGGTCAAACGTTCCCAGCGGGGCTGAGACTGATACTGAATGACTACCCGGATCAGTTGTCAGTAGAAGGTCCAAGCAATTGGGTGTATGGGCGTCAACATCCAGTACCCGCGTTGCCACATTCACCAGCTGGGTTAAATCTAGCGTTAAAGCAAACTTGCGCGCCTCTAACCAATGATCGTTTTCTGGTATGGGAACAACCACTCTTTATGGTGGGCGTTAAAGTCCCCCAGAAATATGAGCTTCGCAGTTAGGTACCGTTGCTGGGCTACGTCGGTCGACTCCACGAGGGAATTAAACAGCGCTGTTGTCTCCTGGTCACCACTGTGCGATCGTTATACGCCGATGTAGATGAATTTCTCCACGCCAGTGTCCACAACTAGCCATATGGCAGAAAAACCCGATTTCTCAAAGCAACGGAGACGACGACAACAAATGTCATCACGGACGTATACACAGACCCCTGCTTGCCTGCTTTTTGAACTTGTGTTCCAGAGAGTAGCCCGGGTAGTTGAGGTACGCCACGTCCGACGGGGTTGTTATCTTCGTCTCCGTTAGGAAAAACAGGTGCGGCTTCTCGGTGATGGACGGGATCGAGATTGGAGTGCAACCCCCTGATATTAGTGAGGTGTACTTTTAGCGGGAGGAAGTGCAGCCGTTGTTTCACCTTATTTTTCTTCGCTTTTTTCATTTTTTTGGAGAGTAGTTGGGGAAAAATGTCGAATTGACGAGGCGCTGCTCAGTGAACCAAGTGGAACACTAGAGCTAAACTAACCTATGGGGAACTCATTTGGAGACTGCGGGGACGCCCGAGCCCCCCCGGATATGGCCAGCGGGTTCATGTTCTCAACAACATAAGTGGTGCTCATCAGATAGATTCAAATGGGGCTCATTTGAACCCGTAAAAATAGCTTTTCTATAGGTACTTCGTTTAAACGAATACTTTCCACCATATATTTATTTGTTAGACAACGAATTCGAAAACAAAACGTATTTCTCTCATAATTCTGACGACAAACAAACTAGGTATGTGTGATTTCTGTCGGAGGTGGGTTAATTTTGTATAGGCCGTGACTATTCTTCTTTAAGCTTTATTTTAACAACCTTCTTCGAGGTAAATCGAAATTGCTGTACCTACTGGCCAAATACATTCGAGCAGCGACCAGCAAATAATGTACGAAAATCCATATCCATCGTAGTTTAGCGGCTTAATAAATTACATAGTAAACTCGTATCTGTCGTGTAATTTAAAAATGGCACGATCTTTTACTCCAAAACATTGCAACCAAGGAGCTAACTTATCAAAGGTTTAATTTAAATTTCGAACTGGCTTGCAAATAGAAAGCTATTTATTGAAACAAATGAACACTTTAACACGGGAATAGTACATTGTTATCTTAGGGCTGAAACTTATTTAGTCCCGAGACGGCGTTTGGCGCCCGAACCTAGCGAGGACACCAATAGTTCGAGGAACTAAATAAGTCTTTCACCCGAGGTAAACACTGTGCTTTGCATTACGAATACAAGGAAAGTAAAAATAAAAACACGAATTAGCTAAAGAAACAATTCATATCTGAATCTGATGAACTCATCGTGTTACGAAAAAACAAATGAAGATCGAACTGCTGCTTTCCCGCCTATATTGTTTTTTTTTTGTGACCATCCAGCTTTTACATTTTACATTTTCATCATTGAAAAAATAGTAAATATTTTGCCCAAATCTATGTTATTTTAAAGAAATAGTTGAAAGGAAATTATAATAAAGTCCTTTAGTTAATACTCATCTTTATATTATTTCAATTTATAGAAAGTTTTGACATGATTCAACAGAAATGTTCAACAAGTTTTTTTTTTATAATTTGACGGCTGTCAGTTGAAAACGATTCTCCCTAGGGCTGAAAAGTAATACTTTCAACCCGCTCCTCAGGCAACTTCAGGCCTACTTTCCGAGTATGAGTAATGAAAAGTATTATACAAGCCTTGGCCACATCTAGGCTTTGATGGACTTAAGTATGTGTGCCTCGATTTCGCCTCGACTCACATTTACTCGTTCGTCCATCAATGCCTCTTTTGCTGGCCGCTGCAGTAATGTACTACAAAAAAAAATTTGCCGTCGGCCCAAGCCAGCAGTTGTGCGTATGTTAAAAGTACATACTATCACTATTCTATCTGACATATTTTGTTAGTGAGAAAATATGAGAAGTCTAGCAGCTCTGGGATCTCAGTCTAAAAGTGTTATCTGCAAATTATCAAAGTGTCATATATCAATAATTAATCGACTGTCAGTGCCGATGTTGCCCGTATCACACTTATTTTTTGTAACTAAAAATCTAACTCATAGATCAAGCGCTGAGAGTGCTTTGTTTAAATTTTAAAAGAATGGCGCCGAGGAATAAAACCGAAGTGAATTGCTTTTTAAAATGTTTTCGTAATTATAACGTGTCCATTCTATTTATAAAAAAAAAACTAGGAATTACGGTAAAGGTTTCATACGTGTTGATTCATAGACCACGTTTTACCATGTCCTTTGGTATTTTGTTACTTCAATGAAATTGCAAGAACATGGTAACGTTGACTTGATGATGCACCATGGCCTGAGGTCTGTTGAATACCCATTGCAGCTCTTCAGAAAGTCAAAGTAACAGCAGAGAGATCGTGTTTGGACTCACTGGAATGTTCTCAATGAACAAATTATAGGTAGATTAGTAAACTTTACCTGATGCTGCAGCATGACCTGAAATACGAAGAATATCCAACTCTTCACTTACTTACAGCAGACCTTTTGTTCTTGTATTAATTGAGACGGTCGCATTAATAAATAGATTGCGATCAGGGTCTTATGATGATGCAGAAATGAAAAATGAGTCAATACATTCTACCGATATGATATTTTGTACGGTGTAGTGCCGTTTAGTCGAATGTAAATCATAAAGTATGTTTACACCAGTGCACTTTCAATTTCGCTTTCATGTACATTTTACGTTTCAACTTTCAGTGCGTTTTGCGTCAAACGCTTTGCCATAAGATAAAACGCGTACAGCTTATTGCCTATACCTATGCGCCAGTCGCATGCAACTCGCCTACCTCACGTGCCACGGTTAGGCTTTTTTTTATTTGATGGGCTTGCTCTTGACTCTAGTCTAGGTCAGAGATAACAGAAGTCTACGATGAAGGAAAAAGAAAAACAACGACAAAGTCTACGAATTACCCAGAACGAGCCTGTTCACTCTAACATTAGTTAGATATTCCTATTTTTGTACGATGGACGCGGCACTTGCTTGTACAGTGTGGCGTATTTATGTAGTATTAAGTGCAAGGATAAAACCCAAGAAAAGCAGAATCAGGATGAAAGATTACTAGAAGAAACGGTACAACTCAGTATTGAAAGATTTAGAGCTAAACAATGGCTTTCTTTTTAAAAAAAATTACATGAAGGACTAAAGCCAATTTTTACAAGCTTTTGACAATAGTGAAGCCAAAAATTACGAAACAGAGCACTCATTATCGCATTGCGGTACCAGCTAAAATAAAACAAGTAATTACTATTAGATTTTTGGCTACTGGAGACTCATTTATGTTCCTGATGTATTTGTTTAAAGTTTCAAAGCAAACAATGCCATCTATGTTTCCAGAAGTTAAATTAAGAGCTACAATAGAAAGATTAAAAGATTATGTATATAATTATTTTAATTTTGTTTGTTTAAATATTTTAAAGGCCCTTAAAAGCCCCTTTTGGCTGTCGACGACTTACTTTTGAATATCTTTTTATTTATTTATTTTAAGTTATAGCGCACGAACTAAACAAATAAAACAAAAAATGTGAAAACATGGTACTATGAAGTATCACTTTGCCGAGATATTTGTAAGGTAATTCTAATGATGAACTTATCATGCACTTTTATGCAGTAAATTGTTTTATCAATAGTTCTTGGCTTGATTTAAACAATTATAAACACTGTTATTTTGCGAAGTTCTTAATAAAGTGTTCTTTTTTTTACTTTCTTCAAATAACTGATTAAATCAAGCTGGGATCTATTATCTTAGTTTAATCTGATGCATTCAGTCATTTTTATCATTACATGATGACTTTACCTCGAAATATCTCAGCAGAGTGAGGCTTTAGGGTACCATTTTCCTAATATGGCGGCGGGAAACTATGCCAAAATGGTTTTATGCCCTTTCAACTGAATCATTCTGTTAGGCTTAGAGGAAATTGGCTGTGACAACCGGACAAATAGACACACGGCTAACCCCATAAGGGTCTTGTTTTTCCGTACGGACGTTAGGAACCCTAAAAATATAAAATTACAGGAAAAAATTGAAGGTGAAACTAGTCAAACCCTTTTATGTAATTTGACAGCCATCAAGATTAATGTTCAAATCCGATACCATCACATTCACATTATTTATTGGAACTTTTGAATCAAATGACCGGAAGTTTTAATTATTGTCAAACCTCGAAGTCGAATAGTAATCATGTGGAACAACTCAAACCGTCCCGTTCAATTGTTACTTAACAATAAACTGGACAAGGATATCGAAAAGTTACTTAAACCTTTCAACATTATGCTCTCTGTATTCTTAAACTCAAAGTACAAAATAAGAAACGGGTATATCACCCCATGTGAAAAGAAGTATCACATTTTGCTGTTTTTTACAATTTCGTTGTTAAATTTTGTTTGTGTTTACCATTTACGCAGTCAAGTCGCCGATCAATGCCGGGAATGGAGTATAACTATTATGTTTTACTTTGCATTGTTTATGTTTTTTCTCAGTTACGTACTGCTTATCAGTTGTAATGTTCTTCAAAGTCAAAGTAATGTTGCTCTCATTTTGAGGATTCAAGACATTAACAGGAAAATTATCATTACCAAAAATATCCGAAAGTATGTTTTCTTCATTTGGATCTCACTTTTTAGTGTAATCGTTGTTAATATTTCAACAACAATATGTTTTTATATATTAAAGGGCTCATTTTATTTTTATGAAGCCAGCAGCGACTTACTGATCGTACAGTATGATTTAAATTTAGCTTATGGCATATGCATAAAAACATTATTGTTGACGTACCTCAAAGAATGGATCAATAAAACACTACAAACAAATAATGAAGAAATAAATTATGAGTATTGTACAACAATATTTAAGACTTATCAGAATATTTTAGATACTTACAAACTTCATTCTAAATGTTTCCGAATATTGGTGAGTAGTCTTGCTTATATTTTACGAGCAAAAAAATGCATTACACTCATGAATTTATCATCGGCCTAGCCTTTTCCCAACTATTTTGGGGTCGGCTTCCAGTCAAGTCGGATTTAGATGAATACCAATATTTTACGTGGAACGACTACCTACCAGACCTCCACAACCCATTAACTGGGTAACACGGTACTTTACGGCGAGACTGGAGTTAGATTTACTGGCTTCTATCTGTAATGACTACCAAAGATCTACAAATAACAGCCAGGACCAACGGCTTAACCTGTTTTCCGAGGCACGGAGGAAACTCGGTATGTTAAGATGGTCACCCATCCATAAACCAACCTTGGCAAGCGTTGCTTAACCTTGAACATCGACCCGTGCGGCTGTTATCATCTAGCCACGATGACCATGAATTGATGTCTTATATTTTTGAAGTGTAAACTTCTTTAGCGGCGTTGAGCACTTTTCTGTAATGGGTATAAAATCTTAAACTCGCGTCAGGGTCACGTGACCTGATCGCAAAAAGCGTAAGACGGACTCGCGTCAGGGTCACGTGATGCGAAAAAGCGTAAGATCGAGGGGAAGGGAGAGGAACTAGTATCTCCCACTTTTTCTACCGTGCCTGAGTGTGCTGCTCCGCTTAGGCGGCACAGGGCGCTTGCGCGAATGTCCGTCTGTGTTTATGTACAGCGTGCCACGCGTATCCAAGGATACGAAATTACGGAATTACGAAATTATGGATGAAAGTTGATTTTTCTAAGAGATAAAAATTAATGTAATATATAAATAAATAACGATATAATATTATGAATAATAACATGTAAATTGTCATATTTGTGTACGATAGCGCAATAAATAAACATTGTATTCTACCTCATAAATGATAGTATTTTTGTACTTATAATTAAACACAACGTTATTTTTTGTTGTTTTTATGGTTCGTTTTGTTTATGTCAGGAACTGTGTCAAGATTGACATCTGTCACTGACAGTCGCTGTCGCGGCCACACGTCAGTGTCTTTTTGTTTATTTTGTTGTCGGTGGTTTGTCTATGATGTGACCGCGACAGTAAGGATGTATTATTTACATGTTTTCACTTCTGCCGGCACTCCCGGAGTGCTACCGGTGTTTTTTTTTTTCTTATGTTTTCTTCTAATTTTTGTAGATTTTATACCAAACATGCGACGCGTTTCTTCGTGGTTTATGTGCTGTGCAAACACACATAATGCAGGTCCAAGCATCAACATCGTCACCACTTAATTATTCGGTAAGTTGTATTTGTGAATTAGCGACCGAATCTCTTACGTTGTACGCTAAAATAACAACGTAGGAGATTCAATTGCGGTTGAGATCATCGACACAAAAATGCGATGTTTGTGAATTGCAATCTTGTGTAATCTACACCAATATTATAAAGAGGAAAGATTTGTTTGTTTGTTTGAATTGAATAGGCTCCGAAATTACTGGACCGATTTGAAAAATTATTTTAGCATTGGATAGCTACATTGTCAGGGAGTAACATAGGCTATATATTATCCCCGTGCTGAGCTGACGGCCGCACGGACGTGAAGTTGGCAGTTCTGGGCAGTGTTGCTAACTTAAGTGGCCTCGTTCGACCACAGATTATGTATTGTTAACAGCGTTTCTGACCACCAACTTCTGATCTTTAAAGCAAAGCTCAAGCTAACAGCAGCCAGAGTCATTAGAAAGGTGATCAAGCTCGAGGGGAACGATGTTGTGATATTTCATTCGATTTTTGAGCAGACCTGGCCACAATTGTCTAAAGCAGATCTGTCGAACCAAACACCCGACGCACTATGCGACCGAGTTAAGACACTCATCACTACAACTGTCTCAAAATCCACAAAAAACAACACCGAATGGCTGATGGCACCTTTGAGTTTGACGAGAAATGCGGGAAGATGAAAACAGTGGGAGCTGATATCAAGGATCTCAATAAAATTTCACCTCAAATACAACTCAAATGAAAACAAGATCAAAAATTGAGCTCATGTAAATAAAATGTTCATATGAGTCAAGAGACTTGTACAAAAAGATCCGCCTCATCACGAAAACGTTGCCGTCCAAAACTTGGCCAAGTAGTCACTGTACTAGACTACATTTCAAAACTTTGGAGGAATTACTGTCAAACCTGGTTTTAAGATCCTAAAACGTGAATTTCGCACCCATGAAGCCTGCGAGTGTCACTGTTGAGCCGGATATTTGAGAGGAGTTCATCTCTCCGCACTGAAGCTGTTCCTCCTTTGTAGAGCTTCCTTAGCAGGTGCCTGAGGTGTTGTGGTGTGCCTATGTCCAGTATAGTGTTTGCCACAACGTTGACCATTTCAACGTGTAGAAAGCATTAGAGAAATCAATAGAGCAAAATGTACGACGGTTTGTTGTAACCTCGATCCTTCTCAATGGTTTGATGACAATTAGTTCACGGGTTTCGGCGCAATCTATTCTTATATTATATTATAATAAAGAGGTAAATTTTGTGAGTTAGTGATGCTGTTAGTTTGTGAGGTTGTAGAAGATAGTCTCTGGATCTACAGAACCGATTTTGAAAATTCTTTTACCAATAGAGAGCCACGTAATTCGTAAGTATCATAGGCTATGTATTAAACCGAAAAATACCACCCAGCAAAGTGGGCATGGGTCAGCTATTTCTCTGAATAATTAATATGCTTTCAGTCGGTTGTTTATAATGTGTGGAATATTTTACTAGTGTGTTATCATGGCAATAAGATGATAGTTGCTACACTAATTCGTGGAACTCTTTTTATGAAGAATAGCTGAACTATGTGAGACCATTCATAGAATCATAGGCTTATGACATGTGCCATGTCTTGTTGCACATGTCGTGGAAGATATGAACGCTACCAATGCTCGTATTGTTTCAATTGGGACCTCATCTTTCTCTGTCGCTACATTTTTTTAAGGTGTTGAATAGCGACTCCAACTCCTGATTAGAATTTTTACTTTTCTATTGATGAAACTATTAAAACATTTTTTCATAGGACATATTATATTCGTTACTTCCAGTTAACTCGTTATATGAGCGGCCTGATAATCGTATTCATATTCAAGTGGATTTCTCTAGTCATGGTAACTTGCTGGCAATGTGAGAAGTTCTATATATCCGTGGAGGATGCTGAGTCGGCATGTTTTCAGCGCGTGAAGGATAAGAACTGTCCAGGTAATGACTAGAGTTTCCATTATTCATATTTAGCCTATAATTGAAGAACTTTAAAATTATTCAGTATTTCTCCAAACCAACTTTTAACTTTACAGAGAGTGTCAGACGTCTCTGCAAGCGAGTGCTACAAGCTAACCGGACCTTCAGTAAGATGACTGCGTGTGGTCTGTTTACTATAGACGCCTCTCTACCGATACCTTTGGTGGGACACTTGACCAATTACATTATTGTACTGCTGCAGTTTGCATTTCTGTAACTTTCTGTATTCCGAAATAGTAAAACTTATTTTGTGTGAATGTGCTCTTATGTTTCCTTCATTCTGTATTAATATACTAAATCATGTTTACACCTACTGTAGCTTGCTTATTCTATACAGCAAACAGTTTCGGAGAAATGACGTCTCCCTGCCTCACACCCCGCTGCAGGAGGATAGGTTTCGAGTTCTGCTTCTGAAGTCGGACAGACATGGTGGCGTTTTTGTACAAACATTTCAGCAACTCCATGTACCGATAGTCGATCTGGCCCCGTTGGAGAGACTGCAGCACAGCCCAAGTCTCGATCGATTCAAAGGCTTTCTCGTAGCCCACAAACGCTAAGCAGAGGGCCAGATTATACTCTTCGGTCTTCTGTATAACCTGAAGGAGCGTATATATGTGGTCTACGGTGCTGAAGCCTTTTCGGAATTCGGCTTGTTCGGGAGGCTGGAAGTCGTCAAACAAGCGCGCGAGACGGTTCGTGATGACTCTGGAAAACAGCTTGTAGATATGGTTCAGAAGTGACATGGGCCTATAGTTCTTAAGCAGGGCATTGTTGCCCTTTTAAAGAAAAGGAGAGGAAGAGGAATCTTAAGGTGTATGTTTCCAATTGGTGCGAAACCTACTGATCAGCTAATTTCTGTTTAAATTTTGCATAAATAATCCTCATAGGTACGGTTAAGTTATAGGCCATATATTATCACGCTATATGCTATAGAGGATGAGCAATACTCAAAAATGTCTTTTGAATGAGAAATTGGCCCATAATTCGATCCCCACCAACAGATATTATTTTTGTATTAATTTTCTCTTTTGAAATGTATTTTTACACTATAATATTGTCAAAACAAAAATAAAATGTGGTACAATCCGCAAGGCAGTTTTCTGGTGAACTGTTAGGCAGTAGCGACCCCACGGTCCTGATCTCCCGGGAGAAGTCTTGTTCTTCATCTCCGGCTTGCCTTTATTGGCTGGCCGGAGTGAGCACTGACGAGGAACAGAGCTCCCACCTCTTTCTTGCCTTAATCGGCCGGTCTAAGTGGAGATTCGCAAGAGCATGGGAGAAGGATGTATAATCCAGTAAGATGCTTGTAGGGATCTTGACCGTACTTCCGGGATTGTCCTGATAGTCGTGGTATACCCCTCCACTCCTCTAGCACCTCACTACGCTACTTTGTGCTAGCGACCGTTTTCGAGGGCCCATTTATTGAGAGTGCAAGTCACCCCCTGCCATTTGAAAGCCGTGTATATTTTCAGTGGTTAGGCAGGTGCCAATAGTTCTTTCATAGTTTACGGTAATGAATGCACTAAACCACCCACCCCATAACCTGTCACCTTTTGTTTCCATATTATGCATATATTATAGTTCTGCACCTACCGGGGATTTTCCTTGGGTATACTTTGATAGTGCATACAGGGATAATCGTCTGTTGGTGCCCCATTCCATTAGAAATGTCTAACGGGGCCTCTGTGAGTTGGCTTCGGCCTCTCGTATGCCTACCAAAGGACTGGGACCTCAGGGTCTCGAGATTGTTCAAGAAATAACAATAAAACATTTATTTTCAGGTTACAATGATCCATAGATACATACCTTAACCTAAGTATACATAATTATAATAACAATTGTGTTAGTAAATAAAACTTAGAACTATGTTAGTATCACTTAGTTGCACTCAGTCTTTGTGTTTTTGTCTAAAAAAAACTGCAAAGTTTGCTTCGACACCGAGGAATCAGTCGCCCACGTCGTCCTGGAAATGAGGCCGTGGCTTCCCAACGTGAATAAATCGTCGGACCGGTTCCACTCATGTGAGGTCGCTCCGCGGAACTTGTAAAGCACCCAGGAAACTCTTGTGTATTTGGGCAGAGCTAGGCTGGCTAACTTAACTAAAACACCTACGCACAGCGGACCGAATCGGAGTATAAGTACGGATAACGGACTCTCTACTGTGTCTATTGCGGGGGAGGGTGTACTTCTATCGCGTGTTAACAACTTTCTTCAACATCGTGTACCTATAGAGACACATTTCATTAAAACGTTTCTTATTATGAAAAATTAGTAGGACTGGTCAGCATTATGAACAAAAGAGATGATACCAGCCAGTGCCTTGCATAACACTCTTCCAAATTCCTAATCCTAAGTGAGATCAAGCAATTTATACAAACTGTCAATAATAATATCTTAGAGATCTTACCTTTTTTTTAAGGATAGGAAATCATCATATGACTGCTCCCGCTCTAGGTGAAGCAGGTGTCAGACTCTTACTGACTAAAACCCATCCGTGTTCCTTCTAGTGCCCTTTGCGTTCCAGGGCCGCGGTGACTCTTTCGAACGAAGTTCGCAGCCCTGGAGGCACATCGGCGTCGGATCGACGATGACGTACCTGGGTCTCGTCCTTGACAGCCGGTGGAACTTCGTCGAGCATTTCCGACGTTTGGCTCTCAGACTGGGGCGAGCCGGGTTTGCCTTCAAGCGGCTTCTCCCCAATCTAGGGGGTCCAAACGCCTCCTGCCGGAGGCTGCGCAGATACCCAGCCCACCAGGAGTCTTCGGCACTCCGATATTTTCTTGGCCACCGTCACGGGGCAGCTCACCACGACGGTTCGCATGCCCGTGTAGTCAGGAAGTATGGTGCCTGCCTTCACCTGCTCGGCAGAGTACCCCCAGTCCTGATGATGGAGGCCACCACCTCTTCCTCCGTGTGACGGAGTCGTCCAGACCTAGAATGCGTACGTGAACGCACTTGGTGGGCCCAAACACTCGAACCTCATCCGTGAACCGGGGATCTCCAGCATCCGGGCCCCTGATCATGGACGTCATGGTCACCCTGAGCCGGAAGCCCCCAGTAATGCCGAGCTCCTGGAGGTTCACCGCTTCCTTTGCCTTCGCGAGCACGTGGCCGTACGTCACGCCCCTCTTCTCCACGTATGGCTGTAGCGTTATCACTACAGTTGCAGTCTTCGGGGCGCGGAGCTCAGCCGCGATGCTTCGCGCTGCCGCCTCCTCTGCCTTTTCTTGGCTGCCCTGGCTGCCTTGCCTGCCTTCTTTTTGTCTCCGACCACTTGCCATTCAGATTCGGCCGCAGGAGAGTTGGGAGGTGGAGGCGCCTGTTGCACTGCTGGCGCTTTAGCTCTCGTCGTCTGTGCAGCTGCCCCACCTTTCCGCTGCTTCGCGGGTGCCGACTTTGCTGGTACCGGTCCGGCCCCTCGGTGGGCTTGGTTGGACGGCCCCGGTTTGGCAGCCACGACGGCTGCGTATGAGGCTGCCTTCATCTGGTCTGAGGCCGTCTGGTTTGCCACTAGTGGGGGGCGCAGAACAATGCCCTCCAGGACGGAGAATCGTTCCCGGATAGGAGCCAGCTCTTGCCGCACCAGGTTCAGTACCTGGTTCAGAACCTGGTTCTCTTCAGGCACAGACAGGCTTTGCCCGTGCTTGCGCCCCCCCCCCCCCCCCCCGTGGCACCATTTTTGAGTCGGCTCCACGGAGCCCGGTCAGGTCTACACGAAGCTTCTCATTCTCGCTGCCGCTAAAATGGAGACCGCCGCTGGTCTTGTTTTTAGAGGCTTGCGACCTCTTCAAAGCCACATTGTGGACGGCAGCCTCCACGACCTGCCCAAACCTGACCTTACGCTCCAGATCGGAGATATCCGATCCGATATTGTTTAAGAAATAATAATAAAACATTTATTTGCAGGTTACAACAAACCATAGATACATACCTTAACCTAAGTATACATAATTATTATAACAATAGTGTTAGTAAATACAACTTAAAACTATGTTAGTATCATTTAGTTACAGTCAATCTTTGTGTATTTGTCTAAAAAAACTGCAAAATTTGCTTAGACACCGAGGAATCAGCCCACGTCGTCCTGGAAGTGACGCCGTGGCTTCCCAGCGTGAATAAATCCTCGGAACGTTTCTACTCAGGTGAGATCGCTCCGCAAAACTTGTAAAGCACCCAGGAGGCTCTTCTGCATTTGGGCAGAGCTAGGCTGGCTGACTTAGCTAAAATACCTACGCACAGCGGACCGAATGGGAGTATAAGTGCGGATAACGGAGTCTCTACTGTGTCTATTGCGGGGGGGGGGGGGTGTAGTTCTATCGCGTGTTAACAACCCTAGCAACTTTCTTCAACATCGTGTACCTATAGAGAAGCATTTCATTAAAACGTTTCTTATTATGAAAAATTAGTAGGACTTGCACACTCTTCCAAATTCCTAAACCTAAGTGAGGTCAAGCAATGAATACAAACAGTCCATAACAATATCTTAGATATCTTACCTAGCGACATCATTTTACTTTACAACATTCACGCGAACGAAGTCACGGGCGAACAGCTAGTAGGTTATAAAAAGATTGCGATCAGGGTCTTATGATGAAGCAGAAAACAGAATTGATGCAATATTCTACATTCTACCGATATGATATTTTAGTATACGGTGTACCGTGTAGGTGAATGTAGATCATAAAACATGTCTACCAGTGCACTTCCAATTTCGCTTTCATGTTCATTTTACGTTTTTATGCTATAAGACGCATACAGCTTATAATATATACCTGTACGCCTGTCGCATGCAACTCGCCTACCTCACGTCCCACGGTAAGGTTTTTTTTTAATTGATGGGTTTGCTCAAGACCCTAGACTAGGTCAAAGATGACAGAAACAAAGTCTACGATGAAGCGAGCTTACACAGAAGGAGGCTTTTCACTCTAACTTTAGTTAGACATTCTTATTTTTTTACGATGGACGCGGCACTTGCTTATACAGTGTGGCGTATTTAGTATTAAGAGCAAGGATAAAACCCAAGAAAAGGAGAATTAGGACGAAAGATTACTTGAAGAAACGGAACAACTCAGTATTGAAAGATTTAGAGCTAAACAATGAATTTCTTTTTAAAAAAATTTACACGATGGTCAAAAGCCACTTTCTAAAGCTTTTGACAATAGTAGAGCCAAAAAACTGGCTAAGTGTGAGTCGGACTTGCACACGAAGGGTTACGTACCACAAACCTTAATTTTTATTATTTGTTGTTCTTGCTGCAATAGAAATACACAATCTTTGAAATTTTCAACTGGCTACCTATTACGGTTCTTGAAATACAGCCCACTGACAGCAGACGGACGGATGGACGGACGGACAGCGAAGTCTTAGTAATAGGGTTCCGTTGGTTACCCTTTGGGTACGGAACCTTAAAAATTACGAAACAGATCACTCATTATCGCGATGCGATACCAGCTAAAATAAAACAATTAATAACTTTTACATTTTTGGCTACTGGAGACTCGTTTAAAATCCTGATGTATTTGTTTAAAGTGTGGGAGTTTAGGAGTTAGAATAAAAAGCCGAGTATACGAATCAATTGGAATGTTTTATTTGTTACAGAACTGCTTATATCTAAGTTTGGAGAATTTGACAAGTAGTGGCGGTGCCGAGAATCCAACGGCCAATCAGCGCGATCCATACTCGTTGACAGTCAGTGGTAGTCAAGGATAGCGTAGCGCGATCGCGGCGCTGTCATAAATACAGGCGGTGCGGCTCTGGACAGTCAGTTTTAAGTCCGGTTAAGTAGTTACAACCTTCCCAGGGGGGCTACTCTCTAACGAAATCCGTAGTTTCGGGCTTAGTTGCGGGCGTTCGTATTCTACTCCGTATCACCAACAGACTTACGATTAGTCCCGAACCCGAACTGAGAATGAATGACAACACGATTTCACAGTAACTGTCATATCGTGTTATCATTAGTTCTCAATGGTTAGGTGATACGAAGTAGAAAATGCCCGCCCGAAACTACGGATTTCGTTAGAGAGTAGCCCCCCAGGTTCGTAACTGCGAGTGGCCTTCGTCATAAAAAAAAAAATCTGGACAGTCAGTGCACGCTGATACTCGACGTAGGAATGTTGTCTTTCCTCCATAGCCATACAGTCGCCAGCGCAGGCGCAGGCCGCCGGCGGTGTCGCATTCGATCGGAGCGGTGACTCAGTGCGTGCGCCGCCGCTGTGCCCGGCGGAGGTCACTCAGTGCGCTGAGCGCTGGGACGGCGGCCGGACATATGACGCGCTCGTAAGAATTGCGTAGGTATTGTTGTGAATACGTGAGTCCCACAAAAGTTTCAAAGCAAACAATTTCATCTATGTTATCAGAACGTAAGTTAAAAGCTACATAGTCCGGTCAATTAATTAGACAAAATATTGTGATCAAATAACAAAAACTCCGCTGCTGAATTTTCGTAGAGACCTTGGGTACACCAGTAGAAAAAAAAGTATCCCAATCGACCCCATCCGTGGTAAAAAAGTTATTCAAAGTCAACATTTTCGGTTTTTTAGATTTTTCTCGAAAATAACTTTAATTTCGGAAGTCGGTGTTTTTGGTTATTTCGTTTTTTGACACCGACTTCCGAAATTAAAGTTATTTTATACTTTGTAGTGTTTTGTTTTGGAAGTCGGTTACAATTTTTGTAAAAAAGTTTTTTATTTTTCACTTTTTAGTGGTACCTGCGTACCCATTCACAGCGTACCGGCGTGATGTTATGTTATGAAAATAAAACTAAGTGCTTTCGGTGTAAAGGTCTCGTCAATACGAATGAAATAAGCCCAAACACTTGGTAGTTCCTACATACCGATGTGGAGTTCCCTTGACTCTCTGTCGTCTCCATCATCAGGTCCGATTCAAACTTTCATTCTTTTGTAGTATCACCCGATATACACACGAATATCAAGTTTTTACCAAATACGTGCCTACAATTTTCGAGAGTTGCCCTCGATTTCTCAGGGTTTCCATCATCAGATCATTACGTGGTGGCAATGGGACCACACAGGAAGCACCAGCTTTCAAATAAAAAAAGAATCATGAAAATCGGTTCATCCAGTAGGTTAATATGAGGTAACAAACATAAAAAAAAATACAGTCGAATTGATAACCTCCTCCTTTTTTTGAAGTCGGTTAAAAATACAGCTGTAACAAAAATGTAGGTCAAAAAATTATCTACAAAAATGGTACTCTTTTTTTCATGAGAATCACCATTCCGAAGATATGGCAATTCTAAATGTTGAAGGAGTTACATTCTACACAATTCTAAACTACCAGTGAGATAGTGTACTTGGCGCGTTTTTTTATCGTGGTTTCCCCGGTAGGGCTACTCCACGATCTGTTGTGACAGAATTTTATGGGAAAATACTGTATTTACTGCATGACGATTACTGTTATTGATATAGGTGATTAATTTTCACTGGAGTTCTGATTTTTTAAATATTTTTATCTGTTTGATACTTTTCAAATTCGACTTCAACATTCATGTCTTCTTGATTTCTTCTTCTATCTGGATGGTCATGAACTGTTCAACTGAAGATGAATCAGCGATCACATCGATATCACATGAATCTTCGTCTATTGGATTCAATTGAACATTCGAGCATGACTGGCCTTGGAAATTAGTACACGCTGGTGAACACAACAACCCTACTCTTCTATAGCCACATTTTTGGCACTAAATCTTTTATGCAATTGCATAAAATAGTGTTTAAGCGTTTTTCCGGAGCAGCTGAGAGTGTAGTTTGAATCAATTCCAAAGTATTATCTGTTAATATCCAACCCCAGTCTTCGGGGTTCAGTTGATTGCCTAGCTATGTCTAAATTTGATAGTATAATGTTACAGTATACTCGATACAAGTGTTGGAGGAGAACAAGATAGTTGTACTTGTTTCTTGTATTTTTTACAAAACTTAAATACATAATGTAACAACTTTATTATTTCGGATCATTATGAACATCCATATAAGTTTTAGTAAGTACTTAAGAGCTATGTTAGTAAAAGACAAAAATACAAAACACACGCAATAAATCAAATAGACACATGATGTGGTATCCAATTTCTATGAAAAGGACCGTCAAGACGGTCAGCTATTACTTTCAGAATGCTGTCGAGCCTTACTCGGATAGGGTGCAATATGGAGGCCGCTCGTTTCTCATGATGGCATGACAACCATCAATCCGTGCCTCCATGACATGCCAGATGCACTACAACATCTCTGCAGCCACAATAACATCCTAAATGCATAACTATATTGTAAATATCTATATTGTCTATACAATCAATTTTTTTGGAGCTTCCTATACAGCAAGAAGAAAACGAATTTCTATTTTGATTATCTCTTGAGCAGAAGAGTCAATTACATGACATTATACGTGGCATGTGTGCATATCATATAGAATGTAACTCCTTCAACTTGTACAATCGCCATATCTTCAGAATGGTGATGCTTAGGAAAAAAAAAATAACTCCATTTTTGTAGATAATTTTATGATCTACATTTTTTTCTGTACTATATTCTTGAAATAACTTACCGTTTTAGAGAAAAATAAAAAAAAACCTTTTTAGCACACATAGGATCAATGGGGCTTTTGGCACTTTATTTCTACTGGTGTACCCAAGGTCTGTAACAAAATTCAGCTCTGTCGGAGTTTTTGTTATTTGAAATGTTAGTTTGACCGGACTAACAATGTAAAGACTAAAAGATTATGTAAAGGCAAGTTTTTATTAAGTGATAGCGCATGATCTTTTTGGGGGTATGCGGTACAGAGTGTAAAATCCCGTATATCTCCACTGTAACACACAGACAGCTGTTGTGTCTGGCGGGCAACTGCCCGATACGTGATATTCGGGCTGATGTATATGTTCAAATTGCACGGTAAACTCTGCTTGCGCGATGCAGGATTACAACCTAGTAGTTCGCTGCTAGTTAGATAGATGGCGTCGCGGTTCTTTTTGTTGCGATGTAGATTTGCTCCGTTGGTTTTTCTTGTGGCGCCATTGATGCCGCTACATCACTTCCCTCCGGAGACCGGAGGTCGATAGTGAATGAGTCGTTCATACATCTTGAGATGCTTGCCAGGCCAGTGGAAGGTTGGTTCCAGTGAGTCAGAACCGGAAGTCGCAGAGTTTTCGATGACTCAAAACTGTCTGCGATGCCCCAGTGAGTTGGGGTGATGAGATCCCAGTGAGTCGGGATGATGCTGCTATGCTCCAGTTGCTGGATCTGGCACAGCACTGTGTTATGCTTCAGTGAGTCGGACGTGGTACAGTGCTGCGTTTTTGCACCAGGTCGTCGGATGTGGGGCAGCGTTGCTGTGTGACGTAGTGGCGTGACTGCTGGCGTCGACCAGCAAAGACTCTTCATGGCTCTTCATGTGACATGCTGAAGGTGCAGTGTGCTTGCCATGGTCACTGATGATGAAGATAGAGGCTGAGGATGCTGACCAGGAATGCGCGGCTGCGCATGCTGGTGGTCAGGATACCCGTAGTAGCCGTGGGTGCTGGCTGGCTTTGTGACTCGCTGCTCGAGAGCTTGAAGTCACGATGAGGAGAAGTGATGATGACGCCAGTTGCACAAAGGCTGCGCTGACGTTCAATTGCGAGGGTCACCAGTTTGGAGGATATGCGGTACAGAGAGTAAATACCCGTATATCTCCATTGTAAAGGGAGGATCCTCCTACCAGAACGACGTTGTGTCTGGCGGTCAACTGGACGATAGTTGATATTCAGGCTGATGTAAATGTTCAGATCGTACGGTAAACTCTGCTTGCGCGATGCAGGATTTGAACCTATTAGTTCGCTGCTAGTTGGATAGATGGCGTCGCGGTTCTTTTTGTTGCGATGTAGATTTGCTCCGTTGGTTTTTCATGTGGCGGCATTGATGCCGCTACAATTTAACATGCAGATATGGGTAGAAACAACTTAAGCAAACAATACAAAAAATGTGAAAACATGATGCCCTGAAGTGTCACGTTGCCGAGATTATCTCGGCGAGATATTTGAAGAATAAGTTGCCCTGTTGAGTCAAAAAACACTTTATTTTGCGAAGTTCTTAATTTAGTTTTCTTATTTTTACTTTCTTCCAATAACTGAATACATCAAGCTTTGAACTATTTATTATCTTAATTAAATCTGATGCATTCAGTCATTTTTGTAGTATTGTCACATGATGACTTTACCTCGAAATATCTGAGCAACGTAACACTTTAGGGCACCATTTTCCTAATATGGTGGCGGGAGGCTATGCCAAAATGGTTCTATGCCCTTTCAATTGAATCAGTCTTTTAGGCTTCGAGAAAATTGGCTATGACAGCCGGACAAACAGACACGCGACTGAACCGTTTCCGACCGTTTCGACCGAATTCGTTTTTCCATACGGACGTTAGGAACCCTACAAATATAAAATTACAGAAACAAATTGAAGGTGAAACTAGTCAAACCCTTTTATTTAATTTGACAGCCATCAAGATTGATGTTCAAATTCGATACTATCACATTCACATTATTTATTGGATCTTTTGAATCAAATGACCGGAAGTTTTAATTATTGTCAAACCTCGAAGTCGAATAGTAATCATGTGGAACAATTCAAACCGTCCCGTTCAATTGTTACTTAACAATAAACTGGACAAGGACATCGAACAGTTACTTAAACCTTTCAACATTATGCTCTCTGTATTCTTAAACTCAAAGTACAAAATAAGAAACGGGTATATCACCCCATGTGAAAAGAAGTATCACATTTTCCTGTTTTTTACAATTTCGTTGTTAAAATGTGTTTGTGTTTACCATTTACGCAGTCAAGTCGCCGATCAATGCCGGAAATGGAGTAAAACTATTATGCCATTATTTATGTTTTACTTTGCATTATTTATGTTTTTCCTCAGTTACGTACTGCTTATCAGTTGTAATGTTCTGCAAAGTCAAAGTAATGTTGCACTCATTTTAAGGATTCAAGATATTAACAGGAAAATTATCATTACCAAAAATATCCGAAAGTATGTTTTCTTCATTTGGATCTCACTTTTTAGTGTAATCGTTGTTAATATTTCAACAACAATTTATTTTTATATATTAAAGGGCTCATTTTATTTTTATGAAGCCAGCAACGACTTACTGATCGTACAGTACGATTTAAATTTAGCTTATGGCATATGCATAAAAACATTATTGTTGACGTACCTCAAAGAATGGATCAATAAAACACTACAAATAAATAATGAAGAAATAAATTATGAGTATTGTACAAAAATGTTTAAGACTTATCAGAATATTTTAGATACTTACAAACTTCATTCTAAATGTTTCCGAATATTGGTGAGTAGTCTTGCTTATATTTTACGAGCAAAAAAATGCATTACACTCATGAATTTATCATCGGCCTAGCCTTTTCCCAACTATTTTGGGGTTGGCTTCCAGTCAAGCCAGATTTAGATGTATACCAGTATTTTACATGGAACGACTACCTACCAGACCTCCACAACCCATTAACTGGGTAACACGGTACTTTACGGAAAGACTGGAGTTAGATTTACTGGCTTCTATCTGTAATGACTACCAAAGATCTACAAATAACAGCCAGGACCAACGGCTTAACCTGTTTTCCGAGGCACGGAGGAAACTCGGTATGTTAAGATGGTCACCCATCCATAAACCAACCTTGGCAAGCGTTGCCTAACCTTGAAGATCGACCCATGCGGCTGTTATCATCTGGCCACGACGACCATAAATTGATGTCATATATTTTTTTATGATTTCTTCTATTTTTTGTAGATATTATACCAAACATGCGACGCATTTCTTCGTGGTTTATATGCTGTGCAAACACACGTAATGCAGGTCCAAGTATCAATATCGTCACCACTTAATTATTCGGTAAGCTGTGAGTTCACGACCTATCAATTATTTATCTCCTACGCTGTACGCACTGCCTTTATAGCTTATTGGGTATGTGCAAGTTGTAGGAGACACAAAACTGTTATGTTTGTAAATTGCAAACTGTCTTGTGTAATGTCCAATAAGTATAGGTTAGTATTACAATTCGAATTCAGAATTACGTGATTTTGACGGTGCCGAGTTTTGTCGCAATAATGGTGACGCGGGCGGCGCGGGTAGCTGACGGCCGCACGGACGCAAAGTTGGCAGTTCCGGGCAGTGTTGCCAACTTGAGTGGCCTCGTTCGACCACAGATTATGTATTGTTAACAGCTTTTCTGACCACCAACTTCTGATCTTTAAAGTAACACTCAAGCTAACAGCAGCCAGAATCATTAAAAAGCTGATCAAGCTCGAGGAGAACGATGTTGTGAGATTCCATTCGATTTTTGAGCAGACCTGGCCACAATTGTCTAAAGCAGATCCGTCGAACGAAACACCCGTCGCACTATGAGATCGGGTTAAGACACTCATCACTACAACTGTCTCAAAAGCCACAAAAGACAGCACTGAATGGCTGATGGCACCTTCGAGTTTGACGAGAAACGCGGGAAGATGAAAACAGTGGGAGCTCAATAAAATTTCACCTCGAATACAACTCAAATGAAAACAAGATCATAATGCCTACATGCGCAATATGTGTAAGGAAATTGAGGTCATGCAAATAAAATGTTTATATGAGTCAAGAGACTTGTATAAAAAGATCCGCCTCATCACGAAAACGCTGCCGTCCAAAACTTGACCAAGTAGTCACTGTACTAGACTACATTTAAGAACTTTGGAGGAATTACTGTCAAACCTGGTTTTAAGATCCTAAAACGTAAATTTCGCACCCATGAAGCCTGCGAGTGTCACTGTTGAGCCGGATATTTGAGAGGAGGTCATCTCTCCGCACTGAAGCTGTTCCTCCTTCGTAGAGCTTCCTGTGCAGGTGCCTGAGGTGTTGTGGTATGCCTATGTCTAGTATAGTGTTTTCCACAACGTTGACCATTTCATCACGTGTAGAAAGCATTAGAGAAATCAATAGAGCAAAATGTATGACGGTTTGTTGTAACCTCGATCCTTCTCAATGATTTGATGAGAATTAGTTCACGGGTTCCGGCGCAATCTACTCTTATATTAAATTATAATAAAGAGGTAAATTTTGTGAGTTAGTGATGTTGTTAGTTTGTGAGGTTGTAGAAGATAGTCTCTGGATCTACAGAACCGATTTTGAAAATTCTTTTACCAATAGAGAGCCACGTAATTCGTAAGTGTCATAGGCTATGTATTAAACCGAAAAATACCACCCAGCAAAGTGGGCATGGGTCAGCTATTTATCTGAATAATTAATATGCTTTCAGTCGGTTGTTTATAATGTGTGGAATATTTTACTAGAGTGTGTTATCATGGCAATAAGTTGATAGCTACACTAATTCGTGGAACTCTTTATGAAGAATAGCTAGACGTTGTGAGACCATGCATAGGACCATAGGCTTATGACATGTGCCATATCTTGTTGCACATGTCGCGGAAGAAATGAACGCTACCAATGCTCGTACTGTTTCAATTGGGATATCATCTTTCTCTGTCGCTTCATGTTGAATAGTGACTCCTACTCCTGATTATAATTTTTACTTTTCTATTAATGAAACTATTAAAACATTTTTTCACCCATTTATTCGACAGCTAAATTCTAAATTTAATGTTTGGTATCTCGATGATGGTACCCTTGGAGGCGATGTAAATTTGATATTAAATGATCTACAATTTTTAAAAAATCGAATTTATTCCATTGGACTTTATCTGAACTTTTCTAAATGCGTATTCTTTTTGTCTGACAGTACTGACCGACAATTCATACTTTCGAAATTCAACGCAATAGCCCCTGGAATCAAAATTATGAACAAAAGCTCTCTTCGCCTCCTTGGGTCGCCAATCTTTGAGAATTCCTTTCCCAATTTTGTCGAAGAAAAACTTCAAAATTTTAAAGACGTTTCGGAAAGATTGTTTAAAATTAACATTCATTCGGCCATCACCATAATTCGTTACTGCTGTTTCGGTCCTAAATTGACATATTTCCTTCGTGCTTCCCATTTGTGGAAGCACCCTCATCTTTTAGAAAAAATGGACCAAATTATCAAGCATACACTATCTTCAATTTTAAATGTGGCCATGGACGACCGAGCTTGGGCTCAAGCTACTCTTCCCATTCGTATGGGAGGCCTTGGCGTCCGCAAAATTTCCTGTATTAGTTTACCGGCTTTTATATCCTCGGTTCATGGCACTGATAAATTAATCAGTAATATCCTAGCTTCCACACTGATTGGTTTTGGTGTGCCGTGCTTCACCGAGGCTGTGAATGCCTGGAAACTCGCTTGCCCGAATGTAAATCTACCTGACGACCCATCATATCAGAGACAGTGGGATGAGCCGCTCTACAAAGAAGTTCAGAGGAACCTTATAGCCCTGCTTCTGCTTCTACTGCGGAGCGTGCGCGCCTGCTGGCTGTGGGTGAGTGGGATTCGGGCCTCTGGCTTCACGCACTACCATCGTCGACCATAGGCACCTCGTTCGACGATACAACTTTCCGCATCGCTGCTTCCCTTCACTTTAGCGCATCGTGTTGTTCTCCTCATCGTTATCACTGTGGCGAAGCTGTCAACAGCCTCGGGCACCACGGCCTCTCATGCAGTCGAAGTGCGGGTCGCTTTGCACGGCACGCAAATATCCGACGCGCTCTTGTCGCCGTCGGCGTTCCAGCTGTACTAGAACCCAATGGCCTGGCACGCGACGACGGCAAGCGACCGGACGGTATGTCTTTGTTTCCATGGAAGATGGGTAGGCCTTTAGTGTGGGACGCTACTTGTGTCGATACTCTTGCGCCATCCCATCTTCCTAGCTCGTCGTGCTGTGCGGTACTGCCGCTGCGGCTGCTGAGAACCTCAAGCGGCGAAAATATAATAACCTTGTTGGCAATTATATTTTTGAGCCGTTTGGGGCTCAAACTCTTGGACCGTGGGGTCCGAGTGCTCATGCCTTATTTAAAGATCTTTCTAAACGCATAGTTGACACTTCGCGTGACCTTTGGGTCACGCGAAGTGTCAAGGCTGGCTTTTACCTCGGACAGAAGATAAGCATTGCCATACAACGTGGCAATGCCGCCAGTCTTTTGGGCTCACTTCCAGTGGACAGCGATGCGAATTTTTTGACGCCTTATTTTAGTAAGGATTTTTTATTTTAAGTGTATATATTTTGTTTTATTTTAAGTTTCTTTTTTATTGTATTATGGTGATTATGTGCATAGAAAAAATAAATCCTTCTTATAGATGATATAGACTAAAATGTCAAAATTAAAGTTTTTTCATATGACATTTGTTTTTCGCTACTTGCAGTTAACTCATTATATGAGCGGCCTGATAATCGTATTGATATTCAAGTGGATGTCTCTACTCATGGTAACTTGCTGGCAATGTGAGAAGTTCTATATATTCATGGAAGATGCTGAGTCGGCATGTATTCAGCGCGTGAAGGATAAGAACTGTCCAAGTAACGACTAGAGTTTCCAACATGCATATTTAACCTATAATTGAAGAAGTTTAAATTTATTCAGTATTTCTCCAAATCAACTTTTAACTTTACAGAGAGTGTCAGACGTCTCTGCAAGCGCGTGCTACAAGCTAACCGGACCTTCAGTAAGATGACTGCGTGTGGGCTGTTTACTATAGACGCTTCTCTACCGATACCTTTGGTGGGACACTTGACCAATTACATTATCGTACTTTTGCAGTTTGCATTTCTCTAACTTTGTGTATTCCGAAATAGTAAAACTTATTTTGTGTGGTTGTGCTCTTATTTTTTCTTAATCCTGTGTAAAAAATACATAATAATGTTGGCATCTATTGTAGGTTACTCATTCTATATTAACGATCAAACAGTAGAATCAAATAAAGTAAATTGACATCAAACATAATTAATGTTCATGAACCTACTCTATAATAAATCGTTATCGTAATAGAGTTTCGTTGGTCTTGAATAAAAAACTCCCTTTCATATTAATATCTATGTAAGTTAGGATATTCTGTAAATTCTATTAAAATTATGGTTATTACTAAGCGTCCGCAGTCCATCCGTCCGTCCGTTTGTTTGTCAGCGGGCTGTATCTCAATAACCGTAATTGTCAGACAGTTGAAATTTTCACTTTTTGCGTATTTCTATTGCCGCTATAA
Organism: Lacanobia wlatinum; assembly: GCA_947578705.1. Classification (NCBI taxonomy): domain Eukaryota; kingdom Metazoa; phylum Arthropoda; class Insecta; order Lepidoptera; family Noctuidae; genus Lacanobia; species Lacanobia wlatinum. Next base: position 6,896,629 of record OX388040.1, read on the forward strand.
CAGCAAATAATAAAAATTAAATTAAAGCTTATTTCGCTTTATGGTACTGAACCTTTCGTATGAGAGTCCGACTCTCACTTGACCGGTTTTTTATTTCTTACGCTTTCACGTCTATAAAAATTATAGGGTCATCGAAATCGGTAAGCGACTGAAGTTACGTTATTTGAATAAATAAATTGATTGATTGATTGATTTGGATTCGCTTGTCTAAAACCTCATAGAATGGGTTAAAAACGTGACAATAGTAAACAACCTATAAGCGCGTCTCTACCGATACCTCTAACAAGATTCCTTACTAACTACATCATTGGACCTACTACTGCAATAATTCGCTTTTCTATGAAATAATTTTTGAGGAGTTCAATAAAACGATTTCTTCAAAACAATTCTCATCAGGTTTTTGTTAACGCAGACTTTGGCCATAAATATCGGAAAAAGGCTACCGGAAATCACATGAACAAAATCTAACAACACTGAATACACCAATACTGACATTGTACACAAACAAACAAAAAATCAACACTCGATTGCAACTTTTACATACAATCCAAACTTTTGGGACGGAATGTAAATTCAGGCGATTTTTTCCGTGAAATAAAAAAGGCAAGTGACCCATACATCCGCGATACGAGGGTATCGTACGTGGGTAGGTCCGGGTGCTAAGCAGTAAATTGTCCAATGGGAGGGTCGTACGTGTTTGCACAGCCCTCGCTAAAACGGATTATGCGAGGAATAAAAATGGAGATTACTTGACACGTGTTTAACTCAGATTATTGTGTAATTAGCAACAATTTTTCGCTTTGAATAACAAATTCATAAAAGGGTGGTGTGGTAATGTTTTTTTCATGTTTTACACATGTTTTCCCTTAGCGGGCTGTAAATTGTTCGCGTTATGAGTTGGTAAACGGGACAGAATGTATAACAGATTTTACGTTATTATACTCCAAAAGAATGATACGTTTAATTGTTTTAGGAGTCCTTTGAAAAAAAACGTCAATTTTTTTTTTTTTTTGTAAGTATTTCGATTATAACAGTCATTTATAATTTATTTAATATAAGGGTCTCACCCCGTTGTCCATGGCTAAAGAGAACTGGCGCATACCGCAAGTAGGTATGGAAAGGCAAGGAACTTCACGGGCGCTTCTATCGGGCTCTTCATGGCTCTGATGTAGATTTTTCAGCGTCCGTGGCCTGGCAACGTTCCAGTGAAACTGAAGGTTTTTTCTGTGCGATTATTGACGAAGTTATCTTGACGAATAAATACCGGAGGCATATTATGAAGGACGGGACGGTGGACGTGTGTCGGATATGCCACCGTCCGGTCCATCAGACATATTATCTCTGGTTGTTCTCGTCTGGCTAACGGCAAGTACTTGCACAGGCACAAACAAGTGGCCAGGCTTATCCATAAGCAATTTGCTTTGAAATACAAACTTGTGGATTCTGAGGTACCGTATTACAAGTATGTGCCCGACCCAGTTCTCGAAAATTACCAAAAGAAAGAAAGAAAAGAAAAGAAAGAAACTAATTTACATGTCACATTGTACTGGGATCGGTCTATCATCACTGATAGGACTATTTTTGTCAATAAGCCTGATATAGTCGTGGTGGGCAGAATAGCGAGGCGTGCAATGATTGTAGACATAACTGTTGCGCATAACGAGAACCTTGTGAAAGCAGAGAAAGATAAACAAATCAAGTATTGTCGACATCTGGGATGTGGATTCCACAATCATTGTACCGATAGTCGTATCAGCCAATGGTTTAATAGTCACAAGGCTCGACCAACACCTCAGGGACTCTCGTTAGGCAGCTGGATTAAGGGCATGATTCAGAAAGCGGTACTTCTGGACACGAAATAAATTATCTTATCTTATCTTACCACGGCTCGTATTATTAGGAGGTTCCTCTCTCTGGAGCTCTGACCACCGGTAGCTTGGACCCTGTTCCGGACACCGGTGGGCTACATTTTTTTTTAATTTTTGAATGTTTTTTGTTGATATATTTAAAAATTTATTGTATATGTAAAGAAAATCAATAAACGAGAATAATAATAATTTATTTATTTCTTGTCACAAGATAGTGTGAAGTACCTTTAATTCAAAATCAGTCTAGAGCCATACTTTTAAATCATCATCGACCGTTCGATTCGTATGGGTTCATCACAGCATATATTTAACAACAATAGTCATATAGTCAAGGTTAATTGTAAGTATTCATAGGTAGTATAGTAGTACCTTTTTTAAATGACCCACTTCTACTCTGAGCGAAGCGTCAGTCTTACTAACTAAAACCCATCCGTATTCCACCTAATTAATTCCCTTTGCGTTCCAAGGCTGCCGGCCGGTATGACTCTATCGACCAAATTCCGCAATAGTATAATAGTACCTATGAATGCGAGACGCACAAGACCGGTTATTGTGGCGATACTTGGGGGAGCCTATGTCCAGCAGCGGAAGTATTTCGGCTGATATGATGATGATGATAGTAGTACCTGGGAATACTTAAACTTATGAAAGCTTTATGCTCTTGTAAAAACTGGCCAAGCGCGAGTTGGAATCGCGCATGAAGGGTTCCGTACCATCGTATCTTTATTATTTGTTGTTTTAGCAGCAACAGAAATACACACCCTGTGAATTATTTTTTATTATAAACGTCTTTTATAATGCGCACAGCAAAGGAGTGGAACACTGCGTCTGTGTTTCCAAACGCTTACAACCCTAATCTTTTCAAAGTTAGAGTGAACAGGCTCCTTCTGGGTAAGCTCGCTCCATCGCAGACTTTGTCTCTGTCATCTCTGATCTAGACTAGAGTCAAGAGCAAACCCATCACAAATAAAAAAATAAAAAAATTCAACTGTCTACGGAAGTCTAAAAAACGCAAGGGTGGACTTAATTCTTTAGGCATTTTCTACCAGTCACACACTTACTCTACATTATTAAAGTAAAACCTTCCCTACATTAAAGCTGAGAAACTCAGTCTCCTGCAGTTGGCAGCCGCTATAAGTACACTGTAAGTACTTTTAATTGTTCGCGAAAATAGCTAAGTATCACCGGATATTGCCTGTGTTTCGCACACTCGATAAACTTATGAGGACTTCGCTTCAAGTGCAGCGCAGTTCCGCGCCTTGAGAAAATTGAAAACATGTGTGTTCGGAGTTCGTAAAATTTCAACTATTTCATAGGTGATTTTCTTCGTTTTCAATTGAATTTCGAAAATGATGTCATTGAAACGTACACTAGTACTGCCGTATCAACAAATATGGCATCCTATAGGGATTTTAATCTTTTTGGACCACCCATGCCAAAGTCATGCGGTTGCGGGATTTAACGGTTGAGATGTATTTGATTTTCCAAACAACATTCACATGCATAATTCATCATCATCATCATACCAGCTGAAAGACGTCCACTGCTGGACATAGGCCTCCCCCAAAGAGTGGGGGGTTGCCATAATCGCCACGCTTGGCAGACGGGTTGACGATCGCAGTGTATGGTGTTGCGTTTTACTGAGAACGCTGCTGCCTATTCTCTGGTGCGTCCCTTGGTCGCCTCTTACGAAAACCATGGGAAGTGATGGGATGGTATTATTCTTTTACGGCACCATACGGCATAATAATGCATAATTATTAGTAGCGAATTAGGGTAAATTGCTATCCCAGTTTTGGTAAATGGAGTCAATTTAGGACACGACCATATAGATACCTGGTACTATGTTGACTGATCTACTTTGTCCTCTCATAACTATTAACACAGTATAACTTGAATCATTGTGAAAACAAAATATTTTTTAAAAGAAACTTTCAATACGAACCGTCCACTAGCTTCTTACGTTTTATGTAAACTTATTCGAATATAAATCATTTGTATTTGATCATTATATTGCTAAACATGGTAAGGAAGATCCGATCCAACCAATCAAAAATTCTTTTCAGCTTTTACACCACCATTGTCCTTGTAACGGTTAATGATCTCATTATGAATCCTGAAATCACAAACGAGCAACATGAAAACGTGATCCTTGATGCATCTTCCTTCATTTCCTTTTTTTCCTAAGAAATGGAACCGTCACTTGTTATTCAACCTTCTAATTCGCCGCAAAGTGCAGCGCGGCTGCAGCGCTCGCGCTGCGCTGGTCAAAGTTCTTTCCCGCTTGATTGGAAATTTAATGCATTCCTTCAAATGGGATGTTCTAGAGCTTTTGACCCTTTTTTTTGCGCTTGGAAAAATGCATTACGCATACCCTCCCATCGGGGGATGGGGAGCTATGTGGGACTCCCCGGGCTGACCCGGTATACCCACTAAAACAACCCAGCGGCATTCCCGCATCGTCTGAGTGGAGGAGGACTGGGAGATCGGCACAGCCTTTACGTACAGTCCTCTTCCGACGTCTGCCCGCCTTTACGGCGGGCCCTTCACGCCCTCCCCGTGGGGGGAGGGCTGAGAATGTCCGACGAAAGTGGTGACGGGTGCGAAGCGGGCAAAGGCGCCCCCGCTCCCATCACCACCATGAGGAGGGAGAAGACGACGTCTTCTCCGACCTCTCTTTCGTCTGCGGAGCGGCGCAGTGAGAGGGTCGTCCTCCCCCTCGCGCTCAGAGCTTTTGACCCTGGTAACTTGGGTGTCAAATTGGTTTGTTTTCGAGTAAAGTACCAAGAACTTTTTATAGTTATCTATAATTTAAAAAAATAACGGCCAAGTGCGAGTCGGACTCGCACACGAAGGGTTCCGTACCATAAACCTCAATTTTTATTATTTTTTGTCATAGCGGCAATAGAAATACACAATCTGTGAAAATTTCAACTGTCTACCTATTACGGTTGAGATACAGCCCGCTGACAGACGGACGAACGGTCGGACAGCGGAAACTTAATTACACTAGTTACATTAGTTACACTTTGGCTACGTAACCCTAAAAACGCTCAATTCCCACTGCACAGTGATGGGTTTTTTTTATAAAATCATTTTAGGGGATTTTTCATTCGCTTTCAGAGAAATATCAGTTTACTATCCAGAGAGAAGGAGATTTCTCACAATTAGCAATTTTTGTTGTAAGATTACTCGATAGAAACCCTAAATCGTTGAACTCTAGGAACGCACTGAATTACCAATCACCCTATATTATTAAATCGTAGGCCGTATACCTACTATCCAGAAGCTAAAAGAAAAATCAAAAGCATATTTTCGTTACCAAAACAACAAAATTATCGTGCTCAGTTCAGCTTTCCTATCAACACAACGAAAATCATTACGTAAAACCATTGAGAGCTAAAATCTAAGCGTGAAATAGAAATATGAAACTTGTTCAGAAATCTCTATTGAGTCTGAAATTGAATCGCTAGTGAACCATTACAAGCGCTCGAGCGTCGCGGGCGTCGGAGTATGTTTGTCTTTTTTACCGCTTTTTCGTTGACATATGGCTGAGGAATTTGTGAAGCTATAGTGGCAGTTCTTGTGATGAGTTAATTAGCTGGTGATGCTTCTTTTGAAAGTCGCCCAGGAAAACTCTATAAATTTTCCTCTTTATTTACTTCCCTTTGAAGTTGATGAAGTAAAACTCCACTTGTTTGCTGATTTGTTTTGCATGTAAAAGTGCTGCCTTTATAAATAATTAACTAACCCATGCCCACTTCATTGGGCGGTATTTTCGGGTTATAATTATAACCCGTGAACTCACAAATAACGTGGCTTTCTACTGGTAAAAGAATTTTCACAAAATCGGTTCAGTAGATCCAGAGATAACCACAAACTTTACCTCTTTATAATATTAGCATATACTATAGATAATATACTACAGTTAAATATACCTAAGAACTTACACATCCGAAACTTCGACGGGTCCTATTGATATTCCAGTCATCTCAAAAACTAAACAGTAAACAAAATACAAAGTCTTCCTTACAATAAGCCAGTGTGTCGCCTCTCGTACAATACTTTAGCTAGTTGAGAAGTCGGCGGCTTCCTCGAACAATCCGTGTAGCAAACTTTGTTTCTTTGCTGCTCAATTTTACACTTCGCCGTTCCCTACCTGTTTAATTTGCGAAATAAGCACCGTTTGTGTTGTAACTGCTTTTTGAGTAAGTACAACAAACTTTCGATGTTCACTAAATTGGTAGAACAGACTATATTTACTCGAATTATGGTACAGTTAACTTTTAAGAACTCATGTAATAATCATTTATTTTAGGATAACAGGGCTCAGAATTTTAGTAAAAAATCACTTACAAAACTATATTAGTAAAACAATACAAAAAACAGATAGGGACATCGCAAGCTCAGCCGACACCTTGTAGCTGTGGTTCGCAAACGGCAGTCCCGCATACTCGCTACTACAATATAAATTCACATATTCCCGTTACTTCATTAAACCATTCGATGTAGATTCAAAATCAAAATCAAAAGTCATTTATTCAAATTAGGCTGAGTACCAGCACTTTTTGAACGTTAGCGTTTGCAAATAGACAGTCCCCCAAAACGCCCGCCCGTCACCACTTCCTAGTGTTTTAGCTGTGGAGAAGAAGTGGCCAACAAACTCCCCAGCAACACATCTGTCTGTTGAGTTAGAAGAACTCGCATTTAGACAATAGTATGCAAATCTTTATTACAAAGAAAATAATAGACTTTAGATAACACGTACAACCTAAAAACTAAATCATTTGCCAATTGTAAGCTAGCACACTCCATTACGCCATTATAATCAGACAACTCAATGAATGAATGAATGAATGAATAAATAACTCAAGCATAAAAACAAAGTAAACCAAACTTAATAGGTATGCCTCCAGACATAATGGGCGTGCCCGCCTACACGTTTGTTTTAAACACCAAATCGAAGAAGGGGAAGTGATGGCCCTGTGGTAACGAACGTTGCAAGAGTGACTGCTAAGCGTGTGTGCGACCGTTGTAAGAGTGACTGCCGTACCAAGCGTGTGTTCGACTATTGGGTGGGGAAAACGGTGTGAACTCTCGACTGATAGAAGAAAGTAAAGATTAGATAATTGTGGAAATGTGGCTGTGCTTTTCACTACGAATGTGAAAACTGCGACGCAATGTTACATTACCACAGGATGTGTAGATCCAAACTCATGTCCATGTGGATTGAACATAAATTTGGTTGAAGGAAGTTGGTGGTCAAAAAACCCTCCGACCATTTCGATCACCATGGTAGCCCACTGTATGATGGCGGCGCTTTGAAACCTTAGGCTCTAGACGAGTGACATTCTGTCAGTAGTAGCGTGGCAAGGTGATTGTCAAAACGTCAATAATGTATGGGATTAACAAACGCTGCCAAAATGACACGTGATCAGTCGATATTGTTTTGGCATTTCGTATTCGCTTATAATGCCACTTTGTCTACCGGTTAACACTCTTACATCATAGAGGCTCTACCTCTAACATGTAAGAGTGTGTGTAGTTAAAACTCATACTCTTAACAGTAACGTCATCCTCACATCACGACGGGAAGATGTCCGAAGACGTTGAAGACGTTGGGATGATTTTCAACCATCGAGCGAAGACGTCGGAATGATTTTCAACCATCGCAGCAAAGCCGCGGGTGGCAGCTAATAAATATGTATAAAATTCTTACGTTACTGGCAGATAACGCACAGCCGACACTACTGGTCGTAGAAAGCTGAAAGGCATGTAGGTTCCTTGGAGAGCGTAGGGAAACAATAAACGAGAAGATTTTCCAAAATCCCTACGGGAACAAGAAAAAAAAGGGATATGCGCGTACGAAGACACGGGCAAAACCTAGTATGGTACAATTTTGTCAACTGCATATTCTTGTTCAACAAATAAGTAAAATTAGCACCATTTATAAATAGTTATCGCTACCCGCTTTATAAAGCAAGTTTACGCGGCGAACTAGGTTCACCGGGTCCCGGTTTATCACGGGAAACTTGTCATTACCTCGGCCCGGAGCGACGCGTGGGGAATACAACTTTTAATAACTTGTCCCGGAAAAATCTAGTGTATTGGAAATATAGAACGATATTTTGTTGGGCAACATGAAAACTGGTCGATAGCGAAATGACAAGAGCATCGAGTTTGAAACAGACTGTAAGTTTTTTTCTTTTATCAGGGGTTTTTGTTTGAGTTGAGAATTGTTCGTTGCAATGGCTTCTTTGTATACGATAGTAGGTACTAATAGAATATACGTAGGTATTATTCTAATATTTCAGGAAAGACATACATAACATAAAGACATAAGAACCTATTGATAAACATTTTCAGTTCATCTTTCATCTTGCACCGCTTGTCTTGTCACCTATACAGTACCTAGTATTGCCTTGAGCATAGTAAAAATTTCGAGATATAAAATTTTGGCCTATAAATTTTTAATTTTCTTACGCTGTCCCCCCGCAAAAGCAAAGGTCTTCTCCCGCCATGAACGACTGGAACGAGTTCAAATCTTAACGTCAGTTTTTTTTAGGCCTAACGCGGCTACACAACATGCTTATTTGTTTAAATAAGCAGGAAAAAATTTAAACGCTAAGAAAAAAATATTCAATTCAATTTGATTATTATTCAGACTAATAATGTCCATAATTTTTAGTAAAAGAGGTCTTAAAACTATGCTAGTCAATATTAAAAATCAAATAGAAACAATTAAAACAAATCAATCATTAAAATTAAATTCGAAATAATAAAATCAATAATGGTCAAAATAAAAACCATGTCAAAAAGTAAATATTACAATCAACTAATAAATTTCAACAAATAAAATAATCATTAAACATACATACATTGTATTGTATTGTATTGTCATCTCGTCACATGAAGCTGCATAAATCCCCCCAGTACTGCAGACTCTGGCCTCTCAGAAATCATCCGTAGGATTCCGTTGGCGCTCCCCCGAATCCGACGCATCAGAGAAGCTGTTCTCTTACACATAACGGCATAAAAGTCGTCGACTCTTGCGTCAACAAACATGCCCGACGCGCTGCAGAATCGAGGGAGCCTCACTAGAATCCTAAAGGCGTTATTGAATTGTATGCGAAGAGCGTTGTAGGCCCGCTTTGCGAGAACAAAAGTTGATAAATACAAACGTATTTAATAACTTTTACTGAATTCAAAGAAGCAGCTCTCTGTTTTCGTCGCGCAATTTTCCAAATACTTTGCAAAATATCAACTTAAAACAGTCATACACTGTCACATTCACACTTATAATATCAGAATAAATTCCGCACACTACACTAATAAACCCAAAAAAAATACCTACATCCATTTCAGATGTCGAATTCCGTAGTTCCGTAACCGGACTTGTTCACATCGCGCCGCCGCCAAAAAATCGGGTCTTCAAACAAAAGGATTTTTACAAAAAAAAAAATGGCTGCTTTTTATTTTACCCATAGTTTCTGGGCGGCCACTGGTTCAGCGCACTTCGTTTGAAAGCGTGCACAGAATCAGTATGGAGTCAGTCACGCGTTTTTTGGACAAAGAATGAAGTAGACTGTTGAAAATATGCTTTATTCAATTGTTGTTTGTTTGAGTAACCTGTGAATCGTACGAGTGCGAGTGTATCGTACACTATTGAGACAAGATCGAGGTTTTGTAGAGAATGTAGAAATGTTTTTTTTTTATTTGTGATGGGTTTGCTCTTGACTCTAGTCTAGGTCAGAGATGACCGAGACAAAGTCTACGATGGAGCGAGCTTACCCAGAAGGAGCCTGTTCACTCTAACTTTGAAGAGATAAGGGTTGTAAGCGTTTGGAAACACAGAAGCAGGCAGAGAATTCCACTCCTTTGCTGTGCGCGTTATAAAAGACGTTTGGAAACGCTTAGTACGAATTGGTGGAATAGTAACAAGGTAGGGATGGTAAGATGCAGTGCGTCTGGATGTCCGATGGTAGAAGGGGGCCGGTGGGATGAGGTCGTGGAGTTCTTGGGCACACTCACCGAAGTACAATCTGTAGAAGACCGACAAGCAGGCAACCTTACGGCGATGAGCCAAGCTATGTAGCTTGGCATCCACCAGTTTGACGTCACCGATGAGCCTCTTAGCTCTGCGTTCCACCAAGTCAAGCGCGGCAAGCTGATACTTAGCTGAGCCATCCCAAAGGTGGCTACAATACTCCATGCAGGATCGGACTTGGACTTTATATAGGTTTAAAAGCTGTCCAGGCCTGAAGTATCGCTTCACCTTATTTAGGATGCCCAGCTTTTGGCAGCGATTTGGGCTTTGTACTCGATGGTGGCGCCGAAGTTGAGACTGGATGTCAACTCCATGCCTAGGAGCTCGAGCCGATCAGTCACACCCAGATGCACCCCGAAAAGTAGGAGTTTGGTCAAAACGACTCCTTTTTACGGTAAAAAGACACGCCTGTGTTTTGGTGGCGTTAAAAGTGACCACGTTGTCATCACCCCACTGGGAGACAAGGCTTAAGGTCAAATTTGTCCGCTCTACTATGGCCTCTCTCAAGGAACGAACTTCATCCCCGCTGGTTGTTGCGCTGGACAAGTATCACGTAGTACATAGATTTTGTTATATCTGTTACTTGTAGTGAATACAGTCAGAGGAGGAATTCTCGAACTGCTACTGCCACAGATTGTATTGTTATAAATAGTGCAGTAATGTCTTTGAAATTATCATCACATCACACATTGCTATGATTTAACAACCTCTATACATAATTTAACCTTTTTAAAAATTATATAAGATTGACAAACCAACCATTAAACATTTTTAATTGAATTATAATATAACTTGAAAAATCCTAAGGTTCATGTGCATTAATAACTCTAGAAATACCGCCCAAATGCTTCAATTTCAACCGAAACTTACAACCATTACCTAATAAAACTGGCCAAGTGCGAGTCGGACTCGCGTGCAAAGGGTTCCGAACGAATTTAATTGTTTTAACATGTTATTTTAACACTACAGACTTCTAATAGGTTTTCCTGTAATCTTTAGGTAAATATCTATTATCTCCATTTTATTTCAAAATTTTAGGCTCAGTAGTTTCGGAGATAAGGAGGGGGGAATGGTCATTTTTCATCTAATTTCTTGAATAACTTCAAAATCATTTATTTTAAAATTATGAAAAAAAATCATTAAAACCCTCACAGTAAGCCCTTTCATTTGATATGTCACACGATATTGTTCAAAAAACTTCTGTTTTTAATTTTCTAGTATGACCCCCAAAAGTGAACCCCATACTAAAAATTTAATAATGTACGTAACGCGACTGTGTTTGGGTCATAGAAGTCCATATGTGTACCAAATTTCAACAGAATCGGTCCAGTGGATCCGGAGAAAGCCGGCTGTGACAGACGGACAGACAGACAGGCAGATAGACAGACAGACAGACACACGAGTGATCCTATAAGGGTGTCTTTTTTTCGGAACCCTAAAAACCACAAAAATTACCAATCACATTAAAACCAAAAATTGCAAAATAAATTGTGAAAACAGCCGCTAATTCACTGCGTCCAAAATTCACTATATCGAACATTGACCAGCGAAAAATCGGCACCAAACAAAGTATCAGGGAATCGGTTCGATTTAATCCTTTTTCCGTACATCCAGTGTTTGTACTGAGAGCGGGGACATGCTGACGAATAAAAAAAGCCTCTAGTACAAAGGCTCTTACCTGTTTTCATTAATATTGCGTTTGACGGTCTGAAGTTTGAATGTGAAGGGATTTTGGTCGTACGAATAACGGTTTTTTTTTAAATTAATTGCTTTGGTTTTGTCATGTCTGTGTTCTGTTTGTCTATGGTGTGAACAAAGACGTGTCAGTTGATGCCCGGTCCTGGCATAGTCCTCTAGCGATAATAGGTTATTTAGTTTGTAGTTAGTTTTTAAGTTATTTCCTTTTAATTTTGTGTTTTGTGCGTCGCTTTCGGTGAAATAAACGTCTTTTCTTTCTTTCTTCTTTCTATGGAGGCTTCAAAGGCTCGCACAACGTATCGCGTGTTTACATTAAGGCGATCACCGTATTGATTAATCGAATTGGGCTGTTTACATTAAGCCGGTCACCGATAACGGCGACCTTATTCGTTTAAGTTGTCGGCTTACCGGATTCGGTGAGCCCATTCAGTCAAACAATAAGTGCCGCGATTCAACAAATCAGCCGTGTTCAGTCACCGAAAACGGTCTGCGGCTGAATACGGCTAACCGAAAACCCGTATACACTAGTCGGTGACCGAATACGTGGTGCAACCGAATAGGTAAAAACGACCTAATGTAAGTAGGAATTTTGGAGACCGACCACAGAGAACTGAGATACGTTAGCTTCCGCTGCCGACAGCGATATTTATTGATTGCACACTAAGGCTGTGATCCGAAATTTAAAACAGTATACTGTTTTATATTTCTGCTACTGCTCATGACGTGATGAGTCGACACCATACTGTTGAGTCGTTCCGAAATATACTGGCCAGTGTGTTGACGTCATAAATAAAAAAATCCTCAAAGTCTGATGCACACACGCCCGTTTGACGTTTGATATACTACTAATACGTCACATTTGACATTTGTCTCACCAGTACACTGAAGTGGCAAACCAGTACAATATGGCGTCGGATTCATGACGTCACGAGCACTGGTCAGTATACTGTTTTATATTCCCGAACACAGCCTAAACATACTAGCAACATGACACGAAATGACGCATAGAAACAACTGATGGACTAAATGGCCGTTTGTGGCAGAAGATAAACACAGTAGTCTCTAGGCGCGGACAGTACGGCTATTCCGTGATCTGACGTGTGACATTATGTCAGCGCTACTGCTGACAAAATGTCACTGTCACACACAACGTGGCGAAGTCGATTAACAAAACGAAAAAAAAATATGGTTTCGAAACGTTGCAGCGTTATCGAATAACACATAATCAATCCGTTACATTTCGCCATTTAGACAATCACACAGCTAGTAGAATGACAAAGAGGCTCCAGGTAAGTGACATTCTGTCAGCGGAAACGTGGCGAAGTCGATTAACAAAGCGAAAAAATTTATGGTATCGAAACGCTGTCAAATAACGCGTGTTAAATCACTTACATTTTGGCATTTAGACAATCTTACCGCTAATAGAGTGACAAAGAGGCTCTCGATAAGTGACATTCATTCAGCGGTAGCGGGGCGAAGTCGATTAACAAAACGAAAAAATGTATGGTATCAAAACGCTGTCGAATAACACGTGATCAATCCCATACATTTTGTCATTTAGACAATCATACAGCTAATAGAATGACAAAGAGGCTCTAGGCAAGTGACATTCTGTCAGCGGAAACGTGGCGAAGTCGATTAACAAAACGACAAAATTGTATTCTTCATTGGCTCACTATTGGTTAGGTTAGCCTGCTAGGGCCAGTGCCTGCTGGGGCTGCGGACTTTGTTCAAAAGAGTCACCGTGGCCCTGGAACGCAAAGGGCACTAGGGGGAACACAGATGGGTTTTAGTCAGTAAGAGTCTGACACTCCCTCCTGCTTCACCCAGAGCGGGAGTAGTCATTTGATGATTTCCCATCCTTAAAAAAAAAGGTTAGATCCATGCGCAATCACATATATTATTATTCACTTTCTTAATATCAAAAACAGAAATAAAAACAGCTGTCCTGAATCGACTTCTATCGTGATTTTTTACGTTCTCTAGTTATGAAAAACGGTTCATAAATTATTGTTCGGGTATCTACGAAGTGATATTAGGGAAATGTCAATGTACTTTATTGCAAGTTTATCGTTTATAAAACACATCATACACTTATTTTCTAACAGATTTCCTGAGCCACATCACACACTTATTTCTAACAGATGCCTGAGCAAAGAAGGATATTCAAGAATCGCGTTTAATTCCCAGATGAAACGGGCAATGAAGCCTGAACACAAACACCTAAGCAAACACATTGTATGTAGGAGAAAGCAAATTACATAGAAACCGTAGCGAGACGTTTATATATTAGGTACTTAGTGCTAGAACTACGGTAGTCAAATAGAATAGGATATAGCTGACTGTTTGTAGACTACAATTAAACTGCGCAGTAGTTTGCTGCTTTGTTCATAGCAAACTTCTGTAAAAGTATAAAAAAACTAGCTTCTGCCAGTGGCTTCGCCCGCGTGAGCCTTAGGAAACATACTCTCGGGATAAACCGTTCCAGACTATAACATATTTCTGTTCCAAATTTTATCTAGAACCGTTCAGCCGTTCTGGCGTGATTGAGTAACAAACATTCATCCAAACTTTTCGCATTTGTTATATTTAGTTATCTACACTAATATTATAAAGAGGAAAGATTTGTTTGTTTGAATTGAATAGGCTCCGAAACTACTTGACCGATTTGAAAAATTCTTTTGGCATTGGATAGCTATCTTATCAGGGAGTAACATAGGCTAAATATTATCCCCGTACTCCCACGGGAACGGGAACTACGCGGGTGAAACCGCGTGACGTCCACTAGTAAGTTATATAAGGTTTAGTTAGATTAGATAGTTAGATTGATGGTTGGACAATCTAATCGTTGAAACCTTTGTTACTTTTTTATTTATTTTTTTCGTGTTTCAAACCACGATACATCATATCTTTTGAAGCTTTTAAGCAGATTACTACACTTCAAAACAAAGGTCAACAAAAAGCGTGACTATTTCATCAATGTCTAGTTCACTTCTCCGTCTATTTCTTCGCAAAATTATTCTTAATCACGCAACCGTTTTTAGGGTTCCCTACTCAAATGGTAACCAACGGAGCCCTAAGACTCCGCTGTCCGTCTGTTCGTCAGCGGGCTGTATCTCTAGAACCGTAATAGATAGACAGTCGAAATTTCACAGATTATGTATTTCTATTGGTGCAATAACAACAAATAATAAAAAAACTGGCCAAGTGCGAGTCGGACTCGCGTGCAACGGGTTCCGAACGAATTTAATTTTTTTTACATGTTGTTTTAACACTAAAAACTTCTAATAGATTTTCCTATAATCTTTAGGTAAAGATCTATTATCTCCACTTTTTTCAAAATTTTAGGCTCAGTAGTTTCGGAGATAAGGGGGGAATGGTCATTTTTCTTCTAATTTCTTGAATAACTTCTAAACCACTTATTTTTAAATTATGAAAGAAATATAATTAGAACCCTCACAGTATGTTCTTTCATTTGATATGTCACACGATATTGTTCAAAAAACTTTTTTTTTTTAATTTTCTAGTTTGATCCCAAAAGTGACCCCCATACTAAAAATCTGATACTTTGTATGTAAAAAGTCATAATTCGAGGTTTGTTCTCGACTGTTTTCTCCTCCAATATTGGACCGATATAAGAGATATTTCACAAACTGAATAAGAAGGATGAATACTGTGTCCCTTTTTTGATTAATAGTTTCTAAATTTGTACACTAGGGCTGTGTTGACAGCGATTTATCGGACAATTTTGAGCATTTTGTGAGTGCTTATACGGTTAATAAATCATCAAAAAGAAAACATAGGGACACAGTCTTTCTTATTCAGTTTGTGAAATATCTCTTAAATCGGTCCAATATTGGAGGAGAAAACAGTCGAGTCGAATTATGACTTTTTACACACAAAGTCTCGCCGCCCATGTTTTCTCTTAACGTTCAAAAGAGCCTTATAATGGTCCTATTGAAAAAAATAATTTGATATCAACTTTAACTTCATGCCGCTTCTTCTATTTCTTTCAAGTATATGGTGGCCCCTAAAAAGATTGGATCCAGTGGTGGACAAATTTATAGTGGCGTCAGTAGAATACATTAGGTGTGTAATTATAGCAAAAATGTTTCCTCTAAATACATTATTAGGTATAAATATCACGTTCACTTACATTATAGGGCTAAAAGTCCAATTGATATTAGTAGCGGAACAGTTTGATCGATGCCCAAAACGTAGGACCTCGATCACTCTATTGAATGATTGCTAGCCAATTTACTAGCACGACAGCAGAACATTTCGTTAAATTAAATCCAACAGAGAATAATATAGCAAACTTGTTTCTGCTCACGGCTTTGCCCGCGTAAATGGTGCTTCGACTTAGTCATTATCATCAGCCGTAAACTTCCACTGCTGGCCATCCCCCAAGTGTCGCCACAACGACCGGTCCGCTGTGGCTCGCATCCATCGGCTACCCGCGACACTCATCATCAGGTCATCGGTCCACCTACTGCGAAGGCTTCCGGAAAACGCAGTGTTAGAAAGCTAATATCAGGATTAAAATATCCCGTGTAATCCAGGTCGTGTAATAGTCCACCTGTGAGCCAAGTTTTATTTTAGATACTTACAGCCAGTTCTAGGCATGATTGAGTAACAAACATTCAAACTTTCACATTTAAAACGTTATATAGCTGAATGGGGATGTTGATTAAAATAATCTAATGAGTGTGTCAGATAGATTTCTATAAAAAATTGGACACATATTTTTTTTCTTTTTTCACATAAACAAAAAAATTAGTTAATACAGTGAGCTGAATACTCGTGACGGCAACGACGACACATTCCTATACACTTTTTACCGGAAAGTGACGTCACAAGCCCCTGATCTTTGATGCATTTTATCTACGTCATTTTTAGGGTTCCGTACACAAAGGGTAACCAACGGAACCCTATTGCTAAGCCTTCGCTGTCCGTTCGTCCATCTTTCTGTTAGCGGGCCGTATTTCAAGAACCGTAGGTAATAGGTAGACAGATTGAGTATTTCTATTGCCGCTATAACAACAAATAAAAAAAATATGGTTTATGGTACGGAACCCTGCATGTGCGAGTCCGACTCGCACTTGGCCGGCTTTTTCATTGATTTGATAGAACCTAAAATACGTATCTATAATTTTTCGATAATCCAAGTGACGGACTAAATATCATCATCTGCCTGGCCTTTTCCCAACTACATTGGGGTCGGCTTCCAGTCAAGCCGGATTTAGCTGAATAACAGTATTTTACGTGGAGCGGCTGCCTACCAGACCTTCACAACCCATTAACTAACGGACTAAATAGAATCATATTTTTTACTCAAGAAACATCCCTTATTTGTGATGTAAATGCAAAACATAGCTATACTTATACAAACTACGTTTTACTAAGTTTCAAGTATAATATTTTGAAATTACAACACTCTCAACACGACTCAAAAGACCTGCTAGACTTTTAAAATAAGGACCAAAAAAATATTCCTTTCAAACGATACAACGAACCTAGGAATGCTCTAAATAACTTGAAATGATGTCTCCTAAAGAATTCTGTGGCACAATAGCTTAAATGCCTTTTTTTGGCCTCGGCAGGCCTCCATTACATGACAATGGTCGCCATTTTTCTTTTGAGACAAAGAAAAATCTCGACAATGAGTCAGAATAATAGAATTATCGGCCTCACTCATTCGAGGGAGGATATTAGGTTATTTAGTCCTTTAGCGGGAATCATTTTATAGATAAAATCTAGTTGTTCCAGTCACAATGGTGTACGTGCCTTCGAAACCGAGTATGGAACAAAAAGGAGACCAGGGTTGTAATTTTGATTTAGTACTTATATCTACTCGTATTTATTAAGAAGCTTCTTTAACATTATAATAATGCATTTTATTGTATAAGCAAATAGGATTGAATATAAGTTATATCATAACAACGTACAAAAATCCCTGGAAGTCCTGACCTGTTTGGAAACATGATTGGACTGCTCTTGTATGTATACCATGTTTAAACAAATAATGTTACCCCAGAACATGTACAGATCCTCTGTGATAGACCATAGAAGCAAAACCGCGAGAAAAAATAGCTAGGAAAAGAAAAATATAATTATAATGACCAACTTAATGCAGTATTTCTTAATGATGATTTCTACAATCCATACCGGTTTCCGCCACTTTTGGATACTTCAAATTAGGATAAATGCGTGCCTCAACATAGTAGACCAATAAAGAATTGCCACCAATGTAAGATAGGTAAATTAGTTGTTCTCTAAACCATCCCAGTATTCAGGCGATAAATCGAGTGCACCTAAATCAATCTGTGTCATGCTGACATGTAACGTAACATTTGGTAATTGAACGAACCTCTAACCTGTCACTGGAAAATTGCAGACTCCGTAAAATTATAATAAATCTTTATTAGATTATTATTTCTCGGTATGTTATGAATAAATCTCTATGTATGAAATAATTCCCATTCAAATTCAATAGTTTCGAATGCATCCGTGTCTTATTAAAAAAAAGTTCTTTACAATTTAACGCGATATTCTAAAATCTCATGGCGTTTGCTTTTTGCCGGCGACATGCTTAAACTTGAAAAGAATTGAATTTTGCACATAATAAATAAAATAAAAATAAAAAAGCTTTTTATTTCCTCCAGAAAAATTTACGCTTACAAATTTTTTTTTTTTTTTTTTTTTTTTTTTTTTTTTAGTATCAAAGGTTTTAATTATACAAATGAAAGTTTTAATTTAAAAGTTAGATAAGTTAATAAGTTTTAAAATTTTTAAGTTAATAGTTCCCGTTTTTTTATGCAAGTTTTTAATACTAAATATTAAGTATATTATTCTGTAGGAACCCCTCTGCAGGTAAAGGCCTCCTCCAAATGTAGCCAATTTTCTCTGGATTGCGCTATTTGCATCCAGTTTGGACCCGCTATTCGTTTTATCTCGTCCTCCCATCTGTTGCAAGGTCTCCCTTTCTTTCTTTTGCCCACTGGCCCCCTCCATTCTGACACTTTTCTTGTCCATCTGTGATCTTGCAGGCGTGCTATGTGTCCGGCCCACTTCCATTTTAACGCCAGAGCTTGTGCTAAACCGTCTGTTGCTTTTGTGATGTTGCGTATTTTTGTATGTCTTATTTTGTTTATTCTCTTTATGTTTAGCATACTCCGCTCCATTCCTCGTTGGCATGTTTTAATCTTTTCTTTGACATTTTTGTTAAACTTCCATGTCTGACAAGCATAGGTTAGGCATGGTATAAGGCAGGAATTCATAACCTTAGTCTTCAGTTTGATTGGCATGTTGCTCTTAAATATTTCTTTAAAGCTCCAGTACTTATTCCATGTCAACTGGGCTCTGCGCTCAATCTCCTGGTAGTTGTTTAGTCTGTCGAAGCTAATTTGTTTGCCTAGGTAAATGTATTTTTCCGTATATGGGAGAGGCACGTTGTCGACGTAAATTGGTACCTTGATGTTGTTGGTCATTACCATAGTTTTGGTGAGGTTCATTTCTAGCCCGGCGACCTTGCTCGCTTGGTTTAGTAACTCTACCATGTGTTGTAGTTCTTGTACTGTCTCTGATATCAGTACCAAGTCATCGGCAAAACGTAGGTGGCTTAAATGCTTTGATTTAACTTTTATACCATATTTATCCCAGTTAAGCTTGCTTATTATCGACTCTAATGTGGCTATAAATAGTGTAGGTGACAGTGGGTCACCCTGTCTCACGCCTCTCTTTATAGGAAACCAAGAACCCGCTGTCTCTAGTTTAACTCTACTTTTGCTCTTCCTGTATATGCTTTTGATAACTCTTATATACTCATTTTCCACATTCTGTGTTGCTAGAGTTTCCCAGATGTAGCTGTGTGACACCGAATCGAATGCTTTTTTGTAATCGATGTAAGCCAAGTACAATGGTCTACTTCTCTCTTGATATTTCTCGATGATAAGTTCGAGTGTGTGGATGTGGTCGATGGTGGAGAAGCCTTTTCTGAATCCTGCCTGTTCGACGGGTTGACTTGTTTCCAATGTAGAACTAATTTTTTTGGTCAGGATTGTAGAAAATAGCTTATATGTACTCGGCAGCAAACTTATTGGTCTATAATTCCCTATATCATTCGGGTTTCCTTTTTTGTATAAAAGAATTATATTAGATTCAGACCATTGCGTGGGTGTCTCACCAGATTCTAGGATAGAGTTAAACAAATTTGTAAAAGGTGTAGCTAGTATTGGGGCGGCTATCTTTAGAGTCTCGTTTGCTAGGTTATCCGAGCCCGGGCTTTTGTCTAGTTTCAGTTTGTTCAATGCTTCAATGACGTCATTTTCAGCGAATTGTATGTTACCGTCGCTGTTGTAATTTAGGTTTTCGTGGCTAGTGTCTTCTGGTTCTTTTGTGCTGTAGAGATCTCTGTAGAACTCTGTCGCTATGCTGATGATGTCGCAACGATTGTTTTTGGCTATTTCACCTCGTTTTAGCTCTTCTATCCAAGTTTTATTTGGTTTCAGCTCTTTATATGCCTTTTTCGTGCTTCCAGTTTGGCGTAGATGTTTTTCAATTGTTTTGTATCTGTAGTTGGCGTAGTCTTTTTTTATGTATTTGTTTACAAGCTTGTAAAGCGCCGAGATTTCGTTTTTTGTTGCTCTAGATTTATTTGGACTTCTTTGCAGGTGTTGTCTTCTTTTAAAAAGTTTTAATGTACGCTCTGAAAATATTTTGTGGACTTTCTTTGGGTTTTGAGCTGCTTGGGCATTTTGTAAGCTTGAGGTGATGATTTTAATTAAGTTGTCGTAATATTTCTGGACTGGGACAGTAGTAGTCTGAGCGAACATTTGGTCTTTCGATATGTAAGAATTTAGATAT
Source organism: Lacanobia wlatinum (assembly GCA_947578705.1). Taxonomy (NCBI): domain Eukaryota; kingdom Metazoa; phylum Arthropoda; class Insecta; order Lepidoptera; family Noctuidae; genus Lacanobia; species Lacanobia wlatinum. Next base: position 6,917,107 of record OX388040.1, read on the forward strand.
TCTTTGAACTTGGAGATTTCTTCTTCGCTTTTTATTATACTATGTTGACAGTTAGCAAACTTTGTTCTACTTTTTTTGAAAAGTGTATCATGTGATATTGTAGCTCTTACTGGCCTGTGGTCTGAAGGGTAGTTAATGTTCAGTACTTCTATATTTTTGAATAAATGTGGTCGGTTTGATAGCATAAAGTCGATTTCGTTTTTGTTCGCTCCATCCGGTGATCGCCAGGTCCATTTGTTTTTTGGTTTTTTCTTGAAGAAGGTGTTTAAAATTGACAGTTTGTTTTCACTGGCGAAATCAATTAATCTTTGTCCTCTCTCGTTTCTAATTCCATATCCGTGTGCTTTCGTGATTAAATACTCCTCTTTTTTTGGTATCCCAATTTTAGCATTTAGGTCACCCATCAGTATGAAGTCTTTATGTGCTAGTTCTATTGCCCTATTTACTGTCGCATAAAAGTTATCGATCTCATTCTCGCTTGCTTGTGCAGTAGGGGCGTAGACTTGAATTATGGATAAGCTAGTACTCTCAAATTTCAAGTTCAATATGGCTACTCTTTCAGAAATGCCAAGGTAGCTTTCTATATTATTTTTAAGGTGGTGTTTGACTATAAAACCTATTCCATGTCTTCCAGGTGTGTGACCAGTGTAGCAGAAAATGAAGTTTTCGTACTCTTCGATCTTGTTTCCAGTCTTTCTTGTTTCTGCTAAACCTAAAACGTCGTATTTAATTTCTTTGAAAGCTTCATTTAGCTCTATCAGACGTTCATATGATGAAAGTGTTCTAGCGTTATATGTCAGAATGTATAACGTTTTTTGTGGGGTTTCATTCTTTGGAGGGTTGTTTGGAGGGTTTTGGTCATGATCTTCCACGGTGACCAGCCGGCTTGGAAGATGAGTTTGGTTTTCTGATAATTGTTGTTTTATGTTGACGTTGCGAGAGGGGGGCGGTCGTTGCTATATATTAACTTTGTTATTTTGCTGTGAATCTGATGAGTTGTTTGTGTTCCTGTTGACCAGGTAATTCAGCATGCCCGGTTTTAAGATGCTTTCCGATAGGCTTGAAGTTCTTCTTATTTGCGTTTGAGATTTATTCTTCTTATTAGCCTGTGTATTTGTTTCAGCTCCTTTTGTAGTTTTGTTTTCAGGTGAAATTGAAAGCATTCTTTTGTTATTTCCAGCTGTTTTGTTTTTTTCGCTTATGACAAGCTTATCGTATTTTATTTTTACTAGGTTTCCCTTTTCCCTTTCGATTCTTGCTTGTTCTTGAAGCTCTTTCCTCTTCTCCAGAATATTTTGTGGGAAATCTTCCGTTATATAGTAACCGGTATTTTTTAGTGCGTTTCTATTTTTAAATAGATTTATTTTTGTGCCAAGTGTACAAAAGGTGACATTTATTGGTCGAGGTCTTTCTCCTTTCTTGCCTATTCTTCTAACTTCTTGAATATCCCTGCGATCCAGTTCCTGAGAAAAATGTTCTTTGATAAAGTTCAATATGAAAATTTCAAGGTTAAAATATGACGTTTCTATTTCTTTTATTCCGAAAAAGACGATGTTGTTTTTTCTTGCCTGTTTTTCCAGAAAATACAGTCGCTTTTCTTGGTTTTCACATTTTTCCTTTAGATCTTCGTATTTTTCATTGACTAGTTTAAACTTATCTTCCAATATGCTGTTTATATTTTGTGTAATTTTTTCCGTCACTTTTTCTCCACTTTTTTCTATTGCGGTTTTCTGTTCGTCCAAATCTCTTCGAATTTTACGAAGCTCGTGCATAATTTCCTCCATCTCTTAGCTCGTTCTATGTAGTGTACTACAGTTATTCAAATGATTATTTGTTTATGCTAGCGCCCTCTTGAGTTCCTGTGTCGACTTGCTAAGGTTGATGGATCGCTCGTAGATCGAAGGTGGTTCTGACTTGTGTTAGTGATACGGGTAGATTATCGCAGGTGTCGCTAGTGTCTTTGTTGATCTCTCTGCTCGCTTGACAGATCGATCATAGATTGAAGATGGTTTCGACCTGTGTTAGTGGTACGAATAGATTTCCACAGATGTCGCTAGTGTCTTTGTACAATTGTGCCACTCTCTTGACAGATCGATCATAGATCGAAGATGGTTCGGACTTGTAATGATGATACAGGTAGCTTTCCACAGATGTCGCTAGTCTCTTTGCTTCTAATTAGTGCAAGGAGTGCAAGTCATCCCGGTATTGATGAAGTAGGGTTATTTATATCACTTTTATTTGAAAAACGATTTCCAGGATTGTGAAAGTTCACGACTTACTTCAGTTTTTGTTAGTCCTTCACTTCAGATGTCTGAACTATGGGATATATAACTGTTTATACACGTAATACGGGTAGTTCACATTCGAGTTATTTTCACTGATTATAGAGTTTTCACACAATGTAAGACGTTGTCCGCAATAAATGTTGTAAGTCGTTTGTTTGTTTCTTCACTTTTTGTCTTTTCCACTGAGTAAATGCACTTATTTTTATTTGAGATCACTTTTAGTACGGAGCCGAAGTAAACATTGGCACGGGCGCGCCCTCTCGATCGCATAGCACATAAGCTTTTTAAAAATAGAAAGGTGTAACAATGTGCAGTCCTGACCTTTGAATGGATTTGAAAAAGAAGGGCAAAAAATATGTAGGTATTCCGTGGTGTACCATTAACATAATATTAGGTTACTAGTTGACACGTGCAACTTCGTCTGCTCCGCTCCTATAGGTCTTAGCGTGATGATATATAGCCTTCCTCAATAAATGGGCTATCCAACACTGAAAGAATTTTTCAAATCGGACCAGTAGTTCCTGAGATTAGCGCGTTCAAGCAAACAAACAAACAAACAAACAAACAAACTCTTCTTCTGCTTTATATATTAGTATGGATTAATAACTTGCAGAGCGTTTGAATAACCTGGCTCTGTTATTCAACCAGAACCCCAACACATTTCCCGTTATTCCCAAAATTAAGGGTACAAGCACACCTACCTACTATACCAGGATTATCGATTGGCGAATTTAATTTCAGCAACACAGCACGTTCAGCCGATAGGAGGTCCCTGGGGGGCGATTTGGACCCCGGAACATGCTCATCGCAATCGAAGCCCGAGTTATGGGTTCCTTGCTCTTTTATTATGATTTGTAGGTAACGGACTCGTTCGTACTGCTGATGGTGTGAAATAAGAGTTTTATACAATGTAAGACGTATGTGAGTTTCGTTTAGGATGTGCTTTTGTGATGGCTTTGAAAAAGTTTCATGAAATCTTGCTTTTTTCGTGTTGCTTTTTACGGTTGCGTAACCGAAAGTTAACCAACGGAACCCTTTTACTAAGTCTCCACTGCCCGTCCGTCCGTCTATCTGTTAGCGGGCTGTATCTTGTAAACCGGAATAGGTATAACCCTAAAGTGTGTATTTTTATTGCCGCTATAACAACCAAAAATAAAAAAATAAATTAAAGGAGGCTCCCATACAAGAAGCATGTTTTTTTTTTCGGTTATGGTTTGGAACCCTTCGTATGAGAGTCTGACTCAAACTTAACTAGTTCTATCCTTTTTATTTCAATCGGCCTAGGCTTGGTTCGGCTTCTTATCAAACCAGAGGCAGCTAAGCAGCAGTAACCGGTAAGGTTATGTTACTTGAATATGGATACCTGTTTAAAACATACTAGCTCCAAAAAGTGTATGTAGAAACTTCAGTTCTCCTGTAGATATCTCCACTTCTGATTCGTTCACACAAGGAAAATTCGAGCATAGCCTTCTGATATATTAAAATAGATAAGAGAATAATGAAATGGTGCCAAAACTGGCGTCATACCTTCGTGATAATGCGTCACCTTTAGATTATGCTCGATATTATATCGGCACGTTTGTTTTTCAAATCCACAATATAGCTTTTTATATTTGATTGATATCATAAAAATAATAATTTTATAATATCAATCAAATAAAACAATAAGAATGAGTCAATACTAGGCTGAGGAATCGTAAAGATTTCTAGACTTTGAATGATTAGGTAGTGCTTTTATAACAACACGTCTTGAATTACGCGACGCAATGCAAAATAAGTTTATTGTAACAATCAAATAAAACAATTCGAATGTGTCATTCGTTAATAGGCTTAGAAGGTTCATAAAAGCAGTTACTACTGCTTTTATTACAACATGCGGCGACTACGCGACGTAATGAAAATATTTTAAAAACATTCGGCCCGGAATGAAAGGTATTTACCACGTGAAACTTCCATTTTGATGACCTCTGCAAGTTGCTCCTTAAGTAAAATTTACCTACTACATATTTATATGTCGGAACGTGGTCGCTGAAGCCTATACAGATGTACAAATCTTAGTTTTAAGAATTATTTGTTCTTGTTAAATGTTGGTTGTTTCGGAGAAAATAACATCGTAAATCTTAACTTTGTGACCCAACAATCTGTTTCTAGTTCTGATCTTAATTACTGTAAAAAATTATGTAACGCAAGCATGGGTCGTGGCGCCCGTGGTCGTAAATTTAGAATTTTTATGGCGGATTCTTGAAAACGATAGTTTTGTCAATTGGTTTGTAGGCCATTTAGGAGAAATGGCACTAATTGTATGTAACGGAGGTACATTTTTGTGTATCTAGCTCGTACGCAGGTTGAGGGGAGGATACTTGTCTAAAACCTATGGCCTATGTGGCATGGGCATAGCATTGGGAACAGCTAAGCTAGTCGGTTGCTGATTGTGAATATTATTTTGAGGTATCCGTGTCCCCCCCAACAACCCCGCAAACTCGCTGCCGTTATAATCACTCCAAGTGCCTTTCTGTGTAGTTACCTTCTTAACTGTATTGTATTGACTCTAAAGTAATTATAACACCTTTTGCATCACTTGTGTGTATTTCTTCGCCTACTTACTGTATCCTGACACAAAAGATGAACATCCGGAGCAAGCAGCATGGTAGTAAGTCTACCCCTTTTACGACATATATATAGCATATACCAGCTAAGCAGGTTTAAAAAAAAATAAACCTTAAGAAATAGCAATTATATTATCAGCACCTACCGCCATGTCAAAGGCCCTTGAAGCGGTTTAGAAACTCTGACACTAGGGTGTGTAGGGTCGCTAGACCTTACTAACCACATGATAAGAAGAAGAAGATCAGCAACTACAAGTTGCAAAGCCATCGATGCCAATTTGAGGATTAAGGTAAATCTTACGAATATTGGCACTGCCTTCAAGAAACTTTAAGCCCTCAATGTAAAGACCACTTCGATGTCCCCTGTCGCTTTCTGCGTCCGTAATAGAAATCTACGATAATCGCTCTGTCAACGCAAAAATAGTCCATTATTTAAGCAAGCAAGAATAATGTAAAGCAGTATCATATCATCACGTCAGCACCATGCAAATGTAACATGACGTTCTACCATGGTTGCATGACATCCCGCCAATTTGCTTGGCACTAAACACTAAATATTTATCCGCTGGCATCCGGATTTTGACAATGTTCATTATTCGGACGCTGCACTGGTAAGTTTTTAATTTAAATGTATGGAGTTTTACGAATATGGAGTACTGGATGTGGATTAATTAAGTTTTGATGATAGGGTTCATATAGCAAGATTACTTAAAGAAGTAAATTTTAATCCATTTGGTATGATTTAGAAGGCAACCTCAACTGTTGGAATAAAACTAGGTAAATGATGACGAAACGTAACGGCAAGAAGTTTAATTAAGCCCGGTTCCTTTTGTTCCAATTTCTAACCGAAGCATTTGAAGTTCAGCATTTCTCATACTTTACTATAGCTTAAAACTAGTTGGCATTTATTTATTGAATTGAATTTCAACATTGTATCATGACATTAAATCTGAATGAATTTTAGTGACTTACATTTATTTAATTGAATTTATACTTATTTTGAATTAATATTAAGTTAAATTATTAGGTATAATTAATAAAACTAATAATGTTGGTACCAATGTGGTGTGTAGTGTTTGTTTTTTTCCGGGCTTTATAATGATCATTTAATTAAAATTTTGTGTTACATGTTAAAACCACTGTTCGACATAAATGTAAATTTTATGATGAATAAATCATCAATTCAAATATGCTTTGATACGTTTTTAACTCAAAATAAGTACCTACGCCTACTGTATCTAGGTACTCAATTCAACTACTAGCCCTTAATTTTTTCGTTAAGATGCTTAAATAATGTGTCTGCTTATGACGTTATTTTACTTGATAATTAGCATAATTTAATACGTAAATAACTGGTATTCAACTGAATCCGTATGTATTATTTTAATGTGTAGATAAAGATAATTATGCCGGATTTATCTTTATTTAAAGTATGTTTGCATTGCGCCGCTTAATTCCCCTATCAAGTCGTGTCATAATAAAAGTGTAGCCAGTACCTAATCGTTCGTAGTCTGGGAGTCTTAACGAGACTTAAGTCTAGTAATGACACATCCGAATTGTTTTATTTGATTGTTGTCATAAATTATCATAATTTAATGTGGTATACGAACAAATAGGGTTCTGATGTTCCATTTGTATATAAGTAAAAGTCTCACTAGGTAGGTACGGCCGTAACAAATATATTTTTACACTTTATTAAAAATATGAATAACGTGTCAGTCCCGAAACAACAGGCCTGTACCTAGTTTCCGCTTTGGAGTCATACCTTTAATAAATCCGAGCTATACCGACAGGCACATGTAGGATTGTAAGTACAGTCAACAAAAGCGATAGGTGACCAAACTATAATATAATTATTTCTTTTTTTGTATTAATAAGCACGCGTTTGACCACTATCTCACCTGATGGTAAGAGATGATGCGGTCGGAGATGGAGCACGCTTGCCTAGAAGTAACATACTCATTCTTGAATATATCCCAGGTTATAAAAGCTAGACAGAAAGTCAAACCGCTATCGGTTTTTGTCAGAGTAAATGTATAAGATATATCGACATAACCTGCAGAAAAATCTAACGGACAATTGCTTAGTATTACTGACCGCAGTACACGTGTTCTTGTGGACCGCGAATCGGCTATTTCAAGGTAAAAGGGTTCCACATCTGAAGCTAGTCAAAGTGATGATACGCGCAGGATCCTCGGTCTGGTAGCAACAGGCTACGTGTGACAGGTATAACGCCATCTCAGCTTATTGCGATAATTTATACAAGATGACAGGTACAAGCAGACTAAATGAGAGTAACCAAAAATCGAGTAAACTGACATTTAATGTTAAGTGAATGTCGAATTTGAACACCCAAACTGCTACTTAAGTAAGGTGTATGATAACCAGTACTAGGGAAACAAGGGGCATTTCTTGTTTTACCCCTCTTCCCTTTTTTATTTTGAAGGATGGGAAATCATTAAATGACTCCTTCGGCTCTGGGTGCAGCTGGAGGGAGTGTCAGACTCTTACTGACTAAAACCAATCCGTGTTCTGCCCTATGCGTTCCAGAGCCCGCAGTGACTCTTTCAAACAAATTCCGCAACCCTGGCAGGCACTGGCCCTAGCAGGCCCCGTCTACTATGGTGACATCTCTTTGAGGCTCGCGTGGCACGCGCCTTCAACCCGGGCCTGGTTTTGATCGGACGGCGAGCCACCCAACGCTCGCCATTCGCAGGCTCGTGCCTACGGCGGTGGCCAGGAATCGGTCCCGTGGCTCCTGACACCCAGAGCGTCTTCGTCTGTTGCGGCAGCTGGGGCATGAAGTTTGCTGCCCCTCTGTCTTGCCATGTTCTGGGTACGAATGAGTTATATTTGGGGCTGATTGACTAATGTCTCAAATGTACTGTACACAAGTTCCATTCGTTTTCGTCAGTTACGTCACTAGATACCACACCATGGAAAGCAGAACGAAAATTAAATAAAACACAATGCCCGTGTACACACGCCATGCCTGAATTTTTGATGGATCTTATTTTCATTCGTTTTTATCATCATTTTATGGTGTTGGATTTTTTGGTTTTGAATCTAAATAAAATTGATGCTGTTCCACGCTACGTGGTTTAAGATATTGCGCTGATTATGGCGCAGTGCAGCGCCCAAACTAATACTATCATCAGGTAAAATTATTATGAAACCATCTTCACTGTTATAAAACAGGTATCCCAGGTTTCTATAATAAGGTCCGATTAAAATAGATGGACAAATTTAAAACACAGTGTTCAGCAGTGCGATTCTGTAAACATGTCGAAGTGAAGACTTGGGTGAAGTGATCATGAATTGAGCTGTCAATCCTAAGTAATCAAGATGGAATGACAGCTCACTTCATGATCACTTTACCCAAGCCTTCACTTCGACATGTTTACATAATTGACTGGCTTTACGTGTAACCAAATATATCCGAGCATAAAACACTGATAAGAGTGATTTTATTTTGACCTAATATAATAAATTGCCAACACTTTTGTTGTATTTTCGTAAGCTGTTTTTAATTCTTGAAAGTATCTAATGCGTTTTTCTTATTTATTTTTTACCATTGCCCCTATTTTGTTGGTCTGAAGGATTTCAACGCCTAGAGCGCAGGTTCATTGCACAGATATTACACGAGGAATCTCGGTACTTTAAAATAATCACCCATCGAAGGAACGATCACGCAGCTCTTATTATTTAGCTACAAGCTCACAACATTTAATAAAACATAATTTTTCTTAAGTCTTGATCACTTCATTCTCATCACAAAAATCATTTTCCTGAAACTTAAAGGAAAAGAAAGCCGTATAATCACACAAAACGGCACTAAACTGACACCCACTTGAGTTCCAAGCCACTGAAAGTACCAACTCGCTGAAGGAAGAAAGAATAAGAATACCAATCCTTAACGTCCCACCGTCTTACCTTCGGCATTACGGTAATCAACCACTGAACACAAGAAAATACAGCTGAAAAAATATCTCCTTCTGAAATAAACCTTAAGTCGTTGTGATAAGGATATGAGTTGAATTTAAGAGCTACATAATGTAACTTTGTTGCCAATTTGTAAAGGTGTGTTCATACTTACGTTATTAGGAGACGTTCGATTTGTAAGAGAGATTATGGAATATGTTTGTAGTAGGTACTGAAATATACGAAATTGTCATGGATTATGTAACAAGGATTACAGTTCGTTACTTTCTCTTTAAGAATGAAATTCCAACACGTTTCTCAATAAAGCTTTCTTAGAAAAATACTTTGTTGCTTAGTCGATACAGTCGATATTTATTGTGAAACACCTACCCACACCACCCACAAACAAACTATTATAAGTCAGATAATTCTGATATCAACTGAACATTCTTACGCTACAAATTACAATTAGGCATGTAGTGATGGAAAGAAGAAGGAAGGGCACATTGCTCAAAGAACACATGGTCGATGGGGCCGAAAAGTTCTGGTGTGGCGACCGCGTACCGGAAGACGCAGCGTTGAAAAGGTGGACCGATAATCTGGTGAGGGCCGCAAAAGCCGATGGATGCAAGACGCACAGGACCGGTTGTTGTGGCGACACTTGGGGAGGCCGATATGTAGCAGTGGACGTCTTTCGGATATGATGATGATGATGTAATTATGGGTAAGAAACTCAAAATAAAACTAATCCCGAGAATTTTCATCTATAACAAAACTACAAATCTTTATTACAAAACAATAACTTGAACCACACAAAACATCTTCAAAAATGTTGACAATCCTCATCCACTTTTACTACAGACTGTATTATCTACCAGCTCAACGGTAATGCCCCCAAAACCCACCCCAAAGAGTTTTAAAGATAAGAAAAATTTACATATCGAGAAACCGGATCGTATCTGCAAGCTCCCTAACCAATCGCTTCGGTGGTTGTGTAAAAACTGCTATAAAACTCAACGAGCCTCTAACTCCTGAACTTTGAGAGTAATAAGGTTCTAGCCAAAGCGTTTGAAGCCAAGAATTTACTTAGATTATGTTGGTATGAAACTCTTTAGTTGAAAGATTGTGCTTGGAAAAATGGTTTTGGTGTTTATTTGGGATGGTTCCAGCTTTCAGCTTACAGTTTTAGTGTTTAAAAGAAGTTATTTTGTTACCATCATCTGCCAAGCTTTTTCCCAACTATAGGCACTTGTCTCACTGCCGGAGATCAGCAGCGAGTAGCGAGTGAAGTTTGGATAGTTTTGACGCTCGGCTTTTGTGCGGCGGGCGATTACTCGCAAAATTCGCTCCTATCCACACTGTAAGTAGAAATTACCGCTGGTTGGTGAGTTCTGACCGCCAAATGAGCATCGCCGAGCCAGAGTCGCTGAGCGTTTACAATCTTTGATAGCTCTTGTCGCTGCGATCAACTAGTGATGAGAGCCGCTCGCCGGCAGTGTGTTCACACAGCTGGCGAACCAGCTATCGACTATAAATGTATGTGTCTCTTTTACTTACACAAGATCTATATCTTTTGTCCCTTTCCTCAGCGAGCAAATAGTCGATAGCTAATTGATTCCTCGCCGGCGGTGAGACAATTGCCATATTGGGTCGGTTTCCAGTCAAAGCGGATTCAGCTGAGTGTCAGTATTTTACGTGGAGCGGCTGCCTACCAGATCTCCACCACCCATTTACTGGACAACACGGTACTCCTTGACAAGACTAGTTACTGGTGACTGGTTTTTGGTAACTTTGACAGGGTATTTTCCCATTATTCGCAGAAAAGTAGGGGTCGTGTAAACTTAAGTGAAGTGAACATGAAGTGATTTGACAATCCAGACAAACAAGATGTAATGACGTGATGTGATGGTGAGATGTTGACAGAACAGACCGACTAGGGTGGCGGTCGAGTACCGGAAGATGAAGCGTCGGAAGGCCTCCCACAAGGTGACCCGATGATCTGGTGAATGCCACGAGAATCTGGTATATTGCGAGACGCACAGAAACGGTCGATGTGGCGACACTTGGGGAAGGCCTGTGTCCAATGGTGGACATCTTTTGGCTCAAATGATGATGACACTGCAAGTATCCTTTTATATGGAATTTAAATATAGCTGGAAGAAATGTAGGCACCTACTATGGATAGGTAAATCTCTGACTAAATCTTTTGGGCAGACATGCGCTGTGTTGTGGACTGTGTTATATCATCAATATATATATATATATATATAAAACTCCTCCGTTACTGAGTGACTGACAAACAACACACAGCCGAAAATACTTAGTTCTGGAGGAAGTCTCTGACTAAAGCTGAAATTTGACATGTAAATTTCTTGAGAAGCGTAGCCTAAGGAACTTACGTGCCAAATTTCAGCTTTAGTCAGAGATTTTCTCCAGAGCTAAGAGAGGATTTTCCGAACTTCTACGGGACGGGCTAGCTGTTTTTAATAGTAAGCGTGAAAAATTTCATGTCAGGCAGGTCTATAAAGAGTGAATCAGAGATAATGATGTAATTAATGTCCGTGGATTCCTTCTATCTGATAATAAAAGGACAGAAAAACATCAATGATTGTACGGTTGTACCATCAGTTTTGTCGTGAACGGTGATGGAAAGTTTGACCACCACTCATACAAACGGATATCATAATACCACATGTCCTTTTGTAAAATATTGGCATTCAGCAATTCATCCTTTAGTCTGGAAGCTAACTGCAACAAAGTTAGAAAAAGCATGGACCGATAACTTCATCGGTGATGACTTATATTTGCATCTTTATTGGGAGCCCTGAGACTGAAAATACTTGAAAAAAATATTCTGAAAATATTAGTATCGTTGTGTCTTTTATTATACGGTACGCAATTTCCAGACAACACTTTGCCAGGAGCAATTTTTCTTTTGTTAACAGCGCCCTCTACATTGTTTTACTCAAACGAATACTCCGACATTGTAGGTACAATACATACCTACGTTTGTTGTCCTGAAAGTAGATTACGAAGTCGCCTTCATTGTAATGCTAAGAACCTCCGAAAGATGGCAGCACTAGTATTCAATTAGATTTTGTACAGTAATGTATTCATAAGACTTATTTAAGTAGATTTAAACATGCATTTTTAATCTGATTTATTCTCTATAAATGTGATGTATCTCCATAAATCAAAGGTTTACTGGGAAAAACTATACTTTGAGTAAAGATCGCCTTTGTACGTTATGAACTAGGTGCCTACAGGTATTTGATAGTTGTAACTACATATACTACTAACTCTATACATAACACGACGACATGTAAGACGACAACGTGTACCAGAATAGACGCCATATCTATTAAGCGGTCTTGTACCTATCATTATAATCAACTTTTACTATGGGACCAACACTGAAATCGTAAAAAAAAAATCGACTCCCCCATACATTTATGTGCGCATATCTCGACAAAATATACTGAACAGCTGACTTTTTTTTCGCTATTTCGCGATTGGTCCCATGGTAAAAGTTGTTCATAATTATGAGTACAATGACCCCTTAAGAGGTATTGCGTTTATTCTGTTACACGTTGTATATTAAGTATATATTTATGGGGCAGTCGAAATTTTTTTTGCGATTTCAGTGTTGGTCCGATGTTGCGGAATTTGTTCGAAAGAGTCACCGCGGCCCTGGAACGCAAAGGGCATTAGGAGGAACACGGATGGGTTTTAGCCAGTAAGAGTCTGACACTCTCTTCCGCTCCGCCCAGAGCGGGAGGAGTCATTTGATGATTTCCCAACCTTAAAAAAAAAGTGTTGGTCCGATAGTGAAAGTTGTTCATTATGACGAGTACAACACGACCTACACGTTGTATTTATGTTTGGTGTACACTAAACAATTAAAAATAAGTTATTTTTAGGCCCGGCCTTAGGCAACACATGCCTCAATTTTATATTTTCATGTATATAGAAAATATTCAATATTTGTCTGTAAAATTTAAGAGTTAATTGGACTTTCGGACACAAGGACCAAAAAACTAATTTTATTGATTCCAAAATTGTACCAACGGTGCTTTTGACGCAGGAAGTAATTCTTATCACTTAGTTATGCTAATCAATGAAGAGTCACTGCAGCTGAAAGATAATAATTGAAATACAAGTTTCAAACAAAATATTTTAATTCTTATACTTAAAATAAATTAATACCTCAACACATTTACTTAAGTACATAATTTTTGATATAACCGCTACTTCAATCAACATTACAAACATAATGGACTAATTCACAACATAAGTTAACATGAGAATCAATTTATTTTTACTTTTTGTGGTTTTCAAATTTATTCATTCAAATTGGTGAAACGTAAAATGAACCTGAATACACAATACGGCATTTTTTTTTTCATTTGATATGGGTTTGCTCTTATGTAACTCTAGTCTAGGTTATAGGTGACAGAAATTTTTTCAACGTGTGTTACGATTGACCAATCAGGGATCCCACTATAACGTTTTAAAACAAACATGACTCTGGTATGTGAGGGAGACGGAGCTATACAAGACTAGCACTAGGTATCCCTTTTTAGCAACGTATCATGATGGCATTTGCACGTCATAGTAGGACCCCTGAATATGGCGTTACAGACAGAAACAAATCATGACAGTTACACCAGAAACAAAAAAAAGTCCCACAAAAAAAATACGATCACGGAACTAATTTGATCACGGACACGATCTAGGAAAGTACAGGACACGTTTTTAAAATCAAAAAGCTGATTATCACAAACAATCACATTTTTATCAGAAATCAGAACGACTCATTCAAACGTTTTATCAGTAGAACCGCCTGAACAAAGCCAATGCAGCGGCTGACGTCATTACTAGAGTGGAGGTATCGAGCTGATGGCCACTATTAACCCTGCAAGTGTCCTCAGTATTGTTGAACGTGAAGAACTGGGTGTCTTGGAGACTGTAGTTCGCGATTGCCTGGTCGAGCTTCGCGGCATCTGTGTCTTTTAGATGCGGGGTACGGGTTAGCTTCCATATTTCGTCTGAAAAGAAGAGATTGTTTTGAATTTAATTATTTTTTTTGTACCTAAATCCCTTGGAAAACGATTCATAGAATAGAATACTCTTTACTATGTACACCACATAAGTTACAGAAAAAATAGATGAAGAAACATTACAGAGGGTGACACAATGGGCGGCCTTATCGCTAAGCGATCTTTTAAAGACAATCTTTAGATGGATTTTAAAGAGAATAGTGACAGTGCTGCAGGTAGTCTTAGGTGTACTATTTATATATACAATAATAACATAATAGATAAATACATATAAACAATAATAGCACAGAACCCAGGAGAGAGATAATGATTTTTAACCATAGTTTCGTTTGATGTAGCTTTCCTAATTTATCGGATAGGTTTTAATTTAAGGAAATACAATTTGTTGTAACTGTTAGCGATTTGCTTATGTGAAAGTATAAAATTTTCTCTTCGTCCTCTCTTGTCGATTGATGCCTCAAATTTTGTCCGACCAGAAAGTGGTCACTTGGACGGAGTATCCTATGTCCTAATTTAGGACATTATTTACCCATGTGTCAAGTTCAGTATAGGAGAAGCTCGTGGCTAAAGAATTACAGCCATATGCCAGCCATATGCGATCTTCAAAGTAAAGAATCGTTGGCGAGGTCGGTTAGTGGATTGGTAACCATCTTAACATACCGAAACTCCTCCGTGCCTAGAAAAGCACGCTAAGCCGTTGATCCCAGATGTCAATTGTAGATCTTTGGCAGTCGTTACGGATTGTCAAGTCAGAAGCCTGAACATCTGACTCCAGTCTTGCCAACTACCGTGTTACACAGTTACTGGATTGTGGAAGTCTGGTAGGCAGCCGCTTCATGTAAAGTACTGGTATTCGGCTGAATCCGGTTTGACTGGAAGCCAACCCCGATATAGTAGGGAAAAGGCTAGGCAGATGATGCAGCTGTTGAGGTGTGATTAATTAGCTACTTATTGAACAAAAAACAATGTTAAGCTTCCCTTTAAGGTTTTAAATAACAACAGCCGCAATATACCATATCTACAAAAGAGAGATAATATGCGTAAATTCCGGGAATGCTTACAAAATCTATACTGGATAGATATTTACATGCAAAGCAATGCAAATACAGCATTCAGTGCTTTTCATGAATTAATATGTTTATTTTATAATCTCTGTTTTCCGAAAGTAGGGATAAAGATAAATTTAAACAATAAAATAAAGCGAACGTGGATAAGTAATGGTCTTAAACAGAGTTCTAAAACAAAGCGTTTTTTACGATATCAATATTACAAGAATACAGATTTAATAAATAAGAGAAGATGTACCTCATATTCAAAACTACTACAATGTGTATCCACAATGCTAAACGAAATGCTAATATAAAAAGTTTATGAATAATAATGACACTAAATTTAAAGACGCATGGACAGTCATAAGAAACGAAATACACACGGACCCCAAAAACAACATTGAACACATTAAAATTGACAACACCATATTTACCAAACCAACAGAAATAGCCACTGCCTTCAACAGTAATATTACAAATAATATTCCTACTCATAATTGTACAAATAGCTGCCGCAGTGATACCCTAACTGCTAACTCAATGTTCCTCACACCTATATCCGAAAATGAGGTGAGGAAATAAATACTATCGTTGAAAAATACCAACTCTGAAGGCTTTGATGAACTTAACACCCGAATTATTAAGACATTTGTTAATGAAATAAGTGTGGTGTTGACTTATCTTATTAACCTGCCCCTTTTAAATACTGTCAAACCAATATTTAAAAAGGGTGGAAGTTGTGACATGAATAATTATCGCCCCATAACACTGATACCCATCATGTCAAAAATCTATGAGAAATGTATGTATCAGAGTAAACAACTGTGAGAAATTTAACATTATAAAAAAGAACAATTCGGCTTTCAGAAACATAAGTCCACATTCCAAGCCAACTTTTTGCTTTTGAAAGTAGTATTGAACAATATTAACCACAAACAGCTAACGACAGGGCTGTTTTTTAATCTATCAAAGGCATTTGATCTGGTTACACATGTTTTTTTATTACAAAAAACTAGAGGCTGTCGGTATCATCATCATCATCATCGTATCAGCCGAAATGCGTCCACTGCTGGACATAGGGCTCCCACAAGCGTTGCCACAACGACCGGAAGACGCAACGTTGGAAGGCCTTCCCACAAGGTGGACCGATGACCTGGTGAAGGTCGCGGGTAGCCGATGGATGCGAGACGCACAGTGGATATCGTCGTACTTAATTAACAGACAACAGAGAATCACTGTCACTAAACCTAATGAAAGTAGGGACATGACAGAATATTCGTCTGAATATATACGTGTAAAACGCGGCGTTCCCCAAGGTACCATATTGGTCCCTATTTTATTTTTCCTCTATATAAACGACATAGTTAATGTAACCAATCATAAATGCTTCCTTTTTGCCGATGACATTTCTATACTTGTTACTACCGGTAAAAAATATAAATTCATTGCGGATCATGAAGCGGACATAAATAATACAGTAGACAATCCAATAACTGGTTAAATAATAGTAATTTATATATTAATCTTAATAAATCAGTATATATAGTTTAATCAATCTTATAATAATACATTTAATTTTAAAATGGACAAACCGAAAATTATACAAGTGACACAAACTAAGTTTTTAGGAGTAGTAATTGACGAACATTTAGACTGGAAAGCACAGGTTGATTCTGTATGCAATCAAATAAATAAATTTGTCTATGCTCTGAGACAAATAAAAAAGTCACTAATATAAAAACGGTTGTGATGTCATACCGCGCATATGTTGAGTCCTCACTACGGTATGGACTTATGATGTGGGGAAATAGTACTGATCACAATAGAGTATTGTCGCCCAGAAAAAATGTTTAAGAGCTTTATACGAGATACCATCGGACGAATCATGTCAACCTATATTTAAAGAGCTTGGTTTGCTACCGTTACCTTCATTTTATATATATGAAGCATGCATGTTCGATCAAAAACACAAAGAACTATTTAAAATTGCAGAGGAAATAAGCTCTCGAAGTAGGCGAGACAAATACAGACTTGTGCTGGATGTACTGCCTTGATCAGCGAAATATATTCAAACTCTCTGGCTATGCGTGTACGTCTCTATAATAAATTACCAAAAATGTTTAAAACGCTAAATTATACGTTATTTAAAACCCAATTATATAAATGGCTTAATAATAATAATTTCTATAGTATCCATGATTGTTTTTGCTATGAAATCAATGTAAATTTGTATTTCAATTCCATAACATATTTTTATTAAGTAAGTTTGCACGCTTTAGTTTTTAAGCAAAACATGTTTGACCTATATTTTCCAATAACACCTTGTATACCATGTTTTATGCAAATAAAAATATCTTATCTATCTAACAAAAAGGCATTTTACATGTTAACTAAACATTTTGATGGAGATACACCTATTACGTGTTGGGGAGTGGTGAGCTGCCTCCTCGTCACAGAAACTGATAATGATATCCCAACTTTAGGAAGAAGTTAAAAGTTCACTTTTTACAATCAGATCTACTTGCTTGTAAGCGAATAAGATCAATGATAACTACGACGACAAAATATAACTAATAGTATTTAAGGCGAATTATCTATATTTACTGAAAATATGTTTTAGATATTAAACTGCGATTTAACTAACAGCTATCAAATTCAATACACACGGCGGCAAAACTAGTTGTTTAATGATAAGATTTCAAAGATTACGCCATTAAGTATTATTTTCATGATAATTAAAAAAAAATCTATGTAGACCATCTAATTCTATGGAATATCGGAAGCTAATCAAAGCCACATGTTTAATTAAAATAATCAGTCGTTCAAATAAAAGTAATTAGGTATTTAGTTAAAGAGGTTTGATTTAAAGTCTATTGGAAGTGAGATGCGCAAAAAACTTTAGATTGAATGTCAGGTACGCGTATAAGTAGGGTTCAATTATGTATTCTAGAAAACCTTATCTATTTTATTCGTAATTAGCTTTTACTCGCGACTACGTGCGCGCATATCCTGGTTTTTCCCGTTCCCGCAGGAACTTCGGGAAATCCTCTCTTAGTGCTCCCCAAGGAACCTACATGCCAAATTTCAGCTTTCTACGACCAGCAGTTTTGACTGTGAGTTGTCTGTCGGTCCCTCACTCACTCAGTAACAGAAGAATTTTACAGATTAGGATAATATAAGAAGTCTGATTTGACAGCAGGATACAACATTGCTTTACTACTAAGTTTTAAAGAGACATGAAAAAAAACTTATTCAAATAAATTCAAAACTAACTACAGATTACTATAATTATACACACTTATGTAAATAAAAACTCTTAAGTAAATAAAACTAAAATATTCCGTCAAAAATTACCACCGTTCATGATGGGCCACAATAAGTTACAGTAAAAAAATCTACATATTTGGACACAAATAAGAATTTTGAATTTGTGTCAAAATGACCGTTTTCATATGGAATAGGCCAACTTTTTTATGTTAATAGTGGGTGAGAAATAGTCTCAGCACATCGTCAAGACGTGAATCAGGACAGTATGAAAAAATTAAAAAAAATATTGCAGAAACTTGTGCAAACTTTTACAGGTACTCTCACATAGAGTCCTCCTTTTAAGTAAAAGATGTAACTGTGCTAGGAGGTCCCGCTTTTCAATGACAAATAAATGGTAAAAGTAGTGTACAAAAGATTATAAAATTTAAACAAAAATAAAAATTACAAGTAAGATCTCAATTTAAACAGGATATGACTAATTAAAGGCAACTAACAAAAGAAAAAGGAACTTTAAGATTTTATATCCTAAAAGAGTGTTTGTGTGTATGATGGTGTGTGAGTGTGTGTGTGTGATGGTGTGTATGTGCGTATTCTCTCATGTTTTCAATTCATAGTCACGATGCTTGCAGCAATAACTCCATGTCATCATAGGTCTTCAGTTTTAGCCATTGCCTTTTTGCAGTCTTCAGTAGTCATAGGATAGATGTTAATGGTTTTATTGATCTATATCTATACTAATATATAAAGCTGAAGAGTTTGTTTGTTTGCTTGAACGCGCTAATCTCAGGAAGTACTAGTCCGATTTGAAAAATTATTTCACTGTTTGATAGCCTATTTATCGAGGAAGGCTGTAGGCTATATATCATCACGCTAAAACCAACAGGAGTGGAGCAGACGAAGTTGCGCGGATCAACTAGTTCTATTATATAGGGCAGCGGAATTTGTCTTAAATTGTCTTTTGGCATATGCAGTTTTAACAAATTTTACTGGTGCAACACTATATTTTCGTCTCTTTTCCTGATAATGAGTCATGTATAAACACATACACACTGATACACTAACTAAATATTACATCAATAATATGCTAGGCTGTGCCCGTTAAGCTTTTTCGTGTGGCCCTACCACACGAAAAAGCTTAACGGGCCACATGCGATGCGCAGGCCTCAGGTTAAGTATTGCTGATGTAAGCTGAAGAGTTTCCTTGTTGGGTTGGGTGAACGCGCTAATCCCAGGAGCTACTGGTTCGAATTGAAAACTTATTTTGTGTTGAATAGCCCATTTACCAAGGCTATAGATATAAAATCACGCTACGACCAATAGGAGCGGAGAATTTATGAAAATGAGACGCAGAAAAAGTTCCGCGAGTCAGCTATAAGTAATGTATAGTTGGTAGGAAAATAATCATATTAGTGACAATTATGGACCCTTTCGGACACAGCATCGATCAAGAAGGAGAGAGGAGGAAGAACACTGGGTGTTTAATGCGTTAATATGTAGTAAGGAAAAGCCTGTGCAGATTGAATTGTCCCTATTACATCACGAGGTGCAACACGGTTGCAACGTCACAATGGTCGATAACATTATCGCAATCTGATCACAATCACTAGAAAGCTAAGTGATTGCTGCCCTTCCCGTAAGTATCTACTATCGAGTAGACTATCTAAAAACTTCTGTTCGAACCCAACCTATAACTTAGATTAATATTGTATTTTCAGTGCCAACACAAGAGAAAAACGTCTGTATTCTAGAAGTTTCCGGTGGAATAGAACCTATCGCATAATATCCACATTTCGCCAATTATCATCAGTCTCATTTAATAATAGGAGATAGCCCATTGCTGCCCAGCTAGCATAAGTCCTGTCTCCGGGCTGCACAATATAAACAAATATCCAATAAATCTTTGCCAAACCCGGGACTTGAACCCAAGACTACATGCTCAACAGTAGCACTTCAGCAATAACTTTTATTCCATAAAAAGTCTCACCGTGCCCATGTTATTTTTTTTATCAGATAAAAGGACCAAAAAAGTTACCATAAAAACGGGTTGTTCAAAATTGGTCCTTTGCAAACCAAACATTGGTAAACATACTATGCATGATCACAAATATACGGAACGTTATACCACCCAAACATCAGCATCTTTATGCCCTTTTCCTATGTCACTTAGGGACAGTACAACTTTTTCGTCATTCATTCTTCCTTAAATGAACTTATGGATTCTGAAGAACCGTATATACAATGACCATATCACATTGTACTGGGATCGGTCTATCATCACTGAACTATTGGTCCCAATAAGACTGATTAGCGTGCAAACGTTAGACTGATTGTCACGCTATGAATCACTCCCTTCATTTTTATTTGATGTTTTACGCAATCCATCTATTTTAGACAATCCATATCAATTAAAAAAAAATACTCTTGCCATCTGAGTACAGAACCTCCTAGACCATTCTAATAAATGAGCAAGTAATTGAATGGTATTCCGATCGGTCAAGTTTCCGTGCGACCGCGCGCGGCCTCCAGTTGACCGGCAAATTGCCCTCACTACCGTTTGCCGCAAAAACTTAATGTAATTGACATTTTTCACTTTTGACTTGACTGTGGTCTGCGGTTTTCCCCATTTTCATGGTTGTTTGACCTCAGTACTGTTATTGCGTGGAATACGAAATGTAAGGTCTTATTGATTCTGACAGGGTTGC
Organism: Lacanobia wlatinum; assembly: GCA_947578705.1. Lineage (NCBI taxonomy): Eukaryota > Metazoa > Arthropoda > Insecta > Lepidoptera > Noctuidae > Lacanobia > Lacanobia wlatinum. Next base: position 6,937,997 of record OX388040.1, read on the forward strand.
AGGATTTTTCGAAAGATAACGATCTGCTTTTTATTTTTTGGTGTTGGCTGTGTTTATAATTTGTTCCACAGTAAATTTATACCAGACAAGCTCTAGATGTGAAGACCTGTAACTGGCTGTCAGATTAACATACTGTTATTTATCACCATTGTATTTAGCTGTAAGTCTTCCAAAGTCTTTAAATAAATAACTCTTTTGAATTTTGAGTTCCGGGGCATTTGAAGGAACATAGATGGGTTTTAGTCAGTAAGAGACTGACACAACCTCCCTCTCATACCAGTGTGGGACTCCTTTGATGTTTTCCCAAACATCAAATATCCTATTAATTAAACAAGATGAGCGTATTAGAACATGAAGCACTTGTTGCAAATTGAGAGAATATCCAATCATCAATGCTTGGATTTGATACCTTATTTTCACCAGTCAAATTACTTTTAACTGAAATATGAACAAACAACATCAGACGGTTTAACATTTTATATGCAAAACCTGTCTAACCACTTCATTTAACCTACAGTTAAAAGTTATCTGATAATCAGACTATTGGAAAATCACCCAATACTGAAACGATACAGAAAAAAGCTGCTCCAATAGCATAGCGATGTCGGATGGACAGAGATAATATACCTCACCGACGACTTTATAGCCAACCGTTACGTTTTATATGATTTATAAAACCGCAGATCTAACAGACTAGAGGACATTATTTTTACTAAGGCCTAATTAGCTCAAGAAATGGTGAAAAAAGTTTGAATTTTGCTGCTGTAGGTATGACATCTTCTCTTTCATAGTCAATTTCATGACAAACACAACCAACATTATTGGAATCTTTTCTATTCCCGTAATCGTCTAACGCGCGACCGTTAAGCAGATAATCACACTATTGGACACCTTGAAACAGTGTTAACTAGAATCACGTGTAATTTATGCGTGCCAGCTGACAGCGTGCAATCCGGGCGTGTAATCCAATTTTATCACGCGTCTCGGAACAACTACTAATCGTAGCAGACTGTATCGAGACAGGCGTACCTATTGTCTCTGATATTTCAATAGCTGCTTTTTTGGCGCTCTTGAACCCTGTGGCGGTCATAAGATCCAAATAGTTTTGACACTTCCTGAAATACCAAATTCAGTCTTTCGACCGATATGTTAGTAGTTAGTAGCCCTGGATCGCCTTCATATGCTGATTTACTAATATAACCTTGTTTTTCTAAATGGACAGTGGTCGGTCAAGATCATTATAGCGAATTCAACCTGTAGTGATCCTTATTGTTGGGCAACTCTTTGGAATCCAGGTAATTCGCGGGCCCAATAGAGATTGAGTGATTGTGATAGGTCATGTAGGAATACTCTGATATGTATTTCAATCAGCTCTTCGCTCTACTTGAAAGTTCTAACATTCATTAAAAATATACTCACAAGTACTGCTGTTTCCATCATCATTGTTGTAGCAAGCAAAAACAACTGCGTAGTGCTCGTAGTTCACATCCAGAAAAGAGTAGGTTTCAGTCTTTTCATCTGTAAAACAAAAACAGTTTTTTTACTGACAAGCATGGATCTCGATATTGATGGATTGTGTGAGGAATAACCTGAAGCGAAATGGAGTAAATCATAAAATGTCGTTTGAGAAGGCCGATCGGTAGAATAAAACTGGCGCCGAGTAAAGGCATGGGCAGGAAGATAATTATGATGAAAATCAGCAATATTTCAAGAAACTTGAGACCAAACACAATGCCCATTAAAAAAAAAACTAAGACAATTGCAAACCTAGGAAGTACAATAGGTAGTTAACGGTGCCAAAGTCAAGGTCGATTTCGTCGTGTCACTGAATTAAGCCAATTTGATAGATCCAATTACAGTTCATTCTATTGATTAGCAATTTACACGTATTTTATTTAGATTTGTGATAGAGAGCTAACATGGAGGGTGAAAATGATTTAACTTTAGATGTACAAGCTAATATAGAAGTCAAAAATTGAATAGACTTTCAAAGGAGTAGTCGGACAGACAAGCTTTCGGTTTTATGGCTAAAAGAAGTTACATTGGTAAAATTATTCTTTACTAAGGTCTTTATCAGGTGATCAATCTACCTATTGAAGTGGTAATTTTCTAGAGGTATAGCCGTTAATTCATTTAGAAGTAAGTTGTAGTAATTAGCGACGTGTAGTAAACAGAGATTGAATTTGTTCGTAAATGCTACGTTTATTACACGAAGCCAATTTGCAAGTCAGTTCAGTTGACAGCACAGCTATTTGATGTGATTTTAGTAAGTCATCATGTAGGCTTGATCGGCTGCCAGTCCAACGATTGCAGCAGAATACTGCAGTCGATAAGACTTATTTTAAAAAGAGTGACTGTCTATTTTACCTCCACAACACAATTACTGGGTAACAATACCCCTTGGTAAGACTAGTCGACTTTTGGCCTGAAACTGACTACCCGTAACGGCATAAAAGATGTTCAAATGACAGCATGGAAGATTTCCGAAGCACTGAGAGGGGTCAGTTCAGTGAGTGAGTCTTCGTAACTGAATTTACTCGCAAACTGGCCTTACATCCAGAGGCTCTTTGGATTAAAATGTCATAAAATTTTAAATACCTTACCATCATAAGTGACCAGTAACAGATCCCCAGTACTATTACTATTCGGATCCGGAATGAGAGCGACGGACCCGTTGTAGAACGTCACAGTGTTGTTGGTGATCCAGCTGATGGACACATCTGTCGTGTTCTGGTGGTCGAAGTTCACGGTGGCACAGTCTCCTCGCACCGCCATGTCTTCTGTGGCTACTGCCGTTAGGTACCAGACGCCGTCGAGCTGTGGTTAACAAGAAAGAAAAGGCTTTTAGTTCTACTTTCGTCTAAGATCAGTCCGGAAGACTACTGTTTCGACATATCTGCTTCAGTTTAGCTGTCGTGATTTCGATTTCCTTTGCTCTTGACTCTAGCCTAGGTTAGCGTTAACAGAGACAAAGTCGACGATGGAGTGAGCTTACCCAAAAGAACTCTAACTTTGAAGAGATTAAGATTGAATGCGTTCGGGAATACAGACGCAGGTAAAGCATTCCACTTTTGCTGTGCATTTCATATCTTTGTACTCATGGCAGCCTAAAATTTATTGCTGATATAGGTATCCTATTTGTGATAGATTTGAATGCCTTGTGGGCCCAGGGCGGGATTATAGAAGTAGATGAGTTACATCTTATTTTTATATAATTTCGCCGTTTTAGACTAGTTCTACTCCAACCATAGATAAAATTTCAAATTACTGTTCCAAAACGACCGTTCACTAAACTGTGTTATTTTTAAGGTCTAGTTAGAATGTCAATTTTACACGATATAATAAATACAATCGGTGGAGAAAATGTTGACCTTATTTAGCGGGCTCTGATGTTTGCGAACTAACGGTTTTTGGAAGCAGACAGATACCGGAAGACTAATAAAACCAACTAAAGGGGAAACTTATTCTAGGTCTATCATTCACTCTAAAATCTTTTTAGAAATCTAGTAGGTAGACATACCGCTTTCCAGTCCAATTCCCTTGGCGTCACCACAGGACAACTCATATTCATCATCGCACCTTCCACGTTTAAGGCCAGGGCAGCCAACACAAAACATTGGACCAACATTGTGACAAACATAGGCAGCCGATGCTGGCATGCAACTGAAACCTAACGCAAAAAGTTACGTCTTATAAAGAGAGTAGTTTTTGTTGGCTTCTGTTTAGAGTTCCGGGGAGGTTTGTTGTGTAGACTCGAGGGTTTTGTGTTAAGGTATGAGTTTACTATAACTGTTTAATTTAGATAAGCCTAGATGTGGAACTAGGATTTACTCATCATGAAAAAAAAAATATCGGTAAAAGTATATCACTTTTACCAATATTTTTTGCGCAGTAGTGTTTTGGTTTATAAAAAAAATATTTCTACGCTAACCATACGCTAACTTATAGTTTGCATGGTACCTAAGCAATTGCATAGAATACCTAGAATAATCAGTCACAGATATAAAAACATATATAAGAGCTCTCTAAAAATTAATTTTCACCAATAATGTATTGAAAAACTAGACCTACGGAACATTGTTCACGTTGTACTCCCACTGGCTGAATAACAAAGTTTCGACCGACCGGTGACCGGTTGAATGGCGGGAATACTTCATAACATTTTGTAATTTAGCATTTTCAGTCGCATCACCGCCCGGTGAAAACGGCTAATAAAACTTTCCTTATGTTTTGACCATCAACCAAGTTTTTCCAGTCAGTCCTAAAAGGACACGAGTTATACATAAACAGCTCTTTTTTATGATTATGCAAACAAAAATGTACTGAAACCATTGAAATATAAAAAAAACCCAAGATGCACAGTCTCGAACAAATGCAACACTCGAAACTGTCGTCAAAAACTGACAAGTATCAAATGTCATGTGTGAGTTGTGTGTAGTTACACTATAAACATTTTTTTTGCAAATTTAACCTTACACGGATCGCTTAAAGTTGTTTTTACAAAGCAGTGCAGTATAGCGAGCGATGCGAGACTGTTTGAAACTAGCGCAACATTTTAAATTGTGCGCTTGTTTTATGCAGGCGTTTTTGAGATGCTAAGTGTTTATCTTGGGTTTTTATATATCAATGACCGAAACTGTGTTTTTTTTTTAATATTTATATCAAATTAAATTGCTTTCTTTTCGAAATATTTTTTAAGCCGTGAATTTTGCCAATATTCAACCAATTTATGTAAACTCTTCCGTTACTGGGGGGCTACTCTCTAAGCCCGAAGTCCGTAGTTTCGGCCTGTTACGGGTGTATCACCTAACCACTAAGAATGAATGACAACACGATTTGACAGTTACTGCCAAATCGTGTCGTGAACGGGTGCTGCTCGTGGTGACTGGTCGTCTTGCTGACCGTGGTTTATTATTGTTATAATTTTTTAGTGTTTTAATTTAACTGCGATAGTCCTAGTTTATCACTTATGACTTTGGGTCACAGCTTATGGTTAAATTCCATTGTTGCACATGTAAGCGGGCACGCCATTTATCCCTGGAGGCTCATTTTGATTAGTATTGTATGCTTGAATTTACTTATTTAATTACCTATATATGTAATTAGTTTTATCATTGTTTCATATTTAATTGTTGGGATAATCTAGTGTGCTAGCTGACATGCGCCACCTACTTATTTAATTTAATGTTCAATTTCTATCATAAAATGTTGAATAATGATATATAAATTCAAGTTCTTTAAACTTAACAGACAGTAGTGCTGCTGGGGAGTTTGTTGGCCACTTCTTCTTCCCAGCTAAAACACTACGAAGTGGTGACGGGCTGGGCGATTTGAGGGACTGTCTTCATGTAACTCTTGACGTTCAAAAAGTGCTAATTTTCAGCCTAGTTTGAATAAATGCCTTTTGATTTTGATTTTTTAGGGTTCCGAAAAAAAGGAACCCTTATAGGATCACACGGGTGTCTGTCTGTCTGTCTGTCTGTCCGTCTGTCACAGCCAGTTTTCTCCGGATCCACTTGACCGATTCTGTTGAAATTTGGTATATATATGGACTTCTATGACCCAAACACGGACGCGTTACGTAATTCATTAAATTTTTAGTATGGGGGTCACTTTTGGGGGTCAAACTAGAAAATTAAAAAAAAAAGTTTTTGGAACAATATCGTGTGATATATCAAATGAAAGGGCTTACTGTGAGGGTTTTAACTATATTTTCTTCATAATTTTAAAATAAATAGTTTTGAAGTTATTCAAGATATTAGACGAAAAATGACAATACCCCCCCCTTATCTCCGAAACGACTGAGCCTAAAATTTTGAAAAAAATGGAGATAATAGATCTTTACCTAAAGATTACAGGAAAACCTATTAGAAGTCTGTAGTGTTAAAATAACGTGTTAAAAAAATTAAATTCGTTCGGAACCCTTTGCACGCGAGTCCGACTCGCACTTGGCCAGTTTTTTTTTATTCATTCTTAGCTCGGGTTCGGGACTAATCGTAAGTCCGTAGGTAATATGAAGTAGAAAACACCCGCATCTAAGGCCGAAACTAAGGACTTCGGGCTTAGAGAGTAGTGGTGAGTGACTGACAGATAACGCACAGCCGAAAGTACTGGTCGTAAAAAGCTGAAATTTGGTGTAGGGGAGCATTAAGAGATTTCCCGAAATTCCTACGGGAACGGGATAAAACGGAATATGCACGTCGAAGAAGAAGTCGGGCGGTAAAAGCTAGTTTTTCATAAAAAAGACTGATCTGTTTTAGTTACCGCATCTAATTCTAAAGACATTGTTAATACCGTTCCGAAAAAAGCAACAATTTGTTTGTAATGGCGTCTATTATTATATCTAACTAAAATGGGAAGCTAACTTCCTCTTATTTGAATAGATCACTTTTTGTTACCACGTCGCGTGCTATTAAACTGTTAAAAAATCTATTAAGGTCTTCCTTTGTAGCGTATTTCTCTGTTTAGATTGTTTTGTATTCGAGTATTTATATCGAATCTTTTTTCTCTCAGTATTGTTCGGAATTATCGCTTGAAGTAAATACTGCTTAGCAAGTAATGTCGCACACATAAAGGTCTGTTCAGGCCTACGCGGTATTTGTTACCCAGTAGCGATAAATGTGTCTCGGTTTCGCGCGGTATCCCGCCGGCTTAGGTTTGAACAGTAGGATTAACGCATCACACGGATTTCGCTACCGCTCTAGGTAACGAATATCGCGTAGATCTGAACAGGCCTTAAGAGGAAATGCTGGCGGCGAGACTTTGTATGTAAAAAGTCATAATTCGAGGTTTGGTTCTCGACTGTTTTCTCCTCCAATATTGAACCGATTTAAAAGACATTTCACAAACTGAATAAGAAGGATATATACTGTGTCCTTATGTTTTCCTTTTTGGTGATTTATTAAATGTATAAGCACCAAAACTCTCACAAAATGCTCAAAATTTTCCGAGAAATCGCTGTCAACAGAGCCCTAGTGTACAAATTTGGCAACTATTAATCAAAAAAAGAAAACATAGAGTCACAGTATACATCCTTCTTATTCACTTTGTGAAATTTCTCTTATATCGGTCCAATATTGCAGGAGAAAACAGTCGAGAGCCAAACCTCGAATTATGACTTTTTATATACAAAGTCTCGTCGCCAGCATTTCCTCTTAAACACGCAATCGCCTGCGACGGTGCGCAAAGACAACTAAGAGCTGGAGCGTCTTTTTGCTCTCGTAGTTGTGTAGCAACATCCATGCCGTCGCCAGAAAAACTAATGAAGCGAAAGTAGTGCAACAAAAAGAACCGCAACGCCATCTATCCAACCAGCAGCGAACTACTTACGAAATTCTGCATCGCGGTATCAGAGTTCTCCGTGCGGTTTGAACATATACAACAGTTCGAATATCAACTATCGGACAGTTTCCCACCAGACACAAGATGAAGAACATGAAGTGAGCTATCAAACTATAAAACAAGATAGCAACAATAAACAATAAATGTATTTCAGTAACTTTACAATTGCTACAATATATCTTATAGTGGACGTCACGCGGTTTAACAAGCGTAGTTCCCGTTCCCGTGGGAGTACGGAGATAAAATATAGCCTATGTTACTCCCTGATAATGTAGCTATCCATTGCTGAAAGAATTTTTTAAATCAGTCCAGTAGTTTCAGAGCCTATTCATTTCAAACAAACAAACAAATCTTTCCTCTTTATAATATTAGTGTAGATGTAGACATAGCAGTCTCCTTTTAAGTATGAGAAATACCTGTGCTAGAAGGTAAAACTCGAACAAAAGTATGTAGGAGTGAGCTTAAGGTGGAATGACAGTTCACTTCACGCTCACTCCACCTAAGTTTACAAGGTGAGATGTTGACAGAATAGACCGGCTGAACTACAAAAACTGGCCAAGTGCGAGTTGGACTCGCGTGCAAAGGGTTCCGAACCAATTTCATTCTTTTAACACGTTATTTTTACACTAGATACAGACTTCTTATAAGTTTTTCTGTAATCTTTAGGTATAGAACTATTATCTGCATTTTTTTTTTCAAAATTTTATAATTTAATAGGGGGGAATGGGCAGTTTTGGTCAAATTGTCTTGAATAACTTCAAAACTATTTATTTTAAAATTATGAAAAAATATAATTAAAACTCTCACTGTAAGCACTTTCATTTGATATGTCACGTAATACATTTTGAAAAACTTTATTTTTAGATTTTCTAGTTTAACCCCCAAAAGTGACCCCCATACTAAAAACATATTTATTTACGTAACGCGTCCGTGTTTGGATCACAGAAGTCCATATGTATATCTTTCAACCAAATCGGTCCAGTATCATCCGAAGAAAACTGCCTGTGACAGACGAACAGATAGACAGACAGACACCCGAGTGATCCTATAAGGGTTCCGTTTTTTACGGATGTTCGGAACCCTAAAAACACTGTGAAAGATAACACACCCGCCACCATTTACGGTATCAACGTCCCTGAGATAAAGATGTCAGTTATCTATCGAATGTAATCTGATCCAGTGAGATCAGTTTACGAAACTAGTGCCTAAGATCACAAGTAAACATGTATAGACAACTGTTATTATTTAATTTTGTAGTCATTTTCTACGGTTTAATGTGTCGTGCTCAGGTGCTGCAGTTTGGGACATGTGCAGAAGTTACGACTATGCAGTATTTTGATTTGGAAGAGGTTAGTTGTTTGTGCTGTTAGTCTGTGTTTACCTATGTGTAACATGTTTTGTTTCAGTCTCTTGATGTTCTGAGGATAGGATACTCCGTGGCCATAACCTTAACGTAACTTTAGATTTGGGTGGCCTAAAACGTTTCCACTTCTACAGTATCGTTGGTGGCAATACATAGGTCACTTCCGCTGCATGTTTTGGGGCACATAGGGCAAGATAGGAGGAACTGTCGTTTCAACGATATTATTATGATGAAGAAGAACGTAACTTTAACCTGAAAGTTATAGGCTTGCTTTCATCACTTAACAAATCAGCATGTTATGATGTTTCCGCTACTGGAATTCTGACCTCCTCTATGATAGGACGCATCACCACCCGGCCCAGTACAGGTTGGCAGATGCCACATGTCTTTGAATTTTTGCATGACTGCCCCAGTAGGAGTGTTATGTTTTCATCGAGAGTATGTGTATATGTGTGTGTTTGTTAGTCTATTGCTTTAGCATGTAGTTTTTTTGTAGTGAGTAGTTAGTTTTTTTTGTTTTGTGGGGAAATCCTCATGGATATACTCCGTCTGGGGAGACGGATTGAAATGTTGGACTCCTACCGACTAAAACACCACAGTTCCTACCGTTACCATGAGTCGGGGGCCCGGAAACGGTAAAATGGATTTTAACAAATAAAGTATCATTAGATATGTTTTGAAACTCAGTGGCACTGACTCATTGATATATAAAAAACCCAAGATACACACTCAGCATCTCAAAAATGTCCGCAAAAAACAAGCGCACAATATATTATTGTGCGCTAGTTTCAAACAGTCTCGCATCCCTCGCCATACTGCACTGCTTTGTAAAAACAACTTTAAGCGATCCGTGTAAGGTTGAATTTGCAAAAAAATTGCGCATCACTCGCCATACTGCACTGCTTTGTAATAACAACTTTAAGCGATCCGTGTAAGGTTGAATTTGCAAAAAAAAATATTTATAGTATAACTACACAGAACTCACACATGACACTTGATACATGTCAGTTTTTGACGACAGTTTCGAGTGTTGCATTTGTTCGAGACTGTGCATCTTGGGTTTTTTATATATCAATGCACTGACTATATTAATTTTAAAGAAACATGTGTGTTTGGAGCTTGTTCATTTCTTCATCATCCCAATCTTGTCCATAAATTCTATATTTTTTAATCTTGTACAATTCAATATTGCCTTGAAATAGTTAATTGAAATAAACGCTTTAAATTTTAAGCTGCAGTCTTGCTCATTGAGTTTTTGAGCAACCATGTCCAAGGTGTAAAGTTTTCTCCCTGTGATCTCTCAGCAAGCCGCACCTACTCATCGCCCTGAATATGGTTGATCAAAACTTTACCTCTGTTTAGTTAGCTACTCTATCAAAACATTCTCATTCTTCCAGTTCTTAGGCACATGGTATGAAATCGAGCGGTTTCCCATCTGGTACGAGCAATTCGGAGACTGTGCGTACAAACGGATCCAGTACTGCGGGCGACGCGTGGAGATCGAGCATGTATATGTGAGGGACGGCATACAGTTTGTGTTGCATCTGAACACGACCTACGTGCCGGGGGATGCGGCTGTTTTTGTTATAGAGGAGAGTAATATTGGTGAGTTTTCTAAACATACATAATTATAGATACTAGCACTTCACCCGTTACATTGTCTGCGCAGATTTATTACAAATAACTGTACCCCTTTTTACCCTCTTCTACCTTTAAGGTTGAATTTCAAGAATGCCTTCTTAGTGCTCATCTACAGGTGAGACATTCAAAATTTATAATTTCTAGTGTGCCAGTCACTCTTTCTTCTTATCATGTGGGTAATAAGGTCTAACGACACCCTAGTGTCAGAGTTTCTAAACAGCCTTAAAGGCCAAACCACGGCGGACAAGTCACTAACTCAGTAACAGAAGAATTTTATATATTAGGATAATAGGTACCATAGTTTTTTTTTATGAATGGAAAATCATCAAATGACTCCTCCCGCTCTGGGCGGAGCAGAAGGGAGGGTCAGACTTTTACTGACTAAAACCCTTCCGTGTTCCTCCTAATGCCCTTTGTGTTCCAGGGTCGCGGTAACTCTTTCGAACAAATTCCGCAACCCTGGAGGTATTTTAGCCTACAGCTTTAAACTTGCGGTACCTTTCATCCAGCTGCTACCAGCCACCCCTGAAAGTTCGTCGCTGCACCTACCAGCTTAAGGGTGTCCTACCTTACGTTTTCCGATTCAAGGTCTCCATTTTAGCGATATATCCAAAGAGGCATCCATTTCATCTTGCTTGTTCCGAGAGCTATTTTGATCTACAACTTTTCAGACCAGCCAAATCGTGAGCACACGTCATCGAGTATTGCAACTTTGTATCTGCACAAATAAATGAGTGCAATTATTTTTAATTAAATGGCAAAAAATGTATTATTAACTCCTTACGTGTCTTAATGCCAAACAATAATAAAGATTGTAAGTATCGTCTTTTTATCAAAAGCAGTGCATGGTGTTTATCAAAATCTGAAATCACTGGTGTATTTAATGCAAATATCTAAATTAAAGAATAAAATATCATTTTTTATCAGTATTTAAGTATTACTCAGACATTGATGTACGAATGATAAATGGATAAATAAATATATACTACAAAATTAACATTATATTTATGAAACTGAAATTGCATGCAAACCTGTGTGACATATGGACCGAAAATGGTTTTCTACCTAAATAAACTATGTTGCCACTTAATTTCAAATTATCCAAGATATTGGTGTTGGGGTTCAATACGATGTTCACCAATCTGTAGAACAAACATAGTGATATAGTAGATAATGCACTGAGATCTGGATAAAGCAGTTTTATATCACCAACGAAATACGGCATTTCTACTGGGCTTCTTTCGGCTGGGCTGGCAATATTTTTTTGTGGCAAGCGACCACAAAGAAAGTGTTGACTTGCCTCGCTGCCAGGTGCAATGAAATACAATATTTTTCCCCGGCTGCTACCACTGGCCCACCGGCAGGGACTGATGACTTAATTAGATATGCATGTCACGTTTGAAGACATTTCAGGGCACTATGTCAGTCTATTGTATATGTTACCGGCAATCTGTATCACCCGGTATTTTATACAATTCCTATGGAATGTGCAGAATACCTAAATACAGATTGCCAGTGGAATCCCCAAGAATGTACGTACATATGTTATGCACGTACATTCTTGAGGATTCCACTTCTACAATTCGCTATGATTTATTTTTGCATTTCGTGCTCTGTCATCAGCAGCTAAAGCTGTTCGCTGGCTGTCAATCCGTCACTGTTTTCACTAGCCTGCCTACAACAGTTTTAATTTCTGAGATTTTTTAAAAGAAAGAACCACTTGTAACAAGTTCTAACCCTTGAAATCGCATTTTTCAGATCCAGTTGGAATCCCGCTGACAGTGATATCAACTGATTACAGAAACTACGCAGTCGTGTATGGCTGTAAAAATACCGATGCACTAGGACTGAAATACAGTGAGTGATTTAATTGCTTTGTTATCATTTTTATCAAAAAATCAGTGTTAGCCTATTAACTGATAATGCTACCTACTTACAGCCCGGATTTTAAAAAGTATGCACATTTGATATAAGGATGTGATTTTTTTATGCACCCTTGATAAAAGCATTCTCGAGACATTATTGCGCTGGTCTCTCATCCTCCATTTATTCTAAGAATTGTCCAACAGCGGCACTCGTACCGACATGGCAAACATACAAGTGCGTTTTTCCATACATATGGAAAAACCTGTGCTTTCAAGCTGGACTGGCGTTCGTGCCCAAAGACTGTCTTGGTCTCGGGAAAAAAATTGGTTACTGTAGTACTAAATGATCCTTATGACTTAATGCGTTCTCATTCAGACACTATTACTCACTCACATGGAACAATCAAATCATCAGACATACGAAATTATCCTGTATTTGTCACCACACAAAGAAAATGTGGCGGACTGGACTAGTAATAGCCGATTGCTGAGTGAGCCCATTGGACTAGTCCAGGGCATCAAAAATTATACCTATCTATCATTTTGGTTTACAAACTCAGGTTTTCAGTTATTATATCTTCAGCATAAGAGAGTTTAAATTCTTCTTACTTTTTTATACAAAACGTTGCCCCACACTAGGAATGTCTCCTGTATCGTGGGTGCGTTACAAATATATAACTCACATAAACAAACAGCCAGACCCGGAACAACTATCTGTAGGCCATACAAATATTTGTTCCGTGCGGGAATCGAACCCGCGACATGCAGCGCAGCAGTCAATCGCTCAACCACTGCACCAAACGTGTCGTCAAGTTGTAATTAAGTTGAGGCTCTTGCCGTTGTGTGGTAATCACGTTTATAATGATAACCGGCTCATTTAATGGGCTTATTTATATAAATGTACATTACCATAATACTGATTCGCAGACTTTTTCTTAAAATTTTCTATGTAGAATTTGAATTAAGAATCCGCTTATCAGTATTTAAACTTACCACAGTTTAGATAAGCACTTTGCCCACGACTTCGTCTGCGCAGACTTAGTACAAAAGATTTTCCCCCCTTTCACCTATCACAGAATTGTGTTTTCACTCGCAAAACTGCTAATTCATCGCATTATTTTAGGGTTTATTATTAATTTATTTTATGAATATTTATAAAATTTATATTTTTTATGAACTATGGATTGTTTTGGTATACATTTTACGTAATAACCTACCAACTTTTATGTACTGTTTTGTAATGTGGTTACTAACATAGTTTGTAAGATATTTTTTTGTGACTAACAAATGGTCTATTTGTCTGAATGAATAAATTGATTGATTAATGTATTAAGGAGAAATTTACAGTTAATTCTAAACTTGTATTTTTTATGGATTTGAATGGGATTTTTTTCACGGATATTCCATTCTTATTTCAAATTTCTGAGGCCGCTATACACGAAACCACTATATGAGGAATATTATGATTTATTTTTCATTTCATTTAGTTAGTACAGTAGTTATATCCACGCGCTCGAAAAAGTGCCGTCACGATTTTCATGAGAAACTGACTTCGGAATTTTGGCTTTACACAAATAGCTAAGAGAAAAATGCGAAAAGTGAGGCCGCTGTGTAATAATATTAACTTACTATTCTCAACTACCCAATAAGCCAAAGTTGTCTAAATACTTCAGTTTCTGAGAATAAGAAAGCCAAAGTTAGTCATTTTACGCAAAAAACACACAAATTGTAATAGGCCTCTTAAAAGTAACACGTAACGTAAAAATTTTTACTAGCTGACCAGAGGCTCTACACAACTAGTAGTGTAGTATTAGTCAGCGGTAGCGTGGCGAAAGCGATTGTCAAAACGTCAAAAATGGGATTGACAAAAGCTGTCGAACTGTCACGTTTTCAATCCCTTATATTTTGGCATAACGACAGCAGCATTCGCTGCTAGAATGGCACTTTGTCTAGAGCCTCTGGCAAACGTTGTTTTGCCATAAAAAAAATAAGACCTATTCTCAAACCTACCAACTCTACACAAAAATTTCATAAAAATCAGTCAAGCCGTTTCGGAGGAGTTCGATATCAAACACTTTGAGTGTGACACGAGATTTTTGTATATTAGATGAATGACCCTGTAAAACCTATTTCTTCTCCAGTTTCAGCCTGGATCCTGTCACGGAACCCCACCTTACCCAACGAGTACCTGCAGAGGGCATACCACCAAATCAACTCCTTGCCTGCAGTGAGTTCCGTGTATCTAGAGAAGGTGGACCAGAGTGCAGGCAGGTGCCAGGCGCACTGGACAGCGCATGTCCAAGCTGTTAACTTTAGGGAGGATGAGCAGGAATAAATGTTGGGAAGAAGAGAAGTTTATTATTATTTAAAATATGTGGAAATCTTCATAATAGGTGCTATTACAACCAGTGGACTTAGACCTTTTTTTGACCTTTTATTTAACAGGGGGAAATCCTCATGGATGTCCTCCGCCCTGGAGCGGGTGGAGGGGTCTGTCAGACCCTTATTGAATAAAACCACCCCGGTGTTCCATCTTCCACCTACGCCGGGGATCACAGAAACTTATGCGTCTTCCGTAATCCACCTTGAGTCAGTGGGGGAATAAGGTGTTTGACTCCCCCCGCGACGTCATAGAGGGGCGCACGGGAACACCACGCGCCACCACTTCGGGTCCAGGTGAATGGGGGGCGACGGACTTCCCCAAGTCCGCCACCCCTGGATCCATTTAGGGGGGCCGAAAGAGGGCAGCATATCCCCTCCTCCGACGCCCGGTGCGAATACTGCGGGCTGGGAGAGAGGTCGAGATCTCCATCTCCCTTTCCGCAGCCATAGTGCGGGTCTCCCTTTCCGCAGCCTTCTGCGCGATTAGTGGGCCTAGACCCAACCCAACCTTTATTTGACACGGGAGCACTTAGATTTCCTTGTTTGCTAGCAGGGACCGGAAATCAAAAATGAAAATCACTGTTAAAATGGTTACCCATCCGTCAGCGCAGAGCGCTGAGAGCCCTGACTAGCTTGTTTTCTTTTCTTAATACCTAATCCTTCTTCTCCCTCTTATTCACAAATTCATTTCCTTTGCTCTGCCCACAGTAAAAATCTTCGCTCATCCAATAATCTTCTTCTACGATGTCCCTCACACCGCTCTGGGTTTATCCACTCTTCTTTCTTTGTCCAGGCGATCTTCCTTTGGAATGCGCTTCCTCTGAACATCAGGACGGCAACCAGTCGGCTGTCCTTTAATGTGAAGGCACGCGAGCACATTCGCAAGAAGTTGGTAGAATCATCTCAGCGTTAATTCGTTGGTTTCGTTCTCTCTTAATAACGTTGTAAATTTTATTTGTGTGTATGTATGTATCTATGTATTTATGGTTGTATTTTTTTTTTCCCGTCTCTGTTTTTTCTTTTCTATAATTTGCACCTGCCATATTTTCTCTGCACCACCCTAAGGTCGACTGGTAGAAAATGCCTAAGGCATTAAGTCCGCCTTTGTACAGTGTTTTTTTACTTGTGCATAAAGTTTTAATAAATAAATAAAAATAAGATTAAGCTGTGTTAATCCACACTAATATTATAAAGAGGAAAGATTTGTTTGTTTGTTTGAAATGAATAAGCTCCGAAACTACTGGACCGATTTGAAAAATTCTTTCAGCAATGGACAGCTACATTATCAGGGAGTAAAATAGGCTATATTTTATCCCCGTGGGAGTACCCACGGGAACGAGAACTACGCGCGTGAAACCGCGTGACGTCCACTAGTCTAAAAATAAAGTTATTTCAATATATTCAAAACTTGTAGCACAGCTATTCTTTGAAAACAGAAGTAACCAACATTAATATAGACTTAGTACCAGTATGCATCAATGTTATTTTCGAGGTGTAAAGACTGAAAGTCTAAACCTTTCACGGACCATATTTTGGCCCTTGTGGACCACCAGGCGTCCGCGGACCACAGGTTGGGTAACTCTCACCTAGACATGAAAGTGATTACATTGTATCAACGATACAGGATCCTTACTACGAAGTGCCAATGCCATTATGAATCCGTTGTGAAAAAGGGATAGTGCTGTTCATCCTGTGTATCTCTGGCTGTCTCACACAGGAATCATGCTGGTGTAAAGACGTACAAGTAATTATTGATTGCCCCTGAATGTCGATATACCAGTTTGTGAAGTATTTTCTCTTTATTTAGGGCTTTTTCGCAAGCAACATCTTTGGTCTAACTTTGTGTTCAGCCAAAAAGTGGATACTACTATTGCTAAATGATAAAAAGATTTAAAAATAGGTTTATAATGTAAACTAGTTGAATCGCTCAATTTGATTGCATCACATTTTTCATTAATGCACCGCAACTTTTAGCCTTATTGTGATGTTATTATAGCCTATAACCTTCCTCGATAAATGGGCTATCTAAAACTAAAAGAATAATTAGTGACTCGAATCAGGAGTTCCTGAGATTAGCGCGTTGAAACAATCAAACAAACTCTTCAGCTATATAATATAACTAGTTGACCCGCGCAACTTCGTCGGCTCCGCTCCTATTGGTCTTAGTGTGATGGTATATATAGCCTATAGCCTTCCTCGATAAATGGCCTAACTAACACTGAAAGAATTTTTAAAATCGGACGAGTAGTTCCAGAGATTAGCGCGTTCAAGCAAACAAAAAAACAAACAAACTCTCTGTCTATAGATAGTACAGGATAGGTTTAAAACAACACGTCAATCTTTTTTGGTCAGTTTAATCAAGATGAGAGACTTGTTTACTTTGAAGAAACATCGCAACAAGCTCGTAGGTACCTAGTATCTTTTAAAGTCGATACAATTAATGTATTGGTCAGACCTCTTTAATTAATAAGTCTACCTCTGCATACCCTAGGTGCATGGTCCTCACATACAATGACTAAATTTTTGTGTACCAAATATTGTAAAAGTATAATTGAAAAGAGTAACTATGGATACTTTCCGAATGGACAGTAGAGTCACTTTAGTATTTTATATTATTTGAAATGTGAATGACGTTCGTCAGTGCCATTTAATGGCCTAATTGGAATAAACGTTTTAATTTTGATCATTAAGAACAGTCTTCTGAAGAAAGCACACAGATTTGAGTGGATAGTGCACGCATTTGTCAGTTATCATGTAGCTCAACTCAGAACCCTAAGGAGCTCATCAGACGAGCAACGGAATACGGATTCTATTCCTGCGTGGTACAAATAATAATTGTTTGTATGGTTATGATATTGCTGATAAAATATTTCTAATTATTAGGATTATAAACCTATTAACGAAAAGAGATTCTGATAAAGTATAAATAGGCAAAATGAAAACAGGTTTAAAGATTTCGAAAGATAATTTTAGTACGAGTACGTCTCGAAAACATAATTTATTTTAATTCTGTCATGGATAAGGCTATCATCAGATCGAACACTTCATGGAAACTTAGAATTTCTAATCAAGCTAAGTACAATGAATTCACGTGTGTGTGCCGATACACGATCATTAATCTATGTTTCGATTATTATCTTATTTTAATCGTGGCTGCTTATCACAGTCCATTTCAAAATTTTCAAAGTGTTTTCGGTCCATTAAGGTGAGTTCTATAGTTCCTGATACATTTTTATAGGCTCTCAAAAAAATTACAAACATATTCAACCGATACCAGAAATAAAGCAATATTTTTTGTTCAACTGGCGGTAATTCCAAACAACGGCAAAATATATTCATGAAAAATTTTAAGTGTTATATAAATTCAAGTTGTTTAAACTTAACAGACAGTTGTGTTGCTGGGGAGTTTGTTGGCCACTTCTTTTTCCCAGCTAAAACACTAGGAAGTGGTGACGGGCTGGGCGATTTGGGGGACTGTCTTCATGTAAATTTTGACGTTCAAAAAGTGCTGATTTTCAGCCTAATTTGAATAAATGCCTTTTGATTTTTTTTTTTGATTTTTGGTTCAATTCTGATTTAATTAAATATATGTTAATACGATCCATCTATTCTAAAAAGGTTTAGGTAGTTAAACAATCTTGATGTGACTTTTTAGACAATCTATACCACAGTACAAATACCACAGTATAAATATCATACCAAACAAATAAAAAGTACTGCTTAAACTAATGATTTAATTGATTAAGTAATCTGTATTGTTGAATTTATATTGATTGTCAGTTGCATTTTGTTTTTAAACAGTGTTTTAAATAAAAATAAAAAAGCCGCAACGCAAAAACAGAAAAACGAGCATTTAAAAAGTCAACAAATAATAACTACCGCTGAGAACAGACTTCTGTCTGTTCTCAGCGGTAGTTATTATTTGTTGCAGCTTCTGCTAGTACAGAAAAAATCCGTCGTGTATTCTGTAATTCCAGGACAGCAAATGACAGCCCCATTTGCTGTCCTGGAATTACAGAATACAATGATTGCTCACATAATCTGTAGAATTGCAATCATTTATTCCATTTCAGGGCAAAGAATGGTAGCCCTGATGGCAGGCAATTGGCATCCGTTTGAGAGCTACGATGCCACAGACAAACACACACACAGAGACAGACAGACATCGACGTCAAACTTATAACACCCCTCTTTTTGCGTCGGGGGCAAACAAAGATTAAAAAAGACACATCAAGATTGTTTACCTTTACTTACTTACTTCCTAAACCGTTCTAATATACTCTTGGTGGCCCTGCTAGCCTTGCCTAGTCCTAATCTGCCTGATAGCTGCCTTGAACTTTTCAAGCAGAAGAGCGCATTTGAAAAACCGCAACAAGTCAGTAGAGCCTTCATCCAACTAAGTTCGCAGGATCGCCTTTCAGTCTAACCGGATGCATCAGAACACCGGATAACTTGAAGCGTTGGAAGACCTACCACAAGGTAGACCGATAACCTGGTGAGAGTCGCGGGTAGCCGATGAATACGAGACGCACAGGACTGATTATTATAATAATATATTTATTTCCAATAATTTGTTAACAAAGGTTACAAGTACAGTTATATAACTCAAACCCAATGTGCGTAACGGTATTAACTCCAGGCTCCCAAGCTAGGTTTATAGCCTGTGACTTGGGAACCAGTGATTCCATTAAAGAACAAAATCTGTTTACATCAGTAACATGGCTAACATTACAATGAAGAAGAAAAAATTATTCAAAATAAAAATTGTAAATAGTTGAGTGAGTGTGTCGTGGTCGGTGTAATGTGTGATGTGTGTGTGAGATATGCTTGAATGAGGGGAGATCTGTCTTAGGCATGTGGGAGGAGCAGGTTTTCGGTTTCGGTATTGTGGCGATACTTGGGGAAGAATATGTCCACCAGTGGACGTCTATCGGCTAATATGATAATGATGATGGATGGATCAGTATTTTATATGGAGCGACATTGTTATCTGACCTCTACAATGCAGCCCTTGCAGATTGGTGTCAGTTTTATTGGCTTCTGAGTATCGTACCGACTGTCAAAGATCTACTAATGACTGCTGGAACCGACGGCTTATTGTGCTTTCCAGGGGGGGTGCCCTGGAACACAAAGGGGCATTAGGAGGAACACGGGTGGGTTTTAGTCAGTAAGAGTCTGACACTCCCTTCTGCTTCACCCAGAGCGGGAGGAGTCATTTGATGATTTCCCATCCTTAAAAAAAAGGGGCACGCAGGGGTTTCAGTCTTTGTGTTCCACGCGCGTCTCAAAGAGATGTCAGCATATTAAACGGAGCCAGCTAGGGCCAGTGCCTGCCAGGGTACAGAAATTTGTTCGAAAGCGTCACCGCGGCCCTGAAAGGCAAAGGCACTAGGAGGAACACGGATGGGTTTTAGTCAGTAAGAGTCTGACACTCCCTTCTGCTTCACCCAGAGCGGAAGGAGTCATTTGATGATTTCCCATCCTTAAAAAAGGGATTTCGGTATGTAATAGGTGATCACCTATTCACGGACTTACCTCGGTAAGCTAACATTGGAAATTGACCCTTGCGGTTGTTATTGTTATTGACCTCGATAATCTATTCAGCTCACCAGCACGTACAAAGCGGCTAGGGAAGCGTAGGTACAGCTATGGAGTGGAATTCCCTGCCGAAGTCTGTGTTTCTGATAGCTATTTCCTGGGATTACATTTAGGCAAGCGTGCTCCAGCGTCGACCTCTTCATCGCTATTCATCAGGTGGGATTGTGGTCAAAAGGTGGGCTACCTTTTGACCACAATCCCACCTGATGAATCACTCGCACTTGGCCAGTTTTTTATTACTGATGGGCATCAGTAATAAAAAACTGGCCAAGTGCGAGTCGGACTCTCACACGAAGGGTAAGGACCATAAACCGAAAAAAAAAATGTTTCTTGTATAGCAGCCCTCTTAATTTTTTATTATATGTTGTTATTGCGACAATAGACGTACACACTCTCTGAAAATTTCAACTGCCTACCTACTAAGTTTCTTAAGATACAGCCCACTAACAAACAGACGGACGGACGGACGAACAGCGGCGGCTTAGTAAATGGGTTCCTATGGTTGCCTTTTGGATACGGAACCCTAAAAGGGGATAGTAAAAGAAAAAGCGCTGTATATTTCAATACATATGTATTTCCATTTTATAAGGTCGTCTATTAAAACCTAACGAATAAACACAGGGTACCTAAAAGTCAAAGGTTCTGCCTGCTTATCTTCGAAGTACTTAGGAGAGCACTTGGACCGGTCATCTTTGACCAGCTTCTTGGGGTCCACTCCGATTCGAGACAGGGATCTGATGGCCAGCTCTTTGGACACGTCATTCAGGATTTCGTTTCTTGATAAGATCCATACGTAAACTGAAAACAATTTGAAATAAGTTAGAACTTCTATGCTGACTCACGCATTTTCCAAAAGGGTTAAACAAAGGTGCACCTATGCACAGACGTTTCGCCAGCATTTTTTAATCCCATGTATAGGTAATAGAGAGCGTGCCTATTACCATCAACCGGGCGTAAATCCAGTCTCCGGGCTGGTAGTGAAACATTCCGAATGGAAAAACCTAGTAACACTTTTCCAACACGGGTATCGAACCCAGGACCTAATGTTCACGATTTAGTTCTTTTACGGTTATTATGTTTCGTAAAAAACTGGTCAAATGCGAGTGAGACTCTCACACGAAGAGTTCTTTACCATAAACCATGTTTCTTGTATGGGAGCCCCCTTTAATTTTTAACTTAATTTAATTCTTCTCTCTAGTTTTTGTTGTAGCGGTAATAGAAATACACACTCTGTGAAAATTTCAACTGTCTACCTACTACGGTTCTTGAGATACAGCCCGCTGACAGACAGACGGACGGACGGCGGAGGTTTAGTAATAGGGTTCAGTTCGTTACCTTTTGGGCACGGAACCCTACAAAAACGTCTAAGCTACACATCACTGGACTGAAAGTGCTAGTAAATTACAAAATTCTGCTTCAAGTAGATATGACACGTAGTTTGTAGGTACTTCCGGATTAGAAGTAATCTTCCACGACAGCTACAAGCCAGCTGAACTACAGTTTCAATTCTCACGGGCCAATGGCATGCTGTGAGGATGTTAATATCATTATTCTGTAAGCTTTAGGAACTTTGTTTGTTGTGTTTTTCTTTTTTTTTACCACTTATTTGCAATTTGCTACGTGGCATATTACTAAGGTAAGGTATGGTGGTCAAGCTCATCCTGCCATCTACGGTCCACACTACTACATCCTGCCTCGGTCTACCACGATACCAACTGGCATACATCTTCAGTGGGGCTAAAAAGGCCACTTTAGGAGAATCATAGTAGAATCATAATATGAATCACGCAACAATCTGTCAAATTTCATTTTCATCTCTATAGCAAACGCATTAGGTTCAAGGTTGATTGAGAAAATTTGACGAGAGTGACGGGTAGCGTGATTTGTTTTCTGATTCTGCTAAAGTGGCATTTTTAGACCCGCAATATTCATAATTGTATACAGCGTAACAAAAAAAAAATCAATAAATTAAGTTACTTAATTAAGTTTTTGGGGAATGTGCGACGGAATTGCATAATTTAATTCCGCCAAGCCCGTTAGCCCATCATCGGACCACAAGACGAACGACGATGCGCCACCGGTAAATGGTGGACATCCCACCCACACGCACAAAACGTTTTGGGAACACATTCATAGTGCGTACAGCTATGGAGTGGAATTCCCTGCCGGAGTCTGTGTTTCCTGATAGCTACAACCTGGGAGTCTTTAGGTCAAGAGTGAATAGGTTACTTCTAGGCAAGCGTGCTCCATCTTCGACCACATCATCGCTTACCAACAGGTGAGATAGTGGTCAAACGCGTGCCTATCAATAGAAAAAAAAAAACTTACTAAAATGTTTGTCGATAAGATCGCTGTACTCGCAAGTGTAGACAGTGGCGTAGTAGTTGTAGTTTGTCGCTAGCACGTAGAAAGGATACTTCCTGTTCATCACTGAAAAATAAATTAATATATTAAAATCTCTGAAATCAGGAAAAACCTTGTATGTTTAAATTAAAATTAATAACACCTCGAGGTTTAGTTATAGTTTCATATATTTAACAGACCCCTTTATAAAAAGGAAAAAAAAGAAAGAAAGAAACTCATGAAATCCGCTGTGGGCGAAGTAGGTAGTAGAGATGTGCGAGGATGCGGAAAAAAATCGCATCATTTACCTAGCCTCGCTCAGCGCAAGCGATTTTATTGTTTTTTTTTTTTTATTTGTGATGGGTTTGTTCTTGACTCTAGTCTAGGCCAGATGACAGAGACAAAGGCTACGATGGAGCGAGCTTACGCAGAAGGAGCCTGTGCACTCTAACTTTGAAGAGATTAGGGTTGTAAACGCTTGGAAACACAGACGCAGACAGAGAGTTCCACTCCTTTGCTGTGCGCATTATAAAAGACGTTTGGAAACGCTTAGTGCGAATTGGTGGAAACAACAAGGTAGGGATGGTAAGATGCAGTGCGTCTGGATGTCCGATGGTAGAAGGGGTCCGGTGGGATGAGGTCGTGGAGTTCTTGTTGTGTATTGTTTCTTAACAAACACATCCCTCGCTAACATAGATATAAATATTTCTATGCTCGCTACGCATCCTTGCACATCTCTGGTGAAATGATCACTAAAACCCATCCGTGTTCCTTAAAATTTGAGGGGCCGCGGTAACTCTTTCAAAGAATCTCGCAACCCTGGCACGGTTCGGTCACCTTCTGTGACTTCTAAACTAGACTGCAAGGTAGTAGCGTGGCGATCTGGACACTCTTTGAGGACGTACCGGACTTATGCCGAAAACTATGTTAGGCGCAAGATAAACATTCACCTACATACCCATTTATTGTCTTTCTAAATATCAAAAACAGAAATAAAGACAAAGCTGTCCTGAATCGACTTCTATCGTGAACGTACTCTAAAGTCACCAAAATCTAAGAAGTCCGATTTGACAGCTGAGTAGAGAGGGATAGAAGATTGCTTTACCACTAAGTGCGAAAGAGATCTATTTTTATGTCTCTTTCATACTTACTAGTAAAGCAATGTTGTATCCTGCTGTCAAAAAGGGCCTTTTATTTTTTGACAACTATAGTATTGAAAAACGGTTCATTATTTATTGTTCAGGTATCGAAGCAGGGATATCAGGGAAAGGTCTATTACTTTATTGCAAGTTTATCTGGCGCCTACCCTACACAATTCCACCCTTGAAAACTATAGTGGCTTTAAAACTCTTTGTATTTCAACACGTGGATCACAAATACATTTTTTTTATATAATTACTAATTCTACAAAGAAATAAAACAATCAAGAGTTACTCACATCTCCTAGGCGCATCATCAAACCTAAACGTTACATCAAGTCTTGCTGCATCCTCAATCCTGGTGGGTATGGTGAGCTTCCCTATGCTGTACCGGTGAAACAGCCCCCGGTCTACCCTGGACTGGTTGAGGTAGATGCCAGTGGGCCTAGTCTGCAGCTCTAGGACCGAACAGTTGTTCTGGTTCTGTCCATCGCTGGAGTAGTGGTAGGCTTGGTACCATTTGTTGAAGAACTATGGAGAAAGAAGACAAGGAGAGTTTGGAAGGCTTGTTTTTTTTGTCCAGTTGAATCAATGCAAAGAATGAAACAGATACTCAGCTCGAGTTGACCAAGGATGCATAACTGAATCTATGAAGTATTACTCGACTACATTACCTTTGTTCATTTACTCAGATAATCTATCGAAAGATACCTAAGGGTCACGATGTCACCAAAGTTGTGGGAAACCCGTTCATGAGGAACCCAAAGAATCGAATAGCATGGCAGAAAGGAAAAGTGGTCAGTTCCCACCAGAAAGTTATTTATTCAAGCTAATAAAATTACTGATGGCCTGGTGAAGGTCACGGGTAGCCGATGGATGCGAGACGCACAGGACCGGTCGTTGTGGCGACGCTTGGGGGCGGCCTATGTCCGGCAGTGGACGTCTTTCGGCTGATATGATGATGAATATTCATCCACGCTACCAGTACGCTTCCAGTTATCCGGTGTTCTGATGCATCCGGTTATACTGAAGGCGACCCTGCGCACTTAGTTGGATGAAGGCTCCACTGACTTATCCTGGTTTTTCAAATGCGCCCTTCTGCTTGAAAAGTTCAAGCAAGTTTCATCAGGCAGCTTAAGAGGAAATACGGGCGGATAGACTTTGTATGTAAAAAGACATAATTCGAGGTTTGGCTCTCGCCTGTTTCCTCCTCCAATATTGGACCGATTTAAAAGATATATCACAAACTGAATAAGAAGAATGTAAACTGTGTGTTTTTTTTTTTCATTAATAGTTGCCTTATTTGTACACTAGGGCTAGGGTTACGGTTAGGAATCAATATTTATAAAATTCTTCTGTTACTGAGTGATTGGGTGACTGAGTGAGTGGCTGACAGACAACGTACAGCCGAAACTACTGGTCGTAGGAAGATGAAATTTGGCATGTAGGTTCCTTAAAGCGTGTAGGGGAAGAATTTCCCGAAATTCCTACGAAAATAGGAAAAAACGGGTTATACGCGTACGAAGCGGGCAAAAGCAGCAAAAAAAAAACTAAAATAAGTCTTAGACAAGTTTTCATTGCTTGCGCAATTGGGCAGTTACTGTTGCTTAATACATATGTATTTACCAACGTAAAACAACAATAGCAAAACAATACGTATTTCTTGAACATTAAAGACACAATTTATATGACAATTACTCACATCGGCTAGTCGAAACTCTTCCTGAAGTTGCACAGCCTCAGGGCATTTTCCCGGTAAAGTGAAATACCCATACACACTACAAACAAATAAAGAAATTAATAATAATTTCAACATTATTACTTCAGTGTAGTTCAATCTGTTTGAAGATACAAACAGTAATGATTTAAATAATAATGTTTTTGTTTTATTAAATCAACCTGAGGTTATCGTATAGTTCGAATTCTGTAAACATTTAATTTCAAAGAAGTAATAAGAGATTCTTATTATAGCGATACGGTAATACAATAATGTTAATTTCTGAAAAATTAAAAAAAAAATATTGACATAAGTACATAGGTCACAAATAAGATACGCACCTTTTACCTGTTTTGTTTTATTAACCGACTTCAGTAAAGGAAGAGGTTCTCAATTCGGTGGGTATTTTTTTTTATGTATGTACACCGATTACTCCGAGGTTTCTGATCCGATTTCTGTGACTATTTTTTAGTTCGATGCAGTATACGTGCCATTTGGTCCCGTAAAAATTGAATCAGTTTGGTTCAAAAGTTTGTATTTTATGAGCATTTTTGCTTATTTCAATTTCTTCGTTGACGAAGACGTCGTCCAAGTATCATCACTTAAAAGTGAAAAATAAAAAAACTTTTTACAAAAAAATATAGCCGACATCCGAACAAAACACTACAAAGAATAAAATAACCTTAATTTCGGAAGTCGGTGTTAAAAGACAAAGAAACAAAACCAAAAACACCGACTTCCGAGTTTTTTTTTTTTTTCAATCATACTTCCTACTAATATTATAAATGCGAAAGTTTGTGAGGATGGATGAATGGATGTTTGTTACTCTTTCACATCAGAACGCCTGAAAGGATCTTCATGAAATTTGGCACAGAGGTAGATTATAGTCTGGAATAGCACATAGGATATTGTTTTTTCTGCCGCAGGCGACAGCTAGTGAATACTACATTTTCATTGATTGAAAGATGTGCCTACTCTTTATGTAAAGCCTGATACCTAAACGTTGATCTTACTCCTATAATTACGTATATCATCCCACCGAATGGAAATAGTAATATCTGATACATAAAAATCTCGTGTCACGGTGTTTGTTACCGGACTCCTCTGAAACGGCTCGACCGATTTTCATGAAATTTTGTGTATATATTTGGTAGGTATGAGAATAGGTGGTAGGCTATTTCTTTTTTATTTGGCAAAACAACGTTTGCCCGGTCAGCTAGTCTCTATAGAAAATCTAATGGGGGAACATTTGAATCAAGAACTTGTGGGAAATTAATTGGTAAAGCTAGAGAATGCCTAACCAGTCAACCAGTCTGTTACATGTCACACCAAATAGCCTTATTTCATTTGTTAATAAATTGACCTTTGGTTTTTCCTCCAAACATGTAACAGAAAGAGTCTTATCATAAAATAATCTAACCATTAGCAAGGGCTAATGGTTCAATCATTTTATAATAAGACTCTTTCTGTTAAATGTCACACCCAATAGCCTTATTTCATTTGTTAATAAATTAACCTTTGTTTTTTTCCTCCAAACATTCCAAATTCGCACTTATCATACGAGTAGCTAGTTCTCAAAAACACTTCTTAGTAATATACAATTTGTTTTGTTTTTAGCTCTGTGTTCTGAGAACCTGTAATCTTGTTGAATTAACTTTGTTAATGTGGGTTTGACCCTATTACTGTAAAGGGGTGTGTATAATGTAGCAAGAATTTAAGCGGGACATTTTTGTATTCTGAGACAACGTGCATCCAAGGACGCAACGGTGCAAGGGTAGAACGTGGATCCTTGGATGCGAGGTACAGAATACCTTGTTCCATACATCCGCCCATGTAACACTGCTGTACATAGGTTTTCACAATGAAAGAAGAGAGAGAAAAATAAGTAAGAACTGCTTGACACAAGTAGAGGTGCACTAAAGTATTTTTTTTTTATAAATAGTGGTTTGAAGTTTAAATTTGACTGTTGCATCTTAGTTGAATTAAAAAACATTTGCAGAACGGCAAAGTGAGCATCATTTTGAAAATTCAAATTAATAACAGTAAGAACGACCATTTGGACTTTTCCTCATCATCATCATTATATCAGCCGAAAGACGTCCACTGCTGGACATAGGCCTCCCCCAAAAGGGGGGGTTTGCCATAATCGCCACGCTTGGCAGGCGGGTTGGCAGTAAAGATAGATTAATTAAACATATTACTGGTTTTCCTGAAAGTACCAAAAAAGCAGTGAAAATAAAACTTCAGCAGTTGTAAACCCACTTAACATTACCTGTCTTCGCCTCAATTACTACCAACAAGCGAACATTACCACATCCTATCCTGCAACGCAGAAACTGACGTAAACAACACGAATCGAATAAATCAGTCTAGAGGAAGTCCACATTACGTCGCAAAACGTGGCCAATTCACGTCTATTTTAGTATAAAACGTCTTTATGCCTGGGGTCGGTACATTGGATAATTACCACGTAGGACGGGAGCACTCATTCGCTATCTCATAGTCGGACGAAGCAGTTGTTTTAAAATGTTTCTTTTAGCACTGTCCCTGTGTTTAGGAGCAGGAGTTATTGGAGCCGAGTATACCTTGCCAGGAGAATGTCCTGATGTTAAGCTACAAGAGAATTTGGATCCTACTAAGGTGAGTTTGGGTTTTAGATTTGAAAAATATTAATTAATTTCTTTGTGTTTATGATTGGTTACGAAACACAGCAGAATCTTAGGAATGAGTAAATCTTTTTCTACCTTTTATCAATTGTTATTTACGTGACCTCACTTGGAGTGACTCAAATGGCTAGTCAAGACAAAATGAGTTTCAAAATTCAGCGACCAATTTGGTCTAATGAGCATTTTTAAACGATTTAAAAAAAGGAGGAGTTTCTATGTTCGACTGTATGTATTTTTGTTTGTATGTTCACCGACTACTCCGCCAATTGTGGACCGATTTTCAAAATTCCTTTTTAACAAGTTGTATTTTGTTTTTAACTTTGTAAATATTGTTTGGTCAATAAAACTTTTCATAATTATTATAATTACTAGCAGTTCGCGCAACGTCTGCATCATTTCTTTCTCCGCTCCTATTGGTCGCAGCATGATGTTATATAGTCTTTAGCCTTCCTCGATAAATTGGCTATCCAATACTAAAACACTTTTTCAATTCGAACCAGTAGTTCCTAAGATTAGCGCGTTCAACCAAACAAACAAACTCTTCAGCTTTATAACATTAGTAAAGATACGATACTTATTATATATCAGATATTATAACTTCCGTTCCTAGCGCTTCCACAAATCAATATTATTAGGGCGTTGGGTAATCGGTATAATCTTTGATTTCCTGACAACGAGACGGCCCCTTTCATCTTTAACCCATATATTTACAAACCTTGAAGGTTGGACCTAAATAACAATCTGATTAATAAACACAAATATTTTGTACACCTACTGTCGACTACCCAACTACTGAAAATAGATTGATAATTATTATGAGATTCCATTTTCGGCTTGATATCAATCATTAATGGTCATACTAGTAGATATTGATCAATCAATAGGTTGATTAAGATCAGCGGTACTTTTAAACTTACAATTTGATGGAATTTGTAAGTAAATTAATTGGATGAACAGAGCAAGAGTCCAGTGGGTGGTAAAATCATCTATGATTTGTCAAAAACTTAGCCAAAATCAATAAATGACTTTATGACAATTAAAAAAAATAATAATAACTGTGTTTTAACGGTGTTTCTTTTACAAACATTATTAAAACAGTGAAATATTTGAGTTCCTTAGAATACTTTTTCCAAAGATTTGTCTTATTTTTATAACCTACCTACATGGTTTCGAACTACGTAGTCTTAAATTACTTTCTTCAGTGCTCTATTGTTTTTTTTATTATTATCTTTGTTTTATTGGTTTACTTTAGCATTCCATCATTCCTTAATCAATTTCTCCTTACAGTTTTCAGGCTTATGGTACAACGTAGCAAGCTACGCTAGCGATGGCCGCGAAATCTACGACTGTTCTACCATAGAGTTTCAAGAAGACAACCTAGGTTACATGTATAAGGAGACCTATGTGCAAGTGGACCAAGGCAACAGAACCCAGAAGACGTACCAAGCTAGAGTAGACCCTACCTTCGATGCTGGGAAGAACGCGGTGTTTATTATGAGCCACGAGGCCGGTGGTGGGTATTCGTTACTAATCCATAGTTTTGTGTGATATAATATCATCATCATAATTATCAGCCGAAAGACGTCCACTGCTGGTCATAGGCCTCCCCCAAGTTTCGCCACAACAACCGGTTTTGTGCGTCGTCTCGCATTCGTCCGCATCTCATTGGTCCGCCTTGTGAGAGGCCTTCCAACGCTGCGTCTTAAGGTATGCGGTCGCAACTCTGGATTTTTCGGTTCCGACCATCTGTTCGGCCAGCAATGTGCTCTGCCCTCTGCCTCTTCAGTTTGGTGATTCTTCGGGCTATGTCGGTAACCTTATACATTTATGTGTGCATAACTCGACAAAAAGTACTAAACAGCTGTTTTTGATGAAGAGTACAATAATCCCTTTTCAGATATTTCATTTATCTACTATACCTCGCAATGTTTCCTATCAAGAGAAGAAACTGCAGGGACCACTATTTCAACCTAGCATTACAAAATGCACTATGAATTTCTCAGTGTTGGGGCATAGAGCGTCTTTCAGTGATGGGAAGAGGTACATAATCCACCACAGGGACTTCTGACTGTACAGGAATGTAACTTAGTGGTAAAGAAATACATGATGTAATTTTAGACTTTTCCAGATGAAATTTTTCACGAACCTAAGTGATTGACTCCAAAATATTTTCGATTGGACAAGGCTGGGCACATTGCTCGAAGAACAAATGATCGATGGGGCTGAAAAGTTCTAGAGTAGCGACCGCGAACCGGAAGATGCAACGTTGGAAGGCCTCCTACAAGGTGGACCGATGACCTGGTTAGGGTCGCGGGTAGCCGATGGATGCGAGACGTACAGGACTGGTTTTTGTGGTGACACTTGGGGGAGGCCTATGTCCAGCAGTGGATGTCTTTCGGCTGATACGATGATGATGATGGACTAGACTGGTTTTTTAAGCTTTTGTTAATATTTGTGCTCTAATATACCCTGTCAAGTAACCTACACTTAACTTTTAGATAAAGTGCTCCAATTTCCATTCTTCATCCTGGCTACGGACTACGACGGCTATGCCATCGCCTACACTTGCAGGTGGCTCAAGGAGAAGATCCGGATGCACTATGGTATGTTGAAAACCACTTTTGTTACTGCCCGAAGAATAATAATATTCTACTTACCTATTCATTTACTACCCTGGAACATATTTTTGCGAATCTCGATTATAGACAGAAATAATAACAATATATCCTGAATCAAAACTTTGTGCTTTGTGCAAAGTATCAGTATCATGCACTGACTTCCCTATTAGATTTTGAATGACCAGTGGTTAGAAAGAAGTCCATATTCTGTGTTTTGCATTCAATTGACGAGTTCAATGGTTACACAAAGTTTGCTTTTTTACATTTTCAGTATTCACATGGGTCCTAACTCGCAGCAAGGACAAGCTACAAGGAGATCTACTGAAGAAAGTGGAAGACAAACTGTCCAAATACGCTGACTTGGCTGAACACAGACAGTCATTCGTTTTCAAGGATTTCACGGACGCTAGCTGTGCGTACACTAATAAACTTGAAACTGACTTCTTTACTAGCAATTTCTGGTGAAAATTTCCGTTATTGTATTAGACTGTAATTAATAAAAGATGATTGGAATAGCTTTTTGAGTTTGTTTTTAGGGTTCCGTACCCAAAGGGTACCCAACGGAACCATGTTATTAAGCCTCCGCTGTCCGTCGGTCCGTCAGTCTATCCGTCAGCGGGCTGTATCTCCAGAAGTTCAATAGGTAGATAGTTGAAATTTTCACAAATTGTGTATTTCCATTGCCGCTATAACAACAAATAATAAATTTTAAAGTTAGTACGAAACCCCTTGTGTGCAAGTCTGACTCGCACTAGGCCAGTTTTTTATATTGTATGATGGAGTTACAAGTGTAGAGTCTGACCACCATCATAGCAAGGGGTATCGTTTTTCTCAATGAGGTAGGCAATGAATAGTCGTGAAGATCCCAGAAAAAACGGTTGGTAGGTAAATACTGGTACTCTGTATTGCAGCTGCATCCAATTAGGAAGTCGACCCCCACAATTAGTTGGGTACAGGCTTGGCAGATGATGACTCCGCTACCGAAGTATCCTATTACTACATATGGTACTGCAACTTTCTACTGAAACAACGGAATAATACTGATCGATTCGAGGATCTATAGAAGTCCCAAGGTTCCTGGAGTTTGATTAAATTTCTAATAGTGATAATAAACCTTTGTTCATGACAGACTCCTAAGCTTTCAGAAAGCATCTTCCTAGCTCATTACGTAGTGAAATAGCAATTTGAAGAATAGTGTTGTGTCAATCTCTCCTTAAAAACTGTCAGGTGTTAAAGTAGGTTTTGACATGTTCTTAACTTCTCAGACCCTATGCACACGGCGTATTTTTAACGTACCAACGACGCACGTCTTACGAACGCGCGCTCACGCCGCAGTAGATGACCAAAAACAGTATTGTCTGCATCTGAGCACGTTAGGGC
Organism: Lacanobia wlatinum; assembly: GCA_947578705.1. Taxonomy (NCBI): domain Eukaryota; kingdom Metazoa; phylum Arthropoda; class Insecta; order Lepidoptera; family Noctuidae; genus Lacanobia; species Lacanobia wlatinum. The sequence continues at coordinate 6,970,050 of OX388040.1, forward strand.
GCGTCATCTGCACGTCGTCGGCGCGTTTAAAAACGCCGTGTACAAAGGCCGGAATAGGTACTGACTTCAGAAACTCGTCATAACTTTCGCTTTTTCGTTTATTACGACACAGATAAAAGTTATTTTTATTATTAATCTATCGCGTAAAGACCAAACAATTCATATTAATGTATTGAACGATGCAATACAAAGATTATTTATATTGATAGCTTAGTCCTTTAGATTAAATTCTTAAGTTCTGATTCACAAAAAGATTCAGTATTTAAAAAATAATGTCGGATTATACTAGCAAATCCTATTTAAATACCTCACACACACACATCCACATCATCACACCATCATCATATCAGCCGAAAGACGTCCACTGCTGGACATAGGCCTCCCCAAGTGTCGTCACAACAACCGGTCATGTGCGTCTCGCATCCATTGGCTACCCGTGACACTCACTAGGTCATCGGTCCATCTTGTGGGGGGCCGCGCCAATGCTGCGTCTTCCGGTATACGGTCGCCACTCCACAACTTTTCGGCCCCATCAACCATATGTTCTGCGAGCAATGTGCTATGCCCACTGCCACTTCAGTTTAGAGATCCTTCGGGCTATGTCGGTAACCTTGCATCTGTAGCGGATGTCATCATTCCTCACCTGACATGTCTACATGTTCAAGTAAAAAGAACGATACGATTTTTGGATCATCAATTGCACCAAACCTGTTATTTTTCGACCAGAAAACAGGGAAGTAGGGAGAAGAGGGGGCCCTGCTAAGCAGTGGGTGATTCTGGTCTAAAAATGATAATGATAACTTTAGATTTTCAATGATTTCCGATAGTACGTGTCTAGGACAAAATTGAAAGTTGTAAAGGATTTTATTGAGAATTGTAAAGGTTATAATTAAAAATTGTAAAAGATATAATTGAAAATTATAAAGGATATGATTGAAAATTGTAAAGGATGTAATTAAGAATTGTAAAGGATATAATTGAAAAGGTTATAATTAAAAACCGTAAAAGATATAATTGAAAATTGTAAAGGTTATTATTAAAAATTGTAAAAAATATAACAAAAAAACTAATAGCCAAACAGGTTCAAAGGTGCCTCATGAAACCTTCAAATAGGTCCAGTACACATTTTTAGTTTTTCAATTATTCATCAAATACTCGCTCACAGAGGAGCTCGTGGCGTCTTTTTTTCACTATTGATAGGCTTGCGTTTGACCACTATCTCACTTGAAGGTAAGCCATGATGTGGTCGAAGATGGAGCACGCTTGCCTAGAAGTAATCTATTCACTCTTGATTTTAAAACTCCCAGGTTGTAGGCTAAGTAAAATAACAACCACACAGGTCAATCTCTGTTTATCCTTAGATAAACAACGATTAGTAAGTTCGATCTGTGGATGGTCACCCATCTTCATGACCAAACTCAGCAAGCGTTGTTAATAATGATTCTTCTTCTTCTTATCGTGTGGGCTACTGCCCACCTGACCTTAATAGGTCTAACAACCCCACTCACCCTAATGTCACGTGTATGGCGGTCGGGACCACCGCCTTACACGTGCCTTCCAAAGCACGAAATCTTCTTTTTATCAGACAATCAGGTGATTCAAACCTGCAATGTCCTAACCAAACTGGAAGACAACTTTACAAAGTATGCTTCCCGGGGGAATCGAACCTACGACCACCAGGTCACAAGGTAAACGCCTAAACCACTCGACCACGGGAGCAGTTTAATTATGAGTTTTTTAATTCTTTGTTGTTTTTATTGAATTGACATGCTTTCATATTTAATCATTACATTTCTAATATTTAATCCCTAATTCGAATACCTAGATTGTTGACTCTCTGTACGTGTTGGTAGATTTACTGTAAGTACAGAGAGTAATTGAATTTAAATAAATAAATAAATAAATAAATGATGATATTACATAAAGACAAAAGTTTTATTAGAAAAGTTTATTATCCAATAAATAGGCCTAGTCTAAACACAGTAGTGCTTAACTATTTTATCACAAACGTTAGACCGATTACAATCACTATTTATATGTAATTAAAGTTATTTATAAATAAAGATCGTATATAATTAGTTGTGTTATATATAAGGGTTAGGTAACATACCCTTAAAAGTAATTAACATATATTAGGAATATTCTAATTCGAGTTTGGTCAGTAAATTGATTTAACAACGAAATAAATAATTCCAAAATATTATTGTTGATCTTCGTAAAAATTTAACTAATTATATTTTTGCTGGATACACACTAGTCTTACGCCAAATATTCATAGACTTAATGACACAAAAGATATTAAATAGCTTTTCTATATACATAACTATGAATGAAAAAGTTAGAAAATGTGGAAAAATAACTAAAAATATTACACGGTTATCATAATACTGTTCAAACTGAGACTAAGTTAACACCAGATTGTATAAAAAACCAAGATTAATCAATATTTGGCAATAATAATATTCGAAGCAAATAAATTATTCGAGAAAATTTCGTACCTCTTTCAAATTCTCTACAATTTGGCGTCAAATAACTTTGCAATAATGATTCTCATTTTTGACACTAATGCTAAATAACATTACAGGTACCTCCAACCTATACATACATAAGATGCAACTACAATACATATTACGACCTACTACATACAAAATAGAGTTCCAAATGCTACACCTAAAACAGAAGTGTCAAAAATAAGTTCTGGGTATCACGAAGGTCTTACGTGGCTAATTTATTCTTCTAAAGTCCATCGTTTAGGGCTTCGCAGTTTGTGTGGTCATGACACTGGAGCTGGTGAACTTGCAGGCTTCCTCGGAGAAGTCAGTCTGGACCAGCTTGGCAGAGTCAATGAGGTTGGAGTTCTCCTTCAAGAAGTTGTCAACGAAAGTCTTGGCCTCACCCTCCAAGGTCTTGCTGCGGGACAGGATCCAGGCTTGTTCTGTAATGAGACATGGATTTTAGTTGGTGTGTTAGTTTTTATATTTGGATGTCAAACAAGTTTGTAATACAATCACCCAGTGTTGAGCGTTTGCTTTTGCTTCAGTTGAAAAAAATAGTAATAAAAACAATAAGAAATCACATCACTCAACAAACATAATTCCTTATCAACAATGGCATAGCTACGTATAATCTGAAGACATCCTGTATTAAAAAATATAACCAACTTCCAAATAAAAAAACACTACAAAGTATAAAATAACTTTTATTTCGGAAATCGGGGTTTTTGGTTGTTTCTTCGTATTTTAACGCCGACTTTCGAAAATAAAGTTATTTTATACTTTGTAGTTTTTTTATTTGGAAGTCGATTGTATTTTTTTTATTTATTTTTTTGACTTTTTATTAGTAGGTACCCCCACACCTAACAACACCAATGAAAAGTCGCAGGAAAGCAAAATACGCAATTTCATTTGCTTGGATGACAAACCAAATACGTCATCTAAGTAAACGAATTCCAGCTATTTTGATTTAGAAGCCAAACTGCTAACCCGATTTTGATGAAATTTAAATGAGATTTTTCAAATCGGTTCATAAATGACGGAGTTGTGAGGCAATAAATTATAAGGTACAAACTCGTATTCTCACTCAAAACTGCAAGTTGGCTGCAGGACAACGTTATATCAACGTTGCCCTACAGCCAACAGTCATTTCCAAAATAATTGTATTATGGTGATTAGGTAACGATACCAACAAAGGTGTAATCTACTTCCGCGTACGAAGATACGGAGTTAACGTCAATGCAATAAAACATCGACTAAATGTCTGATTGCAGTTTGATGACCTCGATATAGGTCTCTCAAAAGTATTATCAGTCAACACTGCAATACGTATTCTGCATCATAATATACTGTGTATGGTTTGCCATATGGTGTCGGCTGGTGCCTTATGGTGCCGTTAAAGAATAATACCATCCCATCACTTCCCGTGGGTGTCGTAAGATGCGACTAAGGGACTCACCAGAGAATGGGCAGCAGCGTTCTCTGTAAAACGCAACACCATACACTGCGATCGCCAACCCGCCTGCCAAGCGTGGCGATTATGGCAATATGCCCATATGCTTTGGGGAAGGCTTATGTCAAGCAGTGGACGTCTTTCGGCTGTTATGATGATGATGATGCTTTGGCTGTTTGTTAAATCGGCTAATCATCAATATATATAAAATTCTTCCGTTAATGTAATGACTGATTGAGTGACTGACAGACAACGCACAGCCGAAACTACTGGTGGTAGAAAGTTGAAATTTGGCATGTAGCTTCTTTGGGGAGTGTAGGGGATGAGGGGAGCACTGAGATAGGACTTCCCGAAATTCCTATGCGAACGGGAAAAACAGGATATGCGCGTACGAAGTCGCGGGAAAAAGCTAGTTTTGTTATATAAAATTCTTCCATTTATTGCCGACTGACTGAGTGACTGACAGATAACGCACAGCCGAATCTGCTGTATTGCTATTCTGTAACAACATTTTCGTATCTCGACAGTGGAATCCTAGGTGAGTTTCAAATTAAGACCTTTATGTTGTATGCAATAAAGCTCATTTTGTGAGTTTTATCACTCAGGTGAAGCTCGATATCGAAATAGTTGTTTACAGAATAGACTAGCTGGTCGTAGAAAGCTGTTTGGCGTGTAGGTTCTTTGGGGAGTGTAGGGAAGCACTAAGAAAGACCTACGGGAACGGAAAAAACAGGTTTTGCGCGTACGTAGTCGCGGGCAAAACCTATTAAAACATATGCTGTTTCAACGAAATAGCTACCAACTGCAGTTTATATTATTATGATGAAGGATTTCCCCGATCATTTTAACGAGGAACTTTACTGCTACTCACAGCTAATACTACATACTGATATATAGAAAACCACTATAAAAGTTGATATCATAGCTTTATTATAATAATATTCAACCATTTATTTATTTGTTGACTAGTGGACGTCACGCGGTTTCACACGCGTAGTTCACGTTCCCGTGGGAGTACGGGGATAATATATAGCCTATGTTACTCCCTGATAATGTAGCTATCCAATGCCAAAAGAATTTTTAAAATCGGTCCAGTAGTTTCTGAGCCTATTTAATTCAAACAAACAAACAAACAAATCTTTTTCTTTATAATATTAGTATAGATTATTTTTCTTTACTAGCTGACCCGCGCAACTTCGTTTGCGTCACATTTTTCAAAAATGCTCCGCTTCTATTGGCCGTAGCGTGATCTTATATAGCCTTAGCCTTTCTCAATAAATAAGCTATCAAACACTAAAATATTAGGGTTCCGAAAAAAAAGGAACCCTTATAGGATCACTCGGGTGTCTGTCTGTCTGTCTGTCTGTCTGTCCGTCTGTCACAGCCAGTTTTCTCCGGATCCACTGGACCGATTCTGTTGAAATTTGGTACACATATGGACTTCTATGACCCAAACACGGACGCGTTACGTAAATTGTTATTTTTTTAGTATTAGGGTCACTTTTGGGGGTCAAACTAGAAAATTAAAAAAAAAAAGTTTTTTGAACAATATCGTGTGACATATCAAATGAAAGGGCTTACTGTGAAGGTTTTAATTATATTTTTTTCATAATTTTAAAATAAATGATTTAGAAGTTATTCAAGAAATTAGACGAAAAATGACCATCCCCCCCCCCCTTATCTCCGAAACTACTGAGCCTAAAATTTTGAAAAAAATGGAGATAATAGATCTTTACCTAAAGATTACAGGAAAACCTATTAGAAGTCTGTAGTGTTAAAATAACATGTTAAAAAAAATAATTCGTTCGGAACCCTTTGCACGCGAGTCCGACTCGCACTTGGCCAGTTTTTTTTCAATTCGATTGTACACCAAAGGTGACCACCAACTAACTCTATCGAATAAAATCGATTCTATCTTAGAAAGGAACGTGGTGAATACCGTTTAATTTGCGAAGCGGCACCACTAGTAAGAAAAACTTAAAGGCGGACCCAATTGAAGTACTTAGCACGTTATTTGGCGATGATTCAAGTGACTACCCGCACATTAGTCTAGTCCCTTTAGTCTTATCTGCGGCATTAACAGACTGACACTTCCTACAAGATAAAGCCATAGAGTATTCTCAAAATATCCGTAAACCAAACCCTCCAGTTATCTACGATTGTTTAACAATGGATTTGGACTAGTGTTTATCGATCGTACGTTGTACTACTAAACAAATAAAAATTGACGTCATATATACACGTGTGGTATCTATGTCGCACGTTGCTTAAGCATGCCGTATGAATATGCTTATCTAAGAGCTGGCAAACATGATTTATTTCAGGGAGATAATCTCGCTTCCTGACATGTTCAAGCAGGGCATGCTGAGCAGGATAAGTAACAAAAAAACTGGCCAAGTGCGAGTCGGACTCGCGTGCAAAAGGTTCCGAATGGATTTTATTTTTGTAACATGTTATTTTAACATTATAGACTTCTTATAGGTTTTCCTGCAATCTATAGGTAAAGAAATATCATCTGCATATTCTTTCAAAATTTTAGGTTTAGTAGTTTCGGAGATAAGGAGGAGAAATTAGACGAAAACTGACCAAGCCTCGGTCATTTTTCATCTAATTTCTTGAATGACATCAAAACTGCTTATTTTAAAACTATGAAAAAAAGTATAAGTAAAACTTGTCTCCCTTTAAGTGACTCCCCTACTCAAAATATATTTATTTACGTAACGCGTCCGTGTTTGGGTCACAGAAGTTCATATGTGCACCAAATTGCAACAGAATCGGTCCATTCGATTCGGAGAAAGTAGGCTGTGACAAACAGACAGACAGACGGATCCTATAAGGGTTGCGTTTCTTACGGATGTTCGGAACCCTAAAATAAAACTAACCAAAACGGACGAATTTTCGATGCTTTAGGCTCGAAGCGCCTTCGTGTAGATCATACTTAGGTATGCCTAATATTAAGTGCGCCTACATATTTTTCCATAAATCATAAATACGTGCGGCATAACACATAACATATTTATAACTGGTTTTCTGATACTGTGAATAATCTAACAAAGTATCTTAATTTAAGTAGGATTAAGGCGTCATTTCCCTAAATACGTGACATTGTAAACTAATCGATAGCGTCTAATTTGCAAGTTTTATCATCAGCTGATTGTTAACCACCTATAAAATACCTACTTTAATATAGTAGGTCACTATTATAGGTCAGTTTTGATACAAACTAAGAGCTGGTCAAACTGTTCATGAATTTCATTATGAAATTACTTTGAAATACCTATTTAAATATGCCAACAACTTTTGTTTTTCTTTTTTTTTACGAGTATTTAGTCTAGACAGATTATGCCACCCTCACCTATGCCTATAACTAGTAACTAATTAAAGCACAAAATAATAAAGATACAATACATGACATATCGGAAGATCTCAACAGACAAATCGCTAAAACTCGAAACTTCATGAAATCCCTGGGGAACCTACGCCAAATTATGGGTATGAACAGCATGCTCTGCTATAATAATTATTATAAACCATTATATATATAATATTCTCACTGGACTGTGGCCTTGTATTTTGATGAAGCTGTAGTGGGCTTAGATATGGTCAGTCACCGTGGCATATCTGTCACCGTGCTCAGCAAACGCTTTATAAATAATACTATCTTTTGCCCGCGCCTTCGTACGAGCATATCCCGCGTTTTCCCGTTTCCGTGGGAATTTCGGGAAATCCTGGCATAGTACGCCCCTACAGTCCTCAAGGAACCAGCATGCCAAATTTCAGCTTTCTTTGAACAGTAGTTTCGGCTGTGCGTTACCAGTCACTTAGTTCCCAGTAATGGAATAGTTTTATTTAGATTGATGACGAATTGACGTAACAAATAATATATTCAAAGTGTAGTTGTGGCTTTAAAGTTAGCATTCTGTTTCAAACTGCTGGGTAACCAAGGAAGTTTTACAGGCTCATAAGATTAGCATCCTAATAGCTAAAATTGTACCACTACTCCCAGTACGTGACATTGTAAACCAACTGATACCGTATCAGTCGTCGATTGCTGATTAAATACTACGAGACCGCAATAAATTGTATTCGTCACCTATATAAAGGATGGCAGTTACTGCACTCTGTAATTTTTTAACATTTATCTGGATGCAACGGATCATTAGAAATTAGATCAAGAAAGTTACATGTTCACTACATTAACCTAAAACCAGAAGTAGAGTCTGTGACCACCAGAAAGCCCCAAGAAAATCCTGGCGATTAATCAACCGAGCGTGAAGCAGTGGAGCGAGCATGAAGTGAACTGCAGTGCGATGCTGTAAACATCTCACAGTGTAAGATACGAGCCCGCTAGGGCCAGTGCCTGCCAGGGTTGCGGAACTGTTCGAAAGAGTCACCGCGGCCCTGGAACGCAAATGGCATTAGGAGGAACACGGATGGGTTTTAGTCAGTAAGAGTCTGACACTCTCTTCTGCTCCGCCCAGAAGGAGGATTTGATGATTTCCTATCCTTAAAAAAAAACTGGCCAAGTGCGACTCGGACTCGCGTGGAAAGGGTTCCGAACAAGTTTCATTTTTTTAACATGTTTTTTTAACACTATAGACTTCTTTATAGGTTTTTCTGTAATTTTTGACTCAGTAGTTTCGAAGATAAAAGGGGGGGGGGTGCTACGTAATGCAATAAATGAATAGCGAAAAGTAGGTCCTCCTAGGCGCTAGCTAGGCGATACTCTGCTTGTCTTTACTTTTCGTGAATGCTTTCAATTTGTTTCTGCTTTCTTGCTTGAAACCTGGCCCCAAGTCTGCTATTACAATAGTTTCAGAATGGTCTATCATTGATTCCATAATGGTTGATTTTGACAAGATTCTATGCCATTTCTTGCAATGGAGTTTCAGTGGCTGACCACTGGAAAGTCATATTAGACCATTCTGACACTTTTGTAATAGCAGACTTGGGGCCCTGCTTATCATTTTCTGGTTTTTGCTAATATTTTAACGAATTCATTACATTAAAATGTGCTTAGCTCTTTCCCAATTATGTACGTCGTGGCTTCCAATTTATCCGAATGAGTTTTTTTAGTGTCACCTTTTCTTTAGCCTTTCGAGTTTTACTAAATTCTAGGTCCAAAATAAACAAAATCATCACCATCACTTCTATTTATAGAGACAATTAATACCTTGTTACAATAATTTTCAGTATTAACAAAATTATTATCATTGATTGACTTTCTGGCCTCTACATAGATATGAGAAACAAACTCTTCTGTAGAATGTAATCTAGAAACGTCTGAATATTTAAATGTATGAGTGTTTTTATCAACCCAGTTTCAGCATGTACATCAACGTGCGTTGAAAATATCAGATTTTATTTTTATCTTGACCACAATATATTTGATAACACGATAACATTATTGATACGTTTCGTTTAGTAAAAAAAAAAAGTTCTAAACGTTTGGTTGCACAATACCAGACATAAAACGTACCTCACTCATGTTAGTGGTAAATACTATGGAACAGTACCTACGTAACACAAAAAAAATCTGTGTCTAAGACCTAAATAGATTGACGAAGCCTATGTTATACCTGATGATGGGAATACGAAGACAGAAGGCACTAGTAATAGCGTAATGCCATTAATACCTACATCAGTTGTTATTTTAGAACCTGCATAGTGACAAGCTAATGAAAAGAAAAGACTATCTATTTAGGTAGATTTTGTTACTGATAAGATGCATTGAGGCCTTGATCTACTTAAGGGCGAGTTATTTCAAGGCCTCGCAGTTGAGCCAACCGGGTATGCTGACACATGCGTGAAAGACAACTTCGCCCCGATGATATATCCATAATACAAACTATGGATACCTTACCCGTAGTCTAAAATAACAACATAAAGGAGATAACAATCGCGACCCTAGCTTTCTTGTTACCGATTAATACAGATAATACTTGCGATGTTTATTTGAGCTGTGATGATGATGCAGGCAGCGTCTATATCATACGTCACTGCTTCAACTTCATTGGTATCTTCAAAGATGTTCAATTAAAGACTGTCAATAGTTGCATCGCTTTCTAAAATAAAGGGAAGGAAAGAGATGGTCGTTGAAAGTATACATACCATTGTGAGACTTGGTCTTCTCGTTTTGCTTGCAGTTGTAGGCAATGGAGTAGGAGTTGTAGTCGGTCGCGAGGATCAGCAGGGGAGACTCAGAGACGTAATCTAAAATAAAAAGAAATAAACTTAGACATGACAGGCGCGATTTTAGTAGTTTGAGGAAAGTTTTCAAATTACAATAAAATATCCTTATTATTATAATTATCAAAGAATGTAATTAAAATCAATCAAAGTGCACAGAAGATTATCCTCAAAATTGATTTTAATACATTATGTTGCTATGGAAGCTGTATGAAGGTGGATTAAAAGTGATGATAAGGGATATTCCCGATTTAAGAAATGTCATTCTAGATTTCTCGCAAACCAAACACGAAAAATCAATTTAATAAAAAAGCTGTGCTCGCGAACAAATGTTAGTTTCGCAATTGGCGATTGATACGCCACGAGCGTAACATCGTATGAGCAACAAAGGATCAGCAAAAAAAAACGAGAAACAGTGACTGTCCTTTGAAAAAGTGAGAAAAAGACATGTTGAGCCAACCGTAAATCATCATCATATAGCCTAGCCATTTACCAAATATATTGGGGTTGGAAGTTAAACCGGATTCAACTTAATACCAGTATTTTACATGGAGCGGCTGCCTACCAGACCTCCACAACCCATTAACTGGGTAACATGGTACTTAGCAAGACTGAATTCAGATTTTCTGGCTTCTGACAGTCCGTTACGACTGCCAAAGATCTCCAAATGACAGCCGGGACCAACGGCTTAACGTGCTTTGCCCCTCATCCACAGACCACCCACAGACCGACCTCGGCAAGCATTGCTTGACCTTGAAGATTGACCCCGGCCAACCTTAAATATTTTGGGATAAAGGCAAGCGAATGATGATGAAGATGTATTTATTTTATCATATTATTTTCCTTTCTTCTCTCTGTGATTGTTGCTGTTGCATTGAATATTAATGTTTTCTATTCTATCAAATTCATGTTTTACGCCAAAAGGTATGAGTAATTTGAACTCACCTCCGAACTTGAAGGAGACGACAAACTTTCCGGCTTCATTGGCATCAGCAGCGAACTTGGCAGTACCCTCGATGTACTTCTGTTCGCCTTCGATGACGTGGGAGTTCTTGACGATGACCACATCACCGTTCAAAGTGTATTCAGCCTGGCTGCAAGTGCCCTTGCCTTCAGAAGCGATGGGAATCTTGGAGATTTCGTACCAGACGCCTTGATACTGAAAAGACAAATTTCATTCAGTTTTTGGAAGACTTCAAGTAAATATTTTTACTATAGGTTCAACTATAGGATCGAAATCAGACTTTGTATCGAAAGAAAAGAAGTTTGTATCATCATATCGAATCGTCTTATATTTGCTACTTCTGAACTCTTGTTGTGTATAAATGTGTAACTTCCTACCTACACGTCTTTAGTTTTAAAACAGGACAATACCGAAGGTTAAACCAGTAGACTTACTTAAAAAACAAAGTCCTAATCACCAATACTTAGACTTAAACAAAAGAACTTATTTCTATGTGTCATACGAATCAATACGTAACGTAAGGTTATTTCCTCCATACGCTTATTAGCATTGAGGTACACACCCATTTTTAAATGCCGACAAGTTTTATTATACTAAAACTATGACACAACATTAACAAGCAAACTCCACTCGTCCTTCACGGTCCGCTCGACAACTTTGTGTCGTCTACTCGAATCATTCAATTCCGCGGTCTGACCAGACGCACCGTATCTAACTACCTAATTGATCTCCGTTTATCGGTAAATTAGTTTATTGTGTGTGAATCAACAAGGTTTAATAGTTTAATGGATTAAGGTCACATTGCTACGGCCTTGATCTTGAATCGTGTTTTGTTGTTCCGCTGTTCATCCTCTGCTGGTTTGAAAGCTACTTTTACCTGCCCGATTACAATGAAACGTGAATTGGTTACGGTTCGTTTGGACCCCACTGTGCGCAAATAACATCAAGACTGTACAGGGTGTTCCAGAATTGCGTGGTGTTCTGTAGCTGCTAAAGAGTAAAGAAAACGACTAAAAGTTCCAAAAGAAACACTTTTCGAGCACTCTGATGCAGTCGTTGGCATCAAATATGTGATCAAACTAAACTAAACACCGAAATTTTTCTTAACTTTTTGCCAGTATATTTAAAAAAGTCAATATTCTTTTCTTGATAGTATAGCAGATACAGACGACCATCCCTAAATATGGCCACGCACTTCTTCTTCACACACCTTGTATAATACGGGGCGAGCTTATTGCCATTAACCGGGCTAAAATCTACACTTCGGGTTACTTATGAGAAACTAACTGCCATCCGCTCGAAAGACGAAAATTATTATCCCAAGGGAATACACTCCTGGGATCTTATCTTTATGATTTTATATCCTATTTCAGGACATCTGTCACTTCTTCTTCTTCTTATCGTGTGGGCAGTAAGGTCTAACGACCCCACACACCCTAGTGTCACAGTTTCCCTCAAGTGCCTCTAACATGGTAACTTTCACGTTTGTTTGTTTCATTGGTTGAACACGCTTATCTCAGGAACTACTAGTTCGAATTGAAAAGTTCCTCTAGTGTTGGATAGCCCTAAATAGCCCATATAATATCAAGCTAGAACACTAAAGCGGAGCATTAATGAAAAAAGTGACGCAGACGAAGTTGCGCGGTTAAGCTATTTTATAATGTTATTTATTTATTAGTGTTTTTTTAGTTTGTTGATTAGTTAGGGTTAAGGATAGAAAAACCCAAAAATGCCTTTTTCCGATACAAAGATCGTCCCGCAGGAATTCTGAGCATGAGATCTCATGTTTAAAAGTAACGCTTAGAACCATTAAACCAATGAGGCAGTAAAGGTGTGTTCATTATATGATGGTTAAAATGACTCAATGGGTATACAAAAACAAGATATTAATGCTTGTTTAAACAGCCCACGCCTACAACGTTAAATAATGCGAGATTGACGACAGTTATACCATAGCAAACAACGAGCCTAAATAATATTTATTATATATGCGTAAGCTTTAATCCCATCAGCGATTGCCGATTGGAAGAATTTCCGATCTTATTGGTACTACCTCACTTACTTAAACCTAATTAAAAAGTTTAAAAAAGCTAATCTGTAGACTTTTATTTTTAATATGGTATAAGCGTTATAAGAAAACAAATTTTTAATATGTTAAATTTTGTTAGTCAATTTAGTGGCGGTTTTCTTCTTAAACTCCATATACCTAACTAGCTTTTACCCGCGACTTAGTTCCCGTATCCGCATTCGCGTATTTTTCCCGTTCCCATAGGATTTTTGGAAAATCCTCTCTTAGTGCACCCCTTCACTTCGCAAGGGACTTACATGCCAAATTTCGGCTTTCTACTGCCAGTAGTTTCGGCAATGTATCAAATTAGTATTAGGATTAACTTCATCTTTGCTAATCTACACTAATATTATAAAGAGGAAAGATTTGTTTGTTTGTATGTTTGAAATGAATAGGCTCCGAAACTCCTGGACCGATTTGAAAAATTCTTTCAGCAATGGATAGCTACAATATCAGGGAGTAACATAGGCTATATTTTATCCCCGTGCTCCCACGGGAACGGGAACTACGCTGGTGAAACCGCGTGACGTCCACTAGTAAAGAAAGAAAGAAAGAAAGAAAATAAGATTTATTGGCACAACAAAAGACACCTTACAATCATCGAATACAATAATTATCTAGACATACATAAACATATACATTACCTAAACATATCCGTGATTTGCTGCTTACTCTCAGATAACTTCACGTACACTGTTATCCTTATCTAGGGATAGGAACAAGAAGGGGGAAGGGGGAACTTTTAAAGGGGAAGTTACGACCCCTAAAACTGATGCTACGATTATTAAATCTACATCACCAAAACTTTTTTTCTATAGATGAGAAAAAGTCTATCAGTATGACTAATATTACCGCTTACTTATCAGTTTTATTAAAGCTTTCATTTCGGTCTATCAAAAGATAAAATATCCATTATGGTTAATCGAACTTTCCACAACGAGTAATGTACAAAATTTTCCTCTCCAATATTAGTGATAAACCGTGTTACCATGGTGTTAACTCTATCATAACGAAGACAAAAGATCTGCTTTATTCTCTTGTACGTAGGAATTGACTTACAATCTAACTAGATCAATAAATAATCTTTTTTTTTAATGGGATATCATCAAATTACTCCTTCGGATCTGATCGGAGCAGAAGGGAGTGTCAAACTCTTATTGACTAAAACCTATCCTTGTCCCTCCTAATGCTTTATGCGTTCCAGGGCCGCCGTGACTCTTTAGAACAAATTCCTTGACACTGGCAGGCGGCCCTGGCACAGGCCCCGTTTACAAATATTAGTATTTGCATGGGGTTATTTGAGCTCCACACCCCAGTAACAGGGTAAAACGGCAAGAATAGTAGTAGTTACGGTTACCCCGAAAGTCCGAGTTTGGGGCTAACCGTAACGATGATGAACCCCATTTTGGGGGATAGCTATGTCCAGTATTGGACGTCTTTTGGCTGAGATGATGTAACGATGATGCGAAAACATTTTGTTCATCCTAAAGACGACCGAAAGAAACATAAAGATGTCTAAAGAAAACCTTGTTTACCATATCAACAATGAAGAAAGCATATCAGGGACCAATGCACTAAAGCACCATATTATGTTTTTTTTGTAATGATTTAACGATGGATAAAACGTTGATTTTGACTAAGGAAGAAATGTGCAATATGCCTTTCAGATGCTTTCATATGTAATTAGAAAGATTCCATCGATCAAATCATGTATGCATTACCCAATACAGGAAAAAAGAACACAAATATGCTGTAATCGATAAAGAAAATACTTAAAATACATCTAAAACGACCGATATAAGATCATGACCCTGTATTTTTATCAGCTTAACACATTTTGCTTAATTAAGCATTGTTCAGTCAAATAAAGAGATATTAATTTGTTCCGCGCCTCTAATTTGAACTTGGACACTCCCGTTAGTAACAAGTTACAGAGTTATTTACATTATAAATATAATGAGATAGGAAAACAATAAATAAAGAAGTGCCGCTAATTTTACGATCAAATTTGATTTAGATTTCTAGGAAACTTCGTAAATTCAGTTTCCGTTGATATGAGAGCTATATAAACAATTGGAATGGTCATCGCTTTCATAAAAATAACCCTGTAGAATATCATGTGTATATTACTATGACGACATTTAGAAATACTCGTTACATCTTAAATATCGAACGATCTTGAATATCTTATTAAATAACTAAGCCTGTGAACGATTTAGTCTTCATTGATCGTAACTGAATTTCATGGTGAAAATACATTTTCTGGGATTGCAAGATATCGTACACTAAATTGTAAATGAAGATTGCAACAGACAAACCACGGAGGATTTACCAATATGATTACGCAAAGGTTTAAAACCACGTTTTTCAATAAAAAAAAAAACTAAAACAGGTTTGGAATACAAAACACCTATGGAACTTTATACCTTGTAAAAGACGACAACAAACAACACAATTACAATTTACAAATTTTCCAACTTTTGCTTTTAATGTTGGTATATGTATACCAACATTAAAAGCAAATAAATGAGTTCTTTCTTTTTTCTTTCTTTCTGAGCTGTCAATTATACAATCTAATGAAGGTACAATCAAATTGTATCTTACAGATTCACCTCAGACATTTTAACTTGTGTAAGTTACTCAATATAAATAACCTCAGCCTTTGCCTTGCAATAGGACAAAATAGTCAAAAAAACAGAAGAAAGAACCTGAACAACATTAATAAAAAGTCTATACTCACAGCTGTTAGGTTGAAGTTTTCAACCGGCTTGACCTCTGGGCAGGCACCATCATGGGAATGGGCCACCGCCACCGATGCAATAGTGAGGATCAAAAATTTAAGCATTTTGGGTAATACTAAAATATTTTGTATGTAAAAAATTAAGTCGGTTACGCCTCTCGTACTTGGACGGTAGTCAGAGATAAACTAGCGGCTGTGGGTACAGAGCCATCCTTATATACCCGGAGCTACAGAGGTCATGGACAGACACAATTCGTATCTCAGGATTATTTAATTGACAGAATTGCGAATGAGGAGGATGAAGCTATCAAAGTTCTAGAGACATCGGGCGCTATGCGTTTCGTTGTGCTTTTCTTATTTGTCGTGATTGCATTGTAGAAGCTTCGTTTTATTCAGGAGTTACGATTATTTTATCTTATGAGACTTTACCTTTAAAATGATATGTCATTTTTACTTTTGTTGCTATTCAGTTTCGAAATATGCAAAGTTTTACAATAACGTAATGATAGTAATCGGAAAAAAAATGCAAGTAACTACTTTGTAACAGGCTTGCAGATATCTACTTTTAGCCTACCCAATTTTGCACAGATGCGATGTAATGCATTCACTTACACCTTTCTCAAAGATGCATCTTCTCTATCTTGCCCTATTGTGTAATATATTTAGGGTCATGGAAACTTGCCTTCTTCTTTCATACCAACTACTTACTAAATTAGTCCTCTCATTTGTCGCCTTCTATATCGCCATTTTGTCTCTCTCTTGCATACTCACAACATTTTTCTCATCCCTTCGCATCACATTTGTCTCAAAAATTGTGGAGATCATTTTTTAAACAAGGATGCTTCATTTGAGATAGTAACAAAATTCGCATCATCCGTAGGCCCCAAGAGTTAATTCGATCGAAATCTTTTTATCGCAGTATCTTTATCGAATTCTTAACTTCGTCATCGAATTGTCAATTGTTATCAATAAGGAATTCGTGATTCTGAGTCGTACTGAGTAGATAATCTGACAGGCCTGTGTTGGTATGACTGAGTCAGTTTGTGCACACATTGCATAACTTAGAAATGACTAACTTACTCGTGTATCCTCTTTAAACTTAGTTTCAGTTATCTAAGATAAAACGTTTTTAAACCAGGGTTTTTTAAATCTATATCTGACGTTTTTTTTACGTATAGTAACGTAACGTAAAATTTTACTACAACACTATTAGTTGTTACACATATTATACTTATTTGAATTGGGTACTATATTCATATTTTTGTATGATACAAATTGTGTATGTCGCATAAAATTAATCCAAAATACTATGGGGTTGTAGCATTTTATATTAAAATTTCGCTTACGGTAACGTTACTAGCTATACGTCAAAACATTCGTGCGAGGCCTCTGTTCTCACAGAGATCATAAAGGAAAAACAAAAGAGCCTCAAATGGCAAAATGATAAATAATTATAGGTAGGTGTGTCGTGAATATCGGAATATTTGAAAATAAAAAAGTAGTCCATATCGTTCTCCAAAGTCTAATCTATCTCTAACCCAAATTTCATCCAAATCCGTTCAGCCGTTAAGATTTGAAAAGGTGACACACAGACAGAGTTACTTTCTCCTTTATAATATTATGGATTAGTTGATAAAAGCTTTCGTAAAAATAGCATCTTCTGTGTAAACAACATAGATTTATGTATAAATACACTTTAGCATATTATATATTTACATCCGTACACTTCAACATAAGGTGCAGCTGAAAACCAGCGTCAGGCAGCACCTAGTTGTCTGGCATTTTGCTGAACTGGAACTATTTGGCGCAGCCGCGAAGCGCACTATGTTATTGTTTTTAAAATTAATTTTCATTTCCCCAATTGTTGCCTACATTGTGTGATTCCGTGTGTGCCAAATAAATTAGTTTTCTTTATTTCTTTCTATTTCTTTAATTTTTAGTTTACGCACTATTGGAGTTCTTCTGTTACTGTTGACTGATTGAATGACTGACAGGCACGCACAGCCGAAACTACAGGCAGTAGAAAGCTGAAATTAGGCATGTAGGTTTCTTGGGGAGTGTAAAATACACTAAGAGAGAATTTCCTCAAATTCCTACGGGAACGGGAAAAAATGGAACATGCGCTTACGAAGTCGCTGGCAAACTAATTGCTAAAATCTTCAAAGTATGATTCTTTAGATCATGCTCGTTTATAATGATCATCATCATCTATCCATCAATATCTTGTGATAATCCATGAAACCATCTCGCTTTTCTTACAGTCGTCGAGCTATTCCTTATCAATCACCTCCTGTCAAGATAGCAGATACCCAGGGATTAGGGCTTTGACACATCGAGATGTTTCCCAAAAAACTTATCATCACAAAGGGCCGCTAATTATCATAACAGCCGAAAGACGTTCACTGCTGAACATAGGTCTTTCCCAAAGGGGGGGGTTTGACATAATCGCCACGCTTGGCAGGCGGGTTGGCGTTCGCAGTGTATGGTATTGTGTTTTACAGAACACGCTGCTGCCCATTCTCTGGTGAGTCCCTTAGTCGCCTCTTACGGAACCCACGGGAAGTGATGGGATGGTATTATTCTTTTACGGCACCATACGGCACCGGCCGACACTATACGGCATTAGGGCAAGGGCCGCTGATCATCCATAACCAATTATGATGTTCATGATAAATAGAGCGGAAAGCGACAATAAAGGCAAAACTAATTGCAACCTGCATTTACTATTGTAATCCCAACATAAAGGTGCATTTTGTGGACACAAATAAAAAGTGAAATCACCCGAAACAACTCGAAACAGTCACACGAATAACTTCTCTTATCGATGTTTCGAAATCATAACAAATCATTCTGGTATAAGTAGATAATTGGATTTTTTTATTGTTTATCTTGTACGTCAATGTGTTTTCAATATCTACTGTGTAATATTTAAATTTAAATGTTCCTACACGCTTTTAATAAATGGTACTTTGGGTGAGTTTCTAAATGTTCGATGTTTACTTTTCTTTAATTTGCCATAGTTATAATACCTCCTTCATGATTCAACTAGCCTGCGACTTGGTACGCGCATACCCTGTTTTTTCCCATTTCCGTTGGTATTTCGAGAAATCATCTCTTAGGACACTCCCCAAGGACCAGTGGTGTCAGCTGTCAGTTGTCTGTCAGTCACCAGTAACGGAAGAGTATTATATAATATTGATCAAAGAAGTCTTGCATGTATGTACTTGCTAGTGGAAATGTCAAAGCGAGTTGCACACAGTGTCGACAGGACGTAAGCAATGGACAATAACAATTCATGGAAGCTCGGCCTCTGCTTTGTCAATAAATGGCACAACTGCACATACGCCTCGTCTGCCTCGGTGTGTAACGAGGCTTAAGTTACAAGTTCGTAGCCGACTGCAGGCAGCAGCAGCAGGCGACTTGACGCCGCGCAGCACTAGTTTCTTTGTATTGCTACGAATTATCTTTCGTAGCTAGCGACACGTCGCATACCGCTATTTCATAGAAATAAAAAGAAACTAGTGCTACGCGGCGACACGTCGCCTGCTGCTGCTGCCTGCAGTCGGATACGAACTTGTACCTTTAAACAGTCCTACCCCAAATTTTTGCATAAAGAATTAGAGTTTAAGTATTGTGTTTGACTGAAAACCAAACAAACTTTGGCATTCAAATAAGGTTTGACACGTTATTAACTCCAAATACTCAATTCATGCGTATCATGTTAAGGGCGCCTTCAAATTTGTCGCAAAGTGTCGTGCAGCAGCAACGCGACAGCAGCGCAGCTGTCGCGCTTCTTTGTTAATCCATACAAATAACAAACGCCCTAAGCGGTATCTTTATGTGTAGTTTTTATGTATTCAGAATAAGACTTTGATCAGATATGTAAGCGAAGATATAGATCTGTTATCTACATTTCTAAAATGTTTTAGCATTACAGAGTTATAACTTAATCAATTCTTGCGAATTAATCACATTAGAAAACGTGAATATTTCACAATGTTTATTATTTTGCTTTTTTCATTTTCTCTTGTGACAATTAGGTACACATACAGAAACGTATGATTGTATAATGTTCTGCTCAAATTCACTGATTTTCGAAGTAAACTGGATTGTTTTTCTCACTGTACTAAGAATTAAATTAGCGTTCTGAGAATTGGTTTATTAACACATGTAGATTTTGGTTACGTGTTTATTATTACTGTTTTCCTTGATAAAACTCTAGTCACACTGCATGTACTAAATTCCCTTTAAGTTATGTTTTTGTTTTACCCATACCTGCTAAGATAGTATACTAAAACAAATGTTACATCAAATTAGATTGGCACACGTCAGGCTTGATATTGATAATACGGTAATTGAAAATGTTAACAACTTTATTACTGTTTATGACTATATCAGTAAACCTATTTATTTTCGTTAGGAATAGCTACAGTCACTTAAGTGAGACATAAGCTTAATAAGGTGACTGCAACCAAGTCTGAGCGTTCATTTAACTTCTTAAGTAACTCACGTCACGTCTCTCTAAACTAAAGTGAAGTAGTTGGAAAATCCAGAAGCAATTGGCAGGGTCACTGTTTATTAAAGACTGTTACCGAATAAATCTCGAAGAAGAGAACTAGAAAGGTAGTCTTTGTCTTGCAGATCGACAGTGGACAGTACCGCCTTATTATCATAATAATAGACAATAGTTGCAATTAGGTCCAGGAACGTGGAACTTTAAAAATGCAAAGTTAATAAAAGCATTTTGGCCGGAAGTGGTCTACTGTTAGAGATAGGCTACACAGGGAACATCTTTATAATAAAACTTTGCATACTATTGTAAAAATGCAAGTTCTTCTAACTCAACAGACAGATGTGTTGCTGGGGAGTTTGTTGACCACTTCTTCTCCCAACTAAAACACTAGGAAATGGTGACGGGCGGGCGTTTTGGGGGACTGTCTATTTGTAAACGTTGACGTTCAAAAAGTGCTGGTACTCAGCTTCATTTGAATAAATGACTTTTGAACTTGAATGTTCAAAAATGGAAAAATATTCTTATCTCATAATACACACTAAATAAACATTCAAACAACAATGCTCAATTGACCACAAAAGCTACAGCAGTTTACAACAGCAATGAATCATTTTTCCCATCACAACAAACGAATTACATAATTTTCGTAAGAATGGCGACTAATAGGCAATCACGTTCCAATTCATGTGCACTCGACGTCGTGGAAAGTTTAAAGGATGAGAGTGGTTACAATTTGGTCGACGACGGAGAGTCCAATTGACTGGTCCCTGTTGACCGCACCCCACGATGCTTCTAGACGGATTTAGAGGACCATTCCACTTTGTTTCACGATTATTTTGATGTCTCTTTTTTGTGATATATTCTGGTAGACTACGTCAATGATATGATAATGTAAGTATGATAAATTGTGAGCTGGTTTTGATTTATTGTTTATATGTGATTATTGAGGAATTTTATTAAATATTTAGTTTTTATTTCCAGCGTAGAGTGCGTACGCAAAGTCAAAGTCAAAACGTTTATTTCAATTAGGCCATTAAACGGCACTTTTGAACGTCATCATTTACATTTAAAATAATATAGTGACTCTACTGCTGCTACTCTACGCTTTGAGTTTGTATCGATGTTTCAGGCAGGAAACCACAGGCTTTATCTAGATCAAATTGACAAAAAAGATTGACTAGTAAAAGTATTATTATTAACCAATATGCTAAATTAATATCATTCATAGAAGTGGTAGCTAAAAAAGGGACGTGATTCTCAAATTATATTTTGAATGAATCAGTAATTAGCTTATTTATTTACCACTGTCCATATATTTCTAATAACAGAAGATCATCGTACTATGTACATATTTACTGTTTAACTTTACACTCAACTATTGAAAACCCCTCACAGTAAATAAAACGTTCGGTTAGCAACAAGGCGATGTTTATTTTCTCGAATATTATCTCATACAAGTTCAATGCCATTGAAACACATCTCGTTCCTACCTACTCTGACTCGGTAAATACGATGATACAACAAGTGAGAAACTGTGTGTGAAATACACCAAAAGGTAATTGTAAGTTACAACAAGTTATTATTAGGTACAGTCTGTGACAAACATTATTTAACCCACTAGACCTTAGAGTCTAAGGTCTACCGTAGTTGAAGTAAGATGAATGACTACATCCATTTTTACAGGTAGAGGAAAGTTGCAAGACTTAAAAACCCTACAACATTACAAATAAATATTCCATTTTTCAAACACTTACCTACTTTCGAAAAAAATTAAAACTAAGCATGTGACGTCGGCATAAATATATGCATTAATTAACTACGGTACTATGAAAATGGGTCAGATAATGCAACCTGTGGCCTAAGTGAGACGTTCTCGATCGCATGCACCCTCTGGTGACCATAAAGGAAAAACTTTTTTTTCATACAATTTGACATAAGCGAACGATTACGTTAACGCGATCGAGTAAGTTACAAATCTCGCATTAAGTCCTCGGAATGTGGCCAGAGAAACTCCTCAACTTTTCTTTAGGTGTGTTGTGACAAGGACTCTATTTATTACAGTAAGTACGTGGTGTTCAGGTTCCGTCGATGAAGCAAAGTCGGACAAACTTAAAAAAATAAGTATACGGTATTTCTATAAAAGTATAGGTTTCAACCGACTTTTGTGGTAACTGAAATATCCCACCTTATCGGACCTTCCCCTACTTCTGAAACATGTAGTTTAGACGTAGCAATATCTAATCACCGTATGGTGTCGGTCGCTACCGTATCGTGCCGTAAAAGAATAATACCATCCCATCACTTCCCGTGGGTGTCGTAAGAGGCGACTAAGGGACTTGCCAGAGAATGGGCTGCGGCGTTCTCTGTAAAAATCAACACCATACACAGCGATCAACAACCCGTCTGCCAAGCGTCGCGATTATGGCAAATCCCCCTTTTGGGGGAGGCCTATGTCCATCAATGGACGTCTTTCGGCTGATATGATGATGAATATCTAATCGACACGGTATAGCGAACTTCTCACCACGTAAACTTGATTACAGAGGGCCTAGCACGAATATTTTGATGTATAGTAACGTTAACGTAAGTGAATTTTGTATGTTAATAACTGCAACCCCATAGTATTTTCGTTTAATTTAATGGCACAAACACAATTTATATCATTCAAAAATATGAATAAAGTACCTAATTCAAATAAATATTATGTGCGAAACGAGTGTTGGTAGCTATGGTAAAATTTTACGTTACGTTACTATGCGTCAAAAATATTCGTGCTAAGCCCTCAGATCGTTTAACAACTGTCAAAAAGCCAAAAATGTGATTGACAAGCGCTATCAAAATATTACATAGTCAATCCTACATAATGTGCTTTGGATTTTCGCACAATCGTTATTACTGATAGAATTTCACTTTATTTAGAGCTCTAGGTTTTGCCGTTTCTGACGTTTCCCATGAATAGAATAGAATAGAATAGAATAGAATGGAATGGAATGGAACCGAACAGAACAGAATAGAATGTACACGATATAAGTTACAGAAAATACAGATG
Source organism: Lacanobia wlatinum (assembly GCA_947578705.1). NCBI lineage: Eukaryota > Metazoa > Arthropoda > Insecta > Lepidoptera > Noctuidae > Lacanobia > Lacanobia wlatinum. The sequence continues at coordinate 6,993,518 of OX388040.1, forward strand.
AGGAACATTACATACGGTGAAGCTATGGGCGGCCTTACCACTAATAACGATTTTTTCAAGGCAACTTGTGATTAATTTAAAAAATAAAATAGAAAGACAGTACCGTAGCTAGTCTTAGTAGGTGTACTATTTATACAAACATATACACATAATAAATAGATAAATTTATACAATAATAATTATGAAACAAATGCAGAGAACTTTAGTAAAAACGATAAAAGAGAGAGATTGTTCTTGACCAAAGTTTTAAAAATGAACAAAGATTGAGCACGCCTTATCGACACGGGCAAGGTATTTTATAACCACACCGCTCGTACCGTGAAAGATTTGCGATCACAAATGATGATCACACGGTCCAGACATAGCCATTCCTTTAATTGGAGAGTACTAGGGAAAAGAAATAAAAAATAAAAATTTCATTAATATTGGTCATACAACAAGTAAATGATTACGATGGTTCCGTATTAAAACGTCCTATAAGCAAATCATCTGATTCGCAAATCGTCCTATTAGTAGAATGTCCTTAAAACAAGAGAATGGGAAAAGTACTGTTATACCACACATTAACATAAGATCTTTAAATTTTAATATAAATAAAAGATAAATAATAAATAGACCTAACAAAACACGGCGCTTTAAACGAAAACGCTAATCTTAAAAAATTAGGAACAATTCAGACTTCGTTGCCTATAATCATTCAATGATTTCTCCTGCTCTGGGCGGAGAGGGGAAGGGAGTGTCAGACTTATACATTGACTAAAACCCAGGGTGGGTTCCAACTTCCTTCAAAATGCCCTTTGCGTTCCAGAGCCAAGGTAACTCTTACGAACAATTCCGCCCAATTGCACGAAACGAGTACCCAAGACCGTTTGACTTGGCGCAGGAAAGAGGAGAGGAAGATGTCTGTATCTTCTTCCTCTCTGCGCCAAAGCGACGAGTGGGAAATTGGGAATTGCCGATGCACACCGTACACATGCTCGGCTTCTGCCGGGTACAGACCAAGCGAACGAAGGCAAACGAACCCTAACTGACAATAGGAAATGAGTAGGTGTGTTAGCAAATGAGCGTGTGGTGTCCATCGACTATCCTCACTTGTTCGCTCGTTCGCTTGGTCTGTACAAGTATGCCGCTCTCCATAATACATTTTCACATTAATATCAACTATGATTTTATACAAAATATAAACAAAGCTCTACAAAAATTGTTCTTCGGCGACGGTAGGCTGATAAGTACTAATTTAGTTTAATAGCGATACTAAAAGTATGTGTGAATACATTTGGAGGGTATGCGGTACAGAGAGTAAAGTCCCGCAAACCCCCGTTGAAAAGGGAGGAACCTCCGACCAGACAGTTGTTGCGTCTGGCGGGCAACTGCCCGATAGTTGATATTCGGGCTGATGTATATGTTCAAATCGCACGGTAAACTCTGCTTGCGCGATGCAGGATTTCAACTTAGTAGTTCGCTGCTAGTTGGATAGATGGCGTCGCGGTTCTTTTTGTTGCGATGTAGATTTGCTCCGTTGGTTTTTCTTGTGGCGGCATTGATGCCGCTACATACAGTATGGACAAATCAGATGTATATCAATTTAAATTAAGAATTTTAAATAAATTACCGCTACTGTGAAACTCCTAATTGATAAACACAACAACACATTTTTCCCGACCTATATCGGCGAGGACGCATATCAAATTTCGTAGTTTAAGAACCTGGCGGATCTGGAACGCGAAATAGGGAATTATAGGTACATTATAAGTACCAAAACAGTGCGGTAAAAACAAAGAAAAACTCTACATTTTAAGGGGATACCTTTAGAATAAGGCCGTTTTTCGTTTTAACGTATCTTGTTAGGTACCTCGAACAGGGATGTGAGATTACGGTATATGCTTTTTGACTTTATGATCTAGTATCCAACTGAAGGAATACACGACACGAAGAAATTTTCTCGATAGAAAAAAATCACAAAGTTCGAAATATCTTTTTACTTTTTTTTAGCTACAAGACGCAACGCTTTAGATTGATCCTATGAAAATAACTTTAAAGCATATAAAATAACCTTATCGAGGTTTCAACTGAACAGATTTCGATATAATAATACTTTTATGTTATCAAATCCGAAAATTTATTTTGGCACTTACGTTTTTTTATTCCGAGCTACACTCTTATTATCTTCATCTCATCTTTTGCCTTGCAAAAGTATTTGCATCTCTCTCATTTGTTCAGTTCTTCAGATGCTCCGTGGAGCTCTTGCAGGCAGGACCTGTATCACTTTTCTGCAAATCGTAGCTGTCAGATCTTCGTAATTTCAATATATTTTTTTACAGTAAATGCTAATAGTTTAGCCGTTTATAGATAAATTTAGTGTTAAAAAAATTCTGCACCATGTGAATGTGTATTTTTATGACCTTGAACAATATAAAACGCAATATTTTAATAGGTTAATTGTGGGTAGTTGTAACAGATAGACAAAGAAAATTAGCTCTTCATTTATAAAATTAATATTATTTAATAGAAACATTATTTACAATTGTTTATGACTTATTTTAAAAGTTCATAATTGGTATCTGCTGGTAGAGCGTTATCTCTTCCAATTTCCACTTCATAACTACTATCCACTTCACATCACAATGGATTCACAGTCACTGTCAAGCACTCTGAACGAACTGAAGGACTTGTTTCACACGAGGATGTCTGCCTTCGAAGGAGAACTGCAGAAGGCCCCGTCATCCCCCATTACAACTCCTAGCCTGGCATCGGAGTTTGCTACGTTCCGGGCATTTATAACACAAGCTCTCAACAGCTTTCAGCGACAGGTGAAGCTACTTGCTCGTAGCGTTGACCAGATTGAGATGCGAGGATGGAGGAAGATTTTGCTTTTGCATGGTGTTGAGGAAGAGCCTAAAGAAGACACCGCCAAAGTCATCGCCAAGGTGGTCTGTAGTAAATTACAGCTGACGGAGTTCACCGTGGCTGACATCAGCCGATGCCACAGGATGGGACGAGCAGTGGCTAATAAAACGAGGCCTATTCTCTTCAAAGTTGGTAATCTTGCACTCCGGGATAAGATTTGGTTCTCGAAAGCCAAGCTACGGGCTTCAGGCGTCACCATATCCGAATTCCTCACAAAGGGGCGTCACGACGTGTTCCTGGCTGCGAGGGAAAGATGTGGCGTCTCCAAAAGCTGGACTAAGGCGGGCTGCGTGTACGTCCTTGGTCCCAATGATACGCGGCACCGTGTTGAGTCCCTTGCTGAATTGGATAAATTTGTGCCGATTCCCAGAGAGCCCGAACCTAAATCGGCAGTGACAGACTCTGTTCCGACAGCTACTACTGCGAAGACTGCAAGGATAAAGCGTGCTGTTGCTTCGAAGAAATAATTTCGCCCCTTGTGATCATAGTTTGTGACGTCCGGGTAATATTTTCTCTTGTTTTTACCTGCTTTTGTTTTTGTTTTGTTTGTAATGTCAAGATACTGAGACTTATTTTCCCGCTTATCAATGTCATTGTGTCATGTCAATTTATATATCAATTTCTTTGCGTTCCGTTTTACGTAACGGTGCCTTAGCTAAATTTTTCATTTTTTATTTTAATTTTATGTTTCAAATTATTAGTTCTCCTTTTTTTCTTTCTAATATTCTTTATTCCATATTCTTTGTTATACGGACTCCATTAATCATATAGGTAGCTATTTTTCATTGAATTAACGCAACCGGCAGGTCAATTTGTGATTGTTTTTTTTTAGGTTCTTATTTTATAATTTGTAAATTGTAAGTTAGGTTTTTTTTATATATATTTAAATTGTTACATATTTATGTCTGATGAAAGTGGTGACAATGACAGTTTTTTTTCTATAACGAGTAGCGACGACAGTTTTGTGAGTGTTCCTTCTCTTGCAGACAGTCTTACTGCGCAGTTTTCTGATGTTCCTAAGAATTTCAACGTTATACACATAATTGCCCAAAGTATTCCTTTTTTTTTTTTTTATTTGTGATGGGTTTGCTCTTGACTCCAGTCAAGGTCAAAGATGACCGAGACAAAGTCTACGATGGAGCGAGCTTACCCAGAAGGAGCCTGTTCACTCTAACTTTGAAGAGATTAGGGTTGTAAGCGTTTGGAAACACGGACGCAGGCAGAGAGTTCCACTTCTTTGCTGTGCGCATTATAAAAGACGTTTGGAAACGCTTAGTGCGAGTTGATGGAATAGCAACAAGGTAGGGATGGTAAGATGCAGTGCGTCTGGATGTCCGATGGTAGAAGGGGGCCGGTGGAATGAGGTCGTGGAGTTCTTGGGCACACTCACCGAAGTACAATTTGTAGAAGACCGACAAGCAGGCAACCTTACGGCGATGAGCCAAGCTATGCAGCTTGGCATCCACCAGTTTTACGTCACCGATGAGCCTCTTAGCTCTGCGTTGCACCGAGTCAAGCGCGGCAAGCTGATACTTAGCTGAGCCATCCCAAAGGTGGCTACAATACTCCATGCAGGATCAGACTTGTGCTTTATATAGGGTTAAAAGCTGTCCAGACCTGAAGTATCGCTTCACCCTATTTAGGATGCCCAGCTTTTTGGCAGCGGTTTGGGCTTTGTACTCGATGGTGGCGCCGAAGTTGAGACTGGATGTCAACTCCATGCCTAGGAGCTCGATGTTTACAGGACGTTCGATTTATTTTTCACTGATACAAAACAATCTCCGGAAAATGCACGGTTTCTGTGGAAAAGGCTACGTGAGTAAAGCCACGCAAAAAAAAAAAACAAATTGACTACTTATCTTTTCACTCGTTTTTATAACTTGTGTACATATTTCAATAACGATTAAAATATAACTTTTATACAACTGGTCTACTCCATACCTTCCGTATGCTTAAAAGTCTCTAGTACTATCTCTATCGCACAATTATGGCCATGTTCTTAAATAGTCAACTGAATGTCTTAAGTAGTTTTCACAATAATTTGGGGCCACACAAAACATGATATAATTTACCAACGATTGTAAAAAATAAGTATTAAAACAAATCAATATTTTTCGTCGCTCGATATTTTATTAAATTGTATTTAATCTACGTCTCAAATCAATGTTTATAAGAGTGCTGATTTGTGTTAATATTTTGACAGAAGAAGTTTATGAAGTTTGCACTGAATCAGTTGGCGGTTTGAATTAATTTCATGTTGTGGCGCTAGGTTCGATATTTCGGACTTTGCACATGGAAGCATGCGGGGACTGCGCGATGCCAGGAGATGAAATCGGTGCTTTCGAGCTATCATTTATTTCAAAGATACGGCCAAACAGGTGATTACCAGGTCTGTGGCGGCTGGTCTTTATACCACTCTCGCCTGAACATGTTTAGAAAAAGTCTATATAAATAAAATTCTTCCGTTACCGAGTAATTGAATGACTGAGTGACTGACAGACAACGCTCAGCCAAAACTATTGGTCGTAAAAAGCTGAAATTTGGCATGTAGGCTCCTTGAAGAATGTAGGATTTCCCAAAATTCCAACAGGAACGGGAAAGAACGGGATATACATACGAAGTCGCAGGCAAACGCTAGTCTTGATCTATTGACAAAAAAGAATAGCAAACAAATGCTCTCAGGTTACAATGTACAAACATTCACGGAAATTGTAATACCTCCTACACACAAAATTGCACTTAACGACGCGAACATTGTGACGAAACCTTTTGAAAACCCACACACACACACACCACAACACAAAGTCGAAAAAACGAAACTAAACCCTCAAATAGGATTCTTTTGCTGTTAATGTTAATTGTAAACTCTTGTAAGCCAAATCTATACTAATATTATAAGCTGAAGAGTTTGTTTGATTGTTTGAACAAATTTATCTCAGGACCTACTGGTTCGAATTGAATAATTATTTTCTTGTTGGATAGCTTATTTATCGAGGAAGGCTATTAGGCCATATAACATTACGCTACGACCAGTAGGAGATCATTAATGAAAAAACTGAACAAGTGCGAGTCGGACTCGCCCACCGAGGGTTCCGTACAAAGTAGGTACATATTAGTTTAAATAAAAACTATATTTATTATGATTTAATAACAAATGTATATTTTTCAGACTTTTCCCTATACTCGTTGTATAAGAAGATATTACTTCCCAAATTTCATAGTTCTAGGTGAACGGCAAATACCCTATTAATTTTGATTCTCTTGAGAGTGTCGAAATACACGTTTTTTGCCGCCGGTTTAAACGGCCGTAAATTTTTTACGTAAATAATTTTTAAATTTCAACTCTATCGAGTTGAAATTTAAAAATTATTTACGTACCTCCACGCGTTCCCGAGATAAAGGGTCTTGACAGACAGACGAAGGGACGAACGGACAACAAAGTGATCTTTTAAGGATTCCGTTTTTCCTTTTGAGGTACGGAACCCTAAAAATGTGACGCAGGCGAAGTTGTGCAGGTCAGCTAGTCCATACTACATACGAAAGTATCTCTGTCTGAATGTCCGTCTGGCTGTCTGTCTGTTTGGAACCTCCTCACGTCTAAACGGCTGAATGGATTTGTATTCAGAAACTTAGCACACGAGTAGACCATATCTTGAAATAGGATACCTACTTTTTACCCCGGCAGTGTGTTTGTTCCTTGGGGATAATTTCCAATTTATAAGCGGGCGAAGCCGCTGGCAGAAGCTAGTTGATACTAATTTAGTCGCAGTAATTCACAATTAGTCGGGATTACTCACAACAATCTGTTTACTTATACTCAAAGTAATATTGGAGAATACAATTTTTGTGATTAAAGAAACGATAAATATTACTTTGATAAGATTTTATATAAATTAACAGATAAACGATTATTTGATTAGTTTGCAATTGTGATGTGCCGGCACAGAACCATGATCTCATAATGTCGAAAGAAATTGTTCTAGTTTTTAGTCTCGTTGGACTAAGTGTGTGTGTGGCTCAAGTGGTGCAAGATGGACAGTGTGGTAGTTTAAATATACAGGCTAATTTTAATGTTCAAAGTGTAAGTAGTTCTTTTCACCTACTGTTCGGCTTGACTCGTTCCCGTAAATCGAAAAAACGGTCTGTTTCTCCTAGTAATCGCAACACTCTGAGTGCCAATTTTTCTATTTTTTAAGCAACGACGTTCGCTTTCGCATCTCAATCGTAATCTGTTTAAAACGAATAGGAGGCTTTTCGAAAGATTGCGACTGACATGCGAATGTTGCTGAAAAATTAGTAGACATGTTTCAAAAAACAAATAGTATTCAATTTTCTTATCAAAATTGCCTCAAAATATTGTTTGCTGGATGGAATTCGTTCTCAACAACGTTATTAAAATAAAATGAGATAGTATCGTGTTTGACACTTCAGACCAATTTGAGGCTCTAGACGAGTTTCATTCTGTCAGCGGTAGCGTGGCGAAAACAATTGTCAAAACGTCAAAACAGCGCCTCTAAAAAGGCCACTTTAGCAGAATCAGAAAGCAAATCACGCTACCCATCACAGTCAAATTTTTCCAACTTTGAACCTAATGCGTTAGCGATAAACATGAAAATTAAATTTGACAGATTGTTGTGTGATTAATATGATTCCCATTAAAGTGGCATTTTTAGCCCCCCAGTATCGAATTGACAAACGCTATTGAAATTTCACATGATCAATTCCTTATGTTTTGGCAATGGCTGACCCACGCAACTTCGTCTGCGTCACATTTTTAATTTATGCTCCGCTCCTATTGGTCGTAGCGTGATGTTATATAGCCTATAACCTTCCTCGATAAGTGGGCTATCCAACACTAAAAGAATTTTTAAATTCAAACCAGTAGTAGTTCCTGAGATTAGCGCGTTCCACCAAACAAACAAACTCTTTAGGTTTAGGGTGAGGGCAAACGAACGTAATTTTGTGAGTCGCCTAAAATGAGTCGGCGGAATTCACGCTGCATTCCGTTTCATAATAGAAAGTCCTGTTTGTGCCACACGGCGACGCAAAATGAGTTGGATTGGACTTTAGTATGAAACCGAATTCCGCCGACTTATTTTACGCAACTCACAAAATTACGTTCGTTTGGCCTCACCCTTATAGTATTAGTATAGATTTCGACAATCCCATTCGGTAATAGGATGGCACTGTCTAGCGGCTCTGGTCAAGACTCACCTGTTTAGTGTTTCTTTCTTTTCTTTCTCTCTCATAGTCCAGACAAAGTGACATACTATTATTTTAGCGAAAAAGATTGTCAAAAAGTCTAAAACTTATTGTTTGACATGCAATGAAATGCACGTCCGAAATGTCACTAGGTCAAATCTGTCATATTTTTATTTTTTTAACTGTCATGACCGCTGATAGAATACTACTTTCTTTAGAACACCATGGAGTCCTAAGGCTACGTCCTAATTGGCTAACAATCGTACAAGTTAACAATGCGATTTCGTCGCGCGATGACAATAATTCCTGTGCTCGCGCGATGATTTGCAAGCATCACTCACAACACTCTAAAAAATGTGTGTGTTTAATCTCATTATGCTACGAAATCGCATTTTAAATGTATACGATCGTCAGCCAATAGGGAATATGCATGCGATTTTTTTATTTGCAAAATGAAATACTTATTAGCTCTAATAAACAATTATGAAATTATTTTTTAAATACATTCATCAGCCATGAAGTTATAAAGCTTCAAATTTTACAATTAGAAAGAGAAGTCCGACATGAATTGTGACGTCAAAGTTCTTGGCGCCTATACAGCTGCCATAGAAAACAGCGTTTTCGCGAGAGGGACAGATATATTTGTTTAAAATAATTATGTCTCGTTTGTTTTTCAAGCAATTTTGATTCTGTTTTGACTTTTAGTATTATATTTGTGTATATTTTTGGATAAACTGTATAGATAATAGATATTTTTTTCGTGCATATTCCCTATTAGGGCAACATACCCCTTAAACACTATAGTTTAGTTTGAATAATCAATTGCCCCAGCTTCTGGAAAATATGACAAAATACCTACATCAAATTGCTAGCAATACCGTAATTCATAAATAAATTAGATACCTAGCATTTTCTAAAAGAACTATGCCTAATTTCATATCATTTGTAGGTAGCATTTATCGTCAAATCGATCCTAAGATACGCTGTTCACACGGAAAGATATAAGTCATTAAATCAATTGACTAAGATAAGAAAGCCACTGTATAAGGCTGTACCTACATTGCACGAAATTTCACTGTAAGTTTCAAGTGGCCTAAAAAGTGAAATTAGCCCGTCGGATAGATTTCAAAAAAATATTCGACTCGTATTTTTCTTTTTCCACGTAAACAAAAAATTAAGACGATACAGTGCGTTAAAAAACTCGTGTAACAGCACATATCATTTGATTTCAGTACACTTTTTAATGATAAGTGACGTCACAAGCCCCCCCCCCCCCACCCTGATCTTTAATGCGTTTTATCTTCGTCAATCTACACTAATATTATAAAGAGGAAAGATTTGTTTGTTTGTTTGTTTGTTTGAATTGAATAGGCTCCGAAACTACTGGACCGATTTGAAAAATTATTTTAGCATTGGATAGCTACATTATCAGGGAGTAACATGGGCTATATTTTATCCCCGTACTCCCACGGGAACGGGAACTACGCGGGTGAAACCGCGTGACGTCCACTAGTCTATCATATACTGAACGTTAACCTCGAATACCACGTTACCATGCACTTCTAAAACACCTTTATGGAGTTGGTCTGATGCTGTAGCAGGAAGGCTATAAAAACTCCTCATCTAAATAATATCACCACCATCATGTTTAGGCGTATTGGATATGAAATGACAAATGATTGTCCTTTTAGTAGATTTTTGACTAAATCAACGCTTTCTTTAAAAGTACTTTCACTTACTTATACTTATTTTGCAACAGTTTTCAAGGAACAATGCGATACTGTTGTTTTAAACTCAAAATATGAAAGTTTTCTTTATGTTATCCTTACTAATATTGTAAATGCGAAAGTAACTCTGTTCTGTAATATTATTGCTGAATTATTATTGCTGTTCTGTTGGATTTGTATTGTTTAAAAAAAAAATAATGTACCTAATTGAATTATTAATTTGATTATTTACTAATTTAATTGAATGTATTTTTAATTACTTTGACATTGAATAGTATTTTTAATTACTTTGACATTAAATTGTATTTTTAATTATGTTAACATTTAATCTATTTGAATTAAATAAATTAAATTGAATTATTATTGCTGTTCTGTTGGATTTGGATTGTTTAATCTTTGTAATCTATACATCTTCTATACATATAATAAAATCGTAGACCAACCGTGTCTGTACATTGAATATTTTTGCATGAAAATTACACAGAAAACTCAGGAAAAAGATATAAAACACAAAAATGCAATTTTTGAAATTTTTGTCTGTTTGTCTGTGCGTTTGTGGGAGCATCACGCATAAACCACAGATTGGATTCCAAATCTAAGTACTTCAAAATATTAAGTGATAACCCGAGTAACATTTAGCGTTTATTTCATCAAAATCGACCCACAAAATCAAAAGATATTGAATTTTTAGGTTTAGAAAGAAACTTCCTAATGTATTCTGATGAGTCAGAGCGCCATCTATTGAGAAAAAATAAAATGAACGAAAGCATTCAAAATTGTTGACTTAATTGCGAAACTTTTAATACGTGGCAAAATAAAAGTGATCATTTGTATACCTTTTCGATATTTATCGTTACAATCGATCCACAAAATCAAAATATATTGAATTTTTAGTTTAGTAAGAAACTTCCTAATGTATTCTGATCAGTCAGAGCGCCATCTATTGAGGAACCATAAAATGCATGAAAGCATGAATTTTATACCAAAACACATTGATTGAGTTATTTGTAAGTCTTTTAATACGTAGACGTAGCAAAATAAAAGTAAACATTTTAATACCTTATCGTTATTTATCGTTACATACGGGCTTCTTATTTAACGTCTTCCGCTGCCAAATATTTTGTTAGTTTACATGGTCGATAGATGGCAATGCACTGATGACGCGTTTTTCTGAATTGCGGTGTTAAGATTTTCCGCTGGAGAATGACCTTACACGATTTTTAAACACAGTCATAGTTCGTAGGGAATTTGGTTTGATCTCTGAAAGGTCTTAAACTGTTAGAGACCAAAAATTACTTAATTCTCGGAGTTGTGCTGGTTTCGTTTAAAGTGCATTTATCGTAGAGTCTTAAACTGATTTAGTTTTGCGAAGTACTGGACGGTTCGACTTGCGGATCAGGCCTGTAGGGTTCCGTACCAAAGGTGCTGACGGGACCCTACTGCTAAGCCTCCGCGATTGATTCCGTATAGAGCGAAGCAACGAACGGTTTGATTTGCGAAACAAGGCTAATAATAATAAGGTACCGTACCAAAGGTGGTCACGGTGACGGGAGCGATCGATTTTGGGGGGCTACTCTCTAAGTCCGAAGTCCGTAGTTTCGGGCTTAGTTGCGAGCTTAGGGCGTATTCTACTCCGTATCACCTACATACTTAAGATTAGTCCCGAAGCCGAAATAAGAATGAATGACAACACGATTAAACAGTAACTGTCAAATCGTGTTATCATTAGTTCTCTCTCTCTGGTTAGGTGATACGGAGTAGAATATGCCACCGCAACTAAGTTTTTAATTCGTACGAAGTATCAGACGGTTCGATTTGCGAGCAAAGGCAAACTATAGGGTTCCGTACCAAAGTTGCTAATGGGACCCTATTATTTAAGCCTTTGCTTACGATTTTGATTCGTGCGTACCAAGTCGATTTTTGGGGTTCCGTACTAAGGTTGCTAACGGAACCCTATTTATTAATAAGCCACCGTTGTCCATCTTCCTTCAGTTTATTCGTTTTATTTCTGTCTCGCTAATTACGCTAGAAAAAGGTCAAATCTTTCACAATATAGCAAAAATCTTAATCTTCTTAATATATAAAACAAAGTCGGGTTTGTTCGAACACTTTTCTAACTAACTCGAGAACAGCTCGACCGATTTTCATAGTTTTTGTATTTTTGAATTAGTTTTCATCCGGAATAGCATAATAAGAATTTATTAAAATACAAAAAAGAAATAAAAAATATGAATAGGTAGGTAGGGTAGGTAGGGTAGGTAGGGTAGGTAGGTAGGTAGGTAGGTAGGGTAGGTAGGCTAGATAGGGTAGGTAGGGTAAGTAGGGTAGGTAAAGGTATAGTAGGTAGGTAGGGTAGGTAAGTAGGTAGGTTAGGGTCGGTAGAGTAGCCAGTTGACGGGAGCGAAGCCGCGCGGGTCAGCTAGTTTTTATTATTTTGATAAAGCAAAAAACACGTGTCTAATATTTTTCGATAATCTGACTGATGGACTAAATAGAATTATATTTTTTTACTCAGGACACATCCCTAAAATATCACATTAATCTTACCGGTACCGGTGTGAAGGATAAAAGCTTCTGGCTAAGGCTTAAATAATAACAACCATACGAGTCGATTTTTAAAACTAAGCAACGCTTGCTGAGTTCGGTCTGTGGATGTGTGACTACCTATCTATTACATACCAAGACTCTTTTGTGCCTCGAAAAGCACGCTAAACCATTTGTCCCGACTGTCACTTGTTTTACACCAGTCTTGGCAAGAACCTATTTCGCAGTAGGTAATGGGTTTTGAGGTCATATAGGTATTCATTGCACAGTGGCGAGGCAAGACTAAAATTTGTTGTGGGCAAGACTGACATTTTGCGAGGCCCTTTAAAAAATTTAAACCTCAAAAAATCACTCTTTTCTTAATAGAGTGATTTTTGAGGTTTTCAGAGGTTGGATTCTACAATTGAGGAGGAGATGCGACGAACTCAATCGCACCCCACAACGAGTAGTATTGTTTTTCTTTTGGGTTTTTTGTGCAAAAATAGTAAATATTGGGCGAATGTGGGATAATTCAAGAAAAAACTAAACTAAATAAAATAAGTTATAATGCAAGAGCGATCGTAGTAGCCGTGTACAAGTAAATCATAGTGCCTATCCTGCCGCGGCTTATATTTTGACAAAACTTTCTGAAGTTGTAGCGGCATCAATGCCGCCACAAGAAAAACCAACGAAGCAAATCTACATCGGAACAAAAAAAGAACCGTGACGCCATTTATCCAACTAGCAGCGAACTACTACGTTGAAATCCTGCATGGCGCCAGCAGAGTTTACCGTGCGATTTGAACACATACATCAGCCCGAATATTAACTATCGGGGAGTTGCCCGCCAGACACAACAACTGTACTGTGTGTGTGGATCCTCCCTTTACAATGGAGGTGTGCGGGACTTTACTCTCTGTTCCGCATACCTCCAAAAAGTTAACCTTAACAATAAATTAATTCAGAAAATAGCAAGAGCAAGCAAAGCAAGCTCAAAAAAATTGTAAATAGACAGATTTTTTTATGGCCTTAGCTACGGTTACGAGTTGCAAAAGCCAAAGCTTCAAGGCCCTTGAGACCGCGAGACCGTAGGCTGTAGCCCACGTCACCCACGCGTTGCACCGCCTCTGTCGTTGCATGTCAAATACTGGTACTCAGCTGTATCTGGGTAGACTGGAAGCCCAACACAGTTGACTGACCCAAACATAGTTGGGAAAACGCAGATTGTGATTGCACCGTGCCCGAGACTTTTCAGTACAAATCACTAAATGCATCATCTGCCTGGCCTTTTCCAATTATATTAGGGTCGACTACCAGTAAAACCGGCAAAATTCAGCTAAATACCAGTATTTTACGTGAAGCGGCTGCCTACCAGACCTTCACAGCCTATTAACTGGGTAGCACTGACTTTTTGCCAAGACTGGAGTCAGATTTTCTCAGATCTACAAATGATAATCGAGAGCAACGGCTAACAGCCTTTCCGAGGCATGGAGGAATTTTGGTATGTTAAGACGCTCACCCATCCACAGACCAACCTCGGCAAGCGTTGCTTAAACTTGAAGATCGACCACTATTCTATTCTATTTCATTCCATGCCATGCCATTCTCTATTCTATAATAAATGTTTGCAACCGTGCTACACAGTGCGACGTCCGCGTCCCGGACGAGACGTGCTACGACACGCGGACGCCGAACGGTGTAGCATGGATCGCATCATATAAAATGTTCGTAAAGTTTTGAATCCGTTGCCCTTGCCTCGCACGGGATTTGGCTCGTGCCCGCTACGGTGTAGCACAATTCATCCTTTATGTGTACAGAAATGTATGGGGCAGTCGCCTTTTTTTTCGCTACCTATTTCAGTCTTGGTCCCATAGCCAAATTGTTCATAATGTTGTACAACCCTTTTTCTGGTATTGCGTTTATTCTTTTTATGTTGTATATGTCACCGGAAAATTGCAGACTCCGTAAGACTGTAATAAATCTTTACTAGATTATATTTCTCGATATATTATGAAAAAGTCGTTTTATACATAATAAATCCCATTCAAATTCAATAGTTTCCAATATGTCCGTGTATAAGCTTACGACATTTGAAATTTTCCGGTGACCAAATGATTACAATGAGAAAAGAATCTAAATTAAATGTTTATGTAGGTTTTTTTTTTTATTATTTTTTTTTGTTCAATGTAAAGGGTATATTTTCACCCGGTATAATTGCGTTCCGTATTCCGGCCTCGCCGTCGAGGCCCGTCGCGATGTCCCTGTAATGCTCCCTCCAGTCTTTTGCCTAACGAGCCAGCCCGCGCCGCTGAGCCTTTAGCGTAAAATTCCCCAAATAATGACATGACCCAGCCAGTCCCTTGCTGTCCTCCCCAAAGCGACGCCGCTGAGCCGAGGTCCGTACCCCACAGGGGGTGCCCTCAGTGAGCGGAATTTTAGTATATAAGTTGCATAGCCTCGGCTGGGGGCCATAAATTCTCTTGAGGCCCGCACAGGCAAGTCCGGTTAAGTAGTTACAACCTTCCCAGGTTCGTAACTGCGAGTGGTCTCCGACAAAAAAAAAAGTAGGTATAACAATTTCATACTATATTTCTTTTACAGTTCTTAGGTGATTGGTATGAACATGCTCGGACAGAAAACCCGAATCAACAGGGCGAGTGTTCCGTCTTCAAACTATCGAATAGTAATGGACTCGAAGTGCAGTACTCAGCTGTCAATAACAACTTCCTTGAAGAAGACGAGGGTACACTGACCCAAGTTGGCAATACTGGTAGACTTAGCCTCTCTTTGTCGTCATTTCAAGAACGTAAGTTGTTTCATATCAACAAACTTTAGTTTTGTTAAAATTTTCGACTCATCTCCTATTATTTATTATGACATCCGACGAGCGTTGGCGTTCCAGCCGTATAAGAACCTTGGCTTGGCACGTGACGATGGCAGAAGACCGGACGGCATGCCTTTGTTTCCATGGAAAACGGGTATACCTTTAGTGTGGGACACAACCTGTCATCATCATTTGCCTAGTCTTTTCCCAACTATGTTGAAGTCGTCTTCCAGTCAAACCGGATTCAGCTGAATACCGGTAGTGAGACACAAACTGTATACTACCGACACTCTTGCGCCATCCCATCTTCCTAGTTCATCGTGTAGTGCTGGCGCTGCCGCTGCGGCTGCGGAAAACCTCAAGCGGCGTAAATATAGCAACCTTATTGGTAACTTCGGGCCCTTGTGCTCACAGCCTTTTTCAAAGAAATCCCAAAACGGCTGGTTGACACTTCACATGACCTGTTGCCGCTGGCACTTGGTTTTAATATTTATTACTCATCAAAATGTAATTCATTTCAGGTTTTCGATAAGTACCGCACTGAAAGCAGCTGAAAGCACCGCTTGACTTTGCATAGTTAATTACTATGCACAGTCGAGCAGTGCTTTCTACGTCATCAGAGATATTTACATTTTTTTTCTTTGTTCTAGCCATTGACCTATCGGTGTTAGAGACAGATGAGGCCTATGCTATTTATGCCATTAAATACTCCTGTGAAGACATTTCAACTACTCAAAGGAGACGTGAGTATTCTTTTTAAGAACCCTATCACGGAACTGCATTTTCATTCACAAAACTGAAAAGAAAAGAAAGAAAGAAAAAGCGTTTATTTGCGCCAAGCATGACGCATACCAAAAACCACCCAACTGCTGACTCATCCCATTATGTAGAAATTAGGCAGTTGCAATTACGTTCATTTTAGGGTTTTTAATTATTAATTTATTGAATATTTATTTCTTATGAACTATGGTTTATTTTGGTATAAATTTTACGTAATAATAGTAATGCATCAAGGAGAAATTTACAGTTCAGTTCTGAGCGTTTTTAGTAGTTTTTATGGATTTGAATGGGATTTTTTTACGGATATTCCATTCTTATTTCAATTTTTTGAGGCCGCTATGAATGCAACCACTATATTCATTGATATATAAAATACCCAAGAAACACACTCAGCATCTCAAAAACGTCCGCAAAAAATAAGCGCAAAATGTATAATTATGCGCAAGTCTGAAACAGTCTCGCATCGCTCGCCATATTGCACTGCTTTGTAAAAACAACTTTAAGCGATCCGTGAAACTACCCAATAAGCCAAAGTTGTCTATATATTTCAATTTCTGAGAATAAGAAAGCTAAAGTTGGCCATTTTACGCAAAAAACACAGTCAAATTGTAATAGGCTTTTTAATCTATATACTTACCTACACAATATAATAATAAAATCATTAGATCAATCCACCAAAAACATCCGACCTAAACAAGTCGAAAAGAAGTTTTTATTTTGCCACAATGAATACAACATAAGGGTAGCAAAAGACGTATGCGATATTATACAAGGTGTTAAAAGTGAGCTCTTTCCTTTTCTTTTCTATGTGGTATTACTTCCCAGAATATGATCGTTATCAATACTCAATACTAAATACACACAGACAACAACGACAGTTTCAGATAATGTAATTCTACTGGCTGCTTTTTGTTTCCAAAATGGGTCGGTTCGATTCCTGACTAGGAATACCGATTCTTTCCATGCTGCAGTTTTAGTTTCATCAAAATCGAGCTCGAGAATCCTTTCAGAGTTTTTCGTTATTCCTCATAGTTCCGGTTTTGGCCATCCACGCACACGTGTACAATACTTAGTGCAGATACGGGTCAATGCTATGAAACTTTTTAAAGTTTCACATCGACACTGCGTCAATGTCTCTTGAGCATAACGGCCTTTGTCTAATTATGATTTTTTTGTTCACAGTTCACATATGGGTACTTACACGACAAAAAGAACCAACGGTAATGGTCCGCGCATTCATTGACACCTTACTCAGAAACGCGTTTGGCATCGAACTTGCTTCTTTGAAGTCTATAGACCATAGCGATGATACCTGCTATGTTCTTCCTGTCATTGAACCTGGAGATCCTATTATTTTCCCAGGACAATGTGACGAGAGCTTAGCTGTTGTGCAAAACTTCGAAGTAGATAGAGTAAGTATTGACATAACAAGTAAAATTGCACATAAGATTATTAGCTTGGATTCTCCAAAAGGATAGGCAGAAGTGAGTAGATCACTTTCGTATCTTTAGTTTTGATCAAGTCTCATATCATAGAGGGTAAGCACTCTTGGGGTCACCATAGACTATCCATAAACAAGGATTACCACTATCAGGAAGGAATCTAGACTTGGGCTAGCAAAAACACAAAGCAAATTAGTCGAAATACAATCCTTGACTAACTTGTAAATTTAGTTTTTAGGTGTTTGGCATCAAATCTCAAGCTACGAAACACAAAATGGCAACGGTGCCTGTGCTAGGGCAGAGTTCTCTCGAGGTGATGGAGGACTGAATGTACTTAACAGTCAAGTGGTTGACCAGAAGGTACTCTCGATCGAAGGCTATGCGACAGTCAGCGGTACTGACGCGAAATTATCTGTGGTGTTGAATATTCCTGGAGCTCGTGAGTATTCTTTTCCTTTAATCATATGTATCATTCTTCAAATTGTTTTTCAGACGCGTTGAAGTGTGAAACGCGCCTTATTTCTGCCATTCATGGACTTACAATCTATTTGTTTATCTTTATTGACTGTGCCCAAGGCTTATTCTAATCTTTCTTTAATATGAATAATGAGTTTGCATCTTTCCAATATCTCACGTCTGACTTCTCATTGGTAATTTAAGCGATAGTATTACCTGAAATATGTACATTAAAATTATATACCTCCTTGTTAAGTATTATTATGTAATGTACAATGTCGTCTGTCGTTATGAACGAGGTAATTTGTATTCAAACCGATTGTTTCCGGCTTAAGATAATAAGATTCTAGTAATAACTAAAATTATCCTTAAAAAGCAATGCTTATCTTCAAAGTACTGTACTTAATCAGGGAAATAGATAGTTTTTTTTAAATATTATTCATCCTTTGGTAGACCTGCTTACCTAGCTACGTCTTACAGAAGATTATGTTATCTGTCATATACGCTCTGCAAAGTAGGAAGTTCTTATACATAGAACTTCCTGCTCAAAAAAAGCTTACAAAAGGTAGAGAGAGAGAGGTAGTTTTGCCAAAATTAAATTTATTTTATTTATTTTTAGTTCCTACACCAAGGCAATTATGGATTCTGAGAAGTGACTATGAGAACTACGCAGTTGCATATAGTTGTGTAAATGAAGGTCTTACCCAGCGACGAGGTAGGTACCCCAAACATCGATACATTCAGCAATTTTGATGTTTTAGTTCTGACTTTGTTACACACGATTTATCTATTTGTCTGCAGTTTACAGTTGGATTCTCAGCAGATCACGTCAATTGTCGCCAACATCTCAAACAGCTGTCAACGAAGCTATAAGGTCTTACTTGGATCTGAACTCTGCGTACTATAAGCCAACTGACCAGAGTGATGCAGGATGTTTCTTCTATCCTGAACCTACCGACCAACCCGTAGTTTTTAGAGGTCAATGTGAATCAGTTAATGTGCAGGCAATGACAAGCTTTGAGGCAGGCAGAGTAAGTACCTCAATGTCATTATCTCCCGAAAATGAATTATCTCAGTGCCGAATTTGACTGCTGCATTTATTCGAACATCTGCGTTTATTTTTAAAATACAGTTTAAATCCCCGAAACAACATTTAACAACTCTAAGAAAAAGGCGTACCTACTATGTACCTTATCATCTGCCTAGCCTTTTCCCAACTACATTGGGGTCGGCTTCCAGTCAAACCGGATTCAGCTGAATACCAGTGTTTTACGTGAAGCAGCTGCCTACCAGACCTCCACAACCCATTAACTGGGTAACACGGTACTTCTTGGTAAGACTGGAGTCAGATTTGCAACCAATGTATATTTATTTTTCTAGTTTATGGGTACATGGCACAACATTGAAATGTACCCTTCACGCTTCCAAGATGGGACTTGCAGCAATGCGGATTATGAATTAGTCGATGGTAATGTCGTTGTGGTCAACTCTCAAGTGAACGACCAAAGATTAGAAACTATTACGGGTGTGGCAGTCCCTGCTTCAGATGGTTCAGCTAAGCTAGTAGTAACTTTTCCAGTTCCTGGATCTGATCGTAAGTTTTGCAATCAAACAACTGTCTTTAAGAATAAATAATGCACATTTCCAGTGTCCAAAGGTTTTCATTACATTTTTTTTGCAGAGTCTGTGTCAACTGATTATTGGGTATTAGCCACCGATTACACAAATTACGCCTTTGTTTACTCATGTCGAAATTTGGATGACAACGAAATGCAAGGTAAATACTAATTCAGATTTTATTGGGCTTAACCCCTCGGTGCACAATCTACTATTATCAATGTGTAACAGAATAAACGCATGAACAACTTTTATTATGGGACCAATCCCGAAATCGCGAAAAATAAATCAGCTGTTCAGTACATTTTGTCGAGTTATGCGCACAGAAATGTATGTGGGAGTCGATTATTTTTCGCGTATTCAGTGTTGTTCCCATAGTGAAAGTTGTTCATAATGATGAGTTCAATGACAAATTTAACTTCCGCAGTGAATAGTTGGAAACTAAGCAAAACAAAACAGCTGTTGCCGGAATCTGAATTGGCTATCAACGCGGTAATGAGTGACGTACCGTACCTTGATATCCGCTACTACAAAAAGGAAGACCAGACTGAAAGAGGCTGTTTCTACTTCCCCGAACCACAAGAAAACGTACCCGTCGTGTTCCCAGGACAATGTGACGAGTCTATAGGTGTTCTACAAAATTTTAACTTCGCAAATGTAAGTACTTATACTAGAGAGGTTTTGGTAGGTAGTATTAAAGGTAAACAATCTTGATGTGTCTTTTTAAACTTTTTATTTAAAACTAGCTTTTGCCCGCGACATCGTACGCGCATATGCCGTTCTTTCCCGTTCCCGAAGGAATTTCCCATTCCCGTATAGCCTATAGCCTTCCTCGACAAATGGGCTATCTAACACTGAAATAATTTTTCAAATCGGACCAGTAGTTCCTGAGATTAGCGCGTTCAAGCAAACAAACAAACAAACTCTTCAGCTTTATATATTAGTATAGATATCGGTTTAAAAATAAAATGCAACTAAAAACCAATGTCAATACAAATATAACGATTAACTACTAAATCAATGGCATTATACGTTTATGCAGTACTTAGTTTATTTGTTTGTTTAAAAAGTCACATCATGATTGTTCACTTTTATTTAACTATCTAAACCTTACTAGTAACATTTAAAAAATCTCAATTAAAACTATTACTAAAGGAGCCTACTTAAATCCAACCCAAAAGCCAATTTCCGTATATTTTAAGACGTTAAAAATCAATAAATATTTATCAAACACTTTAAGAAACGATAAATTCGGAGTACATGCTTGTTAACAGTTTAAAGACAAATTCATTTCAATGTCCTTTAAACCATTGGGAAAAATACGGGTAATGTAAATGAAACATTTGACAGCAATTCAGACCGTTTTTGACCACAATGAAATATCATTGAAAAATAAATTTGGAAGATCAGATTGACTTGCATTCACGTTTAATTATTGTGGTTCAGTTATTTTTTTTAACTCCCAAGAAAATCCGACCAATTCCCAAAAAAAGAAAGAAAATTGTGTTCATCGGCATTATAGAAATAAAAACACCTTACAACAATCATTGATATATGAAAAAAACCCTTACAATTTAACAAAATAAATAATTAAAACTATTAATGCCAAAAAGGCCTCAGGTCAGCATAATGCCAGCTGGCAACACCTGACGCTGATTTTCAGCTGCTGGATGCAAGTGTATCTAGTTTCAGCTTACCAATCATTGAGGCAATGCTTTTGAAAAGTTCAGCTGAGGGCACCGCTCAACTAACTAATCATGATAATGATGATACAATTAATACTTTTTTTCATTAAATTAGAAATCAACAACAAAATGTCTGTTATTCATGTTACAGTTAGAAGGTACATGGTACGAGATTGAATCGTACCCTCAAGCTGAACGAACAGGACAATGCGTCAATCACCAGTTCACTTTCGTGGACACCACACGTCTTAATATGGTGTCTTCTGCTGTGACTGACCAGTTCCGAGGAGAACTGAATGGAGTTGTTACTAGAAGCAGCGCTACTGATAATAGTGGGAAACTCACCATAGCTATTACTGATAAAAATGGGCAAGGTATGAATACTAACTCGTTCTGTAAACATTTTTGTAAACAACCTAAGCCGACAACGGTGAATTGTGACGCCAGTTTACTGGTGAATAGGATTCCTCTTGTATCTAAATAAAATGCTCTTATTTTATTATTTCAGCAAAAAACATACCATTCTGGATCCTAGACGCAAGTAACGACTTTGTATTCGCCTACGGTTGCGAAAACATCAATGATGATTTTAGATCAGGTAGGTAACAATATTTTATCATGTTTACATCTCCCATATCATAAAAGTAGTCTCAATAATAATATACTTGACACTAATCATTTTCAGTTTGGAGTTGGACGCTCAGCAGAACGAGAGAATTGTCTGAAACTGCAGTTACGGCTATTAGCAACGCTATGGCAAACAACGTCGTACTGCAAGACAAATACTTCGAGAAGATTGACCATTCGAATGAAGCTTGCTTCTACTTACCAGAACTTGAACCTGGCGAACCCGTAATACTTCCAGGTCCTTGTGACGATAACATAGAAGGGATTCAAAATTTCAACATTGAAAGGGTAAAAAGATTTTTTTTCCGATTTTAGTTATGAAATTGGTAAAACTAACAGAATAAATATAATAGCAAAAGTCTTGTATGAAATAGTACATATGAAGCCTAAGTAAGTACCTACCTCATGCTTTTTCTGATTTCGATGATTACTTTTCAGTACGCTGGCCGTTGGCGTCTCATTGAAAGCTATGGATCTGATTTCCAAGATGGCACATGCAACGTAGCTCGATACACCCAGCAAGCCAGTAACATACTCGCCGTCACCAACTCTCAGGTTGTGAATGGACAACTGGCATCTATTTCAGGAACTGCTACTTTATCTAGCACCGGAAGAGGACAACTCCATTTCAGTTTTCCTAGTAGTAAGTAACATGATTTTAATCATTTATTTGGTTTTATAGATGAGTTTGTAGGTATGTCTGTATATAAAGCTGGGTAAGGGCCCGTTCATATCGAGCGCTAACTATGCTCCATGCATCTGCCTTTTTACCGTTGTGAACTCCTGCCTGTGTAAAAATGTTTGTGGGCCACTACTTTTACGCTCCATTAAGTATTTCAAATTAAAAAATAAAAACATTTAAAGACAACAAACAGATTTAAAGGTAACTCTTTTCTTTCCAGGAGAAGAAATCTTTGATGTCACAATACTTGACACAGATTATGACTCGTATTCACTTGCCTACGGCTGTGTTAATATCCCCAATAATCAAAGGAGAGGTAAATATTGATAATGCATTTTAAGATTTTTTTTTAATAATGAACAGCGATTTATAAAATTATTACTGTGTAATTAGTTTACAGCTGGAAAATGAGCCGTGAAAATACTTTGAGCCCAGATGCTATCAACAGCATGAATCAAGTCATTGACAAGATTCCAGTCCTAAACAACCGCTTCTACTACCGCATAGATCGAACTGATACAGGTTGTTTCTACCTCCCTACACCCGACCCAAGCTCTAGTGTCAAATTTCGAGGCCAATGCGATCAAAACATACCAGTAGTGACCGATTTCCAACCGCAAAGGGTAAGTAAACAAGCTACATATTCTGAAGTGAATCACAGTTTCAGTTTCAGTTTCATGTAAGTGTCAAAATACTTTTCATAACATTTGTTTGTATGATGCTTTGACAGTACCTTGGCAGATGGTTCGATATTGAGTCGTACCCTGAAGAATTCCAAAATGGTAAATGCAATACTGCCACCTACAGCGAACACCCAGACTCAGGTATCGACGTCGATGTGTTAAATACACAAGTCATCAATCAAGCTCTCTTCTCTGTAAGGGGTACTGCGGTGTTGGATCCAAGTACAGATGCAAGCGCAAAACTTACAGTAACATTCAATGTGGGAGGTACCGAAGGTAAGAACGAAGAAATCACACATCGCTCGCTCTAACTAAACGACATGATCTAAGGTTTACTGAACAAATATTTTTTTCAGTTACCGCAAAGTATTGGATATTGGCAACTGATTACGAATCATACGCACTTGTGTATTCCTGCCGACCCTTTGATGACGAATACGTGCAAGGTACGTACTAAGTTCACAAAAATTATTATTTGTTTATGTGGCAAGATTTACTAACAGTTTGTAACAAAAACTGTGAAAACGAAAGATCGATTACTTTTTCAGTCACCAGCTGGAAACTGAGTAGAACAAGGCAGTTAACATCTGAAGCTAAAACCGATATCGAAAAAGTGATGAGCGACATTCGTGTTCTGGATCAGAATTACTTCATAGAACGAGATCAAACCCCCGAGGGCTGTTTCTATTTCCCTGAGCCGCAGCCCGGTGTGCCAGTCGTGTTTCCTGGACAGTGCGATGACAGTATTGCAGCTGTCCCGAACTTCAACATGAAAGACGTAAGATGCATTTTACTAAACGCATAACTATTACAATCATTGCTCACACAGTGTAAAAGAGCACTTGTTATACAAATTCATTTGGCTTTCAGTTCGAAGGAACATGGCACGAAATCGCTGGATATCCTAAGGCTAACCAAGATGGGCAGTGTATCAGCCAACAGTTCACTGTTAATGAGAATGAGAATAGCATGCGGCTAGATTCATTCAGTGTATTTGATCTGACTCAATCTACAACTGAGGGTGTCGTCACATTCGCGAGAGATGATGACACTAGTGGAAAATTGGAAATCAACATTAGGGTTAACGGAGCAGGTGAGCGTTACTTTCACTAGGATACGAATACTTTTGAAAACTTGTAAATTTTTTTTTCAGACGAAGTCATTAATTGTAAGGTTCAAAATGCGTAATTATGTGAATAGATAAATTAAAAAAATTAAGTTGCTAGGTACATCGTAAAGGTACGCACGAAAATACATCAGGTCGTGTATGATACAAGCCAACTTTGCATTTCAACAAGGTTGTACGTAAAATAAGAGGCCAGACTCCATCAGAAATGCAAATAATGTGAAATAATAATACACAAAATAAAATCAATCATGTTTCTCCTTTTCCAGCTCAACCAATACCTTACTGGATTTTGAGCACCGACTACACCGACTACGCGTTGGCTTACAGTTGTGTCAACCTCGACAAGGATACTAGAGGAGGTCAGTTTAAATCGACGTAGCTGTTATATTTTGTGAAGTAGATCGTTCTGAATTTTAACTAAATTCAATGCAACAAACTGTTCCAGTGTGGAGTTGGAAGCTGAGTAGAACTAGACAACTGTCAGACGAAGGCAGAGCGGCCATTGACGACGCAATAGCGAAGGTTGATGTACTGAAGAACGATTACTACGAGAACATTCAACAGACAGACACTGCCTGCTTCCACTTACCTGACATTCCACCCGGTGATAATGTCGTTCTTCCTGGACGATGCGACCTTAGCATCAGAGGAATGTCCGATTTCAACCTAAATAGGGTTAGAGTCAGACTTTTACTACAATACATAACGAAACTATATTCATCCCTATGTACTTTGGTATTTGTTAACGTTTTAATGCTATTTAACAGTATGCTGGAGAGTGGCGCCTTATTGAGAGTTATGGATCCCGATACCAAAGTGGTACATGTAATGTAGCTCGATACACGCAGCAAGACAGTAACACACTCAGCATCACCAACTCTCAGGTTGTGAACGGACAACTGGCATCCATTTCCGGAACTGCTACTTTGTCTAGCACTGACGGAAGCGGACGGCTTACTTTCAGTTTAAGTAAGTAAATAGGTACGATGTTACTATTGTGCGTTCTAAGATAATTTTGTTGTATTCGACAACACGTTTATTTCGTGATACAATTTTATTTTAACGTTGTCACAGCGAAATAATCGCCCACTAAAAAGTCATACAGTCGCACAGTGCGCTTCTGAAGTATCATGTTTTTTGTCTGTATTGCGATAAACTTAATAACCTATTTCTATTTCCACAGGAGGTCGAGAGTATACCATGGACATACTTGAAACTGATTACAACTCGTTCGCCCTAGCCTACGGCTGTACCGACTTGGCTAACGACCAAAGAAGAAGTAAATATAAATTATATCCAAGTACCACTAAGCAATAACTACATCTACCTATTTGATTTTGTTTATCTACTCACCATTTATTTCACTTAAATTGTTTTTGCTTCTCTAGTTTTATAAGGTTAACATTTTTTAAATGTTTTATGTTTAGTAACCAGCTGGAAATTCAGTCGAACTAATACATTGAGCCCAGCCGCAACCAACAGAATAAATGAAATCATCAATGACATCGAAGTCTTACACCAACCTTACTACTACCAAGTGGACCGCTCCCCTGACGCTTGTTTCTACTTCCCTGAGCCTGATAGACACACTCCCGTTAGATTCCGTGGCCAGTGTGACGAGAGTGTACCTGTGGTTACCGATTTTAATGTCCAAGAGGTAAATCTGCAACCCACAATTTAATATCGCAGGTTGATTTATCAAGAAGTAGTCTGTATTTAGAAACAGCACGATGCACAACAGCTCTAATTGAGCATAACTTAGTACAACATAAACAAAGAAGAACAAGATCAGAGTAAAAGAAAACAGTAGGTCCATATGATGTAACTTCGATTTTCTACAAATAATATTTCCGCTTGATTGCTTGAAAAGGATCATACCGTCCACTAGTTCTTCTGTGTGAAAATTCTATGAAAAATGATTTAATTGATCTAAATGTATTCACAGTACATGGGATTATGGTATGACATCGAATCATACCCCGTTGCCTTCCAAGATGGCGAATGCCCCAATGCGCGTTACGGAGCACTCGACAGCAACACTGTCTCAGTATACAACACCCATGTTGTTGACCAAAGTCTACGTGGTATAAATGGGGTTGCTGTAGCATCATCAGATGGAAGCGCAAAACTAAAAGTAACATTCGATGGGCAAAATACCGACGGTAAGGATAAAACTAAATAAGTGGTAAGTTTCGTCCTGTGTGCAGAAACTAATTTCATTTGTTTTTGTTATACTTTTACAGCTGCTTCTGATTACTGGGTGCTGGCAACCGACTATAAGTCGTACGCGTTTGTATATTCTTGTACAAACCTTGATGAAGACTACATGAACGGTAAGATGTTTTCTCCATCATGACACCGACAAATCTTTTAACGGTTTTGCCATAACTGTTATTGCAACGTCTTCTGATGCCTTTTTCAGTCGCCAGTTGGAAACTGAGTAGAACGAAAGAGTTAACATCTGATGCTGAAACCGAAATCGAGAAAGTGATGAGCAACCATCGTGCTTTGGACCAGAGATACTTCATAGAACGTGATCAAACTCCCGAGGGCTGTTTCTATTTCCCTGAGCCGCAGCCCGGTGTGCCAGTCGTGTTTCCTGGACAGTGCGATGACAGTATTGCAGCTGTCCCGAACTTCAACATGAAAGACGTAAGATGCATTTTACTAAACGCATAACTATTACAATCATTGCTCACACAATGTTAAAGAGCACTTGTTAAACAAATTCATTTGCCTTTCAGTTCGATGGTACATGGCACGAAATCGCTGGATATCCTAAGGCTAACCAAGCTGGGCAGTGTATCAGCCAACAGTTCACTGTTAATGAGAATGAGAATAGCATGCGGCTAGATTCATTTAGTGTATTTGATCTGACTCAATCTACAACT
Organism: Lacanobia wlatinum; assembly: GCA_947578705.1. Lineage (NCBI taxonomy): Eukaryota > Metazoa > Arthropoda > Insecta > Lepidoptera > Noctuidae > Lacanobia > Lacanobia wlatinum. The sequence continues at coordinate 7,020,693 of OX388040.1, forward strand.
GAGGGGGTCGTCACATTCGCGAGAGATGATGACACTAGTGGAAAATTGGAAATCAACATTAGGGTTAACGGAGCAGGTGAGCGTTACTTTCACTAGGATACGAATCCTTTTGAATACTTGTTATTTTATTTTTTCAGACGAAGTCATTAATTGTAAGGTTCAAAATGCGTTATTATGTGAATAGATAAATTAAAAAAATTAAGTTGCTAGGTACATCGTAAAGGTACGCACGAAAATACATCAGGTCGTGTATGATACAAGCCAACTTTGCATTTCAACATGCTTGTACGTAAAATAAGGGGCCAGACTCCATCAGAAATGCGAATAATGTGAAATAATAATACACAAAATAAAATCAATCATGTTTCTCCTATTCCAGCTCAACCAATACCTTACTGGATTTTGAGCACAGACTACACCGACTACGCGTTGGCTTACAGTTGTGTCAACCTCGACAAGGATACTAGAGGAGGTCAGTTTAAATCGACGTAGCTGTTATATTTTGTGAAGTAGATCGTTCTGAATTTTAACTAAATTCAATGCAACAAACTGTTCCAGTGTGGAGTTGGAAGCTGAGTAGAACTAGACAACTGTCAGACGAAGGCAGAGCGGCCATTGACGACGCAATAGCGAAGGTTGATGTACTGAAGAACGATTACTACGAGAACATTCAACAGACAGACACTGCCTGCTTCCACTTACCTGACATTCCACCCGGTGATAATGTCGTTCTTCCTGGACGATGCGACCTTAGCATCAGAGGAATGTCCGATTTCAACCTAAATAGGGTTAGAGTCAGACTTTTACTACAATACATAACGAAACTATATTCATCCCTATGCACTTTGGTATTTGTTAACGTTTTAACGCTATTTAACAGTATGCTGGAGAGTGGCGCCTTATTGAGAGTTATGGATCCCGATACCAAAGTGGTACATGTAACGTAGCTCGATACACGCAGCAAGACAGTAACACACTCAGCATCACCAACTCTCAGGTTGTGAACGGACAACTGGCATCCATTTCCGGAACTGCTACTTTGTCTAGCACTGATGGAAGCGGACGGCTTACTTTCAGTTTAAGTAAGTAAATAGGTACGATGTTACTATTGTGCGTTCTAAGATAATTTTGTTGTATTCGACAACACGTTTATTTCGTGATACAATTTTATTTTAACGTTGTCACAGCGAGATAATCGCACACTAAAAAGTCATACAGTCGCACAGTGCGCTTCTGAAGTATCATGTTTTTTGTCTGTATTGCGATAAACTTAATAACCTATTTCTATTTCCACAGGAGGTCGAGAGTATACCATGGACATACTTGAAACTGATTACAACTCGTTCGCCCTAGCCTACGGCTGTACCGACTTGGCTAACGACCAAAGAAGAAGTAAATATAAATTATATCCATGTACCACTAAGCAATAACTCCATCTACCTATTTGATTTTGTTTATCTACTCACCATTTATTTTACTTAAATTGTTTCTGCTTCTCTAATTTCATGAGTTTAACAATTTTTAATGTTTTTTGTTTAGTAACCAGCTGGAAATTTAGTCGAACTAATACATTGAGCCCAGCCGCAACCAACAGAATAAATGAAATCATCAATGACATCGAAGTCTTACACCAACCTTACTACTACCAAGTGGACCGCTCCCCTGACGCTTGTTTCTACTTCCCTGAGCCTGATAGACACACTCCCGTTAGATTTCGTGGCCAGTGTGACGAGAGTGTACCCGTGGTTACCGATTTTAATGTCCAAGAGGTAAATCTGCAACCCATAATTTAATATCGCAGGTTGATTTATCAAGAAGTAGTCAGTATTGAGAAACAGCACGATGCACAACAGCTCTAATTGGAGCATAACTTAGTAAAACTTAAACAATGAAGAACAAGATCAGAGTAAAAGAAAACAGTAGGTCCATATGTTGCAACTTCGATTTTCTACAAAATAATATTTCCGCTTGATTGCTTGAAAAGGATCATACCGTCCACTAGTTCTTCTGTGTGAAAATTCTATGAAAAATGATTTAATTGATCTAAATGTATTCACAGTACATGGGATTATGGTATGACATCGAATCGTACCCCGTTGCCTTCCAAGATGGCGAATGCCCCAATGCGCGTTACGGAGCACTCGACAGCAACACTGTCTCAGTATACAACACCCATGTTGTTGACCAAAGTCTACGTGGTATAAATGGGCTTGCTGTAGCATCGTCAGATGGAAGCGCAAAACTAAAAGTAACATTCGATGGGCAAAATACCGACGGTAAGGATAAAACTAAATAAGTGGTAAGTTTCGTCCTGTGTGCAGAAACTAATTTCATTTGTTTTTGTTATACTTTTACAGCTGCTTCTGATTACTGGGTGCTGGCAACCGACTATAAGTCGTACGCGTTTGTATATTCTTGTACAAACCTTGATGAAGACTACATGAACGGTAAGATGTTTTCTCCATCATGACACCGACAAATCTTTTAACGGTTTTGCCATAACTGTTATTGCAACGTCTTCTGATGCCTTTTTCAGTCGCCAGTTGGAAACTGAGTAGAACGAAAGAGTTAACATCTGATGCTGAAACCGAAATCGAGAAAGTGATGAGCAACCATCGTGCTTTGGACCAGAGATACTTCATAGAACGTGATCAAACCCCCGAGGGCTGTTTCTATTTCCCTGAGCCGCAGCCCGGTGTGCCAGTCGTGTTTCCTGGACAGTGCGATGACAGTATTGCAGCCGTCCCAAACTTCAACATGAAAGACGTAAGATGCATTTTACTAACCGCATAACTATTACAATCTTACCTTAGCTCACAAAATATACTCGCGAATAACCAATATGGATTCAGATCAGGCAAAAACACAGAGGATGCCATATTAGAATTAATAGGTTCAGTAGCTCAAAACCTAAATAACAATGATAAATCTATAGCTATCTTTCTTGATCTTTCTAAAGCTTTTGACACTGTCTCTGTCCCCCTTCTCCTCAGTAAACTAGAAAGGATTGGTATAAGAGGCCTACCGCTTAGTATGTTTAAGAGTTACCTTAGTGGTCGCTCGCAAATCATCAGGATAAACAACCACACCAGTATGGAAGCATTCCTCACCTATGGAGTTCCACAAGGTAGTGTCTTAGGACCTACTCTTTTCTTGGTTTACATAAACGAGCTCTGTAAACTTGATTTAAAAAACTCCAAAATAATTACTTACGCTGATGACACTGTTATCTTGGTTCGTGGTAGTGACTGGAATGAGGTTCAGCTTCACGCAGAGTCAGCCTTGCAAGTTATTATGAGATGGCTGACACAGAACCTGCTTACCCTCAACTTGGATAAAACCAAATTTATCACTTTAAGTCCAAGGAAAGCGTCACAACCAGCCCTTTCCTTTCGTCTGACAGCTCATGCGTGTCATACAATGAGGACTCCCACCTGTGGCTGTCCTGAAATAATGCGCACGGACTCAATAAAATATCTAGGAGTTTGGGTCGACGGCACGTTGACATGGAGTGAGCAAATCAATTCACTGGTCTCTAGGGTTAGAAAATTGATATTTGTTTTTAAAAATCTAAGGACCTCCGCCAATTCCTCTACCCTGAGAACTGTGTACTTTGCTCTTGCCCATTCCATTTTAACGTAATGTATTTCGGCCTGGGGGGGTGCTGGTAAATGTCATTTGCTGTGCTTTGAAAGGGCGCAGAGAGCTGTCCTTAAGGTTATGGCTTTCAAACCATATCGCTTTCCTACCAGCGAATTTTATACCCTATGGAAGGTACCTACAATAAGACAATCGTTTGTTCTAAGTACAGTGTTGCGGAAACACTCAAACTTGCCTTTTGACCCTGAATTTAGAAAACAAAAACGTAGAACTGACAGAGTGTGCCCGACTTCAGTTGTTAAATTGGAAATTGTCCGCCGGCAGTTCATTTTCTGCAGCCCTGTGCTTTACAATAGAATTAATAAAGTGCTGACTATTTACCCACGTACTCTCAGGGATTGCAAAAAAAATGTCTATCAATGGCTTCATACTCTCACATATGAAGAATTGGAGAAGTTAGTAAAACCCTAAAGATCTTTCTTCGACATGGACATGCATACCAAATACACGTAGCGTGGAGTGCGCTCGTGGGGAGGTCCCACTGGCACACCCTACACTTACACCCACAGACATGCACTACACTCTCATTCAACACTCCCACATGCACAACACTAAGCACTTACCTATTTTATGTTTTTATTGTTTTAATTTTTCTTTCTATTTTAATTGTTTAATATTTTAATTGTTTTATTTTTCTTTCTTTTTTTTTAAACACTTACTGTATTTATTTATTTTTTTTGAAATCTGGAACGCTGTCGTCTCCCTCTTGGACGTGGGCGTTAATAGCTGCGACACAGTTTGCAACTAATGCAGCTATTAACGTACGCAATTAATTTGTTAAATGTGTTTTTGTTCCAATAAAGATTATTATAAAGATTATTATTATAAAGAATCATCGCTCACACAGTGTAAAAGAGCACTTGTTAAACAAATTCATTTGCCTTTCAGTTCCAAGGTACATGGCACGAAATTGCTGGTTATCCTAAGGCAAACCAAGCTGGGCAGTGTATCAGCCAACAGTTCACTGTTAATGAGAATGAGAATAGCATGCGGCTAGATTCATTCAGTGTATTTGATCTGACTCAATCTACAACTGAGGGGGTCGTCACATTCGCGAGAGATGATGACACTAGTGGAAAATTGGAAATCAACATTAGGGTTAACGGAGCAGGTGAGCGTTACTTTTACTAGGATACGAATCCTTTTGAATACTTGTTATTTTATTTTTTCAGACGAAGTCATTAATTGTAAGGTTCAAAATGCGTAATTATGTGAATAGATAAATTAAAAAAATTAAGTTGCTAGGTACATCGTAAAGGTACGCACGAAAATACATCAGGTCGTGTATGATACAAGCCAACTTTGCATTTCAACATGGTTGTACGTAAAATAAGGGGCCAGACTCCATCAGAAATGCGAATAATGTGAAATAATAATACACAAAATAAAATCAATCATGTTTCTCCTTTTCCAGCTCAACCAATACCTTACTGGATTTTGAGCACAGACTACACCGACTACGCGTTGGCTTACAGTTGTGTCAACCTCGACAAGGATACTAGAGGAGGTCAGTTTAAATCGACGTAGCTGTTATATTTTGTGAAGTAGATCGTTCTGAATTTTAACTAAATTCAATGCAACAAACTGTTCCAGTGTGGAGTTGGAAGCTGAGTAGAACTAGACAACTGTCAGACGAAGGCAGAGCGGCCATTGACAACGCAATAGCCAAGGTTGATGTACTGAAGAACGATTACTACGAAAACATTCAACAGACAGACACTGCCTGCTTCCACTTACCTGACATTCCACCCGGTGATAATGTCGTTCTTCCTGGACGATGCGACCTTAGCGTCAGAGGAGTGTCCGATTTCAACCTAAATAGGGTTAGAGTCAGACTTTTACTACAATACATAACGAAACTATATTCATCCCTATGTACTTTGGTATTTGTTAACGTTTTAACGCTATTTAACAGTATGCTGGAGAGTGGCGCCTTATTGAGAGTTATGGATCCCGATACCAAAGTGGTACATGTAACGTAGCTCGATACACGCAGCAAGACAGTAACACACTCAGCATCACCAACTCTCAGGTTGTGAACGGACAACTGGCATCCATTTCCGGAACTGCTACTTTGTCTAGCACTGATGGAAGCGGACGGCTTACTTTCAGTTTAAGTAAGTAAATAGGTACGATGTTACTATTGTGCGTTCTAAGATAATTTTATTGTATTCGACAACACGTTTATTTCGTGATACAATTTTATTTTAACGTTGTCACAGCGAGATTATCGCCCACTAAAAAGTCATACAGTCGCACAGTGCGCTTCTGAAGTATCATGTTCTTTGTCTGTATTGCGATAAACTTAATAACCTATTTCTATTTCCACAGGAGGTCGAGAGTATACCATGGACATACTTGAAACTGATTACAACTCGTTCGCCCTAGCCTACGGCTGTACCGACTTGGCTAACGACCAAAGAAGAAGTAAATATAAATTATATCCAAGTACCACTAAGCAATAACTCCATCTACCTATTTGATTTTGTTTATCTACTCACCATTTATTTCACTTAAATTGTTTTTGCTTCACTAATTTTATAAGTTTAACATTTTTAAATGTTTTTTGTTTAGTAACCAGCTGGAAATTCAGTCGAACTAATACATTGAGCCCAGCCGCAACCAACAGAATAAATGAAATCATCAATGACATCGAAGTCTTACACCAACCGTACTACTACCAAGTGGACCGCTCCCCTGACGCTTGTTTCTACTTCCCTGAGCCTGATAGACACACTCCCGTTAGATTCCGTGGCCAGTGTGACGAGAGTGTACCCGTGGTTACCGATTTTAATGTCCAAGAGGTAAATCTGCAACCCACAATTTAATATCGCAGGTTGATTTATCAAGAAGTAGTCAGTATTTAGAAACAGCACGATGCACAATAGCTCTAATTGAGCATAACTTAGTACAACATAAACAAAGAAGAACAAGATCAGAGTAAAAGAAAACAGTAGGTCCATATGATGTAACTTCGATTTTCTACAAATAATATTTCCGCTTGATTGCTTGAAAAGGATCATACCGTCCACTAGTTCTTCTGTGTGAAAATTCTATGAAAAATGATTTAATTGATCTAAATGTATTCACAGTACATGGGATTATGGTATGACATCGAATCATACCCCGTTGCCTTCCAAGATGGCGAATGTCCCAATGCGCGTTACGGAGCACTCGACAGCAACACTGTCTCAGTATACAACACCCACGTTGTTGACCAAAGTCTACGTGGTATAAATGGGCTTGCTGTAGCATCGTCAGATGGAAGCGCAAAACTAAAAGTAACATTCGATGGGCAAAATACCGACGGTAAGGGTAAAACTAAATAAGTGGTAAGTTTCGTCATGTGTGCAGAAACTAATTTCATTTGTTTTTGTTATACTTTTACAGCTGCTTCTGATTACTGGGTGCTGGCAACCGACTATAAGTCGTACGCGTTTGTATATTCTTGTACAAACCTTGATGAAGACTACATGAACGGTAAGATGTTTTCTCCATCATGACACCGACAAATCTTTTAACGGTTTTGCCATAACTGTTATTGCAACGTCTTCTGATGCCTTTTTCAGTCGCCAGTTGGAAACTGAGTAGAACGAAAGAGTTAACATCTGATGCTGAAACCGAAATCGAGAAAGTGATGAGCAACCATCGTGCTTTGGACCAGAGATACTTCATAGAACGTGATCAAACTCCCGAGGGCTGTTTCTATTTCCCTGAGCCGCAGCCCGGTGTGCCAGTCGTGTTTCCTGGACAGTGCGATGACAGTATTGCAGCTGTTCCGAACTTCAACATGAAAGACGTAAGATGCATTTTACTAAACGCATAACTATTACAATCATTGCTCACACAATGTTAAAGAGCACTTGTTAAACAAATTCATTTGCTTTTCAGTTCGAAGGTACATGGCACGAAATTGCTGGTTATCCTAAGGCAAACCAAGCTGGGCAGTGCATCAGCCAAAAGTTCACTTATAATGGTACGACCTACGAAAGCATGCGGCTAGATTCATTCAGTGTATTTGATCAGACTCAATCAACAACCGAGGGTCACGTAACATTTGCTAGAGATGATGACACTAGTGGAAAATTGGATATTAACATTTGGGTTGACGGAGAAGGTGAGCATAATCTAAATTGGGAAACCATTTTCGACTATTGTTAAGAAATTTAAAATGATAAAATGTGTTTATCATTTTCCAGCTCAATCAATACCGTACTGGATTTTGAGCACGGACTACACCGACTATGCGTTGGTTTACAGTTGTGTCAACCTCGACAAGGATACTAGGGGAGGTCGGTTTAAATTATTGACGTTGATATTTTGTGATACAAATCTTTCTGCATATTAACGACTCTCAATTCAACAAACTATTCCAGTTTGGAGTTGGAAGCTGAGTAGAACCAGACAGCTGTCTACCGAGGGCAACGCGGCCATTAACGACGCTATAGCGAAAGTAGATGTTCTGCAAGACATGTACTATGAGAACATTCAGCAGACGGACACTGCCTGTTTCTTTTACCCTGACCTAGGTCCTAATGATCCAGTACTGTTTCCTGGAAGATGTAATCCAAACATTCCTGTATTGCAAAACTTTGATGCATCTCGGGTATGTAGAATTTGATTGATCTTAGACATAAACGTATAGGTAATCATGATCACTTTAGTTAAATACTCCAATGGAATAATTTCATAATCACATCGCCTAAATTGTATAATCTTATTTCAGTACGCAGGTCGCTGGCGATTAATTGAGTCCTACCATTCCGATTTCCAAGACGGAGCCTGTAATGCTGCATCATATACATTGGCTGATGACGGTTCAATTATTGTAGTTAACTCAAAAGTTGTGGATGAACAACTGAACAGCATCACAGGGACAGCAATTCGTGACCCTAGTGGAAGCGGAAAACTAACCGTCACTTTCCCTAATAGTAAGTGTTTTTGTAAATACGCCTGCTGCTTTAGATTTAGTGAAATTAATCTTCTTATTGGTTGTAAGGTATGCATAGTTCTGCCAAGCTTTATTCCAAGCACCAAGCGTTATGGTCAACTTCCAAAATAGAAGGAAGCAGCTGGACGCTGGCATTTTACAAGGAGCATCAGTCCAACAACTCTGCTAACACGATAGAAATAGAAGAGTAAATTGTTTTTATATCATTAAAAGTTGGTGCTCAGCGATTCACAAGATGATATCACAAAGTGGTTTAATAAGTATTACTTAAATCTGGTAAACATCAGCAATAATTGCCAATTAGCCCCTAACTAGACACTCAGCTTAACCCATTGGTATGTCTGTTTGTCAAAATTTCGGTATTTTGACTACCCGTAACGTCTGCCATAGATCTAGTAATCGATAAATAATAATTATTTCTTTTTTTTATCTAGGTACTCCAACAGAATATTGGATCTTGGGCACTGACTATGAATCTTATGCGCTTATTTACACCTGTGTCGACCAACCCAACGATCAAAGAAGAGGTATGATATAGCATCAGCCACAGTATGATAGTTATTGTGTTGCTGAGATGATAAACGCTCATGATAAACTTAATCTGTCCTTAGTTTGGAGCTGGAAACTAAGCAGATCAAATAGTTTGACCGGGAGTGCGACGAACGCAATCAACGAGATAGTCAACCGTGTTGATGTCCTAGATGCTCGTTATTACCAATCCATTGACCGTACCGATGTTGGGTGCTTCTACTACCCAACGCCTGACAGTACTTCTAACGTTATTTTCCCCGGACAGTGTGACGAAAGTATACCCGTTGTTACAAATTTTAGAGCTGATTTGGTAAGTTTATTACCTTCTATTTCAGTAGGTATTATTTTCTCTTACTGCTTACTTTCCTTCAATGAATAATGCATTAATTTTCATATTTTGAATTTGCCTAATACTACTAAGAAAGTTAATAATTGTATCCTAAATGTTCAGTACGAAGGCACATGGTATGATGTCGAATCCTACCCGACGAACTTCCAAAGTGGTACCTGCAACACAGCTACATACTCTCTGAACTCCGATAGAACACTTACTGTGCAAAATACCCAAGTAGTGGACCAACTTCTGCAAACTGTTACCGGATATGCAGTTCCATCAACGGCTGACGGATCTGCTAAATTTGATGTAACACTTACAGGCAGCAGTGGTAACGGTAAACATACACAATTTTTAATTTTTATTTGAGTCTGGATTTGAGATTAGTCTGCAAGGCGCATGTTACAACTAGCATTGTGGACATAAAATGATACAGGGTTTCTCACTTTAATTTATATTTGAGTCTGGATTTGAGATTAGTCTGCAAGGCGCATGTTACAACTAGCATTGTGGACATAAAATGATACAGGGTTTCTCATTTTAATTTTTATTTGAGTCTGGATTTGAGATTAGTCTGCAAGGCGCATGTTACAACTAGCATTGTGGACATACTCGTAAAATGATACAGGGTTTCTCACTTTAATTTTTATTTGAGTCTGGATTTGAGATTAGTCTGCAAGGCGCATGTTACAACTTGCATTGTCGACATAAAATGATACAGGGTTTCTCATTTTAATTTTTATTTGAGTCTGGATTTGAGATTAGTCTGCAAGGCGCATGTTACAACTAGCATTGTGGACATAAAATGATACAGGGTTTCTCACTTTAATTTTTATTTGAGTCTGGATTTGAGATTAGTCTGCAAAGCGCATGTTACAACTAGCATTGTGGACATAAAATTATACAGGGTTTCTCACTTTAATTTTTATTTGAGTCTGGATTTGAGATTAGTCTGCAAGGCGCAAGTTACAACTAGCATTGTGGACATATAATGATACAGGGTTTCTCATTTTCTATTTCAGTAATTACAACGAAGTATTGGGTCCTGGCCACGGATTATCAGACATATTCATTTGTGTATTCTTGTCGCAACATCGATGACGAATTTAGAGAAGGTAAATAATATGTTAATTATAGAATGAGTATAATCGAATTTAAATAAGAGGTGTTGTTTTCGTACATATGTAGGAAATGAGCAAAGGCAATATTATGAGGTATAAACTAATTTAATAAAATATATGAGACAAATATTCAACACACGACAGCTATAAATGGACGACACATTGATATACAAAGAGCCTTAGTTTTTCTCTTTATGAATTATGTACAATGGAGTATTTGCTAAGAACCTAAGCGTAGGCGTTCACTCTTCTAACAATTTTAAGGAGCTTTCGCATTTGACTGTTATTGACTATCGGCGAGATGATATCATGGTTTGAAAAACGCGTTTTTAAATATAAAAATAAAAAGCGTTCAATGGTAAGCAAAATGTAAAAATTATAATTTGATTTATTTTTACAGTTTACAGTTGGAAGTTGGGTAAGAAACCAACTATACCAGAAGACGCGGAAAACGCTATCAATGAAATTATTGAAGACGTGCAAGTGCTAGGTCAACAATACTTCGTCTCGAGAAAACACACCGATGAAGCATGCTTCTATTATCCCGACAATAAAGGTGGAGATGTAATAATCAATGGTCAATGTATTCCGGATGCGGAAGTGCCAGTTGTCACCGGCTTCAACGCTAACGCAGTCAGTACTCTTACAATATCTCAACATCATTGATCACACCAATTTTTAGGGTTCCGAAAAAAAAGGAACCCTTATAAGATCACTCAGGTGTCTGTCTGTCCGTCTGTCACAGCCAGTTTTCTCCGGATCCACTGGACCCATACTGTTGAAATTTGGTACACATATGGACTTCTGTGACCCAAACACGAACGTGTTACGTAAATTATTAAATTTTTAGTATGGGGGTCACTTTTGGGGGTCAAATTAGAAAATTTAAAAGAAAGTTTTTTGAACAATATCGTGTGACATATCAAATAAAAGGGCTTACTGTGAGGGTTTTAATTATATTTTTTTTTATAATTTTACAATAAACGGTTTTGAAGTTATTCAAGAAATTAGACGAAAAATTACCATTCCCCCCCCCCCCCCGCCCTTATCTCCGAAACTTCTGAGCCTAAAATTTTGAAAAAAGTGGAGATAATAGATCTTTACCTAAATATTACAGGAAAACATATTTGAAGTCTGTAGTGTTAAAACAACATGTTTAAAAAATTAAATTCATTCGGAACCCTTTGCACGTGAGTCCGACTCGCACTTGGCCACTTTTTCTGGATGGGATATCTTCAGTTGACCTCTTCGGGCTCTGAGCTGAGCAGAAGGGAGTGTTAGTCTCTAATGCGAGCCATACACGTTCAAGAAATTTAATCAAGCAGGCTGGTTCAAACTGTTTGATCACATAGAAATAAGAAATTTTTATTTCTTCATGCCGTTTAACGACCAATTTTTTATCAAATTCTCCCACAGACATTCATGGCAATTTGATAAAACTGTTTGAACCAGCATATTTGATCAAATTGCTTGAACGCGTATGGCCCGCATTACTGACCCACCCGCGTTCGCAATCCTAGCTGGCAGCAACCTGGTCAGGCAACCACATTGACTTACAATATTAATTTATCTTGTTTTGGGGTTACTCTAGTATTTTTTTCCTCTTATAAACCTTTTAACCATTGACATGCTACAACTTCCTCATGATAATTATTATAATAAATTGAGCATCATTTAGGATAATATTTTCAAAAGCTATAACGCTCAAATGACATAAAGTTTACTTCATCTCACACTTTCCATAATTTTCATTTAACGTAACGTTCAGTTTGTATGACAACACTTTAATCTAACTGCTAAACAAAAAACGAGCGGGGTCAGCTACTTAGGAAACCCCAAATCGGATAGGTTAGGTTCGAATAGGATGACGGGAGCTAGACTGAGATAGCAAAGCGAACAAACCTAGCTCCCGTGATCGTCGATTCGACTTACCTTGGTCACAAAGTCACAACCATAAATAAGCCGAATTCACACTGGATGAAATAATATAAAATGATCATTAAATAGAAGACTTAAGCAAGATGAACATTATAACTATTAATCATTAGTTTAAGTTTCGTTGTTACGTATAGAAATAATTATTCCAAACATTAAACACCATAAACGGGTGCACGCGAGCGAGTCCAACTTGCACTTTTCCCTATAATTTGATCTCATTGTTAACCAATGAAACTAATGTTGGTTACATCTACACATCCCTCTATCAATATGATATATTTTTAGTTCCATGGAGAATGGCACGAAGTGTCTCGATACCCGTCTGCGTTCCAAAATGGTGAATGCACGGTTAGCGATTATACCCTGAATGGTGCAAATACCTTCTACGTTACCCAAACGAGTGTGATCGATGAGGAAAAGTTCAGCACAGACACGCAGGCGTCAGTGAGTGCTGACGGTAGAGGTGTCATCAGTATTAACGTCGATGGAGGTAAGTGCCATTATTAAAGAACTACATAGTCTAAAAAGTTATGATTCATTTACACTAAACAAAACACAAAAAAAAAAACTAAATAAATAAATAAATAATAAACACATAATTATAACCTTTTTAACTAGGATTATTGTTTTGAGAACTATTTTGTTTTGACTTATTTTAAATAGTAGCCATTATGATCAATCAGCAGAATTTTACGCAATACTTTACGGGAACACCACGCAGTTCTGATGGTTCACACAGTTAGTCAGAACTTACGTATTTTGTCAAAAATTTGGTAAAAAAAAAAAAACAATTTTATACGAATTAAGTCACTAACCATCTAATGAGCTTTTTTGTTTCAGTTCCATTCAACAATGTCTACGTTTTGGACGTCAATTACAATGACTATGCGCTACTATTCAGCTGTAGGAATCTCGATGCCGATAGAAAACAACGTAATTATTATCTACTTATTTAAATATGCTAAAAAATTTTAGCAAATATCCTATAACTTAATAAATGAGAAAGTAGGTTTGTTTGTTACCTCTTCACGTTGTCACAGCTGAACAGACTTGGATGAAACTTGGCATACGGGCATATGTTTTATTTTGGGACATGGTTTACATGTCCCAAAATAAAACATGAATTTTCATCCCAGAAATACAAACTTCCGGGGTGTAAAATTACCTCAAGGGAACATTACCTTGGGTTCATTTTTGACAATCACGTGGGCGAAACTGCTGGCAGAACTAGTATTTTATATTGTTTCTTTTTCTGTTTTAAATGTTACATAAAAACTTACACAACACTTATTTTTCGCAGTCTACAGCTGGAAACTGAGTAGGTCCCGTGAAGGACTGTCCGAAGCAGCGAATAATGCTATAAATGAGCTCGTTAGCAAAAACATCGATCTCCACGAGCCCTACTATCGGAGAACGGGGCAAGACCATGCAGCTTGCTTCTATTATCCAGAATTTGATCAACTCCCACTAAGTATCGAGTTGCCCGGACCCTGCAATGAATCGATTACTGGCGTTCCTAATTTCAACTTGAATAATGTAAGTTGCCTTCAATTTTTGATAACATAATTTTTGAACCAAGAACCAAGGTGACCGACATAGCCCGAAGGATCGCCAAACTAAAGTGGCAGTGGGCAGGGACATTGCTCGCAGAACAGGTGGTCGATGGGGCCGAAAAGTTCTGGAGTGGCGACCGCGTACCGGAAGGCGTAACGTTGGAAGGCCTCCCACAAGTTGAACCGATGACCTGGTGAAAATCGCGGATAGCCGATGGATGCGAGACGCACATGACCGGTCGTTGTAGCGACGCTTGGGGGAGGCCTATGTCCAGCCGTGGACGTCATTCGGCTGATATGATGTTGATGATAATTTTTGAACATTTTCATTGGCAATTCACCACTAGGTATCTTGTTACTATTCGTATTCACATTATGCAAGCAATAACATTTAGCCCCTTGAATACAAGTATCTAAAAGGTCTCTCTCACACACTCGTAAATCCTACTATCCTAGTTAATATTATAAATGCGAACGTTTGTGAGGATGAATGAATAGATGTTTGTTAATCTTTCACGTCAGAACGCTTAAAAGGATCTTGAGGTAAATTATAGTCTGAAATAACACATAGGCTACTTTATTCCGGGAGTATGTTCCCTAGGGATCACGCGGGCGAAACCGCTGTCAGAAGCTCGTGTGATATTTGTGAGTGAAACTAATTAATAGCTAAAATATATTAAAACAAACGAGCATAAAGTCTGCAACTGCATCTTGTTTTGTTTTTGAGTTTAACCATAAGATGCGATGCGACAGCGTTGTCTTAAAAAAATATAAATATACGAAACATGGTTACATGTTGATGCCACTCGGTGTGTTGCGACGCCTTGTGACACAGCGTCGCACGGCGTCGAAGCGAAGTGCAGAATATTCAAACAAGGCGCTGATAATCCGGTGCAGTAGTATGTAGGTATAGTTGCCACGCCTTCGCGCTGCATCGCAATCTATCACCGTACCGCGTCGTGTGCGTTCGCTATCTTTCGATTTATTTACATTTAAAAAAGTGAAATTATAAGTAGATAAATTATCGAACTCTTTATTTATTTTTGTGATGCCAAATCTTGAAACGTGAGATGAAATCGCCGCAGATTAAAAAAAAATAAATTAACGTTCTCTACGTTTGCCCTTACATTTAAGTTTTTTTTTCTTTGACCAGTTCATTGGAGAATGGATCGAAGTCGCCAGATACCCACAAACAGCGCAGACTGGCCAGTGTAACCGTGCTGTGTTCGGGCCGCTTTCTGATAGCGGTACGGTCACTGTTGTGAACAGCCAAGTCACCGATGAGGCTTTGGGTAAAATAACGGGAGAAGCAACAGCAATAGGAAATGACGGACAAATTGAAGTTAAATTCAATTTTGGTGAAGGTAAGTTTTTCAATGTTAAGTCACTGGATAAATGACGTTATAATCCGAACACATTTTCATTTGACTTAAAACGGAAACAGATTTTTTAAACGGACTACTTTTGCTACACCTAACCTAATAATATTCGTTTCTAGAATATTGAAACCTTTATTTACCGTCATGTAGATATTGGTACCTACTGATTTTATTTTGATAAATTTACATGATTTATTTATTGCAGATATCCAAACTGCAAAGTACTGGGTACTCGCAACCGATTACATCAGCTATGCTCTTTTATACAGCTGTGTTACCATAGACAGTGGAGACAGACGACGAGGTAAATTGTTCTTTTTTTTTCATAAATACCTGTATTTTACTTAAAGATAACCAATTTTGACCAATTTATCTTTACAGTTGGTAGTTGGAAACTTGGTAAAACGACCCAACTAAGTCCACTGGCTGATGAAGCTATAAATGCCATTGTCAGTACGACACAAGGTCTCAGAAATGATTATTACCAGCAAACAATTCAGACTGATGCAGCGTGCTTCCACTATCCAGAGTACGAACAACCAGATTACATAGAATTACCGGGAACCTGCGATACATCCATTACCGGCGTTGCTAACTTCGACGTGAATAGAGTAAGTTCACATTAATTATTTGCAATTACAACAACAAACATTCGGTTTGGCCGAATTGATTTATCTAATAAAGAAAAGAAAGAAAGAAATAAGCGTTTATTTGTCCAGGCATGACGCATACCAAAAAAATAAATAAAACAAAATTGGGTTGTTTGCATTAAGTCGGTCAGCGAATACGGCAACCGTGTCCGTTTAAGTTGTCGGTTTACCGGATTCGGCGACCGCATTCAGCCGAACAATGAGTGGCGCGTTTCAACAAATGTGTCAGTCACCGACCATAGCCTATGGTCAAATACGGCTAACCGAAAACCCGTTTACACTGGTCGGTGACCGAATACGGGCTACAACCGAATCGGTCAAAACGACCTTATGTAAATAAGCCTTAACAAATCTCCATTTTTAAGTTATGTTTTAAGCAATAACGCCTAAAGTTGTTTAATTTTTTATTTCTTTGGCCAGTTCATTGGAGAATGGTACGAAGTCGCTCGTTACCCACACCCAAGACAAAAGGGCGAGTGTAACAAGGCTGAATTCGAGAACGGAGATACTAGTAATAGCTTATCATTTGTGTCCAGCCAAGTTTTGAATCTTGAAGAGTCTGAGATAAGAGGAGAAGCAGTTAGCAGTGATGGGTCCGGAAGATTAAGAGTTACTTTCTATACTGATGGCGGTTAGTTGATTAATAACAATATTTTTATATGCGTTTGTGTGTGTTGTTGCATTTTGTTGTTTTTTAATGTATGTTGTTAGCTTTTGTTATTAACATAATTGTGAGTTTTTCCTTTATTTTTGTCTTGCGTGAGTCATGAATACATTTTCTTTCTTTCTAAATGTGAATAAATAGTTTGAGTTATGTATAGAGGAAACTATAGTAAATTGGGCCGCCAGCTAAATTAGACCACCCATGCAATGTATGCAATGACATGCTTGATTTGTAAACCTCACCTAGATTAGCCCACAATATTTGTACGCCTCCTGGCATAACATAGCGCTCTGTTAATCAAACATAAGATCTGTTATTCTTTACCTATGTTAACAAATAAATAAATACTGAATACTGCATGTGTGCATGAAAATGTGACCAACATATCGCTTAGTGTTTCTAATAACAAGTTAAGAAAAATGTTAAGTATGTATTTAGCCGGTGGTCCAGTTTATCATAATTTCCCTTAATATTTAGAAGATTTGTTAAAATAATGTAGTTTTATGTATTTCTACATCCAAAAATGTTATTTTACATAGTGCAGTAGATATTGATAACTAGGAACCACACGAGGTTTTATCCGACAACTGTGTTTTTTATTGCAGAACCATACACTCATGAATACTTTGTTCTTGCGACTGACTATACCAGCTTTGCTCTCCTTTACACGTGTTACAATACTCCTCAAAACACACGACGAGGTAAGTTCTTTTGTAATAATATAAATAGACATCAAAATCCCCAATGTGACTTTGGGTGAGCTAATTTAAAAAACTATTTTCACAGTTGGCAGTTGGAAACTAAGTAGAAACACGGGACTGAGCGAAAACGCTAAATTGGAAATAAATGAAGTCATCGATAAGACCCAAGGTCTCAGACAAAGCTATTACCAGGAGACGAGTCATACTCATCAAGATTGTTTCCACTACCCAACACAGACTGGGGACAAAGTCGTATTGCCTGGCCAATGCGACACCAATATTCCTGTTGTGGAGTCCTTCAATGTTGCTAGAGTAAGATCATATTCAGATTACTGTTTACTGCGTATGCTCTAAAATCGATTTATCTCTCAGCATTCCTCGTTTTGAACATTTCACGCTTAGCAGCTGCTGAGCGAGGTCTTGCGAAGACCAGCTACGATCATCGCGCTTGTGTTCCTTGTGTCGTAAAATCGCCTTCTAATTTTTAGGCAAGCTGTCAAAATCCAAGCAAATTAGAGGATTTTTTGACAGATTGCAACTGAATCGCAAATTGGAACGCTGCTTAAAATTTGTAGATATGGCTCTCTGATGAGATATTGGTTAAACGCGAGCTTTTGAATAGTAAAAAAAAAAATCGCAGTCCAGTCACTTGGCTGGACTGCGATTTATCGACACAAGCAACACAAGTGCGATGGTCGTGGCTGGGATACGCAAGACCTCGCTCAACTGTTGCTAAGCGTGAAATGTTAAAAACGAGGTATGCTGACTGTGACTTTTCGGAAAGCGATAATGTGGTCGAATGACGATGGAGCACGCTTGCCAAGAATATCCTTCTCACTCTTGACTTGACTTGTTGATTTAGATAACACTGCAAGCGCAGTAGCACAGGAACTAAGCAAACGTTCTGTATTCAATTCTCAAATCGGACAGAATGATACAGGCTTGGCCCATCATGACTTCCTCAATACCTAGCACCCCGGGTATGAATTTGTAACCGGTTGATGGCTTTATGGTCGCCCCTGAAACGGGGGGGAGACACCTTAACATAACTAGTAAAATGTGGAAGTATTAGGTGCACCTCTGCATAACTCTTAGTGAAAATCAGTCGTGATGTTATGTTAGGTAATATTAGTCAAATCGTTTATTTCAATCAATTCATTAAGAAAAAAATAAGAATAAGTGACTCTAGTTGTCCATTCGTAAAAGTATATATTCTTAGGGAAAAGAATCAAGAAACTCCATCGTCTATATTCTCATCATCATTATCGTCTACATTACTTTCATTCATTCTAGTAACTTTTATTTTACAGTTTGCAAACAATACCTGGTATCAGATCAAAAGATACGATGCAGTTGGAGACCGTTCATGTATTGGTAATAGATTGACATTTGACGGAGAAACAAGGGACATTAAAGTACTTTCTTTCGAATCCGTTGATGAAGATTTATTGACTACAGAAGGTTCAGGCCGACTCAGTTCAAATGATGGCAGCGGAATTTTCTCTCTAGTTATGGATAACTCTGAAGGTACATTTAATATTCTAGTCTTCTTTTGCAAAACCCTTTATCATAGGAAATTCAACCCTCCTTTTTCAGAAACACAGCAGTTAATGTATCACATTAATTTTGCGACAATTTTCCTTCCAGAAAATGTCTTTTTGTACAAAATGATGCAACATGAAATTATTTTTTCTAGATGGAGAAGGGACGGAGACAACAGTCTACATTTTAGCGACTGACTACGATGCATACGCAATAGCTTACAGTTGCAATGATATAAATAGCATTCAAAGAGAAGGTATTTAATTCATCCTCCATAATATTTTTTAATTTATAATGGATTTTGTTGAATTAGGAAAGGCTTGACAGATATAACATAACATATATGTAGATATTTACGATGAAATTTAAATCAGGAACGTGGATCGTTTAACTATTTCTATCTACTTGGAAACTAAGGGCTTTGGAATGAATGAAATTGAATCTAATATACCTGTGAATAAGAAATTAATTCAGTTCGAAGGGAAGCGTTTGTCGTCTTTTATCGATTGAGTCAGCCAGCAGTGTTACTAATAAATTAAATGTTTGAATGCTTATAAATTTTTGTACAGTTGGTGTCTGGCAGTTGAGTCGTACAAGTAACTGGCCAGACGTTGGCAACGCGGACCTTGAGAGACTCATAGATGAAAGACCGGAAATAACTGACAGACCCGGTTACTTCAAAGATGTCCCACATCACGATGACTGTCAAGAACCCAGTTCAGCATTCTTATTCAAGAGCAGTATTATTCTGATATTTGTATGTGCTTTATTGCAATTAGTACGGTAATAAACAATCACTGAAAAACCTTTAGGTTTAATTATTATATGTGTTATTTTAATGAACATGTAAATTATTTTTACGTGTTTTATTAAATTATTTGTATTTTTAATAAAAATATTTTATTAATATAATTATGTAGTCATACAAATAATATTTGAAGTTTTATTAAGTTTGGCCTAAATTTGCCTTGGTTCTTCCTTCTTTTTCATGTTATGTACACACCTAAGTGTCCCCTTTACCCAAGTTGTAACATATGTAACCAACCTTCGACTCGCTGATGATGAGTATTTTCCTATTTGCACCGATTGTTGCCGAGTTACATCAGGTGCTCCAAGATCTGAGCACAGTAAGCACTGTAGTTGGAATAATGATGAATCGGTCAAAAACTAAAGTAGTAGGTAACCAACAAGCACACAAAGTAGGAGACAGATGGGCGAGAAATCCACTATGTTGATGATTTCAGCTTCAGGCGAATACATCATACCGCTAAATGTTAGAAAACAGGTAATGCCGATGTGGGCTACTAATAACTAAGCCGAAACAGGATTGAGTAGATCATAATATACATGGGAGGCCTATGAAAAGGCAAGACGAATTAGAAGCTTTATACTATGGGATAACTTGTCCAGCTAAAATATAGGTTGAATGAAATATAAATATTCCCCCTGTTATAAATGGGGGTAAGTAATATATGATATAATCACAAAATCTCTAATATTTACAAGATGTAACAGCTGAATCTATAATTTTGTTTGATATAATGATCAGTTAAAATAATAAACGATTGATACAATTTTAAAATAACATTTTTTTATAAGCATAACATAATTATATTACATATAAAAACGTTAGATATACCACTCAAAAAACATAAAACACATTTAGTCTAATATAATAACAACGCCCAGTTTAAAACACAAAGCAAAATTGCATATTAAATGCACATTATAACTTAGTCTGGTCTAATTATTGATAAGTGGTAGCTTAACAAATATCATCATAGTTACATGAGTACATATACCTAGTAATAATAATAATCTTTATTTCAAAACTTTGAGTAGGTACAAGTTAACTTAAATACTACACCATAAGTGACGGATACGAATATTACAGCGGATAGCGGAGCAAACCCCAGTTCCGTGCTAGGAATTAACCTGTGTTACGGACTCGACAGGTAGCTTCGCCACCTCACCGAAAACATTAATTCAAACGTCTTTAGTAAAAAAAAGATTGACTCACTGAAATCCCAAATTAGGCACCTGTACATAGGGAATCCATGTAAAGTTAGGTAAGTTCTGAAATACAAAAATATGAATGTGCCACATTCACGACGTGCAAGGGTGTGTGTTTGTATGTACTGTGTGAGAGAGTGAGTGCTGGAGAGGGTGTATTTCTGAGTGTGTATGTGTTACGTTTTGACGGAGGACGTTTGATTAAATTAGGCTATTATTTAAGGAAAAGGGCGCGTTTTTATATTTAATTAATTATGCTAATTAATATTTTATAAGAATTCATTAGCGATTGGTAACTTAAATTTTTATTAATGTTGATTAAGGAAGCCTCCTTAATCAACATTAATAAAAATTTCAGTTCTAAAATCTAAATAACATAGACACTGAAAGCCTTCAGCGTCTGTGTAATTTAGATTTAGAAGCCAAAGTTTTAGTTTTCTTTTTGATTTAATTTTCCTTAAGGTTTAAAATTTTGTTAATTTTATTGTACAGGAAATAACTAACAACTTTGAAATACCTTTTAGCCATTGTCGTTCTGTGTCTGATTGTGGGGCTGACTATTTCCGACCGACGTTTGCAATTATATATTGTAGGGTCAAAAGTTAGCGTTGCGTGTTTCCTAATTATCGTTTGCTGTATAAAGAGCTATCTCACGGTCAGAGCAGCTGTCAGTTTAAAGCTTAGTGGTTGGATATCTAAAGGTCTTTTTAGTCATAACCTTGAGAACAGCTCTTTGCTACCCCACCCCATGTCGTGATGCAGTAAGATCGTATTGACTGGCATAGCGCAAGGTAGGTCAACGTAAGGGTTTCCAAATCAGCAGCATTTCGGAGCAATTTGAACACGTATATTACACGTGAAGTTAGGGTATCAATATGACATTGCCATTTTAAAAATTGATCAATATTGATTCCAAGGTATTTGATAGTGGTGGCTCGGGATATTGTTACACAATCACAGTTAGAAGATGGTTCTTGGCAAGTATGAGATTTTATAAAGAAACCATTTAGAGGTGGGAAGCAGAGGTTGTTGCGAAAGTTATTTAGTTGGCTTTACTAATGTTCAGCGTTAGTAGGTTACGTGATAACCAACACATGACTTTACTCAAAGCAGCTTTCACATCAGTCCATGTGGGACCGTAGATAAAAAATGCAGTGTCATCTGCGTACGCAAATACTTGGCAATTGGAGGATTCTAGCTCACAGTGGTCATTAATATAGATTGTGAACAACGGAGGCTCCAAAATGCTCCCCTGAAGAACTATAAAAACCAACCCCTCGTCCCCACTGATGCAATCTCCAATCTTCACCGCTTGTGTCCTATTAGTCAGATAGTCCTTCAATAATTTGAAAGCCATTCCTCTTACGCTAATTCTTTCCAGCTTAGAGTTAAGAATCGGGATGGAGACGGTGTCGAACGCCTTTGTGAGGTCCAAAAACAGTCCCAGGCACTTTTCCTTCTTGTCCAGACTGTCCACTATTCTGCTAACCAATGATAAAACAGCATCTTTTGTCGATTTGTTTCTTCGAAATCCAAATTGGTTAGGTGAGATGATACTCTTTGCTTCAAGATAGGTCGTCAGTCGATTATTTAGCAATTTTTCAAGGACTTTGAACATAGCTGGCAATACCGACATAGGCCTATAATTACACTAGTTTACAAAAAAAATAAAAAAAATGTCCTTGCAGTAAATTACATATTTTTTTAATTAGCTGCAATAACTCAATGCAAACATGTACATTTTTAATTTTTATCACGTCACAGATGGAAGATATTGACCCCTTTTAGTTTCGACTACCCACAAGTTTGTTCCGAAATAGCTAGTCTTCATTTTGATAAAAGTTTGTTTTCAAAAGGTCAAAAAGGTTGGTTAGAGTACATTCTGGCTGTTTTTGGTGAACTTATTGTATCTAAGAAAGAATATTCTATAAAGAAAACACTCAAATATGCCTATCTTTTATTACTTGAAAATTCCGGTCTCTCATCGGGATAAAAGTGGGTATCTCAAGTGTTTATTGAAAAATTTAGAAGAACGCTAAGCTGCTGGAATGCAAGTTTAAATAGATTGTTGAAATTGCAAGCAAATGATAAAGACCCACCATGCAGCCACGAAACTGATTGTTACTCCTATCGCTAAAAGCATTTGGCTTTAATCATAAAACCAAGGGTTAAATTACACGTGCGGATGTCCAAGCAGATTTTTTAATATTTCATAGGTGCTAAAAAAGCATTTGGATTATTAAAAAACTGGCCAAGTGCGAGTCGGACTCGCGTGCAAAGGGTTCCGAACGAATTATTTTTTTTAACATGTTATTTTAACACTACAGACTTCTAATAGGTTTTCCTGTAATCTTTAGGTAAAGATCTATTAGCTCCATTTTTTTCAACATTTTAGGCTTAGTAGTTTCGGAAATAAGGGGGGGGGAATGGTCATTTTTCGTCTAATTTCTGGAATAACTTGAAAACCATTTATTTTAAAATTATGAAAAAAATATAATTACAATTCTCACAGTAAACCCTTTCATTTGATATGTCACACGATATTGTTTTAATTTTCTAGTTTGACCCCCAAAAGTGACCCCCATACTAAAAATTTAATAATTTACGTAACGCGTCCGTGTTTGGGTCATAGAATTCTATATGT
This sequence comes from Lacanobia wlatinum, assembly GCA_947578705.1. Classification (NCBI taxonomy): domain Eukaryota; kingdom Metazoa; phylum Arthropoda; class Insecta; order Lepidoptera; family Noctuidae; genus Lacanobia; species Lacanobia wlatinum. The sequence continues at coordinate 7,044,374 of OX388040.1, forward strand.
GTACCAAATTTCAACAGAATCGGTCCAGTGGATCCGGAGAAAACTGGCTGTGACAGACGGACAGACAGACAGACAGACACACGAGTGATCCTATAAGGGTTCCTTTTTTTTTCGGAACCCTAAAAATATCAAAAACGTCGACACTAATTCATTTTTAGTCACGTTATCTTTGCAAAAATATATAGGGAGTATTTTCGAAATGTGACGTGTTGGAATTTTTTAAAATTTTTTCTAAACTTGCAGCACCTCATTAATTAAGAATAAACACTTTTCCGTTCCAGGACAAAAACCTTGTAAACTAGTGTTGGCATTATCTCCATCACCACTCTTATGGATGGGGTGTACAATGGCTCTCTTAAAGACATCAGGAAAGACTCCAGTAGAAAAAGATAGTTTGTAAATGTGCGTCAAAACAGGGACAAATACATCAAGTGAAGACTGTAAGATAGATTCTGAAATATTGTCAAAACCAACAGCACAATCCCTACGTAGATTTTTAATGAGAAGTTCTACTTCTTCGGCGTCGGTTTGGATTAGAACCATAGAGTCACACCGAGAAGCGACTGGCATACAGTCATTGGAAGATAACATGGAAGAAGATGCTTTCCGCTGAATTTGAATAGCTAGGTCCCTGCCTATATTAGTGAAGAAATGGTTTACCGAATTTACTGATAATGTCGGGTTTTCCTTGATATTAAAGAGCGAAACAGCAAGCAAATGAAGATATTTTTTGAATTCGTTATAGTTTTAATAGCGTCCCAAGTAGCCTTTGAATTATTTTTTGCGTCTAGAAGTAAGTTTTTCTGAAATAGTGTATCAGACCTGGCGTGATCCACGGTTTAATATTCCTTTTTGTTCGCGATACTTTATAGCTACTAGTATTGTTTTTAATTATTTCTGTTATTACACTAACCAAAACTTGCAGCAAAGTTTGCGTCAGATCAGAATTTAACGCAGGTGTAAAATCTACTTGGACTAAACCGTCACGTATTGCACTGTAGTTAATTCTATTGCGAAAGACAACTGTGACATTTGCATTTTCTTTAATGATATCGTAAAAAGTGTTGGACAGTGGTCAGTGATAAAACACTCAAGGACTAATGTGACAGAATCAAGCTGAGACTTCAACAAAACGTGATCCAAACAGTTTTCACCTCTTCTTGGATACAGTTGTGTTGGCAAGAGACCGTGAGACGCTAACAGATTTAAATAGTCCCCAGCTCTACGGTCGGAGCCGTTGGCTTTTATGTCAATATTCATGTCCCCCAGAATAAAAGATTACTACTAGTAACTGATTACCACCTGCCAATCATGCATGCAACGTGCAAGCAACATTCAGCAAGCATGGTTTCTGTCACGACTCTAGCGCTACGGGACTCCGGCAGCCCCACGCGATCTTATCGTCGCAAATGGTTTAATCGCTCTGTTAAGACCACCTGCTCCTCAGCTCGCGTGCCGCCTCGCCCCTCCGCGCCTACGCGGGCTTAAATTACACTCTAGGGGTAGGGCACACAAGACTACGTGTAAGTCGATTTTGCAGCGATTCGTTTCTATCACTAACTTTTGTACAACATAATTATTGACTTTTTAAGACAATATATTAAATTTAAACGATAGTCCTTATGATTTTCGATCAAATAAACATTTTATCCATTAACGTTATAAGAAATAAGTTTTAGAGTATTTAAATGTTTTATGTAAATAAATTATATCAACAGTTGGTATATCTCACGTTTATTATATCTTGTGAACGTTATTGAAATGGAAATATACCAAATAACTTTATATGATATGACACGCACATGCGAAGAAGGTTTGGAATTTAAATTTTTTAAAAGAAATAGTGAGCGGCCTACCTATAACTTTGAACTGCGTAGAGTCCAATTCCCCCATTGTGTTGTAGCGATGGTGGCAAAGGCCTATTTCCAGCAGCGGCTTGTTTTTTTATTGGTCAATGATTTTAATACAGTAAGACCTGATTAAGTGGAACTTTTACTCTAATCTAAATAAGTCCGTCATATCCCACTGCTGGGTAAACCCTCTCTCACCCTTTTCCACTCGCTGTCGTCTGCCATTGCGGGCCAGTCCTTCCGGTAAGAGTCAGTTTCATCTATCTACCTTCACCTTGGTCTGCCGTGATTTCGAATTAAGGTACAACCCTTAGCAACAGCTAACAATATAATATGTCGCGGCCAACTTACTTAATATCAAGCGTTTAATTGGCTGCCTAGCCTTTTCATTGAACGGCGCTGTTTAATCAGTGGCTTATGTGACATCATGGCATTTAATCTGTCAGTCCCCGTAAGTCCCTACTCAGTATATTGTCTTACTATTGTCTTTTAATTTTGCGAGGCCTGACGAGGCCCTTTCCTTTGATACCTGACACGGCATCATTAAAATAAAATTAGTTTTTGTCTTCTACTCTAGAGGGCGCCATATTCAATTTAATGTAATGACACAAAGACTGAGCGGACAATCAAGAGGCTTCCAATGATTTATCATTTTCCAATTAATTATGATAAGTAATTTAGAAGTTATTAGGAAACAAATGAACACACATACCAACATGCATACGTAAGTCAATAATAATCTACTTAATAAGTACCTACATAGATACAAAGCATATTATGGTTTGTCGTAGTTGAGTAGAAACATTGATGTCATCGGCAAAACGAAAGTTTGATAATCTTTAGTCACCGATGAATAATCATTACACAAAACTAGAAAGAAAGTAGTTCTTTCCAGTTTTGGTTATATGAAAATGCTATTTTTTTAGGCCGCATAGTTTTCGACTTTTAACGAAAAATGTAAAACTTCGGAGATAAGGGGGGGGGGAATGGTCAATTACCAATCCCCCCCCCTTATCTCCGAAGTTTGCATTGAGAAAATCTGAAATTATTCGATGTGATAGAAGTTTATGTAAAGACTAGCTTTTGCCCGCGACTTCGTACGCGCACATCCCGTTTTTTACACCACAGGGTTAAAATTCTTTGACGAATATAGGCCTCGCCGATGAAAATTTAAAAACATTTCACGTTTTAATATAATGGCACGGAACCCTCGATGCGCGAGTCCAACTCGCTCTTGACCGGTTTTTTGTACAGATATCATTGGCAAAATGTTGTGGGGACTGTACATCACGTAGAGAATCTTACCGTACTGCTAAACACAATGAGGTTCCGACAACTTTGCAGCTATTTCACTGAGAATAATAAACCTGAAGATTTTTCCTTATTTACCTATACAAGTGCGATTGCCTATTCATTAAAGTGCGCATAATTCGAGAAAATGTACTGAACAGCTGTTTTTTTTTTTCGCGATTTCGGGGCTGGTCTCATGTCAAAGTTGTTCATTATGATGAGTGCAATTATCCCTTTTCAGGTATTGCGTTTGGCCCGGGTCGAAAGCGCGATGTGTTTGTTACACGCGCGCCTCAAAGAGATGTCAGCATAATAGCCGGGGCTCTAGTGCCAGTGCCTGCCAGGGTTGCGGAATTTGTTCGAAATAGTCACCGCGGGCCTGGGGGGCTACTCTCTAACGAAATCCGTAGTTTCGGGCTTAGTTGCGGGCGGGCATTTTCTACTCCGTATCACCTAACCACTGAGAACTAATGATAACACGATTTGACAGTTACCGTGAAATCGTGTTGTCATTCATTCTCAGTTCGGGTTCGGGACTAATCGTAAGTCTGTAGGTGATACGGAGTAGAATACGCCCGCCCGCAACTAAGCCCGAAACTACGGATTTCGTTAGAGAGTAGCCCCCCTGGAACGCTAAAAGCATTTGGAGGAACACGAATGAGTTTTATTCAGTAAGATTCTGATGCTCCCACACCGCTCCGCCCAGAGTGGCAGGAGTCATTTGATGATTTCCCATCCTTAATATAAAAGGTACATTATTGAGGCAATAACGCCGTACTTTAGTAGGCATTTAGCTAGTATTTAATGTATGTGTTAATCAAGGAGAAGTTTCGGATTTAATTAATAAACACATTAAGGACAAAAATGTTATCTTTTTAAATCCGGGGACAATAAAGATCTTTATCCATTTTGCCGGATATCAATAAAGAGTTGTAAAAGGTGATGCTCGATTATATTAATATGAATCATTTTAAGTACCTATGCGCATCGACGCCGAGTTGCTGGCCTGTCGGTTTTCTATCGGTTGCATTTTGGGGAATGTGCGACGGAATTGCATGATTTAATTCCGCCAAGCCCGTTCCATCATCGGACCACAAGACGAACGACGATGCGCCACCGGTACATGATGGACATCCCACCCACACGCACAAAACGTTTTGGGAACACATTCATAGTGCGCACAGCTGAGGATTGGAATTCCCTGCCAGAGTCTGTGTTTCCAGATACGAGTAGCTACAACCTGGGAATCTTTAAGACAAGAGTGAATAGGTTGCTTCTAGGCAAACGTGCTCCATCTTTGACCGCATCATCGCTTACCATCAGGTGAGATAGTGGTCAAACGTATGCCTATCTACAGTAAAAAAAAAGTATTTTCCACGATCAACAAATCAGTCTCACAGAACAACTGACGACAATCATTTTATTGAAATATATTTTCAGAACTGGAGAAGAGACTAAAGATGCCATAGGTATCTTATTCGACCTGTCTAAGACCTTTGATTGCATAGATCAAGAAACAATAGGTACTCCTGAAACAAGCGTTATGTACTAGGTAAATCAGCGTTAAGTTGAGTAAAAAAATACGTATTTAAATGACAGAAAACAGCTAAGCGGTGTCAATTCTCTGCGATGCTAAATTGAGAATAGGGGTAACAGCAAATTTCAAATTATCAGTCCTTTAACGTGCACGTACCATATATCGTATCGTTCGCAAATAGGTAATTCTGTTTCTACATGATTGATGTAACCAATGCTTGTAGTTATTTACTGATTTTAAAAGTGTCATGGGATTTCTTCCACGTTCGTAGAGATCTACTTAAGGTGGATACTAACCGGTGTTTCGAGGCGTAATTTAACATGTTAAAAAACAAGCATTTGTGCAGACAGTACGTGGAAACGAGCACGAACACGCGAACAACGAGCCGCTCGTTGCTTGTTTGACGAATCCCTTTAAGTGTTACGCCACAAGTGCAACGTGCCACACGGGACGACTCTTGGGTACATTGTTTATTTCTTGTAAAACATAGAATGAAAAAAAGAAAAATCTCTGTAGGTATTTAAATTTGGATTAAACAATAATTTTATAGAATCAAAGATCCCCAATACAACCTCGTCGTGAGGCATCTTGACTGAGAGTGTCTTGCCAATCTAGAGCACGGCCGAGCAAAGAGTTCAAAACGAACATGTTGTACGGACTTTAGGACGCGGTATAACCTAACGTGCTCGCGGCGAATGGTACATTGCGGCCTGTAACACCGGTCAGTGATTGTCCACCTTATTGTTTTGGCATTTCAAAGCGTAAAGGTGGGTACTGACCGGTGTGTAACGAGCTTCTCTTTCTTGGACAGACCGACTACCTACTTGACTATTCAATGATGCTTCATGTCATTGCATCATTGAATATGGAGCTACATGCTCCTGTAAACACTGAGAATGTCTACTAACATACGTAGTTGTTAAGTTATTATGTTACTAATGTCTTTGTATTTTTATACTATGTTTTATAAGTAGTAATTGTGCAAACATGATGAAATTCTATCAGAAATATAATATAGATAATTATTATTATTATTTCTTTTAGATGGTTTAATTGAAAGCAATGATTTGATTTTATGCATTTTTAACTGATTGCAAAAAGGAGGAGGTTATCAATATGGATGTTCATGTTTTGTTTTTATATATTTTCGGGCATAACTTCATCATTCCTCAACATTTGACACAGACTTCCAAAATTAAAGTTAGATTTTTTTTTAATAATGTGTTACGCTTTTTAGTCAAATACAATAAGGTATTGCCATTGTTATTTCCATTGACCATCTTAAATCCGGGTTTTGGAGGTCTTTTTTTTTACTCTATATAGGCATACGTTTGACCACTATCTCACCTGATGGTAAGCGATGATGCGGTTGAAGATGGAAGGCACGTTTGCCTAAAAGCAACCTAATCACTCTTGTCTTAAAAACTCCCAGGTTGTAGCTATCTGGAAAAACAGACTCTGGCAGGGAATTCCACTCCTTAGCTGTACGCACTATGACTGTGTTCCCAAAACGTCTTGTGCGTGTGGGTGGGATGTCCACCATGTACCGGTGGCGCATCGCCGTTCGTCTTAGGTCTACATTAAATTATATTTAAGTATTTCTAGTTCTTACACAACTAAGTTGAACTAGCCCTGCTTGGTTAATGTTAGGCTCTGAAGCGGAGCACGTGGCACAAAACGTGCACAGGCGAGCGAAGCAATCGTGCTGCGGTAGTGTTATAACTAAGTCTGTAGCAGTTACTGGACATATCTTCCAATTATGTGATAAGTATGTGCTTGTAGCACAACATACAACGATTGCTAATATTTATAACTGTTTATATTTTTTTTTTTCATTAACCTAGAAATAACCTAAAAATAAATCAAGTTAAGACACAAATAAAGCTAGTCAAAAATAGCCAGCCATTACCCGTAACATAATGATCTGAAAGAGAAAACCGCCAGTCGACTTTTTCGATCCATACAAACGTGATGGTATTACCATTCTCTTCATGCTCTCTCCACCTATGTTTACCAGGTGAGACGATAACAAGAGACCGGCAGTTGAGTTGTCACGGTCTAATAGAATGATAATTGGGACAACATAATCCTGTAAATTAGGTAGCCTTTTCCCAGCTACGTATGTTGGGGTCGACTTTCAAACAACCAGATGCAGCTACAGGTATTTACCTAAGTAGGTACATAGAATGACCGTCTATTTGACCTTCACGACCCAGTTACTGAGTAAAACGACCTTGATTGCTGAGATGGGTGCCGAAGCTGGTCGTCAGACACTCTTGCCTGATCGTCAAAAATCTGCTTTACTACATGAAACCTTTAAAACTATCAGGATCCTCCTTCAAGATCAATAAACATTTTATTCCATAACTATCACGTGCATAAATCCAATCGCGGGTGATGACACACAGGGAGAACTGTATCCGCTGTTGGCCCAACCGGTACTCACGTTATTAGATTGTAGATATAAGCGATTAATGTAATTAACGATAAAAATGATAACATTTTTTGTTTTACTATAGATAAGTGTACACACAAGGAAAAACATTGGCGGAATATTTTGGTAACTTATCATGTTTATAACCGCCCTTTTTTACTCGATATAGGTTATGGTCTGCGAGCCAGCAACAGATTTCCATGACCAAGTTCCTCCCGGACGATAACTTGTAAAATGGTTAAGAGAGCTTTTTTTGAGGTCTGTGAACGTCAGCTGCGATACGGTGGGTGGCTTTAGCAGCGGCAGCCTCCCAAACACGTTGAAAAAAAAACATTTTTCAGTAATTTCCTCCCGGATGAAAATAGTGTCAGATTATAGCTAACCCAATATCTTGCACAAAACAAAACGTCAGCTGGCTGTATCTCGGTGGAAAGGTCGTCAGCTGGTCATATATGTATTTTTTTTTATATTTTCAGTCATTTCCTCCTGATTGAAAATTATGTCAGATTATAACTAACCTAATATCTTGCAAAAAAACAAAACGTCAGCCGGCTGTGTCTCGGTGGGAAGGTCGTCAGCTAGTGCTCCGAGGGAAAACTCGTCAGCTAGTGCATTTAAATAGGTGATAGATGTTCCTACGTTACACGGTTCAGGGCATTAGCTGAGCCAGCCGTTCATCAGCCTATACATACCCCCTGGTATGTATCGCCTACTTAAATTCACCAGCTGACGAGTTTTCCTTCGGCATCTTGCCAGCTGATTTATTTTATTACTTACTGGATCATATTAACGGGAGGCTGATGAACGGCTGGCTCAGCTGATGCCCTGAACCGTGTAACGTAGGAAAATCTATCACCTATTTAAATGCACCAGCTGACGAGTTTTCCCTCGGCATCTTCGGCATCCTATCGTATCGATACGTTTTGTTTTCTGCAAGATATTGGGTTAGCTATAATCTGACATAATTTTCAATCGGCAGGAAATGACTAAAAGTATGAAAAAAAGATACATGTTCATGTGACCAGCTGACGACCTTTTCACCGAGATACAGCCGACTGACGTTTTGTTTTGTGTAAAATATTGGGTTAGCTATAATTTGACACTATTTTCATTCGGGAGGGACAGAAAAAAGGAAAATTTTTCAACGCGTTTGGAAGGCTGCCGCTGCTTAACCCACCCACCGAATCGTAGCTGACGTTCATAGAGGTCCATAATAAAGCTCTGATAACCATCTTACAAGTTTTCGTCCGGGAGAAAATGTATGACAAAATTTGAGCCTGCCTCGCGGTCTAATACTTTGAATGCCATATAAAAAATATGGTGTAATTCAAGCGTATATGTAAGAATAATAAAAATACTCGTGTGATTCATACTCAGTCTGAGATTCAGTTATTTCCATACCAAAATAATATCTACCTATCCTATAGGTGTTTGGTTTCCGCACTTAGTCCTGATGTTGCCAACCAGCCAACCACCCTCGAGAAACAGATCTGTTTTCCCAGTGTGTTCAAGATATGTAAGAGTGAATTCGGTGTCCCTCTTACCAGAGTAATAATTTTACTAAATCATAAGGTGTCCTCCTCTGCACGTCCGTTATAACAGCTTATTTCAGCAACTAAGTTGAAACCCCAAGTTCATAAGTACAGGCGTTAGAAGGTCTGCGAGGATCGCCCGGAGGACACGGTGGAGACTTGGGAAGCGGTCACCTCCTTCTGCGAAGCAGTAATGCTAGCGAAGGAGGAAGCCAAACGCGTGAGAAAGAGGGAAACATCACGCCCCAGCCGCCGCAACAGAGTAAGACACACCGGGCGTCGGGATTCGCAGGGCGATTCTCGGCCACCGTAGGCGCGGGCCTGCGGACGGCGAGCATTGGGTGGCTCGCCGTCTGATCAGGACCAGGCCCGGGTCGACGGCGCGCTGCGTTCCACGCGCGCCTCAAGGAGCTGTCAGCATAAAGGACGGGGCCCGCTAGGGCCAGTGCCTGCCGGGGTTGCGGGATTTGTTCGAGAGAGTCGCCGCGGCCCTGGAACGCAAAGGGCATTAGGAGGAACACGGATGGGTTTTAGTCAATAAGAGTCTGACACTCCCGTCTGCTTCACCCAGAGCGGGAGGAGTCATTTGATGATTTCCCATCCTTAAAAAAAAAAGGTGTTAGAAGGTGCTCATCTGCCCTCCCTAGCCTTCGGAGAATAAAACGTGATGCTTTAAAAACTATTTTATTAAATAAACTAAAATGTAAGCTGTCCCGGGGGTTTCAAAAATAGCAGTTAAATGGTACCTATTTAAAATACAACGTGAACTTACGAGTAGCATAAACAAAATTGAAACAACATTCGTCATATAAAGATAAGATAGTCAATAGGAAGCGTAGTTATCATAATGGACTAAAAAATATTTTGAACCTTATATCATCTACCTATTCTGAAAGAATGTAATAAGATACTCCACAGTCATATAAAAAATACAAAAAATATAACCGACTTCCAAAACAAAACACTACACTACAAAGTATAAAATAACTTTAATTTTTAAATTTTTAGTGGTAGGTACCAGCGTACCGGCGTGATGTTATGTTATGAAAATAAAACTTACTAAGTGCTTTCGATGTAAAGGTCTCGTCAATACGAAATAAGCCCAAACAATCCCAAACACTTGGTAGTTCCTACATACCGATGTGGAGTTCCCTTGACTCTCTGTCGTCTCCATCATCAGGTCAGATCCAAACCTTCATTCTTTTGTAGTATCACCCGATATGCACACGAATATCAAGTTTTTACCAGATGCGTGCCTACAATTTTCGAGAGTTGCCCTCGATTTCTCAGGGTTTCCATCATCAGAACACCCCGTCGTTTTTGCGTCGGGGTTTAAAAATTATCGACAAAACGTTTGAGTAAACTATCAAAACGAAAAACGTTTCAGCAATAATCTCTGAAAATTTTAATTTCGGAAGTCGGTGTTTTTGGTTATTTCGTTTTTTGATGACTTCCGAAATTAAAGTTATTTTATACTTTGCAGTGTTTTGTTTTGGAAGTCTGTTATATTTTATTGTAAAGCAGTTTTTTATTTTCCACTTTTTAGTGGTACCTGCTTACCCATTCACAGCGTACCGGCGTTATGTTTTGTTATGAATACTAAGTGCTTTCGGTGTAAAGGTCTCGTCAATACAAATGATATAAGCCCAAACACTTGGTGTTTCCTACATACCGATGTGGAGTTCCCTTGACTCTCTGTCGTCTCTATTATCAGGTCTGATCCAAACCTTCATTGTTTTATAGTAAAACCCGATATACACACGAATATCAGAAGCGTGCCTACAATTTTCGAGAGTTGCCCTCGATTTCTCAGGGTTTCCATCATCAGATCCTGACGTGGTGCAGTGGGAGCACCTCGGCAGCATACCCTTTCATATAAAAAAAGATTCATCGAAATCGGTTCATAAAAGACGAAACACTTGGTAGTTCCAACATACCAATGTGGAGTTCCCTTGACTCTCTGTCGTCTCCATCATCAGGTCAGATCCAAACCTTCATTCTTTTGTAGTATCATCCGATATGCACACGAATATCAAGTTTTTACCAGATACGTGCCTACAATTTTCGAGAGTTGCCCTCGATTTCTCAGGGTTTCCATCATCAGATCCTGACGTGGTGCAGTGGGAGCACCTCGGCAGCATACCCTTTCATATAAAAAAAAGATTCATCGAAATCGGTTCATAAAAGACGAAACACTTGGTAGTTCCAACATACCAATGTGGAGTTCCCTTGACTCTCTGTCGTCTCCATCATCAGGTCAGATCCAAACCTTCATTCTTTTGTAGTATCATCCGATATGCACACGAATATCAAGTTTTTACCAGATACGTGCCTACAATTTTCGAGAGTTGCCCTCGATTTCTCAGGGTTTCCATTATCAGATCCTGACGTAGTGCAGTGGGATCACCTCGGCAGCATACCCTTTCATATAAAAAAAGATTAATCGAAATCGGTTCATAAAAGACAAAGTATATATATACGCGGTCCAATTGAGAACCTCCTGCTTTTCTAGGAATCTGTTTAAAAGCGTCCAACTTGCTCTAAACGAATCGATACTATCTACTCATTCTACTAAAAATACTTATGGTATAAAAGAAATACATCATCTGCATAGTCTTTTCCCAACTATATTGGGGTCGGCTTCCAGTCAAACGGATACGGAAGGATTCAGCTGAATACCAGTAATTTATGTGAAGCGGATGCCTACCAGACCTCCACAACCCATTAACTGGGTAACACGGTAGTTCTTGGCAAGACTGGAGTCAGATTTATTGTCTCCTGACAATCCATAAGGACTCACAAATATCTACTAATGCCAGCCAGGACCTACAGCTTATCGTGCTTGCCGAGGCACGAAGGAAACTCGGTATGTTAAGATGGTCACCCCTCCACAGACTAACCTTGGCAAGCATTGCTTAATTTTGCAGATCGACACGTGCAGCTATTATTTAAAGAAATACATAAACAATTTAAAACTTTGAATGGTCATCAGTCCTAAACTGCTTCGTCGGGTCTACTGTTACTGACATAATTTCAAGGATATTCTGTATCCTTTTTCCCAGTAATCTTACTTAGATATTTTTCGTACCATAGAACTACACTCACACATTTATCGGCACAGAAAAAAAGCTGAGTACTAAATAATAAAGATTACATTGAATAAACTCAGACATGAACTAACAAGCCAATTAATATCTTTTAACATCAACTTGACAAAGTCTTAATTAAATATTTCATTAAAAATAATCAAAATTAAAACTAAGTGCGCTTAGTCTATCTTGTGATAATATAATATAATAATTTTATCGATTTTGTGATAATACAAACACTGTTGAAAATTAGAATAGTGACATTTTAACATTAAATAAATGAATGACTAATAACGAATGTTTCCCCTTGTGCTCTGTTTAACATTTCCATCAAGGCATGCTGAGTATTATATTATTAACTAGCTAACCCCTGCCCGTTGGGCGGTATTTTTCCGGTTTGATATATAGCCTATGATGTGGCTTTCTATTGCTAAAAGAATTTTCAAAATCGGTTCAGTAGATCTAGAGATTACCCCATACAACCTCACGAACTCATAAACTTTAACTCTTTATAGTATTAGTATAGATTAATTGCCTTGGGACAAGCTCTGCCACTCTTCGAGTAATGCGCTTTGCAGTTCTCCCAGGTTGTTGGAGGGCGGTATTTTGTTGTTAACGCTTTTCTTTAACAAGCCCCATACATGCTCTATAGGATCCAAGTCCGGGGTTCTTGCTGGCCACTGCATTACTGCTATGCCCACATGGTTTAGATATACTTAAACTGAGGGATCACTGTCACTTTATCAGAATAAACCCGTCATCATTACCTGTAGGAGGCAAAATATGTGATAACGTGTTCTTCTAAGATTTCCCTGATATGACGATCAGCAGTCATATTCTCTCCATCGACCACTTACGCTGTAAAAGCCCAAACATATCCTTCCCATTCCATACCTGAACCACCCCCATATCCCACCGAATTTTCAAAATTAGTCTGAAGTTAGGTTCTCCATATTCGCTGTCTTCCATCGATTTGGTTTAAAAGCACCCTGCACTCATAAGTGAAAATTACCCGTCCCCATTGGTTCCTGATCCAAAGACGATGTTCGGTGTCTTTAAAGTGTGGAGGATTTGGCAGGTAGATACGAACCTATGCTCATTTCTTCAAATCTTCTGCAAACTCTACGCTCACTCACTCACACGACTTAATGTTCATTTCGGGCTTGCATAGTCGTTACGCGCATGTTCTTACGAGCTTGAAGTTGCAGAAAACGGTCATCCTGCCTAGAAATACACCTTTTACCGCCTTGGAGGGCCTTCCTCATATCAGAATCAGTAAACCTGTACCGTTGGAAACAGCGATAAATCATTGAAATTGGTAGATGAAGTCTGGCGGCAATAGATCTATAGATGCAACAAAATATATTTTAGTGTTAAATCGGGCATTTTAGGTAATTTCAACTGAGATGCCCATAAATTGACCAAAAAAAATGTTTCTAATAAAAAATACTATTTATCACTAACGAAACCGTAGAAGCGGGGAGATTTTTCCATTTTTAAAGGAGAGTGCAAGATTATAAAAATATAGTCTTTTATGAAATATTACGATACAGAATACGTTTTTTTTCTGTTCCGCTGATTGTGCCGGTGTGTCTGTAAAATGGTACCTACCTATCCTGAGGGTCTTGGCAATGCCTACCAGAATCTTTTCTCGGTACCTATTTACCTGCATTCAAAATAAGTATGATTAGGAACATAATATTTTTTGTCTGAGATTTATTTGTGTTATTACAGGTACCTAATCTATCCTTCGATATCAATATTACAAGTACTTACCTAATAAAATCATCGAGGTCAGAATGTTTGTGTGTTGAAAAGACTAGAAATACTTTTTATCAGCACCATAACAAATTACTTCCTTTATTGTAATTTGTTAGAGAACATAAAATTTGTAGGGAGGAAAAATGGGCGGTCTTATCGCTAGCGATCTTTTACAGACAACTTTTCGATGAATTTGCCTGAGAAGAAAAAAGATAAGTTTCACATGTCATTTAGGCCGCTAATTAATAGGCTGACTAAGCCAGTTGGCTGCAACACATACAGGTGAATTTTTAAAGTGTGCCGTCATGGCCAAATCTGAAACTATGAGGAATATCCAAAAACAGTGAAAAGAGTATCGAGACCGATTTTGATGAAAACTAAAAAAATTACCCTAAACATTGATATATCAATGATCCTATATTATAAAAGAATAAATTAACTTTAATGTCATTCAAGGAGAAAAGCTTTCTTGGCCATATTTTTAAAGTTATTTCTTGTGTCTTGAAATAACTTCACGAGAACGGCGACAGACATCAATCTCGGGCCAACCGGTCTGACGTAGACAATATACTCGTAGGTAGGGATGTCTGCCTTTTTTTTAGGAATGTCTGCGACTACGACACACACATATTAAAGTCCGACCAATAATTGTCTTCAGAGTCTTCTCAATTGGAGGCATAGACTAATTTGTATAAATAATTAAGGCAGCTCTGACAAATAAAGAAAGAGGTGAAATAAGCATGAGCAATTTTTATTGAAAGCCATAATGTAGGTACACTAACGTATACTTTTCTGGATGGGAAATCACCAAATGCCCTTTTGATTCTAGAGACGTTACTTTTCCGAAAAAGTTAACTCATTCGAAATATTCGTAACAGTCGTTACGGGTAGTCCAGAAACTCTCGTCACCAACTTTGCCAAGGGGTCAAATTACCCAGTTACTGGGTTATAGAAATCAGGCAGTCGCTCTTACAAAATACTAGTATTCAGGCTGCATTCGGTTAGACACGCAAACAAACAAAGCAAGGTAGACTGATTGATTGGTAATTTTAATTTATTTGTTCGGGAAAATGAAGTTATACATTAGAAAAAAAAAAAACAAAAAAAGAAAAAAAAAATCTTATACCTACTAAGTTCTAAATATACCAGATAGCAAATGTATAAAATACGACATTTTCACAAAACATATTAAAAGAGATTATAAAATTGTCAGCTGAACATTTGGAATACTTTTTTACGCATCAAAATTTGATAGTCTGTCTATAAACTCTCGAAATCATTCCGAGACATTGTGTTCAACAGAAAAATACAGAGGGAATGAGAATGAGTAAATTATCAACTAACTGTTATAATCTAAAAAAAACTGGCCAAGTGCGAGTCGGACTCGCGTGCAAAGGGTTCCGAACGAATTTTTTTTTTTAACATGTTATTTTAACACTACAGACGTCTAATAGGCTTTCCTGTAATCTTTAGGTAAAGATCTATTAACACCATATTTTTCAACATTTTAGGCTCAGCAGTTACGGAGATCCCCTTATCTCCGGGGGGGAATGGTCATTTTTCGTCTAATTTCTTGAATAACTTCTAAACTATTTATTCTAAAATTATGAAAAAAATATAATTAAAACTCACCTCACAGTAAGCCCTTTCATTTGATATGTCACTTAACATTGTTCAATAAACTTTTTTGTTTAATTTTCTAGTTTGACCCCCAAAAGTGACCCCTATACTAAAAATTTTATGATTTACGTAACGCGTCCGTGTTTGGGTCATAGAAATCCATATGTGTACCAAATTTCAACAGAATCGGTCCAGTGGATCCGGAGAAAACTGGCTGTGACAGACGGACAGACAGACACCCGAGTGATCCTATAAGGGTCCCGTTTTTTTTTTCGGAATCCTAAAAACTAGTATAATCGGTGCATGCGTAACTGTGATCGATGTGCAAGTGCAATGCATGAGAAGAGTAGGTACCTATAGGGAATTTCGAGCTTATAAATAAGCATGCTCTTTCGTTCTCTTTCTTTTTCTTTAAGACTGATGCTAAAGCCACGAAAGCTCTTGCGACGAAATTGTGCGACAAAAACTATAGGTAAACTAAAATGCAATTCACACCGCTATTTTTTTCTTGTCCTTCCCATTGAAAAACAAACCAAAGTACTACTAAATAGGTTCACTAATATTAGGAAAAATGCCATAGATAGCTATTTCGATAGTTTAATAATCACAATATCAGTAATGTGGAACAATCTATCAATCGGGCAATACGTTTTTCGCGATTAAAGAAACGATAAAAAAATGATAGATAACATTTTGTATAAATTAACGGAAATATCGATATTTGTATTGTGTTGCGACGGGCATACCGGCCCCAATATGTCGAAATTAAATATAGTAGTTTTTGGTCTCCTTGGCCTAATTAGTGTGTGTGTGGGACAAGGAGTCACACAGCCGGGACAACAATGTGATCTGACGGTCGGAGTAGTTGAGAACTTTGACGCAATTGCTGTAAGTTTTATTTATTATTTAATTTATATCCGCTACCCCAAGTAAAAAGAAATGAAAAAGTGAGTTATCCAAATTGTCAATACTGCGAGTCTGTGGAGGATGTGGAACATGTCCGAATAGAATGGAATGTGAATGAATGTGAATGTTGTTGGAATGTGTCCGTAATAGCAGAGAAAGAGATGACTTATTGGCAGAGTTAAATATGAGTAAGTTATATTTAGGTGCTGTTCATTTTTTTTTTCTAAACCCTGTAGTGAGGAGGCTAAGAAAATTTATAATTTTGTATGCAGCTATTTAGCTAATAGTGTCTCGTCTCTTAGTTGGTAAAAATATTTTTTTGTTATTAGTTATGACAAGGTTATGTGAGATAGCCAAAAATTTCTAAATAAATAAAGATTAAAAAAAGTTAAAAAAAAATTGTTCCAGAAAAAAAGAACGATAGTAGGTACCTACTACTAACTAAAATTGTGTTTTATGACATAGCAACAGTAGTTGTTTAAAACATTGTATTAAATAGTATCTTTGTAAGGTGAGTGTTCCGTGTGGTCAGTAATAAGGTATGTAGGTTCCGGTCACCATTTGATTACTTAATTTAAAAGTACCTGGATGACCGAGCTTGGCTCGGTTTTTTTTACGACGTTTTCTAAAAATGAAACTTAGCTAGATCGATTTATCGTTCCCGAAACCCCCTGCATACTAAATTTCATGAATATCGTGGAGCTGTTTCCGAGCTTCAGATTATATATATTACATATACAAGAACTGTTATATTGTTGTTGATAGCAAAACCCCGGTTTATGAATAAAAAAATGATGTTTAGAAAAAATTGATTCTCAGTTCAGAACGTGTCAAAACTCACTTTAGTTTCAAAGTTTGACCGGTTTCCATGCTCGAGTTCGCCAAAAAATTAGTCTTTGGTGTCTCGTTTTTACTAAAAATTTGTTTTTACCTTATTAGGTAATTGCTTATAAAAACTGATTCTCAGTTTTGTTATTTCTACTTCCGCTATAACAACAAAAAAACACGTACCGTCTTTTTTTTGGTTTGCGGTAAGGAATTCTTCCTGTGCAAGGCTGTTATTATTTACATAGATTATACAGGTTCTATTTAAAATGCATATTCATTGGATAATAGAACTTAAACCTAACTTAGAGTAACTTAAAGTACAAGAACCGTCCAAGTAGGTACAGCTTAATTTTTGTAAGAGATCAAAATCGAAAACAGTAATTGTTATTGCTTTTAACGACAGTACCTAAAATTATAATATGCAATGAACATGTCTTTGCATCACTTTCGAAGTTTTTGGTGCAAAATGATTTCGAAAATTCGTCGGACGATGCTTCCGATATTTTTATTCGAGATTTTGATGCATCGAGACAGGGAATCGTACTCATAAAAGATCGATTTTAAGTACAATCGAGCTAACTTATTCTTTTAATTTACTAGCTTTTGCCTGCGACTTCGTACGCGCTTACGCGCGTAGTTTTTTCCCGTTCCCGTAGCAATTTCGGGAAATCCTATCTTAGTGTTCCCCTACACCAATGAACGTAGGTAAATGCTAAATTCCAGGTTTTATACAGGAATATATATTATTATCTTCTCGGGTGTTCTCATCATAAGCAAAGGACAAACCTGCTGCTTCCTGCTGACATGTATGCTTAGGGTATGTCAGTCAAGCAAACAAGTCAGTTTGGAGTAGAGGAGCCACTTTATTTTTATTGAATGTAATAGGTACCTACTAATCAGCTATTAATCCGTGCCTCGGAAAGCACTTAAGCCACTTTAGGTAATTCCCGGCTGCCATTTGTAGATCATCGATAAAAATAATCGATAATGTGTCATCAGTCTTGCCAAGGTTTATAGTTTAGGGTAACCAGTTTCTGGGTTGGGGATGAATAAAATCGTAATTCAGCTGCATCTGAAATAGGTACTGAAGGCCGACGCCAACATAGGTAATTGAGAAAACACTAGACCGATTGAAGAAGCCAATGTTACTTTTGCATAACATTGTTATTGGTACAAAATGTACCTATTGTATTGTGACACGAATTGAAGTATCCCATATATCTACCCACCTATCCACAGTATCAACTAGCAACTATTCAACTACCTACAGGCAAATTTCAATTTTCTAGAAAAATATTTAGGAAGTTTGAAAATGTGATGTCACGTCATTTCTAAAAATAGAATTAGATTAATACAAAAAGTGTATGATAAGAAAGCCTTGACTCTCCCTAATGTTTTATTACTAAGGGCGATTATCTACATGTTTGCACGTATTTTTGATTATCGATGATATTAAGTACACGTCATTGCGTAAAGGGGGATTTACACTAGGCTTATGCGAGTCGTATCATGCGCAGGGTCCGTCCCGACCCACCATGAACGGATCAACCGTTGTTAGGGGTTGCTTGAGAGTAAAGCCGGTTTTTTGAGGATCCTTACTTCAGAAACTTCCATCTGAAAAACGGAACCCTTATATAATAATACCAGTCTGTCTCTCTGACTGTCACTATTCAAACCAATGGCTCTTTACACTAATTCTATGGATGGCTTCAGCTGCCCACAGTCGGTCGAAAAGGAATGTCGAGCCAGTGTCAGTGAATAATTATGTACGCCATCAGCATAATGCACGTCTTCGTACGAAATATGAGACACCGATAGGTTTCTGATAACCTACTCATGTATCACGGCAGCATAGTGTGAATCTGACTTAATCGATATCGATAACATAGATATGATTAATAAATTATGTGGAGCAGCCTTCACGAGCGGTGATTTTTTAATCTTTGCGTCGCATCCTGGTTATTACCTACTGGGCGTAGTAACCAGGTTGTAGGTTTAGTCAGCCATGGTAAAGTCCAAATGGTAACTTCCTACCTACTTTTCTGCTTGATTACCTATCATTTTTACAAGGCCGCAGAAGGTATGAGTTATCGACTGTCGATTGACTATAAGTACTTATTGCTACAGTAGTCGTGGTACTAGGGAGAAGAAATGTCCCAATCAAAATGGGTCAAAAACAATGGATAAGCAAAATACTTTATTTCTCTTCAATAAAATAGGATAGATTAAAAATATTGTATTGTACACCATGACTACTTCGATGTTGCTAATATTCAATTGTGTAATATTAAGTTTTTCTTTGATATTTAGTATCTTGGCGTATGGTACGACATTGAATCATTGCCGTCGGACTTCCAAACTGGAACCTGCAACACCGCTACATACACCCTGGCCGCTGATGGAGCAATTAATGTACAAAATAGTCATAACTTAAATGGTGTTATGACATTTGCAACAGGAGTAGCTAGACCCCAAGCTGGAGCTGGGACAAGTGCCAAATTAGACGTGACAATCGGCACCACTCCTGGTAATTTTTTTTATGCTTTAAGTTTGACATTTATTTGTACATACCTTTATGCACACTTTATGTAGAGTGACAACATCAGTCAATATTTCCCCTCGTATGAATTGAAACAGTCATTTTTTTGTGTGGTGGGAAACTTGATGCAATATTAAAAATTTCTATTAGAAATACCCAATCATACGTTGAGCGACCAGGATCGAGTGATCCTGGTCACTCAAAGTATGATTAGATAGTGCGGAGTGAGGACTCCGCAGACGTTACCATACTAATGATCCTCTAACTAGACTATTAAAGAGATTACAAGGGCATGACGAGCCCTTTACAAGCCGTGGCGACTTTTTGTTATCTTTTGTATTGTACCCAAATAAAATAAATATAAAAAATTTTAATTGTTTGTATAAGGTACCTAAACTAAATAAAAAATATGTATCTGTCGTAGCTATATCTAAAAATTGGTTACTTCATAAAATGGGGGGCCATTTCATAAAGTAGCCAATTTTTCAAACCTGCCGTGTATCTATATGCAGGGTTTACCTAAACGAACCTAATATTAATTAGGCGGGGGTTTAATTAACTCGCTTACTCTACCTTCCGTCATCACTTTGAAACGTAACTTATATTAATTGGTAGAAAATTCTCGCCCAGACTTTAACCACGCGGCCTAACGCCAACTTTCCTGTTACAGTATCATATTGGGTTTTGGACACGGATTATGAAACATTTGCACTGGTGTATTCTTGCCGCAACGTGGGTACAGCAAGAGTCGGTAAGATACTTCTTTTTCCTTTCGAGTCGATGACTTACCTAGTGTGTGTAAGGTAGGTATGTTTTTTCCAAAGACTTGAAGTCTCGATATTGATAGCGACTTCGGTAATTTCTACCGAATAATACCGTTGTCATGCCTACCGAATAATATCGATACGCTTAGCGGGCTGTCAAAATTCCCCTTGCAAAGTTCAATAATTTGATATTTGCTTGCCATGACATTCACTGGCTTTGAATGTAGAGACTACCAAATATCAGTATTTTCAAATCGTTAGAACTTATCAAACGAACTCGGTCGGTTGGCGATCGCTAACTATGTCGAGACTGCAGGCCCAGTAAGTTCTATTTTCCATTCAATTTTATTTTCGAATGTGATTAATTATAGAAATGCCAAAATGGAAGGGTTTGACCATGTGACATTTCGACAGCGTTTGTCAGTCGCATACTTTTTTGGCGTTTTGACAATCATTTTCGCCACGTTACCGCTGACAGAATTTCACTTGCCTAGAGCCTAGAACGGTCCGCACTGAGATGTCACTTTAAGGAAAACTAGCATTTGTCTAACAAAAATATGAGTGATCGAGAGAGAGAGATCGATTCATATTCTCATAACTTTGTCAAGTTTTTTGTCGTATGGACATTGGTTCATTCTATGAGTACAATTAAATATAGCTGAACAAACAGAGCTATCTGAAGTTCTACCATTACTTTAAATCTATTATTTAACATCTTACATTAAGTAGCACAAGAGTTAGACATTACCTGCCAGTAACAGCAACTCATTTATACTTATACTATAAAGAGGTAGGTAAAGTTTGTGAGGTTATACGTAATCTCTGGATCTACTTAAACCATTTTGAAAATTCTTTTACTAACAGAAAGCCACGTTATTTGTGAGTGTCATAGGCTATATATATATTAACCCGAAAAATACCGCCCAACTAAGTGGGCACGGGTCAGCTAGTACAGTATATAAAAACGAACGTGGCTGCAAAGACGAACTTTTTAATAAAATTAAACTTCATGTTGTGCCCGATTCGGACTGTCAAATAATTCAATAGGTACCTAATAGTGGTATGTCATGATTTTTTTGTTTTTACAGTTAACAGTTGGAAATTGGCTAGAAACAGGGGTCCGCTACCAGCTGCCGCTACTGCCAGAATTAACGCCGCCATTAACAGAGTGGATGCGCTTAGCGCTGCTGCCTCTCAATACGTCACGAGAGATCACACTGCATCATCTTGCTTTGTCGAATACACAGGAGCATGTCCGACCGTAACCGGCGTTGCTAATTTCAATGTGAATAACGTAAGTTCATGATCAAGTAATAATTAAAATTAAATGAACATCACATGTTATAAGTTTTAACTTAAAATATATAAATATGTATACTTACTAGACATATTCCCTTAACATTAGATTACATAGTGGGTAACTAATTTGTTATGTCTAACGCGGGCAAAAATACAACTTGATTTTAATCGCTCAAAGTCACTGGCGCTTGTAGACAGCAGAATTAGGTAGCATACACTTGAAAGAAGTAGGCTATATTTTTGTAAAGTTAATCAATTTATAAGTTAAAAAGAATATAAAATTATTAATATAAAAATATTATGATTTTACAGTCACTGAAGTCAAATACTCATTTTTTTATAGATCTCTTGCGCAAAATATCGTGCCTGCAGACTCAAATTTAGGCCTTTAGGCGTCACCCGTTCGCAACATCGCGACTGCAAAGGGCGTTTTTCAGCTTTGGCGAACAAATTAGCGCGAGTTTAATTTTATCTAAAAAACTAATCCTTTTAATTATTTTTTATCTGACATCAGTATCTTGGAACCTGGATGGAAGTCGCCAGATACCCACAAACAGCACAGACTGGCCAGTGCAACCGTGCTAACTACGCGCAAGGAACTGTAGCCGGTACCGTCAATGTTGAGAACAGTCAAGTTGTCAGTGAGGCTTTGGCGACGATAACAGGAACAGCTGCTACCGTTACTGGCCAGTCTGGAGTGTTAGCAGTTACGCTAAATACTGCTTCAGGTAAGTTGTTTAATCTTTATAGCAATATTATACATTCACTATAATAGTATACTATATAATCTATACTTCTATACTAATATTATAAAGAGGAAAGATTTGTTTGTTTGTTTGAAATGAATAGGCTCCGAAACTACTGGACCGATTTGAAAAATTCTTTCAGCAATGGATAGCTACATTATCAGGGAGTAACATAGGCTATATTTTATCCCCGTACTCCCACGGGAACGGGAACTACGCGGGTGAAACCGCGTGACGTCCACTAGTAGTATATAAGCAGGAACGCTATAATTACGGCACAGCTAGGCATCGACGTATTTTGGTAACTTAAAAAATTAAGGCTACCGCTATATTGAGTAACCGAGATGAATAATATTATTTCTACATATTATTTTGGTTACTATTTTATTACCGGTATACACTCACGCCAGCCGCAATCGAACGACAAGTGTTAGATACAGGATTTTTTTTATTTTGTAAGTAAAGAAAAAACGGTATTTTATCGGTAGGTATCTAACTTACCGATAAAATACCGTTGTTTCTTTAGTACTGAATTTTAAAGAAAGTTACCTAAAATACCTGTAACATAAATACCTGTAGAGTTTAAATAAAAAATACAAGTACTAAGGTATTTTTCATACCACTTTCGGTTTTAATTTGTAGACTGTGACTGTGTGACTTTTGTGTTCCCAAATCAATGACAACTTTTAAAAAGTATATTTCCCAATTACTGAATCGAGAATTTAGAATTAAGAACATGTCAAACTCTGCTTTTGCCAGAGTTTGACAGGTTTTCAGGATAAAGTAAAGCTTAACAAAAATTCAACCTCAAACTCTTAAATCAGAAGCTGGAGGACAGTCAAAATAATGCATAATCCGTGAAAAGTTAATTTCATAGACAGAATATAAAACTTATTTTTATAATTTGCAGGACCTCAAACTCAGAATCTCGTCGTGCTCGCAACCGACTATACCAACTATGCACTTGTGTACAGCTGCGCTGTTCTTACCAATGGCCGTCACCGGGGTAAGAATGTATATTTTTAAAGCAGAACTAATCGAATCCCATACCATTAAACAGGTAATCTGACCAACCTATCTTTACAGTTGGCAGTTGGCTACTGAGGAAATCTTTGGAACCACTGAGCACAGAGGCTAACGTCGCCATAAATAACGCCATCAGTGCCACAACAGGTCTTCAGCCCGGCTTTTATTATCCTACAAGTCAAGATAATTCAGCGTGCTTCTACTATCCACCAGTCTCTCAACTCCCGAATTTAATCGTGTTGCCCGGACCCTGCGATACTTCAATCACTGGCCTTTCTGACTTTAACGTGAATAGAGTAAGTTGTAATTTAATCATAAATCATGGTGCCTGTTTGTCCGCATGAAAGTCATTCCACGAAAACGTAAGAGTACTTCTCGTATAGCTATAGAAAATAGCTATATACTACTCGTGTCCTAATTTTCATCGTAATTCGTTCATTGATTAACATGTTTACTACAAATAAATTAAATTTAAGAGTCGGTTTGTAATATCAAAAAAGTGCTTATTACTAAGTATTTGAAAGTATACTTCAGGTTACAAAACTTATAACAAAAAAATAACAATTTTAACATGTTTTGTCTGTCTGTCAGTCTGTCTGTGTGTTCTTTCTAATCTCCGAAACGGCTAGAAACTGATGTTATAAGGAGTAACTTATACAAAAAAAACGGACACTGTTTGAATTAACTCCTTATTATTATTGAATGGTGATGAGGAATGAATCTTGATCGTGAAAAAGAATAACACGGGCAATTCATAAATATACTTTGCTAAAGTTCCCAATTAACCAGTAAGTTGTGGAAGGCCTCCCACAAGATCCAAGGTGGACCGATGACCTGGTGAGACCTATGTGTGGGAGGCCTATGTCCAACAGTGGACGTCTTTGGGCTGATATGGTGATGATGAATTTTCTAAAGTTATGTTATTTTATTTGATCAGTTCCTCGGAACCTGGATCGAAGAAGCCAGATACCCACAAACATCACAGACCGGCCAGTGCAACAGAGCTACATACGCGCAAGGAACTACAGCCGGAGTCTTCACAGTTGAGAACAGACAAGTCACCAGTGAAGCTTTGCTAACGATATCAGGTCAAGCTACTGCCGTTGCTAACCAGCCTGGCGTGTTAGCAGTCACCTTCAGTCCTGGTGGCGGTAAGTCGTTTAATCCCTTCTACAATGTCCCCACTTTTACTGTAGTCTGTGTCATTAATAAATAATACTTCATTGCAAAATCGACATGGCACTGTTTAAATAGCATGAAGAGATACCTACTTAGAGCAAGTTTTTTCCGTACATTGGTTGGTTAAAAAACGCATTTTATCGTTCCCCTAATGTAACTATGGATCAAAAACTCGACTTTAGTAATGAAGATTACTAAGGTCGAGTTTTTGAATTATATGCTCACTAACCTACAAGAGAAGTCTTGTAGATTGGTGAGCAGATCATTCAATTACAGTAAAATGCCAATTCAATAGTTTTGTTTATATTTCAATTGTATACCATAACGAATTTTGTTTTGAAAATCATGTGAAGCCAGAGTGGATCGCTAGTATCTATACTAAATATTCTAAACAATCTTCCGGAATAGATGGTACCAGTGCTAAAGCTAGGCGGGTCGCTAGTAACATACAATTATATATAACATTAAATTATTATTTGCAGTGTTCACAACTCAGAACCTCTACGTACTCGGAACCGACTATGACAGCTACGCTCTTCTATACACTTGCACCAATATTGCAGGAAACCAACGACAAGGTAAATTATTTGTTTTATTTTTATGAGGATTATATATAAAAAAGCAATTGTGACTTTCAGCTGGCTAATTTAACTAACCATATCTTAACACTCAGTTGGCAGTTGGAAACTAAGAAGAAATATCGACGTACCACTGAGCACAGAGGCTACCAACAACATAAATGCTATTATCACTCGTACCCAAGGACTCAGAGAGGATTATTACCGAACGACAAGTCAAGATAATGCAGCGTGCTTCTACTATCCACCAGTCGCTCAACTCCCAGGTTTAGTCGAGTTGACCGGACCCTGCGATACATCAATCACCGGCCTTGCTACCTTTAACGTGAATAGTGTAAGTTGACATTATTTAATCATATCATACTAGCTTCACTTTGCCAGCGGCTTCGTCCGCCTAATGGTAGAAAATTATCCAACAGAAATCTACGTTTAATGTTTGAATCTGTGTTCCCATCCAAATCCGGGCAGCCCTGAGAGAGGGTGGACTGTTACCTATTCACCACGCGGATTCAGTGTGAATTGACAGATGTCACAAGTCTTCGAATGTTTAGTTCCTAGACAAGTCGGTTTCCTCATGTATTTTCTTCACCGTTTTGAGAATAGTAGTGATAAACTAAATAAACAAAGTCAAGCGCCTATCTGAGCTTGAACCAATGACCTTCTACGGGCCACTGCCGCTCTTAATGATGATGATGAATTAATCATGATCGTGGAAAGAATACATAATAGCACTGACTAGTTTTAAAAATACATTGAGAATACAATTATATATTTTATCCTATAAAATGTTTTCTGATATCAGTTTCTCGGAACCTGGATCGAAGAAGCGAGATACCCACAAACAGCACAGACTGGCCAGTGCAACCGTGCTACGTGGGCGCAAGGAGCTACAACCGGGGTCTTCACTGTTGAGAACAGACAAGTTACTGATGAGGCTTTGCTAACGATATCAGGTCAAGCTTCTGCCGTTCCTAACCAGCCTGGCGTGTTAGCAGTCACCTTCAATATTGGTGGCGGTAAGTTGTTTAATCTCTTTTACAATGTAGATACCCACTTTTATTGTAGTCTGTGTCATCCTCATCAACCAATCTGCATTTCAAAATCGATGTGATACTGTTTAAAAAGTTTAAAGAGGTATACTTAGTGATTACGTAACTCATAAAAGCAAAATTCACAAACACCAGAATTAGCCGCTAGTAATATACTTACAATAATATGTACCACAAAATTATTTAATTGCAGTGCCCACAACACAGAACATCTACGTACTCGCAACCGACTATGACAGCTATGCTCTTCTATACACTTGCACCAATATTGAAGGAAACCGACGACGAGGTAAATAAGTTGTTTTTATTAATGTGCATTACAAAAAAGCAATTATGACTTTTCTAATTTAACAAACCATAATATCTCTTAATACACAGTTGGCAGTTGGAAACTAAGAAAAAATATCGACGTACCACTGAGCACAGAGGCTACCAACAACATAAATGCCGTTATCGAGCGGACCCAAGGACTCAGACAGGATTATTACCGAACGACAAGTCAAGATAATGCAGCGTGCTTCTACTATCCACCAGCCAATGAACTACTCCCAGGTTTAATCACCTTGCCCGGACCATGCAATACCTCCGTCACCGGCGTTCCAAACTTTGAAGCGAATAGAGTAAGTTAACATTTAACCAAGTCATATTAGCTTTAGTTTTCCAGTGGCTTTACCGCCTAGAAGTCTAATATCGTCCCACGGAAACATACTTTATATTATGTCCTAAGTCAGGTATTATTTCATTTCAGTATCCTAAATTTCATCCAAATATGATCAGCCGTGATTGATCAACATACGTATTTAAATTTACATATTAAAAAGACTTAATTGTTGAAATAGTAGCTAGTAATGTTAATAGGGAACATGCACGAATTGTAGGTGGCAAAACAGAACAGTGAATGAGAATTAGTGATAAAAGTTTCGAATTTGCAAACGCTAAGTGGCACAGTCCCTATATAAATGAAAATATATACCGATTGAATAAAAATAGGGAATATGCGTGTATAAATTCAAATAAGTATTTAAGACAACCTAAATACTTATTTGAATTTTAAATTAAACAATTTCAAAATATCTTCACGATGAAGTTATTAAAGCAGGGAACAGAAGTCCGAATAACAGACGTAAAAGTGTTTGTTTAAAAGTTACATGTTGTTTGTTTTTCGATAAATTTTGATATTTTTTTCTGTTAGTTCATTTTTTTAATTATATTGAATAAACTGCCTTATTATTTTTCATGCATATTCCTTGTTATTGCATAATGATAATAACATTGACAACTTAATCTTCACCGTGGATAGAAAAAGTGGTTCATTTAAAAAATATATCTGAAGAGTATATATATACCTGATTCATAATTTTTTTTGTCTGATTTCAGTATCTGGGAACCTGGTTGGAAATCGCCAGATACCCACAAACAGCACAGACTGGCCAGTGCAACCGTGCTAATTACGCGCAAGCAACTGGATTCTTCACTGTACAGAACACCCAAGTCGTCAATCAGGAATTGTTGACAATTACAGGAGAAGCTAGAGCCACCGCGCAATCTGGAGTATTACAAGTTACCTTCAATATTAATAACCGTAAGTTGTTTAAATCTATTACAGTAGAGATATACCTATATTTATCTAAGTATGTGTGTGTGTGTGATAAAAATCTTATTTTGCAAAACTATATGACTGTGTAAAAGTTTCAAATATTTTATAAAGTGATCTGATAAGGGTTACCATAAAAATAGTTGTAAAAAGCACAGAACAATAAAATAGCGACAGATAGATTTTAAGCTATCGAATTCCGATTCTTTTATTAAAACGAAATATTTATGACGAAAATATGTATGTAACGTATTAGAGATTTTTTTTAAATATTGTTTTTAATTTTTACCAACGTTTTTTATTGCAGAGCCCACAAATCAGGATCTCTACGTACTCGCAACCGACTATGACAACTATGCTCTTGTGTACACTTGCACCAATATTGCAGGAAACCAAAGACAAGGTAAACAAGATGATATTTATGTAGATAGCAAAAAAAACGATTGTTACTTTGTGATAGCTAATTTAACAAACCATCTTTTAACACACAGTCGGCAGTTGGCAACTGCGAAGAAGCTTGGTTGAACTGAGCGAAGCAGCTAACAACGCAATAAATAGCGTCATCAGGCAGACCCAAGGTCTCAGAGAAGACTATTACCAGCCCACAGCACAGACTTCAGCAGCATGCTTTTACTACCCTGCAAAAACAGGAAATGAAGAAAGAGTCATAATCCCCGGCCAGTGCGACACAGGATTTACTGGACTAGCTAATATTAACGTGACTAGGGTAAGATACTACCTATTACTCCGCACGCACTCATCATAACGCTCACTTCATTGCGAAGATGAAAACATATTGTTCCCCAAAAGATTCCATTTATTTTTATTTTTTTGTTGTACACCTACCACAGTGTAGTCTTTTTAAGGCATTCTCTACCAGTCAACCTTTGGGTTGACTGGTAGAGAATGCCTTGTTGCATTAAGTCCGCCCATGTACATCTAATGTACATAAAGTTTAAATAAATAATAAATATTCTTATTAGTAGGATTTTTTAATTATTGATCTAGGTATTTTTTTAAAGAAAACTCGATGTGGATGTGCGTGTCAGCGTGATGGATCACACACAGTGTAGCACGCACGCGCAATCCTTTAATCTTTCGGGATGAATACCTATTTACGCATGAACACACAGTATTGACAAATCAAATGACTTCACCAACTCTAAAATTATATTTAGAGTTCATAGTAGCTATTATTTAAAATGAAACTTTGAATGGGACTTAGGATTCACAGGACAATGAAGAGAAATAGGAGCCAGGTGTTCGTGGTACTGCCATAATGTGCCAATCCACATCTTGAAGTCGTCTTATTTTCGTGACACATTGCTTGAGAAATAAAATGATGTCTGTTACTTTTTCAGAAAACGGCCAAAACCAAGTAAACTTTGTTTCGCGATCGCAACTTTAAATTTTTGACTGGCTCACTGTCGGACACCATACCATACTTCTTAGCTTCAATAGTGCTCATTCTCGTCTATGTTTCTTACAGTTCGCAGACGATGCAGTTTGGTATCAAATCAGAAGATACGACGCAGTTGGAAACCGTTCTTGTGTTGCAACGAGATTAAACATGGAAGGCGATACTTACATAGATGTCAATTTCGTTGAAGTTGCTGGAGAAGCAGTGACAAGAGTCGAAGCCATTGCCCGATTAGACTCAGCTGCAACTGGAAGATTCGTTGTTACTTTTGCTGACTCTGGTGGGTACCTTATCACATACAGTATACCGTTCAAAATCATAACTTTCCTTATTGCTTTGCCATATTCGGGTGAACAGCATACTCTACTCGAATTAATAATTTAAGATAATTTCAATTCAACTGAAGTATCGACTTAGCGTTGTGAGGGTATTTTGAATTATTTTTTAGTGATCATCAATCGAGCCCTCTACAAAATAAGGTTGCAATGGAACATGAGCACAGTAATTTATGACATTCCATGATAATTACTTTAAATTCTAAATTCAAATATGCTTTCGTTTTACTGATTTTTTTAATTGTTGAATTTAATAAAAAAATAGAATTACCCTCATTTTTATTAATTTTGTAATTCTAGAGAGAGAAAACGAGGAATTCTACATTTTGGCGACTGACTACGATAATTTTGCGATAGCATACAACTGTGCAAATGAGGGCACCAATCAAAGACATGGTATGTATTTCATCTCTTTTATGTGTATTTAGCTCTCTAACTGTATTGGATGAGAATATGCACATTTACAGGAAGACTAGCTCCTAACGGCTTTGTACAGTCACACTTATTCTTTTAAATGATAGTTAGTACACACATCGAGAGTCAAGTGTTAGTATTATCTTCCAAACTATATATTTTTGGAACTCTTGTTCTGGGACTTTGGTATTATTAGTATACACTAGTTAACTCGCGCAACTTCGTCTGCTCCACTCCTTTTAGTCTTAGCGTGATGATATATAGCCTCTAGTCTTCCTCGATAAATGGGCTATCTAACACTGAAAGAATTTTTCAAATTGGACCAGTAGTTCCTGCGATTAGCGCGTTTAAGCAAACAAACAAACTCTTCAGCTTTACCTATAAATTATTAAGTATAGATTGATTAATTAATTAAGTATAGATATAGAATATAACCTTAAAGTTATGGGATATCAAAAGGGACACGGTGTATAGTAGAAGAAATTATTACAAAAGCTGTGGAAATTAAACCTTCTCTCTGTCTTCAGTTGGTGTCTGGCTGTTGAGTCGTACAAGGGTCTGGCCGACCGCCGGAAACGCGGCTCTTAATAACCTCATCGCTACAAGACAGGAAATAACTGACAGATCCGGTTACTTCAAAAATGTCCCGCATAACGAACAATGTCCGGAACCCAGTTCAGCATTCTTATTCAGGAGCAGTATTATTGTGATATTTGTATGTACTGTATTGCAATTCGTATGGTAAATAATAAAAAGCCATTTTATACCATAATGTAGGCTTGAGTTTATAAGTTATTTTTGTACACGCAAACATTTTCAATCGTGTTACTTTTAAATATAATAAAAAAAAAAAAAATATTCATTATATATTTCAATTAACTATTTGTTGTTTTATTTCATGACGTAGTTTGAATGAGTAAGGTTTATGAGTACCTTACTCCTACTATCCTACAAATATTATTCAATGTGTCTATGTTTAAATGTTTGCAAATTAATCAACTAAATACACGTGTAAACTATGGCCGGATTACGATACTATTGTTTGTGCAGTTGGTTTTATAAAATAATAATAGTAATTACACTGGCTCCTCGAACTCGTTTTATTAAGCAAATTTACATAATCAAAATAAAATAAATTTCAAAAAAAAATATTCAGGGTGCCTGTCCATTACAGCGGAGCGAGGCAGCGGAGCGGAGAAATGGAGAAATTTTAACTCTGACTGACTGACTCCTATTTCTGCCTGCTGGGTTTAAAGTAACCTAACATGAATGGGATCACGGGAGTTAAGTTCGCTCGTTTCGCTCGCATTCGAACCTGACCTATCCGGCGCGGTCGCTCTTTGCAGCGGTAGATCAAAATCTGAATAAGAATATACTAAATGAACGAAAAAATCCCAATTTTTGTCATGGGTATTTTTTATTTCTCGAAATCTAAAACGACTCCACTCAATTCGTAACTATATGACGTAGGTACATGTGACATCACATCTGAACAAACAAATGAGAGCCTAGTTTCTTGTAGACTTGTGCTCAGATTGGTCGCCATTTTATGTCAGTTCACAATTTCTCGGAATGAATTAAAGAAATTATAAACTATCTTTTGATGCGTAAAAAAGCATCCCAAATGTTCAGCTGACAATATAACGAAAGCTTACAATCTCTCAAGTTATTTTATAACCTTGGGATGTTTGCCATTTGCCGGTGACATATATTATAATCTTTACAAATAAAAATGAATATTGGATATATATATATATGTTTGTACGCGCATAACTTTAGAACGACTGCACTTTTTTTAATTGTGTTAGTTATTGTCAGAACAAGGTTTGTATGAAAGAAAAATTACGAACCATAAATAAGAGCGGAGCTAAACGAAAAATCCGAAAACATCGGGTGAAACTGCGGGCACAGTCACTAACGCTAGTGTGACTGTCCCTAAGTTACCCTAGGCTGGTGAAGGTCGATCCCAGCCGAAGGTGTGAGGGCCAGGCCCCTCCTTCCGCCTGGCCCTGTAGAGTTCGACTCCAAACTGGACACTCTCCCTCCGATTGTACGAAATGAATTCCCAAAACTACTGCCTTGTCCGACCTTTGAGGCTAGGGACAAGGAAGGAATACATGGTGAAGTTAATATTGGGAATTCACGTTCACATTAATAGAACAATAAATAATTATGGAACGATGACGAGATTACAATGTATGAAGCTAAGAAGACAAGAGGACTGCAAAAGAGAAAATGACACGTAACACTTGTGTGGAGATAGGTAATTTCAACGGCGATAGTGAATTTCTGTACAATAATCTAGAGACCCACCCCAGTGACGAGGGTCCATTTTACAATAGCCGACACGTTGTACTTGTGCCGCCGATCCTAAAGTCCTAGAGCGGACCTGCTGCGGTCACAGCAGTACACGTCCTCTACACTCAAGCTTGTCTTACACAAAGGCAGCGGACTGCGAAGTGCCTCTGCCATTGAGCGAGACAAGTTTCCAGAAATACTGGACGCGCGTTATATAAGTTAGCCCTTTATATCGGCCTATCAACCCATTAGTGACACAATACATATCCTAGCACAAGCGTACCGCATCGTCAGTCGTTTGCATAACTCTACATTGACTCTTGTTGAACGCTGAAGTTGTTTTTGGGATCGTCACTTCGAACGTCTTAAATCTAACCATTTTCGAGGAAGCACAAAGAGTACTGCAGCAACCGTTGCCACGTCTGGCAGCGAGCGTTCCATCTAGGCTTCTTAAAATATATATTTCGCTACTTTTTTTTATATCAGTGAGAGGCCGGGCTCGGGGGCCGGTTGTGATTTAGCGAGATACAATCCCTATCGTCCATTAGGAAGGCTATCAATTCAGTTCAACCCGTAATTGGTGAAGCCTACCCCCCATCCAATGAAGCGTGCGAACATCAAGATCAATGCAAAATATCCCGCGGTCAGTCAGTCTATGGGGAGAGGTAACCTCTACTAACGTTTGGTTGATACTACTTCTTAAACATTTACAAGGAAGCATTACAGCTCAAACAGGCCCTAACTTGTGGAGAGTATTATTGGGTTCAGCCTTCCATAAGCAGTGTCTTTGTGCAGTGTCTTAGTCAGTTTGTCTATAGTCAGTTAAGAGTCATTGTTGTATACAGTCTGTTGCTATGACTTAAGCACACTCTATATAAAGGGGTTCTCCGAGTCCCTACAAACAAAACTGGTGTCGGTTACCTCGTTTAAGTCAGAGAAAATAATAAGGACACACGCATACAATATGGTACTTAGGGGATATGGTCGGGGATGCTCTTCTTCTCTTGTTCTTACACACTATTGTCTACTTTTCTTTTGGAAATAAGCAGTTCCTTTGTACTCATATTTATGATGTTAATTTTAACTGTTTTTTTTGTGTGTACATAAATATTAAAATAAATATATACTGTAGGATAATACACACAACACTCACCCATTAGTTCACCAATATACACACACACACATCACCATCACCATCCCAGCCGAAAAAACATCCACTGCTGCCCCGTCCAGCAGTGGATGGTTTTGCCATAATCGCCACGCTTGGCAGGCGGGCTGGCGATCGCAGTGTGTGGCACACACACATATTAACACTAAATAAATCTATCTTATATTTAGCTCAATAAATAATAGTGGCTATCCTATGGGTTACAACGGACAACACAATATCGCCATTTGCATTAACTGAGTCTCCTAGCCTATACAACACCAACCTATAGCTTACAGCCTCGATCTTAGAGAAATAGCCTCCGTCCTAATAAATCCTAACTCTGTTATCCTAGTTCCGTGCAATCTCGAGGTCTAACACCGAGTGTCCCAAGTCCCGAGAGTCGAGCGTCGCTGCTTGCCAACAGATGTGGTTACCTGCCAAAACCTCGGCCTAGCGCGAATCGGACCCGCACACGAAGGGTCCACATCATGAACTTTAATTTGAATTCAACCGAAACACCAACCGAAACTTCAACCGTCCGCCATCGTGGCTCTCGAGACACCGTCCGCCCACCGACAGACGGACGGACGGCGGCGGTCCAGCGGCAGGCTCCGTTCCCCACCCGTCGGGCTCGGAACCCCAAAATGCTGTGCGATTCACATACCGTCCCTTTTTTGTGTAATTTCTTAATTGTTTCAAGAATTCGCTTGGGTTTTTTTCAAAGTTGATTTATCGCAAACAGATGAGTGAGAGCGCTTTCGGATATTTTACTTTTATTCGGTTAACATCTAGCTAGTAAAGGGACAATTTATGATTTTTTTAAGTGTCTGACAACATATGAAGCGTTCCGAAATAAATTAAGGTCGTATTGTGAGTAATCCAGTTTATCATTGTAGAAGAAATGCTTAGATTACTTTTTTTTAAGAGGTTAATATATTTAATATTTTCATTACCAAATGTAAATGTTTGACTCACATTGTATGGACTTGGAGAGAGATTGTTTCGGTGTTTCTTTTCAGGGTGTTTGGGTGTATGGATTTTAAATTAAAAGAGATTTTCACCTCTGAGTTTGTTTCGGTGTTTCTGGTCAGCAAGGAAACACCGGCCTCTTCTAGTTTAAATGATCAAAATAGATTGACGTGGAAAAGTTTTATTTTTAACCTGTTTTCAAAATAAATAAGTAAAATTAAATCTTAAATATATTTATTTATCGTTTAGGTATATTCATCAAGTGTGCGTCATTAAACTAATGAAGACTGGAAATCCACGAAAATGGTAAAATCTTTGCATATTCCCTTGCGAATGTCGTTCTGCGCTAGTCAGTTCGCGTATTCGTGCGAATCTGGGTGACCGGCATTAGGAAGGTATTAAATAAATAGTTTAAGGAAATCAATGGTAAATAATAAAAATTATTTAAATTGAGGTATTTAAGTATGGTATTATGGTTAGATATTTAGATGTATTCACCTAATGAGCCCCACCTCTCATTAGGTGTATACCCCTAATTACCTAGTCTGAGTCGGGGTGTTGTCTATGTTGTTGAACTATGGTCAAAACCATCAATTCGGAAAATCTAGCAACTTTTGATCAGTCGTTCATTTGATGTCACATACATTGGGATTCTAAAATTTTTCTAAATAAAACGTTATTTTGGTCATTTAAATTTTGCTATTTCGTTTATTGTTCTTTTGAAATTTGCTCGAGAAGGTTTTGTTTTTTTATTATGCAACCGATACAACGTATTATCGATATGGTATACTGTCGATACAACGTAGTATCGATTTGGTGCACCGTCGATTTGGTGTACTGTCGATTCGTTAACCCGTCGATGGATCGTTTTCGATACAGCGACCGTCGATGTATAGTGACCGTCGATGTAGTGACTGTCGATATTATGAACTAGACCCAGACACACAGGACCGGTAGTTGTGGCGACACTTGGGGGAGGCCTATGTCAGCAGTGGACGTCTTTCGGCTGATATGATGATGATGACACTACATGGCATTGTCAACTTCGTGTACGTTCCCTATAGGTATAGGAGGTACAATCACCAGACAAAGACTTTGGACAGTTTAGACAAAGAGTACAGTATATAGTATTGGTTCAGCCCAGAGCGCCAGACACAACACCCGCTTGGTCGGAGGATCCGTATTGTAGAAGTATTAGTTTGCATATGTGTATCTAAACTATGTCAATGACATACCTACCTACCAATTCTGGTACTTACCTAGGTATCTACCCACTAAACAAGTTCAAACTAATATAAGTACTTATCTACCTACGTAGAACCGGTGGAATTTACCAACGGGTTCACGGCGGCGGCGGCGGCGGCGTCCCCTTTCAGGTTCTTCCATTTTCTTTTTTTCCATTAATCACTCACGAAATCACTATCTCTTTGAAAAAATAATGTAAGTATTGTAGGTACCTACCAACTTATTTTAGGTGTAGATAAATTGAAAAATTTTGAATTTCGCGGGCTACCCTGGCGCATCTACATTCACGTAAATAAATTGTAGATAGATTTCAACAAAAACGCATTCATTTGTTAACCCGTTGCCCTATTCTTTAATCTGAGCCAGTTGCTACCTAAGTACGTATCTACCTAGGAAAGTGTCAACAAACTCACTTATTTGTTCAGTAGGTAAAAGGGTAAATATAGTGCAACCGTGAATCGAAATAAGATTTTCGAAGGGACTTTCATTTTAATTAAATGATGTTTAAAGCTAACAACAACTAAATATCAAAATAATTAAAAAAGTAGAATTTAGCGGTAAGATAAATCATAGACAAAATTAGTTTTGTTTGAAGTATTTTTCTTTTCAATTGTCTATGCCTTGAACATGGCCAGTTTCAGGCAATGAAAAATTATCAATAGAAGAATGAGCTGATAATTTATCAGGATGTCAAAAACTTTTCACATTCAAAAGTTCCAAACATTATTACTATTATTTATTTATTCCTAAAGTTGTTATAAGAAAAAAAACTTGTTGGTTGGTCGATGTTCATGTTCATTTTACACCTCATTCATTCACATGACAAATTCATTCAAGAATTCATTCAATAATCTGTCAATTAATTTTTCATGAATTGCGGATATCATGTAAATGTATGTGAGAAAATCACATTTCTTATGATTAAGGCATTATTTCTCTTCAAAAACACTTTAAGAATATCATCATTGTTTCGCTAAAATATGGCTAGTAACGAAGAAATTACTGGGCCCATCTCCCAGGAGGACATAGAGGCAGCGGATAAACTGAAAAACGAAGCAAATGAATATTTCAAAAGTAAGTTTACCCAATTTTCTGTTTAAAAAACCACTTAAGCAGTAATCAGCACAAAATACGATGCATCAGTGATATTTATAGTTTATTGATCGTGACAGGAATAGAACAAAATTTGATTGACATAACCTCAAATTTCAGAACAGAGTTACAATAATGCAATCGAGTTATACTCGAAAGCAATAGACAAGAATCCGAAGAATGCAGTTTACTTTGCGAATAGGAGTATAGCTAACTTGAGGCTGGAGAACTTTGGTTATGCCCTGACGGACGCATCGAAGGCGATAGAGTTGGACAGGACCTACACGAAGGCCTATTATAGACGGGCGGCAGCTTACATGTCCCTAGGAAAGTACAAACTAGCACTTAAGGATTTCGAATATGTGAGTATTGAAATTTGGCTTAATTAGTCCTAGATACAGAAAAGACAGATTCTTTCTAATTTGGCAAAATATCTAAATTTATTGTGTAAACAGTTTATTAGAAGTTGACTGAGATGTCTTAATTTTTTATTAAAATAGAAAAAGGTCCAATCTTCATATCATGCTTGTTTGTCGTTTCTCCACACAATTCAACTCTGAATAGGTTATTCAAACTAAAATGAAATGGTATCTGTGTAATTTGCTGTGCAGTACCTCCTTTGCCACTTGAATTCGTTGATTCTTCCTGTACTAAGAGCACTAATGAATAGCATTATTAAGTCATAAGAATTGCATCTTAAAACATTTTGTGTGTACCTACACAGTGACTGCAATTATGGCAAATTGTGATACTGTATGTCTTACTAGCTGAGCTGCGCAACTTGGCCTGCGTCACATTTTTCATTAGTGGTCCGTTAATGCTCTGCTCCGGTTGGTTGTAGCATGATGCTTTCCTCGATAAATGGGCTATCCAACAATAAAAGATTTTCTTGATTCAAACCAGTAGTTCTTGAGATTAGCCCGTTCAAACAACCAAACTTCATCATTATAAATTTTGTTACTATTGTGTATTTTTACCGTATGAAAATTTGTTTCAGATGATTGAAAAATAACCTAAAATAAATATGTCATAGTGGTTCTATAAGAGTAATGTTTTTACAGGTAACCAAAGTAAGGCCAAATGACCAAGATGCAAAGATGAAGTATACTGAATGCAATAAGATAGTTAAGAAAATTGCCTTTGAGAAGGCAATCTCTGTTGATAAGAAGGAGGTCAACATAGCTGATTCCATCAACTTAGAGGCCATGAGTAAGTATTCAAAGAAAACAGTCAGAACAAACAAGGGAAAACATAGATAACCATAAGGGTTCCTTTTTTCTTATTGAGTTAAAGATAATTTCATTTTTTTAATAAAAATGAATTATATTTTCCACATCATTCATAGATTCTGGGCAGACTGAGTACTCATTACTCTGCGTAGTGAGTCCTCTACCCAGAATTGTTGTCAAAAGAATATATTACGATTTACAAATGTTAAAAAACAGTTCTTGTTAATATGTAGCAACTACGTGCATTTAAACTAAGTAAGTAACTCAGCCCAACTATAAACAAACACAGCTTGTCTTCAATATATTTTTTCAAATCAATTTTTATTTTTCTATGCAACCAACTAGCTTACTATGTAATGAAAAAACAAATTAAGCAAAGAATCTTAAATGTGGCTGGTACTCCTTATTCTTCTTCTTTGTTGTTCCTTCACTGCTGAGGATCACGGCCACATACCATGCATCTCCAAGTCGTGCGGTCTTCTGCAGTGTGGACCACTCTGTAGATGCTGCCTCCAACTCCTTATACTTGAATTTATAATTTCAAGATCATTTGAATCCATCACCACTACCTCCAGTGTCGACTTTTTTATTTTTAAGTGATCATTTGTATCAATATGGTACAAAAAAGAGTATAGGTTGCAAAGGAATTTGAGATTTGTCTTGTGTGAAATAGAGTTTATTGTTCCAAATCTTGATAGTCATCTTGAATTCTAAATTCAAAAAGGTATATCGGCGTGATTGACACAATGTGATCTCTCATTACCCAAAGGTTTGCTGGGAGTTAACTTGACGACACGGTTTTATTACGGAATTATTTGTATGGCCTACAGATAGTTGTTCGGGGTCTGGTTGTTGATGTATGTGAGTTTGTATGTTTGTGAACGCACCCACGATACAGGACTAGTTCCTAGTGTGGGGCAACGTTTTTTTTTTTAAAAAAAAAAAAACAATCTCGACTTTGAGTTAAGCTCGTTAATACAGTATTGTTGATATTTTACAGTTAATAAGCCGAATGCACTAAGATAGCCCGCAAAATGCAGTACTTACGAAATTTTCCTTTCTTAATGTTGCTGTTGTATGTATGTAAATCGGGCTGGTTTCCGCAACTTCACGACTAAGCGCGTATTTTGCGTGCAGGTGGGACAAATGTGGCATTCAATCCACACCAGCTCCAAGGAAGGCCAGCAACGCCTTGGTTTCACCAACTATCCCACAGGGTACCTGGGTTTCCGAAGTACTTAGCCCTGTAATCCGCGACTACCAGGCAGCTTAAAAGCAGGTGTGCTGCTGTCTCATTCTCCTCCATGCAGGCTCTGCATAGCGGGCTGTCAGTGACTCCTATAGCATAGAGTTGTTTACTAAAAGACCCATGGCCAGTTGTTGCAGCTATGACTGTACGCAACTGTTGTTTAGTCAGTCTTAGGGCTTGTTTTGTAAATCGGCCATCTATAGAGCCGGCCATCTCCTCTTTGGCCTGCCTACACTCACTATGGTCAACCCATAGCTTGTGATATTTATCTCCGGTGCGTTTCCTTACCAGATAGCGTAGGTACCCGAAAGGCAGAGGCACGATGGATTCGGGTCCCATCGCTGCCATACTCGAACCCCTTCTGGCTAGTTCATCCGCTGCATCGTTGCCTCGGGATTCGCTGTCTTATTGACACCCGACCGTAACAAAAAGTCAACGAACAGTCGAGTGTAACCCCTAAATGCGAAAACCTCAGGAACCTAAAGTAATTATTGCAACTCATCTCGGAAGGGTTATCAGTCTTTTGGTCATTCATTCTTAAAGAGAAGTCTTTTTATTTATATAGAAAAGCTCATGAAATAAGAGAGTGCAGAATGCAAGAGCGAGCGAATCGAGCTCAAAAATTTTTCACCCCACTCCCGGCAGGTTTCGTTGCATCAAACGTTGGTGACACCCGACAATGACAAAAACCAGTCAACGAACGGTCAGGTGTCATCTCTAGACGGGTGTCACCCGGAGCGGTCCGCAAAAATTACTCAGTAAAAAGAAACATCAACATAATATTTAAAGATCATAATAAAATAACAATAATCAAAATAAAATCAAAGTAAAGTAAGATAAAAATTAAATTTCAAAACAATAATAAATAACTCACAATCAATATAAATCAATTGGCGAGCCAGACACGTCACCATCCTTCCTGTCATCTTCCTCTAGACACTGGCAAACCTTTGCGGTAATTGGCCTTTTTTTTACTATTGATAGGCACGCGTTTGACCACTATATGGTAAGCGATGATGTGGTCGAAGATGCCTTGAAGTAATCTATTCACTCTTGACTTAAAGAGACCTCTAGCGTCCCAACCTGATGTTCATCCATCGTTGTTGGATTGGGCAATCAGCATGTGAAGCAATCATCTTCAGGATACCGTTGCAACTTTCTCTCACACGCTTGAAAACAGAATCGAATTTTTTGCCAATAACCGCTTGCGAATTAAGCGATTCTATTGGTATCTCTCTCTGGTCGAAACGCAGCCTAAGGACTAACTGCGGAAACCAAATTCCAACATCTAGATAGATTGGTCAGAGACACTTCAACAAGTACATTAGTCTCCTGCGAAGTACCTATATATCATACTCCGTCTGTAGCATGACACAAATCTCGTATCTTGTTATTGCACGATAAGATGAAATAATTATTGTGATAACAATTAATTCCTTCAGAAAATCACGATTGGCTAAGATTGAAATATGTCACCACATGTATTCATTTGTTTATCTTGCTTTGTATAGTTGTTAGTTTCACGTTTTAATTTCTTAAGGAAAGGAGTTGGTACTTGTTGTGTGATGAAAGTACCAAGAATTAGCTTCTGGGTTTCTATAAAGATGGCGTCCTTGTCAAATTAAATTAGTACAAGATTTTTGAAAATCGAATTGTTTTTTTTTTTCAACTGGTCTACCAAAAGACACATGTTCTTCAGAAAGTTCTTTCCGGCTGGTAAGAAAAAAAAAACGTTGCCATTCAATTTCTGCTCCTATCATGTAAATATTATTAACAGATAACAGTGGGACCTAAAAGGAGAGTAAAGTTTGTAACATTCACTTTTGTTGACAGCCATTGAAGACGAATATGTCGGTCCAGCACTCGAAGACGGGGTGGTGACTCTACAGTTTGTCACGGAATTGATGGAGTTCTACAAACAACAGAAGAAATTACATAAGAAATACGCCTATAAGGTAATTATAACTATTATATTCAGCCACTTTTATCTGACCAACGAAAACGTTCTGTCTAACTCTCTTACAACTCAACTTTTCTACTGAAATTATTATGATGCAAGATGCTTCGTTATTTTATATGCACTGGAATGTTCAAGGCTATAGTACAAAAATGATTAATCTTACCGATAATAAATAAATGGCGATATGAATGTCGTAAAATGGTGGGGTGGTATTTTGAACTAATATCAGAAATAA
The DNA here is from genome assembly GCA_947578705.1 of Lacanobia wlatinum. NCBI lineage: Eukaryota > Metazoa > Arthropoda > Insecta > Lepidoptera > Noctuidae > Lacanobia > Lacanobia wlatinum. The sequence continues at coordinate 7,085,591 of OX388040.1, forward strand.
AGAAATAAAATAGACAGTTTTTCAGTTTATAGTAGGTATAATCTCTTGAAATAACGATCTAATTACGAAAATTCTGTCAATATTAGAAAGTATCATAATTATTGAGTTAAATATAAATTTTCTCTCGAGAATGACAATTCCTATGAAATATTACCATGGAAGCGAAACCGCGGAAATAATATAATCCTTAATAATTGATCCTTAATTCTCTGTCACCAGATACTCATCGACGTGAAAGCGTATCTGCAGAAGCAGCCGTCTCTGATTGACATCAAAGTTCCTGATGACGCAAAGTTCACGGTCTGTGGGGACATCCATGGCCAGTACTATGACCTCATGAACATATTCAAGCTGAACGGACTGCCCTCGGAAACAAACCCTTACCTCTTCAATGGAGACTTTGTTGACCGAGGATCGTTCAGTGTGGAATGTATTTTCACACTTTTCAGCTTCAAACTGCTGTTCCCTAATCATTTCTTTATGTCTAGAGGTGAGTTCTGTTTTCTATCAGCTTTGTTTATGTTTTGGTTTTTATTGTGGACCTAAGAATTTGAATATTTTAATAACGAACGTTGGCTTCTAATAAGAAGTACCTAATATTCTAGAACGCAATTGCAGCGCCACCTACAGGGCCCAATTGTGAATGTAAACATCCCTTGTGTAAAAATAAATCTAAAGTAGTGAAGTGTCCTCTAAAATATTAAGTATCTTAGTTAAATAGTAATTGATTTGTGTCTTCGCGAGCCGCTAGGCTCTAGGCGCTAAACAAGCCGCCTGCCACTGCATTTTTGGCCTAATACATTCTCAGTCTATATCTATCTGTATTTTAATTTATAAAGTTGAAGAATTTGTTTGTTTGTTTGCTTGAACGCGCTAATCTCAGGAACTACTGGTCTGATTTGAAAAATTCTTTCAGTGTTAGTTAGCGCATTTATCGAGGAAGGCTATAGGCTATATATCATCACGCTAAGACCAATAGGAGCGCAACTTCGTCTACGTCAGAATTTTTATTACTGAAATTCTGACGTAGATGAAGTTGCGCGGGTCAGCTAGTCCTGAATAAAGAAGAAAATAACAGCTGAGCATCACAAAAAATCTTGAGTTCAGCAAATCATATCAAAAAGCTAAAATATCATGCTAATAATAAAAACCGTACCTAAAATTAACCGTAACATTTTTCCAGGAAACCACGAAACCCTCGACATGAACCGCATGTACGGTTTCCGAGGAGAGGTATCCTCTAAGTACACATCTCAGATGGCCGACCTGTTCACCGAGGTGTACAACTGGCTGCCGCTGGCACACTGCATCAATGGCCGGGTCATGGTCATGCACGGCGGACTCTTCTCCAAGGATGACGTCACGCTCGATGATATCAGAAAGGTGGATAGAAATAAGCAGCCGCCTGAAGATGGTGAGTCTTACAAAACTTGAAATATTTTGAAGGGTGTTCAAATTGGCTGGGATGGCCCAGTAAATGACTATTTATTTATTTATCCTTTATTTCAGGCTACTAAGGCCCATAAAGCACAATACATAATATATATTTAAAACATCAATAACTATAAACTAATAGGTTCCTTGTTCGACGATACAACTTTCCGCCTCGCTGCTTCCCTTCGCTTAGGCGCATCGTGTTGTTCTCCTCATCGTTGTCACTGTGGCGAAGCTGTCAACAGCTTCGGGCACCACGGTCTCTCATGCAGTCGAAGTGCGGGTCGCTTTGCACGGCACGCAAACATCAACGACATTATCCGACGCGCTCTTGTCGCCGTCGGCGTTCCAGCCGTACTAGAACCCAATGGCCTGGCACGCGACGACGGCAAGCGACCGGACGGTATGTCTTTGTTTCCATGGAAGATGGGTAGGCCTTTAGTGTGGGACGCTACTTGTGTCGATACTCTTGTGCCATTCCATCTTCCTAGCTCGTCGTGCTGTGCTGGTACTGCCGCTGCGGCTGCTGAGAACCTCAAGCGGCGGAAATATAATAACCTTGTTGTCAATTATATTTTTGAGCCGTTTGGGGTTGAAACTCTTGGACCGTGGGGTCCGAGTGCTCATGCCTTATTTAAAGATCTTTCTAAACGTTTAGTTGACACTTCGCGTGACCCAAGGGCTGGCTTTTACCTCGGACAGAGGATAAGCATTGCCATACAACGTGGCAATGCCGCCAGTCTTTTGGGCTCACTTCCGGTGGACAGCGACGCGGACGAATTTTTTGACGCCTTATCTTAGTTATGATATTTTATTTTAAGTGTATATATTTAGTACTTTAATGCTGTACCTAGTTCATATCTAAATAAATAATAAACGAATATATAGGTACATATTTTATACTAAAAAAAAACTTGCCAAGTGCGAGTCGGACTCGCGTGCAAAGGAAACGAATTTCACTATAGAAGTCTATAGTGTTAAAATAACATGTGTATAGGTTTTCCTGTAATATATACGTAAAGATCTATTATCTCCATTTTTTTTTTCAATATTTTTGGCTCAGTAGTTTCGGAGATAAGGGGGGAATGGTCATTTTCGTCTAATTTATTGAATAACTACAAAACCATTTATTTTAAAATTATGAAAAAAATATAATTAAAATTTTCACAGTAAGCCCTTTCATTTGATGTCACACGACATTGTTCAAAAATATATATTTTTTTAATTTTTAATTTTGACCCCAATGGAGCCCCCCCCCCCCCCTCCCCCATACTAAAAATGTACTAAAAATGTGCGTCTGTGTTTGGGTCACAGAAGTCCATATGTGTACCAAATTTCAACAGAATCGGTCTAGTGGATCCGGAGAAAACTGTCTTAGGGTTCCGAACAAAAAACGGAACCCTATAATGGTTCCGTTTTTTGTTCGGAACCCTAAAAAAACTTAAAAACTGCTGCACATTAAGTGACGGCGTCGTGTTACGATGCGAGGTGTCGCGTAGCCGGCCGCGGAAACGCCGATACAACATACCTTTCGGCCAAAACACTTCCTTGAGGGAGAGGTCATCAAATGATAAGTCGGATTATTGGCAGTGACCACTCACCATCAGTGTTTATGTCTTTATATTGGCTTCAGCCTGTACAAATGAATGCTTCTTACTTGCATGACTTCATGGAAGCCAAACAAGGAAGCATTGTATGATCCCGAAAACTGCATTTTTGTTTTTCAAAACTTAACTTTTCATAACCCTCATACGAAGTCGTTTTTTATTGGTTTTTGAATGGCTTGCTCTGAACCTAAATGGCCTGATCTTACCTGATGGGACCTTAAATCCTGTCTTACTATCCTTACTAATATTATAAATGAGAAAGTAACACTGTCTGTCTGTCTGTCGCGCTTTCACGCCAAAAATACTGAACCGATTTAAATGAAATTTGGTACAGAGATAGTCTAGAGCCTGAGAAAGGACATAGGCTACTTTTTATCCCGGGAGTATGTTCCCTAGGGACCACGCGAGCGAAGCCGCTGGCAGAAGCTAGTATTTTATAAAATTTGGAACACGAGTTGGGTCACTTAGGATACTTTGTAGCCCCATAGTAAAAAAATAGGATAATTTTAGAATGTAGGGCGGGCGGGGTCTCTGCTAGAAAAATATTAATCAAATTATCAAAATTTATTTAGCATAACGTGTCATATCACTCATTACATACAGTTCGCATCACCGTTGTTTACCCCTCCGAAGTTAGGTTTTAGTGACGACCGCGCAGGTGCAATCGCGTAAACAAGTGTTACGTTCCTAGAATATTTTTTTGTTGATACGTATTATTTTATAAATAAGTAACAAAGACTACCAGTAACAATAACAATATCAAAATACAAATACATACACCACACGTAACACCACAAATACATACACCACAAAAAACAAATCAAATAGTAAGAAATAACCAAAATAATTAATTATAAACAATAACAACGTGTAACACTTTTCGCATCAACAGTCGTATTGCATTGAGCAAGCGGGTCACACGTATGCATCGAACGTATATGAACGAGTGAGATGCCATTACACCCGCCATCTTGCGCAAACACGCGCATGCGCGACCTGTCCGCGCATGCGCTTTATTATGTTTTTGTCAAATTGACATTCTGCGCACTCGATTGCGACGTACTTCGGGGAGGTAAAGTTGCGTGACGGGAACTGTACCACACATACACACAGATGATTATAAACTGTCCCAACAACTTCTTAGCACACCAAACATAAATAAAATACGCTTGGTCTCTCCCCAGGTATAATGTGCGAGCTGCTGTGGTCGGACCCGCAGCCGATGGCGGGGCGCGCGCCGTCCAAGCGCGGCGTGGGCTGCCAGTTCGGGCCCGACGTCACCAGCACCTTCCTGCAGCGCAACGGACTGGACTACGTCATCCGCAGCCACGAGGTCAAGAACGACGGCTACGAGGTCGCGCACGACGGCAAGTGCATTACGGTGTTCTCCGCGCCTAACTACTGGTATGTACTTTTATTTTTTATTAGTTGACCCGAGCCCACTTCGTTGGTCGGTATTTTTCGGGTTAATATACACCGTTAAATTTTGATCGTTTTAATCCCGTGGAGGGTCGATTCGCTACATGAAACACTATCAATTTGTAAAGATAAAATTAAAAAATAAAGTACTTTTTTTAACTCGAATTAATTTACGCATGTACGAAATTAATTTCTTTAAGTAAACGTCAGCAGGGCGAGTTCAATGACCTGTAGGTAGTTAGCACGCAACGACCGACAACTACCTAAAAGGTCATTGACTCGTTTACCTAAAGAAATTAATTTCGTACATGCGTATATTAATTCGAGATTTAGAAAAATGTATTGCATTTTTTTATTTTATCTTTATAAATCGACAGTGTTTCATGTACCGTATCGACCCTCCACGGGATTAAAACGATCAAAATTTAACGGTGTATAGCTTATGACACTCGCAAATAACGTGGCTTTCTATTGGTAAAAGAATTTTCATAATCGGTTCAGAAGACACAGAGATTACTTCCCTAACAACCTCACAAACTTCACCTCTTCATAATATTAGTACAGACTAGCTTTTGTCCGCGACTTCGTACGCGCATATCCCGTTTTTTCCCGTTTCCGTAGGAATTTCGGCTACACGCCTCAACCTGCCAAATTACAGCTTTCTACGACCATTAGTTTCGGCTGCGCGTTGTCTGTCAGTCACTCATCAGTAACAGCAGAATTTTATATGTATAAAGGGATGAATTTTGCTAGCGGCTTTTTTCGCGTCAATACCAATTTTCAACAAAAAAAGTAGCATATAACTGTCTGCAGAGTCTATATCTTTATCAAAATCGCTTCAGCGATAAGCATAATCATTTATTTATTTGTTTGATTTAGGCGTGCAAGCGTAACAAACAAACAGACAAGTTCACTGTCGTATTTATAATATTACTTAAGATTAATTTGTATACAGAGATGAGAGACGAACTTGATTCCTAAAGGAGGGACTGTCCCAAGGTGGTAGAGAACAGACGTATGTGGAAAAGGGATAAGGAGGTCTTTATTCAACTTTGGGGCGTAACGGGCTAGTTACAAAAGATCCGCATCCCTGGCAGGCTTTGTCAAATATATTACTTCTACATACATACAATCACACATACACAAACAGCCAGACCCGGAACAACTATCTGTAAGCCATACAAATATTTGTTCCGTGCGGGAGTCGAAACCGCGACACGCAGCGCAGCAGTCAATCGCTCAACGGCGTCCTCACCTTCCGCAGGTCCTCACCGGACACGGTTTTCGGGAGCTACCGGTTTCGGATTCGGCGGGAGGACACTTTATTTATTTATTGTGTGTGTCATCCGGGTGTCATCACTGTGTGGATTGGAGGACAAGGGGGAACTTACGGTGGAGGTCTGCCCTACTTGGATGGAGCACCGCCGTGTCCTCGTAGAGGCAATCGGCGACCTCGCGCGGGCCTGCGTATGGCTAGCGTTGGGTGGCTCGCTGTCCGTTCAGAACCAGGCCTTGACGGCGCGTTGTGTTCCACGCGGGCCTTAAAGAGATGTCAGCATAGTAGACGGGGCCCGCTAGGGCCTGTGCCTGCCAGAGTTGCGGAATTTGTTCGAAAGAGTCGACGCGGCCCTGGAACGCAAAGGGCATTAGGAGGAACATGGATGGGTTTTATTCAATAAGAGTCTGACACTCCCTTCTGCTCTGCCTAGAGCGGGAGGAGTCATTTGCTGATTTCCCATACAAAAAAAAATTAAAAAGGTTTATCATTTTGGTAAAATCTTTCAAATAAGCATTCATGTAGATTTTTGGTGGTAGTCAAATAAGTACCCTATCAACCTGAGGATATTATTGTCAGTTTAAGACCAGTATAACTAGCTAGAAAGTTACGCTTTAGAGATAGATAGGACTCTGGGAGGCGGTTATAGGCTACTTTAACGCGAGTAAAAACAATACAGAATTTTTGACTATACACTAGACTAGATGAACTGCGGAAAAGGAATGCGGTAAGCTGCAGATAGAAAGTATGCGGTACAGAGTTGAAAGTCACGCAAGCCTCCATTGAAAAGGAAGGATTCTCCGACAGGACTGTTGTGGTGTCCGGTGGGCAACTGCCCGATAGTTGATATTCGGGCTGTTGTAACTGTTTAAATCGCACGAAAAAATCCTCATACAGCGATGCAGGATTTCGTTCAGTCGTTCGCTAATGGCGGGATAGCTGGCGCTGCGGTTGCAGTACATGTTTCGCTTTTTCTTGTGGCGGCATTGATGCCGCTACAAAGCAATTAAAAAATTCCCTTTGATCCCAGCCAAGAGGCCACATATCGCAATATCGAGCGATAACGATTGATGTTTATCGGTATTTATTTTGACGATTAATCTTAGACGCTGATCAATGTCGCGATTTTGACAGATTATTCGGAAGTGATTATTATCTTAATTATAATGTTTCCATTGTGTTATCTCTTTCGACAATCTTTTTGAAACAATAGTGTCTGCCCGCAACATCGCCTGTGTGATATTTTTTTCCTTCACGTTCGAACGTTTCTAAACGGTTTCTTATGTCAAATTTTATGGGAAAAACAGGCTTTCCGTTATTGTTACCAGACGGCGTTTATTAAATTTTAGAAACGAAGGTTAACGCGTTCGAGTACGTTGGAAACTCGTACTAAGGGCACAGTACCTATTAAGCTAACACGTTCGAGTACGTTAGAAACTCGTACTAAGGGCACAGTACCTATTACGCTTTATCTTTTCTCAAACATGCTTGGAAATTTAAGCATTATTTTGACAAGCTCCTTCGAGAAAAATCGAAATTGCTGTACTGGCCAAATACATGCGAGCAGCGGCCGGCAAAAGTTGTATGAAAATCCATATATGTCATGGTTTAGCGGCCAAATAAAATACATAATAAACTCATATCTGTCGTGTAATTTAAAAATGGAACGATATTTTATTCCGAAACATGGCAACCAAGGAGGTAACTTATCAAAGGTTTATAGTACATTACTGCAGCGGCCAGAAAAAGAGGCACTGATGGAAGAACGTGTAAATGTGTGCCGAGGCGAAGCCGAGGCACACTTAAATCTATCAATGCCTAGTTTTTTTTTTAAAAAAAAAGGTTGCCCCCACACTAGGAATTTCTCCCTTATCGTGGGTGCGTTTACAAACATACAATTTCACATACACTAACAGCCAGACCCGGAACAACTATCTGTAGGCCATACAAATATTTGTTCCGTGCGGGAATCGAACCCGCGACACGCAGTGCAGCAGTCGATTGCTCCACCACTGCGCCAACCGTGTCGTCAAAAATATATTTTTTTTTTTCAATAAACAACATTCTGTTTGCAAGCCAGTTAGAAAAATGGCTCGGCTTCGCCTCGGCCCAGATTAACACGTTCGTCCATCTATGTACTATTCTTAACACAATAACCAATCAGCATTGAATGAGATACCTAATTGAGATCAGGGTGTACTAAAATAAACGTTTTATTTTACAGTGATACTATGGGTAACCTCGGTGCTTTCATCACAATGAACGGTAAAGACTTGAAACCGAACTTCACTACTTATGAAGCTGTGGTAAGTGACATTTTGATTCTTATTAACAATCACACAATACTACGCTTTATTACTAGAAGCTTAAGGTTGCCATCTGGCTTATAACTCAGAGTTAGTTGCTAAAACGAGGTTAAAAAAAAAATATTTATACAGGCTGTCCCGAAACTCAACGTCAAGCGGGTACGAAGCGATAGGCTAGGTTATACCAGTTAATGCAAAAAAAAACATGTTACTTGGTTATGTGATAATAGGAATACTTTTGAAAATGTTCCTAGATCACATATTTAGATCCTGTGATCACAAATTTCCCAATTTATATTGTTTTTTTTTTAGTGTAATCCTAAATAACTGTGCTGTTGATTGCAGTTACAAATCCAATAATTAATATGGTCACTTTAGTATAAAAAAAAATAAAGTTTTATTGGTTCATAATTAAAAAACCTGTTCTCAGATTACTTTGACACTTCATCTTTCAATAATAATGTAGCATACTACCCTAGGCAAGATATTTAAAAAAATTGCCTATTTAATCAAGATTTCAAAATGGTACAACACTTGCTACTATCTTTCCATAAAAATATTATCAACCATTTAGAGAATTAAAAAGTCGAACAAAATTACCAAAAGCAAAGAGAAAACTTTTACCTAAATAGTACTTTTGTGTGCAAAAACTTCTACATCAGCATAGTGAAGAGGTCTGTGGAGTGTGTGAGTAGTGAATGGAGTGAGACAGACTGATACTTTATTTTTAGAGAAAGCGAGACGGATAGTGACGTCAATGCATGATAGTCAATATATAACCGAACCTGTCGCCCCGTATATCATATCTGGTTTGTGCAAATGTGCCTTAACATAATGTTCAGTAGATACGAGATACACAGAACCCACCAATAAGGAAACCTACGTCTAGTGAACATATTTCTGGTCAATCCAATCTATCCCTTATTTCCGTTATCATAACGTTTCTAATTCCAGCCACATCCAGACGTGAAGCCAATGGCCTACGCGAACTCGTTCTTCAACATGTTGTGCCAATGATCGAGCGATGGGTCGCTCCGAAGCAAGTCACGCAAACGTTCCTCACGCTCGCCCCTCCATCACTATAGCAAGGTTAGACGGAAGGTCTGTACTGTTAGATGTACTAAAAAATTCCCTTGAAACCAGTTTTTTATTTTATTTCCTAAATAAATTGCTATGGAATATTAATTAACATTTTGCAGTTTTTTATAGAAAAAAATATGAACCCAAACTCAAATTGTCCATATATCGGAAATGCGAATGAAATGGCTATAATAGGGGGAAAACATGTGTTGCCAAACTATTTATTTTACTTGGTTGTATTGAGCGATATTTTGTTTTTAAATATATGTCCTGCATTTCGACATAGTGTCCTCCAATATCGCGCGATATCACTCCATATGTCTATCGTACCTCGGGTTTAATGTCACGACTCTAGATACAGGTTTAAAAACATGCGAATACAAACCTAATTTGTACTTAGTTAATGTGCATATTCCTTTGAACGAATGTGATCAAACGTTTCATACTAATAAGGTTTATATTCGATTGACAATATCGATAGATCTCAGCCTTAATCGCGCGATATTAAAGTACGACGGGTGATTTTCGTTTATCTTGTGAATACGAAACTTACCTAATTGCAAAATCAAGCCTCGAGTCAATATTTTGGTACACATGGCAAAACATTTAAGTATGCAGGTAAAAGAAGTTCATGAACTGGTAAGCAACTAAGTATCGTAAATACTTGTGGACGATGGAAAATGCCACTCAGCCTTTTAAATATGTTGCCTGTACTCTTGCTGTTTTGTCAACCGTACAGGTCAATTAGAAACGGCTTCTAAAGATGTTATGTAAATTCTAAAAATATTAAGATTTAAATAAATCCCCGGGGTTTTTGTGCAGTCACAGTGTAAATCCATCCATACAGTAGTGTTAACTAGTGTTACAGGCATACAAGCGTATGCCTGTAACATTTAGCTCGAACATCTTACACATACGAATCTATCTGTATAAGAATAAAAATGTAGGTAATGCTGTTTGTTTGTAAATGGCTCGCTTGAGAACGGCTGGACCGATTTGGATACGTTTTGAAAATGTTCCTTATAATCCGAATAATTTTCTTTTTTAAAAAAATAGCTAGGCCTATTTTCTAATTTCTTTTAATGGAAACTTCGCCCACTCCACTCGATTCGGTCGTCATGACAACGAAAAAAAACTATTAACGCTATAAAAGCTGTAAATGCAAATTTTAAATTCGAGGTTAAGTCGAGTGGATTTACTTTGAATATAGGATTGGTTCTTCTCAAAGGCGAAATTAGGCTCTATGGATTTAGTTACTCCGGCCAAACAATATTTTTTTTAACTGTTACATCATTTTTACGTGGCTATTCATTGATGATGGAAAAATCCGTATGATTTTGTCGTAAGCAATAAATATTTTCAGTACAGTCTTCTAATCGAATTTTCTAGAAAATTATGAATACTGAGTAGTAGCATCACCTCACTGGAGCGATTTGAACGAAACTGCGTTTTAGCTCAATTAGTATCAGGTATGGCTAAACAAAGATCTTTTGGCGCGTGAATAAATACGCAACTCATGCCGCTATCTTGTATTTTCACAAAATGTTTTTTGTTGGCGCATCGGAGCGCATTCTGCAATGTGTCAAAGGAAATTGAAGCGACCATGATGCAGTTAAATGTCATATTAGAATGGTAGCCGATCTGCTGCCGCGGCGTGCATGCAATTCCGAACGGGTTCGCTTGTTACAAGCAAATTTAGACTTAGGGACTTTTCAATAGCTTTCATTTTCATCAACATATTGCGCTGCAATGCGTTGCGGGCCACGAACAGGGCGCTGTTCCTCCCCCTACCGGGGTGAATCGTACATCACCCCCTAGCAATGTGTTTCAAGCGCCAAAAGATCTTCGCAGCACTGTAGCAAGCTAGTCACTGTTCCTTAATAGGAACATTTATTAAAAATGCAATGTAGAAATAGTGGTTTATGATAATTTAAAAATTAAACGCAATTCACTGGTTGCTTACAACAAAGTAGAGCTTACAAAGGGGGAGCGTCGGGCAATAATATCGCATAGGTATTCTCCAAGACAATATAAATATGTATTTTTGAGGAAATAAGTATATGCTGAAAGGTTTTTGTTCATTTCTTTTTCCTCGATTTTTCTGTTGCGTAGACTTGTTTCCTCGATAGTACGCGTAGCTATAGCGAAGCAATTTCTTTCGAGTGTTGCGAACTACTTGTACATTCTACTCGTAAGTCTTAGTTGTATACTTATTTTCTTTTCACGCGCTGTTGTGAATATCTCTGTAAGTGTTCGCGAGGATTTAGCGGTAAGGTGCGTCACTAGGCTGGGGTACTCAACCTCTTTGTCGGTTAACGTAATACTTGCCATGCCATTGTTATGTTTCTGGCCTGTAAATGCCCGGTTTCTAAGGTTTTTATCGGTCGTTTATCTGTCCGTTAACGCCATTGGTTAGTGATTAACGGACAGATAAGCGACCGATAAAGTACTTTATAAGAGACTAAGATGTCTTTTTGTCAGGTTGAGTTCCACGGGTGCTGGACAACCGAATGTTGCTAGGTTGAATGTGCAATACCGTTAAATGTCCGCGTTTAGGGGCCTTTGCGCTTTCACTAGAACTTTAGTGAAAACTTTCAATTACTCTTGAATTAAGTCTCTTGTCATCGAAATAATTACCTGTGTATATTTGTAGGTCACAATAATACTTACAAAATAATTATAAAACAACTAGACTAACTTAATATTAATTGAAATCGAATTTTATCCTACTTCTCTCAAAAAGGGTTCAATGCTTCTTGTTTTGCAACAGCGCCAATGAATTTGTTTTATTTTTTATTATTAGGTTGAAACAAACGAAAATATATATTTTCCCGCCATTCACACATCACCGCATGATGTCAAAGATTTAATATTTAATAATGAAAAATGTATATATATTTGATATTTTAACTATAGAAGTGACACCGAACAACGTGCGGACGTATAAGCTTGCATTTAGTTACAAATATATGACTTTCCAAGATTGAGCATAGACATTTGTTGACAACGTTGTAAACTATATGAAGATCGGACTTTTTATCTGTCATTGGCGAATAAAACTAGACGCCTTAAAATTACGAACTACAAACATTGATTTTAAAAACTGAAAAAGAAAGATGGACAATATTTGAAGGTTACTAAAATGTCTACAAATGTCTCGATAAGCGTTTACACTTAGTTACCACATTATTATTACCTGTCTAACTAACTCGATCGTGCATTTTATTTAATTATTCCAATTATACTAAAACGTTATTTTAAGATCGAAAATGAGGAAACGCATTTATTGTGAAAATGTTTTGGCAACTCTTGCTTTTATCGGGATACCTAGTATGTGCAATATATTGTATAAAGCCAAGGACTAGAATACGTATTGACTGTAACGCTCCAAATATGCAGGCGGGATGCAGTTTACATACATAACTGCATCAAAACTGCCAACTGTCGACATTCAGCTTGCAGTTGGCATGCGGACACTGACTGTGTATCAATTGCAGCCAAACTGCAATTTTGAAGTTAGCGTGCAATTTAAATGCAGCTCGTCTGCTAACAGCATTACTCTAGGTGCATTTCTATCCGCGTAAACAAGAGTTGTTATTCCAGAAACCGATGCTGTCATATTTTTAAAACTAAAGTAAAATAGCATAATGTTGTAATGCAATAAAATTACTTCTTACGAATTATAACGACCAACGTTGGTGAAAACTAGCTTTATTATAAGAGTATGTACACAATAGTTGAATGGTCGACGCTGAGCAGTTTTTGATGCACAGGCGGGTTTAGAATAGAATATGAAGGTGCTAATCGAGTGTGTGGAAACTGCAGAAGACAGTTTCCATGGCTTAGTGTAGAAGTCCCTACATAGAAAACGTTAAAAAAAAAAAACAAAAGCAAAGACTTCGTCTCCAAAAAGTCGGCTTAGAGAAAGGATTAAGGGAACTGTGCATTAAAAGTTGCTCAACTGTCGCCTTAGTTTAAAAGAGGAGGCTTGTGGACGCACAGCCTAACGGCTTCACGCAATGTGTATCGAATACTCCTGTGTGCACATGACTTAACATTTGTTTCGGTGGTCTCTGCTACTTTCCAACTTATGTGAAAATGTCGCAATCTTATGAACGAGTAATAATGGTGTTGTGTTAGGCTTGTTTCACACGTAGTGTCTGTGACCAACATTATCTAACCCACTTGACTTTTAGCGAATAATAGTCAAGTGGGTTAGATAAGGTTGGTCACAGACTGTACCACAAACACATCACACCGTCGCGACAAAAGGTGGTCAAGCTGTGGTTACGTGTGAATAGTGTCGCTGCGGCTTCTTGCGGTTGCGTTGTGGTACCTACAAAATGTGGATGTGTTTCCGACGTGGTCGGCCGCTAGTTCACGGTGTCGCTGGTGGTTGCGTTGTGGCTGCAATGTGGTCAGTATCACACACGCGGTCGGTAATGAAAAATATGGTCCGTGTGAATTTAACTATTATTTTTCACATAAATTCGCGCCCGAGCACGTGTTGTGGTTTGGTTGTGTACGTGTGAAACAAAACTTAAAGCCTTTATGAACCCAGTTTGACAACTAGCGATATTACCTACGTTACGTAGAGAATTGTGCAAGATCTTTCATCTGTGTGAATCTATAATGTGTGTACCGTAAGACTTAAGGCACATTCAGATTTGCTAGTTTTGTCGATCGACACAACGATCAAACATAAACGGGTACAATGAAGTCCTACTACAAAGGCAGAATAGACATTTTAAAATCGATCGATAAAAGCCAGCAATTCTGTAAGCACCTTAAAGTTAAACGTATGCTAAAAAGCAGGTGACGCAGCACAGCACAGTACAGATTTTGCAGGCCTGGGCAGGCGAGGCAAACATAGGCCACGAGCACATGTTTGCGTCGCACGTGCCTGCGCCGCAGCGTACGCAGCTGTGAGTAGGTTCATGCATTACAAAATCTGCTCTGCCCTGCGCTACGTGGACCTGCGTCACCTGCGTCTTAGCAGCCGTACAGTCGGCGATCATCAAAGCGATGATCACAATAAAAGAATGCTCAAAAAGCATAAGTTTTATATAAAAACTCTTAGGTAATAAATGAATTATGTTATATATTTAGAAGTACACGAATAATGTCAGGGAATACAATATTATGTCAATGGTGCGGTATGGATAGTTCGAGGATTGCATTGCCCAGCATATCAGAAGATGTAGATAGGTTTTGGTGTTGACTTTAATAAAAATTGTTAAATTTGTATTATGGAGTTTTTATTTCATTTACCTGTCTCCCATAAACTGTTTAGTCGAATGATTTTTTGAGATTATGAGTGGAATTAAAAAAAAACGAGGGTCTTGCCGTTTAAGGGTTTTTTTTTTACTGTAGATAAGCATATGTTTGACCACTATTTCACCTGATGGTAAGCGATGATGCGGTCGAAGATGGAGCACGTTTGCCTAGAAGCAACCTATTCACTCTTGTCTTAAAGATTCCCAGGTTGTAGCTGTCTGGAAACACAGACTCTGGCAGGGAATTCCACTCCTTAGCTGTACGCACTATGAATGTGTTGCCAAAACGTTTTGGTTACCTATTGAATTGTGTTTTTATAGTAAAAAAGATTCACATTTTTACCACAGGACATTCAAACTTATCTAATAGGAATACGACATACATGTTAAAACTAAACGGTTTAAACTTCCGTGGCATCGAAAAGGATTTCAAGACACGGTATTGGAGAGCGCGCTAAGGGATCCGGCAGCACGTCGCGGGATGTCTTGGTAGGCCGCCGGAATGCTACAGTATCTAAGCGGGCAAAATCCTCTCGCGGGCCATTCCGTTCCGGTGTGCGTAGGCCTTTAATTTCCAACAACTAGAGCAGTTGTAAATTATGTCTCATTGTTCACATATTTTTGTGTGACAAATACACATGTATTTATTTCTTTCCAAAACATGTCTGATAAAAAAATAAACAAAATCCAGGAACTCGATCCTGAACAATTTATAGTGACTACAGAAAATAAAACACTGACGTAAAAAAAATATTTCTCTAATTAAAAAAACGTACTAAAATTGAGGTAGTAAACATTTCTAGTAAATCTACGAGGGCACGAGTTGAGTGAGCATCTTGACCACGGTTTTCTTGTCGAGTTTGCATTTCTGGTAAATCGAGTGACAGTCGGTGTCCGTCGACCGGCCTGCTGAAACCGCTTCGAAGACCGCCGTGCCGTCCAGCATGCGGCGGACTAGTGTGTTGCTGGGGAGGAAAATAATGTATTTTGGTTGAAAACTGTTGCGAAGATAGAAGTGGGTACCATGTAGGTAAACTTAAGTGGAGTGAGCGTGAAGTGAACAGCAGTGCGATTGTGCAACGAACTGACAATTCACTTCATGCTTACTCCACTCAAGTTTGAGATAGTTAGAGGGTATTCGGTACAGAGAGTAAAGTCCCGCAAACCTCCATTGAAAAGGGAGGATGCTCCGACCGGACAGTTGTTGTGTCCGGTGTGGGCAACTGCTCAATAGTTGATATTCGGGCTGATGTATATGTTCAAATCGCACGGTAAACTCTGATACCGCGATGCAGGATTTCGACGTAGTATTTCGCTGCTAGTTGGATAGATGGCGCTGCGGTTCTTTTCGTTGCGATGTAGATTTGCTCCGTTGGTTTTTCTTGTGGCGGCATTGATGCCTCTACAGAGATGTTAACAGAATTGATCGACTGTCATTCCATCTTTTTGTATGGATTGTCTCACTTCGTTTTCAATTCACCTAAGGTTACACGGTGAGATGTTTACAGAATCGCACTGCTAGTATGCGTACGTTCAAAGTACCTACCTACAGTTCCCGTCACGCAACTTTACCTCCCCGAAGTACGTCGCAATCGAGTGCGCAGAATGTCAATTTGACAAAAAACATAATACAGCGCATGCGCGGGCACGTCGCGCATGCGCGTGTTTGCGCAAGATGGCGGGTGTAATGGCATCTCACTCGCTCGTATACGTTCGATGCATACGTGTGACCCGCTTGCTCAATGCAATACGACTGTTGATGCGAAAAGTGTTACACGTTGTTATTGTTTATAATTAACTAACGACCCGCCCCGGCTTCACACGGGTATAAAATGTAATTATTTACGACATCACATTAGAAACCTCAAAAATAAAGTATTTCTCCATTATTTAATGGATGTTATTATACATATAAACCTTCCTCTTCAATCACTCTATCTATTAAAAAACCGCATCAAAATCCGTTGCGTAGTTTTAAAGATTTAAGCATACATAGGGATATAGGGACAGAGAAAGCGACTTTATTTTATACTAAGTAGTGATTATTTTGGTTATTTCCTACTATTTGATTTGTTTTTTGTGGTGTATGTATTTGTGGCGTTACTTTTTGATATTGTTATTGTTACTGGTAGTCTTTGTTACTTATTTATAATATAATACGTATAAACAAAAAATATTCTAGGAACGTAACACTTGTTTACGCGATTGCACCTGCGCGGTCGTCACTAAAACCTAACATCGGAGGGGTAAACAACGGTGATGCGAACTGTAGGTACTAACACCACACAATTCCACACATTTTGTTTGTAGGTAAGAAAAAAGTGAGATCAGACAGTTCTGGGATATTGGAATATAAGGGTCTCGTTCAAGTCTATGCTTGCAACATTTCACCATTGTCATCATCATCATCTCGATCTCGCCCACTGTTGAGCATAGGCTTCTCTTGCGCCAATCATTACGTTCATCCCTCACCTCATCCAGGTCCTTCCATTTTACCAAGGGACACTTATTTGGGTAAAATGGATTAGGTACGATTGTTCTTGAAAATTCCTAGTGTTTATAGTATGTCTGACTAGAATTTATAATAAGGCATGGAACCTTAGTTAACTTGAAATCGGTAAGTTTTGGTTTAGCTATCGTTATCCCTCTTGACAAAGGTAAGGTGGAAGTCCTTTGTTTTGTAAAAAATGATACTTGAATGTTGCCGTATGGTGCCGTAAAAGAATAATACCATCCCATAACTTCCCGTGGGTGTCGTAAGAGGCGACTAAGGGCCTTGCCAGAGAATGGGCAGCAGCGTTCTCTGAAAAATGCAACACCATCACTGCGATCGCCAACCCGCCTGCTAAGCGTGGCGAATATGGCAAAACACCAACCTCCCTAGGCCTCCCCCAAAGGGGGGACTTTGCCATAACCGCCATGCTTGGCAGGCGGGTTGGCGATCGCAGTGTATGGTGTTGCTAAATACAGAGAACGCTGCTGCCCATTCCCTGGTGAGTCCCTTAGTCGCCACTTACGACACCCACGGGAAGTGATGGGATGGTGTTATTCTTTTACGGCACCGGCCGACACCATGCGGCCATCCAACGCATCCTCGCTCAGTCTTAATTTTTTAAGCATTGGAAATATTCAAATGAGTATGCTGACATCACTTTGAGCCGCGCGTAGAACAACGTGCTATCGACCGGGGCCTGTAGTATATTCTGTAAGAACATTTTCGTGTCTCGACAGCGGAATTCGAGGTGAGTATCAAATTCGTATAGATCTTTATGTTGTCTACACTAATATTATAAAGAGGAAAGATTTGTTTGTTTGTTTGTTTGAATTGAATAGGCTCCGAAACTACTGGACCGAGTTCCGATTCTTTCAGCATTGGATAGCTACATTATCAGGGAGTAACATAGGCTATATATTATCCCCGTATTCCCGCGGGAACGGGAACTACGCGGGTGAAACCGCGTGAGGTCCACTAGTGTGTAATAAAGCTCACTTTGTGAGTTTTGTCACACAGGTGAAGCTCGATATCGAAATAGTTATTTACAGAATAGACTAGCTGGTCCTGATCGGACGGCGAGCCACCCAACGCTCGCCGTCCGCAGGCCCGCGCCTACGATGGGGCGCAGCCTACGTGTCCAAAAATACCTGTTGAATATTTACTTACTTGGACAAAGAAGATAGCAACGCATCAAAGTCAGTAGCGTTTCCATTGACCATGTTCTCATTGGCCAGTTGCACGTAGGAACAGGCCAGTCTCTGCATGCAGGCTGTTGAGTCCACGTTGTACCGGCTGAGCATCTCGTCGATCTTGCCGAACACTTCTGAAGCTTGGCCGAAGTCAGTTTCCAGGCCTGGAAGCAAATTTTTTGATAAGATGTGAGCGAAAAACTTTGTTCAGAATTAGTTCCTGAGGTCCCGGACCTTGAGAAGGCGTACTACGGGTGAAACCAACTCACAGAGGCCCTGTAGCACTTAAAATGAAATAAGGTACCGAATAACCAACGATTAAATTATCCCTATATGTATGCATTATGCAAATGAACCCAAGGACAACTTTGTTTAGGTGTTGTAATCCTATGTATTACCAAATGTTCAGTGACCACTAACTACCGATCCTAGAAATAGGTCGATAGTCAAGGCATCTAAAGCTGTTTACTGCTCGCAAGGTAACTGAAAAAGCGAAGAGTCAATATTTTTTGTCCCCGATGCGTTCATAAGTTTTATATCTTCCATTTATCAACATGTAACAAACTTACTTCGTCCATATCCACCGCCGTAACTGTACGACAATGCGTGTATGATCTTAGGCAGGATGATGACCGCTCCGAAGCCGATTATGGAGCCTATGAGCACTCCTCCCAAGTCTATCTTCACAGGTCCGTATAGTCCTGGAGCGGTGCTTCCGTAGCCGCCACCCTGGAAAACAGATTAACAGAGTTTTTATTTGTGAAGTCGAGATTCATATGGACTAATATGATTATTAGTAGTATCATAGCATAACGTTTCTATTCCCCGAAAGGTTAGGCAGAGTGTACCTACCTATAGGGAAAGTGCACGGCGTTGACTACGCCATCTAGTGTTTGCATATTCGAAACTTTAACGTTAAGAATGCCATTGACGCTTCTGTGCTGCCACCTATATAGTCTCTGCGCGCTCCGTTTAGGGGTATGTGCTCGAAGTAGACTGTGCCATCTAGCGTTGCAATTTCGAAACATACTTGGTCAAGTAAATATACTTGAAAATGACACTTTTGTAATGCCACCTATAGTTACGCACGTTCCCTACAAGTAGTAGGTACAGTCAACAAAGCTATTCGGTCTATTCGGTATACAGGCAAAAATAATAATTTTTCCACAGCAGTAATTGTCTACTCAGCACACTCACAACATTGTTTAAAAGTAGTTGCAAGTTAGCTGCCTGCATACCCAATAGCTTTGTTGACTGTACCTAGGTACGCTGACATTTAATATTTAAGGAGCGAGCCAATTGCCATCTATGGGCACAAGTCCAGACTGGTACTGAGAAATTCCAGATGGGAAAAACCAACAATACCTACCTACTTGATCCGACAGCGGAATCGAACCTCATGCTTGGCATTAGTGCTTTTGGCACTAGACCAAAGAGTCAGGTCAGTTTCATATTTTGGGTGGCTGAATCCTACCAAACTACAGTGGCTTTGATAAATTTGTATGCTACCACAATGGCGTGCAAAAGAGGACCGACAGCTGAGCAAAGTAATGGAAAGATTCTGATGTCAGTAACAACAGATATTGTCGAAAGAAAATATATCATTACAATAAAAATATATCATTACAATGACAATGTAACAGTCGCAGCTATCTCTTCCAAATGTCTCGATTGTTTAACCGCTTGGCTGCTCAGGTAAATGAGCACATTTCTCCCTCGTCTGCGTATCGTACGCTGAGAAGTACTTTATCTAACAAGCAGAAAATCACAACAATGTTGGTACCTATGTATACCTAAATGTTTTGCCAAATTCGAGGCAGCAGCTATTTGAAACAACATCTTGTTACCACCTTGTTAAAAAGCAAAACAAATTGTCGCCTTCAAAAATGTTGAGTTCACTTAAACGCGGTAAACTTTTATAAGTTAGATGCCCGCCGTGGCAATGTATAGCCATAGGCTGTTTGGATTGTACGGGACTGGATCTTTTTAGACTGTTATTAAGATGAAATGGAAAGATTCTACGCTTCGTCTCACGTCGTTAAATAAGTAAATCAAACTTACTCAACTTATCCACTACCTACCGAATTGTAGTGCAGCACGGACCAAATTATTACTTCAAATACCTAAGAGCTATAGAGTTGCGCCTTATTCTCCGGCCTTTCTTTCAGTTCAGTAAAGGACATAGAGTGGCGATGCTTACCCCAGTGCTTCCATATGAAGAAATGCCAAATCTCTGTGTCCTGTCAGCCTGGCTGTCTCTCTCATCCCTGTTCTTCTCGACCCTGGCTGAGGGCTCTGCGAGCTGGTCCTCCGTGCGTTGGAAACTCGGCATGAAGCCTCTGAAATCAAAGCTAACATAGATTATGATTATGGAAATATCTTCTGCTTTATCATTAAGACAACATCTTCTAAACGACATTTTATTTTCATGATGTTCTTTGTTGATCCTGTTTCGATAGGTAGGTACTCAAAATCTATTGAAGTTTTTAGATATTACTAAGAGACACTGAAATGGCTCGAGTCAGGGCTGAGCTCTGATCTTGAAGTGTCCCAAGCCTCATGTTCTTGGTGATAAAACTCTGTCCTGAAACTCGAAACGGGTACCTAAGTACCTTCCCAAACTTTTGGAGGTTTTGTA
This sequence comes from Lacanobia wlatinum, assembly GCA_947578705.1. Classification (NCBI taxonomy): domain Eukaryota; kingdom Metazoa; phylum Arthropoda; class Insecta; order Lepidoptera; family Noctuidae; genus Lacanobia; species Lacanobia wlatinum. The sequence continues at coordinate 7,106,311 of OX388040.1, forward strand.
TAGCGCTATGCGACACAAATTGTTCGTGTTTGGGTTGAGTCTTGGTCTTGAAGTGTCCCAAGCTTCATGTCCTTGGAGTTACTCATTCCTGAAAGCCTAAAGTAGAGCAAATAATCCAGGGACCTTACCCATCGTTCCTGTATTCCGCTCCTGCAGCCACCAGACACGCTACGAGCACCACACAAGGAACCAGCTGAGGACCCATCTTACCAGACTCTTGGAAATAACTGGCATCTTCAAATTCCGCATACGTCTATATACAGGGCGTTCCGTAGCGTGCCCCGGCACAATGACATGGGGAAACACCATTGTCACATGTGGTCCACATTGCATAACTCTTTTACGACAACGTCACGCTTTTGGTCTGATACTATCGCAGTAGGAAGCCAGCTAATTCCCTACTGACTTACATATTTCTGTATGTTTCCTAGTTCCTCAGTATCTAGCTAAGTTTATTTCAGGAAGTTCGAGTTTATTTCTTCCTCTTATTCGGACCAATACGTGCTCAGGGCACTAAAACTTACCTAGGTACCTAAGTATTAGCTCATGATGGAACTATCGTTAGCCAGACCTTTTACGCGAGTACAACAGTAACAACAATATAAAAATCTTACTTAGGTAGGTACTCATATTTACAATCACTTGGGTGCACTTACACCTTCCTGACTTTCAATACTTAATTCATATGAGAACATGAAGAAAAAAATTAAAAGAATCCAATTAACAAGCGGAAAAGAGAACCTAGCAAATCCGGGGCGAGGTTGATGTAATGATGTTTTGAGCTCCCTTCGCCTGTTTGAATGTGCAAAGGAAGACCTATTCTTTTCGAGTTGGGTTTTATTTTATTTTTGAGTTGCGTGGCTTATACAGGAGTAATAGTAAGCTAATTCACAACAAGCCATTTACAAGCCTCCACAGAAGCCTCGTTTTGAAGGTGCACCCTTCTGAAAATAATCCTGACGGCGCCTATGACAATCATAACATCTCGCTTACCTATCCTCCCAAGGGGTTAGCAGAGTGCTATAACAAGCGACCCTATTTTTGATACCTCGGCGTTTCATCTGCTATTGTAATACGGCAAAGCCATTGCCATCCATCAACAGGTATAGGTACAGAGCTCAGGTTCAAAGACCGGGCCTGGCTACCTAATATTAAAAACCCCTATCACTCCTAAAGATAAATAGACTTCAACAAGAAAATGGCGAGACACTCAAGCGTCACTTGGAAATGTTTCTTTTGCGAAAAGCATATTATAGTGTCTCCGAATTTCTAGCCGAAAAGGATTTTTTGTGTAATTGAATAATTTTATCTGTCTCCTGACATAAATACTATTTTTATTTTTTATGGAATTTTGACATTATAACAGTTTTGACATTATGAAATAATAATACTTTTGACATTATAACATAATAATATTTTTGACATTGTAACATTATAATATTTGACATTGTTAATAATATTTTTTGACATTTTAACATAATTTATAAAGTTCTTAAATTATAAACTTTGTAAGTGCCTATTCTAAGTAAATTTTCGTTTCTTTTTTCTAATTGTTAATTCTTTCATGTTTTATAGAAATGTTTGTACGCCGCTACTTAAGGCTAAACATGATTGGATTATAACGATTTAATATCTTGCATGCTCTTGTATGTATACCATGCTTAAACAAATAAAGAAATCTTATCTTATAACGTGTCGTCTTGCAGTCAGCTTTTGCTTCGCAGCGTGTCATGGCATCGATTCCCTCTCGGATATTTTTCGTCGCATATAATATCAATTTCAGGTTTGGCTATTAATTGTGTACCTAATACAATGAAACAGCTTGTTACATACCTTACAACGTAGCTACACGTTATAATTACGTTAAAACGCCTTCTATGATACGATGTAAATAGGTAGCTACCTACTTATACTAATCGCCTCCCTATCGCTCACCAACATCATCATCTCTTTAATGGGATCTAGCTTTATCTAGATGGTCATTAGATTAGATTCTCTTTTTAACACAATGTAACCTATCTTTTTAGTTTTATACGTTTTAGACATTTATACGCTAAAGTACCTTCTTAAGTAGGTACATACAATAAGGACGCAAAAGAAATCATAATTCCGCGACATGTTTGATTCAGAGCGTGAAGAGTTAAGCATTGTTTGAAACAACGTGCATTCAAGATCAAAATGTTTGCTGCCGGCTTGGCATTCTGTCTGTTGCAATATAACAGACAACTCGGTTTACCAGAATAATAAACTAAGTATTGCAACTTTTAAATTTAAGTGCCTTACTAGCAGTTTATAATTAGAGATGCTATGATTAGTGATTTTGCCAAATACCGAATATTGGGCTAGGTCATCGGCCGATGCGAAGAATATTCGTCGACACTAGTACATTTCGGGAATGACAGGTTCCGATCATTATTAAAGAGTGTGCGGTGACCCATATTATGCGATTTTTCTTCATAATTTTGTGTTCGGTATTCATAATGGTTCACAATAGTCGGATAGGTAGTAAGAAAACTAGCCGAATAGTTGCCGAATATTCGTGGTATCTTTACGTTATAACGCTCTGTTCACTATCAATATTTACCGTCCAAACACACACTGACTTGGGTGCTTCCTACTAACTCCTCCTGCTTCTACCGGGCATGGAAGTCACCACTTATATATCTACGTCTAGGCCTACCTTTTTAGGGTTCCGTACCCAAAGGGTAACCAATGGAACCCTATTACTAAGCCTCCGCTGTCCGTCCATCCGTCTGTCGGTCAGCGGGCCGTATCTCAAGAACCGTAATAGGTAGACAGTTGAAATTTTCACAGATTGTGTATTTTTATTGCCGCTATGATAACAAATAATAAAAATTAAGGTTTATGGTACGGAACCCTTCGTGTGCGAGTCCGACTCGCACTTGACCGGTTTTTTAAGGATGGGAAATCATGATATGTGTATCAGACTCTTAGGCCGCTGACACGAACTCAACAGGCAAGGAGCGGCGCGGCGGGCGGCGCGCGCAGTTACGAGTACATTATACATCTATGCATTTGACGCGACCAGTGCCGTAGTGCTATTTTGTAAGAACATTTTCGTATCTCGACAGCGGAATCCGAAGTGAGTTTTAAATTCAGACCTTTATTTTGTTTGCAATACAGCTCACTTTGTGAGTTTTATCACTCAGGTGAAGCTCGATATCGAAACATTTATTTACAGAATAGCTAGCTGCAGCGGCGCGTTCAAATGCATAGATGTATAATGTAACTGCTTACGCCACCGCCGCGCCGCTCCTTGCCAGCTTCGTCCCGCGAGTTCGTGTCCGCGATCTTAGGTACTAGAAACCCACCCGCGTTCCTCCAAACGCCCTTTACGTTTCAGGGCCGCGGTACCTCTTTCGAACAAATTCCGCAACCTTGGTAAGCACTGGCTCTAGCGCGACCCTTCAACGCCTGGCCTGCCTTCTAATCAGATCGTTTTAACTTATCTAACAGTTTATGTGAACTCTACCCGCAAAGTCAACGCACTTTTATTTCAACTAAGTAAACTTACATTTACAGGTAGTCAACGAGTTGGTCAGTTAGTCAGTATATTAATTCTTAATAGGAAATGCTGGCGGCGAGACTTTGTATGTAAAAAGTCATAATTTGAGGCTTGGCTCTCGATTGTTTTCTCCTCCAATATTGGGACTGATTTAAGAAATATTTCACAAACTGAATAAGAAGGATATATAATATACTGTGTCCCTATGCCTTTCTTTTGATGATTTATTAACAGTATAAGCACTAGAACTCGCACAAAATGCTCAAAATTGACCGTTAAATCGCTGTCAACACGTGTACAAGTGTACAAATTTGGCAACTACTACTTGCGTCCCAGGGCCGCGGTAACTCTTTCAAATAAATTCCGCAACCCTGGCAGGTACTGGCCCTAGCGGGCCCCGCCCCGTGGAACACAACGCGCCGTCTACCCGGGCTTGGGGGGCTACTCTCTAAGCCCGAAGTCTCGGCCTTAGTTGCGGACGTTTTCTACTACGTATCACATAACCATTAGGACTTACTTAATGACAACACGATTTGACTGTTACTGTCAAATCGTGTTGTCATTCATTCTTATGTCGGGTTCGGAACTATTCATAAGTCCGTAGGTGATATGGAATAGAATACGCCCGCAACTAAGCCCGAAACTACGGACTTCGGACGTAAAGTCTACCCCCTCTGGTTCTGATCGGCGAGCCACCCAACGATCGCCGTCTGCAGGCCCGAGCCTTAGGGGGATTCGTTCAGCAGTTAAACAGGTGTCTCTAAACAAGGATGTTATAATCAAAGTTGACCGGCACCAGAAGATTATTACGATTACTTACAGTTCAACTCGCCGAATGAAAATCTCGCTAGATTGTATTATTCGATCAAGGCATGACGAAAATTTTCCGTTTTCTATTAACTTTAGGTTAATCACGTTTATCTCTATTTTGTCTCGTTTTAAACAATAATCAGGAAGACACAGTACCTAATGCTCATACTTCTTCTAATGCAATTTCCGTTTCATACCGAAAATACATGTTGTTGTGTCATGGACATAGCGCAAAGGATTTATAAATATAGGATAGGCCAGGGCGTTGCTTTCAGTTCGAGTAGGTATTTCAATAAAACCGCATCCCGAAGCCGTATCTAGATAGATAGGTATCTATGTTTTCGGGATGCGGCACCGCCGTGGTCGAAATCCGGTCAGGTGATTTTTTTTTATTTGTTAATAGGCATAGGTACGTTTCACCACTATCTCACCTGATAGTAAGCGATGATGTGGTCGAAGATGGAGCACGTTTGCCTAGAAGTAACCTATTCAGTCTTAGTTAATCCTCGTGACCGGATTTCGATTACGGCGGTAGCCAATCGCAACGTAAAGTAGGCAGTACTTAGGAGATATTATAGTCCTTTGGGAAGGCAATAAATCCGACACGACCTCGGTACGCAGGCACGATCAGGACGCAGGGCCAATGGCTATAATTCCACAACCCTGCCAGCCACGGGCCCTAGCAGGCCCTGTCTACCTGTCATTGAGGCGCGCGTGCAACACAACGCGCCGTCGACCCCAGCCTGTTCCTGATCGAACGGCTCGCCGTTCCACCCAACGCTCGCCGTCCGCAGGCCCGTGCCTAAGTGACGGGGAATCGCCCTGCAACTTCCGGCGCCCGGGGCGACGTTGGTCCGACCTGGGAATCGTAAACTCAGGACGTCACGCTCAGCAGCGACCACGATACGACGAGGCAGTCAAAGTAGGTTATCCTGTCTTTGTACGAAGTAAGCGAAATATTCTATTATGACGAAAGCTGGATAAAAACAAAGAAAAAGACTGGTTCAAACGTCCCGTGGACCCAAAAATAAAACCTGTACCTAAATATGTACTTTTTATGTTGTTGCTTATTACTAAAATGTGTACCGCATGCTTAAAGTAAAACCAAGATGTTAAATGATAGTAAAATCTAAATATTTGTACGGCTTAAATACTAATACGAATATAGTGAAACCCATAGATCAGATCTTAAGAACTTATGTTAGGTACCTAGCTACATTTTTGCAAATTAACTGTATCATTCATTCATTCTTGCGGGAATACCGCTACCAAAGCCTAAAAAATGATGACTGAGAGCTGCGTTATAAAATTTATTAATTGCGAGACCAAGATCAAATCTTCGATTGCAGATTTTTAACCATAATCATTACCTTCATATCAAAATGGTATACACGACGTAACAAAATTATCATTTACTATGCAGTGAAATCCGCGAAAGTATCGCTCTAATAACTATACATTTTGTATTATTAAGATACATAATGTGTTTAATGCTAGTGAGGCTAATCTTAGCAAAGACATCATGTTAATCACAGCCGTGAAAATGGTACAAATTGTCTAACCGTAGACTCGACAACGTTCAGAATGGGCATCGTTTTTTTTTTTATAAATATGAAGAACTCTTCATCAATCATTTGAAATGTTTACCTTCATAGGCACCCCCGATTTCTGAATTCAGTTTTTGAAGTTTAGGATTTATTAGACTCTAACCTAAAATATGGCCCACTTGTTGGAGTGTCCCAAGTGCCCTTACATTTATCAGGTCCTCAATGGTGCACCATTGAGGACCTGATGAATGTCACTAATGCCGCTGTGAACGTGGCCACCAACTGGGCACAAAATATTTAAGGATCAGCATCGGCTCGAAAACAAGAAGAACCTGAAATCCTGTCAAACTTTGTTCACTCCAATTACCAAATCAGAACGCCCTAACTGTTACAATGGAATCAAACACAGTTGTTAAAATTAGGGCTAAGGAATTTTCAGGGAAGAATTCATTCCCCCGCTGTCTGAATTGAGAATTCAATATTGAAAACTTTTCAAACTCTAACATGAGAACTTGTCAGCATTAATATAGTTTCACAAGTTTTTAAATATTAATTGTCCATCCTTATGTACCTACGGTGTAGGCCTGCACAAAATATTCACCTATTATCGAAATCATCTTACACTGATGTATTTATTAAGAAAACTTTTGCATTGTCTCATGTAAGTTGTTACCTGCATCCCAAACTAAAAAAAATATGGATACAGTAAAAATAAAGAAAGCCCTTGTCTAATCTTTCTCAATTTTTCACAACAATTTCGCAAGCCTCTAACTTGTGACGCGACATTTTATTGTGCTTAACAATACGCGGAAACTGTTCATTGTCACACCCTTTGATTTCTTTCACCATTTTAAACGAAAACAACATAAAAATGGTGGCAAACCGTGCTAGGGTTTGGCGCGAGCATCACAGCTTATTGGCCTAATTAAAAATGTGATTCGAATATTCAAAATGTTAAAAGTGTTCGTGATTTTGTGTTTTGTGATGGCATTGGTGAATTGTGAGCATGTGAGGAAGAGGAGGGAGGGAGGGAGACAAGGGAAGCTGTTCACTTTTAACACTCTTGATGAGGATATCAAAGTGAGTCTTTTTATGGTTCCGTACTCAAAGAGTTACCAACGGAACCCTATTACTAAGCCTCCGCAGTCCGTCCGTCCGTCCGTCTGTCTGTCAGCGGGCTCTCTCAAGAGCCGTCATAGTTAAAGAGTTGAAATTTTCACAGATTGTGTATTACTATTGCCGCTATAACAACATGTAATAAAAATTAAGGTTTATGGTAAAGAAACCTTCGTGTGCGAGTCCGACTCGCTCTTGACCGGTTTTTTTAAGGGTGATTCAGATGACTGAAATGTTAATTAGCTCCATTTACCTCGATTTTTTTCATGATAAACTAAAGTTAATAAGTAACCAAACTACGAAAAAAATAATTTGAAAAGCATGAAACAAGAAAATATTGACTAAAATCATAGGTTTACATTATTCGCTTACGAACTAATTTCTGGTCACAATTTTACCCAAAACTATTTTCATGTTTCTGTTTTTCCGTAGTCGGGTCCCGGTGTTTTTTTTTTTAAAGAAATTCAACTCTTTATTCATTATTTCAGATAGACTTGGATTTCACAGTCCCCTTCCTATCAATACCAGTGAAGAAAACTATGAATTCTGCGTATGGGATGTTGGTACGTTAAGTTTTCATTAAAAAGCTTTCCTATTCTTGTGGAATACAGAAGAAGTTTATTTTTGTTTTACTCTAATCGAAATAAATTGAACCGTGTTACCCAGTTATTCGGTTGTGGATGTAAATAGGCAGTAGCTCCATGTAAAATACCGATTCAGATGAATCCAGTTTGACTGAAAGCCGACTCCAATATAGTTGGAAAAAAAGCGAGGCAGATGACGTCTCTGATCGAAATAGTTTTCAATACAAAATAAATTAATTCGAAAATGGGAAGTAAAGAGATTTTTGTACTCAATCTCCTAAAACAGTTGAAGTGACGTCATCGGTCTTAAGCGAAATAACACATCAATTATGAATTATTGGAGACGTCCTCAACACTGTTCTTTGGCTCTTGAATAAGCTTTCATGTTTAATCTGCCTTGTGACAATACCTGGATCTAACTCTTGCTGAATTAAATGGATGTCTGTTCATCAGGACTTCCCCACAATAAACATAAACCCAGCGTCCCTGGCGCTGGGCGGAGCGGTGGTCCTCGGCACGAGTATCGTGGTCCCCTTCATACTCAAGTACTACGCCAACGAGAACAGTGAACGATACGGCAGGAGTAAGTTACTATTTTTCATTATCTACTGGCGGGCTGCCTTTGCTTTGCCTGGGTATTCATAATGGTTTTATGTGCGTGTTTTGTGTTTACATATATAAGTTTTTTCTAATGGGTGCAGTAGTTCTAGAGATTACTTTCCATATAAACACACATTCACACTCATTTTTAGGGTTCCGAAAAAAAACGGAACCCTTATAGGATCACTCGGATGTCTGTCTGTCTGTCTGTCCGTCTGTCCGTCTGTCACAGCCAGTTTTCTCCGGATCCACTGGGCCGATTTTGTTGAAATTTGGTACACATATGGACTTCTATGACCCAAACACGGACGCGTTACGTAAATCATTAATTTTTAGTATGGGGGTCACTTTTGGGGGTCAAACTAGAAAATAAAAAAAAGCTTTTTGAACAATATCGTGTGACATATCAAATGAAAGGGCTTACTCTGAGGGTTTTTTTTTCATAATTTTAAAATAAATGGTTTTGAAGTTATTCAAGAAATTAGACAAAAAATTACCATTCCCCCCCTTATCTCCGAAACTACTGAGCCTAAAATTTTGAAAAAAATGGAGATAGGTAATAGATCTTTATCTAAAGATTACAGGAAAACCTATTAGAAGTCTGTAGTGTTAAAATGACATGTTAAAGAAAATAAATTCGTTCGGAACCCTTTGCACGCGAGTCCGACTCGCACTTGGCCAGTTTTTTTTATGATATTGTTAAATTAAACGAGAAACCGGGATAAAAAGAATCCTATAGTTTACGTGTACCTGCACCAAATACGTGCTCTGTACGTGTTGGTACTGTGGACGTTCCGATTAGGGCTTCTGGAACGTCCCGGGATCGATGTGAATAAAAAAGACTTTAAGCGATTTAAGAGATCATTATATTGAGCAGGTGCTCTCAAGAAAAACTTTTACAGAACTGTCATAAAAACAAATCAATCATTTTATGTCAATATTTGAACCTTTTCTAAATTCCTAATTCTTCTAAAGCTTTTTTTATTATTAAATTGACGGAGGTTCCCGGAGGGTGAACCATCCAAGGAGGTTGTATCACAGTACCTACTTACTGTAAATGCAGAGAGTAATTGAAATAAAATAAACTTCATAGAAATCCGCTCGGTGGTTAAATCGTGTTGTTCAACAAACCCATTTTGTACTAGTAGGTATGATTTTTCATCAACGTCTGCAATTTTTATATATCCAACCAAATAGACATTGCAAATTGATAATAATATTAGGAGATATGCCCCATATAAAATAGCCGGTGAAATTTATCTGTACCTGATTGTAACTACCTATCAGAGGCTTATTTAATAATGTGGTGAAAGGAATGTAAAAGATAAAGTCAGGTAGTCTATCAACCAGTGTTTTTTATTTAGTTCGTAAAATCGAAATAATGAAACTGTTGACTTTTCAAAAAAAAAAAGACTTATCTGCTAAATACTGGTCGAATTTAAAACGTTCTAGGACGTTTATATTAATAAAAAATAATCTAAATTGATACTTCATCTAAATCAAACACGAAATCATCAAGAACAAGGACTACAACAGGTCTTCTTAAATATTCGCCTCCGAGGTCGCAGAGAGGTACAAGACCTCCTGCACGATTTGATCTTCGGCGGGGGCTCTACGATGCCCGCGTCAGCCGGGATGTACTGCGTCGCAACGTGAATGAACTGCTTTCGCTTCCTCGGAGACAAATCAAAGCACCCAAACGGAGGAGTGTACTCTATATCCCAAGTCGCATTACTTGACAACGAACTTAAAGATTCTTCTTTACAAATACAGTCAGGGTCTTTGAATGCTGGGCAGCTGTCAATTACCTTGTCTATAGCGGTTAAGTCGTTGCAGTAGACATCCATGTACGCACACTTGCATATGTCCTCCACGGCTTCGGCCAGTGCTTTCCGAATTTCGCCATCCCGCTGTTTCTTTAGTTTCACCATTTTTCGCGCTTCAACCTTTGCTTGTTCTTCTGGGCTTCTCTTCTTTATTATTTTGAATATCATCGGATCACAGTCCACATATGGGTCTTCGTTTGGCAGTATGTCAGTCAAATCTTTCAAGGGATTAACCTGTAAAATTAATTATATTATTGTCTCCTTTTCAATTATGTCTACTACGTATAGAAAAACTAGTTAATTTTTTACCTGAATAGTAAAAACATCGCCTTTTCTTTGAACCTTGAGCGCAGGTTTAGGTTCGAGAGGCTCGTCAGGCTCAGAGTCGCCACCACCGATGTCAGTACCTGGTCTGTTCCCTTTCTTCTTCTTCTTTTTGTTTTTATCTTTATCACCACCGCCTCGCGGACACTTGAACGTCATTAGTTTTGCCACGCTCTTGCCGATAACGCCTGGTGACCAACCCTTACGAACTGACTGTATGCAAAGAAAATCGTATTTATAGCATTAAGCAAAATAAAAAGGAAAAGAAAGAAGATAGGAGAGAAGGAAAGGTGAGTTTACACGGTCAATTTTTTAAGCAATTAAATGCAATGCAATGCAATTGTTTCAGCATTATTGTATCTATTTGTTCCACGGGTATATTACATGTTGCTCTATGTGTTTTATTTTTGTTTTTCAACTAAATTACCACTATATCGTTCAATGCTATCATTGAAAAACATTTCGCCAAATTGACGCTTGCTTCCGTTGCCGTAAATTGCTTGTTTTCTGACGTCACAATCAACAAATGTTGATCAGTTTTCATTTCCCGTATAAACACGCCTTAAGACAAAGCTTTTCTCTTGAATGGATTTGTTGCAAAACGTTGTAGAGATGTATACCTTCATGCCTGGCACGTCAGGTGTGTTCCACAGCCAGCCCATGTTAGCCGGCACGGGCAGCCCGGTCCGATGCAAGAGGCAGTGCTTGTGCCCAATGACTACGCCTAAAGTGGAGAAAGGAACTTTGAATAGTTTGTAAATTGCCATAATTTATGTTAGTACAAATATATACTGGTATTCAGTTGCATCCTTTTGGATTGAAAGCCGATCCCAAGAATGTTGAGAAAAAGCTACGCAGATGATGTTTTAAAAATTAAAGTAATAATTGCAGACGTGTCGCAGATTAAATAGGTCTTAGATCCCTCGCAGACGTGACCACGACCACGTCCATGAGCCAAAAATTCGAGATAAAGAAGATATCTCTCTCCATGTGAAAAACGCGTGTGTTTATATGTAGTTTCGTTATGAAATCCATAATGGCTATAGTCCTTAGGTGTCCACCAATCTTCGGCCTACGGCCAACTTTGTATGCTTCATACGGAGGTTTGCGACCATGGCCACGAAGGATCATAGTCATGACCGCGGGATCTCTTACAAAGTATGTAATGACCAATGTACCTGGATAATTATCCCCAAAAGTATAGTTGTACTTTGAAGTACTCTTCTTTTTCTTCTTCTTGTCCGCCTCCTGCTCATTTTCGTTTTCTTCTTTTTCCATTGTGGTTCAGGTATTCAAAAATTCTAAACAACAATGTTTAATTTTATTTTTAAATAACATAGTTTATGATTTCAGTTGTGTCAAGTTTTGTAGTATTTAGTATGGCGCTAGCCCCTCAGTCAGTACCACTGTTGCCGGATTATGGGAATAGTTAGGCTGTGTTTGCACATTGAATCGCTTCTGCTGCGTGAGGCTAGGTATTAATCGATTCTAGTGGATCTTAAGAGGAAATGCTGGCGGGGCTCTCTCTTTTAAGAGATATTTCACAAACTGAATAAGAAGGATATATACTGTGTCTTTATGTTTTCCTTTTTAATTATTTATTAACCGTATAAGCATTAGAACCCTCGCAAAATACTCAAAATTGTCCGATAAACTGCTGTCAACAAAGCCCTAGTGTACAAATTTGGCAACTATTAATCAAAAAAGGAAAACTCTGGCGTACAATCTGTCTATGTTATTTCCAACATCAAGAAGGACGCTCCTGCCATTTTCTACCTATTATAATAGCTAGTTTACACAGTGCGAGCTGCTTACTAGACAGTAGACAGTTACTCGGATCGTCTACTCGTATGCCAATAGCTTGACTCGCCTTAGATGTCTACACGGTGATAGTAGCTGTCCAGTCTCTTGAGAGGTGCAGCCCCCAAAAGATACAGGTTCCGCTCGCAACAGCCTGGCCGACATTGTCGTGCTACTGCCGCACGCGTCCGAACGATGCGAGTGATGGCCGAGCTGCTGCCATGTGCGAGTTACTGTAAGGCGAGTAGGCCGTGAAAACAAAAATATGTTGAAGTAACTCGGATGCGAGCTACTATCCAACTCGCGCGTGGCAGTAACTCGTAAGATACGCCCTTTCGATGGGAATCACTTTGCACGACAAGATTTTGACATATAATAATAATAATAATTTATTTATTTATTCAGACTACAAATGCGGTCCACTGTGTAAGTAACAAAATTACTTAGCCTATGTTAGTACTTAATAACTAAAACAGACCTCGTTCGATCGGCTAATGCCCACACAAGCGGGCTATCTGCCCGGGCAGCTATCGAGTGCAGAATGATGTTAGGACTATCACGCAACCTGTGAAGTAACGAGGCAGATTTCTTGCGCCATACTGCGTCAAAGCTGTCAGTGCGCGCATTGGCAAACATCGCCGACGCGCTGCAGAAGCGTGGCAGTCCCAACAGCATCCTAAACGCATTGTTGTATTGGATACGCATTGTAAGCCCTTTGGGTATATCTGAACCACAGGGCCCCCGAGTACAGTGCAGTGCAATATGCTAGCTGAGCTGAGTTGACGGGGTATGGCGTATTACGTCATTAAAATCAGGAATTACTAACATCAAATTTCGACAACCGAATTAATTATAAAAATTGTTTATACGATACTTTTGTGATCGAAGTTAAAATCATGAAAATTGTGGATTTCGGACACCCAAACTCCACCATAGGGATAGTACTTTGCTCATCATTTGATTATTTGACGAATTCATCCATGTTTTAAATAAATAAGTGGTGGTAATAAAGGTTTTTGATATAGAAGTCGAAGTTTCGCGCCAATTGTGTTTGTTGACGTTTCTATTTAACACAAATATCACACACTCACATGTAGATACAATTATAAACACGATAATTATGAGTCTAAATATTATGAAGAACAAGAAAAAACCAAGATCTAAATTCAATTTTCAACACAGATCCAATCACACGTAATATTCATTACTACCACATAATTTTTGTTCAAAATTGTCGACCATACTGTTTTTTTTAATTGTTAGGGTGTGGGAAAAGGATTATGACAATCGGTTTTTTTTATAATTCAATCGACTCGATTAATATAAACACAGATATAAATGAGCGATTATCATAAATCGATTACACTGCGTTACACGATTTTGGTACCCTCTTAACTGATAGCTGGAATGAATAGGTAATGAGTCACAGATGAAATGTTCCAAACATATGTGGTATCCATCACGTCTAGTTTTCGAGGTACAGTCAATTATTTTTTCTACTACCCTCACTTTAGGCGTAAACCCCGCTTTCGATGTATTGTACTTTTTAAATATTTTGTTTTGTTTAGTAATCGTTTCCATTCGATAACGTCGACATCTTTGTGCATATTTTACTTGAAAATACAAAATGAATACTGGACTAAGTGGTCGTCGCAACTGCTCAAATGCACCAAATAAGTTTTGTTACGTTTGCGGACAGTATATTGTGAAATCACAAACGAAAAATGTTTCCGAAAAAGTGAGAAGTGCATATTTACTATATTTTGGACGTGCTATTAATCAAGATAAACCATGGATACCAAAGTTTTTTTGTGTTTCGTGCTATGCTACTCTCATATCTTGGTTCAATGGGAACAAGACATCAATGCCATTTGCCATACCAGCTTTATGGCGGGAACCTAGTAATCATTTTAATGATTGCTACTTTTGCATGACTGACATACGTGGTTTTACAAAGAAAATCAAGCACAACATCAAGTATCCTGACGTTCCTTCAATGTCGAAACCAGTACCTCACAGTGAAGAAATGCCTCCTCCTTTACCTCCCTCCAAAAATGAAATTGAGGTTCCAGAAGAACCAGATTTGCCAAATGTTGTAGAATACAGTGAAGAAAGCAGCGAAGACCCCGAGTTTTTACCTTCAACAAGTTCTCTTGGCCGTCCACAACTGATAAATCAAAATGAATTGAATGATTTGATACGAGACTTAGATTTATCAATTAGGCAAGCTGAATTACTAGGATCTAGATTAAAAGAGTGGAATTTGTTGGCTCCTAACACAAATGTATCTGTGCAACGAAAACGTAATAAGGAACTGGCTTCATTTTATTCAAATTTTGAAAACATATGTTACTGTAACGATATCGAAACTTTGATGAGTGAGTTGAACATTCCTTACCAAACACAAGACTGGCGTTTATTTATTGATGGTTCAAAAACAAGTCTGAAAGCGGTATTGCTTCACAATGGCAACAAGTATGCATCAGTACCAATAGCATATTCAACTGTTTTAAAAGAAACATATGAAAATATGAAATCAATATTAAATTTAATAAAATACAAAGATTACGGCTGGAAAATATGCGCTGATCTCAAAGTTATAGCTATTTTGCTCGAATTACAGGGTGGATTTACTAAATACTGTTGTTTTCTTTGTATGTGGGACAGCAGAGCCACAGAAAAGCACTATACTACAAAAGTATGGCCAGAAAGGTCAGAGTTTGTTTGCGGAAAATCTAATGTGAAACATATACCATTGATAGATCCTAAAAATGTCATTTTACCTCCCCTCCACATAAAACTTGGTTTGATGAAAAATTTTGTGAAGGCTATGAATAAAGAGGGAGATGGATTTTTATATTTAAAGACAGTATTTTCAAAATTAAGTGATGCAAAACTCAAGGAAGGGATATTTGTGGGACCGCAAATACGCACATTGATGAAAGACCCAAATTTCGACAAAAAGCTTACTAATAAGGAACTTGACGCCTGGTTATCACTTAAAGCAGTTATAAAAGGGTTTTTAGGGAACCACAGAGCCGAAAATGCGGAACAGCTGGTTAACGACATGTTAAAGGCATACGAAAAGTTGGGTTGCAGAATGTCATTAAAAATTCACTTTCTTCATTCTCATTTTTCTTTCTTTCCATCTAATCTTGGTGCGGTCAGTGATGAGCAGGGTGAGAGGTTCCACCAGGATGTAAAGAAGCTTGAGGAACGATTTCAAGGTCGTTGGGACACAACCATGCTAGGTGATTACTGTTGGCATTTAAAACGAGAAGATCATTCAGAGCACAAAAGAAAAAGTTAAATTTTCATGATATTTTGTATTAAAATTTTATAAAATGGCTTTTTTTGAGTTTTTTTTACCTAAATGATAAAATTAAACTTGATGAATGTAAAAAATTCTGGTTGATTTTATTAGATTTCTTTAAAATATGTTTTTGCCTTTTAATTTTTAATATAAATTGGCACATTCTTACAGAAGAAAAATGAGACGTGATGAAAAGAAAATTTGTATGTATGTTTAATAAGCGATAGGTATAAATAAGAAAACATGACATTTCAAAGCGGGTACTCAAAATTTTTTTTAATTTGTAACGCAGTGTTATTAATAAATTAGAAAAAAAAATACGTTTTATTCATGAAATCCAATAAGCATATAATTATGATAAGTATTATTTGTGCTTTCTTAAGGAATTTAAATAGTTTTTTGGACATCGAGGGATAAAATTAACAAATTCATCGGACTCGCGCGAATTTCACACCGTCTGTATTATTCAAAATTTAAATTCAGAATGCGCTCGTGATTCGAAAATATTTATTTTTTAATCTTTTGATTTGGGTAAAGGGATAGAGGAGTTCGTGGCAAGATAATAACAACCGCACGGGTCGATATTCAAGGTTAAGCAACGCTTGCAAAGGTTTGTCTGTGGATGGGTGACCATCTTAACATACCGAGTTTCCTCCGTGCCTTGGAAAGCATGTTAAGCCGTTGGTCCAGGCTGTCATTTGTAGATCTTTGGCAGTCGTTACGGATACTCAGAAGCCAGTAAATCTTCCAGTCTTGCCATGAAGTACCGTGTGTTAGGGTGCTTACATAAAGATACAGGTTTCCGGTGCAGGCAGGTCTGTGCGGACCGGTACCGATCGGTGCAGGTATAATATTCCCAGGTTGTCTTATGCGCTCATTTATAAAGAAACAGGTTTAAACTTGTCGGTGCCGACCAGTACCGACTACCTGGACCCAGCCATATGTTCGACGAACTGGAGAAAATAGTTGTCAATAAGGATTGTTTTACCTGTTTCTTTATGCTGGATAACTCTGCACCGATCGGTACCGACCCGCACGGGGTTGTCTGTGCCGGAAACCTGTTTCTTTATGTAAGCACCCTTACCCAGTTAATAGGTTGTGGAGGTCTGGTAGGCAGCCGCTCCACGTAAAACACTGGTATTCAGCTGAATCCGGTTTGACTGGAAGCCGACCCCAATGTAGTTGGGAAAAGGCTAGGCAGGTGATGATGATTTGGGTAAAGGCACAGTAAAGGGGTTCAAACATTTTTCTATAGGTTTATTTGTCTTGCGCTGCAACTTTGAAAACAAATGCAAAAAGGCACAACATTTATATCACCTATTAATATATGATATGGTGAGGTATTGTATCAGGTTGATTTTTTAATAATGTAACATACTAAATTCAATATTTTTACTAGTTAACTTTAGAAGTTTTTCTAGTATATGTATAATGTGTACCTATGTCTGTAGTTACGTCTATTTCTTTGGAACGCCCGGTAACCTAAACGGCTACTGGATAGGTTTTTCAAATGAGGTATCATTCGAATCAACGTAAGTGTCGAAGTGCCATTCTTCAATAAAAGTTGTATTTTTCGTGACATGGTCATGTTTGCTTGCCTTTTTTTTTAAGGATGGGAAATCATCAAATGACTCCTCCCGCTCTGGGTGAAGCAGAAGGGAGTGTCAGACTCTTACTGACTAAAACCCATCCATGTTCCTCCTAATGCCCTTTGCGTTCCAGGGCCGCGGTGACTCTTTCGAATAAATCCCGCAACCCCGGAAGGCATTGGCCCTAGCGGGCCCCGTCTTTAATGCTGACAGCTCTTTGAGGCGCGCGTGGAACACAGCGCGCCGTCGACCCGGGCCTGGTTCTGATCAGACGGCGAGCCACCCAATGCTCGCCGTCCGCAGGCCCGCGCCTACGGTGG
Source organism: Lacanobia wlatinum (assembly GCA_947578705.1). Taxonomy (NCBI): domain Eukaryota; kingdom Metazoa; phylum Arthropoda; class Insecta; order Lepidoptera; family Noctuidae; genus Lacanobia; species Lacanobia wlatinum. The sequence goes on from OX388040.1 coordinate 7,123,666, forward strand.
CCGAGAATCGCCCTGCGACTCCCGACGCCCGGGGCACCTTCTTCTGTATGTTTGCTTGCCTAGCATGTCGAACCCAGCCGACACAGCCGGAACCGGATACAGCTGAATACCAATTTTTTACATGAAGCGACTGCCTATTAAAATCCCGGTACATACTTCTTGGCAAAACTGGGTTTCTGGAAGTTTCTGGCATCTGACTACCCGTAACGACTGACAAAGATGTTCAAATACGCACATTCATAGTGCGTACTGCTGCTAGGGGGTGGAATTCCCTGCCGGAGTCTGTGTTTCCTGATAGCTACAACCTGGGAGTATTTAAGTCAAGAGTGAATAGGTTACTTCTAGGCAAGCGTGCTCCATCTTCGACCACATCATCGCTTACCATCAGGTGAGATAGTGGTCAAACGCGTACCTATCAATAGTAAAAAAAAATGGCAGCCTGGACCAATGGCATGCTTTGCGAAGCACGGTGGAAACTCAATATGGATGGTCACCCATTCACGTCTCGATCTAGGCAAGCGTAGGTAAGCTTAGAAGTTCTATTTGTGCGGGTGTTATTATTTGCAATATTTATTTCAATAAACCCCCATGTGTGTGAGTATAATTATGAATTTCCGTCACCCAAACAAGATGCTCCGACTCACACTTATTTGTTTTTTTTTTTTCGTAGATTTTTACTTCGCATATTCTATTTTTTTTTTAACATTGCCCCACACTAAGAATTAAACCAACATACACGAACAGCCAGACCCGGAACAACTATCTGTAGGCCATACAAATATTTGTTCTGTGCGGGAATTGAACCCGCGACAGCGCAGCAGCCAATCGCTCAACCACTGCGCCAACCGTGTCGTCAAATTATTTAACCCATAAACCATGAATATAACACCCATATCAAAATCATAGAAAAATTCTAAGTGTATCTCTGGCAATATTCAATTTTCAAATCATTAGCTAAACATACAAAAAAAATTGTAGTGTCTGTTTGTAATATTAAATTAACAGTGGTTTTATTAAATGCATAATTTAGAAAGTATACTTATCCGATAACTACCTGTAACCAAAAACACTTTGTTCTTTAATCTGCCTGTATGTGTGTTAATCTCCGGAACGGTGGCGCCGATTTTGACGGGACTTTCACTGACAGATCGATGATGTTCGATGAAGTCACTTATTTTAGGTAGAGTTAGGCCGTGCAAAAAAATAGAATACCATGAAAAAACCTAATAACGCTGGCGAAACCGCGTGCAGAAGCTAGTCAAAACAAAGCTCTCAAATTTTTTTATCTCTCAGAATATTATTTTCTAAAATAAAGCAACGTTCTGAATTTAAATTTTGAATTAGATAGACTATTTGGCGCGAAATCAACCCTGATGAATTTGTTGTTAGTTTTATTCGTCCAAAAGAAAGCATAAATAATAATAATCATTATAGCTACCTTAGACGTAGTATTTCCTACCTTAAACGTATATTTTTAATTTTTAGGGTTCCGAAGAAAAAAAGGAACCCTTATAGGATCACTCGGGTGTGTCTGTCTGTCCGTCTGTCACAACCAGTTATCTCCGGATCCACAGGACCGATTCTGTTGAAATTTGGTACACATATGGACTTTTGTGACCCAAACACGGATGTGTTACATAAATTTTTAAATTTTTTGAACAATATAGTGTGACATATCAAATGAAAGGGCTTAGTGTGAGGGTTTTAATTATTTTATTTCATAATTTTAAAAGAAATGGTTTTTAAGTTATTTAAGAAATTAGGCGAAAAATTACAACCCCCACTTATCTCCGAAACTACAGAGCCTTAAAAATGGATATAATAGATCTTTACCTAAAGATTACAGGAAAACCTATAAAAAGTCTGTAGTGTTAAAATAATATGTTAAAAAAATTAAATTGGTTTGGAACGACGCGAGTCCGACTCGCACTTGGACAGTTTTTTTTTTAGAATAGGCAATATGCATGCGATTTTTTTATTTGCAAAATGAAATACTTATTAACTCTTATAAACAATTATGATATTATTTTTTAAATACCGTCATCAGCGATGAAGTTATAAAGCTTCAAAGTTTACAATTACAAAGAGAAGTCCGATATGAATTGTGACGTCAAAGTTCTTGGCGCCTGTACAGCTGCCATAGAAAACAGCGTTTTCGCGAGAGGGACAGATACATTTGTTTAAAATAATTATATCTCGTTTGTTTTTCGAGCAATTTTGATTCTATTTTCACTGTTAGTATTATATTTGTGTACATTTTTAGATAAACTGTATAGATAATAATTTTTTTTTTCGTGTATATTCCCTATTGTGTAACGCTAAATAGCTCATGTTAAATGACCTAATCGAGTACATCGAATAAAAAAAATATCGATTAGCACAATTGTTATGGTACACCCAAAAAGGTAAAAAAAAACATTATGGTTGATAGTGGATGATTGATGGATTTTCACATTTAAACACTTGGATTTTATTTGCGAAAAATAGTAAACCTTCGCGTTGAATACGAAAGAATTATTGATGTTATCATATGACCTTTTTAATTTTATACAATTGTTTTAATGCCCATACATAAGATTTTTTAAACAACTATATCAATAACAACATTATTAATAAGGTTGTCGTATGGCGTAACTTTTAGCACCTAAAAGTACTAGTACCGAACTACACGGTTAATGCACTGCAGCCACTCGGCAGGCTGATTCGCACGCTAGCTCGCACTATGATAACTAACCATTCGTGATTGTAAAAGTACAAAAGCATGTTTATTTTAAACAGATGCTACTTTTGCTTTTAGCATGTGTAATGATGTGGACGCGAAAAGGGTATCTATCAACTATTTTATGAGCATACCTGTTTTTGTCCAAAGTTCACTTATCTATAAGCAAGCATAATGAATTTCGGCTTTAAGTCTTATATACTGAGACTGGAAGTAAGTACTAAGGCACGAAAAATGACTGCCACATATGGCATCATATCACTGAAAATAGCTTAAACCTGGGTTCAGGCTATTTTTTTACTATTGATAGGCACGCGTTTGACCACTATCTCACCTGATGCTAAGCAATGATGTGGTCGAAGATGGAGCACGCTTGCCTAGAAGTAACCTTTTCACTCTTGATTTAAGGACTTCCAGGTTGTAGCTGTCAGGAAACATAGACTCCGGCAGGGAATTCCACTCCATAGCTGTACGCACTATGAATGTGTTCCCAAAACGTTTTGTGCGCGTGGGTGGGATGTCCACCATGTACCGGTGGCGCATCGCCGTTCGTCGTGTGGTACGATGATGAAACGGGCTTGGCGGAATTACATTATGTAATTCCGTTGCAGTCCCCAAAATGCAACCGGTAGAAAACCGTCAGGCTAGCAACTCGTCGTCGATGCTCAAGACTTTGGAGCTTCGAATAAATGCAGGCATTCTAATATAAAATTCTTCCGTTACCTACTGGTGACTGAGTGACTGACAGACAACGCACAGCCGAAACTACTGGGCGTAAACATAGGATCCTTGGGTAGTGTATGGGAGAACTAAGAGAAGATTTCCCGCAATTCCTACAGAAACGGGGAAAAACGGGATCTGTGCGTTCAAAGCCGCTGGCAAAAGCTAGTTTAAAATAAAACATTTGTTGTCAGTCGCACAAAAGTCTAATCAGGTTACAAAATAAAACATCAATGAGATCATGGTTGCTACTTCCCTTCCTTTTTAAACTTTTCTTGAATTGCCATTTTATGTGCACCACAGCATGCCTTCCCGGTAAGGGACATCAACACTTGCTCCTTGTCACAACAGCGTCTCTCCGTGTCCACGTTGAACTGATTTAGGCAACGGTAATCGCTCTCTTTGTCATTCTTAACGTATTCCCTAATCGCCTTCTTTATTCTTTCATACTCCTTAGAACAGCAAACCTTGCCGTCATTGCTGTAGCTGAACGGTTGTGTAGGCACTTGCGCGTTCTTGTACATCCTTGCAAAGCCATCTGGCACTGAGCATGGCCTTCCTAAGACAGGACAAGGACCCAGTTTTATCGGAGGCAAGCCATACGGCAAGGGCGCTACCTCTTCTTCATCTTCTTCTAACTTCTTTTGTTCTTCCTCCACATTCATCATTGTAACGGGACAGTTAGTCTTATGTTTATATAAAGGACAGTACGGCTTATGTATCTTCCTTGCAAGTCTATTTTTGGTTTCCAGTAGACAGTCGCAATCGAAAGTTTTGCATGGTGGTGCTGGTTTTTTTGGAGTGCATTTGCAATCTTTTTCTTCTGGCGTTTCCGTGACTTGTGTTTTTTTTTTCGCTTCTGAGCATGCAGCGCTGGTTTCTACGTTATATGTTGTAGTCTCGTAAGATGTTCCCATATGACTATGAATATCCGATTGTACATTATATACCATTGGGCTATTGATTCCGTTGTTGATCATCGTTGTTCTATTTCCCAGAGTGTCGGTGTCAGATTTGCTTGCTGTTCCTTTGTGGCAACATGAATCGGTGACGAAGCTGCTAGATAACACATTAACACTAGTAGCTGTACAAGATTTACTATCAGAATTGACTATAGGATTCTCTTCTTCTATTTTTTTCATACAGAAACAATCTTCAACAATGGTATCGTATCCAAACATTCCTTTTTTGTAATCTGGAAACTTTGTATTGCTAAACAGGTATTGGACTTGCGATTTACCTCCTTTGTCCTTGATATGCGTTTTACTCGATTTAGGTGTCGCTCCTGTGCCGAACTGATCATCGATTTTCTGTTTACATGTCTTATCAACCAATGCCATTCCGCCACAACCTTCGCATTTCGTCTTGGCTGGTATAGGCTTAGGGCATTCGTCTCTATGGTTCCGGTCGTCTTTACAGACACACGTTCCGCACACTTTTCTCTTGTTTTCTGGCTTCGTTCCTTTGATACCTATTGCTTTTTTCTTGTAGGTATCCAGATGTCTTATGTACGTTCTCACCCTATGCGCTAATGCACAATTTTGATTACCACACGGACCTATGATATCACCCATTTTGATCTTATCGATGGCGTATTTCTTCTTTGCAGCTCCTACCTCAGGTTGTTCACACTTAAACTCGCCCACTTTACCACCCATGCCACAGCTCTGTAATTCTGTGCATACTTCGATCTTTTTGTTTGCATTATCAATTAACTCTGGGTCTTCCAATGTGGTTGTCTCATACAGACTACCAATCATACAGAAGTTCGGGTCATCGCCTTCAACTCTGCGGCATTGAAACATGCTCGGTGCTTTGTTAGTTCTAAATACAAACGATTCCGGATCATTCAACATTTGTTGGTATTCTGTACTAATGCTGTTTCCTAAAGCACTCAATCTAAGAATGAAATCAACCTCACCAGCCTGCACACAGCAACATTCAGCCATTATGATAGTCTTGGTTTTAATTGACAGCGGTTGGTGCAATTTGCAGGGGTCTGCAGTTTCCTTCAGCATATGGAAGAAATGTGTATCCCAGTGCATATTACCAACACCAACGAATATTTGGTTGGGTGGTTCGGATACGTCATCGTTCCAAACTTCAATTTCTAGTGGAAACTTACTCAATATCATGAGTATTGTATCAGGGAATGAAGGGAATAGATATGATTTCCCAACTCTTATGGTTCTTGACCATTGTCTGCGGCCTGTTTTCTCATCAGTCAGTATTATGTCGTCCGTCTTCTCGTTCACAGCTAGTTGGCCTTCTTTGACGATGAACTGCACATTAGGCCCAAATTTTATTTTGATAATCAGTTGCTTACTATCAGGGCCGCCCAAATCCTTATCAGTTGCGTATATGGTCACCTTGTCTATGAATATCTCAATCAGGTACATTTGCTCCATGACCTGCCGAGTTCAACAGTTTTGTGTCAGAATACTCACTTCATTTCTCGATATTGATTGTTAACTGTAAGTATTATAAATAGTGCAATGGCAAGTTTTTTTTAGGCGCGGAGTTTTCATTGAAAAGCAAACAAACGAGCCGTAAATAATCCACGAGGTTAATGGGGCAACTGAAATGATGTGTGAATCAAACAAATGTCGAATGGACTGAGATATAATACTAAGAATTTGAACCAAAACAAAAAAAAATATTAATAGTAAACGCGCAAATACATTTGGTCGCACTACTCGACTTCTTTCAAACTACTCTTAGTCATAAGCACGTATCCCAGTGGCCAAACCAAAAATACAAATAATGCATAGGGTGTCCGAATTCGAGTTAAGTCTTTCGAGTACCTACACGAATACGGGTTAACGACCGAGTGTAATTGCGCCATACGAGCCAGAGGAAAGGCTTGGTTAAAGGCCGAATTTTAGGAAAAAAATATGTACTTACGGTAGTTTTAAAATGTTTTCTCCGTGCTATGCGAATTAATTCATCACTATTGACACTGATAATTTATTTTGTAACCCAAAATTTTGTGATGTTTTCTTTAACTATTGTACGACTGACATTTTCTTGACAAGTGATGCTTCTTGAAAATAGAAGCGAAACCGACTAGTTGTTTTTTATAAACTAAAACACTTTTGTCATTTTAACCAGTTCCGAATGAACATTTGGACTGCAACAAGCAGATGGACTCCTTAGATAACTGTGCTGTTTAATGCATTCAATTACACTTTGAATAATTTATTCATGGCTTCATCTTTCAGAGTAGTGTTATATTATTGTACAGCAGTGCGATTCTGTAAACATGTGGAAGTGAAGACTTGGTTTACATGGATTGACAGCTCACTTCGTGATCACTTCACCCGAGCCTTCACTTCGACAGATTTACAGAATCCACAGGCTGATAGGTTGACTAGTAATTGAATGCGTTCCTTGAAATGTACTATATAGAGCTTATTTGCAACGATTTTGACCCCAAAACCTTCGGGTCCAAATGGGGTAGGTTTCGAGTTATCAACTCCGCCACAATCAAGGCTTGCATTACAGAATGTGTACTATCTACTAGTGTGTTAGTGCTACATTACTTAATGGCGATTCTCACCAGTTGGCTTCTATTAATGATTCTGCCATATTAGCTTTTCACCAGAAAGAAAGAAAATTGTGTTTATTGGCATTACATAAATAAAACACCTTAAAAATTAACAAAATAAATAATTAAAACTATTAATGCCACAAGGGCCTCAGCTCAGCATAATGCCAGCTGGCAACGCAAGGTATACCACCTGACGCTGATTTTCAGCTGCAGCCCATGAGTATCATACGCCTTGGTTAACTGGTAGAGAATGTATTCCGTCCGTAATTGTACCAGAATTTGTGGTATTTGTGCCTGGTAATCATCATCTCATGTTGCTGAGCTGATGATCGAAGATAAAAGTCAGGATCTAATGATGGGAGGGCCAGAAAAATTAAAGGCATCCCTCAAATTTTATGGACAATATTAAAAACAGTAGGTATACTTCCCAGATGGTGCCCTGGTCATCAGGTCAGGATCTGATGATGGTGTAGCGGCATCAATACCGCACACGATAAACCAACGGAGCAATCAAATACATCGCAACAAAAAGAACCGCGACGTCATCTATCCAACTAGCTGCGAACTACTAGGTTGAAATCCTGCATCGCGCATGCAGAGTTTACCGTGCGATTTGAACATATACATCAGCCCGCATATCAACTATCGGGCAGTTGCCCACACCAGACACAACAATCGTCTGGTCGGGTGATCCTCCCTATTCAATGAAGGTTTGCGGGACTTTACTCTCTGTTCCGCATCCCTCTAAAATGGGATCTTGGAGAAATCGACGGAACTCTTCAAATTTTATAGGCACATTGAAGCGTTTTGGAATAGTATTTTTTTAAATGGTCCCATTTCAATTTGATGAATATCTGATGAAGAACTTCGGAGATAGGCAACGGAATTCTTCAATAAATAATAGCAAATGGATCGAGATTGCTGAAATCGCATGTCTGTTTATTGTGTACATCATTCCATAACATAACATCACGGCGGTACGCTGTGAAGGGTTAGCACATGTGTACAGGTGACCCTGGTACACCCTTACCTCACCAAATATGTTCAATTTCCATGTTAGGGGTACTGGATATACCTATTTATTAAATTAATATACCTGTTTCTAAAATAAACGACCCCTTGATTGTAATAATCTTTCAGTTTTAGACAACGCAGAATTCGGGGCTGATGCTGTCCTGGACTTCGCTCAACAGATGCTTTCTGGCAGCCACGGCTTCCGAGGGTGTCCGCTCAGGGTGGCTTGCTGGGCGGCTCAGCAGGAGTACGCCTCGCCAGGAGTCATACTCCATCAAATTGTGAAGTAAGCTTTCATTCTTAGCCTACCTTCAATTGATTTATCGGCTTCTTAGCTTGGAAACTAAAACTAATGTTATGAAGGTTACATTTTTAGTTTATAATTTTGTAATAGATCATTTCTGGAGGTACAAACCTGACTTTGAAAATGCTTTAACTTATAGAAAGCTGAGTGACACAGTTCGGAAAAATGCATCAATTATTTTAACTTGGTTTTCAACATACATAAGAGGATTTGATTCCGAAATGCTTAGGTGCACTATACAATATTTTTAATACTAGTTGACCCGCGTAACTTCGGCTGCTTCACATTTTTCCTGAATTCTAATTACGCCTTACTAGCTTCTGCCAGCGGTTTCGCCCGCGTGTTCCCTAGAGATGTTTCAAACTACGTCAAGCGTTTAAATGATTATGTAATGTTTTTTAAATAAATGTGTAGTAGTCATTGAATAGATGAAGTGGTCTGCCGTTGTAATACGGCTAAAATGGCCACTGAATAAGGTTGAGTTCTTTTATAACTTCTAGCAACAGACTGCTGTCATCGATGGTGAACTCGTCGGCTGTAGAAGACGCGATGCTCTCCGGGAGGCACGGCCGCAGCTGCAGCAGCTTCGGACCCTGTCCGCTGCAGGAGCACCATGTTCCCATGCTGATGACAAACCTGGCAGTGCTGACTAATTCGCCAGGGTTTAAGTAACTTACGATGAAAACTTGACCTAACTAGTAACTATGTATGTACGAATCAAGCAATTTGTTCCGGGCAACATTTTTTCGGTAGCTATGAAACTATATTTCCTACAGATACATTGATATATAAAAAACCCAAGATACACACTCAGTATCTCAAAAACGTCCGCAAAAAACAAGCGCAATATGTATAATTGTGCGCTAGTTTCAAACAGTCTCGCATCGCTCGCCATATTAGATGATATAGACGAGATATTAAAATTGACATACAAGCGATATAGAAATTTTTGCTCCTCTCTGCTCAAAAAGCAAAGATGATGTACGAAAAACAGGAAATTGATAATGCAAAGGGTAACAAAAAACACTTATGGGATGTCATTAAAAAAATTAGCGGGTCTGACAAGAGGGTTGATTTTTCGTCATCCCTCTTGTCATCTAATAGTCCCGAGACGGACATTAACGACGTTAATAGCTTCTTTGTGAACGTTGGAGCAAAATTGGCAAATAACGTCTCCACTTCGGAATCTACAACACCTTGCCACACCAGCGACCACACATCAGTAGGTCCTTTAAACTCGCTTGTCCTTCTTCCTACCGATGAACAAGAAATTTGCAACCTTATTAGGGGCCTGAAGGAAAATTGTGCAGTGGGGATCGATCAGATTAGCAGCAAAATCATTAAGAGATACGCAAACTACCTCTCTTCTCCCACAACACATATCTGCAATTTGTCAATCTCAACGGGAGTTTTTCCCCAGGCTTTTAAAACAGCTGTTATCAAGCCCATCCATAAGGCTGGAAAAAACTACTGTGTCAATAACTACCGGCCCATCTCCATTCTATCTGCTCTGTCCAAGATATTGGAACGCCTCATAAATCAACATTTAGTTAAGTTCTTGGAAGCAAATAATCTCCTTTCGTCTTCACAGTTTGTTTTTAGAACTGGCAAAAGTACCAATGATGCAGTCCACGAGTTGGTAAACTCTATTTTGACCAGCTTAGATAACAGAAAGAGATTCCTTACGGTGTTCCTCGACCTTGCAAAAGCGTTTGACACAGTCTCTATTCCGGAACTTCTAAAAAAGCTTGAACGGCTCGGTATCAGAGAAATCCCCCTGAAACTTATGGAGGACTATCTTTCTGGTAGGAAACAATGAGTAAAGATAAATGACTGGCTCAGTGACGAGCTTTCCGTCAATTTTGGCGGGAGGAGGTATTCGATGTTGCACAACTGGGTCTAGATCGCGTTAGCAACTGGCTGCGAGGCAATGTTTTGACTTTTAACGTCTCTAAAACAAAGTACATCGCATTTGCGCAAAGATCTAACTTGCTCCCACCCTCAACTCTATCAATTACTGCTCACACCTGTGGCTTTGAAAACACCCAATACTCTTGTTCTTCCTTTGAAATGACCGATAATATTAAATACTTGGGAGTAACTCTGGATCAACATCTCTCCTTTAAACTCGTGACCAGGTTACGAAAAGTAATTTACATTTTCAAAACCCTAAGGCACTTGGCCGACCGAAAGACTATAAAGATGGTCTACTACGCATTATGCCAATCACTTATTGATTACTGCATTACATCATGGGGAGGTGCCGCAAAAACTCACCTCATCGAAGCTGAAAAGGCACAACGTGCCATACTCAAGGTTGGAGCTGGTCTCCCCTTTCGTTTTCCGACTACTGACCTGTACAAAGAATGGGACATTCTCACAGTCAGACAAACGTTCATATTACTTACAGTAATTAAAAAACATTCTCAAATACAGTTTGACGCGAGGCTACTCAAAGATAACCGACGAAAGGGTAGGGTATGTCCCACGGCTCAATTCAAATCCACACTCCCTAAAAGATTCTTTTGCTTCTTTGGGCATTACCTGTACAATAAATTGAATAAATCCTTAAACCTATATCTAAAAACTCGTTCAAGCTGTATTAGAGAAATAAAAAAGTACATAAAAAACTGGACTATCTTAAAACGGAGAATCTTTTGACCGTTCTGAAATAAAAATAATTTTGAACAACCCCGCACATACGTAGCTGTTTCTGACCTCCATTAAAAACAACTCTCGCTGCACTCACTCCACAAAAGCCACCGTCACTCACTCACTGCTCATCTGAGTTGCTCACATACATCTCCTTCTAGTCTAACACTTCACAATACACTCACTCACACATTGTCTCACAACATGAGTCAATAACTTCTGCAGAATTATAGGTAAGTATTTTATATTTTATTCTTGTTATCAATTCTTCTTTTGTGTTGAGCATATCTATTGTCTAACTTTTAGGTACTTAGTTTATATTTTTGCTATGCAAAATTGTTTAATTTCGACTCTTGCACGGTACCTCCGTTAAAGCTAATTCTAGCCTGGTCACCTGTATCACAAGTTTTTCTCTAAAACCTATATCAGGCACCAGTCTCTCACAAAGGTGGATTACAGCTGCGACATTTTTTATACACCTTAGTATTAAGTAAACTTTGTGAAGAGAGCATAAACGATAAATTATTATTATACTGCACTGCTTTGTAAAAACAACTTTAAGCGATCCGTGTAAGGTTGAATTTGCAAAAAAAAATGTTTATAGTATAACTACACAAAACTCACACATGACACTTGATACACGTCAGTTTTTGACGACAGTTTCGAGTGATGCATTTGTTCGAGATTGTGCATCTTGGGTTTTTTATATATCAATGTACAGGTACGATACTTTGTGACAGGAAAAGCATTCGAATTTATATATGCAGGTGGAGTGCAGTTACGACAAAACTGTAAGATGCGTCTGTATTTCTGTTGGTTCTATCACAGTAACTTAACATGGTGTAACCCATTTTACCCTCAGGTTTAACGGTATTTGGCTTATTATTATTTATTAATCAAGATTATTACCTTTTTAAGATACTACAACTTACCAAACTTGTAATGTAAGTAAATAAAAGTTCCTATTTTATGGTTTTCTTGTTTAAAATATACCTAGAAATAAATTCTTATTGCTTTGTTTTATTTCACTAAATAATAAAACTCTGTAATTCCATGATAATACCTTTAATAAATGCCAAAATTAAATAAATATTACATACAGACAACATACAAAACACAAAGCTTCACAACTGTATTTATGCAAACTGCGTCGAAACTCGACTTAACAGATACGTTGTAATAAGAAAATTAAAAAATACACTAAATAAATTAAATAAAACAAAAATGTTTAAAAAATGTCGCAACAGCGTCCTCACAAAAAGTTGCTATTGATATGATTATTTCAAAAATATTTGCATCAGTACAGTCGCTTAGCTATTGATATAAAACAAATCGCGACGTTATCACAGATTGGTTCTGTCGCGAGTTGTTAGTGTTTACACGTACACAACTTTTTTGACAGTTTACCTTTAGTAGCGCCACAGTTGCGCAACTGTTGTATTCTTCGTTATTTTCAAAAACATAAATTAATCACCCGATAAGAGCCTTTGCACAAATTATAGCAACAATATCTATTGTAAAAAGTCGAAAATATATGTGATTGATATGTACAGTCAACAAAGCTATTAGGTATGCAGGCAGCTAACTTGCAACTATTTTTAAACAATGTTGCGAGTGTTCTGAGTAAACAATTATTGTACAACACCCTCGTAAGTATGTGAAAAGCTTAAAAAAATATAATGCACACATCTTCTTATTTATAAAAATGAATTGCTGTTCGTTAGTCTCGCTACAACTCGAGAACAGCTGGACCGATTTGAATAGTTCTTTATTTGCTAGGCTCGCCAGAATACAGGGAAGGTATAAAAATATTAAATAAAATAGGTAGATAGGTAGGTAGCCAGTTGACGGGAGCGAAGCCGCGGGGGACAGCTACTTAGAAATAAAATTTGGCAGTGCTGTGAAAAAAATAATATTTTTGCCTGTATACTGAATAGCTTTGTTCACTGTATAATAAAATGTCAAGTAGTCGAACCCAAATAATTTAGCATAACGACACTAAAATTGCTGCCGATTGAATTGGATTGAAAGTATAATTTTCCTAAAATTGATGACAGTCAACGTGTTGCGCAACTGTATCCCCACAAAAAGTCTTCACATAGCCAGATCCAAAATAAATACTAGAATGGTTCAAAAATAAAGTATTTAGCGCAAATAGGAGATCATGAGTTTGCCTCGGTTCAGTTTCTTGGCGTAGTCCACCGGCGTATGACCCAGGATGTCCTTATAGTCCTTGTCGGCCCCATGTTTCAAGAGGAACTCGGCTGCTTCAGGCCTATTGCAGAGCACGGCCTAGAAGAAGAAAAGATGGTTTTGAATCATAATTTACATTATCATGAATTAGCTATTTCCCGCGACTTCGTATGCGCATATCCCATTTTTTCTCGTTCCCGTAGGAATTTCAAGAAAATATTAATGCTAGTACTTTCTGTTAGCTGCCATATTCGTTACAAAGATTATTTTAGGGACGCAAAATACGTTCAAGAGAGTAGCATGGGGTCGTATTTGGTGACAACCGGTCTGTGGGACCGACGCGATATATCCTATAGGATTCACATAGCTCAGTACTATGATTTTGTACTGAAATTCTACTTATTTTTTTGCTGTGTAAAATACTATTTTTCATGTAGCTTGCATATTTTATCTTGAAAAGTTTTTGTTTATTTAAAGAAATACAATATTTTGGCTAGCATTTTGTAAACTGAAACGAAAATCATGCGACTTGTTTTAAAGTCTTAAATGACTGACACAAAAGACTCTTAACCAGTAAATTAATAATACATTTTTGATCAATTGAATTTCATGATATCCCTTAGTTTCAGAAAATAATAATTTCAGCATATTTTTCTCTTAAAAATAGTATAACGTGCGTTCCAAACTTTCGGTCTGAGAGTCCGTGCGCGAGTATAGGTGTCAACATTTGGTGTGAGAACAGGAAGGTTAAAAGCATTTGCTTAGTGTAGTGCTACGTAACACACATCAGTTGCCCAACCCGTAATTATGGTAAACAAATAGGCATCACATTCGCAATTAAAATACTTTCCCTGCCTTCCAGTTACTGAAACGGATACAGAAATAAACAGCTAGTATTGAACCAAATTAGTTAAAGTCAAACATAAATCAAAATTGAATAAGTATATGGTTTTCCTCCTAACCTACCCTATTTCAAAATGGAAAAACCAGTGACTCAAGTCCCATTCGACGTCATGCGATAAGTCTTGCAGCTAGTAATTTAATGCATCCGATACGGTACCAGAGAAACGGGGGACTCACCGAGTAAGATGCGGTATAGTGATGGGCAAACTTACTATTTGATCTTGTGTGAAATTACTTACTATCGACCAACCTAGGGATACATGGTGCCGGGAGGGGGGTGCAATGGGGTGTACTTGCACCCTGGCTTTCGATAAATCATACGAAAACATGAAGATATTAATGAATCCGAGGCGAGGTACTTCGAGCTCCCTCGCGTTCGGCCTTCTATCTGTCTTCTTTAGTTCTGGGCAAAAGAAAACTATCCAATTCGAGGCGGGGTTTTGAAAAGATCGCTTTTAGCGATAAGGCCGCCCATTGTGTCACCCTATGTAATGCTTCTCATCTATCTTTTCTGTAACTTATATGGTGTACACAATAAAGAGTATTCTATTATATTCCTGAAAATAGTCCTGCCGGCTCTCAGGGATACATAAGCAAACCACTAAACACTTGATAACATATCTAGCATTGTGTGACACATCTAGCAGTGTCGCGACTTGGTATTGCACTGTCTATAGAAAGCTTTTTTTTACTGTTGATAGGCACACGTTTGACCACTATCTCTCCTGATGGTAAACGATGATGCGGTCGAAGATGGATTACGCTTGTCTTAATACTCTAAATGGTTTGATCTGCTTCTAAATACTCCTAGGTTGTAGCTATCAGGAAACAAAGACTCTGGCAGCGAATTCCACTCCTTAGCTGTATGCAAAATGAATGTGGTCCCATAACGTTTTGTGCGTGTGGGTGGGATGTCCATCATGTACCAGTGGCTGGCTGAAATGGCGTGATCATGAACATGGTGATCGAGTATGTGTTGAGGAGTAAAGTGATGATGCAGTAGTGTCTGTCTCAGCTCATCGAACATGTCGAACTTGGCGCCTGCCATTCTCAAGTACTCCAGCTTTTCGACGAAGCAGGTGCGAATGGCCGTGGTCATAATCTCGGTGACCGGGTATATTTCTGCACTCGCTAGGAGCGCTCGCACTTGAGCAGTAAGTATGCCTACCTTATGTAACGGCGTCTGTCTCAGCTCATCGAACATGTCGAACTTGGCGCCTGCCATTCTCAAGTACTCCAGCTTTTCGACGGAGCCGGTGCGGATGGCCGTGGTCATAATCTCGGTGACCGGGTATATGTCGGCAGTCGCTAGGTGCGCGCCGCACTTGAGGAGCAGGTTGATGATGACGGGGTCCTCACGTAGAACTGCCGTGATGAGGGGGCACTCACCATTCCTGTAAAGACGACAATTACTGTTAAGCTGTATTTTATTTAAACCAGAAATTAAGAAGGTGAACTGTGTTTCCGTGCAACATGCTGTTGAGCGTCAAATGTTGTGAAGTGGAGACGTGACGCGATTAATGTTCGTAATGTGGCTTAACGAACGTTTACAGTTCAATTAATTAATTAAATTATTCAAAAACCTATCTATGAATGTTTGTGGGATATAAAAAATAGATTGAATAACAGTACGCATGCAATTACGAAATCATCACTAGTTCCCCTGGCAACATGGCGATGTCTACAAAAGCGTCATGTTGCCGTTGTGCAACATGTCGTGCGACAAATTTTGCCTAATGGATACGAGGCTTGAAATGTTCTCGCAGAAAGGTGCTATGCCACTTTGCGACAACAATGCGACGACTATTTTTTATATAAATTGATCAACCCACCCGCATTCTTCAAAATTCATAAATTACTTGCTCGAACATCTATCGCCCGCCTTAAGATGCAATACAGAATTGAAAAGATTTGTAATAGTGTTCTTGTGCTAATTAAACATTTATTGAGGCGAACCTTAGAACCATTGATCTAGCTGGATGCACGATAATTGCAAATTGCCAAAGAAATAACGAGCACATTCCCAATGCAATTGCTAAAGTGCATATAACGTGAGATGCGTAGATTGGAATAATTTATTACTTTTAACTTTACTACCAATTTTGAATCCTTATCTGTTTCATTACCTGCCCCTGCTAAAAATAAAAAGAATACAGTGATACCACCTTGAAATTTAGACAAAAGAGGCTTAAATAGGAAAATAATTTGTAAGACCTGCCTGTTTATTGAACACCATGTGTATTAGGTTTACTTAAACTTTATTATACTAACACAAAGATAATGGAAAACACAACACCGTTATTTAACAAAAGGATTAGTTATTTGTTATATATTGCTGGCTTGAATCACCTGATTGTCTGATAAAAAGATGATTCCGTGCTTCAGAAGGCACGTATAAGCCGGTGGTCCCGGCCGCCAAATGGCGGTCGTAGGCCCTTGAGGCGGTTTAGAAACCCTGACACTAGGGTATGTGGGGTCGTTAGACCTAACTTCCCACACGATAAGAAGAAGAAGTTATTTCTAGGCAAGCGTTCTCCATCTTCGCTTACACCACCACCTAGGTACCAGCTTATTTTGTTGTGCAATTTTGTATACTTCTCTTCGTGTAAGCTAAGGTGAAGTGAACATGAAATGAGCTGTCAGTCCATACAAACTAGAAGGAATGACAGCTCACCTCACTTCAGCTAAATTCACACGGTGAAATGTTGAGAAAATAGACCAGTAGTGCTATTCTGTAACAACATTTTCGTATCTCGACAGCGGAATCCGAAGTGAGTTTTAAATTAAGACCTTTATGTTGTTTGCAATACAGCTCACTTCGTGAGTTTTATCACTCAGGTGAAGCTCAAAATCGAAATATTTATTTACAGAATAGACTAGCAGCTGTTAAAATACCACCGTAAAAACTAAGTCGAAGTGAGTGGTCAATACACTATGTTCCAGCGGATGGTAGGCATTGACAGCTACTTCAATCACAATAGGGAATATGCACGCAATTTGTTTTATTTGCAAATCGAATGCTTTTTAGCTCTAGTAAACAATCATGAAATCATTTTTTAAATACCTTCATCAAAGATGAAGTTATAAAGAAACTTCCGATATGAACTATGACGTCAAAGTCCATGACGCCTATACAGCTGCCGTATAAAACAGCGTTTTCGCGAGAGGGACAGATATATTTGTTTCAAAATAATTAGATCTCGTTTATTTATCGAGCAATTTTGATTCTGTTTTCACTGTTAGTATTATATATTTGTGTATTTTTATATAAACTGTATCGAAAATAAATATTTTTTTCATGCATATTCCCTTTTCTCCTAAGCTTTCACGACTACATATTTATAGAATACCAGTACTGGTACGTTTATAGTGATATGAATGTTACTAAATAAGTGATTCTAAAATGCGATACTTAATTTTAATTCTGTATTAATAAAACAGTATCTCTCACTCTCTTTACTTAACTAATTATAAAATTTATCACATTAAACACCCAGTGCTCTTTCTCATCTCTCCTACTTAATCTATACTGTAGCTGATAGGGTTATTAATTGAAAATTATTTTTCTACCAACTACACAATAAATTGAGAATTGATATTAGAATGTCAAAAATAAGATGTTCAAACGCGAGCCTACCAACAATGACCAAAAATGCCAAAATATAACGTACATACCTGGTCTTAAAGTGCACATTGGCGCCGTTCATGAGCAAACATTCAACCATTTCAATGTTTCCATGCAGAATAGCTTCGTGGAGAGGAGTTTTCCCTTCGGAATCCTCGCCGTTAACATCGGCACCCATATCTGATGAAGACAAAACAACAATAAATTAAAATTTCATAAATATTTTAGATGGCGACGGCGTTAAGAGCTGAACAAAAGATAAATAAATACTATGGCGTCGTTCGAGGCATCGTCGTAGCACGACAAGATCGCATCGAATAACAGACCACAGGTTACGCTAAGATCTTTGAAAAAAAATCGCTAAGCTCTTGATCTAGAACCGGCTTTAAATCTATAAAATAATAGACAAGAACATATTTACAATAACAACTAAATACTAATTTCTAAGTCGAATAATAAACCGTTTAGTCGATTATTAATTTCGAATGCGGAAAATCATTTTCGAATCTCTAAAATAAAATAAAAAAAAAAACAAAAGGGATCAATGATTCATTTTCATTTACGGTCGGGGATTCCCCGCGTTGTATACAATCTCTATATATCTACATACGCACGTAGAAGTAATAGTGTGTATCATTGTTTACAAAATAAAAACTAGTCTATGTGTATTATATCTTATTTATGTATTAGACTCATTCGGTCTTTCTGGGAACTGAATCCATTCATATATAAATTGTACTTTCGTACATGTTTAGGTTTGTGTTGTACGGTTTTAGATCAGGATCTCAGTCGTTGAAATAAATACAAAGAAATTATAATATAATTTTGGTTTTTATTTTCAATAGAATTCTATTTATGGCCTGTAATTACATTTTATTTTACGAATACAACTGCTATAAAATTGGTTGTATTAAAATTTGATTTTATTGCACATAGGTACAGTCAACAAAGCGATTCGGTATACAGGCAAAAATATTAATTTTTACACAGCACTGCCAATGTTTATTTCTAATGTGTGCATTATAATTTTTTAAACTTTTGACATACTTACGAGTGTGTTGTACAATAATTGTCTATTCAGCACACGCACAACATTGTTTAAAAGTAGTTGCAAGTTGCATACCCAATAGTTTTGTTGACTGTACATTATAATAAAAAACAACGATATTTTTAGAATATTCCTAGAACTTGTAATCCTATTTAGAATAAAAAACATTTTTTTTTACATTTCTTTTTTCTTGTTCAAACGTACGTATTTATGGAGTATTAAGTATAAGTAGATTTAGTGTATAAACATACTATAGGAATTATTTGGGTACTCCCATTCTTAATTTCTAAAAATATAACAGCAAATAAATTTTAGCAACATGCGATTACTGCATGCACATTATTGGCAATATCTCAAGATATGACGACAGACTGATACGCAATAGATATTTGTCGTTTGTTATTTTGTCGATTCTGGTTGAGTCGAAAAACCTGGATCCGCCCTTTGAGGGCCAGAGGGATCCAGGGTTTTCCTTAGGGGGTCATAAGGCCCAGACTAGTAAGCAGGGCCCCAAGTCTGCTATTACTTGCTATTCTTTCAATGGAGTGTCAGATATAAAAGCGTCATTATGACTTTCCAATGGTCAACCACTGACACTCCATTGAAAGAAATGGCATAGAATCTTGTCAAAATCAACCATTATGAAATCTATGATAGACCATTCTGACACTATCGTAATAGCAGACTTGGGGCCCTGATTGTTGTGGTTCTTTCCTCAAAAGACCATCTCAGACATTTGCATGTACCTTACTTTTTTTTTTGTTATGTGACCTCCGAGTTTGTTTCGATGTTTCTTGTCGGAGTATTCGGTTATGATTTTATGAAACATCGACCATAACTAAACTTATTTATTTTTGGTTTGCTTAAACCAAATCACAGAAATATAGTGCATTATTTATTATTTTATAATATACCCCATTCTTCCGTTACTGGTGACAGAGTCTGACAGACAACGCACAGCCGAAACTACTGGTCGGGCAAAAGCTAGTTACTTTATAAAATACTAGCTTTTGCCCGCGACTTCGAACACGCATAGCCCGTTTTTTCCCGTTCCCGTAGGAATTTCGGGAAATCCTGTATTAGAGCTCCCTTACACTCCCCAAGGAAGCTACGTGTCAATTTTCTACGACCAGTAGTTTCGGTTGTGCGTTGTCTGTCAGTCAGTCAGTAACGGAAGAGTTTTATATACTTACTACTAGCTTTTGCCCGCGACTTCGTACGGTCATATCACGGTTTTCCCGTTCCCGTAGGAATTTCGGGAAATGCTCTCTTAGTGCTCCTCTACGGAGTGCAGGGAAGCTACATGTCTAATTTCAGCTTTCTACGACCAGTAGTTTCGGCTGTGCGGTGTCTGTCTGTCACTCTGTCAGTCACTCAGCAACGGAAGTGTTTTATATATATTGATTGATACTTATACAACAATTTATTTTTAGAAACACAAATTCGTGCATTATAAAATCTTATTTTATTTATACTTTTAAAGCTATCTGTAACACAGTCCAATTATGCAGCCTCAATAAATTAATAAAAAATATCAAAATCTTTCAAATTATTCTCAAAACCCGAAAAACAATTGATAAAAATCACAGTTTCAAATACTTCAAAATATTCTATTTATCACATGCAATACTTATGTCACTATTGTCTCACTAATATCCGAACGATTGCTTTTAGTTTAAATGTACGTTTTTGGCTTTAAAATGGATTACATTGAATAATAATAATAATTGATCCATAGCATCCCATCATGCGAGATCGAGGTCAATAACACAATAAACCAAATACCTCTTAAGAGGGCTATTACAATTTTCTTGAATTTGAGCGTTTGACTCGAGTTTTGATATATGATTATCGTTTAAAAATAGCCACAAATAAAAAAAAAATATATGGGCAAGAAAGTTTTATTATTGTTCTTGGGATTGCATTAAATAAATATTTCAATTTGTTTACATAAATTAGTAAAAACCTTGTCTCTGCAATGCTTGTTTCATAAAATTTTGCTTTAGGCATCTTTTGATGCATTATTACATCGTGGATATAATAATTTAATCATTAATTAAAATGAAAGTAATTAATAACTAAGATTTCTACGTCACCTTGCTTGAAAAAAAATGTCTATTTAAATGTATAATAATAAAAAATATAATGTAATATACTATATCTTTTACACACGGTGTTTACATATCTTTTATACAACTCTCCTTTCGCAGGTATGCTGGAAGAGATTTCTTTTGAAATAAGCATTACCTTTGTACCTATTTTTCTGTTCCCTTCTTTTTATCTCTCTATGTAATGTGTGTACATAAAATTATAAATAAATAAATAATAATATTTTTAAACAAGTGTTGTATGAAGTGCTACAATCACTATAAATCTCGGGAAACGCGGTCCGTAGCTTTAGACCGCGCCAAGTGCTCGTTTTTGTAATAGCACCCTTAAGAGAGGTCATTTTACTCATTATTATGAACAACTTTTACTATGGGACCAAATCCGAAATCACGAAAGAAGTCAGCTGTTCAGTAGGTACATTTTATCGAGTTATGCGCACAAACATAAATATATGGAGCAGTCGAAGAGGCAGCGATATCAATCTCGCTCCCATAGTGAAAGTTAGGATGTATTGCGTTTATCAAGTGACACGTTATATTAGGCTACCTACTCTTAACATTAATTTAAAGGCTGGCCACACATGCTCTGTTTCCCAATTCGATTTCCAAATACAGCCAACTACGGATTGGTAGATGACCGTCCTGAACCCAGCACAGACGTTCCATTTAGGGTTCCGTACCCAAAGCGTAACCAACGGAACCCTATTACCAAGCCTCCGCTGTCCGTCCGTCTGTCTGTCAGCGGGCTGTATCTCAAGAACCGCAACAGGTAGACAGTTGAAATTTTCACAGATTGTGTACTTCTATTGCCGCTATAACAACAAATAATAAAAACTAAGCTTTATGGTACGGAACCCTTCATGCGCGAGTCCGACTCGCACTTGGCTGGTTTTTTATTTTGGATTTTTAAATCTAGTACTAGTAACGAACGTCCGGAACTGAATTTAAGAAACGTTCTTATATTTGCCGTATTTGCCCCTATAGAACACTATATCAACAGCGTCCATTTGGGTTCCCAATAGGGGAAACGAATTAAAAAAATGAGCCATTTGTGGCCGTCCTTAGAAATACGTTCATCGGCTTTACAGAAAGTAAAAATAAAAAAATAAGACAGGTGAAAAAAATAAAAAATAAAGAAAGTAAGACAGTTGAAATGGAGATGGACAGGACACATGACGAGAGATAGTAAGTTAAAATGGACAAACATTATAACAGAGTGGCAACCACGCGATGGCAAAAGGAAAAGGGGAAGACAGGCAAAGAGATGGATGGACGACATAAAAAAATTGGAGGTGCTAACCTGGTCTAGAAAAGCTAGAGACAGAAATAAGTGGAAACAGCTGGAAGAGGCCTACGTGTCACAGGACACGCTGATCACTAAACCGGAAAAACCGATATGGTAGATTTAAGTTTTTTAATACTATCAGAGTATACTTATGTTTAGTACTTCAGCAATTAAGGCTTAATAATAATAATCGGCTTTACTGGTTCTACGAAAATCAATTAACAGCATTACTTAACAATCTCAGCAAACTTAACATTATTATAAGTCTAAGGGCGAGTTTTTCTATCCCTAGTGAACTGATGATGAAAAACTGGCCAAGTGCGAGTCGGACTCGCGTGCAAAGGGTTCCGAACGAATTTAATTTTTTTGACATGTTATTTTAACACTACAGACTTCTAATAGGTTTTCCTGTAAACTTTAGGTAAAGATCTATTATCCCCATTTTTTTCAAAATTTTAGGCTCAGTAGTTTCGGAGATAAGGGGGGGGGAATGGTCATTTTTCGTCTAATTTCTTGAATAACTTCAAAACCATTTATTTTAAAATTATGAAAAAAATATAATTAAAACCCTCACAGTAAGCCCTTTCATTTGATATGTCACACGATATTGTTCAAAATACATTTTTTTTAATTTTCTAGTTTGACCCCCAAAAGTGACCCCCATACTAAAAAAATAATAATTTACGTAACGCGTTCGTGTTTGGGTCACAGAAGTCCATATGCGTACCAAATTTCAACAGAATCGGTCCAATGTATCCGGAGAAAACTGGCTGTGACAGACGGACAGACAGACAGACAGACAGACAGACAGACAGACAGACAGACAGACAGACAGACAGACACCCGAGTGATCCTATAAGGGTTCCTTTTTTTTTCGGAACCCTAAAAATGATTAAAATTGTGATAAAAGTTTCGTTAAAATGCAGTTTTTGATCAATTGTTACTTTTTAACTACATAATAGTTTTTAACTAAAAGTTTTTTACTTGACCATTGGTCAAGATGAATATTGATCGAGAAAACCATTATGAATAAAAAAACTCGCTCTTAGAGCGCCTCCAAATTTGTTGCAAAGTGCCGCGTGGCTGCCGCGCTGCTTTATTAATCCATAAAAATAATAAACGCAGTGTCGCGCGGCGACAGCGCTGCAGCCGCGTGGCACTTTGCGACATATTTGAAGGCGCCCTTAGTAATTTATTGGGTATTGGCACTCAGGGAAAAATATCAGTATTTTAGTAAAATGTTATATGTCTCTGAATAACAGTATCTAACTCTATCTTCAATAGCTTAAATACCACCATCACTAGGGTAGATGACTCAAAATATCTATTCAGTCTGTCAGAAAATTTCCAAAAAATATTGGACACGTATTTTTTTTCACGCTGGTAAACAAAAAATTAAGACGATACAGTACGTTGAAAACTAGTGTGACGTCACAATTCAGTAGGTACACTTTTTACTGGATAGTGACGTCACAAGCTCCCACTCCTGAGGGCCTAGCACGAATATTTTGACGTATGGTAACGTTACGTAAGTGAATTTTGAGTATAAAAAACTGGCCAAGTGCGAGTCGGACTCGCGTGCAAAGGGTTCTGAACGAATTTAATTTTTTTAACATGTTATTTTAACACTACAGACTTCAAATAGATTTTCCAGGAATCTTTAGGTAAAGATCTATTATCTCCATTTTTTTCAAAATTTTAGGTTTTGTAGTTTCAGAGATAAGGGGGGCAATGGTCATTTTTCGTCTAATTTTTTGAATAACTTCTAAATCATTTATTTTAAAATTATGAAAAAAATATAATTAAAACTCTCACTGTAAGCCCTTTCATTTGATATGTCACACGATATTGTTAAAAAACATTTTTTTTTTAATTTTCTAATTTGACCCCCAAAAGTGACCCCAAAAATTTTATAATTTACGTAACGCGTCCGTGTTTGGGTCATAGAAGTCCATATGTGTACCAAATTTCAACAGAATCGGTCCAGTGGATCCGGAGAAAACTGGCTGTGACAGACGGACAGACAGACAGACACCCGAGTGATCCTATAAGGGTTCCTTTTTTTTCGGAACCCTAAAAACTGCAACCCCATAGTACGTTGGTTTTATTTTATACGACATACACAATAAATATCATTCAAAAATATGAAAATAGTATCCAATTAAAACAAACATTATACACGAAACGAGTATTTTAGCTGTAGTAAAATTTTACGTAACGTTACCAGACGTCAAAAAAATTCGTGCTAAGCCCTCAGATCATTGATGCGTTTTACGTTCGTAATTTTTTATTGATACAAAAAATACGTGTGCAATATCAAGAACGTTACTTATTTTAAGAGTTACAAAATTACAAAAATAAATCATAAAATAAAACAGCATCTCCATCCCTGGCTTCAGCTCTGCATATGACACGATTCTTCTCAATTCGAGAGTAAATTATTATCCTGCGAATCTAAATTTCGCAAAAGCCCTAAAGAATAAAATAAACATTGTTTACAAAAACAAACTTTGATACAAGACCAAGGTAGCCTGAAATTTCGTTAAGAATGATTGGCCAGGTCTAAGAACCAAAGGTGCGATACTTCCATTGGCATATAAATTGTTCAACATCATCACCATCATTTCAACAAAAAGACGTCCACTACTGGATACAGCCCCCTCCCAAGCGTTGCCACATAGATCGTTCTTGTCCTTCTCTTGCGCCTCTTCTCGCCATCACCAGGTCATCGGTCCAGCTTGAGCGAGCCTGCCAACGCTGCATCTTCCGGTACCCGTTCGCGATTCCAGACAATTCGACCTATCGACCTTCCGTTCTGCGGGCAATGTGTCCTGCCCGCTGCTATTTAAAGTGTAATCTGTTTTTATCTTAATGTAATTCGAAGTTCTGAAGGTCGAAAGCACGTTCATCCTGTCCGCTTAGACTAAGTGATCCACCAACTTGACGCGCCTCTGTCTATCAAAAACTGGCCAAGTGCGAGTCGGACTCGCGTGCAAAGGGTTCCGAACCAATTTCATTTTTTTAACATGTAATTTTAACACTTCAGACTTCTTATAGGTTTTCCTGCAAGCTTTTTTTCAAAATTTTGGGGTCAATAGTTTCGGAGAAATGGAATGGTAATTTTTTATCTAATTTCTTGAATAACTTCAAAATCATTTACTTTAAAATTATGAAAAAAATATAATTAAAACCCTCACAGTAAGCCTTTTCATTTGATATGTCACGACACAGTTTGAAAAAAAAATTGTTTTTATAATTTTCTTGTTTGACCCCCAAAAGTGACCCACATACTGAAAATGTATTTATTTACGTAACGCATCCGTGTTTGGGTCACAGAAGTTCATATGTATACCAAATTTCAACAGAATCGGTCCAGTAGATCCGGAGAAAACTGGCTGTGACAGACGGACAGACAGACATACACCCGAGTGATCCTACAACGATTCCGTTTTAACAGATGTTCGGAACCCTAAAAACAAACGAATTAATAAAAGAATGTTCTAACCTAGCAACTTCTTGACGATTTTTTCGTCTCCTTGCTTGATGCCGTACAGCAAAATAGAAGAGAAGACACTTTCCGACACTTCAGCCAGCTTCTTCGGAGACTGGATGTTGAGGCTCGTGGCTAGCGCCTCTTTGAGAGATTGGTCCTGGGAAGGTAGCACTCGATCAATAAAATTAAGCCGGTAACATTACAATACTGCAAAAAAGTTATGCGCCTCATCTTTCCGAAACAAATTCGGAAACGCGAAAATTGCCAAAGCACTTAAATTACACTGGTCAGCAAAAAAACACTTTTTCTGTGCCACAAGAATGTTTTTAACTAATTATGTTAAGAACATGTTTTAATATCATAGAACTGAAATTAGAATTATTGAGACACATGCAGCTTTCTTGTAATATGATTTTAAAGTGGAGCTTTGAGGTAAAAACTGAAGTTGAGAAGGCGGTTCTTATACAGGCACATTATCAAGTTAAAGGATTGATTGTGCAGCAGATGGTACGTCAGAATACTCAACTATCGCTTTATATTCAAAAAACCCAAAATAAAGCTCACATTTTTTTACTGATCGTACAGTATTTCTTTTTTGAGTTTTAAAAATAATTTCATCATAAATGTAAAGGAACTTGTCAGAATCTTTTAGACACTTCTTCCACATTTTAAACGAATAAAATAACTCCGTAAACTGAAAAAATAGCTACTTTACTGAAAAAACAAAAAATCGGAATTTACAAGCTAAAGGGAAAATGATGTCACTGGTAGAAACTGTAACACAAAAACTAGACCTAATCAAAGAAAAATAAATATGGTTTTGTGATAAGGGTAGGTAGGTAATTCAAAATTAGTAAGCACATTCCTTGTGGCAAAATCCTTGTTGACCAGTGTTATTAATGTAATTGGAGAAACTCTAAGCGTTAAATCTGGGAATACGGTAGTGCCCCCGCCAAGACGAGACGAGAAGAGGTAGGTAGCGCCTGGCACTATCTACCTGTTCTAGAAGCGTTTCTGCGTATTTTTGTTGTTAAGAGGAAGTGTTGGCGGCGAGACTTTGTATGTAAAAAGTCATAATTCGAGGCTTGGCTCTCGACTGTTTTCTCCTCCAATATTGGACCGGTTTAAGAGATATTACACAAACTGAATAAGAAGGATATATACTGTGTCCCTATGTTTTCCTTTTTGGTGATTTATTAACCGTATAAGCACTAGAACTCTCACAAAATGCGCAAAATTGTCCAATAAATCGCTGTCAACAGAGCTCTAGTGTACAAATTTGGCAATCATTAATAAAAAAGGATCCTGCTTATTCAGTTTGTGAAATATCTCTTATATCGGTCCAATATTGGAGGAGAAAACGGTCAAGAGCCAAACCTCGAATTATGACTTTTTACATACAAAGTGTCGCCGCCAGCATTACCTCTTAAGTATTATCATATTTATGAAATAGGCGAATAGTAAGTAAAGAACATACCTGCACTTGCAGAAAACAGATTAATGCCACGTTTCTAAGTTACTTTAGCGGTCGTTATCTGTCATAACGCCGTTGGTTGGTTAGTACTTATGGCTTGTGGTGTGGTAAAAGGTGTTAAAATTGACGAGTACAATGAGGTGTCATTGTACTGAGTAACTTACAGGTATTGCGGTTATTCTGTTGTACGTAGTAAAGGAGAAAGTGCAATAAAATTTGTACATCAAGGTAATAAAGTTCGCGCCTAAGCCAGCTGCAGTTCACTCGTGGCAACGAAGCTCAACTTACGTGAATGGACATAGAGGACACGTTGGTCAGTTCTCCTCGGATATTCAGGCCCATCATCTGTAAACAAAAAACATGTTTAACGAAAAAAAATCTTCAGTCTGGATAAATCTTATCCTGTTTATCGAGGCAGTTTACTCAAAATGGGACACTTGCCAAACGCATTACAGAAGACACATTCTTGTTTCAAAAAACCGGTCAAGAGCGAGTCGGAGTCGTGCACCGAGGGTTCCGTACCATTGTAGCGGCATCAATGCCGCCACAAGAAAAACCAACGGAGTAAATCTACATCGCAACAAAAAGAACAGCGACGCCATCTATCCAACTAGCAGGGAACTACTACGTTGAAATCCTGCATCGCGCAAGCATAGTTTACCGTGCGATTTGAACATATATATCAGCCCGAAAATCAGCTAACGGGCAGTAGCCCGCCAGACACAACAACGGAGGTTTACAGGACTTTACTCTCTGTTCCGCATACCTCCTAACCATCCTACAAAACGTGAAACGTTTTTAAATTTTCATCGGCGAGGCCTATATTCGTCAGAGAATTTTAACACTGCGATGTATATTGCAGTTTTAGATCAACGCCATCTCTTGACCGATAGTGGTACTTATGTCAAATTTATTGATGATTTCTGGAAAAGTGTGCTATTTAGAGAAAACGTTTTATTTTTCCTGTAAACTTTACATAAACTTATATCACATAGAATGTTATCAGATTTTTCTCTATGTAAACTTCGGAGATTAGGGGGGAAATAATCATTTTTTTTTTAATTTTCGTCAAAAGTAGAAAACCATACGGTCTAAAAAAAAGAAAAAATGTTTGAGAATGTGCAAATAGCGCTGTTTCATATGATACCCTACATGTACCGGTAGCTCCACTTCGAATTTTTAAGAACCCCTTTCAGACAGTTTAAAAAAATATATGTTACGGGTAAAGCTAGAAGATGCAGTAAGCCTAGGTATCTCTGGGTTGACTTAGTACTACCCACGCTTCTTGGGTAAAGTACGAATAATAAGTAAAATAAATTTTAATCCGGGGTTTACCCATACTTACCTAGGTCTACCCAACTCTGGCTGGGTAATGTTAAAAATTTGTCTAATTAATTAGTGAAATGAAAATCCAAGGGCATGTTATTAATTATATTATTTAAAAAACATACAAAGGCGAACGTAATCGCTTGAAGAGCATAAACTTTAAAGCTTTAAAAGCAAAAACTAATAGCGGGCTGAAACATGATATATTTAATAGCACAAACACATTAAAAGTTTGTATGACAATTAATTCAAAGTACTACCGATCGTTGTTATTAAAATTGAAATTATTTATTTGAGCAAGATAAACTACTGTGACATTTCGAATTGCAAAATTTTCCTGCAGCTTTGCATGAACACTTCTTTGTAGCACATTTTGTGTTGCAATTACACCTTTTATAACCCTGGCCTCCTGAAAGCCACTGTTCATTTGCAAGCTCTCGTAAACTTTTTTTTTCTGGTGATATATTTTCGATATCAATCAGTTTATCACGACACACAGAAAACTGATTCCTTGAGAACATTTCCTCAATAGTACCGCGTTCGTTTCCTAGCCTATACAGATTATCAGCTTTTTCTACAACTGCCATAAGCACGTTCTGAAACTCACCTCTTCCTCTATCGACATCTGGTATTTGGACTCTTACCGTATCTCCAACAGAACATGGAGGAAATTTTAAATTAGATAAGGCTTTCATTTTTTTAGCTTGATTTTCTAAGCTCAATCGGTCAGATTATCTATGTTCATTTATATTTTGTTGAGTAGTACAAATTTCACACAAGTTTATGCCTTGTGTACTTGTGCCTGGGTTCATACATCTACAACACTCCATTTCGTCTTTCTTTTTGGCCGTTTATTCTGAACTTATTTCTAGTAAAACTTCCCTTTCACCTTCTTTTGTATTTAAAACTTCTGTTTCGATTTCGTTTCTCATCTCCTTGTTCTTTAAGTGGTCTTTCTGTGATTCCAGCTCTACATTAAGTAAATCTTCTTGAGATTCTTGTCTAGATTCCGGTCCCTCCTCTTGGGGTTCTGGACTAGATTCTGCTCCGGTAGCAAATTCCGTCAACATTTTCTCGAGCTCTTCTTCGGTGTGAATACTGGCAATAACTTCTTTTGGAAGAGAATACGACGCTAAACCGGAAAGGCGGGCAAGTGCAAGCGGTGCGGGTCCCACGCGGGCCCCCGCGATAAACGCCACGGGGTCGAAAATTACGCAACTCCTAACATTACACAGCCAGAGTTGGGTATACCTAGGTGAGTATGGATAAATCCTGAATTAAAATTTATTATACTTATCATTTCAATTCAATTTCAATTTATTTATTCAATACTAGTGGACGTCACGCGGTTTCACCCGCGTAGTTCCCGTTCCCGTGGGAGTACGGGGATAATATATAGCCTATGTTACTCCCTGATAATGTAGCTATCCATTGCTGAAAGAATTTTTCAAATCGGTCCAGTAGTTTTGGAGCCTATTCAATTCAAACAAACAAACAAATCTTTCCTCTTTATAATATTAGTGTAGATAACAATATAAATTGTGTCTGAAATTATTCCTAAAAATAATACATAATAAAAATAACAACTTCCATTTAAACATACTTTCAGACTTTACCCAAGAAGCTTGGGTAATACTAAGTCAACCCGGGTAAATCTAGGTTTACTCCATCTTCTAGCATTACCCGTAACATATACATTTTTATTTCTTTCTTATTTGCAAAATTATTGAACAAACGCCATCAAAAACTGTTCCAAATTTTAAGATGATAGCATTAGTAGTTCTTGAAATATCCAGCTGCGACAGCCGGACAGACTTAGTCACACCATAAGGGTTCCTTTTTACCATTTTGGTACGGAACCCTAAAAACAGAGTAGTTCCCGCTACACACCTCACTCCGTTTTGTAGGTATTACTTTTTTTGGATGATTGGACTCCTTAGGTGGCGCTGCAATCGGATTCTAGAATTATTTTTCATACGGAAACCATCATTGGGAAAGGATAACGTCTGTCGGGACCGATTGTGTGTCGATTTTTATTTCTGTAAAAGAAAATTATGACAGGTTGGTCACTCACGTCAACCTTCTGCTGGAAGGTCAGGTCCGTCTTGGTCAACACGTACGACAGTTTGGTGACAGCTGCCTCGGGACTCATGTCGTAGCCTGACACCACGCCTGCTTTCGCGATTACCTGGACAGAGGAGAACGAATTGTTACCATCAAGGATGTATGAAAAAACACAGCGGAACAGACCGCCTTTACCTCGTTTGCAAACTGTATGAAAAATTTACCCGCATACTCATCCACCAAGCAAGGTTATGGATACATTTGATGATAAATCTATTACATAAAACAAAGTCGGGTAACACCTAACACCATTTATAACTAAAGAACGGCTGGACCGATTTTAAAGATCCGTTTGTTAGATTTGTCTTTGCCCCAAATAGCAGAATAACATTATAATTTTTTTTGTTATAATTTTTTATTAATAATATTATATTTTTTTATGTTATAAATAATAATAATAACATTTATACTATCATTTTTATTTTTATTTCTTTTTTTTTCATATTTTTTGACATTTTAATTTTTTTTTAATTTTTTTCTTAATTTTAATGAATTTGAATATCTTTTTTTTTAAATTTAAGAGTGCGGTTGACTTAGTTGAGTTCCTTTGACATTTTTGAATTTGACATGTATTTTTATTTTTTTTTATTTAATTTCTACTTATTTTTTAAGTTCTCTTTATTAATGTTAGTGAAGATATTTAAGTTTGATATTAGATATGTGTGTAAATTGTTAGCATATCGTCGGTGCGCTTGCCAAATCTGGTATGTGTTTTTCATCAAGTTGACAAGGGAGACAATAATCTGTTTTATTTAATGATTAATTGATGATTTTTTAATGATTAATTGACTAATTCATAATTTCTAAATGCCGTATGAACTGAGATACAAGTGAAAATGATAAAATGTATTGTTAATATACTTGATTTTAAAGGATATTAAGTAACAAGAAAGTATCATCGAAATGCACATATCAGATTTGGCAAGCGCACCGACGATATAAGCGTTTTGGTTTGAAACTGTATGCTTGTATTGTGTTTTTTTGAAGAAATAAATAAAATTAAAACATTGTAAAAATTAAAGAAAAAAATACATGTACAAAAATAATTTTCTCATAAATACATGATTTCGAATACAACGCCATTTCTGATAAATGACAAAAACAAAAAACGGCAATAATTTTTTCTGAGGCGGTACGAAGTTCGTCGGGACCACTAATAAATAATAGCAAAATAACACAAAGTCGAATATATTATATCCAGGCAAGAATGCACTAGGCTAGGTTGTCAGTGCCAAATTGCTTGTTTTAGTTCAAATGTTCATTCCATCGCCACCAACTCAAGTCTCGAAAGTGACCAATAATTGTATTAAAAAAAAAATACAACCGAACTTAGAACCTCCTCCTTTTTGAAGTCGGTTAAAAAGGCCCTAAAACAAGGAGCCTCCGCATTGGAATTTGAACTTATTATGTACACATAAGATTACTTTTCAAAAAAATATATAATTATCATGAATTTTAATTCAAATACTAATGAACTCCACGTGCACAGCAAGGCTTGCCGACCAATACGTCGCATATATGGAATAATGTCGCATCGATAACGTCGTACAATACCTCATTACTTGAAACTCACGCGAGTTGACGCACATAAACTGAACTAGCTAGAGCCGATGATGTGATGGAGATCGATATCAAACTCAATCAATCTTGATTATCAATCGGGGATCTTTAAGGCGACGACTTTCATCTATAATCTGTTATCGATGGCCTTACCATCTAGAAATCTAGATAGTTTAACCCAGTTTTAACGCAATGATTCAATTTCATCATCATCATCATATCAGCCGTAAGACGTCCACTGCTGGACATAGGCCTCCCTCAAAAGGTGGGGTTTGCCAAAATCGCCACGCTTGGCAGGCGGGTTGGCGATCGCAGTGTAAGGTGTTGATTTTTACAGAGAACGCTGCTGCCCGTTCTCTGGCGAGTCCCTTAGTCGCCTCTTATGACACCCACGGGAAGTGATGGGATGGTATTATTCTTTTACGGCACCGGCCGACACCATACGGAAAAAAAAAAACAACCAGTAAGCCAGCAATAAACCCAGCAGCCAGTAATAATGAGAAAAATGTGTTTCTGCCCCCGCGGGCAAGACCGTGTGAATATTACATCAGTAACAGTATATTTATTTATTACGAGTAAAATAGTATTCCTCGCTTACCTACAACCTTTATGTAATATTTTATCACCGATTTATAAAAAGTAACAACGTTACAAGCTAAATATCGTCTCATGATCGTGATCATTCATCACGAGAGCTTGCAACGTTGTGTGACCCTACTTTCACGCGTTGTTTAGACGAGATTACGGATGAAATTGCCAAAGTAATATTATTTGTAACTAGCTTTTGCCCGCGACTTCTACGCGCATATCCCGTTTTTTCCCGGTCCCGTGGGAATTTCGGGAAAACCTTTCTTAGTGCTCCCCTACACTCCCCAAGGAACCTACATGTCAAATTTCAGCTTTCTACGACCAGTAGTTTCGGCTGTGCGTTGTCTGTCAGTCACTCAATCAGTCAGTTACGGAAGAAATTTATTTATTAGGATTTATAAGTTCAGCGTTTCATAAACATCCATATACTCGTAAAAGATAAACCATCTGTTTTAAAATATTAGAAGGTCGTTAGAATTTCACAGTTTTCGTTGAAGCCCAGTTTGGTGCCTAGTCCAGAGTTATCTCAACTTTTTAATTAGGGGTTATCGTTCGTCATTCAAGGCGGTAAGGTCAATGTTTGAACAGGAAATTACCGTAACGCACTGCTTCTTTGGTTTCATCATTTAGCCTCGTTTTTTAATCAGTGTTGTAATGATCATAACTTGGTCTTAATTACAGGACTTGGATAGCACGGAACTATGAAAAAAACTGGTCGTAAAATGCGTAAATAAAAAACTTTTTACAAAAACATATAACCGACTTCTTTTTTTATATTTCACTTTTAAGTGGTGATACTTGGACGACGTCTTCGTCAACGCAGAAATTGAAATAAGCAAATATGCTCATAAAATAAAAACTCCTGAACCAAACCGAATCAACTTTTTATGGGACCAAATGGCAAGTATACTGCATCGAACTAAAAAGAATCATAGAAATCGGATCAGAAACCTCGGAGTAATCGGTGTACATACATAAAAAAAAATACCCGCCGAATTGAGAACCTCCTCCTGTTTTGGAAGTCGGTTAAAAATAGGAATAGAAAATCTTTAAAATGAAACCTATCAAAACAGATGCTGATATGTATTTTGAAATTTTACGAACTACATATAAATGCTTTTAAGAGAAGAATAACCCAAATTTCAAGACTTGAGACCCCCGGACAGCTTGCACGGATGCTAAGGGCAAACAAACAAACAGCAGTTCCATAGAGTTTTTTTAAGTCTTTTTTTTTTACTTTAAGTCGGAGTTGTTTTTTTTTTGTACTGAGGCAACCGGGTTTTTGAAAAATTAAAAAAAGTCTTTTTTTTTTCTATTATTTTTTTGTCATTTTATGGTTTTTATTATTTTTGACGTAATAACGTCTTATGATAAAGTGTCACATTCCGCCTGAGCCGAGCGTGCAAGCGAGAGCGCGGAACAAGCGATAGAGAGGCACGATCGGCCTAAGCGTTCGGCTTGTCTGTTAAGAATTCAATTGTTTTCATATAACGTTATCACGTAAAATTATCGTCCGTAAAACCGACTTTTTTTATTTAGATATTGTTTCTTTACACTCTAGCAGGTACAGAATACCGCCGTTAAATACGAGCACGCACTTCACGCAACCCTTGTATTATGTGTACTATATGTACCTGATGGTTGGATGGCGACAATTTACTTTCCTATCTTTATTTTTTTTTTTTAGTCCTTACCTGCCCCGTCTTATAAAGTGCAGCAACCGAGCCAGAATTGCACTGAGTGATATTCACGATGATCACTCCTCGCTTCACGGCGTTCTCGATCACCTCTAGTAAGTCCGGTCTGTTGGACGGGATGTTCCCTGCACCGTATGTTTCCATCACCAGACCTGGGAGGAAAGTGGCGGAGTGAAAGATTGTGGAGGAGGCTGGTAGATGATGGCGTGATGGGTGGCAATACATTTAGATGAAATATCTCGTGTAATGTGCTCAAATTCCACCGCATTTGTAAAACCTTAAAAATATATTTTCCCAAAGTAAATAATTTATGAGGGAAAAATAAAAGATATATTAAAACGTGAAGTTTGTATTACTAGAAAGTGAACGTTCAAATTATTATTTTACAAATTTGTAAAAAAAAAAACATATATTGCAATCTAAACGGAAGAAGAAACACACGTACAGCTATTAACATTTTAGGGAAAACAATCGAAAAAATACAATATCTTAGGTACCTTGGATAGGCGCTTGACAAGCAGACTTCACAGCCGCCGTACTAATACTGGGGAACATTCTCAGCAGACCAACGTTCTTGGACATCTTGGCGTGAACATGGAACTTTTCGATGACGCTGGGCTTGAAGATGGCCGTCTTGTTGACTTCCATGTCCAGGCCCACCTTGACGAGAGGCTCGGCATTCGGAGAGTCGAAGGCGAACAGATTGTTCACGGAGATTTTGCGGGTTCTTTAAAAATACTTCGTTTCAGAAAGACATAGGCCTAAGCGTCGCCGATATTACCGAATGTGGGTGAAAGTTTATTGTAGCTTCCAGCACACAAAACTTCATAAATAATTTGAAGCAAATTGGTAGCTGAAGAACTGAAGAACAGTGGACAGGCAACGTATACTATTTTAAATTTGTTGAGGCGTATTAAGCAGTGGACAAGCATACCCTCATGTCATGTGCCACTGTTTTTTTTTTAATTTACTATGTAGGTAACTACATAGTTGCATTTTGGAAACTTGTGGAGGTGTAATCAGAGAGCTGTATATTAATGCTATATTCTTCTTAGTTGCACCACACTACACTCTCGGCAGAGTAATATTAAAACGTTATCGTTACGAGTTAATGAACGCCTGAAACTTCTATGCATTGCTTCCCGCACTATCAATCATTCTGGAAAATGAATACTGGACTAACAGGAGATATTCGGAAGAGTAACATACCGGTTACCACGCAACAGTTTGCCGTAGAAGCAGATGGTGACTTCTGGGATGTTGAAGCCACCAGCGATGATGAGAGAAGATACGAAGTTGTCTACACCGTCACTGCGAGGTACGAAGATCGGGATCTGTTGTGAACAGCATAAAATTAAAAGTAACTGGCATTCCCTGCCCGAGTTTGTGTTGCCCTAATAACTATAACCTGTGGGTTTTAAGGTTACTTCCAGGCAAACGTTCTCCATTGTCGACTATCATCGCTTACCTAGGTGAAATAGTAGTCAAACGAGAACATAAAATATAGCTATGTAGATCGAAGCGTTGATGCAAGGCGTATCACGATAACTGCAACGTTGCGCACCAATTCACTTGGCATATCAGCCGTTTATTCAGTTTTTAAAGGACTGGCAATGAAAAGTGACGATGCAAATAATGCATACAATCATAAAAGTATATCTTTTATGACTAAGTGTTTTATTTTCACCGAACCAATCGAGCAATAGGCACAGCCTTGACTTGAATGTATCCTGGCGGTTGGGAGTGTCATGCTTACACAAAAGTCTGGCTGATGGTGGCGTATGCGTTGGATCATTTGGCTTCCTTCAAAATGGTTGAGCCGAATGGTGCTAGCGCATGCGTCATGTTCGTGAACGGGCGCTGTCAGTTGGGAGGGGTCATTTCTCAGCTGCCATGGTTTATTTTAAATATTTCTTTGAATTGTTCCTTTTTTTCTGGACGCTGTTATCCTGCTCGTCTTTTACATCATTCTCACATATATGTATAATTTCAACATGATGTAAACATAACTTCGTAACAATTTATTATTTTTAAAAGAGCGTCCGTGGAGTTTCTTGCACGTTCTTCTCCATAGAGATCTACGCTTCGGAACGTGCAAATAGCTTCATCTTTTTGGACCGACCGACCTTGACAATTCAAAAGTGCCTGTAAATGGTTTATTTGAAATAAATATTTTGAGTTTGAGTTTGAGCCTTACCATCCTTTTGTCGAAGCCATTTAGGACATTTCCGAAACAGCTGTAACTTTATTGTGGCTAAAGCTAGAAGCCTGAATTTGCGCATACGGCAGCAGGATGTACGTACATGAAACAAAATCTACCTTGATTGAAACTACAACTAAACTAGAACTAAACATCCTCCTAGCCTCATCGACTTGTCCTTAGCTTAATATTAAATCCAGGCTTATGAAAAACGAGGCATTTTGGCAACGAGGCGGGATTTGTTCGAAAGAGTCACCGCGCCCTGGAACGCAAAGGTCATTAAGAGAAACTCGGATGCGTTTTAGTCAGTAAGAGTCTGACAATCTCTTACAAGGATACAGATCCTTAAAAAAAGTTTTTCGTTGAAAATTTATTTTAAATTAAATTAATTTTATTTTAAATTTATTTTTTATTTTATTTTCGTTTAAAATCTACGAAAAAACACATTTTATTAGTGCTTATTCATCCATTATTACTACAAAACGCTTCATAAATACATCAATAAACCATGGACGTTGTTGAGTGAAGCATAATTTAATTGAAGATCAGCGTTGATTGAATTATTTTTTCGACTCAATCGACTTTAATTGGTTGATTTATTTAATTTAGTGTCAATTGAAGAAGCGTACTTCATCTATATAACAAAACATCAAATAATAGGTGCAATTCCTTTTTAAATCTGTATATTATATCTATTTATTTGTAAC
Source organism: Lacanobia wlatinum (assembly GCA_947578705.1). Classification (NCBI taxonomy): domain Eukaryota; kingdom Metazoa; phylum Arthropoda; class Insecta; order Lepidoptera; family Noctuidae; genus Lacanobia; species Lacanobia wlatinum. Next base: position 7,160,956 of record OX388040.1, read on the forward strand.
TTATATGGTGTACATAATTAAGAGTACTCTATTCTATTCTATTATATTTGTAGAATGTAGCTACAACGCAATGCACAATTATTGCGTTTTATTACTAAGAGAAACTTCCTTGAGTAACGCTACGACAGGCTGCGTAGCCCTTGCATACACGCTACGACCACGTAGCACTCATGATAGCCTTCGTAGCACTCGTGTAGCCCTACGTCAGCCTTTGAAACACTTGCATAGCGCTACGACAGCTTTCTTAGCACTGGCATACGACTAAAATAGGCATCGTAGCACTTACGTAGCGCTACGATATCCTCCGTAACATTTGCGTAGCGTTACGATTGGCCTCAGAGCGCTATAACAATTTCCGTAACACTTAAGTACGACCAACTTCATAGCACTCTTATAGACCTACTACAGTCTTCGTAGCAGCGTGTACACTTACTTGAGATCCAGTGAGTACCACAGCCTTTCCAAGGTTCTCGAACATGAAGGAGAGAGCGGATGCTGTATAGCAGAGCGTGTCTGTGCCATGGAGGACCACAAAACCATCGTATTGTTCGTAGTGATTCTGTAATAAAGAGTTAAATTAAAAACATGGTCTAATTTAGAAACAAATTTTCTTTGTAAAGACTATTTCCAATAACAGTGTCGTCAAAAGTCATCTTAGAATAGTTAGCTTCATGTTCTTATAACACTGAGAAATACGTAATTCTTCATATAAAGGAATAATAACTAACTTTTGCGTGACCAATTTAGACACTGCTTAAAAACCTCTAATCCAAGCCCATATTTGAAAGGAAAATCTTTAAAATATTCTGCGTCTTAAGTACTTGCCTGAATATCTTTAGCGATATAGATCCACTCCTGCTCAGTCATATCCGATGAATCTAGTAGAGGGTCATACTCCTTGACTTCGTACAGAATCCTCCAGGAAACGTCATCGGTTTCTAAACAAATTGTAAACATAATATGACGCCTCAGTATTTCTCGAAAAGGTAGGTAGAGGTATAGCGATATTTGAATAATTAAATACATCTTTTTATTAAGGATGGGATATCATCAAATGATTCCTTCTGCTCCAGGCGGAGAAGAAGGAGTCAGATTCTTACTGACTAAACCCCATCTGTGTTCCCCCTAACGCCCTTTGCGTTCCAGGGCCGCGGTGATAATTGCTGTACCCTGGCAGGCACTGGCTAGCAGGCCCCTTTTATTATGCTGACATCTCTTTGAGGCGCATTTGGAACAACGTGCCCTCGACCCGAGCCTGGTTCTTATCGGATAGCGAGCCACCCAACGCTCGCTGTCCGCAGACCCGCACTTACGATGCCCGGGGAATTGAATACATCTACCAGCATTTCCCCAGTTAGGCATATAAAAGTCCCATTATCCCATGTTTTAGACGGTTACTTCGAAGACTGAGCGCACTTTTCTTCCCAGATACAGTCAATATTGACAAAAGAACAAGTATCACGAAAAAGCTACAACACCTGCTTTTTTAAATTATTTTTGAAGAAATGGCATCACTTATCTCGTTGTTGAGTATCGATACGAGTAACTATGATAGCTTTACTTTTGTGTTTTTAACAAAAAAAAAATCATGTCTATTTTATTTTTAAAGACGTTTAAGTACGTAAAGTTTGCGCCCTGTTTCCGAAGTAACCCTGTATATTATTGTTGTAAAATTATATCAAGAAGCATATAACAAATGGCTATTATGAGATTTTTCTATTGCAATCGATTGGGTACAAAAAAAAACCTGTAGTAGAATCTGTACTATCTATACTAATATTATGTATAACGCAAAACAGTTTGTTTATTTGGTTGGTAGAACGCGCTAATCTCAGGAACTACTGGATCGAATTGCAAAAATATTTTATTGTTGGATAGGCCCATTTATCGAAGAAGGGTATAATAGGCTATGTAACACAACGCTTTCTTTTTTTTAAGGATGGGAAATCATCAAATGACTCCTCCCGCTCTGGTTGAAGTAGAATGGAGTGTCAGACTCTTACTGACTAAAACCCATCCATGTCCCTCCTAATGCCCTTTGCGTTCCAGAGCTGCGGTGACTCTTTCGAACAAATTCCGCAACCCGGCAGGCACTGACCCTGGCGGACCCCGTCTTCTATGCTGACAGCTCTTTGAGGCGCGCGTCGAACACAGCGCACCGTCGACCCGGGTCTGGGGGGCTACTCTCTAACGAAATCCGTAGTTTCGGGCTTAGTTGCGGGCGGGCATTTTCTACTCCGTATTACCTAACCACTGAGAACTAATGATAACACGATTTGACAGTTACTGTGAAATCGTGTTGTCATTCATTCTCAGTTCGGGTTCGGGACTAATCGTAAGTCTGTAGGTGATACGGAATAGAATACGCCCGTCCGCAACTAAGCCCGAAACTACGGATTTCATTAGAGAGTAGCCCCCCTGGTTCTGATCGGTCGGCGAGCCACCCAATGCTCACCGTCCGCAGGCCCACGCCTACGGTGGCCGGGAATCGCCCTGCAACTCCCGACGCCCGGGGCATCTTCTTCTGTTGCGGCGGCATGTAACACAACCCTACGACCAATAGCCAGCAGCCGCAGTTGCGCGGGTCAGCTAGTTTACTTAAAAACACGTCACTAGGTATTGATAAATTATTATTGGCCTAACCTGGGAATCGAACCCAGAACCCAGAGTTAAGTTCCTACTTACAGACGAGGAGGACAAATGAAGCAATGAACACAAGTGTGTCTTCTGCAAACCTATGTTCTGCCTACCTATCACCATGAGCTCATATCTGGAGAACTTACTCGGCAGCACAAAGAAGTTCTCCAGTGACTTATCAACCGGACAGGACTTCAGCATTCTCTGGTAGTAATTCTCATCGTGCAGCTGAGGGTACTTCCTGATCGATGGCTGGAACATGTTCTTCCCCGGCGACAGACCTGGTGACAAGGAAACTGATCTTAAAACGGTTCTTATATGGTATACATAATAAAGAGTATTCTATTCTATTCTATTCTATTCTTAGATGTCTGTGAAGGATCTAGAGAAGTAATTTTTAAGCCATATCAAATCCGCGCACCAATAGGAAAAATTCTAATTAGTCTGTTAATTGGAAGATGGGTTAGCCTTTAGTGTGGGACGCTACTTATGTCGATACTCTTGCGCCATCCCATCTTCCTAGCTCGTCGTGCTGTGCTGGTACTGCCGCTGCGGCTGCTGAGAACATCAAACGGCGAAAATATAATAACCTTGTTGGCAATTATATTTTTGAGCCGTTTGAGGTTGAAACTCTTGGACCGTGGGGTGCGAGTGCCTTATTTAAAGATCTTTCTAAACGCTTAGTTGCCACTTCGCGTGACCCAAGGGCTGGCTTTTACCTCGGACAGAGGATAAGCATTTCCATACAACATAGCAATGCCGCCAGTCTTTTGGGCTCACTTCCAGTGGACAACGATGCGGACGAATTTTTTGACGCCTTATTGTAGTTAGGATGTTTTATTTTAAGTGTATATATTTTAATTAGTCTGTCAGACAAATTTTCAAAAAATATTGGACACATATTTTGTACAAATTCAAATCGATACAAATTTATAAAGCGCATCAAAGTTCAAAAGCGGGTCTGGTGACATCACGTCGCTGGTAAAAATTGTACTATCGAACTGACGTCACGAAAGGTTTGGAAAAAGAAAAAATACGCGTCCAATATTTTTTGAAGATCTATCTGACGAACTAATTAGATTCTTTCAATAGGTAAAATACAAAGCAAGATAATTTATGGGTTATCAATAATGGAACCGATATTAAAATTTGTATGTTGGTTGGTTGAAGAATGACATAATTGCTCAGACCTTATTGGCGATGTCGCGACGAAGCTCCAAAGTCTTGAGCATCGACGACGAGTCGCTAGCCTGTCGGTTTTCTACCGGTTGCATTTTGGGGAATGTGCGACGGAATTGCATAATTTAATTCCGCCAAGCCTGTTTCATCATCGGACCACAAGACGAACACATTCATAGTGCGTACAGCTAAGGAGTGGAATTACCTGCCGGAGTCTGTGTTTCCTGATAGCTACAACCTGGGAGTCTTTAAGTCAAGAGTGAATAGGTTACTTCTAGGCAAGCGTGCTCCATCTTCGACCACATCATCGCTTACCATTAGGTGAGATAGTGGTCAAACGCGTGCCTATCAATAGTAAAAAAAAAAATGTTCTATTTGGAAGTAGTAGTTACAACCCACGTGCGTGTATTATAAGATTTATGGAGGCAAATGAATCAAAAGGAGTACTTAAGGAGCTTCTGCCTACCCCCATGAGAAGAAGCGTGAGTTTACTTATTTCAATAGGAATATGCATGCGACTTTTTTATTTGCAAAATGAAAGCTAGCTCTAGTAAATTCATGTTATATTTTTTAAATACCTTCATCAGCGATGAAGTTATACAGCTTCAAAGTTTACAATTAAAAAGAGAAGTCTTATATGAACTTTAACATCAAAGTCCATGACTCTTAGTCAGCTGCCACAGAAAACAGCGTTTTCGCAAGAGGGACAGATATATTTATTTAAAATATTTATATCTCGTTTGTTTTTCAAACAATTTTGATTCTATTTCCACTGTTAGTATTATATTTTTGTATATTTTCAGATAAACTGTGAAAAATTTTTTTTATGCATATTCTCTATTAACCAAAAGGGAAGAATATGCATGAAAAAGTCTGACTGAATGGAATCCCATTCGATAAATAATTCAGTCAATCCTTCCTAAGGCACCCATTACACGCTCATGCAAGCGTCACTCAATTCCAAAAGTCATGAATGACGAATGACTGATGGAGAGTGATGGAATTCAATCGACATTAGGCGTTCATTTTTATCAATATGGGATTCGAAAAAGGACAAGGACTGAACTATTACCCATTCCATAAACATATAAAAACAGCCCACTCACATAAAAGTCTTGACTAATGAAATATCCAGAATTTCGTCAGTCAATTTTATGCAACCATCAGTCATAGCATTACACGATAGATTATTCGTCCGTCAGAGCCTTGACTGCGGTTAAACTGACAGCAAAACTTATCGTGTAATGGGCGCCAAACACAAATAAAAACATGTAAACAAGGCCCGCCCTTGAAGATTTTGTAAACATACTTGAAGTCAATCATACGGAAACTTTCCTTACGTATGGTCACATAATATTTACATAGGTACACATTTTATCGACGGTAGTGACAACTGGCATGACAAGTAAGGGTGCGTTTCCACCACAGATATGCGAGGATGCGTAAGCGAGGGATGAAAATTTTGTTATGTCAGTTAAATTGGCACTTGGCGATATTGTACAGGAATTTATACGTTCTAAGTTACTATAGACTTGTTTTTGTAGGTTTCAAGGGTTATCTCGGCAATAATTATATAACGGATGTGGGTTTCCAACGTAGCAGATAGTTGATATAGACGCCGATTATAAGAAAACCAACACAAAAAAAAACGCATGATTTGAACGGTCAATTGACGTCACCATAACATGAAAAAACGCGACCTCTGAAACCAGTTTTTCAGAATTATTATCTCTACAGAACAACTGAAAAAATTAAACGCGTCAAGCAGTTTAAATTACGCGCCATTATTAACAGTGTTGCAAAAATAAGTCAAGAGTTAGTGAATAGGTTACTTCTTGGCAAGCGAGTTCCCCCTTCAAATTTAAAATATTTCTTTGAATTGTTCCTTTTTTCCCGGACGCTTTTATCCTGCTCGTCTTTTACATCGTTCTCACATGTTTGTATAATTTTAACTTGATGTAAACAAAACTTTGTAACAATTTATTATTTTTAAAAGAGTGTCCGTGGAGTTTCTTGCACGTTCTTCTCCATAGAGATCTACGCTTTGGAACGTGCAAATAGCTTCATCTTTTTGGACTGACCGACCTTGACAATTCAAAAGTGCCTGTAAATGGTTTATTTGAAATATACGATTTGATTTGATTTGAAAAAACAAACCCAGATTGAATAACCAATCCTGCGCAGAGCGAGGTAATGAAGACGATGAGGAGTTGACGAGGTAGACTGGCAGAAAATGCCTATCGCATTAAGACCGCCTCTGTAATTTGTGTGTGTAAAGTATTAAATCTATTCTACGAGCATATTAAACAAGCTGAAGAGTTTGTTTGGTTAAACGTGCTAATCTCAGGAACTACAGGATCGAATTGAAAAATCATTTTAGAGTTGGATAGCGCATTTATCGGGGACGGCTATTGGCTATAAAATATCACGCTACGACCAATAGGAGTGGTGTATTAATGAAAAATGTGACGCAGACAAAGTTGCGCGGGTCAGCTAGTAAATTAATAAGATAGTAATCCTATCCTTGGATATCGCATCCATGGTGGAACAACACCCTTACTGTCACTATTTGTTGTGATTTGTGGTAAAACATTATAATATGCCGTTTGGTGTCGGCCGGTGGCGTATGGTGCCGTAAAAGAATAATACTATCCCATCACTTCCCGTGGGTGTCGTAAGAGGCGGCTAAGGGACTTGCCAGAGAATGGGCAGCAGCGTTCTCTGTAAAACGCAACACCATACACTGCGATCGCCAACCCGCCTGCCAAGCGTGGCGATTTTGGCAAACCCCTCCCTTTGGAGGAGGCCTATGTCCAACAGTGGACGTCTTTCGGCTGTTATGATGATGATTATATTAAATATTCAGTGCTATAAATAAATCAAGTTAGAGTTATCACACTATGGGGTAGGTGAAGCAAAATTCAAATCATGTTGAATGATCTCACCTATATTACATCAACTTGATAATTAAAATTACAAACCTACCTATTACAATATTGCGATAAAATTGATTCTCAGAAGTAAAGAGCTTAAACTATACCTACAGGTATATGAAGTACTTTATATTGAAAGTTTATGATTTATGAAACACTAGTGGACGTCACGCGGTTTCACCCGCGTAGTTCCCGTTCCCGTGGGAGTACGAGGATAATATATAGCCTATGTTATTCCCCGATAATGTAGCTATCAAATGCTAAAAGATTTTTTCAAATCGGTCCAGTAGTTTCGGAGCCTATTCAATTCAAACAAACAAACAAACAAATCTTTCCTCTTTATAATATTAGTGTAGATAATTTGGTCTTGGAATTTATAAATCTCCATATAAGTCGTGGATGAGAGGTTGCGGAATTTGTTCGAAAGAGTCACCTGGCCCTGGAACGCAAAGAGCATTAGGAGGAACACGGATGGGTTTTAGTCAGTAAGAGTCTGACACTCCCTTCTGCTCCGCCCAGAGCGGGAGGAGTCATTTGAAGATTTCCCGGCTTTAAAAAAAGGTACTGTTTTTTGGTTATAAGACCTAGTTAGTATAACAAAGCATACCGTGCCGAACTAAATTTATGTTGTGACACCATAATTCCTTTATTTAAGAAAATATTACTCGTATTCTTTTTAAATGAAAATCTAAACTTTACTCGACCACAATAGGAACAAAAATGGTCAAATCGAGGACTTTACCTTTTTCTTTACTTTTATTTTTTAACCGACTTCAAAAAAAGGAGGAGATTCTCAATTTGACCGCTTATAAATATATATTTTTTTATGTGTGTTCGCGAATAACTTCGTCGTTTATGAACCGATTTCGATGAATCTTTTTTTATATGTAAGGGTATGCTGCCGAGGTGGTCCCATTGCCACCACATCAGGATCTTATGATGGAAACCTTGAGAAATCGAGGGCAACTATCATCTGGTAAAAACTTGATATTCGTGTGTATATCGGTTAATACTACAAAACAATGAAGATTTGGATCAGACCTGATGCTGGAGACGACAGAAAGTCAAGGGAATTCCACATCGGTATGTAGGAAGTACCAAGTGTTTCGGCTTATTTCGTTCGTATTGACGAGACCTTTACACCAAAAGCACTTAGTAAGTTTTATTAAATAGGCCCCAGTTTATAACATAACATCACGCCGGTACGCTGCGAATGGGTACGCAGGTACCACTAAAAAGTGAAAAATAAAAAACTCGGTGAAAGAAGAAGTCGGTGTCAAAAAACGAAATAACCAAGAACACCGACTTCCGAAATTGAAGTTATTTTATCAAAATCAAAATCAAAAGGCATTTATTCAAACTAGGCTGAAAATCAGCACTTTTTGAACGTCAAAATTTACATGAAGACAGTCCCCCAAATCGCCCAGCCCGTCACCACTTCCTAGTGTTTTAGCTGGGAAGAAGAAGTGGCCAACAAACTCCCCAGCAACACAACTGTCTGTTAAGTTTAAAGAACTTTAATATATACTTTGTAGTGTTTTGTTTTTCGAAGTCGGTTATATTTTTTGTAAAAAAGTTTTGTATTTAAGTTAATAGGTAATATTAGGCTAAAAATATTATAGTCTGACTAGCTGACTCGGCAAACGTTGTTTTGCCATACAAAGAAAAGCCTACCACCTATTCTCATACCTATTGAATACACACCCAAAATTTCATGAAAATCGGTCGAGCCGTTTCGGAGGAGTTCGGTAACAAACACCGTAACACGAGATTTTTATATATTAGAAGATAGATATTAGGTTTGCCTGCAAAAAAAATATCATCATGTCAGCCGAAAGACGTCCACTGCTGGACATAGGCCTCCCCTAAGGGGGGGTTTACCGTAATCGCCACGCTTGGCAGACGGGTTGGCGATCGCAGTGTATGGTGTTGAGTTTTACCGAGAACGCTGCTGCCTATTCTCTGGCGAGTCCCTTAGTCGCCTCTTACAACACCCACGAGAAGGTCTGGGATGGTATTATTCTTTTACGGCACCATACGGCACCGGCCAACACCATACGGCGAAAAATAAAATAGCCATGAACATTTCTCGATTGGCAAGTTATCATAGGCATGTTTATACATCAATTAAATTTGATAAAAATATGTCTCATCTGGTTATATCAGTTGGGTGTAGATCGATCTTCCACCGTCTCTTAGGTCATAATATATTTTGGAAACACAAAAATACTTATCGGTAAAACACATCTTCATGAAGTATGTATTTCAAACAACAATAATATTACCTATTCTCTTGTTATAAGTAATAATAATACCATTGTATTTACCCCCTGAGGCACGCAATTCCTTTAATATTTCGCGGCTGGTGGCAAATAACTGCCGCAATTTTATTGTTCAAGATCAAGTATATTTACTTACTAATTTTATAGCTATTCAATAAACGTGTTATATATAAATTACCGTCGGGAAGCGAAAATAAACAAAATGTATAAAGAAATTAGATGCATAACTGAATATCAGTATGTTACGTGGATCGAGCGGCTGCCTACCAGACCGACAACCCATTAACTGGGTAACACGGTAGTTCCTGCCAAGACTGGAGACTCAGATTTACTGGTTTCTGATAATCCCTAACGACGGTCAAAATTCACTGCAATCGCCAACCCGCCTGCCAAGCGTGGCGATTATGGCAAACGCTTACAACCCGAATCTCTTCAAAGTTAGAGTGCACAGGCTCCTTCTGGGTAAACTCGCTCCATCGTAGACTTTGTCTCTGTCATCTCTGACCTGGACTAGAGTCAAGAGCAAACCGATCACAAATTAAAAAACTTGAGAGGTGTCAAGGGACACCCGGATGGAACGAAGTTCCTTTCGATTAATTAGTAAAGGAATTGTAATAAAATTTTATTTTTTTAAGTTATAATTATATTTTTTATTATTAACAAATATAATGTAAACAGCAATAGAAAGACGAAACGAAAATAACTGGCTTGCTTTCTATGAGAGAGAGAGAGAGAGAGAGAGAGAAACACGCGCACGCCGCACGGCTTACAACTATAGCAAAAAGTGTCGTTACAACTTTTCGTATGATTTTTTTCCGTCTAGCCCCCTTTCACAACGCGCGATAAGGAACTTCGTTCCAAAAAAAAAAAAAAAGAAAACCCCTTTGGGCCTATGTCCAGCAGTGGACGTCTTTCGGCTGATATGATGATGATGTCAAAGATCTGCAAATGACAGCCAGGCCCAACGGCTTAACATGCTTTCCGAGACACGGAGGAAACTTGTTATGTTAACGGACCAACCTAGGCGTGCGTTGCTGACCTTGAAGATTGACCCTTGCGGCTGTTGTTCTTTATCCATGAGCTCCTCTTTGTTAGGGTTCCGAACAAAAAACGGAACCCTTATAGGATCACTCGGGTGTCTGTCTGTCTGTCCGTCTGTCACAGCCAGTTTTCTCCGGATCCACTGGACCGATTCTGTTGAAAATTGGTACAAAAACTTCTGTGACCCAAATACGGACGTGTTACGTAAATTATTAAATTTGTAGTATGGGGGTCAAACTAGTTTTTTTTTTTAATTTGAATAGTATTGTATGACTTATCAAATGAAAGGGCTTAGGAAGTTATTCAAGAAATTAGACGAAAAATTACCATTCCCCTTATCTCCAAAACTACTGAGCGTACAATTTTGAAAAAAATGGAGATAATAGATCTTTACTTATAAATTACAGTAAAACCTATGAGAAGTTTTTAAAATTAAAATAACATGTTAAAAGAAATAAATTCGTTTGGAACCCTATTTTTTTTCATAGGTAACTCATTTGTTTTCATAACTCATCACAATATAATTGCTAACTGATAAACGTGCCTGTTTTTTTGAAAAAAAAATCTTGCATTGCAATTACATGATATAAGCCCGTTTTTGCGTTATAAATGTTCGCAGTAAAAATTCTACATATAACCACTTCAGTGAAATCTCCTAAGCCCTAAAACCTAGACACTACGTCGTCAAATAGCTAGGTAGGTACTCTAGTTTTCTTATCAAGCAATTGAAACTATGAATAGTAACAACATACAGCAGCCAATGTTTACTTCTTTATCAATGCAGTTACATAAAGGCACTTATTCAGAAAGTAATACACTTCAGCAGACGGTCGCAATAGCCGTCGCGACGCAACAACAATTGAATAATTTATTGTAAAAAAAAATCGGCGGCCGCCATGTTTTTTGGTCGATCGGGAGCCATAGGTTATTAAACATAGCCTTTTTTTTTTAAAGAAGTTTAAACCACGTGATTTGGTATGGCATGTGGGATGCCATTATGCGTCAATTTCAGTTGACGCCCAATGGCACACACGTGTGCCAATGAAAAATCACAGGTTAAGACTGATACAAAGCGTAATTCGTGCAATATTTGTTTGTGCGTTGTAATTCATCCCCTCTACTCTCAAAAAACTGACCAAGTGTGATTCGGACTCTCACACGAAGAGTTCCGTATCTACCATAAACCGGAAAAAAACATGTTTCTTGTATGGGAAACCCCTTTAATTTTTATTATTTGTTGTTAGTGGTATTAAAAATACACACTGAAAACTACAACTGTCTATCTATTATTATGGTTCTCGAGATACAGCCCGCTGACAAACGGACGGACGGACAACAGAGGCTTAGTAATAGGGTTCCGTTGGTTACCATTGCGTACGGACGCCTAAATATGAAAAAAAAATATCATAACGAACCGTCATGTGCGAGAACCAATCATTTGATCATATTATTTGTAATTAATAGGCTTGCGTTTGACCACTACCTCACTAGATTGTAAGCGATGACATGGTTGACGACGGAGCACGGTTGCCTAGAAGGATCCCATTCATTCTTAACTTAAAGCCCCTTTTCTATTGAGACACACACAACAGACAGGATTTTTTCTGGGTAAGCCCGCTCCATCGTAGACTTTGTCTCTGTCATCTCTGACCTAGACTAGAGTCAAGAGGAAACCCATCTCAAATAAAAAAAAAGACGCATTCGACTGGGAATTTCGCTACTTAGATGGTTCCTTCGTCGTCTTAGAGTGAAAACCTCGGGAATGCATTTTTGCTCAAATTTATTTTATTGCGATTCTAAAAAGAAAACCAAAGAACGCACATCTTGACCAATCTGACCAATTTGTTCATTCGATACTCGTAGCGCCATCTATGACAGTAAATGAGAACCTCGTAAATACTCGCATCTGTCAGTTTGGCGTGAATAACTTGCAACGAACGTGTTGTTTTATGCATTGCGGACAATCTTATTGTATCGAACAATTCTGGATATAAAAGCGGGTTAAATTTCCATACTAATTAATAAAAAGACGCTGTACAAAAATTTTCCACCACGCAGTCTTTTCTTCCTCCTAAAAAGTTACATCTTTTACACTTACGAGGTTTTCACTCCAAGGCGTCGCCCTGGTGTAGGAAGTTCCTAAACCAATTAAGCAATTAACTGCTTAATCAGCCATTTACTTCCTGCCTAGCCATTTTACTGAACGACGCTGTTTCAACAGCGGCCGAAATAACATCATACATAAATGGCATGACGGGAGTTAGTATGGATCACTTCGCTCGCTCACTCTAGCTCTCATCATACCATTCGAACCTAACCTATCCGTGTTGGAGTGCCCTAAGCTATTTGTGCTCTTTGTTCTGCTACTTGGCTAAGCAAGTCATTTAATGATATTGAACCAAGTAATTTGTCTAGATGTTCAATTAAATACCGGGAGACATCCCGTTATTTAATTGAACATCTAGACAAACAAAAAAAAAATAAAAAAAAAAATAAAAAAAAATATATAAAAAATATAAATATATAAATTTAAAAATAAAATTATTTTGGCAGGACTAAAGTGACAACTTTAGTCCTGCCAAAATAATTTAATTTTAAGAGACCGCGAATATAAACTAAAATGATAAAACAGCTGATTACGTTAGCGTGATCTACATGTTATCACAATATTATGTAAACAGGCAATAAAAATATTTACAATGGTTACTTATTTATTTTTAGTACTGTACCAATAGCAACAGCTAACACCTGGTAGTATAGTTACACTAACTTCTGCCCTCGGGTTCTCCCGCGTGTTATAACACAAAGGATAAAAAGTGGGCGAGTTCGACTCGGACCTGGCTGGATTTTTTTAGATTTTTGTTTGGACCTTCATAAAGAACATCTTTATGCAGGTCCAAACAAAAATCTAAAAAAAATCCAGCCAGGTCCGAGTCGAACTCGCCCACCGATGGTTCCGTACAAATTTGTGTATTTGTGTATTTTTTGTGTTTGTGTGTAATAAAGACTATATTTTATGATTTAAGCTTCAAACTCGAAACGAGTTGGCAAGCAGCCAGTAGCGAGTAAAAAGTTTCGATAGTTTTGACGCTTGGCTTTCAGCGAGTGCTTTAGTGCGACGGGCTTTTACTCGCAATACTCGCTCCGGCCCGCACTTTAGGTAAAAATTACCGCAGTTTGGTTGTTCTGACCGCCAAGCAAGCATCGCCGAGCGAGTGTCGCTGAGCGAGTACAATCTTTAATAGCTCTTGTCGCTGCGATCAACTAGAGGTAAGAGCCGCTCGTCGGCAGTGTGAACAGCCAGCTATCGACTAAGAACGTATGTGTCTCTTTTACTCACACGCGATCTATATCTTATGTCCCTTTCCTCAGCGTGCAAATGATCGATAGCTACTCGCTTCCTCGCCGGCGGTGAGACAAGTACCTAAACTTCTAATATTTTGGGAAAAGCCTATTTTTCGACTCTTGGACTATTCCAAGCGTAATTTGTCCAGCAATGGACTTCTTTCGACTGACACGATGATGATGATAGTGTGGGATTATCACATAAAAGCTACTTCGGTAAAACAGTGTTTGTTCACAAAATACAACATATTAAGCGTATCAGTGAGTAAATGTTATTATTATGTGAGTATCGAGTTAACAACAAACGTGACGTAGATGGCACGTAATATGTTAACACGTGCTATAAATACACTTCATTGAATAGGTTGGCAGCAAGGATGTCAAGGAGCGCCGTAGCCGTAACCGAAAATATCGGATATCCGAAATCTTCTTTCTTTCTTTTCTTTTTAAAAAAAAAAACGTTGCCCCACACTAGGAATTTCTCCTGTATCGTGGGTGCGTTTACAAACATAAATACACATGCACAAACAGCCAGACCCGGAACAACTATCTGTAGGCCATACAAATATATGTTGTTGTTTTTTTATGGATAAAAAATTTCTAATACACAAAAATCTCGTGTCATAGTGTTTGTTATCGAAATCCTCCGAAACGGCTTGACCGATTTTTATGTATATTTTTTTGTATATATTTGGTAGATCGTAGGCTACTTTTTTATTTATATGGCAAAACAACGTTTTACTGAGTCATCTTGTTCCGATTCAAAAGTTTCGGATTATTTCAGATATGGGCGGAGTCTAAATGAGATATTCGTTATGACAGCTTTTGCTGCCTCTATTTGTGTTTTACTTTTACAATTTATTTAAAATCTAATATTCATAACTGAAACTAACGAAAAATCCGAAATCATTTCATATCCGTAACCGTGTACAAAACCGGTATAATATTATTTCTATATTCGTATCCGAATTTTGACCCGAAATTTCATATCCATAACATCCCTAGTTGGCAGTAACTTTAGTACTAAAGACTATTAATCGCGAAAAATTTAAATCACACGAGCCATTTTCGAGTTTTTGCGAGACTACCGCAAATCAATTGATTCTTAACCGACTTCAAAAAGTAGGAGGTTCTCAATTCTTCGGGATCTTTTTTTTATGTATGTTCCTCGATTATTCAAAGACGCCTTGACCTATTTGAAAAAATATTTTTTTGTTTGAAAGGGTTAGACTTCCCAGGTGGTCCCATGATCAAAATCTGATGATGGAATCCTGGAGAAATAGAAGGAAATACTCAATTTATATAGACACACTTGAAGCGATTTGGGTAGTTTTTGGAAGAGTACTTTCTCGGTGTGGTGCCATTTCAATTTGGTGAAGATCTGATGAAGGACTTCGGAGATAGGCAACGGACCTTCTCAATAAATGATAGCAAATGGACCGGGATTGCTGAAATCGCATGTCTGTTTATTGTTTACACCAGTTCATAAAGTAACATCACCCCGGTACGCTGTAAAGGGATACCTACGTAGATGTGAATGTCAATTTAGCTGTGGGATATCACCACTAAAAAGTGATAAATAAAAAACCTTTTTATAAAAAATACAACCGAATTCCAAAAATCAAAACACTACAAAGTATAAAACAGCCTCGGATCTAGAGGGGGGCAAACCGCGGCACGTGCCCCGGGCGGCAAGTTCAAGAGGCACCAAATTCAAATGTTTGCAAATATAAACTTACTAGCTGACCCGCGCAACTTCGTTTGCGTCACATTTTTCATTACTGCTCCGCTCCTATTGGTCGTAGCGTGATGATATATAGCCTATAGCCTTCCTCGATAAATGGGCTATCTAACACTGAAAGAATTTTTCAAATCGGACCAGTAGTTCCTGAGATTAGCGCGTTCAAGCAAACAAACAAACAAACTCTTCAGCTTTATATATTAGTATAGATTCGATGTGGCTGTGGGATGATCGGGCTCGCTTCAATTGCCCTTCAATTTCATACACTCTTGGATGTCTGCTTTTTGCATAAGCATAAAAGTAACTCCTAAGTAAACCTTGATAAGGTTTTCTTTAAAATCTCCAGAACCAACGGTTTCCCATGTAAGGTCTAGACAACAAAATGATGCCAATGATTGGCATACCTAATGAATCTTCGCCGTTATCGTTATGGGTATTTTTACATCCGATACAATAATAAAATTAATCACAAACGTGGAAGAGAGGGGGCCGCCATTATTATGTTTCTGCCCCAGTTCGGAAAAATCTTAGATCCGGGGATCCTATAAAATTACTAATTTCAGAAGCCGGTGCTTTTGTTTGTTTTTTTGTTTGAGACCGACTTCCGAAATTAAAGTATTCGGAGCTAGGTAACTGAATTTGTATCCCCTTCCAACCTGATTGATCAATTTTCAAGGATTTAATGCTATTCCTTCCCGTCACTTTTTATTCATAAGCTGTTATTGCCAACTTCTTACACTTGTTTATCGGAAAATCCGCCCGAATGCGCTATATTTAATCTTCAAATTTTTCTTGTATCTTTAGGTAGGTCAAGGTTACTCATAATACGCAAAAAATAGTAGGTACTTATCTTTATGTCGCTAGCGACGAAATTTTAAACGATTGACGTACAGACAAGTAAACATAATAACTGTTTATTCATTAAGATAAGGAGCTGTTTGCATACTAATTAAAATAAGCTAATTATCATAACCAGTTTTTGAAATTATGTGACATTTGTCGTATTCGTTGAGCTATAAATATTTACATCGGAGAGTTCAAGATCAATGTTACTTGGTGTAATATTCGCACTGGTTTATAGATCGTATCGCGATCCGACTACATAGCAACTTATTATTTTGAATAGTAAGAGGAATTAAAGGAAACTTAGCCTATTTTAACCGACTTCCAAATTTTTTTTTTTATATTTTTTACCTCATAACTCCGTCATTTATGAACCGATTTGTAAAATTCTTCCGTCATTTATGTGAAAGGATATACTCCTCGATTGGTCTCATTTAAATTTCATCAAAATCGATTTAGTGTTTTGGCTTTTTAATCAAAATAACTGGAATCCGTTTACTTAGATGACGTATTTAGTTTGTCATCCAAGTTAACGAAATTGCGTATTTTGCTTTCCTGCGACTTTCCAGTCGTGTTGTTAGGTGTGGGGTAACACAATAAAGTGAAAAAAAAAAATACAACCGACTTCCAAATAAAAAAACACTACAAAGTATAAAATAACTTTAATGTCGGAAGTCGGTGGTTTTGGTTGTTTCTTCGTATTTTTACACCGAACTACTTAAATAAAAATTGTATCTAGCAGAAAATCACAGAACTGTCACACCGTTTTAAACTCGGAACTGCTATTAAAGACAGTGACCTATTTGCTTAAAATAAGAACGTATTTATAGAAAAACTATGCAGGCCAAAAATTCTCACCATCGTCAGTCTTCACCATACCAATGGTCCCTCCGGTGTAGATAACCAAAACACGTCTTTCACTTGGCTCAAGAGATCTACTCGTAGAAACTCTTCTTCCCCGATTAAAAGTAGGAACAAGATTCGCGCCTAATTTTGTCATATCCACGCCATTCTTTAAAATTTTTAAATCATCACCGTTGAATTCCATTTTTGACAGTTTAACTTTTTAATCGATCTTTTTTTCGCGCAATGATTCGCGGGCGTTCCGCTTAGGCACAGTGCGTTCGTCACGGCGCTGAAACGCAAACTGAAGTGTGGAGAGTCTGGAGACTGAAATTACTCACAGTCTCAGACGCTTATATTAACGGCACTTGCATTTAATGACAGATTGCCCTTACAGCTTCACAGACTAGTGATGTGACATTTCTCTCTATAATGTAAATTAGTTGACCTTGATCTTTCATTAGTTTATCTATTACTTTTAGTCTAGCGTGCACGTGTGCTTAAATTAAGAACGGATAATTTTAAGAGTCCTATCACAGAATTTCGTTTTCACTCACAAAACTGCTGACTCATCGCATTATGTAGAAATTAGGCAATTACGTTTATTTTAGGGTTTATTATTAATTTATTTAATGAATATTTTTTAAATGTTCATTTCTTACAAACAATGTTTTTTTTTTGGTATACATTTTACGTAATAATATTAATGTATTATGGTGAAAATGACAGTTAATTCTTAGAGTTTATAGTAGTTTTTTATGGATTTTAAAGGGATTTTTTAAGGATATTCCAATTTTATTTAAATTTCTGAGGCCGCCATGTACGAAACCACTATATAAGGAATATTATGATATATTTTTCATTTCATTTGGTTAGTACAGCAGTTCAATCCACGAGCTCATAAAGTGCCGTCGCGCTTGTCATGAGAAACTTACTTCGGAATTTTAGCTTTTTATAAATAGATAAGAAAAAAATACGAAAAGTGACGCCGCTATGCACTATACTAATAATTATTCTCAACTACCCAATAAGCCAAAGTTGCGTAAATTGGTAATTTTACGCAAAAAATACAGTCAGATTGTGATAGGGTTCTTAAGAAACAATCTAGTCATGAAGATACCTTATTATACGCAGGTATGTTTCAAATTAAATAATCAAACATAAGCAACTATCGATTTCGCTAGACTAACAAAGTTTTGCTGAGTCTTGCCACTTAAGAGTATTTCGAGATTTTATCCATTACATCCCGTCTTCGGCACTATAAAACAGCTAAATTCTTGACTTCTATATACATAAACATAGATCCTAGTTAATTATACTACGAGCGGGAAGCGAACCGCGTCCTGTTACCCCTTGCTGTGCAAGCATCCACTGAGTATACAGCAATAGGGTATTTTACTGAAATAATCTAATTAGTCGTCAGAGTTTCAAAAAATATGAGACACGTATTTTTTTTCTTTTTTCACGTGAAGTGAGCTGTCAATGCATACATACTAGATGGAATGACAGTTCACTTCACGCTCACTCCACATAAGTGTACATGGCGGCTGCGAGACGTTGACAGAATAGACCGGCTTCGGTGCGATCAAAGTGATCATGAAGTGAGCTGTCAATGCATACATACTAGATGGAATGACAGTTCACTTCACGCTCACTCCACCTAAGTTTACACAATGAGATGTTGACGAAATAGACCGGCTGTTTCAAAGCGTACATTATAAAAAACCCAAGATGCACAGTATCGAACAAATGCAACACTCGAAACTGTCGTCAAAAACTGACATGTATCAAGTGTCATGTGTGAGTTGTGTGTAGTTATACGATAAACATTTTTTTTTGCAGTGTTTTTACAAAGCAGTGCAGTATTGCGAGTGATGCGCAATTTTTTTTGCAAATTCAACCTTACACGGATCGCTTAATGTTGTTTTTACAAAGCAGTGCAGTATGGCGAGCGATGCGAGACTGTTTGAAACTTGCGCACAATTATACAATATGCGCTTGTTTTTTGCGGACGTCTTTGAGATGCTGAGTGTGTATCTTAGGTTTTTTATATATCAATGGCGTACATTGATAAATTAATAAATTACGAAACTACTAGAGACTGATAGTCTTTATCGTGCCTACTTAACCTATGACCTATGTAAAACCGATTAAAATAAATTCCCTATTTACGGTATCAATTATATCGTGATATGTAGAAAACTAGGATGCACAAAGTAGAATTGATAAAAATAAACTGATTTCATACAATGTAACTTGTTCTAAAATATCACTTTTCACGGAATTGTGCAGAACGCAGTAAAGAATGCGTACATCTATCCTGTGCGTACTTATAGGACACCAATACCAATATTTGTGTATGGAGCTATATCTACCACAGAACATCGACAATACCAGAGCCGGCAAAATCAAAACTATTCATACAAACCAAGCGTTTCAGTGACTGTCACCGTTTACTCACAGAAATTGACGTTTTGTGACAATTCTGGCTACGGCTTTGTCAGTCGAAACTTCTGTTCAGTGTATTTGCGTGGGCACGAATATTATTTTTTTCGAAATTTATTTCATACTAGCTTTTGCTCGCGAGTTTATACGCGCATATCCCGTTTTTTCCCGTTCCCGTAGGAATTTCGGGAAATAATCTCTTAGTGCTCCCCTACACTCCCCAAGGAACCTACATGCTAAATGTCAGCTTTCTACGACCAGTAGTTTCGGCTTGCGTCGTCTGACAGACTCACCCATCAGTAAGGGAAGAATTTTCTATATTAGGATACGTATTTTTCATATTTATAAAACAGTATTTATTATATTTTTAGATTTCCGTAAACAAGGGTAACCAACGGAACCCTTTGTGTGCGGGTTTTTTTTATAGAAATATAAATTTCTGTATAAATAAAATGAATCTCTAAATTCGTTGCTGAGCGAAAAACTCGAGAACAGCTGGACTAATTTAGTTTTGTTTTTTGTTAAAAATTCCTTGAAGTTCGAGGATGAAGTTTTTCCAATTTTTCTCTTCATGAGAAACTTTTCATGAAGAGAAAAATTGCACGGGAAAATGTAAAAACCAGGGGGTACAACTAATATGTATTTGACTTTAAGATGTATTTTAACTCTGAACTTAACGCAGACGAAGTCGCGGGAAAAAGCTAGTTTATAATATAAAATTTTCAATTATTTACTAACAGAACGCCGCAGCCGCGGGTAGCGGATGGATGCGGGACGCGCAGGACCGGTCGTTGTGGCGACGCTTGAGGGAGGCCTATGTACAGCGGTGGACGTCTTTCGGCTGATATGATGATGATGAGAACGCCGCAGACTACCGCTTTTTTACTTTATGTTCCTTCAGTTCAAGTCAGGGTTGTCTGGTAGATACCGCTGTCAGCGATAGCCGCCACTGTATGAGTAGGTACAGTGGCCGGTAGGTAGAATTAAGTTTGTGTAGAAGAGTTGTGCTACAATTTTAAGTATTCAATGAATCAATATATAGTTGTAAAAAATCATAACCCTCCTTCCGGCGCAGTCGGGTAAAAACTCTTCCGTTAATGAGTGACTGACAGACAACGCACAGCCGAAACTACTGGTGGCAGAAAGCTGAAATTGGACATGCAGGTTCCTTGGAGAGTATAGGAGAGCACTAAGAGATGATTTTCCGAAATTCCTACGGGAACGGGAAAAATCAGGATATCCGCGTACAAAAGCGTCGCGGGCAAACGCTAGTAAAGTATACTCCGTCACTGCGCATCGAAGCGATTCAGTGCTCTGTGGTACCAACACGAGTTTACTGTCAGGTATTTTCCCGCGTATAGAGGCAGGCTGAATATTCAGTCAAGCGAGAGTTGGACGTGGACGGAGGAACCAAAGAGAGATGGAACTAGAGTGTGAACACATATACGTATTTTGTTTATCCGTTATATCGTAGGACGAGTATCATAATTTTTTGGGCTCAAAAAGGAAACTGGTACATTTAATACATAACCTTTTCGTCCGTTTGACGCAGAGGTTTATAGGGTTTCACTTTGAGCTTATTCAAGAATACGCACCTACATAATCAATCTATTTTCTACCTGCGCTCAACTCGTACCCATTAAGTTCATTCAATTTATTGCAAGAGCAAATAATGTGCTCTAACACATTTGTCAGGAGCTGGATATACTATACCTACTTATGAGTTCAGTTCAGCGCTAGACTATAATTACACGTAGTCACAAATCTTTATAGATACACCAATTGGGTACCCGATGGAGGGAAAAGACCAGAAAATCCTGTTCTTTAAGAGAAAATGCAGGCGGCGAGACTTTGTATGTAAAAAGTCATAATTCGAGGTTTGGCTCTCGACTGTTTTCTCCTCCAATCTATCTTCTATCTATATATATAAAAATGAATTGCTGTTCGTTAGTCTCGCTAAAACTCGAGAACAGCTGGACCGATTTTAATAATTCTTTTTTTGTTGGATTTGCCAAAAACAGGGAAGGTTTAAAAGCAAAAATAAAATGGGTAGGTAGATAGGGTAGGGTAGGAGTAGGGTAGGAGTAGGGTAGGAGTAGGGTAGGAGTAGGGTAGGAGTAGGGTAGGAGTAGGGTAGGAGTAGGGTAGGAGTAGGGTAGGAGTAGGGTAGGAGTAGGGTAGGAGTAGGGTAGGAGTAGGGTAGGAGTAGGGTAGGAGTAGGGTAGGAGTAGGGTAGGAGTAGGGTAGGAGTAGGGTAGGAGTAGGGTAGGAGTAGGGTAGGAGTAGGGTAGGAGTAGGGTAGGAGTAGGGTAGGAGTAGGGTAGGAGTAGGGTAGGAGTAGGGTAGGAGTAGGGTAGGAGTAGGGTAGGAGTAGGGTAGGAGTAGGGTAGGAGTAGGGTAGGAGTAGGGTAGGAGTAGGGTAGGAGTAGGGTAGGAGTAGGGTAGGAGTAGGGTAGGAGTAGGGTAGGAGTAGGGTAGGAGTAGGGTAGGAGTAGGGTAGGAGTAGGGTAGGAGTAGGGTAGGAGTAGGGTAGGAGTAGGGTAGGAGTAGGGTAGGAGTAGGGTAGGAGTAGGGTAGGAGTAGGGTAGGAGTAGGGTAGGAGTAGGGTAGGAGTAGGGTAGGAGTAGGGTAGGAGTAGGGTAGGAGTAGGGTAGGAGTAGGGTAGGAGTAGGGTAGGAGTAGGGTAGGAGTAGGGTAGGAGTAGGGTAGGAGTAGGGTAGGAGTAGGGTAGGAGTAGGGTAGGAGTAGGGTAGGAGTAGGGTAGGAGTAGGGTAGGAGTAGGGTAGGAGTAGGGTAGGCGTAGGGTAGGAGTAGGGTAGGAGTAGGGTAGGAGTAGGGTAGGAGTAGGGTAGGAGTAGGGTAGGAGTAGGGTAGGAGTAGGGTAGGAGTAGGGTAGGAGTAGGGTAGGAGTAGGGTAGGAGTAGGGTAGGAGTAGGGTAGGAGTAGGGTAGGAGTAGGGTAGGAGTAGGGTAGGAGTAGGGTAGGAGTAGGGTAGGAGTAGGGTAGGAGTAGGGTAGGAGTAGGGTAGGAGTAGGGTAGGAGTAGGGTAGGAGTAGGGTAGGAGTAGGGTAGGAGTAGGGTAGGAGTAGGGTAGGAGTAGGGTAGGAGTAGGGTAGGAATAGGGTAGGATTAGGGTAGGAGTAGGGTAGGAGTAGGGTAGGAGTAGGGTAGGAGTAGGGTAGGAGTAGGGTAGGAGTAGTGTAGGAGTAGGGTAGGAGTAGGGTAGGAGTAGGGTAGGAGTAGGGTAGGAGTAGGGTAGGAGTAGGGTAGGAGTAGGGTAGGAGTAGGGTAGGAGTAGGGTAGGAGTAGGGTTGGAGTAGGGTAGGAGTTATATTATAGATGAAAATTATGATGCAGACGAAGTTGCGCCAGCCAAGTCAGCTAGTATTGAATAAAAAGCATATATATTGTTTCCCTATGTTGAAGTTTGTGAAATATCTCTTAAATCGATCCAATATTGGAGGAGAAAACAGTCGAGAGCCAAACCTCGAATTATGACTTTTTACATACAAAGCCTCGCCGCCAGCATTTCCTCTTAAATAGTCTCTCCATGAAAACTTAGAGCCTATGCACACGGGGTTTTTTAACGCGTAAAAGACGCACGTTTTACGAACGCGCGCTCACGGCGCTGTAGATGACCAAAAAGGTACTCTCTGCGACTGAATTTCGTTTATATCGCGTTAAAAAAGCACTGTATGCAAAGGCCCTTATAGACTTTGACTAAGGCATTATACATAACGACGACACCATCAAGACGAATTATAAAAAACCCCTGCGAAATATAGATTTTCTTCCTTTGCTTATGTAATTGGCGAATAGCCGTTTTTGTTAAACTACAACTTTATAAACCTGAAGAGCTCGTGGTTAAATAATAACAGCCGCACGGGTCGACCTTCAAGGTTAAGCAACGCTTGCAGGAGTTGGTCTGTGGATGGGTGACCATTTCAACATACCGAGACTCCTTCGTGCCTCGGAAAGCACGTTAACCGGTGGTCCCGGCTGGCGTTTGCTTTTTTTGATCCACATAAAATACAGGTATTCAACTAAATTCGTTTTGACTGGAAGCCGCCCCTAATATAGTTGCAAAAGTCTTGTGGATGCCAAGCTACATAGCTTGGCTCATTGCCGTTAGGTTGCCTGCTTGTCGGTCTTCTACAGATTGTACTTCGGTGAGTGTGCCCAAGAACTCCACGACCTCATCCCACCGGCCCCCTTCTACCATCGGACATCCAGTCGCACTGCATCTTACCATCCCTACCTTGTTGCTATTCCACCAATTCGCACTAAGCGTTTCCAAACGTCTTTTATAATGCGCACAGCAAAGGAGCGGAACTCTCTACCTGCGTCTATGTTTCCAAACGCTTACAACCCTAATCTCTTTAAAGTTAGAGTGCACAGGCTCCTTCTGGGTAAGCTCGCTCCATCGTAGACTTCGTCTCTGTCATCTCTGACCTAGACTAGAGTCAAGAGCAAACCCACAACAAAAAAAAAAGAAAGCCTTTTCGGCAGATGCAGGTCTTAGGCAGATGATGAGAACTTTATGAACCTCACCTTCATCGGTCTCAATCATTCCAATGGTACCGCCGGTGTAGATCACAAGGACACATTTCTCAACATTCTTGTGTGTTTGAACTTGCACAAACTGAACGCCAGGTATATTCTTAAAAGTTCCATCCAGCTTTGATCCCCGTGATGATATGTCCGGGGGAGCCGGCAACGATAGCAGATTGTGGTGCATTCTCAACTTCAAGTCTTCATTAACTGGTTTTTGCTTAAGACACTGCAATTTCTTTATTAAAAAAATAATATTGATTTTTTGTGCAATGTCAACGGGCCCATTTTGACATTTTAACTTTTTTTCGATTCTATGTTTTGTTGTTGTTCTAATCTCAAAGTACGATCTCTTTCGTTTTCACTTGATAAATTCACAAAAAAATACAGTGCGGTTAGTGGTGAATCTAGTCGGCTTGTACGTTTGGTAATCTGAAACCTGAACCAATTTTGACGAAATGAGACAGAAATTTATACAGCAACCTAGACCAAGACATAATACTTCATCACCATATCAGCCGAAAGACGTCCATTGCTGGACATAGGCCTACCCCAAGTGTCGCCACAACAACCGTTCCTGTGCATATCGCATCCATCGGCTACGCGTGACCCTCACCAGGCTATCGGTCTACCTTGTAGGAGATTTCCAACGCTGCGTCTTCCGCGTACCTACTGGAAGATGCAATGTTGGAAGGCTCTAGTAAATACTTAAATCACGCCTATTTTCCCCAGACGTAAAAACCTCAATACAGATACTTTACCAGACCTACGAATCGAAGCCAGGACCTCGTGCTCAGCAACAGGGTTTTAACCACTACACCAACGAGTCATTCCCTTTTACCACCACCACAAAAACAAGATATCTGTTTCCTAGCTCCATCGCCTACTTTCTATCAACTTCCTAGAGTATCTCGTTACAAGACATCAGATTCAGTTCAGTCATCTCGTGTTTGTACTCCGCAACTGTTCCCTGACTGGTTTTAGTTTATTTGCTTTGTAATTTCTGCAATGGTAAGCGAATTTTTATATTTAGAACTAACTTTTAATTTCGAGAAATCCTCTCTTAGTGCTCCCCTCCCCTACACTCCCCAAGGAACCCACATGCCAAATTTTTAACCGACTTCCAACAAAAAAGGAGGAGTTCTCAATTCGGTGGGTATTTTTTTATTATGTTTGTACACCGATTACTCCGAGGTTTGTGATCCGATTTCTGTGATTCTTTTTTAGTTCGATGCAGTATACTTGCCATTTGGTCCTATAAAAATTTGATTCGGTTTGGTTCAGTAGTTTTTATTTTATGAGCATTTTTGCTTGTTTCAATTTATGCGTTAATGAAGATGTCGTCCAAGTATCACCACTTAAAAGTGAAAAATAAAAATAAAAACTTTTTACAAAAAATTATAACCGACTTCCAAACAAAACACTACAATGAATAAAAAAACCTTAGTTTCGGAAGTCGGTGTATTTGGTTTTGTTTCTTTGTTTCTTAACACCGACTTCCGAAATTAAGGTTATTTTATTCTTTTCACTTTCTACGACCAGTAGTTTCAGCTGTGCGTTGTCTGTCAGTCACTCAGTCAATCACCAGTAACGCAAGAATTTTATAAATAAAATTCTTTACTATTAATAAACATACGTATTAGAATAATACAAAAAAAAATCCTTTTGCTTAAGACCTAATAACACTGCCAACCAGGCAAGTGAACTCAGTGCCCCGAATTCAGTTAAAAAACTAAAATCTACATTAATCTGAAAGGGCAATAGCACCGTGCTATGCATTTTAATGTAAGGTGCATGCGTCCATGGCCAACCTTTTTATAATCGCGTGGATGTCCTAGCCTTTGATCGCAACCCTTGTGTTTAATTTTAATTCGTTCTAGTCTAAAAGGGTATCCCCCGACCACAAATATTTTCAGCTAGGTATAAAACGTGTGATAATCTTTTATCGCGAATGTTTATACCGAAGTCTGTTATCTGTATTTATTGGTTGTTTATCTGTCCGTTAACGCTATTATTAACCGACTTCAAAAAAAGGAGGAGGTTCTCAATTCAGTTGTATTTTTTATGCTTTTTCATAACACCGTCAGATATGATATACTTCCCTAACAACTTTAGTTTCGGAAGTCGGTGTCATAACACGAAGAAACTACCAAAAACACCTACTTCCGAAATTGAAGTAATTTTTTACTTTGTAGTGTTTTTTAGTTGGAAGTCGGTTGTTTATTTTTTGTAAAAAGTTTTTTCATAACGCATTGGTTGATTAGTTGTTAACGGACAGATAATCGACCGACAAAGTACCTCAAAAACCGGGCATTAGTGAATTCAGTGAATGGGCTTTCCTGACTTCGCTGACTTCACTACTGTTAGGTCTTCTTACAAGTAGGTAACTCACGACCGAATTCTGGTAACCATGATCTCAATATGTCTGGTATCGAGATCTGCCATCCCTGGTTTTTAGGGTTCCGAAAAAAAAAGGTACCCTGATAGGATCACTCGGGTGTCTGTCTGTCTATCTGTCTGTCTGTCTGTCCCTCTGTCACAGCCAGTTTTCTCCGGATCCACTGGACCGATTCTGTTGAAATTTGGTACACATATGGACTTCTATGACCCAAACACGGACGCGTTACGTAAATTATTAAATTTTTAGTATGGGGGTCACTTTTGGATGTCACACTAGAAAATTAAAAAAAAAGTTTTTTGAACAATATCGTGTGATATATCAAGTTTTTTGGGGACCGTACCCGGGTCGGAACCCTATAACAAAGCCTCCGCTGTCCGTCCGTCAGTCTATCCGTCCGTCCTTCTGTCAGCTGCCTAATCTCAAGAATCGCAATAGGTAGACTGTTGAAATTTTCACAAAGTGTATATTTCTATTGCCGTTATAACAAGAAATAATAAAAATTAAATTATATTAAAAAAAAACACTGGCTAAGTTCCGAACGAATTTAATTTTTCTAACATATTATTTTAACACTTTAGATTTATAGGTTTTCCTGTAATCTATAGCTAAAGAACTGTTGTCTCCATTTTTTTTTTCAAAATTTTTTGTCCAGTAATTTCGAAGATAAGAGTTGGAGAATGGTCATTTTTTTTATTTCTTGAATAATTTCAAACCTATTTATTTTAAACTTATTAATAAAATATAATTAAAACCCTCACAATAAGCCCTTTCATTTGATATGCCACATGGTACAGTTTGAAGAACTTTTTATTTTTTCATTTTCTATTTGTCCCCTAAAAGAGACAGCCAACTCAAAATTATTAATTTACGTAACGTGTCCGTGTTTGGGTCACAAAACCATATGTGTACCCAACAGAATCGGTCTAGTAGATCCGGAGAAAATTGACTGTGGCAGACAGACAGACACCCGAGTGATACTATAAGGTTTCCGTTTCTTACGGATGTTCGGAACCCTAATTAAAGGGGGCTCCCACACAAAAAACGTGTTTTTCGGTTTATGGTACGGAACCCTTCGTGTGAGAGTCCGACTCGCACTTGGCCGGTTTTTAGGGTTCCGTACCCAAAGGGTAACCAACGGAACCCTATTACTAATCCTCCGCTGTCCGTCTGTCTGTCAGCGGGCTGTATCTCAAGAACCGTAATAGGTAGACGGTTGAAATTTTCACAAATTGTGTATTTCTATTGCCGCTATAACAACAAATAATAAAAATTAAAGTTTATGGTACGGAACCCTTCCTGTGCGAGTCTAACTCGCTCTTAGCCGGTTTTTTGTTTTACCAAATGCCTTCAAACTGGTTTATCCTTTGCCAACTGTTCCCATCGAGAGGCAGCAGCTCGAACGCACTGTACCTACACGAAACATGATCAACCTTCATTTGTTCCATTTGACCACAGGTGTTCGAAGTTAAAGGCGTGTTGGCGCCCGTATTCACTCCCTTCTTGGAGTCAGGATGTGTGGACCTCTCCGTTATACCCATTTACATGGCGCATTTGAGCAAGCACCAAGTCAATGGAATACTTGGTAATCAACACTATACACCGTGTTTCGAAGGTTGCATATTAAAAAATCAAAACTTTCTCGAGCAAATTTCAAAAGAACAATAAACGAAATAACAAAATTTAAATGACCAAATGTTTTATTCAGAGAAAATTTAGAATTCCAATGTATGTGACATCAAATGAACGACTGATCAAAAGTTGCTAGATGTCATTTTAAAATATCAAATCATAACTAATCAAATTTTATAATCACAAATGATTTCTTATTAAGAATTATTAATTTAAATGTAGGTATACTTATATTTGAAGCACATCAAAAAAAAAATAACCACGAAGGCTAAGGCGGGAGCTCCGCACCGCTTCGTTCCCGCCTTAGCCTTCTAACCTAACCTATGCGAGTTGTGGTAGTCTGAGTCGGGGTGTTGTTATTAAACGATTTGGTCGGTAGTGTAATAAATAATATAAACATTGATATTCCAGGCTTTGGTCAGCTGAACTTTTGATCAAATGACCATCGTTATTTTAAACTTTGTTGATTTGTACGTTGTTCTTTTGAAATTTGTTCAGAAAAGTTTTTATTTTCTAATATGCAACCGTTCCGGACGATATACATAAACTCCGACCGGATTTACAGGACATGAAAATAAGCATTTTTCATTATAGGCACTGGCAAGGCAGCTGAAACAAATAAATTCTTATTTTTTGTTAATTTTCATACAAACTAAATACCGTGACGTAAACCATTCGATATGCATGCCTCTTTATCCGAATTGGCAACGAAAAACAAATGAAATTCAAATAGCATTTGATAGATTTTTCATTTTAATTGCACTAAGACCCTTTCATACTGCATAACTCTATTAAATGAAATTACAAATATCTTTGTTACGAAGCCTTTTTAAATACTACTTTCTGTGTTTGATTTGATTTGTTACAGCTATAGAAGCGATTGCTAAAGTGTATGGATAACGTGAAGAACACGGTGTATAATTCATACTTTAGTCCAGGGGTCACCAAATCGGCGGCGACCTCTCGCGTCCGGCCCTGGTCCAATCCACGGTCCGGAGCGAGGAGGCATGGGAAGCGGTCACCTCCTTCTGCGAAGCAGTAATGCTAGCAAAGAAGGAGGCCGAACGCGTGAGAGAGAGGGAAACCTCACGCCCCAGCCGCCGCAACAGAAGAAGACGCCCCGGGCGTCGGGAGTCGCAGGGCGATTCTCGGCCACCGTAGGCGCGGGCCTGCGGACGGCGAGCATTGGGTGGCTCGCCGTCTGATCAGAACCAGGCCCGGGTCGACGGCGCGCTGTGTTCCACGCGCGCCTCAAGGAGCTGTCAGCATAAAGGACGGGGCCCGCTAGGGCCAGTGCCTGCCGGGGTTGCGGGATTTGTTCGAGAGAGTCGCCGCGGCCCTGGAACGCAAAGGGCATTAGAAGGAACACGGATGGGTTTTAGTCAGTAAGAGTCTGACACTCCCTTCTGCTTCACCCAGAGCGGGAGGAGTCATATGACGATTACCCACCCTTAAAAAAAAAGGGGTCACCAAATGGCGGACTTATTTTATGCGGACCTTAAGTAAACAGTGCGTGTAACAGAATACACGGAATACCTGAAAAGGGGTAACTGTGCTCATCATTATGAACAACTTTTACTATAGGACCAACCTCGAAATCGCAAAAAAAAAATCAGCTATTCAGGACATTGTGTCGAGCTATGCACACAAACCGTGCGGAGCAAGTTATTTTTTTGGAATAATTGTCTCCTTGAGCTCTTACGTAACACTATTACGGCACAATTTGCTTAAGGTAAGTACTAAGGCGCTTCATAGAAACGCCTTTTTGATAAACTGCGGAAGAAGTTTCGCAACCATTTCACAAAGTAACTTATTGTTTCTTCAAAATTATAACTACTATTTTCTCCAAAAGTAGGTGGAACTACAGGAGAAGGTATGTCCCTGAGCGTGGAAGAAAGGAAATCACTCCTGGAAACCTGGATAGCAGCTGCTAGACCTTTAGGCACCAAGGTTATCGCTCAAGTCGGAGGTGCACCCTTACCGGATGTCTTAGAACTGGTAAGCACCAACATAGACTCTACTTATCAGTATTTAAACTAATCATAATGGTTAAAAAGCCGAAATTTTTAATTTCTGCTGATAATTAAAAAACAAATAGTTTATTGTAACTAACTAAACAAATATTTTATTCTAACTCTCTCCAAAATAATAATAATAATAACTACTCCATATTATTATGCAATAGTTCTGCACCTACCGGGGATTGTCCTTGGGTATACTTTGTTAGTGCATACAGGGATAATATTGTAGTTGGTGCCCCATTCTATTAGAAATGTCCAACGGGACCCCCCGTATGCCTACCAAAGGACCGGGACCTCAGGGTCCCGAGACTGTTCAAGAAAATAATAATAATAATAAAGCCTTTTATTTCCGAAAAAAGACAGCAAAATTTACTATCATAGTTACAACAAAAAAAATCATAAAATGTCTCGAATTTCAGTGTGCCTCATGGCATAGGCCTCCTCAAACAATTTCCATTGTTATTTGTCGCGGGGTAACCTCCTCCAAATTGGACCTGCTGTCATCCTTATTTCCTCCTCCCAGCATGTAAGTTGTCTTCCCCGATTTGATTTGACATCTCTAAAATAACATTGTCCTAATTATCTTCCCATGCAGGCAGAACACGCAGAGAAATTAAATGCTGACGGCATGATGACTCTCCCGGAGCTGTACTACAAGCCGAGGACCGCGGAACAGCTGGTGGGCTACCTGCAGAGCGTGTCCAAGGCAGCGCCGAACCTGCCACTGGTCTATTACCACTTCCCCATGATGACTGGTGTCGATGGTAACCTCGATTCACTTTTATTAAGTTAAGTCCTAAGTTTTTTTTGGGTTCCGAAAGTCCTAATGGAAAAACGGAACCCTTATAGGATCACTCGTGTTTGTCTGTCCTTCTGACTCAGTCAATATGCTAAAATTTGGGTTCAGATATGGCCCCAAATAAAAGAACTGTTACACTTTTGGAGAACAAATTAGAAAGTTAAAAAAAGTTAAACGTACTGTCCTGTGTGACATATCTATTCAAAAGAATTATTAATGGGTTTCAAAAATGTTCTTTTTCATAATCATAAAATATTTTATTTTGAAGTAATTTATGAAAATTAACCATCCCCTCCGCCTTATCTACGCGTTACAGCCGAAAGAACAAGTGTTCCTACAGGGCAATTAGTTTTTCAATCGGACGTACGGAACTCTAAAAGTTTTGTAAATGCCCTAACAAAATTCCTTTTCAGTAAACATGCGGCAATTATTCTCTAAAGCTTCGTCCAAACTACCAAACTTCAAAGGAGCAAAAGCTGACCTCGTAATAGCTGATCAAGTGGCTGACTTGCTGGGTGACGATCAGAAGATATTTATTGCTAACCATGTGAGTTTTATACTGGTTATCCAGATTTTATTCACATATATTGTGAATAACCCAAAATTTAGATAAATAAGGAGTCCGGCTGAAAGAGTTACTACAAGGAGAGCCCTGTAAATACTTACTTGCTTTTCTTTAGCCCTGTAAAAAATTAACTTTCAAAACGTATAGGTATATAGAGCAATGTGGATTACAAAATAGAGCAATCTATAAATAGCGAGGGGTTATAATGATTTTAAAAGTCAAATGATGAGGGTTGATTATAGTAAAAGGTTGGAACACCACTGTTCAATTTTATTGAAGGAGCTCTCTTCCTTCAAATCTTGCCAGTTCTTGAAATGTTCAAAATTTGTTTCCAGCAAATTGCTCCATCAGTTTTAATGGGCCATGACTCCAGCATCGCGACCATTGCCAACTTGTTTCCAGATCTGGTGCATCATATAATGCAGACAGTAAAGGATGGAAAAGTGCTGAAGGCCAGGGTCTTGCAGCAGAGACTGAATAAACTGGTTGATGCCATAGCTTCACAAGGTGATCTGTCTAACGATTCTTATACAGTGGTACCCAACTGATAAGGCGCGTCGTGAATCTTCGTTCGCACAGAAAAAAAAGTATGGCCCCGAAGATTAACGAAAGAAAGCAAACTTACAATCAACCTTAAGTCACTACTATAAGGTTCATAATACACTGCAGCTGTTAGTTCTGTCTCACTCGCAAGTCACATGCATTATGCCACGCGGCGCGCGCTAACATGGCGGCAGCTGCCGACCAATAGCGGTACAGGAAAAAGAAGCGCGTTGCGTGGAGCGTGCCGATTGGTCAATAGCACTTCCCGCGCTTTGAAAATTCATCTTCTGCGCAGGTAAATCGGTAAGCCATATCAGTAATGGGTACTACTGTACCAGCTTCTAAACGCTACTAAAATAAAACAAGAAGTCAGGTTTATTACGGGTTCGGTAGCATCTATTACTCTTTTGACGGCACGGTTGGCGCAGTGGTTGAGCGATTGACTGCCGCGCCGCGTGTCGTGGGTTCGATTCCCGCTTGGAACAAATATTTGTATGGTCCACAGATAGTTGTTCCGGGTCTTGCTGTTTGTGTTTGTGACTTTGAATGTTTGTAAACGCAAACGTACACGATACAGGAGCAGTTCCTAGTATGGCGCAAAGTTTTATCTTAAAAAAAAAACATTTGGAAATCAATCTTTCGGGAGTCCCACTACCCGTAACGACTGCTAAAGATCTACGAGCTTAAACTAATTAATGACTGCCCATCGACGGCCCGATGTCCCCTGAAAATTGACACGTATGGCCATAGATATAAGAATACATTTATATGCGTACGGCTGATATGACTTAGCACTCACATGCCATAATTATCATATGCCATAACATCATTTGCCATCGACATTGGGTATGTAACGGTTGTTATATCAGGAGAAACTGGATGCAATCGGGACTTTAGGGCACTCCGACTCGGATAGGTTAGGTTAGAAGGGGATGACGGGGTCGTGTGAGCGAGCGAAGAGACCCCGCCATCCCCTTCGTGGTTATTTTTTAAAAACCACACAGAAGTAGGAGCCCCGCCAAGCGGGGCTCCGTCGACCAAGCCCACCATCAACCATGCATAGAATATTTTATGTTATGTCTAATAATCATTATGGCGTTTAAATATTATGTTTGGTAATTATTATGGCACTTAAAAATATGAAAAACAATACGTATGGCACTCGTATCTTATGGTATCTAAGTTTTGGGCAATTAACAGTATGTCATATGTCTTTTAGGGCAAACAAAACATTCGGGCAAATGAAATTCGGTTAAATGAAATTCGGGAATATGATGATTATGGTATATAATCTTCGGGTAAACAATAGACAACCAGCAACGAGCCCCTCTCTGGTGAACATTAACCTACAGAATTGTCCCACAACACAGTTCTCTGCTTTCAAGGTGCAGCTACTCTTATTGTTAGGGTTCCATACCCGAAGGGTAACCAACGGAACCCTATTAATAAGCCTCCGCCGTCCGTCTGTCCTTGCATCCGACCGACCGTCCGTCTGTCTGCCAGCGGGCTGTATCTCAAGAACCGTAATAGGTAGACAGTTGAAATTTTCACAGATTGTGTATTTCTATTGCCGCTATAACAACAAATCATAAAAATTAAATATTAAAAGGGGCTCCAATACAAGAAACGTGTTTTTGGTACGGAACCCTTCGTGTGAGAGTTCGACTCGCTTGGCCGGTTTTTTAAGATTCCTGTCGGTTTCCAAACCACTGATGAAGTCGATGACTTTTTCAGGAGACTTCGTCCCTGCCATGAAGGCGACCATGGAACTGGTGACTGGCATCAGGGTGGGCCCAACACGTCATCCTCTCTTCCCTCTAAACGAAGAGCAAAGAAAAAATCTCCGAGATGCGTTGAGGAGTTTGGATGTCCAACTCCAAGTGGCGGTCTAATAGAACTCTGCATCGTTTCATTAGTAGTATCATTACAGTTTAGCTAACACTTGTAATCACTTATAAATTAGCGCTCTCAAAGTTTGAATAATCAATCATTTCGTAACTAATTATAATTTTTATCTCATTAGGACAGTTTTCAATGGGACTGTGTTTGTTATAAAGGTGGTGGAAGGACAAAGAAAGGTGGGATGCATTGTATGTTACTTTTGAGATATCGGCAAATAGACATGGAAAAACTTTTTACAAAAAAATATAACCGACTTCCAAACAAAACACTACAAAGAATGATATAACCTTAATTTCGGTTTTTGATTTTGTTTCTTTGTTTTTTAACACCGACTTCCGAAATGAAGGTTATTTTATTCTTTGTAGTGTTTTGTTTGGAAGTCGGTTATATTTTTTTTGTAAAAAGTTTCTTATTTTTCACTTTTAAGTGGTTACACTTGGACGACGTCTTCGTCAACGCAGAAATTGAAACAAGCAAAAATGCTCATAAAATAAAAACTACTGAACCATACCGAATCAAATTTTAACGGGACCAAATGGCAAGTATACTGCATCGAACTAAAAAGGATCACAAACCTCGGAGTAATCGGTGTACATACATTAAAAAAAAATACCCACCGAATTGAGAACCTCCTCCTTTTTTGGAAGTCGGTTAAAAGACAAATAAATTGGGATGGACAGAAGGATTTATGTTCATTCTCACGAAGAACAATAGGTCCGATTCATAAGCCGGCAACTTATCTAAGGTTTCTCTAAATAGTATCAACCAAAGTTGCCATCTGGCTGTCTGTTTCTCCGCTCATCATCATCATCATATCAGCCGAAAGACGTCCATTGCTGGACATAGGCCTCCCCCAAGCGTCGCCACAACGACCGGTCCTGTGCGTCTCGCATCCATCGGCTACCCGCGACCTTCACCAGGTCATCGGTCCACCTTGTGGCCTACCAACGTTACGTCTTCCGGTACGCGGTCGCCACTCCAGAACTTGTCAGCCCCATCGACCATCTGTTCTGCGAGCAATGTGCCCTGCCCACTGCCACTTTAGTTTGGCGATCCTTCGAGCTATGTCGGTAACCTTGGTTCTCTTGCGGATATCATCGTTCCTGTTTCTCCGCTCACTTCTTCCTAACAAACGGAACGGATCGTAATATTTTATTTTCACTAAAGCGATAAACGAGGAAGGTATAATTTGCACCCTAGCGAAACCGCGACGGAAAAAAGCGCCAATAAAATATACCTATATTAAAATGTGATAACTTTTGTATTGGAAATTTAATTCAGATAAATGTAATCTATTGCAAAATCAGCACTTAGTGAAGTTAACAGCTTTTTTATGATTTACTAACTGCACGAGTATTATAAGAAAGACGTCAGTAATAATCATAAATAGTTTTTACGACTCATGTATATTATTTTGTATTATTGGAAATTTAATAAAACTTTTATGTAGTGTGGTGTGTAATAAAAAATTATGAATAATATTTTATTTTATTTTTATTCCCTTTGATTTTCTATATAATTGTATGCATTATTGTGTAAAATGAGAAAAATAAATCGCTAATAAGTAATATCATTTTTATGAATTCCCTATTATAGTTATTTAAATCATTCAGCGTGGAATTTTTACTGACACCCGTGAATAGTTTTTTTTTTATACATTTTATTTGAACTTCGTTCTCGTACTTATCGTTTCATTTTTGCAGAAATAGTTGTCGTTTTTTGAGATTTTCAAAAACCGACTTCAAAAAAGGAGGATGTTACCTAATAACTTCGTCAATTATGAACCGATTTGTTCTTTATCCATGTGAAAGAATATACTTTCTTTCCTATTGGTCCAATAGAAATTTCATCAAAATCAGATCAGTAGTCAGTTTTGTTTTTAAATCAAAATAGTTGAAAAATATGTATATGTCAGCCAGGTAAACGAAATTGCGTGTTTTGCTTTCCTGTGAATTAACAGTGGTGTTGTTAGGTGTGGAGTACCACTAAAATTGAAAAATAATAATTATTTTTTACAAAATAATTATACAACCAATTAAATAATAAAAAAAAAACAAAGTAATTAATTTAAGTCATATTAAATTATAACTTTAATTTCGGAAGTCGATGTTTTTGGTTGTTTCTTTGTACCTTTACAACGACTTCCGATATTAAAGTTATTTTATTCGTAGTGTTTTTTTCATTTGGAAGTCGGTTGTATTATTACGTAAAAAACGGTTTTTATTACATTGTATATATTATTTCGATAATATAAAACTTTTGCAATAGGGTATTTGACTGTTTTTAGGGTTCCGAAAAAAAGGAACCCTTATAGGATCACTCGGGTGTCTGTCTGTCTGTCTGTCCGTCTGTCACAGCCAGTTTTCTCCACTCCACTGGACCGATTCTGTTGAAATTTGGTACACATATGGACTTCTATGACCCAAACACGGACGCGTTACGTAAATAATTAAATTTTTAGTATGGGTTCACTTTTGGGGGTCTAACTAGAAAATTTAAAAAAAAAGTTTTTTGAACAATATCGTGCGACATATCAAATGAAAGGGCTTACTGTTAGGGTTTTAAATAAGTACCAACGCTTTAGGGTTCCGAACAAAAAATGGATCACTCGGGTGTCTGTCTGTCCGTCTGTCACAGCCAGTTTTCTCCGGATCTACTGGACCGATTCTGTAGTAATTTGGTACACATATGGACTTCTGTGACCCAAACACGGAGGCGTTACGTAAATCATTATATTTTTAGTGTGAGTCACTTTTGGGGGTCTAACTAGAAAATTTAAAAAAAAACAGTTTTTTGAACAATATCGTGTGACATATCAAATGAAAGGGCTTACTGTGAGGGTTTTAAATAAGTACCAACGCTTCGGCAATTGTTATTTTGTAGGGTTTCCTACCCGAACGGTAACCAACGGAACCCAAATACTAAGCCTCCACTGTCCGTTCGTCCGTCCGTCTGTCAGCGGGCTGTGTTTCAAGAACCGTAATAGGTAGACAGAGGAAATTTTCACAGATTTTATAGATACCTATGAAATTAGTAAAAGTCATTAAACGTAGGCACCTATCTAGTAAATAGTCGCTTGTATCACGATCTTGATATAAATAAATGCTTTGAATGTAATAAAAACTTATAATATACTCGTGTGTCACGATTTATCAATTAATAACGGAACATACATTAATAAATTAGGTTCAGCTATTAAATCCTGCAAACTCACTTTGACTTCCTTCGAGTATGGGGATTGTTCTAGCTTGGGTTATTTTTATTCTTGCGGTGGCCTTGCCTTCTTTGGAAGGTAAGAAGTTGGTAAGTAAATACAGAAAAGTATTTTTTTTATGAATAAGAATATTTTATTTGTATAGAAACAGGTCTTATTAAATAGAAAACTGGGATCTGACATGTTTCGCCATTCATTGGCATACTTAAATATTCGAACAATAGACATAATTAGTTGTAACTAACATAACTTAAATTATTAGAAACATTTGAATTCTTTTAGTTTACATTATATTAAAATAAAATTAACTCTATCATATATTTGTTAAGTAACTCTTTCAGGTACATGTTATATTATTTTTACATATTTTATTATTATTATATTATTATATGGAAGCACTAGTTTTTCCCCGCTACTACGTACGCGCATATCCCGTTTTTACCGTTCCCGCCGGAATTTCGGGAAGTCGTCTCTTATTGCTCCCCTACACTCCACAAGGATCCTGATAAGAACAGCTTTCTAAGACCAGTAGTTACTGACTGACTGAGTAGTCAATATATTATATTATATTGACTACTAGCTTCTGCCAGCGGCTTCGCCCGCGTGGTCCCTAGGGAACATACTTTCGGGATAATAAGTAGCCTATGTCCTTTCTCAGGCTTTAGACTATCTCTGTACCAAATTTCATTTAAATCGGTTCTGTAGTTTTGGCGTGAAAGCGTGACAGACAGACAGACAGAGTTACTTTCGCATTTATAATATTAGTAAACATGTACTGCCAGCGGCGTCGCCCGCGTGCATTTCGAAAGTTATCCCATGGAGGACCACCCTTATCACCTAGGAGTACCTATAAAAAATAGCCTACGACCTATTCTCAGACCTACCAAATATACACAAAAAATTACTTAGACTTAGCCAAAATTATGGACAAAGGCTCACTTAGTCTCTTTGGGTCCCCAATCTTTGACAGTTGCTTTACTAATTTTGTTAATTAAATATACGACTGCATTTGGCCATCATGATGCATCAAAAGTCGCGAAAGCAGAAAGATATACGCTTTCGAAATGTGGGTTTGGCGAAGACTTCTTCGTATGCCACGGAACGCCGCCGCGACGAAATCCCATCGTCTCATACGATCGTTAGCCAATTAGGACGCCTAACTCAATTTTCCAATTCCAGTGTTTCCATGTGAGAGGCATCATACCTCCGGCGTTCACCCCGGTGGATGACAATGGCAGACTCGACCTAGACGTCGTCCTTCCATACGCGCAGTTCTTAGCGGACCAAGGAGTGGATGGCGTACTTGGTGAGTATGCAGGATGAATTTTTTTAAGTGTGCGTGGATGGCGAAATCCAAAACTATGAGGATTAGCGAAAAACACAAAACTAAAACTGCATCATTGGATTTTTGAAAAATCGGTATTACTAGCCAGGAATCAAACATGTTGATTTGGAAAAAAAATCACACTATATTATTGCACCATTCGAAAGTGTCGCTAATAAGGATCAAACTCTAGGAAGTAACAACATTTGGCAAACAGAAGGAAATATCTCAATTATAAGAACACTAGGAGTTTTTTAGGGTTCCGTACCCGAAGGGTAACCTACGGGACCCTATTACTAAGCCTCCCCGGGTGTCCGTTCGTCCGTCTGTCTGTCAGCGAGCTGTATCTCAAGAACTGTAATCGGTAAACGGTTGTTTTCAGTGTGTATTTCTATTGCCACTATAACAACAAACATTAAAAATTAATGTTTATGGTACGGAACCCGTTGTGTGTGAGTCCGACTCGCAATTGGTTGGTTTTTTCTTATAACGGCAGTCTTATAATATTTTAGTCATTTTTTTTTTATTTGTTATGGGGTTGCTCTTGACTCTAGTCTAGGTCAGAGATGGCGGAGACAAAGTCTACGATGGAGCGAGCTTACCCAGAAGGAGCTTCTCAAAGTTAGAACTTTGAAGAGATTAGTAGATTAGTGTATAGGGTTAAAATCTGTCCAGGCCTGAAGTATCTGGCCAGGCACTCTATTTAGGATGCCCAGCTATTTGGCTGCAGTTTCGCCTTTGGACACAATTTAACAACTTTTGCGAGTTTTTTTTACTTGAAGTTGTAGCGGCATCAATGCCGCCAAAAGAAAAACCAACGGAGGAAATCTTCATCGTAACAAAAAAGAACCGCAACGCCATCTATCCAACTAGCAGCGAACTACTACGTCGAGATCCCGCATCGCGCGAGCAGAGTTTACCGTGAGATTGGAACACATACATCAGCCCGAATATCAACTATTCGGCAGTTGCCCAACAACCGCCTGGTTAGAGGATCCTCCCTTTTCAATGGGGGTTTGCAGGACTTTATACTCTGTTTCTCTATAAAGTCTTTATCGTCCACGTACCTATGTTAGTTTGTACGGAATTATAAATACCTAGTAGTCACTTGGAATTGCCACAATATCTACGTCGTTAATTAGTTTTAGTTTGCCAGCCATGCATTCTAACCTAATGTTATAAATGCGAACTTTCCTTGATTGTAACGCGTTGACGCATAAATCACTGAACTGAGTTTTGAGACTCACATCTTCCAGCAATAATGGAAGTTTATTTTCCTAGAAGTTTCTGTAGGTTTCTCCATCAAGTTTGGACGGCAGTTCAACACCAACAACAACAGACCAAGAACAGACCAATTAGTTCGTATTGAGGATACCAGACCACAAGATAACGCTAAAACGATGTTGAGACGTTAATGCTCTCACTTCATGTGGATTTTTAATCACCCACGTGTGATAATTATGGTAAAATGATTTTTTAATAGATGGCTATTTTTAAGAATTTTCTGTCTTTGGAGGCCGACTACTGAACAGCCAAAGTAGCCCAATAAAAGAACATTTTTTTATGATTATGAAAGCTGAAAGCCTGGCGCATTATCAGGACCTACTTAGGAACCATGAAGTCGCCTGTTTAGATTTTTAATTTAAAGATAAAAGTTTAGGTCATAATTTATCGAACGAAATTTTTTCACTTTAGACCAAAATTTTCACAACTTTCAACACAGTTACGAAGCTGATAATTTTATGCATAAAAGTAAAACTCATGAAGATTTAGTTGCAAAAAAGAAATCTCGACAAAGTCTTCTACTTTTATTTTTAGATTTTTTTTAATTGGTCAGGTCGATGATTCTCAAATATTCAGAAAAATATCCATAGCTCGAAAAGTATGAAAAGTCGCGGAACATACTTGGGGGTGATTCGGATACCCCACGATACGAGGGACCTAAAGGAGATGTTTCAAAATGGGCCAGGTCTATGTACACTACCCATAAAAAAGAGAAAAATCTGTAGAATTCGGGAAAAATACAGCAAATTCATTTTAATGTTTACTGTTGCGGTAGTTCATTGATGTTGATAAATTACTTTTATCGATTTTCAAAATGGCGTCGCACCGATTTAGTTACTCTGTGCTTAAAAACAATGAAAGTAAATCATAGATCATAGAAAGATAACTGTCAGATGTCATAACAATGTCACTTGTCACTTTCGTCTCGTTGCCGATAAATAAACATATCAGAAATAAATGTCAAATGTCATTAATCAATCAAAATGACAGTTTACCGCCATGACGGGATTTTGTTGTGTGTTGCAATTTTGGTGTAATTTCTTGTGTTTTACCAACAAACAAAGCCATTTTATAGAAATTGGACAGTTGAGAACTGTTTTAAATATATTTCTCTATTTTTAAGTGAAGTGTACAAGGACCTGGCCCAGGCTCCATACAATTTGGAACATCTCCTTTTATTTTTAGACGTCAATGTGCTAGCCACCCTGTATAAAATTCTTCCATTATTGAGTGAGTGACTGACTGACAGACAACGCACAGCCGAAACTACTGGTCGTAGAAAGCTGAAATTTGGCATGTAGGTTTCTTGTGGAGTGTAAAGGAGCACTAAAAGAGAATTTCCCGAAATTAATTAAGAAACGGGATATGCGCGTACGAAGTCGCGGGCAAAAGCTAGTGTTACATAATTTTCGTCCTATCAGTGGCAGGAACTGCGGGAGAAGGTCCGACCCTAAATGTGACTGACAAGAAGAACCTGATCACCGCGTGGGTGAATGCCGCACAGGCGTTCAAACTCTCTGTCACCGTGCAAGTCGGCGGCATACCCCTGCCGGACGCGCAAGAGCTGGTGAGGGCTAACAAACCTTTTTCATAGTCAAGTTAAACCATGTCACTGTTTTTAAAACCACTTTAATTCTTTTAACGAATTATTAGGGTATTTAGCTAACCACTACGAAAAATATTCATGAATACTTATTTGGTACGATTGGTGAAAAAATAAATAAAATTGGTGGAAAAACTTAATTGGTGGAGAACTCATACGCGTTTGCAGTAACAAAATAATAATGACAGTTCACCTCACGCTCACTTCACCTGACACGGTGCAATGTTGTCATAATAGACCCGGCTGACATTTTTAGCCAAAAAGCAGCCACTCGATGTTCGCTTGCTAACACAGTTATAAGGTCCTTAAGTGTACAGAGTGCTTAGTGTGAGTTTTTAACGCACTCGATCGCGTTATCGTAAACGTTCGTTTATGTCAAGTTGTATGGAAAAAAAAGGTTTTCCGTTATTGTCCCCAGACGGCGTTTAAACGGTTTCAATACAAATAGACGTTTTGCGTACAATTTTGTATTTACTATGGAAACGCTAAGAAAAAGAGTCATGACCTGGTACCCTTATAACGCTGTTTCTACTAACCTACTCAATTCCAGGCAGCATTTTCACAAGAAGTTGGTGCGGACGCCATCATGACATTACCGGATCTGTACTACAAGCCGAAGACTCCTAAGGAGCTAGTGTACTTCGTCCAGGAAGTCGCTAGAGCTGCGCCTGACACTCCTGTGCTGTACTATCATATTCCGAAGTACACGGATGTAGATGGTAATTTATATATCTCTGAAGAATTTCCCCGAACTGCTCCGTTGGTCTCGCGCTTGCAAGCGCGACTGCAAAGCGCAATGAT
This sequence comes from Lacanobia wlatinum, assembly GCA_947578705.1. Classification (NCBI taxonomy): domain Eukaryota; kingdom Metazoa; phylum Arthropoda; class Insecta; order Lepidoptera; family Noctuidae; genus Lacanobia; species Lacanobia wlatinum. The sequence goes on from OX388040.1 coordinate 7,202,882, forward strand.
AATTGATGTTACCATCCCGCATGACGAGAACCTCGTGAAGGCTGAGAAAGAGAAGCAAATCAAGTATCTCGAATTAGCTCACGAGGTTGTCGACATGTGGAATGTGGACTCAGCTGTCATTGTGCCGATAGTCGTTACGGCCAATGGCCTGATGGCCAAAAGCTTCGACGACCATCTGTCGAAGCTGGCGTTACGCGGTTGGATAAAGGGCCTGATACAGAAGGCAGTACTCCTGGATACGGCTCGTATTGTGAGGAGGTTCCTTTCTCTGGAGCCCTAAACACCGGTAGCTTAGACCCTGCTCCCAACACCGGTGGACTACTACTTTTTATATTTTTAAATGTATTTTTAATGTTTTTTTTAAGATATATTTAAAAATGTAAAATATATGTATATAAAAATAAATAGACGAAATAATAATAATAGGCCCCCTAAATAACCACACGTCCTGATTGACCATCTAATCACGTGGGGGTCGGACACACGAATGAGAGATTACTGGCGTGTCTCAGCATGCGAACCGTCAGCGGTGAGGAGTTGAGCAGGCGGGCTCCCACCGACAAAGATGCTACAACCGAACTTACTGACGATGGTGACAGACTGACGGACAGGACAAACACCCCTGTAGAACCGTATAGTCCTAGCACAGTATCATACGCACCTTCAAGGCCATCATCACCATCTATACCATCGTCACCTTCAATACCGTCATCACCAACCATAACTAGTTTAAATATAGCCCAACCCACTTCAACCTTGAATGTTGCGCGGGGGGTTACTTCCTGTTTACTCGCGTCCACCAAGGCTGGAAAAGCGAGACTTCGCATGAGATGGAGCAAAGAAGTGAACCCATTTATCATGCGAACTTAACTATATATCACTAAATTAGAGACAGATATGACCACCTACAGGCAACAGCTGCATGAACTATTCACACGTCAATACCCAGAAATTAATGTTACAGAGTAAAGGATCTCAGACCAAAGACGAACAATAGTTAGGAATAAACTTTTATCACAAGAATTAATAGATCAGTTAAGAGAAGAAGTTCGCATTCAGTTACAAGAAAAAACCAGAAGTAATGAAAGCGCTACCAATATCGTATTAACAACAAGAACAACGGAAAACATTCAACAAGAACTACCACAATCATATACTCAATTACATTCTAATACACAATCTCAAACGCAGTATCAGTCACAAGCACATTCGCAAACCACTCATACATCTACACAAACCGAGAGTCTCACCATAATCTTGGAAAATGATGTAGAAGTTCTAACAGGCATCGATCAAAATTACACCACAAATACGCATATTCAAGTAATACACGATAAATTCAAAACAGCTCTTACCCAATATTCCGGGATGGAACCGGCAGCTCGACCAAAGATACCCAAGCTTAGGTACATACCAAAATTAAGCAACTTATGAATTCATTTAATCAAAATATTCTCCACCAGTATATTAGCGAAGACACTCAATTAATAGACGTGCATACTTTAATTTACTGCACAGCATTAGTTATTTCCGAAGAACTTAATAATAAGATTACAGAACATACTGGAAACACAAGGCCAAAAAATTAAAATAAACCAGCTTGGCAAAAGAGGCTTGAAAGAGATATAGAAAAACTTAGAGCAGACTGTGGTAGACAAACCCAATACATTAACAAAAATAGATCAAACAAGGTAATTAAGAGTGTAGAAGCAATGTTCCCTCGTGTCCAGTGTGAATAGTAATGTTCTTACCATTACTATTCACACTAGACACGAGGGTGACAATAGGAAACCGGAAGATTATTTAGATACTTTAAAACAAAAACTAGCACTTAAAGTTCACAGATTAAGAAGATACAAGAAAGCACAGGAGCGTAAAAATGGCAACTCCTTATTTGCTATGTATGAAAAGAACTTTTATAGAAATTTACAGAGTACACCACAAACTGATACACCAGAAGACAACGTAGAATTACCCATAGTAGAACAGCTTGAAACATTTTGGTCTGGAATATCGGAAGAGCAAGTACAACATAATGATAAAGCTGATTGGATAACAGATAAAGTTACTAGATGGAGTTCATTAGCACAAATGGAATTCGTAGAGTTTACTGAATCTGACATAACTAATATCACAGCAAGACTACACAATTGGAAATCCCCCGGTATTAATAAAATACATAATTACTGATTTAAAAAGTTAGAAACAATACACAAAATATTAGCTAAAAATTTTACAGACATTATTTTAGGGAAACAAAATATACCAGAATTTATTGCTACAGGAATAACCTAGACCTTGCCAAAAAACAAATACTCGCCAGAGCCTTCCCAATACAGACCAATTACTTGCCTACCCACAATATACAAAATTCTGACGTCAGCTATTACTTCAAACATCAATAAACATATAGAACAACACAGCTTAATAGCAGAAGAGCAAAAAGGGTGCAGACGGGGTCACATGAGGTGTAAGAAACAACTAGTTATTGACTCAGTAATACACAGACACGCAGCCACGAAAAATAGGAATTTACATTGCACCTACATAGATTACTAGTGGACGTCACGCGGTTTCACCCGCGTAGTGCCCGTTCCCGTGGGAATACGGGAATAATATATAGCCTATGTTACTCCCTGATAATGTAGCTATCCAATGCTAAAAGAATTTTTCAAATCGATCCAGTAGTTTCGGAGCCTATTCAATTCAAACAAACAAACAAACATACAAACAAACAAATCTTGCCTCTTTATAATATTAGTGTAGATAAAAAAGCTTTTGATAGCATTCCACACTCCTGGTTAATCCAAATATTACACATATATAAAAGAAACCCAAAGATTATAGATTTCTTACAAAATATTATGTCTCGATGGAAAACCACACTACAGTTAAATTGCCGCGATAAAGCCATAAAAAACACGACAAATTGCCATAAGAAAAGGCATTTATCAGGGTGATTCCCTGAGCCCCTTACGGTTTTGTCTCGCTCTGAACCCCCTGTCTCATCTACTACAATGCAGCCAAGCTGGATATTGCCTTAAATACACAACAGAAGTAGCCACTATCTCTCATCTCATTTATATGGACGACATTAAATTATATGCCAAATCAGAAAAAGAGATGAAAAAACTAATAAAAATCACAACAGAATGTAGTAAGGACATTAACATGCAATTTGGCTTAGACAAATGCAAAACAGTACAAATAATACGCGGCAAAATTAAACCTGGTGGCTGTACAATTAACAATACAGACACAATTACATCAATGCAACCAACGGATTTATATAAATATTTAGGATACAGGCAACTCAAAGGACTAGATCACACAGCGATTAAACACACACTAAATACTGAATACAAAAGGAGAGTGATCGCAGTATGTAAAACTCAATTAGCGGGAAAGAATTTAATAAAGGCATTAAACACCTACGCGATACCAATACGAACGTATTCGTTTGAAGTGATCAAATGGTCAAAAACTGACATCCAACAAATCGAAAGAACCACACGCACCACACTTACTAAATATAATAACTTGCACCCTAAGTCTGCAATAGAACGATTGACTATAAAACGCCCGGAGGGAGAGGCTTAATAGACATTCATAACCTTTGGCAGAAACAAATCACTAGATTAAAAGCATTCTTTCACACAAAATCTCACACAAGCAACATTCATAAAGCCATAGCCACAAACGATATTAACTACACTCCACTTAACCTAAACGAAGAGAATACAACTTACGATGTAAACAACGACTCTCAGCAACAAATGTTAGAAGAATGGAAAAAGAAAGTGCTGCATGGACGGCACCCCCACGATCTAGAACAGTCCCACGTAGATGCAGTAGCTTCAAATAAATGGCTCAAGATAGGAAATTTATTCCCGGAAACCTAAGGTTTTATAATTTCAATTCAAGATCAAATCAATAACACTAAAAACTACAGGAAAATCATAATCAAAGACCCTACAATAACGAATGATAAATGCCGCAAGTGTCACAGTTAATCAGAGACCATACAACACATTACAGGAGCATGCACAACGCTCACACAAACTAACTATGCTCACAGACACAATCAGGTGGCAAACATCATTCACCAAAAACTAGCAATCAAACATAAACTCATACAAGACACAAACACTCCTTACTACAAATACGTTCCGCAAACTGTTCTAGAAAACCCCACACATAAACTTTACTATGATCGCGCCATTCTCACTGACAGGACCGTTCACTACAATAGACCAGATATCACTCTCCAAGACCAAATTAATAAAGTTAGTTACTTACTTGATAGATATTGCAGTCCCCAACACGCACAATTTGCAAAAGACAATAGGAGAAAAATAAGTAAATATGCAGAGATAAAAGAGGAAGTGACAAGAATTTGGAGGCAAAATAAAGTATATGTCGTGCCCATTGTTGTCTCCACTACAGGGGTAATACCCAACCATCTGCACCATAGTCTCAAATTAATAGACCTTAAAGACTCAGTTTACATAACACTTCAAAAAGCTGCAATTTTGAATACCTGCAGAATAGTGCGGAAGTTCATGCAGATAGAGGAAAATTAAATTTCTCCTCAAGACATCTAAGCACTCACCACACGCTACATTGACTTGGCTTGGCCCGTTGATGTAGCTTAAAACTAGCCAAAAAGCTAAGAAACAGTCCATGTTTTTCCTAAACAATAATACATGTTTATTCACATTTATTATTATTATTATTTATATATAAGTTCGATTCCCAGGTCGGACAAAAAGTGTTATTGGTTTTTTCCATTAGGAATTTCTCTATGACAGCTCAGAGTTTGGAGGTGGGAGGTTTGTTATGTTTGCGCACACACATGTCCCGCACCGATGGTTAATCTCCGTAGAGATTGGTCGCCATGGCCGAAATTGGCCATGAGGGCTATATCACTTCCCTCCCCACTCGCGCGCACTGCGGTGTTTATTATATAGCTCCGTATTGTAAATTCGGAATTCGCGTTTTGTGTTTGTTCCTAGCGGTGCTATAGTGTAGTAAGTGCGTGTTTTGTAAGTTTTTCAAAGTGTCTGTTCATTTATTTACTGGTAATTAGTCAATTTCTCCAGCTTTCGGTAAGTGCATTTATTTTTCTTGTGTGTGGGTAACGCGAAATAACTTAATCGATTGATATCTATTTGTTTAGTTCTTTTGATATTTTTAATTCATCCGTGTTGTTATAAAGTAATTCATGATGTCAACAAATGATGACCCTCCAGATCGTGGCGGAGATATATTTCGTCGAAATACAAAAACCCAAAGGTCGCCCGTGGCGACCTCCGCTAATTCGAAACGCTTGTTCAGCGAAATGTCTCCATCATACATTTCGCCCGATGATAGGTCAAAACGGGTTCATCAAACTTTCGAAACCGTGGAAAAATCCTCGCCGATTTTAAATATCAGTAATGTGAGCAATACCGATTACTGCGACTTAGTTTCCGAGGCGTCAGCCTACCTGTCAAAAATTAACGACTTAGTCAATGATCAGGGCTCTCGCATTAACGTAGCAAATAAATCTGCCATTATGGATATGACACAGCGTGTCACGGCCATCGTTTCTATGCTGGCCATAAAATCATCATGTAACGAAACGAAGTTAGCCAATACGGAACGCGAATTAGAAAAAATCAAGTCGAATAACTATGTCAATCCCAATCCTGTCAATTATAATAATAACAATTGTAAAATTTCGTATGCGGACTCGTTGAAACTACGCTTGCCAAAAGTAGCTCCAGCAATTATGGAATCCCGTCCACCATTGCCGTGTGTGGTGGCTTATCCGACCGCAGCTCGATCAGCTGATTATAGCACTTCGTCCGCGACAAAACAAGCGCTTATGAAAGCAATTAAGCCCTGTGATGACGGTTTTCAAATTGTAGGCGTGAAAAAAACCGCGAAATCCGGTGTTGTTCTACGTGTCGCTAGTGAACATCAGCTTAAAAAATTGGAATCCGTGGACGCAATTAAGGCCGCTGGTTTACGACTAGAAAAACCAAAAGGTAGACGCCCTCGAGTATTAGTTAAGGATGTACCATCTTCAATGGATGATGGCGCTTTTCTGATCGCGCTATACCGCCAAAATATTAAAGATGAGCTTCAAATGAAAGAGGATGACTTTATTAAGTCTACTAAAATTATCCGTAGGCGCTCGTTAGACAACGGTCGTAAGTGGATAGGCATCGAGTTAGATTCCGCAGTACGTAAACACTTAGTTTCTACCAAGGATAAATTATTTATTGATTGGGCTACCTGCCGCTTTATTGACGATGTTGAAGTCGTTCGGTGCTTACATTGTCAACAGTTCGGTCACGTTAAGAAACACTGCGTTAATAAAGAACCGACTTGTGCTAATTGTTCGGAGGCACACGAAACAAATGATTGTCCGCATAAGGACGACGTAAATTTCAAGCCGACTTGCGTGGCGTGTAAACGCTTTAAAAAACCGTGTGATCATCGCTGTGGATCTCAAGAGTGTACTACTTACAAACTGAAACTCGAACAATTATTCCTAAACACTAATTACTAAAAATGGATAGTTTAACCATAGGACAATTAAATCTCCATAACGATAGGGTGGCGACATCTGAGCTGGATAAATTGATTGTGGATTATAACCTTGACATAGTACTTGTTCAGGAACAATATCAAAACGCGCGCTTACGTCACAAGGTAGTTCAGCTGGATTGCAAGGCGCGAGCCGGAATTTATGTTGCGCGTTCTTCGAGGTTTACTGTAACATCTATATGTAATCTCATGACGCCCCATTGCGCTGTGGCGGAAGTATCATCACCTACCTTTAAGGTTTACGTTGTGAGCTGCTACTTTCAATATTCAGACCCAGTTACTCCACATATACATAATCTCCGTCACGTCTTGCGGTCGCTCGCGGGCTGCAAAGTTATAGTGGGTGCTGACGTGAATGCATCTTCTTCCCTGTGGTATGGCAAAGTTCGGGCCACTGATTACGAACGACGTTGTGCCGTTGAAGATTTTATTGCTGAGATGAACTTATCAATTCATAACACCCCAGACGCACCGCCTACTTTTTGTAGCCAAATGGGCGAATCTTGTATTGACGTCACACTTTCCAGTGCAGACGTACGCTTGGATAGGTGGCGTGTCCTTCCTGACGCGTCTTGTAGTGATCATCGCCTGATCGTGTACGAATTTGTTCCTATGTTTACTCAAGGTTCGTCACACTTAATTGGGAATTTTAGATATAAAAGTAGGGGCGCGAATTGGGAATTCTTTAGCTCACTTTTTGCTTGTCATGCCAAAGACTTCACTCGCGATGGACTGTCAGCTGAGGAAAGTGCTGAGATAATGTCAGACACCTTCACTTACTGTGCTGACATTGCTATTGGTCGCGCATCTATGACCAATATTCGTAGATGTGATTGGTGGAATGACTACCTTGTTGAACAACGTAAAAGCTATCGCAGAGCGCGCAGACAACTTAATAAGCTTAAAAAACGTAAGGTTATCGGGGACCCCCTTAATCTTGCTTTAGGTACTTTTAGAGTTGCCAAGTCACGCTACAGAGCATCGGTTGAAAAATCTAAGGGTAATTTACTCCGGAAAATTGTTGATAAACTTGATAAGGAGGGTCCGTGGTCTCCTTTGTACCACGAGTTCAAGGCTAATAGATCTGTCGACCTTGCGTACGTTCAGAACATTAAAGTAAATAATAAACATACCACCGGCATTGAAGAAACAACTGATGTTTTGCTTAATTCTCTAATACCAGACGATTCATCAGTAAATGATAATGAATACCACCAACAGATTAGAGCGTGGGCCGCGGTGTCACCTGAATCACCGGAGTCAGACCTTCCATCCACTGACGAATTCATAAACGTTGTCAAGAGACTACCTCTCAAAAAATCATCCGGTGAAGATAAAATATCTAATAGAATGATTATAGAAGCGTGTAAAACAGCGGGCGACGCGATCTTATCCGTATATAACCGATGCATTGCAGAAGGTATTTTTCCTCGAATATGGCGACAAGGCTTTATACGCATTATTCCGAAGAGTGGCGATAAGCCCCCGGATGACCCTAAGTCCTACCGGCCCATAACACTACTTCCATCTTTGGGGAAACTCTTAGAGCGACTAATCGTTCCGCGCTTGCTACCGAATGGACCTAAATTTCATATTAATCAATTTGGTTTCACTATTGGTAAATCCACAGTCGACGCGGCTCTCTCTGTCCGTAAAATTGTTAACTTATCGGAACATAAATACGTGGTTGGAATCTTTCTCGACATATCTGGCGCTTTTGATAACGCATGGTGGCCGATGCTACTACTTAAAATGAAAACCCGTGGTTGCTACAAAAATATCTATAATCTGATTCTTTCGTATTTTCTAAACGGCTCCGCGAAACTCAAACTTGGACATCATTCCATTTCTAAGTCTCTAACCATGGGATGTCCTCAGGGCTCAGTTATCGGTCCATATGTATGGAATTTTGGCTACGATGATTTCCTCGCGCTTCCGCTCCCATGCGGCTGTTCATTAACCGGTTACGCAGACGATGGCTTACTGCTCATTGAGGCAAGCACTCGGGCGGGACTCGAGAACTTGGCTGACACATGTCTACGTTTAATATCACAGTGGGGCGACCGAAACCGTCTGACCTTTGCACCGCATAAAACCTATCAACTTATTTTAAAAGGGAACCTAAAATCCTGGCCTAGTATTAAATTTAATAATGTACCCGTTAAAAGAAAAGAATCCGTGTGCTACCTCGGTATGCTACTAGAAAGGAACTTTTCGTTTATTGATCATATAAAAACAGTAGGTGAAAAAGCAAAAAAGAACTTCTACGCCTTGACGAGAATATCCAAAGCTACTTGGGGTCTCTCATTTCAAACCTTAAAAACTATTTATGGGGCTACTTACTTGGGTTGTATGTGCTACGGGGCACCTGTCTGGGCTGACAGGGCCACCATAGGGGCGGTACGCCGTAAATTGCTGCAAAGCCAGCGTTTGGCTTTGATATTCTTATGCAAGGCGTATAGGACGGTTAGTACTGAAGCCTTACCGGTGCTGGCGGGTGTTCTCCCAGTCGATCTAGAGGTGCAGCGGCGTGCTGCAATGTACTACTACGCTAGAAAGATCACGGACCCAGAGTTTTTACCGCAACGCGACCGTGCTAAGATCTGTAGATTACTAAAACCCCAGACTGACGTCTGGGAGGAACTTTTATCCGAATGGCAATGTAGGTGGGAAAATTCCATTAAAGGCCGACACCTCCACCAGTTTTTTCCATCCGTTCGTGAGCGGCTGGATAGGACATGGCTGGAGGTGGATCATTGTGTTGCCCAATTTCTCACAGGTCATGGCAACTTTAAGAGTAAATTATTTTCCTTTAGGCTTGTGGCCTCGCCTTTATGTCAATGTTCTACAGCCGACTATGAATATGAACAATCCGCACACCACATCTTATGGGAGTGTATTCTTTGGCAAACTGAACGCAATATTATGTTAGATAGTATTCAGGTTACATCTGGAGTAGTTTACTACACGGACCTTGTAGAAACCAGAACAAATTTCCGTGCTTTCAGGCGATTTTGCCATACCTATTACTGGAATCAAAAGTAGCTCACAATTTAGGACCCATTAGTTTTTAATTAATATATAATCCGTGGTGCTTGACAACTGGGCTTAACCCAGTTGTATATGTCCCTTGGTGCCTATTGGCCTAGCTCTATTCTGTCTCCTGCTTGAAAAGGAGGGAAGTGGAAATTATACATATATTTATTTTCCTACTCCTCCACTGTACTTTTCTGATTAAATTCGTTGCAGGATCCAAGACAGTTAAATCGTTTCTCCGGGACTCGTCGGGCTTCATTGGCTCGGCGTTTTTCTGGTGGTCGCCACTGTTGATTCTGGCTTTCAGGAGTTGCAGTGGTTGGGAATGTGTGGCGGGCTTGTCCCAAATAAAAAAAAATGAGGGCTATATATAATGCACCTAATTACATGCCATAGCCTTTCAGTGTCAAAATCAAAATCAAAAGTCGTTTATTCAAATTAGGCTGAGAGTCAGCACTTTTTGAACGTCAAGTTTTACAAAAGACAGTCCCCCAAAACGCCCGCCCGTCACCTCTTTCTAGTGTTTTAGCTGTGGAGAAGAAGTGGCCAACAAATTCCCCATTAACACATCTGTCTGTTACGTTTTAAGAACTTGAATCTATATAAAAGTATGCTAAGTAATTAATACATGACACGAAATTGATAACTTGTTAGCTAACACACTATGATAATGATAATGATAGAAATGTATATATTTAAAAAAAACAACGAATTGACCTACATAGTCAGATAAATAAAAAATAAAATAAATAAAAACAAAAAAAGTAATATTATATGAATACATATAACCATGGTGTGGTCTCAAACCCAACTCTCAAATGATAAAGGAAAATATTGTGCCAAATTCATTACCTGTAACCAATTCAATTCCTGGCGGATTGGCGGGAGAAAGCAGGATATAGAGTTAGCTGGAAAAAATTGGTTGAAGCTTTTGCTCAGCAGTAGGAAAACATAGAACAACTACAACAATGGAATCAATTTTTCCATGTGTGTGTATTTTTCCATGGTATTGTATTTCAATGAAAATGTAATCAATATTTATTGTTTTATATGTCCGAATTTACAATGGTATACTTTGAAGATGGCAGAATTTCATTTGGAATATTTTTTCTAGGTACGGTGCCATTTTTATAACACAGCATGTTTAACCCTACAGTAATTTTTTTTGAAGTGAAATCTTCTTTAGCGGCGTTGAGCACTTTTTCTGTAATGGGTATAAAATCTTAAACTCGCGTCAGGACACGTGACCTGATCGAAAAAGCGTAAGACGGACTCGCGTCAGGGTCACGTGATGCTGATCGAAAAAGCGTAAGACGGACTCGCGTCAGGGTCACGTGATGCTGATCGAAAAAGCGTAAGATCGAGGGGAAGGGAGAGGAACTAGTATCTCCCACTCTTTCTACCGTGCCTGAGTGTGCTGCTCCGCTTAGGCGGCACAGGGCGCTTGCGCGAATGACCGTCTGTGTTTATGTACAGCGTGCCACGCGTATCCAAGGATACGAAATTACGGAATTACGAATTTATGGATGAAAGTTGATTTTTCTAAGAGATAAAAATTAATGTAATATTTAAATAAATAACGATATAATATTATGAATAATAACATGTAAATTGTCATATTTGTGTACGATAGCGCAATAAATGAATATTGTATTCTACCACATAAATGATAGTACTTTTATACTGATAAAGCAATTGGTGCAAAATTATTCCCTAACCATTCCAAAATATCAAACATGCTCAACGTTAATAATCAAGTTTTCACTTCTGCCGGCACTCCCGGAGTGCTACCGGTGTTTTTTTTTTTTACTATATATAGGCATACGTTTGACCACAATCTCACCTGATGGTAAGCGATGATGCGGTCGAAGATGGAGCACGTTTGCCTAGAAGCAACCTATTCACTCTTGTCTTAAAGACTTCCAGGTTCTAGCTATCTGGAAACACAGACTCTGGCAGGGAATTCCACTCCTTAGCTGTACGCACTATGAATGTGTTCCCAAAACGTTTAGTGCGTGTGGTTGGGATGTCCACTATGTACCGGTGGCGCATCGCCGTTCGTCTTGTGGTCCGATGATGGAACGGGCTTGGCGGAATTAAATCATGCAATTCCGTCGCACACTCCCCAAACTGCAAGCGATAGAAAACCGACAGGCCAGCAACTCGGCGTCGATGCTCAAGGCTTTGGAGCTTCGACTCGACGAGCCTGTCATTACCGATGATCCTCTTGGCCCGTTTCTCAATTGACTCAAGAGCATCAAGCTGGTATTTGGCAGATCCGTCCCAAAGATGAGAGCAGTACTCCATACACGATTGAACTTGCGCTTGATAGACCTTGAGCAGCTGTTCCGGCGTGAAGTACCGTCTCACCTTTGCTAGGACCCCCAACTTTCTGGCAGCCACTTGAGCCTTTGCCTCTATGAAAGGGCCAAAATTGAGGGTAGATGTTAAAGTAACACCAAGAAGCTCAAGTCGGTCGGTTATCGGCACGGTTACACCACGAAAAGATGGAGCTGGGTGGAATTGGCTCCTTTTAGCGGAAAATAGACACGCTTGGGTCTTAGCAGCATTGAACTTGACCAGATTGGCATCGCCCCATTCTGAGACAGCCTGTAAGGACAAGTTCAAGCGCTCAACCATAGCCTCCCGGAGAGACCGGATCTGCGACCCACCAGCTCGTGCGTCGGACACGTATCTCTCAGCAACAGTGCTGTCGTCTGCATACTCAAAGGTACCGGGTTTTAGCAGATCATTAATATGCAGCAGGAACAATTTTGCCGAGAACACCGACCCCTGAGGAACCCCGGCATTAATATCCAGTAGTCCAGACGAGCAGCCATCTATGACCACTCGGATAGACCGATCCCTCAGGAAATCTGCAATCCAATCACACAATCCGGCGGGCAGACCGAAGGAAGGAAGCTTACTAATAAGGCTATCGTGCCAGACCCTGTCGAAGGCCTTTGAGATATCGAGGGAGACCGCAAGTGCCTCCCCGTGCTTCACTATGGCCTCACTCCAGATGTGAATGGCATACGCTAGAAGATCCCCAGTAGACCGATTTCGGCGGAACCCGTATTGCCGGTCGCTAAGGATATCATTCGCTTCTAGGTATGCTAGGAGCTTACGATTCAGTACGCGTTCCATACTCTAACAGAGTATGGACGTTACCGATATGGGTCTATAATTCGACGGGTCAGAACGACTACCCTTCTTGGGCACGGGCTGCACGTTAGCTTGCTTCCAAGCATTCGGTACTTTTCCAGTCTCAAACGAAAGGCGAAATAGGCGTGTCAAGATTGGAGACAACTCAGGCGCACAAGTCCTCAAAACAATTGCCGGTATCCCGTCGGGGCCACTAGCCTTATTCACGTCTAGGTTACGCAATACCCGAAGAACGTCCTTCTGATGAATGCGAATATTCGACATACTCGACTCGCATCCATCAGGAGAAGTAGGGGGCCTCGCGCCACCAGGATCTAGACGCGACGAATCCGTAAACATAGAAGCAAACAAGTTTGCTTTCTCCTCAGCGGAGTGGGCCAGTGACCCATCAGGTCTCAGCAGTGGTGGTAGTGAGGGGCGGCAGAAGTTCGATTCGACCGACTTAGCCAGGGACCAAAAAGCTTAACTACCTGCTGGGTATGAGGCAAGTTTGTTCCCTATTCGGCTAATGTGGTCAAACCGAGCCCTCCGCAACACCTTCTTGCAGGACTTGGCAGCCCTGTTAAAGGCTCTCTTCTTCTGAATCACGTCATTTGCTTTACGTCTTAAAAAGTCAATATAATGTGCTACAAGACTTAGTGACAGAAACGAATCGCTGTAAAACCGACTCCACTTAGTCTTGTCTGTCCTACCCCTAGAGTGTAATTTAAGCCCGCGAAGGCGTGGAGTTCGCGTTAAGTTCGCGTGGGATCACCGAAGCCCCGCAGCGCCGGGGCCGTGACGGAAACCATGCCTGATGCATGTTGCATGCTTGCTCGTATGCTGCATGTTGCATGCTTGATTGCATACTGTATGCTTGCTCGCATGCTGCATGCTTGCTGCATGTATGGTGTATGCTTGTTTGTATGTTTGCATAGTTTGGTCTTTTATCCCCATCGCCATTTCCCGCCACCATCGCTTCGTGGGGCTTCGTCGACTGGGCCCGAATGAAAAGTTTTGGCTTGACTACAATTTACCCGCATTGTTTTTGTGAACGCGGTGTAGGAGGTATGCACATTGACAAAGGGGAGAATTGAAACGTTTAGAAAATATCACTCGATAAAATGTTTTTCTTTATAATAAGTTTTATATGAACCAAACAATATGAGGATAAAGAATATTTGATTTGTTATTCTATGATATGAATATCGAAACTTTGAATTTAATCTGTTACAAAAATCGATGATTTAAATTTATTCTTAGTGATTATTCTGCGTATTGAGTATTCTATGAAATGATAATACGAGTAAAATATTATGTGAAACGAAATTCTATTAAACTATTTTCTATAAAACAACGTGCAACCATTAATTCTACGTTCACTGCTTCGATTCAAGCTCAACAGATCCCGGATTGATCGTATTCCGATAAAAAATAAGATTTCTTACAGTGGACATGGTGGAGTTCTTGCGGCTAGCAACGGAGATGATACCCAACTTCAAGGGCTTAAAGTCGGCGGACTTTGGAACTTCTCTCATCCTTCAGGACAAACTGACTGAGAATCAGAGGATATTTGTTGCAGACTCAGTAAGTATATTCTGAAGGAAAACCAACTGTAACCCGGAGGGTGTGCTCAAACACACTCCTTACCGTGCTATAGTAAATTTAAAGGATATATAAAATTAGGGAATAATACAACTAAACAAGTACCATTCTAAACAATTACAGTTTATTTTATATAAAGCACTAAGCAGGTACTTAAATTTTATCTATTAATTACATACCTACAAAAGTTTTTCAATATTTTCAACCTAGTCCCTTACCCAGAAGCACAGTTCCTTCAGAAGGTCACCTCGTCTCCGTTCCGAGGCGCTACAGTGGGAACATGTGCATGAGACAAGCATACAAAACTCAGGGTCGCTTGTGAGGATTCGTCAGGTGAACCGCTAGCAACTTGTAGCTCAATCGTTTTAAATATGTCAGTAATTATGACCAGATATGGCCGGTGTCACCCCTCCCATACCTCATCACTCCGGTAGAACATCTACCGCCTGGATGCCAACTGTAGAGGCCAATCGGGAAACCTCTTAACCGATTGCGGACCCAGGTTGGCCGCTGTAAAAATCTGGCCAAATGGGGCATCCTTCACCCATCCCAAATGCATTGTCTGTTTGGAGTTCCTTAACAGGACATGCGTCACCTCATTTGTTTCCCGTCAAGCAGAACTACCTACTTTCTTCCAATGCATCTTGATATTGCACGCCTCACGCCCTAGCAGAAGCAGGAGACGCTGTGGCTTCACCGAAGGCGCGGACGGTAAGCAATGGGTAGCTCGCCGTTCGATAAGGACCAAGTCCGGTTTGACAGTGCGTTGTGCTCCACGCGTGCCTCAAGGAGATGTCAGCATATTAGACAAGACCCGCTAGAGTCAGTGCCTAGGGTTGCGGAATTGATCAAAGAACTACCACGCCCCTGGGCCTGGCAAAGATCATTTGAAGGAGAACGATTGGTTTTTTAGTTAATAAGAATCTGAAACTTCCTCCTTCTCCGCCCAGAGGGAGAGGATTCATTTAATGACTTCTCTTCCATAGGATCTCGGTATGTTAAGGTTGGTTATTACTGGTATTCAACTGAATCCGGTTTGACTGGAAGCTGACGTCAATATAGTTGGGAAAAAGCTAGGCAGATGATTACATATCATACAGCTGCTAACCTATAACTTCTTCCTTCCAGCTGTTCTTAGCATCAGCCGTATTCATGGGCTTCGAAAACTTCATAATGACAGAGATCAACCTATTCCCTGAGCTGGTGAAGAGTATCGTTTATAACGGCAGAAAAGGCTTTTATAGGACGGCGAGGTCACTGTACAGAAGAATGCGAAATTTGAGCGATGTCATCACAGAAAATGCAGAAGGTAACACACCCGTCAACTTTAAAACTAAAATAGAAACAGAACATAACTTACCATCTCGCTTGCATTCAATGTACGGTTTCGCTACCAATCACTCTATTATAACTATCTTTTAACAGTTCTATCTTTATTCTCTCCAGGTAATGAACTCGCCGCCCTTAAGGAAGCCATGCCATTGGTCACCGGCATGAAATGTGGACCACAAGGCCCCCAGAAATAAGGCTCACGTCCGAACAAATCATCCGCCTTGAGCAGAGGCTTGAACAAGCAAAGATTGAGATCATAGACTCTGACTTTGATGATGAATAAATGTGTATTTTCTTTTGAAGACTCTGCTTTTCTTTTTTTTGTTTACCTACCTGAAGAAGAAGAAGATAAAAAACCGTCAAGACCGATGATTCCGTACCATATTATATTTAAAAGATAATTAAATATTATGTTCTATATTATAGTTCGATGTCCAAGTCCCAAATATCACGAACACTTACTCACACAACATTTGACTCGAACTAGGTCCAAGCGAAATGAAAAGATGTCGTCGAATCCAATCATATTAGTGGAAGTAGTGCAGTTTGATGGGCATACTACATCCAAGTTCTTAAAGTTCTCTAGCATGTCATTTACTATGTAAGACAGTATCATTTGACTTGTGATTTCCGAGTAAGATTTTAGTGACCTCAACAAGAAAAATCCACGCAGGTAGTTCCAAATTGTTCATTGAACTTAAGAATTTAGTATGTTAGACAGATATTAAAACCAATGTATTTATAGAAATGCACCGATAAGTAAGCAAACCGAACACATGAAAGTACTGATTACTACTAAAATTCACTTATTAAATTGAGGCTTAATCCAAAACTACACGTAGGAAAAAGAAATTAGAGTTACACTTAATAAAAAACCAATAATCTTTGCACCTTTTTTTCCTTATTTTTGTCGACCTGTGAAATCGATATATATCGCGCCATCTATTAAAATTTATTAGAACTAAATTTTCATTCTTCATGTTGAGACCCTGTTACTGCGGTGTAGAATATGCAGTTTAAGGTCAGCGCCATCTCTTTACAGATAGTGGAACTAATTTATTTTTTGTTGATCTGATAATTTCTGAAAAACTGTGCTATTTCGAGACAGCGTTTTATTTTTCCTGTAATCTTTATATAAACTTCTCTCATACAGAATATTTTCAGATTTTTTTCTATACAAACTTCGGAAATAAAATAAATTTCAACATTTTTCGACATAAGTCGACAACCATGGGGCCTAAAAATAATCAAAAAATGTTGAAGCACATGTAAACAGCGCTCTTTCATACGATACCCCACGTGCCTTAGTAATCCCACTTTGATTTTTAATAATCCCGTTCAGTCGCTGTTGCAAGAAAAACATGTATATAATTATTTTATTTCTTTCATATTTGCAATACAGTTGAACAATCGTCATAAAATCTATTCCAAATTTCAAGTTCACAGCATAAGTATTTCTTCAGATATCCAGCTGTGACAAACAGACAGACTTAGTCACACCATAAGGGTTCCTTTTTGCTACCCACCTTTAGTAAGATATTTGAAAAGCTTATTTTAGAGCAGTTGCAAAGATTTTTTAACAGACACAAACTTCTACATACCAAACAATTTGGTTTTACAAGGGCTCTGATCAGGGGTCGTTCATGAACTGTCTGTTGAACTTTTAAGACATATTTATAATGCATGGGAAGACAAATGCGATGCCCTGGGAATTTTTTGCGACCTATCCAAGGCATTCGACTGTGTTTTCATGAAACATTGATCAGGAAACTACACCACTACGGGATCCGGAACTCCTCACTGGATCTTATTACTTCATACTTGAGTGATAGGATCCAGAGAGTTGACGTGAACGGGAAAAGATCTCCTGGATGTACCGTAACAATGGGTGTCCCCCAGGGTCCAATTGTTGGCCCATTTTTGTTTCTTGTTTATATGAATGACTTGCCTTACCTCATAAAGGATAGTCAAGAAATAGTGTTGTTTGAAGATGACACTTCACTTTTATTTAAACTTAAACGTCAGCAACCGGTTACTAACGATATAAATAACGTTCTTTCAAAAATAGTAAAGAGTTGAGTCCTGAAGATACTACTGTGTTCTTAGGCATAACTTTAGATGCTAAGCTTCAGTGGGGAGCACATATAGATAAATTATCAAAAAAACTTAGCTCTGCTGCATACGCTATCAGAAAAATTAGAAATTTAACTGATTTAGAAACAGCCCGTTTAGTTTACTTTAGTTATTTCCACAGTGTCATGTCGTATGGTATTCTATTATGGGGGAATGCTGCCGATATCCAGACAATTTTTGTTTTACAGAAAAGAGCTATTCGTTCAATTTATAAATTAAGTCCTAGATACTCCCTCAGAGATAAATTTAAAGATATAAATATAATGACTATCCCTTCTCAGTTTATTTATGAAAATATTTTGTATGCCCATAAAAATATAAAAATGTTTAAAAAATACAGTGATATACATTATGTTAATACTAGGAATAAACACAAATTTGTTATTCCTGTAACCAGGCTTAAAAAAATAGGGGGCTCATTTAGATGCCAATGTATACGCTTTTATAATAAACTTCCAAGTCACATTCAAGATCTAAGCATAAATAAATTCAAAGCAGTAAAGCGTAAACTTTGCCAGAAGGCTTTTTACACCATAAAAGATTATCTTGAAGAAAAAAAGGCTTGGGATTGAGCTGCTCCAATAAAATACACTTGCACAGTCTCTGTTTTTATTATTATTGTCAATATATATTTATTTGCTTGGTTTATACATTGACTTTTTTTAAAAAAAAAATTTAGTTTTACTTTTGACATTTTTTTTATTATACACTATTTGACTTTTATACAATTTTTTTGCTTTTATATACAATTTGACATTTTTCTTTTTATTACATACAATTTGACATAATTCTTTTGACATTATCATTATTTTTATTATGAATGGGGACTATGTGGATTATTTTTTATTTCATTGAGTAACTTTAATGTTTGTCTGGCAATTTGAGTGCTTTGTACGGCCTACACAAATGTCCTTTCTTTGGTATTGTTCGTCGAGTTGTTGAGCTCCTATGTGGATCTGAGTTGAGCTATACGACTACTGACAGAGGCTTGCACTGACTGGACAGGTTCACTCAAATCTGTGTGGTTCTTTCTTCTAAAGACCATCTCAGACACTAATCTGCATGGTTCTTAAAAAAATGATGTATTGTAAGTGTGAGGACTATGTGGGTCGTTATTTTAAGGATTGATTTCATGACTGTCTGGCAGTTTGAGTATATTATGCGGCTTACCCAAATGTCCTTACTTTGGTATTGTTCGTCGGTTCGTTGAGCTCCTCAAAGTTTTGAGTTAAGCTGCACGATAACTGACAAATGCTTGCACTGTCTGGACAAGCCCACTCAAACCTGCGTGGTGCTTTCCTCAAAAGGCCACCTCAGACCTTAACCTACATGTTTTTCATATGTTATTGGCAATTGTATGGACTTCAAAAGAGACTGTGACCTCTGAGTTTGTTTCGGTGTTTCTTCTCAGGGTAGTCAGCTAGGAAACATCCGGCCTCATCTAGATAAATATGTCAAAAAAAAATTGACGTGTAAAAGAGTTACTTGTAACCTATTTGCAAAATAAATATCTCTTAGAAGATTTGTCTGCTGAGAGGGCGGGGCCATCACGATGACGCAGCTAGTGGAAGGGATAACGTGATCTGAGCAGCGCGCCCCAGTGTCTCGGTCACTTTTGCTTGGGCGCTCGGATGCGACGGTTGTTCTTTAAGTAGACGGTGTATTAAAATTTCGGTCTAACGGTTTTTTTGCTATTGATAATTGTTTTCTGATTTAATTAAATAATAACTTTTAGGTTATTTCGTGTTTTCTTTTTAAAAAAATCAATTGAGCCCCTGGTCTCTAAGATCATAAGTGGGATTCGAATAATTAGAATACACGCAGCATTAATCGTTCGCCATCTTTTTAACCGTAAATAGTGTTAGTGTGTTTTGTAAAAGTGTTTCGACACGTGTTAATAATTTCTTGATTTGTTGGTGTGCGTTTTATAGTTGCCACGTGGTAATAATCTTATCGTTTATAGTTTGATTACGTGTTACCAACCACGTGTTAATTATTTTATTTGCTTATACTTTACGTAGTGTGTCGTTATAATAATGTCGAGTCGCGAGCACATGCCGCGCGAGTTTTCATCTAAGCGTAAATCTCGCAAGCACCGTAGTGACTCTCATACACGCCGCGAAGCTCGTGCGAGACGCCGAGATTGTGATCGAGAATCGCGTGGTAGATCTGCTATGCGACATCGTGATAGGTCCGAAAGTTTTGAGAGTTCACGTAGGCGCCGCGATAGTTCTTATGGGCGTCGGAATAGCCCACGGCACGATTCACTAAATGAAATCCTTAATCGATTAAACGCTCTGGAGGATAAGTTACCCTCAAACGCAGTACGGATCTCTACCCCCAAGTCGTCGCATCCTTGCGTTAGAAGCTACACGCCCTTGCTAGCTTCAGCGGCCGCTGACGCACCTGGCGCCGTCTTGGAAACACCTGCTACGGATGGTACCACGACTGCTGAGCCATCGTGTGAGGCTGACGCTGCGGACAGGATTGTCGGCGCACTTTCCTCGCTTATTCAAGTAAGATCTAAACATTACTACATATCGAATTTTGATCCATGTGTGCATGACTTTGACGTGTGGTGTGCGGAAGTAGACCAGGGACGCGTATTATGTCACTGGGATGATCGGGAATGCCTAGGGCGTATTGGCGGCTGCTTACGTGGTGATGCTAAGACGTGGCTCAACGATTGGGTGACCAATGACCGATCGTGGACTAATTTTAAAGCCGAGTTTCGGTCATTGTGTCCACGTGAAGTTGATATGGCTACAGTGCTATATGAAGTTATGAGTACGAGTTCCAATAAATTCACCACGTATGCCGAGTATGCGCGAAAATCTTTGTTAAGATTGAACATCGTTAAAGGGCTCTCGGATGAGTTGAAGACCGCTATAGTTGTCCGTGGCATTTCTGATCCCCAAGTTAAGGCCGCAACCACCAACGCTAAGCTGCAGTCAAAGGATCTTGTTGAATTTTTGTCTGTATTCATAAAGCCTAAAAATGCACCTTCTACTACTACTACCAACAATCCTGTTCGCACGTCAAACCAAAATAATCTCGATCCGCGTAAACGCAAGGCCTCAATGCAGTATGATCGATTGACCTGCTTCTCATGTGGAAATGTAGGTCATAAACAGCATAATTGTCCAAAAAAATCGAAGTCGACTGAATCAAATTCCAATTCGCAATCAAAAGCTGAGCCCACGAGCTCTAATTCACAAAAGAGTTCTTCTAAACCGATAAAAACTTGTACATTTTGTAGAAAGAGTGGACATTCCGTTGAGACTTGCTTTATAAAAGAACGTGTAGAGTCAAAATCGAACAACACCAATAGTTCGAGTAATGTAAATTTTTGCTCAGAGTCTCCTGCAGACAAAACAATGTGATGCCTGCTGTTATTCAGAGTGTGCCCGTTGATGTTTTAGTCGATTCTGGTTCTGATATATCGCTTATATCTGAACCTGTGTTGAAGCATTTTAACTTAAATAAGATTGCTACGTATCGCCGTATGCGAGGTATTGGAAGCCAGGACATAGAGTCCATTTCATATGTGAGTACCGTCATTGAATTTCCTGAACTCTCTCTAGAGGTTGATCTGTATGTTGTCCCTCCGGAATGCATTCAGGCACCGGTATTGATAGGCACTGATGTTTTAAATCGAAGCGGGGTTACGTACATTCGAACTAATGACTCTCAACGTTTAATTAGGATTCCGTATGTAAACAACGTGTCGACCGTAGAGTTCGCCAAAATAAAAACGCCTTTGGTTGGTGACGAAAAAGAATGTTTGCTAGCCTTATTAAACGAATTTTCCGATACATTCACTTCTGGGACGGCGACCTCTACAGTAAACACGGGTACTATGGAGATAAAACTTAATAGTGACACACCCATAAACTATCGACCCTATAAACTATCCGCGGACGAAAAACGTCGCGTTCGCGAGATAATAAATGACCTGCTAAGCAAAGGTGTAATACGCGAGTCTCACTCCGACTACGCTAGTCCTATCATCCTCGTTAAGAAAAAGGATGGGGCTGATAGGATGTGCGTCGACTACCGAGCACTAAACGCTGTCACTATCAAGGAGAGATTCCCATTGCCGCTAATAGACGACCATATTGACAGGCTGGGTAGTTATAGGTACTTTACTAGTTTGGATATGGCAACAGGTTTTCATCAGGTTCGGATGAAAGATGATGATTCTATTAGTAAAACAGCGTTCGTAACGCCTGAGGGGCATTACGAATACTTAAAGATGCCGTATGGGCTCGCTAATGCCCCTATCGTTTATCAGAGAATCATCTCCAAAACTCTGAAGCGCCTGATGGATACCGGCAAAGTACTAATTTACATCGACGATGTGTTAATTATGTCAAACTCCGTCGGTGAAGGTTTGAAAACCTTGCGCGAAGTGTTAAAAACACTCACCGACGCAGGATTTTCGGTAAATCTTAAAAAATGTACGTTTTTGGATACCGAACTCGAATATTTAGGCAGACTTATTGGACATGGTCAGGTTAGGCCGAGTCCTGGTAAGACTGAAGCCTTAGTCAAGTCCCCGAAACCTTCTAATGTAAGAGAGGTTCGCCAGTTCCTTGGGCTAGCAGGTTATTTTCGTAGGTACGTTGCAGGGTATGCCTCGAAAACTGCTTGTATTGCCAAACTGCTCAGAAAAGGCGAGCCTTTCGTATGGGGCGCGGAACAAGACTTAGCACGCGACTATGTAATTAAGAGTTTAACCGAAGAACCCGTTTTAGCCATTTTCGATCCTAGTTTGCCCACGGAGCTTCACACTGACGCCAGTGCGATCGGTTTCGGTGCAATTCTTATGCAAGAGCATGAGGGCAAGCGGAAGCGAGTTGTCGGCTATTTTAGTAAATCCACACAGGGTGCCGAGTCCCGTTACCACAGTTACGAACTCGAGACCCTGGCGATTGTTCGCGCATTGCAACATTTTCGGCACTATTTAATTGATATACCGTTTAAAATTGTAACCGATTGCAATTCCCTCAAGTTGACTGAGCGCAAAAAAGATTTGTTGCCACGCGTGGCGCGCTGGTGGATCTACATGCAGGATTACCAGTTCACGCTTGAGTATCGAAAGGGGTGCCTTATGCAACATGCCGATTTTTTTCAGTCGACAACCCGCTACTGTCCTTCAAATTCAAAATCCGCGAAATTGGGCGAAGATTGCTCAGACGGCCGATTCGGAAACTCAAAGCTTGATGCAAAAGCTGAGGGAGGGTCAGTTAGATTCTACACGATTTATTATAAAAAAAGAATTGTTGTATTATAAGCATACACCTACTGGTGAAGATTCTCGTCTTCTTTGTTTCATTCCAAAGGGACATAGGCTTAGTTTGCTTAGAGTATTCCATGATGACCACGACCATATCGGAATAGACAAGACCACCGAACTCATATTGCGTCATTTTTGGTTCCCTGGGTTAAGGCCTTTTGTCAAGAAATATATCGGGCATTGTATTGTTTGCTTGTCGCATAAGAAAGTGCCTCGAGCTCCTAGCCAACCCATAGAATCTTGGACAAAGCCTGAAATACCCTTCTCAGTTATCCACACAGATGCTCTAGGTCCACTAACAGAGTCAAACGGTTTTCGGTACATACTCCTGGTAGTAGACTCTTTTTCAAAGTATTGCTTGTTGTACGCTCTATACAAACAAGATACCGCCGAATTGAAGCGCGTATTTTCTAATACTGTCTCACTATTCGGTGCTCCGTCAACAATCGTCTGCGATCGTGGCAGAATGTTTGAAAGTGCGTCATTTCAAGACTGGGTTACGGAGCTAGGCAGTGACATACATTTTATCACGCCGGAAATGCACCGCGAGAACGGACAAGTCGAGAGGTACTGCCGAACGGTCCTCAATATGTTGCGAATAGAGGTGAACAATAAGGGTGCCCAGTGGTCCGATGCACTATGGAAGATACAGCTCACCTTAAATATAACCAAGCACGCAGCTACACGCACATCACCCCTACAGCTGCTTACTGGCATCGAAGGGACCACTCCGGTTCTACGATCTCTCGTACGAGATGTCGCTTTGAATGGCTCTCATTCCAACCGAGAAGCCCTGCTGACACTCAGGAGACAGAGGGCATCTGAGTTGCTGGCTGAAAATCAGCAGCGACAAGATTTGTATGTAAATGAGCGCCGTCGACAGCCACGTACGTTCGCTGTCGGCAGTTTTGTTTTTGTTAACAAAGGTTCACAGAGCACTGGCAAGCTGGATTCCGGGATGCGCGGCCCTTATAAGATTGTGCGAGCGCTACCACATCACCGATATGAGCTAGAGCTGCTAGCTGGCTCGTACGGAAAGAAGACCCAGACCGCTGCAGAGCATATGGTTCAGTGGCGTGGCGAGTGGACCCCGGAGGCGTGTGAGGCGTTCTTTGGGAGTGGTGAGTATGTTGGCAGCCCCGACATTGTGGCAGCTAACTACTCCTGGCCCCGATAGTGGCTACCTTCAGTCCCGAAAGTGACTTAAATCCTGAGCCCCGATAGTGGCTATTCGTCTGCCCCGAAAGTGGCAAGTGATCATTGCCGCGAAATTGGCAATTGGTCTATTCGTCTGCCCCGAAAGTGGCAAGTGATCATTGCCGCGAAATTGGCAATTGGTCTATTCGTCTGCCCCGAAAGTGGCAAGTGATCATTGCCGCGAAATTGGCAATTGGTCTAAACATCTGCCCCGAAAGTGGCAAGTGATCATTGCCGCGAAAACTGGCAATTGGTCGTAGCTGGAACCCCGATAGTGGTTGCCAAGCGATGTTGTTGTTTCAGTAATGATTGAGGTCCGGAACTCTTTCATTGGTGAAACAATTACAAGCCGCTGCCTATTTTGATACGATTGCTTGAGAAAATGCTTGTGATTTCATCAAAATGGGTAGCTACGACTTAAACTTTCAGAATATTTCATTCACTCTTTGATTTTGGTGTGTTTTAGATGAGTTAAGTGACGAGGACTCAACTCGCGCAGACCAGGCGCCTGATATCCTACCTACGAGGGATCGACCAAGAGAGGATCAGGCGAATGAGCAGTTGGCACCAGGCAGTCAAGCTGACGAGGACGTTCAGCTGTCAGGAGAGGCCGTCTTAGAAGATTTGTCTGCTGAGAGGGCGGGGCCATCACGATGACGCAGCTAGTGGAAGGGATAACGTGATCTGAGCAGCGCGCCCCAGTGTCTCGGTCACTTTTGCTTGGGCGCTCGGATGCGACGGTTGTTCTTTAAGTAGACGGTGTATTAAAATTTCGGTCTAACGGTTTTTTTGCTATTGATAATTGTTTTCTGATTTAATTAAATAATAACTTTTAGGTTATTTCGTGTTTTCTTTTTAAAAAAATCAATTGAGCCCCTGGTCTCTAAGATATCATTTATCATTTACACACTCCTTACCGTGGTATAGTAAATTTAGAGGATATATAAAATTAGGGAATAATACAATTAAACAAGTACCATTCTAAACAATTACAGTTTATTTTATATAAAGCACTAAGCAGGTACTTAATTTTTATCTTTTAATTACATACCTACAAGGGTTTATCAATATTTTCAACCTAGTCCCTAACCCAGAAGCACAGTTCCTTCAGAAGGTCACCTCGTCTCCGTTCCGAGTCGCTACAGTGGGAACATGTGCAGGAGAAAAGTATACAAAACTCAGGGTCACTTGTGAGGATTCGTGAGGTGAACCGCTAGCAACTTTTAGCTCAATCGTTTTAAATATGTCAGTAATTATGACCAGATATGGCCGGTGTCACCCCTCCCATACCTCATCACTCCGGTAGAACATCTACCTCCTGGACGCCAACTGTAGAGGCCAATCGGGAAACCTCTTAACCGATTGCGGACCCAGGTTGGCCGCTGTAAAAATCTGGCCAAATGGGGCATCCTTCACCCATCCCAAATGCATTGTCTGTTTGGAGTTCCTTAACAGGACATGCGTCACCTCATTTGTTGCCCGTCAAGCAGAACTACCTACTTTCTTCCAATGCATCTTGATATTGCACGGCTCACGCCCTAGCAGCCGCAGGAGACGCTCTGGCTTCACCGAAGGCGCGGACGGTAAGCAATGGGTAGCTCGCCGTCCGATAAGGACCAAGTCCGGTTTGACAGCGCCTTGTGCTCCACGCGTGCCTCAAGGAGATGTCAGCATATTAGACAAGACCCGCTAAAGTCAGTGCCTGCTAGGGTTGCGGAATTGATCAAAGAACTACCTCGCCCCTGGGCCTGGCAAAGATCATTTGAAGGAGCACGATTGGGTTTTTAGTTAATAAGAATCTGAAACTTCCTCCTTCTCCGCCCAGAGGGAGAGGATTCATTTAATGACTTCTCTTCCATAGGATCTCGGTATGTTAAGGATGGTTATTACTGGTATTCAACTGAATCCGGTTTGTCTGGAAGCTGACATCAATATAGTTGGGACAAAGCTAGGCAGATGATTACATACCATACAGCTGCTAACCAATAACTTCTTCCTTCCAGCTGTTCTTAGCACCAGCCGTATTCATGGGTTTCGAAAACTTCATAATGACAGAGATCAACCTATTCCCTGAGCTGGTGAAAAGTATCGTTAATAACGGCAGAAAAGGCTTTTATAGGACGGCGAGGTCACTGTACAGAAGAATGCGAAATTTGAGCGATGTCATCACAGAAAATGCAGAAGGTAACACACCCGTCAGCTTTAAAACTAAAATAGAAACAGAACATAACTTACCGTCTCGCTTGCATTCAATGTACGGTTTCGCTACCAATCACTCTATTATAACTATCTTTTAACAGTTCTATCTTTATTCACTCCAGGTAATGAACTCGCCGCCCTTAAGGAAGCCATGCCGTTGGTCACCGGCATGAAATGTGGACCACAGGGCCCCCAGAAATAAGGCTCACGTCCGAACAAATCATCCGCCTTGAGCAGAGGCTTGAACAAGCAAAGATTGAGATCATAGACTCTGACTTTGATGATGAATAAATATGTATTTTCTTTTGAAGACTCTTTTTTCTGTTTACCTACCTGAAGAAGAAGATAAAAAAAAACCGTCAAGACCGAGGATTCCGTACCATTTTATATTTAAAAGATAATTAAATATTATGTTCTATATCATCGTTCGATGTCCAAGTCCCAAATATCACGAACACTTCATCACACAACATTTAACTCGAACTAGGTCCAAGCGAAATGAAAAGATGTCGTCGAATCCAATCATATTAGTGGAAGTAGTGCAGTTTGATGGGCATACTACATCCAAGTTCTTAAAGTTCTCTAGCATGTCATTTACTATGTAAAACTAGTTATTTGACTTGTGATTTCCGAGTAAGATTTTAGTGACCTCAACAAGAAAAATCCACGCAGGTAGTTCTAAATTCTTCAAATCAAATCAAAATCAAATCAAATCTGTTTATTTGCCAGAATGTAGTACAGTGTAGGTTGATACAAGATCTTAAAACTATATTGGGAAGAATTTAGTATGTTAGACAGATATTAAAACCAATGTATTTATAGAAATTCAGCGATAAGTAAGCGAACCGAACACATGAAAGTACTGATTACTGCTAAAATTCACTCATTAAATTGAGGCTTAATCCAAAACTACAGGTAGGAAAAAAAAATAGAGTTATACTTAGTAAAAAACCAAATAATCTTTGCACCTCTTTTCCTTATTTTTGTCGACCTGTGAAATCTATATATATCGCGCCATCTATTCAAATTTATTAGAACTAAATTTTCATTATTTATGTTGAGACCCTGTAACTGCGGTGTAGAATATACAGTTTTAGGTCAGCGCCATCTCTTTACAGATAGTGAAACTAATTTATTTTTTGTTGATCTGATAATTTCTGAAAAACTGTGCTATTTCGAGACATCGTTTTATTTTTCCTGTAATCTTTATATAAACTTCTCTTATACAGAATATTTTCAGATTTTTTTCTATACAAACTTCGGAAATAAGGGGGGGGAATGGTCAAAATTTCAACATTTTTCGACATGTTTAAGCACATGTAAACAGCGCTCTTTCATACGATACCCCACGTGCCCTAGTCACCCCACTTTTATTTTTAATAATCCCGTTCAGTCGCTGTTGCAAGAAAAACATGTATATTATTATTTATATTATTTTATTTCTTTCATATTTGCAAAATAGTTGAACAAGCGTCATAAAAACTATTCCAAATTTCAAGTTCACAGCATAAGTATATCTTCAGATATCCAGCTGCGACAGACAGACAGACTTAGTCACACCATAAGAGTTCCTTTTTACCTCTTTTGTACGGAACCCTAATTAATGTAGCACTTTCATGAAAAACACACGGAAAAAAAATGGTATTAAGTTAACTAATTGTCACTTCAGCGCTAAGTAGGGTCATTTCATCGATATGTCAGACCTGTTTCATCCCTCTCCTTACTAAAAGCCATTGGAAATGTAATAATGTGTCTGAAACAGCTATTCCCTTTGGGTTGAGTTTTACTCGCATAAAAACCAGATTTCTACATTTCTAAGGGATTACCTTGAAAAGTATGCTAATTACCCTAAGTAAATAAAATATTTACCATCGTACTGCACGTAACTACGTATATATATTTCAGCGAAGGCACAACTCTCCAGGTTACATCAGCCAGGATATTGGAACTTCAGTGGGCGTACTATGGGAAGTGTTGGTTATTGCGCAATAGAAACACTGTTTGCTTTTAAATCAAAATTATTATTCACACTCGAAAGTTTCAATTACAATATTCTCATACAATAGGTACACTGAACAAATATTCATAACTCTAGACGTGTGCACGTCTGCACTGCTCGACCGCCACCAGTAGACCGCCCTCAGCCTCTGTCGAGCACAACGTCCTAGACACCGTCGAACGCCACTGGGTTGGCGTTCCGATTGTTCAATTGACTGACTTATTTCCGACACGGCCATCCTGCTATCACACGGCCTCGTGTGATAGTGTAAACCAACTCGGCCAATCCAATCATTACCCAGGGCCATGTACCATCATTATCCACATCAAAAATGAACTGTATTGTAACAAAGCTTCGGGGAACCACTCACACAAGTAAACAACTCCAGCGCCACGGCTCTCGTAGCCGAACTAAGTGCATCCTCCATGCATGTGGAGCATTGTGGGAATTTCACCCACTACGGTCACCATTGACCACGAGTAGCGATCATACCATCGCCCTCGAAATACTTGCATCCACACACATGAGGACCGCCTCTCAAACACGTGCATCCACCATGTGTGTAGAGCATTGTAGAACTTTCACCCACTACGGTCACCATTGACCACGAGTAGCAATCACACCATTGCCCTCGAAATACGTGCATCTACACACATGTGGACCACCACTACGGTCATCCCGGACCACCACAACGGTCATCACTGACCACCACTACGGTCATCACAGACCACGACCCCCGCCAGAGACACACGTGCACCGCCTACCCACGGACTGCTTGAGTTACCTCAAGAGACACCGATTTCTACCAGGCTACGATTACGTAATGGCTCTGGTGCGGTCGGATGGCCAATAGAAGAGTCTACTCACGGGTTCCCCGCCTCGGCATTCTGATTATCACTGTGAGCATCTTTAACTTTTACGATCTACTTAGACTGGTAAATGACCCTATGGTCTCCCTCTCTTTTTTTACCCTATAGTGAGCCTATTTGTAATCACACTTTTGAGTTCAACCTTCAACGTATAGTAATTATCATCCAAAACCTCTGCTACCATTAATGGACCTTTTAACTTAACATCTAACCCAGTCTGATTTCACTCTTCATTTTCTTATAACACGAAATCGTTAACAAAGACTTTATTTTAGCTGCCATTCTACCATCAACTAGAGCCTTATCATAGTCCGCAAATCGCTTTCAAGTACCATTTTTCGTACCTCATAAATGTAGACTGTGGTATCTACATCACTACTCATCTACTGTCAGCTAATGACAACGATCTTGCAACTTCGTTTATTAAAAACTCTATAGATAAAGCTTTTTGACGCGGTTTATTGAAAGCTGTATTTCACCTATTTCCTATCGCGAAAGTAGAGATGATGAAGATTCTCAACAACGTTTCAATACACAACTATTCCTCATCTTCATGTTTCTGATTAATTGGTCGCAATAATTCGAAGTTTGAATTTGTAGTTCGATTGAAATTAATGCTTTGGGTTTGAGTTTGATTCACGATTTACTAGTATTCGGGATTATCGAGTCCAAGTACCACTGACAGTCATCAAACTAACATTAAATCGAACAATCAAAACAACAGATATTTCATAGCTCAGTAAAACATAATTTCTACACTCGCACTTCCAC
Source organism: Lacanobia wlatinum (assembly GCA_947578705.1). Taxonomy (NCBI): domain Eukaryota; kingdom Metazoa; phylum Arthropoda; class Insecta; order Lepidoptera; family Noctuidae; genus Lacanobia; species Lacanobia wlatinum. The sequence continues at coordinate 7,233,063 of OX388040.1, forward strand.
ACGGGAATGCCGAGTCAACTCTCTTGACAACACTACCTAGAGCTACCGCAACGATACCCTGGTCCAGACTTTACCGTCTATACCATCCAGGGTTACCGTTCGATACTCTGGTACAGACACCGACCCACTGAACTCAGAACCTGTTCACAAAAACTAAATTGATGCTAACTCATCATCTACTTCATTACTTCACAACGTCAATTGGTACATGGCCTCGGGCAACTTCCCGACAAAGAGATTTCAAAACATACCGACCGGTCAGTTATGATCATCGGAGCTTACAAAAAAAGAAAATCAACTGGGCCAGACCATTTTTCTGTCTATCGTTCATGTAAAGGAGCTACGTTTATGAATTACTCTACGTCAACCTATGAACATGACGGTCGTCGCTACACTGTACAGTTTGAATGAATTAATCTCATTTTAATCTCACCCGTATTAACTCGCATACTTTGCAGGCAACATTGTAGTGAAAAATGGAAAAACTATTCAGAAAAAGTTATGATAGCTAAAAGTTTTGTAGCTTTAAAGCTTTAATCCTACCTGTCGTTATGTAAGGAAATCTGTTACCGTCACGGTAATACAAAAGCTTAGGTCCAAGTTTTCGTTAAAAACCTTTAGGTTGGAACATGACCTTGTGGCAACCTGACCAGGCAATATCTCATTCTAAAGTTTGCACTGAATAAAATGTTGAAACTGTTACCGCCAATGGGAAACTCTTTAAGTACTCGCTTTGTACTAAGTATGTCAAAATTACCTAGCACTATCAATCCAACCACCGAATTCATATCAACCCCTTTAAAGCTTTGTTTGCTATTCAAATAAAACTTGAGCGACTTACCAAGTATTCCAGTCGGCCTTGAACGCTCTTAACCCCAAAGATGTTGACATGATACTCGGCTACCGCAGCCCGCCAACCGCCCGCCGACCTTCGATCCGTCACGCTCAGAACCGCTCAGAAGTTGCAGCTGCTCAGCAGCTGCAGTCGCTCAGCAGTTGTTGCAGCTGCTCAGCAGTTGTTGCAACTACTCAGCAGTTATGGCAATATGCCAACCGCTAGCCTCCTGCTGGCTTCATACACCATGATACGATATACAACTTCTGCTCATATTAAAAAGAAATATTAAACAAATCAACAATTAAATAAATCTTAGTCTTAGTTTAGAAACTTTTAATTAAATAATCAGTCTTATGCCATTCTTATAAATCCAATGGCGTATTAGGGTAAATCAAGGAAAATCTGTCCACATGACCTTCACCCTGAGAAAGCAGACTTGTCCCATAATAAGGCTTTATAATGAAGAAATTCCTCAAGCTGAAGATGCCAGATATTTGGATATACATCTGGATCGAAGACTCACCTGGAGAAAGCATATCGGGACCAAGCGTAAACAGTTGGATACGAAAGTCAGATCAATGTACTGGCTCATAAGATGCAAATCAAGCCTGTCTTAAGAAGGCAAGATAGCTATTTACAAGACCATCCTTAAACCGATCTGGACTTAAACAATCCAGCTGTGGGGTACTGCTAGCAATAGCAACATAGAGATTCTTGAAAGATTTCAAACCAAAACATTGAGAGCCATGCTAGATATACTCTACTATGTGAGTAACAAATAAATACACGAGGACTTAAAAATCACAACCGTCAAACAAGAGATCGCTAGATATAGTGAAAGCTATCAGACGAGAATATCAACTCACGTCAACGAACTGGCATCCAAACTAGAAGGTAAAGGAAGTATATTCCCGATTGAAACGGCATATTGTCTCTACACTTACCGTGAGATTTGGTGACACCAGATGAAAACTCTTATGAATTCCTTCTGCTTAATAAGACATATACCCCAAGATACCTCATCTGAACGGCTTATTGTGTTAACACAGATTGCCAAGTTACAGAATTCATAAAAAAATAGAGTACTTGACTGTTTTTTTTTTTATTACATTTCTCAAAACCTAGAGAACAGACAAGACGCAGTTAAAAGATATTGCTTAAAAATCTCAAAAATGACGGTGATCAGCGTTTTACGTTACATTTTGTGTGACAAGGATGGAAGAATAACTACAAAAGCGTATAATTTCTGTTTTACCACCAATTTTATTGATTTTTTCAGCAATCGTACTGTTTTAATAACATCTATCAAATGAGTGTTCATTTATGTACCTAGCTATATTTTTAACCGACTTTCAAAAAAGGAGGAGGTTCTCAATTTAGCGGGTATTTTTTATTTATTTATGTACAGTCAACAAAGCTATTGGGTATGCAGGCAGCTAACTTGCAACTCATTTTAAACAATGTTGTGAGTGTGCTGAGTAGACAATTATTGTTCAACACACTCGTAAGTATGTTAAAAGCTTAAAAAATTATAATGCACACATTAGAAATAAACTTTGGCAGTGCTGTGGTGATTTGGTCCCGTTAAAAGTTAATTCAGTTTGCCTCAGTAGTTTTTGTTTTATGACCATTTTTGCTTATTTCAATTTCTACATATATGAAGACGTCGTCCAAGTATCACCACATAAAAGTTTAAAATAGATAAACTTTCCTACAAAAAAAAAAATTAAGCGACTTCCAAACAAAACACTACAAAGTATAAAATACCTTACATTTCGGAAGTCGGTGTTAAAAAAAACAAAGATACAAAACTAAAAACAGTGACTTCCGAAATTAAGGTTATTTTATAGTTTGTAGTGTTTGGAAAGATGGTACAAAGCTATATAAGTACCAACGCTTTGGCAATTGTTATTTTGTAGGGTTTCCTACCCGAAGGGCTACCAGCGGAACCCAATTACTAAGCCTCCACTGTCCGTCCGTCCGTCCTTCTGTCAACGGGCTGTATCTCAAGAACCGTAATAGGTAGACAGTGGAAATTTTCACAGATTGTATAGGTACAAAATTAATAAAAGTCACTAAACGTACCTACCTGTCAAGTAAATAGTAGCTTATAGCACGATCTAGATATAAATTAATGCTATGAATGTACTAAAAAGTTATAATATACTCGTGTGTCACGATTTATCAATTTAATAATGGAACATACATTAATAAATTAGGTTCAGCTATTAAATCCTGCAAACTCACTTTGACTTTCTTCGAGTATGGGGATTGTTCTAGGTTGGGTTATTTTTATTCTTGCGGTGGCCTTGCCTTCTTTGGAAAGTAAGAAGTTGGTAAGTAAATACAGAAAAGTATTTTTTTTTATGAATATTTTATTTGTATAGAAACATGGTACATTTAAGGTCTTATTAAATAGAGAACTGGGATCTGACATGTTTCGCCATTCATTGGCATACTTAAACATTCGAACAATAGACATAATTAGTTGTAACTAACATAACTTAAATTATAAGAAACATTTGAATTCTTATAAGTTTACATTATATTAAAATAAAATTAACTCTATCATATATTTTTATAATTTTTACATATTTTATTATTATTATATTATTATATGGAAGCACTAGCTTTTCCCCGCTACTACGTACGGACATATCCCGTTTTTACCGTTCCCGCCGGAATTTCGGGAAGTCCTCTCTTATTGCTCCCCTACGCTCCACAAGGATCCTGATAAGAACAACTTTCTAAGACCAGCAGTTTCGGCTGCGGGTTGTCTGTCAGTCACTCGGTCAGTCAGTCAGTAACGGAAGACTTTTATATATATTGACTATCTACTGCCAGCGGCTTCGCCCGCGTGCATTTCGGAAGTTATCCCATGGAGGACCACCCTTATCACCTAGGAGTATAAAAAATAGCTCGCGACCTATTCTCAGACCTACCAAATATACACAAAAAATTCATAAAAATCGGTCAAGCCGTTTCGGAGGAGTTCGATAACCTTCGTTACAGAACGTTATCGTGTTCGTTAGTTCGTTCGTTATATTAGAAGTTTTTTCGTCAGCAATTTTAAGTTTCATTTGAACAGACTTAGTGCGTAGGCTAAAAAGAACTAAACCTTTTGAATTAGTGTAGTGTACAAAGTGAATGAATAATAGTAACAATGTTGTGCTATAAATATAACACATGAACATAGTGTTTTATAAATTATATCAGACTCTAAGAAAGTGCTACGGACTTGTGTAAAAGTGCAAATGGACACTATTCTTAGTTTTAACATAATCTATCACGTAACATATTAAGTTAGAGTTAAATTGCTTATTAGTCTTTTAGGCTAGATCGTAATTAATTGTTAAGAATTTTGTACTTACAAATAAAGTACAAAAAAAAATTTGATACCTATCTCAATGGTTGAACCCTTGGAGACTATGTAAACAGATTCGGCTTTGAATGACGTCACAATTTTTAAATGAAAGATCAACACCATTCTTGATCTCAACTTTTCTAAATGCGAGTTATTCTTATCTGAAAGTAATGACAGACCTCTGAATTAGCTGAAATTATGGACAAAGGCTCTTAGTCTCCTTGGGTCCCCAATCTTTGACAGTTGCTTTACTAATTTTTTGATTAAATATACGACTGCATTTGGCCACCATGATGCATCAAAAGTCGCGAAAGCAGAAAGATATACGCTTTCGAAATGTGGGTTTGGCGAAGACTTCTTCGTATGCCACGGAACGCCGACGCGACGAAATCCCGTTGTCTCGTACGATCGTTAGCCAATTAGGACGCCTAACTCAATTTTCCAATTCCAGTGTTTCCATGTGAGAGGCATCATACCTCCGGCGTTCACCCCGGTGGATGACAATGGCAGACTCGACCTGGACGTCGTCCTTCCATACGCGCAGTTCTTAGCGGACCAAGGAGTGGATGGCGTACTTGGTGAGTATGCAGGATGAATTTTTCAAAGTGTGCGTGGACGGCGCAATCCGAAACTTTGAGGATTAGCGAAAAACACTGAAAGGAGTTTCGAACCCGATTTTGGTGACTAGCTAAAACTGCATCATTGGATTTTTGAAAAATCGGTAGGTATTACTAGCCAGGAATCGAAAATGTTGATTTTGAAAAAAACACACCCTGCTATTATTGCACCATTCGCAAGTGTCGCTAATAAGGATCAAATTCTAGGAAGTAATAACATATGGCAAACAGAAGGTCAATTATAATCAATTATAAGAACACTAGGAGTTTTTTAGGGTTCCGTACCCTAAGGGTAACCTACGGAACCCTATTACTAAGCCTCCCCGGGTATCCGTTCGTCCGTCTGTCTGTCAGCGAGCTGTATCTCAAGAACTGCAATCGGTAAACGGTTGTTTTCAGTGTGTATTTATATTGCCACTATAACAACAAACATTAAAAATTAATATTTATGGTACGGAACCCGTTGTGTGTGAGTCCGACTCGCAATTGGTTGGTTTTTTGTTATAACAGCTGTCTTATAATATCTTAGTCATTTTTTTTTAATTTGTGATGGGGTTGCTCTTGACTCTAGTCTAGGTCAGAGATGGCGGAGACAAAGTCTACGATGGAGCGAGCTTACCCAGAAGGAGCTTCTCAAAGTTAGAACTTTGAAGAGATTAGTAAATTAGTGTATAGGGTTAAAATCTGTCCAGGCCTCAAGTATCGTTGCACTCTATTTAGGATGCCCAGCTTTTTGGCCGCAGTTTCGCCTTTGGACACAATTTAACAACTTTTGCGAGTTTTTTTTACTTGAAGTTGTAGCGGCATCAATGCCGCCAAAAGAAAAACCAACGGAGGAAATCTACATCGCAACAAAAAAGAACCGCAACGCCATCTATCCAACTAGCAGCGAACTAATACGTCGAGATCCCGCATTGCGCGAGAGTTTACCGTGCGATTTGAACATATACATCAGCCCGAATATCAACTATTCGACAGTTGCCCGGCAGGCGCAACAACCGCCTGGTTGGAGGATCCTCCCTTTTCAATGGGGGTTTGCGGGACTTTACTCTCTGTTCCTCTATAAAGTTCGCTTACCTATGTTAATTTGTACGGAATTATAAATACCTAGTAGTCACTTGGAATTGCCACAATATCTACGTCGTTAATTAGTTTTAGTTTGCCAGTCATGCATTCTAACCTAATATTATAAATGCGAACTTTCCTTGATTGTAACGCTTTGACGCCTAAATCACTGAACTGATTTTGAGACTCACATCTTCCAGCAACTATGGAAGTAAATTTTCCTAGAAGTTTCTGTAGGTTTCTCCATCAAGTCTGGATGGCAGTTCAAATGCACCAATTAGTTCGTATTGAGGATACCAGACCAGAAGATAATGCTAAAACGATGTTAAGACATTAAAGCTCTCTCTTCATGTGGATTTTTAATCACCCACGTGGTACTTATGGTAAAATGGCCAAAAAAAAATTTTTTTCAGCTGGCTATTTTTAAGAATTTTCTGCCTTTGGAGGCCGACTACAGCCAAAGTAACCCTATAAAAGTACATTTTTTATGATTATGAAAGCTGAAAATCTGGCGCATTATCGACACGTACTTAGAAACCATGAAGTCACCTGTTTAGATTTTTAATTTAAAGTTAAAAATTTAGGTCATCATTTACCGAATGCAAATTGTTCACTTTAGACCAACATTTTCACAACTTTCAACACAGTTACGAAGCTGATAATTTTGTGCATAAAAGTACAACTCATGAAGATTTAGTTGCAAAAAAGAAATCTCGACAAAGTCTTCTACTTTTATTTTTAGATTTTTTTAAATTGGTCAGGTCGATGATTCTCAAAAATTCAGAAAAATATCCATAGCTCGAAAAGTATGAAAAGCCGCGGAACATACATGGGGGTGATTCGGATACCCCACGATACGAGGGACCTAAAGGAGATGTTTAAAATGGGCCAGGTCTATGTACACTACCCATATAAAAGAGAAAAATCTGTAGAATTCGGGAAAAATACAGTAAATTCATTTTAATGTTTACTGTTGCGGTAGTTCATTGATGTTGATAAATTACTTTTACCGATTTTCAAAATGGCGTCGCACCGATTTAGTTACTCTGTGCTTAAAAACAATGAAAGTAAATCATAGATCATAGAAAGATAACCGTCAGATGTCATAACAATGTCACTTGTCACTTTCGTCTCGTTGGCGATAAATAAACATGTCAGAAATAAATGTCAAATGTCATTAATTAATCAATCAAATGATAGTTTACCGCCATGACGGGATTTTGTTGTGTGTTGCAATTTTAGTGTAATTTCTTGTGTTTTACCAGCAAACAAAGCCATTTTAAAGAAATTGGACAGTTGAGAACTGTTTTAAATATATTTCTCTATTTTTAAGTGAAGTGTACAAGGACCTGGCCCAGGCTCCATACAATTTGGAACATCTCCTTTTATTTTTAGACGTCAATGTGCTAGCCACCCTGTATAAAATTCTTCCATTATTGAGTGAGTGACTGACTGACAGACAACGCACAGCCGAAACTACTGGTCGTAGAAAGCTGAAATTTGGCATGTAGGTTTCTTGTGGAGTGTAAAGGAGCACTAAAAGAGAATTTCCCGAAATTAATTAAGAAACGGGATATGCGCGTACGAAGTCGCGGGCAAAAGCTAGTGTTACATAATTTTCGTCCTATCAGTGGCAGGAACTGCGGGAGAAGGTCCGACCCTGAATGTGACTGACAAGAAGAACCTGATCACCGCGTGGGTGAATGCCGCACAGGCGTTCAAACTCTCTGTCACCGTACAAGTCGGCGGCATACCCCTGCCGGACGCGCAAGAGCTGGTGAGGGCTAACAAACCTATTTCATAGTCAAGTTAAACCATGTCACTGTTTTTGAAAACGCTTTAATTTTTTTAACAAATTAATAGGGTATTTAGCTAACCACTACGAAAAATGTACATGAATACTTATTTGGTACGATTGGTGAAAAAATAAATAAAATTGGTGGAAAAACTTAATTGGTGGAGAACTCATACGCGTTTGCAGTAACAAAATAATAATGACAGTTCACCTCACGCTCACTTCACCTAAGTTTATACGGTGCAATGTTGTCATAATAGACCGGGCTGACATGTTTAGCCAAAAAGCAGCCACTCGATGTTCGCTTGCTAACGCAGTTATAAGGTCCTAAAGTGTACAGAGAGCTTAGTGTGAGTTTTTAACGCACTCGATCGCGTTATCGTAAACGTTCGTTTATGTCAAGTTGTATGGAAAAAAAAGGTTTTCCGTTATTGTCCCCAGACGGCGTTTAAACGGTTTCAATACAAATAGACGTTCACGCTAACGCGATCGATAACGCCACAGTTCACTTTGTACAATTTTGTATTTACTATGGAAACGCTAAGAAAAAGAGTCATGACCTGGTACCCTTATAACGCTGTTTCTACTAACCTACTCAATTCCAGGCAGCATTTTCACAAGAAGTTGGTGCGGACGCCATCATGACATTACCGGATCTGTACTACAAGCCGAAGACTCCTAAGGAGCTAGTGTACTTCGTTCAGGAAGTCGCTAGAGCTGCGCCTGACACTCCTGTGCTGTACTATCATATTCCGAAGTACACGGATGTAGATGGTAATTTATATATCTCTGAAGAATTTAATGCAGTAGTTATTTATGACCCCGAACTGCTCCGTTAGTCTCGCGCTTGCAAGCGCGACTGCCGAGCGTGGAGTCCTGAGTTCAATTCCCAGGGCCCCAAGTCTGCTATTACAATAGTGTCAGAATGGTCTATCATTGATTTCATAATGGTTGATTTTGACAAGATTCTATGCCATTTCTTTCAATGGAGTGTCAGTGGTTGACCACTGGATATAAAAGCGTCATTATGACTTCTGATCAACCATTATGAAATCAATGATACACCATTCTGACACTATTGTAATAGCAGACTTGGGACCCTGGTCGGGCAAAAAGTGTTATTGGTTTTTAGGGTTCCGAAAAAAAAGGAACCCTTATAGGATCACTCGGGTGTCTGTCTGTCTGTCTGTCTGTCCGTCTGTCACAGCCAGTTTTCTCCGGATCCACCGAACTGATTCTGTTGAAATTTGGTACACATATGGACTTCTATGACCCAAACACGGACGCGTTACGTAAATTATTAAATTTTTAGTATGGGGGTCACTTTCGGGGGTCAAACAAGAAAATTAAAAAAAAAAGTTTTTTCAACAATATCGTGTGACATATCAAATGAAAGGGCTTACTGTGAGGGTTTTAATTATATTTTTTTCATAATTTTAAAATAAACGATTTTAAAGTTATTCAAGAAATTAGACGAAAAATGACCATCCCCCCCCCTTATCTCCGAAACTACTGAGCCTAAAATTTTGAAAAAAATATAGATAATAGATATTTACCTAAAGATTACAGGAAAACCTATTAGAAGTCTGTAGTGTTAAAATAACATGTTAATAAATTAAATTCGTTCGGAACCCTTTGCACGCGAGTCCGACTCGCACTTGGCCAGTTTTTTCCACTAGGAATTTCTCTATAACAGCTCAGAGTTTAGAAGTAGGTTTTTTATCTTTGCGCACACATATGTCCGGCACCGATGGCTAGTTTCCGTTGAGATTGGCCGCCATGGCCGAAATTTGCCATGAGGGCTATATATAATGGCCCGGAATTACATGCCATAGCCTTTCAAGATGTCAAAATCAAAATCAAAAGTCGTTTATTCAAATTAGGCTGAGAGCCAGCACTTTTTGAACGTCAAGTTTTACGAAAGACAGTCCCCCAAAACGCCCGCCCGTCACCACTTCCTAGTGTTTTAGCTGTGGAGAAGAAGTGGCCAACAAACTCCCCAACAACACATCTGTCTGTTACGTTTTAAGAACTTGAATCTAAAAAAAAAAAACAACAAATTGACCTACAGCCAGATAAAAAAATAAAAAAACAATATTATATGAATACGTATAACCATGGTGTGGTCTCAAACCCAACTCTCATATGATAAAGGAAAACATTGTGCCAAATTCATTACCTGTAACCAATTCAATTCCCGGCGGATTGGCGGGAGAAGGCAGGACAAAATGTTAGCTGGAAAAATTTGTTTGAAGCTTTTGCTCAGCAGTAGGACAACTTAGAACAAATACAACAATGGACTCCATTTTTTGGTTGGAAGCACCCTAAATTATTTCTACGTTCACTGCTTCGATTCAAACTCAACGTCTCCCGGATTGATCGCATTCCGATAAAAAATATGTTTTCTTACAGTGGACATGGTGGAGTTCTTGCGGCTAGCAACGGAGATGATACCCAACTTCAAGGGCTTAAAGTCGGCGGACTTTGGAACTTCTCTCATACTTCAGGACAAACTGACTGAGGATCAGAGGATATTTGTTGCAGACTCAGTAAGTATATTCTGAAGGAAAACCAACTGTAACCCGGAGGGTGTGTTCGAACACACTCGTTACCGTGCTATAGTAAATTGAGATGATATATAAAATTAGGGAATAATACAATTAAACAAGTACCATTCTAAACAATTACAGTTTATTTTATATAAAGCACTAAGCAGGTACTTACAATTAATTCACAGGCTAATCAGTATTTTCAACCTAGTCCCTAAACCTGAAGCACGGTTCCTTCTGTAGGTCACCTCGTCTCCGTTCCGAGGCGCTACAGTGGGAACATGTGCATGAGAAAAGTATACAAGGTCCTCAAGGTTCCTCACAATGTGAGGATCCGTGAGGTGAACCGCTAGCAACGTTTTTTTATATAATTTTTATTAAAGGATAACAAACAACTACAACATATATGTAATACACAAAATAAACAAAACTTTAAGTGGTAATATTGCAGCCCACTGCATTATTCGCAGATGAAACATATAAGAATAGTGGTTGCCACTAGACGACCACTACCAAAATTAACAAATATTTTGAATTAAATAAATAAGTTACTAAAAAGCTGGAAAGTCAAATCGAATCAAAAACAATTTCATTCCCTGAAATTATGCAATAAATTAATAATAATCAGAATACAATTGTGATAAAAAAATTATAACAATAGATTTAAATTTATTTTTCGAGCTTGCAAAAATATCTATGTTAATAAAGTTTGAATTATAGGATTCCGACATTCTATGAATAGGGCAGCGTAAGCCAGAGTTCTTACGACAAGAATTAAGCGCAAATAAAGTACATGCACGAACCTAACGCACATGAACTGTTCGGGCGACAGAATAACACAGCTTACTCATTAGATCAATGGCATCAAAATTATTGTGAACAATATCGTGAAGTACGTTGGCCTCCAGGTATTTGCGCCGGTTCTTCAAGCTGATAAGCTTGTACTTATCAAGAAGTTGAGAATATGACAGATCAGTCATAATCCCATAACATCTGTAGTACATAGCACGGAGATACTTGCGCTGAACCCTTTGTATTCCAACTACGTACTTTTGATAAAAAAGGGTTCCAAATGGGTTCGCAGATTCTAATTGAGAGCGAATGAGGTACGTTTAAATTCTGTTGACGATCTCATTACAAATCCATACATTTTAAAGCACTAATGACTATGGCTTCGATATGATAGTTCAAGGACAGTTTGCTATCAAAGAGAATACCTAGATCCTTCACTATATAAATATTATTTAAGGGGATAGAGTTAAGGTTGTAACTGGAATTGATGACAAAATTATTTTTAGCAAAGTGTACATAGTTATACTTGGAGATGCTAAGATGCAATTTATTGTCAGTACAGTAAGCTGTTAGTCTATCTAGCTCCTCCCGAAATAACCGGCTGTCGTCCATAGTACGTATCACTTAAAATGCCTTCAAGTCACCAGCGTACATCAAATATTTGGAATTTTTAAAACGTTTCTTAATATCGTTAATATATACACTAGTCACAAAAATTAAGGGATATAAAAAATAATCCAAATTTTTGGGTGATTTTCAACAAGCTGTAACTCCGAGGAATATGATAGTACAGAAAAAATAAAAAAAGCAAATTGTAGCTCCAAGTGTCTAGTTTTCAGATATGACCATGTCATGTGTGTAATTGACATGTGTGTGTGTAATTGTTGTCATGTCCTGGTTTGGAGAAACCCTAAGAAAACTAACGAAAAAAAATTTTTCCAAATTTTTTCCCGTCTAAAAAAAGGTCCACGGGCTTCAAATAAATTTTTTTGATTGTTTCGTTCAAAAGCTCTTTTAGAGAATTTAATACTCTTTAATTTGGCGTATTCAAAAAGCCTGTACGACGATTTGTCGCGGAGTTATCGTCAATCAAAGCAAAAAAGTTCTTTTTGACTTTGATATTCAATAACTCCGGAAATAATGATTGTACAGGAAATCGAAGGAGGGTTTTGAAAACTGCACGATATTCTCTATAAGAAAATTTAGACATCTTTTAGAAAAAATTTTTTTTTTGAATTAAAAACTCGGACTGAAAAAAAGACACTTGGAGCTACAATTTGCTTTTTTTATTTTTTCTGTACGACCATTTTCCTCGGAGTTACAGCTTGTTGAAAATCACCCAAAAATTTGGATTTTTTTTTATATCCCTTAATTTTTGTGACTAGTGTATAATGAATAATAGCAGTCCCAGAATAGAGCCCTGTGGAACTCCGGAAGTAACATTTACAGAGACGATAAGCATTGACAACAACCCTTTCCGACCGGTTTTCGAGGTACGACACAAACCAACGCAACAAATTTCCGTCTGCACCTACTTGCAATCGCCTATCAACATATTCAAAAAGGTAATTAGCAAATATTAACAGGTTACATGTGGTCGGCGCTAAACATACCCATGTTGTTCAGGAATTATAATATTATGTAGAAGAGGGTAAATCTCGTAAACTTGTAGCTCAATCGTTTGTATATGTCAGTAACTATCCAGTTATGCTCGGTGCAGAAAATAACCTTGGTAAACTCTCAACTTTAGAGACACAAGTCACAAACAACGTATAGCAACCGTTCAACACCTGGTTCTACCTAACCACGTGACCATAAGGTTCACTCTCTCGCTCTCTCAACAATAGTAGCAGTCATCGTCTGCTAATCCTTTACTCAAATATGAGTATGTTGGGGTAGGCTTTCGGTTTTAACGGATGCGGTACAATACCAATATTTTATGTGGAACTACTACCGTTGGACATCTACAATCGATTTACTTTTCACTATCCGTTGTCAGGTATGGGAGGGGTCCCATACATCATCACTCTGGTAGATGTTCTACCGGAGTGATGAGGTACGGGTGTGAGTGAATAGGTTGCTTCTAGGCCATCGTGCTTCATCTTCGACCGCATCATCGCTTGCCATCAGGTGAGATTGTGGTCAAACGTATGCCTATATATAGTAAAAAAAAGCCCAAATGCATTGTCTTTCTGGAGTTCCTTAACAAGACATGCGTCACCTTATTTGTTGCCCGTCGAGCAGAACTACCTACTATCTTCCACGGCACCTTGATATTGCACGCCTCACGCCCTGGCAGCCGCAGGAGACGCTCTGGCCTCACCGGAGGCGCAGACGGCAAGCAATGGGTAGCTCGCCGTCCGATAAGGACCAAGTCCGGTTTGACAGCGCCTTGTGCTTCACGCGTGCCTCAAGGAGATGTCAGCATATTAGACAAGACCCGCTAGAGTCAGTGCCTGCCAGGGTTGCGGAATTGATCAAAGAACTACCACGCCCCTGGGCCTGGCAAAGAGCATTTGAAGGAGCACGAATGGGTTTTTAGTTAATAAGAATCTGAAACTTCCTCCTTCTCCGCCCAGAGGGAGAGGAGTCATTTCATGGCTTCTCTTCCATAAATAAGGGATCTCGGTATGACTGGTATTCAAATGAATCCGGTTTGACTGGAAGCTGACATCAATATAGTTGGGAAAAAGCTAGGCAGATGATTACATACCATACAACTGCTAACCTAAAACTTCTTCCTTTCCCAGCTGTTCTTAGCACCAGCCGTATTCATGGGCTTCGAAAACTTCATAATGACAGAGATCAACCTATTACCTGAGCTGGTGAAGAATATCGTTTATTACGGCAGAAAAGGCTTTTATAGGACGGCGAGGTCACTGTACAGAAAAATGCGGAATTTGAGCGACGTCATCACAGAAAATGTAGAAGGTAACAGAACCGTCAGCTTTAAAACTAAAATAGAAACAGAACATAACTTACTTTCTCGCCTGTATTCTATGTACGGTTTCGCTACCAATCACTCTATTTTAACTATCTTATAACAGTTCTATCTTTATTCTCTCCAGGTAATGAACTCGCCGCCTTTAAGGAAGCCATGCCGTTGGTCACCGGCATTAACGTGGGACCCATACGGCCCCCAGAAATAAGGCTCACGTTCGAACAAGTCATCCACCTTGAGCAGAGGCTTGAACAAGCAAAGATTGAGATCATAGACTCTGCCTTTGATGATGAATAAATATGTATTTTCTTTTGAAGAATGTGCTTTTCTTTTTTTGTTTACCTACCTGAAAAAGAAGAAGATAAAAAAACCGTCAAGAGCGAGTCAGACTCGCGCACCGAGGATTCCGTACCATATTATATTTAAAAGATAATTAAATATTATGTTCTAAATTAACGTTTGATGTTCAAGTCCCTAATATCACGAACACCTACTCACACAACATTTGACTCGAACTAAGTCCAAGCAAAATGAAATGATTTCGTCGAATCCAATCATATTAGTGGAAGTAGTACAGTTTGATGTTCTTAAAGTTCTCTAGCATGTCATTTACTATGTAAGACTAGTTATTTGACTTGTGATTTCCGAGTAAGATTTTAGTGACCTCAACAAGAAAAATCCACACAGGTAGTTCCAAATTGTTCATTGAACTTAAGAATTTAGTATGTTAGACAGATATTAAAACCAATGTATTTATAGAAATGCACCGAAAAGTAAGCTTGGTGCGCATGCTTTTGTAACTGCTGTTTTTCATTTTAAAAAGGATAAAATATCGCCAATTGTTGTCACACGTAGAAATTTGAAATACATACCATTGGACAAGTTTAAGGAGGACATGGTCTCTGTGGACTGGCTTGCGACAGCTGTGACAGGTGATGTAAACACTATGGTGGCACAGCTTAACTCTAATATCACCGCGCTTTTTGATAAATATGCTCCACGTAGGAATCAAATTATTAGGGAAAAATCATATCCATGTATAACGGATAACATCAAACTTATGATGAGACTGCGCAATCAGGCACACATACGATATAGAAACTCAGTTTCAGAGATTAAAATGTTATATTACAAGGAGCTTAAAAGATTAGTTAGTAAGTCCTTATACTATGAAAAAGTGGCATAAACATAGTATTAATGGTAAGATACGGCATCCCAAAATTTTGTGGAAAAATCTAAAGTCAACCTTGTGACCCTTTGAAGGTGTGTCTGAGTTGTCCTCCCATTTTAATGACCCTGATAAAATTAATTCCCACTTCTTAAATGTTCCTGGTGATGGTGCGGCACCAGCATCATGTTTGACTTACTATGAAACGAATAGATTTATTGGGGAAAAAATTATTACAAAGATATCCCAACATGCAATATTAACAAAAACAGCGGCCGCGGAGTCCTTTTGCAGCAGTGCAAAATGACGACGACGACGTGTCGCCAAAGAACGAGTGGGTGGCCTTACCTGATCACATTTTGATCAGGCGGTCCGTTCTTACACATTACACATTAAAAATTTCCACGCGAACGAAGTCGCGGGCAACAGCTAGTCCTTACTTTTAATACTATACATGCGAAAGTAACTCTGTCTGTCTGTCTGTCTGTCTGTAATGCTTTCACGTCAAAACTACTTAACTGATTGAAATAAAATATGGTACACAGATAGTCTAAAGCCTGAGAAAAGACATAGGCTACTTTTTACCCCGGAAGTATGTTCCCTAGGGACCACACGGGCGAAGCCGCTGGCAGAAGCTAGGAACAATATGAAATAATGACAGTCACACGAGTCGATCTACAACATTAAACAAGGTTTGCCAAGATCGATTCGTTAATGGGTCCGTTGGTGGGTGGATCCTTGGAAAGAACGGTAGGTAACCTATTCACTCTTGACTGGCACTTGTATCACTGCCGACGATCAGCGAGAAGCGAGTAAAGCTTGAAACTCGAAACGAGTTTGCGAGCAGCGAGTAGCGAGTGTGTAATTTGGATAGTTTTGGCGGCGTGAGTTCTGACCGCCAAGCGAGCATCGCTGAGCGACTGTCGCTGAGCGAGTACTATCATTGGTAGCTCTTGTCGCTGCGACGAAATAGTGGTAAGAGAGTTCTCGCCGGCAATGTGAACAGCCAGCCGTTTCCTCAACGAGAAAATAGTCGTTAGTTGATCGCTTCCTCGTCGGCGTTGAGACAAGTGCCTAAAGCTGTTGGTCCCGTAGTTAAGGCGAGTCAGAAGCCATTAAATCTGTCACCAGTCTTGCGAAGTGGTATCGTCTTGCTCCGATACTAGGTTTTGGAGGTTGGATAGGCAATTGCTCTATGTAAACTATTGGTAAAGCTGGAAGAATGCTAGGCAGATTAATAACAAACGTCGATCTGCGACCGAAGAGAAAACTTTTGCCTCAGTGCGGGGTTCCTAACTTTCAGGCGCGACGTTTGCGCCCATTCTGAAACACATAAAATGCCGGGTATGCTACTACATTGAACAGTTCACATCCAAAGAATGGGAAATATTACCTTTATTTACAAATTAACAATAATAACTAAAATTAACAAGGTACACAAAACTGACAACCAACTAAAAAAAAACTCAAAAACCAAAAAAAAAATTCAAGAACAAAAAAATTCGTCGTTCGTCGTTCTCATTCGTCGTTCGTCGTTTCTCCAAAAACTCGTCCTCAACGCTGTCAGCTGGTAATGTACGCAAGAGACTGGTGGCGTTGACACGTTCAATGGCAGTGCTGAGCCTCTGGCCAAAATAAACGCCAGCTTTTAGGTCACGGGAAATGGCAACCAGCCGTTCCGAACTTCCTTTGAAAAGGCTGTGAGCACTAAGACCCTACGGCCCGAGGATTTCATCCCCAAACGGCTCGAAAATATAGTTACAAATACCACTACTATATTTACGCTGCTTGAGATTTTCCGCCGCAGTGGCAGCGCCAGCACAACACGATGAACTAGGAAGATGGGATGGAGCAAGAGCATCGACGCAGGTTACCCCCATCTTCCATGGAAACAAAGACATGCCGTCCGGTCTATTGCCAACATCACATGGCAAAGCCATTGGATCCGTGTTCCTCCTAATGCCCTTTGCGTTCCAGGGCCGCGGTGACTCTTTCGAAAAAATCCCGCAACCCTGGCAGGTCGTAGTCCATAGCTAGAAGTAGGTCTCTCCCAAGCTGCGTAAGGCGCAGACAAAAGTCGGCGTCATGTGGACGGTCTATAAGAAATAGAATTCCCTGCCGCTTTCTGTGTTTCCGAATAGCTACAACCTGGTGGTCTCAAGTCCTTCGAGGCAGGCGTGCTGCATCATCATCAAAATGAAATTTGACAGATTGTTGTGTGATTAATATTATGATTCTGCCAAAGCGACCTTTGTAGAGGTCGCCCCAGGTCGTAGAAAGCTGAAATTTGGCATGAACCTTCCCCACACTCCGTAGGGGACTACTAAGAGAGGGTTTCTCGAAATTCCTACGGGAACGGTACGAAGTCGCGGGCATAAGCTAGTCAATAATAAAATGATTATCGGGATCGTGATAGAGCAGTCATTATCTTTTATTTCATTCTTATCACAATGAAAGTAATGTTATAATTACGTTTTTATATTTAGCTACATATTTTTTTGCATTTATAAGGTATCACGATTTTTTGAGTATATAAATCCGTATGATCGATGTTTTCTACATCAGTCTCCCAATCTAGTTGATAAAATGGAGCTTCTCTTTTGGCTTCCATTTATCGTTACAAGTGTGGCTTTTTTACCTTCGTTGGAAAGCAAACCCAATGATGTAAGTACATTTTTATTTTTTACCCAGTTGTTTATGTTCACGATTTTCTATTTACGTGTACTGCTACACGTAAATAGAAAATCGTGAACATAAACAACTTTTATTATGGAACGCTCAATTCATGTTCACGGGCTTATCTATTTACCTATCTATTCAGAATCAGAATCAGACTTTATTTGTGAAACATAGGTATTTAAATAAAGGTCTTGGGTTAGAACATACGAGCGCTATGTTTTGCCGTGAAGGCGTACAAATATTATTAAAAAAAATAAAAGCTAATAAAAAACTAAATTAAGTACTAACAAAAACCGGCCAAGTGCGAGTCGGACTCGCGTGCAAAGGGTTCCGAACGAATTTTATTTTTTTAACATGTTATTTTAACACTACAGACTTCTTATAGGTTTTCCTGTAATCTTTGGGTAAAGATCTATTATATCCATTTTTTTTTTTCAAAATTTTAGGCTCAGTAGTTTTGGAGATAAGGGGGGAATGGTCATTTTTCGTCTAATTTCTTGAATAACTTCAAAACCATTTATTTTAAAATTATTTAAAAAATATAAATAAAAACCTCACAGTAAGCCCTTTCATTTGGTATGTCATACGATATTGTTCAAAAATCTTTGTTTTTTAATTTTCTAGTTAGACCCCCAAAAGTGAACCCCATACTAAAAATTTAATGATTTACGTAACGCGTCCGTGTTTGAGTCATAGAACTCCATATGTGTACCAAATTTCAACAGAATCGGTCAAGTGGATCCGGAGAAAACTGGCTGTGACAGACGGACAGACAGGCAGGCAGGCAGGCACATAAGGGTTCCTTTTTTTTCGGAACCCTAAAAAAGATAAAATTTTAAATTTAATAAATATCTTTATAAAATCTGCAATAACTTATTTATAAAATAATTTGTCCTGACTGACTATCGACTCACTGTATTTTATTTTTTTATGAAATTTTCCCCACTACGAATTTCTTCTGTATCGTAGGTGCGCTATATACATACAAACTCACACACACACACAAACAGCCAGACCCGGAAAAACTACCTGTCGACCATAAAAATATCTGTTCCGTGCGGGAGTCGAACCCGCGACACTGCGCAGCAGCCAATCAGTCAACCACAGCGCTAACCATGTCGTCAAATAAATTAGAAAGCTGAAATTTCGAGCATAGGTTTTATTTTATAACTTAAACATTCGTTAACAAAGGATTTATGAAGAACTTTAATGAAGTGAGGAAATGAAGTCGCAGGCATCCGGAATTTGTTCGAAAGAGTTATCGCGGCCTTGGAAGGCTAAGGACATTTGGAGGAACACGGATGGGTTATAGTCACCAAGAGTCTGACACTCCCTTCCGCTCTGCCCAGAGCAGGAGTCATTGGATGACTTCCCTGTTCTCACCCGAAAAAAAGGCATCAGGTAGTATTTCATAATGACAGGCGTGTCTAAAGCTTGCCTATGAAATATAAGTCACCATATAAGTGAACCCATCTGCAGTCGTGTTAGCGATTCGACATTTTAATATTGATCACGTTGAACGTGAAAAAAATGGCTATCAATTGAAAGGTTTTTAAAATTTAATGAATGAGTACAAAGTTTTAATTGCACTCGAAAGTATATAAATATTTAAATCGCTTTTTCCTACATCAGTCTTCGTTGTGAATTACGAGGTGTGGGTAAAAATGGGTGTAAAAATAGGAGGCGTTATTTTTATAATAATTTCAAGTGTGGCCCTTTTGCCTACATTAAAAGCCACTGTAAGTTGTCCAAAATAACACTGTTTTATTTTTACAATAGGATAAAAAATCAAATTACTCAGTCAAATAGATTTTCAGAAAATGTAGTATACGTAACTATTTCTCTTTTTTCACGTACCTAAACAAAAAGATTAAGACGAGACAGTGCGTTGAAAACTCGTGTGACGTCACATTTCAGTACGTTTTTACCGAATAGTGATGTCACAAGCCCCCACTCCTGGAACTTTGATGCGTTTTATCCTCGTCAATTTTATTGATTCGATAAAGCAAGAAATACGTGTTTAATATTTTTCAATATGACGGACTAAAAATTATCATATTTTTGACGTGATAACGTCTTATAAATCGATGAACACCGGCTGCACGCACGAAAAAGCATCACGGTCACGTTCCGCACGTTTCATTGTTTTCTTATGACGTTATCTCGTAAAATTAACGTCCGCAAACCGACTTTAAAGGCAACCAATTTTTTTTCACAGGAATCATCCCTATTGTTGAAAAAGTTTTGCCCAAAAAGGCGCTTAAAAATTTGTCAAAAAAACAACAAAGCAGCGCTGCAGCCGCGCGGCACTTTGCGACAAATTTGAAGAATTTGATGTATCTTTTGAAGAGTCTAAAAATAACGCAGAGACTGCGTTTCACCAGGTCCAAGTTTCACCTAAGTTGGTTGCTATTATAGACAAAGTCTTGTTAGGTCATGTTAAAAGGAATGGGAATAATTTGGAGTAACCTAAACGGGACGAGAAAGGGAAAACGCTTCGGTAATCTTCGGTTTACCGATTTAGCACGAACATCGTACTCACGCTATAGAGGCAGAAATTCTAAGTTCTGTTCAGCTCTGCATTTGAAAGCCTCATAATGTGCGTTTTGTCTGTGCAGTACGAACAGTCTTCCTTTATCCTTTCTATTTTGTTTTGTTAATTGTTCTGTTCCAGTGTTTCGATTTCGACGAGAAGAACTCGCGTCTTCTCGTTCAGGTGATGACGCCGATGGACGACAATGGCGAGCTTGCACTTGATGTCATTCCTCAGTATGCTCAATACTTAAGGGACAAAGGAGTCAACGGCGTTATAGGTGCGAGCTCTTTCTAAAAACTAATTACTTGGCTATGTTTCGGAGAGTCATAGCGACTACGCACCGTATTGTGCATCTGGACTCCAAGAATATGGAGCCTGTGAAGCATCTAGGTGCCGAGCCTTTTCTCAACTGTGTTGGGATCGGCATACAGTCGAATCGGATGCAGCTGACTACCTACCAGTAGTATTTTATATAGAGCGACTGCCTACCTCCACAACCCAGACAATTAAGTACTCCTTGACAAGACTGGTGTCAGATTTTCTTTATTCTGACTGTCCGTAACGACTGTCAAAGATCTATGAATGAGATCCGGGAACACCGGCTTCACGTGCTTTCCGAGGCATGGTCACCCACCTACCGGCCGACGTCGGCCAGTGCTGGTATCTAAACCTCGAGGATCGAACCGTGCCGCTGTTATCCAAGAGTTCTTCGAGCCTTTGAAGCATAAAACTAATTAATCCGGTCGTGGTTATAGGGGAGACCTGTATCCAGTAGAGGACATCGATACCGGTTCGTCACTTGCGGAATGCGTCTTCGTGCACCAGCATTTACGGAAATTGTTGTTATCGCCTTCTTCCTTGATTAGTATTTCGTATCTACGTTCAATCAGGGCATTCTACTATTCTCGCTCATATTATTATTTTTTGCAGTGGCGGCAACAGCAGGAGAGGGCCCAACCCTGAATGTATCCGACAGAAAGAAGCTCCTCGATGCCTGGATGGAGGCCGCGCCACCGCTGAAGCTACTCGTCATCTCAAGTGTCGGCGGAGTACCTTTCCCTGATACGCTAGAAATAGTACGAACCTGCTTTACTTTACTCTGTTATTTCACCCCAGCAAGGAATTAGACTACTGTACTTTGACTGAATTTTCTACCTAACTGGTTTATAACTGCCATCGAGGGTCTGATGATAGATTCCGAAGACTGTAGCTTATATTAAATATGTTTCGGACACAACAAAAATAAAACTTAGCAGAAATTGCCGAAAAAAATATAATTGTAATCTTTTGTTTTTTTATTACGCTTGACAGGCGAGATATTCAGAAAAAATTGGCGTGGATGCCATGTTCGCTTTGCCCGAAGTGTACTACAAGCCTAAGAATGCCGAAGAACTGGTCTACAACATGGAGCTCATCGCTGAAGCCGCCCCGGAAACACCCCTGGTGTATGATGACATCCCTGAGTACACCGGCGTAGTTGGTAAGATAAAATTAACCTCGCTGTCTGATGACTGCTACAGCGTAGCGACTCCACTCGTGTACCGAACCGACATTTACTTTTTGAATCGGCTTAGGTATATCCTCCCCATCTACTCAATACGCGTCCTGGAAGAGTCGATGCCTGGAGAAAATTGATGAATTCTAAGTAGATACCTACTTTCTCCCCGTCATCAAATCACATTCTAAGGACTAAGGCTACGGACGCGCCGCTGTATTCGAGGCCAGTTCCATATCTATGCATTGCAACCGCCGCTCACCGCGCCGCTGCCGCACCGCCGCCGCCACCCTGCGCCCTCTGTCTTCGTGTCCATAGCCTCAAAGAGGGCGACTTCGCGATGTAATCGTCGTTCTGATACAAAGCGATCATCGTCACCTCGTGAAAAGACGATCGACGCGATCACTTGTTTGGCAAAACCGGACGGTGCCCTCTGTCGTCGTGACGACGCTTACGTGTTTATAGAACAAATTAACGCAACGAACGCATATTCGCGGACTATACGCTTTGTATTACGACGACGTTTTTCAGTAGAAAGATTTGGTTAAGCTAAACCCTGTGTGAAAAAAAACATACCCTGACAAATCTCCTTCTAACAAACTCTCCTTTGTATTTTTGCAGTGGACATTGTGAAGTTCTACGAACTGGCAGAGGAAAGGATCAAAACATTCAGAGGATTGAAATCAAATGTGTTCGACAACTTGCTGAAACTGAGGACCAAAACCAAGGGCCAACAGAAGCTCTATTCCGCCGACATTGTAAGCTTTTACTTAAATTCTATTTACTGGGAAATGGAGAGAATGTATAGTCCAAAGCTACAATGTCTCTCTTCATATTTCAGAGCTACCTGGCACCATCAGTCTTCCTAGGTTTCAAAAACTACGCATTGGCTGAGCTCAACTTCTTCCCAAAGACGATCATTAATACCATTAACAGCGGCCGGAAAGGAAACTTGACTCGAAGCACGAACATTTACCAAAGAGTGATCGACCTGATCAATATCATCATCAAAGAGGGTGAGGAAAAAATCTATTTATTTTGGGCAGAAAAGACTTGGTGGTGCGCTGGAGTCAACTTATATGGCTTTTTAACATTTTTTTTTTACAAGTAAAATAAAGTTAGTACCTAGAGTAGATGGGTTTGCTCTTGACTCTAGTCTAGGTCAGAGATGATGGAGACAATGTCGACGATGGAGTGAGCTAACCCAGAAGAGGCCTGTTCACTCTAACTTAGAAGAGGCTATGTTGTCTTTGAGAACTATGTTGGGGTCGGCTTTCAGTGTAAGCTGAATACCAGTATATCACATGGAGCCACTGCGGCATTGCCTATCTGACCACCACAGCCCACAACCCAATAGGAAACTGCATAATCGATACCTCTTGGTAAGACTAGTCCGAGTTTCAGGCTTCTGTCTACCCGTGACGGCTGTCAAAGATATTCAAATGATACGTTGCACTGAATCTCGTCGAGTTGCATTACTTCGGCGCTTTTAAAGTGGTAGCTGGCTTACAGAAATTGCAGTGGTTGGGAATAGTGTTGCGGATTTTGTCCTAAATTTGGCACATTGTTATAAGACATCGCAACGCTTGCACTGGGATGGCCATGCACCTACTGGTCGATTCTGTAAGAAAACTCGCTGTGAACACTTAGGTGAAGTGAGCTGCTGTCGTTACAATTAATGCCAGGGATTGACAACTCACTTCTAGCTCATTCGACCTTAGTTTACACGCGCGGCCCTGCGTACGGTACGCGCGCATCAAAGAGATGTCAGCATAGTAGACGGGGCCCGCTAGGACCAGTGCCTGACAGAGTTGCAGAATTTGTTCGAAAGAGTCACCGCGACCCTAGAACGCAAAGGGCATTAGGAAGAACACGGATGGGTTTTAGTCAGTAAGTGTCTGACACTCTCTTCTACTTCGCCCAGAGCGATGATTTCCTATCCATAAAAAAAAACCTAAGTTTACACGGAGAGAAAATCATCGTGAAAGCGTAGTTGAAGTGAATATAAAGTGAGTTTTTCTTTCCAATTAATGCGAGGGATTGACAGATTACTTCTAGCTCACTTCAGCTAAGATATCACGGTGGGATTGTTATAGCAGAGAAGAGCAGTTCTAGGCGCTAATTCTCCATTCGCGAGGTTCTGCAAGGTCATTAATAGCTGTAGTGATGTAATCGATTTACACTTTGACAGATTGGGCAAATTGAAAGCCAATTTTCATAAAAATCTCCAATAGTGACCTTTCATTAGCTCTGAAGGGAAATGTGTTAAATGTATTCCCTATGAACACATTAACACTAACTTAAAACTAGATTAGTCTAATTTATATTTTTTTTTGTACAACTTCCTTATGCATGCGGTGTTTACCTAAAAGTGATTGTTCCACTGATGTATAATAGTTTATTGCATGTATTTTTAACATTAAACCAGTGTTAACAATTGTTGGTGAACCAATAAATAAATAAATAGCCGGTCGATTCTCTCAACCAATCACCGTGTACATTTGGGTGGAGTTAGCATGAAGTGCACTGTCATTCCATCTTGTTTCTATGGATTGACAGCTCACTTCACCTAAGCTCACACAGTGAGAGGTTTATAGAATCGCACTGCTGAATAGCACTACAATAGGCTAGTTTCCACCACCAATAAATTGCAAATCTATTTAGTCCGTCAGTTAGAGTATTGAAAATAATGGACACGTACTTTTTGTTTTTGTAAATTAATGAATATTGACAAAGCTAAAACGCATCAAATCTCGGCAGTGGGGTCTCGTGACGTCATAATGCACTAAAAATTATACCACGGCGTGACGTATTGACAATTTTAAAAGCGTCGTGTCTTCGTCAATTTTGGTTTACGTAACAAAAGACAAAAGACGGGTCAAATATTTTTTGATAATCTAACTGACGGACTAATTAGATCTTTTTAGTGGACAAGCCTATTTCGTCTCGTGTTTTAAACTTTTTTTGTTCTTCCTGCAGGTAACAGGATTGCAGCCTATAAGGCAGCCATGCCGCTCCTCACTGGCATCGATGTGGGCGAACCAAGGGAGCCTATTTACCCACTAAGTGAGAGCCAAAAAATAGATCTTGAAAATCGGCTCAGATATGATGGAAAAGTAAAGATCATCGACTCACAGACAAGTTATGCTGAATAAAAAGCATAAGGGTTTCTTTTATCCATTTCTTTTAGGTTGAGTTTAGATATGTATCAATAATATTTTTCTTGATGTTTTGTACCATTCAAGTTTTGAATTGAATTTTGAATGACAATAACAAAATTGGCATGTATGTATATTACACCATTTCTAATTGAAGGAATTCTATGTATTTGTATGATTTTTGGAAAACAAATTTTATGAACATAGATTTATTTTTATTTGTCATTTAAGTTCCAGTCCTACCTTCCTCAATAAAAATTAAATAAAAGTTAATTAATCAAATCAAGTTCTTAAGAGCTGTAGCAGTAGAACACGAATTAAATATTCGAGGCGGTCAATATCTTTTTCCAGAAACCGACTGTTACTTTAATAACATTAGTATGAAGTAGAAAAAAACTTTACTATTCACAAAAATAAACTCTTTAATAAAATATATCAACAATGTAAACTTACATTTGATAAACTAATTCTTGATTTTCGAGAATGAACCCTGTACCCTGGAAATACGGCACGTTTTCGTTTGTTTGTAAATTTAATTATTGATAAACTCAATTGTCGGTGTCGATAGGATTGGAAATGTAACGTTTCGTCCATCCCTAGCATCACTGACAGCTCACTTTGCCACTCACTTTGCCCAAGCCTTCACGTCGACGTGTTTACAGAATCGACCGGCGGTAAACATCTCAGGTGGGATTAGGTGAAGTGAACATGAAGTGAACTGTCAATCAATACAAACAAGATGACAGTCCGCTTCATGCTTACTACACGGTAAGACGTTGACAGAATAGAGCGGCTGGTTCTCCGCTTTCCGCATGCATTCTGGCGCAGTCGTCAGTCCACTTTACTGAGGGCGTCCCACGTAAAACTTGCCAACACGCAGTCTCCGCTCCAGGACTCGTTTGCTCCACCGGCCGTCGGTCCTTCACCAGACATGGCCAGCCCACTGCTTCTTCAGCTGCTAGCTACGCAAGCTTAGGTAACTTTTACTGTCAAAAAGTAGTCTCATCACTCCTCGTAATCATCATTACAGCCGAAAGACCATTGCTGAATATAGGCTTCTTCCACGAGTCGCCACATCGACTGGTTTTGTACGTCTTGCATACACCGGATACCCGCGGCCGTCACCGGACAGGTCATAGGTCCAGCTTGTGGGAGGTCTTCCAACACTTCGTCTTCCGGAACGCAGTCGCCACTCCATAACCTTTCGACATCATCGAGTATCTGTTCTGTGAGCATTGCAAAACCAAAGTAAAGCAAAGTAGCCGTCGTATTTACAATGTTCTATGTCAGCAAAAGTTTATCAAAAGATCGCCGATGCGCCACTAGTACAAAGGGGTACGCTCAATACGTTTTAGTTATATTCTACTTCTATTGAGCGTACTGCTAATATTGGGTCCACACGACAGCTACTATCGTCTGCGTTGCCTTTGAACTCTGAACGCAAATGTTTGCAAAGACTTACATCAGAGTCTGCGCAGACATACAATATCATTGTTTATTCAGAGTTCAAAGTCTCTTCAGCCAAAGTCGAAGCATTGTGGACCGTCCATAAGCAATGGAATTCTCTGCCGGTTTCTGTGGTTCCAGAGAGCTACAACCTGGGAGTCTCAAGTCACAAGTGAATAGGACCCTTCGAGGAAAGCGCACTCCATCAGCGGCCACATAATAGCATTTCATGAGGTGAGATTATGCTCAAACATGAGGCAATCTATTTCTACTTAATAAAATAAAGAGGAAAGATCTGTTTATTTGTAACAAATAAACTCAAAAACTACTGGACCGATTTCGAAAACTCTTTCACCATTAGAATGCTACACTATCCCTGAGTAGCATAGGCTATATTTATTACTTGAAACAATTAGGGATACTTAAGTAAATTGCAGCGCGGACGAAGTCGCGTGCGAAGTTTTATTCAATAATAAAATGATTAACGCGATCGTGACACAGCAGTCACCATGTTTTATTAGGTACCTTCTTATCACAATGACGTTATTCGCAGTACCTTACACTTTAATTACGTTTTTATATTTAGCTACATATTTTTCAGCATTTTTTATGTCTACTATCTTGTATTTAAATCTGTCCGTCATCAATGTTTTCTACATCAGTCTCCCAATCAGTACAACATAGTTGATAAAATGCGGCTTCTATATTGGCTTGTATTTGTCGTTACAAGTGTAGGTTTGTTACCTGTGTTAGAAAGCAAACTCAATGATGTAAGTACATTTATTTTTTACCCAGTAGCAGCATACTTACATAGAAAACGAACATAACTAACTTTTATTATGGAAGGCTCAACTCATGTTCGCAGGCTTATTTATTTACCTATCTATTACTTATTGATAAAATAATTTGTCTTGACTGACTATCAACTCATTGTATTTAATTTTTTTATGAAATTTGCCCCACTAAGAATTTCTTCTGTATCGTAGGTGCGCTACAAACGTACAAACTCACACACACAAACAGCCAGACCCGGAACAACTACCTGTCGACCATAAAAATATCTGTTCCGTGCGGGAGTCGAACCCGCGACACAGCGCAGCAGCCAATCAGTCAACCACTGCGCTAACCGTGTCGTCAAATAAATTAGAAAGCTGAAATTTCGAGCATAGGTATTATTTTATAACTTAAACATTCGTTAACAAAGGACTTATGGAGAACTTTAATTAAGTGAGGAAATGAAGTCGCAGGCATCCGGAATTAGTTCGAAAGAGTTACCGCGGCCTTGGAAGGCTAAGGACATTTGGAGGAACACGGATGGATTTTAGTCACCAAGAGTCAGACACGGAGTCATTTGATGACTTCCCTGTTCCCACAACAAAAAAAGGCATCAGGTATTATTTTATAATGACAGGCGTGTCCAAAGCTTGCCTATGAAATATAGGTGAACCCATCTGCGGTCGTGTTAGAGAATCGATATTGAAATATTGATCACGTTGAACGTGAAAAAATGGCTATCAATTGATAGGTACTTAAAATTTAATGAATGAGTACAAAGTTTTAATTGCACTTAAAAGTA
The DNA here is from genome assembly GCA_947578705.1 of Lacanobia wlatinum. Classification (NCBI taxonomy): domain Eukaryota; kingdom Metazoa; phylum Arthropoda; class Insecta; order Lepidoptera; family Noctuidae; genus Lacanobia; species Lacanobia wlatinum. The sequence continues at coordinate 7,261,082 of OX388040.1, forward strand.
TATAAATATTTAAATCGCTTTTTCCTACATCAGTCTTAGTTGTGAATTACGAGGTGTGGGTAAAAATGGATGTCTCTAGAGGTATGGGAGGCGTGATTTTTGTAATTTCAAGTTTGGCTCTTTTGCCTCCTCTAAAAGCCACTGTAAGTTTGAAAAAATAACACTTTTATTTTTACAAGGGTGAAAAAAAAAACTAATTAGTCAGCCTGGTAGATTTCTAGAAAATGTTGTACACGTATCTATTTTTCTTTATTCACGTACTTAAAGAAAAAAAATTACGACGAGACAGTGCGTTGAAAACTCGTGGACGTCACATTTCAGTACATTTTTACCGAATAGTGACGACACAAGCCCCCAGTCCTGGATCTGAACGCTTGGTGCGTTTAATCTTCGTCAATTTTACTAAATTGATAAAGCAAGAAATACTTGTCCAACATTTTTCGATCTGACGGACTAAAAATTATCGCTTTTTTGACGTGATAACGTCTTATAAATCGATGAACCACTCGGTCAACCACTGCGCTAACCGTGTCGTCAAATAAATTAGAAAGCTGACATTTTGAGCATAGGTTTTATTTTATTACTTAAACATTCAACAAAGGATTTATGGAGAACTTTAACTAAGTGAGAAAATGAAGTCGCAGGCATCCGGAATTTGTTCGAAAGAGTTACCGCGGCCCTGGAAGGCTAAGGACATTTGGAGGAACACGGATGGGTTTTGGTCACCCTAGAGTCTGACTCAGTCATTTGATGACTTCCCTGTTCGCACCCCAAAAAAAGGCATCAGGTAGTATTTCATAACGACAGGCGTGTCCAAAGCTTGCCTATGAAATATAAGTCACCATATAAGTGGACCTATCTGCAGTCGTGTTAGCGATTCGATATTTAAATATTGATCACGATGAACGTGAAAAAAATGGCTATCAACTGAAAGGTACTTAAAATTTAATGAATGAGTAAAAAGATTTAATTGCACTTGAAAGTATATAAATATTTAAATCGCTTTTTACTACATCAGTCTTAGTTGTGAATTACGAGGTGTGGGTAAAAATGGGTGTAAAAATAGGAGGTGTTATTTTTATAATAATTTCAAGTGTGGCCCTTTTGCCCACATTAAAAGCCACTGTAAGATGTACAAAATAACACTGTTTTATTTTTACAATAGGATAAAAATTCTAATTACTCAGTCAAATAGATTTCCAGAAAATGTTGTATACGTAACTATTTTTCTTTTTTCACGTACCTAAACAAAAAGATTAAGACGAGACAGTGCGTTGAAAACTCGTGTGACGTCACATTTCAGTACGTTTTTACCGAATAGTGATGTCACAAGCCCCCACTCCTGGAACTTTGATGCGTTTTATCGTCGTCAATTTTATTGATTTGATAAAGCAAGAAATACGTGTCTAATATTTTTCGATTTGACGGACGAAAAATTATCATATTTTTGACGTGATAACGTCTTATAAATCGATGAACACCGGCTACACGCACGAAAAAGCATCACGGTCACGTTCCGCATATTTCATTGTTTTCTTATGACGTTATCACGTAAAATTAACGTCCGTAAACCGACTTTAAAGACAACCAATTTTTTTTACACAGGAATCATCCCTATTGTAGAAAAAGTATTGCCCAAAAAGGCGCTTGATTTGTCAAAAAACAAAAAAGCAGCGCTGCAGCCGCGCTGCTGCCGCGCTGCACTTTGCGACAAATTTGAAGAATTTGATTTATCTTTTGAAGAGTCTAAAAATAACGCAGAGACTGCGTTTCACCAGGTCCAAGTTTCACCTAAGTTGGTTGCTATTATAGACAAAGTCTTGTTAGGTAATGTTAAAAGGAATGGGAATAATTTGGAGTAACCTAAACGGGACGAGAAAGAGAAAACGCTTCGGTAATCTTCGGTTTACCGATTTAGCACGAACATCATACTCACGCCATAGAGGCAGAAATTCTAAGTTCTGTTCTGCTCTGCATTTGAAAGCCTCACAATGTGCGTTTTGTCTGTGCAGTACGAACAATCTTCCTTTATCCTTTCTATTTTGTTTTGTTAATTGTTCTGTTCCAGTGTTTCGATTTCGACGAGAAGAACTCGCGTCTTCTCGTTCAGGTGATGACGCCGATGGACGACAATGGCGAGCTTGCACTTGATGTCATTCCTCAGTATGCTCAATACTTAAGGGACAAAGGAGTCAACGGCGTTATAGGTGCGAGCTCTTTCTAAAAACTAATTTCTTTGCAATATTTCGGAGAGTCATAGCGACAACGCACTGCATTGTGCATCTGGACTCCAAGAATATGGAGCCTGTGAAGCATCCAGGTGCCGAGCCTTTTCTCAACTGTGTTGGGATCGGCCTCCAGTCTACTCGGATGTAGCTGAATACCTACCAGTAGTATTTTATATAGAGCGACTGCCTACCTCCACAACCAGTCAACAGGGTAATACAGTACTCCTTGGCAAGACTGGTGTCAGATTTTCTGTATTCTGACAGTCCGTAACGACTGTCAAAGATCTATAAATGAGACCCGGGAACACCGGCTTCACGTGCTTTCCGAGGCATGGTCACCCACCTAAGTCGACCTCGGCCAGAGCTGGTATCTAAACCTCGAGGATCGAACCGTGTGGCTTTTATCCACGAGTTCTAAGAGCCTTTGAAGCATAAAACTAATTAATCCGTTCATGGTTATAGGGGAGACCTGTATCCAGTAGAGGACATCGATATCGGTTCGTCGCTTGCGGAATGCGTCTTCGTCCACCAGCATTTACGGAAATTGTTGTTACCGCCTTCTTCCTTGATTAGTATTTCGTATTTACGTTCAATCAGGGCATTCTACCATTCTCGCTACTCATATTATTATTTTTTGCAGTGGCGGCAACAGCAGGAGAGGGCCCAACCCTGAATGTATCCGACAGAAAGAAGCTCCTCGATGCCTGGATGGAGGCCGCGCCACCGCTGAAGCTACTCGTCATCTCAAGTGTCGGCGGAGTACCTTTCCCTGATACGCTAGAAATAGTACGAACCTGCTTTACTTTACTCTATCATTTCACCCTAGCAAGGAATTAGACCACTGTACTTTGACTAAATTTTCTACCTAACTGGTTTATAATTGCCATCAAGGGTTTGATGATAGATCCCGAAGACTGTAGCTCATATTAAATATGTTTCGGACACAACAAAAATAAAACTTAGCAGAAATTGCCGAAAAAAAATATAATTGTAATCTTTTGTTTTTTTTTTATTACGCTTGACAGGCGAGATATTCAGAAAAAATTGGCGTGGATGCCATGTTCGCTTTGCCCGAAGTATACTACAAGCCTAAGAATGCCGAAGAACTGGTCTACAACATGGAGCTCATCGCTGAAGCCGCCCCGGAAACACCCCTGGTCTATGATGACGTCCCTGAGTACACCGGCGTAGTCGGTAAGATAAAATTAACCTCGCTGTCTGATGACTGCTACAGCGTAGCGACTCCACTCATGTACCGAACCGACATTTACTTTTTGAATCTGCTTAGTTATATCCTCCCTATCTACTCAATACGCGTCCTGGAAGAGTCGGTGCCTGGAGAAAATTGATGAATTCTAGGTAGATACCTACTTTCTCCCCGTCATCAAATCACATTCTAAGGACTAAGGCTACGGACCCGCCGCCGCCGCCCCGCGCCCTCTGTCTTCGTGTCCATAGCCTCAAAGAGGGCAACTTCGCGATGTACTCGTCGTTCTAATACAAAGCGCCCTCTGTCGGCGTGACGACGCTTACGTGTTTATAGAACAAATTAACACAACGAACGCATATTCGCGGACTATACGCTTTGTATTACGACGACGTTTTTCATTAGAAAGATTTAGTTAAGCTCAACCCTGTGTGAAAAAAAAAACATATCCTGACAAATCTCCTTCTAACAAACTATCCTTTGTATTTTTGCAGTGGACATCGTGAAGTTCTACGAACTGGCAGAGGAAAGGATCAAAACATTCAGAGGATTGAAATCAAATGTGTTCGACAACTTGCTGAAACTGAGGACCAAAACCAAGGGCCAACAGAAGCTCTATTCCGCCAACATTGTAAGCTTTTACTTAAATTCTATTTACTGGGAAATGGAAGTAATTGCCATTTGCCCGAGGTCTTGTTCTACTGAACCAGACTTCGAAGTCTTATGCTTCAGAGTCATTAAGTCTTATTAATTACTAGCTGTCCCCCGCGGCTTCGCTCCCATCAACTGGTAACCTTCTTATTTTTTCTTTCATAAGTACCTTCTACTGACAATAACAAACACAACAAAAAAAGAATAAGCGAAATCGGTACAGCCGTACACGCGTGATGCGATGATCAAGAGATATAGGGATTCATTTTTATATATAAAGATTGTATCTGCCTAAAGTCCAAAGCTACAATGTTTCTCTCTTAATATTTCAGAACTACCTGGCACCATCAGTCTTCCTAGATTTCAAAAACTACGCATTGGCTGAGCTCAACTTCTTCCCGAAGACAATCATTGATGCCATAAACAGTGGCCAGAGAGGAAACCTGTCTCGAAGCACAAACATTTACCAAAGAGTGATCGACCTGATCAATATCATCATCAAACAGGGTGAGGAGAAAATCTATGTATTTTGGGCAAAAAAAAAGTGAACTAGAAATCTTAGCTGAAGTGAGCTGTCAATCCCTAGCATTAAGGCTGCTCTCTCGAGAAATGCTTAAAAACAGCGTGCAAATGAAGCAACTTTTCGTCGGCATTTACTGAGAAATTACATCTGAAAAAAATAGGTAGTAATAGTAGTAGGTAGTAATCTACATGATATGATACGTAATTTGGTTAAGCCAGAATTGATATATCGGTATCACATAATAAGAAAAATAATCACCAAATCACCTCAAAATCGTTAAGATGAAACCATTTTACTCTAAAAAAAAATATCTGCTGCTTTGCAATACACACGAAAATAATTTGGTTTTGTTACTTTTTTAAAATAATTATGTTTTATTTTTTTTATAATAAATTAAAAATGCGAGTAGCGGAGTGGCGCGTAGAGGAGTATTAGCTCCGTTTATATGCACAAGGTCATTGGCATGAATACAAGCCCTAACTGGAAGGGCAGCTCACTTCATGTTCGCTTCACCTAAGCTGTCAGAATCGCACTGCTGAATAGCACTATATTTTCGTCTCATGTTTTGAACTATTTTTTTGTTCTTCCTCCAGGTAACAGGATTGCAGCCTATAAGGCAGCCATGCCGCTCCTCACTGGCATCGATGTGGGCGAACCAAGGGAGCCTATTTACCCACTAAGTGAGAGCCAAAAAATAGATCTTGAAAATCGGCTCAGATATGATGGAAAAGTAAAGATCATCGACTCACAGACAAATTATGCTGAATAAAAATCATAAGGATTCCTTTTTATCCATTTTGGGAACCCTGAAACAATCGATTTCTTTTAGGTTTTGGGTTTAGATATGCATAAATAATATATTTCTTGATGTTACAAAACATCACACATCAAGTTTTGAATTGTATTTTGAATGACATGACAATAAAGAAATTGGCCTGTATGTATATAACACTATTACATTACAATTACATTACATTTATATGCTTTTTGGAAAATAAATTCTGATTGGTAAACATATGCACATTTTTATTTTCCATTTTAGTTCTAAGTTGGAAAGTTAGAAGAAAAAAAAACCGGCCAAGTGCAAGAACGTAATATTATTTTTTTTACATGTTATTTTAACACTATAGACTTCTTATACGTTTTTCTGTAATCTATAGGTAAAGATCTATTACCTCCATTTTTTTTTCAAAATTTTAAGCTCAGCAGTTTCGGAGATAAATGTGATTTTTCGTCTAATTTATTGAATAACTTCAAAACCATTTATTTAAAAACTAGTTTATTTTAAAATTATGAAAAAAATATAATTAAAACCCTCACAGTATTCCCTTTCGTCTGATATGTTACACGATATTTAAAAAAAAAACTTTTTTTTTTAATTTTTAGTTTGTCCCCCAAAAGTTATTACGTAAATAAATAAATTTTTAGTATGGGGGCAATACTAAAAATTTATTTATTTACGTAATACGTTCGTGTTTGGGTCACAGAAGTCCATATGAATGCCAAATTTCAACAGAATCGGTCCAGTGGATCCGGAGAAAACTGGCTGTGACAGACGGATAGACAGACACCCGAGTGATCTTATAAGGGTTCTGTTTTTTGTTCGGAACCCTAATTAATCAAATCAAAGTTTGAATTCAAGAAAACGCTAATTAAATATTCGAGGCGGTCGATATATTTTTTTTTTTAGAAACCGAGTGTTACTTTATTAACATTATTATGAAGTAGAATAAAACTACACTATTCACAAAAATAAACTCTTTAATAAAACATAACAACAACAATATTAAACTTATAATTATTAAACAAATGCTTGATTTTCGAGAATGAACCCTGTTACTTGGACATACGGCACGTTTTCGTTTGTTTACTTGCTGAGGCCTAGGGTCCTCAGTTTGGCCTGGATCCTCTGCTTGGCCTCGGGCGAGAGCGGCCTCTGCGGGAGGGAGGGAGGGCCCACCTTGATGCCGGTGGCTATCTCCATACCTGCCTTCATTATTGGTACCCACGGACCTGAAAAGAATGCGTAAAATCAAGTTAGAAAACAATATGTGGAACCAAGAGTGGCTTTACACAACACTTTTTTAGGGTTCCGTACCCAAAGGGTAACCAACGGAACCCTATTACTAAGCGTCCGCTGTCCGTCCGTCCGTCCGTCCGTCCGTCCGTCTGAACTTTAATAGGTAGACAATTGAAAATTTCACAGATTGTGTATTTCTATTGCCGCTATAACAACAAATAATAAAAATTAAGGTTTATGGTACGGAACCCTTCGTGTGCGAGTCCGACTCGCACTTGGCCAGTTTTTTTTAATGTCAAGTATTTCAAAACAGTGCAATACGCATGCACATGAAATAATTATGCATTTCTGGCTCATACTTCCGAACGTCGAGCTTACAGACTAAAATATTTCCTGACAGGGGTTATATTAACAACCAATATTAAATATTGAGAAATAGCTGCCTACTTGGATATCCTGAATTGTGATCAAGCTCTATTGACAGTAGCAATTATTTCTAAGAAGAACCTATTTATTATTACACCCTATGCACATTTACATTCCCCTATGTGCATTTGTGTGCTGAAGTGTTAATTAAATAAATAAATTATTTTCAGATAATAAGAATACTAAGTTTTTTTTACATTTTATATAGGGACCGTGCACAGCGTTGACTATGCCATCTAGTGTCGCATATTCGAAGTTTTAAGGGTCAGAATACTTGACATTAACGCTTCTGTGCTGCCACCTGTGGTTCCTGCACGCTCAGTTTAGGGGAACGTGCGCGAAGTAGACTGTGCCATCTAGCGTAGCTATTTCAAATTTTATATACTTGACAGTGACATTTCTGTGCTGCCACCTATAGTTTCTGCACGCTCCCTATTATGTCGTTTTTTCTGTAAGGTTGCTAACTTTAGAGCTTGGACGATATGTGCAGCCGACACGGGTTTCGCATTTCACTTTTTTAAACACGTTCAACTGATGGATGGCGTTTGGAAGCGTACAGCCGTAGGTACAATCTTTTTAACCGATTTCCAAAAAAAGAGGACATTCTCAATTCGGTTGGTTTTTTTTATGTACCTATGTACACCGATTACTCCGAGGTTTTTGATCCGATTTCTGTGATTCATTTTTAGTCCGATGCATTCTTGCCATTTGGTCCCATCAAAAATTAATTCAGTTTGGGGCAGTAGTTTTTATTTTATGACCATTTTTGCTTATTTCAATTTCTGAGTAGACGATGACGTCGTCCAAGTATCACCAGTTAAAAATGAAAATATAAAAAAATACTTGTTTACAAAAAACTATAACCGACTTCCAAAGTATAAAATTACTTTAATTTCGGAAGTCGGTGTTAAGAAACAAAACCAAAAACACCGACTTCCGAAATTTAATTTATTTTGTCCATACTCAGTACAGGTTTTTTTTTGCTTAAGGACGTGGGTCAATTTTGATGCTTCTTCCTTATCTGACGCCATCCATTCTTTAAGGGCTGAATCACAGAGCACTCTTACCTTCGCAAGTATGAGCTTCAATAGCCAAGCTAAGTTTCTCCTGCAGAGCCCTGGCCTTGGCGACATCGTTCTTCTCGACGGCATCCAGGATCTCCTGCGCCAGCCTCGGGAACAGGTTAAAGCTGGTGCCGATGCTAGACTTGATGCCCAGCAGAGCAGCGGGCGCGAGCAGCTGGAATTTAAATATTGAAAACAATAATTAAATAATATTATGGAGCTTTTGCCCGCGACCTCGTACGTGCAATTCCCGTTATTCGAAATCCTGCATCGCTGTATCACAGTTTTCCGTCCGATTTGAACATATCCAACAGTCCGAATATCAAGTATCAGACATTTGCAAAACAGGCACAATAACCGTCCAGGCGGAGGATCCTCCCTTTTCAATGGAGGTTTGCGGGACTTTACACTATGTTCCGGATATCCTCTATGGTATCACTAACGAAACTTTTAAGGCTTTCAATGAGCTTGGTATGATTTTCCATGTAATAGATGTATAAGACGACGATCTATTTCGAATTCCAGAGTAAAATTGTATTAATTTCCCTTACTCACAGAGCGTTGCGCTGAGGCGTCTCCCTGATCTGTATCCTTACTCAACTATGTACCTTAGCACTATGTAGCCTTAGTTCATTCTTGCGTGGTAATAAATGGTTGCTATGGCATTGAACTTTAACATTGATAATAGTGCCCATTTTACTCATTTTTAAGCAACATTCGCATGCGCATCTCAGTCGCACAAAAATTTGGTTGTCTGTAAAGTCGGTTTACGAACGATAATTTTACGTGATAACGTCATAAGAAAACAATTCAATTCTTAATAAACAAGCCGAACGCTAAGGCCGATCGTGCCTCTCTATCGCTTGTTCCACATACTTTGTAAAGTTGTTTTCCAGTTTGGCTAGGACATTGCAGGCTTGAATCACCTGATTGTCTGATAAAAAAGATGATTCCGTGCTTCGGAAGGCACGTATAAACCGGTGGTCACGGCCGCCAAATGGCGGTCGGCAAATAAACCATTTCAGAGGCCCTTGAGGCGGTTTAGAAACTCTGACACTAGGGTGTGTGGGGTCGTTAGACCTAACTGCCCACACGATAAGAAGAAGATCGCTTGTTCCGCGCTCTCGCTCTCGAAACGGGACACTTTTTCATGCGTGAAGCCGGCGCATTCATAAGACAGGTTCATCGATTTATAAGACGTTGTGACGTCAAAATGTATGACAACAAAAATGAATGAAACATGACAAAAATGAATGAAACATGACAAAAATGAATGAAACATGACAAAAATGAATGAAACATGACAAAAATTAATGAAAAATGACAAAAATGTATGAAAAATGAGGTTTTTCTAACAGATTGCTACTGAGATCCTCGATTGGCCTTCTGGTTGTTCCAAAACCTGTTAATCATCTGAGAAACAGAATTAAAGTTTATACACTCACAGTATCAGCTCCAAGGAACATCTCCTGGCCTTCCTTCAGGGTCCTCAGGACTTGAGCGCCCTCACTCAGGTCGTTGGACGTGAACTTAATACCTTTGAAGTTGGGGATGGTGACCGTAGCAGCCGCCACGAACGAAGGCATATGGACTGAAGGGAAAATAAAAGTTTAATAAGATAAGGACACAATAAATACCAATTAAAAATCCAGTCAGAGCGAGTCGGACTCGCGTACATTTGGTTTCGAACAAATCGCATTTTTATTTTAAGTTATATTGACATTTATAATTTTTTCAGTAATTTATAGGTAAAGAACTATAATCTACATTTTTTCCAAATTTTAGACGCAGTAATTTCGACCATAATGGTCCCCCCCAAATTATGGTATTTTTTGGTCTAATTTCTGGCATAACTTCAAAACTATTTATTTTAAAATAATCTTAAATATATATAACTCAAAGGTGACTGACTGACTGACTGACATAGTGATCTATCAACGCACAGCCCAAACCACTGGACGGATAGGGCTGAAATTTGGCATGCAGGTAGATGTTATGACGTAGGCATCCGCTAAGAAAGGATATTGATCAATTCTACCCCCAAAGGGATAAAATAGGGGATGAAAGTTTGTATGAAACTTTGTCATTTTTAAACTTCTTAACGCGAGCGAAGCCGCGGGCAAAAGCTAGTGGAAAATAAAAATGTAATTAAAACCCGATACAGTTTGAAAAACTTTGACCCCCAAAAGTGACCCCCATAATCAAAATTTATTTATTAACGTAACGTGTCCGAGTTTGGGTCACAAAAGCCCATATATTGTGTATCAAACAACGGAATCGTCCAGTAGATCCGGAGATAACTGCCTGTGATAGACGGACAGACAGTCAGACACCCGAGTGATCCTATATGGGTTCCGTTATTTACGGATGTTTGGAACCCTAAAAATTAAATTAAATGAAAAATTAAAGGGTATAGGTACACTCTCATATTAGAAACGCGTTTTTTTTCGGTTGGTGGTACGGAACCGTGAGAGTCCGACTCGCACTTAGCCATTTTTTACCAAGTAGTTTTTGCCTCTCCTCCCTCCTCTAAGAGCCGTTAAATAAGACATGTCAGACTCACTCTCAACCTTGCTCATAGCAGGGATATGGTAGTACAACACTGGCAGCTTAGGAGCGGCCTTCGCGACCTGCGACACGTAGAACACCAGGTCCTGGACCGACGCCGGCTTGAAGTATAGCTCGGGCAGAGTCAGCAGCGAGTCCGCTCCGGCTTGTTGGCAGTAACGGGCCTGTATTGAAGAACAAGTTAGTCGAGTTATACAACGTATAATTCTACTCATCATTATGAACAAATTTCACTATGGGACCAACACTGATTCGCGAAAAAGAAATCGACTCCCCCATACATTTATGTGGGCATAACTCGACAAAATGTACTGAACAGCTGATTTTTTTTCGCGATTTCGTGATTGGTCCGTAAAAGTTGTTCATAATAATGAGTACAATGACCCCTTAAGAGGTATTGCGTTTATTCTGTTACAGGTTGTATACAAGAGTGCGTTGTTAAAGGTTAACTAGTTTATGGTTTAAGCCTCAAACCAGCGCCCCTTAAGCTTTAAGGTGACATTACGGCGCAATCAGTTCGGCAACATTTGTTTAAGGCCGCTGTATTTTATTCAACTAGTGCTGATCGGTTAGTCCATTCGAGTTTTATGCGGTTCGACACATTCATCTACACGTATACGATTTTGCCGCCCGGCCGTGCCGATTCATGCCGGGCCCGCTTAAATGTGTAGCGCCCCAAAGGACCACTGTCGGGGATAAAACTATCTGTATTATTACCATATTCCAGCGCAATCATTATGAAGGGAAAATGACGGATTCAGTTATAATTAATGGATTTTTTTTTAATGTTTTTAATTGCAAAAAAAAAAGTATTAAAATTATCGCAATTGTGGAAATTAGATATCCTTCAGATTCTTCAAGAAACCAAGCGAAATTTATCGTTACCGCTCTGGGTAGGTCTAAAAAGGACTTAAGCAATTTCATCAGGTAGATATCTAATCAACTGACGTATGGAAGAACCCACTTCATCCGTAGGTAATTCTGTTGGCATCGCGATAATATTTGGACAAGCTACTTAAGCAAACATAATACACAGCATTGTAATTTATCTTGAGTGCGCGCAGATAAATGTGTTATTTACAATAACAATAATTCAAGATAATATTTATCGCTTGACATTGCATAAGAAATTGTGTAGGCTAATAATGATTTAAATACCTACCTACTTATATTACGGTACGCACTCTTAACTAACATCATTTGCCCGCAAATAATGTCTGTGCTGCTGCAGCTGCAACTCAGTTTGGGCCTCAGGGGTGGGGGGCTGGGGGGAGCACCTCCATTTCTGCCCCTTATTTTTTTTGCAAGAATGTTCTCACATAAACTTTGACTTTCGATTAAACATCTATTCAAATTAACTTTGTTGAGTGATGCGGGTAAGTTGAGTACTAAGACAGACACGAAAATAAGAGCGTGCGAAGCGAGCTCGAAAATGTTTGCACTTCATTTCCTATAAGTTTCATCTCGTTTAAAGGAACAATGGCGGAGTTAATGCCTTAGGGATTCTGTACCAGTCAACCAACTGTCGTGCAGACATTTTGCAACAGTTTATGTTACTGCTGATATGCCAAGTGTAAAATAATGACTTTTTATGGGTAGATTACCTATAATGTTTAAAATGAATAAGTATTATGGAAACTAAACACCAACTCACCAGTTCAGTGACATCCGCGAGAGGGGCTCCCCCCACTTGCACCTGTATGTGCAGGCCTGTGTTCTTGCTAGCCGCCACCCACGCGTCGATCACCTTCTTCCTGTCCTCCACCGCCAGGGACATGTGCTCGCCTGTCGTGCCTCCCACTGCATATATATAGTTAATTGGGTCGCTCGCCAGCAAGCGTAGTGAGTGGACGTGTTTGCTGATTTGCTTTAACAAATACTTAATACGATCGTTTCAAGTTAGAACTTAATTACCATATAAAGACAGTTGATTTTTCGAAGTGCTCAGAAAGTGTACGCAAATAAATAATCACCGGCATACAAGTGCGAAAGAGATAGTTCGCGGCACGCGTAGCGGTGGTGTGATTATAAAGGTGCGCGCAGTGCATAAGCGAAGCGATAAGCGGAATTGTTGTTTGTTGACGTTTCTTTTTCATCATTGTTATTAACAACAACATGAAGGCTTTCCGCTCACCTACTAAAAATCCTGCTGCAACGAAAACAACATTTTCGGGAGAAACCAGTACTTCTCAACCAGATTTGTCAAAAATGAATGAGCTATACTCAGAAAATGTGTCTTACCGGAAGAGAAAATCACCTGACAGCGACTTTGAAAATCAGTTCACTGAATTTAAAAATGAAATTATGAAAGAAATTGTTGGAATACTACAGGATTCTTGTACAAAACAGAACCAAAACACAAAAACAATATGTGATAACATTTCTTCCATTAACGAAACATTGAAAAGCATGAAGACTACAACAGAAGAGTTAATAGCAGAAAATAAAAATCTTAAAACGCAAATTGCTACATTATCGGACACCGTTAATGAAAACAAAGAAGAAATAAAATCACTTCGAACTGACGTCCAGCAGTTAAAATCTGTTTCTTTAGCACCTGCACATCCACAGGCAACACCACAGACTATTTATGAAGATCTCTTTGAGGAATTTCAAGACCGAGCTGAGCGTAGTAAGAACATTATTATTGTAGGCGTCCCTGAAAGACATATAAGTAACAGCGAAGAGAGACGCGAAACAGAACGCAATGAGGCAGCAAGAATTATAAGCACTATATACCCGGATTGTCCTCGAGCAGTAAAAGTGTTACGTGTCGGAAAATATGATGGCAAGAAAATACGACCGCTAAAATTATCTTTTTCATCCCAGGAAATTGCGAAGACTATACTGCGAAATAAGGCTAACCTGAAAGTAGATAGTGTGCGAATTTACTCTGATCAGACCCCTCAACAACAAAAGTTCATGAAAAACCTGAGAGAAGAATTACAGCAGAGGAAAGATAAAGGAGAAAAGGATCTAATAATAAAATTTTCAAAGGGAATACCAAAGATAGTTAAGGAACAGTCAAAAAACTAAGTGACTTAGGAGAACTAGTAACAAAGCGAAACTCAATCACATACGAACTAACAAATAACTATGCAAATATTACAACGAAATTTAAATCAATAAGCTTTTTTTATGCAAATGTGCGCAGTATTGTTGCGCCAGGAAAACTTGACGAAATACGGTGTATCATACAAGCGTTTAAGTGTACAATACATGTAATATTACTGGTCGAAACCTGGATAAAGGATGAAAATGAAGCCTTGAGGCAAAAAATACCAAACTATACACATTACTACAACTATAGAACATCTTCAAGAGGCGGTGGAGTATCAATATATGTGCATAACGAACTAAAACATGAATTAATGGAACAGCATTGCGAAGATAACAATCACTTTTTATGGATACACCTCGACAAACTTTCTTTAGATATTGGAGTGGTCTATAAACAACCAGCAGCAAATGTACAAAAGTTTCTTGAAACATATACACATAACTTAATCAAAAGGAAAAGAGTTATCATTTTTGGGGATTTTAACTTGAATCTTCTAAGTAAAGAAAAATCTATTAAAGAATATAAAACAGTGCTAAAAGAAAACGGACTTAGAATATTAAATAAAATTGATAAAAGGTACTGCACTCGTATTACTAAAACCACTCAAACAATTTTAGACCATGTATGTACGACTCTAAAAGATAATACTTTTCATATGGCTTTAGTAGAAAGCGCCATGTCAGATCACAAACAAATTTATTTCGAGGTAAACAGAATCACACCGGAAAGACCAAAAAAAGTAACATACGAAGCTATTAATTATGAGTATCTATATAAAACTATAAAAGATCATACTTTATCCGACATACAAAATGATTTTACAACATTGGAAAAATACCTATTAGATGCTATTTCTAAAAATAAAACGAAAAAGACCAAAATACTAAATAGACCAAGACAAGACTGGATCAACAATCACCTTATAACATCTATAAACAAAAGAAATATTCTGTGGCATAAATTGAAGCATTGCTCACCTGAAAACAAAGAGATAGAAGACGAGTTCCTACAACAGAAAAATAATGTGTATAAAGAAATTCAGTCAACAAAAAATCAATATTATTATAAAGCCTTCAAAGATTGTGAAAAAAATCCTCTTAAAATGTGGCAACTTGTTAATAGTCTGGCTAGCAACAAAACAAAACATAACTCTACTCTTGTAAAGTTAAACACGCCAACAGGCCAAATTACTGACACAAAGGAAATCTGTGAGTGTTTTAATTTATTTTTCTCAAATATAGGTGCAGAGCTCGCTAGTAAAATTCCAAAATCGTATCATAATAACCAAGCTTTACAAATACCCACTAGCAAATTAGACAGTACGATCAATCTAAAACAGTTTGAACCTGCCACTATTGCAGAGGTACTTAAAATAATTGAAAATTTAGATGCAAACACAAGCGCCGGTATTGACGGAGTAACTACAAAAATTATAAAATGTGTTAAAGATCAATTAGCGGAAAACTTAACTCTTTGTATCAATAGGTGTCTAGAAGAAGGACATTTTCCAGAATCCTTGAAAGTTGCAAAAGTCAGCCCCATATATAAGTCGGGAAACAAATCAGATCCAAGTAATTACCGACCGATATCTGTATTACCAATATTATCGAAGGTGTTTGAAAAGGTATTACACAACCGACTTAGTGCATTTCTAAAATCCAAAAAGTTCTTATATGAAAAACAATATGGTTTTCGACCAAAGTCAAACACGGTTACAGCTGCAACCGATCTGGTGACAAAAATAAAATCCAATATTGATAGTAAGAAAATCACACTGGGAGTGTTTGTGGACTTAAAAAAAGCATTTGATACTGTTAGTCACGATATACTTTTGTTAAAACTAAATCATTTAGGTGTCTCGGGATCCGCTTTTGAAATGTTAAAATCATACCTTAATAAAAGATATCAAATTGTGAAAATCGGTGAAGCCCAAAGTAGACCTCGACAAATCACCTACGGAGTGCCCCAGGGCTCAATCCTCGGGCCATTATTATTTCTAATTTATATAAATAGCATCCATGAAATCGGTCTAAAGGGTGATGTAGCACTGTACGCTGACGACTCAAGTTTATTTTACTCAGGTACCTCAGTATGCTCAATTATAGAACAAGCTCAACATGATCTAAACCTCTTACATACTTGGCTTAAATCAAACTTACTGACAATAAACATATCTAAAACCAATTATATAATATTCGCAGCAAAAAACAAAAAGATTAGTCAGCACAGTAACTTACATATAGATGGTCAAATGCTAAAAAGAGTTCATCAGGAAAAATATCTTGGTCTTATACTTGATGATCAATTAACATGGAAACCACATATAGAGAGTATAAAAAACAAGCTCACATCTCTAACAGGTGCGTTCCGTGGTATAGTGCGATGTCTTCCTAGACATGTGCGTTATACTATATATAACTCCATGGTTAAGTCTCACTTGGACTACTTGATTGAAGTCTGGGGAACTGCTTCCAAATCAAACCTAAAAATTCTACAAATTGCCCAAAATAAAATAATCAAAACACTATTTAGATATAACTATTTAACTCCTACTGAAAAAATCTACAAAGAAACACACCTTATGAATCTCCATCAAATATATAAGTACAACACCTGCATACTCGTAAGAAAAATTCTAACTAAAGATATACATTCACAGATAATATTTACAAAAAGGGCACAAACTTATAAAATTTTAACAAGACAAGCTAACGACATCTGCTTAACTCAGCCTAGGACTAAATATGGAAAGAGGAATATTATGTATGAAGGGGCCAACTTCTATAATAAACTACCTAAAGACATAAAAGAAATCAAATCGTCATACATTTACAAGAAAACTTTAAAAAAATATATATTGGAAGATCTTTCCCTGCCTTTAGATTAATCAAAAATAAATAATAACAGTCTACATTAAATATATATATTCATACATATTTGTACAAATATTAAAAAAAAAATAAAAAAATAAGTAAAAAAAAAAAAAACAAACAAATATAACTAAAAACAAATAATGACAGTCTGCATAATCACTCAATTACAATATGTATGTAAGTACAAAAATTAACCGTAAAATAAAATACATATAAACAAATACATTCAAAAATAAATAAATATACCTATTAAATATTAACTGTAAAACAAAAAACATACAAACAAATATAATCAAGCATAAATAATGATAGTATACACACAAAAAAAAAGATGTATCTATATAATTTAAATATTAACCCTAAAACGGAAAGCATACAAAAAAAATATATATATCTATATAATCAAAAATAAATAAATACAAATGTCCAAATATTAACCGAAAACAATTTCATAAATCGCTCATGTTCTGCACTGTGTTGTAGGCCTTAGTAAACACGCATCAACTATTAAATTGCACCCTACCCTCATCGCTCAAAACTTTTGCTGTTGTGCTGTTTATTATGTGTAACCTACCTTTGGATCTGTTTATTTTGTACTTGTAAACTAAAACGATATGTGTTAAGTCGAAGTATTGTTGGAATGTTTGTTTTAAGATGTATACTTGCTTTTGTTTTTTTTTATCTACGCTTACTGGCAGATAACATTTTTATAAACCTATTTATGTTTTCTCTATAAGTGAATTTGTAATTCTTTTGAGAAATAAACTATCTTTAACCGTAATTTAGTTAGTTAAGTAGGTACATTAATTTCTGGTTATAGGATACTAGCTGACCCGCGCGGCTGCGTCTGTGCCACATTTTTCATTAATGCTCCACTCCTATTGGTTTTTGCGTGATGTTATATAGACTATAACTTTCTTCGATAAATGGGCTATCTAACACTAAAATAATTTTTCAATTCGAACCAATATTTCTGCGTTCAACCCAACAAACAAACTTATCAGCTACTAGTGGACGTCACGCGGTTTCACCCGCGTAGTTCCCGTTCCCGTGGGAGTACGAAGATGAAACATAGCCTATGTTACTCCCTGATAATGTAGCTATCCATTGCTGAAAGAATTTTTCAAATCGGTCCAGTAGTTTCGGAGCCTATTCATTTCAAACAAACAAACAAATCTTTCCTCTTTATAATATTAGTGTAGATGTACATAACGGTGTTTGTTGTTGTACTCCTCCAAAACGGCTTGACCGATTTTCATTTATTTTTTTTGTGTATATTTGGTAGGTCTAAGAATAGGTCGTAGGCTATTTTCGCTTGCCCGGTCAGCTAGTATTAGTATAGATATGTCACCGGAAAATGCCAAACTCCGTTTAAGATTATAAAATAACTAACTTGAAAGATGATTGTAAACTTTCGATAAATTGTCAACTGAACATTTGGAATACTTTTTTACACATCAAAATTTAGTCCTTACTATATCCTTACTAATATTATAAATACGAAAGTAACTCTGTCTGTCTGTCTGTATGTCGCGCTTTCACGCAATAACTACTGAACAGATTTAAATTAAATTTGGTACAGACTTCTAGAGCCTGAGAAAGGACATAGGCTACTTTTTATCCCGGGAGTATGTTCCCTAGGGACCACGCGGGCGAAGCCGCTAGCAGAAGCTAGTAGTCTATAATTTCTCGAAGTTATTCCGAGAAATTGTGGACTGATATAAAATGGCAAGCAATCAGAGCACAAGTCTACAATTTATCTATTTTGGTGTGATAGTTAAACTAGAAACTTGGCCCCTCATTGGTCTTTGTTGGTGTGAGCTCACATGTACGCCATAGATCTTTGGAGTGCAATTCATAAGTTTGATAGTGCCTTTATCCCTTATTGAATTTATCACTACAAAATACTAATCCCGGAGTTTGCTTAATGAATTTCAATAGGCTCTCCACTGATCGTAGACTTTTGTATAGCCTTAGAGGAAGCAGTTTATTTTGAAAAGTAACCACTTACCCAGTACGGACTTGATTCCTGAATCAGCCAGGAACTTGGCATAAGAAGGGATGGCTCCATAGTTGATGGTAAGGTCATCGTTGAGTGGAGTGAAGACAGGGGGCATCAACCCACTGGCAGTGAAGGACACCTGATAGATAAGAACAGAAATAATAAGGTGGTTTTGAGAACTTAGGTGGCTTTTATAATTTTTTGTAGATTACTGTGAGTGGTGTTTCTAGATTTTAAATTAAATAACAAATATTAATGGAAGTTCGTTGAGAACAGTTTTTAAAAAATGCAATAAACTTTCAAAAAAACATTTTTACAAAAAAATACAACCAACTTCCAAATAAAGAAACAAAGTGGCCTCTTTAGACCCCCGCTTGGACTATATTATGTAAAATTGAAATAAGCAAAAATGCTCATGAAATAAAAACTTAGAAATTTTTACGGGACCAAATGGCAAGTATAAAAAGAATCACAGCAATCGGATCAGAAACCTCAGAGTAATTGGTGTACATAAATTAAAAAAATACCCACTGAGTTGAGAACGTCCTTCTTTTTTGGATGGTTTAATTATAATTATGAAAGTGGGTACACAACTACACACTGAACTTTATCTGTACCTCCTTAGATACACAGAACAATTAATATGATTTAAACAGCTGTTTATTTCAAATGTTTTTGCAGATTTAAATGGAAACCTATTCTATTATTGAATGTCGATGATGGTATATTTATCAGGCTACATTGAAATCCTTAAAATAAAAGTTTACTCACCATTTTATTGGTTTTTATTTCTATATTTAACTTTATACCTCTCCGCAAAGTCCTCACGACAGACGAGTAATGAGAGAGAGACTGATTAAAGTTTATCTCATGTCATTTGTTATTTCTTATCAAGACAGAGTTCAACTTCAAATATTTGTTTACAACTTTTTATCACCTTCACAAAAATTATCACTCCGCATTAATTTGAAAAGTTTTGTTTTGATTGAAGTTGAACTGTCAGTGTCAGATGATGTATGGCTGTCTCCTTTGCTTACATGTGCAATGTATCGAGCCGTCCTGCTGTCATGGTTAAAAGCTTAAAATGAAAGAAATGGAACGCCACCAATATCCATTCGTTCGTGCTTCCTTTAAACCTTTACCATCTTATTACTACTGGGATTAAGCTTTTTAAATGACACATAAAATAAAACAATGAAAATAAATAAATTGACAAGAAATTAATTTTTAAGTTTCAAATACGCTCTGGTTCATTTCAAAAGAAGATTTTAAATTAAATAAATGAGTAAGTGACTCTGATGATTATTTTGACAATTCAACATTTGAACACATCGTGTAGAAAGAGATGGATTGATTTATTAACGTGAAAAAGAGAGATAGCACTTTCTCCATGAATGAAAAGGTAATCAATCAATCACAACACCAATTTTGCAGAATTATTATTTACTGTGAAGTGCGTTATTTACCGTCAAAATTAAGAAATCAAAGAAATTCAAGAAAATGAATACCATAACAAGCGAATTGAGTATGCACGATTTGAATGTCAGGTTTTTTGAGATAATGCAAAATGAAAATAATGCCGAAGCTGCTGCAAATTATATCTATGAAGCTGTTTGCGATGATGTGACCCTAGGATTTGCCTTCGAGTTCCATCACGGCCTGAAGACCGGTCTGACGGACTTGATAGAGGGTGAAAAAGAAGAAGAAGAGCCTTACAAAATAGTGAGCACTCCAGAATGCGATGTTTTTGGCTTCTCGATGATGAAAAAGACACCTGATTCAAATTGTTCTTGTCCAAATTGTGAGCGGCCTGTTTCTGCGACTAGGTTCGCCCCTCATCTAGAAAAATGCATGGGTAAGTCCGCTGAAATATACCTAGCATTAGCCTTGACTTGTAATTCAAATAATAATGACTATCCTGTAGTATATTCCTTGTAAATTACAATCAGTCATTGTGTTATTGCTTCAACAATAACTTATAACGAATACTCTGTTCTATTTTCTCTAATATACTACTCTATAAATTAAACATTACTCATAACATAACCATACACATGGTAGGCACCAAATAATAAGAAAAACAACTCGTTCTTTCTAGCTTTTTAACATCATCATTCGTCCATAGACACTTCAAAGATATCATGAAACCTCTTTGTAAAAATTAATAAAAATAATATGATACAGATACCTTTGTCATACCAAATAGATTATCGCTTCTACAGTGACTACTCATTTAAATAAACACATTCTCTTTATCACCAGTTTGTATATACTTAACCTCTATTCATCCTTTCTTTGTGCTTAGTAACACAATTTTTATATAAATATTCATTTCAAATACTCAACAGGGTTATGTAATCTAAGAAAGAAACAATATTATAAGCCTTCATGTCTCAAATTGTAACAATCCATTAATGTGTTAGTCATGTATACTACCTACTTACTTCAATTTTATTGTGGACAATTAGTAACTCATGCCATTTGTATATCTTTGGCAGTGATTATGGATTGTCAGAAGCCAGTAAATCTGACTCCAGTCTTGCCAAGAACTACCGTGTTATCTAGTTAATCTGGACCTCGGGAATCCAGTTTGACTGTTAGCCAACTATAATATAGTTGGGAAAAAGCTAGGCAGAAAATGATTAGTAACTCATGAAAAATGGAAACCTATGAGATAGCCTCAGCCTGTTTGGATGTCAAAGCTTCATAGGCCAGCCATCTTTCCATGCTTTATTAAGCAACAACTACTTACTATTTATACAGTTAGCACTAAAACATAAAGGAAGCCAACAGCTGCAATTAACAGTCTCACTAATTTGTTATTATTTCTATCGAACTTATGTAGGTTTGCTGTTACAGATCCCAATTCTGACTTAAGCTCGCCTTTGTATGTTACAACACATGTGTTTGTATTTGTATGTTGTTATGTGTGCAATAAACAATAAGAATTTATACCACAGAGGTTGAAGTTGGTTTGTTCGTTTGTAAAAAACAAGCAAAGTGCGAGTCGGACTTGCACAGAAGGGTTCCGTAAATAATGGACACTTATTTTTTGTTTTTGTAAATCAATGAATATTGACAAAGATAAAAATGCATCAAACTTGGGAGAGGGGGCTGGTGACGTCACGTCGCTAGTAAAATTGTACTATCGTAGTGACGTCACGTGAGTTTTCTTTATTTTTTGTTTACATGAAAAAAGAAAAAATAAGTGTCCAATATTTTTTTGTTGGAAATCAATCTGACAGACAAATTCGTTTTTTTTTTCAGTCAAATTCCCTATTGGCCATCTGCACATTAAGCTACCTGAACCTGTCAAATTTTCCTAATTTACCTTGAACCTAATAATAATAATAATAATTTATTTAATTCAGAATAATCCATATACACATTACAACATTAAAATACAATTCAATAATTAAAATGTCAATAGATAATAAATTAAAGTGCTAATGCTTTGGTGATAAATTTTTAAATCTATAAAAGAAATTTATCAGATTGTTGTAGCTTGATGTGCTGGTGTCGGTACAAATAAAGTAATTAGATTAGTTGATTCATTCAACCAATTTTCTATTCCACTTGTCTTAGCAATGGTGTTAGAAATGGTGGAAGGACTCTTTTTAAAATAGGCAATTCAATGTTTTCTTGTAAATGTTGGCTTTCATTAATATCTGTTGATAATTTCAATCGAATTTAAGTTAGATTAAACAGCTTTTGCATCATATAACACAAATTAAAAAACTCGATTTTTTATATCCAATGACTTAGAAAATTATTGCTGCAACAATATTTTATTAATCAATTTGAGAATTGCTTTCAAAGTTTTGCCATTTTCACCTGTTCACCCCTTTTTACAGAATTGGGTTTAGCATGGCTATAGTTACCATTGACCTTTTAAATTTTTTGATAATCTTAATTTCAAATTTTCTTAATTAACATATTTTATCATACATTCATGATCATTGTTCGGATTACAATAGGCTAATACAAATCAACAGTACTTTATAGGTTCATCTCCTAAATAATGATTTATACCGACTGAATTAATAATTAGGTATAATTTACTAGCTTTTGCCCGTGACTTCGTACGCGCATATCCCGTTGTTCCCGTATCCCTTTTTTCCCGTTCCAAAAAAACTATCCTATCTTTTAAGTTGGATCAAATAACAGATAGTTACAAAGTTTCATTAAAATACCTACTGTTTGTGTAAACAGAATAGTCTGGGGTGAATGTGACTCGACTCAGATAGCGAAATTTAAAAATTTATGTCACTCTAGACTTCGTGAAATTGATTTTCCTTCAGAGTTAAGAAACTGCGCTGATCATGTGTTGTAACAAAAGTCATAAAATCCTTTTAGATAACATGTATGACGAGATTATTTGTATACTGTCCGAGGCCGCTATTTTTAGCTATAATGTTACTGAAAAGCGTAGAGGTAAATACATTACCGGGTGGAACAGGCACGTCCGCGACGCTCATGGGAGGGCTCGGTTGTGTTTCCAGGCTTGGTTGTAGTATGGGGGTAAGCCCGGGGCTGGCCGTCTTTATAATGATATGTGTGAAACTAGGCGCGCTTTTGAATCTAAATTAAAGTGGTGTCAGAATAATGAACAACAGATAAAAATGGATATTTTAGCTGAACTTCACTCAAACAAGAAATTCGGCCAGTTCTGGAAAAATACTAATAAAATGAATCATGAGCCGGGCCTCCCCGTCAGCGTGGCGGGAGTGCACGAGCCTAACGAGATCGCCACTATGTTCTCCCACCATTTCAGGGTGGACTCTCCTCTGGGGCTAGCGCTGCAGGAGCCCGATGCTGAGGTGGTGAGCGTAGTGTGCATTTTACTATGAAGGAAGTGTGTGCGGTGATAAAAGGCATGGTGAGGGGTAAATCCCCGGGTCACGACAGCCTCAGCATCGAGCACCTGCAGCACGCAGGTGTACACCTACCCAGAGTGCTTTCTATGTTTTTTACCCTTTGTTTGGGCCACTCCCAGGTTGTCTTTAAAAGATCGCTTTTAGCGATAAGGCCGCCCATTGTGTCACCCTATGTAATGTTTTCTTCATCTATTTTTTTCTGTAACTTATATGGTGTACATAATAAAGAGTATTCTATTCTATTCTATTCTCCCATCTGCCCGATAATATAATGCGTACTATAGTTGTACCAATAATCAAAAACAAAACTGGTGATACATCAGATGTAAACAACTATAGACCGATCTCTCTAGCCACAGTAGTCGCCAAAGTGCTGGACAGTCTGCTTGGTCAGCACCTGGATAAACACGTCTCGCTAAACGACGCGCAATTCGGCTTCAGGCCCGGGCTTTCCACTGAGAGTGCTATCCTGTGCCTCAAGCAGACTGTACAGTATTACACAAGTAGAAAGACCCCAGTGTATGCGTGCTACCTTGATCTATCAAAGGCTTTCGATCTTGTGTCGTACGATGTTCTATGGGGTAAATTAAGGGATGAAACTTGTCTGCCTAGGGAAATTATGCTATTATTTATGCATTGGTATAACAATCAAAAGAATTTTTTAAGATGGGCAGGCTCTTTCTCGGAGGAGTACAGGCTGGAATGCGGGGTGAGGCAGGGGGGGGCTGACCTCTCCCACGCTATTCAACCTGTACGTCAACCGACTGATCGATGAGCTCAGCAGCACCGATGTCGGGTGTCATATAGATGGAGTATGCGTGAATAACATCAGTTACGCAGACGATATGGTGCTGCTGAGCCCTTCGATTGGTGCCTTGCGAAGGCTTCTGAAAATTTGTGAGTCCTACGCGGTGGCTCATGGGCTCAAATACAACGCACGAAAGAGTGAAATAATGATTTTCACAATAAGCGTTACACATTCGTTCCGAATTTCACTTTAGGTGGTGTAGCTCTAAACAAAGTCGATAAATTTAAATATTTGGGCCACTGGGTCATCGAGGACAGTGTGGATATTGAAAGGGAGCGCAGAGCGCTGTCTGTCCGGTGCAACATGTTGGCCCGCAGGTTTTCACGGAGCACGGGGACTGTCAAAGTTGCGCTTTTTAAAGCGTACTGTCAGTCCTTTTACACCTGCAGCCTGTGGGTTAACTATACGCAGCGGACATACAGCGATCTGCGCGTTCAATACAATAACGCGTTCCGGGTGCTGATGGGGCTGCCACGCCACTGCAGCGCCTCCGCGATGTTCGCGGCGGCTGACACAGACGGCTTTGCGGCCATCATGCGCAAACGGTGCGCTTCTATCATGCGCCGCAGGCGCGACAGTCCCAACACCATCCTGCGCGCGCTGGCAGACCGGTGGGACTCTCCGATGCTGGCTCGCTGGATACGGCTGCACGCAGTCATATAGTGATTTGCCACCATCATCGATGAGTCCACCTGGATCCACTCAATTAGTCAGAGTATTATTACTAACATTAGTTTTTAATCAATTTTACTAACAAATATGGATCCAGACCTATCTGAAATAAATGATTTATTATTATTTTTATTTTTAACTTTCTCGGGTCCCTGGAGACCCGGTCCTTTGATAGGCGTACGAGGGGCCGAAGCCAACTCGCAGAGGCCCCGTTAGACATTTCAAATGGAATGGGGCACCAACCGACGATTATCCCTGTATGCACTATCAAAGTATACCCAAGGACAATCCCCGGTTGGAGCAGGACTATTGCAGAATATGGTAACAAAAGATGAAACGCTATGGGTTTGGGTGGTTTAGTGTATTCATTACCGTATACTATGAACGATCTATTGGCCCCTGCCTGACCACTGAAAATATAGACGGCTTTTAAATGTCAGGGGGTGACTTGCACACTCAATAAATGGGCCTCCGAAAACGGTCGCTAGCACAAAGTGACGTAGCGCCAAGGAGGCAACATATCCTGAGGTGCTAGAGGAGTGGAGAGGTATACCACGGCTATCAGGACAATCCCGGAAGTACGGTCAAGATCCCTACCAGCATCTTACTGGATTATACATCCTTCTCCCGAGCACGTTTGCTCTTGCGAATCTCCACTCAGACCGGCCGATTAAGGCAAGAAAGAGGTGGGAGCTCTGTTCCTCGTCAGTGTTCACTCCAGCCAGCCAATAAAGGCAAGCCGGAGATGAAGAACAAGACTTCTCATCCGTGGGGACGCTACTGCCCAACAGTTCGCCACAAAACTGCCTTGCGGATTGTATCTCTCTTTGTCTGGCCCCTCACCCTAAGTATGAGTACCTAAGGTTCATTAGGGCGCGCAAGCCCCACCACGACGTCAACGTAGAGATACTGCGATGGGGTTATTATTATTATTATTAAAATCGGTTCAGTAGTTTAGGAGTCCATCGCGGACAAACAACGTGACACGTGATTTATATAACTATATTAAGATAAGATAGGTAGTTACTAAGAGCTATATATTACAGCAATTTGACTACAAAATATTATGGTCATGTAATAACAATAACATGAATTAGTAGTATTTTACAAAAACAGGAAAATTCAAATGATTAGGTAACAGGTTCAAATATAACTTATTTGCCTTTATAACATCAATTACCTGTTATGTTAATTTAGTAACCATGTTATTTACCTACTTGAGTCACCATATTATTTTACCACTAATGATGGAGTTAAGAATAGCTTTGTGAACAAAATAAGATAACAGACCACAGCCTATATTAAATACCCAATTAGCCAAACCTATGTACTTAATTAGGATTATACCAGTTTGGTAAACAATCATTATTGTTGTTATTATAATAATACTAGGTACCGGTATTCTGTTTCCTAAAAAGGCTCTTTTCATAAGAACCCAGTGAATTAATCTTCTTCAGTTTTTTGAGCCGATGGTCAACTCTACATCGTTTGGTTCCAGTATGTGGGTACGTGACTTGCAGCATCGGTGGCATTAATTTAATCCCCCAAAGTACAAGTGTATGCACCTGGGGCACTCGTGACATGTAGCTCATGTTTTGTGTCATCAAAAAATAATGGTTGCGCCTAAAAACTAGGGATGTTACGGAGGTGGTTTTGTCGGAGTCGGAGTTTTTAAATTTGGTTTTTCGGAGTCCTCGGACTCCGATTTCGACTCGTAGATGGTGGCATAAGAAAGATGTGTTAAGGGCAGAAAGTAAAATTAAATAGTACCAAGATTAATCAGTCAACCTCTTTAGTTTCAATTACAAAATAATAAACCTATATATTATAGGTGTCACAAACAAAAATAAAAGCATTTTTATAACAGTTGGATAATTAAATAAAATTAATTGACTCCAGAAGTAGCAAATTATATTTAATAAACCTCGGATTTAAAGTATCGGAACCGAAGTCGGAATCGGAGGTGTAAGATCAATCGGAAGTTTCGATGTCGGAGTCGGAGTCAAAGCTCCGTAACATCCCAGCTAAAAACCACTATTTGTGTGGAAAATGGTAGTAACTAACCGCAACTAAGGACTTTGCTTAGAGAGTAGCCCCCAAGGTTCAAAATAACAGTGGACTGTGTGACTGAATTAAGACGACGAAAGTGAGACACTAGTTTAAAGGAAAGTGGCAGGAACCATGCTGCACTAACCTTTCGATACAATGTCGCCACAGGGGCACCGCACTCACCTTGAGTCTATCACAACCCAACGGGTCTATGAAACCCCATTTCGCCAAGTTCTATTGGCAGCACCTGTGAGCGCAAACGGTTCTGAGATATTTAAACAGGCCACTGCAATTCAGTCACCATCATCATAACAGCCGGAAGACGTCCACTGCTGGACATAGGCCTCCCCCAAAGGGGTGGTTTGCCATAATCGCCACGCTTGGCAGGCGGGTTGGCGATCGCAGTGTTTGGTGTTGCGTTTTACAGAGAACGCTGCTGCCCATTCTCTGGTGAGTCCCTTAGTCGCCTCTTACGACACCCACGGGAAGTGATGGGATGGTATTATTCTTTTACGGCACCGGCCGACACCATACGGCGTCGCCATACTGCAATTCAGTACCTGGAAGCAACTGCTCTTGGGTTTCATGAAATCGTGAGGCGGTGGATACCTGTATTTCCACACTTTGCTTCTCTCTTCAGGTAGCTTATCCTGGATTGCCTCTGTGTGTCGAAGGAAGCTCTTGCGACTTTTTTATTCTTTCCGGGGCTGACATCATAAACCAAACTAACTAATCAATAGGGATTCATGTCGTCCATAACTGCCTTGGAGTCTGGGTAAAGCTGCGTTTCCACCAGAGATGAGCGAGGGATGTGTTTAAGTACCAATAGAATCGCTTAATTTACCTAGCCTCGCTCAGCGCAAGCAATTCTCTCTTCAGAAACTACAGGTGGCAGCACAGAAATATCACTATCAAGTATATTTCAAGTATAAAATTCGAAATGGCTACGCTAGATGGCACAGTCTACTTCGGGCACGTTCCCCTAAACTGAACGTGCATGAACCGCAGGTGGCAGCACAGAAGCGTCAATGTCAAGTATCCTGACCCTTAAAGTTTCGAATATGCGACACTAGATGGCATAGTCAACGCCGTGCACGGTCCCTATTGGTTCTTCACAAAAACATCCCTCGCTGCGTATGAAAACGCAGCCTTAGATTCCCAGGTCAGGCAAAGTGTAATGAGGTTTCTCCATCAGGATTTTTTCAGTAGCAGACCAGAGTCAGTCGTATCCTGTAGTAGCAACAGTCTCACCCCTTCATGGGGTTTAAACGTAACTGTTTAGTTCTGGGTTGTGGTTTATATGTTCTCCTTTGCGTTACCTTTTTTAAAAAGGAAAACAGTCGTGGTTTTATAGTAGTATGCACATATTAACCCTGTCTATTCTATTATTAAAGTAAATATTGATTTCCAGACACTGGTTTTCAAACAATCTACTCTTCACGTGACCAAAGGGCTGACCTTTTCTTTGGCCAACGAATCAGCATTGCCATACAAAATGACAATGCGACCTGTGTTCTGGGCACTTTTCCCGTTAACAGTGATGTGGACGAATTTTTCGATGCCTTATGAGTTCTTACCCTCCCTCTTTTTTACTCCGTTTGTACATTGTGAATTTATTTGCGACTAATTCTGACTTGTATTTTAGCCTAAATGTGGGTATAGAGCTCAACAAGATAACATACAGACACCTAACTCGTAAATGATAACTTAAAAACCTAACTTTTATTTTTCAAATAATCTTGAGAGTGCAGAGTAGCCACTTTTTTTACAATACTTTTCTCAAGTTTGCTATGAGCTTCATCTTCTAGGCTTGCTCATTCCATCGTAAGCCTCAATCATCGCTTACCTTCAAGCGAGATAAGGCATCTCCTTTAAGGAGACATCTCAAGACTCAATCAAAGAGTCACGGCGGCTCTGGAACGCAAATTTGGTGGAACACGGATGGGTTTTAATCAGTAAGAGTCTGACATTTCCTTCCGCTCCGCCCAGAGCGGAAAGACTCATTTGATGATTTCTCATTCTTCAAAAAAAAAAAAACTCAAGACTTAAGTGAGTAGTGAAGTGGAGTTGGCCTTCAGTTTATTTTGTATGTAAGCCTACACCACACAGCTACCTCACAGCTTTATTGAATGTCCTGTAGGTACCTCTCCTTGAGGAAATGAGCAATGATAAACAATAATATAAATACTTTGTCGCAGGTATGGGCCGCAACAGTTCGCGCATAGCGTCCCGCCGCATCGCGTCCAACAGCCGCGAGCCGACTTCGTACGCGGGACTGCTAAGCGACGACGAAGATGACGTCGACTGGTCCGGCGGCTCCGTCCAGAATGAGCGGCGCAAGCGCAGGATCAAGAACAACAATAATAGGAAGCCTAACAAGATTCATAAGTATGTATACTGTAGATTTAGTGCTAATGTTGTTTTTAGATTTACTAGCCCGAGTCGTTAGATGCTACGTCAGATATTTACAGTTCTACATATTAGGAGCGGAGATTTCGTTTTTAGTCCTGCTGGTGGGGATAGGTCTCACCCACAGCCAGTCTTCCCACCGTGTTGCCTTTTCCAGTCAAGCTTTCCAAGCTTTTAAGTCGTCACGCCAGCGTATCCTAGGTCTCCCCTCTGCGTTTAAGCTCGTCCTCTGGCTTTATTGATGTTTGTTTCTGGTGGTGGTTGCTGTTGATTCTGACTCTCAGGAGTTACAGTGGTTGAGAATAGTGTGACAGGCTTGCCGTCCATCGGAGAGGGTTGTTCAGCTAGCATATTCAGTGCAAAAACTTGATGTGGTCGTGATGAGACAATCCCAATAGTATATTTCAGGTTCTTTATTGTGCCCTTACAAGGCTTAAAGTAACTTGATTGTGTACGGTGTATCATTGTAGAGCATTCTCTCTTCCTGCCCCATCTACTCTGCTATCAAGTTTTCCGAAATTGTTTGCTCAATAGAGTTGAAGAAAGAGACACGGAGATCTCGACCTCTCTCCCGGCCCACAGCAGGCGCACCGGGTGTCGGAGGAGGGCATACACTGCCCTCTTCCGGCCTCCCTAACTGGGTCCAAGAGTCGCGGACTTGGGAATGTCCGTCGCCCCCATTCATCCGGACCCGTGGTGGCGGCGCGTGGTGTTCCTGTGCGCCCCTCTTTGACGTCGCGGGGGTGTCAAACACCTCACTCCCGCTGACCCGAGGTGGCCCGCAGAGGCGGGCCGGCACCAGCCGGGGATTACGGAAGTCGAATAAGTTCCCACGATCTCCGGCGTAGGTGAGAGATGGAACACCGGGGTGGTTTTAGTCAGTAAGAGTCTGAACGACCCTTCCGCCCGCCCCAAGGTGGAGGACATCAACAAAAAAGGTGTAGCAGGTCAATATCATAACGGAATCAAAGCCAAATAACAAAGTCAGCACTAGAGCTAATGGCAATTTTAGTTTCGTAGCAACAAACTCTGCCAAATTGATAGATTCGATCGAGCCGAGGCAACATTTTTGAAAAAAAAATCGTATGTTATTTCAAACTTTAGGATCATCTACTCCAACGATATCAACGTTTTTAGTCGTATTGCTTTTTTACATGGATTTGGTTATCAGCCCTCGTATCCCAGTAAATTCAAATCCGCGTAGTTATCACGCTGAGAAACGGGTGTTCATTTAGATGAACTTAAATTTAGTAATACATTGAATATACAATACTTATCATCGTCCTAAAGGAAAATATTATGTATCTGCCTACGTTTATCATCAAAATCCTAGTAGGAAAATAACATGTCCCAAACAATGAAATATAATAAAGCCTGAATTGTTCTTTGTTTCAAACATGTAATGCCCTGGCTGGCTACAGTATCCATGGTACGTTCATGTTCCAAAAGTCAGCTTCTAGTAAGAAAACAAATAATAGTTACGCATTTTACAAAATCTAGCTAGCACTTGCATGCATTTTTGGAAATATACCAACTTATATATTGTATAAATGTCATATTTTTGTGTTATAAATGTAATCTGAATGAAATGTGTTTGTGCATCTGAAAAAGAAAACAATTAAACATGGATAGAATTCTTATCTATAGCAATACACCTGTACAGTGTCGGATCTATCTAGGGAAGGACTAAAGGGCCAACCCCTTCCCTTCCAAATCAGAATTTACAATTTCCTATTTAGTTACCTCCAAATGCAAACTCGCACACTCGTCCTCAATTATTTTAGCGATCCGCCACTGCACCAGTGACTAAGAAAATTATGCTCTATATATTAAAAACGTCAATGCACAAGCACAGCTGCCCCATAATTCCGTTGCGAAAATGCGATGATGCTATCAATCATGTATAGCTTCTCTTTTCTGCACTGGAATCAGGATGGCATAAAACCTCATAATACTGCACCAGCGGCTTTAGTGCGAGTTTTAATATAAACTCGATCGCCTTTACGTAAACGTCAATTTATTTTCAAACTGGATAAGCGCCGTCTGGTGCAATAACATTAAGCAATAACAGAAAATTTCCTTCTTTCTATATACAGGGAAATTGACAAATACCTAAAACCTCTTAATTCTGATTTCGTATCATGACCCGGAACAACCTTTGTTCTACGACTTTGACCTCAACTAAACAATGTAGCCAAAAACAATTTGCTTTCATTTATTTGAAGTCTGTAAAATTCGCGTATACTATGCGACCGCGTGCACCCAGGCCCGCGCCACCGGCACCGGCTAGGCGGCGGCCATTCGTCGGCCGCCTCATAAAGAATATGCAAAATTTAGACTATATTTTTTTTATGGAAAAAAAATGTTTCGAATGTTTAAAAGTCGTAGAACAAATGTTGTTCAGGGTCATGATAGGAAGTCAGGATTAAGAGGTTTCGAGTATTTTTTCAATTTCCCTGTATAAATTGACTTAAGTCCCCGTCACGAGAAGCTATAAATTTTGTAAATAAAGAACTTCTACTTAGTTACGTATCAACAACAAATAATCCCAAATTCAATCAACTCAAAGTAGCATACGTGTAAAACGAAACTAACGAGCAATTTCACTTGGTCGGATTATATTTAGCGATATAAAGCTATCGTCTAATGTTTTTTTTGTACAGGGACGCTTCTGATTCATGGGACAAACGTTTGAAACAATTGAATGTGTGTATACAAAATAGTTTCTCGTGACGGAGACTATATGCGCTCCTACGCACTAGCGGTCAGCCGCGGTTGGCCGCCCTCGCGGCTGACCGCTAGTGCGTAGGAGCGCTAAGTGCGTACAATCACTAGCGGTGGCTAGTATACTGGAAAAGGATTATACTGGCAAAGCGGCCAGCCCTGCGGTCAGCCGCCCCGCGGCCAACCGCTAGTGCGTAGGAGCGCTAAAGTGGACGTTTACGTTAAAGTGATAGAGCAGGTTTAAAAACTCGCACTTAAGCCTCTGTAGTTTTCTGGTATAAGGAAGTATACAATGTAAGACCCCGCCCCACCAGGCACAACAACGGGACGACGCACACGGACGCGAGCGACGGTGGCGCCACCTACGAAACGATGACCGCTAACGAAAAGAAGAATTTGCTGCAGCAGATCTGCGGTGTCGTGTCGGAGCACACTAAAAAATTATGCACTAGGTAAGAAAATGCTTGATCACCTGAACTACTCCTGGTAAAGTTCTATATTTAGGCCCCGATCGCGCCTAAAACTTAAATCACAGTTAGCTTCACACGAGGATACGTTTTCTTTATATATTTTTTTTTATTTGTGATGGGTTTGCTCTTGACTCTAGTTTAGGTCAGAGACGATACAGACAAGTCTACGATAGTGCGAGTTACCCAGAAGGAGCCTGTTCGCTCTAACTTTGAAGAGATGAAAAAATTATGTATTTCATGTTCTCATCTTTTCTCACTCATTTCTCTGTTTACTCAAATGCTCTTTAATTCCAATGGCAAAAATAAGAAATTTCACAATACACTCTCTGCAACTCTGTTTTAGAGAGTTGATAAGGCTTCTAGAAACGTGCCCACGATTGGAAGCCTTTGAAATAATTTTGCGCTTTATTATCGATGTTTTTTTCCTTAACGAAAATAACCCTGTTATTGTGTTACCTACTTACCCCTGCACCATGTCCACGTGCAAGAAACATTGCTTACACTGTACCTACAATCATTAACAACAAATTAATTTACAGATCAACTCGCTGCCCCCAGCACACAGAGGAACAACGCCGCGCTCTCCGCAACAGTGTGCTAGAACCTTCCACCCCGGAGTCGCAGACCATGGGCCTCACCGCCGAAGAGGCCGGATCCCCCCCTGACTCTAGCCCCTCATCTTCCTGCTCATCTTCCAGCCGCAAGCGAGACCGCCACCGAGCCCCACCAAAGACAAAAAATAAGAGAGAACGGAATATATCACCTAATGCAAGGGATTAAGGACTGATTCTGTGTAAGGTGAATGCTGTAGGAAATTTATTTAATTTGACGGCCCTTTATGGGTATTTCGTACAGTCAACCTGCACGCCTTAGGTAACAATTTGACGTTTAAATTCTACTGGTAGTGGGACATGCATTTTCTTGTTTGTTTTGTCTTCTTATCGTGTGGGCAGTAAGGTCTAACGATCCCACACACCCTAGTGTCAGAGTTTCTAAACCGCCTCAAGGGCGTTTGTCTTATGAAATGTGATCTTACTTTTTCTTTAATATTTCTGTCTTTATACCCGATTGTGTCAGCGACAATAAGGAGGGTAATGATTTCTTTTTTCACACTCTTCTTTATATTTTCTTTTTCAAGAATTACTTGACTATTCGATTTCTTCGTAATTATTTTCCGATTCGTCGTTATAGGCCGGAAGACGACTAAAATAGAAGATTTAAACAAAACACCAGTGTCAGTTTTAAAATATTTTCTATTTTCTTTTATGTTTATAAATTTGTTTGTAAAATTTAC
The DNA here is from genome assembly GCA_947578705.1 of Lacanobia wlatinum. Lineage (NCBI taxonomy): Eukaryota > Metazoa > Arthropoda > Insecta > Lepidoptera > Noctuidae > Lacanobia > Lacanobia wlatinum. The sequence continues at coordinate 7,295,008 of OX388040.1, forward strand.
AAGAAATTCCACTTTCGTGATGTTTTCATTTTTTAAACTTCCATTATTTTCGTTTGAACGGATTTAAATTTTGATAATTTCTTTTCAAATTTAGTCAAAGTCGTACTAGTGTTTCTAATTTCCATTTTGGCAAAAATTTAAACCGTCAGTTGTAGATTTGATTCAGCAACGTTTCCATATTGCAATTAATAGTGATCACCGCTATACCTATAGCAGATAAACAGTATACGAAATTCCATGGTATTTAAAATGTATCTTAAAAACCGGATATGAAAAATATCTGCCGGATATTTCTATTTTTAATCGTATATTTTTCGTAATACAATATAGGAGCGTATCAGTTTCGTAGTTTTAAACCTAAGCACGGATATTTCAAGAAAACGTCCGAATAACTCAACTTTTAATTTTTTTCTTCAATTCACTTTATCGTCTACTTTTAATCTTTTTTTCATTTCGCATTTTTCTTTTATTTTTCAAAAAAGACTGTCCTTTTTCTTTGATGCTGGACAACGCCCAAACGGGTGATCAATAAGCCGGACATGTCCGAAGAAACCCGAACGGTTGGTCAAGATATATATCTTGTTCTCTTACAATTTTTGGTTGTTGTTGTTGCGTAACGAAGTGTGAACGGCCGCTTACTCTTGTATTTTTCTATTTCAATAAGTTCAGTACAAAGCTGACGTGAATTAAACAGCTTGCAATGTTCCGCGCATACGAAGTCGCGGGCGAAGTACTAGTATATTGATATGAATGGTTAGTTTTGAATAATATCACTGCTGGAGTAGCTATCTCTTCTCAGTACGAGTAAGCGGGAGAGATTTTTTATCCACAATGACCTATGCCACTCGTCTTTACCTCACGAAACTGCTGGGCAATAATAATTAAGATCAACGCCGTATGAACTTACGCTTAAAGGCCGGCGCACATATGGCGGAGCGCAGCGCAGACCATGCCCGCGAAGTTTTCGAAACGTGTGACCCATTAGGCGAATTTTCTCCCGAGAATGCGCGCGGGTGCGCGAGTATGCGCTAGACCGCGCGTACTCAACACAGTGACATCATTTGTTTTGCAATTTTTCCTTGAGTTCAAACGCGCGGAGTAGCGCGCATGCTCGCGCAGTCGCTTTCCTCCGGGAAGAAACACCTTTAGCATGTAGTCGCTTAGATGCTCTTCAGAAAATAATTGTTGAGTTAATTGATTTTAGATATTATTTCAATGAGGACAATAATAGTATGACAGTCGAAAATGCTCTGCGCTGCGCTTCGCCATATGTGTGCCGGCCCTTTAGTTGCGTTTTCACCCAGAATCTAACGCAGCCTTTAAGCTAGGTTCACATCGGCGGTATACATCCATGAAACGAATCAGCCGACCTATTCTGTGAAAACATCATCGTGCAGGCTTAGGTGGAGAGTGAGCTTAAAGTGAATTGTCACATCAGTATGTTTGGATAGATTGGCAGTTCACTTCACCTCAGTTTTCATGGTGCTAGATTTAAAGAATAGCAGTACCTACTATGTAGGCTTAGGTCATACTGCTGACTCGTGTCCACTTCGTTGGGCGGTATTTTTCGGGTTAATTAATATACAACGTGTTACAGAATAAAAACACTACCTCTTAAGAGGTCATTGTACTCATCATTATGAACAACTTTTACTATGGGACTAATCCCGAAATCACGAAAAAAAATCAGCTTTTCAGTACATTTTGACGAGTTATGCGCACATAAATGTATAGGGGAGTTTTTTTTTTCACGATTTCAGTGTTTATTTATTTAATTTCAATTACTCTCTGCACTTACAGTAACTCTTGGTGGTGTTGGTCCCATAGTGAAAGTTGTTCATAATGATGAGTTCAATGACCCCTTAAGAGGTATTGCGTTTGTTCTGTTACAGATTGTATAGCCTATGACACTCACAAATAACGTGGCTTTCTATTGGTAAAAAAAAACAAAATCGGTTCAGTTGATTCAGAGATTACCCCCTACAACCTCACAAACTTGACCTCTTTATTAAGTACTATAATTAAGTATCAGATCAGAGTGAGTTTTGTAGCCGATCAACTGCAGTAGGCGACACGACACGATACAACACAGCAATGTGGACCGAGCTTAAGGCTGCTCTCTCGAAAAAAGCTTAAAACAGCGTGCAGATGAGGAATCACATCTGAAAAAAATAGTAATCTACATGATATGTAATTTGGTTTACCTAGAATTTGTCTATCGGTATCGCATTAAGAAAAAAAAACACCAAATCACCTTCAAATCGTTGAGATGAAACCATTTTCCTTTAAGCTTTTTACTCCTTCATTTTTTATCAAAAGAGTATAAAAAAATATTTACTGAATTGCAATACAAACGAAAATGATTTGGTTTTATTAGTTTTTAAAAACATGTATTATTTTTATTATAAAAAAATAAAAATGCGGGTAGCGGAGTGGCGCGTAGAGTTATAGTTAGCTCCGTTTATATGCACAAGGTCATTGGCATGAATACAAGCCTTAAGGGTACGTTACAAACGCATCCTTTGCAACGGATCCTCGCATAGCTCTGGTGAAACGCAGCCTAGCACTTCCAATATTTCATCTTTCCAACGTACTCACGAAAGAGCATTCGTTCAACAGTTTTCGTCATTCAAGTGTTACCCTTGACGTGCTGGTTGACTGTACTTAACTTTATAGTAGCGTGTGATTGTACGCATTTTAGGTATTTTTCTTCCATTTATCAGTTTTCCTTTTAACTGCCATTTCATAAGCAATTACAGTTCCCGTCACGCAAGTTTACCTCCCCGAAGTACGTCGCAATCGGCTGCGCAGAATGTCAATTTGACAAAAAACAGGACAGCGCATGCGCGGGTAGGTCGCGCATGCGCGTGTTCGCGCAAGATGGCGGGTGTAATGGCATCTCACTCGCTCGTATACGTTCGATGCATACGTGTGACCCGCTTGCTCAATGCAATACGACTGTTGATGCGAAAAGTGTTTTAGTTGTTATTGTTTTTAATTAATTATTTTGGTTATTTCCTTACTATTTGATTAGTTTTTGTGTTTTCGTGGTGTATGTATTTTTAGTATTACTTTTTGATATTGCTATTGTTACTGGTGGTCTTTGTCACTTGTTTTTAATATAATACGTATAAACAAAAAAAATGTTCTAGGAACGTAACACTTGTTTACGCGATTGCACCTGCGCGGTCGTCACTAAAACCTAACTTCGGAGGGGTAAACAACGGTGATGCGAACTGTACTGGAATGTTTGAAGCAAGTTCTAAGTTCTTCAAAATGTCTACCTACAGTAGATTTAGGTTTAGTTCGTTTTATTCCACTTGATATGACAATAATGGATGTTGATGATGTTTTTAGTAGATTCAATAGGGTAGTGGCCTAAAAAAACCTAAATAGTCCGTCAAAAAGATTTCCAAAAAATATTCAACACGTATTTTTTCTTTTTTCACGGAAACAAAAAATTAAGACGAATATGTGAATTCACATATCTTTTGATTTCAGTACACTTTTTAATGATAAGTGTCGCCACAAGCTCCCACTCCTGATCTTTAATGCGTTTTATCTTCGTCAATTATTCGTATATTATTGTTTTATTCGTCAATATTTGTATGGCCTACAGATAGTTGTTCCGGGTCTGGCTCTTTGTGTTTGTAAACGCACCCACGATACAGGAATAATTCCTAGTGGGGCAATGTTTTTTTTTTAAATCTTATTGTTTTGGAAAAGCAAAAAATACGTGTCTAATATTTTTCGATAATCCAACTGACGGACTAAATAGAATCTTGTTTACTCAGGACACATCTCTATTAAATGGCGTTTGACGGGTATGATTTACGCGTATGTAATCGTGTGTCGGTCGAAGGATAGCCATCTAAATGCCTAGCTTGACAATATTCGACGGTGTATATTTAATTACACTTTAAAAGTTATGTCGATGACATAACTTTTAAAGTGTAATTGCTTTATGCCATTAGAACTCAGATTTTATTTTCTGCTTGGAGCGAAGCGCATCCAACATTATTTCAAATAATATTCACAATAATGTGACCACTTTTCAAAAAATAATAATGTCCTCTGTTGACTTTGAATTGGCTTGGCTTGTGTTTAAATAATAAAAACACTATTGGAAAATCACTTATATTCCTACGAATATCTGCAAGAATGCACGAATAGAGCACGAATCTGCTGAAGCGCGGCTGTTACTGTCAAAGAAATATGAACGTTCCCTCTGTCAGAATAAGTCGGAAATCGTTTTGAGTTCGAATTTCTCGCGCCTGTCACCAACTGCATTGATGCTCTCGCAGATAATTTTCGACTTTATTTCGACAGACATAGTGTTGATATTTCTTCACAGTGGAAACTGCTTTCTGCCCATAAGAGCGATTTTACTCAGTGTAAAATGTTGAGCCTAAAGACTTGTGCTATATTGTTGTTCGATGATACTTTAAATATATGTAGATAATAGTTCGTCTGTATTCTTATGATACTTATGTCTATCGAAAATATTTATAGGGCAAGTTTTAAGGTTTTCTAGTTAGTCTTTCAAAATGATAAAATTTAGAATAGGTAGGAATTACAATTTCAAATTGGCTCTTTGTCCCTTGGCGCAGTAGGTGCTACACCTTACCTCGTAAATATAGCTTGATTGTATGCCTTCAATTATGACCAGTTATGCTTTACCGCCATCTAGCGGCGTTTCCAAACATGTCCATTCTGTAAATCGTGAAATAAAGTACACCGATTCGTTCAACGCGACATTTTTGATCTACTCCAAAACTTGAATTTCGACATGTTATTTGTCGACATAAAAGGCTCGCTTTTTTTATTCAATTTAGAATCCTATTTCGACTCCCCTTGCTTTGAAAGTAAGTACTTACTTAGTTTACTTGTGCAAAATAAAATGAGCGTTTACAAAACACTGCACCTCGGTTCCTCGCTGACGCATAAAAGCCTGTTCAGACCTACGCGATATTCGTTACCTAGAGCGGTAGCGATAAATATCGCTCGGTTTCGCGCGGTATCCCTCCGGGTATTTTGTTTGGAGTTCCGCGACTTAGGTTTGAACAGTAGGATTACCGCATACCCACTCGGCTTTCGCTACCGCTCTAGGTAACGAATATCGCGTACATCTGAATAGGGCCCCAAGTCTGCTATTACAATAGTGTCAGAATGGTCCATCATTGACTTCATAATGGTTGATTTTGACAAGATTCTATGCCATTTCTTTCAATGGAGTGTCAGTGGTTGACCACTGGATATAAAAGCGTCTTATGACTTTCCAGTGGTCAATCACTGGAAAGTCATAATGACGCTTTTACCAACCTTGTCAAAATCAACCATTATGAAATCAATGATAGACCATTCTGACACTATTGTAATAGCAGACTTGGGGCCCAGGCTGTAACTGTCGTGACAACCTGATAGTCGTCATTTGCTCTTTACTCCTAGTGATTAGTCACACGTTCAATCCTAGTATCTTCAGTTAGAGTGAACAGGCTCCTTCTGGGTAAGCTCACTCCATCGTCGACTTTGTCTCTGTCACCTCTGACCTAGACTAGAATCAAGAGAAAACCCATAAAAAATATTGGCTGTCGTGAAGTCGGTTTACGGGCGATAATTTTACGTGATAACGTCATAATAAAACAATTGTATTCTTAACAAACAAGCCGAACGCGTAGGCCGATCGTGCCTCTCTTTCGCTTGTTCCGCGCTCTCGCTTGCACGCTCAGAACAGGCGGAACGTGACACTTCCATGCGTGCAGCCGGCGTTCATCGACTTATGACGTTACCACGTCAATAAAAAATAAATCAATGTGACTGATAGTAATTGAAGCCATGGATAATTATTATCTTTCGAGGCGTTCGATAGTTTGTTTGGGTATATCACCAGGCCTGAAAGTACTTAGGCTTCTGTCTGTTTGAAGATCAAACCAATTATTTAGAAACTCTTAAAGGTTAGGAAATTGTAGCTGGTAACAGTTTTAAAGCCACGCTAATGAAGCTCGAGCCATCACCATGATTTAACTAGGCTTTATACATAAAATAATGTCGGGAGCCCCCATTTTTCTATGAAATATAGCGTCATCAGACAAAGTAATAATAATAGTACAATTTTGTCCGATGACGTCATGTTGCAAAGAACGAATGGGAACTGCCGAATAATGTTACAGTTATAATTCGATGTAAAATTGTGAACATATATTCTACCGTGGTATATCTAAAGTGCCGTTATCCGACATCTGGTCGATTTTGAACTTTCGATGATATATCAATGAGAAAAAAATATTTATCGATTAGTGTTTGCGAATTTTCAATACCAAGTTATTCAAGAATAGCTTTGAAAAGTGGCAAACACTGATCGTTAGGTATTTTTTTCTCATTGATATATCATCAAAAGTTCGAAATCGACCAGATGTCGGATAACGGCATTTTGGATAAGTATACCACGGCAGTATAATTGAGATTACAATGTATTAGGAATCGTCCTGTATAAACCTACTGTATTATGGTGTTCATGTAAATATTCATCATTTTAAATAATGTTACTACTATTATAATATTACCTATTTGACTGAAGTAGTTATTAAATAATATGAAATAAAGACATGTATTGCGATACAATTCGTGGTTTTTCATTTTCCTTTCTTGTAAACATTTTTTTAAAACCACAGTGGTCTAATTTCAGCAGTTGAATGTGATAAATCCTCACCGTTATGGACTTCGTCCTTGAGTCCCACTGTTCGCTTTCCTTATAAAAGTAACTGGTTAAAATCCAATTATTGTAGGTCAACACATCGATGGATATTAGTAACTGCAGTTAAAATATGATCTGAGAATCTTTACATAACGGTTGGATGTGCACGTTCCCTATGGGTAAGGAACGTGCACAGCGTTAACTATATACTTAATATATAAAGCTGAAGTTTTTATGTTTGCTTGAACGCGCTAACTACTGCTCCGATTTGAAAAATTCAGTGTTAGATAGCCCATTTATCGAGGAAGTCTATAGGCTATACATCATCACGCTAAGGCCAATAGGAGCGGAGCAGATGAAGTTGCGCGGGTCAACTAGTAAAAAATATACTTGACAATGATACTCTGTGCTGCCTATACATGGTGCCACTTAAGTTGTCTGACAACGGCAGCCCACTTCATCTATCCAATGTCTACAACAAAATTTAATAGAAAATAATGATTTTTATGACCATTGGAAATATAAAAAATAAATTTTTCATCATCATGACGCATGACGTAGTTTAAAACACCCAGGAGCGAGCGTTGTCCGAGACTTGTGTTCCAAAGATGGTGCGGAATGGAACGGCGACATTGTTTTGATACGTAAACATGTTTCATAATTCTAATGCGTTATTTATTTTTATTGTACAGAGTACTCAACTGATATGGCTTACCGATGTACCTGCACAGAAGATGAATTTTCAAAGCGCGGGAAATGCTATTGACCAATCGGCACGCTCCACGCAACGCACTTTTTTTTCCTGTACCGCTATTGGTCGGCAGCTGCCGCCATGTTAGCGCGCGCCGCGTGGAATGCACGTGACTTGCGAGTAAGACGGAACTAACAGCTGCAGTGTATTATGAACCTTAGAGTAGTGGTCTAAGGTTGATTGTAAGATTGCTTTCTTTCGTTAATCTTCGGGGCCATACTTTCTTTTCTGTGCGAACGAAGATTCACGACGCGCCTAATCCTTACTGTACCTATTTTATAGGTTTTTCTCAAAAACCTTTATCAGGCACCAGTCTCTCACAAAGGTGGAATACAGCTGCGACATTTTTTGTACACATTAATATTAAGTAACTTTGTAAACGATAAATTATTATAATATTATCTTAATAAATTATTTAATCTCACCTAGAGGTAGTTTATGTCGTGAACATTAGTGGGCCGTCTTTGTAAGACCTCTAAAATGGCACCGTGTATAGTTCCTGCACATTCCCTATACAAACTGCCCACTCGCACATTCAGACTACGAATTCGCAACGTAGCCGACAAGTTTGCCTCCAGACGGCAGCCTGTTGGCGCCACCTGTTACCAAAGCTACGCTACGAGTCTGCGGCTACTATGGCTGGGAACCTACGTAGCTTATTTTAGAAACCTGTTTGTTGTGGACTAGTACCGCGGCCCTGGAACGCAAAGGACATTTGAAGGGACACGGATGGGTTTTAGTCAGAGTCTGACACTCCTTTCAGCACACAGCGAAAGGAGTAATTTGATGATTTCCCTAAGAGGAGAGCAAGGGCAGAGGTGCACGTATAGTGGCTTTGTATACCAACATTTTAGTTTTAAGCGTGACGGCGCTACGTCATCGTACGGTTGTGCACGGCACGTGCACCGGACCGATCAGGCGATGTCGCCATCCCCACCTCCCCCACTACTCGACTTGTTTGCGCTCGGACGTAAAAGGAGACCGCGCGGAGCGATCGGGGCATTCTATTCTAGACCTCGGTCCGATACACGTGTTGTCATAGCGCCTAGATTTGCTAATATCGTGTTAAAACCTTTTAGTTAAAAATTATGATATTCTTGGAAACTAAACGATTAATTATTTTTTTAAAAACAAAAACTTTACAGCTACAATAGAAATTTAATAAAACAAAACAAATGTACACTTCCACACGATATTAAAATTAAAAAGTAAAAATGTCGGTCGCAAAGACGTGTTGCTTGGCCGGTGGTTCTCGAACGAAAAAGGGGCGTGCTGCGGTCGTCACTCCCTTTTATACCAACTGATGTCTTCTATTTCTCCGGCTCACAACACGGCCTCTCCTGACAGGAGGCCGTCCCGGGCTCCTTGATGTCTTCAGCTCTGGTAGTCAGTCTCCAGCACGGGCATCGATGGTCCTTCCTCCGCTGAAGGCTCGACGTGAAGCTGCTGTGACTCAGGCTGGACCTGATGTTGCAGTGGCTCAGCCTCGGTGGAGCAACGCAGCGTCTCAGCCTGGATCCCAGAGGTACCAGGTTGTGGATCGGGAACAGCCTGATCAGCTGACGAACCCAGCTCAGCTCTAGCCAGTGTAGACTCCTCTTCATGGTCTGCATCTGCACAGAACATAAAAAGCGTATGCCTAACACACGACAATACACACACAAGCGTATACACACGCTTGCTTTCAGATACATGGTAAGCCATCGAGATAGAGGCACTACGTGAAGCTTGTCTCGATGCAAACACACAAACCATCAGGGAAAGAGGCACTACGTGAAGCTTATCCCAGTAAAAACACATGTGGGAAAGAGGCACTACGTGAAGCTTATCCCAGTAAAAACACATATGGGAAAGAGGCACTACGTGAAGCTTATCCCAGTAAAAACACATATGGGAAAGAGGCACTACGTGAAGCTTATCCCAGTAAAAACACATATGGGAAAGAGGCACTACGTGAAGCTTATCCCAGTAAACACACATATGAAGCTTCATACTTAAAAGAGCCATGAGGCACTCACCATCAAAGTAAGCAGCACATACTTCAGGAGTCCACTCTCCACGCCAAGGAATCATGTATTCCGCGGCCGCCTGCGTATACTTTCCATACGAGCCGGTCAAAAGTTGGAGCTCATAGCGTCCTTGTGGCAGCGTTTTCACGATGCGGTAGGGTCCACGCATACAGGAGTCCAACTTGCCAGTTGATTGAGCCTGCTTTCGAACAAAAACTAAACCATTTAGTTCAAACACCCGGGGAGGTTTCCTCCCTTGATTGATGTACACATCTTGTTGGTGCTGATTCTGTTTAAGTCGTTCCGCTGCTCGCTGTCTACTCATTTCACGTAGAGTTTCTCTGTTAGGACTGGAACCATCGAGCGCAACATCACGTACCAGGCTTCTTATAAGTGGAGTTGCTGCTTCAATACCCGCCAGCAGATTTAGGGCAGAGTATTGCGTAGTTCTATGCTTGGTGATGTTCAGTACTAACTGAATTTTCCAGACAACAGTCGGCCATGCGTTTTGTCGGTTATTAGTTTCGACACGAATCATATTCAAAACCGTTCGACAATAACGCTCGACTTGCCCATTTGATTGATGCATCTCGGGCGTTATAAAATGCGTATCACATCCCATATTCTTAACCCAATTAAGAAATTCCGCGCTTTGGAACATGCGGCCTCTGTCGGCTACTATTAATTTAGGCGCCCCAAATAGCGATACCACATTAGTAAAATATTGCTTTAGCTCATTTGCGTCCTGCCGATACATTGGGTAAAGGAGACAAAACTTGGAAAAGGCATCAATAACTATTAGGACATGACGGTACCCATCGGCTTCAGGAAGCGGTCCTAAGACATCCATGTGAATGGTTTCAAAGGGTAAGTCTGGCTTTTCCCAAGACTTAATAGGTTGTAGTGGGGCTCGTGCAACTTTCTTATGCGTGATGCACACCAGGCAATGTGAAATGTACTTTAAAACAAAATTTCGTAACCCAGGAAACCAAAAGTGCTTAAGAATTAAATCAACCGTTTTATCGACCCCAACATGGTTGTGTTCGTCATGAAACACACGCAAGAGACTGAGTCGATGACCCTTAGGAATGTAACAAAGAAAACGGGAAGACTCACCAGTAGGGGAGTGCTTTACATAGAGAATATCGTTCTTGAGAACATATCGCGTGGCATCTAGTTGCCCGTCATTTAGCTTTTGTATTAGAACTTGAGTTTCTTCGTCGGCAGCCTGTGCAACCTGTGCCCAATTCTGAGGTTTCTGAACTGAACACACGTTGACAGGATTCCGACTTAGATAATCAGCGTGAGACATAAGAGTGCCTTTGCGATAGTCCAGGCCAAAATCGAAGTCCTGCAGGTAGACCCACCATCGAGCTACCCTGGGTAATAAATCCCTCTTGCGCTGTGTGAGCTTCAACGCGTTACAGTCTGTAACGACAGTGAAGTGCACACCCACAAGGTAAGGTCTAAAATGCTGTAGAGCTTTAACCACAGCAAGGGTTTCTAGCTCATACGAGTGGTACCTACTCTCAGCGCCCTGTGTAAGTCTGCTAAAGTAGGCAACCACTCGCTTGTGATTACCATCATGCACTTGGAACAAGACAGCTCCATAACCAATAGAACTAGCGTCTGTATGAACTTCTATCGGCAAGGTAGGGTCATATATTGCTAGCACCGGTTCCCTTGTGAGGCACCCAAGTATTAATTTACGAGCAGCCTGATGTTCTTTTCCCCAAATAAACGCTACACCTTTCTTAGTGAGAGCAGCAATACAAGCTGTCTTCTGAGCGAAACCTGATATATATCTACGGAAGTAGCTGGCTAAGCCTAAGAACTGGCGAACCTGTTTCACATTTTTTGGTTCAGGGGAATCAATTAAAGCCTTTATTTTGTTAAGGCTCGGTCGTACCTGACCTTGACTAATTCTACGTCCTAGATACTCGATTTCAGTCGTTAAAAAGGAACATTTTTTCAAATTGACCGAAAATCCTGATTTTGTTAGAGCTTTAAGTACCTGGTACAAAAGGTCGAACCCCTGGTCTATTGTCTGACTCAAAATCAATATGTCATCGATATAGACCAGTACATCACCAGAATCAATAAATTTGCGGAGAGTTTTTGATATAATTCGTTGATACACCACCGGGGCGTTCGCTAATCCATAAGGCATCTTTAGGTATTCAAAATGGCCCTCTGGCGTTACGAACCCGGTAAGTGGAACGGACTCCTCGTGAAGGGGTATCTGATGGAACCCAGTTGCCATATCGAGACTGGTGAAGTACCTGTTACGTCCCAGTCGGTCTATGTAATCGTCAATTCGCGGTAGTGGGAAACGATCTTTGACTGTGATTTCGTTTAACTTGCGGAAATCTACGCACATCCTGTCGGATCCGTCTTTTTTCTTGACCAACAGAACCGGACTTGCGTAATTGGACTCGGATTCGCGAATAATACATTTGTCGATTAAGTCTTTTATTATTTCGCGAACGCGAAGCGTTTCCGTATGAGACATTCGGTAAGGTCTGTAATGGACAGGATTATCATTGCTCAGTCTAATCGTCATACACCCTGTATTCACAGTTGAAGTCGCGGTACCGGATATGAAATTTGCTGAAAACTCGTTTATCATATTGAGTAGTCGTTGTAATTGTTCACCTACAAGAGGCGTATTAATTGGTATCGGCTCATCGTTCCGAACAATCATTACATCTTCTACGCTGTCGATCTTTCTAGTGAGAGATTGAAATTTACGCGTACGAATGTACCGAACACCCTCCCTATTGAGTACGTCGGTTCCCACAATAATTGGTGTATTCATGAATTCGGGTGCCACAACAAACAAGTCCACTTCAAGTGTTAAACCGTCGAATTCAATCGGTAGGGTGACATATGACGTGCTTTCGATTTCCTGACTTCCCAATCCCCGTAACACGCGAAAAGCTGGCTTATGCGAACAATTGAAATGTTTCAGCAGCGATGATGATATAAGCGATATGGTCGATCCACTATCGATTAACACATCTACCGGTATTCCCTGAATAACGGCTACTACGACATCATTATTGCGGGTAGTCATATTTTCTCGACAAAAATTAACATTATTTTTGTTGCGCGACTCTGTTTTCTGTTTTGCGAAACAATTATCTACTTTGTGACCAGGCTTTTTGCAAAAAGAACAAGGTTCAGATTTGGGCGGCACGAACATTGGTTTGGAGACGGAATTATTTGATTCATTTGAATCGACTTTAGGTTTTTTGTTGCAAGAAGCCTGTCTATGACCCGTCGCTCCACACGAAAAACACTTGCCCTCCTCAAGTCTACGTTTTCTTGTCAAATTATTCGCGTGATTACTTTTAGCAGAATTATTTTGGAGGGTAGAACGTGAACTTTGTGTCTTAGGCGTAGGTGGTTTTACATAAATAGATAAAAATTCAACAATGTCATTTGGCGACAACTTAGCATTGGTAGCCGATGCTCTAATATGAGGATCCATGATACCGCGAACGACAATCGCAGAAATGAGCTCGTCACTGAGTCCACGTACTATGCGCAATCTAAGTAATGAACGTCGGGCGTAATCCGCGTAGGTGGAATAATTATCTGAATTTGTATTCATTACATCAAATAAAATATTTGCAATATCTGGCGTTTTCGGACACAACGGCGTAAATTCCCTTTTAAAACTACTCCAGGTACGATCACTCGAAACCCATTCGCGTAGCCATGTACGAGCATCACCTCTTAAACAGTTGCCTATTCGCGACAGACACTCATAATCATTCCAATTATTTAAAAGTTTTGCCCGATCGACTTCGTCACACCAATCACTAATATTATTGAGACTAGGGTCAAAACTAGAAATAAAAAAATGTTGGTCAGATCTCACCCGGTTTCCAATGGAACGGATGGCGTCGACTATGCGGTCCGTTGCGGTGACATCACTAGCAGCGCCGGCCTGTTCCGACAAACACTCCGCCATTGGGCCAGCATGGACCACACTGGACGGCACAGACGCCAGCGGTGGCGTGCGTGAAAACGGCGTGTGCGCCGATCGCCTCGGCAACGGAGACTCGACAACACGCTCGGCATGGCGCCGCGATGTCGGGGTCGTCTGGCGCCGGGCTGGCGGCGGCGATGCGCCGCGCTCCGATCGCGATGATTTTTGTGGAGATACCCTCTTTTCGCGGGAGCGCTTCGGCTGTGCCACTGATGCCTGCTTCTCCATTTCCTCTAAACGTGCTCGCATTACCTTTAGTTCACGCGGTATGTCTCGTTCTGGGGTCTGCGTATGATCCCGTCGTCTGCTGTGTCGCTGACCTAGCTCACGGCTGTGGCGACGACTTCGAGAGCGATCCGACATTTTTACCACACAGAACTAATTTAAATAACAGAAACAGAAATTGGATTGAATCCCACTTCTGATCTTGGAAACTAAACGATTAATTATTTTTTTAAAAACAAAAACTTTACAGCTACAATAGAAATTTAATAAAACAAAACAAATGTACACTTCCACACGATATTAAAATTAAAAAGTAAAAATGTCGGTCGCAAAGACGTGTTGCTTGGCCGGTGGTTCTCGAACGAAAAAGGGGCGTGCTGCGGTCGTCACTCCCTTTTATACCAACTGATGTCTTCTATTTCTCCGGCTCACAACAATATGATAATTAATTGAGTTCACAGTTATTATAAATTAAGTGAGTTAATCGAATAAAATTGATTAATAAGTAAACTACCTACTTTTTACTTTAAAATATCCAATCCTGATAATACGCCTACATCAGAATTGGGACGTAACTCAAAGGGCCCACATGGAGATTCGTGACAATGCTAGTGAAATATGTGGCGGTTACGTTTTGAAATGTAATGACAGTGATAGTGAAAATTGCGGTTTGTTTTTAAGACGCTTGCGTTTATCCAGACGCTAAAAACTTGATGTGTGCCGTGAAGTGTCGTGAAGTTAAATCCGAAAGGCCGAAGTTCGACACACGATCATAGTGTGTCACCGTGGTGGTATGTTTTGTCGAGGATGCAGTGATGTGCAGAGCAGTTTATTGTTTTACCATATGGCGCTGAAGAGCTTTGCGCCGAATTCCTTTTCGACGAGTTTTATGCGGCTACCCTCATCAAACTGAACTAAACCAGTTCCGTCCGGAGGCAAGCAACTTCACAACAGCTGGTCAGGTCAAGGAGAGGAGTGTGAATTTATATGAAGATTTCTACGCCAATCTGGTGAGTCGTTTAAACTTTTTAATTGCTGTAGAGCTGCTTTTTATTTTGTTTACGAGTGTTCATTTTTATGATGTGGAGACTGACTTACAAAAGGCAACGCCTTTATGGATGGCAATTATCGATGTTTGATAATTGGCCTGTCGCTTTATCTTAAAGTGAAGCTATTATTAATAGCATAAGTGTTGCTGATTAAGCGATAGCATTTTCAATAATACTTCTTCTTTTCGATTCAATCGTTAACTTTTTTATTGTTTTGGACCAGTAGGTAGTTACGTTAATTGCAGCAACAGTGGCATTCATTAGATACTCCAAATTACAGGAGAATGGGCACTTGGGGCACTGTAACATATGGCTCGTGCTCTGAAAACGAGCACTGCACTCACGTTGGGTATACAACAGATCATTACATCCTCATTTCGCCAAGTTGTGTTTGCAGCGGCCTACCTGGGTGCGCAAATTGCGCTGGCGCGCGATTTAACGCTTTCCAGGGGCCATTGCGATTCACGACCAGAGGCAATTGCTCTTTGGGTTTTATGAAGTCGTGAGGTGGTGGATACTTCTCTTCCCACAGTCTGCTTCTCCCTTTAGATGGCATATCCAGGATCGCCTGTGTAGAAAGAAGGAAGCTCTTGCGACTTTTTAGTCTTCCCGAAGTTGGCATGTGGCCATACAGGGATGTCGGGAATCGGTTTTCAGATCCTTCGAACAGCAGGAGGTGCGATGCCTGCAAGCGGATAGAGTTTGTTTTGTGGAGTCTATTTTAATCAGCCTGATATTATCTGACACGTTTCGTTTAGGGCAATGTCTACTTTCCGAGAAAGAGCAGGTCGGTGCCACACTGTGCAAGCAAACACGCCAGCAGAAAAAATAGGGACATGCCGGTTGTACGGAGAACATCGGGTGCCGCTCCCCAATTGATGGAAATTAGGTGACGGAGCAAGTTATTCCGGGTTCGACGGAGCTAAGTATTGTAACAGTTTGACTTTTACGCTTAGGCCATATCTAACGTCACACCGAGATATTTTGGATTCGAGCAGTGTTGGACCTTGGCTCTACGCCATGTGATGTTAAGCATTCGATTTGCGGGCCTATAGCAGAGATGGAAGGCGCACGACTGTCTCTTAGATGGGTTCGGCCGTAGAGCGTTGTGTTTACACTAATCTCGCAGTGCACTGAGTGCCATTGTACGTTTATGCTCCACGTCCATAAAAGTCGCTGCTTGGTTTGCTAGGGCCAGGTAATCCGCGTACAAGAACCGCTCCGTGTGTTAGGTGGAAGGCGGTTCGTTCGCGTAGATGTTAAAAAAAAAGCGTCGGCGCCAACACACTGCCCTAAGGGAGACCATTCTTTTGCCGTCGCTATCTACTCTTGGTGAATTGGAAGCACACACCTGGAAGTGGCGGTTGCACAGGAGTTCGCTTGAAATGGGCACAAAGCGTTGGTCATTGGTCAAATAATGCTGATGAAGCGATATTATTCTGCTATCGCTGATCGAGTCATGAAGTGAAATACCAGAGAGCTTTTATTTTTTTGGACATAAGAGCGATTTAGTTACCTAACACTTTATTTTGAATATTTTGATTTTATATCACCATTCATAGGCATAGGCCGCTTTCTTGTGCCAATGGTCCGATAAAATTTAGATTTTTATTTACTTTGATACTGTGACTACTACACTTACCTGAAACCTTTTGGTTTTATTGGACTTGTACTGTCGTAGCGTTTTTCGGTTTCAGACATCGTATCATGGTGTATAAAGCCAGCAGGAGGCTAGCGGTTGGCATGCTGCCATAACTGCTGAGCAGTTGCAACAACTGCTGAGCAGCTGCAACTTCTGAACGGTTCTGAGCGTGACAGACAGACAGACACTAGGGCGCACAAAATCACTAGGGCGCACAAAAGAATCTGTTAGCATTTGGAAACATTGTTGGACCGGCTGAAGATTGTAAAAAAACAATATTTGCATTGTATAGACTCAATTTATTTAGCAATGTATAATTTCAACCATTTTAACGGCACATGTGTGAGTTCTGTGTACCTTAAACTTAAGCTATAGCTATCAGTTTTAGGTTTGTTTTTGACTTGAATGTACCCACCCTGGCGGTTGGGAGTGTCATGCTCACTCAAAAGTCTTGCTGATGGTGGCGTATGCGTTGGATCATTTGGCTCCCTTCAAAATGGTTGAGCCGAATGGTGCTAGCGCATGCGTCATGTTCGGGAACGGACGCTGTCAGTTGGGACTGGTCATTTCTCAGTTGCCATGGTTTATTTTAAATATTTCTTTGAATTGTTCCTTTTTTCCCGGACGCTTTTATCCTGTTCGTCTTTTACATCGTTCTCACATGTTTGTATAATTTTAACTTGATGTAAACAAAACTTTGTAACAATTTATTATTTTTAAAAGAGTGTCCGTGGAGTTTCTTGCACGTTCTTCTCCATAGAGATCTACGCTTTGGAACGTGCAAATAGCTTCATCTTTTTGGACTGACCGACCTTGACAATTCAAAAGTGCCTGTAAATGGTTTATTTGAAATATACGATTTGATTTGATTTGATTTGAGATTGAAGGTTGGCAAACAGTTGGCAAACTGCAGTAGCCAAGTATCATGTCAACATCTGTGGGGTTAAGAGCGTTCAAGGCCGACTGGAATACTTGGTGAGTCGCTCAAGTTTTATTTGAATAGCAAACGAAGCTTTAAAGGGTTTGATACCAATTCGGTGGTTGCATTGATAGTGCTAGGTAATTTTGACATAGTTAGCACAAAGCGAGTACTTAAAAGAGTTTCCCATTGGCGGTAATAGTGTCAAAATTTTATTCAGTGTGAGCTTTAGCTTTAGTTATCGCATAGCAAGTACCACAAGGTCATGCTTCAACTTAGACGTTTTTTTTAGTGAAAATTTGGATCTAGGCTTTCGTATTAACGTACGGAGGCAGTTTGCCATACATAACATCAGTTAGTAAATTTGATAGTATCAAAACTATCAGGAATAGCAATTTGATTTTAATGACATTGATAAAAGCTTTAAAGGTACAGAGAATTCTGAGCTATTACAAGTTCTAAATAGATTTTCCATTTTGTGCAATTTAATACGGGTGAGATTATAATAACATTGATTGATTCGAACCGCACAGCGCAGCGATGATTTTGATGATTGTAGATTAACGTAAAGTAATTCGTGAGTGCTCACATGAACGTTAGATGCAGAAAATATCAGTGATGACGTGACGGCGAATAATAATGAAGAAATTGTTCATGAAACTTCCCATAAAAATAAAGTTTTAAGTGGTACTATTTTATGACTCACACTTTAAAAAAAAATGCCGACTCTCGTACTTAAAAAGCCAGTAGCAGTAGTTAACTTAATAGATCATGTAGGTACATCATTGGAAGGGTTTTTGGATCCTAAACCAATTAACGTTGTGACAGGTGCTTTAAATTCATAGAGAAAATTGATTCAATAGAACAAGGACAAATCACGAGTTAATTTATTATTATATTAGCTACAGGGACCAGTTTAGTCCGGCCTAGCAAATCTAGGAACAGTTTAAATTAAAAGATACGCCACGGTTGGCGCAGTACTTGGGCGCTTGGCTGCTGCGCTGCGTGACGTAGGTTCGATTTCCGCACGGAACAAATATTTGTATGGCCTACAGATAGTTGTTCCGGGTCTGGTCTGTGCGAGTGAGTTTGTATGTTTGTGAACTCACCCACAAAACAGGATAGATTCCTAGTGCGGGGCAGCGTTTAAAAGGAAAAAAAAAAGAAAAACAAGGAACGAAAAAAGAATTAAAAGAGCTTGAAGAGTCTTCCATGGCCGGACCAAGCAGTAATAATCCTGAAGGGGTAGTTAAACCGGACCGGGAGATTTTAACACTGAAGGGTCGTTAGAACCGGACCAGTAGTTACAAATCTGAAGGGTCTTTAGACCGGACCAGAAAGTTATAACTCTGAAGGGTCATCAGACTGGACCAGTAGTATAATTCTGAAGGGTCATAGGACCGGACCAGAAGATATTACTCTGAAGGGTCATCAGACTGGACCAGTAGTATAATTCTGAAGGGTCATAGGACCGGACCAGAAGATATTACTCTGAAGGGTCTTAGGACCGGACCAGAAGATTATTACTCTGAAGGGTCGTAGGACCGGACCAGACCATGAGATAAGATTTTAATGTCAGGATGAACGAACAGTAAAATTGTGGTTCTCATTACAAATACCTAAGTGCTTCTAAAGTGCGCGTCCGAGGACGTACGCACGTCAGAATGGCCGTGACGGCGCTACGTCATCGTACGGTTGTGCACGGCACGTGCACCGGACCGATCAGGCGATGTCGCCATCCCCACCTCCCCCACTACTCGACTTGTTTGCGCTCGGACGTAAAAGGAGACCGCGCGGAGCGATCGGGGCATTCTATTCTAGACCTCGGTCCGATACACGTGTTGTCATAGCGCCTAGATTTGCTAATATCGTGTTAAAACCTTTTAGTTAATAATTATGATATGATAATTAATTGAGTTCACAGTTATTATAAATTAAGTGAGTTAATCGAATAAAATTGATTAATAAGTAAACTACCTACTTTTTACTTTAAAATATCCAATCCTGATAATACGCCTACAAGCGTATTGCTTCGTCTGTGTTGACTGTTTGTATGATATTAAAAAATATACTGGGTGTCCCGAATCTCAACGTCAAGCGGGTGGTACGGGGCGATAGGCTAGGTTATACCAGTTCAGGCAAAAATAAAAAATAAATTCCTTGTTACTTGATTAAGTGATAACAGGAATACTTTTGAAAATACTAAAGTGACCATATTAATTATTAAATTTGTGACTGCAATCAATAGCATGGTTATTTAGGACATTAAAAAAAAAACTACAAAATTGGGAAATTTGTGATAACAGGACCTAAATATGTGATCAAGGGTGCTGATTTTCTACATTTTCAAAATTATTCCTATTATCACTTAACCGAGTAACATGGAATTTATTTTTTATTTTTGCCTGAGCTGGTATAACCTAGCCTATCGCCCCGTACCCGCTTGACGTTGAGTTTCGGGACACCCTGTATATCTTGAGTACATACCAACATAACATTAGTCCACATTTGGGTACACTAATAAAACAAACGCATAAAAGAATAAACCGTTTTATTGGCATATTAACTGTAATGAAACATTTACATTGATGCAATATTCACTCGTATTACATTAATGTAAACATTTTAATTAATTATACACAATTATCACATAAAAAGACGACTCACAGAATGTAGAAGCAAAACGATGATTCGTTATTAATAAGTACATAAAATATTTCATTTGAAAAGATCTTTGGAATGGGCCTTTGTAAAATTTGATTTAATTAGTAAAATAATGTCTTAATTGTATCGACGCTTTTCAACATTACCAAAAACTGTAAAGTAGCCCTAAATGAAAAAGTTAGTAGAAAAGTATTGATTTCAAACAAAAGTTAATAATATTAACACTAAAAAGGTCTTTATTCAATAGTACTGCTATTTCATTTGTGCTAAAAACCGACATAGTCAATTTATGAAACAAAAAATTAAAAAATAAAACGTGATCGTTCCAGGATATTCTTGTGATTGCGTGCTTATCTTTAGAACTTTAGCAAATGCTAATTGTAATGCCATCCTGGATCGATTGACACCTTAGAACGAGTGAACTAAAAATAAACTTTAGGAATTATTAAGCCTTGGTGTCTTTATAATAATACTTCTCAAGTATATAACTCCGCCTTAACGTGTGTTGCACCTTAACAGATTGTTTATACATTAATTACCCTATTATTGCTGCGAAAGGAAAGTTGGCTCTGCGCCGCCAATTAATACCATCAACAGTTCTTTTGTACTAAATCCGCTGTGAAATATTTATATTCTATACACTTTAAGATTACAGATATTTCTTTTAAAAATTAGCTAAATTATTTTACTATTGGTAGGGCATTCCGTTTTGCGATGCAACAAGTCTCCGCCGAAAACACCGATTATATTATTTATCGAAGTGAGATATATCAGTGGAATCGATCTAACACATTTTCGATTAAACATTGCATCGCAAATACTCAGCCTCTGCCAAGTACACCTCAAGCTATTCTCCCGATAAAGACATTTATATAATTCTAAATACTTCGACAAATTCTGATTCAATACCAATGTAATAAATTCACGTACACGATACATTGTCTATGGAAGTACGGAGGCAAGATTAACTATCAACACTTAGCCGATATGCAGTACCCAGAAATTAATATGACACATTGAACGCCAGAAAAAGATTGCCAGGCGTCGTCCTGAAGGTGGGCTCACACAGACAGCTGAAATTGTGCAATTTTTGGCGATACGAATGACTGACGATGCCGTGAATTGATCAGTATTGCCGAAACGCCATAATGGCCTGGAATTGCGCAAATAATTGCCTGCTAGTTTCGCCGATCGTATTCGCGCCATGATCGCTTTCCATCAGGACGTGGACGCCTCACATCGGTGAGACAACTTTTTCTGCACTCGTTTATGTCATAAATAGGCCCAGCTTCTGGAATGAAATTATCGCAAAATTTATGCGACGGTTTCTCAAACACGTGTTACTTGCTTTGATTGCCGTATGTTTCAGCAGTCGAATCACTCGATAATTTCTTCCAGAAACCGAGCGTTAGGTTCGGGTACTAAAGTTTCAATGGACAATACTGAATTATATTTCTTTTACAAAACCTTCAGTTTCAATTATTGACTAGTGATGTAAGCTTGTATAATTATAAATATTTTGTGTTTCAACTACTTAGTGAAATGTGTAGAGATAGTTGTATTCGAGAAAGGTGAGACATCTCAATATTTTAGGGCACTATCGCTTGCATAACGTATGGTTCTTCTAATATTGATATGCTCGCGTTTTCTATACACCTGATGGAAAGTGATGATGTGGTCGACGATGGAACACGCTTGCCTATAGTCCAACCGGGACCGCTGTACCGCGCCTTAGGAAGGTGAGGTGAGGCGGGGGAACAAAACACTACCTGCTGGCGCTCGCGTTGACGGCGGACTGACACAGCAATCGGCCTTCACTACGGTATGAGCGCGGTGAGCGGGGCTCACCGCGCTCATACCTAAGGCGCGGTACAGCGGTCCCGCTAGAACTATGGAAACCAATCATTTGGTTTATACCTGGTTGGTTGCCCATCTAATTCGTGCTTTCGGTGTATGAAAATAGGCATTAGTTCTGTAGAGGTGGAGTAACAGCTAGCCTGTTCTCCGCAGAACAGATGCCTCTATCTACAGTAGAATCCGTTTGTTATGACTGCTTATTCCTATACTGACCAACCGCATAATATGAAGTTAATACAGTGCGAAGTTTGGTTTTCACACAAAACTCTTAATAAAAAGGTTCGGGTATAATGACTTCGCTTATTCTGACGTATTTTTTTTTAAATATGTTCGGTTGCATGGAGTGACATGATTCGTTTGGGCTCCTAGATTGATCTTTCGATTTGATTTGATTGAAAAATAGGAAGTTATTTATTTTCTAAGACTGCTTTGTATGACGTCCGCTTAGTATAACGTCTTTGTCACTTCCCTTCGATGTCATTGTAAGCGGATTCTTCTGTATAAGATATTCAATAAACGATTTAAGCAAACCGTTACGATAGCACCCTAACTCATAGTAGTTGAAACGATAAGTACACAGAGGCATGCTGATATAAAATTAAAAATAGCTATCATGACGACATACACTGCATAATCGGTCTAAAATATCGTCATTGCGTCAAAGGGGCGCTAATTGATATAGCTACAAAAACCCATTAATTTTAAGGCATAAGGCGTATATGTCTTTTAACACATTATATGGTGTATATTGTCATAAAAATGTTTATACATACATTCAATTCCAGCTGTGATAGGCAATTGATATACATAAGCCCTAAACTTATAAGAAACGTGTAACTGTGGCCCTGATTTATTTAAAAATCGTATTACCTTATTAAAACAACTGTTAGGTAAATAAGCCAACGGAAAGCTGCTAGAAGGGTCAGTGCCTATTTTGCGCTCATTATAAAAACCATAGAGTTTTCGCATACTTTTACGATCTCCTTCGTACCTTCGTAATATTATCTGTGGTCAATATTTTTTTTTATCAAGTCAAGAATAAGGTTTTTGTCTGGTTAAAAAGTTCGAGATAACTCAAGCACGGTGGGGAAGCTTTCTTTTCGACAGTGATTGGGATATTTTGAACTGTTCTGTATTCTTAATCACCTGCAAAAATCTCTATCCCATGGAACTTATGATATCCGCATTTCTGTTCTTTGTAGCGCTTTGCTGTCATATTAAAATGATCTCACATGATTGTCAAACATACCCATTTTTAATACCAGTATTACTTTATATGTAAGTCATATCTGAACCTCAAGTATATTAGCATCTCTGACCTGTTGATGTTCAGCTTTAAAAACTGGTCACTGGTTCCGAAAAGTTAATCCAAGTCTCCGATTGATTAACTAGCCAAAATCAGGAACCAGCCAAAAACAGTGCCCCAAAGATCTTGAATGACATTATCATGCGCACTGTTGGTGTTTTTTGTCTATGGAAATTGTATTAAAATACAAGATGGCGATTTTAGTTCCGATTTTGACAACGCGCCAATCAATCAATGTCTCGATAAAGGTGTGAAGATTAGCGCGGTGGCGACAGCGGGCGCGAAATATGAAGTGTAAGAAACTGCCGCTTGCATCCACAGTGCAATGCGCTTAGTATAACATACCGGGGCGGCTGAACTAGCGAACGATTAAATAAATTTTTTTCCTGAGTGAAAATCACGTGTAGTGTCTTATCAAGCACGAGACAGAACAGAGCCAATAGGCACCAAGGGACATATACAACTGGATTAAGCCTAGTTGCCAAGCGTGTAGTGTCTATGGCCACCTCATCACTACTTCGCCTGCAGCCGCCCCTGCCACCGCGCGTCCGCTCGGAACCAGTCTCACGCCAACATCTGTGTCCCTCCGACCTGTAGCGAGTACAATGAGCACAAAACAGGCGCCTACCCCGCAGCCGTACCTTACTTATACAGTAACAACATTACATTAGGAAGTGACGCTAGGTGGCGGCGAGCTCCGACGTTAAGCTTCCGTGCTGATGATCGACTCCCGGCCTTGGCCCACGCCGATGTACTTTACTGTAACAGAAGACAAATTGATTTAGCATTATGTAAGTACTAGCTGACTCGCGCAACTTCGTCTGCGTCACAATTCTCATTACTGCTCCGCTCCTTTTGTTCTTAGCGTGATGATATATAGCCTATAGCCTTCCTCGATAAATGGGCTATCTAACACTGGAAGAATTTTTCAAATCTGACCAGTAGTTCCTGAGACTAGCGCGTTCAAGCAAACAAACTCTTCAGCTTTATATATTAGTAAAGATGTACTTGTATGATGTACTTTCAACACTGAAGCCGAATTTCAGAGAATTGCAATCTATAATCACCACCACGAGAAGCTATACATTTTGTAAACACACCATTCAATTGTTTGTTCCACGAGTCAGACCTTTTAATGAACTCTTTTCAGGGTTCTGACCCGATGGCTATCCAATGAAACCCTATTACTGAACCTCCGCTGTCCGCCCGCTCGTCTGTCCGCGAGCTGAATCTCTTAAACTATAATAGAAAGACAGTTGAAATTTTCACAGTGTATAAAAACTAAAGGGAGCCCATACAAGTTATGTTTTCTTTGGTTAATATTATATTCTTTGTGTGCAAATCCAACTCGCACTTAGCCGGTTTATTAAGTACACTTGACCGATTCGGCTTACTTATTTTCTTTTACAAAATTAAGCTTTTTATAGAATTCAGCCTCAGACTAAATACTATTAAAAGATGTCTTCAACACTCAACCCCAACCAACTATTAGTACAATTAATCCAAGATTTTTGTTTTGATTGAAACTTTGCCAGAATTTAGAATACATCGTCAATGGCCCGTTGTTAATGCTATTAAACATAATTATTATTATACGATCCTATTATTGTATTGGTACTGTGACAAAGTCTTATTATTAGTTTGAAATGCCATCCAAATGACAAGGTCATAATTTGAATTCTTAAAATAGCAGACGAATAAACACGTTTGTCTACTCTAGGTTGACGGTACAGTCAGATTATCAATGGTTTTATTCATATATTTTACTTTCGATAAAAGTGAAAAGAGTTTGATTTCTCGGCATAGCTTGCAGTGGTTGATTTTATTAGCTTCTGCGCTACATTACCGGGTTTGTTACCCGTAGAGTCTGAATACTTTGTTATCGAAACGATTTTGCGCGATTATGTTAAAACACATTACATTAGCAAGATTGTCCAGCTGTCGCACGTCCTCTATACTGCACGCCCAGCCGGGCAGGGTGATGTATTGCACCTGTAATGTAATGACACTCACCAGGTATCTGTAGGAAGTCCTCGATGGCCTTCACGTAGTTGCGCGCCTGCTCGGGCAGCTTGTCCAGCTGTCGCACGTCCTCTATACTGCACGCCCAGCCGGGCAGGGTGATGTATTGCACCTGTAATGTAATGACACTCACCAGGTATCTGTAGGAAGTCCTCGATGGCCTTCACGTAGTTGCGCGCCTGCTCGGGCAGCTTGTCCAGCTGTCGCACGTCCTCTATACTGCACGCCCAGCCGGGCAGGGTGATGTATTGCACCTGTAATGTAATGACACTCACCAGGTATCTGTAGGAAGTCCTCGATGGCCTTCACGTAGTTGCGCGCCTGCTCGGGCAGCTTGTCCAGCTGTCGCACGTCCTTTATACTGCACGCCCAGCCGGGCAGGGTGATGTATTGCACCTGTAATGTAATGACACTCACCAGGTATCTGTAGGAAGTCCTCGATGGCCTTCACGTAGTTGCGCGCCTGCTCGGGCAGCTTGTCCAGCTGTCGCACGTCCTCTATACTGCACGCCCAGCCGGGCAGGGTGATGTATTGCACCTGTAATGTAATGACACTCACCAGGTATCTGTAGGAAGTCCTCGATGGCCTTCACGTAGTTGCGCGCCTGCTCGGGCAGCTTGTCCAGCTGTCGCACGTCCTCTATACTGCACGCCCAGCCGGGCAGGGTGATGTATTGCACCTGTAATGTAATGACACTCACCAGGTATCTGTAGGAAGTCCTCGATGGCCTTCACGTAGTTGCGCGCCTGCTCGGGCAGCTTGTCCAGCTGTCGCACGTCCTCTATACTGCACGCCCAGCCGGGCAGGGTGATGTATTGCACCTGTAATGTAATGACACTCACCAGGTATCTGTAGGAAGTCCTCGATGGCCTTCACGTAGTTGCGCGCCTGCTCGGGCAGCTTGTCCAGCTGTCGCACGTCCTCTATACTGCACGCCCAGCCGGGCAGGGTGATGTATTGCACCTGTAATGTAATGACACTCACCAGGTATCTGTAGGAAGTCCTCGATGGCCTTCACGTAGTTGCGCGCCTGCTCGGGCAGCTTGTCCAGCTGTCGCACGTCCTCTATACTGCACGCCCAGCCGGGCAGGGTGATGTATTCGACCTGGTGACAGAATAACACTTGTAAATTCGGCGAAAATATTGAGCCGCTCGGGAAAGGTACTCCATGAGCGTTCTGAAAACGAAAAACTGGCGAGTCGGACTCGCGTGCAAAGGGTTCCGAACGAATTTAATTAATAACATGTTATTTTAACACTACAGACTTCTAATAGGTTTTCCTGTAATCTTTAGGTAAAGATCTATTATCTCCATTTTTTTCAAAATTTTAGGCTCAGTAGTTTCGGAGATAAATCGGGAATGGTCATTTTTCGTCTAATTTCTTGAATAACTTCAAAACCATTTATTTTAAAATTATGATAAAAATATAATTAAAACCCTCACAGTAAGCCCTTTTATTTGATATGTCACATGATATTGTTCAAAAATCTTTTTTTTTTAAATTTTCTAGTTTGACCCCCAAAAGTGACTCCCATACTAAAAATTTAATAATTTACGTAACGCGTCCGAGTTTGGGTCATAAAAGTCCATATGTGTACCAAATTTCAACAGAATCGGTCCAGTGGATCCGGAGAAAACTGGCTGTGACAGACAGACAGACACCGGAGTGATCCTATAAGGGTTCCGTTTTTTTTACGGAACCCTAAAAAGACGTTTACGTCACAAAGATCGGTCCTGAGCGTCTCGTAGCCATTCATCAATTCTTCTCGCTTTTGGTACGCGGTCGCTAATCCAGCGCCCTTCAGTTCAATCGACCGTCCAGTAGGCAAACATTTCACTTAAAAAAATCAGAAGTTTTCACGCTCTAAGTTCCACATTTAGTGCGCCTAACCAAAGAGAAGAAGAAAATAAGCGTATAAGAAGTAAATTATGCTCTCAATATGTAAGAGAAAATATCTGGACAATGCCTCCAGATGCATTGCTATCTTAGTAACTAATGAGTGACATTCACCTCCACATTGCTGAGCTCAGTCATGGACGAGGGGAAGTACTCGATCCTCTTGCCGTTCAGCTTGTACGCCACGCCGATTTTGATCTCCGCCAGCGTGTCTAGAATGTCCATCTTTGTGAGGCATAACCTGAAATATTCAATTAAATTATTGTTTACAAATAATATAATTTATTACAAGGCCGAAAAGACCTCATTTTTATTGGTTCACGTTTTATTTTTATGTTAACTCGTTAGTACGGCTACGACGGCCAAACGCAGACTCCCGCGCGCAACCAGTCAACTGTTGCACGTCTTTTACGAATTTCCATAACTTTATTTATTCACGAATAAACCAACCGTACCGTTAGTACCATATTTAATTATTATACGCACATGTTATACAGTCCACTATTGCTTTCATTTAGGCTCTAGACAGACGGACCGCATTTCAACTGCAATCCAACCGCAAATTGCAGTTCGGATGCAGTTTGAATGCAGTTGACACGACTGCAATAGAATTCGGCGTGCAATCGTGTGAACTGCATTCAAACTGCATCCGAACTGCACCATACCCAACCCACCCGCACTACTTTAACGCTCCGCCCCCCCCCCGCGCATAGAATCAGTAGTAGAAACAAGGTTAGAGTGAGCACACGCGTTGTCTGTCCGTAACTAAAACATGGGGGGCGGAGCGTTAAAGTGTGCAGTTCGGATGCAGTTGACACGACTGCAATAGAACTGCAAACCAACCGTGCAGTTCGATTGCAGTCGGTGTGCAGTTCACACGATTGCACGCCGACTGCAATTGAACTGCAATCGGACTGCACGTTTGGTTTACAGTCGTATCAACTGCATTTAAACTGCACTTGAACTGCAATTTGCGGTTGGATTGCAGTTGAAATGCGGTCCGTCTGTCTAGAGCCTTACTTCACCACGACCTATCGCGATCAGTGAGGTTACTACAATCTGGACTCTTTCGTCAATTTGTGTTGCTGTGCTTCATAGGTAGCAGCTGTAAGCTGATATTGAGTATTGGTTGCTTTCAAACGAGAATGAGTATGCGAAGGTGAACAAACGAGTCTTGATTCCCACTCGTTGGCATTGGTTTGCTCCTTCGCTTAGTCTATCAGCAGCACTATAGGACAGGCGACATAGTACGACAACTTACGAGGTGTACCCGTTGACCATGGCCGTGTAGCGCACGACGACGAGGTCGAGCCAGCCGCAGCGCCGCACTCGCTTCGTCGTCACGCCCACCTCGTGCCCGCGCTCTTGTAGCAATACCCCTGTCTCCTGTAAGTTGAAACAAATTATTTATTATGTTAGAAAGTGTAATGAATGAAAAATAAATGTTTATTTGCGTCTGTCTCGTACAGTACAAACGCCGACTTAGTTATCGTTGGCTTAAAAGCATCGGATTGATATTTTACAAGCTAGTGATTAATTAATAATAGGCTTACTCCCAACATTTTCAAATTCTGAATTAAATTGACTACACTCCTATTGGCACGAGTTATATGAGAATACTTTTCTTGTAAATAGAAAAGATTGAGGTCTGCCAATATAAGTAGACACCATAGCCAAGAATACTGTGGCTACAGCGGTCATTGCTAGACATAAGACTCTCCAATCACTCGTCTCATGCCTGGATCCTTGGTTACTCTCATGTAGCTGCTGCCAACCAGCCTGCTCATATCGTTGCCCCACCAAACAGAGGGCATCTTACTTTGGCGGTCTCCACTCAAGAAAACATCTACCGCGACTGGTTTTGTGGCTAACATGACCACTGTCAGCCGCAGGACCATTTTGCCCAGCCTATAGCCATTTAAGCTTGCCTACTCTGCGTCAAATGATATTGGGCGATTACTTTAGTTCTCTGCCTGCTAGCCTGTCGGTTTTGTATCGGTTGCATTTTGGGGAATGTGCGACGGAATTGCATAATTTAATTCCGCCAAGCCCGTTCCATCACCGGACCACAAGACGAACAGCGATACCGGTACATGGTGGACATCCCATCCACACGCACTAAACGTTTTGAGAACACATTCATAGTGCGTACAGCTAAGGAGTGAAATTCCCTGTCGGAGTCTGTGTTTCCTGATAGCTACAACCTGGTAATCTTTAAGTCAAGAGTGAATAGGTTACTTCTAGGCAAGCGTGCTCCATCTTCGACCACATCATCGCTTACCATCAGGTGAGATAGTGGTCAAACGCGTGCCTATAAATAGTAAAAAAAGGTGACGAAAATCAGCGCCGTTCTATGGCTTATGGCATAGCATTTTGCTGAGTTGGAGCCTTGTTGCCACAGCAACGATATATGCATCTGCCTAGTTTCTGTACCTTCCTTTTGTTCTTCAGTTAAAAAAAGTATTCATATACTGTGTATGTATATACTAACGTCATGCAGCTCGGTGGGGAAGGGCCCGTCGCCCACGCGCGTGGTGTAGGCCTTCACGACGCCCAGCACCTCGCCGATGACCAGCGGCGGCAGGCCCAGCCCCGTGCACACGCCGCCGATGCTGCAGTTGGACGACGTCACGTACGGGTACGTTCCTGCAATGTTACCATTAAGTCTCTTAGGATGTGAGCGAACTAGGTGCTTTTAGCAGGGCGGTCTCATATAACGGCTTCTCCGGTGTGGTATGTGCACAAAATGCCCCGGATAGCAAATTAACAGCTAATATAAATATTTCAAACTAACTGACCCGTACCCACTTCGTTGGGCGGTATTTTTTGGGTTAACACTCACAAATAACGTGGCTTTCTATTAGGGCCGATTGTTCAATCATCGAATAAATGAACAAATAACTAACTAGCGAATTAATTTAACTGACTGTTAAAAGGACAAATAAAATTGTTGCATTTATCAATGGCCAGATAGCAAGCGAATAGTTATCTGTGGATTTTAGTTGCCAACTTCACACTAATATTGTGGGAGCGTGAAACACGCATACAGTGTAAAGTGTGTTAGACGAAGATAGCAAATGCTTCGACTTTTTTTGTGACGTTTAAAACAACCTTTTTTTCATGTTGCATCCCGTGCACCTTTTTTTGTTCGTGTGTTGTGATTTCGTAGTTTGGTTTATTGTCAGTGACTTGTTATTATTTTGATAATAATTGAATTAAAGAAAAGAAAGCGCGCTGTAGGAAGGTATAGGTACCAACCTACTTAGATTACTTCTTTATTGTAAAAACTAGCTGGAACTTACCTTTGTGTATCGTGCTTAATTTTATCACTTATCAGGGAATGCAAATAAAGCCTCTTCTTCAATTGCCAGATCGACAGTTTCGAAAATTTACATAATTTTGATATTACATTGGAAAAAGAAGAAATAACCTCAAAATAAACGACAATGGATCTAGTTGTATCTATTGAATAGACGCTTATCTGGCCGTCATAGAGGCAGATAGATTTATTCCTCAGTTAGGGCTGTTATTGACCAGATAGAGCCTATCTGACGATTGAAAAATGCAATATTTTGCTATCTGTCTAATAAGTGCTATCTAACTGTTTATCTGAGGATTGAAAAATCGGCCCTTAGTAAAAGAATTTTCAAAATCGGTTCAGTAGATCCAGAGATTACCCCCTACAACCTCACAAACACACAAACTCACAAACTTTACCTTTTTATAATATTAGTATAGATTGAATAATTGAATATACAGAGCACTAGCGTAGCTAGCATGGGTGACACCGGGGTGGATAATGTGGTGTCACCCCACTAATGAACCCAAATAATTATGAGTGGCACCTGTCGTTTTGGGTGCAGCAGTTACAAGGCATTTTTCGGGAAAGAAAAATGGCTTGTGTTACTAACAACCTTGCCTATACAACCTGTAAATGTAATGTACTGAACAGCTGATTTTTTTTAGCATAGCAAAAGTTGTTCATAATGATGAGTACAATGACCCATTAAGAGGTATTGCGTTATTCTGTTACACGTTGCATATGGACTTTTTGTCTGAAATAAATATTTTTTGTTATTTTTTTTTATTATTAATAACATTTTGCGATCACCAATCTAGTCTTCCCAGCAAATTAGAGCATAATTTCCACAGAAGGTCCACAATCTGGCAATAATTATTATAAACAGCAGATTTTTTATCAAAAACTAGCTGACCCGCGCATCTTCGTCTGCGTCACAATTTTCATTACTACTCCGCTCCTATTGGTCTTAGCGTGATGATATATAGCCTATAGCCTTCCTCGATAAATGGGCAATCTAACACTGAAAGAATTTTTCAAATCGAACCAGTAGTTCCTGAAATTAGCGCGCTCAAGCAAACAAACAAATTCTTCAGCTTTATATATTAAGTATAGATGCGATGCTTGGAAAAAGCGAATGATCACAGAAAGTATCTACCACATACAACATTACATGCACTCAGATACTCATATTCCGGACGCCTGCACTTATCAGTCGTATGATAACTGTTATCAATCATTGGACAAACCTTGCGCCAACTGTCTCTAAAGCGACACACGTGGATTAAGCGATTAGTTTTGTCGATTTAGATAACAGTTATCGTTAATACGGTTCAGTTGTGGTTGTTACACTATACTGCTGTATTATTGTGCTTACATTCTTAGTGTGTACAGACATAGGTTGAATTTTGGTGTCTCTTATAGCGGGCATTCAAGTCGACCAACGTGACCAATTAAGCTGGCCCTTCGAGGATTTTTATCTAAACTATCTATACCTAATATATAAAGGTGAAGAGTTTGTTTGTTTGCTTGAACGCGCTAATCTCAGGAACTGCTGGTCCGATTTGAAAAATTATTTCAGTTTTAGATAGCCCATTTATCGAGGAAGGCTATAGGCTATATATCATCACGCTAAGACCAAAAGGAGCGGAGCAGTAATGAAAATTGTGACGCAGACGAAGTTGCGCGGATCAGCTAGTATACAGATAAAATTGTTGAATTTGATCTCTGCAAGTACCTACTGATTCGATTCATCATAATTTTTCTGCCCTTATACCATGTTACTTGGAATCAATGCAACATGTTTTTTCTTCCATTCTGCCGTGGTTAAAACTAAAATGCCGTTATCTGACATCTGGTCGATTTGTTACTTTTGGTGATATAATACTATGCCGTATGGTGTCGGCCGGTCCCGTGGGTGTCGTAAGAGGCGACTAAGGGACTCACCAGAGAATGGGCAGCAGCGTTCTCTGTAAAACGCAACACCATACACTGCGATCGCCAGCCCGCCTGCCAAGCGTGACGATTATGGCAAACCCCACTCTTTGGGGGAGGCCTATGTCCAGCAGTGGACGTCTTTCGGCTGATATGATGATGATGATATATTAATGACAAAAAAAAATATCTATCGATCTGTGTTTGTGTGTGAATTTTCAACACTTTGAATAGCTCTGGAAATTCGCAAACTGATCGTCAGATTTTTTTTCTCATTATTATATCATCTGTACACACACACACACACATCAGCCCGAATATTAACTATCGGACAGTTGCCCGCCAGACACAACAACTGTCTCGTAGGAGGATCCTCCCTTTTCAATGGAGGTGTGTGGGACTCTACTCTCTGTACCGCATACCTCCAAACATCAAAAGTAAGAAATCGACCAGATGTCAGATAACGCCATTTTAGTTATACCACGGCAACATTCTTTCCTGTTACTCTTTTAGTAAAATGCATTTTGTCGCTCCGATTGCGAAAATAATTTCACTGATAGAAAGCTACAGTATTATAGAGAACACTTCGGATCCTAAGAAGTACGTCACGGAAACGAAGCCACGGGGAAAGCTAGTTAACAACATTCCCACTCACCAAAATCAATATCCAACATAGCACCTTCTTCCCGTCGCCTATAGCCTTGTGTAGATAAGACACGGTGTCCCGCACCATGGGCCTGATCTTCGTAGCGTATTCCTGGTAGCGGCCCAGCGTGCCCTCGATATCCACCTCCATGGAGTCATACGCTTGTAGTTAAGAACATTCCCACTCACCAAAATCAATATCCAACATAGCAGCATTGGCTCCCTCGACCAGCACCTTCTAACCGTCGCCTATAGCCTTGTGTAGATAAGACAAAGTGTTCCGCACCATGGGCCTGATCTTCGTAGCGTATTCCTGGTAGCGGCCCAGCGTGCCCTCGATATCCATCTCCATGGAGTCATACGCTTGTAGTCAAGAACATTCCCACTCACCAAAATCAATATCCAACATAGCAGCATTAGCTCCCTCGACCAGCACCTTCTTCCCGTCGCCTATAGCCTTGTGTAGATAAGACACGGTGTCCCGCACCATGGGCCTGATCTTCGTAGCGTACTCCTGGTAGCGGCTCAGCTCACTTTCGATGTCCACCTCCAGGGAGGGGAACATGCGCTTGTAGTTCGCTGCTAGGGTGCGGAATCTGCAAATGATGATTAAAGGTTGTTTTAATACTAATGTTTGAAATGAGAAAGTAACACTGTTCGTCTGGTTGTCACCTTTGCATGTCTTGACAGCTCTGGTGAGTGGGCCATGACTTAGGTTAGATACTTATTATAGCGATACTATGTTCCCTTGGGAGAATAAAACATTTATCTGCAGCTAGTGTTTAATGACTGTGATGAGAAAGTAAATGAGACAATATTATCGAAGCATACTAATATTCCTTTGACTATGTTAGCAGGGCTCGTTCTAATAAATCAAAACCCAAATTCTTGATAGTTATTTAACTATGGATGTTCCTGAAATTAATAACTAGTTTACAAACAAGTTATTTGATATCGTTGGTTGGGCTATGCGATCGGCAAAAAATAACCGAATCCCAGCGAGGCCGCACCTGCGCAGATGTGTGTCTAATGGAACCAATTAATCTATATATCTATACTTAATATATAAAGCTGAAGAGTTTGTTAGTTTGTTTGTTTGCTTGAACGCGCTAATCTCAGGAACTACTGGTCCGATTTGAAAAATTCTTTCAGTGTTAGATAGCCCATTTATTGAGGAAGGCTATAGGCTATATATCATCACGCTACGACCAGCAGGAGCGGAGCAGTAATGAAAATGGTGACGCAGACGAAGTTGCGCGGGTCAGCTAGTTCATTAATAAAGAGAAAATCTTCAGAACAAGGTCTTATAAAAACCTCAAAAAATTTTTAACAAAAAAATATAACCGACTTCCAAACAAGACACTACAAAGAATAAAATAACCTTAATTTCGAAAGTCTGTGTTTTTGGTTTTGTTTCTTTGTTTTTTAACACCGACTTCCGAAATTAAGGTTATTTTATTCTTTGTAGTGTTTTGTTTGGAAGTCGGTTATATTTTTTTGGTAAAAAGTTTTTATTTTTCACTTTTAAGTGGTGATACTTCATCAACGCAGAAATTGATATAAGCAAAAATGCTCATAAAATAAAAACTACTGAACCAAACTGAATCAATTTTTTATAGGACCAAATGGCAAGTATACTGCATCGAACTAAAAAAGGATCACAAAGGATCGGATCAGAAAACTCGGAGTAATCGGTGTACATAAATAAAAAATAAATAAAAAAATACCCACCGAATTGAGAACCTCCTCCTTTTTTGGAAGTCGTTTAAAAACAGTTCTAATTGATTATATTGATTAAACTCAGACGATATGTAATTAAAAGCTTACTTGAGTGATAATTCAAGACAAGATCTTTATCATTAGAAACAATCAATTTAAAAAGCACTCTACAATATAGGAAGTTGTTGTGCTGAATGATTTGCACTCGAGATGTGCACTTAGCATACGATATAAATAATGCGCATTATATACACGTTTGTATTGAAATATCATGTGCTGTGCATTAAATAGTTGTAACTACAGTGTAAACCTGGTCCACAAATTCAAGGTTGCTCAGCGTGCAATGAAGAGAGCAATGCTCGGTGTTTCTTTAGTGGATGGAATTCGCAACGAAGTCATTCGGCAGAGAACTAAAGTCACCGACATTGCGCGTAGAATCAGCATGCTGAAGTGGAAGTAAATAAATAAATAAATGATTTATTTTGGACCAAATACTTAAACATTTCATGTACACCCACCAAACTGCGTGGCAGTTTGTCGGCAGGATTAGCCGTGCAAGCAAGTGGGCCAGCCATGTCTGCAGACAGACAGACGGTCGATGGAGCAGACATGTGTTAGAATGGAGACCGCGTATGGGCAAACGTAGTGTGGGACGCCCTGCGGCACGATGGATCGACGATTTAGAGAAGGTGGTTGGCAGCGGATGGATGCGGGCTGCTCAAGACCGGGATGGCTGGCGCTCTTTGGAGAAGGCTTACGTTCAGCAGTGGACGGAAATTGGCTGATATGATGATGATACAGTGTAAACTCCATTTAAGAGCGTTTACGCCGTACCGCATTTCGTACAAACTTTCAAGTCCTCATTTTTCTAAATGAAAGAACCGATTTCAATTAAACTTCCTACGCATAAGCAGGATACATAGGTTTAAAACGTCAGTAAAGAAAATTTTCGAAAAATGGTGATACAGCTAAATTCGACCGCTTTAAAAATTTCCATAGATACAGGAATTTCCAGTATATTTTTCTTTTAATGAAACGTGTCGAAAATGTTCTCTCTCTCACATGATGGGTTTATAAAACATCATTTCGCCAAGCTGTGTTGTGCAGTGGCCGAACAAACCAAGCAAGCATGGCCGAAGAAAACAAGCTCACTGAACGTGAACTGCATCGGTTACGCACCCAGCGTAACCGATGCAGTTCACGTTCAGTGGGCTTAGTGCCTATTTGTATTGAAACTGAATAAACGCCCTCTGGTGACAATAACGGGAAAACCTTTTTTTTTCGTACCTTTTGACAGAAGCGAACGTTTACGCTAACGCGATCGAGTACGTTAAAAAACTCGCACTAAGCCCTCAGTTCCTTAAGCACTTACTTCTCTTCAAACGTAGCGAAGTCCCCGAGTAGGTCTCCGATCCGCAGTCCGTTGCGGGTCGCCTTGGACGAGTACGTCGGACCGATGCCCTTCTTTGTGGTGCCGAGGGAGTTCTTTCCCTTCTCTGCCTCTTGAAGACCATCCACCTGGAATAACGAGGTATATCATTATAGGAGGAATGCAATTAAGTAGCAAATAGTAAAAACTGGCCAGGTGCGAGGCGGACTCGCGTGCAAAGGGTTCCGAACGAATTAAATTTGTTTTAACATGTTATTTTTACACTATAGACTTGTTATAGGTTTTCCTGTAATCTATAGGCCTATCTATTATCACCATTTTTTTTTCAAAATTTTAGGCTCAGTAATTTCGGAGATAAGGGGGGGAGTGGTCATTTTTCGTCTAATTTCTTGAATAACTTCTAAACCATTTATTTTAAAATTATGAAAAAAATATAATTAAAACCCTCACAATTAGCCCTTTTATTTGATATGTCACACGACATTGTTCAAAAAAAAATTTTTTTTTTTAGTTTTGTTGTTTGACCCCCAGAAGTGACCTTCATACTAAAAATTTATTAATTTACATAACATGCCCATGTGCCCGTGTTTGGGTCACA
This sequence comes from Lacanobia wlatinum, assembly GCA_947578705.1. Classification (NCBI taxonomy): domain Eukaryota; kingdom Metazoa; phylum Arthropoda; class Insecta; order Lepidoptera; family Noctuidae; genus Lacanobia; species Lacanobia wlatinum. The sequence continues at coordinate 7,331,626 of OX388040.1, forward strand.
AAATATCATAAGTGTGCCAAATTTCAACTGAATCGGTCGCGTGGATCCGGAGAAAACTGGCTGTGACAGACACCCGAGTGATCCTATAAGGGTTCCGTTTTATGTTCGGAACCCTAAAAATTAATCAAAATAAAAATTAAAAGGGGCTCCCATACAAGAAACGTGTTTTTTTCGGTTCGTACACGAAGGGTTTTTGGAGGGATGCGGTACAGAAAGTAAAGTCTCGCAAACCACGATTGAGAAGCGAGGATCTCCGACCTGGCAGTTATTGTGCCTAGCGGGCAACTGCCCCATAGTTGATATTCGGCTGATTTATATGTTCAAATCGGACGGTAAACTCTTCTTGCGCGATGCAGGATTTCGACGTAGTACTTCGCTGCTAGTTGGATAGATGGCGTCGCGGTTCTTTTTGTTGCGATGTTAATTTGTTTCGTTGGTTATTCTTGTGGCGGCATTGATGCCGCTACAGGTTCGTGTGAATCTGACTTCGCTCTTGGTCGGTTTTAGCGGACTTTTTTCCTAGTAATTTCTCGCCCCCTAATTCATAGACTAAGTGTTGTATGCTCACTGCTTTATCATAGTCCACATTTAGACGTACATAAATACATATAACTAATATCCTTATTAGCACACTAGTCATAACTGTGGCATTATCATTTCCATACACATACGAGAAGTATATTTTATAGATAAAAATAAAGTGTGGACTTTAAACGTTATACATTTACTCGCTGCAAAGTCGTCGGTCCCAGTAGTCATATGACCTATGATAGGTATCCCAGAAGGTAGAAAGTGGAGCAAACCAATATTAGATATAACATATTATTGGAGTAATTATTCTTCGTCCGATATTCTGACTTGCCAATATCAGGATATCGGTTTTCCCCACTAATTGGGTTACAAAGGTTAGGTAACAAATTGTTTCTAAAATTCAGTCGTGTTTTGGCAGGCTGAAATTAATCCTAAATGTACTTGGCCGTGGTGACGGGCGGGCGTTTTGGGAGACTGTCTTTTGTAAAACTTGACGTTCAAAAAGTGCTGGCTCTCAGCCTAATTTGAATAAACGACTTTTGATTATGATTTTGATTTTTATGGTGTCGGCCGGCGCCGTATGGTGCCGTAAAAGAATAATACCATCCCATCACTTCCTGTGGGTGTCGTAAGAGGCGACTATGGGACTCACCAGAGAATGGGGAGCAGCGTTCTCTGTAAAACGATTGCCAACCCGCCTGCCAAGCGTGGCGATTATGGCAAACCCCCCCCCCTCCCCCTTTGGGGAAGGCCTATGTCCAGCAGTGGAACGTCTTTCGGCTGTTATGATGATGATTATGTACTTGAGACAGCTTATTGGCCCACAACAACTAACCACTCTTTCAAGTGTGAGTATGTGAAAAATTGGGATTTTTTACTATATTTTTTTATTTTACACGTTATTGTTTTAACAACCTTTTTTTTTTTAAGGATGGGAAATCATCAAATGACTCCTTCCGCTCTGGGTGAAGTAGAAGGGAGTGTCAGACTCTTACTGACTAAAACCCATTCGTGTTCCTCCTAATGCCCTTTGCGTTCCAGGGCCGCGGTGCTCTTTCGAATAAATCCCGCAACCCCGGCAGGCATTGGGCCCTAGCGGGCCCCGTCTTTAATGCTGACAGCTCTTTGAGGCGCGCGTGGAACACAGCGCGCCGTCGACCCGGGCCTGGTTATGACCAGACGGCGAGCCACCCAATGCTCGCCGTCCGCAGGCCCGCGCCTACGGTGGCCGAGAATCGCCCTGCGACTCCCGACGCCCGGGGAGTCTTCTTCTGTTGCGGCGGCTGGGGCGTGAGGTTTCCCTCTCTCTCACGCGTTCGGCTTCCTCCTTCGCTAGCATTACTGCTTCGCAGAAGGAGGTGACCGCTTCCCAAGTCTCCTCGCTCCGGACCATGGCTTGAAACAGGGCCGACCGCGACAGGTCGCCGCCGCCGATCGCCTCGATGTTTTAACAACCTAGTCATGCATTCCGATACAAACATTTGACAACAATACGACATATGCATTCCCTTTCATTTCCAATTTTCGTCATTATTTTTCTAGCCATTTCTTCAACTACATATGGGGGCAAAATAGGCCAGAGATGGCCAAAGACAGAGCGGTTTGGAAGGAGGAATGGGAGACCATTGCCCGCAGTGGAGCAGTGCAGCAACCACAAAAAAAAATCATGTGATGGGTTGAGCAGTTGAGCTTCCATTTTAACTGCCTGTATTTTACATAGAGCCTATCATGCCCACCAAGATGTACGATGCCGAGAGAGGACGCTTACGCAGGAGATATCCGCAGACGTACGAAAGTTTCCGACATCGGAAAACTTATTACGGAACTGAAATGAAGCTGTATAGGACGGACACATGGCAAGGCGCAGTGATGATAGGAGGAGTAAGGCAGTGACCGAGTGGCGTCCGCGGACTGGAAGAAGTAGTTTGGGTCGTCCGGCAGCGACATGGGCAGACGACATTGTTGCCATTGCGGGTAGAACCTAGATGAGGCTGGCGCAAGAACGTGGGAATTGACACCAGACAAAGGAGGCCTCTGATCAGCAGTGGGCGAATCGGGTTGATGATGTCTGCCTACACAACCCAATCTTACCAAGGGGTACGACGACGCCCCTTGGTAAGACTGATTGTGTAAGCCTTTCGGGTCCTTTGACTGCCCGTAACATCCAGAACAAAGATATAACGTAGGTACCTAGGCACCTTCCAAGTTTAAAAGTCGATTCAACCAGATTGGTACCTACGGCTGAACCATACTTAATTACTTTTTAATCGACTTCCAAAAAATGAGGAGGTTCTCAATTCGGTGGGTACCTATTTTTTTTTGTATGTATATACACCGATTACTCCGAGGTTTCTGATCCGATTTCTATGATTCTTTTTTAGTTCGATGCAGCATAGTTTTTTTTATGAGCATTTTTGCTTATTTAAATTTCTGCGTTGACGAAGACGTCGTCCAAGTATCACCACTAAAAAGTGTTTTGTTTGGAAGTCGGATATATTTTTTGTTAAAAGTTTTTTTTTATACTAACGTGTCAATTAGTTAGTTCTACTGGTTCATTATCAAGACCGTATCGCAAAGGATATAGGCGTATAAAACGACCGTTTACGCACGTGTTTAGATAATAAAATTGTACTTTAATGTTCGACAGATGAGTGTGTATCCTACGTCATAACGTCGGGTGTGACTTGCATGTGTAGGTAATGGTTAGATCACGTAATGATTAGGTAATCTACGTGGGAGCGGTTTTGGAATGAAGGATAGATAATGAGCATTTTCAGGCTGTACATATACTTAGTCTTAGGTCACGTTTCACCTACAACCAGCTAGCATGCAAGTCTACTAGAAGAATTACGGGTTTCCGAGGTGTAATGTAATCAATCACTCGATTGTGCCTCGCAATATAATTAAACTTTCAAGCGAACTGCTTATATAGGACTATATGTGTCAGTGACACTAGCTGACATCCAAAATATGAACGTCTAGATTTTCAACGCTCGGCTTGGCGCCGAGATTTGATAATCTAACAATAAGATTTCAATCGGATCGGATCTGGTGTTAGCAAAAACAGGCGGGATGTATTTAAGCACTCGGTTGTAGTCGCGGTATGATTCTCAGCCTTAAAATTTACCCGGACCCCGGAGCCTTAAAATTTAACGAACCCTAAAAATAAGGTTTATGATACGGAACCCTTCGTGTGCTAGTCCGACTCGCACTTGGCCGGTTTTTTACAGTTATTTCTCAATTTTCTTTCAAGTAATTTCTCAGTCCGAAGTCTGGATCTCAGTCCATGACGATAGCGCCTACAATAGGGCTTAAAACTAAAAAAAGACTGCCTTATTACTTGAGAACTAGTCATTATGTTGTTTTTCTTTCAGTTAATCAGTCACAGTTTTGCGATCTAATTTACTCAATTTCCAGTGAAGGAAAACATCGCGAGAAAATGCCTCTAGGAAGCGTAGTAACAAATGCTCAGATTCCTTCCCTAGGGGCCTTTGCCCTGTACTGAGTCAACTAACAGGCCGATATTATTTATTATACCTATCATTAACTAGCGATATGCATCGTCACTCCTTGACCGCCGCGCGCCGCTGCCGCGCTGACGTCACAGAATTCTCGCGCAATTTTGTGCGCTTGCGTCACTTCGTCACGCGTTTGCATTTTCAGTGATTAAGGCGTGTTTAGTTGCTTACTTAGAAGTTATATTTTATGAACATTCAGCATGAATGTGATTCTTTTGTAACCCGACTACCCCAGGAGGGTATTTTTTTTGTGCGAGTTTTTCAACGATCTCGAAAGCGTTAGCGTAAACGTTAATTTGGAGGTACGTTAAATAACTCGCACTAAGCCCTCAGTAGATTGAAAAAACTTCAAAAAGTCGGTGTTTTTATTTCTTCGTTTTTTGACACCGACTTTCAAAATTAAAGTTACTTTTTACTTTAATTTTTGGAAGTCGGTTGTATTTTTTTGTAAAACCGTTTTTTATTTTTCGCTTTTTAGTAGTGATTCTCCACAACTAAATTGATATTCACATGTACCTACCTACCCTTTACCGCGTACCGGCGTGATGTAATGTTATGAACAGGTGTAAACCATAGACAGACATGTGATTTCAGCAATCCCGGTCCATTTGCTATCATTTATTGAGGATTCCCGTTGCCTATCTCCGAAGTTCTTCATCAGATCTTCACCAAATTGAAATGGGAAAATACTTTTCCTAAAACTCGCTTCGCACACATCACTTCATCACTACAATTCGCTTCAAGTGTGCCTTAAAATCTATCCATCCCTCTATTTCTCCAGGATCTCATCATCAGGGGGGCTACTCTCTAACGAAATCCGTAGTTTCGGGCGTTCGTATTCTACTCCGTATCACCTACAGACTTACGATTAGTCCCGAACCCGAACTGAGAATGAATGACAACACGATTTCACAGTAACTGTCAAATCGTGTTATCATTAGTTCTCAGTGGTTAGGTGATACGAAGTAGAAAATGCCCGCCCGAAACTAAGCCCGAAACTACGGATTTCGTTAGAGAGTAGCCCCCCAGATCCTGACTTGGTGATCATGGGACCGCTTGGGAAGTCTACCTTTTCAAACAAAAAATGTCTTTTCCAAATCGATCCAGGCGTCTTCGAGTAATTGGGGAACATACATAAAGAAAAAGTTTCCGACGAATTGAGAACCTCCTCTTTTTTGGAAGTCGGTTAAAAAGGATTTCTTTTTGTAGGCACTAGATGCGCAGGCCAAATATGATGATGAAGCATTTTTAAAGTTTATTTCAGCGAAAATGTAAGTAGGTAGGTACTTTCTTTTTTTTTAACCGACTTCCAAAAAGGAGGAGGTTCTCATTTCGGTGGGTATTTTTTTTTATGTATGTACACCGATTACTTCGAGGTTTCGGATCCGATTTCTGTGATACTTTTTTAGTTCGATGCGATAGGTATACTTGCCATTTGGTCCCGTAAAAATTTGATTCGTTTTGGTTCAGTAGTTTTTGTTTTATGAGCATTTTTGCTTATTTCAATTTCTGCGTAGGCTAAGACGTCGTCCAAGTATCACCACTTAAAAGTGAAAAATAAAAAAAATTACAAAAAAATATAACCGACTTCAAAAGTAAAAGTTTTTTTCGTAACAGTTTTTTTTTTAATTATCATGTGCCTTCAGTACAACGATTAGCTACACTCATGCATTATTGTGTGGCTTTTTCCAATAGAAGTAATTACCTTAGAATATTAGCGTTATCGTGTTATCTCTAAATACTCTGTATTGCATTAAAAAAACGATTCTTTACAGTAGCGTTCGCTCAAGAATATTTTAACAATCAAGATTAAAGGAAATATTACAAAGTTAATATTGACATAACGATGAATCAGTATCTGTGGGTTTGAATCGTGCAAATATGCAGAATAATGGTGGAGATAATTTAGTAAATACAATGCGGGGAATTCCATATAAGTACGCAATGTGGTTAGAACAATGGCGTTCCTGTATGCGTGTGTTATGCCGGGTCCAGACTGAGTGAATGAGCGAGCGAATGGGAATTGCTGACGGGCACCACACAACACACTCGTTCGGCTATTTCCGGGTACTGACCAAGCCGAAAGAACATAAACGAATCACGTGATATACCTTCTATAACAACCCAAAGGATTTTTTGTTTGAATAATTGTGTCTACTTGTGGGATTTGATCCCTTGTTTGTGGAGAAATCTCCATGGGCACTCTCCATCTGAGGAGAACGGACTGTCATGTCGGAGTCCTACTAACTAAAACGCCACAGTTCCTGCCACTACCAGGGCCTCAAGTCTGCTATCACAATAGTGTCAGAATAGTCTATCATTGATTTCATAATGGTCGATTTTGACAAGTTTGGTAGTCTACTAATATAAAAGCGTCATTATGACTTTCCAATGGTCAACCACTGACACTCCATTGAAAGAAATGGCATAGAATGGTAATGTCGCACATAATGACAAATTAATAAATAATATGTAAAAACATATATAAAAGAAATCTGGCATAACTTCTCAAAATCGACCATTATGAAATCAATGATAGACCAGTCGAGAGAATTTAATTGCATCCCGAGGGATACAATTAAGTTCTCGTGACACCCTGAAGAATGCATTGAATTGTAAAAATAAAAGATTGATTGTGAGTTACGTAATAATCCAGTTGGTACGAAGGCAGGCGAGTTTGCTTGTGGCGACTCCCACTCGTACATGTAGCTGTTCAGCTCGTTCACTTAGATAGTCTGTACGTCTACCATTTGTTTTATCAATCTATACTCGCTAGCGACTGTAGTTAAAAAAAAAAAAACAAGTTTCTTATTTATTTAAGTTGTTAACTAACAAGCAAGCAAGTTGCAGGTAAAACTTTAGTTAACAACAAAAAAAATATTTGAAACTTGTTTATTAAAAGTTTTCATACATTTTTATATGATTATATGATCACTCGGGTGTCTGTCTGTCCGTCTGTCACAGCCAGTTTTCTCCGGATACACTGGAACGATTCTGTTGAAATTTGGTACACATATGGACTTCTGTGACCCAAACACGGACGCGTTACGTAAATAATTAAATTTTTAGTATAGGGGTCACTTTTAGGGGTCAAACTAGAAAATTTAAAAAAAAAGTTTTTTCAACAATATCTTGTGACATATCAAATGAAAGGGCTGTTTGGATTTTACTCATATTTTTTTCATAATTATAAAAAAAATGGTTTTGAAGTTATTCAAGAAATTAGACGAAAAATGACCATTCCCCCACCTATCTCCGAAACTACTGAGCCTAAAATTTTGAAAAAGAATGGAGATATTAGATCTTTACCTATAGATTACAGGAAATCCTATATTTATCTATAGTGTTAAAAAAACATGTTAAAATAATTCGTTCGGAACCCTTTGCAGGCAAGTCCGTTTCGCACTTGGCCAGTTTTTTTAACTACAGTCGCTAGCGAGTAGCTTAATAAAACACATGGTAGACGTACTGTAGGCATAACTCAAACATACAAAAACGCCATTGTTCTATTAACATTGTATACTTATACGGAATTCCCCGCGTTATGTCGTTGTACCGACTAAGAGCTGGAATGATCCAGATTGTGTGGCGCAAACTGTAAATATCCTGCGGAATACATATTTAATCTTTGTAAAGCTTAATAATGAGAACCAGTACAATGAAATGTATTTGCTCTGTGAAACACAATACAAGGCTTTAGGTTGTGGCTTTACATCCTACATTTTATTTATTTTTGTTACCGAATATACCACTGTTTGGTTCGTCAAAGTCTAAAACAATGTAGGGTCTAAAGATTTTAAAGACTTCATGGCTGAACGCTCCTCAGACGGAGAATATCCAAGAGGATTTCCCCATGGAATAAAAGTCTTGCTTCTATCTATCTATCTAACCTGGGGGCTACTCTCTAAGCCCGAAATCCGTAGTTTTGGGCTTAGTTGCGGGCGTAGTCTACTCCGTACTACCTACGGATTTAAGATTAGTCCCGAACCCGAACTAAGAATGAATGACAGTAACTGTCAAATCATGTTGTCTTTAACTCTTAGTGGTTAGGTGATACGGAGTAGAATACGCCCGCAACTAAACCCGAAACTACGGACTTCGAGCTTAGAGAGTAGCCCCCCTAAACCCAGCAAGAAAGTACGCATTCATCATCTTAAGGCGACAAAATACGCCAGCGACTTTTAAGGAACCAAACGCGCACTCGTTTAACAACCGCGCGACCCAAAATTCAGTAGTTTTTTGTACTTAACATATTATTCTAAGACTTTAAAAAAAATAGCCGTATATCAAAATGTAGATAATTAAAAATTGTCTTTGATATAGTGTAAATTCTATCAAAATACGCTCGGCGGTTATGGTTGGATTGTCGTTTGTATGTCCGTGTTAGACATAAGTTTACAAATTAATTTAACTATGTTAAACGAATTAAACTCAATTTTTTTTTATATCACATTATTAAAAAAATAGTCTAATGCCAGGTAGCATATATTTTTTCTAAAAAAAATACGACTGTTTAGATGTGATTCTCTTTTTCGAATCAGCTACTTTCAGGTATCTCCGCCTTAAGCAGTAGTCAGCGTTCGTTTCAAAGGTCCATTTCCTTGGCCACCACTAGCTCAACACCGCAACTGTCAACGGCCAGACTAAATTCTAAAGAACAAACATTTACCTGTTGTTGCATATCGAAGACGAGGTGGGCTCTGTCCGAAATGATGAGTCTGTCTTGCCAGCCCTTCATGCCTTTCAGCTCGTTCTTCTTCAGCTCCTCGAAGAGCCCGGGGAGGTGGATCACCACGCCGTTTCCTGTTCAACAATGTAGAAGGAAGTTAGGACAGACATACAAGAGACACGATATATTATGGGTTTCAATTTGTCATTAATCATCATGGTAAAAAACTTTAAAGCCGCAGTACAGAAGGGCTACTCTCTAACGAAATCCGTAGTTTCGGGCTAAGTTGCGGGCGGGCGTATTCTACTCCGTATCACCTACAGACTTACGATTAGTCCCGAACCCGAACTGAGAATGAATGGCAACACGATTTCACAGTAACTGTCAAATCGTGATATCATTAGTTCTCAGTGGTTAGGTGATACGGAGTAGAAAATGCCCGCCCGCAACTAAGCCCGAAACTACGGATTTCGTTAGAGAGTAGCCCCCCTGGATATATTATAACTAAATCCATCCAATAACATTTGAAGAATTACCGCGGCCTGCGTTCCAGGGCCGCAGTAATTCTTCAGGCATTTGAATTTGGAACACGGAAGGGTTTTAGTCAGTAAGAGTCTGACACTCCCTTCTGCTCCGCCCAGAGCGGGAGAAGTCATTTGATGATTTCCCATGCACAAAAATACGGGACAGCTAGTCTATTCTGTAAACAACTATTTCGATATCGAGCCTCACCTGAGTGACAAAACTCACAAAATGAGCTTTATTGCACACAACATAAAGATCTTAATTTGAAACACCTCGGATTCCACTGTCGAGATACGAAAATGTTGTTACAGAATAGCACTACAGGTGCGAGTCGGACTCGCGTGCAAAGGGTTCCGAACGAATTTCTTTTTTTTAACATGTTATTTTAACACTATAGACTTCTTATAGGCTTTCCTGTAATCTATAGGTAAAGATCTATTATTTCCATGTTTTTCAAAATTGTAGGCTCGGTAGTTTCGGAGACAAGGGGGGGAAATGGAAAAATATGATTAAAACTCTCACAGTAGGTAAGCCCTTTCATCTGATATGTCACACGATGTTGTTCCAATTTTTTTTTTTCTATTTTGACCTCAAAAGTGACCCCCACACAAAAAAATAATGATTTACGTAACGCGTCCGTGTTTGGGTCACAGAAGTCCATTTATGTATACCAAATTTCAACAGAATCGGTCCAGTACATCCGCAGAAAACTGGCTGTGACAGACGGGCACCCAGACAGACAGACAGACACCCGAGAGATCCTATAAGGGCTCCGTTTTTTTTTAGGAACTCTAAATAGGTGGTCGGTGATCAGTGGTCTATATGGTCAACATTCATTTTTGCGACTTTAATGAGCGAATGTTCAAGAAAATTTAATATTTTACAGGATATAAAGCACCTATAACATAACAATGGAAAAATGTGCAAGTAGGTTCGGCCAGTATATTTTAACTTCTTTGTGCTATTGGGTGTAAGTCAAGCAGGAATAGAATAGAATAGAATGCATTTATTTGTCAGAATATTGTACAAAGTTGTTATGTGCATTATTATGTATTACGTCCATAATATTCTACCGTTTCCGGCGTACAAATATAGTTGGTGAAATTATGGGTCATTAGTCAAAATTCAATTAAGTCAAGCTAAATAAAAATAATTAAATATGATTTATAGGAATTAATGTCAATTATTAATTAGGTAAGTTTTTCGTTCATAAAATCTTCTGTCGAATAATAACATTTGCTTAAAAGAAAGTCAAATAATTTACATTTAAATATTCTGAGGCGGAGAGTTTTGTAGCCATCAGGTAATTTGTTGTAGACAGTAATGGACATGCAGTATACATTATTAGAAAACAGTTTAATTCTACGCCTAGGAACATTAAGCATATGCACTTTCCGGCTGGGTCTCGATACAACATCATTATGCAATTCAAATTCATGTCTGTTTTGGTGAACAAAGATACAAATTTCAAAAATGTACGAGTATATAATATCGTATAGTGCTGGAAGTGGTAGTATTTTAAGTTTTTTAAATAATGGAACACAACTGTCTAGTGGGTGCGCTCCACAAATTGAGCGTACGCATTTTTTCTGAGCTCGAAACACTCTTTGAAGTTCAACCGAATTACCCCATATTATAATACCATAACGCACGATTGATGAGACATAGCCATGGTATGCACATAGTGCTGCGTCAACACTAGCCACACGTGTTAGTCTGTATAAAACGAAAACAAATCTATCTTTTTACATAGATCATCAATATGAGATTTCCAGTTACAGTTTTTATCAATTATTATCCCCAAGAATTTTGCGTAATCGACCTCTTCTATTGTCTCATTTCCATATTGTATTTTAAGCCGTGGACGCGTACTTTTATATGTCTGGAATTGTATCATTTTTGTTTTATAAATATTAATATGAAGATTATTTTGTTCAAGCCATGTGATAATTTTATTTAATGTCATGTTTATTTCATTTTGGTACTCAACAATGTCGTCATTTTGGTTTATAATACTAAGGGCGACCCAACAAAGGTGTAAATCTGCAGTACCAGATCCATCGCATATGCGTTGTCATACCAGAGGCATACTACATCTACCCTACAAATGGGAAAACATGTATATCTACTGATACTCATAACAAAGAGGACTATTACATTTTTACGTCCTAACATCCGTAACAACTCGTCAAATCGTTTTCCCATCGAATGTATCCGTAAACAAGTCCTCGATAACGACCGCCATGTTATGACATGCCATGACAAGTACCCTGCATTAACCGAGTAACGTCAGCAAAATAAATCCAAACATTATCGTGCAAACCCTAACCTTGGCAATAAATTACTCGTTATGTAAACCTATTAATACTGCTGTGATTTTGCAAACCGTACCTGGTACTAGCTCGATCACCAATGTCACGAATTTTAGTTTTTTTTTTGCATGTTTGATTAGCGTGCTCCGTTTGTTACAAATTATTCAATTTTTTGATCATTTGACATGCTAACGGTAGGTTTTGTTTTATGTTTCTTTATAATGTCTTGTTTGTTCAAATTGGGCTTGGTTTTGTTGCTTATTCAGCCTTAAAGGAGGATAAAACATTTTCGTATGTACGTACGTTTTTGTATGTACGTTTTTGGAACAAATAAGGTGCAAAATTAAATAATAACTAGTGGACGTCACGCGGTTTCACCCGCGTAGTTCAAGTTCCCGTGGGAGTACGGGGATAAAATATAGCCTATGTTACTCCCTGATAATGTAGTTATCCATTGCTGAAAGAATTTTTCAAATCGGTCCAGTAGTTTCGGAGCTTATTCATTTCAAACAAACAAATCTTTCCTCTTTATAATATTAGTATAGATAATTGTAATCTTAATATCTCACTTATTCGCGCCACACATTCTTAACCAATGAAGCACAAAATATGAAGGACAAAGCGAGACATCTTTTGCAAACTTGAGTCAAGGGAGGGATGTTAGGGGTTTGTTGAATGCATTGAAGGTACCAAAGACAAAACATTGAATACGTCATTATAATAAGTAGTTCCAAAACCTGTACCACTGAAACTTGCAGGCGATTAATAAGCATGTGTCGGAAATTCAGAACATCTTACGTCGTAAGCAGCGCATGTCTAATTACATTGTGAGTTTGTCACATCACAATGTCGTTTCATTACATTGTGGGGTACCGAGGTATAATGAAACCTAGCCTTAGCTGTCCCACATCTGCAAAGCTGGAGGAATACATACTCAAAGTAAATCAAATTTTACTCAGTCCATGCTACACGTAACACACGCCTTTCATTTCGTATTGGGATCTTAATCTTATAACAGCCTTACAATCATTATTATCTAACAACATATGGTAAGTACTAATCTCAGTATCGAATAGCACGCACGTGACACATTTAATGGTACCTTATGTAGTTACCATAAAATTAACTGTAGGTAACCATAATATTTCAAATGATAATTATGATAGGGACAGTACAAAAAGGGTTGTCAGACGTCCGGACAGAGTCGAACACAGGCTTTTACGAAACATCTTCGTGCAAAATAATCTTGTCACCTTTTTACTTTATTATATTTTTAAAGTAGACTCATTCATTCAACTTTGTTGCAATTTCATTAGAGGTTTAGACGATTGTGTAGCAATGAATTTTATTTTTTTTCATATTAAGCCATTAAGGTCTGTTCAGACCTACGCGATATTCGTTACCTAGAGCGGTAACGATAAATGTCGCTCGGATCCGCGCGGTATCCTGCCGGGTATTTCGTTTGGAGTTCCGCGGCTTAGGGGGGCTACTCTCTAACGAAATCCGTAGTTTCGGGCTTAGTTGCGGGCGGGCGTATTCTACTCCGTATCACCTACAGACTTACGGTTATTCCCGAACCCGAACTGAGAATGAATGACAACACGATTTCACAGTAACTGTCAAATCGTGTTATCATTAGTTCTCAGTGGTTAGGTGATACGAAGTAGAAAATGCCCGCCCGAAACTAAGCCCGAAACTACGGATTTCGTTAGAGAGTAGCCCCCTAGGTTTGAACAGTAGGTTTACCGCATACCCAATCGGCTTTCGCGACCGCTCTAGGTAACGGATATCGCGTAGGTCTGAACAGGCCTTTAAATTGTGAAAAGTCTCTAACATAGGTATCCAATTTCGCCAAGTCCAGTTAATCAAGATCTGGCAACCCTACGTAGAAGGATAAAACAATAGGTCCCTGAATGGCACGTGCTGGTAATCCCATCAAAGCGGTCATAAGAAATCGATGGATTGACGGCAGATTATACAAGTTTGATCCGGCTGATCCATTGAACGGCCGAAACTGTTTCGGGCGATAGCTCCGTAATGGATGCGTCACATTGGAACTTTATTCAAGGTTAAATTCTTAGTGAAAATAGTTATAGCTGGCCTGGTAAAAAGAAATTATGCGTTATGTTATCTATTTAAGAAATTTTGAATTTGGTTTGGATATGTGAAGAGGAGGAATGAAACGCAAGTAAAAAAACTTTTTACCAAAAAAAAAATAACCGACTTCCAAACAAAATACTACAAGGAATTAAATAACCTTAATTTCGGAAGTCGGTGTTTTTGGTTTTGTTTCTTTGTTTTTTAACACCGACTTCCGAAATTAAGGTTATTTAATTCTTTCATTAGAGGTTTAGACGATTGTGTGGCAATTTTTTTTTTTTCATTTTAAGCCATTAAATAGTGAAAAGTTATCCAATTTCACCAAGTTCAGTTAATCAAGATCTGGCAACCCTACGTAGAAGGATAAAACAATAGGTCCCTGAATGGCACGTGCTGGTAATCCTATCAAAGTGGTCATAACAAATCCATGGATTGACGGCAGATTATACAAGTTTGATCCGGCTGATCCATTGAACGGCCGAAACTGTTTCGGGCGATAGCTCCGTAATGGATGCGGTTACTTTGGAACTTTATTCAAGGTTAAATTCTTAGTGAAAATAGTTATAGCTGGCCTGGTTAAAAAAAAGTTATGCGTTATGTTATCTATTTAAGAAATCTTGAATTTGGTTTGGATAAGTGAAGAGGAGGAGTGAAACGCATGTAAGTAAAAAAACTTTTTACAAAAAAAAAAAATAACCGACTTCCAAACAATATACTACAAAGAATAAAATAACCTTAATTTCGGAAGTCGGTGTTTTTAGTTTTGTTTCTTTGTTTTTTAATACCGACTTCCGAAATTAAGTTTGGAAGTCGGTTATATTTTTTTGTATTTTTTTTTTTTCACTTTTAAGTGGTGATACTTGAACGACGTCTTCGTCAACGCAGAAATTGAAATACTTAAGCAAAAATGCTCCTAAAATAAAAACTACTGAATCAAATTTTTATGGGACCAAATGGCAAGTATACTGCATCGAACTAAAAAAAGAATCACAGAAATCGGATTAGAAACCTCGGAGTAATCGGTGTACATACATAAAAAAACCTCCTCCTTTTTTGGAAGTTGGTTAAAAGAGTAATGAATACAAATTTGAATGGAGTGGTAAAGGCCGAAGAAAAGAGAAAAGCTCCTAAAATAAAAACTACTGAATCAAATTTTTATGGCAAGTATACTGCATCGAACTAAAAAAGAATCACAGAAATCGGATCAGAAACCTCGGAGTAATCGGTGTACATACATAAAAAAACCTAGTCCTTTTTTGGAAGCCGGTTAAAAAGAGTAATGAATACAAATTCGAATGGAGGGGGAAAGGCCGAAGAAAAGAGGGATTGAATGTGTGAGGAAAAGAACTCTTTCTTCTCATTTATTTATTCTTCAATTATATGAAAGAAAAAGCAGTCAGAGATAGCATGACTGACTGTTTTGGACGGAATAAAAGAGGAAAATTTCTTGCGCCGTCACCAAGTAAAATTGAACAAGGACAGTAAGATTATAAAGAAGGAAAACTTAAATACATTATTAATTTCTTTTATAAATAACTGGCGGACGTCAGGCGGTTTCACCCGCGTAGTTCCCGTTCCCGTGGGAGTACGGGGATAAAATATAGCCTATGTTACCCGCTGATAATGTAGCTATCCATTGCTGAAAGAATTTTTCAAATCGATCCAGTAGTTTTTAAGTTTATTCGTTACATACAAAAATACAAATCTTTCCTCTTTATTATATTAGTATTAGACTAGCCTTTGTCCGCGACTTCGTGTGCTTTTTAATTTCGGGAAATCCCTCTTAGTGCTCCCCAACACTTCCCTAGAAACCTACAAGCCAAATTTCAGCTTTCTACGACCAGTAGTTTCGGCTGTGCGTTGTCTGTCAGTCACTCATCAGTAACGGGAGAATTTTATAATAGGATTTAGGATTTATTTAAATCCTTGAATCAATAATCCTTGATGTCAAGGAAAACTCGCAACAGTTGTTGAAAGTTTAAAAAAAAACTGGCCAAGTGCGAGTCGTACTCCTGTGCGAAGTATTCCGAAAGAATTTTTTTTAACATGTTATTTTAACACTACAGATTTCTTATAGGTTTACCTGTAATCTTTAGGTAAAGATCTATTATTTCTTTTTTTTTCAAAATTTTAGGCTCAGTAGTTTAGGAGATAAGGGGGGGAATGGTCATTTTTCGTCTAATTTCTTGAATAACTTCAAAACCATTTATTTTAAAATTATGAAAAAAATATAATTAAAACCCTCACAGTAAGCCCTTTAATTTGATATGTCACACGATATTGTTCAAAAAACTTTTTTTTTTAATTTTCTAGTTTGACCCCCAAAAGTGACACCCATACTAAAAAAAATAATGATTTACGTAACGCGTCCGTGTTTGGGTCACAGAAGTCCATATGTGTACCAAATTTCAACAGAATCGTTCCAGTGGACCCGGAGAAAACTGGCTGTGACAGACGGACAGACAGACAGACAGGCAGACAGACAGACAGACAGACAGACAGGCAGACAGACAGACAGACAGACAGGCAGACAGACAGACAGACAGACAACCGAGTGATCCTATAAGGGTTCCCTTTTTTTCGGAACCCTAAAAAAGAAAAGACACAGTATACATCCTTATTCAGTTTGTGAAATATCTCTTATATCGGTCCAATATTGGAGGAGAAAACAGTCGAAAGCCAAACCTCGAAAGAAAACAAAGTCTCGCCGCCAGCATTTCCTGTTAATGCAAGTGCATAGTGATTCAAAAACTCACACATGCATATATTTGAGTTCATATATTGGTTGAGAATGAGATCTAGGCAAGGTGTACCTATCACTAAAATTATTTGAGTCATGTGTACGATTGTATAGGATTTTCTTCATTCCCTCATCATCTGCCTAGCGTTTTTCCAACTATATTGGGGTCAGCTTCCAGTCAAACCGGATTTAGCTGAATACCAGTATTTTACGTAGAGCAGCTGCCGTGGCAAGAATGGAGTCAGGGGGGGCTACTCTCTAACGAAATCCGTAGTTTCGGGCTTAGTTGCGGGCGGGCATTTTCTACTACGTATCACATAACCACTGAGAACTAATGATAACAAGATTTGACAGTTACTGTGAAATCGTGTTGTCATTCATTCTCAGTTCGGGTTCGGGACTAATCGTAAGTCTGTAGGTGATACGCAGTAGAATACGCCCGCCCGCAACTAAGCCCGAAACTACGGATTTCGTTAGAGAGTAGCCCCCCTGATTTGGTTTCTGATTTTCCATAACGACTGCCAAAGATCAACAAATGACAGCCGGGACCAATAGGCTTAAACGTGCTTTCCGAGGCACGGAGGAGGAGTCTCCGGTATGTTAAGATGGTCATCCATCCGCAGAAGAATCTCGGCAAGCGTTGCTTTACCTTGAAGATCGACCCGTGCGGCTGTTATTATTTGGCCACGAGCTCGTTTTAGTTCTTTCCCTGTTCTATACTAAAACCGAGACAGACACTATAGGCGATAATATGTAGAGATCAAGAGATGTACTATAATGACGCAAGCTTTTGGCAAACGTTCAAGGGCAGATAGCATAGTGTTATCGGTCAATTATCACTGTAGTGTGCTGACGTCACAGGAATATATCGTTTGTTTTTTTATTTACGTGACTAAAAATATAGCAGGTCCCAAAATGTCCAGTCGTGGTGCGCGGCGTCATAGTTGCGATTTTGGGACATAGGCTTCGTTCTTGTTGAAAAAAAAAGAACACAAAGTTTAGGGAAGGTTTGTGTATTATACAGACGGTGGGTATTTTGTTTTATTTCTTTAAGATGGGAAATCATCAAATGACTCCTCCCACTATGGGTGAAGCAGAAGGGAGTGTCAGACTCTTACTGACTAAAACCTATCCGTGTTCCTCCTAATGCCCTTTGCGTTCCAGGGCCGCGGTGACTCTTTCGAACAAATTCCCCAACCCTGGAAATTTAGTGTGCCTATATTCTGTATTTTGCTTCGAATCAGTCATTCGCTTGAATTCTCACTTCAAACTTGAATCCAAGGTTCCATG
The DNA here is from genome assembly GCA_947578705.1 of Lacanobia wlatinum. Lineage (NCBI taxonomy): Eukaryota > Metazoa > Arthropoda > Insecta > Lepidoptera > Noctuidae > Lacanobia > Lacanobia wlatinum. Next base: position 7,349,311 of record OX388040.1, read on the forward strand.
TTCAGAGCCACAACAATGAGAACTAGCCGGACGAACGAGACTGTAAATTATCCTAACCGTGAAAACTTACATGCAGCTTCTATTGAGCCGTCAATCCAACTGTTGTGAGGAATTGACAGCTCACGTCATCTTCTTCACGGCGAAATGTTTACAGAATCGCACTTCTCTACGCAGAACGAACTCAACGTACTCTTAAAACTTGGTACTGATAAAATAATTTGTTCTGACGTGACAAAAACCTTTTATATTTTTTGTAGGTGAAGGTCGTTTATTTAACAATGCAGTAAATATCTGCGACATCCTATAATTTCGTTCTGTGAATCCGTGATCTTGGAATTAAAAACTCTGGTTGAAAAAGTTCTGTGCGCGCGAAGTACCAAGGCATTTTAAACACTAGTGCTTTAATATAATTTCTTTCTAGGTCACAATGCTGGAAAATATTGGCATTGTTTATTCATGAAGGAAATACCTAATTATTTCCGATTCTATTTTCGAACTAAGAAGTTTTGTCATCGAAAAGATTTTATTAACTTAGTAACATAACTAATGTTTATCATTAGAACTAGTTGACCACCGCAACTTCGTCTGCTCCGCTCCTATTGGTCTTAGCATGATGACATATAGCCTATAGCCTTCCTCGATAAATGGGCTATCTAACACTGAAAGAATTTTTCAAATCGCACCAGTAGTTCCTGAGATTAGCACGTTCAAGCAAACAAACAAGCATACAAACTCTTCAGCTTTATAACTAGCTGACCCGCGCAACTTCGTCTGCGTCACAATTTTCATTACTGCTCCGCTCCTATTGGTCTTAGCGTGATGACATATAGCCTATAGCCTTCCTCGATAAATGGGCTATCTAACACTGAAAGAATTTTTCAAATCGCACCAGTAGTTCCTGAGATTAGCACGTTCAAGCAAACAAACAAACTCTTCAGCTTTATACATATACTAGCTGACCCGCGCAACTTCGTCTGAGTCACAATTTTCAATACTGCTCCGCTCCTATTGGTCTTAGCGTGATGACATATAGCCTATAGCCTTCCTCGACAAATGGGCTATCTAACACTGAAAGAATTTTTCAAATCGGACCAGCAGTTCCTGAGATTAGCGCGTTCAAGCAAACAAACAAACTCTTCAGCTTTATATATTAGTATAGATTAAAGTATAGATATAGATAGTAACTTATTTTCAAAATTATTCCATTTCTTTTGCATTTCGTATTATATTTATCAGTTTTAGGGTTTCATGAAGTACTTTAATTTCAATCTGAATATTTATTGTACTATTTACGATCTACGCGCTGTAGGCTGTGTCGGATTGTGAGAAGCATAAATTGGCAATCGATTCAAGATAACTTGAGAATCTAAATAGACCATTATTGATAAGTTATAATGTAAACAACAATGTAACAATTAGTTATAAGGCGTGATTGTGGTCAAGAGCAAGCCCATTCCTCAATAAAAAAGAAAGAAAAAAACCAAGATACTTTTTTTAAGATGGGTAATCATCAAATGACTTCTTCCGCTCTGGGCGGAGCGGGAGGGAGTGTCAGGCTTTTACTGACTAAAACACATCCGTATTCCTTCTGATCCCCTTTGCGTTACAGGGCCGCAGTGACTCTTTCGAAAGAAATCCCGCAACAACACCTGTTACTAGTGCCGACTTTCTCTTCACTCAATGAGCCCAGGGTAACTTACCAATACCTATTGCATATAAGACTTGCCAGAACCTCATCTTATCTTCCGGTTTGGCAGAACTCACAGAGCTACATTATGACGACGAATTCTCATCTCTTATAATGTACTAGTAGACCCGCGCAACTTGATCTGCTCCGCTCCTATTGGTCTTAGCGTGATGATGTATAGCCTATAGACTTCCTTGATAAATGGGCTATTTAACACAGAAAGAACTTTTCAAATCTGACCAGTAGTTCCAAGATCAGCGCGTTCAAGCAAGCAAACAAACAAACTTTTCAGCTTTATATATTAGTATACATTTCTACTTATTTTTATGTACAATGTGAGTACTTAACCAGAAATGGAATACTGGTTTTTTTGGAAAAACACTGTTTTAAAGGGGATAGAAACTTTGTGGCCTACCCCCCCCCCCCCTGAAGATGAAGCTCGCTTCATCATCAACTTATCAGCCGAAAGAGGTCCACTGCGGGACATAAGCCTCCCCCAAGCGTCGTCCGCCACAACGACCAATCCTGCGCGTCTCGCATCCAATCGGCTACCCGCGACCTTCACCAGGACATCTGTCCACCTCGTCATGAAGCTCCCTTGCCTAGAAGCTATTCACTCTTGATTCAAAGTGAGATGTACATATCTGTATGATATGTCTAGACCTGTACCGTAGCAACAACAAAAGGCGACTTACCAATAACGGAGATGCATTTCTGGTTTATAATACCGCTCGGTAGCAAATGGAAGTCGAACTCCTGGCCGTCGACGACCACTGTGTGTCCGGCGTTGTTGCCACCCTGCGAATATAAACATACAATTGACCAACATTTACATACTTATAATGAACTAGCTGAGCGCAACTTCGTATATATCGCATTTTTCATTAATGCTCCACTCCTATTGGTCGTAGCCACCGCCGCCGTACCAAACAAACAAACTCTTTAGCTTTATAATAATTATTAGTACAGATTAGTATAGATATACATCTGGGTTATTTGTAACCTCTGAGGCAGTGATAGTACAAATGATTATAAACAACTTTTACTTTGAGACAAACCCTGACATCTCGAAAAAAATTACACCTGTTTCATACATTTTCATCGGCTAAATATTGCATTTTGTATGAAACAGCTGATATTTTTCTAGTTTTCGGGGTTGTTCTCAAAGTAAAAGTTGTTTATAATCATGTGTACTTTTACTGCCTAAGAGGTTGATGGTGTTTTACAAATAACCCCAGGGGGGCTACTCTCTAACGAAATCCGTAGTTTCGGGCTTAGTTGCGGGCGGGCATTTTCTACTCCGTATCACCTAACCACTGAGAACTAATGATAACACGATTTGACAGTTACTGTGAAATCGTGTTTTCATTCATTCTCAGTTCGGGTTAGGGGGGACTAATCGTAAGTCTGTAGGTGATACGGAGTAGAATACGCCCGCCCGCAACTAAGCCCGAAACTACGGATTTCGTTAGAGAGTAGCCCCCCAGATACGAGCTGTATTTCATACGAAAGGTTTGGTCTTTGACCTTTGTAGGTCGGTGATATTTAAAGGTTAGGTTTCTACGCTGTGTACTGGCTGTAATGACTGTCTATTGTCGCGGTCGTTTCATTATTTGTATGTTTCATGAATAAATTGGGAGTAAATTGGCCCTTTGAGTGTAAAAAATCAGTAGTATTTCGACATCGAATTTAATTATTAAAATAATAAAGTTTTACTAGCTTTTAAAAAGACCTTTCAATGGTAGGCGCTATACGTAGACCAAGATATGTTATTTAGTAGAAAAAAATGTTTAGGATTGAGCATTTCAATCGGTACCCATAGTAATAAAAATACAGGTTTTTTTTATCACATTTAGGGGGTCCAATACCCGGTTCAGACAGGTAATTATTTAGCATTCTTTGAATGTAGTTCGACTTGTTTCTTCATTCAGTATGTTTTTATACCTACAGTATTCCTCCATGTGGCAAACTCTTGGGACACCCTGTAGGTTACTTGACCGATTATTTAAATTGCCCCTGATACATTCGAAAAAAAAAAAACTAATTGAGAACCTCCTCCATTTTTAAAGTCTGTTAAAAACGGATCTGCGTTTACCATCAATCGTTACGCTTACGTCTTCAATTTGAAGACTTTCCTTTGACGTAAGCGTTTCAGAATGTTTATGCGAACGAAGGTAATCATAAAATACGAAGTTGTATGCAAATTCCGTTTTAGTATCTACAGCGTTAAAGCCAGTCGATCATAATAGAGACAAACAAGACAACAGAAACATACAATGTAGGTATTCATTCCAACCTTTTTAACCGACTTCCAAAAAAGGAGGAGGTTCTCAATTCGGCGGGTATTTTTTTTATGTATGTACACCGATTACTCCCGAGGTTTCTGATCCGATTTCTGTGATTCTTTTTTAGTTTGATGCAGTATACTTGCCATTTCGTCCCATATTTTTTTTTAAATTCAGTTTGGTTCAGTAGTTTTTATTTTATGAGCATATTTACTTATTTCAATTTCTGCGTTGACGAAGACGTCGTCCAAGTATCACCACTTAAAAGTGAAAAATAAAAAACTTTTTACAAAAAAATATAACCGACTTCCAAACAAAACACTAAGAAATTAAGGTTATTTTATTCTTTGTAGTGTTTTATTTATTTATTTATGCTTTATTGTACACCAAATTTAAAAATACGTACAGAAAATCTTAAACTAATGACATACAATTGGCGGATTTGGAAGTCGGTTACATTTTTTGTAAAAAGTTTTTTTTTAATACCATTTAGAATCATCATCAGCCTGCCTAACCTTTTTCCAACTATATTGGGGCCGGCTTCCAATCAAACCGGATTCAATTGAATACCAGCGGGTCTAAAAAAGCCACTTTTGCAGAATCAGAAAGCAAATCACGCTACCGGTCATTGTCAAATTTTTCAACCTTGAACCTAATGCGTTAGCGATAAAGAAGAAAATGAAATTTGACAGATTGTTGCGTGATTTATATTATGATTCTAATATGATTCTCCTAATGTGTCTTTCTCTTGTTCAATTTACGTGGAGTGGCTGCTTACCAGACCTTCACAACCAAACTGGGTCAGATTTTCTGGCTTCTGACCATCCGTAATTACTGCCGAAGATTTTCAAATGATAGCCGGGACCAACGTGCTTACCGAGGCACGGAGGAGTCTCGGTCTGTTAAATTGGACACCCATCGACAGATTAACCTCGGCAAGCGTTGCTTAACCTTGGAGATCGACCCGTGCGGCTGTTATTATTTAGCCACGAGCGTCAGCGACATTTTCTTAGCTGGGTTTTCATAACTGGTTTTAATGATTTGCTTTTTCTCTCTCTGTCCAATCAAAACTATAAAACAAAATGTATTTTTGAACAGACATGACAAACGTGTTTATAATTTTCTAAAGTTTTGAGTTAAATATTATGTAACATAACAACAGTAGGGAAAGATCTAAGAAACGAATGGACGAACTATGCTTAAGACGATATGGCTAGAATAGGGAGATAAGGTAGCATTTTACGCTGAAGCCAAAAACCTCATCTGCATTCTGACACTGAAGAATGAACAACATTTGAAAAAGAATGCTTGGTAGTAATAAACAATACATGTTTTTTTTTTCTCTTGCATTCTAAATTCGAAAATGCAGCTGGCTTATTTACCCGCGCAATTAGAACATTCTCTTCAACGTAACTATAAAAGCTGCCAGTAACACATATTTCACGATTTTTGGCACATTACTTCCGCAGACATGACATTGTCGAGGTGATCTTGAGAGCGTACGTGTTCATTCAAAAAACACAAATCTGTCATCTTTGTTACGCTGCCGCTGCTATTTCTGGCAGGACATCTAGGTCATGGGCAGAGAAAATTATGTTGAGATAGATAAATAGAAAAGAAAAAAGTCAAGTTAAAGACAATCAACACTCAGTAGTCTAGTCAAGAAGTGCCTTTTTGTTCAACTTTTTTCAGCTGTCTCGGAAACATATGAATGAGGTGTCATTCGGTTCGGAAGAGCATGTAGATGATTTTCGAAAAAAATAAAATAAAGTTCCGCTGGAAAAAATTGCAAAAGTTATAAACAATTTACTGAAAAAATAAAGAATGGAAAATATTGATCAGATTTTGAGATATTTGCAAAAAAACAATTACAAATATCTCAAAATCTGATCAATATTTTTATTATAACTTATAACTTTTGCAATTTACTCGAGCGGACCTTTTAAAAAAAAAATCGTCTGCATGCCAAATCGAATGACACCTCATTCATATTTTTCCAAGACTGCTGAAAAAAGTTGAACATAAAAGCACTTGTTGACTAGACTACAGTACGTGGAAAACGAAAAGTTTAAGCGATTTTGAATTTCCTGCAGTGGTTATAAGGTTTTTTTAGATAAAAAACCGAAGGCCCGAAATCTACACAGTGGACAATCGTAGGGTAATGTTCCATAATAATCACATTTTTATTTTAGCGCAAAAGTGAATAAGATTGAAATCTTGGCATAAAGAACGTATTTTTTTTTTATGACAGGCTTCGTATTTTTTCGTGAGTAGTCTCACCTATGACACTTAGTTAAAACAGTTCACAAAGTCGATAGTGACCGCATTATGAATTAAAAAAAACACGACCATCGAGTATTTAATTGAAATTGTGTTATAAATAGCTGATTCTGGTCGAGAAGTGGTTTTACAATAACCAGATTTACCTTGTTTGCTCTTCATAAATAGTTATTAGTTTGATTCTACTTTATACGGCCGTATCTCGTAATCTTGCTACGTTTTTATGGATTCTAGGCGATAAAACTTGATTTTAAACTACAATGAGATCTTTTAAGGAAATTCGAAATGTATCTAGACTATTCAATCGGAGCTAAATAGGTTAGCTTGATAGTTTTATAGGATTACTTGGATAAAATAAATCTACAAGAAATATGTCATTTGACGCGGCCACGCCAGGGCCCCAAGTCTGCTATTACAATAGTGTCAGAATGGTCTATCATAGATTTCATAATGGTTGATTTTGACAAGATTCTATGCCATTTGTTCCAATGGAGTGTCAGTGGTTGACCACTGGATATAAAAGCGTCATTATGACTTTCCAGGTTGATTGAAGTTGATGCTGATGTTAAATTGCGAACTATTAATTTACACGAATGGTCCTGCCACCTGCCAGACGCTAGAAAGGTCCTCCCATCCAAAATCATTCCAAATAACATGCGACTCATGCGAGTTTAGTACACGCTTCTAATTAAGAAGCCGAACTAGCTTCAGCCAGCGGTTTCGAACGCGAGAAAGGACATTGTCTATCCGATATACCGCCGTTTGCCCGAATTTTATTTACCCTAATATCATTTGCCATAATAGTCAACAGCCATAATATTATAGACAAAGTTGCGCGGGTCAGCTAGTTTGTCATAATCATTGTAAGCCCTAATTATCATATGCCTTAATTATCACATGCCATAATTATCATATGCCATAACATCATTTGCCATCGACATTCATCAAATCAAATCAAATCGTATATTTCAAATAAACCATTTACATCAAATCAAATCAAATCGTATATTTCAAATAAACCATTTACAGGCACTTTTGAATTGTCAAAGTCGGTCAGTCAAAAACATGAAGCTATTTGCACGTTCCAAAGCGTAGATCTCTATGGAGAAGAACGTGCAAGAAACTCCACGGACACTCTTTTAAACCATGTGATGTGTTACAAAAATCTTGTTAACATTAACATTGATTGCTTCTATATGTGAGGACAATGCAAAGAACAAGAAAACATATAAACAATTCAAAATGCAGGTACAGATTAAAATAAGCCAGAGATGACCAGTTTCAACTGACGGCGCCCGTTCACGAACATGACGCGTGCATCAGCACCATCTAACTCAACCATTTTGAAGGGAATCAAATGATCCAAAACACGCGCCACCATCAGCAAAACATTTGTATGAGCATGACAAGCTCTCAACTGCCACGCTCGTTCATGTCAAACTAATTTAATAACGAAATCTATAATTACATATGTAAATGGCTCCATAGTGCTCACATTTACAAAAAAATGAAAATATGCTTCTACGTTATACAAAACTATGGTTTCAAGTAACTAAGAAATGAAAAAAAAAAAAAGAAGGCTGCTTTATTGTGTATACTTTGCTAATACAATAATGCAAAGAAATGATAAATAAATGATTGTATAGGAGAACAAAAAAAAAGGGTAAGCATTTCTTCCAATTATCGAAAACCTAACAAGTGGACCCATGCTGCTGTGGCTGTGGAGCAGGACCGGCATTTAGCCAAGCATTTTTATCAAGGACATAATCTTCCAGTTTATAATATGCTTGTCTACATAATGTGCGTTTTATACATGTTTTAAATTTTCTCTCATTCAGTTCGAGAATATTAAGTGGTATTTTATTATAAAATTTAACACAGTACCCCATAAAAGAAGTGTGCACTTTAGCTAATCTGAATCGGGGTTGATCTAATTTGTTCCGATTTCTAGTATTAAAATTATGCCTATCACTAATTTTACTAAAAAGATGAAGATTATTCCGAACATACATAATGTTTTCATATATGTATTGACAAGGTACCGTCATGATGTTAATATCCTTAAACAGTTCCCTTAGGGAATCGCGCCGGTGGAGATTGTAAATGGCTCTGATAGCTCTTTTCTGCAGAATAAATATAGACTCGATGTCTGCAGCACGTCCCCATAATAAGATACCGTAAGACATGATACTATGAAAGTAACTAAAATAGACCAGCCTCGCGGTATCTATGTCAGTAAATTGACGGATTTTTCTGACAGCATATGCTGCTGAACTTAGCCGTCCCGCAAGAGATGTTAAATGAGGACCCCATTGTAGCCTTGAGTCAAGCGTGATCCCCAAGAAAACTGTGTCATCGACGAATTCAAGTTTCTCTTGGTTCAATACTATGTCACAATTAATACTTTTCACGTTCGGTAATGCAAATCTGATACACTTTGTTTTTTTCTCATTTAAAACTAAATTATTAGCAGTAAACCAATTTTGGACCTGCTGAAGGGCGTTATTTACATCGTCAAGACTTGTGGCACGCCTATCTATCTTTAAAATTAAGGACGTATCGTCTGCAAATAACACCATTTGAGTTTGATTTTTTAAAAGATGGGGAAGATCATTAATGTATACCAGAAAGAGGAACGGACCCAATATTGAGCCTTGTGGTACCCCCATTTTAACTTTCAGACCCCGTGAATTGACACCATTTATTTGAACTTGCTGCTGTCTGTCATTTAAATAAGACCTCACTAAACTGAGTGCAAGTTTACCCAGTCCGTAATGTTCTAGTTTTAGGAGCAAGGTTTCGTGATTTACACAATCAAATGCCTTGGAGAGGTCACAAAAGATTCCTATGGCATCTTGCGCCTCTTCCCACGCTGTAAAAATGTGTTTTAACAACGTGACTCCCGCGTCAGTCGTACAACGACCTTTGGTAAAACCATACTGTTGTTCGTGTAAGATTTTATTGGTGTTAAAATGATTGAGCATTTGATTGAGCATTACTTAAGATTGAGCATTGGGTATGTAACGGTTGTTATATCAGGAGAAACTGGATGCAATTGGGACTTTAGGGCACTCCGACTCGGATAGGTTAGGTTAAAAGGGGATGGTGGCCGCCATCCCCTTCGTGGTTATTTATTTATAAACCACACAGAAGTAGGAGCCCCGCGAAGCGGGGCTCGTTGACCAAGCCCACCATCAAGCATGCATAGAATATTTAAGGTCATTTAAATGTTATGTCTAATAATCATTATGGCGTTTAAATATTATGTTTGATAATTATTATGGCACTTAAAAATATGAAAAACAATACGTATGGGCTATGGCACTCGTATCTTATGGCATCTATGTTTCGGGCAGTTAACAGTATGTCATATGTCTTTTAGGGCAAACAAAACATTCGGGCAAATGAAATTTGGTTAAATGAAATTCGGGAATATGATGATTATGGTATATAATCTTCGGGTAAACAATAGAAAACCGGTCTATCCCTGTGCCAACTTCCATCGAAAGCCGTTCAGACTTTAAGTCTTAAAGGTAACAAACAGACAGAGTTTACTTTAGATTTTTGCTGAATGCAAAAATGTTAACTAAACTCTGTCTGTCTGGTTTGTTTTTTAGGGTTCCGTAACCGAAGAGTAACCCACGGTACCCTATTACAAAGCCTCCGCTGTCCGTCCGTCTGTCAGCGGGCTTTATCTCATAAACCGTAATAGGTAGACAGTTGAAATTTTCAGTGTGTATTTCTGTTGCCGCTACAACAACAAATAATAGCAAGAATTTTGAAATCTATACTAATATATAAAGCTGAAGAGTTTGTTTGCTTGAACGCGCTAATCTCAGCAACTACTAGTCCGATTTGAAACATTATTTCAGTCTCAAATAGCCCATTTATCGAGAAAGGCTAAGACCAATAGGAACGGAGCAATGATGAAAATTGTGACGCAGGCGAAGTTGCGCAGGTCAGCTAGTCGGCTCATAAATGACGGAGTTATGAGGTTACAAATATAAAAAAACCTAATTGAGAATCTCCTCCTTTTTTTTGAAGTCGTTTAAAATACGACGGTACGTAACCCTTCATGCGCGAGTCCGACTCGCACTTGGCCAGTTTTTTATTGGTCATCCGAACTCATCTGCATTTTTATGCAGATGAGTTCGGATGACCAATAAAACACTGGCTCAATACCTACTGAAGGAAGGTAAAACCACGTTACAATAACATAAACTGCTACTAATTGAGATAATTCTCAGATATTAAGATGGATATGAAGTCATTATTTTCCGGATCACTTCAGTCAAGGTTTTGTCAAGGCCGCGTTACTCATACAATTGTTAGTAATCAATGCTGTTCGTACTTCTGTTACTAACAAAAGAACCGTCATTTGTGTGCTTTTGTGAACTAAATGATGATTAGTTACGTGTTTTTCATACTTATCAGGTTTTTTTCAGATCACTTAACAGGTTTCCCCCTACGACTCGATAAGCGAACGTATTCGGCGGGGGTGGGCAAGAACTCCACGACCTCATCCCACCGGCACCCTTCAACCATCGCACATCTAGATGCACTGCAAGTTACCATCCCGACCTTGTTGCTATTCCACCAATTCGCACTAAGCGTTTCCAAACGTCTTTTATAGTGCGCACAGCAAAGGAGTGGAACTATGCCTGCGTCTGTGTAAAAAATTACAATGAACAGGCTTCTTTTGGATCATCGTCGGCTTTGTCTACGTCATATCCGACTTAGACTAGTCAAGAGCAAACCCATCTCAAATAAAAAAACGCTTATATGTTGGTACATACTGGAACATGAAATCGTTAGATATTCTTGGGTATGGTTGATGAAATACTGTGAAAACTTTGATGTGTTAAACACGGACCACCAATCTGTGTTCTGTTGCACAATTTTGGTACCCTATCCAATTTATCAGACTGTTTTCAATTGATTTTTCGTCAAAAACGCCAGAACTATATTTGTGTTCCGTACATAAAAAGGAAAAATAATCTTTATCTTATATAAAGCTGAAGAGTTTATTTGCTTGAACGCGCTAATCTCAGGAACTACTGGTCCGATTTGAAAGATAGCCCCGAGGAAGGCTGTAGGCTATATATCATCACGCTAAGACCAATAGGAGCGGAGCAGTCATGAAAGTTGTGACGAAGACGAAGTGGCGCGGGTCAGCTAGTCGTAACTAATATAGTGATTCTTTTTTAGTTCGATGCGGTATACTTGTCATTTGGTTCCATAAAAATTTGATTCAGTTTGGTACAGCAGTTTTTATTTTATGAACATTTTTGCTCATTTCTATTTCTGCGTGGACGAAGACGTCGTCCAAGTATCACCACTTTAAAAGTGAAAAACAAAAAACTTTTGACAAAAAAATATAACCGACTTCCAAACAAAACACTACAAAGAAAGAATAAAATAACCTTAATTTCGGAAGTCGGTGTTAAAAAAAAAAACAAAGAAACAAAACCAAAAACACCGACTTCCGAAAGTTGTTTATATTTATAAAAGTTACACAATATGAAAAGCAATTTGACTTAATGTTACAAATGTTTTGCGGTACTCTCATTATATTTTGTATTAGAAATTCAATCAAAATAACGAAAGCTAGCAGCCTTGTGATAAATAAGTTACAGATTTCTCTAATTGCCTGCTGTCCGCTTCAAACAAACAAAGTGACACAACATTGTGAAACACAAACAATTCCAATCTGTAAACCGTTGCAAAATCTTTGCTTTGTCAACAGTAACTACTAACAACGGATTATATGTGAAACTTTACGTTGGCAATTGCAGTTCCATTTTATGGTGAAGTAGCTGTGTCCGCGACTTCGTGGAATAGTGACTTTGGGTAGCATTTTAAAATTTTTAGGCTAATTATTTTATAAATAAGACATACGTATAAATACTTTAATGAGCTATTTGCATTCACATAAGCCTTACATATTTCCTGACAAACTCTCATCCCCTATTCCCTATTGTTATTTTACAACCTTGAGGGTTAAACTTTTACAAATTTTGAATTTAATATTTATTTATATCGAATCAACAGCCTTAAAATAAGTTTAAAGCTTCTAGCTCTGAAAATGACGATACTTCCATACAACTTTTCATCCCCCCTTTCAACCCCTTACAACCCTTTTTTCGCATTAAAAATGCCTATATCCTTTCTCAGGCTCTAGACTATCTGTGTACCAAATTTCATTTAAATCGGTTCATTAATTTTGGCGTAAAAGCGCGACAGACAGACAGAGTTACTTTCGCATTTATAATAATTATTAGTAAGGATTTCGGCATGTTTTACGTTTGTTTTTTTAATTAATTGAGTGAAGACAGGAACTGAGGAAAGAAAATAATTCAAGAGCAGAGAGTTCGAAGGTTCAAACTGGCTAATCCGAACCCGATGAGACTTCCTATTATGCATTTAATGAAAACGCAGTAGAAGCAGCAGTAGATAGGAAAATAAGTCCCGTCACGGATACCCGCATATGGAAGGATATGGGGAGACTTTTTAGCAGCAGTGAAACTACATAGTTCGATTTTTAGGGTTCCGTACCCAGAAGTACTACAAACTGGGAAGCAGCACCCGATGTTCTTCGCATCACTGGCTTGTCCTTATGCTTCTCTGCTGGCGAATTTGCGAGTCCAGTGTGGCACCGATCCGCTCATGCAAAGCAAGTCGACATTGCTCTGAACGAAACGTGTCGAATTATTTCGGGTTGCCTTAAACCGACTCCGCTCAATAAACTCTACCCGTTGGCTAGTATTTCACCACCAGTACTACGTAGGGATGTCGCATGCGCGCTTGAAAAAAAGGACCAAGAATTCGATTCCCGACATGTTCTTTACGATCACACAATAGTCCCGGGTAGGCTTAAGAGCCGGACGAGTTTTCTTCGTCGTACAGAGGCCATCCAAGACCGTCCACCTAATGCGAGAACTAAGCTGTGGGAAGAACATCAGCCCCCACCACCTGAATACTTGCAGCCCCAGGAATATCTGGCACCATGACGTGATCTGCAGTGGCCTATTTGGTTTGGAAGGCACTGCACTGAATAGATTGCGTACCCAAGTAGGCCGCTGCAAACACAATCTGGCGAAATGGGGATTCATAGACCCGTCGGATACTCAATGTGAGTGCGGTGCTCCTGTTCAGAACATGAGCAACACGTTGGAGTGCCCCAAGTGCCCATACACCTGTACTTTGGGGGATTTAATGAATGCCACAGACGCTGCAATTAACGTAGCCACCTACTGGGCCCAAAAAATCTAAGTTAACCATCGACTCGATAAGAAGAACCCAGAGGGTAACCAACGGAACCCTATTACTAAGCCTCCGCTGTCCGTGCGTCTGTCTGTCAGCGGGCTGTATCTCAAAAACCGTAATAGGTAGACAGTTGAAATTTTCACAGATTGTGTAATTCTATTGGCGCTATAACAACAAATAATAAAAATTAAGGTTTATGGTACGGAACCCTTCGTGTGCGAGTTGGACTCGCACTTTGCCAGTTCTTTTTTTAATCTTATATATCTTTCAGATGGAGTCGACGGGTTACAAGAGATATAGCCCTTGCCCTGCATAAGGACACATCAGGCCAATATCACAAGCTTTTACCACTATTTTGTCAGTAACAAAAAAATACACCAACACGAAACTTGGAAAACAGATTACTGAGACGGTTTAGGCCCGTCTCAGTAATCTGTTTTGGATATTAATACTCGATCTCGTGGTTTCCATGGCCTATTGATAATCTGGCATACCAATATCTGAAAATAACTGAAACTAAATTCAAACTGAAGAGAATTCGATGTGGCATTGTAATAGTTCTCCAAACCACAATCATACGTTTAATCTTTATTAATAACGTCTGTTGTGTTCTGTAAACACCAACGGCTGATGCTAGCAATAAATTGTGATTGTTTACAATAAAACCGCGGTAGGCTAAACATTCGCACAAGCTTTTATATTTTCCTTACGGCGGCTCTTGTATTTTTAGGGTTCCGAACAAAAAACGGAACCCTTATAGGATCACTCGGGTGTCTGTCTGTCAGTCTGCCTGTCTGTCTGTCACAGCCAGTTTTCTCAGGATCCACTGGACCGATTCTGTAGAAATTTGGTACACATATGGAATTCTGTGACCTAAACACGGACGCGTTACGTAATTAATTATATTTTTAGTATGGGGGTCACTTTTGGGGGTCAAACTAGAAAATAAAAAGAAAAGTTGTTTTGAACAATATTGTGTGACATATCAAATGAAAGGGCTTACTGTAAGGGTTATAAATATTTTTTTTTTCATAATTTTAAAATAAACGGTTTTAAAGTTATTCAAGAAATTAGACGAAAAATGACCATTCCCCCACCTTATCTCCGAAACTACTGAGCCTAAAATTTTGAAAAAAAAATGGAGATAATAGATCTTTACCTACAGATTACAGGAAAACCTATTAGAAGTCTATAGTGTTAAAATTACACGTTAAAAAATAAAATTCGTTCGGAACCCTTAGCACGGGAGTCCGACTCGCACTTGGGCAGTTTTTTTAATGATGGGAATTCATCAAATGACTCCTTCCGTTCTGGGCAAAACGTGGAGGGAAACGGGTAGGTTTTAGTCAGACTTACTGACTAAAACCTACCCGTGCTGTAACTCTAAAAATCTTTGCAATTGATAATGAGAACATAATGCTTAGTATACCATGTACTTTGGACAGTGAGCCTGGCTGCATTTCGCCGACGACGATTGGTCATGGTTTCTCGAGAGGCGATTGATGTGTTTCGTACAGAATTCTATTATTCTAATATCCGTGTATAATGTAGGCAGATTTTAGTAATATTATAGTCCCAAAAACTGTTAAGTACTTTTGTGAACCACGCGTTTTACTAACTTTTTTACTAATAAAATATTTTTATTGTCTTTCCATTAAATGCAGTCTTCAGTATCCACTTACCTTTAATAGGTAAGTTACGTAGATATTTAGCTACATTATTGCGCACAACAATGTAGGTATATTACACAACATACTGATTATTCTCAGCATACAATAGCAATTTACTTTCGTCTAATGAAAAATATCGCTATGAAGGACACATGAATCAGTTGTTTATTTTAGATTAAACCACTTCCTTATTTTTGAAGATAACTGAAGTAACTGTACTTCGGTATCTGTATCATGACTGCAAATTGAGATAACTGCAGTTATCTATTACGTAACTATACATATAAAACACTAGCTGACCCGCGCAACTTCATCTGCGTCACATTTTTCATTTATGCTCCGCCCCTTTTGGTCGTAGCGTGATGTTATAATGCGATAAATGGGCTATCCAACACAAAGATTTTTTCAATTCGATACAGTAGTATCTGTGATAAGCGCGTTTAACCAAACAAACTCTTCTTTTTAATTTTATTATTATAATATTTAATTTCTACCTATAGTGCGGGCCGGAGCGAGTGGTGCGAGTAATCGCCCGTCGCACAAAGCACTCGCTTAAAGCCGAGCGACAAAACTATCGAAACTAGTCACTCGCTACTCGCTGACTCGTCTCGAGTTTCAAGCTTTACTCTGATCTCGCTGATCGCCGGCGGTGAGACCAGTGCCTGAACAGTATCGTATTTCCCAGTTACTGGGTTGTGAAAGTCAGATAGGGAGTCCATGTTAACTACAGCGAAATCTCACTAATCC
Organism: Lacanobia wlatinum; assembly: GCA_947578705.1. Lineage (NCBI taxonomy): Eukaryota > Metazoa > Arthropoda > Insecta > Lepidoptera > Noctuidae > Lacanobia > Lacanobia wlatinum. Next base: position 7,365,246 of record OX388040.1, read on the forward strand.
GGCACTTCGATAGATCGGCACGTCCAATAATCCGGCACCCTCCGCCCACGCCTCCCTCGCCCCTACATGTTAATTTAATACATTACATACATTTATTCCCTCTATTCATTCATTACCTATGACTTTTTCACTACAATCCAGTAATCCGAACATTCCAATAATCCGGCTTTTAATAGTGCCGGATTAGTGAGATTTCACTGTACTGATATCAGCTGCATCCGGTTATCCGGCTAGACAAGAAGCCGATCTCAAAGTAGTGGGGAAAAGGCTAGGCAGATTGACTGAATAATGTCATTTCATAGGTTATTTTTAGACGGCAAACGAGCCTTCGCGTTTTATTAGTAGTTCGGCGCACCCCGTCGTTGTGCCCCGATGATACCAACTTGCCCGATCACATACTACGTAGTCGTGTGCTATTGTTGTATGTTGGTGCGTAAGGCTTAATAAAGAAAAATCAAGACTTGCGCGTCTTACACTAGAAAGGAGGTAAAGTCGTAAACAAAACTTTGTTGAGTATGATTGTGGGGTAGCCGTACGAGGGGAAAACCAAGGAAACGTTGAATGGACTATGTGAAAGATAATACTGGCTAGATAGGGGATGATGGAGATGGAGACTACTGGAGAAATATGGAAGTAGAAAAGATAAAAGCTGAAAAGTTTGTTTAGTTAAACGTGCTAATCTCAGGAACTTCTGGTTCGAATTGAAAAATTCTTTTAGTGTTGAATAGCCTATTTTTATTGAGGAAGGCTATCCTAATATATGTATAAAACTAGCTTCTGCCAGCGGCTTCACCCGCGTGGTTCCTAGGGAACATGCTCCCGGAATAAAAAGTAGCCTATGTCCTTTCTCAGACTCTAGACTATCTGTGTACCAATTTCATTTAAATCGGCTCAGTAGTTTTGGCGTGAAAGCACGACAGACAGACAGACAGATAGATAGTTCCTTTCGCATTTATAATATTAGTAAGAAGTAAGGATTCTTTCGTTACTGACTGATTGAGTGACTGACAGACAGCGCATAGCCGAAACTACTGGTCGTAGAAAGCTGAAATTTGGCATGTGGGTTCCTTGAGGAGTGTAACGAACTCGTAAGAGAGGATTTTACGAAATTCCTACGGGAACGGGAAAAAGCGGGATATGCGCGTACGAAGTCGCGGGCAAAAGCTAGTCCTTAGTATATCCTCACTTAATATTATAAATGCGAAAGTAACTCTGTCTGTCTGTCGCGCTTTCACACCAAAACTACTGAACCGATTTAAATGAAATTTGGTACAGAGATAGTCTAGAGCCTGAGAAAGGACATAGGCTACTTTTTATCCTGGGAGTATGTTCCCTAGGGACCACGCGGGCGAAGCCGCTGGCAGAAGCTAGTAGGCTATAAAACATCACGCTACTACTAATAGAAGCAGAGCATTAATGCAAAATGTGACACGGTCAAAGTTGCGCGGGACAGCTAGTCTCAAAATGAGATAGTGCAAGAAAACGATGATGCGTTTGACAAAAAGAAGCGGGTTTTCCTAAGACAGTTTTAGCTCGGAGATCTTGACACTTTTGGTGCACAGAACTCAGCATATGGTTTGTCATATGGGTCGACGACGCGGATGCGAGTTGTGGGCACACGAACAAATTATGTTTCGACCCATATGCTGAATGATGGGCACCAAAAGTGTTAATCTGTACTGATAGATTTGTATGACGTAATTATTGAAAAACCGGCCAAGTGCGAGTCGGACTCGCACTCGAAGGGTTCCGTTACCGTAAACCTTAATTTGTATTATTTGTTGTTATAGCGGCAATAGAAATACACAATCTGTGAAAATTTCAAATCTCCACCTATTACGGTTCTTGAGATACAGCCCGCTGACAGACAGACGAACGGACGGACGGACAGTGGAAGCTTAGTAATAGGGTTCCGTTGGTTACCCTTGGGGTACAGAACCAGGGGCGTAACTACCGCCGTATCAGCCGTATCAAAAACACGGGGCCCTCCGACTACAAGGGCCCCAATGTGTGGACACAAAGCCACATTTAGTCCCGCCGTTACCTTCGTGGCCTGCCAAAACCCTTTCTGAGCTAGTAGGGCGCACCCCGTCGTTGTGCCCCGATGATACCAACTTGCCCGATCACATACCTACGTAGTCGTGTACTATTGTTGTATGTTGGTGCGTAAGGCTAATGAAGAAAAAGCAAGTCTGCACGTCTTACACTAGAAATGAGGTATAGTCTTAAAGAAAACCCACATTTAGTCTCGCCGTTACCTTCGTGGCCCTTTCTGAGCTAGTAGGGCCTTTTTTGTTTAAAAAACAATACCCTTAATAACGGGGCCCCCAAAAATGCTTGATACAGGGCCCCTTTGGGACTAGCTACGCCACTGTACAGAACCCTAAAGACTGAACTAAATTATCGCTGTCGGTCACACCCTCGCCCCGCCTTCCGTGTGACGCGAGCTTTATATACTGCGGCCTTCTCAAAATATACGTGCATGAAGAAAAATAAGAACGCTGAGAGAAGATAAAGTTTTCTACTCTGAATCTGTGGTCTTTGAACTATGAACTAAAATTGACATTATTAATATTGCAGTATTGAACTTGACCTGCAAATTAATGCATACCTTACATAACTTTGAGATTGTACATACTTCCTTGGTTTAAAAGATTTTGCTGAGAATCTTTATTATGAGTGATAAGAGGGCTGTTTTATATAACTAGCTTCTGCCAGCGGCTTCGCCCGCGTGGTCCCTAGGGAACACGCGGCTTCGCCCGCGTGGTCCCTAGGGTGGAACATATTCCCGCGATAAAAAAGAGCCTATGTCCTTTCTCAGGCTTTAGGTCTAGACTATTTGTGTGCCAAATTTCATTTAAACCGGTTCAGTAGTTTTGGCGTGAAAGCGAGACAGACAGACAGACAGAGTTACTTTCGCATCTATACTAATATATAATCTATACTAATATATAAAGCTGAAGAGTTTGTTTGTTTGTTTGCTTGAACGCGCTAATCTCAGGAACTACTGGTCCGATTTGAAAAATTCTTTCAGTGTTGGATAGCCCATTTATCGAGGAAGGCTATAGGCTATATATCATCACGCTAAGACCAATAGGAGCGGAGCAGTATTGAAAATTGTGACGCAGTCGAAGTCGCGCGGGTCAGCTAGTTTATAATATTTTAGTAAGGATATAGTAAAAAAAAGTGTTTGAGTCATTTTAGAGCGATTTATTTACGTTTTTTATAAATAACATGATCTTATTATTTCCTTGATACTAAGTTACATTAAAAATAATCATTTGTTCATTTATTATTTCTTTTTGTATGTGGATTATTATTATGGGGTTATAGTATCTATGACACTGCTAATTTTACTAATAGAGAAACGAAATATTCTTCAGCTAGAAATAATTATGCTGAAAGGTCATTCACCTCTGTTGCCACCCAAACTTATCTTTTCAGCTGTTCTATTTTAAAAGTCACCAATAGTCAAAATAAACATGATAGATACTTTAGATAAATAGATACACATTTCAGGTACCCTGTGACCTTGTATCTATATCTAAATATACATAACTCAAAGGTGACTGACTGACTGACAGTGATCTATCAACGCACAGCCCAAACCACTGGACGGATCGGGCTGAAATTTGGCATGCAGGTAGCATGTTATGACGTAGGCATCCGCTAAAAAAGGATTTTGATCAATTCTACCCCCAAAGAGATAAAATAGGGGATGAAAGTTTGTATGAAACTTTGTCAATTTTAAACTTCTTAACGCGAGCGAAGCCGCGGGCTAAAGCTAGTTAATATTATAAAAAGGAAAGATTTGTATGTTTGTAGTGTGTAACAAATTAACTCAAAACCTACTGAACTGATTTCAAAAATTCTTTCACTATTAGAATGCTACATTATCCCTGAGTAAAATAGGCTATATTTATTACTAGAAAAATTCAGGAATCCTTAAGAAAATTGCAGCACGGACGAAGTTGCGGGCGAAGTGCTAGTAATTAATACGCTTGAACTTTTTATCCCATGCCAACATATTCCCAGGATACAAAAGTAGCTTATATGCTATTTCAGACAACAATCTGTACCTCATCATCTGCCTAGCCTTTTCCCAACTACATTGGGGTCAGCTTCCAGTCAAGCCGGATTTAGCCGAATACCAGTATTTTACATGGAGCGGCTGCCTACCAGACCTCCACAACCCATTAACTGGGTAACACGGTACTTCATGGCAAGACTGGAGTCAGATTTACTGGCTTCTGACTATCCGTAATGACTGCCAAAGATCTACAAATGACAGCCGGGACCAATGGCTTAACGTGCTTTCCGAGACACGGAGGAAACTCGGTATGTTAAGATGGTCACCCATTGACAGACCAACCTTGGCAAGCGTTGCTTAACCTTGAATATCGACCCGTGCGGCTGTTATTATCTAGCCACAATCTATACCTATCTGTGCTAAATTTCATCCAGATCCGTTCAGCTGTTCTGTTGTGAATGAGTTACAAACATCTATCTAAACTTTTGCATTCTATCTTTTAGGATTTGGTTTCCGCACTTAGTCCTGATGTTGGACCATTGTGCGTGAACTTTTGCATTTATAATAGAAATAATATTAGACAAAATACGCAGGCAGAGTCACGGTCCATTATAAAGTTCAGAGCAAATAATTAGCATTAAATATTAACAGTGTCATCGTAGCAGGTTGGTTCCTGTTCAAACTAGATTGTAAATGAGATATTATGACTATGTATCATTTGTTCAAGTTCCGCGCTTGATAAACTTGTAACTTTAATTAATCAATATCTGTGAAATTAATTGACATGTTTTAATTGATGTGTTTTTTAGTCATTAGTCTGTCTCAACTAGATAAATGGTAATAAAGAATACTGGCTTTTTCATTTTCAAAATTAAAAAGACCAGCAGAGTGCTGGACAGTACTCCAAGTACCTATCATAGTCATATCCTTAAAAAGCAGTGTTAGAATACCTCTTTATATTGGTAAAGTTTGTCTAAGACGACCCACTGACCAAAGTCAGTGGGTCGTCTTAGCCAAACTTTGTTTTGAAATGTTTTAAAACATAACAACTTTGAGCTGAAACAATTTCTTACAAGAAAGTACTAAGTAATGCCATGCATAACATTCCATAATAGATTCTAGAGAGCACTTTCCTTGAAGTGTCAAACATTTTCAGAGAATTTAAAATTAGATTCAGTTCTCTCTAGGTTACAGTATAATGGAGAATTAAGAAATTCTCATAGTAGAACAACAATAAATGTCCCAGACCTTGGCAGTTGTCCATAATTAGTGACCACACTCCACAAGGTCTACGTACGTATATATATACTATAAGCTTGTATCATTCTGTCACATGACTATTGAAAATATTTAGAAAAAATCTCCGAATTTAAATATAATTGTTACATAATGATGACCGGAACTGGCGGGTTTACGCAACATTGAACTAGTAGCGCACAGCAGTTCTGAGTTCCCGCTAAGACACTTGGCACGTCTTGTATTCGCGAATTCATACAAAAACAATTTTGTTCACAGTTCACATGTTTTCAAACAAATTCTGGCGCGCCGCCAAAACTAAAGGCTTTTCAAAATATCTGTTTTCATAGCTAGAAACATGATAACGTAGATTAAAGTAATGAAAACAGGATAAAATCAATTAATAGAGTTAATTCTCGTGCCTGATGTAACCTCAAAATATCAGCTATAAACATAGCGGTGGACAGCAAGTCAAAGACAAAGCTCTGTTCGGAGCACCGATACAAAAATACAATGATATTGGAGCACTAATTAGAAAAACAATAAAGATATATCTAACCTGACAACGGCACACGATGTCACAGTTAACAGCCAATAAATCCACAACTTTTCCTTTTCCCTCGTCCCCCCATTGAGCACCCAAAACAACGGCAACTTTATTTTCCATTTTAGATTTTTTGCACAGATGTGTTCTTGACGATACGTCACCGTTTACGGCTGTTTGCCTCGAATTTACAGTCGAAGCCATTATTTATTGCAAACTTCTGAATTTTATAGGAAAGAGCGAGACATGCGCGCGCCGAGCTCGCAGTTGCAAAAAGGTTTTAGAGCTGCCATACTCAAAAATTATAATTACCTCTGTAATGGTGGCGTTGCTGAAAGATTCCCTTATAATTCCAAGAACTCTTTATAATCACAAAAAACTAATTGAATGAATACAACAGACCGATGAAAAACCGTACATTTTCGAAAAGGTGCTGCTCACTTCTTATGGTCTAGTTTTACCACATCTTGGCCAGTTAAAATAACTATCATTAATTTATAATTGATGTGAATCGGTCGAAATAACTATCAGAATAACAAACATCTACAGTTAACGGTAGTCAACTAACTGATATAAATCGAAATTATTAAACTATGTAGGTAGTTGAAATTTTGGCAGAAAGAAAATTATTTCATAGTTTGATACTCCCGTAATTCCAGGTGTTTTCGACGAATGACAACACTAAGCTCGAAATCATTCACTCATTCGTTCATAATAACTTGGTGTAATGTCAAAGATGTTTTGAAGACATTTTGTTACATACGCAGCTAAAGCGCGCGCACGATACATCAGCGCGCGGTTGAAGTCAGAACTAAACGTGTTACCAAAAAAAATTCTGCTTATATCTATTCTAGTATTCTGCGATACGCGCAGGACCGGTAGTTATGGCGACGCTTGGGGGAGGCCTATGTCCAGCAGTGGACGTTTTTCGACTGATATGATGATCATGATGATGATTCTAGTACATTAATTATACATAGCTAGTTAATTCTTTTAATTATAACTTACGTTAGTAATATCATTATAAATGAAAAAAATATATTTAATTTAGGCCTGCGATTTGAAGCAGACCCACCACCGGAGCGCAGACTTATTTAACTGATATTTTAGAGAGGGCCCAATTATCAGGCCTGGCCCCTGGGCATCTATTATGACATCTTAAAACATCATGATAATGTTATGGGAGGGAGACGGAGTTATACTAGATGCATAACACTATCCCTTTTTCACACATCCGCATTAGCACGTTATAATCAAGACATCATGATCTTGGTCAGGGGGAAATAGGGGGTGGTATTTTGTATGACAATTCTGATTCCTTGGGCCAATAAAATTGAAACTTGGTATAAATATTGGCCGGAGGAAATAATAAAGATTGGCATTATTAGATTTCCACAACTACAAACCCCCGTATGATGATTTTGTTAAAGTTTGAATGGAAGAATCTCATTCCTTGGGCTAATTAATTTGGAACGAACTCTGGAATAGTGGCCAAAGTAAATAATAAAGGTTGTCATCAATATTTTTTATAACTACCGTTAGAAGGATATAAGGGGATGTTAAAGTTCATGAAGATGAATCTTATTCCTTTGCCCAATATATATGAAACTTAGTACGAATACTGCCCGGGAGAAATAATAACAGATGTCATTATTTGTTTTTCAAAACTACTCCCAAAAGACGATTCAGGGGATGTTTGTTGTAGAATTGTATTCCATGGGTTGATAAACTTGAAAATTTGCTCCTCAATAAATAATGTATGTTTTCATATCAACGCTCAAGCTAAGCCTTTGTACCAAGAGAGTAACAATTTTACGCAGAGGTACTGGACACACATCGAGGGACTGGCTTATAATTTGTACAAGGACTATGAAAGAATATTTTGTAAATTCAACTCATAAGGGGCGAAATGTGGTGGCATGGAACAAGGGAACATATCACATATTTATACTTTTATCCCGGGAACAGATTTCCATGATATAATTTTGAGAATATGACGAGGGCGAAGCCGCTGGTAGAAGCTGTCATAAATATTTGCCGCCTCGCGATCAACTTTATTAGAAAAAAGCATTATTTATCAAGGTATTTTTTTATGATATTGCTATGTTTATAACCAATAAATCAATTGCGGCTATTCCTGTTGGTCTACACAGCTGGAAAATAATACATAAAAAAATATAACTGTAACTTTCAAAGAGCCCAACGATGGCCCACAGGACTCTCAAGAGGCAATTTGGCAGTTGAGATAGCCGTTTTGCCACTTAATGGAACCATATTGCACCACTTAGTTTTTAGGAACTTAAAAGACTCATGTCAAAACTCTTTAAAAATATTCAATAGGAGGCAGATTAGTTATGGTATTGTGGTCTTTGGTTTGTTTGTTGACATTAGAATTTGACGTTGACGTATAGTTTGTTGATTGATTAATGGACGGTCGTCGTCTGACTGACGGTCGGTTCGATGGTAGTACGTAAAACCGAGTTTATTCATAATATTTATATGACTGTACATTTTCTGTAAATAGTTTTGAATTAAGATAGAATTCTTTTTAGTGTCTGTTGATGTTGCGCACTTGTAATCGGGACGTGTTGTAGGCAGGTAGGCGTTAATCGTCGAAATGAGAGTTTGCCTATTTTTTGTATTATTATTTGTGTGCACCGGTTTTATTCTTGGTGATAACGAAAAAATAGAAGATGATGCGAACAGGAAGAGAATTCTTGAACAGTTGACACGGACCCGCACGGTGTTACTAGATGATTACCATCTGGTCACCCGGCAGATCGCCACTGATGTATATATGTTTAGAAGTTACCGCACCGTTTCTGTTGTGTTCTACCCTGTTATGAGGGATGTCACCGTCGCCCGCTTCACCTTCCAATCCGAGGAGCTTCATTTAAATAACATTGGTAGGTGTCTTGCTAACACTTTTTATTTAATAAGCTTTATCCAGGTCTTGTTATACTGCATGAGGTATTCTTGCGACTGGAATGTGTATTTGAAATTAAATAGGTACTGCATGTCTACACTAGAATTAAGTAATTATTCATAAGCCCCATTTGCTACAGTCGAGGAGAACACACAGTACTTGTACTTTCAACATTTAATTAAATGCCAGATTTTCCTTATTGGTAATATGAATAATAAAATACCACATAAATAAGAAAAACTTTAAAATTAATTGATAACAATGTATTAAGAGGCCTATTACAATTATACTGTGTTCTTTGTGTAAAATAACCAACTTTGGCTTTCTTATTGTCAGAAACTGAAATATTTAGATAACTTTTCTTATTGGGTACTTGAGAATAGTTGTTAGTATTGAAGATAACGGCCTCACTTTTCGCATTTTTCTCTTATCTATTTGTAAAAAGCCAAAATTCCGAAGTAAGTTTCTCATGAAAAGCGCAACAGTACTTTTTCGAGCTTGTAGATTGAACTACTGTACTAGCCAAATGAAATGAAAAATATATCATAATATTCCTTATATTGTGGTTTCGGTCATAGCTGCCTCAGAAATTTGAAATAAGAATGGAATTTCCATTAAAAAATCCCATTCAAATCCATAAAAACTACTAAAAACGCTCAGAATTAACTGTAAATTTCTTCTTAATACATTAATATTATTACATAAAATTTATACCATAAATTTATACCATAATAACGTAATCCTAACTGCCTAATTTCAACATAATGCGATGAGTCAGCAGTTTTGTGACTGAAAATGCAATTCTGTGGTAGGGCTCTTAAGTATTAACTTTTCCTCCACATTAAAAATGTTTAAGAGTTAAGTATTATGTATCTCTGCTAGTAACACGGGTACTGCCCAAAATATCAATACCACTCAAACACATACAGGGTTTATGACGAAAAGTGCAGATATTAGTAAAAATATTTATAAGGACCAATCCTGCAAAATATCAACACTATACCTCATAACACCTGTATTCTCCAAAACTACTTATAGACAACCAGCCCTTCAAGTATGTAAATCTTAATATAAACACAGCCTCAGTAAGTGCATAAATTAGCATGATAGCATGCACTAATTTTAGCACCTCCACAGGTGTGATGCAAGCCACACACCCACAACATTGCACTTATTGTGTGACCCGCCTCTATGCTGCGGTAAGTGACCATCTAGTCAAAGTAATTGACAGACTTCCTGCTTCATTCTTGTGATGAGGAATAATGAGATGGTTATTGGTGTCGCTTTTCAGGGTAGTTAAAGTTTATTTCATCAAATGGTGGATAGACTAAGATGTAGCCTGGTTACTGATTGTTTTGAACACTTGGGTTTAAAAGTCAGAATATTCCTAAGCACCCTAGATTTTTATTTAAATGTGTCCATGGTGCTTACAATATTTCAAAGAACTTATTACTCTGGCTTAGCCACAGTCTTAACAATATTCAGCCTGACTGACTTTTCTCATCACTATAAAATTTAAAAAAAAATGTAATGTACAGAGTTTTTCTGCTCAGTTTTAATATCATAGTTAATTGATACACATAGATATATTCTTTTGTGTTAAATAATCATTAAGAAACAATTTAGACACCTAATGGTTATTTACATTTCCTAGTTATAATAAAAATAATATTTCACAAGTATACCTATATGGTCTATCAATAGTCGTGATAATGTAATCAATAAATACAAAAGTGTACTATCCCAACTCAGACTATTCGTGTACGAAATGGAATACGAGAATCGTTTTATTTACCGCCTCTCTGTGCGAAAAACATCTGTACTGACAAACAATGCGGTTTTGCTTACAGTCGTAGTTTTTAGGGTAACCAACGGAACCCTATTACTAAGAGTCCGCTGTGCGTCCGTCCGTCTGTCTGTCAGCGGGCTGTATTTCAAGAACCGTAATAGGTACAGTTGAAAATTTTACAGAGTGTGTTTTTCTATTGCTGCTATAACAACAAATAATAAAAATTAAGGTTCATGGTACGGAACCCTTCGTGAGCGACTCCGACTCGCACTTGGCCGGTTTTTGTATTCACATTAATGCCTAACTGGTTCTATAGACTCTGACATTTTGGAGACGTCCTTCAAAAAGGTCAGGTGTGACACGCCACCAGCACACGCGTGTTTGACTAGAAAAAACATTAGCGAGTAAATAGAACACAAGCGACTGCCTAGCGCCCCATGGGAAAAGTCGTGATTTTATAAAGAGTAGCGTATACAATTACAAACCAAGTTGTTTTTAGGGTTCCGTACCCAAAAGGTAACCAACCCTATTACTAAGCCTCCGCTGTCCGTCCGTCCGTCCGTCTGTCAGCGGGCTGTATCTCAAGAACCGTAATAGGTAGACAGTTTGATATTTTCACAGATTGTGTATTTTTATTGCCGCTAGAAAAAAAATAAGGTTTATAGTACGGAACCCTTCGTGTGTGAGTCCGACTCGCACTTGGCCGGTTTTTGTTTCTTAAGGATGGGAAATCATGAAATGACTCCTTCCGTTCTGGGCGGAGCGGAAGGGAGTGTCAGACTCTTACTGACAAAAACTCACTCTGACTACGTCTTTTTTTTTTTTCTATAGGCTCGCGTTTGACCACTATCTCACCTAATGGTAAGCAATGATGTGGTCGAAGATGGAGCACGCTTGCCTAGAAGTAACCTATTCACTCTTGACTTAAATACTCCCAGGTTATAGCTATCAGGAAACACAGACTCCGGCAGGGAATTCCACTCCTTAGCTGCACGCACTATGAATGTGTTCCCAAAACGTTTTGTGCGCGTGGGTGTGATGTCCACCATGTACCGGTGGCGCATCGCCGTTCGTCTTGTGGTCCGATGATGGAACGGGGTTGGCAGAATCAAATTATGCAATTCCGTCGCACATTCCCCGAAATGCAACCGGAAGAAAACCGACAGGCTAGCAACGCGTCATCGATGCTCAAGACTTTGGAGCTACGTCGCGACGAGCCTATCATCGCCGATGATCCCTTTGGCTCGTTTCTCAATTGACTCAAGGGAATCAAGCTGGTATCTGGCAGATCCGTCCCAAAGATGAGAGCAGTACTCCATACATGATCGAACTTGCGCTTGATAGAGTTTGAGCAGCTGTTCCGGCGTGAAGTACCGTCTCACCTTTGCCAAGATCCCCAACTTCTTTGCAGCCACTTGAGCTTTTGCCTCTATGAAAGGGCCAAAATTGAGGGTAGATGTTAATGTAACCCCAAGAAGCTCAAGTTGGTCGGTTATCGGCACGGTTGCACCTCGGAAAGATGGAGCTGGGTGGAATTGGCTCCGTTTGGCGGAAAATAGACACGCTTGGGTCTTAGCAGCATTGAACTTGACCAGATTGGCTTCGCCCCATTCTGAGACAGCCTGTAAGGACACGTTCAAGCGCTCAACCATAGCCTCCCGGAGAGACCGGATCCGCGACCCATCAGCTCGTGCGTCGGATACGTATCTCTCAGCAACAGTGCTGTCGTCTGCATACCCAAAGGTACCGGGTTTAAGCAGATCATTAATATGCAGCAAGAACAGTGTTGCCGAAAGCACCGACCCCTGAGGAACGCCGGCATTAATCTCAGGCACGTCTCAGGGCAACTATGTTATCTATATGTCTATTCATGTTCTCAAGTAACTCTCGGCTTGTAGAGTGCGCGAGATCTGACGCGCTCCGTCATAGTGTATAGGTGCCTACCGTTTCATTAGTGCCAAACGAAAATGGTCAGTAGTTGAAACCCAAGTTACGGGACTAAGGTCATGGAAATATAAACATCGAGAGAAAACGAACATATCCTAGAACAACATTTTAGATCCTAACGTCCTTCGTTATCAATGATTTACAGCCATTAATGACGGAAAGGACGGGAGGTAACACAGCGCGAAGAGTAGCAGGATGTGGGGAAGGCAGTTGCCCATCAGAGAAACTAAACAGATTGATAAAAAAAACGGGCAAGTTGTACAAGATTTAATACTATGTACATTTTAAATACATACTTTATGTTATTTATTAGCTGGAACAGATATATTATATATACACTTACCTATTAGGTACGGTTCATGAGGCACAGCCCGCTGATAGACGGACGGACAGCGGAGGTTTAGTTACTAGGGCCCGCGAGCCGTTGGTATCTAAAGGATACGGAACCTTAAAAAAACACCCAACCAGTATTATTTGGTTTGCGTATTGATGAATTAGTCCACTCGTAGTAGTAACAGTGTAGAGTCCTGTGTTTCAGCAGGCGGAGCATCATAGGCCGATAAACGGTAGGTCGATGACTCAGAGACATTTCTTTGTCATATAATATTGAGGATGTGACACTTATTCACACAATATTCATAGGCATAAACAGTTTAGGCCAGGAAAACTTCACTATTATTCCGAAGCCGTTGATCCAATCCAAGTACCTGATAGGTATGTCGCTAGTGGCTAGCAGTGGCGTAACTATAGGGTGGCAGGGCTGGCAAAATGCCACGGGCCCCCGGCCCGACAGGGCCCCGGACCGAGGGGCCGCGATCTCAAAGTAACCTAACATTTACAACATAATTTTAGTAACAATTATAAGTTGTATATACCTCTAAGTACTTAAAATCTCAAATCTCTCGACAAAACGTTCTGAACAGCTTAATTTTTTTGCGATTTCGTGCTTGGTCCCACCCGTTGTATATTTAACTAAAATGGACACAATATTAGTAATAAGTACTGTTGGGTTTCTACTTCAGTGATTTATTAAAATTAAATTACAATGTTACGATTTTTACTGGGGCCCCATCCAATGAATTTGCCTCGGGCCTCAGATGGTATAGTTACGCCACTGGTGGCTAGTGTAAATGAGACGCACTGGCGTGGGCTGAATTACGACAATGGCCAAATTGATTAATTAATTGTTCGTAAACGATTGTGTTACGCAAGGGCAGATACGCCACGCACTGGTAAAAAGCCATAACAAGAAATGGGCCTATTTTCCCCAAAGGCACGGGCAGAGGTCGTTCCGTAGTTCATGCGATCAAAGACAATGATACCACCCTAAGAGCTACATCGTATACCCATTATTATTCCAAACTAGTGTGTCTTTTTTCCGCCACAAGGAGCCAATTCCACCCAGCTCCATCTTTCCGAGGTGCAAGCGTGCCGACCAAATTGAGCTTCTTGGTGTTACATTAACATCTACCCTCAATTTTGGTCCTTTCATAGAGGCAAAAGCTCAAGTGGCAGCAAAAAAGTTGGGAATCCTAGCAAAGGTGAGACGGTACTTCACGCCGGAACAGCTGTTCAAACTCTATCAAGCGCAAGTTCGATCGTGTGTTGTATGGAGTACTGCTCTCATCTTTGGGACGGATCTGCCAGATGCCTTTGAGTCAATTGAAAAGAGCCAAGAGGTGAAGAGGATCATCAGTAATGATAGGCTCGTCGAGTCGAAGCTCCAAAGTTTTGAGCATCGACGCCGAGTTGCTAGCCTCTCGGTTTTCTACCGGTTGCATTTTGAGGAATATGCGACGGAATTGCATAATTTAATTCCGCCAAGCCCGTTCCATCATCGGACCACCAGACGAACGGCGATGCGCCACCGGTACATTGTGGACATCCCACCCACACGCACAAAACGTTTTGGGACCACATTCATAGTGCGTACACAGCGTACAGCTAAAGAGTGGAATTCCCTGCCAAAGTCTGTGTTTCGTAATAGCTACAACCTGGGAGTCTTTAAGTCAAGAGTGAATAGGTTAATTCTAGGCAAGCGTATTCCATCTTCGACTTCGCTTACCACGTGATCGCATACCATCAGGTGAGATTGTGGTCAAACGCGTGCCTATCAATAGTAAAAAAAAACTAAATTAATATGAGGTCAGGAAACAGACTTAAAGATCCATGTCACAGTAAAGAAAGGGTTGCATATTAGAAAATTAAAACTTTTCTGAGCAAATTTCAAAAGAACAATAAACGAAATAACAAAATTTAAATGACCAAATGTTTTATTTAGAAAAATTTTAGAATCCCAATGTATGTGGCATCAAATGAACGACTGATCAAAAGTTGCTAGATGTAATTTTAAAATATCCCCGACTCGGATAGGTTAGGTTAGAAGGCTAGGAGCCACGAAGGCCTTAGCCTTCGTGGTTACTTTTTTTTAAACCACCCAGAACTATGGTGAGTCGCCAGTAATCCATTTTGACCTTTAAACGATTTGGTCAATAGTGCAATAAATAATATAAACATTGATATTCCAGATTTTGGTCAGCTGAACTTTTAATCAAATGACCATCGTTATTTTAAACTTTGTTGATTTGTACGTTGTTCTTTAGAAATTTGCTCAGAAAAGTTTTGATTTTCTAATATGCAACCAAAGAAAGATATACTGTGTCCATGTCAATATTTTAACACATTTTTGTGAGGTAGGTAACGTACTTATGTCGCCAAAACAAAACAATTACTACTAGCTAATTAACTAGCCATGTCGACAAACAATTTAAAAACTGTAACGGTGCGTGCTTTTGGCCAAATATTAGGTTACGGAGGTGGACTTTTAGGGTACTTTGTAGTTTCTTTTGTGTATCTGATGTGGAGCAAGAACGCGACTGATGGTTGGTGCGACAGGTGGTTCATGGCCTGAAAAACCTCGGTGCAATGCACTAACGTTTTTCAGGACATGAACAAAATTATGGAAAGATTCATTAAGGCGGACTAAGAGTGCTTCTTCACCAATGATGTGCGAGGTAGCGAGGCGCTCCACAAGGAAAAAAACGACCAATGAGATAACTTAATTTTCCTAGCCTATCTTAGAGCTAAGAGTTGCTCAAAAGGACTAGCATAGCACAGCTAAGTGTTTATAAAGCGAGTGATGTGTAGATACGATGGCTTCAGACGAAGAATGTTTGCGCGTACAGCTAAAATGAGTGAAAATTAGGTGGCTAATTCGCCGTTTATTTACAAACACTTATGTTTCATCAGTTCCGTTTCGAAACGACCAATATTTATCAGTTTAGTCAGGTTGATAAAAAAACAGAAATTATGCGAAAACGTAAGAGTATCTATAGATATGTATCAGTAGAGTATAATCCATAGATATTTATCGCATTGCTGTTTTTATTTATAACTAAAACATTGTTCGATATGAAATCCTTTAACGCGTACACTCACACCAAACCTTAATCAGATTTTTAACCGAGCTTAAAAAAGAGAAAGTTTTCAATTCGTCTTTTTATGTTCCGTTTTTCTATTCCAGGGTCGTGCGATCCTCAAGAGGTGTTAATAAATATAAAGCACGGAAGTTATCCTGCGGTGAACCCAGATGGGTACGCCTTCCCTAAAGACTTCGTGGACTCTGCGACCAGGGAGCCAGTGTACACCCTGGCTATCCAGTCAGACGGCAAGAACAATACATATAACATAAAGAACCCCAAGCCAGGGAACTGGTACGCTCTCATTTATATTAAATGGGAGGATCCGAGGGAACAAAAGGTTGAGCAGCAAGGTAAGCAAGCATTCCATTAAATATTTTAGGTTTTGAAGAGGCGAATGGTGGACATTCCACTTACACGCACAAAACGTTTTGGGTACACATTCATTGTGCATAAAGCTAAGGAGTGGAATTCCCTGCCAGAGTCTGAGTTTCCCGATAGCCACAACCGCACGGGTCACAACCACACGGATTGATGGTGAGTGATGGAATTCAATCGACGTTACCTTGAACTTAAAATAATATTAAATATGGCGACGATATTTTATTAGCTCATATACGTGATTCGAAAAAGGACAATACCCATACAATAGGTTATCCGTCAAAACCTTCCGTATTATGGGCGCCTTAGGTACGCCCAAGGAGTATTGTAGACTACTGCTCACAGCTTAGGTTTGCGATAAACAGGTGACCCATTTTCGTGGATTAAATTACGACTAGTTTGGAAGACGAATTATCGTTGATTTTTTGATCCTAGAATTATGATATCATCATCATCATATCAGCCAAAAGACGTCCACTGCTGGACATAGGTCTCCACCAAGTGTCGCCCCAACGATCGGTCCTGTGCGTCTCGCATCCATCGGCTACCCGCGACCTTCGCCAGGTCATCGGTCCACCTTGTGGGAGGCCTTCCAACGTTGCGTCTTCCGGTACGCGGTCGCCACTCCAGAACTTTTCGGCTCCTTCGACCATCGAATTGATCGCTATGTTTGAGACAGCTTCCAATTCAAACGGATGCAACTGAGTATCAGCTGCCTATCTGACCACGACCCAGTAGGTAACTGAGCAAAGCAATACTTACCCCTTGGCAAGACGGGCGTCAGATTTTCTAGGTTTTGACTATCCGTAACGATTGTCACAGATGTTCAAATGACAGCTTTGACTAGCAGCTTAACGCGCTCTCCGAGTATGTTAAGAGGGCCCTTCCCGATCCGTCTATCGTCAACGCGAGCATGGTTGAAAGCTTGTTATTTCATCCAGCGCAGTGTTAGAAAACTAACAAGAAAGTGAGAACGCGATAACAATGAACGAAAAGTAGTGTTCGAAAATGTCATAAAACTTGTTCCAGGTAATACGTGTTTTTGAATTAATTATTTGTCATTTAGAATCTCCATTACATGTGCAAGGTTTCTATTAAGAATTTTTCTTTACTTTTACAATTAATGAGTACATTATGAACGACCAAAGTGCAGGTAAAATTTGTGAAAAACAGCCGATTTTTGGAGGCATATTCTGAATTTGTTTCTCCAAATTGTTATTAGGGATCCGAAAAAAAGGAACCCTTATAGGATCACTCGGGTGTCTGTCTGTCTGTCCGTCCAATGTCACAGCCAGTTTTCTCCGGATCCACTGGACCGATTCTGTTGAAATTTGGTACACATGTGGACTTCTATGACCCAAACACGGGCGCGTTACGTAAATTATTAAATTTTTAGTATGGGGGTCACTTTTGGGGGTCAAACTAGAAAATTAAAAAAAAAGTTTTTTGAACAATATTGTGTGACATATCAAATGAAAGGGCTTATTGTGAAAGTTTTAATTATGTTTTTTTCATAATTTTAAAATAAATGATTTAGAAGTTATTCAATAAATTAGACGAAAAATGACCATTCCCCCCCCCTTATCTCCGGAACTACTGAGCCTAAAATTTTGAAATAAAAGGAGATAGTAGACCTTTACCTAAAGATTACAGGAAAACCTATTAGAAGTCTGTAGTGTTAAAATAACATGTTAAAAAAAAATTATTCGTTCGGAACCCTTTGCACGCGAGTCCGACTCGCACTCGGCCAGGTTTTTTTTTATTTGATAGAAACCTAGATATAGTGTACAAGATACCTATTAGTTCAAAAAAATAAAAAATAGATATGCTTCAACGGCATAATCACGTACGAGCATTTGTATGAAAAGTATGACGGGTTGGCCGCTCTTAAGTCACTCATCCACAGACCGAACTCGGCACGAGTTGCTTAACCTTCAAGATCGACCCATGCGGCTGTTATTATTTAGCCACGAACACCTTATACAGTCAATCAATTCAAAATTAATAATTATGGATATTTTACCTACTGGGGCTTTGTGTTTTTTCATTATCAAGGTTTATCTGGCCATACCTACCGTAGTTATCGTGTGCTTACGTCGCAATTAAATGTGAGTTAATAGGTTATCTACATTGTACCACCGGTTCACAGTCAAATGAACCACATGTGGTCTGCGTTGATTGTTTAACTTTTGTGTCTGCTGAGCGGACAGTGAACCTGTTACAGCTACCTATTTTACTTAATCATATTTAACTTAATCAGAACATTTGAATATGCGTGTCATTTTACCGCAAAAAGGAGTGCTTTTGACCAAACTCCTACTTTTCGGGGTGCATCTGTTCCTGTGACTGATCGTCTCGAGCTCCTAGGCATGGAGTTGACATCCAGTCTCAACTTCGGCGCCACCATCGAGTACAAAGCCCAAACCGCTGCCAAAAAGCTGGGCATCCTAAATAGGGTGAAGCGATACTTCAGGCCTGGACAGCTTTTAACCCTATATAAAGCGCAAGTCCGATCCTGCATGGAGTATTGTAGCCACCTTTGGGATGGCTCAGCTAAGTATCAGCTTGCCGCGCTTGACTCGGTGGAACGCAGAGCTAAGAGGCTCATCGGTGACGAAAAGCTGGTGGATGCCAAGCTACATAGCTTGGCTCATCGCCGTAAGGTTGCCTGCTTGTCAGTCTTCTACAGATTGTACTTCGGTGAGTGTGCCCAAGAACTCCACGACCTCATTCCACCGGCCCCCTTCTACCATCGGACATCCAGACGCACTGCATCTTACCATCCCTACCTTGTTGCTATTCCACCAATTCGCACTAAGCGTTTCCAAACGTCTTTTATAATGCGCACAGCAAAGGAGTGGAACTCTCTGCCTGCGTCTGTGTTTCCAAACGCTCTTCAAAGTTAGAGTGAACAGGCTCCTTCTGGGTAAGCTCGCTCCATCGTAGACTTTGTCTCTGTAATCTCTGACCTAGACTAGAGTAAAGAACAAACCCATCACAAATAAAAAAATAAATAAAAAAAGTATAGTTTATGGTGAAATACATTTAGTTCCGTGTAGGACAATATAATCGTTATATCTATTGTACTCTTATGGGAATCTAGAATTACTAGCTTCTGTCATCGGCTTTAACGATGTGGCAGTCGTTCCCAGGGTAACGAATTCCTGGGATGAAAAGTATATCCTATCTATGTCCTATACAGTGACAAAAAACAGTCTACGGTCGGGTGTCACCCGTGGCGTGCCGCCCCCCGACCCCCACAGTACGCTACTGAGTGAGAGGTTTACAAAATAAAAACCGGTCAAGAGCGAGTCGGACTCGCGCAAATGTTTTTAAATTTCATTGGTGAGATCTTTATTCGTCAGAGAATTTTAACACTGCGGTGTATATTGCAGTTTTAGATCAGCGCCATCTCTTGATCGCTAGTGGGACTAATGTAATTTTTTTTGAAGATTTCTGAAAAAGTGTGCTATTTACAGACATCGTTTTATTTTTCCTGAAATCTTTACATAAACTTCTATCACATAGAGTAATTTCAGATTTTTCTCTATGCGAGCATCGGAGATAAGGGGGATGGTAAAACTATTCACATTTTTCGTCAAAAGTCGAAAACCATGCAGCCTAAAAATAAGAGAAAAAATATTTGAAAATGTGTAAATAGCGCTTTTTCATATGATATCCCACATGGCCTAGTAGCTGCACTTTGAATTTTTAAGATCACAAAAAATACGCATTTTTATTTCTTTCTTATTTGCAAACTAGTTGAACAAACATACTCTTCCAAATTTCAAGTTGATAGATTTTTTATGTTTGTTGTTACTTCATAACTCCTTCATTTATGAACCGATTTGAAAAATTCTTGTTTTATGTGAAAGGATGTATGGTCCCATTTCATGAAAATCGGTTTAGTAATTTGACTTTTGAATGAAAATAACTAGATTTCGGATGACGTATTTGGTTTATCATCCAAGTAAACGAAATTACGTATTTTGCTTTCCTGCGACTTTCCAGTGCTGTTAGGTGTGGGTGGGGTACCACAAAAAGTGAAAAATAAAAAAGTTTTTTACAAAAAAGTAACAACCGACTTTCAAATAAAAAAAAAACTGGCCAAGTGCGAGTCGGACTCGCGTGCAAAGAGTTCCAAACGAATTTAATTTTTTTAACATGTTACTTTAAAACTACAGACTTCTAATAGGTTTTCCTGTAATCTTTAGGTAAAGATCTATTATCTCCATTTTTTTCAAAATTTTAGGCTCAGTAGTTTCGGAGATAAGGGGGGGAATGGTCATTTTTCGTCTAATTTCTTGAATAACTTCTAAACCATTTATATTAAAATTATGAAAAAAATATAATTAAAACCCTCACAGTAAGCCCTTTCATTTAATATGTCACACGATATTTAAAAAAAAAAACATTTTTTTAAAATTTTTGTTTATTTATTATTTATTTATTTAAACTTTATGTACAGTAGTGGTAGTGGTGGTTTATGTGTAATAGTGGTGGTGTGGTGGTGTACAGTGGTGGTGGTTCTAGTTTGACCGCCAAAAGTGATCCTCCATACTAAAAATTTAATGATTTACGTAACGCGTCCGTGTTTGGGTCATAAAAGTCCATATGTGTACCAAATTTCAACAGAATCGGTTCAGTGGATCCGGAGAAAACTGGCTGTGACAGACGGACAGACAGACAGACAGACACCCGAGTGATCCTATAAGGGTACCGTTTTTTTTTCGGAACCCTAAAAATATAAAAAAGTTTTTTTTTATGCATCACGGTCATTACGCATTTGTTCCCAAACCTTCTACGTAAGTAGTACGTGTCATATTTCAAACAATTAACCCTCCTGTACACAATTCATTATAGCTTGAAAATACTTTGAAACACCTTCTGGTGCAAAAACTGTAGTACGTATTCTTCCTTTGTAAACATGCCATAGAATTGTTTCAAAAACTACAATTTAAAGCAATAAAGCAGATGACAATCTTTTTAATTATCTCCGCCTATAAATATCGTGACCGTAGACCTCCGTTATTATCATCGCACTAAATATAATGTATGCTGCAGCTATCAGTTTGACACGAAGTTGATTGATTATATCCTGAGAGCGTTTGGGAAGGCAACAGCCGTATGTAGCTACTTACAGCCGGTTACTGTGACGAACTGTTATTGGTTAAACGGAGGTCTTCCTCCTCCGAAATTGTACAGTAGATGATCCCGAAAATCTAGTTCATATACTATTATTTCCGTGTTTTAGTGGTCCGTACCCAAATAGTAACCAACGGAACCCTATTACTAAGCCTCCGCTGTCCGTCCGTCTGTCGGTCCGTCCATCTGTCGCGCGTCGGTCCGTCCGTTTGTCTGTCAGCTGGCTGTATCTCAAGAACCGTAATAGGTAGACAGTTGAAATTATCAGTGTGTGTTGCTATTGCCGCTATAATCCTTACTTAATACTCAATACTCTATATCTTTATCTAATTCTTATACTATATTACTATATCTATACTAATATATAAAGCTGAAGAGTTTGTTTGTTTGTTTGTTTGTTTGTTTGTTTGCTTGAACGCGCTAATCTCAGGAACTACTGGTCCGATTTGAAAAATTCTTTCAGTGTTGGATAGCCCATTTATCGAGGAAGGCTATAGGCTACAAATCATCACGCTAAGACCAATAGGAGCGGAGCAGTATTGAAAATTGTGACGCAGTCGAAGTTGCGCGGGTCAGCTAGTAATATTATAAATGCGAAAGTAACTCTGTCTGTCTGTCGCGCTTTCACGTCAAAACTACTGAACCGATTTAAATGAAATTTGGTACACAGATAGTTGAGATCCTGAGAAAGGACATAGGCTATCTCGGGAGTATGATCCCTAGGGTCAACGCGGGCGAAGCCGCTGTCAGAAGCTAGTAACAAATAATAAAAATTAAATTAAATTAAAAATAAAGGGGGCTCCCATACAAGAAACGTGTTTTTTAGTCGAATCGTTTCTTCGCGACATGTCGAGCTACAGTGTCTCGGCGCTTTTCAGGTGTTCGCCACTGTTGATACTGGTGTTCAGGAGTTGCAGTGTTGGGAAGAGTGTGGTGTTGGGAAGAGTTGAAAAATTCTTTTGAAAGAAAGAAAACAAATTTATTTGGCACACACAGATACACACAATGTTGGTACAAATAAGAAGGAAACTTAAATCTAAATCAACTACATTGTGTGCCCCGCGGCTGCGCCAAATAGGTCCAGTTCAGCAAAATGCCAGACAACTACGAGCTGCCTTTTAGCGTTGGATAGTTTATTTATCGAGGAAAGCTATAGACTTATATAACATGACGTTACGATCAATAGGAGCGTTAATGAAATAAGTAATAAAAAATGTAGAAGGCGATTGGAACCGTAGGGCACAGCTATTGCAATGATAAAACGGATGTTGGTGAACCAGAGACAAACTTTATCATCGTCTAAAAATTGGTTATTTGTACAAGCATCTTTAGAAGTCAAAGTCAAAACGTTTATTTCAATAAGGCTATTAAACGGCAATTTTGAACATCATCATTAGGTACATTTAAAAATTATACAACGTGTAACAGAAAAACGCAATACCTCTTAAGGGGTCATTGTACTCATTATTATGAACAACTTTTACTATGAGACCAATCCCGAAATTACGAAAAAGTAATCAGCTGTTCAGTACATTTTGTCGAGTTATGCGCACATAAATGTATAGGGGAGTCAATTTTTTTTTTCACGATTTCATTGTTGGTCCCAAAGTGAAAGTTGTTCATAAGGATGAGTTCAATGACCTCTTAAGAGGTATTGCGTTTATTCTGTTACACGTATCGACTCCACTGTCCATTCGGAAAGGTAGATTCTTATGGAGAAGAACGGACAAGAAACTCCATAGAAGTATTTTGAAAGCCCAATTTCCGTAAATAGCGTCGATCGATGCCCATTCAGCCACTCCATTTATAATGATGATCGAGAGCTTACTTAAGTGAATTAAAATTGTGTCCTCGTTGTAGATTCCTCGACTAAAACGTCCCTATTTGCGTCATGGGTTAAAATTAGACTCGTTAATTTGGCGATTTATCCATATTCCAGGATTACAGGTCGAGGTAATGTAAATGTATAAAGGCGATCCCCGTAGTAATTAGGATACATGTCTTCGGATTTTTAAAACTAATTTTATTTGACCCTGTATTGTGTAAGTAATTATTATTACTTACTACGATAGAATTGTGCAGTAAGCACAATACGCAAATGAATATTGGGTATTATTCGCTAGTTTTCCTTGTAAAATATCAGGAAATTTTACAATGAACCGAATTAACAGCCTTGTGTAGTTTTCCACATGTTTGAAACCACCGCTTCACGGTTCCGTGATTATTTTTGTAATTATTGTAATTTATATTTATACAATTGAATTATTATTTACTAGCACTTCGCCCGCGACTTCGTTCGCGCAGGTTTAGTAGGTGCTCCACAAACTTCTCCTATATATCCCTCTTTATAGGGTAATCTGTGAAATACTTAAGCAAATAAAAAAAAATCTTTTTTCTTACTTATTAATAGACTCACCGTAGGGCAGTTCGCTCTAAACGCAACATTTTTCTTACTAAGAGCATTTTATACCCGTCGTAACTTTTAAACGAAAGGTCAGATGTGAATAATTTAAATTGTAATTTACATGTCTACACTAATATTATAAAGAGGAAAGATTTGTTTGTTTGTTTGTTTGAAATGAATAGGCTCCGAAACTACTGGACCGATTTGAAAAATTCTTTCAGCAATGGATAGCTACATTACCAGGGAGTATCATAGGCTATATTTTATCCCCGTACTCCCACGGGAACGAAATCCACGCGGGTGAAACCGCGTGACGTCAACTAGTACATAATAAACCTTAATTATCAAACCATTTAAATGATGGTAAAAGTATTAATATCATGATACCAAAATCAGCGCGGTCATTGTGCCTTAACCATAATAGTTAGACATACCCTCGCGGACTTTTTCATAGGTAATAATGAGTACTTCAATTATGTAGTACACTATATGTATATCATCAATAGTTTTCTCAGCGCACGCCAAATAATGAATTTAATAGGCTTAATTTTGCTACTTTGGGTTACATTATTGCAATTTTCTTAAGGATCTCTATTTTTTTTTTAATATAGCCTATGTTTATCAGGGATAATGTAAGATACTTATGGTAAAAGAATTTTTCAAATCAGTCCAGTAGTTACGGAGCATATTCATTTCAAACAAATACACAAACTAACATACGAACAAACAAATCTTTCCTCTTTATAATATTAGTGTAGATGTAGATTGCTTACTGAAGTACGGCTGCATAAATATATAAGACGTGCAGGAACCTTGCATCTAGTTACAGTATCTATTTGTAGTTGTGGTGGAATTGGAACTGATATATTTCCATGCTTGATACTTCGCAGTCCCTTGGAAGGTGTTTTTGGTTTTTTTTTTTTTTGACTCCCACTTCCGAAATTAAAGTTATTTTATACTTTGTAGCTATTTGGTTTTTGGTAGTCGGTTGTATTTTTTTGTAAAAAAGTTTTTATTTTTCACTTTTTAGTGTGCTTACCCCATCATAGCGTACCGGCGTGATGTTATGTTATGAAGTGGTGTAAACAATAGACAGACATGAGATTTCAGCAATCCCGGTATGGACCGGGAAAATGGTTGCTATCATTTTTTGAGGAGTTCCGTTGCCTATCTCCGAAGTTCTTTATCAGATCTTCACCAAATTGAAATAGGACCACTCCGAGAAAGTACTTTTTCAAAAACTACTCAAATCGCTTCAAGTGTGCCTATAAAATTTGAAGAGTTCTCTCTATTTCTCCAGGATCCCATCATAAGATCCTGACTTGATGATCATGGGACCTTCTGGGAAGTATACCCTTATAAATCGTTCCAGCCATCTTCGAGTAATCAGGGAAAATACATAAAAAAAAGGTTCCGACGAATTGAGAACCTCCTCCTTTTGAAGTCGGTTAAAAACACTAATGTTTAATTTTATCAAATTATTAATTCATCATATCGTCGGCTATGCAGGAAAATAATTATCATCCATAATTAATAGTATTTCGACTGTGGCACGGTGTTAGTATTAAAATGTTTAGGTTTTCTCTATCCTAATAATTAAAATTATGAGGGATTTATAACGTATAAGTTTACTGTGCTTCAGCTAAGATAAAACTTAAGGCTCTTGGAATCCCAACGGTTTTTTTTCGCGCTCAAAAGTTCTTATAGTTGACCTTGAAATGTATGTAGCTCACCTTAGTTTTTTAAACTGTCCGATACTTTAGGATCCTTAATAATATATTACCTCACTTGTATGCATTCCGGCCGGTTCAATCCCGGAGGTTTGTCTAACTATGACAATGGACTACGAGCAAAAAAATAGTAGAATGTGTTGCGCATAATTAATTATTATCTTTTTTGTCTTTAAAAACAAGAGGTCAAACAACATGGCTTATCAATTCAATTCTCATAAAGAAGTAGGTCCATACACAGATGCTTTTCCTCCAATCAAATCTCATATTAGGCCTATAGATAATGCGGGTTCAGACTCGATAATGTAGCGCGTGTAGGGTTGTCACTTGCTTGGCATGCGGATATATATAGGTAGACGTTGAGCCTCCTTTAGGCTTAGCGTAGGTATGCTAAAAAGCAGGTGTCGCAGCACAGCACAGTACAGATTTTCCAGGGCAAGGAAGGCGAGGCAAACGTAGGCCACGAGCACATGTCTGCGTCGCACGTGCCTGCCCCGCAGCGTACGCAGCTCTTAGTAGGATCATGCACTACAAAATCTGCTCTGCCCTACGTTACGTGGACATACGTCACCTGCGTCTTAGCATACGCTTAGCCTTATGCGTGTCCAGCCAAATTAGACGATACCGGTGACAGCCTGTTTGATGTTTACAGTTAACCAGTCACTTCGTTTTTGTACTGACAATTGCATAACAAAAGAAGACTCCTTATTTTCTTGCCCTCATCTCAATACATATTTGGGGTCGGCGCACCTTGTGTTCTTCTTTCATACTTCTCTATTAGTCGTCAAGTCATAGTCTCCTTTCAGATAGTCCATCCAACGTTCTTACACCAACAAAAACGAAATAAATAACTTTGTTTAGGTGTATTTGACCAAAAGAACATTTAATCTGTTTGATTAGTTCGACTCTGGTTTTAGGACCTGGGGCCGTACTAGATATGTATAAGCTACTATCTTTTGCCCACGACTTCCTACGCGCATATGCTGTTTTTCCCGATCCTAAGGAATTTCGGGAAATCCTCTCTTAGTGCTCGCCTACACTCCCCAGGGAACCTCCTACAGGTCAAATTTCAGCTTCCTACGACCAGTAGTTGTTGTATCTGTCAGTCAGGCAGACAGTAACGGAAGAATTTTATAAATTAGGATAGTTATTTCAGTGCGCGAAAGGAAAGAGCGGATACATGTCCCTCCCTATAGCACCATAACCGAATTATGCAACCAAATCATGATAGCGTTAACGCTTAGCGCGCATTTCGAATTTTAATCGTTGCGAATAATAATAAGTCGCTAGAGACCGCACACTGCGAAAAGGCATAATTTGCGCTTTCATTCGTTCTTCGTTATATCCACTCAGGATCTGTGTCACACTCAGGATCCGTGTCACTTTCAGGACAAAATCGCCCCAACCGTCGGGATCCGTATGTCCCTTTCGGGACGAAATCGCGTGAGCTGGATATATCATTTTGCATTTTGAAAATCGCAACGATTTTTGTAGCGTAGTCCTAATCCATTCATTCTTATCAATATAAATTCTTCCGTTACTAATGACTGACTCAGTGACTGACTGCAGACAAAAGCACAGCCGAAAATATTGGTCGCAGAATCCTGAAATTTGGCATGTAGTTTCCTTGGGGAGTGTGGAGGGTATAGCTTAAGAGAGGGTTTCAAAACGGGAAAAAAAACGGGATATACGCGTACGAAATTGCGGGCAAAAGCCAGTTTATACTAATATTATAAAGAGGTGTGAGTTTGTGAGGTTATAGGGGTAATCTCTGGTTCTACTGAACCGATTTTGAAAATTCTTTTACCAATAGAAAGCCACGTTATTTGTGAGTGTCATAGGCTATTAACCCGAAAAATAACCGCCCAAAGAAGTGGGCACGAGCCAGCTAGTATTTTATAAATGCGAAAGTAAATGTCCGTCTGTTTGTTACGTTCTTGCGTCTAAACTATAGGGAAGTAACAAAGCTTGGAATTTCGAGGGGGTATTTATTTTTGCCTGTTACTACAATACAACGGTCCTCTGTAATATTTTCGACTTTTAGCTGGGCGAATGACAGAAGCTAGTACGTACATAATATGATTCTCGCCAACCCTATCTACGCGCAACCGCTCAAAACCAACTGTAGGCATGTGACCTCGTTGTGCCTTGATTGTTCGACTGCTGACATCCTGCTACGATTGAATGCAGTCGTGATGGTACGATGTAACACACAAAAGCTGCGGTAATGTTATTTAGATTTATGTTACCCGTTGTTGGATAGACTGGCCCGTATGAAGGATTTTCTTTTCATATTGTTGGAGGGACTCGTGACTTAGAATTACAGCCGCACGGGTAATCTTCAAGGTTAAGCAACGCTTAACGAGGTCGGTCTGTCGATGGGTGACCATCTTAACATGCCAAGACTCCTCCGTGCTTTGAAAAGCTCGCTAAGCCGTTGGAGATCTTTGGCAGTCGTTACGGATTGTCAGAAGGCAGAAAAATCTGACACCACTCTTGGCAAGAAGTACCGTGTAACCTGGTTACTGGGTTGTGGTTAGACTGGGAGTCGATCCCAATATAGTTGGGAAAAGGCTAAGCAGATTGGTTGCTGATGATATTTCAACTGTGTGGTGTTAATTTGTTTTTTTTTTTTAAATTGTAAGTCTTCTTTACAGAGCTAACATGATCATCAAGCCATATTAGAACTAACTAACTATAACTTGACTAGACGAAATTCACTTGAATCGTGTAACGTAAGATTAGTAAAAAAATGTGTAGACTCACCTAAGTTGGTGTTGGTACTACTCACTCAGTCAAGGCCATTATGCTTATTTTGATCGCTACGTGAGACGGTGAGACAAATTAGTTGAATTTAATTCACACAATAGTCTATTTAAAAATTGTATGCGGGGGCTTTAATTGAACTAGTTCTTGTAACCAGCTGCAGTTTGTTATTATTACTTATGAGATTGTCACACTGCAAGGCAAATGTGTCTTTATTTACTGAACAGAATGTCTATAATCCTGTAAAGCAATAAATCACATATGATTAAATTTGTATTTTCCTTATTTCCAGGTCTCGTGGCCGACTGCCAGACAATACTCTACACAGATTTACAAGTGAAGCGAGACGAAGATATAGGGTTAATAGATTGTTACCTTGGTGTGACAGAGATAGACTATAGAGACCTACCCGCGCTTTTCAAATGCATGTCTGTGGACAGAGTCGACCCTATAGCGCTGAATATAACGATAGTAAATACATCCTTAGGGGACAAGGAACTGTTTTTTAGAGTACAAGCTCTGTCGATACCTACAGAGAACAGCAACCTCATACACTGTGCCTTCGACCCTCGAGCGAACAACTTCCAAACGATCACGTTTATTCCGCACCCAAACGCCTGGCACTACATACACATAGGCCCCGTCGAAGGCAATGTCTCCAAGATCGCCGACTGCGAATCCTACTACATGAGAACAGACATCGACGAGCTGGTCAATCACACAGTTATCGACCTTATGCGCGATGACAAAGGTCGCTTTTTCACTTTCGACTACGGCCTGCCCACCACAGACATCCAAGACGCGACCAGTCTAATCAATATAACGTCCTCAGAAATCAAGTCGTTAAGGTTCAAAATCAATCAGTTTTTGGATATTGGAGGTACGTTGTCTATAGCAGCGAGTCTGCTTATGAGTTTGAAGTACTACATGGGATATAAGAGAAAGTACGAAAAGGGCTCCCTGTTGGCGTTCACTGAAGACAACCAGTTCTTCAAGACTGTTATTTGTATGGACATTGGTCATCCGAGTATACCATTGGAGAGTGGTCACTGTCGGTACAATGATAAGGTGAAGCCTGCTTTGTTCGTGTTGAACAGCACCGACTCAGATTCGATATACGACAAGACGTATATCCCGTTTCCGGACAGTGGGACTTGGTATTTGACTTTTCGGTTGTTTTGTGACCAGAGTGTGTGTCCCTGTCGGACAGAGAACAACGGGACGAAGTATTACGTGGATACAGCTGAGAGGCAGGGCGACGAGTCTGCGGTCGGTTGGGACGGCACGAGGCAGGGCACTTCGGAAGGCAATGCGACCGTGGTGCTGACCGTGTCGTCCATGTCCTGCGTGTCTGGCAAGTGCAGCAACCACGGGAACTGCTTGCTGAATACCTTCGGTGCGCTGGTGATGTCGTTTTGTTCTTGTGAATCTGGTTACGGAGGTGAGTTCATGTTAACTACTTTGTTTCTTTTTCTTTGTCTTTGTACTTTCACGTATCTCTAGCATGTCGTAAGAAATCATCATTATATCAGCCGAAAGACGTCCACTGCTGGACATAGGCCTACCCCAAATTTTGAGGGGGAATTTGCCATAATCACGCTTGGCAGGCGGGTAGGCGATCGCAGTGTATGGTGTTGCGTTTTACAGAGAACGCTGCTGCCCATTCTCTGGTGAGTCTTAGTCTCCTTTTATGACACCCACGGGAAGTGAAGGGATGGTATTATTCTTTTACGGCACCATACATACGGCACCGGCCAACATCATACGGCAGAAATAATTTATATTGTGATGTAAATTTTCATTGTAGTTTTTACGTCAGAAATGTAAGTGACATACGCATTTCGTCAGATTTGCACCACGTCAAAGACGCAGCTCGACGAACACGCATTATGACAGATGCGCGTCGTTACAGATACGCAACTAAATAGTCAATTAATAAATA
This sequence comes from Lacanobia wlatinum, assembly GCA_947578705.1. Lineage (NCBI taxonomy): Eukaryota > Metazoa > Arthropoda > Insecta > Lepidoptera > Noctuidae > Lacanobia > Lacanobia wlatinum. The sequence goes on from OX388040.1 coordinate 7,395,505, forward strand.
GAATTTAAACGCTTTCAGTCATATACATACGTAATTAGACAAACAAAGTAATCTACTATTTCATATTTTTTTTATTAAAAACTTAATATGATTAAGGAAACAATACCTCTAGTATCCACAGTTAAGAGTGTCCACCCTTAACTGTGGTTTCCAAAATCTGACGAAATGCGTATCTGCCGAACTGCATGTCTGTGGAGTTCCGTTTATTTAAAGTTGCGCCTGAGAGATGACGAAATGCGTATTTTACATTTTTACCACTGGTATTTCTGGCGACATGCTAGAGATCCACTTTCACTACCAAGCTCATTACTCAATAGGCTTGTCCACTGAAAAAATCTAATAAGTCCGTCACTTAGAATATCAAAAAATATTTGACCCGTTTTTTTTTGCTTTTGTAACGTCCATTGATATATAAAAAACCCAAGATGTGCAGTCTCGAACAAATGCAACAGTCGAAACTGTCGTCAAAAACTGACATGTATCAAGTGTCATGTGTGAGTTGTGTGTAGTTATACTATAAACAATTTTTTTTGCAAATTCAACTTTACACGGATCGCTTAAAGTTGTTTTTACAAAGCAGTTTAGTATGGCGAGTGATGCGCATTTTTTTTTGCAAATTCAACCTTACACGGATCGCTTAAAGTTGTTTTTACAAAGCAGTGCAGTTTGGCGAGCGATGCAAGACTGTTTGAAACTTGCGCACAATTATACATATTGCGCTTGTTTTTTGCGGACGTTTTTGAGATGCTGAGTGTGTATCTTGGGTTTTTCATATATCAATGGTTACGTCGCTAATATTATATTATCTGTGTTACGTAAACCAAAATTGACGAAGATACGACGCTTTTAAAATTCTCAATACGTCACACCGTGGTATAATTTTTAGTGCGTCCTGACGTCACCAGCCCCCACACCCGAGTTTTCACGCGTTTTATCTTTGTCAATATTCATTGATTTACAAAACAAAAAATACTTGTCCATTATTTTTCAATACTCTAACTGACTTGCAATTTATTGATGGTGGAAACTAGACTATTTTCCTGGATGCTATAAAATATTTGACGAGAAAAGTTACGAGTTGTGGCCACTTGTATGAAATATTGTTCAATCCATAAGCTGGGTGTTGGAAATTGAAACCGTGAAAGAGTCTCCTTAAAAATCTTGATATTCATATATAAAAATCAATATAAAATTATTCCGTAACTGAGTGAGTGATAAACAGACAACGCACAGCCAAAACTATTGGTCGTAGAAAGCTCAAATTTAGTATGTAGCTTCCCTACACTCCTAAAAATGATTTCCCGAAATTCTTACGGGAACGGGAAAAAATGGGATAAGTGCGTACGAAGTCGCGGACAAAAACTAGTCTAACATAAAATCAATCCTAATATATAAAATTCTTCCGTTACTGGTATCTGAATGAGTGACTGACAGACAACGCACAGCCCAAAGAACTGGTCGTAGATAGCTGAAATTTGGCATGTACATCCTTTGGGGAGTGTAGGGGAGTACTAAGAGAGGATTTCCCGAAATTCCTGCGGGATCGGGAAAAAACAGGATATGGGCGTACAAAGTCACGGAAAAAGCTAGTAATATTATATTTGGCCTTTTTTATTGTGGTAGAGTTTTTGATGTATCGAAGTCTATAAGTATGTTAATAAGGTATACTGGCTGAATTTTGCGATTGATCACTTTAACCCCTATACAAAGTTCAAGAACAGTCGACTGCGAAGTTTGCCTGCCACCTATCCTTCGCAAGTTCAAAAATCCTTACTAATGTTATAAATGCGAAAGTAACTGTCTGTCTGTCGCGCTTTCACGCCAAAACTACTGAACCGATTTAAATGAAATTTGGTACAGAGATAGTCTATAGCCTGAGAAAGGCCATAGGCATTATCCCGGGAGTATGTTCCCTAGGGACCACGCGGGCGAAGCCGCTGGCAAAAGCTAGTCTTCTATATAAATAAAAATTAAATTCTGTTCTTTGGTAAGAGTCAAGAATCATTTGAGAGGGGCGTAATAGTTTTTGAAAAAAAAAGTAACCGATCCGGGACGCCCGGCAGATGTGAAACATCTATGTTAATATTAGAATTGTTTCCGCACATTTTAGTTCCAAATTTCACCGTCCCTAACAGGCGGCGTAGTGGGGGCATCACGACATGACAGCGTCGTTTCCGTCACGGCATACGAGTTGATTTTAATGCCAAGGCGCGCCTATATGTTTCACATCAAAATGAGACCCTGAAAATTCAACTCGGAAATTAGGACAAGACTGTCTGTTTTGGTCAAGTAGATAATAATTGAATCTCCTTCTCATTTCCAGGCTGGGACTGCTCCGACGCCTCAAGAATGGACAGCAGGTTCCACATGCTTGTCGCCGTTCTCTTACTCACTCTCAGCAACTTACTCTTCCTCTTGTCCATGTACGTGGCGACCATCCGCCTCTACTACACCGAAGCCATGATGTACGGCTTCACCATGATATTCTCCACCTTTTACCACGCCTGTGACGCCCCTGCCCAAGTCGCCTTCTGCATCATGAGGGGCAATATCCTACAGTTCGGAGACTTCTACTGCGGACTTATGTCCTTCTGGGTGACGCTCCTAGCCATGAGTATTATCAACGACAAATTCAGATCTTCCTTACAACTCATCGGTGCAATAATTATAGCTTTATTAACCACGTGGAATATGCACTCCTTTGTCTCATTCTTACTACCCGTAGCGGTCGGCATATCAGTGGTGTTCAGTTCTTGGTATCTAGACTATTGGAAGAACCGTAGAATGAAGTATCCTAGGTCGTACTACACTGTGTACCTGCCTTTGGGCATTTTGTTAGTTAGTATTGGCTTGATTTGTTACGCTAAATTGCAAACAGAACAGAATTACAAGATTGTGCACTCTATTTGGCACATGATCATAGCTTTAAGTGTAGTGTTTTTGTTACCGGATATCAAGCGAGGGACTGACGTGAATCCGTTCTGTCCGACGCGTGGTCACTACAAAATACCGTTTTTTAGAATATTCCGTAGATCTCCAGCACCTATAGCAGCTGATTAACTCACTTTTACGAGGTTTTGGTGTCCAAATGGCATATTTTTGAACTACATTGTAAGGTTTATGAAAATATACAAAAATGTAGTTGGTTATAGTACGACCAACATCTGTGACACAAACATGTTTAAGGTACGGAAAGCATAATGTTGGTCACTCTATGTATGGCCAATGTTTGTGACAAGTACAGCTAGCAAAAATAGTTTTCGGTTATAATAAGAGTGATAATTACGAACAAATATAGAGGTGCAAATATTATTGTTTAGTTTAGTTATAAGTACAAGTTTATTAAGACCTAGTATTTTGTCTACTAGTCAACAATAAAGTACAGGATTGTTTTATACAGGTGTCATGTCAATGCTAAACTTTTCTATGACGTATTTTTATAGTGAATTAGGTAAGTTAATGTTTTACTCAAGTCGAGTTGAGTCGACTCTGTTACAAAGGAATTGAAGCATAATAATATTTTGTAAGGTTTGACTAAATACTCACATTGTAAGGCTGCGTTTACACCGAGCGAGGATGCGTAGCGAAGGTTGTGTTTATTAAGAACCAATAGGGTCGCGATTTTATTGGTTTTTAACCGACTTTAAAAAAAATAAGAGTTTCTCAATATGGTTGTTATCATGGATATAATAAATAAGGAGATATGCCCGCTAGACGAAAATGTACCGGGACCCTGTGTCTCCAGCTTCTCCTTCCATACGGCAACTACTACACATGCACATCAGTAAAAGGAATAGATACGCAATCGCGCATACACCCGCATGTCTCAAAACAGAATGTACTACACAATCAATTATATTTACAAAGTCTTGGTTTAGGCTGCGGTTTCTCAAGAAAACACTGAACAACTCGGAATTCTTATATATTGTCACGATCGCGGTCGAAAGCGCACTAGTTCGCCGAGACGACCATTTGCCTATAACATGCTCAATTTGAGCATGTCGCGCGTACACGGACACGCCCCCTTGCCACTTCTCCTGTTTTTTATATTTCTATGGTTGCTTATGGTTACACGGTGCCATTTTAGTTCTCTTACAGCGGTGGCCCACTTCATCTACCTAATGACTACTACACATTCATTAAAACGGAAAATCATATTTATGAACATTAAAATTTGAATGATTAAAAAAAAAAAAAATATGACGCATGACGTCGTTTGAAACATCCGCAGTCCATACCTTGTGTTTCAAAGACGGCGCCGAATGAAACGGCGACGTTGTTTTGATACCAAAACATTATTAACAGGGTGTTTTATAATTTAAATGCATGGTTAAATTTGATTGTACTGTTATCTTAATGAAATATTTTTTTAAAATAATCGCGCCTAGAGGTAGTTTATGCCGGGTACATTAAGTGGGGCGTCTTTGTAAGACGACTAAAATGGCACTGTGTATACAACCTGTAACAGAATAAACGAAGGGGTCATTGTACTCATCATTATGAAAAACTTTTACTATGGGACCAATCCAGAAATCGCGAAAAAAAAAATCAGCTGTTCAGTACATTTTGTCGAGTTATGCGCACATAGATGTATGGGGGAGTCGATTTTTTTTTTGCGATTTCGGTGTTGGTCCCATAGTAAAAGTTGTTCATAATGATGAGTTCAATGACCCCTTAAGAGGTATTGCGTTTATTCTGTTACAGGTTGTATATATATTTTAACAAACACATCCCTCGCTCCGCATCTTCGCACATCTCTGGTGAAAACACAGCCTAAATCTTGGCTGACCAACGTTGGCCAAATGATTTCCAATTTCTCTCAATTTTATTGGAGTGTTGGGCCCAAGAGACGCTTCAGCGGCCGCTGCTAGCATCACTTTTTATAAAAACCAAGCATGACATGAAGTGACATGACTCCAGGGGCGTAGCTACCTTTTTAACCGACTGCCAAAAAAGGAGGAGGTTCTCAATTCGGTGGGTATTTTTTTTTGTTTTTTTTTTTTATGTATGTAAACCGATTACTCCGATTTCTGTGATTCTTTTTAGTTCGATGCGTTATACTTGCCATTTGGTCCCGTAAAAATTTGATTCAGTTTGGTTCAGTAGTTTTTATTTTATGAGCATATTTGCTTATTTCAATTTCTTCGTTGACGAAGACGTCGTCCAAGTATTACCACTTAAAAGTGAAAAAATAAAAAAAAAAAACAAAAAAATATAACCGACTTCCAAAACACTGCAAAGTATAAAATTACCTTAATTTCGGAAGTCGGTGTTAAAAAACAAACAAACAAAACTAAAAACACCGACTTTCGAAATTAAGGTTATTTAATACTTTGTAGTGTTTTGTTTGGAAGTCGGTTATATTTTTTTGGAAAACGTTTTTTATTATAAGAACCAAACATGACATAAAGTCTAAAAACGGGCCCCACCAAAAACATTTGATGGGCCCCTTTTAGAAAAGCTACGCCACTGCATCACTCATTGAAGATGACAGCCCGCTGTAATTCAAACAATGACAACTGTCAGGTTGGCGTTACTTGCGTGGGCACATTGATATATAAAAAACCCAAGATGCACAGTCTCGAGCAAATGCACCACTCGAAACTGTCGTCAAAAACTGGCATGTTTCGTTCGACATAGTCGTCGTAGTCGTTTGAAACTTGCGCACAATTATACATATTGCGCTTGTTTTTTGCGGACGTTTTTGAGATGCTGAGTATGTATCTTGGGTTTTTTATATATCAATGTGTGGGCACTAAATATTATTAATATTGACGTATCTATGCCAGGAAACAGTTTTTTGGTGTTGGTCAGCCAACATTTGGTGTAGTGCAGCTGGTCCAATGTTTGCCCCATCTTGAGACTCAGTGTGATGGTGATACCAAATCTTGCCAGCCAGATTGATAAGTATATCTACAACCTGTAACAAAATAAAAACTAAACTTTTACTATGGGACCAACACTGAAATCGCGAAAAAAAAATCGACTCCCCCATTCATTTATGTTCGCACAACTCGACAAAATGTACTGAACAGCAGATAATTTTTTTTCGCGATTTCGGGGTTGGTCCCATAGTAAAATTTGTTCATAATGATGGGTACAATGACCCCTTAAGAGATATTACGTTTATTCTGTTACACGTTTTATACTTTCCATACATTTATTGAAATGTACTGAACTAGTATAAGATAAGTACCTACGTCATAATAATGTAAATATGGCAAGACTATGGAATCTTGCCGAAACTGGGGGGCTACTCTCTAACGAAATCCGTAATTTCGGGCTTAGTTGCGGGCATTTTCTACTCCGTATCACCTAACCACTGAGAACTAATGAAAACACGATTTGACAGTTACTGTGAAATCGTGTTGTCATTCATTCTCAGTTCGGGTTCGGGACTAATCGTAAGTGGCAAGGTGATACGGAGTAGAATACCCGCAACTAACCCCAAAACTACGGATTTCGTTAGAGAGTAGCCCCCCTGTTTTGAGTGCTATAGTAGGCGCTAGATAAACTTGCATTAAAGTACCAATGTACTTTCTCAAAGGTCTATACCTTTCCCCATCGCAGATACCAGAACAATAAATTAGGAACCGTTTTCCATTCCTAGAGAACGACGATTCAGGACAGCTTTATGTTTTTATTTTTGCTACTCTATTCTGTAAATAACTATTTCGATATCGAGCTTCACCTGTGTGACAAAACTCACAAAGTGAGCTTTATTGCACACAACATAAAGGTCTTAATTTGATACTCACCTCGGATTCCGCTGTCAAGATACGAAAATATTGTTACAGAATAGCACTACTGTTTTTGATATTAAGAAATTCAATAAGTGCATGTGGGTCAATGCCGTAATTGCACATTTATCTGGTGCCTACGTTACACCTAGTTTTTTTTTATTTTAGCTTGGCAATATCGGTAATTTACCCACCTACAATGATTGACATTCCTACTTAATTTAAAAAAAAAACGGGAATAAAGGATTGCCTTTTCACTACCACAAGTTTATTGCCACGCTAAAATTAAACAACTATAGATAAATATACTTAGCCCCAATTTAAGTCAGGTGTTTAATTTAAGATTAATGGCCGATTTTTAAGAACGCGTCGAACACTACATGATTGTCAAATTAGCAGGTTTTCAGGCTAGAGAAACAAAACAAACACACACAACAAAAACAAGACCAAAAAAAAAAACACAACAAACAAACAATAAAAACACAACACAAAAACACTCAACGTTAAATTCAGAAATCAGGGGTGTTCGAGTACTGACCTCAAAGTTTACTCATTTTGTATATGTACTGTATAATTAGTACTATTAATGGAATATTTGCGATATTGATCAAATAATGATTTAGTTAGATAGAAATGAAATTATGATTTTGTATGTAAATGCAAAATTAATGTTAAGGTCAACAAATAAATTCACTACCGATGTAAAATTGTTAAGAATTAAGAAAAATACTTTAAATACGTTACTTTAAAATAATGCTGTAGTATCGACCTCAACTATTCAACTTGGACAATAACTGAGAAACAAATTATAAAAAAATTAGCCTTTAAATTCATATTGATAAAGATTAAAATGCCCTGTCACTAGTTGAGTTGCTTCCTACCAATTGCATTTATCACATACGTTACCTAGTATGTTCATATGTTTTTAATCGTGTTCCTATAAGCCTATAAAGCATGTTCCAATCCATCGCCAGCGAAATGTTTCCGAAAATAGCCACCAGTTACGGTGGCGCCACTGTATGTTACCAGTATCCAGAGTAACGTAAACATGCCATAGCTAGATTGTGACACACAACAAAAAAAAACCATTCAGACGAATTGAGAACCTCCTCCTTTTTTGAAGTCGGTTGAAAATAGCTACATTGTGTTTGAAGAAACATAATCAACATACGGGCGGAGTGAAAATAAATTAACTAGCGAAAACCATAATTAGTACAAAAAAACTTCATAAAAATAGAAATGTTTTGTCTCAAATAGATTGGAATAAAACTCTAGCTGTCATTTTTACATGTGGCAACATTTCTCTACGGATGATTTTAAAATAGGTGCTTTTTTATTTAATGAAACAATAGTTTACTTGAATTTTAATTTAATTATTCTTGAAAGTCTTAGAAAAATTAAAAAAAATAATACTTACATATTTATTATTTCATACCTAGCCTAGAATTTGAGCATTTTTTTTTTGTTATTTTTCAGCAGCAAGTGAGAATCATGTATATTTTTTACTCATACTTTATTGGTACTATAACTAATAGTTATATTGTCCACTATGCAAAGTGTAAATACTGATATGGTGCCTTATATTGTCCACTTGAAACTATAAAGAAAATTAGAAATGTTGTGCCATTATAAAATAAGTTTTTTTTTTAATACTGATTAACTCTGTAATTTATTTAAAGCTGTAGGTATACGCATTTAGCCGAATAAAAATTATCTGCTGGTTTCTGGAAATAAATTATCCACTTGTCATAAATTAAACGATGTGATTGGCTGTTAAAAATGTAGGAATACCTACAGTTGATTGATTGGCATTTTGTTTTGATTGGTTTAATAAAACCAATCAAAACGGCAACGGCGCGTTTGATATTAAATTAGCTCATATGTTCGTTCCGGAAAGTGGGCCTAAATATTAAATGGTTTTTTATATAATGTTAGATTTTCTTTGCGTTACATGCATGTTATAATATTTTTCTTCGCCAACAACCATTTCTGTCGTTACATGAGCTTAAACCTGTGTCGACATAAAAAAAGATAGTTTTTAAGTTTCACCATCAGCGGGTCATCATATTAGGATCATAATATTATTTAAAAAATAGGCATTTGGAAAAACTATTGTCGATGCCGTCACGCTGCACCCTATCAAGTAACGTGCGAAAGCGAAAACTGCAGCAGAGGCTGATTTTACCTTGTATTCCGTTTATTTCTTCTTCTAAACTGGACTGATCTATAAAAATTATATATCAAAATTTAAAGGAAGACTATATCTATGCTTCTATTATCGTCTATTTTGTTAAAAACTTATGAAATTTGTCTGATAGTCGTCTAAACATGGCGGTAAAAACGGGATGATTTTTTCGGGTTTTTGGATTGTCATAAAAATCATTGCTTTAGCAGCATTAACCACGAAGAAAACAGCGGTATGCGTTTGTATGGAGAAAGGCCCAAGAGTTTACCGACTAGAGTCCCCTCCTAATCATACAACAATCTGTCAAATTTCATTTTCATCTTTATCGCTAAAACATTAGGTTCAAGGTTGATTGAGAAAATTTGACAATTTCGGGTATCTTGATGTGCTGGCTGAATCTAGTAGTGGCTTTTTTAGACCCGCTGCAACTTTATTCTATTATATTAAAGTGCAATATTACATCATGTTGATTTCCTACACTTCAGAGTAGGCAAGTTATTTTTATTTATCCAGATATCTTGACGCCGCAAGTAGTGTGTTAGAAAATTAAATCAATTTCATAGTCAATTTTATATTATCTGTACTTTTCGTGTGGTGTTACTTGAATATTGTATGTATAAAAGCTTTAAATTATGATTTGTCGCTTTCTAGAACATTCCTTCCAATTTATTCTGGTGTTACCATATAAGTTCTTTGTTAAAAGTCTTCGAGATGAGTGTTACCTGTCGAAAAAATGTTATGGTAGATAGTATAATTAATTGATTACCAATTAGGATTAATTATTGGAATTAAGTGTTTAATGTTTCTTGTGTGTATGAATCGTTGTCTGTTTTACACATCGATTATGATCAATTTATTGTTCCTAAATTCTGTACCGAACGCATATAAAACTGATATTAGAGTCACTCTCTGCTTTATGGTAGAAAAAAAAGATCTAAAAAGTCCACTTTAGTAAAATCGTATTTGGATCATAATATTAATCATACAACAATCTGTCAAATTTCATTTATATCTTTATCGCTAAAGCATTAGGTTCAAGGTTGATTGAGAAAATTTGACAGTTCCGGGTAGCTTGATGTGCTTTCTGATTCTACTAAAGTCGCCTTTTTAGTCCCGCAGGGCTCATTCCGCCCAAAATACAAGTATTTTCCTGCCAATATTATTTTCTAGAAAAAATATACTGTGTGCTTTTAGCTTAATAAGAAAATTTAGTTTTATTTAAAGCTCAAAGTTCAATCACTGTTTATTTAAAACAGTGGACTTATCAGTACCTAAAATGAATTTTTAGCGAAAACTTAATTTTCTATTGAGTTCTTAGTAAAGTAACTCGATAAAAAAGTGTTCACTTTTTCGTTTAATTAGAAAAATTAATGTTACCGATGCTATTGTAATGTATTGGTAAGAATATCTATTTGTATTGCGTTGCATTTATATTTGTGAAATTTATAATAGGTATATTATTTTGTTGTCAATTTGTAAATGTGATTATTAAAATGGAAATATAATTTATAATGAAAAATTTTCATTTATTTTTCTTTTTCACTTTTCCACTATAATGTGCGAGTTTGCTAAGCGATGTGTGATGACAAAATAGGGATGGGCAATTCAATAGAGCAGATTGCCGGATTTTAGAATGATCGTGTCCTCCCCCTCTCTTTAGACGTCAGACAATTCCACAATACTCCATCGTAACTTGCTCAATTCGGTGATCAGTGTTACCAGGGCTAGTCATTGGTGTTTGTAGGGATAACCGGATCCACTCCGAGGATTCTTAGCACCCCTTGCCTCGCCGTGACCTTGACCGCTACCGGAGTCGGATAGACGGGCTGCCGGACATTATGGGCCATTTTTTCGTTGTGCCTATCATATTCGCCGGATTTGCTATAATCGCAACGCTTGGCAGGCGGGTTGGCCATCGCAGTATAGCTGTTGCAATGTACAGAGAATGCTGCTGCCCCATAGATATGTGACGCAGGCGAAGTTCGTGGATCAACTAGTAAAACATACAAATAATTTCATCATTTCAAAATCGACTTTATTAAAATATCGTCTTTTTAATATTCAGATTACATCATCGAGACCTACGAATATACATTTAGTAAATATATACATAGTAAATAGAGTAAAACACATAGAAATAGGTACAACATCAATATTCTAAATGAAATTAAGTGCACAAATATCTAATGTTCTTATAGTGGATCCACACAATACAGAATTGTCTATACAGACCATGAAACTCTTAATAAAAAAAAATATCACACTGATATTTTTCTGCATTGCTTTATTGCAAAGACAAAATTCTATAGAAGTTTATGGGAAGTCTGTATTGTGTAGACTTCCCAACATTAAGCTCTATCCTCGCAGTCCTGAGCCGCGTCTTTCCAGGCTCGTAGCGACGTGCGTCACACGCCACAGGCGGTGGTAATGGAGGTACTAAATAGTTCAATTTGGCGACTATATCTTTGCAAAATTTCATCAAAATCGGAGCCTAGTGCCGTCTGTAGCGTGTGACTCAGCCATGTTCATATTATGTAGTTACCTAATCCCTTATTGGGTTATTAGTCCCTTACTGGGATGCGCGTCTGTCATACAAGTCTGCTTGTTTAAGCTTATTCATACTTTTACGACTTCTATGTCATCTTAATCAGTTCCTTTGCTTGATTTAACATTATCTGCTTAGCTTTTTCACAACTACGTTGAGATCAGCTTCGTTGATTGATAACTTAAGTAATATTTTTAAAAGGGCTTTGTTGAAATGTACAGGCAACTGGTGCCTGAATCCATAACTCGTAGTTTGCCTATAGATTAGGGCGCTTATCTCGAGACAGATATACTTTAGAGCTGAGCTTCCACGGTAACTATTGTTTATCACACATATATTGGAACCTACTAGACTTTTTTTTTCCTTTGATTATCTTGCAATCGGTTGTAAACCTTTAGCAGTTCTTCCTAAGAGCCAGTTCAGTTTTCGGAGTACGATGTTAAGCTCGTCACGTTTTTTCTCCATGTGGTATCTCCACGTCTGTTTCCTGTCGAGATGTACGCCGAGTTACTTAGCTGTTGTCCCGTGTGTCGTCGCCAAGTTTCACCGGTGGACAGTCATAATTTCTGAGGGTAAATGTCACATGCGTTGACTTGTTGGCGTTAGCTTTAATTTTCCATTCTCTCATCCACTTATGGACTTTGTCGAGGCGGTTTTGTCGCATTAGTTAGGCCATGTGAGGGTTTTTGCTAGTTCACAAAGCTGCTGTATCATCAGCGAAGGTGGCAGAGAGAACTTCTTCTGACGTTGGTAAGTCTGCTGTGTATATAAGGTAGAGCGTAGGACCTAATACGGAGCCTTGAGGTACGCCTGCCTGTATGTTGTGGAATTGCGAGTACGAGTCATTTAATTTTAAACGGAAAAGTCTGTCCTCTAGGTAAGATTTCAATAGTACATACATGTTATGTGGCAGCTGTTTCTTTACCTTAAATAGCAAGCCCTGGTGCCATTATGTACGTCCAGGAACGCAGCAGAGCAGTACTCTTTCGTTCCAGCCCCTCTCGTATCTTATTTAGTACTCTATGCACCTACTCCATGGTTGAGTGCCCTATTCTGAATCCGAACTGATGTTGTGGGATGATGTTGCCTTCTTTGAGTATTTCATTGAGCTTACGTGCAACGACTTTCTCAAAAAGTTTGTACATAACAGGCAGTAGGCTTATTGGCCTGTATGATGACACAACGTTGGGTGGTTTTCCTTCTCGGAAAATATCCAGTCCTCAATATTCCATTAAAGAGCTGAGTTATGAAGACTATGGCTTTTCTTGGCAGTTGACGTAGAATTTCGGCAGTTATAAGGCGAGGTATCCAGGAGCTTTATTTAGTTCGAGACCTTTTATAGAACCTACTAGACTAACACATTTTGATTACGGGTAACACTGAGATATGGGAGAAGTCTATTGATATTGAGATCCATAAAGTGAAATAGACCAAACAAACATTATCGACAAAGGTACTCTACACATTCAGATATTCTCTTAATAATAATTTAAATGTTGATATCTCATATCAGCCATTTTATACGTTATAACTCCTAGTGTTGCCCACCCCATATCGTATCTCCCTCTCAAATTGCTCTGGGTTCAATGTTCCTTCGATGCTTGCACAGTTTGGGTTGAAAACGCTGTACGCAGAGATTTCTCCCTTCCTCTTTGGTGTGGTACGGGTGTTGAAATAAATGCCAAGTAGGGCTGTTACTACAAAGTATACGGCACCAAATTGAAAATATAAGAAGATTCCCCAGAAGAATGACCATAGTATGAGTATAAATATCCACCTGCGGATGCAAAATTTACAGGATGCTACTTCTTTCTCATCAAATGATTCCACTAGACTCACTTCGGAGGCAGCGTCTACATCGCTCAAGTCAATTTCGTCTATTGGTTGGATTGGTCTTCTCCCTGGAGGTGGTGGTGCTTCTTTTTCCATCTGCAATGGACAAAATAATTTAAATAATGGATTCAGATTATGTTTTTCAGCCTACCTACAGTTAACCAAAATACTGCATATGGTGCCATTTTAGTGGTCTTACAATGGCAGCCCACTTTATCTATCCAATGACAACTACACATTTAAAAAAAATATAATAATAATTATATTAAAAAAATAATTATAATCATTTGCATTATTAAAAAAAATATATTAATATTATTCATCCAGTTAAACTCGGTGAACATCTACTCCCACACAAGGAATCGGTTAAATATATCTAGGAATGCATCTGGACCGCAGACTCACATGGAAATGTCACCTCCAAAGGTTGCCTTGAGTTTGAGACGCGATTCTGAAGACTATCTCAAATGCACAATGGTTCATACGTAACATTGAGTTGCATCACTAGCTCTTTATTAAGACTGTCAAAGAAGAAGTCAAAATCTATGCCGAAAAGTACAAAAAGCGACTTAATGCACATCCAAATACCTTAGCAACACAGCTGACCAATAAACTACCCAAAAAAGGCTATAGTGTCACCACATCTTGGAAATCTTTCAAGGAACTTGATTTTAAAAGAAAGGAAATAAGCTCACTGGGGCTTTCCTTCTTCAAAGCCAAATAAACTACAAAGAATCTATTCATAGTCAATTGACTGATCACAGATATGAAAACATAGAAATATAATAATAATAATAATAATGGCTTGCTCTCAATAAACTGACCTTAAATGCCACCAAAACAAAATATATTGAATTTACAATTCACAATGTAGCATCACATACTAATAATTTCAGTATTTATGCACACACATGTAATCCTGTAACAACAAACTGTACTATGTGCCCAATGATAGAAAAAACAGATTCAATAAAGTACTTAGGAATAATAATCGATAAAAACTTATCTTTCAAACAGCACATCTCACATCTGGTACAGAAAACGAGAAAACTCATTCATGTATTTAAAAATCTAAGGCATGTAGCAAGTTGGAAACTTGTTAAAACTGTATACGAATCCCTTTGCCAATCAATCCTTTCGTATGGTATTTCCACCTGGGGCGGCTCGTATAAAACGAATATCTTAAACGTCGAAAGAGCTCAGCGACTTCTCCTAAAAGTCGCTCTCTTCAAACCACGTTTATACACTACAACTACCCTCTATAAGGAAGCAAATGTATTGACAATCAGGCAGCTTTATGTGTTAATAACTGTACTAAAAAAACATTCCTCCATAGACGCTTCTACAGCTAAACAGAAGGTTGGTACTAGGCGTTTTTATGAAGTCTGTGAAACAACTGCGGTAAAAACATCTTTTGCACAGAACTTCTATAATTTCAGAGCAAGCAGACTATATAATAACGTTAACAGAGTGCTTACAATTTTCAATTTGTCTAGGGTAGAATGTAAAAAAAAGCTTACTCAGTGGCTCTTAGAACTTGATTATGAAGAAACAGAAAAACTGCTTACTATCCTATCCTAGTGTAGCGTTTTCCATAAAACCATACCGCCACCCCATCACGCCCAATTGCGTATACACATCCATCACTATACGTACGTGCACAATACACTATCATACTCTCTCTCACATACACACACAACACTCACATGACACCTTCCACTACACACTCACACTTCACACACTAATAAACACACCATCACTCACGCACGCAGACACACACACATACACAACACACGCATTTTAATTTTGTTTTATATTTTGATTTTAGTTTATAAGTACCAACGCACGCATTTTAATTTTGTTTATTTTTATTTTATTTTGGTTGATAAGTACATTTTCTTGTATTCTTTTCACACAATTGTGCCACAATTATTGTTGTAATCCTATTCTCGGCGAGGGGGGCCAGGAATCCATAGCACAGGGTATCCTAGTTTGGATTCCTGTCTCCCACAAACCTTTGTACCTCCTTTATAATCTAAAATATTGTAAATTGTAATTTTGTACTTTGTGGGAGAAAATAATAAATCTTATCTTATCTATCTTATCTCATCTTATAGAAAAAAAATTATTATTCATTGTCATGATGCATGATGTAGTTTGCATGATGCCGTCCAGGAGCCAGTGTGGACTGAGCCTTTTGTTCCAAGGATAGCGCGGAATGGAACGGTGACATTGTTTTGATACGTAAAAATTATTAACAGGTATTTTATAATTCAAATGTATTATTTATATTTATTTTACCTACTATTTTAATGAATTATTAAAAAAGAAATCGCTCGTAGAGGTAGTTTATGTCAGGTACATTAAGTGGGCGGCCCATGTAAGACGTCTAAAATGGCACTGTGTACACATGTGCAACTTATGAATTACTAGTGGACATAACGTGGTTTCACCCGCATAGTTCCCGTTCCCGTGGCAGTACGGGGATAATATATAGCCTATGTTACTCCCTGATAATGTAGCTGTCCAAGCCTATTCAATTCAAACAAACAAACAAATCTTTCTTCTTTATAATATTAGTGTAAATAGAACCATTTTCTGAAAGCTGGGTATTAACCCAAGGGAATATATACCCGGGATGAAAATTATCCTAAGCTCTAAACAAGGTTATGGTGTATTTGCAAGACAGACTACAGATTCATCCAATAGTTCATTTGTTAAGATCTAAAAAGGAATCAAACAGACAGAATTACTTATGCAGTTATAATGATTTGTATGGATTTGTGCCTTAATAAAAAAAAAAAAGCTGGCCAAGTGTGAGTCGGACTTGCATGCAAAGGGTTCCAAACGAATTTAATTTTTTAACATGTTATTTTAACACTACAGACTTCTAATAGGTTTTCCTATAATCTTTAGGTAAATATCTATTCTATTGTTTCCATTTTTTTCAAAATTTTAGGCTCAGTAGTTTCGGAGATAAGGGGGGGGAATGGTCATTTTTCGTCTAATTTCTTGAATAACTTCTAAATCATTTATTTTAAAATTATGAAAAAAATATAATTTAAACCCTCACAGTAAGCCCTTTAATTTGATATGTCACACAATATTTTTCAAAAACATTTTTCTTAATTTTCTAGTTTGACCCCCAAAAGTGACCCTCATACTAAAAATTTAATAATTTACGTAACGTGTCTGTGTTTGGGTCATAGAAGTCCATATGTGTACTAAATTTCAACAGAATCGGTCCAGTGGATCCAGAGAAAACTGGCTGTGACAGATGGACAGACAGACACCAGAGTGATCCTATAAGGGTTCCTTTTTTTTCGGATCCCTAAAAACATTTTTATTTCAGACGTATTGACAAGACAAGACTCAAACACAACAAGAAGACTTATAAACATTTCACTCCTTAATCCATATAAAATTGATGATTGGCATCAGTCATCTAAGTAATAACATTTTGTTTGTTTATGTTTGTTCAAGGTTATAAAATGCTCATACTAAAATCCTAAATGCTACTAAACAAAAGTTCAAGGTGAACCACTTACAAGCAAGGCATGTTCCTCTTGTTCTTTATTCATGTCTTTTAGAAATCCCTTTGGAATTATCAATTCCACTAGTTTCGCCTTCGACTTCTCATACTTTTCCTTAGCGGTGTCTAAAAGCACTTGACGGCGTTGTCTAGCACGATATTCCTTTAACTGCGCCTCCATTCGGTCTGCGATAGCTAGCACTTGATTTTTACCTGCTGATAAGGGAAGGGAGATTTGTTTGATTAATTCATTGATTATGAATAGATGACACGTCAGTATTCACAGGTGATTAAAATTACAAGTATTTACCGTGGCTAGCTCGCAGTTTTGATTACTATCACCACACTATCACTGAGCACTTGTCGTTTAGTATAGCTTATAAGTAATATTTACTGAATAAATATGTAAGAATGTGTATTGCGTATACCGCTCAACGAAATTTGAGTGTAGCAGGGAAAGAATGGAGTTGGATTTACAATCAAATTATGGGAGAAACTATTAAATTGATTTTGTATCAAAATAAACACGTATTTGCACAGCTGTTGCTGTCACTGTCAACGTATCTGACAGAAAATTGAACGAATGGTAAATGATAACGGTGACGGCCACGGAAAAATATTACGTTTAGTAACACGACACGGACACATTTTCGTAGCGCAATTTACTGTGAAACTTGAAAATAAAAAATATTTTTTTAAGATAGTTCTTAAATATATCATTCAAGAATCATGTTAAAAAATATTTTTAATTGTATGAATAACTATGAATTAAAAATCACCAAAGCTTTTCTTTCTGTCACTTTTAAATTTATTATTCGCTATGGCAACACAATGTTAGGGCGCGAAGTATAGGCGATCGATATCCTGTCCTGCCGGAAGTCATTGTTTAGGAAAATGGTTTTTCAGTAAATAAATATTTTTGTAGTAATATTTAGCTAAATGGAACACCAATCTGATATGGGGGCGTACGGAGAAAATCCGAATGTGCAAAATAGTGGAAATTATATCACTATAATCCCCGTGGATTATTCAAGGCGTGGATATCCTATGCAAGCTGAATATCAATACAAGTAAGAATGAAAACTTCTTTTATTCTTCTATCATTGCAATAGTGTATGGAAACGTTTTATCTTTCTATCCCAAGGCACCAAACAGTTTTTCAGTTTTTCATGATTTTTATTTTTGTTGTTCTCAGTGAATTCAGATCTCGTGAAGAATATTACAGTGTCCAAAGCCAGAAGCTTCAAGCGGAGGTGAACGCCCACTTGTATTCCGTGTCCCAAAGACTGCCGCACTTATCATTCAGTCCACTGGGCCGCCACAGTGACTGGGACAAACATGACCCGCACAAACCTTTGCAGCCAGACTCTAAAGAGAGCAACAGTTCGGATTCACTGGAGAAAAGTGTTATGGGTAACTACTCCAGTATATTTCTAAGTTGTATGTAACTAATACAGAATATTGTCTCCATCAACTGACCCCAATATTCAATTAGAAGATCCTTAGGTACTGTTCGCTTACAATCAAGCATAATTATGATCATATGTAGATCTGACGTGGGATTAATCTAATCGATTCTGTCTCAACCAACTTCAGAAGGTACCAAAAAGTTATGTCAATTAATAACAGTTCTTCATCAGTGACTTCCATCGTTATCACGGTGTTGTCTAAAATATAAAAAAATGTTTTGTTAAGAGTTAAAGGGTACGATGGGGCTGGCATATCTGAATAGACAAAAGCCCCCAAAAAAAATAAAGAGAAAAAAAAAAGAAAAATGTAGATCTGTGTTAGAAGCCAGAAAATCTGACACCAGGGTGGGAAGTCTCGACATACTTACCGATCGCCTAGCGGCCAAATTCGTTAAAGTCACCCGTACACAGTCAATCTGGAATACAATCCACGGTCAAAATCAATGGTATGATCCGTGGATCGCGTTCTAAATTTACTGCCAAATTCGGTCTCTACGTGATCGTTATGTATGTCGAGACTACAGGCCCTGTCCTGCTAAGTGATATCGTATAACCCAGTTAGGTACTGAGTTCCAGGGATCAGATAGGAAGTCATCTACACTATAATAATAATATTATAAAGAGGAAAGATTTGTTTGTTTGTTTGAATTGAATAGGCTCCGAAACTACTGGACCGATTTGAAAAATTCTTTTAGCATTGGATAGCTACATTATCAGGGAGTAACATAGGCTATATATTATCCCCGTATTCCCACGGGAACGGGAACTACGCGGGTGAAACCGCGGGAAAAATCCTAATATTCAATTGTATTCGGTTGGACTGTAAGCCCATATGAACATGGTTGGATTTTTTCGTACTAGGCAGGCTAGTCTAGGCAGATAGGTAGCCTACCTAGTAAGTCTAGCCTTATTTAATTAAATCAAACAGATGGTCGCGAATTAATTCCCAAACGCATTTAGGTACACATACATAAAAAACCCAAGATGCACAGTCTAGAACAAATGCAACGCTCGAAACTGTCGTCAAAAACTGACATGTATCAAGTGTCATGTGTGAGTTGTGTGTAGTTATACTGTAAACATTTTTTTTTGCAAATTCAACCTTACACGGATCGCTTAAAGTTGTTTTTACAAAGCAGTGCAGTATAGCAAGCGATGCGAGACTGTTTGAAACTAGCGCACAATTTTAAATTATACGCTTGTTTTATGCGGACGTTTTTGAGATGCTGAGTGTGTATTGCTGGGTTTTTATGTATCAATGCCCAAACGTAACTGTTTTAACCGATGGCAATTATCGGTTCTCTTCGACTTTCACGAAGCTATAATCGGGTGTGTAAACTAGGTAAGGAAAATTTTAAAGGCAGACCAGTCTTTGCTGACTATAAAGATCCCATTTAAAAAAAAACAGGGTCTTCATACCAGGGTCTTAAATACCATACTTTAAGAAACATAATCGCTTGTGCTGTTTTCAAACGCAGTACGCCTTACAGGCTCGAACCTCAGCAGCTGTTCTGCACAAACGGGCTCTAGCAGTATCGCAGCGGGTTCGTTTAGCACAACGGAACCTATCACCAGTGGGGGCAGCTCTTCTAGTGCAATATCACCACCTTTGCCAGGTTTGATAAATTTGGTTTTTTAACAGTTCCTACTTCTTTCTTGTATACATGGTTCCTGAGCTCCATCGATCCATCTTTATCATCAAGAGTTTTGTAACGTATATTGAAACATTCTTATGCTGTTGTATCGGTGTGAACTACATAAGGCTGGCTACAGTTAAACTGTACGTCAGCTGCAAAATTGCAGTTTTTGAGTAACGCCATTATAGAACTTTAGAAGAACTGTATGGCAATTGCACAAGGAATACGAAATTCATTGGCAATTTCGACTGCAGAAAAACTATAATTTAGTTTCTCTGCAGTTGCAGTTGAGTTTTGTAGCAGGCCAACAGTTTAAATGCAGTTGAATATTTTAAGAGACTGAACCGAAAAACGTGAAGCCCTTCTTTCATCGAGTTTTAAGGTGTAATAAAAATCTAGAAACAGTTTCCCAAACCCAGGCTCATCAGGCAGCACGGCCTCTTCATCGACCGTGTCTTCGAACCCCGTGACCTGCATCTATCTGATGTCGCGCACGGCTGTCATGATGGAGATGAGCTCGGAAGAGGTGCCGTCACACGTGACCGCGGCACGGTTCCTTAATGCACTGTTGGCGACTGAGGAGTTGGGGCTCTCGCAGCCAAGTACCAGGAGCTTGGCGGTCAATGTGTTCGCGTTGTGGATGTGTAGTCCGTTGTTAGGTAAGATGATTTTTTCCGCAGCGACTACCATCTTGAAACTATTACAAATGTATTAATTTCAAAGATAATCCTTACTTCCAGAGAGACTCTTTAATTTAAAGTAATGAATTCTTGAAATCTCGTGACTGCATGTATGCTGAATATTTTGAGTGTATTGATTAGGTATTAAATCATTAGTGCAGTCGATTTAGGATCACTTTCCAATCCAGCCTTCAGGATTTTTTTTATTTACGTTAGATAGGCATACGTTTGACCACTATCTCACCTGATGGTAACCGATGATGCGGTTGAAGATGTAGCACGTTTGCCTAGAAGCAACCTATTCACTCTTGATTTGGTTAGCCAAAAGTTTTCTTCGCAAAAACTCACGATAGAAATGAAATATTCTCCCTCTTATTTTCAAACAGCGTAATCGAGTAAAAAATACGTAGGCCCATGTCATACTTATTCCATTTTTTTATTCTAGAAATCCAGCTAAAACCTCACCATTGCCCATGGCGGTTCTGGGCGAACTGGCAGAAGCTAGTGCATCGCTACGGCCACGGCTCAGAGTCCAGGCTCAACCGAGACCAGCCTGTGCTGCGACTACAGAGGAACGTGTTCTTTCCTAAACATCTAGAAGAAGGGATCAAGTAAGAAAGTTTTTAGTTTCTCTCGAATTGAAAAATTATTGCTTTTAGTATTTTGTACAAGTTGTAGAAAAATTGTAGACCCGATCCAAAAATTTGTAGAACAAACACAAAAAAGTTAGGTAGCGGTCCCTCAATTCTGGATCAAGGGTTTCTGTATCTCGGTAAATCGATGCATGGGCGCGGACAGAACTGAGGGTGCAACTTCAAAACCCCTCCTCGAATAGGAAAGGTTGTCTTTTGCCCCGACAGAACTAATATAAGTACATGGACACAAGACCGAACGCGAGGGAGCTCGAAGTTCCTCGCCGCGGATCTGCTAGGACTCTTTTACTACATACCGCTTGTCTAATTTTTTTTTCATGTTTTTTTGGAAAGCCAAGGGGGCCCAAGTGCACCCCCTTACACACCCCCTCCTGGCGCCCATGAATTGATGCATATTCATGCAACTTATATAATTATAGTATCAAGATTTAATAGAAAATACCTGTTTTTTTACGACGTTTTCTAACGAAAAATAGCTAAAGCGATTTTTCGCTCCCGAAACCCCCTGCACACTAAATTTCATGAATATCGTGGAGCCGTTTCCGAGCTTCAGATTATATACATATACTAGCTGACTTGGCAATCATTGTTTTGCTTGCCACATAAAAATACCCTACCACCTATTCTCATACCTACCGAATATACACACAAAATTTCATGAAAATCGGTCGAGCCGTTTTGGAGGAGTTCGGTAACAAACATCGTGACACGAGATTTTTATATATTAGAAGAAGATACAAGAATTGCTCGTTTATAGGTATTAGATAGATACAATCAAACACGTTCTCCAAAATTCAGCACAATCAACGAACGTATAAAGATTTTCCAAGAGTTTAAATGGTCCCTCGATCCTGATATTGAATTGAATTCCTGGAGTTGGATCATACCGGTGACGTAAGAAGTAATTTAACATGTTTCAGGGACTCTCGTATTCAAGAGCTGTTATACGAAGAGGCTCGCCACAACGTGGTGACGGGGAGGTATCCTCTTGAGAGTGCTCAAGCGGTGATGCTGGGAGGGCTGCAGGCTAGGATACAGTTGGGGCCTTACGATCCGCATCGACATACGGCGAGGTTCTTTAGGTGAGTAGATGTTTTTTGGCAGTTTATTTTGGGGGATCAGAAATTTCTTTCTTCAGCTTCAAATGTTTAAGTATTACTCTGAGGGTTTAAGGATGAGGGAGGAGGAGACGGAATTGTTTCCATTAGGGGTTGGGTGGTTAAGTTAAAAATATTTTAACTTAATTTAAAGCCCAAGACGATATTGTTGTTTTTTATCCGACACAACTTCGGGGTTTCGTCTTTGAGAATTACAAAGAATTGATTTTTTTTAATGAATGCAATTGGGAAATCACAGAATCGCTTTTACACTTTTAACGAAGTAAACTAGCTGTAGTCGGCATTTCGTAACTAACCACCTCTGACAAAATGCCGAATTAAACTCATGATCGTGGTCAGTCATGACTTTATTCGTTTATCGGCAGGGCCCAGCAGGACAAATACCTCCCCAAGCACGCCCGCTCGGGTCGCTGGGCGGCCCTGTTACCCGCTGGTCGAAAGGGAAGCCCGGAGGCGCGTTTGTTAGAACAGGCGCAGCGCCCACCGGCTGCTCCACCACGCAAGCTGCGACACAAGTACCTCGCGCACACCAGGACACTACCCACCTACGGGTATGTTACGCCCTTGATCAGGAATTTTAAAACTCCCGGTCACTTGATTAGAAATTTTAAAATCTCATTTGCCTTGTTCAGGAATTCAAAAACCTACGATTCTTTTATCAACAATTCAAAACCCTCGGCAACTTGCACAGCAATTTTGTAAACCTCACTCCATCAATAAGGTGAATTTTGGAAAGCTTTTAGAAGATCCCAAAGCCCCCACACTTTACTTACTTTCTCAGTAACAAAACGTGATTGGATAGAGTAGTGTTAGTATGTACTTTGAACATGCGCATACCTACTAGCTTGGAACCTTCTGGGACCTTGGTCTAGTAAGATAGACTATAAAAAACCGGTTTTATGCGATATGACTTTGACACAGGGCGGCGTTCTTCCAAGGTCAGATCGAGCAGCCGGTACGCAGTCTAACAAGCTTGCTGACCCACGAGGACATTCCTGTACTCGTTGCTGTCAACTCCAATGGCGTCTACGTCATTGATGATACGGAGAGCGTAAGTACTCATCTGGAGAGTGAGGCATTGATACCCGTATGATATAGCAGCTATACCGTTATCCCAACCCTGATTCAGTAGGATTAGGATACATTGTACCAATTTATACAGTGTTAGTTTTCAGTGACAAGCCATAATTTTTCTCAAATACGTGCACAACTTATGCAAAAATTCACTCCCAAAGAGAAAACAGCTGTTCAGTACCTTGTAATAATTTGAATGCAGGTCATTGCAATTAACCCTGTACAAGGTAAGTGCAGCACAGGAACGTGGGAACTGGCACAAGAAAAGGGCATTTGCCCAACTGTGGGCGTAGTCGAGCTGTGGATAGTGATGATGATGATCTAGCATATCTTTTTCAGCCATACTTCTGTAATAGCCGCCATCTCAATAATCAACCTAGGAATTACGTTTTGTGCGACAGAAAGTTCTAGTTACAAGTCCAAGCAGATATAGATCTGGCTGAAGTCTAAATCTACTCATAACATGTTCAACAAATTAGGCTGCAGAGACTGCAGGACATCCACTAAAGCATAGTATTTTCCAAATGACAGACTGTTCTACTGGGTCTTCTGTACGAGGAGCTGTCGTGGGACTTCGGCATACCGTCAGACGACAGTGAGGACTGTCTTCCGTGTCTATTCCTGCAATTCATGGTGGTTGAGAACGGACTGCGGGTCTCCAAGATACTGCAGGTATAGCTCTTTTACTCAATTTGTACCTTCCGTGTGAGCACCTCTAAGTGGCTAATTTCCAGATCTGGTTTAAGACTTAATTTACTAAAGATAATCTTATGTCTCCTTGTTCCCTTGTATCGACCGAACCCACAAGAATGTTAGGTTAATAACCCATTAGGGTAGGTTTTGCGAAAAGCACAGAACCGTTCTATGTGGCAATGCTTCGAAGCCAATATCCAGCTGTGGACGTCTCTCTGATGACGAGGAATTAGGGTGCAATTAACACACCATCACACACACACACATACATACACACATCACACACATCGCACATCATTCTTCACTCGATAGCCCGCTTGTGTGGGCATTGGCCGATCGAACGAAGTCTGTTTTCTTTTAGACCTCGGCTGACGAGGGACGATAGTTCGGAGTCTTGGTTGGAACTCTAACTGCTCATAGCTAGGGCGCGAGACTGGTATTATTGACTTATCCAAAGTTTACATTCGCTTCCAGGTGTTCTCAAAGCAAGCCATCATGATGGACACACTGATCGAGCACTTTGCCGGCGAGTACAGGAAGAGGCTCGGGCAGGAGACGCCCAGCGACCACGCTAACTACGACTATCATTCTGGTGAGTCAAGTCGCTCAATGGTCTACTAAAATATTGGAATTCTACTATATCCGGTTCGGGAATTCGATCCCAACATAGTTGTGAATAGACAAAGAAAATTGATTCTGATGAGTGTAAAAAACCATCATAAAAGTTAGTCCGATGCTTTGATATGATTGATGAAAACAAAAACATTCAATTATGAATTATCTGGACTGGAGTTTGTCTGGACTCCTTTTATTTTTTGTGCTTAGTGCTTTTTAAACGACGCTGACGATACCCTTTATGATATTTAATAGTTGTAACTTTTGCAATTGCATTCTTTAGAAACACTAACGCAAAATCATAAATAACCTTAATCCAGCATCTTCTTTTCCAGATTCAGGCAGCATATCCCTGCCCCCCCTCTCCAGACCGGACTCTCCGCAGCGCCGCCTCGCCAACAAGCTGTCCCGGCTAGCTTTAGCTACCCATGATGGTAGAGGGAACCTGCTGGGAGGCGCTGGCGACTGGAACACCGACCTAAACTACCCACGACCCTCGTGGATACTACCCAAGCATTAGGGAGGAATGGGTACCTCATGTTTATGTTTGTTGGTTGGTCTCCCACAAGTGGTTTTGCCTCGCATTGGCCCCTCTGCCCTCGGGCAGGGGGAACTTGCTAGGAGGAGATGGCGACTGAAACACCGACCACAACTATCCATGACCCTCGTGGAATCTGCCTAAACATTAGGGAAGATTCGGTACTTCATGTTTATATTTGTTGTTTGGCCTCGAACAAGCTGTCCCGCATCGCCCTGGCCACACACGACGGCAGAGGGAACCTACTGGGAGAAGCTGTCGACTGGAATACCGACCTCAACTACCCACGACCCTCGTGGATCTGCCCAAGCATTGGGGAACAATAGGCTCCTCAGGTTTATATTTGTTGGTTGGCCTCCCACAAGCTGTCCCGCCTCGCACTGGCCACACACGATGGCAGAGGAAACCTGTTGAGAGGAGCTGGCGACTGAAACACCGACCTCAACCACCCACGACCCTCGTGAATACTGCCCAAGCATTAGGAAAGGATATAGCAACTCATGTTTTATATTTGTTGGTTGGCCTCCCAAAAGCTGTCCCGTCACGCGCTGGCCACACACAATGGCAGAGGGAATCTGTTGGGAGGAGCTGGCGACTGGAACACCGACATCAACTACCTTAGACCCTCGTGGATATTACCCAAGCAGTAGGGAAGAATGGGCAGCTCGTATCTATAGGTAAATTGTAATTGTTGGCACCTTATGTTTTGTTGGGCCTCTCTTTTATGGTGAACCGATGATCTGAGGCTGTGCGAATGTGATTCTCGAAACGTGAAACAAAATATAAGAGATCGTTCACAAGACATTTCGACAGTGTTTGTCAATTATCAACATTTTTAACGTTTTGATAACCGCCTTAACATAATGTGACTTGTGAAGGCAGCCTTTGGTGAAGGTCATGGGGATGAGTTGGATGGAAGTTTTATGATTTTGGTGGAATGATGCCAATTAAACCAACTATTGTCCACCTGTTGAATAATCGACGAAGAGAGTCGCTACTGTATTAAATTTAAATATCAGATAATATGATATTATTATACAGGGTTATTTGTAAAACACCAACAACCTTTTAGGCAGTGAAAGTACACATGATTATGAACAACTTTTACTTTGAGACCAAACTGAAAACTCGAAAAAAATATATCACTGCCTAAGAGGTTGTTGGTGTTTTACAAATAACCCTGAACATGTACGGCCATATTACCTGAGTGCCAATTCTACTAAATTTCAAGCAACATTCGCATTTCGTTCGCAATCTGTCAAAAATGTATGAAAATTAAGTCTTTTTTGGCAGTTTGCGAATGAAATTAGTAGAATTTTATGTACCCAGTGCTGGGATTCAAGCCTCCTCTCTGTGAGCAGGAGTGCGCCGTAGATTACCCAGCGGGCTAGTTTGGGATGGGAAATGAATGATAGATAAATATACTGGGTGAAATCGTTAAGCGCTTTTAGACGATTATTTAAAATAAATGTAATATTTTTGACTTTAGAAGGTCAAAATCAATGTGGAATGTAACTTGTTTATAATCAGCAGTGCAATTCTGTAGACATGTCGAATGAAGGCTTGAGTGAAGTGATTACGAAGTGAGCTGTCAATGCTCGTAATCAAGATGGAATGACAACTCACTTCGTGATCACTTCACCTAAGCTTCACTTCGATATGTTTACAGAATCGACCGGCTGTATGCACTGCCGAAATTAATATTATGTTGATTCGTACGATTTCACCCTGTGTAATCGACGTCAAGTGATTTTTTTTGGAACATTACTGTAGATAAAAGAGTCGGGAAAGAAAAGAAAAAGAAATGAATAAGTTAGAAAAGAATAAGGAAAACAGATGAATGTTAGCACTGTTTAGAACAATTTAGTATAGCTAAAACTGAGAGCTACGGGTCTGATTGTAGAACTTCGCGTTTGGTTTTGAAGTAAATAGGTTATGGCTAAATAAAACACTTTATTGTAAATTGTAAATAAAAATCTTATTACCAAATACCTAAACAAGTTTAATTTCTAACGAAATAAATTTCTATAAAGGAGCGATTTAGGTCAACATAATTGTGTAATAACATTGAACTACATAATAAGTTTCTTCTATAACAAAACGTAACATAGTAGGTGTAAATAAATTGTCTAGAAACAAAAATCTAAAACTATTTAACTTTGTCTATGGTCTCACACAAAGGTGCTAAGATTGACCACAACATTCCAGGCATTGTCTTCTAAATTCAAAAATTACCTACGCATACCGGGACGGAATGCCAAAGGATTTAAATTTTTACCAAAGGACATTCAGCAGACTTATCTAGTAGGAATACGACATAAAAGCCAATGTTATAAATTGATTCCGAGGCATCGAAAGGGATTTCTTGACACGGCATTGGAGAGCGCGCTAAGGGATCCCGCGGCGAGATGACGCGGCACGGCGCGGTATTTCTTGGTTGGCAGCGTTTCAGCGGTGCCGCGGCATCTAAGCGGCTAGTGTGCGCTGACCGGTGGCTAAATCCTCTGCCATTCCGTCCCAGTGTGCGTACCTATGCCTTAAGAGATCCTAGCCTTCGTCAACTCACGAAAATCAAGGTCTACTAGGTACTCAGGCAGAGGCGGATTAAATGTTACCAGCGCCCTAGGCAAACCTCATCGGCGCCCCTAAAGTAAGGCACGAACAGGTGCGGATCAAAAATTTCGCTCAGAGGGGTGGGGGAAAATTTGTCTTTGTGTGGAAAAGGAGTTATTGAAAAAAAAATGCGGATTGACAATGTATACGTAAGAAAATGATAGCGCGCGTAGCGATTACGGAAAATTACCAATAGAAATACAGAATGACACTGCCCAACCCAGGAATCGAATCCAGGACCCCACGCTTAGCAGCCGTGGTTTGTGACCACAACACCATCGAGACAGACATAAGCAAAAGAGAGCTATTGTGAATGTCGTAAAACAGTTAGCAGACAATTGGTTTTTGGGATCGGGCTATGTAGGAGTAATCAAGTAGTAATAGGTGCATACTTCGGAATCTCTATACAAATTATGATTTGTAATTTATGTAACTAGCAGATACTTTTTTTTGTGTTAATTTTCCTCGTGCGCCCCTTTGTAATTTGGTGCCCCTAGGCACATGCCTACTTTGCCTTAAGGATAATCCGCCCCTGTACTCAGGATACTAAAGCTAAGGTAGAAGTACTTAACTTTAACGCCGCAAAGATCATGTCATAAGTACCTGCTACGCCGATTGAAAAAGGGTTCGGAAAATCTAGAATTATGTTCACAATCAGTTTCAAACAGGAAAAGATAATGATTTTGGAGACATGGAGGAACAGGGTGATAAGTTCCTGCGTGTCTCCAAAATCCTCGTAGTTCCTAAGTGGTAGTAGGCTTTTTGTATTAGCAATTAGTTTCCGAGATAAAGCTATCCGGTATATTGAAAATCCGTTTTCTTTGGTCTTAATGCTTCATACTTACCAACCTTCACTGCAGCACTACCGCCTTTGTGTTTTCATCTTCGCCGCCCTATTGTACTCCTTCAGCAGCGGATGCTTGTTTAGATAATCCATGAGAGCCTTGAACCTGGGCCCGGAGAGGTCCCGGTGGCGCGTCAGCCTCACCTCCAAGGCGTGGACTTTGAACGACAGTTCGGCACTGAGGAAATTGAGATTAAATTTTGTAGAATTGACGTGAATAAATGGTCTTATTTTGTTCAATGGATGTCTGACTGGATTTCAAGCCACCTGTGATAAGGAGTGCGCTGTAATTAAAATAATGGTGGCGCCTTACACCACTATGAGTGCGAAAAATAAAATTGGCAGCGGAATTCCCTAGATGCAGGGTGCTGGGTTAAAATATGGTTGACTGTATGGGGATGAGGGGTTTGAAAAAGTATGTGTATGATCTGCGTGACCTTGCAAATGCAATGCGTACTAGG
This sequence comes from Lacanobia wlatinum, assembly GCA_947578705.1. NCBI lineage: Eukaryota > Metazoa > Arthropoda > Insecta > Lepidoptera > Noctuidae > Lacanobia > Lacanobia wlatinum. The sequence goes on from OX388040.1 coordinate 7,424,735, forward strand.
ACGATAAAAGTAAGACACTAGGCAAAAAGGAACTTTGTAGACTAGTCCTCGGGAATTCTACTCTGATTAGTCGGATGACAGAATCAAAAACAGACAGTCAGGGCCGGCCTTAACCATCTAAGCGCCCCGGGCGAGTCATGCATTTGGCGCCCTTTTATAATCCAATATAATTTAAATAACTTGTTTAGAAAAACCTTTACACCCAACTCCGACAGCTTGACCCCCACGTCAGTACTTTTACGATGTTGTTTATAACACCATTCCCTATAACTATGCCAAAATTCGCTTATACACGACTTCACAGTACGAATTCTTTCCCCTATTTGGAAGTTTTCGGCTTTCGTTTGTTGAGCTATAATTTACGTTTAAATTTTTGAAGATTGTGCTATTTAGTAAAGTTACAAGGTTTCGATAGGTGTTGTCTGAATGTCTTCGAGATTGTGTTGCCGATCATCGCACAACAAATCAACATCAATGTCTGAATTATTCTTTACATCGAAAGAAATAGGTACTCAAATTACGAGCAGTGCCCTGTATGACCCGGCGCCCTCCAGTTGCCGGCGCCCCGGGCGGCCGCCCATGTCGCCCGGCCCTAAAGCCGCTACTGCAGACAGTCAAATTCTTGCTAATAAATGTGACACTAAATAGGTTTTCGGAAACCAAGGGCCTATACCTACAAAAACTGTTCTTAATAAATAGTCCTCCTGACCGATTTCGGCCATGGCGGTCAATCTCAACGGTGACTAGCCAGCGGCGCGGGACTTATTACAGTGCAGGCGTGTGTGCGCAAACACAGGTGCACTCCCTCTCCCATCACTCTCATATCCCGATGGGACGGCAACCCGACACGACCGGAGGAGAATTGGCGCAGGACCAACGACTTAACGTGCGCACGGGGGTGTCACACCAGTAAGTTAACGTGCGCACCGAGACACGGGGGTGTCACACCAGTAAGTTAACGTGCGCACCGAGGCACGGGGGTGTCACACCAGTAAGTTAACGTGCGCACCGAGCCACGGGGTTGTTACACCACCAACTTTCAAACTCCTGTCACAGAGAAATTTCTAATGGAAAAACCCAATAACACTTTTTGCCCGTCTTGGGAATCGAACCCAGGACTCCACGCTCGGCAGTCACGATCTGCGCGTTCGGCATTCTTATTTTGGTGGAATGGACTGCATGGAAGAAGAATTGAGTCGCTTATCCACTAGAGGCAGCCTCGGGTCGAGCGGATGCCTCGTTCTGAGGCCACGTAAGTGGAGACGCTGCCTCAACCTGAGGCACGCCGCGACACGAGGCAAATTCGTCGCCGCGAGTATAGACAAATTATGTCGGTAAATGGCCATGCTCAAAGACGCCTCAGTGTGAGCCTTGCGTTGAGTGGAGACGCTCGTACGTATGCTCGGCACGCGGCAAAATGGATTAAGATAAATGTATTGAGTTAATTAAGTTATACGAAAACCACAGACATTTGTGGGATCCAACTTCACCGCATCATTATTATAAACATTAAGAAGATTCTTGAAAAACAATAAGCAACGAAACGAAACTACCCGTTGCCGAAGTAAGAAAACCGTGGGAAACTGAGAGAACTGTGGATCGGGCTGAGGCCTGCTGCCTCGTTGCTCTTTTTTGTGCCTCAAGTGAAGACACATGAACTTGCCACAGCCCGCGACACGCTCACGATGAGACAGCTCGGCACGAGGCTGCGCAAGTGGATACGCGGCTTATGAAATAGGAAAACGCTGATCCAAAGTAAATATGTAGTAAAAAAACTTAATAATAAGTTTCTAATTAAATAACAGAATAATTACCTTGCAGCAAAGTAAGCTGCTTCTTTTTCTGCTGTAAGAATGAACTGGTTGGCTAAGTACCAGAGCCTCTTATTCTTGTATTCAGTGTTGAACTGAAATAAAATGTTCCAAAATTATCATAGGGTTGACACACACGAATGCAGACACAGGATTTAATTTAGTCAAATAAAAACTAAGTTTATATTAGACTAGCGCAACTTCTTACGCGCGAAACCCTTTTTATTTCCGTTCCCGAAGGAATTTCGGGAAATCCTCTGTTAGTGCTCCCCAACACTTCCCGAGGAACCTACATGCCAAACAGCTTTCTACGATCAGTAGTTTCGGCTGTGCTTTGTCTGTCAGTCAGTCACTCAGTCAGTCAGTAAAGGAAGAATTTTATATATGTAAACTAGCTTCTGCCAGCGGATTCGCCCGCGTGTTCCCTAGGGAACATACTCCCGGGATAAAAAGTAGCCTATGTCCTTTCTCAGGCTCTAAACTATCTGTGTACCAAATTTCATTTAAATCGGTTTAGTAGTTTTGGCGTGAAAGAGCGACAGACAGACAGACAGAGTTACTTTCGCATTTATAATATTAGTAAGGATTATAGGTTTATCGGAAAAATGTCCTCGGTGCCTTACAAAACATTAAGACACACACTTGGTTTATGGCACATCATATTTTTTATTTCTGTGTACCGTGTGTGTTTCACATAAATATGTGCTTAATTAATTTTATTCTTTCTTTTAAAGAGTTGGTTGTTGGGATTGTAACATCAGGGAGACTTGCCCCTTTAATTACGAAATCGTCGATTGTTAGGGGCCAGCAAAATGTTGATCATATCAGCCGAAAGACGTCCACTGCTGGATATAGTCCTCCCCCAAGTTTCGCCACAACAACCAATCTTGTGCATATCGCATCCAAAGGGTTGATGTAAGCAATTCCACTCCAAACTGTTTCTGTTTTATTGGATGAAGACAGTAAATGTACTCCCTAAAAATGTATTCCAAAACTTTTAAAAGGGGAGTCTTCTTATGCACACAATACCTTATCAAACCGCTCCTGCACGAGGTTCTGTCTCGCCAACTGCTTGGCCTTGAAGTCGTTTATACACTGTTCCCTGATGATGGTGGCCTCCTTCATGGAGAGCTGCGAGCCAGTTCCGTGGCCAGTGCCGAACATACGAGCGAGGTATGGCGCCAGGGGGTCTATCTCAGCTTCCTTTTCTCGCTCTGTAACTTCAGCTTTTTTGAGTTCCTGGGGAAAAAGACGTCAGGTTGTATTGCAGGTGAACTAGACATAAACGGAAACCTAAGTATTAATATGTTGGTTGTGGAATTTGTTCGAAAGTCACCGCGGCCCTGGAATGCAAAGTTCAGTAGGAGGAATACGGATGGGTTTTTAGTTAGTAAGAGTCTGACACTCCCTTCCGCTCTGCCCAGAGTAGAAGGAGTCATTTGATGATTTTCCATACTTCATCATCATCATCATCATACCAGCCGAAAGACGTCCACTGCTGGATATAGGCCTCCCCCAAGCGTCGCCACAACGACCGGTCCGTTCCCATACTTAGAAAAAAATTATTAATATTATATGATCTGACATTTTTGAGGCGTCAACCGACATGGATCAATCAAGAACAATCTAGCTACACGTTGCACCCTAAAAGTTTTGATCGCTGCCCTTGCAGTGATCTTCAACACTAATTGTGCGACATTTTTATTTTAGTTAATTTTGCGAGATATCTGAAATCAACTTGTTTTACGAGTATGTCTCGGGAGTGTGGGCATACTTTTTTTTACTTGAGATGAGTTTGCTCTTGACTCTAGTCTAGGTTCGAGGTGACAAAGACAAAGTGACGATGGAAACCATTGATTTAAATAGCACAGATAGGGCCGACCTGACGTTTGCTGATACGCGTTCACAATACAAGAAACAGCTTTTTTAATGTCTCGCAAACGCGAGCAACAAATGATTAAATGACTTATGAGCTGAGCGCTCCTAAAGATTGCTGACCGTTTGGCGAGTGCGGTTCGGTCGAGAGGGCCAATTATAAGGTAATAAAAACGTGGCGTCAGAAAAAGTGCGGTGTGCTCTGTTTTTACCACATAAGGTCTTGTAGCGGCATCAATGCCGCCACAAGAAAAACTAACGAAGCAAAATTTGTTCCTCAACAAAAAGAAACGCAGCGCCATCTATTCCGTCAGCGACGAACTACTGAACGAAATCCTGCGTCGCGGTATTAGTTTTTCGTTCGACATGAACATATAACAGTCCGAATATCAACTATAGGGCAGCTGCCCACCGGACACAACAACCGTCTGGTCGGCGGAGGATCCTCCCTTTTCAATGGAGGTTTGCAGGACTTGACCCTCTGTTCCGCTTACCTCTAAAGTCACATTAAAATAGATGGACAAACTTTTAGAAATCATTCAGAACACCAAAATAATGACAATAGTAAAAAAAAAACTGCTTGTGTTTATTCTATTGTACCGGCAATTTATTATTTTAGGTTAAAAATAAAATCACTTTAATCAGTTTTTTTTTTATATATTTGGTAAGACGTACTGAACGCTGTATTATAATTTGTCCATCTATTTTAAAGGGACCTTATATTCTCACAAGTCAGTGAAAAGAGCCATTCTTGATAGGCTGTGTGACTGCAACGTACTGTCCCTCTATCCATCCTTACCTGATTAGCCCAACCCTTCTTAGCCGCCTCATTCCTCTCGGTATCATAGTGCGCGACGAACAGCACGGGTTCTTTGAGCTCGTGGTACCGCTGGCGCAGGTAGCTGTTGATGTCGGACTCCCGGTCTCTAATGTGCTTGCAGGTCTGATATTCCTTCTCTATGTTCTCGCATAGGGAGTAGTACACGTCTAGGGGTCGGGGGCGCTCAGCTGTTGGGTCTGCCTGGGGTGTGGAAGCAAGAACATGAGATGAAAGGAAGCAAGAAGGATCCACCGATAAAATTTTGATTGGTTTCGCCGGCATTGTTGCAAGAAAGATTTTACATGGCAAAATTATACTACTGACACCAAAAAAAATGCATGTTGACATTTATTACTGTAAATGGTCATGTTGAGAATAAACGGGGTTGAACTTAGTGAATTAAAGTTTTGTAATTCGCCCTGAGATATTGAAAATTTATTATGGAATTCAAATCTAATATATTGGATAGGTCCAAATAGTCTTGGACCTATATTATGGGCTTCATAAGGCTTTTAAATGCTATTTATTGTTATTAATGAGGAGAGGAGCCCGTGGCTAATAATAATAGCCGCACGGGTCGATCTTTAAAGCTAAGCAACGGTTGCCAAGCTTGGTCTGTGGATGGGTGACCACTTAACATACCGAGTTTCCTCCGTGCCTCGGAAAGCGCGTTAAGCTGTTGGTCTCGGCTGTCATTTGTAGATCTTTGGCAGTCGTTACGGATTGTCAGAACCCAGTAAATCTGACTCCAGTCCTGCCAAGAAGTACCATGTTACCCAGTTAATGGGTTATGGAGGTCTGGTAGGCAGCCGCTCCACGTAAAATACTGGTATACAGCTGAATCCGGTTTGACTGGAAGCCGACCCCAATGTAGTTGGGGAAAGGCTACGCAGATGATGAATTGTTATTTATGGTCAGTCTGCAATCTTATCAACGAATACTAGCTTAATAATACAGAAATACAAATACATACAATATAACCGGACGTTTTCTCCGGATAGAACAGAATCTTTCCTCCAGTTTCTGCCAAATTAGGCTTGATGAAGTTCCTGGTGTTATTAGTGACGAAGTTGTAATCGTACTGGTACAGGAGGTCTATAGTGTTGTCCTGGATATGGAAGATCTTCTTCCAAATATCCTTCTTGGCTGGGATGTCTTCGTTACGGCTGTATGTCTCCGTAACGTCTTTCACTTTGCGTTTCGGCTCTGCTTTCGTTCCCGCTGTATAGGTGATCTTTCGAGATTCTAACCTGTAAAATGATAGTGTGCGTATTGGGAGAGTTAAAATAATAACTAGCTTTGCTTTTGACTTAGTCACTCAGTAACGGAATAATCAATATATATTTATTTATTTATTTAAACTTTATGCATAGTAGTGGACAGTGGTACATGGGCGGACTTAATGCAACAAGGCATTCTCTACCAGTCAAACTTAATATATGTTTATATTATTATTTTATTTTATTTTTTTAATATTTTATATAAATATATATAAAATTCTTCCGCTTCTGACTGAATGAGTGACTCAGTGAGTGAGTGATAGATAACGCACAGCCGAAACTGCTGGTCGTAGAAAGCTGAAATTTGGCATGTAGGTTCCTTGGGGAGTGGAAGGGATCACTAAGGGAAGATTTTCCGAAATTCCTATAGGAACGGTAAAAAACGGGATATGCGATATTCACTATTATCTTAGGATGCCTAGCAACCAGGCATCCTAATATAATAGTGAAGTGTAAATTATATAGTGAAAATTAGAATATACATAGCAAAACGAAAAAAAAATTGAATAAAGAAAGAAGAAAGAAAAATGTTTATTTGGGACTCGCACAAAACAAACAGATGTAAAATTAATTAAAACTAAAAGTAGTCTACTACTTAATCAATAATAAATTAGTCTGTGCGAGGCCAAAAAGGTCCCTATCTCAGCATAGGCTGCGAAATTTAAAAATAAATAACAGCGCTGGTTTTATGATAGGGCCTGTGATGCCACGGACGCAGTTACGTAACACATCCTTACTAATATTATAAATGCAAAAGTAATTCTGTCAGTCTGTCTATCTATCTGTCTGTCTGTAGAGTTTTCCTGAGCAAAAGACAGAAGAGTGGAGAGATTAGCTTCATGAACATGGGCAGTCTTTATCTTCTACATCACAGCTCTAATTGGTTGCGGAAATAGAAATAATGACAAAGCTGCCTTTATGGGTCTAGGACCCAAACGGCGAGGCGAGACGTTGGTTAATTATATTTTATAGAGGAAATGACTTAGGTCATCTGGGATGCCACAGGAATAAAGGGAAAGTTATAGACTTGACTATCCTCACCTGTCAGACCGATCAGTATAGTATTCCTCGAAAATTAAAGGAGTGCAGACGAGCTTGGTCAGATGATCAAGACGAGGGTAGTAGTTGAACTCCAGCACTCGGTTACCTTCAACGCTGCCTACCGGGGCATCCATGGAGTACTCGTGTTCTGGAGACGGAGAAGAGCAAAGAAGTGTGAGGAATGGTAAGAAAGAAAAGTATAAAGTATGATGGAGATAGCGAGACAGTTGTTAGGGTAGAATGAATGAAAGAAACGCGTTGAGTCCAACCCAAGTGTCAGGAAGATGATAACGGTTGCTGATCCTAAATGAAGTCAACCAATGCCACGTCGGCTTGCCATGATAGCTGCACTGTTCATTTGTTTGTCAGCCTTGGTTTCAGACGTAGCGTGAAACACACACGTTACTAGTAGCCGTGCTTAACTCGCAGAACAGATGGTCGCTGGGTCTGAAAAGTTCTGGAGTGGGTGCGTACCGGAAGACGTTTGGAGGGATGCGGAACAGAGAGTAAAGTCCCGCACATCTCCGTCGTAAAGGGAGGATCCTCCGACCGAACGGTTGTTGTGTCTGGTGTGGGCGACTACCCGATAGTTAATATTCGGGCTGATTGTATGTGTTCAAATCACACGGTAAACTCTGCTTGCGCGATGCAGGATTTTAGTTCGCTGCTAGTTGGATAGATGGCGTTGCGGTTCTTTTTGTTGCGATGTAGATTTGCTTCTTTGGTTTGTTGGTGCCGCTACATCGGCTACTACAGACGCAGCGTTGGAAGGCCTCTCAAAAGGTGGACCAATGACCTGATGAGGGTCGCGGGTAGCCGATGGATGCGAGACGCACAGGACCGATTAATGTGGCGAAACTTGGAGGAGGCATGTATCCAGCTGTGGACGTCTTTCGGCTGATTTGATGATGATGATGTGCGTAACTTAGGTGTAACATGTCGTACCTTTATGCTAGTCTTTGATCTTGAAATTGACTTACTCAAGAGATGGTCCCTCCTGCCGATTCCAAATATTTCTCTGACCATTCTGGTTATGTGGTCCAACTTAACTGTCATCATCTTGTCTTCTCTTTGTTTGTACCATTCAAACCTTAAATGTTTTAGGGGTGTTTACGTTATTTTTGTAATTTTAATAAAAAGCAATATTTCACTAATTTTGTTCAACTAGGGAATCAAGTAGAAACTTTAAGTTGAACAAAGTTCCAGTATCTAGGATTATACTTGTTTGTTTGATCGAGTTAAATAGATTATGAACGAATATATTGTAATTAAAAAGTAGAGGGGAAATCAAAAACTTAAGTGGACATAAACGTAAGATTCTACAACATGTAACAGAATAAACGTCATTGTACTCACCATTATGAACAACTTTTACGAAGGGACCAAACCGAAATCACAAAAAAAAATCAGCTGTTCAGTACATTTTGTCGAGTTATGCGCACATAGTTATATGGGGCACTCGATTGTTTATTGTAAAAGTTATTCATAATGATGAGTACAATGACTCCTTAACAGGTATTGTGTTTATTCTGTTACACGTTGAATATGAAGAAGTATTCAAGCTTACGTGGTCAAAAGCTCAGTGACTGCATAGTCTTGGTAAATTTTAAGCCTTTTTACGATTCCATCTCTTTGGGAGTACGGAGCGAACTTCTCCAGGATAACTTTCTTGTAGTGGATTACTTTGTGGCTTCCTGGGTACCGCTGTTCGTATTCTGAAAGAACCCGTTCGTTATCAAGGGTAGAAGTATCCTTCTGAGGGTTATTATTACCATAAGTGTGACTCGTGCAGTAATAAGTTTGATCACAGCCTGTATAGCAATATGACTGTTCCATTTTATCGGTTTTCTTTCCATTAGCTGTTGGTAACGTAAATGGTTCGATAAGAATGACGAGTATATATGATACCAAATAAGAAATTTTATTAACCCCACAAAACAACAGCCATTTAAATTCTACTTAGTCAAAATTGCTTGATATTTCTTTCAATACGACATACATAGGTCTCTCCCTTATACAAAACATCCTATGCTAATCCTCAAGGATGGATAGCGCCGCCGTGGTTGGCCCAGGAAGAGCTGGCGCGGACTTGGAGGCAAAAGTCCTCGCGTCACTGCATCGGTGGCGTGAGGACGCTCGGGCGCGCGGCGAGTGACTGAAGCAGCGGCATATTGAGCTGCGTCGGTCGCAGCTGCACGAGGTCTTGGTGGCGGAATGTCGGGACAGGCTCTCACACCCTTCCGCCGGCCTCGTCACTATCGAGGCCATCCGGCCAGTGCTCGACCTATGGCTCGGGAGAAGGCACGGCTCCTAGTCATTTCGTGTGACGCAGGTCTTCTTGGGGCATGGCTGCTTCGGGAGGTTCCTGTGTCGCATAGGCAGGGAGCCAGACGCTCGGTGTCACCACTGCGTCGACTATCGGGAGGACACGGCGCAGCATACCCTGCAGAGTGTGCCGCTTGGGAGGAGCCGCGCCGTGCCCTCAACTCTGTGGTAGGCAGTGACCTCTCGCTGCCGGCCGTAGCCCGTGCTTTATCGACGACGAGGAGTCCTGGGACGCGGTGGTCTCCTTCTGCGAAAAAGTTATCGCGCAGAAGGAGGCTGCAGAAAGGGAGAGGGAGATCTCGACCTCTCTCCCGGCCCGCAGCAGGCCCACCGGGCGTCGGAGGAGGGCATACGCTGCCCCCCCTAACTGGGTCCAGGGCGGCGGACTTTGGGATGTCTGTCGTCCCCCATTCATCCGGACCCGAGGTGGCGGCGCGTGGTGTTCTCACTACCCCCGCTGACCCGAGGTGGCCTCTGCGGGCTACCACCAGCCGGGGATTACGGAGAGATGGAACACCGGGGTGGTTTTAGTCAGTAAGAGTCTGACAGACCCCTCCGCCCGCCCCAGGGCAGAGGACATCCATGAGGATTTCCCCCCGTTAAAAAAAAAGGAAAAAAGGGTGGCCTTTGCTCAGCAGTTAAACAGTATAGGCTGAAATAAAAATATCTTCAAGTGAACCAGACAAAGTACACTCACCTCTTCTGTTTATCAATTCTTTTCTCAAATGTGTTAGGGTCGGTCAGTCTGACAACCATTATTTAGAACTAAATAGGTACCAGTATTTTAAACTGAATACCAGTATATTGAACTGAATACCAGTATTTTGAACGGAATAACTGTATTTTAAACAGAATAACAATATATTGAACTAAATATCAGTATTTTGAACTGAATACCAGTATTTTACTTGACAGCCGGTAGTTAACCAAAACTTGCCAAAGTCACTCACCATCAGCAGTAATATCCAGCTTCTCGACCCAGCTGGCCGGCATGTCCAGGTGCTTCTCAGTGTCCACAGCAGTCTTCTTGTCCGAGGTGTCGATGCCCACCAGCTGTCTCCGGTAGTGGGGCTCCCCTGCCAGGAGGTGCTCCCAGCACTCTAGGTCAGTGAAGTCGTAGTTCAAGGCACCTGGACCTTCTTCCGTCTCTTTTTGGATGTTCACCTGTTGATGGTGGGTTTTGTGTCAAATTTTTTACGATAGGAATAACTCTTCTTAAATGATGGGAGAAAAATGTAAGGTTTTGTGGACAAGAACAAAAGCTCGGCGGGCCTTTACACTTTCCGCAAAAACCATGCGTGTCACCGCTTCTGTCCAGAGCGGTGTTCTGTATGGGATTCCGCGATTAGAAAAAAATAGCTTCGCAAGCAAGTTTCATTTAGCAGTAACAAATTGGCTCTCGCTACCGCTTTGAGAAGCGAATACCGCTTAGGTTTAAAAGGACTTTAATCGTACTACGACGCCAAATAATTCCAGTACCGTAAAGAAAGTGGCGCTTTGGAAAGATAAAAAGATAATAAAGTTCCAAATTATCGAGATACTGCCATGTCCCGATATTTTAGAATTATTTTTTTATTATGTACTGTGACGTCCACTAGTACATAATAAATATATAGCCTATGTTACTCCCTGATAATGTGGCTATCCAATGCTAAAAGAATTTTTCAAATCGGTCCAGTTGTTTCGGAGCCTATTCAATTTAAACAAACAATCAAATCTTTCTTCTTTATAATATTAGTATAGAAGATTACTTTTGACTCTAGTCTAGGTCAGAGGTAACAGAGACAAAGTCGAAGATAAAGTTACGTTAGTTAGTTAGAAGCCAGTTCACTCTAACTTTGAAGAGATTAGGGTTCAATGTGTCCGGAAACATAGACGTGGGTAGAGAGTTCCACTCCTCTCTCTGTGTTGGGGTCGCGACCTACGTGGTATTGACTATTTGGATGGCTACTAAAACACTTAGTTTCACTGGTTAAAAACAGTTTATTTTAAGTATTTTAAGCTACGCTAAAATGATGGCTAATGATAGGCTGGCGAATGCACGCGGTTTGCTGTCCGAATATGCACTGGCTTCGTGGCGCACTAAGTGCGCCGGAATTGGATCGCTAGATCAGCAAAACCGTGTTCGATAGAAATTATTGCATCGAACATGCTCCCGAGGGGAGAATGAGATAAGCTTACAAAAGGGGTTGTTACATGAGCGTGGGTTTACATGCTAACGAAGGTTAGGACAATGTTTGATAAATGAATGAGTTACAAGGTGATACACAATAGACCTTATAAACTACAGCTATAATTATGCTCAAACGGTTGAGTCCTCAATCGAAAATACTGTTTGTCTTTTGGCAAGGGGAGACGTCGACGTATCTCGCCTTTTCAAACGTAAGCTAGACCACTGCTTAGAAAAACTAGATACACGCGCACTTTCACTTGCACTCGACCCCTTCCCCGATAGGGGTAGATTACACGCACTGTCACTTGCATTCGAACCCTTTCCCGATAGGGGTAGATTGCGCGCACTGACTACAGAACTTTTTTCTTGCTCAGATTGGTTTATACACACACTCACACTGGCTGGTACGCTCTCGGCACGTCCCTGAATGGGGGCACTGCCGGCTCGCTGACACCGTCTCCTCAGGAACCACAGGACCACTGCGATAGCTGCTGCCAATAGTCCGTATGATAAAGCATATTGGTGTATATCATGCGTCGTTGGGATTTCTGTCTGCTGAGCTGATTCCTTAATGGATTTAATTTGTTCACCGAGATGCTTTAGAGAATCGTTTAGGTGTACAGCGTCGTATTCGACTTCAAAGTCTTTAAAATTTGGGATAGATAGCGAATGGTTACTGCCCAAATGATTTATCGGAGTTAATTTTGTCTCGAATACATTCGGTTTGAGATTGAGCGTATTCTCTAATTGCTGATAAGCGTAAAGTGTTACGTCTCGACCTTTAACAATACATTGCTTAGTAAGTTGAATGAGACCGGCCTTGCTGACTTGACGCATTTGTAGATCGTCGTCACATATGACTCTCAAAGAGTATGAGTCACAACAGAAATACAAATAGGTAGAAAGATCGTGTAACGGGATCCATTTGTTTTCACAGGTAGATTTTATCTTTCTGCATGTAGCTAGCTTCTCCTTTTCACAGAATTTTTCATCTGGACCTAAACTCCTGACAGGCCCCTGCAGACGACAAAGGTAAGTTTCTGCTTGATATTCACAACTTTGAAGATCACTGATGCTGGCTGGCAAATAAGCGTCTCTTCTTAGATTGATTGCAACATATTCTGATGCTTGTTTGATACTGATCATGCTTTTGTTAATCTGATACGGCACTGGTATCAAATTGTATAGCTGGAACGTATCTCTGCTGATTAAAGGTAAAGTAATTTCAAATATGAAATATTCCTCCGTCATCCTTGCTTTGACTTTTAACAGTTTGTAGATCTTATATTGGTTAAACTGGATGTCATCTACGGGTAATGCTAGTTCTTTAGATATTTGACTAGACACGATTTGTAACTCCCCACGAAGCTGTTGCGGTGTCAAGAGATGCCGATTGATCTGACCGTGATAGATTTCAGTCATAGTGTCAAGAAAAGTATCTTGAATTCGCTTTAAATTTTGTATCATATTGATGGTCGCTAATGCTGCTAATGTGAAATCTTGACTAGTAGACATTACGTCGATCTCTTTCTGCAATGTGTTGGTCACGCTATCTAAGTAATTCAGATGCTTATTAATCATTTTATGCTGTTTTGCAATAGTCACCTCTGTTCTTTTTAATATATTATACTCCGCTTCTATGACCGATGTCTGGTTCCTGTACAGCTGACTTAGATGGTTTATATTACTATGTATGAGGTCAATGTCACTCTTGTACTTGTCTGCAAATTCCTGATCGAGTACTCCGAACAACGAGTTTGCAACTGAACCGACAGCGTTAATAAGCCCGCGTCGAGTTCGCAAGTGCGCTCCGAAGTGCTGATTAAGCAACAGCTGATTGTAATATTGTAGCTCGTTGTACTCGTGTTGTATTTGCAGTGTGATGATTCGACAATGACTTAGCTCTTGAATTTTGCCGCATGTTTGCTCAAGATAATTAGAAAATTGTGTTACCGCTTTATCTCCTTGCCAGTAAGGAGACATATTGTAATAGGTCACGATTTTCCATTCATCACGAATGAGATGCATTTGTCCCAGCGGATCAAAATATAATGTTTGGCTGCTGTTGAATGCTGTAATTTTGAACGATGCTTCCGTGGATATTATAAAGCTCATGAAAAATAATAATGCTAATGCTACGCTAAACATTTTCGAACAGCTGTTAGACGACTTCCCCACGTTCACGTTTGCTTCATTGCTTTGCGGCTTCAATGCTACGTTCTTTTCTGTTATAGGTAAAATCGACAGCTTTATGATTGGACGCTTAATATACCCATTTTTGGTTTTTAGTGTTACCACTCTAACAACTCCATCCTTTCCTGGGTGGATCTCTACCACTCGACCAACGGGCCATTTTCCTGAGGGCATATTGTCATCGTGAATAGTAACCATGTCCCCTATTTTTATATTATTTTGACCTTTTAACCACTTGCTGCGTACCGATAGCTGCGTAAGATACTCCGCCTTCCACCGTTTCCATATGTCTTGAAACATTTTTATTCACCAAATACCATCTTGTCCTCGCATCTTGTGCTGTTTCTATGACAGTTAGACCAGCACGGCTGGTGAGAAAATGCGCTGGCGTGAGAAAATCAATATCGTCAATATCCTCTGATATTGGACACAGTGGTCTCGTGTTAAGGCTTGCTTCGATTTGAGACAAAATAGTGCTGTATTCTTCGAATGTCAGGGCTTGGTCTCCTATTACTCTTTTCAGATGTTGCTTTAGACTCCTAATTGATCGCTCCCAGATTCCTCCAGCACTTGGCCAAGAAGGACAGTTCCAATGCCATTCTATGCTCATTTCAGCTATTTCTCTATAAAAGGTGTCGTTAAAGATACGCTCAAACTGTTGCTGCTCTTCCTGAAGTATTTTATTGGCACCTACAAAGTTCGTCCCATTGTCCGAATAGATGTGCTTCGGTGCTCCTCGTCGCGCTGCCATGCGACGTAATGCTGCTATAAATGCTGAACTGCTAAGGTCCGAGACTAATTCTATATGGACCGCTTTCGTAACCATGCAAATAAACAAGGCGATATATCCTTTAGACGTTTTGATACCTCTGCCTTTGTTTGATTTCACTCTTATAAACCCTGTATAGTCTACTCCAGTATGATAAAATGGTGGTGCTGGATTAGTTCGAAAATCAGGCAAGTTTCCCATTATTTGCTGTAGTTTTCTGGGCTCTTGTTTTTTGCAGGTCACGCAATTACGAAGCTGTTTCTTTGTCGCTCTGTTTCCTTTAATTATCCAGTATTGCTGTCTCAATAGAGACAAGGTAAGTCGAGCTCCTCCATGAATGGTATGCTCATGTGCTTGCTGAATAAGAAGCTCCGTCAATCGCCCGCTGTATGGGATAATTATAGGATATTTCATATTGGCACTAATGCTTGCATTTTTAAGACGTCCTCCGACTCTTATTATTCCGCTTTGGTCTAAAAATGGGTTTAGATTTAGTAGCTTGCTTTCGGAACTAAGTTTCTTGTGCATTAAATTATCTACATCCGATGCAAATTCATTGCGCTGTATGTATTTAATTATGACGAATTTTGCTTTCCTTAGCTCCTGTAACGTGAGATACAACGGCCTTTGTTTACTTGTCGGTGCACGTGCACGTAATAACCATGCTACTATACGATTTATTTTCATAAATGAACTGTGGCGATGTAATAAATCTTCGATAATATTTTTTTCAGGATTGTTATGTTGAACGGTAATAACATTTTTTCGGATCTCTTCTTCAGTTGTGTACTCTGTTTGCTCTTGCTTCGGCTTGAAGTCGGGTGTCGATAACCAAGCTGGACCTCGCCACCACAACTTATGATCTACTAATTGTGTAATTGATAGTCCTCTGCTTGCTGAATCAGCTGGATTTTCTTTTGTTGATACATAATGCCAGACATTAGGTGGTATTATGCTAATGATTTTCTTCACTCTATTCGCTACAAAAGGCTTCCAACGATCTGGACTGCCTTTTATCCAGCTAATAGTGACCTTTGAGTCACTCCAAGCATAGATTTCGTGATCTATGCCATCTATGCTAGTGGCGATTTTTGCTAATAATCTGGATAATAACTCCGCTGCACATAGTTCCAATCTCGGCATAGATACTGTCTTGCTGTTTGGTACTAATCTTGTTTTTGCTGCAACTAGCACTACGGATGCTTTATTTCTTCTCACGATCCTGGCATATACGACACATGCAAATGATTTAAGTGATGAATCACAAAACCCGTGCAATTGGATAATGTCGTTGTGCCTGCTTTGTAACCATCGTGGAATTCTAATTTGGCTGATGCACTCCATGTCTTCAGATAGTTTTATCCACTCGTTCTTGATATCAGCTGGGACTTCATCACTCCACTGAATCTCGTTAAGCCAAACCTTCTGAAACAGTATTTTGAATTTTGTCGTAAGCGGTGCTAGCCAACCTAAGGGATCAAATAGCCTTGATATTTCCGATAGAAGCATTCTCTTTGTAAGTTTCGTATTGTCTGCTGATGCTGCGGTATATTGGAAAGTAAATTCATCCGTGGTTGGATCCCATCTTAAACCTAACGTTTTTGATGTGTTTTCTGTTTTGAAAATATGCGCTGATGCTTGACTATTCTGGTGAGATGGATTAATCTTTTCCAATAGCCTCTGCTCATTTGCTGACCACTTTCTCAGCAAAAATCCTCCGCTGCTTAGACACAAATTTAGTTCTGCTATGCTGCTTTTTCCTTCATCAATAGTATGAGCTCCTGATACTAAATCGTCCATATAAAAATCTTCACGTATAATTTTTGCTGCAGTGGGAAAGTTATGCTGCTCATCAGATGCTAATTGCCGAAGGGTCATCATGGCCAAAAAAGGTGCTGCTTTTGTACCATATGTAACTGTAGTTAACTGGTATGCTTTAATCGGTTGTCCTGTTTCAGCTCGCCAAAAGATTTGCTGTAATTTTTGATCTGCTTCGTTTACTAAAATCTGCCGATACATTTTTTCGATGTCGGCGGTGAATACATATTGATATTGTCTCCACTTGAGTAACAGTGTCTGCAGGTCTCGTTGCAAGTTAGGTCCTCTATGCATGACGTCATTAAGACTTGTACCCGAAGAGGTCTTTGCGGACGCATTAAATACGACACGTAACTTTGTAGTGGATGACTCTTCTCGCTGGACACTATGATGTGGTAAATAGCATTCCAATTGATTGCTGCTTATCGTTGCTTGTTTCATGTGTCCCAACTCCTCGTACTCCTTTAAAAATTGCTTATATTGCTGTGCTAGATTTTCTTGCTTGCAAAGCCTTCTCTCTTGATTTCTAAATTGTGCTAGTGCTATCTCCTTCGACGATCCTAATTTTTCGCTGGCTTGCTGTTTCATTGGTAACCTTACTTCATACCGACTGCCTTCAAGTCGTTTTGTTGTTGTCAGGTAGTACTCAACACACTGTTGATCTTCTGCTGATTGCTCATCTTGCTCATGAATATCCTCGATTTGCCAAAATTTATGAATATCCGCTGTATTATTTAAGATGACGTTACAATGAAACTGTGGTTTTATACTGCCGCATAGTAACCATCCTAGCTGGCTTTGCTGAGCTAAAGGCGAAGATGAATCTGAACTTCTTATCAAACCATCTAATATAATAAGAGCGTAGGCGTCTGCCCCGAGTAGTAAGTCAACTGGACGACTTGTATAGAACTCCGGATCCGCTAAGTTAATATGTTCTAAATACGACCACGAAGGCTTTTCAAATGATCGATTAGGTAGGTTTTTAATAAGATTTTTCATAATCAATACATCGGTGTTAAATTTAAAGCTGGTATACATAGATTGACATGTAATGCTTAGTTTGCCCTTACAGCTAGCATCCTTTTCTCCGATTCCAAAAACAACTCCATCGAAATGCTGTCGTTTCAAACCTAACTGTTGAGCCGCTTTCTCGCTAATCAGTGATATTTGTGAGCCCTGATCGATAAGAGCTCTCAATACAAGCTGCGTGCTGTCTGCAGACGTCACTCTCACTAATGCTGTAGCTAGAAGAATCTCAATGATATCTTGCTGAGATGCATGAACACCATTGTTGTTTCCTTGATTTACATTTTCCTCTTGCTTATTATAATTTGCTTTTTGCTTACTTGGACCGGACGTAGAATGAGGTTTTTGCTGCGTAAAACATTCATGCAATAAAGTATGGTGATTTTCCAAACATTTGCGACACCGTTTTGCCGATCGACATTTATTGCCGTTATGATTAAAAATGCAATTAGTACAATAATTATGTTGTTTGACGGTTTTAAGTTTCATTTCATTGGACATTTCCAGAAACTTTTCGCAGTTGTGTAAATTATGTTCAGCAAAACAAAGAGGGCATTTAACTTCCGACACGTGCATGGCTTTCGTAATAGGTTTTATTTGCTTGCTATAATTATCGTTTGATTTAGAATTATGATGTTTACGATTACTTGAAAATGATGTTGAAGGACCGGCTTGCTGATGAGATGACTGTGATTTTGATGTGACATCATGACGTCGACGAGATGTTTCCAAGCTAGTAAACTTGTTTTCTAAGAAGTCTAAAAATTCTTGAAGCACTGGTAGTTCTCTAACGTTCTTCAACGACTCTATGTACTCGGAATAGGATTCACTATCCAACTTCTGTGACAAAATGTGCACGAGTAGAGGGTCCCACGTGCTAGTATCCACACCTAAGTTTTTGATGGCGTAGAGGCTTTCTAACGTAACATCATGCAATTTTTTTATAGCTAAGTATGATTGCTGCTGTATGTTGGGAAGGTTCAGGAACACATTGACGTGAGATGTAAATATGAGCTTCTTGTTATCAAAACGATGGTTTAGAATCTCCCAACAGACGATATAATTGTCAGTACTGATAGGTAGGTGCTGTATCAAGCGCTCGGCTTCACCTTTTACCTTGCCTTTAAGGAATTGCATTTTTTGTGCGTTTGATAATGCTGTGTTTTTGTGGATTGCCTCGCTAAATAAATCTTTAAATGACACCCACTGCTGATAGTTTCCCGTAAACACAGGAATTTCCATTTGTGGTGTTGACTTTTCCCGATAGGATGTTGACCACATTTTGGAGTTGATCGCTTTCTTCATGCTGTTGAAAGTCCGCTCGTGTCTATTGAAGAGGGACTCATAATCACTTGCTAGATCGTCCCCTGACTCGCCAATGATTTCCCAGTGTAGGTCGTCAATGGTAGTCCATCGGTTTTGCAGGATTCGAAGGGCATCTTCGAACTCCCATTTATCGGCAATTGTCTCAATATCAATGTTGCCGACAGCTCGAATAAATGCTTTAAAGTTGACCGACTGCTTATGAAGCATGTCGTCAAGCTTGCTATTGGTTCCCGTCGACTTAAAGGTCGGAGAGGCTGCTGCTGTTTCTTGCGGTTCCGGCTGACTCATCGAACTTCCGGCCGCAAATTGCTGTGCTTGTTGAGGATACACTGACTGTTGACCTCGCTGAACCAACTCATTTTGACGTTGAATAATAAGTTTCTTTGCCGTCTCGTAAATTTCTTCCGTACGCTCAAATTCCGAGTTGACAAAATATTTATGATTGGTCTTTTCAAAAGGCAGAATTTTTTCATGATTTATCTGAAATTCTTCCCAGTATTTCTCAAGTAACTCGAGTTTACGCTTACAGTAATCAAATGTTTTACGCTCTACGCTATCCTTTTTAAAATTAGTCAGAAGTTTTCTCAAGCTCTCTGAAATCTCGATTTGATTGACATACAGACTCTCCATCCTGTTGCTGTTAAAATTAGTAAAATGGAACGAGCTTACTTGAAAGAATTCTTGCTGTGGCTACCCTGACGAAGGTTGCTCCCCAAGTCAGTGGCGCGCTGGTGCTGCTTGTGTGAGATATACACTCACTGCTGCTGAATACGTACACACGTATTCGGTGGAATGTATTGAGCACTCCACTCAATACACTGCTGCTAAAGTCGTTACCACTACAGTCACTGCTAAGCTTCGCTAATGGATGCTGTATTCCAGAGTCACTGATAAAGTCACTTCACTTGCCGATAGTTCAGAAAAATCGCACTATTTAAACGACACGTGAAGATCTTGCTCGAAGGACCAAAATGTTGGGGTCGCGACCTACGTGGTATTGACTATTTGGATGGCTACTAAAACACTTAGTTTCACTGGTTAAAAACAGTTTATTTTAAGTATTTTAAGCTACGCTAAAATGATGGCTAATGATAGGCTGGCGAATGCACGCGGTTTGCTGTCCGAATATGCACTGGCTTCGTGGCGCACTAAGTGCGCCGGAATTGGATCGCTAGATCAGCAAAACCGTGTTCGATAGAAATTATTGCATCGAACACTCTGCTTAAAATAATAACTGACTTACATAATAATTGTCATTATTATAGACAGACTCTATGTGCTGGTACTGCGGCGCATTCAGTGGGTATCCGTTCCCCTCGCTGGGTTCGATGAAGAACGCCTCCTCGATGCCCATGAAGGGAGGCACCACCAGGATCCAGGCGTGAGTGCGCCAGCCGTCGATGTCATCTGGAGGTGGCTTCTCGAGGTCCTGAAATTATATTTGGACTAGCTTCTGCCAGCGGCTTCGCCCGCGTGGTCCCTAGGGAACATACTCCCGGGATAAAAAGTAGCCTTTCTCAGGCTCTAGACTATCTGTGTACCAAATTTCATTTAAATCGGTTCAGTTGTTTTGGCGTGAAAGCGCGACAGACAGACAGACAGAGTTACTTTCGCATTTATAATATTAGTAAGGATTTATATTTTTAAAGGAGCTGAGAAGCACAAATATAATTTGATTTAAAAATCAGTTCGACTCACGGCAATTTTCTTGCGCCGCTCCGCCAGGATCTTCTGGCGCTCTTTCTCCCTCCTTTCATTTTCTTTGATCTCCATCTCTATGACGTATTTGGAGGTGAGGTCAGGCAGGGGCACCAGTTTGTAGCGGGGCTCCTCTTCTGGCTCTGGAGGCACTTCCTCGACCTACAAAAACATTGGAAACGTTCATAGATACGTAATTTGATATTTGACTGTTTTTTATTACATTTTACAGAATCTAGAGAGCAGAAAAGACCCAGATAAAAAATTGCTTAAAAATCTCAAAAGTGGTGGTGTTGTCAGCGTTTTAAAATCTATGATAAACAGAGACAGCACTTATTGCGTGTGACGAAACTCACATGTCCCGCCATATTGAATTCAAACCATCCAGTACAAACGACATTTTGTGTGACAAGGATAGAAGAATAAATTCAAAAGCGTACAACTTTCTTGTTTTTCCAGCAATTTTATTTATTTTTCACCAAATGTGCTGTTTTAATAAAGACTGATAGAACAGAATGGAAGTAAAAAACGTGTTGCGCCGACCCCAAGTAACAAGAGATGAGGGCAGGAAGATGATGATGAGTGCTGTAGGGCTATTCTGTAACAACATTTTCGAGTCTCGACAGCGGAATCCGAGGTGAGTATAAACATTCTTATGTTTATACTCACCTTTATGTTGTGTGTTATAAAGTTCACTTTGTGAGCTTTGTCACTCAGGTGAAGCTCGATATCGAAATGGTTACTTACAGAATAGATTAGTTGTTTTAATAAAATCTATTAAATATTTATTCAAGTGTTTTTTTCATAGTAGTCAAATACCCTGCTTGGACACAGCCATTTTAATCCCACTCTGCCGAGGGCTGCCAATATAATGGACAGGAACCACAGTTTCAAAGAACGGAGTCAAGTTTCTCTTCAGCTAATAACAGTAAATGAAACCAACTCAATAAGCCCTTTCATTGGATATGTCACATGGCACAGTTTGAAATACTTTTTTTTTAATTTACTATCTTGTTCCACAAAATTGACTACATTCTCACGTATTAATTTGCGTTGCGGGACCGTTGTACAAGTTCATATTTTGTGTATCATTTCAGTAGAATCAGAGCAAATTGAATGAGGCAGACGTACTGACATACACATAGACAAACAGACAAACAAACACGAACGAGTGATCGTATAAGGGTTCTGCTTTTCATTAGGATTTTTGAAACCCGAACAAATGCTCTAGCCATCAATGAGGAATCTGGTCGATGTGCCGACGCTTGGTGGAGACCTACATCCTACTGCTATATACACCGTGAAATTTTAATGGCGGTTTTCCGCGGCAGAACGATGCATCAGTATTACTATCGAAACATAACGATAAACTTACAAAATAATAATATTTCTGTTTTCAAATAATTAAAAAAATATATTCATAATCTCGAAAGCGTAAGCGTAGGGTACTGTATTAACTGCACGCACGCATCTTCCATTTTTTTTTATAAATCGATTGTGTAACCAAGACAAAATTATTTTGCTGCGGGAAAACAGCCATTAAAATTTCACGGGCTGGGATGTTTTTCCATTTTAATGATGATAATATAAAAATATAAATCTGCAACAAATTCTCTTACCACAGTCTCATCAGGGATCTCAGGGCACTCGGTGCGGTATCTGATGGCCATGCACACGTCCCGCTTGGCACAGCCCACCACAACATACGCGTCATACCCACCACCGATGAGCCAGGACACCAGCACGTGCGCCAGTTCGAACGGGTTGGCGCTGCGGCGGATGATCGCAGTGTACGGTGACATTAGGCGTTCCGGCTGAAGAGTAAACAATTTTTGGTCATATATTTTTTATCTGAGAAGGGTTTGCTCTTGTCTTTAGTCTAGGTCAGAGGTGACAGAGACAAAGTCGACAATGGAGTAAGTTTACTCAGAAGGAGCCTGTGCACTCTAACTTTGAAGATATTAGGGTTCAATGCGTTCGGAAACACAGACGCATGTAGAGAGTTCCACTCCTTTACTGTGCGCATTTTATAAAAGATATTTGGAAACGCTTAGTGCGAGTTGGTGGAATAGCAACAAGGTAGGGATGGTAACTTGCAGTGCGTCCAGATGTCCGATGGGAGAAGGGGGCCGATGGGATGTCGAATATTTGAATCTTAGCAATTATATATAAACTATAGATGCGTTACCCACAGTCTAAAATGGCAATATAAAATAACTTCAATTTCGGAAGTCGGTGTTTTTGGTTATTTGGTTTTTTGACACCGACTTCTGAAATTAAAGTTATTATATAGTAGTGTTTTGTTTTTGGAAGTCGGTTATATTTTTTGTAAAAAAGTTTTTTATTTTTCACTTTTTAGTGGTTGCGCGGTATCTTCTCGTCCCACATACCACAGTGTCTCAAGACGAAAGTCTATGATCAGTGCGTGTTGCCAGTGATGACATACGGAACTGAAACGTGGTGGCTTACAATGGGCCTCATCAGAAGGCTCAAAGTCACTCAAACGGCAATGGAGAGGGCAATGCTTGGAGTTTCCTTGCGTGATCGAATCAGGAATGATGATATCCGCAAGAGAATCAAGGTTATCGACATGGCCCGAAGGATTGCCAAACTAAAGTGGCAGTGGGCAGGGCACATTGCTCGCAGAACAGATGGTCGATGGGGCCAAAAAGTTCTGGAGTAGCGACCGCGTACCGGAAGACGTAACGTTGGAAGGCCTCCCACAAGGTGGACCGATGAAGGTCGCGGGTAGCCGACGGATGCGAGACGCACAGGACCGGTCGTTGTGGCGACGCTTGGGGGAGGCCTATGTCCAGCAGTGGACGTCTTTCGGCTGATATGATGATGATGATCATATGTGATGGGTACCGCGTACCCATTCACAGCGTACCGGCGTGATATTATGTTATGAACTGGAGCCTATTTTTAATCAAACTTACTTAGTGCTTTCGGTGTAAAGGTCTCGTCAATACGAATAAAATAAGCCCAAACACTTGGTAGTTCCTACATACCGATGTGGAGTTCCCTTGACTCTCTGTCGTCTCCAACATCAGGTCTGATCCAAACCTTCATTGTTTTCTAGTATCACTCAATATACACACGAATATCAAGTTTTTACCAGATACGTGCCTACAATTTTCGAGAGTTGCCCTCCATTTCTCAGGGTTTCCATCATTAGAACCTGACGTAGTGGCAATGGTGGTCCCATTGCCACTACGTCCACTGCCTCGGCAGCATACCCTTTCATATAAAAAAAGATTCATCTAAATCGCTTCATAAACGACGAAGTTATCCGCGAACACACATAATATATAAATATATACGCGGTCGAATTGAGAACCTCCTCCTTTTTTGAAGTCGGATAAAAATGAAGCGATTGACGGAGCTATCTTGCTGCCGGTTAGTAACGATTGTGCTTGCGCTGTTTTTAGAGCTGTGATGTTCGTGCATGACGTGTCTACATAAATTACGTCATTGGCTCTTGGCACAATACTAACAGCTGCACGATCTTCGAGGTTAAGCAACGCTTGTCGAGGTCAGTTCGTGGATGGGTGACCATCTAAACATACCCAGATTCCTCCGTGTATCGGAGAGCATGTTAAGCTGATGGTCCCGGCTGGCATTTGTAGTTCTTTGGAAATCGTTACGGATGGTCAGAAATCTGACAACAGTACCAAGGGGTACTTACTATTAATCAGTTACTGGGTTGTAGCTAACAGAAAATTCTGGTACTCAGCTACATCCGATTAGGCTGGAAGCCGATCCCAACATAGTTGGGTAAAGGCTGTGCAGATTGATTTATTTGACTTTCGGTCAGTAAGAGACATAAATTGTCTCCGATCTTGACACGCCTATTTCGCCTTTCGTTTGAGAAAAAGTACCGATGGCTTGGAAGCAAGCTAACGTGCAGCCCGTGCCCAAGAAGGTCAAGCTGACTCATCAAATAACAGACCCATCTCGGTGCTGACAACGCGTGAATGCTAAGCTCCTGGCATACGTACCAAAGAGCTAACGATATTCTTAATGACCGATAATACGGGTGTGTATTAAGCATATATTTTTTTTTTTTGCTAATATGAAGACTGCTAGTTGCTAGACTCTTGTGGACAGACAGGCAGACAGACGGATGGATGAGTGAGAGCAATAGAGCTCCGTTAGGACCCTTTGGCACGGAACTCAAAAAACATTCGTTTGGCAAAACATTTCTTTTTTTTTACTACATATAATGTTTAGAAAAAATACGCTATTTTATTTAATAATTGCAACTCTAAAACTGAAATAACATCTTCTCTCACCTCTAATAATGAAACCCTCTGTAAATGAGACAGATATTTATTTATACCTGGATATCTGAGACACTGGGTAAGTGGAATACCTCTTTAAGTGAGACAAATTTGCAGGTCCCTTAAGGTCCCAGTTATCCAGGTTTGACTGTATTTACAGGCGCGCGTTTGACCACTATCTCACCTGATGGTAAGCGATGATGTGGTCGAAGATGGAGCACGCTTGCCTAGAAGTTATTACCTATTCACTCTGGACTTAAAGACTCCCAAGTTGTAGCTATCAGGAAACACAGACTCCGGCAGGGAATTCCACTCCTTAGCTGTACGCACTAAGAATGTGTTCCCAAAACGTTTAGTGCGTGTGGGTGGGATGTCCACCATGTACCG
This sequence comes from Lacanobia wlatinum, assembly GCA_947578705.1. NCBI lineage: Eukaryota > Metazoa > Arthropoda > Insecta > Lepidoptera > Noctuidae > Lacanobia > Lacanobia wlatinum. Next base: position 7,449,560 of record OX388040.1, read on the forward strand.
GTGGCGCATCGCCGTTCGTCTTGTGGTCCGATGATGGAACGGGCTTGGCGGAATTAAATTATGCAATTCCGTCGCGCATTCCCCAAAATGCAATCGGTAGAAAACCGACAGGCTAGCGACTCGTCGTCGATGGTCAAGACTTTGGAGCTTCGTCGCGACGAGCCTATCATTGCCGATGATCCTCTTGGCTCGAAAATGTACGTGATTGTGTCCACTGCAACCCACGAACACGCTACGCATCAAATGACGTCCAATGACGTCATTTGATGTACTCGCTTGGCTTGTTCGAATATGGCGCTAACGCTATATTAGCGCCATATTCGAAAAAGCCAACGTCAACGCTGTTAACACCATGCACGTTGTGCATGCGGTACACACTATACATGAATATTAACCTACGACTATGTCAAAACGGTATCGGAGAACAGTTTTGAGATACGCTTTGTGGAACGGAGCCATGTGTAGCGTGTACTGCAGTGGAAACGTAGACCCACGTTGTCAAACAAAGGAATCCACGCAGCTAAAAAGCGTGGCGTGGCCGTGCACAGCATGCGCCGCGGTGGGTTTCCGCTTTAACAAAAATAAGGCCAGTTAAAAGTTTACACAGATAGAAGAGAGCTTATAAGCATAAACAAAAATACTTGAGAAAGTAGAATACCTATGTTTTAAGTGATTTTGGTGTCGCTTGGACGTCAGGGGAACTTTTTCATGTATCCAGATGAGTCCTTTTTAAAAATATGACTAGTGGCTATTTATTCAAACCCTGTAGCTTTGGAGTTGGCAAATCTTCACACATTAAGCAAGCTTACACCTTTTTTACTCCGGCGTTCCCAGGATATATTGAATGTTTCCAATATTTGTGTATCTAGGGAACAAAATTTAAATCTAGATGTCGCGCTAAGCGATGTTAACAACGCAAAACGCTGTTTTATTACTTCTAACTTCGCATAGCTTCCAACAAAAGCGGGAAAACGGGGAGCTCAAGACGTTTAGTTTAATCGCAGTAAGCATAGATGGCGCTAGAAGTACGAAAAGTGAGGTATTCTTCTCAATGTGTATTAAGGCCGGCAAACTTAAACTAACTTTGTTAAATCGTATTAAAACCGGCAAAGTGCGAGTCGGAATAGCACACGGAGGGTTCTGTACCATAAACTGTAACTGTCATTATTTGATTATTTTAGATTATTTTGTTTATTTTGATTATTGTGATTATTTTAATTATTTTGATTATTTTGATTATTTGGATTATTTTGATTATTCTGATTATTCTGATTATTCTGATTATTTTGATTATTTTTGATTATTTAGATTATTTTTTGATTATTGTATTATTTTTTTTTTGATTATTTTTATTTTTGACTTGATTGTACTTGTTTGATTATTTTTTTAATTATTTGTTGTTTTTATTGAATTGACATGTTTTCATATGTAATAATTATATTTCTAATCATCAATTCGAATACTTAGGTTGTTGACTCTCTGTACGTGTTGGTAGATTTACTGTAAGTGCAGAGAGTAATTGAATTTAAATAAATAAATAATAAATAAATCGTAAAATCACGTTTTCTGTCATAAGTATTTGTTGTTATAGCTGTAGTAGATAGGTACAAATAAGTATTTACTCAGATTTTTTTTTATATCTACCTATTATGGTCCAGGAAAAACAAGCCCGCTAACCGGCAGACGGACCAGCGGAGGCTGATCATAATAAGGTTCCTTTGATAGCTATTTGGGTAAGGAACCCCGAAAATGTATAATCATAAATTATAGTGTTTTTAGATTCAAATGATTCCAATTTGAATGTACTATAAACCTTAATTTTCCGCGTGGTACGTACTTGTTAGTAAGTATTGGAAAATGAACGAGGTTCCCATTTAACTCTTTTATTTGCTAATAGAGGAGTACCCAAATACACACATCAAAAAAAGTTTGCGATCACTTTGAAAAATCGAAAACTTTTTTGTTACGGTAGATTATATTATGATTATATTTCTTATTCTTTTTAGATTCTTTATTTAAAAATATAGAATTAGAATATAATACAATAAAACCTAGTTCAATTGTTTTTCCATATGAAAAGGCTTTCAGGCTAGGCTTCGGCAAAATGAAGAAGAAAACATTTGGCAAAACTGTCTCTTCGTTGACGAATCGCAAATCAGTACTCATCCAGATAACCGACGTGTCCCTGTCTGGAGAAGACCAGGAGACCGTGAAAGGCAAAGAACTGCCACTGAAACAGTTCAGCAAGACGGGCAATCGGTGTCCTTTTGGGGTGGTATTATGATTGGAGCTAGAACGCCTTTGATCCCGTATCGAGGCTTCATGACAGCAGACAAGTATTTTTTTTTTTAAGTATGTTTCCATCTTGCAATCTGCCTGCTTCAGGGCATTTAGCTAGAGGTCACGAATTTTTAATTTGTCTTGAATGGACCTAACCCAGTGGCTAGTCCATCAGCCTTTCTCAAGACGTCATATGAGGTCTTGGGGGACTTTTCTTTTTATTCGATGGAATATGTTGGTGGTCTTATGCATCAGATTACAAGCAAGTGTGTTTGGATGCCTTTCAATACGTTTGGCGTAAGATTTGACCTTCTCTTTTATTTCCTGCTTCACTATTGGCATCTTCAGGTCGCGGTGTAGTTGATTATTGGTAATATACCATGGTGCGTTCGTTATCATGCGCAGTATCTTTGACTGGAAACGTTGTAGAATTTCCAGGTTTGAGTCGGCGGCAGTTCCCCACAGCTCCACTCCGTATGACCATATGGGCTTCAATGTACATTTGTACAAAAAGAGTTTGTTTTCCAGAGATACTTTAGATTTGCGAGACATCAGCCAGAACATCTTCCTGAGTTGTAACCCAAGTGCTTTCCTTTTGGTAAAGATATGCTTTTTCCATGTAAGTCTTTTGTCCAGATATATGCCCAGGTACTTCATCGTGTTAGGGTATTTGGATTCCGTTTAACTCGACAGGAGGGCACTCTCCGCGCCTAAGGGTAAAAGTCACGTGAACAGATTTAGTCTCGTTCGCCTTGATGCGCCAGTCGCGTAGCCATTGAGATATATCGCGAAGGGTTCTCTGTAATATAGCAGATGCTGACTCTGGATTTTCATGTGTAGCTAGGACTGCTGTGTCGTCTGCGAATGTACCTACTATCACGTTGTCACTTATTGCTAGGTCATGAGTGAATATGAGGTTATTATTGGTCCCAGAACACTGCCTTGGGGGACTCCTGCTTTGATGTCATGTAGCTCAGATCTTTCATCTCCATGCTTCACATAAAAATTACGCTGGGTTAAGTAGGATTGGATTAATATGTGATAGCTTAGGGGAAGATTTTTCAGTATTTTGTATAGAAGACCTTCATGCCCAACTCGGTCAAAAGCTTGTGAGATATCGAGAAAGGCAGCCGTCGTCATGGCAGCAGACAAGTATAAAGCAATTGCTATTGATGGAATTGTCAGACCATTCCGAGTAAACCATAAGCACCAATTTGTACTGGTCGATGATAATGCGCCCGCACATCGAGCTCAACGAGTCAATGCTGCTCTCCAAGAATACGACATGACAAGGTTAGACTGGCCTGCCGGCTCGCCTGACTTAAAACTCATAGCGCACGCGTGGGATGCTCTTAAGCGAGCTATTTGGAACCGTCAGCCACGTCCCCAGACAGTGCTAGAGTTCAGGGAAGCCGCTATTCAAGAATGGGACAGGTTACCCCAAAAAATGCTAGATAACTTGATCCTCAGCATGCCCAGGAGGATCTCCGCATGTGTTCGAGCTAGGGGAGGAGTTATATTATATTGAAAATAAACCTTTTATTAATAAATTGTTGTTTTAGTTTGGTTAAACAGTCTTTTTCTTTCTATCAAATTCCTGTTACAATTACATTTTGATTAATTACTCAATTTTTGTAAATAAAAAAATGTTTTTTTTTTTTAATTTCAAACAGGGCTTTTCTATTAAAAAAAAACACAATAAAGAATTTTTCTTAATAAAGTTAAATTTAAAAAAATAGATCAACTTATGCTAGTGATCACAAACTTTTTTTGATGTGTGTACATTAAGCGATTACTGCCTTTTTAACCGCATTCCAAAAAGGAAGATACATATAAATAATATATATATTTGTATATACACCGATTACTCCGACGTTTTTGATCCGATTTCTGTGATTCTTTTTTAGTTCAATGCGGTATATCTACTTGCCATTTGGTCCTGTATAATTTAATTCAGTTTGGCTCGCTTCTTTTAATTTGATGAGCATTTTTGCGTTCCTTGATGATGGAATTTAAGGTTATCACAGTATTTGCTTACTATTGAGTTTTAGTTGTTGGGGGTTCTCAGCACAAAAAAGTGAAAAATAAAAAAAAACTTTTTTACAAAAATATACAACCGAATTCCAAAAAAAAAAATACTTCTAAGAACAAAATATTTATTTTAGTAATATTTATGTATTGTATGTTATATTAAAGTTTATTGTTTTATTTGTAAGTACTTATACCTTTTACACACGTTGTCTACATATCTTTTATACAACTCTCCTTTCGCAGGTATGCTGGAAGAGATTTCTTTTGAAATAAGCATTACCTTTGTACCTATTTTTCTGTTTCCTTCTTTTTATCTTTCTATGTAATGTGTGTACATAAATTGTTAAATAAATAACTAATTTTAGAAGTCGGTGTCTAAAAACGAAGAAACCACACCAGAAACACCGACTTCCAAAATTAGTTACTTATTATGTATTTCATTTAATCTTCGCACAGTCTATTATAATCATGAATGAAAAAAAAGGTACACTTCCAAGGTAAAACTTCACAATATCATTGAACGCTTCAAAGGTTTCAAGACCATTTTAGACTCAATTGTAAAACAACAAAACGCCACGTTTTACAAAAGTCAACCGCCCAAATTGAACGAAAAACCAATCGCTTAATAATTCCGACAGGAAAACACTAGGTAAACAAATCTCGGTAAAAAAAGTTGCAAGAAAAAGGTAACTTCCCACGATTATTATTGTTGGGAATCATAAACGGTTGGGGGAGCGGGGGAGCAGGGGACCCCACCCACAAATTGAATCCAAAGTTGAGGCAAACAAAGTCGGCATTCGCAACTTTCGCGACTCGACTTTCACTTTTCGCTGAAAACTTTTCAACACTTTCGCTATCAATTTTCTTTTTCCCATTCGCTTTTACATTTTATTGTCGCTGCACGGAATAGTTTCAAATGTAACTTTACAAGTTTTAAGTTTAGTGCGTCGTGTTTTGTAGAGTATTGTGCTGTCTGGTGTTTCTTTTTAATTTGAAAATGGAATTCAAGTTTTTTTTCTACCGTATGGTGTCGGCCGGTGCCGTATGGTGCCCTAAAAGAATAATTCCATCCCATCACTTCCCGTGGGTGTCGTAAGAGACGACTAAGGGACTCATCAGAGAATGGACAGCAGTGTTCTCTGTAAAACGCAACACCATACACTGCGATCGCCAACCTGCCTGCCAAGCGTGGCGATTATGGCAACCCTTTGAGGGAGGCCTATGTCCAGCAGTCTTTCGGCTGTTATGATGATGATGATGACGATTGCAAGTTTTGCTTATAATTTGTAAAGATTTTAGGCCTTTTCTCGTTAACAAAAACGTACGAGCGGGTAAATAGCACGCGTATTGATGGCCTAACGATCATGCCCTTTATTTATTTATTTACCAGCTGACCCGCGCAACTTCGTCTGAGTCACATTTTTCATTAATGCTGCGCTCCTATTAGTCGTAGCGTGATGTTATATAACCTTTAGCCTTCCTCGATAAATGGGCTATCCAACACTGAAAGAATTTTTCTTCTTTCCTGAGATAAGCGCGTTCAACCAACCATACAAATAAACAAACTCTTTAGTTTTATATTATTAGTATGGGTATATAATAATTTATCTGTCTGTTCTGTCCTACTGCAGGGTAAAAGTCCGCTTCTTGCTACCATGCCTCCCGGTTTTGAACAAGTGTAGACCACTCCTGCTAACATGCGTCAAACTCTTGATTACACACATGATTAAAATTAATAGTATTAAAAAACCTTTTTCCCAAAATAATATTGATCTTTTCAGACATAATCTTCATGACCAACATTCTTGCTGTTTGGGCGATCATAATAATTTTATTTTCATTTCAAACAATACATTCCACACTTTTTGTCCATCAGATTATTATTATCACTAACTCCATTAAAAGAAGCAACAATACCGTCAAAGTGAGGGGAGTTTGACCGGCACAGATTAAATGTAGCGGAAAGTCGCGGGACTGACGCCCAGGACTGATGTGGACTGATGGCGGCGCGTCATGCGGCTTGAAGAGAGGACAATAGACTGGCAATGACCCGTAAGTTTGAATGACTGCGATGTTATTATTTGATGGTGGTGATTATAATGTAGGCTTCTCACTGAACAATTAGGCCCAAATTAATTTCTTAAGCTCTTGGAAACCTTACAGCTATTATCGTCTTCTAGTTTCATACTAGAGACCTTATTTTAAAGATATTCCATTCCATTAACAATCGATGAAAAGTCAAGTAGGAGCTACTAGGAACCTATAGTTTATTTTTTGTTACTTTTGGATCAGAAATCATATGACTTCTCCCGCTCTGGGCGAAACGGGAAGGAGGTATCAAACTTTTACAGACTAAAACCCATCCGTGTTCCTAAAAATGCCCTTTGCTTTACGTTCCAGGGCTGCGGCAACTCTTCCGAACAATTCCCCAACCCTGGCAGGCCGGAATTTATAAGTAGTAGGAGTTTCTTTTAAACAAAGGGGCTTCGGTATCGAACCCAAATACTGATTCAACAAGACATCACTGACTTAACTACTAAACCAAACAACCCTTTCTTACTTATAATCACAAGCCGCTAAGCAGCAGGCTAAGAAACAAAATTATGCATAAGCGACAGTACCGTTCCTTTAGTTCAGCTCAACCTAATTAGCAAAGCTATTTACCAATTAACATAGTTTAAACAGGTCCAGCATAACAGAACGTGAAAACAATGTCAGCCTCCACAAACTGTGAATAAGAAATGGACGTACACAGACGATACGGAGATACACAGGGCGCCACAGACTACATATAATATTCAGTTCAAAAGCGCAGCCTGAGGTGTACCACATACGGCACACCACACAGCTATGTAGGTACCACGTACCCGGTACCACATATAGCACGGTACGCTCCATACCCGGCGCAAATTAGACCATGCCTCGTCCCTCGCTTTGAGTCGCGCTTGACCAAGCGTTATTCGGATTTCGAACAAGACGCCCACCGCACTAGGGCTGTGCCACGTCCGCTCGCTCGGTATCGATAGTCAGTATCGATTCGGGGGGCTCGCGGCTGCCGACGCGTAGAGACGCCACTCATGCGAGACCGTGCTGTGACTCTAATTGAATACGCTGTGCCTGTATCGATGTCGATAGTCGATGGTTTATTATTTTACTTTTATTAATGAATAGAATTATGAGATTGATTGATTGATTGTGATTTATTTTTCTTGATATGTAAATATTTGGAATTGAGGGAGTCGTCGCGGGAAGAGTTTGTTACCGATTCCATGTGCAGTGAAAGAAAACAGTGCTACGACGTCAAATAAGATCAAGTGAGCGTCTAAAAAATTTTGGCGTTATAAACGTCATGATCGAGGTAAACCTGGTATGCAGCTAATGTGATGCTATGGATTCGTTAATAGCAGATTAATAGAGGGAGATGAGTAATTCTATAAATGATCCCAGTGTATTATCAGCAGTGGCGTAGTATAGGTAGAAAGAAAAAGGGATTCTTAAAATCTGTCTGATCTGTTCAGTACTCCATTGCAATTATAAGTCCGTAGAGTCCTTCCTTCTATCCATATTTGTCTATCTTGGGCAATTTGAGCCCTATCTTTTAGGTAGGAGTCCAGCTCGTTATTGTATTGTCTTAATTTATGATCTGAAAGTAGAAAACCTAAATTCCCCCACAAATAAACAGAACCACCCCTTTCAGCTAGAATAAACATACGACATAAAAGACCACATCCTCCGGTCCACGGCTAGTGCCCGGTACGCTATTTTTTATCGACAAATAAAACTAAACACGTTGATAAAGGAGCACAGCGCGGGGGCGCTCTCCAAGAACGGCAGTCCGCGCGACTGATTTGCGCCACCCGCCGCCTAGCGGTCGCGACGAAGTAGGGGTGACCTGCCATTACGGCACTTTATCGACATCGATATTATGCTTCATTATTTAGTGAGGCAAATTTTTTCGTTGAGGTGGGTCAAGTTAGATTAGGTTTTGGGAGCGAGGCTGTTGTTGTTTGCATTTGAGATTGTGTAGCCTATAGAGTGCTAAAAAAATGTTTGGAGAGATATGTCGATATTGCTCGCAGAGAAAAGAACAGTTTGGCTATCGGCGGCTCACGATTGTTTAAACGTGTCAGTTCCACTGTCAACAGGGGCTCGTTTCGCCGGCTGGAGCACTTGGTCGTGCGCAAACAAAGGAGTGTTTTTGTCGCTAGCGGCGGGTGGCGTGGCGCCGCGAGTGTTGTCCGTGGCGACGAGCGGCCGCGGGTCGATATCGCTCGAGATCTGCCGGCCTACGCGCCCGCCTCGCCGGCCATTTGCCTACCTCGACGCCTCGGGCTCGTGTGTACATAACCCGCCACCCACCTCCCCGGCCGATACTCCCCCGCAGATTACCGCCTACAAAGCAAACTTCATTGGTACGTGCATGCAATATGCGCAAGGAGCAGGCCCGAATTGCACCTCGGCCGGCCACCCGCCCAGATTGCTTTGATATCCTACTCGTCTCGTATATAGGCCATTGCATCTCGAATCTTGGTTAAGGCGTCTCTATTTCAAACACTGTTTCAGTACATAGCGCTCTCGCAATCCAGTTAATTACTCAGAAGATGGAACGGACGAAGGCATTACCTAACGTAGCCTACGGGATGGTTCTGTCAGAGCCATTGAAGTTGAGACGTGGATAACGTTTCATCTGCTTCGGTTATTAACATTAAGGCTTTATCTTACTGAAGTAACTGGTTATCATGTTACTGCTCTGTTTATTCTCAAAGTACGAAATCGTAGATTTAAAAGTTTGTCGAACAGCCCAACATTGCGGCAATCAACAAGTGTCAGAAAAAGAGATTCGTTCAAACATTTTTGGTATGAAAAATGTTTTTTTTTTTTCAGTTGCTACATTTTTCATAATTGGAATTCTCGTATGTTTCGTCAGCACATACAATCAAACAAAAACATATCCATTGATTTTATCAACTACCTAAAAACAGGCTCCAAACAGGTCCAAAATATCACATCCAAACACATACACTAGTTATCTTTGAAAAAATACGTATGAGTCCGCGAACTAGTAAGTTTCAATTTGAAAGCCGGGGAGTGCCGTAAATCGGCCAAGTGCAGTCGCTGCGCCCTCCCGCCCTCCGAAAGAGGGAAAGTTCACATTTGCATATTGGCCTCGGCTCGGCGCCGCGAACTTTACGACAAACTTTGTTCGACTGTGAGGCCAACTGATCAGTGCTGCCAACTTCGTGCTAATAGACTAATTTGAATGGCGTTCTGTTTTTGAAACAACAAAACCGTTTTTGTTTGGTGTTTTTTTTAATGGTGCTGTAAGTTTTTATTTCGATGCTCACATAATTAGCCTACAATGTTCACGTAGTTTGAATTCTGCCATAGTCTCTGAGAGTTTTTGGGTTAAATATGGATGTTCTCCTTGGAAATCTTGTTTTTATCTACAATATTTTTAACACTTTCTTTCAAAAGCTTTAAAACTATTTTTTGTTATTCGATATAAAACCCGCTGTCCGAAAAATATGATGTTCCTTTGCCTACGTGCATCAATACTCAATTCTATTTTAATTCTCCTTATTTTATTAATCACAGGAAATATTCGCACTGTATTTTACGAACAATACAACTGACTGCGGCATTATTAAATCAATATCTGTATGTGTGATTTAAACATTTTGTGTGTATAAAACTAGCTCTGTTTAATGAAATTATATCAATTTCACACAGGCTTTAGCGAATTTTATGAAGCTATTTTGACTGAAATGCAACCAATTTAAACATTATTTCTACGTATTCTAATAATTATAGGTAGGTAATTGTTATCTTGTCGATATAAAATCAAATTAATTGTTATTCGATACGACGCGCCTAATGACTGCTCCCTCCTCAATACAAATGTAATACAAAAACATCCCTACTTTATACAAATTGCTATCCGCGAAGAAAAAATTAACGAGAAAACTCACTCCCCACAATAAACAGTCCGAAAAACAAACAATAAAGAGTGAATGAAATGAGTACGAGAGCTGAATTTGAATGAATGGGGCGCATCGAGCATCGACTCGGCTGCTTTTGCCGCGAATATTTTAGGGTATTTCAATAAAGGCGACATCTTTAATCTAGGGTTGGGGTAGGGGCATAAATCTTGCAGGTCCGGAGTCCGGAGTCCGGGAGAGTTTTGAATCATTTAGCGCGGTGCGGCCGCGGGGCGCGACTTCCGTCCGGCACGTGCTGACCGCCCCCCGCGCGCCGCCGACACCCCCGCGTCCCGTGCGCCGCGTCTGTCTTGTCGAGACAAAGGGGCGCCAGTGATGTGACCTAACTTCGTTGTCGATGAAAAGTTTTAAGATTTTCTTTTATTGAAATCTTTGAAAATATTCATTTTTTCTTTCAAGCCAGTTTGTTAATACCAATGATTAATATTAACATTGACATCTGGGTGGGAAGTCAATAAGCGAAGGTGGAGTTGGTGCTTGTCGAAGAAACCTGAGTGTTATGGTGGAATTTGCTCATGAATTGAAATTATGAATTCTTACATTTAACACTCATAACCATTATTACGGTCAAAGGACCGCACCGCTGGACAAAACCTCACTCCAAGTTTTGATACACCGACAGGTCCGTTGCTTCTTGCATCCAGCGGACTCCTCAAAAGAATATGATGATGGTACGGCCCTGTCGGTGGCAATGACAGCAATCATCTACAGCAACAGTTAGCACCGCTACGTGAAGGCTGTCGTTGTTACTTTGTTTCAGAAGTTTCTTAAGATACGAAAAATCAATCACATCGAGCCTCTTTCGAAAGGATAGGCAGAGGTTACCAGTCCCACTAAACGAGCTTATTGCCGATATTCTCCAATATTCATGCTTGATCTAAAAAGGGTTGTTAATCTGCAGACTGGAATCCCAGCTATACATAGTATCGACAATCCTTTGTCGACAGCAGGTTGGTCGAGGGTACTGAGCCGCATCTCTACCGCACGACGTCCGAGCCGCCTCTAATTTGAATTCACGGAGACTCCGCGACCGTCCGCCGCGTCGGGCGCGGCCGCCTTAATGAATCGCGAGGGGGGTGGGAGCCACCCTCACCCCCGGGGGGCGATCGGACGGCCACCGCATCCTCCGCGCGGATAAGTGACGCCCGTGTTGCTCCGTACATAGGTACGCCTTATGTATTGCGGCACATAGCGGCCGGCCTGTACCTACGTAACGCTCGCCAAATTTATGTCCCGCACATGTCTAGAGACCGCGGTCGTACCTTCACAGGGATTTTGCGTGTTTACGTACAGAGAGGCCGCTGAAGATATTCGAGACGGAATTTTGCTTGGACCCTTATTGATGAGCCGGTCGGGTTTCGTTAATCCCGCTCCAGAATTTCGATATACATATTCACAACTTTTTTATATTTTCGTAGAGCACATTTCGCTATACCACAATATTGTTGTTACGGTAGGGTAGAGTAAATAATCTTAAAGGGAAAGGTCCTCTAAACGCGCTCCGCTTAGAATTAACTGTCGGCGAAGGGTTTTAAATAAAATAATGCAAATGAACCCCCGAACGATAGAGAAGTGGCCCCAGGCTACACACGACTGCTTTGTCCAACTCGTAGTTGGCTGTAAACAAAAACTTGCTAATGGGCAATTATGCAAATAGCGCGCCCGTGATGACCAATCAAATCGAAGTAAATTATTCAGCCGATACGACTGCGCCCCGGGCCGATTTAATTTCGATTCTATCGATACCTTACATGGTTACTTGACGTTGATTTTCTGTTTAAGGAATGAAGTCGTAAGTTGTTAATTATTTGATCCGTTGCGAAACGAGGCGTTAATTAAATTTATCGGTTCGATGCCCCCAAATTCATTACTGATGCTCAGAACTTTAACGCGTCTGCAAGGTTCAAATATCCCAGAATAGAAACTCATTCGAAGTCGTCATAACACTTACTTACGCACCATTAAAACAACGTCAGTTCAACTTATGTCATCAAACGCACATCGCAAATCCTCTTACTTTCCACAGTAATAATAACGGCATACTCCCTAATACATAATGCCCAAATTATCCGGCGGGTCGTGATCGGTTGGGTCTGTCAGTCCCGGGACGTCTCGCGTCTCACGACCATTATACTCGATAATCACGCGATATCGATTGGCATGCGTGCCGCCCTAATTTGGTGCGCGAGAATTAAGGATGGAGCGGACATCACTATTGTTTTTTTTTTTTTCATTATTGTCATGTTTTTGGGGTGATATTCTCGTATCGATTATGCAGAATTTGTGGTCCTATTTTTGTATTCGGTAATATTCGAATGATGTGAACGTGTGGAAATTATCAGGGACAAAGCATAATAAAAAAATCAAAAATTCATTCATCAATGCGTTACTGAGTAACTGACAGACAACTGGACGTAGAAAACTGATATTTGGCATGTAGGTTCCTTGGGGAGTGTTGGGGATCAATAACTGAGGATTTCCCGAAATTCCTACGGGAACGGAAAAAAAAAACAGGATATCGTACGAAGTCGCGGGCAGAAGAAGCTTGTTTACACAATATATTTTTGCACCACGATTTGTAATACACTAAATCTCTAGTTAGACTAACTTCATCCTTAGGTACAAATGTTAGAACTCTCACAGCTAACTGCTAAACAGTTTTCAAATGAACCTCAAATTATTACTGTTATCAACAGAAAATACCGCATCTGAAGGTGCGAATACGGCAACCAATAATGAATCTCTCACACATCACATCGCCCAACCAATGAACCACCAATTAAAAAAATATGTCCCAATATTAATCACTATCAAAAATTAACCCTACGAATGCTATCAAAAACCTAGCGTTGTTAAAGCGGACCGGATCACCCCGGTTGTTGCGCAACAGCGGCGGCAACAGGTGGCCATATTACCGGGTATTTTATACCCGTCACTGTAAAGGTTCCAGTTACTTACGTACTATTTGATGACATGATTTATTAGTAGGGTTAGGTTTTCTTCAAGTTTATCCGAAGCTGTTTGTTATTGTATGTTTCGTTTATTAGTCGTCTATTCGTGAGATTTTTCTGGATCATAGTCATTATTATCTGGGCCTTATTCGATTTTATTTAGGGTTGGAACAACATGACTGTGTTCCTTTTCCATGGTCTGTTAATCGTCAATTTTCTATTTCTATACTCTATATCTTCTGTACTTCTATATCTATACTTTCATATTATAAAGCTGAAGCTAAGCTGAAGCCTGTAAGGCTATATAACACCACTCTACGACCAATAGGAGCGGAACATCAATGAAAAATGTGTCGCAAACAAAGTTGCGCGGGTCAGCTAGTTTGACATAAACGATTAAAATATCCGTAATGGGAAGCAAAAACAATGAAACAGAAAAATCTAAGAAAATGAGTTTATTTGCACTAAGCATGACCCATACCAGCATGACCCATACCAGCATGACGCATACCAGTAATGGTAATTAATGGTGAAGTCGAGAAACTACTTGGTGATGGGTAAAAGTATTGATTTTAGTTTCGATAATATTAGTGGCGTCGCATCGCACTCGCAGTCCACGGTCCAGCTTTTGTCTTGCGTCGCCCTGTCACCTGTACTTGTGAAGACCTTATGACTGCGTCAGCGAATGGTGATACCATTGCTGAGTACTGGGCCAAACATAAAACTGAATCTCTCTATTTGCCATCCAACAAAACGTTTCAAATGCCACCAAGAAAAAGTTTCGACATAAGGAGAAGAATTATAAGATATTTAATAAGAACCTGTCGATCTGAAACTACCAACATAATTGTAAAGCTAAACGAATACGCCTTTTTCCCATTTAACACAAGTACGATACATGAAATAGAACGAATTTACGTAAGGCCCATCATCATTATCTGCCTGTCTTTATCCCATGTTACTTTGGTTCGCCGCAACACATTCTTTCCTATCAGCCGTCACGCTATCAATAACTCCCTTTTCTTTCATATCGCTCCTCACACAATCCATCCATATTTTCTTTGGGCTCCCTCTCCCTCTCCAATCATCCTCATTTATATTCTTCTGTTATATACGTTTGCCGTATGGTGCCTTAAAAGAATAATACCATCCCATCACTTCCCGTGGGTGTCGTAAGAGGCGACTAAGGGACTCACCAGAGAATGGGCAGCAGCGTTCTCTGTAAAACACAACACCATAAGTACACTGCGATCGCCAACCCGCCTGCCAAGCGTGGCGATTATGGCAAACCCCACCTGTGGAGGTAGCCTATGTCCAGCAGTGGAGGTCTTTCGGCTGATATGATGATATACGTTTCAACGTAAGGCCCATCAACTTTTATAAATTAGCACAAAGAGATACCTAAATTCAAATAAACCTCTGAAGTCTAATCCCAATAATATTCAAACAAACTAATTCGCTTCGTTAGCTAATATTTTATTAGGTCAGACAAATGATAAGGCATATTAAAAGATAACTTTTCACAATGTATACAGGTTGTTCGAAGTTAACCGTTAGCTCTACACCCTCGTTTAACATCGGGAACACGTGTAGATGTTTCTACACGTGTCTACCTCAATAGGATATACATAGAGAAGTATGATTTCATAAAGTGATTTCAGGAGCGAATGCAAAACTGTCGTAAAACAGCTTCATCACTACATATTATAAATCAAAGTCCTCCGCCGCGTCTGTCTGTCTGTTCGCGATAAACTCAAAAACTTCTGCACCGATTTTCATGTTGTTTTCACCAATGGATAGAGTAGTTCTCAAGGAAGGTTTTATAATTTGTGTCAAGTTTTTGTATACATTGGCTAAAATATAATGATATTTGTTGGAGGTGTTGGTAAAAAATAAGCCGTCTGGGAGCTGATTACCCGATCCGGGTCCGAGTGTCCGGTCGCGATAACCGACATCCACGCGGGCGAAGCCGCGGGTATCAGCTAGTTTTGAATAAACAAATCATTGCATTGTTCCATTCTACAACTAGTAACAGAATAAACGCAACCCCTTTTATGGAGTCATTGTACTTATAATTTACTAGCTGACCCGCGCAACTTCGTATGCGTCACAATTTTCATTACTGCTCCGCTCCTATTGGTCTTAGCGTGGTGATATATATAGCCTATAGCCTTCCTCGATAAATGAGCTATCCAACACTGAAAGAATTTTTCAAATCGGACCAGTAGTTCCTGAGATTAGCGCGTTCAAGCAAACAAACAAACAAACAAACTCTTCAGCTTTATATATTAAGTATAGAAGTATAGATGAACAACTTTTACTATGGGACCAAAACTGAAAGGGTGAAAAAAATCGACTGCCCCATTATATGCGCACTAGCTTTTGCCCGTGACTATGTACACGCATATCCCGTTTTTTCCCGTACCCGTGGGAATTTTGGGAAATTCTCTCTTGTGCTCCCCTACGGAGTGTAAGGAAGCTTCATGCCAAATTTCAGCTTTCTACTACCAGTACTTTCGCCTTTGTGTTGTCTGTCAGTCACTAATATTATAAAGAGGAAAGATTCGTTTGTTTGTTTGAAATAAATAGACTCCGAAACTACTGGACCGATTTGAAAAATTCTTTCAGCAATGGATAGCTACATTATCAGGGAGTAACATAGGCTATATTTTATCCCCGTACTCCCACGGGAACGGGAACTACGCGGGTGAAACCGCGTGACGTCCACTAGTTGATTGATAACTCGACAAAATGTACAGAAACAGCTGATTTTTTTTCGCGATTTCGGGTTTGGTCCCATAGTGAAAGTTTTTTTTTTTTTATTTATTTATTTAAGGAACTTTTAACAAAATGTTACACCAGTTCCATCGTAACCTTATCCAAAGACATCACAATTACAAATTAACCAATGAATAAACTAAAATAGCTGCCGGCGACATTGGATTGGTAAGAATAACATTAAATGTACCTAAATCTAGCTTATTTATATCCAATTCACTAATAATTCTACTTCTTTCAGACTCATTCCTGACACACTCCAACAAAAGGTGATGGACATCTTCTACTTTATTATTACAAACTAAGCAATTCGGATTGTCCACCTTTCCCATTCGAAATGCAAAGGCTCTTAATGGTAAATGTCCGGAACGAATTCTGAAAGAAGTTACCAATATTTATAGTGAAAGTTGTTGTTCTTTAATCCTAATATATATAAAATCGGAAGAATTTTATATATTAGGATGAAAGAATACTGAGTGAGTGACTGACAGACAATACACAGCCAGAACTACTGATCGTAAAAAGCTGAAATTTGACATGATCCTTAGGGATCAGCTGTTTAGTCATGTTATGAAAGAAAGAAAGAAAGAAAAATGTTTCTTTAGGACTCGCACAAGACACATAAAATTTAAAAAAAAAGAATGTAAAAATAACAGTTATAAAATATATATACACAGTTAAGCGGCATCCTTAAATTAATCTGTGCGAGGCCAAAAAGGTCCCTGTCTCAGCATATGCTGCGATATTTAATAATAAATATCACAGCGCTGGTGTTATGCGCATAGAAATGTATGGTTTTTTTTCGGGGTTTCGGGGTTTTTACTACTTTTACTATGGGACAACCCATAGTAAAAGTTGTTCTTAATGATGAGTACAAAGATCCTTTTTCAGGCATTACTTCTATTTTGTTACACGTAGTATTTGAGGATATTGCACAGCCTAATAATTAACGTAGGCCCATAATTACTCAATAAAGTGACTTTTAAATTATTACCTCGCCCCTACTGCTTTATCTGAGCTGTCGTCTAGCGTTTGAAGTCACAATCTTAGACATAATCTATCTAGAAGTCTGTCAGTACTTAGCTTTGGGCCCATAGCCTAGGTACCCATCTACTTGAAATGGGCAAACTTCTGACAAACAGATGTGTTTGATTCCCTTATGATTGTTGGGCCGTTTGTGGAGGGCTGGGGGCTAGACTTGTAGACTTGTACTGAAATTAACAGGCTGGTCCTTAGTAGTAAGTCCTTAAATTGCCAAAATTGAGTTTTAGCAGAGACGCTAATAACGCCAAAATTAATACAATTCTTGGGAAGAAAATTGTAGACTACCTTCGAATAGGTACTACTTTGCATATTCCCTCTGCTGACCACGATTAGAAATAAAGACATACATTTTAATTTGCTTAAAGTCTCTAAGAAAAAATCTTCCATACAGAGGATGCTGTAATCGGCAAAAGAAGCAGAATACTTGTCTCGCCGAATGACCAAAACAGTCAATAAGTTATACCTTTATGTAATTACTAGCGGGCTCGGCAAACGTTGTTTTGCCAAATAAAAAAAAATAGCCCACCATCTATTCTCATACCTACCGAATATACACACACAATTTCATGAAAATCGGTCGAGCCGTTTCGGAGGAGTTCGGTGACAAACACCGTGACACGAGATTTTTATATATTAGATTAGACTAGCTGACCGGGCAAACTTTGTTTTGCTAAATAAATAAAAAATACCCTTCCACCTATTCTCATACCTACCGAATATACACACACAATTTCATGAAAATCAGTCGAGCCGTTTCGGAGGAGTTCGGTAACAAACACCGCGGCACGAGTTTTTTATATATTAGACTAGCTGACCGGGCAAACGTTGTTTTGCTAAATAAATAAAAAATACCCTTCCACCTATTCTCATACCTACCGAATAAACACACACAATTTCATGAAAATCGGTCGAGCCGTTTCGGAGGAGTTCGGTGACAAACTTCTTGACACGAGATTTTTATATATTTGAAGAAGAAGAAGATTTCATAATTTCAGCTGAAAGATGTCCACAGCTCAATATAGGCCTCGCCACAAAGTCGCGGCCCTCACCAGGATTGCTATCCTGTAAATATCTCACTGTACAAACTAAGCTGAATTGAACATGAAGTAAGTTAATCGTCCCATCGAGGTGTTATGACAGTTCACTTAAGAAAATAAGAAAGAAAGAAGGAAATAGAGTTTATTTGCGCAAGCATGACGCATACAAAAAAAATTAACAAAATTACAATGAAAGTTGGGAAGAAATGCGTCACATTCGCGCATTGGCTATTTTTTCTGTAACTTATATGGTGTACATAATAAAGAGGATTCTATTCTATTGCTCAGAATAATGCTGGAACTCGTGTGCGAGACAGAGCTACAGCACTGGTTTTCAGCGACAGTGGGCATTGACAGTATAACGAAGCATACACTTCAAGCTCATTCCACCTCAGTTTTCACGGCGACTTGTTTACATTGTTAATTTTAAACTATTCCCTCAGTTATGACATTCCCATACTCGTGTTACACGTAAAAATCCATGCAGTCGGTAACTTTTACCGCAATTTCCTTTGACATGAAGTTTAGCAGTCGATCCATGACGCGGTTGCCAGGTGGCATCGCAATGCCCGCCGCATGCGGTGCCGCGGCGGTACTCGCGCACTCGCGGGACGCGACGTGCCTCCCATGCGCGCGCGACGCATCCGCTAGTGATGTACAGAATCAGCGGGATGTCGATATCGATGATGTAGTTGATAGGAGCTTTTTAATTTGGTCTAAGTGTCTATGGTGCACTCAATTGTCAATTGGCGCCGTGGTTTTAAACGCGTGAGAGTCAAAAGATATCTTATGTCCTATTCCAGAATTATATTATGCTTTACCCGTGTGCCAAGTTTAATTTAAATCTGTTCAAACAGCGAAAGCGTAAGAAAGTCTTAGGTATCGTTCACAAACGTATTGTCCGCCGCCGACTGTGAGTATGCTCACTGTGCAGTAGTCAGCGACAACGAATTCGTTGTGAAAGAGAAGTTAAATATATATGGAAAAGCGCTAAACTGCGTATCGCGCGCTCACAGTCAGCGGCCGACAATACGTTTGGTCTGACCAAAACTTACTTCAAACGCGTAGCAAGCTCGTAGCAAACGCGTAGCAAGCTCGTAGCAAATCGTAGCAAGCTCGTAGCAACCTCGTTGAGTTGTAACGACTTTAAAACTAGACGAACCATAATTTTGCTAACAATAATATTTCAAGAAAACCCTTCAATAAACGTGTCTACCAATGTTACTGATCACAATGTATCGATACTTCACTCATCACTACCGCGGCGGTTTCTCCGCGGGCTCGCGTGCGCTCCCCGGCGGCCGTGATACAATCTCCCGCGAATGTGCGTGACCACATCCTGCCCCCCTCTACCCCCACCCGCTACCCGCCTGCGTGTCACCCCGCGGTCCGTTGCGCCCGCGCACCCGGTGGCCAAGCTTCCGGCCGGTAAAGCTCCACCGCAAGGTCACGCGAACTGGGACTGTAGTCTGATTATTTATTTTTTGTTGTAGGTTTCGAGTAGGAACGTTTTTTAGTTATGTGACGTATATAAAGGCCGTCAATTGTACATTTTTTAGTTTAAGATTTCCTTAATGTACTTTAAATTTGGTGTACAATAAAGTATATATAAATAAATAAATAAAATATTTTTAATGTAGAGAAAGTATAAACAATAATCATCAAGTAATGGGTTATTTTTTTAAACTGGACTAGACTGTAAATTCATCAGACAGAGCTTATTTTTCATTGGTACATACATAGTCAGATAGTTGCAAGTTGATTTAACAGAATCTTGTTGTGACCATTCTCATATGATCTGAAAGAAAATCTCCTACGACTAATGTTGTTCGGGTCAATCACCGAACAATAATAAACATGTCAGCGTTATTGTGACACCGCGCTCTACGCCTTGATTATTTTATGTTATTACCTAAGTAAAACAGTCAGTACGCTTTCGGATAGCATATCGGGCGCGACTCAATCCCATCTCATTCACCTCATTAGTTTTAATCGTTATCTCATTTGTATTATTCGTATTACTGAAATATAGTTATCTTTATAATCTTTAATCCTAGTTTATCTTAAACTCACCCCAACCCCGAACAAATATCAACATACACTTTTAGGTACCTGTGACTAGGTAAAAGTTAGGAAAAAAAGTTCAAAGAGACAATGAAAGCAATTTTAAGATTTCTATAGAAAGTGGAAAATCACTATCTCATTCTCTCTAAACTCTTTCGAAAAAGTTGATTTCTAACTTTTTAGACCTTATAAAAGAGTTACATAAAATTGTTTCGATTATTTCCAAGAACAAGGACTAGCAAGTTTTCGTGAAGTACCGTGTGGAGTAAAAGCTCCATTTTGAATATTTCTTCAAGCTTTGAAGTTTTAAAATTGCTTGAAAAAACATGCAAAATGAAAAAAAATATACTAACCCTTGCAACACAGTTCTTACTTTCTTAGTTGTGGAAAACCCCTTTTACCATTTTCAATTTCCAGTATTTTTCTTCCAATTTTCAAACGCCAATTTCTTTATCACCGACGTAGAAAAGCGTAGTAGGATTAAAACTAATCTGTCGAAAGGGGCGCACCTGCTGCGCGTGTTAACAAAGCTTGACATAATCGTAAACGTGCTCGTAAATCGAACGAGCCGCACTTAAAAAAGGGTTCCAAGTGCGTACGAGTAGTAGGTACAAAGGTGCCTACTAGGGATGGAGCATTTTTTTTACTGAGGAATGGGCTTGCTCCTGACCACAAGCACGCCTGATGGAAAGGGATGGATGAGGTCTATGATGGAGCGAGCGTGTCCAGAAGATGCCTGTTCACTCTTGCTTTGAAGACAGACGGGTATATGTGGACGGGAACACATACGCTTGCAGAGTGCGATACTTTAGCTGTGCGCATAGTAAATGTGGAGAAGAAGGATATCGACCAAGTACGGATGGTACCCTGCAGTACGTCGGGTTATCCGGTAGTAAAAGGGCGATGGTGTGATCAGGTCGTGGAGTTCCTGCGTACACTCGCCAAAGTACAGTCTGCAGAAGACCGACAGGCAGGCAAGACTAGGCAGGCTTCGACTCCGATAAGTCGGAACTTCCGATTGATATTACACCTCCAATTCTGAGTTCGGTTCCGACATTTTTTAGGCCGGCCGCATACTTACGGTTTCCTGATTAGGTTTTCCGATGAGGAATTCCGTGAGACTAGCGTAGATGTTCGATTTTCCGTTCTTCCGACCCAAACGCAAGGCTTGTTTTCGAAAGGAACGGAAGGCTTTTTTACCATTCGGAAAATATATATATTTTGTTTGTAAGGCAAGCATTCAGGTCTTTGAATCCGAGTTCCTAATCGGAAAAAAATATCAGGGACCATAAGTATGCGGCCAGCCTAATTTTTATTCAAAATGTTCAGACGTAAACCATTAATCGGAGGTTAAAGCATAATTCGCTAGTTTTGGAGTTAACTCATTTGTTTTCATTTGCTAACTGTTACTGAAAACTCTACTTATGTAGTTTTATTTTTTATTATTGAAATTTAGGGGATACCTTTAGAATAAGGCCGTTTTTCGTTTTAACGTATCTTGTTAGGTAACTCGAACAGGGATGTGAGATTACGGTATATGCTTTTTGACTTTATGATCTAGTATCCAACTGAAGGAATACACGATACGAAGAAATTTTCTCGATAGAAAAAAATCACAAAGTTCGAAATATTTTTTTACTTTTTTTAGCTACAAGACGCAACGCTTTAGAACGATCCTATGAAAATAACTTTAAAGCATATAAAATAACCTTATCGAGGTTTCAACTGAACAGATTTCGATATAATAATACTTTTATGTTATCAAATCCGAAAATTTATTTTGGCACTTACGTTTTTTTATTCCGAGCTACACTCTTATTATCTTCATCTCATCTTTTGCCTTGCAAAAGTATTTGCATCTCTCTCATTTGTTCAGTTCTTCAGATGCTCTGTGGAGCTCTTGCAGGTAGGGCCTGTATCACTTTTCTGCAAATCGGAGCTGTCAGATCTTCGTAATTTCAATATATATTTTTACAGTAAATGCTAATAGTTTAGCCGTTTATAGATAAATTTAGTGTAAAAAAATGTCTGCACCATGTGAATGTGTATTTTTATGACCTTGAACAATATAAAACGCAATATTTTTCTATCCACACAAATTTTTGAATTATGTATAAAATTGGTATGAAATAAAAGAGCAAAACTAAATTAAGTACAACGTCGTTGGGACTTCCTACCTAAAGGCGACAATGGACTCGTTTACCAGGAAATGAATAGCAACGGCTTGAAGAAAATAACGTCTCCAAGTCATCACCTTTACTTGTACATACGTACTGTGTCCTCCAATGTTCTCATCTCACAAAGCAATATTGGGTAAACATTATGTTTCTATATTGGAGTGTCTGTTTATACAGCGTTATTCTTACATTTTAACTCAAGACACACGCTAAAATAAATGTTTTCATTTTAGGATTGTAATACGTCAAACATCAATGTGTCAAGAATGTATTAAATGTCAAAGGCAACAAGCCTAGGGAAAATTATGGAGTCGCGTTTGAATTGTGAAAAATGTGTTAAGTAAATACTAGCTTTTTACCCCGACTTTTCTGCGTGGGTTTTAGAAGTACCTACCAGAAATAAATGAAAAATATTTAATCCTACTAATGTTATAAATCTAAATCAATATGATGTCGTAATAGCTGTTAGGCCAATTTTAATTTATCATAATTCTGGGCTCTTGATATTTTATGACTCTTTATCCCTCATCATTTCAGCCTTACTTTATCTCGTACCACAGATATATATTTGTAAAAATAAAATATTAGCAAGTTCAATTTAATTGACAATGACATAATTTCAAAGCCTTAAGTTAGTTATGACGCATTTTCAACGTCTCGTTAGATATATCACCAATAAAACAGTATGTAAATCAAGCCTTCTTATAAAGTCGGCGAAAAAATGACACATTATTTTTTAATTTTTACCGTCCAAATTTGTTTAAAACGCTTACTTTCTTTCGCTTTTACGACAATAAACATTACAAACATCAGAATAAGGTTAACATTTTTCCGCCATTCCAACCTATCAAAAGTCTTGGTACCTAGGTATAGTTTACGAAGACAAAAACAGTACAATACAATATCAGCGTTTTACCTGGGGGCCTACCACCAGCTCATAAGCAGTATTATTTTAATATTACTTCAGTGGGAGAAAGAGATGGAGCTATACGTACTGTAGAGCTTCATCTCTTTCTCCCATGGAAGTAATATTAAAATAATACTGATTATGAGCTGGTGGTAGGCCCCCTGAAATAAAACGCATATTAAAATACTTGCCTCACTGGAAGCTTTCTTATGAGATCTGTATGTTATCGCCTGGTTCTATACTGTAGGCCAATGTGATAAAGCAAGAAAGAAGAGAGATAGAAGAGAATTTAAACAAAGTTGTAATTAATAATTTATGCATTTATTTAAATACATGTATAAAGCAATTCAATGAAAGTACATAGATAAGTGTACTTTCTAGAAACTTTATCTATAACTATTCTATTACTCTATATTCGTCGAGAGGATAATTTTGAAACCAGCTTTTGGAGGCTACAGCAGACCGGGTGCTACCTGGTGAGGCTGCAATGCCAGCTTCCCGAAACAGGGTCTTTACCCATCCTGCAATGGCTGTACGTGAAGCAGGTTTAGCCACACCTCTAATCGTAATAAATAAATTAGTTGATTTTGCCGCTTTACGTCTGTCGTTTAATAATGCTATAATTTTTTCTGTCCAGTATATAGGATTAAGGTTAGAGCTACCGGTATTTAAAAGCAATTTCCAGCCGGATTGCCTATAATTACTGCTGTCAGTTTTGGAGCCAAACCGAGGCCAAAATATTATACTGCTATCAGATCTTATGCAATGATTAGGATCAATATTAAGTAGAGTTAGATCGTGTATTCGCCTACCAGAGCAAAGCAACAACAAAATTCCAGTATGACGTGATGTTTGAAATAGATTATTTGAATCAATTATGTAATTATTCAAAAATGAAATTAATTTATCAATATCCCAAACTGGAGGCTTTGTGACCTTTGGATTTTTAAGGGCAATAGATATTAAAACATGTCTTACTAGAACGTGTGAACTTAACTGACTTGAAGTTTCAGCGTTACATAGTGTAGAAATTACCGATTTATGTAAAAGTATTGAATTATACGACAACTTCTCAATTAAATATAAATCACATAAAAACTGCGCTAATTGTGAACCAGTGGTATTCATTAAGTCAAGGTTTTTATTACGGCACCGACGTCCAGCGCTTCCAGGCTACCTCGTCGGTTTTTAGTGTAGATTTTCGCCAAGAATTCTTAAGCAGTGATAGTTGTTGAGCATTCCATGTTCTTATCGCGTCGTACCACCCCCACACTTCCAAACATCGAGGACAATGTTCTTGACCTTCGGTGGTAGGAGTCCCGTCGACGTGTCTATTAGGTATCTCTGTAGGTTTCTCAGAGTTAAAGGAGCTGCGAGCGCTCGAGCTTTGAGATCGGCACGCCAGAATACCCTCTCCCATCGAGGTACTACTAATAGGAATATTCCTATCGACTGTTTTAAGTGAGACAGGACTTTGGGGACTACGAAAGGTGGTGGGAATATCCATGCGAGCTCGTAATTCCATGGGGCACTGAAGGCATCGTGGAACAGAGCTTGAGGATCTCTCAGATCTAGGGACACGTACGTGAGCAGTCGCCGAGGCAAATAGATCTACTATTGGGGTTCCCCATTTTGCGAACACTGTTTCAACACAAGTCGGCAGTAAGTGCCATTCTGGAGGTTGGCGAAGGCGCGATAAATGGTCCGCATGATTGTTGTATTTGCCCGGAATGAAGTGTATGTTGGAATTGTATCTGATGTTAGTCTAACAAATTCAGAATTCGATAGGTTATTTTCACCAGGGATAATGTCCTCGTACGTCCTTCCTCTCGTAAGTAGGTGACCGCAGTTCTGTTGTCGCTTTGAATGAGGAGCGAACTTTGATGAAGCCAATGAACTTGGTTCTGAAGAGCATATAAAATTGCTAGCATTTCTTTTTCATTGCAATGCAGCGTTTTCTCTTCTTGCGCCCAAGTTCCTGACAGAGCTAAATTGTTCGCTTGATCCGTCGCATCTGTCGTCAGAAAATTTATTGGAGGAGGGTACTGAAGGGGTGTTGACCTTTGACAATTTTGGGCCCACCAGTTT
The DNA here is from genome assembly GCA_947578705.1 of Lacanobia wlatinum. Taxonomy (NCBI): domain Eukaryota; kingdom Metazoa; phylum Arthropoda; class Insecta; order Lepidoptera; family Noctuidae; genus Lacanobia; species Lacanobia wlatinum. The sequence continues at coordinate 7,474,916 of OX388040.1, forward strand.
AGTTCCTCTAAGACACCTTGTGGTAGTGGGTAGGTCTTTGATGGCAGGACTGCCAGTGAATTTACGAACATTAGTAACTGTCGATGATTGAGCCGACCCCGAGGGACAATAAAACTGGCAAAATTTATAAGTCCCACTATTTTCTGCAACTCCTTCAAAGTTAACCGCTCTTGTTCGCCTGATTTATCCTGATAGCTTGATTTATCTTTGTAATGATGTCCTGAATCTTTTCTTTTGGTAGGATTTTTTTATTTTCCCATGGTTTCTATAGTATCCCTAAATAAATTATCTTTTGAGGAGAAACAACAGATTTTTCGAAATTTCTTTTCCACCCCAGTTTTTGTAATATTTGTACAGTTACTTTGACATGCTCGCGAAGCGTATGAACAAAACAGGCATGCCACTTTTTTACGAAAACTAAAAACTACCCGCAACCGCCAGGTGGTGCCACTGAGCCAGAAGTATAGAGGGGATAAAAACTGACGAAAACTGGTAAGAAATCGATGGGAAACGGAAATGCCATCTCATATGAAAGCTTCCAGTGACGGTCAAGTAGTTTAATACAAGTATTTTTCCATGATTTGGTATAAGTCTTGAAGATGTTCCGTGGATGAAACAACAATCAGGATGAAACTATTTACTACTTAGCAATATGGGCCTGAGGATGGAACCAGGGTTATCCTACAGCCCCGGATTTGGTATGCCGCATATAATAGCAGCGGTGCTCATGTATACTTTCGATGGAACTTTACTGACAGGGTTATTGCATCACATTTAGGGTCTCATATCAACCGAAAGACGTCCACTGATGGACATAGTCCTCCCCCAAAAGGGGGGGTTTGTCATAATCGCCACGCTTGGCAGGCGGGTTGGCGATCGCAGTGTATGGTTGAGTTTTACAGAGAACGCTGCTGCCCATTCTCTGGCGAGTCCCTTAGTCGCCTCTTACGACACCCATGGGAAGTGATGGTATTATTCTTTTACGGCACCATACGGCACCAGCCGACACCATACGGCATTTAGGGTCTAATACAGATTAAGTATGTCCAGCAGTGGACGTCTTTCGGCTAATATGATGATGATGATGATAACTGGTTAACTAGGTATTGAACTCAACTACTATGATAAAGAGTTAAAAATACTTATACAACGTTGGTATGACAGAGGGGCATTAAATTACACTACGTATACTATACGTGTTTAGTATTAATCCGATACGGTATAAAAATAAAAAGCTACAAAATTGAGATTTTTTTTCTTTCAAACAAACTAAATAGCTTACAAATCAGAGTAAAACGCAACCACCCTGTGCAAATAAATTCAACTGACCTAGGGAAAAGCGGCAACGTCGCGCGCGCGCCTGAGCGCGGTGTGGGTATAATTGTGGTCGGGCGGGCGGCCGGCGGTGGCGCAGGCGCGAGCTTAGGCCTCCGCTCGCGCCCGCTTTTATGATAGGTAAGGTTTTGAAGTAGGTACGCACACAACAACAATCACAACAAAAACACTAAATTTTTAAATTCTCGATGTGTGGAGGACACATCGACAATTTAAAAATTCACAATTCACAAAAAAAAATCACAAACATACCTAATTCACAATTAAAATCATGTCCGTGTAGTCTGCCGCCGTGTTAGTTACACGAGGCATTGTTGAACACTTTAATTACACGCACACACAACCAAAGTTTAATTACGTGTCCTATCACAATAAAAAACAGTCGATCACAAAAAAAAAAACACTAACACTAATAATAATAATCCCAAGTTACGTGTCCTGTCACAATAAAAAAAGAAATACTTTCTTAAACTTATTTAGTATCTTCTCACAATAACAAAACAAAATCAATTGTTTGCGCGCGGGCGCAGCAGCTTCCGTGTTACGTAACATACGTTCCGGAAGGAAGACATCGGCACACTGAGGCCCCACTTACCGATCGCAAATATCTAGAATGCAATAACAACACACTGACCTATTTCTATTTCTTTTACGCGCGGTATGTTTTGCTATGATTGTCACTCTCGTAATGAAAGTGCAAGTGTGTGTTTATTGCTTCCTTTTTTGCATTGCCATCTTTTTAGTGAAAATTTGGTTGTACTTATGAATTGCGTCGGAGCGGCAACAACGCATCGTAGGTTATACTCGATTTATCGTTTTAAGGTGCATGACCGATGCGTAGGCATAATCAGCTGTTAGGAAAAAGATACATCGTGTTCAATTGAGGCAAAAACTTAAAAAATTATTTGCGACTAAACTACTGCTCCTATTTAATTGATTTTTGGTACAGAGCTTGGAAATGGTACGTAGTATAGGCAGTTTAAAGGAAAGCCCCTCTGTCGTATCAACTCGGTATGTTTTTTTTTTATTTGTGATGTGTTTGCTCTTGACTCTAGTCTAGGTCAGAGATGACCGAGACAAAGTCTACGATGGAGCGAGCTTACCCAGAAGGAGCCTGTTCACTCTAACTTTGAAGAGATTAGGGTTGTAAGCGTTTGGAAACACGGACGCAGGCAGAGAGTTCCACTCCTTTGCTGTGCGCATTATAAAAGACGTTTGGAAACGCTTAGTGTGAGTTGGTGGAACAGCAACAAGGTAGGGATGGTAAGATGCAGTGCGTCTGGATGTCCGATGGTAGAAGGGGGCCGGTGGGATGAGGTCGTGGAGTTCTTGGGCACACTCACCGAAGTACAATCTGTAGAAGACCGACAAGCAGGCAACCTTACGGCGATGAGCCAAGCTATGCAGCTTGGCATCCACCAGTTTTACGTCACCGATGAGCCTCTTAGCTCTGCGTTCCACCGAATCAAGCGCGGCAAGCTGATACTTAGCTGAGCCATTCCAAAGGTGGCTACAATACTCCATGCAGGATCGGACTTGCGCTTTATATAGGGTTAAAAGCTGTCCAGACCTGAAGTATCGCTTCACCCTATTTAGGATGCCCAGCTTTTTGGCAGTGGTTTGGGCTTTGTACTCGATGGTGGCGTCGAAGTTGAGACTGGATGTCAACTCCATGCCTAGGAGCTCGATGTTTATAGGACGTTCGATTAATTTTTCACTGATACAAAACAATCTCCGGAAAATGCACGGTTTCTGTGGAAAAGGCTACGTGAGTAAAGCCACGCGAAAAAAAAAAAACAAATTGACTACTTATCTTTTCATTCGTTTTCATAACTTGTGTACATATTTCAATTACGATTAAAGTATAACTTTTATACAACTGGTCTACTCCATACCTTCCGTATGCTTAAAAGTCTCTAGTACTATCTCTATCGCACAATTATGGCCATGTGCTTAAATAGTCAACTGAATTAGTAGTTTTCACAATAATTTGGGGCCATACAAAACATGATATAATTTACCAACGATTGTAAAAATGAGTATTAAAACAAATCAATATTTTTCGTCGCTCGATATTTTATTAAATTGTATTTTATCTACGTCTTAAATCACTGTTTATAAGAGTGCTGATTTGTGTTAATATTTTGACAGCAGAATTTTATGAAGTTTGCGTGCGGGCAACACTGAATCAGTTGGTGGTTTGAATTAATTTCATGTTGTGGCGCTAGGTTCGATATTTCGGACTTTGCACATGGAAGCATGCGGGGACTGCGCGGTGCCAGGAGATGAAATCGGTGCTTTCGAGCTATCATTTATTTCAAAGATACGGCCTTAACAAGGCTGACTGGATAATTCTTGTTCTATTTAATTTAACTAAGCCTGCCCTTAACACATCTCTCTTCAGCCTCACCTCCGACTCCGGTTTTGACTCCGACTCCGGTTTCGATAAAACTTAACATCCCTAGTAGGTGCCCACTGTTGTTTTATGTGGATGGAGACGAATGTCTGGTTGTAGGCGATACAAGGGGTGTGTAAGAGTTATGGGGAATAGGTGTTTTGATATGGTCCCAGGTAGCTGTAGGCTGTGTAATAATAAAAATACCATGATTGGTGAAAAATTGATAGCTAGCTTAATACGGAATAATATACTATTTGCTAAAATCGAAAAGATTATTTTTAAAGATTTTTGAAAATTTCATTAACGACTCATTCATAAAGTTTCAGAGTTCATATTTAAATTGTCGGAATGTCAAAATGATTGGTATTGACCACATGTCATTTTCTCTTTAAATGGTGGCCATACACGTTAGGGTGTGCATGATGGTTATAACCTTGCACGCATGACCCACAGGCATAACCGCCATAACATGCATCGATAACTACACAGTTTTATATCATACACGCTAAGGTTTGCTTGTTGGTTAAGATTGTAAAGTTATAACCATCATGCAAACCCTAGCGTGTATGGTCATCTTTACATATTTTTTTTGTGTCTAGAGCTCCACCACCATTTCCCAGTCAGGGCTCAGTGGCGCCGTCTGTTCTCAGGCACTTCGTGGAGATCCCTTTTAACCGACTTCCAAAAAAGGAGGAGGTTCTCAATCCAGTGGGTATTTTTTTATGTATGTACACCGATTACTCCGAGGTTTCTGATCCGATTTATGTGATTCTTTATTAGTTCGATGCGGCTTATTTGCGATTTGGTCCCGTAAAAATTTAATTAAGTTTGGCTCAGTAGTTTTTATTTGATGAGCATTTTTGCTTATTTCAATTTCTGGGCAGACGATGACGTCATTCAAGTATCACCACTTAAAAGTAAAATATTATAAAAACATTTTTTTTTAAGTTTTGTTTACTAGCTTATGCTCGCGTCTTCGCTCGCGTTAAAGAACCCTACAACCGTCTCTTGCATTTGATCTATATCTGCACATTCATCAAAATCAGTTCGACAATTTAGGCGTAAAAGCGTTACAAAAAAACAAACTCACATTCGTATTTATAATTTTATAAGTTACGATAAGACAATTTTGAAAAGGGCAGTATGGTAAGGATTTGCAGATGTTTGGTTAAAATGCATAAGTTTAACCTTTCTTAGGTTTTCAAAGAAAACGTAAGGCTTTTGTCGCGATTTGTTGTGCGCAACCCGCACTGGGACACAAGTTCAGATAAATGTCTCGCTTCTTTTTTTGAGCTTGGCACATGTGTGCCAAGCTCAAAAACTGTGTGTCTGTCTGTCCGTCTGTCACAGCCAGTTTCCTCCGGTTCCACTGGATCGCTTCTGTTGAAATTTGGTACACATTTGGACTTCTATGACCCAAACACGGACGCGTTACGTTAACCATTAAATTTTTAGTATAGAGTTCACTTTTGGGGGTCAAACTAAAAAATAAAAAAGTTTTTGAACAATATCGTGTGACATATCAAATGAAAGGGCTAACTGTAAGAGTTTTAATTATTTTTTTTCATAATTTTAAAATAAATGGTTTTGAACTTATTCAAGAAATTAGACGAAAAATGACCATTCCCCTCCCTTATCTCCGAAACCACTGAGCCTAAAATTTTGAAAAAACAAATGGAGATAGTAGATCTTTACCTAAAGATTACAGGAAATCCTATTAGAAGTCTGTAGTGTTAAAATAACATGTAAAAACAATTACCAGTCCGATTACGAGTCCAACTCGCACTTGGCCTGTTTTTTTAAATATTATTCATTATCATGACGCATGACATAGTTTGTCCTAGGAAGGCACGGAATGGAACGGCAACATTGTTTTGATACATACATATTATTAACAGGGTGTTACATAATTCTAATGCATTATTTGTTTTTATTGTACCCATATTGTACCTATCATCATAATGAATTATTAAAAAAAAATCGCGCCTGGAGGTAGTCTATGTCGGGTACATCCTTTGTAATACGTCTAAAATGACACCGTGTATGTGTTTTTATTGAAAAACTCTTTACATAAGTAAACCATAGAGTCAAAGGAAGAACAAACATTCCAGTGTAAAAATTATACACACGAGGTTCTAAGGACTAAAGTAAATACGATCAATGTGCGCAAAAAAACAACTTAATTCCCATGCTGTCCTCGCTGTTTTCTGTAGATATACTTTTATTTTTCAGCGTAGCAGGTGAGTTTATCTATACGGGCTGCCGGGCTGCGTCTGCCTCGTAAAAATATTACCTCTACGTTTTACTACTTCGGCTAACGTCGGTGTTAAGTACCAAACGATGGATATTTTAATTCTTTTATATTTTACTAGCACTTCGCCCGCGACTTCGACCGCGCTGCAATTTTCTTAAGGATCCCTTATATTTTCCAGTAAAAATGTAACCTATGATACTCAGGGATAAAACGCAGCAATGGAGGTGAAAGAATTTTTAAAATCGGCTCAGTAGTTTTTCAGTTTATTCTTCACAAATACACACAAAAATACAAATTTTTCCTCTTTATAATTTACTAGTTGACCCGCGCAGCTTCGTCTGCGTCACATTTTTCATTACTGCTCTGCTCCTATTGGTCTTAACGTGATGATATATAGCCTAATTTTTCAAATCGAACCAGTAGTTCCTGAGATTAGCGCGTTCAAGCAAACAAACAAAAAAACAAACTCTTCAGCTTTATATATTAGTATAGATTTATATTTATTAGGTTTTAATAATAACATCTGACTTATATTTTGATGAAATTGTGATTGCTCTTCAATCATCATCTTCCTAGCCTTTTCCCAACTTTAATTGTAGATGTATGACCTCTAGACTACAACTCAGTAACTGGGTAACAGATTGGGTAACAGAGGTGCTCTTCATCTGTACTAATATCTCTGGATCTACTGAACCGATTTTGAAAATTCTTTTACCAATAGAAAGCTACGTTATTTGTGAGTGTCATCCTTACTAATATTATAAATGCGAAAGTAACTGTCTGTTGCGCTTTTACGCCAAAACTACTGAACCAATTTAAATGAAATTTGGTACACAGATAGCCTAGAGCCTGAGAAAGGACATAGGCGATAAAAGATAATGATAATGCGAAAAAAGGCTGTAAGGGGTTGAAAGGGGGGATGAAAAGCTGTATGGAAGTATCGTCATTTTTAGAGCTAGAAGCTGGAAACTTATTTTTAGGCTGTTGATTCGATATAAATAAATATGACAGTCAAAGTCTGTAACAGCTTTACCCTCAAGGGTGTAAACTAACAATAGGGGATGAAAGTTTATATGGAAATATGTAAGGTTTATGTGAATGCAAATAGCTCATTAAAGTATTTATACGTATGTGTCTTATTTGTAAAATAATTAGCCTAAATAATTAAAAATGCTACCCAAAGACACTATTCCACGCGGAAGAAGTCGCGGGCACAGCTAGTAGGCTATATATTATACTAGCTGACCCGCGCAACTACGTCTGCGTCACATTTTTCATTACTGCCCCGCTCCTATTGGTCTTAGCGTGATGATATATAGCCTATAGCCTTCCTCGATAAATGGGCTATCTAAAACTGAAAGAATTTTTCAAATCGGACCTGTAGTTCCTGAGATTAGTGCGTTCAAGCAAACAAACAGACAAACTCTTCAGCTTTATATATTAGTATAGATTAACCCGAAAAATACCGCGCAACGAAGTGGGTGGGTCAGCTAGTATGTTATAAATACAAAGAAAAAGGTATGAGGCATGATGCAGTGATTGAGGAGCTCGTGAAGTTATAACAGATGCACTGCTTGATCTTCAAGGTTAAGCAACGCTTGCCAAACTTGTCGGTCTGTGGATGGGTGACCATCTTAACATACCGAGATTCCTCGGTGCCTCGGAAAGCACGTTAAGCCGTCATTTGTAGATCTTTGGCAGTCATTACAGGCTGTCAGAAAATCTGACGCCAGTCTTGCCAAGAAGTATTGTGTTACCCAGTTAATGGGTTGTGGAGGTCTGGTAGGCAGCCGCTCCGCGAAAAATACTGGTATTCAGCTGAATTCGTTTTGATAAGGGTCCCGAATGTAGTTGGAAAAGTCTAGGCAGATGTTTAGGCATACAGTGATTGTAGAAATAAATAATTATAATTTTAACACAAATTTTTTCCAACTTAATTGTGAAAAGGTTAGGCAATTTGATTGATTTTTAACCGACTTCCAAAAAAGGAGGAGGTTCTTGATTCGGTGGGTATTTTTTATTATTTTTTATGTATGTACACCGATTACTCCGAGGTTTCTGATACGATTTCTGTGATTCTTTTTAGTTCGATGCAGTTTACTTGCCATTTGGTCCCGTAACAAAATTTTTGCTTATTTGAATTTCTGCGTTGACGAAGACGTTGTCCAAGTATCACCACTTAAAAGAGAAAAATAAAAAACTTATTACAAAAAAATATAACCGACTTCCAAACAAAACACTACAAAGAATAAAATAACCTTAATTTCGGAAGTCGGTGTTAAAAAAAAACAAAGAAACAAAACCAAAAACACCAAAAAAAACAGGCCAAGTGCGTGTCGGGCCACGCGCAGTGTAGGGTTCCGTAGTAGCCCGTTATCACAATATAGAACGATTCTGTTGTTCTTTATTCTGAATTAAAAAAACAAAATTATCCAACACCCAAGTCCAACGACTATTACTGCTAAACTAATAAAGTTATCTTAACCGCTATAATTTTCCTTTAAAGTTCATGAAATGCACTATCATCATGAATTTTTCCAGATTTTTCAAGGCAGCAAGCTTTTAAAGGGGGGACCCTACTGGAACAAAATTTTTTTTTTTTGTAAATGGAGCATAAATAGTAGTAGTCGAAAAATAGTATTAGCAACCCCAGTCATCTTAAAAAACCTATTCAACGATACCCCACACGATGGGGTGTAGAAGACGAAAAAAAGTTCATCCCCACTTCACATTTAGGGGAGCTACACTAAAAATTTTTTTTTCAAATACCACTTGGTCGGCGAAATTGGTGTGTATATCAATTTCGCCGACCAAGTGGTATTTGAAAAAAAAAATTTACTAAAAAATTACACTGTTCTAGTACTAACGGTCTCTTAGCAAAACCTCGGACAGACGGACATACACACAGACAGACGGACATGACGAAACTATAAGGGTTCCTTGTCAGGACTACGGAACCCTAAAAACACGAAATCCTGTGCGTTGCGCCATTTGACAGTAATTTATTGTCACTAGTTAGAATCTACAACACTAATGGCCACCTATAATAAAGTTTAGCGTCCAATAATCCTCGAAAACAATCCAATCAGTACTTCAACTAAATACATAAAGATACTTGTCAGCGAATCATTTTGAGATTATCCCCCTTAAGTTACGGGCTACCTCGTAAGGGGAGAACGGGGGAAAATGAATCGTATTGTCTAAGAGGCGAATCGGAGACTGATTATATCAGGGGAATGAGCAGACGCATTCGGCCGTAAATTGATAACGATACACTGTCCGAACCTATGTATTGGGTACCTATATCGGGGAGATCTTTCATTGTTCTGGTGAGCGAAAGTCGGCTTTCGAAAGTGAAGTCTGGTTTCGATTCCTGTTGTCTCCATTCAGTGCATTGTCGAAACGAGTACTTGTTTCCCCAAACTTGAGAGAAGTTAGAGTGAATAGGCTCCTTCTGGGTAAGCTCGCTCCATCGTAGACTTTGTCTCTGTCAGATGACCCATCATAAATTTAAAAAAAAGAAAAACTTTGAAACAGTGAGATTTTGTGTTTGCTACATGGTGAACTGATCCAGAGGTATTTTTGTATTTGAGATGTGTTTGCTCTTGACTCTAGTCTAGGTCAGAGATGACAGAGACAAAGTCTACAACAGAGCGAGTTTACCCAGAAGAAGCCTGTTCACTCTAACTTTGAAGAGATTAGGGTTGTAAGCGTTCGGAAACACAGACGCAGGTAGAGAGTTCCACTCTTTTGCTGTGCGCGTTATAAAAGACGTTTGGAAACGCTTAGTGCGAATTGGTGGAATAGCAACAAGGTAGGGATGGTAACTTGCAGTGCGTCTGGATGTCCGATGGTAGAAGGGGCCCGGTGGGATGTGGTCGTGTTTTATAAAGAAGGAACAGTGTTCTAGAAGCACTGATATGATTTCAAAAGTTATTGCTGAGTGTCAAAGGCTACTTTTTACCCCAACTGCCCCAAAAGGAGGGTAATGCCCGGTTTACATTATTCCAGTCCAGCAATCAAATCCAGCGCTGGAATGTAATGGATCCAGTGCATTCCACAAATACTACTAATAATACTTTTCGACAGTGTGATTGTATTTATTTACTTTTTGTAATTCCAGATTTTATGCCATATACTGAATTGGATTGCTTGAAAATTTGAATTTTTTATGCATTTTTTGAGGTCGATTTGTTAGCTACAAGTCAATGTTTTAATCTGGAAAAGCAGCGGGAAAACTATTGTCATCTATTTATTTATTGATTACAAATTAATTTCTAAAACAATATGCGCTAAATATCTTAAGATCAAGTACCTTATGGAGCTGAAGGTACTTTCAGCCATACTTTTTTCTTTGTCTTTCTAAATAAATACGCAAAGAAAACTAAAACTAGCATTCACACACCTGAAAAACAGTTTACGTGTACCTACTTTTTTTTACTGTAGATAGGCATACGTTTGACCACTATCTCACCTGATGGTAAGCGACGATGCGGTCGAAGATGGAGCACGTTTGCCTAGAAGCAACCTATTCACTCTTGTCCTAAAGATTCCCAGGTTGTAGTATCTGGAAACACAGACTCTGGCAGGTAATTCCACTCCTTAGCTGTACGCACTATGAATGTGTTGTTTTAGCTTCCAGAATTTTTTCACCTATTTACCAAAGCCACGAACTCATCCGACCATAGATACACCCAAACTTTACATGTAATTAGGCCACATTGATACTAGACATTTCAGTCGTTGCCTAGCAACGTGACCAAATTGCCCGCGCTGACCATCGCCCATCGGCCACGTTTCGAACACAACTTGGCCCGGGGCTATAAATATTGGGGCGCAGTTCGCGGCACGTGTAAGACTATATAAATAGCCCGTAGACGGACTAAGCACGTGCATTTACTGTGCCTTTTCTGAGATAAAGGCAGTTTCCCGGACGTAGAATTAGTGTGTTAACTTCGTGACATTATACAGAGTGCAGGAATAAACTTTGATGTCAATATTATTAAAATTAGTTAGAAAATTTTATCCGAAACATGCATCTATTGTTGTAACTTGGATAGAGAGTAAGTAAATTCAGAGTTGACGATTAAACGAGATGATATCAATTACAACAAACAAACAAACAAATCTTTCCTCTTTATAATATTAGTATAGAAGTATAGATTAAATAAGATTTTATCGAAACTCATATTATAAAGCTGAGGAGTTTGTTTGGTTGACTGCACTAATCTCAGGAACTACTGCTTCGAATCGAAAAAAAAATTTAGTGTTGGATAGTCCATTTATCGAGAAAGGCATAGGCTTAAAAACATTACGCTACGATCAATAGGAGCGAAGCATCAATGAAAAACCGGTCAAGAGCGAGTCGGACTCGTGGGCACAGGGTTCCGAACGAATTTATTTTTTTTAACATATTATTTTAACACAATGGACTTCTTATAGGTTTTCCTGTAATTTATCTAGGTAAAGATCTGTTATCTCCATTTATTTTAAAATTATTAAAAAAATATGATTAAAACCCTCAAAGTAAGCCCTTTCATTTGATATGTCACACGATATTCTTAAAAAATCTTTCTTTTTTATTATTTAGTTTTCTAATTTGACCCCAAAAGTGACCCCCATACTAAAATTTAATAATTTACGTAACACGTTCGTGTTTTGGTCACAGAATCCCATATGTCTACCAAATTTCAAGAGTATCAGTCCAGTGGATTCGATAGAAAACTGGCTTTGACAGACGGACAGGAAGACACCCGAGTGATCCTATAAGAGTTCCAGTTTTTGTTCGGAACCCTAAAAATGTTGCAATATGTGTCGTAGTGAAAATACAGGTCATACATCTGGTTACACTAGGGACCGATCCCACATAGCTACAAAAAGGCTAGGCAGATTGATAAATGATGATCAACTTCTTCTTTTGTAAGCAGTAAGGTCTAAACGACCCCACACACCCTAGTGTCAGAGTTTCTAAACCGCTTCAAGGGCCTCTGACATCGTTTATTTGACGACCGCCATTTGGCGGCCGGGCCGGCCGGCTTATACGTGCCTTCCGAAGCACGGAATCATCTTTTTTATCAGAAAATCAGATGATGCAAGCCTGCAATGTCCTACTCAAACTGGAAAACAACTTTACAAAGTATGCTTCCCGTGGGAATCGAACCCACGACCACCGGGTCACAAGGCAAACGCCTAAACCACTCCACCACGGAGGCAGATAAATGATGATGATAGCATATCTACACTAATATTATAAAGAGGAAAGATTTGTTTGTTTGTTTGAAATGAATAGGCTCCGAAACTACTGGACCGATTTGAAAAATTCTTTCAGCCATGGATAGCTACATTATCAGGGAGTAACATAGGCTATATTTTATCCCCGTAATCCCACGGGAACGGGAACTACGCGGGTGAAACCGCGTGACGTCCACTAGTAATAAATAATAAATATCTTTATTCGTTCCAAAGTTAATACAAAAACATATACAACATAAATTATTTCAGATGAATTAGACACTTAAAAAAAAAAACAATATATCTCTGCCCCCCACACTAGGATTCCCTGTGTCGTGGGGGTCCAGTCCTTCCGTACGATTAAAAGTATATCTATAAAAGTAATGCATTTGTTGTATATAATTATTAAACTATAATTATTTTCTTTGTAAGACAACTAAAAAGAAAGAGAATTTACAAAAATAAAGAAATACTACTTAAATGAAAAAAATAAAATATAGTTGTTGTTCTTCAAAGCAGGTCATAGAATTGTTACTTACAGTGATAACTTAAGTTTTATGGACTGACTAGCTTCTGCCAGCGGCTTCGCGCGCGTGGTCCCTAGGGAACATACTCCCGGGATAAAAAGTAGCCTATGTCCTTTCTCAGGCTCTAGACTATCTGTGTACCAAATTTCATTTAAATCGGTTCAGTAGTTTTGCCGTGAAAGCGCGACAGACAGTCAGACAGACAGAGTTACTTTCGCATTTATAATATTAGTAAGGATTAGCGACCCGTCCTCCCGGTGTTGCCCAGAGCAACCCTTCGATGAAAATAATTCATGTGCTAGCGCAAGCTAGATTTGCAAGCTTCAATTAGGACACTCTAAAGAAATGTATGAATTTAATCTTGTCGTGCGACGAAATTGCATCGTTAACTCGTACGATCGTTAACCAATTAGGACGACGACTTACCCGTTTATCGGTCTTTCTTTTAGTGAAAACCGTTTCAATATCCAAAGACTTTTGTACAAAGTTCCTTTCTTAGCGGATGCTTTCGTTATTAAAAAAGCTTTATTCTAAATTTCAGCTTTCTAGTCTAAGTAGTTTTGGCTGTGTTTTTTTTATAAATGCCCCCACTAGGAATTTATCCTGTATCGTGGGTGCGTTTACAAGCATATAACTCACATTCATAAACAGCCAGACCCAGAACAACTATCTGTAGGCCATACAAATATTTGTTCCGTGCGGGAATCGAAACCCCGACACGCAGCGTAGCAGTCAATCGCTGAACTACTGCGCCAACCGAGCCGCCATTGATATTCAGGCAGGACAAACGATTTTATAAGATCTAGTCAATGACAAGACTTTAAACCTTAATTGAATTCGACAAGAGTCTAGCACCTTATTATAAATATTCAAATGCCTGTGCCCAAATTTTCCCCAGCACAAATTTTCCTCGGTCCTTCCCTCCTGGCTCGCGACCTTGCTTCCCTCTGAGGGACTCGGAGGACGTCTGTGTCTGCTCGTGTCGAGCCCTCCCCCCCTCCGCCCCCGTCTCGCTCCGGACTTTTGCACTCGCTTCACTTGCGATGTTCTTAGTGAGCTGCTTAGATATAAATAATAATGTGGTGGGAATATTCTGAAGGTTTTATTTTTGTTCACGATGGTCATTTTAGTGTCTGATTGATCGGAGTTTTATTCAATAAAATCTTTTTTTGTGCACAGCGAATAAGTGGCATACAGAGTATTCCTAAAATAAATGGCAGGTGTGTCAATATTGATATATTTTAAAAAAATAAAAAAATATTTCATAAAAAAATGGCTTGTTTGTAAAAATCTCTGGAAATACCGGTGGTATTACAAAAAAGTTATCACTAGTTGAAAACTACTATTGCTGAGTGGTTTGATCCCGGAAAACTTAACATTTCCTAACGGCCTCGGGTCCGAAGCTTCGAGAAAAAGCTGGTAGGTTCCTTTAGAAAATCCTTAGAAAAGCGAAACGAACACAATCAAACTACCTACAACAATAAAATAACTCTAGTCAATCAAGAAAAACTAACTAGCACAGCTCTATAATTCCCCACCTATTTCAATTCCCCGTAACTCCAAAGCCTAGATTCCTAGTACTACAATCAAAAACAAAGCTTGAACATCAACCCAGCTGCAGTCTGAAAGTGGAAATTCTTGGAGGCGTCGGTCGCATAGTCCCATGGGCGCCGGGCGCTGGGGCTCCGCGTATTTTTTAACCCCCCACCGCTCAGCCACCCCGTGGGAGGGTTAATTAGTCGCGAACGCGGTCCGGCTCCACTCCATCTAACTTGCTCCCTTCTTTATTTGCCCACTTGCTACAAATGTGGGCTGCGTCAGCGATATGATGGGGAATTGAGATGTTAGGACTCAATTCAATTCAATTCATTTATTCAATAAAGGACTTTAACACCGTGTCTGAATTCCTGTAGCTAAAATACACACATTATAATAATTTTTCATGCAATCCATATTTAAATAATTACAAATCCAATTTAAATTTAAGTCAGAATAATGCAAAAATAATAAAAAAAGATATAAAAATTAATGTCAAGTCAATTTATAAAATACTAGTGGACGTCACGCGGTTTCACCCGCGTAGTTCCCGTTCCCGTGGGAGCACGTGAATAAAATATAGCCTATGTTACTCCCTGATGATGTAGCTATCCATTGCTGAAAGAATTTTTCAAATCAGTCTAGTAGTTTCGGAGCCTATTCATTTCAAACAAACAAACAAACAAATCTTTCCTCTTTATTATATTAGTGTAGACAGCTACACAACTTACTACGATTTGATGGTATAGTCCTATGGTCCCCGTCGTGAGAACTTAAAGTTATATAAAAACACTAGCTGACACGGCAAACGTTGTTTTGCCATACAGAAAAACACCCTACCACCTATTCTCATACCTACCGAATATACACACAAAGTTTCATGAAAATCGGTCGAGCCGTTTCAGAGGAGTTCGGTAACAAACACCGTGACACGAGATTTTTATATAATAGATATTAATTTGTTTCAAATGTTTATTCCATGAATCAGACGCGTTGTACCACAAAACATTAGTTTGACGACAGCGCTTTATACAACCTGTAACAGAATAACGCAATACCTCTTAAGGGGTCATTGAACTCATAATTATGAACAACTTTCACTATGGGACCAAAACTGAAATTGCGAAAAAAATCGACTCCCCATACATTTGTATGCGCATAACTCGACAAAATGTACTGAACAGCTGATTTTTTATCGCGATTTCGGTGTTGGTCCCGTAGTAAAAGTTGTTCATAATGATGATTACAATGACCCCTTAAGAGAAATTGCGTTATTTATGTTACATGTTGCATATATAGCTAAAATATAAACCGTCCAAGGGAAGTTGCTCATTAGTTTCGTATGACACGTATGTTACTTTGATATGATTGAATTTGGGATTATTTGTTGTTGATACACAACTTAGTACAAGTTCTTTGTTTACAAAATTTATAGCTTCTCTTGACGGAGATTATTATAAAGTTGAATTTAATAAGCCCGTTATGTCCCAATACCGGGCTAGAAGGTCTAAGCCTTCCTACGCACTAGCGGTTGAACCGCCTAGGCGGTTCGCGCTTGAGCGGCCAGCGGTTGGAATAGTTTTGTGGCGGTTAAGTGCGTACAATCACTAGCGGTTGTATATTAAACTGGAAAAGCGGCCAGCCGCGCCTTCAGCCGCCCCCGCGGCCAAACGCTATAGGAGGGTTACGCACTAGCGGTCAGCCGCGGGGGCGGTCAACCGCGTGTTTCCAGTTGAACCGCTTGTCATTTAATGGCGGTTAAGTGCGTACAATCACTAGCGGCTGCATATTCAACTGGCCGCGCTAAGCCGCGCTAGGAGCGCTAAGCCAGTGTCATTCAATTAGCGGTAGCGTGGCGAAGACGATTGCTAAAATGTCATAAATGATAAACGATGTCGTAATGTCAGATCAAATCCTTTTATCTTGCAAATTAATGAACCGATTTTAATGAAACTAAGTAAATACGCAAAATACCCTGGTCTAAAGTTATTTTAGAACTTTTTGAAAAAGAGTTGATTTTTTACTTTTTATAAAAAACTAGCTGACCTGCGCAACTTCGTCTGTGTCACAATTTTCATTACTGCTCCGCTCTTATTGGTCTTCGCGTGATGATATATAGCCTTCCTCAATAAATGGGCTATCCAACACTGAAATAACTTTTCAGTGCGCGTTCAAGCAAACAAACAAACAAACTCTTCAGCTTTGTATCAGTATAGATTCAAAAATTGTTCTCAAGCCACGCTGATATATCACTCTCGCAAACTCATCAGGTTGCGTTTGCGAATATGGTATTTCAGCGTGATTACAAACAAACTGTTACTCAAAACTGAATGGATATGAAAAGAGAATACTCGATAGAATGTCGGATTGACCACTATATTGTATTTACTCTCGCGGCTTTATAATCATCCTCCTACACTGGCTGTAACTATTTGACTGTTGTGAGTAAAATATTGTACACAGTCAATAATAAATCGACATAATATCTACACTAATATTATAAAGAGGAAAGATTTGTTTGTTTGTTTGAATTGAATAGGCTCCGAAACTACTCGACCGATTTGAAAAATTCTTTTAGCATTGGATAGCTACATTATCAGGGAGTAACATAGGCTATATATTATCCCCGTACTCCCACGGAAACGGGAACTACGCGGGTGAAACCGCGTGACGTTCACTAGTTGAGTATATTTTGAGTATCAGAAGAAGCCCTTGGGGGCTAAAAAATTTCCATGCGTAGAACATGCCAAGTTTATTATAGAACAAACCCCTAGCTAGTTAATAAGTTCAGAATTTCAAGTTGAGAACTTGTCAAACTATAGCATGTAAAATTATACAAATTAAAGATGTGACATGAAAAATCACTTGTATTTTCGGTATATGGCAACTGAGCCGGTTCCGACTATTCTGCCAGGGTCACGTCGTGCTTCAAATTATAATTAATGTTTTTAACTGGGGCCTACTCTAGTAAATGCCTAGATAATGAAAGATACCAAGAAACTTACTAACGATAGCCAGTAGCAACATCAAAACTAAAGGACTTAGCACCGCAGCTCACGAATTAAACTGTGAGAATCAAGGCCGGCCCTGCCGCGGTCCCTGGGCCCCGCGGGTCACTCGGACCCGAGCTAATGAAGGCGAATATCTTCAAAGCGGTCGAAAGGACCCCACGCCCGCGGTGCTGTGAATCTTTAAACGGGTCGCACGGGTGGGTTAGGCAAATGGAGCTCAAATGTATTCAAGTTGAGTACACGAGTATCGAACGGTTTTTGTTGTATTCAGTTTGTGTTGTTAGAGGTAATAAGTAGGCAGGTGTAGTGACGTTTACTTATAAAACGTGTTACAGAATAAACGCTATACCTCTTAAGGGGTAATTGTGCTCATCATTATGAACAACTTTTACGATGGGACCAACCCTAAAATCGCGAAAAAAAATCGACGGTCCCTTACATTTATGTTCGCATAGGTGAGTACAATGACCTCTTAAAAAGTTTTGCGTTTTTTCTGTTACATGTTGTATGTAAAACGAGCTGATGTCCGCGACTTCGTCCGCGTAGATGGTCGGCTTTAAAGAGCAAAGACGTTCATACAAAATTACCCCTCCAATTCCCCCCTAATAAGTGGGTTCAAGTAATAATACTCAAAAAATATTTTTTACTAAATGTTTACGTTATAAAACAAACCTGTAGGTATTTCATAGTTTAATAGGTTTTGTAGTTTTGGCAGTGCACTGCTAGCTATAGTCATCAGTGATGAGTATAGCTATCAATGCACAAATAGATATATTATTTATTATTATTATTCCATTTATTCATTTTATTTTTTTTTGTTACATTTTTAAATATTTCTATAAAAATAAAATAAACATTTAAAAATATAAAAAATAGTAGCCCACCGGTATCGGGAACAGGGTCCAAGTTATTATTATTGCTTTGGCTATATTTTTTTTTAAATAAATAAATACTTAGTCACTCATCACAAACGATTTTATGAGTATAAGAAGACTAGTTTTTGCCCGCGACTTCGTACGCGAATATCCCGTTTTTACCCGTCCCCGTAGGAATTTCGGGAAATTCTCCCTTAGTGCCTATACTCCACAAGGAACCTACATGCCAAATTTCAGCTTTCTACGACCAGAAGTTTCGGCTGTGCGTTGTCTGTCAGTCACTCAGTCAGTCAGTCAAGTATCGGGAGAATTTCCTTACTAATATTATAAATGCGGAAGTAACTCTGTCTGTCTGTCTGTCGCGCTTTCACGCAAAAACTACTGAACCGATTTAAATGAAATTTGGTACACAAACTCTCACTCGAAATTGTAGACGAGTACGTCTACCTAGGACAAACGGTCCAGCTAGGTAGGGCCAACTTCGAGAAAGAGGTCAACCGTCGAATCCGACTCGGCTGGGCAGCGTTCGGGAAGTTGCGCGGTATCTTCTCGTCCCACATACCACAGTGTCTCAAGACAAAAGTCTATGATCAGTGCGTGTTGCCAGTGATGACATACGGAACTGAAACGTGGTCGCTTACAATGGGCCTCATCAGAAGGCTCAAAGTCACTCAAAGGGCAATGGAGATGGCAATGCTTGGAGTTTCCTTGCGTGATCGAATCAGGAATGATGATATCCACAAGAGAACCAAGGTTACCGACATAGCCCGAAGGATCGCCAAACTAAAGTGGCAGTGGGCAGGGCACATTGCTCGCAGAACAGATGGTCGATGGGGCCGAAAAGTTCTGGAGTGGCGACCGCGTACCGGAAGACGTTACGTTGGAAGGCCTCCCACAAGGTGGACCGATGACCTGGTGAAGGTCGCGGGTAGCCGATGGATGCGAGACGCACAGGACCGGTCGTTGTGGGGACGCTTGGGGGAGGCCTATGTCCAGCAGTGGACGTCTTTCGGCTGATATGATGACATGATTGGTACACAGATAGTTTAGAGCCTGAAAAAGGACATAGGCTACTTTTCATCCGGGAATATGTTCCCTAGGGAGCACGCGGGCGAAGCCGCTGGCAGAAGCTAGTTTTATGTATTAGGATTGATGATATGAGAAAAACAAAATGAGAAAAAGCCTGAATTATTCAAACACGTTGAAAATAATAATAACACAGTACACGCTTTAAAAGCCGTTGTTTTAAAATGTTTTTTCAATAAACGTTGGAAAAATGTTGCTTTTGAAGTACACTTTATACTTTTGTTTTATCATATCATATCATATCCAAAAGGGTACGAAGGAGTATTTTTTTCATAGAAAGGGAAAAAATAAAAAAAAAAATACTCTGGTTATTTTTATTTCGACGGCTTTTTAACTGTAACTCCGTTACTTGTTTTTTGTAGCACCGATAATCGGGCCGATTTTTCCAAAAAAATATAATTATTTCATACTTTGTAGTGATTTGATTGGAAGTCGGTTTTTTATTTTTCACCTTTAAGTGGTGATACTTGGACGACATCTTCGCCTACGCAGAAATTGAAATAAGCAAAAATGCTCATAAAACAAAAACTGCTTAACCAAACTGAATCAATTTTTTCGGAACCAAATGGCAAGTATACTATACCGCATCGAACTAAAAAAGAATCACAGAAATTGGATCAGAAACATCGGAGTAATCGGTGTACATACATTTAAAAAAAACCACCGAATTGAAAACCTCCTCCTTTTTTTGAAGTCGGTTAAAAATCTGCGCAGACGAAGTCGCAGGCGAAGTGCTGGTTTCTAAGTATATGAGTAATTTTCCAAGCAGGCAAGTGACAAAAAGCGTTTGATAGAGTTTAGTAACTCAGTTGCATCAAGCCTCTTGCGTTATACACCGTCACCTTATTAAGAAAACAGGTTTCCGTGAGTGATAGATAGTTATTAGGCTGCGTTTTCACCAGAGATGTGCGAGGATGCAAAGCGAGGATGTGCTATTCAGCCAATAGAATCGCTTGAGCTGAGCGAGGCTAGGTAAATGAAGCGATACTTTTTGTTCTTAAAAAACACATCCCTCGCTATGCATCCTCGCATATCTCTGGGGGAAACGTAGCTTTAAGCCTTAATTAATGTCTTTGTGCGTTATCCAATTTATAGGTATCCTATTTCTGTTTCAAGTTTGCTTTAAATTACATATATATAGCATTGATATATAAAAACCCAAGATACACACTCAGCATCTTAAAAAAGTCCGCAAAAAACAAGCGCACAATGTATAATTGTGCGCTTGTTTCAAACAGTCTCGCATCGCTCGCCATACTGCACTGCTTTGTAAAAAAAACTTTAAGCGATCCGTGTAAGGTTGAATTTGCAAAAAAAATTGCGCATCACTCGCCATACTGCACTGCTTTGTAAAACAACTTTAAGCGACCCGTGTAAGGTTGAATTTGCAAAAAAAATGTTTAAAGTATAGTTTCGAGTGTTGCATTTGTTCGAGACTGTGCATCTTGGGTATTTTATATATCAATGATAGATAGTAATAGTTTGAGAACCAACGATCATGATAAAAGGGCTAAAGTGGCAACCTATTTTGAAGTCCGTAGAAAGTACTTATCAACCAAAATTTTCATTTTAAAAATCGAGATATGATCATCGATCGGATAGTTGAGCTTGTTAGCGTTCGGTAATATAAAACTTTCCGGCCTCCTCTGGCAGCTGAGCAAAAATTCGGGCAAAGGCATCAGCGCCACCTTTAACGAGAATTAATTAAAAAGTTTACGCTTGCCGAAAATGTTTACCGACAGAGAGTAGCCTTGCCAGGCATCGGGGGCATCGGGTATAGCGCGCCTTGGAACGCTCCCTTAGTGACGCTCCGTGGAGCTTGAGGAATGGACGGCAAGGAAGAGCGGGGGGGGAGGGGGGGAGGTCGCTGGCAGTGCACCGGCTCACAGCTGACGGCACTGAGCCACCATAATATACGGTACATAGTGTGCCACAGAAATTAGAGCAGAAGGACCGATACAAAAGTTTGTGCGTCGTCATCATTATTTCAGGTAAAAGATGTTAACAGGATATAATAGGCGTACCGAAAGCGTCGCCACATTGAGCACATTTGGTTGAAAGAATTGAAAGATATATCCACGTAGAGGACCGCTGAGTCGCTGACGCACACATTTTGTTGTCGTACTAAGTTACATGCGCGGCCAGTTCGTGGTCAACCTCAGTAGTCCGGTAAACCCAATTAGGTATAGTAACTAATATATCAAAGTTACTTTTTTTCCTGTAGGTAGGTACGCATTCCCCAATGAACACAAATCTCAAAAGAGCTACTTTTTTTTTTCAAAGGTAAAAGCAGTACCTACTAGTGACAGCTAGATGCCAAACAAGCCAACGACATTATGTCGGTCAATGATGATCAAATGACATTACCATATGATTCTCAAACAAGTCATGGAGTTGGACTTTTACTCTTATTTACCTAGTGACCATACTCAGTATATAGGCCGACAAGATAACGCAATATGGAACACCGGTATCCGAAAACCATTGGTACTGGTTAGCGAAATATTCTGAGGAAAACAAGCGTCGAATTCAGCTCATTATGTTTTTGAGGGTGAAGTGAATGAACCGGGAACCTTGAGGGGAGGGACGCAGCTACTTTTTTTTTTAAATCCTTTGGTGACAATTTATATGGGACAGTGAGTTTTGAATTGTGCTGGTTAACTGGCCAGCAAACTTGGGAGGAGGAACCGAGTGTCCAGGGAACGCTGGGGTTTGTTTAAGTATTGCTAATTGAGGAGGTTCTGGAAAGTATGACAAAGATAATCTAGTGAAAAGAAAGAAAAATCACTAATATCTTTCAACGGAAGGCAAAAGATATTAGTGACTTTTAAACGAAGGTTTAGAATACACTATATATACAATACTCTAGGCAGTAAGGTCTAACGGTCGTTAAACCTTACTGCCCACACGATAAGAAGAAGAACGGCAGGCGAGTTTCTGAATTGAGTATTTAAAGTCAAGAACTGTCAAAAAAACTCACCTTCCAATGCTAAATTCAGAAATCGGGGGTTTGTGAAACTAGCCACACTCAAAACAAACCTAAACTTTTCACACAAAGAATTCCCTAAACAGCTGAACATCTCAAGAAACCCCCACTTAATTACAAACAACATTAGCCCAGTGCCCGCAGACACGCTTCACAGCAGCATCACACGTTTTGTCTCCGTCAGGCGCCTCTAAGGCCTTCTAAGAGGCTTTAGGCCAAAACAAAGGAGGCACAAGACAAAGGAGTACACAGAACAAACACAGTTGTGTACCTCAGTGTATCGGTCAGGCAGGACATCGGGTGCGGCCCGATGCCGCGTCCGCGCTCTAATTAAAACACCCCTCGCGAACCTCCCCTACACCCCCCCAACCGATGCCCGTCAAAGATTATTTGCTGTAATTTCTCGGTAAGGGTGGAATTGGATTTTCTTTTACGTGCCTAGTTGCTGAAGTGGAATTAATGATTCGGTTTATGCAGCTCGTATTTCAGAGTTGATCAGTGTTCGGATCTTGTCGGGTTTTGTTTGTTTGTCAAAGCTAATCGGAATGAATAATATTGGATGCAAACAGGGAGTTCCACTTTCTAGACAATGTTGTTGTTAATCTTGAAACTAGTAGCTTTTAATGAAACCGTCATTGCTGATAAAAGTCGAAGTTGATAACGCTTT
Source organism: Lacanobia wlatinum (assembly GCA_947578705.1). Lineage (NCBI taxonomy): Eukaryota > Metazoa > Arthropoda > Insecta > Lepidoptera > Noctuidae > Lacanobia > Lacanobia wlatinum. The sequence goes on from OX388040.1 coordinate 7,497,822, forward strand.
TTGAAACAGGATACAAACGGTTGCTGAATCATTCTTATTAACTACGTAGACAAGCTTTTATGGCTACTACAGAAGGGCAAAAACTCTATAAGTCTAGAAATAGCACACAATTTCACCTAGACAACATCCGTGGGCAGCAATATTATCAAAGATACACCTTGACACCTAACAGAAATTTATTGAACCCAAAAATAAATTTATAATTCCTTTCAGCGTGTCGATTCTGCGCCATAGTCTTTGAGTCGGTGCCCGGCCGCCTACGGCGATGTAAAAAAGAACATCCACGCACCGCGAGTAAGATTGCCTCGTAAAAACTCTACGTACAAGTACGACTACCCACATGTTTGGAGGGCACTCCTCGGCCCTCCCAATTAACTGTTAATCACGCCTCCCACCGGACCGGCACGTGGGACCTCAATAATCGTTATGATTTTCACAGTAATAGCTGATTTCGGCGAATTGTCTTGTATTTTGCGATGGTTCGTCGATTCTTGATAGACCGATTGCTGATTCGGCTAATAAAGATCGACATTGTTTTGTAATAATTGGCATGGATGCTTTTGCCTATACTTTTGAATTTAATGCTCAGATACATGATGTGATATGAGAATTCGATGCTAATACCTTCCCACTTAAAGTATTACCATAAAACTAACAACAATATTATTAATAACGACAACCATAATAACGTTGCACTCCATATGGTAATGACATACAATATTTACTGAGCGTCCATAGGTGTCAAGGTTTTATGAAGAAGGGTAAGAATCGATTGCCTAACCTAGCCCAACCACAGACACGTTATAGGGTAGTTAACATTTTAAAGCATGTTTTACTTCTAATCTAGTGGTGAACTGACATATTCAAGTAGATAGTTATTATTATTGGTTCGATATTACTTGGTACTATTTAAGAGACAGCTATATGAGTAGAATTTGACAACGGGTTGACAATGTAGGTAGGTACTAGTAACAGCCTTTGCTCAGTACAATGTTAACAGAACAGAATTATAGAACAATATATCCTAAACAAAATATTCTTTGGAGCGTTAAATGCTTTTTGAAAACGGTAGAATAGTAATGTTTTGTTGGCAGACACAAACATGTATTTCTTTAAACATGTTGAAATTCGGTAAACCACTTTCGCTCTTTTTATTGCAAATTTAAAATGTAACCCTAATAAAAGTTTTAATTAATATTTTAAGGTGTTAACTTTCCTAATACTTTTTAATTTGGTATTATTATTGTCTTTAAAGACAAAACTTATACTTTTTCATTTCATATTGAAAATAAGTACGAATATAAGCCAGCGATAAACAATAGGATGAAACGAGAAAGTGATAAAAATATCAAGGAGAAGATATAAATCTTTAGCGTTGCCGGGCGACGCCGGTCCCCGAGACAATGAAGACGTGCCCATTTTATGTAATGCATGGTCTGATTGAAGGCTCGTTCATCTAGTCAGACGCGCCTACCCACATTATTATAATCAAAGTGAGTATAATTTCGAAATGTTATGGCCCCAAGTGGGCGCCAATAATATCAACTGCGATATTTTAAAGTTTGATGAATCATTTGAGAAACCTCTCGACAAGAAAGGTTACTATCAGATATTAAAACAAGTAAAATATTTCTACGTAAATATTTATCCAAAACTTAGTAGATGCGGGGCGTAACTAAATGGCGCCCAAATGGGACCGGGGTCGAAACCAACATTTTTGCAAGCCAAGATCTTTCGACAGTCGCGACATTTGGGAAAATGGATGAGGGTTGTTTACGTGCACTCGAGCTATCCCTCGAGGTGATCCTTGTAAAAAAGCGTGATCGATACAGTGCGCGGCGACACGGCGGCCCCGGGGGCGCGTCAATTTGGCCTCCGCCTCGTCAGCGCTAAATTATCCCGACATCTTTAAATGGAATTTCGCGGGTCGCGCGACCCGAAAGTCCCTGCACGTTTCTCTAAAGGTTTTCGAGGCGGATAGGGGGTGGATTTTGAGGCCGCGCTCCACCGGCGTCCCCCATCGGTCGCACACGCGATGTGCCACCTGACTCCGGTCGTTTTACCAGCTTATGTAGTAAATGAGTAGCAGCGTAAATACTCGAACGGCTCCAAAATATATACTCTGCATTATCGGAATTGCTGAAGAGGAATGTTACTGTATATGTATATCACAATAAATGGATTTCAATCCAACATTTTAGGTTAAGTACTAAACTTCTGTGTAGGTTTTTTTTATGAATATGTAAGAATAATATTACCAATAAAATCATTGCAACGTCACGAGTCGTTTTGTTTTTAAAAGTCTCCGGTAAAATCTGTGATTAAAGTTTACACGCATCGGCTACACAACACAAATATTGGCATTCCAGGAATATAGGCATTCATGAAACATAAAAGCACTGTGTGTGCAACAGTCGTGTTTCGGTTTCAATGATAGTGGAAAAATAACAACAATATTTAACTACAATATTTTCTACTATCATATTATGTGAAAGGTATTTTTTTAAGTTTGATCGCATAGTGTGAGATAAAATATATTGACGGGCAGAGCCGTGGGGAGGCTAGGTATATAATTAAGTTAACGCACCCGTCGTCGGCTAGCACGAACAGTCTCCACCCTCGGGCGGTAGTCAACGTCCCGACATGCACACGCCACCTTAATGACTTACCCACGACGTTGGACCCAACTGGCCAAACATTTGCCAAGACAACCAAATCCGAAAGTTGTCAAACATTCCCGGTTAGAGTAACACGGCGAGATTTTGCAAACGGTCGGATTACCAGGTTCGACCAATACGCCAACAAGCGAGTGTAATCACCACCGGCGGTGACCGCTCGCGCGTAAATTACGTAGCATGACCAATTTACGTAGATCCCTGTGTTCGTACTCCTAAGTGAAGGCGAGAATGTGACATCACGGTTCTGGTTGAGTCGGTCGGTCTGTATAACCTACGCGTCCTTCGCTAATGCCCGCTTAGGTAGCCCCCGAGCGCGCTCAAACACAATCGTATGCCTTTTATAGACCCCCGCCAAGGATAGGGCTGGACTGAAATTGTTATTGGACTGATTGGGTACTCTGCTATGCAAGTAATAGATAGCTACTCGAATCTGAAGAGTTTGCCGAATTTTACGTTAGATATTATAAAGTTTTCATGGACGCGATAATAGAGAGCGAAATATTTGAGAGGAAAAGTTTTGATCCTTATTCGGGTAACGACAAAAATTTATAGAAATGTCGTTGCTTTACTGTTGTGAAGCTAGCAACCTGTCAGTACTCATTATTTATTCACAATAGCGAGCTTTAAGCCTTCAGAGCGCACTTAGCTTCGAGGGACACCGCGTCGCGTCGTGCAAGGCAAAGGGAGCGTGACACGCATATACTATGCTTCAATAACAGACAGGACTCAGTGAGACGCATTCGATGTATACGTAACTACATAATATGCTCAACTTTGTACCTGACAGAAAAGGGGACCACAAACTCATTAACCTTGACCGACGGAAAACTTAGTACCTGCAAGAGGAACTTTTCGGAAGTTGCACTTGTGCCATACCGCTTAAGCTTGCAGTAAAACTGCAAGCTTAAGCGGTATGGTCGCCATTATTATACAACGTGTAACAGAATAAACGCAATACCTCTTAAGGGGTCATTGTACTCATAATTATGAACAACTTTTACTATGGGATCAATCCCGAAATCGCGAAAAAAAATCAGCTGTTCAGTACATTTTGTCGTGTTAAGCGCACATAATTAATGTATGGGGGAGTTGATTTTTTTTCGCGATTTCAGTGTTGGTCCCATAGTGAAAGTTGTTCATAATGATGAGTTCAATGACCCCTTAATAGGTATTGCGTTTATTCTGTTACAGGATGTATATTGATGACATGATAGTTTGTGTTTTGAGCTTTCAATCGGGTACTAATGGAAGCTTATATAATGGATTGTTTACCGCAATCCATGAGATTCGAAGAATTATAATTATATCAACAGCCATTAAACACAATCCGTCGAAGGCAATTCACGGGTAGTGCGAATATCCGCATCCCGTTATAATAAATAACGTATAAGAAACATCTGGCTAATGGCCGCAAGACGCAACTGCAAGGTTATTCCTGAGCATGATTCAGTATGTTATTACACGAATTTCGTTCAGAAAATTATTGGTAATTTATTTGGCAAGCCCCATCTGGGTCGATTGTAAAGTACTCGTCGAGCATCGGAGCGTGGCCCCCGGCATTATCTTGCGACAGAACGCCACGGGCGCGCGGCGCGCTGCGTTCCCGCCAAATCCAATATCCGCACGCGTAATAACAATCGCGACCGTCTATCGGCCGCGCGTAAATTATGCACGCCTAGACAACTTACATCTGCCATCCAAACCAAGAGAACTAAACCTTAGCTCGCAGTAACAAGAGTCAAAACAAAAGCAAAGTTAATGTTGTCCGCGAACGGTCGCCGACGACGCCGTCGTGCTAATGGCTACGCGACCCTCCCTCCCCGCCCCGTTACCCCCCTCGTCGCAAGCAAAGCACACGTTCAGAAATAAGGGAAAAGCTTTGTGCCTAATTGTGTATAGAGATAGTTGAATACAAATCGCAATGAATAATTAATGAAGTTGATACGTTTATTTTGGTGGACCGCGATTCTGTGAGGGTTTGCCGATATTAGAACTGTTTAGCTGGCGAATTATAGTTAATTATTGAACGCTTAGAACTCTGCTTTTCAATTATCTAATGGATCCACTTTTATCAGGGTTCGAAATGGACAGGGAAAATCTATTTACGCCAAAACGAAGGTAGAACTAAAACTTGGGATTTTAACAAAAAGATTTCTTTCCAAGTAGGTCAGTATAAATTATGAGCGTAAACTAACCGTCAAAAAAAATAAATCCAGCATTTAAGTATAAATAAATTAATAAGTGCAACTTCAAAACTAAATTCGCGGCATCTCGGTCCGCATACGTCGTCCACACAAAGACTTACGAGGCCCGAGTCCGCGCTCCAATTCCCGCGCGACGGGGCGCGATGGCGGGTGGGAGCGCGGGAAAATACAGCGCCCGTTTGTTCGCCATGTTTAGCGTCGCGTCGCGTTCGCTATAAGGACTTTATTTTACAACCTTTTTTCACGTTCATGTTTTTAAAATTTGGAATTTTCTTTTAAAGGAGTTTTAAATAAGATGTTGAATAAGTATTGAAAAGTTTTTTAGCTGACCAAAGTTTGTGCTAGTTGTGGGACGTTAAAGGATTTTTATTATGCAGATGTTTTAGGAAAGTCACGTTTTAACTTTTATATGCATTTATGTTAATTAAAGTTAACGAACTCAACAATAATATGAAACAACGTTAGCAGCAAATAGTTTCTTCAAATTTGTCAGCAGCCTGTAAAATTATATTTCGACCCCCTACTTCTATTTCTTCTTTGTGTTACTGGCACGACAGCATTTACATCAAAATTTGCTGGCCTAAACATCCACTGATCCCAAATAGTCATGTACATAAATGACATTGGGTTAATCAAAAAATCTTCCTTTTTATAAGAAAATCCCAATCAAAAATACTGATTGCACAGCAAAACGGTTACCTCAAAATATTATTATTTTAGCAACAATTTGTGACGCATCGCTATTAATTGAAAAGAGAATCCTTTTTATGAACCTCGACGACGGAGCCCCGCTAAACGGGGTTCCTATTTCTGTGTGCAGGATTTAAAGGAACCTAACACCTGTTTTTGTATGTTTTTAGGGTTCCGAACAAAAAATGGATCACTAGGGTGTCTGTCTGTCCGTCTGTCACAGCCAGTTTTCTCCGGATCTACTGGACCGATTCTGTTGAAATTTGGTACACATATGGACTTCTGTGACCCAAACACGGAAGCTTTACGTAAATCATTATTTTTTTAGTATGGGGGTCACTTTTGGGGGTCAAACTAGAAAATTAAAAAAAAAAGTATTTTGATAAATATCGTGTGACATATCAAATGAAAGGGCTTACTTCACAGTAAGCCCTTTCATTTGATATAGGGTTATAATTATAATATTTTCATAATATTAAAATAAATGGTTTTGAAATTATTCAAGAAATTAGACGAAAAATCTCCGAAACTACTGAGCCTAAAATTTTGAAAAAAATGGAGATAATAGATCTTTACCTAAAGATTACAGGAAAACCTATAAGAAGTCTGTAGTGTTAAAATAATATGTTTAAAAAAAAATTAAATTCGTTCGGAACCCTTTTTTAGTTTAAGGTTTCCTTTATGTATTTTTAATTTGGTGTACAATCAAGTATATATAAATAAATAAACGTCATATCATTCGAACCTAACCTATTCGTGCCGGGGTGCCGTAAGCTCCCCGTGCGCTATATTTCGTTACTCGACTTTGCCTCTGGTTCATTTCATATCCCAGTATATTTGATATGAAGAAAAATATCATTGATGTAAATAAATTGATGGGTGATAAGTTTTTTGATGTGCGTAATATATAAATCTGAAGAGTTTGTTTGTTTGCTTGAACGCGCTAATCTCAGGAACAACTGGTCCGATTTGAAAAATTCTTTCAGTGTTAGATAGCCCATTTATCGAAAAAGGCTATATATCATCACGCTAAGACCAATAGGAGCGGGGCGGACGAAGTTGCGTGGATCAACTAGTACAATATATAAAGCTGAAGAGTTTGTTTGTTTGTTTGTGTTTTCGCTTGAACGCACTAAGCTCAGTAACTAAACATTTCGGTTAAACAAAAGAAAAATCGACCTCCTACTACATATTCTGCCATAAATATCTACAACGTTACAAAAGTGAGAGTCGGCTTGTTTTCAATGTATACTCGGCGGAACCACGCATCGCGATGAAAGTTGCTACGAAGGAAGTCGAAGTCGGAAGACGCGAATGTTTTATATGTCCATCGGATAGGCAGTCTCCTTGGAATATCAAATGGAATATTTATCACTATCGTGAGTAAGATGTGCGAGGGAATCAATAAGTTTATCTTTGAATGTGGTGACAGTTTGGCGTTAACTGTCAAAAAGAAGAAAAAAAGTTCATTTCTTTTTGGTTTTAAGAATTGAGTTTAAAAACGACACTTACCTATTGGAACTATTACTAAAGTAAAATCGATAAGTACTCTGCTACTTGTCAAAAGATAATAATGCCAGGATAACAAGTCTGTTTTCAAGCTTGGACTGCAAAATTGTTGTCACTCCTCGTGTGCCTATATAGAAGTATGTATATTTATTTTAAACGGTATATGCCAAACCAGGATAACCAGCCAGGACTATACTAGCTTGAAAAACAAACCTCTTGTAATCACACGACAAGTAGCTATGCCAAACCAATACCAAATGTTTTACTAGAACACTAGGAAGTAGTGATGGGGGCACGTTTTGGGGGACTGTCTTTATGTAAAACTGTCTAATTTGAATAAATAACTTTTGATTTTAAACGTAATTGAAAGGTGGGTTCACTATTGCTGTAGCGCGAAAAGTGCTAAGTTTAATAATATATAAATCATGTCATCGATAATCGCAAAGCGATGGGGAGACGGGGGAAAATGGACAGCAGGTGCTCGATACTCTAGATTGTCCGCTTCTACGCGAAGTCTGACACGACTGAAAGTTCAGTTTTCTTTTGTAATGCTTACTTTAAAAATATTTGTACGAAATACTGAAAACGTCTGAGCAAAACAAAGTAAACTATGTACTTAAAACGGGATTAGAAATAATACAAGTAAAATTATTGAATTTTACGCTACAGCGTTTATTTTGCAATTTTTACTTAAACTTATTAAATCGATAGACAACTTCGTATATGACTGATCTCCATTTAACCATCTGAGCTGTCAATATCAAGGCCGGAATTCTGGCCTTAAATGTAGCCAATGAAAAATAAGATTCACATGGCGTCAGCCAATCAATACAATCTGGAATGAGTTAAGGATCATAATGTCTCCTTAGAGCGTTTTTACTGAAATGCCATAGTCAATAGTGAGTATTGAGTAATCATAAAACCCTCAAGCCGCGGTATTTGGCCGTACTAGCTTAGATGTAACCAATGAAAAAGTCTAATAACAATGCAGATACACAATCAGCATCCCTGTTGCGTCGTGTGCGTGGCGGCGGTAACGGTAAAAAAGAAAAAAAAAAACGGTCTCATGCGTTGTTGCCAGCAAAACTAAGGGACACCTGATGGGACACTTGTGTCGGAGACACTTATTTCTATCAGATATGCCCAGAAGATTTTGCTGATTGATTAGGATACATAATTGTTCATATACTAACATCCTTACTTCCTTACTAATATTACAAATGCGAAAGTAACTCTGTCTGTCTGTCTGTCTCGCTTTCACGCCAAAACTCCTGAACTGATTTAAATAAAATTTGGTACAGAGATAGTCTAGAGCCTGAGAAAGGATATAGGCTACTTTTTATCCCGGGAGTATGTTCCCTAAGGACCACGCGGGCGAAGCCGCTGGCAGAAGCTAGTAGTTTATAAGTCAATACACACATGTATGGGTATTTTGCCTGAAATAAAGATTTTTTTTTTATTTAGAGACGACCAATCGAAACAGTCTGTAATAATCACAGTACTCCTAGTACTTCCTCCAGTTACTGAAATCTCATTTTACGAGTAATCAGCAACTCCTCATGCTTACTTGCAGTAACCAATGAAAAACATGATGTAACCAATGAAAAATTCGATTCACAATGTAGAGACAGCCAATCGACACGTTCTGGACGAATCAAAGACAATAACAGAGATTACATTTATTTACTAAAATTCCATTCAGGTCGACCGCAATAAAGATAATCTGGTCAAGTAGCCCACCTTTCGTCTTGCACCGCATGCCCTGTCACCAGTACAAGTGAGTAACCTAATGGCTGCGTCAAATGGTGTTACCGTTGCTGAGTATTGGGCTAAATATAAAATTTAATAAAACTGTATTTGCCATCGATTATGAGTATTCAGCAACTCCTCATGCCAAGGTAGGTACTTGTAGTGGCAACATATTCCCTTACGTCACATTATACGAGTAATCAGCGCTGGTCGCCCGAGTGTAAGGCCGCGGGTGAAAGCGGCGCCCATCCGCTGTGCCCGCATCCACCCGAGGTAGCTCACATGACTAGTACACGCGCAATTTCAGTAGGGTTGTCACTTCTTCTAACAACGTTTATTTTGTTTATTTTTTCCGTATAAGTGTCGGACGAGAACACACAACAGGTACTGCTTTTCATGTGAGATCACTGCAATTTAATGTTTTATAGCGGTTGATTTAGTTATGCATATATCGGGATCAAGTTTTCGTCATCAACATCATTTCCGCCGGAACACGTAACCTGCTGGACATAGGCTTCCCCCAAGTGTTGTCAAATCGACCGACCTTCTCGCATCCTGCGGATTCTTTCAGCGGTCTTCCCAAAGTAGACCTTCCAACGATATATCTTTCAGTACACGATCACCACTCAAAACTCTTCGCCAACATCGCCCATCCGTTCTGCGAGCAATGATTTTTTGCAATCTACATATATAATCGCAAGCCCATGACGAAAAACACGCCAAGAATTTCAATAAATCAAGCCAAAATCAGCCAAAGCTTACCCACGGTGTAATAAACAAAATAAAATATTCGCGGGATGTAGTATGGGGCCCTATTCCCGCGTGCGTGTGCCGTGCATGGCCCGGGGGGTAGACGCCTTAATTTAGGTAATCCCTGTGCGTGTCTAAGGCCAATGACCACGCGCCTGGGATGTATCGCGCGGTTCGGTAATGTTCCAATCCAATAAAGGTTTATAATAAATTAATACATAAAAATTATATAACCAATCCGTGGTATACCGTGGTGTCGTTTATTTATTTTTTAAATTTTTCTATCATAAATTAAAGACTTCGGCACGGCCCTCTTTATGTTCTAACTATACGTCGCAACAGTTGATATCATCAACAACGCCTGGATGCCGAGCATCGTCGCATAAATCGGTCTCACACTTTAATTTCCATACGTCCTCAGTGGCCACATTAAAGGCATAGTTTCTATTCTTTAACATCCCTATTTATACCGTAAACGGTTCACTGCTGTACGCACGCCTCCCACACAACCTACACTTCTAGCATCCATGCATCTGAAAAGCCATACAAAAAAAAGGAATAAGCCCAAAGTATTCCAAATTCAAAATAACGTCACAAACTAATTCTCTCGTGCTTTGTACAGCCCTGTCAGTGAGGTATGGGTCGCGGGGAGACGCGGCCGCCTTGACAGCGCTGCGCCGTTAATTCCTGAGCGCTGCCGCGGCCGATTGACAACGCGTTCGGAATTTATCGACGCGCACACTCGCCGACGACGCTGCCCCCTAGTGCTGGGATAGTGTCGATATACTGAATATTAAAGGAAATATAATGTGTTTGTTCACAGTTTTCATGGAAGACTATTGGAGAGTTCTTTCGTCAGGAATTATTGTCAGCAATATTTTACAATATTAAATAAACTAGAAATCTAAAGGTTTGATATACTGAATCTTATAGGGAATATAGTTAATTGTTCACAGATCTCAATGGAACACTACTGGAGGGTTCTGTTGTCAGGCATCATTCTCAGCCACATTTTAGAAAATTTTATAAAGTAAAAATCTGAAGATTATTTTATGAGGACCACTTTTAATAATTTTATGTGTAGCTTAGTAAGATAGGTTTACTTTAAATCGAAAGCCATTGGTAAGAATTATGTGTTGTATGTATATGAACGTTGGTCGAAGGCTTATTCACGAGTCTTAGTCCTTTAGTAACTATACCATCACCTTTTTACTATTTCCAAGTCCAAGACTCAATCATTGACATCGATACCACCCCCGCCCACAGCACAGCCCTACCCGCGTCTCTGCATTCAATTCCCGAGTACATAGCCGCTTATATACCTGCCAGTACATAAGGGCACGCCTTTTAGGTCCAAACGCGTCTACCAGCGCCTGTCTGGTGTTCAATGCACTGAAATGCCGAGCAAGACTTGGTGAATATCATCTAATTATGTACCTGGGCTGGTACAAGAGAACTTGGGGTAGTTTTACATGGATTTAAAACAAAGAATTAGTTATTCGGTGTGAAGAAGATTATTGTAACAGTCTTTGTAGTCTCTGCAGAGTATGTATACATAAATACAGGCTTTTATGCCCATGGAGGTAGGCAGCAACTAACTGTTGAATAGAAGAGTTGAATTGTTAAGGGTTACAATCATTCCTTGTATTAGTATACTTATACTTATTCATTGTGGGTTCGAACTCCATTCTCGTCGTAACAAGGATGCGTAACCGGTAGCTGCTACCAGCTACGCCTCGTAGTACGCGACTACTACCGGCGAAAACGATTCGTTGTCGTGTGATACGAGCTTAACGTACATCAGGAAAGTAGGAACAATCGGGAAGACGAAACTAAATAATAAAAATAAAATATTCTAAAGACGCATGATTACAAACATCACACCATTATTTCTTAGATTTAAGATGTAAATAGTCACCATGAGCGCTCTTTGGGGGAGGCTTACGTTCAGCAGTGGACGGCAATTGCCTGAAATGATGAGTCACCATGAGAAAACTAGCACACCGTTCCCTCCCTTATCGAAACAGCTAAGGTGGTTCGCATTACTATGCGTTACCGGTAGCTGCTAGCTGCTACTAGCTACGCCTCGTAGTACGCGACTACAACCGGTGAAAACAATTCTTTAGTCGCGTGATGCGTGCTTAACGTACATAAGGAAAGTAGGTGCAATCGGGAAGACGAGACTTTATTTTGAGATTACCTGTATGAGATTTTAGTGAGATTCTAAAGACACATGATTATAAAAATCACTCCTTTATAAAAAAAAAGTTCTTAAATTTAATATTCACAATGTCACCTTGAAAACAATAGCACACCGTTCCCTCCCTTATCGAAACAGCTAAGGTGGTTCGCATTACTATGCGTTACCGGTAGCTGCTAGCTGCTACTAGCTACGCCTCGTAGTACGCGACTACAACCGGTGAAAACAATTCTTTGGTCGCGTGATGCGTGCTTAACTTACATTAGGAAAGTAGGTGCAATCGGGAAGATGAGACTTTATTTTGAGATTACCTGTATGGGATTTTAGTGAGATTCTAAAGACACATGATTACAAAAATCACTCCTTTATAAAAAAATGTAATAAATTTAAAATCCACATTGTCACCTTGAGAACAGTAGCACACCGTTCACTCCATTATTGAAATAGCTAAGGTGGTTCGCATTACTATGCGTTACCGGTAGCTGCTAGCTGCTACCAGCTACTCCTCGGAGTACGCGACTACAACCGGTGAAAACGATTCGTTATCGTGTGACGCGGACTTCACGTACATTAGGAAAGTAAGTACAATAGGGAAGATGAAAATTATTTTGAGATTTACTGTGCTGAGTTTTTGTGAAACTTTAAGAACGAAATCACAGGATTTTAGAAACGTATAATGCACTCTTTATGGACACAGACATTTTCTTTTTTTTCAATAAAAAAATTAAAAATCTCGCAATAACTTAATTAGCATCAAAATTTTAAATTAGCACTTAATTCAATAAGTTTGAAACAATATTCTTAAAATCAGCTTCCGTTTTTCATTTTATTTTTTCATTTATATTAAGAATCTTTTTGTATCGCCTTAACATGTAACTGTTTTTTTTTGTCCCTAATAAATAAAGTAATAAAATAAATAATTTTAAATGATTGTCAAAATTTTGTTGAAATGTTTGCTGTTCAGTTAAAATAATTTCTGTTGTCAGACTACACACATTGAAGAAAATTTTACGCCACTGCTAAAAACGATTGGTAAAAATGAATGCCTAGAAATACATCGTGTAACTTATGCTTGATAAAGTAGTTTTGAAAGTCCAAAAACGACCAAGTGCGAGTCGGACTCTCACACGCAGGGTTCCATACCATAAAACCAAAAAATAAAACTTTTCTTGTATGGGAGCCCCCTTTAATTTTTAATTTAATTTAATTTTCATTATTTATTGTTATAGCGGCAATAGAAATACCTACACACTCTGTGAAAATTTCAACTGTCTACCTTTTACGGTTCTTGATATACAGCCCGCTGACAGACGGACGGATGGACGGACTGACAGTGGTAAACCACTGTCAGTCCGTCCATCAACGGAACCCTATTGGGTTCCGATGATTACCTTTTGGGTACGGAGCGCTAAAGATTTCTAGATACTAAATAAAATGCTAGTTTTAAATTGAAGCTCATTCTTCAATAATTTCTTAAAACCAAGCAACCCATTTACAAATTTATTAGAGGGAAAAACTGCCTAATAAATTTGCGAATGCGTTTGTCTAAGGAAGGCCTATGTCCAGTATCGCAAATCTATCTCTAAGATAATGATGGTACACATTATTTGATAATTTAATTTTAAAAAAAAATACCAGTATTATCTTTTTTCATTCAACTCTACGTCCCCTCATGTAGATACAACGCAAACATCAAAGCAGCACGTGACTAAAGAACACAAAGATCGATCACTCTTCAAAGTTAAACAACAGAGCCGCGGTCAAGCCTCGGATGGGTAACCGCTGTTTGCACAAGACCCTCGTGTCTTGGAGCACGTTGGCCTGCTGTTGCTATGGGAATATCTATTACAATCGATGAGGGGTACCTTGGGATAGTGGGGTTTTCATAAGTTGATTTGTGCGGGTCAAGCGGCCATAGCCAATAGGAGCGGAGCAGTAATGAATTGAAATTGTGACGCAGGCGAAGTTGCGCGGGTCAGCTAGTGAATTGATAAAACTCATGGTAAACGTACAGTCAATTGATCTGTAGATAGGGAGGTGATAAGAATAGAGGTAGGTGTCATATTCTACACCTCACATCTGTATGCTAATATGATGAAGCTGAAGAGTTTGTTTGTTTGAACGTGCTGATCTCTGGAACTGCCAGTTGGACTTGGAAAATTACTGTTTCATTACTCATACTCGGAAAGTAGGCCTGAAGTTGCCTGAGGAGCGGGTTGAAAGTATTACTTTTTAACCCAAGGGAGAATCGTTTTCAGCTGACAGCCGTAAAATTATAAAAAAAAAACTTTTTGAACATTTCTATTGAACCATATCTCAATTTTCTATACAGCCAGTCAATTACAGCGCGATTTAAAATTGAAATAACATAAAGGTGAGTATTAACTAAAGATTTTATTTTATAAATGACTTTATTATAATTTACTGTCAAATATTTCTTTAAAATAACATAGATTTGGGCAATTTATTTACCATTTGTTCAATGATGAAAATGTAAAATAAGGGCTGAATAGCTGGCCGGTGACAGAAAAAAAAAACAAAATAGGCGGGAAACCGGCAGTCCGATCTTCATTTGTTTTTTCGAGTTGTAAAGTTTTGTTGATACTTTTTACGTATAGCTTTGTACTAACACGATGAGTTCATCAGATATGGATTTTTTCTTTAGCTAATTCGTGTTTATATTTTTAACTTTCCTTATTCATAATGAAAAGCACAGTGTTTACCTCGGGTGAAAGACTTATTTAGTCCCTCGAACATTGGCGCCTTCGCTACGTTCGGGCGCCAAACGCCGTCTCAGGACTAACTCAGTTACTTTCAGTCCTAAGATAACAATGTACTATTGTACATTATCATGTGTGTGTTCAGAAATAACATATAACATTGAATTGTAAACGTCTAAAGTAGTGAATTTTTACATTAAATTATTAATTTTTCGTGGCTATAACTTTTTTCCCACAGCAATTCGAGATTTGCTCCGTAGTAAGAGTTGTAGAGAGTAAAAAAACTTTTCCAACAACATTTGGTCATCAGGCTGAATTGCCGGTCCTCCTTTGTCAAATTATATTATAGTTATTGTGCTTGTCTTTTTGAAGATAAAGCTCATATTCGGTAAATCACAAAGTTAACGTTCCTAAACGCGTTTCGCGGAAAAACCAAACTACACTAATCTCCAAAAACTTTTCGGAGAAAATCTTCTAGACCCAAAACAACTACTTCTAACCTAGTTACACGTGTCTTCCAATGAATCAAGGTTAATCCCTGCACGACAGTGTTTTGTCACTGAGCTGGTCAAGTTTCCGAGCCAGGAGTTCAGGAGTTTACGTGACATAACTAAACTAATTACGTTAAGGATCGCCAACACATGATGCGTGTTGGAGTTTGAAGATAGGACATGTTGAAGGCGGAAAGCGGACATTATTTTTAGCCGTCTAATACGGGCCATACACGTTCAAGTAATTTGATCAAACAGGCTGCTTCAAACAGTTTCATCAAATAGGCCTGAATGTGTGCTCGCTCGCACATCACAGCCACATAAACAATACAATGAGTTAAAAGTTAGAAGGAGTTTAGCGCTAGTCTCATATATCTTTAAGGTGATGAGGGGAAAGATACACAATCCAGACGTATTACAACAAGTGTGCATGTGTGTTCCGGACAGATACGTGTGGCGGCGGCGGCGGCCGCGGCTGCTCGCGGTGCCGCGCGGCCGCACTAAGCTGGTAAATGAGGCGCCGTTTACGCGCGCTCTCCGTATTCTTAACCGTATAGCAGAAGACATAGACCTATTTTGTTGTACTCTGGGTGAGTTCATAGTGAGAGCTCTCTTTGAGATATGTTATGGTCCTGCTGTGACATAATGATAGTATTAGCAATGCGTACTAAAAACAAAAGCTGTTAGTTTTTTAATTGTTTAGCTTTAAGAAATAATAGTTGACTACATTATCGCATTAGGTGGTAAACCTGTAAAGATAAATGTATGGTGGAAATAAATAAATAAATAATAAACAACGGTCCCCAAACCCAAGTTTGTTTACGAGTCTGTCAGTTAAAACTCAGTATACGAGTTTGTATATCAAACAGTCTAGTCTTTTCCCTTCTGTGTTTGTTTGTTTTTTTTTTTACCATAGATAGGCATACGTTTGATCACTATCTCACCTGATGATAAGCGATGATGCAGTCGAAGATGGAGCACGTTTGCCTAGAAGCAACCTATTCACTTTTGTCTTACAAGACTCCCAGGTTGTAGCTATCCGGAAACACAGACTCTGGCAGGGAATGTCACTCCTTAGCTATACGCACTATGAATGTGTTCCCAAAACGTTTTGTGCGTGTGGGTGGAACGGATGGAACGGGCTTGGCGGTCCAGTCTACCCATATACAACTAAGTACTTCCCAACCCAGTTACTGGGTAACATGATACCCCTTGGCAGGATTGGTTTCAGGTTTTATGAAGTCTGAAATAGCCTTCAAAGATCTTTAAATGATGTAAATTACGATTACGTAATTCGTAAATTTCGTGAAACCGTTAGTCCTGCCTGGCTTCATTTCCGAGACAAAGAAGAGTCTCGGCATGTTATGATGGGTCTCCCATCCACAGACTGACTTCGGCAAGCGGTATTTAACCTTGAAGTTCCGAGATTGCTATATTCAGTTTTGGAAGGCACAACATCAGGTAAAATAATAAGTGAATGATGAATCTGCCAGACCGATCTTAAAATTATAAAATACTAGTGTACGTCACGCGGTTTCACCCGCGTAGCTCCCGTTCCCGTCGGAGCACGGAGATAAAATATAGCCTATGTTACTCCCTAATAATGTAGCTATCCATTGCTGAACAAATTTAAGCCAGAATAATACAAAAATAGTAAAATATGATATAAAAATTAATGTCAAGTCAAAGTTCCCGTTCCCGTGGGAGTACGGGGATAAAATATAGCCTATGTTACTCCCTGATAATGTAGCTATCCATTGCTGAAAGAATTTTTCAAATCGGTCCAGTAGTTTCGGAGCCTATTCATTTCAAACAAAAAAACAAATCTTTCCTCTTTATAATATTACATATATATAGTGTACATTTTATTCTACACTAGCTGACCCGCGCAACTTCGTCTGCGTCACAATATTCATTACTGCTCCGTTCCTATTGGTCTTAGCCTGATGATATAGCCTATAGTCTTCTTCGATAAATGGGCTACCTAACACTGAAATAATTTTTCAAATCGGACCAGCAGTTCCTGAGATTAGCGCGTTCAAGCAAACAAACAAACTCTTCAGCTTTATATATTAGGTATAGATGGGCCTACATGGGCATCGGCACTTATAAAACCTTAGAAATTAGTACACGGCTCGAATTGAACCGGCAAGAGTGTCAGTGTTTCTCGGTATCTTTGAAAGGTGATGATCACTAATCATTGACTATAACAGTTTTCTCTCGACTCATAACGCTGAAATACTGATAACTACTAACATTTTACATCAGCTGTCCAGTCCGCCTCATATCCCCGATTGTTTTAAGCACATCTCGAAGCTGCATCGCAGCAGTTAGCGGCCATGTTCCACTAAATGTATTGAGCAGTGCACATAATGGCAAGTATAAAAGAAAATGGACTACAAAGGTTAACAGCGGACATGAAAGTGTATGCGAAACTATCACAGTTCATATTGAGGAGACGCGTCGAAATTATGTTTGCGACCATTGCTGGCAGAGTTTGCGTAAAAGTGATATGGTATCAGTGTAGTGTATGTATGCAGGAATTCCTGTCATCTAATAAGTATAGGTCTACATCTGAATGTAGGCCTTACATTCTATCCCTTAATACTTTTTATTTAAGGACTAGCTGACCCGCGCAACTTCTGCGTCACAATTTTCATTACTGCTCCGCTCCTATTGGTCTTAGCGTGATGATATATCCCCTATAGTCTTTCTCAATAAATGGGCTATCTAACACTGAAAGAATTTTTCAAATCGGACCAGTAGTTCCTGAGATTAGCGCGTTCAAGCAAGCAAACAAACAAACTCTTCAGCTTTATATATTAGTAGAGTATGAGAGTTGAGATGGGAAATCATCAAATGGCTCCTATCGCTTTGGGCGGAGCGGAAGGGAGTGTCAGACTCTTATTGACTAAAACCCATCCGTGTTCCTCCTCTTTGCGTTCCAAGGCCGCGGTGAATCTTTCAAAAAAATTAAGGACTAGAACTTAAGGTATTTCTTAGATTTTTTGTTGCATGAAGATAAAGATAAATTTATGTGCCCAAACATGTGTACACATACAAGAATAAAAAAACGTGCATGCATGATAAGACAAGATTAGAAAAAGTTCGGACATGTCATGCATGTCTTGTCACGTCATGTGACTTGTGTAAATTACCGAGAAACACCATTGAGACTTTAAAATCTTATCGAACGAATGGGAACAGATTTGGATACATTCAAACTTACTAAGTAGTACTGTAGGTAGCTCCAGTAATTGGGTATGCTTTACGCATAGTTTAATTTGTTACATTCCCGAGGAGATTAGTAACCAAACAATACAGTCGTTCGTAGGTGCTTAAGTAACCCAGGGTACTGGATACTATATATACTTAGAAACTTAACTGGCTGACGAAGCCACAGTTAACTTGGAATACATCAACATACATATTAACAAATCGCTCAGATGTTGCGTCTTTCAGCAACGCAACGCCTTTGAGCCTCAGGGGAAGAGGGAACTAAGGAACAAGACGACCACCGTCCATCCCTCCCAGAGGGTGCCACCCTCGGAAGGGTTCCGCGTATGAATAACCGCTTTTAATAATATTAAGGAACTCTGGAGATCTACTCGAATTATTTATTGTTATAAGTATGATTGTGTTAGGGAAAATGTGTCTTTGGCTTCAATAGGTACCTCTGATATTTTACAAGTTTTATTAAAATAAAAAGAGTCCGACTTCGCCTCTGAGTTTAATAGCCGTGACGCTATATAAACGGTATTTTGAGAAAAGAACTGATAGAAAACTGTTTAAAATTGTTAGTTATTTTTTCGTTCTATGTTGGTTCTGTTTTCACTGTTAGTATATTTAATATTTTTCAATAACAAATACATAATTTCATGCATATGCTTTCACTGGAATCTGGCAATGAAAACTTAGAATTAAATATCCTATATGAAACAAATGTATGACCCATTACATTACCTGCCATCAGCTGTTGACCATCAAACAGATTTTAAATATTTTAAATCACTTTTTCTACCTTAAAAATAACGCAGTGCAGTGCAGTCTGTTTAATAGAACGACCCAGGTCCTCAAGACAGGTCATCCAGCGGGCATCCCTTATCACTGTCTAACTTATCCCTGTGGTGTTTGTGTGCTAGGCCAGACTAAGTGGACAGCAGAATTGATTAGTAGTAGAGATGCCGCGAATACTCGCTATTATTCGGTATTACTCGGATTTTTTTTTGTTACTCGTCGAATACCGAGTAATAGTGTTCATTATTTGATATTCGGCGAATAGTTGTCTAAATAAAATAAACTTATATTAAATGGACAGAAAAACTACAGAAAGGCAAAATAGATACTTGTATTTAACTTTAAAAATAAAATACACTTACACACTTAGTATTAATATATAATCATCATCAAAACTGTAAAAGTTACAGTCTTTAATTCAATGATTTTTTTTAATTTAGAAAGAATATCCTACATACTGCTTCTCGAAATCCCTTACACAAAATGAGATTACAAAAACATATAAATGATATAGGTAAGTTCAAGAGACCTATGTCTATGTCGAATAATAATGGCAAGTATTCGACTATTCGCCATGAGGAATGGCGAGTAATCGGTATTCGACTATTCGCCATAAAAACTATTCGCGGCATCTCTATTAGGTATATGATTAGTACCGCGTTGTTGTGCTCATACAGATAAATATTTAAATCAATTCGTATTATAATCTACTACAAAGGAAATAAAAACTATTTCAGCTTAAAATACAAGAGAAATTGTAGATATGCAATGTAAGTAATTGTTTATAAATAGATTCTCACACGAAGGGTTCCGCACCATAACTCATTTTTTATAGCGGCAATAGAAATACACAATCTGTGATAATTTGAACTGTCTACCTATTACGGTTCTTGAGATACAGCCCGTTGACAGACTGACGGACGGACGGATGGATGGACGGACGGACGGACAGCGGAGGCTAAGTAATAGGGTTCCGTTGGATACCTTGTGACTACGAAACCCAAAAAGGGGTGATAAACAACTATTACTATAGGACCAACATCAAAATCGCGAAAAAAAAAACGACTGCCTTTTGGAGCGCATAACTCAACAAAGTGCACTGTCCAGTTGCTTTTGTTTCGCGAGTTCGGCTTTGGTCCCATAGTAAAAGTTGTTAATAATGATGAATAAATTATCCCTTTTTCGGGTAATATGTTCATTCTGTTAACAGTTGTATATTGTTGCCATTTCTCACACGCTCATAACCCTTTCGCTGCAAAAAGTTAGCAGATCTTGAGTCGATTCAAGCCTCATTAGACCAGGGCTGAAGCCTTTGAAAATGGTAAAAAGTGAAAAAAAGATTTTGAATTTTTCATATAAATGAGGTTATGTGAAAAAGTGTAAATACAAAAGTTGTAGATCTTTTTATTACCTACAACTTTGCCATTTTACTTTTTCCCATAGGACTTGTAGTTTTGCCGGAATTAGAGATAAACCGTTTTATTTTCCCTTAAAAACTCACCCCCATCCACTTCCCGACCTCAGATCGCCCGTAAATTATTTTTCCTTTCATTGTTGTTATATTCTCTTCCTTTCCCAATGGGTTTCAGCCTACTATTATTTTTTTTGGTTTCTAAAATTATCGGCCCTGGTCTTCATATCTCTAGAAGCCGGAAAAAAAAATACTGCATGGCCGTTTAAAGTTCTTAATGTTCGTGGATCTATTACATAACAGCATATTAAAAATCAGTGACTTGAATTGTAATTTCATGGGAATAGCTGAAATTGTTCAATGCATTAGTTTCACAAACATTGTTTCAAAAATATTAAACAGCTAAACTATACTTTTTGACCGATACATTTTTCATTCAAGTTCTGCAGTGTGATTCTGTAAACATATCGAAGTGAACACTTGGGCGAAGTGAACGACGAGCTATCAAACCATACAAACAAGACGGCGTGACAACTCACTTGTCGTTCACTCCACTTATGTGGTCACGGTGAGATGTCGACAGAATCGACCGGCTGTATATAAAATTTGAAAGAAGCGGCCCTGTTTGAGTTTTTTGAAACTTAATCAACTTTTAACTATCAAAGACCAACATTATCCAAGTATTTAGGGGAGCACGGAAGGGGAATCGCTTTGAAAAGCCACCCCCAAATCAAAACGTCCGGGCCAGGTCCAAGCACAATAGGAAGTAATATGTTTCCTTGGACACTATATTACAGAGATATCGTATTTTTGTTTACTAGATGCGCCATGGTAACGGACAAACCGAGCTTAGTTAAACATTAAATTAAAAAAAAACTTAAATTGAAGTTTACAATAATTTTACGAAAAATAAATACCAAAAGTCAGTTAGACAAAAAAATAAAACATTCACAGAAAAAGGTAAATTCTGTAAAATATACTCGGTGATTGATATTTCTAGAGGAATACCACAAAAACTCTGTATTTTAATTTAAAAAGAAGTCCTTTTAAAACATAACTTAAGTGTAGCAGCTTCCCAAGCTGTGAAAGAATTTTCGCTGTCGGATCAGTACTTAACCTTTACGAAAAAACAGTTTTTGTTTCATAGAAGAAAGAAAAACAAGTTTATAATTTCGTTCAGAAGTTTAGATACCGATTCAAAAGCTAAACAAACAGGACTCACGTCGTCGTTGCTATGGCGCAACTCAAGAATAATGGTCACTCGTAGCAGTCGTAGCAGATCCTGTGACTGCTACGAAAGCGTAGCAGCCGTCTCGTAGCAATGACATCATCGTAGCACTAGTGCTACAACTTTTTGTGTGTGATTCGCATAGAACGAAGTTAAATGAAATAATTTAGAACTTTGCACGCGTAGGTACATGTGTAGTTAGTATAGAAAGTGAACTAGAATAGAGAACTGGGAGAATCAGTTACGTTTTATTCATCCTATCTAAGTAAGTAGCTATGAAAACGTAATAGAATTGTGTAAGATTGTTTTATTGTTCTGCGAAATAAATGTTTTTTCGCTTATTCCTCTAATAAAAGATCTTTTGATCGTAAAAAAAACCTATAAATGTCACGCAAAATTATCCCCAAACCCAAACCCAACAAAACTTTCCACTGACACAAGAAAAACAACACAAACATCAGTGATACATCAGTGGTAGTACACAAACATTAGTACTGCGCACACAGTGCGAATTGGAGCGTGTTTAGCGAGAATCGTTGCGTAGGAGTGACAGCGGTCGCCTACGCGAGTCTACACGCTCACCTGTGACCTATTCCTTAGAACTAGTGGAACGGAGAGTTGAACGCGCCCACTCATACCTACGTTTGAAATACGGTTACACTGCTAATAAAGTTATTATGTCGTGATTTTGAAGATTGATTCAAAGAAATCTAATCTGTTAATTACTGCTGTGAATGTGTGTGTGTGTTTTTGAGATGTTTTTTGTGTCTCCAGTACTTTCTATTGCTTTTTTCATTGGGAAGGAGATATTGTCAAAACAGGCACTTTTGAACTGTCGTCAGGTTTGGTTAGTAAGTCAGACAGTTGAACCTATCCTACGTTGCACTCCGTCGTCTACACTAATATTATAAAGAGGAAAGATTTGTTTGTTTGCTTGTTTGTTTGAAATGAATAGGCTCCGAAACTACTGGACCGATTTGAAAAATTCTTTCAGCATTGGATAGCTACATTGTCAGGGTGTAACATAGGCTATATTTGATCCCCTTTCTCCCACGGGAACGGGAACTACGCGGGTGAAACCGCGTGACGTCCACTAGTAATTTATATGGCAAAACAACGTTTGCCGGGTCAGCTAGTATGATATAATTCTTCACTGTGTCCTATCCAGTGTGAGTGAGTCTTAGCTCTTTGTACCGGTAACGATGAATACCGCGACTCCTAATGTGTTCATTAGCATTCAGATTTACCTCCACACAGGTTGCTTGCACACTGTACCTATATCGGTCGGTAACTGTGTCGTGGTCAGTCGTACTAAGTTGTTGGGGTCGGAAACGCAAACAAACACAAGTCAGAGCCAATATACAGATATATTGGCTCTGACTTGTGTTTGTTTGTGTTTTCGGTCAATTGATCCTGCGACATTATTAATATATTAAATTGTGTTTTTTTTTTAAGGGACTGCGGTAATTCATCATCATCGAGGTTTCGGTCGAAATACGTCTATTCTATAGGCCTCCGCTGAACTTCGTCACAGCGATTGGTCCGGTCCCTTGCATTCAGGGGATTCCAGCGCCCTTTACTAAGTGATCGGAGAAGAATGGAGGACTGTCATGGTACAGCTCAACTGTCAAACAGTGTATTATTTTATTTTAAATGTCATATTCTAATTTAAGCAGTAATCAGCCATTAGTGCTCACTACTACATTAGTTTGTATCTTTATTATGGATCTATTCATAAATCCGAGATAAGGAGACCAGGTGACCCATAGCACAGGTTTTACTTAGTATGGGCTCCTGTCTCTCATCTCAAATTGTTTTCTTCATAAACTGTATGTTATTTGTGAGAGAAAAATAATAATAATTGTAATTGTTATTATCATAGTTTGTTTGTTTCGAGCTTAGGGTAGTCCACTACAACCTTTGACGAATCAAAAACACTATATTACGTTGAATTCTCAGACATATGCAGAGCCTTAGTAAATCGTAACTCGTCAAAAGTTACTTACTAAGATATTTATGAGCAGTAGTGCTATTCTCTAACAACATTTTCGTATCTCGACAGTAGAATTCGAGGTGAGTTTCAAATGAAGACCTTTATGTTATGTGCAATAAAGCTCACTTTGTGAGTTTGATCACTCAGGTGAAGCTCGATATCGAAATAGTTTCTTACAGAATAGACTAGCTGGTCCAAAATAACGTCTCTCTAGAATTGTTCGACGATACGCCGCGAGATTTACTTTTTAATTCTTAACTTAGTGAGTTACTTTACAACAATGTTGGAAAGAAAAATAGCATTCCAATATTTCTTTTTTATTTAACTTTAATTTAGCTAACATTGCTGGCAACTTTGAAATGAATAAGTCCGTTTTGGCG
The DNA here is from genome assembly GCA_947578705.1 of Lacanobia wlatinum. Lineage (NCBI taxonomy): Eukaryota > Metazoa > Arthropoda > Insecta > Lepidoptera > Noctuidae > Lacanobia > Lacanobia wlatinum. The sequence continues at coordinate 7,521,842 of OX388040.1, forward strand.
TTATTAAATCCCAAAGTACTAGAAATAACAATCCAAACAAAGGAACAATGATTGGTGTACTTAATCTTACTGCCAATCTAAATAGTCAAATAATGATCGTTTTCAGTAAGACCCTAAAACTATCTAGCAACACTAAACGTCGCCGTAAGGTTGCCTGCTTGTCGGTCTTCTTCAGATTGTACTTCGGTGAGTGTGCCCAAGAACTCCACGACCTCATCCCACCGGCCCCCTTCTACCATCGGACATCCAGACGCACTGCATCTTACCATCCCTACCTTGTTAGTATTCCACCAATTCGCACTAAGCGTTTCCAAACGTCTTTTATAATGCGCACAGCAAAGGAGTGGAACTCTCTGCCTGCGTCTGTGTTTCCAAACGCTTACAACCCTAATCTCTTCAAAGTTAGAGTGAACAGGCTCCTTCTAGGGAAGCTCGCTCCATCGTAGACTTTGTCTCTGTCATCTCTGACCTAGACTAGAGTCAAGAGCAAATCCATCACAAATAAAAAAATTAAAAATATGAAGACCATCCGACCTAATCAAAAAAAAAATTACAAAGTTAAAAAAGTATGACATCTTAATTAACATGAACAACTCAATCACAATAAAACAGTCGTTTAACACGTTTTTAATAAAGCCCCTTTTAAGAGCCCTTTTCGACAAATTAATCTCCAAATCTCGCGGAAACGATAAATCAAATTAAACGCGCTGTAATAAAAATGTTCACGAAAACAGCAATTAGTTTAATGAATTCAGCGCAGACAGGCCCCGACGGCAGACGAGCCCACCAGCCCACGAGCACTACAGACAGACCTACTTACATACATATTTCCTCTTCCTACCCTCGCAACTTTGACCTACTTCCCCGGACAACGAACTGAGGAACTTTTATTGTTCAATTGTGAACATAGGTGCCTTGTCAATCCAAGTAATACCTGTATTGTGTATTGTAAATACAGTCGCTTGAATTAACCTACCCTCAAAAAATCCAGCCGATGGTGATTCGATAATGAGGAAAGCGCGACCCCCCGCCAATTTACATTAACGATTCGGCGAAAAATCCGACATAAAACGACAGGGGCACATAAAGGCGTCGAACAATTCCTTCCTTTCATCTCACGGCGTCTTCCGCCGCCAGCATAAACAAGCTCGGAGAAAAACTCCCTGAATAATAATTAGGGTTGAAGATTAGGACGGCGGAGCGTGGAGCGGATTCGGCCTCTTGCTATTAATTACGGTGCCCAAGGCGGACGCGCTATGTGCTCGGTATATAGGCTCGAATTTCCGGGCATATACCTAACGTGGCACGTATCTGGGCAGCGCGGCGTCTCGCGTGCCCCCCTGGCCCCCGTACGCCGGTCGGGCCCCCGGCCGGGCCCCTCCCCGTCTAATTGACGGCGCGCCGGACGCCGCCGTCGCCCGCGGGGACTGCGCTCCGCCTTCCGGGCTCCGTGCTCAGCCTCCGATTTACAACATCGGCCGATAATCTTTTCTTGATGACGCAGCCACATAGATACACGTACAAATACCCTGAGACTTTTCTTTCTTTATCGCTCCATTCAGGAAATCAGCATTCTACGAGTATTTCAAAGACTCACGGCTTTAACCTAGATTCCGCGCTGTTGCCATGGGCCATCTCTAATAGCTTTGCGATGGAACACTGCGGTTCGCCGCATACATAGATTTAACCTCGGTATGACTGGACATCGGATTTTACGAGCCATCGTACCAAAGCGAACAGAACAGAGGATTGCTTGAAGGATCTGTAAGCTCTATCGTAACGGTGGCTAGCGTTTTCAATGATCTTGATGTGCACAATAACAATGGGATGGAGTATACCTCACGGTGGTCCATCACGATCACTGCTGCAGATACTATTGAGCGCATCGTCTACACCTAGCTCTATATAGCATCCAGTCTTAATCTCGCAGGGTCGCACCGAAAGTAAGTGTCGTCAAAGGGCCCATCGTGGAGTTTATTAAGTCTCATCAGGCCGGAGCAAGGTGTCAACACGGCCGGGTGCTCCCGTTGGGATAATTAAAAACTCTCATCGCAGGCGGAAGACGTGGAGCGTGGGGGGTTGGGCAGAGTCGAGGGGGTGCGGGAGGGGAGGTAGCCACGGGGATCCGCGAACGCACTAATTAATAAGGGTCCGTCGATATTGATTTACGAGCTCGCCGCTGCCCGGTAATGACGCAACGTGCCCGGGAGCACGTGGCGCCGCGCCGTAAACATAGTGACGTCACACAAAGAGCCCCGATGCTTTCAAACTTGTGTAATTGTGGGTAGCGAGAAACGTGTTGAGGGACGTTGCTTTTTTTTTTTTTTTTTATTTGTGATGGGTTTGCTCTTGACTCCAGTCTAGGTCAAAGATGACCGAGACAAAGTCTACGATGGAGCGAGCTTACCCGGAATTGAGTTTTGAACAAAGAATGTTTCGAAACGCCTATTACGTTGTGCAAAGTTCCCGTGACAATTATATTGCAATCGTTTTTCTTATATAGAGAGCATCATCAAAAACTGTAAGTAAGTAAGTAAGCAAGTTTTTTATTTGCAAAACATGTGGTAAAGAGATGTTACATTATATAGTTCTGGTGCAGGACACATTCCACCATTCTATGATCATCTTTTGCCAACAAAATAGATACAATAACAACTGGAAACACTACCTATAACATAAAACACCTACAGTCACCACCTTAAACAAACTTACATCCCGAACAAACTTATCTCCCTCACATAAGTTGGCTCCCACTTCCATCACGCGATATCTTAAACAGCGCAGCGGACATTAGCGAAAATACCCGATTCCCATTCGACGGGCACACGACGCGCCGGGGGATTTGCATCGCTCCGGGAAGAAACGCAAAAAGAGCGAGATCTGACACCCCCTTACACCCCCCACGTGGAAAAAATTTCACCCCCCGATATGTACTGCACGAGTAAGCGCACGTTATTAGTAAAAGTACAGACGTTTCGGTAACTGAGGGGGTGGAAACTTGTGTTTATCTATAGTGCGGACATTTATATTTTTGATAAGAACCCCAAGTTATAGAGGTTACAGACGATAGGAGTTGCAGATGTGACGCTATAATGCGTCACATCCGCAACTTCCCAAGTTGGATAGGTACTAATTTTGTTTTACTCGTTTATTTTTTCAAATAATTCAAATAATAGTACATTATGCACCGAGGGGATAAAGCAGTGTCTTATTATGTCACGGTCGTCATATTAAATTCCGAGCACAATGAAGGTTCGACAGTTAACTCACGAGCGAAGCGAAGGAGTTAATACAAGAATCCTGAAGCAGCGAGGGATTCAAGCTAGGCCAAGCCAAAGACACCTTTATCCCTGAGGAGCATACTCTACTTTTAACACCTACTGCGAGAAAATTGTGCTATAGGTATGAAAAGAGGTGGCGCGCGTCGGCCTACACTGCTAAGAGCAGGTCGCGCATCCAAAGCTGTGGCTACAGCCCACCGCCAGGCAATAATATTGTACTGAATTTCATTATAACCCTCCGGGCAAAAATGTGATTTGAATTTGGAACGCATTTTGACTGCGCGACCTGCACTTAGCAGCGGCGGCCGACGGGAGCCGCTCGCGGGTTAGAATGACGTACTTTAGGTTAGCTCTGCATGGCAAATAATTTGTCGTTTTCGTGCAGTACTTCGGAAACCCAGGTAGCCTCCGTGATATAGTCAGTAATACCAGATTTGAGACAACTACTAAGTCATAATACGTAGCAGAACATCACGCCTTTGTTCCCCTATAGTGACAGTGTGAGAGTACAATTTTAATAAAGAATTCCTTCTGAAAGTAATCTTAGAATATAGTAAATAATAAGGCGATTTTTACCCGCGGTAAATTAAAACTTTTGCGCGTATGGTGTCCTTCAACACAGTTTAGCAAGATACTCGATTATTTAGATTAGGATGTTGTGTTAATTCTGAATCTAAAATGAAAGTCAACCATCACACAGGATACCCTCATTACTGGGTCACATAAAAGTGGACTTTAGGATTAAACATCCTTTGCTTTACTCCCGTATACTACTTATGAAAATGTTTTCAAAACATCTACTTTTTTATAGTATTTAAAAAGAGGTAAAGTTTGTATGTTTAGAAACTACTAATTCGATTACTAAACAAGACTAAATTGTACGTGGGATAGGCAATTGTAACAAAGTAACACAGCTGCGGGAAAAAACCTAGCAAACCTTAGTTTTAAACAAATGAATATCCACATCTTCCAGCCCACGTGCTTATTGTCCCGAACACTCAAATCTTACGATTCACCCCTCGATACAACCCCTGATAGATTTACGACATCACTTTTACACTAACAGTTTCACACTATTTATTATATTGCCTGCAAAATAGCCCGCAGCCTCGGGCTATAACTATGAGCGGTTTCATTAAAAATTGACGCGGATTCGGACCTCTGTTGAGATGGACTGTTCAGTTGAATATTCCTTTTTTCCCGTCAGCTGGTAATGCTGCTAGCTTTTCCATCTGGTACTCTTCCACCAGAGATGTGCTAGGACATTCTCCATATTGGTACATACAAAAATGAGTGATGTGGGCGTAAGATGCGTGCGAGGATAATGTGCGCGCACAGCTGTAAAGCTTCACACCATTTTACTTAAGCTTCGCTACACATCCTCGCACCGCTTGGCTACGTCCTACGTCTCTGGTGGAAAAGCATCCCAGGGGTGCCTTTCCACCAGTGGCGTGGATCTAGTTTTATTTGTGAGTCAAGAATCCATTGAATGAAGTTACAGGGATTTAGACATACAGTAGGTGCACAGTTGAAAGTGTCATAATTTTCCAATATCATCATCATTATCATTTCAACCGAAAGACGTCCACTTCTAGGCAAAATACTCCCCCAAGTATCGTCACATCGACCGGTCCTGTGCGTCTCACATCCATCCTGCGGGCTTTAACCAGGTCATCGGTCCACCTTGTGGGATGCCTTCTAACATTGCGCTGTTTTGCAGCGTAATTTACTTATATTAGGAACCTATATTCCATTTTATCATTTCTGCCAGTATTAATTCATCATGCATATGAGTGATGAGTCCTCTAGCGTATTATCAACATAAGCGGATATAAGCACCCACTTTGCCCTTACCTATCATCCTAGGGATGATCCGAACGAGTGGATGACTGTATTCCCGCGATGGATGACTTTATCCCCGTCATGGATGACTTTATTTACGGGCGGTTTATTATCATGAGCGTACTCGTTAGCTCAGTGCTCGTAAACAGTCGAGCTGGCTTCACCTGCTCACTGCTGTATTACGTGTTGATTGAGATCTAAAGTCTCAGAGGCTATCGATAAAGACTTTGAGATTGTGGAATTTCTTTGTGAAAGATCCTAGGTCTGGCGTGAACAATCGTTGTGGCTGTTAGTGTGTTTGTATTGTAGTTAGTTGATGTTTTAAAACTTCCTCATTTTATTAATTCGCCTTACGATTTCACGGACTGAAACTTTACAATATTGCTGTTTTCGGCAATATCCATCAGCAGATTTTCTGATGACATGACGAATTTACGGTATAGGTTAATAGAGCAAATTAAGCTTCATTAAAAACTATTCCCCTGTGCAAACTTGAAAAGGGAAAAGACGACCCCAAAATTACGAGCCCGCTTCACTAATTCTCACAGAAGGCCAGCGCCATTCGTATCGGGGTCGAGCGATAGCGACTGTATCCATGACGCCACGGAGTACAGTCAGCACAATAAAGCGGGCGCATCGCCCGGACGAACTCGTAAACGCGCGATCTCAAACGACCGCTACTGAACAGGAGCTAGTGCGGCGATACCGCCCGCATGCACCACGAGGAGGAACGGAGAAGGTTCACAATATAAATTATAATTTTAACAGTTGAAAGCCAATTTCACAGCTTTGAACTTGTCTTTCTAGCTTGCAGGTCTTAATTTTAAAGAAACATAAACATCGACTTGAGAAAAACTTGAAATGCCTCCGGAAACAGGTGGAGGGATCAAAGAAACCCAGGAGATCTGAAACCGCATAAAGAAACACCTTAAAGGTAGTTGAAAAGAGGCTTGTTTCCAGCAGTGGTATTCCAATATAAGGGGTACTCAAACTCAGGCGTAGAGAGAAGCAGAAGAGAAAGACCTGTAATCAGCAGTGAGTTATTCCATCATGTCAATATGAGGTGGATGATTGACGTGAGGTGACGTGATTTTCAACTACCTTTGGCCTAGACTCTAGAAAAAGTGACATTCTATTACAGTAGTACCCAACTGATGCTTACCGATATACCTGCGCAAAAGATGAATTTTCAAAGCACGGGAATTGCTATGGACCAATCGGCACGCTCCACGCAACGCGCTTCTTTTTCCTGTACCGCTATTGGTCGGCAGCTGCCGCCATGTTAGCGCGCACCGCGTGGTTTGCACGTGACTTGCGAGTGAGACGAAACTAACAGCTGCAGTGTATTATGAACCTTATAGCAGTGATTTAAGCTTGATTGTAAGTTTGCTTTCTTTCGTTAATCTTCGGGACCATACTTTCTTTTCTGTGCGAACGACGCGCCGTATCAGATTCACGACGCGCCATATCAGTTGGGTACCACTGTACCCAATGCGATTGTCAAAATGCCAAAATATAAGGTATTGATCACGTGACATTTCGACAGCGTTTTTCAACCTCATAAGTTTTAGACGTCCTGACAACTACTTTCGCCACCGCTGACAGAATGTCACTTGTCCAGAGCTTTCTGAGGAGCAGAATCAACACAGGCATCCGACTACGTGCCCTATGTCAGTGTTAATAATGTACTAATGGTGTGCATTAACAGAACCGAGCGTGGAAAGCTCTTATTTTATCCAATTGGTCGAATGCTGTCAAACAGGCCATGTGAAAGGACACCAACATTACCGCAAGGCTTGGTCCATGTTCACTGTCAATACGACTCGACTATTGCTTAAGCGTTACAGGGAGATAAGCCATTTGGAAATATACAGTTCAGTAAGCAAATATTTAGGAATAGTCATTTGTCCATTTGAGTTCAAAAACTGCCCGAGAGGAAAAGAAATGAAGAAAAGGCTGAGTAATAACGATCTATCAGTGAACTTGTAAGGAAAACAGATGTCAATCTAAATCTAATTTAAGTTAGTAGTGTTTTGACGGACGTAATCCCTGGTCTGATTTCTAAAATTCTGTCACTGGTGAAATGCAAAACTATCGTTGAATGCCATAGGCTGTATTTTATTCCGAAAAATAGACGAATTCTGTAGGCATACGTCGCAATTCACCCCTGTGACCCACAGGAGTGAATTGCGACGTATGCCTAAGTAAAATGGGACTTCTTCGAATCCCCTTCAGGTGGTCTCCTCTGAATAACGTCATTACCAGCTTTAGATATAACGACGGCGTTCGGGAACGGCACAATACTGAATACTGAGCTGGGAACATTCGCCGTTTGTTAGCGACGGATAAACTTCTTGGCTCGCTTCGAGAAGAATGCGCCAGGTGCAGCAGAATTTGATCATTTTTCTTATGATGGATGCTGAACGAGTATTGAAAATGTGTCCTTTTTTAGTTTTCTTTTTTCAGCTTCATCTAGAGGAAGATTATCGTTGTTATAACACCGAGGGTGCCAGTATCGGCCACTTGTCAAGACAGCAAATATTAAATTAATGAGAGTTTTGTGAAAACACAGAGTTCCGTATAACACTGATACACACGGTGTTTTTCATTTTTAAGGTTCCGTACCTCAAAAGGAAAAACGGAACCCTTATAGATATCACTTTGTTGTCCGTCCGACTGTCTGTCAAGACCGTTTATCACGGGAACGCGTGGAAGTATCGAGTTGAAATTGAACCATGTACACAGGTGTATGTATGGCGCCTTGCAGTTGTGAAAAAATCAAACTTTTTAAGTTGGCGTTAAAAAAAAGATACGGTCGTTTATGTCGCAAAAAAACGTATATTTCGACACTCTTAAGGGAATCAAAATGTATAGGGTATTTCCCGTTGACCTAGAACTATGAAATTTGGCAAATAATACCGTTCTCTACCACAAGTATAGGTATATAGTCTTTATTTAAGTAATTTGTAGCTACAAATTTGTACGGAACCCTCGGTAGGCGAGTCCGACACGCATTTGGCAGGTTTTTTTGAATGCCTCACCATTGGTTCAAATTCTAGTGTCTTTCGTCAAACGATGCGGCTTCCGAGGCCTTATGAATTGCATGAAGCACAACTAAATATTTTCCTACTGAATTCTACACTCCGAATGGCCTTTCTCAATGTTATGGATAAGTAACAGCCAACTAGTACTGTCAAGCAACATGAACTAAGCTTCACGTGTGTGTTTTTGTTACCAAACATTTTTCGTTTATTTTTAGAACTACAGCGACGATATGGATGGTCGTATTAACGCTGTACTCTTGGGAGACTAAATACTATTGGCGTGACTATATGATAGCCAAAGTCATCTTAACTCTCAAGATGACCCGGAGTACAGCGACCCCTTTTTTGACGTGATAACGTCTTATAAATCGATGAACGGCACCTACGAAAAAGTGTCACGTTCCGAGAGCGAGAGCGCGGAACAAGCGATAGAGAGGCACGATCGGCCTAAGCGTTCGGCTTGTTTGTTAAGAATTCAATAAAAAATCGTTTAGAATAGAATATAATGTTTTTATTTCAGACCGGAGTCCATAGGGTTTGTAATAATTTTACTTAAATTCTAGTGTTAGTAGGGTACAGACACAGATAAAAATATACAATTAACATTCAGCGTGGAGCCGCATCCACCTCCGCAACATCGGGGAATCCCACCGATCTGCGAATACACTGACAATACTGTTGTTGCTGCCGCGAATACGAGTCATCAGGGATGCACATCTTTTTCTAATAATGGCGGCAAAACCTTCAATATTATTTATCCGCAAACATCCGTGACGCACTACCCCGCCACGGCAGCCGCAGCAGCACTCTCAGTGCATTATTATTGTTACGCGCCAGAATTAATTCTGGGTACGTAACGACATTTACGTATTAGTAACGCCATCTAGTATCGAGTAACGGAATTACTGGAGTCAAGATGTTTCTAGACTTTTCTATGCTAGAAAAATTCTCGATGTTTCGACACCTGGTCAGTCGGGGCCGGAATGTACCCGAACTTTCCAGATGTTTCCATACTAGAAGGTTCTAGAAATAATTGTCGGTTTATAAAGAGCGGACATCCGGCGACTGCAGTCAGTCAGTATTGAATTGGCAATACAAGCGATAACTTCGAGAGCGATCTTCAACTACGAATTATAGTGAAGTGAAGTGTTCAGTAGTACGATTGTGTGTTATAATTAGTGTGTTTTAAAGTGCTAATTAGTGTTGTGTGTCATTTTTGGTTAATTTATCGGCTGTTTTTATTGTCACGAACTCCAAGCTCGTAACATTATATTGAACTTAATGACGTTATCACGTAAAATTATGGTCCGTAAACCGAATTTACAGACAATCAATTTTTTAAAGATGGGACATCATCAAATGACTCCTCCCGCTCTGGGCGGAGCACAAGGGAGTGCCAGACTCTTACTGACTAAAACCCATCAGTGTTTTTCCTAATGCCCTTTGCGTTCCAGAGACGCGGTGACTCTTTCGAACAAATTCCGCAACATTACAGTGACCCCTAAGGACCTAAAGTCTTGAGCACAAGTCAGTACAAAGAGCAGTATGACGTGCCTCGAAATGTATCCCAGACAGTTCTAAGAGGTCGCAGGAGACAGGTGTCTTGTTCAGAATGGCTTCCACGTATTCCGAAATGAAATGTCTGCCTTGTGGATCTTGATTACGGTATCACTGATTCGACTAAAACAATGTTAAGCGGCTTTGAGCTGCGCAATATTGTTGATGAAAGAAAGTAGTAAGAAAACAGATTTACTGTTACCAAAAGGTGCTAAGTATGGCAATGGACATACATACATACATACATACAAAACAAATTAAATACATCTACACTAATATTGTAAAGAGGAAAGATTTGTTTGTTTGTTTGTTTGAAATGAATAGGCTCTGAAACTACTGGACCGATTTGAAAAATTCTTTCAGCAATGGATAGCTACATTATCAGGGAGTAACATAGGGAGTAACATAGCTATATTTTATCCCCGTAACCCCACGGGAACGGGAACTACGCGGGTGAAACCGCGTGACGTCCACTAGTTTACATATAAAACTAGCTTTTGCCCGCAACTTCGTTCGCGCAAATCCCGTTTTTTCGTGCCAAATTTCAGCTTTCTACGACCAGTAGTTTCGGTTGTGCGTTGCCTGTCAGTTACTCAGTAACGGAAGAATTTATATATATATTGATGATATGAAAATGTGAATCTTTACAAGGGTTACTCTATTCAACTTTACTGCTTCATCCAAATTGAAAAACACAGCTGAATTGTGTTCCTTGAATTTCAGGCGGTTAGTAGAATATTGAGTACCTCCGGGTTTAAAAATGAAACCTACGGATATCTCGCCCAACTCGATTATAACGGAAAAAGTGTCGCAAATAGGCGCACTTTAAATCCTGTCAGGACCCAGTGAGGCGTGGCGTCGTGGATCCGAAGCGCGGACATGAAAAATGACGTCACATTAAACAGTACGCTGATGAATGCCCGCCGTTTTGCATAAGTCACAGGCCACGGTGTAAACTGCAGAAGTTTATGTAGTTCAAAATACCCGCTTATGGACTCCATACTTTTCTGTCTGCTAGGTTTGAAATTGTTTGCGATGATGGGGTCAGTCTTTTGTTGTTGTTCAAAATAATCAGTGCCTAACTAAGTATATAATCATCCTGACCGAGTTTCAGTCGTTGAGCTCCTCAAAGGTATGAGTTGAGCTGCACGATGACTGACAAATGCTTGCAGGTCCACTCAAATCTGTATAGCTCTATTTTCAAAAGACCACCTCAGACATTAACCTACATGGTTCTCTTGCGGCTTAAAAATTGCATTGTATACATTCAATGTAACTTTTTGCATGAATTGCATATGTAACGATTTACTGAGTTAAAAGAGTGTTCATGGAGTTTCTTGCACGTTCTTCTCTATAGAGATCTACGCTTTGGAACGTGCAACTAGTTTCGTTTACAATGTTGTCTAAAGTATTTTGTTGTTGTTGAAAATAATCTGTAGGTTGTGTACAGAATTTGATTTCGGTGGCCAATATCAGCAGAGATTAGCCAAGTACGTAGATGTTGTAGGTAGTATACATGTGTGTGAAGGAAACACAGATGTTTTCTCTGTTCCTTTACCCTTATAGTCCAATGCAGTGGTTCTTAACCTTTTAGTCATAAGGGACCATTTGACCAAATTTCCGTCTTCCCATGGACCACCAACTTTTCGAAGTAATAGATAGTAGGTAGATTTTTTTTACTGCATAATCTTGACTAGCATTTGAATCCAGTTCAGTGCTGCTCAATGCCAAACTCATGCTAATACAGCAGACATCCAGCCGATTTTGGTGCTTGTGTTTAAAATTTTCAGAAGCGCCAAGAACCTCTGCTGGGATAGATATGCCTATGGAACAACTTAAGGTAGCGTGTAGCAATATTTGGAAACTTTGGAAGAAACATTGTCTTTTCTCTAAAAAATTTTGTATTCTCATTCATTTCCTGTCTCAAAAACATATTCTAAGTTAGTATTCTATAGCATATCAATCACTTCTTTATTTCGAACCCTTGCATTGAAATTATTCAGCTTTGCGAAAATATTGCATTGTAGAATGGTTTCGCGGACCACTTCAGGTTCTGCCAGGGACCACCAGTGGTTCGTGGACCACCGGTTAAGAACCACTGTCCCAATGGGACGGCAATCCAAAGTTTATGGGGTCCAAATTGCTCGCTTATGGTCTCCATACTTTTCTGTCTGCTACGCTGCATAATGTTGGCTAATGGAGGTGGGGTGTAAAGTATTTTATTGTTGTTCAAAATAATTAAATTCGATATATGTAATTAGTAAGTTCCTACAGAAATTGGACAGCATGTCTGATGGTAAGAGGTTACTACCATCTATATCTGTACTAGTACTAGAGGCTTCGCAGAATCGCTACCGTCTCAGGAAACGGCTAAAATCTGTCATCTGTTACAATATAACACCTATATTCCTTGAAGGCTTGATAGAAGTGTACCCTATATAACACTCATATTTCGCCAGTAGTGCCATCAATTGGGCACAAACCTAGACTCCACTGCTGCTGTTATATGCTACTGAGAAGTTCCCGATGGAAAAACCCAAAAACATTTTGCTCGACCCGCGGGTCCAAACCCAGAAGCTTTTACAGGCGCGCGTTTGACCACTATCTCACCTGACGGAGAGCGATGATGTGGGCGACGATGTAGCACGCCTGCCTAGAAGTAACCAACCACTTGGGTTGCGGAATTTGTTCGAAAGAGTCACCGCGGCCCTGGAACGCAAAGGGAGGAACACGGATGGGTTTTAGTCAGTAAGAGTCTGACACTCCTTTCTGCTCCGCCCAGAGCGGGAAAAGTCTTTTGACGATTTCCCATCCAAAAAAACCGGTCAAGTGCGAGTCGGACTCGTATACGAAATGTTCCGTACCATAAACCTTATTTTTATAGCTGCGGTTGAAATACACAATCTGTGAAAATTTCAACTATCTACCTATTACGGTTCTTGAGATACAGCCCGCTGACAGACACGGACGGACGGACAGACGGACGGTTACCTTATGGGTACGGGACCCTAAAAAATGAACCACTTTCACAAAATATACACAACCTTCAAACCGAATCACACATTGGAAGGTAGGAGAAATGGCTTGGTTTGGCGGTAGTACCTATTGTACTACTTGACAAAGAACAATTATTAGTACATATTACATGGTATCAGAGTCAGACAACGTTTTAAATATTGTGGGAGTCTGGTGCCTAAACTAAGCTCTAGGCCTGTATTTCAGAATACCAGAAAAGTTATGTTCTTGGCAAGTTCCGAGGTTAAGCGTCGGTCAACAACGTTACACGTGCCTTCGGTTTGTCACCATTTTAGTTCATTACGACGTAATGTGGTACGATTACTCTCGCGAAGTAATTTCTGGACGATTTTTTTGTGACGAAAATGTTAAGTTACAAAAGTTTTTACCTCCCATCATGATCACTACATATTATAAAACAAAATCCTCTACCGCGTCTGTCTGTCTGCCAGTTCGAAATTCAAAAACTGAAAACTCAAGAAAACTCAAAAACTGCACCGATTTTCATACTGTTTTCACCAATGGATAGAGTGGTTCTCGAGGAAGGTTTAAGTATATAATTTGTCAAGTTATTGTATACATTGGCTAAAATATAATGATATTTGCTGGAGGTGTCGGAACGGGATCAAAGTTTCATGATTACTTTAGGTCGCGATAACCGACATCCACGCAGGCGAAGCTGCAGGCATCAGCTAGATTAATTATAATTTTGATCAGTCGATAGCCAACTTTATAAAGAAAATCCAAATCTTTTTTGAGGATTCTCTATGACTTCCTTGAAGGAAAAATCTTCCTTAAAATATGACCACACCTTTCCATTACACCATGTAACAGACCTCTCATGGGTAAAAAAAAATCAGCTGTTCAGTCCATTTCGTCGAGTTATGCGCACATAAATATATATGGCAGTAGAATTTTTTTTTGAGTTTTCTGGGTTGGTCTCATTGTCCCATAGTAAAATTTGTTCATAATGATGAGCATAATGACCTAAGGGGTCATTATGCTCATCATTATGAACAAATTTTTTAGTTGCGTTAATTCTGTAACACCTTGAATATTTATTAATTAAATCGCCTAATGTCCACTAAAACGAATATAATTAATTATAATTAAGGTATTTTGTCCTTAAAACTCAGCTGCATGCATCCTGTACAAAACTTCTGCATAAATCCACAACACAGCGTAAAGATACCGATACTTCCATATTCTTTGGAGGAAATGAATTGGAAAGAAGTCTAGCACAACACGTGTTGCCGCCATGTTGGCTGAATGGGGTATAGTGACGTCACATTACCCTATTAAATGACACACTTAACCTACGGGCTCGGTGAGCTAGTCAAGCTGTATCACGCAACGTTATGATACGCTAAAAGTTAACAGATCAGCGAGTCTAAAAATGCCACTTTAGCAGAATCATAATATTAACCACACAACCATCTGTCAAATTTCATTTTCATCTTTATCGCTAACGCATTAGGTTCAAGGTTGATTGGGAAAGTTTGACAGTGACGGGTAGCGTGATGTGCTTTCTGATTCTGCTAAAGTGGCCTTTTAGACCCCCAGAATTCGTACCGAAACGCATTTCAAAAACTTCTAAATACTGGTAAAGACTTTGATAGTCGCCAAGACGTTGTTGAGACTTGAATGTGAATGATTTTTAGCATGCTAATTAAGCTAGTTAAAGCTCAGTTTTTTTCGTAGCATCTCATTGGGTTATTCTATTTGTTACGCAAGGTTCATATTATCGTGATACGGGCATTATGGAGGAGGAATGAGGTAAGAGCGTGCATCATGTGAAAGAAGTACACTCAATGAAAGAAATAGGTGTGCGACGGCAACGCCGTGGAAGTGGTATTCGGACCACAAAACTTGAATCACTATCGTATGTGTAACTAAATACAGCTGCTTCTTTACCCTTGTTGTGAGCACAGAAGATAACTCTCAAATAATGGTAGCAGCTAAAGACACACAAGTTTAAGCTCTTATTGGCTTCACCTAAACGTTATTTGACAAGCTACAAGTGATATAAAAGCACGAATGTTAGCACAGTAGCTGAGGGACTGGCTGCTGGCTATGCATCGCCTACAAAGAGTGAGTCTATGACTTATTTGTATAAATGAACGATACAAAGAAATTCCTTTTATCAAACGTTCAAAAAAGCCAGTTGATTTTTCAATGCTAGCATACCAAACTCTTTGCTCGACTGTACATAGTTATTTAGCCTTTATGTTTCCTGATGCTTTCTATTTTCCAATGAAAAGTAAATGCAGTGAGCAAAATAATAGACTATATTGCATATTGCTTCCCAGGTCGAGCTTTATAGTTTTAGTGAAGTGTGCGCCATAATGCTATAGCGAACAATAGCATCGTGTGATGACGTAGTTTAACTTGATATCTTTGTGAGATTGCTGTTCGTTAGCGAAAAGAAAACATGTTGTTTAGACCGTTTTGTGTGCCTATTGCCTTAACGAAATGATAGTAATTATATATAATAATAGATTTTTATCGGAGTAGTAATTACCACTGTAATTATCACATAATGACTGTGATAACATTTTACTTGATGTGACGCCGGCCAATAAAATATTTTTCCAAAACTTAAAAAAAACAGGCTGTCCGAATTTTAAGAGGCTTCAAACTTGGCCAACTTGCTTTTTTGTATCCGATTACAATTAACTTTTCAGTTTTTACAATTCCTTTTTATTAATATTGTATGTACCTATAAGAGACTTCGACCTCTACTAGTTTATTCGCTGTTTCTTTTCAGGGTAATCAGCTAGGAAACTCCGGCCTTGCCGGTTTAATTTGACAAAAAAGATTAATGTGGAAAAGACTTGTATGGCACTTATTTTGCAAATATGTTACATTTGCAAAATAAATGTCATTTAGAAACTGTTGTCAATCCCTTAAGCCACCAAAGATCCACAATTTTCCATCTCAATTGATCCGTTATCAATCAAGACTTCCCAGCATTGTACGTGATCATTATTGCTGAACGATAAAATATAAAAAGCCCGTGTAGTACAATACGTTCCTATCACAATTCCTCATGGCGACCAGACATCTCAACCTAGTTCACGCCCGCCTGGAAACTGTAGGGCTGTGCCAAAGATCTTAAATAAAATGGATATTCTAAGGAAGGAATTAAAATAAAATATGATGGATGTGGTTGTAAGTAATTAATTAATAATTTGTAATACTTACTTTTCACCGCAACACACTTGTAAAGGCAGCTAAACTACGGTGGTGACGGAAGTAACTGGCGCTTATAGCACAGAGTCCTCCTAGTTTAAGCCCAGTTGCACATGTTTTGTATCTTGCCATTAACTGAGAAAGTCCTCTTTAAGGTACAATAATTGTTATTAGGTTTAAGTCTTGAACAAATAAATATTGATATGTCCCGAATAAGAGGTAAAATATGTGGAAGGAGTAGGGGGAGGCCTTTGCCCAGCTGTGGGCCAGTATTTTGTACAGCTTGGCAAAGGTCTCCCCCATAGCCTTCCACTCTTCCCGGTGTGTTGTCCTTTCCGAAAAGTCCGTCATGTTCACCTTTAAGTCGTCTAGCCAACGTTTCCTCCTAGGCCTTCCTCGGCGACAACGCCCATCTTCTGGCTCCCACAGGCCACAGTGTAACGACACTGGTAAATTAAAAAGTCCCGCTAACGTGTTTGACCATATTTTCTAAAATGTTATTGAGAGCCCATCACTGGGATGATGATAGGTTGAGAGGCGGAGATGGCGGTAGGTTTTGTTTTTGACTGGGAATTGATTCAAGCCCTTACATTGGGAATAAGTGCCAAAAACTATGCGGCTAGCCCTTCGAACTCACCCTCTGTTAGAAATACCTGTTTAGTTAAAAGTACATAGCAAAATCTCGTAAAAACACTTAATTAACCAAGGTCAGGACCTTTTGTCATTATTCCATCATATAAGAGTTCTTTTTTTTAAGGATGGAAAATCATCAAATGACTCCTCCCGCTCTGGGTGAAGCAGGAGGGAGTGTCAGACTTCCAGGGCCGCGGTGACTCTTTCGAACAAAGTCCGCAGCCCATTATTTAAGAGTCCTGCAGTGAATATTCAGGTTGCACCTTCGAGACTAAACAAATGATAATGAAGAACTAATTCCATTTAATGGATAAGTCGAAAGACAAAGAGTATCCCTATATTGGTTGTAAAGGCAATAACCGCGTCTCCGTTTCTTCTGTAATCTTGGTAGAACACGAGTAATCATAAGTAGGGCTTAATAAAGGAACGGGAACGACTTATTGTAAGGAACCTCTTTGTGTAAGCTGTGTGCTCTAATTGGATTAATTCTTTTCTGATCGAGGATCACTAATAGGTTAGCTAAGGTAAGGTTCAGGAGTTCCAGTGGTTGGGAAAGTGTGGCGGGCTTATCCCAAAAAAAAATAGCTAAGGTAGATTTGAGCTATGGTGTTTAAGATATATTTTCCTTCAACAGGTTTCTTCAATGCTGCATGGATGTAAGAGAAGTTAGTTCTTTGAATATTTAAAGATTTAACGCCCCGGGTCAATTAGGAATCATCATATCAACCGAAAGACGTCCACTGCTGGACATAGGCCTCCCCCAAGCGTCGCCACAACGACCGGTCCTGTGCGTCTCGCATCCATCGGCTACCCGCGACCTTCACCAGGTCATCGGTCCACCTTGTTGGAGGTCTTCCAACGTTACGTCTTCCGGTACGCGGTCGCCACTCCAGAACTTTTCGGCCCCATCGACCATCTGTTCTGCGAGCAATGTGCCCTGCCCACTACCATTTTAGTTTGGCGATCCTTCGGATTATGTCGGTAACCTTGGTTCTCTTGCGGATATCATCATTCTTGATTCGATCACGCAAGGAAACTCCAAGCATTGCCCTCTCCATTGCCCTTAGAGTGACTTTGAGCCTTCTGATGAGGCCCATTGTAAGCGACCACGTTTCAGTTCCGTATGTCATCACTGGCAACACGCACTGATCATAGACTTTCGTCTTGAGACACTGTGGTATGTGGGACGAGAAGAAACCGCGCAACTTCCCGAACGCTGCCCAGCCGTGTCGGATTCGACGGTTGACCTCTTTCTCGAAGTTGGCCCTACCTAGCTGGACCGTTTGTCCTACGTACTCGTCTACAACTTCGAGTGTAGTTTCCGATCTTGATGGGACTGGGTGCTACATGGGTATTTACCATGATCTTGGTTTTGTCCATGTTCATTTTGAGACCCACCCTTTCGGAAGCTCTACTGAGGTCATCGAGCATTGTACTGAGGTCCTCCGTAGTCTCAGCTATGATGACTATATCGTCGGCAAATCGAAGGTGACTGATGTACTCGCCATTGACATTAATGCCTAGCCTTCTCCAGGTCAAAACCTTGAAGACATCCTCCATTGCGGCTGTAAACAGTTTCGGAGAAATAACGACTCCCTGCCTCACACCCCGCTGCAGGAGGATAGGTTTCGAGGTCTGATCCTGAAGTCGGACTGACATGGTGGCGTTTTTGTACAAACCTTTCTGCACCTCGATGTACCGATAGTCGATCTGGCACCGTTGGAGAGACTGCAGCACAGCCCAAGTCTCGATCGAATCAAAGGCTTTCTCGTAGTCCACAAACGCTAAGCAGAGGGGCAGATTATACTCTTCGGTCTTCTGTATAACCTGACGGAGCGTATGTATGTGGTCAACGGTGCTGAAGCCTTTTCGGAATCCGGCTTGTTCGGGAGGCTGGAAGTCGTCAAACCTGCGTGCGAGACGGTTCGTGATGACTCTGGAAAACAGCTTGTAGACATGGCTCAGAAGTGAGATGGGTCTATAGTTCTTAAGCAGGGCATTGTCGCCCTTCTTAAAGAAGAGTACCACCACACCTCTGCTTCATGCCTGTGGCGTTTCCCTTCAAGTATGACGGAATTGAACAGTTCCTGAAGGACCTTAAGGACCGGTCTTCCACCCGCCTTTAGGAGTTCGGCCGTAATTCCGTCCTCACCCGACGCCGGTTTTTTAGCTACTTCAGAGCCATCCTAATCTCATACAGGCTGACGTCCGGGATGTCCTCGGTATAGTGCGTGGTCAATCTAGCTCTTGGGTCGTTAGCTAGATTCGTATCGGGTTTAGTCATTGACGTGTATAACTGTCCGTAGAACGTCTCGACCTCTCTCAGAAGCTCCGATTTGGCGGTTATGGTTCTGCCATCAGCGGTCTTCAGTTTCGTGAGCTGGCTTTGCCCAATAGACAGATCTCTGGCAAAGACCCAAAAAGGACAGTTTCCACGAACACATCGCTGCAATCGTCCACGGAGCTCCCTAGGCACTCGAAACGGTTCTGAAGTTCGAGCTGAGTTGCCCCACTCGCAGCTCGTCTCGTTTGCCCAGTTTCGCGTTGAAGTCCCCCATGACCACGGTGAAGTGAGTTTTATGACCATATATGGCTCTGGATATATCCTCATACATGGTCTCTATTTCGTCGTCGGGGTGTGTCGAGGTTGGGGCGTAAACCTGTACTGTACTTTCAACGAATATCTTGACGATATTCTAAGTATCAGGTACGCCACCCTGGTCACCACGTACTCCACTCTCGATGCTCACCACATTGGACACAAGGGACCTGTGAACGATGAACCCGACACCACCCTGGGACTTCTGGTCACCCTCCCGGAAATAGAGCAGATTGCCGGATTTGAGAATTATCGTGTCCTCTCCCTCTCTTCGGACTTCAGACAATCCTACAATACTCCATCGCACCCTACTCAATTCCTCCTCGAGTTCGGTTATCTTCTCGTCGGTCCGGATTGTTCTCGTTTTCAGTGTTGCCAGGTCTAGTCGCCGGTGTTTGTTATGGTAGCCGGGTCCACTCCGGGGATTCTTCGCACCCCTTGCCTCGCCGTGACCTTGACCGCTACCGGAGTCAAGGGTAGACGGGCTGCTGGGCACTAGGGCCCATTTTTTGGTTGTGCTTGTCATTGGGGGGGTTTGCCATAATCGCCACGCTTGGCAGGCGGGTTGGCGATCGCAGTATATGGTGTTGAGTTTTACAGAAAACGCTGCTGCCCATTCTCTGGCAAGTCTCTTAGCCGCCTCTTACGACACTCACGGGATGTGATGGGATGGTATTATTCTTTTAGGGCACCATACGGCACTGGCCGACACCATACGGCGGCAATTAGGAATGCCGGCCCCATAATTAGCCGAAAAAGAAACATTCATAATATTAAGAAAAATAAAATAGTGATTATGAAAATACGTGGTTTCACTAATCAATATAGTTAGGTATGTAGCAGTTTCCACAGAATAACTTACATACAAGACCACACTCCGTCTCCACCTCTAAACAAGGGCATTCTCGTTCTCATACGTATCATCACTTTCACTATCATCACTACATATTATAAAACAAAGTCTTCCGCCGCATCTGTCTACCTGTCTGTTCGCGACAAACTCAAAAACTGCTGCACCGAATTTCATGCTGTTTTCACTAATGGATAGAGTGGTTCTCGAAGCAGGTTTTAGTACATAATTTGTCAAGTTTTTGCATAGGTACATTGGCTAAAATATAATGATCTTTGTTGCGAGGTGTCGGAAAAGAATAAGCCGTCTGGGAGCTGATTAATTTGATCGCGATAACCGACATCAACGCGGGCGAAGCCGCGGGCATCAGCGAACAGCAATTCTACCTGTAATAAACTACATTCCCTCTTTGAAGTACCCCACGTCAGGCAGGTCCCACGCCCCCAGCGTCCCTCACAAAGTCAAAGAGCCAAACATCTAAATACTAAATACATCGTATTTGTACACTGATGACCGTACTGCCAACGACTGTGCTGGGATTAGGCTAGGAGCCGTCAAAGCGCTGCTTAAGCTCCACATGAGTCTGATTTTGCAGAAATAAACGGAGAGCTCTCGGTCTATTTTGTGTGTAATGTTTTGTATTATATGCTGGTCTGATCTGTTGCTAAATGGTGGTGATTTTTGGTCCAAATGTATACAACTGTAGTTTACGTAATGCTCAGCGCAATGATTTTCCAATATTATATTTCTTTATAATGCTGAAAGATGGTTTGAGAAGCAGTGACAGTCACGAATTAATTACTATTCTTCTTCTGAACTTGTTCAAGACTATTTTTTTTTTTTAATATACTGTTTCAAATATGAAGTCATCAAGAAATTTTCGGAGAACATTAACTAGTAGGTCTTTAAGGAAAAACTTTTCCCGTAAGCTAGTAAAGACCTGGAAAAACTTTTTACACCTTTTGTACTCTCACCGATTTTATGGGGCTGAACAACACGCTCTGCTCACACCGTTTTGGTCAAACGGCGTGAACGATAGGCTGGCTGGGTACAGTCGCAGTGTCAACACGCGATAAACACTGTACACAAGTGTACGTATAAGTATAGCGGTACAATCGCGCCCGATGGTAAGACGGCCGACCGCAGCGGGCAGGCTTTGTGCGCGCTCGTGGCGAAATTACATTGAGGACACGCTCATAAGCGGAGCGGAAGACAGAAATGAATGAATGAACGGTAAACCTTACGACCTAGAGTGAAGACCGTATATCGCCTAGCGTAGCGAGGGATGTCCTCTAGGAAGAGCAGCTAAGTGGATCCACGCCGGAGGACCACGTGTTGTTATTGGAACAGGTGCGAAGCTTGGAAGGGGCCTATGTCAAGTAGTGAACTTCGATTTTCCAAGTTGTTTGAAACCATACTATGTGCACCTTGTGAAAAGGAACTGTGACTAAACACCACAACGGGTTTGCAAACGCGGATGCCTTGTATGGCTATAAGAATTGCAGAGGATTTTATTCCTTGGGCGGTGAATTTCTTAAAACTCTCGGGTACACAAATGGTTAAAAGGGTGTTGCAAAGGTTGGTAAGATTAAAGAAATTGCATGCATTACAACATTTTTTTTTTTAACATTTAACATAGCTAAGTTTCAGCAACCTGAACGATTAATGGCTGTACAAAAAATCTTGGATCTTATAATAGGCTCAAGTTTTCTCAAGATCTGGAAAGAAAATGGAAACTGAAACCATGCATTGTGAGGACACACATTTGATCACTTTAAGCCCTATCGATACGAGAATATCGCTGGCATAAGTCAATGAAAGGACCCGCTATTCGACCATCACTGTGTCCACGCTCTGGCTGGGTTGCGAGCGAGCGTCAGGTGCCCGTATTTTGGTCGGTCGGCTCCGACTAGCTGTCGCCGGCTCAGTTTATGTAACACATACATACACTTATATACATAGCCTTTATATACACACGTATATATACACGCGTATATACATCGGTTTTCACTTCACAAACCGTTGCCTTTAACCGGGTGTCGTAAAACAAGCGATATATTGATCTGTGAAACTAAACATTTTGGACTTTTCACAAATAACTGAATGGTGCGTTTCAGAGGTATTTGATTTTTTAATGTCTCATTATCAAAAAGCATTGAATTTTTCACTTCTCTCTTTGGTACTTACTAATGTATAGCATCCGATGGATTAATCTACAACATAAGTAGTATTTCACCTATACTGAGTGAATTTTTAAAATATACACACGACTCTACTATCAATATCGACGATCGAACACCACCGCCATCCTATTCACCATTTTATATTATTTCCACCCAAATAAAACTGTAATAAAATGACACATACAGAAACTTACAGCTTTTCTATAGGTACTCCATACCCCAATGGGAAAATATAGAACTCCACCACCACTTCCACTTTTTGGTATGCGTCATCCTTGGCGCAAATAAACTCTTTTTCTTTCTTACTTCTTCTTTCTATGCTCCACGCGCCAAAGGCAATCTGTTGAACTATGTTCTGTTTTGTCCAGTTTTGTCTGTGGTGTGACCAACCAGTCCTGACATAGTCCTCTAGCGAGTGTTTTAATTATGTTTGTCGTTTTTAGCAAAATAAACGTATTTTTTTCATTCTTTCTTTTCTTTCTTTCTTACATGATCCTACATACTCCCTTTGCGTCGTTGTCGTTGGTTTAAAAATTACTTTTGCAAAACATCACCTCTACGCCTCGTAGGCTATACAAAGGAATCGTTGAACGCCTCGACGCCTCGTACGAAGTAATATCAGAGGCTCTAGAAAAATGTCATTCTGTCAGGGGTAGTGTGGCGAAGGGGATTTTCGAAACGTCGAAAATGTATTGCGATGACAAAAGCTGTCGAAATGCCACGTGACCAAACCCATAAATTTGTTTTTTTAGGGTTCCGAAAAAAAAAGGAACCCTTATAGGATCACTCGGGTGTCTGTCTGTCTGTCTGTCTGTCTGTCCGTCTGTCACAGCCAGTTTTCTCCGGATCCACTGAACCGATTCTGTTGAAATTTGGTATACATATGGACTTCTATGACCCAAACACGGACGCGTTACGTAAGTCATTAAATTTTTAGTATGGGGGTCACTTTTGGGGGTCAAACTAGAAAATTTAAAAAAAAAGTTTTTTGAACAATATCGTGTGACATATCAAATGAAAGAGCTTACTGTGAGGGTTTTAATTATATTTTTTTCATAATTTTAAAATAAGTAGTTTTGAAGTTATTCAAGAAATTAGACGAAAAATGACCATTCCCCCCCCTTATCTCCGAAACTACTAAGCCTAAAATTTTGAAAAAAATGGAGATAATAGATCTTTACCTAAAAATTACAGGAAAACCTATTAGAAGTCTGTAGTGTTAAAATAACGTGTTAAAAAAATTAAATTCGTTCGGAACCCTTTGCACGCGAGTCCGACTCGCACTTGGCCAGTTTTTTTTATTTTGTTTTTTTTTATGATTTATATCAGCGAATGCGATTCCTATTCTTAGCACCCTATCTAAAACCTTGAGCTAAACATGACGCAACCATGAAATAAAAATCATTAGAAAAAAAATGATGCAAGTTGGGAAGACATGCGTCGCATCCGAGGAAAACGGCCATCGCTCAGCATAATGCTAAGCCGGTAAAACAACAGCAGCAAGGTATCGCGTATGGTGTATCTATCTATACATCGGCGGATAGGTGAAGCTTATTACACTGAGGTCTATTTCGCCGCAGTCTCAAGGCGAGAGCTCGCGTGACGACGCAGCTAAAATACCGCCTCGCTGGCTACTCGGACATACTGTTATGAAGATTGGTGGGCAAAACATTGTCAGGAGAGTAGACCGACTGATAAGAAAAGTCAGCAATCCTTTTGTTTATTTGAGATGGGTTTGCTCTTGATTCGAGTCTAGGTCAGAGATCTGTCATCTCTGACCTAGACTCGAGTCAAGACAAAGTCTACGATGGAGCGAGCTTACCCAGAAGGAGCCTGTTCACTCTGACTTTAAGATTAGGGTTGTAATCCTGAGGGAATGATATTCTATCAGCGAATGTGGCTGTCGAAATCCTATTTATGTATAATCGATCACAATAAAAGTAATAGTAATAGTAGTAGTAGTAATAGTGCATGTATAGTTTGTATATGTATATTATTGTTCGTTTTAATTGTATTTGGAATAATTTCAATCGCTTTTAATTCATCATATTGCACCTACCACTATTCTCTGCATCACCCAAAGATTGACTGGTAGAGAATACCTATGGCATTAAGTCCGCCTATGTACATTTGTGTGCTGAAGTATTAAATAAATAAATAAATAAATAAATAAATAATCACGTTACATTTCGACAGCCTTTGTTAATCATACCTTTTGGACCTTTTTCTAGTCACCGGCCAAATGGCCACATAGTCGGCTATTTGAGCGCCGACTTACATAATTTGGCTCATCTCTAACGGTCAGCAGTTTACATACCAAAAAGAAATTTAAACGGTGGGGAAAGGGAGGCCTATGTCCTGCAGTGGACCAGCAAGAGCTTGTCATAATAACAACAATAAAGAAAGGTGTAGCAAATAAAAAAACCTGCTTAACCTTTTCCCATCTATGCTGGCATTGGCCATTGCAGCTGACTACCAGCATTTAACATGGAATGACTACCAATCTGGGCGCCACAATCCAGTAACTGGCTAAAGGCAAGACTAGTGTCAGACAGATTTCATAGCGTTCGACTACTGTAACAACTGTCAAAGTTCTTTAAATAACAGTCGGGACCAACGGGTCAATGAGTATTCTGAGGCACAGAGCAGTCTTAGTATATAGTGATGATTACCCATCTACTTACAGTCCTCGGAAAGCATTGCTTAACCTTGAACACCTATAGAGGTATACGGTACAGAGAGTAAAGTACCGCAAACCTCCATTGAAAAAGGAGGATCCCCCGGCCGGACGGTTGTTGTGTCTGGTGTGGCCGGTGTGGGCAGTTGCTCCGTTGGTTTTTTCTTGTGGCGGCATTGATGCTGCTACACAACCACCCTTTTTTATGGGAAATCATCAAATGACTCCTCCCGCTCTGGGTGAAGCAGAAGGGAGTGTCGGACTCTAACTGACAAAAACTCATCCGTGTTCCTCCTAATGCGTTCCCGGGCTGCGGTGACTTTTTCGAACAAATTCCGCAACTCCGGCAGGAACACTTTAAGGACTAGTTTCCTTGATTAAAAACACGTAAATACATAAAACAGTGCAATAACAGTTATTTATTTCATAAAGTTAAACGTCCTTCAGTTTTATTTCATAGGACAATTTGTTCACGAGTTTCATGATGCAACACGTGCCGCTACTCAATCGGGCTCTGACACGTGGCCTGTTGAATTGTGTTTGTTATGGGTACCAGTACACCTATTTGCACCTAGGCACAGCTAAATTCTAGTAGTTTGATTGATGCGAATTCTCAATTCACAAAATCTCTACTTTTTAGGGTTCCGTAGTAAAACAAGTAACCCTTAAAGTTTCTCCGTCCGCGGTTTTACTCAAAGACGTAATTTTTTGCATGAAAATGTTCATGCAAAAAAGAAGATTCCTAGTTAACTTTTTCTGGGTAAACTCACTCCATCGTTGACTTTGTCTCTGTCACCTCTGACCCAGACTCAGATCTAGAGTCAAAATCAAACACATCAAACAATATAAAACAATATTAAGGAAAGCTATTCTGTTTCTCTCAGTATTCTTTTCCACAAGACTTCCCATCCTTCCCACCTGTGTGTTCGCAAAATAACCTACGGGCTATGTTCGGTAGACGCGGACCCGCGACTCAGCTCATTTTCTGAGTGGCCACCCGACGGAGAATTATATCCACCAGCTCCCCGCACGCCTTCCAGGGAAATTAGATCGTTATATTTTCAGGATTATCGCTCGGAAGACACTAACTCTCGCTAACTAGAGCGGGCTGGGATGTCCCTAGTTTAGGAGTTAAATAATCTAGAGCATTGCTGGTCTGGACGAATTTGAGGTATTGTTACGAGTTAGAAACATGCCTTTGCTATGATTGGGAGAAATAAATTAATTAATGGTAAAAAATCTTTTTAAAAACAAGCTTTTTTTGGATTTAATGTAACGTAGTATTTGTTTTCATGTTCTCCTCAGCAAGTCCTTTCATTTGATACCCATACTGTGGTAGTGCAGAAAAAATAAATAGTCGACCATCTTGGATGATCCGCCATATTGGAATTAGTATGACGTCACATAGCTAAGCATGCATTGTCATCCAAAATAAGTATGTATACCAAATTTCAGCTCAATTGGTTAAAGATAACTGATTTAAAATTTAGTTGCAAGATTCCACCCGGACAAACATATAAACATTGCAAGTTAAATAAAAGCTTCAAGTAATAAAATGGTGTATTCACTTATTCTAATAAAAAGAGAAAAAAGCCAAAAACTAAACAAAACCACACAAAAAAGTTAATAGACATAGTAACCAGTTAGCTCGATAACATGACAAGATAAAGCCTTTTTTTCTCAACCTCCATTTTCCCACAGCTGGGCAAAGTCTACCTATGGATTCCCACCACTATCGGTGTTTTGAGGTAGGCCTAAAACGCTGGCGTGATGACTTGGAGACGTTTACAGGTGATTGGCCAGGAAAGGAAAAAATATAGCCTCACAAACTGAAAATAGTTGAAGATATCTTCATTTTCTTGAGCAAAAAAAAATTGCTTCAGTCTTTTTGGACATTTCGGGAGCAATGAAAACTGTTACATTTTTTTCAGCAAGCGAAGCAACTGCAAACTATATATCGTAGATCCATACCTACAAATTTTCATCGACATCTCAAGCTAAAATTGAAACACATAACGGTTATATACAGTGTGCTCGCATGATGGCTACGTGCGCAGTATATAAGGATTTATATACGTTCGTACGGTACATAGGTTATACGCGAACGGCTCGTGCATGGCCAAGCTTAGAATACGACCTCCTGTGATGACGATTTGAGGTAGCTACCTTAGTGCGTTGCTTGCTAGATGTTGAATATTTTGGTGGAGGAACATTGAGGCGACAATATTTCTTGAAGGTTGAAAAGTAGAAAAATGCTTTCGAATTTTATTAGCTTGTAATTAACGCCAGAAACTACGCTAATAACTTTTTGAGCTTCATAAGCAGTCGTAGCAAATTGTCTGTAAAACCATAAGATTCAAATAAGTTGTACCAATTTTCGTTAATATACATTTCACAACGAAAAATATGGTGAAGAACATGAACTCTATAATACATCATAGTCTACACTAATATTATAAAGAGGAAAGATTTGTTTGTTTGAATTGAATAGGCTCCGAAACTACTGGACCGATTTGAAATTCTTTCAGCAATGGATAGCTACATTATCAGGGAGTAACATAGGCTATATTTTATCCCCGTACTCCCACGGGAACAGGAACTACGCGGGTGAAACCGCGTGACGTCCACTAGTGTCGTATAAATTAATGTCGATTCGTTTCTCAGGCCCAACACATATCTTCTCCAAAAGCCGAATCACTAAGAGGCACTCAGCGTCCATTAAGCTTTATTTAGACCCACACGTCCTCCACATTATCCAGTGAGCCGGTCACCACGACCGCAGCCGCCAGGTGCGACGGCATGGAAGTGGATAGTCACGGCCGCTGAGCAAAAAACTGATTTCCTGTGCATGCGCGCACTTCACACCGTCCATACCCTCTCCCTTGCGGTGGACGAGTGTATTGTAATGAGTTAATGATATTTTCTCCCACTGTGTTCCGCTTTGATATTTGGAAGTGTGAAAAGTTTATTTTTAATGACGCGATGACGTTTGCTAAAACTTGTTTTCTACGTAATATCGAAATATTAACAACAGTAATGGCTCAGTATATAGATCTATTACGTACAGCGATTGCTGGTTTATGTAGTATAACGATGAATTTCCGTATCCAATTCTTAATTTTCATCTAAGCACTCTTTTCAGAATGACACTCCTCTCTCAAGATACTTTTCACCAAAAGTAATATTTAGTTAATTTTGACAAGTAAAGCTGTTATGATTTGTTTACTTTTGCAAGACTCAATCTTTGCCACATCGCATCTTATCGAATGGAAAAAATCCTTACAATTATCATCTCCAAGCATACCTACCCGTTTCCGCTACCTTTTCGCTCCTCTCCCCAACAGAACCGCTTCCCTATCCTGCGGCTGGCAGCTGCAACGTCATGGAAATGGACGGAGGCGCACCGTGAGACATAAAGGACTTACATAACGTTAACCATATCATGTTCCGATACCACGTATCTTCTCAGGTATTAAGGCGATATGCTCTCCCAGTAATGTACGAACGTACTCAGTACTTAGTACCTTGATAACAAGCGAGGAAAAACTCTTCATTTTTTCTCGCACAGAAAAATTTAAAGCAAAAATGTTTCCTTGGGTTCGGTGAAATTTTCCAGAATTTTGAGAGAGATTTTTCGGGAAAAGTGTATGAAAAACCAAACCGCCCAAAGCCTTCTCTAGATAGAACAGGATTTAACGTCTGTCTGTCGTGGATGCACGATTTTCTGGAGTTTTGGACGGATTTTAATCCAACATGCAGTGGTGAGGACGTTTTATTGAAGCATGTTTTTGTGGAACAACTAAAGAAACACCTTTGTATGTTAATTTGTATGTTAGAAATTCTGGATTTAATAACAAAGATGGCTACTCAAACTAAGGACTTGGGTACCGTATTGTCGGGTATTCAAAGTTGATCTTAATATTAGTTTATTACTTATACTCATAACATGTAGAGAAAGGCAAATTAGAGTAAAGACGCAAACAATGCAGTGTCTTATTTAAACTGCAAGTTCTGCACCCCTGACATGCCTGACACGTTATGCTCGCAAATCGAGGGGCCACACTCGGACGCATTGTGGGACGTTCGTGATGGTTATATCTCATGGGAAACCGAGTTTGGAGAGCGAACGAAATTGAAGAGACTATGGTAGGCACCAGATAAATGTGCAATAAAGGTCATTGACCCACATACATTTTTTGACTTTCTTAATTTCAAAAACAGAAATAAAGACATACAAAGCTGTCCTCGAATTCTATCGTGATCCTTAACCTTCTCTAGTAATGAAAAACGGTTAATAATTTATTGTTTGGGTATCTACGAAGGGACATTAGGGAAAGGTCGATGTACTTTATTGCAAGTATATCTGGCACCTACCGCAGCTCGTTATAAGTCCGCTTATCAAAGTGTTACTCCCTTCTGGGGTACCTAGTGGGGTAAAAAGCATGCAACAGACATATGACGTACAAAAGATGTAGGCACAAATACAATTACAATAACGTTCGGAGACATAAAGTTTTAGTTTAGTGAACTCTTTCAATTACAGGAGACCCCAGCTTGCTTATTAAACAGGAGCACTTCGCCCGCGACTTCGTTCGCGCGGGTTTAATATTGCAGTTTTCGTAGGGATCTCTATTTTTTTTCTAAAATAAATGATAGCTTATGTTACTTCCTACTACTTAATTTAGCTTTCTATAAGTGAAACAAGTGCGAGTCGGACTCGCGTGCAAAGGGTTCCGAACGAAATTCATTTTTTTAAAGTGTTATTTTAACACTATACACTTCTTATAGGTTTTCCTGTAATCTATAAGTAAAGATCTATTTATTATCTCAATTTTTTCAAAATTTTAGGCTCAGGAGTTTCGGAGATAAGTGTGAACGATCATTTTTCGTCTAATTTCTTGAATAACTTCAAAACCATTTATTTTAAAATTATCAAAAAAATATAATTAAAACCCTTACCCTTTCATTTGATATATCACATGATATTGTTCAAAAACCTTTTTTTTAATTTACTAGTTTGACCCCAAAAAGTGACCCCCATACTAAAAATTTAATCATTTACGTAACGCCGGACGCGTTACGTAAATTATTAAATTGTTTGCGTGTTTACCAAATTTCAACAGAATCGGTCCAGTGGATCCGGAGAACACTGGCTGTGACAGACGCGACAGACAGACAGACAGATAGACAGACGGACAGGCAGACAGACAGACAGACACCCGAGTGATCCTATAAGGGTTCCGTTTTTTGTTCAGAACCCTAAAAATGGTTAATAGGTCCAGTAGTTTCGGAGCCTACTCGATATAGATGAAATTAATAGTCAGTTAGCTTTGATACCACATGAAGCCCGCTCTGGTTAATTCATTAGGAAACCTAATTAGACTGTGAAAATACAGTCAACCATGCGTTGACAAGGTTGTCGAGTGGCCGAGAGCTAACATGTTATAGCCCTTGAACTATTGTGGACTATACTCGAATTACCTTCTCTGCTAAACATGTTATAGGAGTGGCCTATGAGAAACAAAGAATAGTTACTTGACATTTAAGTACAAGCTTGTGAACGTCTGTTGGTAAGGATGGGTCTCCCAAAATATCTATGCGATTGTGAGAACAATGACGTAGTTTTCTACCAGCTTTTTTCGCAGTTTCTGTAGAAAGGAGTCAATATTTTTGCATTAGCCCCATTGATATATAAAAACCCAAGATACACAATCAGTATCTCAAAAACGTCCGCAAAAAAACAAGCGCACAATGTATAATTGTGCGCTAGTTTCAAACAGTCTCACATCGCTCGCCATACTGCACTGTTTTGTAAAAACAACTTTAAGCGATCCGTGTAAGGTTGAATTTGCAAAAATAATTGCGCATCACTCACACACAGAAGAGAAGGGATGAAATGCATGTAACTAGAAGAGTTATGAACATGAATGTGGATGGATGGAGAGGGAGAGGAAGGCCAAAAAAAAGATGGATGGATTGTGTGAGGAGCGATATGAAAGAAAAGGGACTTAGTGATAGAGTGACGACTGATAGAACAGAATGGAAGAAAAAAACGTGTTGCGCCGACCCCAAGTAACATGGGATGAGGGCAGGAAGATGATGATGAATTGCGCATCACTCGCCATACTGCACTGCATTGTAAAAACAACATTAACCGATCCGTGTAAGGTTGAATTTGCAAAAAAAAATGTTTATAGTATAACTACACACAACTCACACATATGACACTTGATACATATCAGTATTTGACGACAGTTTCGAGTGTTGCATTTGTTCGAGACTGCATCTTGGGTTTTTTATATATCAATGATTAGCCCCCGTCTATCATTTAGGTCCCTGTTAAATTCAATTTACTGGTTATTTGTTCCTAATCTAAAAATTAGAATTTTCGCTGAACTTGCGGGTACCACCGCATGCGAGAACGAGCAATTGTCACTCAGTATGTAGGAGGTTTTTACCGCGGCCCTCTAACGTAAAGAGCAATAGGAGGAACACGGGTGTGTTTTAGGCAGTAAGAGTCTGACACTCCCACCCGCTCCGCCCAGAGCGGTAGGAGTCGTTTGATGATTTCCCTTCCAAAAAGAAGATAGGGGAAGGAGTCTTCTTACAATAAACAGTTGAAATTCTCGGACTAATGATTGATACGAAGAGTTAATGTGATATAGAACAAATGAATGAGACTTGGAAACTCGGTAATGGAAGAAATATCGCGGACGCCATGACACAAGCTCGAACAGCCCTTCTTGTGTCAACGCAGGCTTAGCGTCAACGTGTTGGCTTAGTTCGTGGAACACCTCGAATGTCCGGTCTTCAAACGAACACAGAGCAATCTGCGGGGCACACCTATATGTCTGTATTTACATCTACCAACCTGTGTGTGTGTGTGTGTGTGCCTGTGCCTGTGTTAGGTAAGTACAGGTTCTTTGTTCTCGGGCTTGTATCATTTAAATCAAAACAGTGATAGAGAGTTTATCAACATCTAATAAGTAGGTTCATTTATTAGGCATCCAGGATGTTTGCAGAAGATTTTTATATGCTCCAGATGAAGCTACGCAGATAGATATGATCATGGTGCTACCAAGAACTGATACTTATTTTAGATTTTATTCGGTTCTTTAAAAGATGGATGGGTTTTGCAAAAAATGATACAAGTATAAGGCGGTGAACACTGAAAAATCATTTCATAGAGATTATAGAAAATAAAAACTAGCCCAGTGCACGTTACGACTCGCACACGAAGGGTTCCGTGCTATAAACCGAAGAAATCACGTTTCTAGTATCAATAACAATGAAAAAACACACTCTTAAAATTTCAACTGTGGGCCAATTACGGTTCACGAGATACAGCCCGCTGACAGACAGACGGACGGACGGACGGACAGCGGAGGCTTAGTAATAGAGTTTCGTTGGTTACCCTTCTTCTAGGGTTCAGAACCCTAAAAAGAAGACATGCTGCGCCGATCAAGTAGGTTGGACAGGAAGTAGTTGATGATTCGGGTCTTTTTAACTTTTTATTGACATTTTATAATTTAATTTATTGAAATTTAATTTTTTGACATTTTGCAATTATTTTTTTTTACATTTTAAAATTAATTTATTGACATTTTGAATTTTAATTTATTGGCATTGTCAGATTTAACTTATTAATGGGACTTTAATTTATTGTTTTTATTTTTATTTCGATTTATGATTTTTGTGTAATGGGTTGTAATTACTTGAGTAAATTAATTTATTATTATTATTTAACGCTAAAAGAAGATATGAGAACCTTAGTTTTATGCCTTAGACATACTACACATAGTATTTAATATCTGTTTCATAGTAGCCAGCTTGTTAGTTAGTGCATGTAGTCGTAGGCTCAGTACCTATGTGGGCTTAGTTGGCAAAGCGCTGCCCTAGTTGCCGCGCCCCACGTGTCCTGCTCAGACGACGCTAAGCCAAGTATTTACCAGCTTATATGTATACAGCTACACTATGTAACTCGACAGTCTTACTCCACCAGTTGGCTCAACACACGCGAGAGGTCCTTTTCATTGAAAAAGTGACTTTGACATTAACATGACGTCGACGTCAACTTAACAGTACACGTCAGAAAACAAGCGATATGATAGATGTTTGGGACTGACACCTCAGTGACCCTCATTTTAGGTGTAGAAGAAAAATCGAAACGAATTTTGGCCATGTTTTTTAACCTTATGGGTTACTTTTGGCTTAAAATTTGATATACCTAACCTTAAACTTTTTCCTGTATTCGTATTTTTTTACAAGTTTTACTCCCAAAACGCGGTCCAAAACAACACTAAGACAAATGAAAACAAACTAAACGCAAAACGCACCATTCGCTCCAAACAAAACGTTATAGAATAACTAAACGCAATTTCTCACGGACACTCCATTACACGATACTTCACGATAGTACAAAAAGAGTACAAAATAAGTCAAAACAAAATAAAACTAAATGCGTAAAACAAATCCGCGCGCGGGAGGCCGGGATGCGGGGTGCGGGGTGAAGCTTGCGGGGCTGTGAAGGGGGTAGGGGCTGAAGGGGGCGACAGTCTACAACTCTACTACGGCCACTCTCGGTTTCATTCATAACTTTTTACAAGTTTATCTGTGGCGATACCTCCTACATATTTATGTGTTTGCGACTGTGACGCGGCAAAGATTAAGTTTTTTTATTGGTTGGAGACGTGATAGGGCTAAGCTATGATTGTTATCCTAAGGGAAAGGTAATAGTATAAATTGTATGCAGACTAGATATGAACGATTTTTGACGGTGGCGGCGTGGAGGTAAAATTTCCACGGCGGCGGCGGCGCGCCGGCGGCGCGGCCTTGAACCACTCACTGAAGGAGCGCTTTAAAGTAAATAGCCATCAGTCGGGCGGGCGGCGTGAAATTAAAAAAAAAACTTCAAATTTCAAATCCTTTTTGGAAGAGGAGGAGTTCAACAAAGTAGAAAACGCAATAAATACGGTTGCAATGTCAAAATTCATCATCATTCGACATTTCATTCATTTTCTGTCATTTATTTATTTATTTATTTATTTATTTCCTTTTACATCTATCATTACAGGTAGTGGTAGCATAGTTTATGTGACTGATTGCATTCATTTTTACCCGATTCTCCCTTTTGTATTAGGTCCGCTGTGGATCCACATTTCTACTAAGGGACTACTCACATTTATTCAGCTCCATTCGCGTTTCGCTGATCGATTCTGGTCACACTTATACATTTCTGTTTCTATCAGCCGCGTACAGCGTCGTAAGAATGAAAAAGGCGCTGAATAGGGAATATGCACGAAAAAAATATTTATTATCTATACAGTTTATTTAAAAATATACACAAATATAATACTAACAGTGAAAATAGAATCAAAATTGCTCGAAAAACAAACGAGATATAATTATTTTAAACAAATATATCCGTCCCTCTCGCGAAAACGCTGTTTTCTATGGCAGCTGTATAGGCGCCAAGAACTTTGACGTCACAATTCATATCGGACTTCTCTTTCTAATTGTAAACTTTGAAGCTTTATAACTTCATCGCTGATGAAGTTATTTAAAAAATAATTTCATAATTGTTTATTAGAGCTAATAAGTATTTAATTTTTCAAATAAAAAAAACGCATATTCCCTATTCGCGGCGAAGATGGTAAGATGTCCGTGACTACCGCAGGGCCACCGACGCCAATCGCTTCCATATTTGGTAAATAATTAGTACTCAATTGGTACTAATTATTAGTACTCGAACAAAAAACTTGGTACCTTCGTAGTTTTCGAGAAAATCGACTTTGAAGGTCGTCTGGCGGTAGTCACGCTCTTTACTCATATAGTATTGTGCTCTTAAAAAGGACATTTCTATGTGCGATATTTTTATCATTTGGCTTCTTGCATAAGAAATTGATAAAATTAAACGTAAAAAAATAAAACGCAAACGACAGTGGGTCGGCCCAGTACAGGTACAGTCCAAGAGCTAGATCGAAGGATTGAGAATATATCTCTGTCTGACAATTCTACGGACTTTGGACCGATAAAACTAGAGGTATAATTCACATATTAATAGAAATATTTTTTCTTGGCAATTTGTTCGAAGAGATTACTCTTCGATCTAGCTCTTGACCTTAAACCTACATAAAAAAATGAACTCATTATATCTTCTAAACTTAGACCCGACTAAATCTGTGACTTGGCGAAAACTTGCGACGAATTAGCGACTAAATTTGGGAGGTGGATCTTCGCTAGGTGCCCTAGCTTTTGAGATTTAAATGGACCAAGCTGGGGTTGGCGCAGGCCAGATCGGCCATCTAATAATAATAAACCCTTATAACTTTTAAACCAGTGACCGACTAATTCAGATATTTGGCGACTAATTAGCGACATTTTTGTTACGTGATCAATATTAAAATCCCTGATGGTGGCCATGCTAGTGTCAGTCACATAAGGAGTCGAGAACTATTCGTGTATAGCGCTGTGCCGCTGCGTACGA
The DNA here is from genome assembly GCA_947578705.1 of Lacanobia wlatinum. Classification (NCBI taxonomy): domain Eukaryota; kingdom Metazoa; phylum Arthropoda; class Insecta; order Lepidoptera; family Noctuidae; genus Lacanobia; species Lacanobia wlatinum. The sequence continues at coordinate 7,557,201 of OX388040.1, forward strand.
CGCTGAATGCGGCGGAACAGCGCTAAACGCGGCGGAACAGCGCTGAACTCTATCTATAGCACTCGCATGAAAATAGTACATTTGTCCTCATTTTATACTTGTTTGCCGCGAAAGCTGAACAGACGCGGAAAGCTGAATGGATGCGTACGCATTTCCCTACAAAATCGTTATTTTCTGTGAGCATAAGCCGAATAGAGCTGAAAAAGTGTGAGTACTTCCTTTTTCATGATTCAAATTCATTGCACCCTAATTTCCAAGAGTCGAGGCATTACTCATTTCTTCCAATCTTAAGGGAATTTTCTAGTTAAAATATTACCACTGAAAAACTTCAAAACGTTAAATAGGCACAATACGAACCCCGCGTATTCTTTGTCCTCAAACGCACACATGCGCACTCGAACAGAGTCGTCGAAAGACACACATTTATAAATTGAAATAAAGTTTGTTTTAGTTGGGCATCGGGCCCCGACATGAATGAACGAAAGGGCGAGCGAATGATTGTTATCAAAACAAGCCAGCGATGCTACGGAATTATTCCTTTCAACTTATTTCATCATGTTTATTGTTCATTTTTGATGCTGTTTTATTTATTTTTTGTTTGTTGAGAGCTGGATTGAGTGAGATGTCGAATTAGACTATTTTGAGGTTCATTGTTCTTAATTTTAATTGTATCAGGGTCGACTTTTTCAATATTGAAAAATCAGTTCAAAAGGTTTAGGGCTAACTTTTAGGGTTGAAAAAGTGTTTAGGAAATGTGTCATATTTAACATATTTTAAATATGACATATTTTCTACAAAAGCTGTTGAGCTGCAGGTGAAAACCTAAATAATGAAAGTTCATCGTTGCCTTAAAAGGTCGCGGATGAAGAATTGTCCACAAAAACGTTATAACAAAATCACTTCCTAGGTATATTTATTTTTCGTTCATTATTTCTGTATTAAAGACATTTACTTTTGGTAATATAATTTTCTTGAAAAATAGCTTAAATTATCTAGTTACAGATTTATCAAAACACAATTGAAAAATATTAATCATTTTTTGAAGAGCGGAACATATACATCAGTATTTTTGAACTGCTGAGCAGGCTGTCGCATGAAGAATTTTCTTTTGGCAAGAAGGACATTGGATACAGTACTACTACTTAAGTAGATAGATATAGATATGAACACAATGTAAAGATCACATTTTGAATTTCTTCTCTTTCGTAATCCTTACTCCCAACTAATATTATAAATTCGAATGTGAGTTTATTTGTTTCAGTTTGACGCTTAAATCGCTGGACCGATTTTGATGAATTTTGTTACATACACAGATGGGACCCTGGAGACGGTTAAAGGTCCGTTTCCGAAAATCTATAGCAACGTGAACAAACCGCAGGGAAAAGTTTCTTAGATTATAATATTAGTATTAGGTATGACTGAGTTCAAAGCTAGTATTAGGTATGACTGAGTTCAAAGCAGTCGGATAAAGACCTATCCCTAGACCTCCAGAAACCAGAAGAAAAACCACAAAACGTAACCAAAATTAAACACAACGTATTACAAAACAGATTTACCACAAAATCAAAAAGAAAATCAAGAACTCTCAACAATTTGCCGCGAAAACTTCCAAGTTATAAATCATCCGACTGTTCTATAAATTTAGTTCGCGCGCGCGCCGACAGATGGCGGCAGATGTAGCTTCAAGACAAATTAAAACTATTTGTCCCATTCGTGAGTTATTGTTTACTGTAAGTGACCCAGTTCTTAGCAGACTGTTTTGACTGCTTGTCTGGGAATTAGCTCAGGTTTATTGCCTGTTTTTGGGTTATTTATTTGTTTTCGAAATGGAACGCTGTAGCCTGTAATAAAGGTAGGCTACCTACTTAATTTTAATAGTAGAAGAGCTCGTGGCTACATAATAATAGCCGCACGGATCGATCTTCAAGGTTAAGCAACGCTTGCTTAGGTATTTCTATGGATGGGACAATTTTAAAATACCGAGATTCCGATAAGCCGTTGGTCCCCGTTGGCATTTGTAAATCTTTGGCAGTCGTTACGGACTATCAGAAGCCAGAAAGACTCCAGCCTAACCAAGAAGTACCGTGTTACCCAGTTAATGGGTTGTGGAGGTCTGGTAGAATACTGGTATTCAGCTGGATTCGGACCCCTATATAGTTGGGAAAAAGACTATGAAGATGATGACTAAATTTTAATTGTAACTGTTACACTCCAACTCTGTCTAGAAAGGAAAATTCACTCGGCTAATATCAGACAGGATATGTACGATTGCAATACTGCCTGTCAAGATCTGTTTTTCAAGCTGGTGATTACTGTATTGCAAAGTTCTAGGGGCAATTCTCTGATTTTTTTAGAAGCGTTCGTTTTCGCATCGCAATTGCATTCTAATAAAAACAACAGCTCTAGTTTTCCCCACATTTTGATAAGTTTATGACATTGATTTTTGAAAATTTTAATGCGACTTGAATTTGAAGTTCAAGATAAAATGTGATAGGTTAGAAACTTTTATTTGCTTTCTACTTTCAACAGGAGGATCCTGTTTCTTAGATCTATACTCTAAAATCACGATTCCTTTCATCATCATCATATCAGTCAAAAGACGTCCACTGCTGGATATAGGCCGCCCCAAGTGTCGCCACAACAACCGGACCTGCGTCTCGCATCCATCAGCAACCCGCGACCTTAACCAGATCATCGGTCCACGTTGTGGGAGGCTTTCAAACGCTGCGTCTTCCGGTACGCGGTCGCCTTTCAGAAATTTTCGGCCCCTTCGACTATCTGTTCTGCGAGCAATATGTACCCTGCCCAACTGCCACTTCAGTTGACCGATTCCTTTAAGTCTTTGTATTAACGTAGCATGCTGGTGAAACAACGAAAATGGTTTTTCATAAGATAGCTACCTAAACCACATATAACATTAATGCACCACAGCAGGACCACAAAGGTCACCAACAATTTAAATGACCAACGACCCAGAACTTCATAATTTCAATGCAATTATGCAAACCAACTCACAAAATAACTTAAACAACTTATTTAACCACTCAACGTTAGCACAAGAGCTTCAGAACCTGCGATATATCTCAAGCTTTACTGCCTTTTGTTACACGATGGAACAAGCAGCCCTATCTGCCACGTTAATCGTTTCGGGACGTCATACTATAGATAACAAAAGACTGTCGCCGTGTGACGTGGCACGGCGGGGACCGTTCGATTTATCGCTGGATAATTGACCCCTCTGAACCGGTGACTTAGAATGTGGAGCTGAGATGGGGTTGAATACGTTGTTATAGGATAGACAGAATTGCTTCAGATATGTTCAAAGACTTGGGCATTCGTGTTAGACAAAGCAAAAATAATATGATGAAGCTTTAATCACAATTATGACACCATTAGGCACTTGTCTCACCGCAGTTTCAAGCTTTACTCGCTGCTCGCCGGCGCGCCGGCGAGCAGCGAGTAAAGCTTGAAACTCGAAACGAGTTGGCGAGAGACGCTCGGCTTTAAAGTGAGTGATAGACGTACGAGCAAGTACGCGTAGGTACTTATGGCTCGACGACCTTTTTCTCTACACGTCTTGTTTTTTGTTTTAAGAACGCGAACTTAGGGTGATACATGAGCGAAAAAGGTCGTCGAGACAGTACTCGCACCTTTTACTCCGGCCCGCACTATAGGTAGACATGCGATTTTTTTATTTGAAATATGAAATACTTATCACCTCTATTAAACAATTATGAAATATTTTTTTAAATACCTTCATCAGTGATGAAGTTATAAAGCTTCAAAGTTTACAATTAGAAAGAGAAGTCCGATATGAATTGCGACGTCAAAGTTCTTGGCGCCTATACAGCTGCCATAGAAAACAGCGTTTTCGCGTGAGGGACAGATACATTTGTTTAAAATAATTATATCTCGTTTGTTTTTCGAGCAATTTTGATTCTATTTTCACTGTTAGTATTATATTTTTGTATATTTATAGATAAACTGTATAGATAATCAATATTTTTTTCGTGCATTTTCCCTATTACCGCTGGTTCGTGAGTTCTGACCGCCAAGCAAGCATCGCCGAGCGAGTGTCGCTGAGCGAGTACAATCTTTTATAGCTCTTGTCACTGCGACCAACTATTGGTAATCGATTTGTAGTCGAAAGCCAGTCGCTCTCTCGTCGGCGGTGAGACATGTGCCTTATTTTCAAGTACTAGCAAGCAAACCCTGATATTTGCAAATGAAGAAACTCGCCGAAGCAAAGCCTCTCAGGAATTGCTTGATTGAAGTGATACATCGCACTTCCTGCGTCAAGGTAAAGTATGTATGAGCTTAAATGCTTATGTTCAGGTTACATGGGGCGACTGCCTATCCGAACAATCAAACTTTCAAGCTTCTGACTACCCATAACCATTGGCGGATGCAGATGGGGGTATCTAAGGGGCTCAAGCCCTCCCCCTCCCCCCAAAGGCCGAGATATCTTTGGTAGTCTACAACCTAACGTAGTCATTGAGCATTTTCCGAAAACTAATCCGAGGTTTCTAATGCGTTAAGCTAAATAGTACAGTGAAGCCCTCCCCCCCAAATGACAAACCCGGATCCCGTTAAGACTATCAAAGATCTACGAATGTTAACCAGGACCGAGTGACGTGTTATCAGGGGCAAGGAGGGGTTTCCATGTGTAATGGATGCTCCACCTTGGAGATCGATCTGTCAGTCTGTTATTATTAAGCCGTGATTGACACGAGCATCTCCGTTATACGGACGATGGTTATAATGCAAATCTGACTTTAAAATATAATGGTATTCGTATTTATAATGATACTAGCTTCTGCCAGAGGCTTCGCCCGCGTGATTCCTAGGGAACATACTCCTGGAATATATAAAGCCTATGTGTTATTCCAGACTATAATCTACCTCTGTGCCAAATTTCATTCAGATCTGTTCAGCCGTTCCGACGTGATTGAGTAACAAACATACATCCTAACTTTCGCATTTTTTTAATTAAAAATTAATAATAATTATAGTTAGAATGAGAATTAGATTAGAAGTTAGATATAATGATACTAGCTTCTGCCAGAGGCTTCGCCCGCGTGATCCCTAGGGAACATACTCCCGGGATATATATATAGCCTATGTGTTATTCCAGACTATAATTTACCTCTGTGCCAAACTTCATCAAGATCCATTCAGCCGTTCCGACGTGATTGAGTAACAAACAACCATCCAAACTTTCGCATTCATAATATTAGATAGTTAGATTAGAAGTTAGATTAGATAGTTAGATAAGGCCATACTCCCGGTACAACAAGTATCCTATGTCCTATTCTGGAACATGGTCTACCCGTGTGCCAAGTTTCATTCAAATCCGTTCAGCCGTTAAGACGTGAACAGGTAACAAACATACAGGCATACTTACAGAGTTACTTTCGCATTTTATAATATTACAACGGATTTATCGTGATAAAAGGAGAAAGAAGTAATTAAATAAAAGGCAGCCCTCATTCGAATGCGGTGTGACAAATAGTAGCCATCTTTAAAGGCCACAATAGGCCATAACCCTCAGCTGACTGGTAACCCTTGCGCATGCGCGGGCAGGCAGCTGATGCACGTATGCGCCCGCGCATCTGCGGGTTTCCGCGTTACTAATGGTGAAGTATAGTGTGTCTAATAAAAACTTTTATAGAAAGGCATTTCTTGAAGGTTCTGGGGTGGTGTATCGGAAAACGCCGCGCTACAAGGCCTTAAGGCTTGTATACGTGCCAATGACCTTGTGCATATAAACGGAGCTAACTACTCCTCTACACGCCACTCCGCTACCCGCATTTTTAATTTATTTAAAAAAAAGACAGATATTTTAAAAAGTAACAAAACCAAATTATTTTCGTTTGTATTGCAAAGCAGTAGATATAATTATTTTGAATTTTGTTAAAAAATGAAGAAGTAAAATGGTTTAATCTCAACGATTAGGAGGTGATTTGGTGATTTTTTTTCCTTTTTTTATTATGTGATACCGATACATAAATTCTGGCTAAACCAAATTACGTATCATATCATGTAGATTACTACCTATTTTTTTCGGATGTAATTTCTCTGTACATGCCGACGAAAAGCTGCTTCATCTGACGCTGTTTTTAAGCATTTCTCGAGAGAGCAGCCTTAAGAGGAAATGCTGGAGAGACTTTGTATGTAAAAAGTTACAATTCGAGGTTTGGCTCTCGCCTGTCTCCTCCCCCAATATTGGACCGATTTAAAAGATATTTCATAAACTTAATAAACAGGATGTAATATACTGTGTTCCTATGTTTTCCTTTTTAACCGACTTCAAAAAAAGGAGGAGGTTATCAATTCGACAGTATTTTTTTTTTATGTTTGTTACCTCATATTAACCGACTGGATGAACCGATTTTCATGATTCTTTTTTTATTTGAAAGCTGGTGCTTCCCGTATGGTCCCACTGCCACCACGTCAGGATCTGATGATGGAAACCCTGAGAAATCGAGGGCAACTCTCGAAAATTGTAGTCACGCATCTGGTAGAAACTTGATATTCGTGTGTATATCGGGTGATACTACAAAACAATGATGGTTTGGATCAAACCTGATGATGGAGACGACAGAGAGTCAAGGGAACTCCACATCGGTATGTAGGAACTACCAAGTGTTTGGGCTTATTTCATTCGTATTGACGAGACCTTTACACCGAAAGCACTTAGTAAGTTTTATTTTCATAACATAACATCACGCCGGTACACTCTGAATGGGTACGCAGGTACCACCAAAAAGTGAAAAATAAAAAACTTTTTACAAAAAAATGTAACCGACTTCCAAACAAAACACTAAAAAGTATAAAATAAGTACCTAACCTTAATTTCGGAAGTCGGTGTTAAAAAACAAAGAAACAAAACCAAAAACACCGACTTCCGAAATTAAGGTTACTTATTTTATACTTTTTAGTCTTTTGTTTGGAAGTCGGTTATATTTTTTTGTAAAAAGTTTTTTTGACGATATATTAACCGTATAAGCATTGTTGTATACAGGCAACTATTCATGAAAAAAGAAAAACATAGGGACACAGTATACATCCTTATTAAGTTAAATCCGCCCAATATTGGAGCAGAAAACAGGCGAGAACCAAACCTCGAATTATGAATTTTTCATTTCCTCTTAAGATTGACCGATGACCTGGTCAAGGCGCAGGAATCCGCATTATGCGTGAAGCTCAAGATAGGTCGATGTGGCGACGTTAAGACTAAAAATCTTCTACTAGACATAGAAGATTTTTTTTGGCTAAACACATGGTGTTGAACAGATGATGGTAACTTTCATCCAGAAGAGCCTTCGTTGTAAAAAATGTACAGACGCCAACACATCAAACTTAGGGAAAATTTGACAGTTTCGCTGTCAAATTTTCCCAATCAAATTTGAACCTAATTCTGTAGCAATAAAGTTAAAAATCTATTAAATAAATTTGACAGATTGTTGTAGCTTGATGTGCTGGCGTCTGCACGTAAACCTGGATTACGTTAGGAAGTTTTCTTGCAATAAAAAAACGAGTAGTCATACATTGTGTACAAGATGTTTGAAAGTGGACATGAGAATCGGAAATCCTCGATTTTCAAGTGTTGTACTTATGTTCCAAGTGCATGCACATAGTGACACCAGTCTACATAAGAGTAGGTGGCACGTCGATCTGCGTCGGAAATGACAAACGGCGATGCTATTTAATTCTAGCGCGCAATAATCGGCCCATAACTCCTTCGTTGCGTCCTCGCGTTGGTTGAAGCACGCATAATAATTAATTCGCTCCGCTATTCCGGATGCTCTCCGTCTTCCAAGAACATCAAATGACAATAACTTCTACGAACGATTTTCCGTTTAAATCGAACCAAATGCTCGAAGGCATTCGGCGATTTGGCGCGTTCTGCGCTATTACTCATTTGGCGAATACTCGTATTGAACTCGTATCTATGTATAGTGTAGTCTATTATCGTCCGCGCGTCCGCCGCGGTGACGCGAGTGCGCGCGGACACGCGAAACAAAACACGATCGCGGGTGGCTGACCGTCATAGGTAAGGTGACGCGCGCGAGGGCCGCGGGGGTGCGCGGGCGCGTGCAGCCGCGCGGGGGGAGTGAGGGGGGCAGGCAGGGCGTCGCGCGTCGCGAGGCCGCCCTTGCTCGAAGGTGACGCGACAATTAACGTCGGGCGGTCATTCCACCGCGGCGCTGGCGCGATGTCAACGATTTCGATCATCCTGGAGCGATAGCGGTCGCCGCGGCCGCCGGCACATGCACGCGCGCGCGCGGCCGCAAGGTTGCCGCGTGACGCGATATTATTACCTACCTATACATCCGAGCTATTTATAAACACTCATAAAAACGAAGCCTAGCTCCGGCTGCGTCTACTCAGACGGATACGATAGACGCGTAATACTCGTAAAATTTTATGTTCGGGGACTCTAATACTGGGGCTTAACAACTTGAAATGCATCGCGTTAGGCGCTCTAGGTATATCTCAAAAAGTAGGTAACGAAATTGTCAGAAGATGATTACATAAAATAAAACTATCAGTAAACACGCAGAATGGAAAGAAACAACAAAAACCATAAACAGGAAAAACTGACAAGTACCACAGACCAATTCGTTCTAGATTGCTCTCAATCATCGACTTTTATACGAGAATGAAATAATTAGGTAAGTTACAAGAACGTACCCACACTAACTTTCAATTTCCAACCTTGTACCAAAACCTAAGGTGCTGGTCATCAAAAAACGCTGACTTATTAACATCATAAAAGTGACAAGAGCCAATGGACCCATAACTATGGACAAGTGTGCAAGGAGAACAAAACAACTTCGCGAAAGTGAACTTTGCACCCTTGTAATAAGGAGTCCCTTTTGTACGTGACCTTATATTCCTCGCCCCAGTATTTATGCTAGTCATTGTCGGCCTAAAACGCTGAGTTTTACGGCCACAAATATTGAATAACCTTGAACTTGGTACTGCTTATGAAATCTTATGAATAGCTATGGTGATGGGTACACTTGATGCTTGCTGTACCTTGGGAGCAGATTATGTCCAGCAGTGGACTGCAAAAAACTAAGTTCAATGATAAGGAGTTCCCTGCTTGAGTCTTTGTTTCCTGATAGCTCCAACCTGGGAGTTAAGACAGGTTATAATTACGAAAAGACACGGATCAATTAAAAAACCAGGTCCATTGTTACAAAAGAATAATATGACAAATTGTAGATAGAATACTTAAAAAATATGCTTACAGTAACAAAGATTAATAGTTAGCATAGTCATTTAGCGGTGGTCCCCAAACTAGGCAGCGCCTGTATCTTGCCGGCCTGAGATGAAAATAATCTGTTCACAATTTCTCGGCAGTTTATAATCTCGCGAGATCCTGACTTATATTATAAATACGAAAGTGAGTTTATGGTTAAGCTCTCACGCTTCCATTGCCAAACCAATTTTGATGAAGTTTGGTAAAGATAGATGGCACCCTTTTTTATGGATGGGAAATCTTCAAATGACTGCTCCCGCTCTGGGCTAAGCAGAACGGAGTGTCAGACTCTTACTGTCTAAAACCCATCCGTGTTCCTCCTAATACCCTTTGCGTTCTAGGGCCGCGGTGACTCTTACGAACAAATTCCGAAACCCCGGCAGGCACTGGACCTAGCAGACCCCGTCTTCTATGCTGACATCTCTTTGATACATGGCACCCTGGAGACGATTATAGGATACTTTATTCGAGTGAAGCCGCGGGCAATAGATAGTTCATTATAAAAGTTACGGAGCTTACAATAAACCGGTATTTGTTGAGTGTGGTTACATTATAGAGGAAGGTAAATTAATTTTAACGAATGCATGATCTAAATATGCATTCAAACTATAAAGAACAAAAAATAATTACTAACAATGTAAACATGTAGCCAAAATTTTAGAATTACCTGTAATAGAATAAATCCAGGAATAGTTTTCAGTAAACGCACCAATTAGTAGCATACGCTGAAAATAATAACACTGGAGATACAACACCGATATTTATCTGTTTATTCATGTGTGTTTTCAGAACTTTCCTGTGTGTGTTCGGAAATTACATACCAAATGAAAATTTTATTCGTCTAAAGAACTAATATTATATATACACTTAAATAAAAAGATCGTAGCAAACTAAAACTAATCTAAAAATATGGCGTCGATAAATTCGTCCGCAACGCTGTGGCCACTAGTAATGTGCCCAAAACAATGACAGCATTACCACGATGTATGGCAATGCTTATCCTATGTACGAGGTAACAGCCAGCCCTTGGGTCACGCGAAGTGTCAATTAAGCGTTTTGATATATCTTTAAACAAGTTATGAACACTCGGACCCCACGGCCCGAGAGTTTTAACCCCAAACGGCCGATCTCTATAACCGAATTACGAGTAGTATATTCAAAAACCAAAAATTCGCTAAAAAACCGAGGTGTATTCCGAGGTTGTCTAAACAGTTTCACATAATGAAAACTGAAAATGTTGTAGCAAATTAGTGTAAAAATCTTTTTGATATCGAGCTTTTATCTTCTACGGTACTTATATGCAAAGATGAAAAACTTTGTCGTCCATTAAAACGTATGTAGGTACAATGAGGGAGACACTCCGTCATTGCATCAAATGTAGAAATGGCATAGTTTGAGAAGATAAAGACAACATTTTTTCATGAAACGCGTTCCAATTTCTACTAATGGGCGATCACTAGTCTTTATAAAAGCCTGGGCAGGGTGAAAACCATACAGTAGTAGCTTTGACTCGGGAGCGCAGAATATACTCCCCTGCGCCCTTGCAGAAGGAAATCTTGGCAGAAGGAATGTATTATGAAAGGGGGCCGTTTCTTTTCTCTTTTTAATATCAAACAATTCGCAGTCTATCTCTGTTTTTTTCTTCGCTTCCTTCTTCTACACTTTTTTTAAGGACGGGAAGTCATCAAATGACTCCCTCAACTCTATGCAGAGCAGAAATGTCAAACTCTTACTGACTAAAACCCGTTCCTCCAACGCCCTTTACGTTCCAGGCCGCGATTACTCTTTCGAACAAATTCCGCAAACCTGGCAGTACTTCTTCTACACATCAAAACGAATTTCCAACTAAAATAAACGAGAGAAGTTCTTTGGAAAGACCGATAAACGAGACAAGTTTGTGAACAAAAATGACACCTGTGCAAAACAGGGTGAGTCACGAGTCTGTCCAATATATCAATCAGCCTACCCTTTTCCCCAACTTTATCGGGGTCAGCTTCCAGTCTAGCTGGATGCAGCTGAATACCAGTATTTCAGTAATCTTTTAATGATTTTCTAAATGAAGGATTAAAGACCTTGACATTTTGTTAATTAAATACTTTAAAGTTGACCATTTAAATTATATCGACTAAAATTACCCTTTGATTGTATTTCAACATTTTAATTGTATTTTGACATTTAATGGTATTTTGACATAAGAGCTGAATTTTGACGCTTGAATTGTATATCAACATTTGAATTGTATTTTTCCATATTAATTGTATTTGGACTGAATTGATTTTAATTGCATTGAATTGTTAATTTTTTATCTTATAATTGTAATTAGTGTTCCATACATTTAAATTTTGCATGTCAAATCTTGGGCAGAATGTATGGCTCAACTTTTATACTTCACGACCTCATTTGTATACCTGCATTCTAGCAAATAAATAACTTGATTTGATTTGATTTTGATTCACAATGAGCGACTGCCTCCTGACCTCCACAACCACGCAGTAGGTAACACGGTACCCCTTGGCAAGACTGCTGTCAGATTTTGATTCACAATGAGCGACTGCCTCCTGACCTCCACAACCACGCAGTAGGTAACACGGTACCCCTTGGCAAGACTGCTGTCAGATTTTGATTCACAATGAGCGACTGCCTCTCTGACCTCCACTACCACGCAGTAGGTAACACGGTACCCCTTGGCAAGACTGCTGTCAGATTTTGATTCACAATGAGCGACTGCCTCCTGACCTCCACAACCACGCAGTAGGTAACACGGTACCCCTTGGCAAGACTGCTGTCAGATTTTGATTCACAATGAGCGACTGCCTCTCTGACCTTCACTACCACGCAGTAGGTAACACGGTACCCCTTGGCAAGACTGCTGTCAGATTTTGATTACAATGAGCGACTGCCTCCTGACCTCCACAACCACGCAAGTGGGTAACACGGTACGCCTTGGCAAGACTGCTGTCAGATTCGTCCACCATAACCTCTTAACAATGTTACACGCGGGGAAAGATTTACAACTGCCAAGAAACCCAGCATTATTTCTAAGAACAGTGAGATCACTCCCTCTTCATTTGCCTTGCATCCCGGACTGGGTATGGTCATCCATCACCCGACCACTCCTCTCCTTACGTCAGTCAGTCCAAGGGTCAGATGACGTACAGAGAATAGTCATACGCACGCAATGGGATGGCAAGAGCCCAAAAGTGTGAACAATGGCTATAAAAAATGTTCAGTCAATAGCCGGTCGATTCTGTAAACATCTCACCGTGAAAACTCAGTTGGAGTGAGCACGAAGTGAGCTGTCATTCCATCTTGTTTACATGGATTTCTGGTTAAAGACGTTTAATTCTCATAAAGAACTTACATTTCACTTACACGAGAAAATAAATTAATTCGTAAATTGTTCGCCCTGGAACTAGGAGCGCCCTGGAGATGTGAGCTGTCATTCCATCTTGATTACTTGGATTGACAGCTCACTTCGTAATCACTTCACTCAAGCCTTCACTTCGACATATTTACAGAATCGACCGGCAGAATCGCACTGCTGGGCATAACGTGATGCGTCTATTGAAAAGACTTGTAAACGAATTTGTGAAGGACGAATTAGACGAGAATATTCGGACAGCATGTCGTTGTTATTGATTGAAAGTAAAAGATCTTTTGCACTTCGGAGCATTAAAAGAAGATAAATAGTCTTTATTATGAAGAAGAGGAAAATAAAGAAGCTCATCCTATTCTGGGTGTTGGAGGGATTAAACGCATGCTACTAAAAGATTTATGTATATAAATGTGGATGGATGGAGACGGAGAGGGAGGCCAAAAGAGATGGATGGATCGTGAGGAGCGATATGAAAGAAAAGGGAGTTAGTGATACCGTGACAGCAGACAAAACAGAATGGAAGAAAAATACGTGTTGCACCGACCCCAAGTAACATGGGATAAGGGCAGGAAGATGATGATCCTATTCTAGATTTGTGGAGGATAACCTTCAGATTCAACACATAATATTTGCTTTTGTTTTTCTTATAATTAACCCAAGAAACTTCTTCCACTTAGCGCTTTTATATTTTGGCACGTACACATATTACATATCTCAGAAGCTGCGAAATTATACACATTATAGTTGGTAAGTGAGACAGCCCTGGGTCGGGTCGTGCCAGGCGCTAAATTGTAAGTAGCACGCTGCGACGACTGCAGTGCGGTTATCGGGCAGCCGCGCCAGCGACCAAGCGGCTACCTACCGTGCGCCCACACACAGCACATCTCGTAAACTTCGGCGAGGTTTAAGTGGAAATTAGCCAGACTGCAACTGGTATAAACTACCATGTTTTTGATAATCAACGCCTAGTAGATCTCTATAGGTACGAAAACATACTTAAGTAGAGAATTCGTTATTCAGTTAAAGCAGGTGATATTGGGCGAGTTTGGATTATTCCCAACGTATTCCAATGAATCAGTAAGTATATATGGATTGAGAGTATATCCTTCGCAAAATAGAAAGACGAGTTAGCGAAGGTCCTGGAAAATCTGATGGAAGCGGAATGCTAAAAATGCTGTCCTTAGGACAGGTCAATTATCAGAAGAGTACCTAAAGGCTAGGGGATGAGAGTAGACTCTTCGCAAGACAGAACCACAACCTAGCGAAGGTCCTGGAGAAATCCATTGGATGCTGAACGCTGAGGACCTACGTGTGGCGATTATTGCAAGTCTATAGCCATTATAGTGGTCATCTTTCGGCTCAGTGATGGCGATCTGATATATGTATTATAAAATCTACACACTGTTTATTTGTAAAGAGAAATACATAATTAATTATATCAAATCATCAAGTCTCACGAGCATATCTCAATTAAATATAATAACAAGCCATTCAATGTATTTATCGTTCAATAACATATCATTTTAGTTGATAGTTAACTAATTTATTAACTAACAACGAATGGCGAAATGATTTTACTACTGAAATGATAATAGGAAATGTTTATGAAGTCTAGTTTTCATATGGTAATTGCTGAAATCCCTAGGAAAATCCCCGAGTGATTCAATATTAATATTCCAAATAAAAATATTGCCCACTAGACACTAACCAATAAGATTTAATTTGAATCTTTTTTGGTAAACTATAGATAGGCTTCGAGGCTTGACGTTTTCCTAGTCATTCCAATAAAATGTTCTAAATCTTGTTGGATGAACTAGGAATTCTAATAAAATAAAAAAAATAAAAATATTGGACTAATTAAGAATGGAACACAACAGGATTACAAAAAAAAGCTTAAGTACCATAAACAATAGTTACGAATTTCGGCACAGTTTTTCACTGGAGCAACTCAAGTTCTCTCACTGACAGCCCTGCACAGTAATAGTTCAGTAATAGTGATCAACACGCCATCGCTAGTGGGTCGCGAGTAGCGCTGCTTATCTCTCGCCCAGACGGCTACCTACCATGACGCACCCACGCACTTCGCGGCCGAGTATAGGGAACTTGAGAACTTAGAATAGAATAGAATACTCTTTATTATGTACACCATATAAGTACCACACCACCACAGACCCCACACACACAGACTGTGGTGGTCCTTAGACCACCACAATGCTTGGTGTGTGCCTGGATCCGGATGGTCTATAACCATACTTGAAAATTATAAGGAACTAGCTTTTGGCCGCAACTTCGTACACGCATATCCCGTTTTTTCCCGTTCCCGTAGAAATTTCGGGAAATCATCTCTTAGTGCTCCCCTACTACGACCGATAGTTTCGGCTGTACGTTGTCTATCAGTCAGTCACCAGTAAACGAAGAATTTTATATATATTGACTAGATTTTGGCCACGATTTCGTACGCTTTTTCCCGTTCCCGTAGGTATATTGTGAAATCCTTTCTTCGTGCTCCCCTACACTCCCCAAGGAACCTACATGCCAAATTTCAGCTTCCTAAGACCAGGACTTTCGGCTGTGCGTTATCTGTCAGTCACTCACTCACTCATTCACTCAATCAGTCAGTAACGGAAGAATAGGATTTAGAGATGATTCAAGACAATACACAGTCACTTACTGAAAACTTCTTTAAATAGGTAATCATGTTAGAAAAGGCGAAGTTTTAATAAAATATGAACCAATTTCGTGGCACCCCTGAACGCGAGATTGCTAGGTGTTATCCCCTAGTTTAGACATACACCGCGCAAGCTAGGAGCCAGTAGGATTACACATCCTACCGGCGTGGCAGCTGAGTTGCTGAGCCCCAAACAAGCGGAATCTTTGAGTATCCATCTACCGCGGCGGGAGATGAGACCACGCTATGTGGGTGCCATGTGTCTGTGCTTTGGGCAATGGTAAATATCATGATTAATTCCACAGCGTTGGCCTCGAATATATTAGGTAAGCAATTAGTGATTAGTGAAATCTAATGACATTCTCAAAAAGAAAATAGTTATAAAGAAAGTAACCGAAAAGCTGTCAGATTCATATTAGTTCTGCTGGTCAGTTCTGTGAATATCTCACCGTCAAAACTTAAGGGAATCAGCTGTCAATACTCCAATCAAGGTAGAATGACAGCTTACTCCAGCTCAATCCGCCATTTTTTTACGGTGACGTGACGGCAGCTCAAAACTGCGTACTGGAATTAAAACCATTCTAAGCCCACATAATATTTTAGAAAATTTAGTCGAAATACTACTTTAACAATTCGTTGATTTCATTTAGTTTCGTCTCTACGCACGCTACACATGCAGACTTTAGTTTGCGGCAGCCCTACGGTAATATGTTGGTCCTCTAAACAGTGTTTAGATGGCCGCTTATCGGCAAGACGGCTACCTACCATTACGCGCCCACTCGCTATCGCGCGTAGATGCACAATTTACTGTCTGTCTGTCCGTCTACATTGCTAACGGTTCAGCCCATTCCATTATATTCTGGACAAGCTGTAGTTTTGTGCAGATTTCAGCCGTCTGAATGATTGTGGGATATCTCTCAAAGAACTGGCTCAAAATCGCAGAATACCGGAAAGTATAAAAAGAGGAAACGGTAAAGACCTCAGATATTTTTCTATGGTACTCATATAAAACTGAGTTCCTTCATGATCATGACTGATTTCAGGAACCTCCCGTCAGTGTCGGAACTCGCCCTCTAATTTTGTTTTGTTGGGGCAAGTCCACCAAATTATTCCTGTAACAAGAATCTCTCAACGAGCGTCAATGAAGCTCGACAAGCCCCGGAGAAATGATGGAACTGTCTTGACTCCCGCACGAACTACCTCCTTATTAACAGAAGCCCTCTAGTACCTACTTAGATAGATTTTACTTTATTGTTCCAAAAAAATAGCTACACGAAACCCGCTATATGGGCATTATATACCCTCTACTTCTCTACTCTGTACTAGTCTGTACAACCCCTTTATAATGCTTCTAGGTCACCTGACCATAATGGCTAGTTTACAGAAGACAGCTACTCGGATTGCCTCGTAAGACAGTAGCTCGGCTCGCTTCTGCTGTCTTCACGATGATAGTAGCTGCCCGTCTCTTACAAGGTGCAGCACATCAAAAATACAGGTTCCGCTCGCAACTGTGTGGCTGACACTGGCTCGCTACTGCCGAACGCGTCCGAACTATGCGAGTGATGTCCGAGTTACTGTCAGGCGAGTGTAAACCAAAACTGTTGAAGTAACTCGGATGCGAGCTACTATCGTATTGACACGTGGCAGTATTCGTAAGATACGTCCAAACGATGCGAGTTACAGCACTACAGCTAATCGGCAGGCTGACTCGCACGGAGCACGGTAGGTCGCATCGCACACGCTAGCTCGCACTGTGTAAACTAGCCATTAGGCTCGTATCATACGCAAACAATATGCGAAAATGTCATAAACGGTACTGTACACCATATTATCGGCACTCCTAGATACGCTATCGGTCGATCTATTGCGTAAGTAAATCTTCAATTCAATGACACGGTAACCAGTACTTACCAATCGGCTTGGTCGCAGGATAATTGGAAAAATCGTTTTTTTGGGAAAACACTAGGGGGGTTTTAAATTTTCTTGGTAAGCTGATTGGCTGATATGAACGCACTAAAGGATGATTGCCTAAAACAGTTACTTTTGGTACATGTCCTGACCAACCAAACCAAAAACAATTGAAATTGACTCTTAGATGTTGGCTAATATAAGAGTCAACTTCTAAAATCTTGACAATAAAAGTTTATATACGCAGCTTGGGGAGAGGCCTATGTCCAGCATTGGAGGAGGCCTATGACCAGCAATGGACGTCTTTCGGCTGATTTGATGATAATCATACCGGCCGCACAACGCACTTAATTGCCTAGCGTGCGTCAGTGCAATCGGTTGCAAATATTTAAGAACGTTTTTTCGCTTATTACTCGTAAGGCTCTAGGAGTCCCCGGGTCGACGGCGCTCTGTGTTCCACGCGCGCTTCAAAGACCTGTCAGCATAGAAGACGGGGCCCGCTAGGGCCAGTGCCTGCCAGGGTACAGGAATTTGTTCGAAAGAGTCACGGCGTCCCTGGAACGCAAAGTGCATTAGGAGGAACATGGATGGGTTTTAGTCAGTAAGAGTCGACACTCCTTTCTGCTTCGTCCAGAGCGGGAGGTGTCATTTGAGGGTTTCCCAACTTTAAAAAAATGCTAGGTTCTAAGCAAGCCACGGTGCATTTCCGGCCTAAAAGAATTTTCACAAAAAAGACAACATGTCCAACTATTATTTTATACTTTCCTGCGACATAGACACGTTAAAATAACCTCTTTGTCTCGGCTGACTCACACCCATTGTACTGTGCGTACTTTGTACAGTTTCCGCGGCGCGCGGCGCGGCTACGAAACAATTTAACAATCAGCTGATTTTATTTGGCACGCTTTAATTATACAAACATAGGTACATGTTTTTCTACTGACTTATTCAGCTGCAAATGCATTTTCACTCGTATATAATAACAGCCGCACGAGTCAAATCGACAAGGTTAAGCTTCTCTTTCCGCGATGGGTGTCCGTTCATTAAATACAAGGCCAACAGCGCTGTTGGTCCCTGCCATAGAAATATAAAAAACAGATCTATGGTCCCGGCTGTCATTTGTTGATCCCTGACCGTCGTTACGGGTAGTCAGAAGACAGAAAATTTTTCACTAGCCTTGTCAAGGGGTCGACTTCCAGTCTAACCAGATGCAGCTGAATACCAGTATTTTACAGGAAGATACTGACCTTCACAACCCAGTAACTGGGTGACACGGTACCCCTTGCCAAGACTGGTGCCAGATTTTTGGCTTTCGACTACCCTTAACAACTGCCAAAGATGATCAAATGACAAGCGAGACCAACGGCTTGTAGCGACAACACCAACGAAGCAAATCAACTTCGCAACAAAAAGAACCACAACGCCATCTATCCAACTAGCAGCGAATACTACGACAAAATCCTGCATCACGCAATCAGAGTTTACCGTGCGATTTGAACATATACATCAGTCCCAATATTAACTATCGAGCAGATAACACCGGAGACATCAACCGTCCGGTCGGAGGATCCTCCCTTTTCAATGGAGGTTTGCAGGACTTTACTCTCTGTTCCGCACCAAAGGTTTAACGTGCTTTCCAAGCTACGGAGGAATCTCCGTAAGTCCTTACATACGGTGACGATCCCTTGATCGTCACCCACGGACCGACCGCAGCCAGCGCTGCTTAACCTGAAAGTTCGACCCATGTCGCTGTAATTATTAACCACGAGCTCCTAAAAACACACGAGTTATGCAAACGGACGTACAGAACAGCAAATTCGGTGGGTATTTTTTTTATGTATGTACACTGATTACTCCAAGGTTTCTGATCCGTTTTTTGTGATTCATTTTTAGTTCGATGCGGTATACTTGCCATAGCAGTAGTAGTTTTTTTTTTTTATAAGCTGTTTTGCTTATTTAAATTTCTGCGTAGACGAAAATGTCGTCCATATAAATCACTAAAAAGTGAAAAATAAAAAACTTTTGACAAAAAAATATAACCGACTTCCAAACAAAACACTGCAAAGTATAAAATAACGTTAATTTCGGATGTCGGTGTTAAAAAACAAAGAAACAAAACCAAAAACACCGACTTCCGAAATTAAAGATTTTTTCGCGATATGTTTCACTACAACTTTCACCCATTGAAAAACTGCCAATAAAATAAAAGTCACCCTGAACAAGGTTCCATTCTTGCCTACCACGAATTAGCTTAGGAATCCGAAGACACGCAACATCGGAGCGTATGCAAATGGCAGAGCGATCAGAATCCAATGAATTATTTAATATGTGCGAGTGGGGTGACGATGTGCTACAGACTGCGCTCGCGCATCGTTGGAGCATTGTTTTGCAAATCAAACTTAGCATTTTCACTCTTTTGTTTGCAGGGAAACGGTCCAGAATATCTAGATATTGTAACAGCAGGACTTAGTACGTAAATGGATTGTAGCAAGGGATTAAGTTGAACTAGTTCGTTACCAAATACGAAGAAGTAGCAAAATGCAAGAATTTAATCCAACTACTTTATTAAACCTTTTTTTTTATTAAGGATGGGAAATCATCAAATGACTCCTCCCGCTCTGGGCAGAGCGGAAGGGAATGTCAGACTCTTACTGACTAAAACCCATCCGTGTTCCTCCTAATGCCCTTTGCGTTCCAGGGACACATCGAACAAATCCTCAACTCTTGCAGAACTTTATTCAACCTTGCTACGACAGTGTGGACTTGGAAAAACATTTGTAAATGAAATATCCCTCCCTAAAATGATCATGTCTAGGACAAGGAAATCGAGTACCTACTAAATTGCCTTAAACCAGTACTGAAAATGGCAAAGGGTTCCATTTTGATCATGCTTTTCAGCCATTGCGTTTGCAAGATCATAGGTAGAAGAGAGTTACTGAAGCAGCTGTCGCTTCGAGTCAGGGGGGCTACTCTCTAAGCCCGAAGTCCGTAGTTTCGGGCTTAGTTGCGGGCGTATTCTACTCCGTATCACCTAACCACTAAGAATTAATGACAGCACGATTTGACAGTTACTGGCAAATTGTGTTGTCGTTCATTCTTAGTTCGGGTTCGGGACTAATCATAAGTCCTTAGCATGATACGGAGTAGTATACGCCCGAAACTACGGACTTCGGGCTTAGAGAGTAGCCCCCCAGAATGTATCATAAACCTGTGGTGTAACGGAAAGTTTTAGTCAAACGTTCTCAGTTTGAATAAAACTTTCCGTTACACCACATGAAGAAAATTTTCCCAAATAAATACATCACACGCGAAAACCTACACAAACAACATGTAACACCGAATACGTCTGAATAACATGTAGATACATACGTAAGTAGGTAGGTAGGTACCTACTAATGTACTTATGTGAGCGGCGCGTGACAAGTCACTTGGCTGACATTCAATATTTTTTATACACATAAGTATGTTCCTACCATAGACACAAAGAACTGGACTGATCATTACCGTCTCAAAATTGACAAATGATCAGAACGAGACAGCAAATTTGCGGCCTACACCTGTCTCTTTTCTGTAGTTCGTAGTTGGTTGACGTGACGAAGTTGACAGTGACAGCTTATGAAGTGACCGCTCAAAATCCTAGAATTAGAAAAAGATAACAGCTAGCCACACAATTGCTTGTCACTTTCTAGATTTTTCTAGGCAAAGTTTTCTTGACGTTCAGTTGACAGCCACACGGAACGTTTAGTTCAGGTTTCATGTCTATGGTTATGTACAGTCAACAAAAATATTGGGTATGCAGGCAGCTAACTTGCAACTACTTTTAAACAATTTTGTGAATGTGCTGAGTAGACAATTATTCTACAACACACTCGTAAGTATGTTAAAAGTTTATTAAATTATAAGGCACACATTAGAAATAAACATTGGCATTGCTGTGGAAAAATTAATATTTTTGCCTGTATACCGAATAGCTTTGTTGACTGTACCTACATACATCCAAAATAAGTAAGTATTGTATATTTTTGTTGTAATATTATTCGCGGTCGAAATGACCGAACTTGTGAACTGACAGGGACGAAAATAAGACGAAGAAACCTTTAAAAATTGAAGGTAATAAATTGATGTTCGAGCGGCGAATTTTATCATTGAACATCATGATTTTTATGGACTTTTTTATATTTATCTCAAAATATCTTGAATATTCGAAAATAAATTTATGCTTGTTCTCAAATTTCACGCACATTAAAAAACAAGTCCCAGTTTCACAGATGCAATGGAGTATTGTAGAGAAAACGACTACGAGGCGGAGCTGATTTTAAAATGAGAATCACGTCGAAACGGCTCGTCGTTATTTTTTGGAAAAAATATATGTCACATTAGACTATTAATAATTTGATATGCGAAAATTTAGAGTTTTATTCGTTCAACATAGTGTAATTAATTTGTAAAGTTATGTCTAACACGGACATAAAAACGAAAATCGGGCCAAAAGACAATTTAACTATCGATATTTTGATATACGGCTATTTTTTTAAGTTACAGAATAATTTAAACTACTGAATTTTGGGTCGCGCGGGTGTGAAGCGAGTACGCGTTTTGTTCCCTCAAGGTCGCTGGCGTATGTCGTCGCCTTAAATCAAACATTTTGAAAGATTCAGCGCACAGTCGCAATTTTTCTAGCATGACAACAAAATCTTGCTCCAGAACTTCAGAACGCACAACAAGTTCACGACTCAGTTGATATTTCTTTATTCATGACAGTAGCTATGGACGTCCCGTCCATACGGACGTAGTACGTCCCTTCATGATCAACTTGCCACTGTCATCTCTATTAGGGTTCCGTACCCAAAGGGGGTTACCCTTAATGGAACCCTATTACTAAGCCTCCGTCCGTCCGTCCGTCCATCTGACCATCCGTCTGTCTGTCAGCGGGCTGTACCTCAAGAACGGCAATAGGTTGACTGTTGAAATTTTTACAGAGTGTTTATTTATAATACCGCTATAACAAAAAATTGGCCAAGTGCGAGTCGGACTCGCGTGCAAAGGGTTCCGAACGAATTTTTTTTTTAAGATGTTATTTTAACACTAAAGACTACTAATAGGTTTTCCTGTAATCTTTAGGTAAAGAACTATTATCTACATTTTTTTCAAAATTTTAGGCTCAGTAGTTTCGAAGATAAGGGGGGAATGGTCATTTTTCGTCAAATTTCTTGAATAACTTCAAAACCATTTATTTTAAAATTATGAAAATAATATTATTAAAACCCTTACAGTAAGCCCTTTCATTTGATATATCACACGATATTGTTCAAAAAACTTTTTTTTTAATTTTCTA
This sequence comes from Lacanobia wlatinum, assembly GCA_947578705.1. NCBI lineage: Eukaryota > Metazoa > Arthropoda > Insecta > Lepidoptera > Noctuidae > Lacanobia > Lacanobia wlatinum. The sequence goes on from OX388040.1 coordinate 7,579,759, forward strand.
GTTTGACCCCCAAAAGTGACCCCCATACTAAAAATTTAATAATTTACGTAACGCGTCCGTGTTCGGGTCATAGAAGTCCATATGTGTATCAAATTTTAACAGAATCGGTCCAGTGGATCCGGAGAAAACTGGCTGTGACAGACGGACAGACAGACACCGGAGTGATCCTATAAGGGTTCCGTTTTTTTCGGAACCCTAAAATAATAAAAATTGAATTAAATTAAAAATTAAAGGGGGCTCCCATACAAGAAATGTGTTATTTTTTGTTTTTGGCACGGAATCCGGCGTATGAGAGTCCAACTCGCACTTTATTTAGATCCCTTAAGAATACTTACGAAGCGAATCGCCCAATTCCACACTCAAATATAATGCCATCACTCACCAGCTCAACAAACACCGACCTAATGACTAAAACACAGTTGTTCTTCAAAACAAATCGAAGGTGAGCAAGTTGAATGCACTCTCTTGAGGAAAACGTTTAATAACACTGATATGACGATATATGCTTAATTTCTAAATCAGCGACTCATCATCTATATTTGTTAAAGTCTGTAGCGGCATCAATACCGCCACAAGAAAAACCAACGGAGCAAATCTACATCGCAACAAAAAGAACCGCGACGCCATCTATCCAACTAGCAGCGAACTAATAGGTTAAAATCCTGCATCGCGCAAGCAGAGTTTACCGTGCGATTTGAACATCGCAAACGCAAACGTGCTCCATCTTCGACCGCATCATCGTTTACCATCAGGTGAGATTGTGGTCAAACGTATGCCTATCTATAGTAAAAAAAAAACATATACATCAGCCCGAATATCAACTATCGGGCAGTAGCCTGCCAGGCACAACAACTGTCTGGTCAGAGGATCCTCCCTTTACAACGGAGGTGTGCGTGACTTTACTCTCCGTTCCGCATTTCTCTAAAAGTCTAATCGGGGATAAGAGTCTTTCGTTTTGGTCTTAAATGTGCTTTCATAACTTATGTGACCGTCTTCGTAGCTACAAGCATTTGGCACTGAAGGTATTTAGAAAATATGCATTCGCAATCTTTAAAATAAAGCTACCGTTTACAAAGCTGATTTTTAGGGTACCGTGCCCGAAGAATCCAACAGGAACTTATTATTAAGCCTGCGCTGTTCCCGCTGTTCGTTCGTCTGTATGTCAGCGGGCTGTTACTTAAGAACCGTAATAAGTAGAGAATTGAAATTTTCAGTGAGTATTTCTGCAAATAATAAAATAAAATAAAGTCGGTAAAAAATAAAGGGAGACCAAACAAGAAACGTGATTTTTCTGCTTATGGTACGGAACCCTTCGTATGCGCGACTGACTCGCATTGGGCTGGTTTTTCATATCTGCTTACAATATTTCACTGGGTTCTAAATAAAGGGCTGAAATTAGAATGCACCAGCCGTAGTGTTGACAAGACCGTCTACAAATCAAAGTTAGTTTTCTTTCAATCTTGGATAAAATAAACAATCCTTTTTATTAACACAGGCCCGCAGGTTTGCAAGGTGTACTAGAGTCGTGAAAATTACGTTGTTTAAGGCATACTGCCAGACGTTTTACACCTGCAGCCTGTGGGTCAGGTATACGCAGAGGGCCTACAGCGCCCTCCGGGTTCAGTGAAGGTTATTGTGCAGAAGCCAGACTGCCCATTTCTGATGCACTGGTCCCGTAGACATAGCTGCGGGCCCGGTGCTGAGGAAAAATATTTGAATTAGAGTAATAAAAAGAATTTGTTGTGATACTAACATAGTTTGTAAGTCCTAATACTAACACCATATGGATGATTTCCGAAATAATTTTTTATTATTTTTATTAATTTTCTTTACAGGAATGACCTTGAAGATATATAAGTCACTACACAAACAATTATCTTAAAAAACTTCGTTTCAGTAGCATAGACACTAAAACACAGTACAATACCGCGGGCGCGCAGGGTCTCGGTAGTCGGTACCTAATCAATGTGGAACTTGTGAAACCACAGGTGGCCGGGATCCCATCGATCTCGCTAAAAATACGATAATATCGTATATTGCCTTGCCTACACCGCACTTAGTAACACCTCGGCCTTAGAGGCGAAGATGAGCGAAAGCGAGTTTAAGGCTTGTATACATGCCAATGACCTTGTGCATATAAACGGAGCTAACTACTCCTCTATGCGCCACTCCGATACCCGCATTTTTAATTTATTATAAAAAAATAACACATATTTTAAAAAAATAACAAAACCAAATTATTTTAGACTTTTGTTAAAAATTTAAGAAGTAAAATGGTTTCATCTCAACGATTTGGAGGTGATTTGGTGATTTTTTTTCTTATTATGTGATACCAATATATACATTCTGGCTAAACCAAATTACGTATCATATATATCATGTAGATATACCTACCTATTTTTTTCAGATGTAATTTCTCAGTAAATACCGACGAAAAGTTGCTTCATCTGCACGCTATTTTTTAGCATTTCTCGAGAGAGCAGCCTTAAATTCAGGGACTAAGAACTGATGTCATTTAGTCTTTACACTGGGCACAATTCTAAACTTCGAGCTGCTTCTGAGCATTTCCAAAGAAAAAAACTCAAGTCCAGTTTATCTGCCAATTTTTAAGGATGGAAAATCATCAAATGACTCCTCCCGCTTTGGGCGCAGCGGAAGGGAGTGTCAGACTCTGACTGGCTAAAACCCATCCGTGTTCTTCTTAATGCTCTTTGCGTTCCAGAGCCGCGGTAACTGTTTCGAACAAATTCCACTTCAATTTACCCGACCTAGGAAACTTTTCATGGTTTTAGGTTCTAGAATTGTAATCTTATTGTTTCGAGGAGCTAGCTTAGACCTTTCCTCTTAGCAACTTGCCTCTACTAACACTTGTTCGACTTATTACAGTCCCTTTTTTTCCAATTTATTAGAGTCTATGCTGTCTTGGATGTCTTCCTTGGGAATTGGCAAGAAGTAACACAGAACCCGGAAACGGTGGAAAGCATGGAGGGAAGCCTTTGCCCAGCAGAGTGACAATTCGGGCTGGATATAATAATGGTGTCTTAGAGCAGAGCAAATGCAATTCTTTGGCAAATATCATGATAACTGACGCGTCAAATTAACTTCAATTCCAACCCACATTTCTGCACCTTTGAGGACCTTATAAACGCCACTGGCGCTGCTTACCTAATAGATAATTCATGGCCACTTATTAGACCCAAATTATCTAGGACGAAAACCACTAACTGAAGTATAAGGATCGCTACATTAAATTTTAATGCCACACTCTACCCGCTACCTCCTATGCAACATGCCCACAGCCTGGGTCCTACGCGACAACAAAAATACCCGCGATCCGTCTCGCTGTCACCCGCCGATAACGGGCCTTCATACCGCCTACACGAGGTACTGGGGACTTAGCATATACACTCAGTTTACATAACATCACGCTTGGATATTCTAAAGGGTTTGGCAGAGATGTATAGCTCTCCACCTTTCGCCAGTTGTCGCAGAAAATGGGGGACCGAGTTCATATAGCTCTAACTGGACACGATTATAACTTCGAACCACTGCTGACAATTTCCGAGAAGAAAATACTCAAGTGCAGTTTACCCGATCTATTATAGGAATCGAACCCCCATATAGACGTGTTGGCATCCACCAGACAGTGTAACAGGTAATGTGTTTTTTTAACCGACTTCCAAAAAAGGAGGAGGTTCTCAATTCAGTGGGTATTATTTTTTATGTATGTACACCGATTTCTGTGATTCTTTTTTCATTCGATGCGGTATACTTGCCATTTGGCCCCGTAAAAATTTGACTCAGTTCGGTTCAGTAGTTTTAATACTAGACCTTAGCTACTATTCCTCATAACATTTCAAAACATTGGAAGTAACTGGAATGGATATGGCCTGACGGTTTTCGCTAGAACAGTGCGACGGCAAAGAGGTTGCAGTGTGAAAAGTTCTCGGAAAAGCGCTGAAGACTTCGCACAATTTCAGAGTTGACAGGAAACGAGGTCCTTCTGTAAAAGGTTTCTACGATGTAAACCTTTTTTGTTTCCGTTACGAATCTAGCTGTTTTAGGGAAAGAAGTGAAGTAGATCAAGCTATAACAGAACGAAACAAACGTTGGTCGCAATGCGGTGCACACAAAGCCCGCGTCGCGCTGAAAGCGCTGCTAGATAAGTATAAAAGTTTATACGTCGCCTCAATATCAGATAGCGGGTTAAATTTATCCCGAGCAGTGACTGCAAAAGGCGGACTCATAAAAAGCGCGGCACGGTTGATTACAAAGCCGCGTCGGGTTTATGGGCGCGCATCTCGCGTGCCTCGCTGCCTCGCCGCCGCTCCGACGACGCGAGGGTAGTTTTTCAGTCGCCGAGCGAGCCCCCGCCACATAAATAAGTGATCACGGCGCTACCCCCCTCCCTACACCCCCCTCGTGACGCCCCCCCTCCAGCTCGTAAACTAAGCGCAGATAGCGAGAGGACTTAATGGCTGATCGGATTTTGATTAGCGTGGGCCGGCGACGCAACCCCGCACCCAGCGCCGAATTTGAATAGATAAGTGGGCACCCGAGGACCGGCGCTCGCGACCGTAATTTACATACTTACTGGCTTTCGGCGAACATAGAGGGTGCCAAGTTATGGACGACGCAAAAACGATAAAGTTGAAATAAAGCTTCGGTCATCGATTCGGTCGCGTGGAGTGGTTTTTTACAGAATTCTGTTTGTTATCGCTGCGGGCCGGTGCGGCGGCGGTCAGGCCGACCGGTCAGCGCTCGTTTTTTATTAGATTTAATCGCTCCGCAGCGCAGTAACCGCGGTGCACGTGCCGCGACCTTACGGCGAACGAGGTGCTGGCTGTGACTGTACCGCGCAGTGCCCCGGCGCCTGGCGCTCGTCAACGTCAAGTGTCGGCAAGTTTCGCTGCGTGCTATGACTTCGACCGTTCGGCCGCAGATCTGTAACTTGTCGCTATTGACGGAGGTCGAAAACTTGGGGATCGTTCACTGGAGACGTAAGACAGGTAGGTACGTCGCGTCGCCGACAGCCGGCTGCGGTCGCTCGGGGTCGCGGACGCCGCCCCCCTCGCGTTTGTTTAGTTTGGCAGGTAAAGCACAACAGAGGGGCAGAGCGTGTCGCGTGGGAGTGATCGCCGCCCGCCACCGACGTATCGGCGCACGAATAATTGAAGTTTGAAGGAAAACACGCGAGACGCTCGCTCTACGAGCGGTATTATAATAGACAGGTCGGTAAACACCGTCTATGCTCGCAAGAAAAACATTGGTGTTTAGTCGCCTCGGGGATAGAGCGGAGTGGAAACTGATCCACGCACTTACTGATAGTTATTTTAGACTTGCTTGAGCTGTTAATTCTGTGAATACTGATGAATTTTGGACTAAGATACTACTATTGCTTATGAAACAGTGCAGGAAAATCCCCACCATAATAATGAGCCTAGAACACACGGGCCCAGTTCACATTCGTGAATAAGCCGTTAAAGATTTTACGCGAACCTAGATCTAATTAACCCAGCTTCAAATGTTTCCACGCTCTTATCATTCCGCCAACTATAATGAGATGTTTACGAACCCTGCTTACCCCCTAACGACACACAAGTCGGCGAGGCGAGGGGTGGCGAGTATAATTAAGAAAGGACAGCGCGAGCGGCCGGCGATGAAGTCGTAAAAACACGATGCACTGGCATCAACGTACGTACTGTGCTTATACGAGTGTATGTAGCAATATCCTGCTCTATATACATATGTATGTATGTTTGTGTCGTAGGTATGCGTTAGTATGAAGCTAGCCTCGCATGGAAAATTAATTAATCAGGCATTTTAAGTAATGTTTTTTTTTACTGTTTTTTTGGCTGTGTGTAGGCACGCGTTTGACCACTATCTCACCTGTTGGTAAGCGATGATGTGGTCGAAGATGGAGCACGCTTGCCTAGAAGTAACCTATTCACTCTTGACTGAAATACTCCCAGGTTGCAGCTATCAGGAAACACAGACTCCGGCAGGAAATCCCACTTCTTAGCTATACGCACTATGAATGTGTTCCCAAAACGTTTTGTGCATGTGGGTGGGATGTCCACCATGTACCGGTGATGATTCTTTTAAACGGGCTGTTCTTCAGGACAGTTCGATGAACGACCTCTCTCTCCAACTACCGATCGATCTACTCTAACGATCTCAGCTAGGTATAGCCAAGTGACGTTCCGTCAGCGGTGGTGTGGCGATGGCGGATGTCAAAATGTCAAAAATGTATAGGATTGACAAACACTGTCAAAATTTCACGTGATTATTCCCTTATATTTTGACTTTTGACCACAGCATTCGCTAATAGAATGCCACATTGTCTAGAGCCTATGCAGTTCTAAAAAAACCGGTCAAGTGCGAGTCAGACTCGCACACAAAGGGTTCCGTACCATATACCTTAATATTTATTTTTTGTACAACAACAAAAAATAAAAATTAAGGGTAAGCGGCAATAGAAATACACAATCTGTGAAAATTTTAACTGTCTACCTATTAAGGTTCTTGAAATACAGCCCTCTGACAGACAGACGGACGGACGGACAGCGGAGGCTTAGTAATTGGGTTCCGTTGGTTACCGTTTGGGTATGGAACCCTAAAAAAGCCACTTTAGTAGAATCAGCCAGGAACTCAAACGACCCAAAACTGTCAAATTTTCCAATCAACCTTGAACCTAATGCTTTAGCGATAAAGATGATAATAATTAAATTAAAAATTTTAAAAACCCCCGACAAAAAAGTACTTTAAAAAGTAAAAAATAAATTCTATTAATCCGTTTTGTTTAATATAGGTACGATTCTTTGGGTCAAGCGTTATCGCCTCGGGAGATCGCAGTAGCGGTCTCCCGACCGGATCAATAGAAATTATTTTTTACTTTTTAAATAATTTTTTGTCGGGGTTTTTTTTATTTTTTATTTAATTTTTATTTAATAGTTTTTAAACTCCCCTTCAATATAGTGTAGATTATTCTACTAGTCAAGCCCTTTTATTTGATACCCATATTGAGGGAGTTGTGAAAAAATACGTAATCCGCCATTTTGTAGCGGCGGCCATCATGGATTTGAAATTTGTCATAGTGTATTGTATTTTACTAGCCGAGTTCTTTCATTTGATACCCATATTGAGAGATTTGTGAAAAAATACGTAATCCGCCATTTTGTAGCGGCGGCCATCTTGGACCGATTTTCATCAAACATAGCTAAGAACACTCCCGACTAATTCACCTTTCAATTAAAAAAAAACAAAATCAAAATCGGTTCATCCGTTCGGGAGCTACGATGCCACAGACAGACACACACACACAGACACGTCAAACTTATAACACTCCGTCGTTTTTGCGTCGGGGGTTAAAAATGAAGTTTGACAGATTGTTGTAAGTATGATTAATATTATGATTCTACTAAAGTGGCCTATTTAGATCCGCTGGTGTCTTTAGATGAAGCATAAATATTGGCTCGGCCGCGCGGGTCTAGTGGTTATTCGATTCCCAGATCGAGCTAAGAGCTAACGCGTTTCACCATTAGGAAATAAACATCCCGAAGTCATATTTATCCACGGTTGATGGAAATAGGCTCGCCCCTTATCCCAAAACAATATGTTTTAATCGATCCTTAATGAGAAATCAAGTCATAAACAAAACCCAAGTCATTACGCGACTGGATATCAACATAGCTTGCAGAACCCGTGACCCATTTTCCCCTTACTGAAAATTTTCCTGTTAAATCCTCTCGTAACGTCACTACTGACGTTGCAAAGGATTACTCAGAACAGACATAGTACATTAGACACATTATTGGAACTGATAAATCGCATTTCTGTAATCCATATCACCTAGAGAGAGCTGTTCCGTAGCTCTGCCGGCGCTTCCGACCAATTAATGGATAATTGACACAGATTATACAACAGAGTGGACACTTGGAAAATCCTGTAACAATAATAGTTGACGTGTTTGTTACACTTGAAACAACGAAAAGAACAATTATCATCTTCAACATCGTGATTAACCATAAACCTAGCCTTTTATAGAGGACTTCGCCCACGACTTCGTCCGCGCTGCAATTTTCTAAAGGATCCCTTATTTTTTTTCTAGTAATATATATAGCCTATGCTACTCAGGGATAGTGTAGTATTCTAATGGTGAAAGAGTTTTTGAAATCGGTCCAGTAGTTTTTGAGTTTATTCGTTACAAACATACAAATCTTTCTTCTTTATAATATTAGTGTAGATATGAGCAGATCCAGTCCAGTGTACGGGTGCAGCTAAATACCAGCATGTTACTAGGAGAGACTATCTTGATATACACACTCCTTGTGTTCTATAGTCACAATAAGCTTTGCCACCATCAGAGTATTGCTCTAAATGTGTCTGTAGAACTGTTCTTTAACCACTCCTGGTTAAAGAACAGTCCCACCCCAAGCCACTCTCTCTTAGTAGAAACGGACTATCTGAAATCCACAACCCAATTACTGGGTAACGCAATATCCCTTGGTAATAATGGATAGTTGACACATTTGAAAGTGAAAATTACACTATCTTAACCCACAAAAAAGCAATAAAAAAACTTCAACATCAATCAAACTAAAACATTCAACAAAAACTAAAACTTCAAAGGATGAATATTTAAATAGTACAAATAGTTAGGGAGTCCGTAGTACCAGATATAAAGCTATGTACAGGCTCACTACGCTGCGCTGTTTAAAAGGCCATCAAAGAGCCGTGTACATAAAACGAGTCCCATTTTACATTCGGGCAGCTAGGACCAGGGTTTATAGCGGGCCGGCCAGGAATTCTGCCCGTAATGAGGAAACCGGCACCTACTATGGACTCTCGATTGTCCACCCGCTATCGATCGCTTCCAAACGTTAGTCGCAGGCTGTAAAATTTTTATGATCTTTGGTGATTCGACGACTAAACGACTCTCTTTTTTGTGTGTTTGCAGCGGGTCTCCTGTTTGCTGTTCGCGCCATAGATCTAAAAATGTGAAGGAGAAAACAATTGAGGGACATGACACTTCAAAGATAAGTTTAAATTGTTCATGGCAATTGGAAGACGTAAAGTCTGGTGACGAGACAAACACAGATCCAGTAACTAATAAACATATTCCATGTTCAGACACATCACCACTACCACTTTAATTGAACTCCAACAAAACCAAAACTTTCTATGTCCAACGCAAATCAAGCAAAAGATATCGAGCTCACTGTTAATTGGTCGTAAACCCGTAAACCCGTAAACGGATACTTTTATACTTAATGCTATCGTCAAAACAATGGTTTCAAACAGCACCTGCCAAAACGTCACAACCGTGATATTCATGAAATGATGAAGTGCCGGATTCAATTGTCTGGTCGGAAATTTGATCCGGCACTGATTTTTGTAACATCCAAAATCTGAGAGCCAATTCTACTCATTTGTAAGCAACGTTAGCATGCACATCTCGATGATGATAACGAAGACGTCAAGAAGAATCTAATTTTATTCCACTTGGCAAACAAACAAAAAAATCCACCACGAACCCGATTTTCAAATACAAAGACAACTAAAGAGAACCTAAAAATCGAACCACGAATGAAATACGACAGCAAACATCAATCTCACAAATCGATTTGAAATCGATAACCGTTGGTAGCACCATTGAGCGCGCGGTTATTCTCGCTCTGGGCCTTATCTGCGTCAAAGGCAAGGTGGATGCCGCGACTCTTCCCGATAGCAACTCCATATTTATGGAGAACCTCCCTGGGTGAGGTAATTAGAGGAAAGTGATTAGAAACGCTGAGAAAATTGCAACGAGGACAAGAATGGGAGCCTTTGAAAGAAAATGCGAGAAAAAATTGCGCGAGGGTGAATTTTTCTCAGATTTTTCGTAAATGGATTGTGAATATTTGACAAATTCAATCAAAGAAACCCAATCTGTAGTTAAACACTTTTCCAAGACAACTGACATAAGTAGACTAATTTTAATTTTCACAGAAGCCTATGTACATATTTAGATCTCTTTTTTTATTCTACACAACTTACGCCATGAAAAAACTTACAAAGCACAAGAGGCAAAACTTTTACAGACTTTTTCGACTTGCTTTCAGCTAAAAGTTGCGAATTGGCATCAGTCAAATGCCATACAAAATACCTTCCTGGTTTTTCCATTTCACAAAGCAAAGGAAATATGCATATACAGCCTACAATTCAGTAAAAAACGAACCGGTAATCGTGTTCGAAATCAAGTCGCCAATTAATAACCCGCTTTGCGAATAAAACCGCGCGATAATAAGAACAGGCGCGCACTATGGCATGTCACAGTTTTACATTAACTGGTCACGCGCAGTTAATCGCAGTTCTTAGCCTCGTTAAGGCGACGCATCACAGAAGCCTGAAGCTAAGTTACGCATCAAAAAACCGCGCGATTATAACAACAGGCGCGCGCCTTGTCACAATTTAATGTTGACTGGTCACGCGCGTTTTATTGCAGTTCCTAGCTCGGTAAAGGCTTTACAGAAGCCCTGAGCTGAGCTATGCAGGAAAGGTCTCCATTCTTTGTCCAGGCGATCTCCCTTTGGAATATTCTCCCTCCGAGCATCGGGACGGTAACCAATCGGTTCGCTTTTATGTTCAAAGCACGTGAACTTATTCGATGAATGATCCGCCCAGCTAACGTGGCGTACCTCTCTGAGTACAGCCTGAATAGCAGTGGACGGCTGACTTAACTTCTGTCGTACATGATAAAGGTTCCTGCGAAGTTCTAGTATACAGTTTGCTTGTGTTTAGTCCTCTTTATGGCCATCCTTTGAGTATTTTCTTTGACTGAGTTTCTATGAAGACACTGATAGTATGCATGTGCATACCAGCTGCTTATCTTACATACAGAAGAGTCAAATTTTACCTGTCCGCTTAAATGTCGAGACGCGAATATGTGGCAACGCGTCTTGTAGAAATAGTTTCCCAGATTTTCATGTATAGCCTATGACACTCACAAATAACGTCGCTTTCTATTAGTAAAAGAATTTTCAAAATCGGTTCAGTAGATACAAAGATTACCCCATACAACTTCACAAACTGTTCAGTGTTTGCACCGAACACCTTAACAATGCGGTCGTGACGCGTTGACCTAATTTCATTTCTTTATTAAACACACTTATTACTTTTAAGTTGACTTTAGAGTCAATGCACTTTGGTCTACCGCGTTAGCCGGGCGTATTCTAACATTCATCAACATTTCATTTAACATTTTAACATTAAGAACAGCTTGAGAGTGATCAATAAATAGTGTTCAACATAAACATTTGTTTCTCCTCAAAAACACCGACACCTTGCTACGTACCTCGACACAAACTTAACTTCTTTATAATATTACTAGCTGACACCCGTGCCCACTTCATTGGACGCTATTTTTAGTAAAAAATATTTTTTTTTCATAAAAAGTATCCTATATTACTTCTAACACCTCCAAGAATATGTGTGCAGTTTCATGACGATCGGTTAAGTAGTTTTCGCGTGAAAGCGTAACAAACAAACTTACATTCACATTTATGATATTATATATAGTAGGGATAGTATAGAAGTATAGATTGCAGCTTTTACGCGGACAGGCACTGTGCCACTGTTATTGAAGATTGGTCACTCTAGTAATTTACTCCATGACCCATGTCGGCTTCACTTTTGGGGCCATAAAAGCACCGTTTGCAAAATAGGTCAGTACCATTTTAAGCCAAGATTTTTTAATTACAGGACAGCTAACGTGCATAAAGCTACGCTCCAATCTATACTTAGTATACCTCTACATAATTATAACTCTGTGTATAGGTACACGACATTATTTCGGTCGCACGCGGCGTGGCGGCGGCCGCGACTCGGCGCGCGGCGCGATTTTAATTAAGTCCCACGACCGCCTTCCCGTCGCGCGACCACGCGACCCCGCTACCACGGCCGCTCCGAGCGAACCCAGTAATCGAGTGGTTACTACAATCGATTTTAGTAAACAAAGGACTCGGTGCAATTTCGTGTAGCAAGAAAATGAGAAAAGGGGGAGTAAATTAAAAATCGTGTATGTTGCGTTAGTCTCACGCTGTGCTGAATGAGACTGGTGATGTTTAAAAAATTGTTAGGGATAAGTTGAGGGGAAAAAAGGAATTTTTATAAGTTGGAAATTCCGTCAAAAGATGCAGTTTAAGAAAACTTAACAATAGGGAATATGAATGCGATTTTTTTATTTGCAAAATGAGATACTTATTAACTCTTATAAATAATTATGAAATTACTTTTCAAATACCTTCATCAGCGATGAAGTTATAAAGCTTCAAAGTTTACAATTAGAAAGAGAAGTCCGATATGAATTGTGACGTCAAAGTTCTTGGCGCCTATACAGCTGCCAAAGAAAGCAGCGTTTTCGCGAGAGGGACAGACACATTTGTTTAAAATAATTATATTTCGTTTGTTTTTCGAGCAATTTTGATTCTATTTTCACTGTTAGTATTATATTTGTTTATTATTTTAGATAAACTGTATAGATAATAAATATTTTTTTCGTGCATATTCCCTATTCTCTTGGTCTTCACATAAATTGATCTTACCAAACGACTAGACTACTATCCAACTAACATGAAACATGCGGAAAATCTAGAGAAAAGGTATTCAAATTTTGCGTCCAAATTGCAAATAGGGTTAGGTATTAAAAGAAACAAAGCAGTCTAAACGTATGCTTTCTTTATATAGAGTTATTATATAAACGCGACAAGCTTAGACAATAACAGTCTCAAGTAGAAAAATTAAAAATGTAAATCGTTTGTAAATTAGTCGGTCTAAAAAACCATCTTAGTTTAAATATTAGCATAAAATGAAAAACCAAATTAATGTATAAAATGTCACGTAAGGTCTCTGACCACGTCAGGGGTACACTCAGAAAGGCAGGAGTGGGTTTTAGCCGGTAAGAGTCACTGCCAAAATCGTCTCACAGTGTGTGCGTCCATGAGGATTTCCCACTCAAACTTGTGAAATGATCTAAATGTTGTTAATAGCTGAACGTCTTCAGATGAAATTTTGGCACCAGGGTAGACCGTGTTGCAGAATTTGTTGAGTCCTCGCGGCCCTGGAATGCAAAGGGGATTAAGAGGAACATGGATGGGTTTGAGTCAGTAAGAGTCTGACACTCCCTTCCGCTTAGTCCAGAGCTGCAGAACTCATTTGATGATTTCCCATCCTTGAAAAAAAGGGTAGACCAAAGCCTGAATCAGGATTTGGGGTATAGTTTTAGGGTTCCGTACCTCAAAAGGAAAAAACGGAACCCTTATAGGATCACTTTGCTATCTGTCCGTCCGTCCGTCTGTCTGTCAAGACCCTTTATCTTGGGAACGCGTAGAGGTATCGAGTTGAAATTAAAACTATATAGGTCTACAGTCCCTTGAAGCTGTAAAAAATATCAAACTTCTAAGTTAACGTAAGAAAAGATATACATACAGTGAAACCTGGATAAGTGGGACCTTAAGGAACCTGCAAATTCGTCTCACTTAAAGAGGTATTCCACTTACCCAGTGTCCCAGATATCCAGGTATAAATAAATATCTGTCTCATTTACAGAGGGTTCCATTAATAGAGGTGAGAATAGAGGTTATTTCAGTTATAGAGGTGCAATTATTAAATAAAATAACGTAAATTCTAAACATTTTCAAATAAACATTCGGATGATAGCAAAACCAAACTAAAACTGGAGGTCACTTTTACGCGATTAGCCAAGTGCGGTATTTGCAGGTAAAATAAGAATTAGTAAACAAAACGGTACCCAAAATATAGTCTCAGTAAAAAAGGTAAAATACACTCACTGTCTCAATTACAGAGGTGTTATTGTGACGAATAAAATCGAAAGAAGAAGAACTAATTCCTAAAATATAATCTTAGTAAAAGAGGTAAAATCAACTCGCTGTCTCAATTATAGAGGTGTTATTATGACGAATAAAATCGAAAGCAATAATTCCTCAAATATAGGCTCAGTAAAAGAGGTAAAATACACTTGCTGTCTCATTTATAGAGGTAATTATGGCGATAAATTCAAAAGAAATAATCCCAGGTAAAGAGGTTTGTTTTGTCCCACTAACAGAGGTAACTCAGTGCTAAAGTGTCGGGACCTAAACATGAGTTCCAACTATAGAGGTTTCTCACTTATCCAGGTCCCACTTAACCAAGTTTTACTGTATATACACACATCAAAAAAAGTATACGATCACTTTGAAAAATCGAATACTTTTTTATTACGGTAGATTATATTATGATTTAATCTTCTTTTTAGATGCTTTATTTAAAAATATAGAATTAGAATATAAAACAATAAAACAGTTCAATTGTTTTTCCGTATAAAAAGGCTTTCAGTCCTAGCTTACGCTCATTCAGAATTCTGATTTAGTCAATTTTAACGGATTTAAAATACTTTTTCGCGGAAAGTTGTAATTGAAAAAGTGCCAAGAGGATTATCAGAAGTTTTACGAGCAAGAATAGTAACTTTGAGGGAAAAAGGATACACCACGAGAGAAATAGCACGCAGAGTTGCTATATCCCAATCCTGTGTCGTGACCACTTTGCAGAGGTATCGGTCGATCGATGGCCCTGTATGGGGCCCCGATCTGGGCGGCTGACCTGACGGCCAGCACCATCACTGTTCTGCGGAAGCCGCAAAGGGTGATGGCAGTCAGTCATCAGGGGTTATCGCACAATCTCCTACGAGGCGGCTTGCGCACTTGCCGGATCTCCGCCCAGGGACCTGGAGGCAAAATTCCTCGCGTCACTGCATCGATGGCGTGAGAACGCGCGGGCGCGCGGCTATCGACTGATGCAGCGACACATTGAGCTGCGTCGGTCGCAGCTGCGCGAGGTCCTGGTGGTGGAATGGCGGGACAGGCTCTCACGCCCTTCCACCGACCTCGTCACTATCGAGGCCATCCGGCCAGTGCTCGACCTGTGGCTCGGGAGAAGGCACGGCTCCCTGTCATTTCGTGTGACGCAGGTCCTCTCGGGGCATGGCTGCTTCGGGAGGTTTCTGTGTCGCATAGGAAGGGAGCCGGACGCTCGGTGTCACCACTGCGTCGACTGTCAGGAGGACACGGCGCGGCATACGCTGGCAGAGTGTGCCGCTTGGGAGGAGCCGCGCCGTGCCCTCATCTCTGTGGTAGGCAGTGACCTTGACCTCCCTCCCGGCCCGCAGCAGACGCACCGGGCGTCGGAGGAGGGCATACGCTGCCCTCTTCCGGCCCCCCTAACTGGGTCCAGGGGCGGCGGACTTAGGGATGTCCGTCGCCCCCATTCATCCGGACCCGAGATGGCAGCGCGTGGTGTTCCCGTGCGTAGGTGAGAGATGGAACACCGGGGTGGTTTTAGTCAGTAAGAGTCTGACAGAACCCTCCGCCCGCCCCAGGGCGGAGAACATCCATGAGGATTTCCCCACGTTAAAAAAAAAGGCTGGATTCGAGAACGGAGGTCTTGGCGAGCGCCTCTGAATTCCCGGCAACGTCATCGACGGAGATTGCAGTGGGTTCGGCTTCGGCAAAATGAAGAAGATGCAGAAAACATTTGGCAAAACTGTCTCTTCGTTGACGAATCGCGAATCAGTACTCATCCAGATAACCGACGTCTCCGTGTTTGGAGAAGACCAGGAGACCGTGACAAGCAAAGAACTGCCACTGGAACAGTTCAGCAAGGCGGGAAATCGGTGTCCTTTTGGGGTGGTAATATGATTGGAGCTAGAACGCCTTTAATCCCGTATCGAGGCTTCATAACAGCAGACATGTATAAAGCAGTTGCTATTGATGGAATTGTCAGACCATTCCGAGTAAACCATGGGCACCAATTTGTACTGGTCGATGACAATGCGCCCGCACATCGAGCTCAACGAGTCAATGCTGATCTCCAAGAATACGACATCACAAGGTTAGACTGGCCTGCCGGCTCGCCTGACTTAAACCCAATAGTGCACGCGTGGGATGCTCTTAAGCGAGCTATTTGGAGCCGTCAGCCACGTCCCCAGACAGTGCCAGAGCTTAGGGAAGCCGCTATTCGAATGGGACAGTTTACCCGCAGAAATGCTGGATAACTTGATCCTCAGCATGCCCAGGAGGATCTCCGCATATGTTCGAGTCAGGGGAGGAGTTATAAATTATATTGAATATAAACCTTTTATTAATAAATTGTTGTTTAAGTTGGTTAAACAGTCTTATTATTTCTATCAAATTCCTGTTACAATTACATTCTGATTAATTACTCAATTTTTATTAATAAAAAATAGTTTTGTTTTTTAATTTCAAACAGGGTTTTTCTATTTAAAGAAAATACGCAACATAGAATTTTTCTTGATACAAGTTAAATTTAAAAAAAATATAATAGTGTGTATGCCGCAAAAACGTATATTTCGACATTCTCAAGGGAATCAAAATTAATAGGGTATTTTCCGTTGACCTAGAACTACAAAATTTGGCAAGTAATACCGTCTTATACTACAAGTAAAGGGGAAAATCTGAAATGTATAGTAATTAAATCATTAAAAAAATATAGTCTTTATTTAAAATACGTAATTAATCATCGAGGTTTAGCAACGTTTTTTTTTTGTTCATGGTACTGACCCTTGAGAGTTCGACTCGCACTTGGCCAGTTTTTTATCTCAGTGCTACTTTCCTTTGGGACAGTTCAGACTTTCAAATAAACAAGCCACTGTGCAGAAGCAAATTTATATACAAATAAATAATGCGGCAGCCTCTCAATATTTATGTAATTACACGTCTGCATCGCATGGCGTGTCTACCATTTACACGGACATTTAATTCGAGTTAAATGAGGTACGCTTAACCAACGGTAACCAGAGGCCTTGGCGATTTATGCACCGATTATATTATTTGGATATTTAATTGTTTAACTGGATCGTTGTTGCTTCAGTTAGCTATAAACTTACTTGATGTGAAATTGGTTTGTAATAGAGAGCATCGGTAAGGCATGACTACTATCTAAAACTATTCCGTGGGTAAATATACAATGTGTACCTAATAGAATAAACGCAATACCTCTTAAGGGGTCATTGTAGTTGTACTCATCATTATGAACAACTTTTACAATGGGACCAATCCCGAAATCGCGAAAAAAAATTAGCTGTTGAGTACATTTTGTCGAGTTATGCGGACAGAAATGTATGGGGGAGCCGATGCTTTTTTCGCGATTTCTGTGTTGGTCCCATAGTGAAAGTTGTTCATAATGATGAGTTCAAATGATCCCTTAAGAGGTATGGCGTTTATTCTGTTACAGGTTGTAGATAGACTGTGTACGCCTTATCTAGAACTGTGGGTCTAAAAATGCCACTTTAGCAGAATCAGAAAGCACATCGCGCTACCCGTCACTGTCAAATTTTCCCAATCAACCTTCAACCTAATGCGTTAGCGATAAAGATGAAAATCAAATTTGACAGATTGTTGTGAGGTTAATATTATGATTCTAATATGATTCTGCTAAAGTGACCTTTTTAGACCCGCTGAACTATGTTTTTTTACTATTAATAGGTATACGTTTGACCACTATCTCACCCGATGGTAAGCGATGATGTGGTCATTTTGATTCTTTTGAACCAAAATTTTGACTAGTAGAGAAAGAAAGAAAAACGTGTGTGTGTGTGTTGAATGTCTTGTAGCGACTACCTTTCAGACCTCCACATCCCGTTACTGGGTTACCTACACAATACTCCTCAGCAAAACTATCAGACTTTCGAGCTCCTGAATATCCCTAACAATTGGCAAACATCTACAAATGACAGCCAGGACCAACGGCTGTACGAGCTTTCCGGGGCACGGATGAGACACGGTATGTTAAAGTCACCATCCACAAACCGACCTCGGCAAGCGTTGCTTAACCTTGAAGATCGACCTGTGCGACTGTTATTACTTACTAGCTGATCCGGCAAACGTTGTTTTGCCTTATAAACAAAATTTTAAAAAAAAAATTGCCTACGACCTATTCTCAGACCTACCAAACATATACAAAAAATTTCATAAAAATCGGTCGAGCCGTTTCGGAGGAGTTCGATAACAAACACAGAAGACAAAGAGCTCCTTTTCTACGGCCCTAGTGGCAACCCCACACAAGTGGAACCAATGGTTCCAACCATTGGTTCCACTTGTATTTATAAATATTCATTCGGTAAAACGGGGTGAATAGAAACGCAGGGGTGAATAGAAACAAAACTTTGACTAGCATTTTCAAATAAATGCCCCAATATTGGTTTCTAAAAAAATATCAGTCTTTTAAAACTAATATTGATTTAAAAACTGGAGTCCTTAAATGCCGCAAGCAGAGTTTAAAGAAAGTGAAAATCCCTTTCAAAGTTATGTTTATATTCACCCCTGCGTTTCTATTCACCCTGTTTTACGGTAGTTTAAAAACTAATTAAACCCCATAATTTTCTTATCACATGTAAATCGGGATTTGAACGGTTGTAGAGTAACTTAGTAAAAAGGCCGCCAGTACACTAATATGAGGCATTCCATTAACATTCATGACTCAAACATGTCCCGAACGAGTTGTTAATTATCGTTATTTATAATTTTTCAATTTTCATATTCATATTCAGCTATTAATTAGAATTCCCTTGAAGCCGAGGACCTGGTGTGGACAAGTCTGCAGTCAAGAAAAAGGGGTGTATCTGAACTTTTTGGTAAATGGACTTAAGTTATTTACATATTTGGAATCAATTGGACATTGAACCAATCAATACCAATCAATTGGACATTGAAAGATCACTTGAGAACGTTTTGTTTTTTTTTGTTCGTGTTCCTAAGTGCCAGGATTTACTTTAACGCCGAGGAATCAGCCTACCTACATCCTGGAATGCGAAGCTGTGACTTCTCAACGTGAACAAATCCTCGGAATGGTGAAGCTCTGCGAAACCAAACCGACCAGGAAACTTCTGTGCCTCCGGGTGGCGCTAGGCTGGTTAACTTACCCACGTATAATGGACCGAATAGGAGTCTAAACGCGGAAAATGGAGTCTATATTCTAAGAGTCAGGTTAAGGTTTGTATGAAAGAAAAACTTCTTATTTTCTTTATAATTTATTTGCAACCGTGCAAAGCCAGGGCGGGCCAGTCTTGTAATATTTCCTATACTTTTCTGAGACTGCTTAAGTTAAGTTATTGAAAGTTTCGCCAAATAAAACCAAGAAAAAAGAATGATTTCTCGGTTTTTGTATTTCGGTCAGATGTGCTCTTTTTCCAATGGCGCCAAAGTCCGCGACAGTACCTACCTGCCTATAGTGCCTATAGTACGAGTACCTACTTGCTTGTACCGTTGGCGTTACTCGCTAGGTAATGTACGCGTGAATGACCTTAATGTAATCTAATGTGTAACCGCCATCATGACGCTTTTACCAAAGGGATAGGCAGAAATGAGGTGTTTTTTAAAGTGTGATCAATGGGAAACTAAATAATAACTGAATTATAACTGTTACTACTGAATTATACTAATTTTAGGAATACATAACTATTGTTATAGAATTATGTACATATTAGTTTCTATGGTTTAACATGACTGAAATAAATGAATTTTATTTTTTACTATCTGTTACCCGCGACTTCGTCCGCGTCCAACTCGTAAAACAGCATTTATACGCTCGTAAACTTGCAAAAATATTTTTTCCGTAAAAAAAATATATTTATACAGAGAGCTGTCCCGTTGCTGTTTACCCGTTAAAATACCCGATTCATATTATCATTGTACCACTAAAAGTGATCTCATTTTGCGCCGGCACCGCTAAACACGTAGTTAACAATTATTTGCGCGCGACTACCTAAATAACGCTTCGAGATTCGCCGCCTTACTTGTCTACGTACTAAAAGCACGCCCGTATACAGGGTAGGCCTGAAAACTGTGTGAATATTTCCTGAGCGACGTTTTGTGGCGGCAAAAAACATATAAAACTGACGTCTTTGATGACGTTTTATTATTAAAGTACCTGGAGCTTGGCTCGGTTTTTTTTTACGACGTTTTCTAAAAATGAAACCTAGCTCGATCGATTTATCGCTCCCGTAACCCCCTACATACTAAATTTCGTGAAAATCGTTGGAGCCTTTCCGAGATTCAGTATATATATAGTATACATACATATATACAAGAATTGCTCGTTTAAATAGTAAGAAAATGCCACCTAAAATCTGAAAATAGTAACTAAATATTTCACTATTTTCATTTCAAACTACTTTTAAAATAAAAAGAGTTATATACTTTCTGATAACAGTGATATTTTAGAAGATTTTAACATTTTCATAATTTTAAGCTTCATTTACATAATTCACATTATCCCTTTTAAAAATCCATCAAACTAAAACTGCTCCACCCTGTGTCGTGAGCGAGCGTGCCAGAACATTCCGCCGCTGTACAGAATGCTCCGCTGCGGACTGGTATGCAGCATGCAGCCAGATGATACCTACCGGGTACGGGTACCCGTGACGTCACAAGTACCCGTTTTGTATATCACCCCAAAAAAGTGCAGCGAATCGTGAGTGGCGTCATTACATTTTGAAAAGAGAATTTTATGTTAATGTGAGTTTAAAAAGGCCATGGAATGGAAACGTTCGCCAAAAAACGGTTTCTTATTTCAAATCACTACAGAGGGACAACTCACATTTCTTTGGTTTTTTTTTTATTTTTTTATTTGTAATGGGTTTGCTCTTGACTCTAGTCTAGGTAAGAGAAGACAGAGACAAAGTCTACGATGGAGCGAGCTTACCCAGAAGGGTTCAGTACGTCTACCATGAGTTTTATCAATCTGTACTCGCTAGCGACTGTAGTTAAAATAATGTGTGAAAACTTTAAAAAACAAGTTTCTAATTTATTTGTTTAAGTTGTTAATTAATAAACAAGCAAGTTGCAAGTAAAACTTTAGTTAACAACAAAAAAAAATAAATTAGAAACTTGTTTTTTTTAAGTTTTCATACATCTTTTTAACTAGTCGCTAGCGAGTATAGATTGATAAAACTCATGGTAGACGTACTGAACAGTTGCGGAATCTGTTTGAAAGAGTCACCGCGGCTCTGGAACGCAAAGGGCATTAGGAGGAACACGGATGGGTTTTAGTCAGTAAGAGTCAGACACTCCCTTCTGCTACACCCAGAGCGGGAGGAGTCATTTGATGATTTCCCATCCTCAAAAAAAAAAAAAAAAGACGTACTGAACAAAACACGGATCCCTTATAGGATCACTCGGGTGTCTGTCTGTCTGTGTGTCTGTCACAGCCAGTTTTCTCCGGATCCACTAGACCAATTCTGTTGAAATTTGGTAGGTACACATATTATTAAATTTTTATTTTGGGGGTCAAACCAGAAAATTAAAAAATTAAAGTTTTTTTAATAATATCGTGTGACATATCAAATAAAAGGGCTTACTGTGAGGGTATCAATTATATTTTTTTCATAATTTTAAAATTAAAATGGCTTTGAATTTATTCGAGAAGTTAGGCGCAAAATGACCATTCCCCTAATCTCCGAAACTACTGAGCCCAAAAATTTTGAACAGAATGGAGATAATAGATCTTTACCTAAAGATTACAGGAAAACCTATAAGAAGTCTGTAGTGTTAAAATAACATGTTAAAAAAATGAAATTGGTTCAGAACCCTTTGCACGCGAGTCCGACTCGCACTTGGCCAGTTTATTATTTTATTTTGAGGAACCTTCGCATATACCTATGCAGATCTGGGGCTCTAGACAAAATGCCATTCTATCAGCGAAAGCGATTGTCGAAATGCCAAAATATAAGGGATTGATCACGTGACATTTCGACAACGTTTGTCAATCCCATACATTTTTGACGTTTTGACAATCGCCTTCGTCACGCTACCGCTGACAGAATGTCACTTGTCTAAAGCCTCAGAGGTGTTTTGACAGTCTACGAATGCGATGCGAACGTTGTTTAAAATACTAGAATTGTCCCTCTCTGATTAGCCTGCTAATAGCCCAGTAGAAATCGACGCTAAAAAAGGGGATGTAGTTCTGATTGTTTGGTATATTGTATGGACCAGTTAGAATAGTGTGAATCCAAATTTGCAACTTCGAAAAACTTGTGCTCGCTGCGAACCACGCGGTAAACTGCGGAATTTTGGGACTGTTTTCACTTTTTGCTCTAAAAGTAAAAAACAATGCATTTTCGACCAATAACATTCAGTAATCATATAAAGACACCTAAATTTGCAACAATCTAAGCGCAACTGCAGCTCTATGAACCTTATAGGGACCAAGACCATTCAAAGATGGTCAATGGAAAATTGTCAATTTTAAGTTTTGCTCCCGTCCGTTGCAAAATATTCGCAAATCGTGTACGTGACGTAGGTTGCCACAATTTTGCAACTAAATTGCGCAGCGAGCACAAGTTTTTTGAAGTTGCAAATTTGGATTCTCATTATTCTAACTGGTCCATACAACACACCAAAAAATCAGAAGTACATTCAAATTTGCGAATTTAATGTTAATCCGTAAAAATCTCATCGTTAAAACTTAGATGACGTAAGCTGTCAATCTAGGGATTGACAACTTACGTCATCTAGGGCATATGAGGAGCAATTCCCGTAGGTTTAAGTAACATTCGTCGCATTCGAATGCAGTCCCATTTTGGACAAGTTCTTTACAGAATAGACGGACTAATTCATCTTTGGATTTGTGATGATAACATGGAAGGAATTATTCCCTATCAACTATCTGCAATGAGGTCATGTAGTGTAGACCTAGAGACACTGTAGATCCCCGATCTAACACTCTAGCAACTATGCTCCGAATTAATGCGACCGTGCTATCGTTTCTTGGATAAAAAACTTTTTTATAGTAAGCTATAATATTATAAATGCGAAAGTAACTCTGTCTGTCTGTCTCGCATTCACGCCAAAACTACTGAACCGATTTAAATGAAATTTGGTACAGAGATAGTCTAGAGCCTGAGAAAGGACATAGGCTACTTTTTATCTCGGGAGTATGTTCCCTAGGGACCACGTGGGCGAAGCCGCTGGCAGAAGCTAGTATAAAATAACTTTAATTTCGGAATTCGGTGTTTTTGGCTGTTTTTTGACACCGACTTCCGAAATTAAAGTTATTTTATGCTTTATAGTGTTTTGTTTTTTGGAAGTCGGTTTTATTTTCTTGTAAAAAGTTTTTATTTTTCACTTTTTAGTGGTTCACATATGCTTACCCCTTCACAGCGTACCGGCGTAATGTAATGTTATGAACTGGTGTAAACAATAGACAGACATGAGATTTCAGCAATCCCGGTCCATTTGCTATCATTTATTGAGGAGTTCCGTTGCCTATCGCCGAAGTCCTCCATCAGATCTTCACCAAATTAAAATGGGACCACTCCGAGAAAGTACTCTTTCAAAAATCGAAATCGCTTCAAGTGTGCCTATGAAATTTGAAGAGTTCCCTCTATCTCTCCAGGATCCCATCGTCAGATCCTGACTTGATGATCATAGGCCCACCTGGGAAGTACACCCTTTCAAACAAAAAAAAAATCCAAATCGATCCAGCCATCTTCGAGTAATCGGGGAACATACATAAAAAAATAAAAAAAAGTTCCGACGAATTGAGAACCTCCTCTTTTTTGAAGTCGGTAATGTCAGTTAGATTAGAAACAATTCAAAAGGACCAACATCTAGGTATATTATCTTCATGTAGGTAGTACCAACATGAAGATAACATAAACCGCCACCTGTGTATGGTGGACATCACCCATACGCACAAAACATTTTGGGAATACTTGTGCGTACAGCTAAGGATTAGAATTCCCTGCCGGAGTCGGTTGTTTCCTGATTGCTACTAAACGGGGGACTTTAAGTCAAGAGTGGATAGGTTACTTCTAGTAGGTTAGGTAGGTCGAGGCAAACGTGCTCCATCATCGACCACGTCATCGTTTTCCATCAGGCGAGATTGTGGTCAAATGCAAGCCTATCACTATCATCATCATCATCATATCAGCCGAAAGACGTCCAATGCTGGACATAGGCCTCCCCCAAGCCTCGCCACAACGACCGGTCCTGTGCGTCTCGCATCCATCGGCTACCCGCGACCTTCACCAGGTCATCGGTCCACCTTGTGGGAGGCCTTCCAACGTTACGTCTTCCGGTACGCGTTCGCCACTCCAGAACTTTTCGGCCCCATCGACCATCTGTTCTGCGAGCAATGTGCCCTGCCCACTGCCACTTAAGTTTGGCGATCCTTCGGGCTATGTCGCTAACCATGGTTCTCTTGCGGATATCATCATTCCTGATTCGATCACGCAAGGAAATTCCAAGCATTGCCCTCTCCATTGCCCTTTGAGTGACTTTGAGCCTTCTGATGAGGCCCATTCCCTATCACTATACAGGGTTATTTGTAAAACACCAACAACCTCTTAGGCAGTGAAAGTACACATGATTATAAACAACTTTTACTTTGAGAAAACCCTAAAAATATCAGCTGTTTCATACATTTTCATTGGCTAATTATTGCATTTTGTATGAAACAGCGGCATTTCGGGGTTTTCTCAAAGTAAAAGTTGTTCATAATCATGTGTACTTTCACTGCCTAAGGGGTTGTTGGTGTTTTACAAATAACCCTGTATACTATACATAACTTTAACTTCAACGACTCTGGCGTTCCCAGGGCAGCAGCCCTGCTACAAATATTACTGACTGGCTATTTTTTGTTACCACATAGCATCATCATCAAGAGTCTAGCCTGTTCCCAATCCTGCCAGCGTTGCGGAACCTGACAACCGGCCCTGGAACGCAAAGAGCATTTGGAGGTACACGGATGGGTTTTAGTCAGTAAGAGTCTGACACTTCCTTCCGCTCCGCCCAAAGCGATAGGAGCCATTTGATGATTTCACATCCTAAAAAAAAACTTTTCCCGATCAAGTTAGAGTTGGCTTCCAATCAAAGCTCGAACATAACATAATTAACGAGCAAATATACTCAACACCTACCACTGATAATTCTAGCTTTCAGGAGATCCAGTGCTCGCAAATAGCGTGGCGGGCTTGTCCCATAAAAAACTGGCCAACTGCGAGTCAGACTCGCGTGCAAAGGGTTCCGAACGAATTTTATTTTTTTAACTTGATGTTATTTTAACACTATAGACTTCTTATAGGTTTCCTGTAATCTATAGGTAAAGATCTATTATCTAACTTTTTTTTTAATTTTCGCTCCAGTAGTTTCGGAGATAATGAGTGGGGAGTGGTCATTTTTCGTCTGATAACTTCAAAACCATTTATTTTAAAATTATGAATAAAAAAATATTAAAACCTTCACAGTAAGCCCTTTCATTTGATATGACACGGTATTGTTCAAAAAACTTTTTATTCTAATTTTCTAGTTTGACCCCCAAAAGTGACCCCCATACTAAAAATTTATTAATTTACATAACGCGTCCGTCTTTAGGTCACAGCACTCCATATGTGTACCAAATTTCAAAAGAATCAGTCCAGTGGATCCGGAGAAAACTGGCTGTGACAGACGGACAGACAGACACCCGAGTGATCCTATAAGGGTTCCGTTTTTTGCTCGGAACCCTAAAAAGAAGTAGGTACTCCTTATTAGACCTAGTTACTCATTATACTCTTAGCACGTATCTACAGTTCAAACTCCTCCCGTAATTCCATGCCACATAGCCATACCCACTTACGAAGTCAGGCGACAGACCCTACCCATTGTCACATGACGCAACGACTGCCAGACAAGTCGTAGCTTTTATTATTATCTCCGCGATCACGTCGCGCGATTGGATCGCGGATCACGCCTCCCAACGATGGTGACGTCACGTATGCACGCGCTGTGCGGAGATTAAAAGTGGGTTATGAGTTTATGACAATTGATTTTGATATTAGAACGTTGAAGGAACATTTTCAGAAGATGAGCAACAAAATTATTTGACTTAAGAGGTTATCAGTCTGTTATAACTTAGTTATTTTATTTTATTTTTGAGGGACAAAAAACAGTTACATACCTACTTCAAATAAACAAGAAATCCTTGAAATTAAATCACAAACATGTAACCCACACCAATGTCCACGTACTCACAAAAGAATAAGTGAAGGACTGTGGTAAGAGTCACAGATTACAGATCTGTGCTACATTAGATCGAATATAATTCAATTCCATTTAATTTAATTTAATTCTGTGTTATTTTATCATTTAATTAACAAAACAAAACACAAAAACATAACCCTCCTTCTGGCGCAGTCGGGTAAAAAAAAACAAATTACAAAAACAAACAAAATTAGTAGTAGGTTCTCAACTTCAAATTCGTAATGCAGAAAACAAAAAACTATCCTGAATGATTATAAACAGGGGAGCTAAATTAATCACGCAACAATCTGTCAATTTTCATTTTCATCTTTATCGCTAACGCTAATTAGGTTCAAGGTTGATTGGGAAAATTTGACAGTGACGGGTAGCGTGATTTGCTTTCTGATTCTGCCAATGTGGCGTTTTAAGACCCGCAGTTCTTAATCTGAAGTATCAAAAGACTGTACTAGATACCATAATATTCTAAAGAGACACAGTCGCTTGATTAACAACGAATTTGGCCATTTACACAAGACACCGAAGTAAAAAATCCAATTTCGTAACTACATGATCAGTTTATCTCAATTAAAAACGAAATAAATAAAAGAACCAATCTGATGCGCGCTAGTTCTCTCATTGTTTGATAGTTCACTTCAAGTTTTACGCTCCGAGCCGCTCGTAAACCTTCCATATTTGAAAAACGGGAAAGCCCGCTTTTTTTCTATTTTCCTTCGTCTGCTAGGACGAAGCTTCGGGTGGCAATTATACTGGCTGATTGGCACGAGACTTTGCCCAAAACTTTGGGTACGACGCCTTATAGTGTGGAACTGTGCATGTGTCCTAGCCTAATTGACGCGGAGGAGACTGGTAACATGCGATGTCTTGCAGCGGATTAGCTAAGTCCTGACTAGGTACCAATTAGTTTGTTCGAAGTTTGAACATACGTCCTGTCTTCACGTTTTGTTTCTTTTCGCCGAAAAATGGAAATGCTTTTTCAGTTTTCGGTTGGCAGTTGGCACTATTACACTCAGTCAGTTATAAGTCAGTTATTTTTTCTTTTCAACGGCAAATAATAAAAAAATAATAAGAAACTCAATGTTGCAAACTTACTATTAAAACAATTATTCATGCACTTTTTCAACGTCAATACAAAGTTAATGCAGGGTTCCTTTGACGTGTTTGTGATAAAATTAATTATGTATTACGAACCATAAATGAACTTTTATTTTTCCTTTATAGTTCATAGTTTGACACGCAATGCTCAATGAAATATACTGGGCTATTAAAATAGAAGCTAAATTAGGACTCGGTAAATTGCCCGTCGGCTTTAATACAAAAACATTATAACAAAGACGTCCGTACGTTGCTGAAAACCGCTTTTTCCAGAGTTACAATTTGCGCGGGAAATCTCGCCCTCAAACTTTCTTCCCCGAATTAAAGCGAGAAAAATACTGAATACTAATGACCTGCTAACTGAATAATATATTCTATTATCTCATTTCACCGAACTATTCTTCCAATAACTTTCCCCTCGTCCCTATCTCGAAAACCAGACGTCTTTTCCGACTTACGCAACAGAATTTACGCTTAAGCGAACCGAGGTCCGAGCACTAACGTTACTCACTCACACCCATGCAATTTGTATGAGCTGCTGGCCAGGATTCGCAGAGCTCCCCCACCGCCCGCAGATCGAAGAGCTTACGGCGCCAGAGGGGTGGTATATGCAAGTGGTCAGAGGTCTTGATGTGACAAACTATGGTATAGTGCTGTATTGGTAGCTGTCCATTATAAGTGGAACTGGCTCATGACTCTGAAGCAGTTGGTTGGTGTGTGCTGGCAAGGGTCTGCTCGGGCCGGTCGGTCGGCAGTACATTACGTAGGTAGGTATGTAGCGGCGAGTGGCGAGCGGGCGCGCGCGGCGTGTGGGTGAGACGTTTACGGTCGGATCGCTGGTCGACGACGCTGCGGTGGCCACGACGCCGGCCTAAGGATAGGAGACATCGAGAAAATTCGCAAGAAATATTGTGAATAACAGCAATATTGCGTAACACACTCCTAGTTATGCACTTCTGCATAATTTGGATATTATTAAAATCAATAGTTATGCTTCGATTATAAAAGTAGCATTCAACATTGATGTTGTTATGAAACGTCCAATTTCTTTGATCACTCTCTAAACTAATGACAACAAGCAGGGACGTGAATGACTGCACTAGCTGCTGAACCAGAACGCACCACCTCGGTAAATCCAATCCTGCATGCGAAATTGAATCCATACCAATTACGAGTCTTGCCTGTCAAGCTCTAACTTAATTCCCAAAAGCTTTCATCCTTTTGGATGAACGTCCCGCAACTTGCTTTATACTGGTCACCGCAAACGCGGGCGCAATGCCGCGCTGCGAACGAGACGCGTCGCGGTCGGCCCCCGCGTCGCGCCAATTAATTACGGTGGCCATCTTAGCCCCCGGGGCCGGTCGCCCCCCTCCGCCCCCACCTCGCCGCAGCACCCCCCTCTCGCTGACGGACAATAATTGCCGCCGAATCTACGTCGCAAGCCTTGCCCGCACCTACTGGGACCGAATTCGTGAGCGCTTTGTCTTTGCTACCTCTCTACTTGCTAATACAAGATCAAATTCTCAGTAGCAGCCCGGGGAAGGGATTTGTGGTCCGTTGGAACGCCCACTTTGCTTCGGACTTCGACGTAACTGTCGATATTTGGGTGTGTCTGTCTCTGCCTGTGTCATCATCAGGTAAAGCCTTGAATGTAATGTAGTACAAGACCCTCAAGAGACTGTAGACTGGGAAACATTCTATCTGCGATTACGACTGTCGAAAAGTCCGAATCTGAGTTGACCACGTGATTCGAAATCGCATATCACTGCCCTGCCATAAATTTTAAACTGATAGACAATCGGTAATGGCTAGAATGCTATGCCCTTTGCCAAAACCCTCCCTTGTACTCCAAAGCCTATATTCCAATTGTCCTCAAACTCGACATCAAATTGTCAATTCTACCTTATTTGATGACATTAATCGAGGGTATTATCCGTTGTCATTGCGACTGAGTCCAGTCCTTCAAACTGACACTGAATACGGGCCCAAGTCGAGACAGCTGCAAACAAGGTATAATCGATAGTGCAGCATCGATATCGTTAATACCCATTAATCGTTGATTACACGCTTATCGATACACGTAGATGACTTATGTTGTACATACGCAACAGGTTTGTAATCATGGCCCTGCTGTATAGGCCATTGAAAGGCAATCAAAATCAAACTTATCACTGTGATCTATAGAATATAGTGTAGTCTCAAGGACCAGGTATTAAAGGCACTGAAATCTCCTAACATATATAATGAACTAAGGTTTCAGGATGTAAAATCTGGTAATAAAAAGTTAGTAATGAACAATTTCAATTCATAGCTTTAGTCATCTTTCTCTTGCCACCTTGCTTACCATTGTATTTGGGGTCGAAAATTCTAAACTTTTTATCATACACACTTGTCTATTAGTCCTCATTTCAGAAAAAATGCCGTCACGGGACGTCCGGCAGATGTGAAACATCTATGATAATATTAGAATAAACAAATTATTTATATAATAAAAATCTTAAAAATTAGTTCTAAAGTTCGCCGTTCGTAGCAGGCGGCGTAGAGGGGGCATCACGGCATGACGTAATGTCACGGCATACGTGTTACTTTTACTGTCAAGGCGCGCCAATATATGTTTCACATCAAAAAAATAAAGATAAAGGTAATTTTATGTGTAAAACATGCGTATATATGCGAATTAAGCATGCAGATTCAGATTCAATTTAATATATGTATATAATATCCATGGGCAATCATCATCATCATATCAGCCGAAAGACGTTCACTGCTGGACATAGGCCTCCCCCAAGCGTCGCTACAACGACTGGTCCTGAGCGTCTATGGACAATCATAATACATGCATATTATAGGTGTTATATAAATTCTTTGGCTCAACATGTTTGACCATGACTGGTGTACAAATCAGGATGTTACAATATTGATACTTCGTACGTGCATGTGTAAAAGATAGCACTAGCATCCACAAACCCTCGAAACCTCGAAGTCTCCGTTGTCTTTATTGAAAGGACACAAATCTAGAGCACATTTCACACTTTATAACTCACTGAAAACTGCACACCTTCTACTGAAGCGAACCTAATGAGTTCGGAAACAAAAGTTTTATGGGTTGCGTCCAAGGTCGAGCAGCCAACCTCACTTTCAATGAGGTGACGTGCAATAACACAAATAAACAAGTCTGACCCTGACCTCTAAAGTTAGCCGTTAAAATAAAATATTGCCAGTCATTAACAGGACGAAATGGCTGTTTCAGAAGTTATTTGGAAGGGACTTGTTTTTATAAACTCAAGTGTGTGTACAAACAACGAAGTATTGGTAAAGTCATTTTGGGTCCGTACTTTTAGCAAAGCCAGAAAGCAGACGATCTGACTTCTTGCCAAGGAGTATCGTATTGTGTAGTTAATGGGTTGTGAAGGCCAGAATCAGATAGGGCCATCAGTCTATTTAAATACTCGTATTCCGTTGCATCCGAGACTACAAGCCGATCCCAATATATAGTTGGAACAAAGCACTTTTAACAGTCTTTTTTTTTCAGCCTGTGTGTGTTGTCCCGCCGCTGGACTCGCCTCTCGTAAGTAAGTTAAGTGGGTGTCGTAAGTGGCGACTAAGGGACTTGCCAGAGAATGGGCAGCAACGTTCTCTGTAAAACTAAACACCACACACTGTGATTGCCAACCCGCCTGCCAAACGTGGCGATTATGTCAAACCCCCCCCCCCCTCCCTTTTGGGGGAGGCCTATGTCCAGCAATGGACGTTTTTCGGCTGATATGATGATGATGATGATGATCAATCAATATCTGCCAGCCACTGGTAGACAGTTGACGGTAGATACAATAGATAGATACACAATAGGCGGATACAATCTTCCACATGCTGGTGAAACTGCTGCACTGACAGATTGAGTGACGTTGACGTTGTGTTTACTACAGGAAGATAACTACCTACTACATATAGAACCTATTAATTACCATCACAACTTGAGAGCTACATCCATTGAGAGAGGATCGGATTAAATTCAAAGCAAGAGTGAACAGGCATCGTCTGGGCACGCTCGCTCCATCATAGACCTCATTCAACGCTTTCAAGAGCAAGCCCATACCTAAATAAAATTTAAAAAAATTGGCCAGCGAATGTCTAAGTCAAAGTCAGTCAGTCTGCCTAACTATCAATCTGCCTATCTGACGTCCGCAACCCAGTAACTGGGTAACACGATACCCCTTAACAAGGCTGGTGTCAGATTAATTATTTATCTCGCCCCTGACTACCCGCATCGTCTTGTCAAAGTTATCAAAATATGTGCCTATCAATAGTAAAAAAGAAAATTGACAGCCGGGACCAACAGCTTATCGTGTTTTCTGAGACATGGAGGAATCTAGGTATGTTAAGATGATCAGCCATCCACACACCTCGGCAAGCGTTCCTTTACCTTTAAGATCGACCCGTGTGACTATATTAAATACTAGCTGACCCGCGCAACTTCGTCTGCGTCATATTTTTCATTACTGCTCCGCTCCTGTTAGTTTTAGCGTGATGATATATAGCCTATAGCCTTCCTCGATAAATAGGCTATCCAACACTGAAAGAATTTTTCAAATCGGACCAGTAGTTCCTGAGATTAGCGCGTTCAAGCAAACAAACAAACAAACTCTTCAGCTTTATGTATTAGTATAGATATAGATTACCTGATAAAAAACCACACCAAGTGCGATTCGGACTCTCACGTTTCTTGTTTGGGAGCCCCTTTAATATTTAATTTAATTTTTATTATTTATAGTAGTAATAGAAATAGAAACTGTGAGAAAATTTCAAATGTCTACTTGTTACGGTTCTTGAGATACAGCCCGCTGTCAGACAGACGGATGGACAGCGGAACCTTAGTAATAGGGTTCCGTCTGTGGGTACGAAACCCTAAAAACCTTACTACCTTTATCTCAAACCGAGCATCAATAACTATTGCTTCTAAAGCCGCCTCACACAGTATCTCGTTTCGTTTCTTGCCGGCTACAAAACGTTCAGCGTATCGTAAATAGCAGTCGGCGCGCGGCGTATCCACAAACAGTTTGAGTGTAAGATGGCTGCCAATGGCGTTAGCCGACTGTGATCCTGGCTCCGTACGCTGCGCGCTGTGCGCTGTCCGCACATAAAAACTTGAGACAAAAACTATTTTCTATACGTTTATGGGTGTTAGGTCGGGTGTACATGGCGATTGTTAATTGGCATGAAATTCTATAAAAATGCCATAAGTTGTGGTATGTTTTCAATTATAAGTAAACTAGATTCTGCCCGCGCCTTCGCATTCCAAGGGAATGTACTGCCAGTACTAATCTAGGTGATGGACCACCCGTGTGCCAAGTTTTAACTAAAACGTTCAGCTGTTTAGAGCTGTTAACGTATCAGAAAGATAAATTTTCACATTTATAATGTTAGTATAGATGTATGGCACTAGCTGATGACGAGGTCAGTAGCGACTGTCATTTAACCATGAGGTTTAGCTGATGACGAAGATTCCCGCTTGAACTTTTCGAAATTCAAATATGGACGTTCAGCCGTGCGATTCTGTTAACATTAAGATTAATGATGATTTTTCTCGTTTTGCTCATATCCAAAATCTATATATATACGAGTATGCTGTGGATAACAGTGTGAGTTGCACATTGGTATCATGTATATAAGATAGTTATTTTATAAGATATTGTAATGTGTAACTGTCAGTTATTCGTAAATCCTTACTTCATTACTAATATTATAAATGCGAAAGTAACTCTGACTGTCTGTCTGTCGCGCTTTCACGCCATAACTACTGAACCGTTTTAAACGAAATTTGGTACACAGATAGTCTAGAGCCTGAGAAAGGACATAGGCTACGTTTTAATGCGAAAAAGGGTTGTAAGGGGGGTTGAAAGGGAGGATGAAAAGTTGTATGGAAGTATCGTCATTTTTAGAGCTAGAAGCTTGAATCTTAATTTTTAGGCTTTTGATTCGATATAAATAAATATGACATACAAAGTTTGTAAAAGTCTTACCCTCAAGGGTGTAAAATAACAATAGGGAATAGGGGATGAAAGATTATATGGAAATATGTAAGGTTTATGTGAATTCAAATAGGTAGCTCATTAAAGTATTTATACATATGTGTCTTATTTGTAAAAAAAATAGCCTAAATAATTAAAAATGCTACCCAAAGACTAGTGTTTTTGAATAGCATTTTTATAGTTTCCACGCGGACGAATTCGCGGGCACAGCTAGTAAATAAATAAATAAATCTCACCGTGTAAGCTTAAGTGAGAGGTAGTAACATGAGGGGCGCTGCCAATCGATACAAACAAGATGAAATGACAGTTCACTTCACACTCACTTCACTGGTTTAACACGAGATGAATCGTTGACACAGAACAGACCGGCTACTGATCTGTCAAAAGCCTATGTTGAAACAAAACTCCAATTGGAAGTAGGAACATTAAGTATCAATTGCGTAAATTCGCTAATTAACAAGATTTATTTTAATTGAGACAAAACTGCGAGCGCTTTACAGCTAGATATATTGTTGTAGTTACATCGAGAGGCAGTCTTAAATTAAGTATGTTGGGCAACCAACTGACCACAGACCACAGTATACCTTTGTTTACTTTCTAGTTACACTTTTCACCAACGTTCCCGTCAGGCCTAAGACATTAGACTGCGCCCCACATGTGGGACGGCCGGGCCTGAAACGTCTTGTAACCAAATTATCGGTGATTCTCCCACCAGTGCACTGATAATAAATGCTATTTCCGATGAAAAAACTAAATCCCACGACACAGGGTATCCTAGTAACTATTGGTGCCTGGGGCTAATTTTCATCAATGTTCTTTTATATTTATTGTACTTAACATGTCTCCAGAAATGTGTCTTAGTTAATTAAAAAATAAAATCTAATATATAAAAATCTCGTGTCACGGTGTTTGTCACCGAACTCCTCCGAAACGGCTCGACCGATTTTCATGAAATTTTGTGTGTATGTTCGGTAGAGATATGAGAATAGGTGGTAGGGTATTTTTTTTTTTGTATGGCAACAACGTTTGCCGAGTCAGCTAGTATTTTTATAGAATGCCATTCACGTTAGTACATATTTACCATACAGACCCCTTGAGTTGAATACAAAATTTGGCAGTGGCACTACGTAACCGCTCAGAATTCATATGCTATAGCCAAGTGTCCAGTAGCGAAGAGTAGAATTAATTTAGACTGATATAAAAATCCTTTTACTAGCTTCTGGACTCACTATCACAAACTGTGCCAAAATCTCACAAGCAAAGTGGATTGCTCGCATTAAGGACACTATAAAATTTCGCCATATTTGACTAGTGAACAGTACAGTCCACATATGGAAAGTTTCTATCAGAATGGAGGGCATTATATTAGGAAAATTTTTATCAATGAACCTCTGAGGTGACATTTAGCTTTAACTTCATCATCATGTAACAATTGGGATGACCTTCCAAAGAACACACAGAATACAGTTAAAAGGGAAGTTGAAAATGTGTGGACTGTACGAAGTCACTGAAAATGTTCTGGATAGTCTTGGCCGGTTTTCGCAACACTTCGCGAGGAATAGTTCCATTGTTTAGCAGATACCTGCCAGAACAAAACAGCCACTAACAATCGGGGATGAGGATTCATGTTGGACCGTAAATCACAAATCGCAAAATAATGGTACCTACTTATTTAACTTACTAGCTGAACCGCGCAACTTCGTATGCGTCACAATTTTCATTACTGCTCCGCTCCTATTGGTTTTAGCGCCTAGCCTATAGCCTTCCTCGCTAAATAGGCTATCTACCACTGAAAGAATTTTTCAAATCGGACCAGGAGTTCCTAAGATTACCGCGTTCAAGCAAACAAACAAAATCTTCAGCTTTATATATTAGTATAGATTTAAGAGTGACATTTGAATATTTGTTGAAATTTTAATATATAATAATATTAATTTCATATTGGATTGTAAATCACAAATTGTAAAATAATTGTACTTATTTAAGAGTGGCATGTGAATATTTGTTGACATTTGTGTTTTAATTTCATGTTGGACTGTAAATCACAAATCTAAAAATAATTGTACTCATTTTAGAGTGAAATTTGAATATTTGAACACCACAAGTTGTGGTAGAATGTTTAGGACTTTAACCAAAGATACCATACTATGTAAAACTACATTCTTACAAATAATAATTCTGACTACGATTCTAATTTTGATTCCGAGGCAATGAAGGTAGAAAATAGATGTAGGAATTACAAATCTATACTAACATTATAAAGAAGAAAGATTTGTTTTTATGTTTGTTTGTTTGAATTGAATAGGCTCCGAAACTACTGGACCAATTTGAAAAATTCTTTTAGTATTGGATAGCTACATTATCAGGGAGTAACATAGGCTTTATATTATCCCCGTACTCCCACGGGAACAAAAAATACGCGGGTGAAACCGCGTGACGTCCACTAGTACATTATAAAGATAAAAAAACAAAAAAAAATGTTTATTCTGCACAGACACGACTAAATGAAATCTAAGGGCAAAAGCAAGAGAACTGTAGTGCTATTCTGTAAGTATCTCGACAGCGGAATCCGAGGTGAGGTATCAAATTCGTATTTGTATAAGACTTATGTTGTGTGCAATAAAGCTCACTTCGTGAGCTTTATCACTCAGGTGAAGCTCGATATCGAAATAATTATTACAGAATAGCACTGCAGGAC
Source organism: Lacanobia wlatinum (assembly GCA_947578705.1). Taxonomy (NCBI): domain Eukaryota; kingdom Metazoa; phylum Arthropoda; class Insecta; order Lepidoptera; family Noctuidae; genus Lacanobia; species Lacanobia wlatinum. The sequence goes on from OX388040.1 coordinate 7,615,650, forward strand.
GACAAAAGCAGACCAATTTCAATAGATAATCGTGTCCTTCCAATATCTCCAAGATCTAACACGGGACCCACACTTCCAGAAACACCACGGTCCACAATTAGTAGCCGTCCGCTTTACATGCGCCTCGCATCGTTCATCTCCTCACGACGGAATTAGTATTACAGATGCGTCTGCCTACCCCTTATTCATAAGTTGTTATGCAACTCCGTCTCGCGGTAAATGTTTAATTTATACGGTTTTGTTATGTTGGTACACGTGTCGGGTTCTGTTATATTTTCTTGGAGAATGGACGAATTTGGAGTACCTATTGAGTTTTGCCGTATAGTGTCGGCCGGTGCCGTATGGTGCGGTAATAGAATAATACCATCCCATCACTTTCCGTGGGTGTCGTAAGAGGCGACTAAGGGACTCACCAGAGCCCAATCTCTGGTGAGTCCCTTAGTCGCCTCTTACTCTAGCAGCGTTCTCTGTAAAACTCAACACCATACAATCGCCAACCCGCCTGCCAAGCGTGGCGATTATGGCAAACCCCCCCTTTGGGGGAGGCCTATGTCCAGCAGTGGTCATCTTTCGGCTGATATGATGACTGAGTTTTGGTTCCTGTAGTGTAAGTACTATTCAATAAAAATCTCAACGTGAAAACTTAGGTGAAAAAAGTTTAAAGTGAGAAGTCAACCCATAACTTAGGAGAAATGACCATTTACTTAAGTAAGTAAGTAGTAATACACTCTGTAAGGTGTTAACAGAAGACTGGCTCTTTGACTTGGCTCAATTTTTCAATCAGAAATGAACTCGGACTTAGAAGTACACCATAAGAACGACAACCTGTAAAAGGTAGCTGGGGCAAACTAGATATAGAATTCCAGGAAGACCAGATGTTTCAGCGTGTCTTCGGAGAAATGTTCAGCAATAGACTATGACGGGCTAAATCAATAAAACGAAGTGGAATTTTAAACGAAGACCCTTGATTCCGGTCCTAGTTATGCGGGAGTCGAAGACTGATTCCACCGGCAGTGATTAACAGGGCCTGGCCTTATTTCTCTCATTGCGAAACTAATGTGAGTTTTGTTCGTCACAAAATTCTGAAGCCATACAAAATACGAGGTACGTTTTTGTGGGTTATCTGTGATAAAGTAGACAAAAGCGATTCAATCCTCTGGGACGAATAAAATGCTATTATAATAATAATATGATATGGTGTTTAGGAAGTTCCATCGTACCATCAAAATGTTTCATAATATCAAAATATTTTTATTTATAATGTAATGTAAATCACCTTTGTAACATTTATTTAACATTTGTGCGCCCATGTATGATGAATAAATATGATGAAACAATACTTTTAAACTTAAGGCCATGTAATGTACATACCAACCATGTTCTGACAAATAAATTATGATTATGATTATTCCGATGTATGTATTTAGTTAAAATGTTATCCTAATATAAAAAACAGCACAAAAATGTATCCCTCGATATTTTAAACATAATGAACGTCTTCTTCCTTCCTCGCTTCACTACTTGACTTCAAAACAATGCACCCCCATGCCGCACTGCACACAATACGCGGCGGCATGTAAGCCGTAGCTCGGCGCTTTCACGCAGCACTGCGGCGCGCGCGCATGCCGCCAGATGGGGCACGCTCTTCCGCACAGGCGCGGGCGACGATGCGCCGACGTACGATGGTCTAAGGGAGCTGTTCCACTTGGCTCAAATGTAAATTTTTACTTCACATAATCTACACGCTTTATATGTGCCATTACTGCGCCGTTGGTCCTGGTAGTCACTTGCACATTTTTGATAGATTGATTAATATTTTTCGTGACGATACATTTTGAAAGCTTTCGTACACAATAAACTGAATTAGGGAGTCACTGAATCCGTGTGCAGAATCAAGTCTGACGGAGACACAGACGTTTCGCGAGCTTGAAATAAGAAAAAAAAAGGTCCTCAATACATCCGTCTAGATTCCTCTTTTACAATGACAAGATGGGCATTAGTTTAAGTTGACACACTCGCTGATGCGTGCGGTGCGTTTACCCAAATTCAGTCAAGTGTATGCGCCCCTTATGCGACGGTGCGCCGACGACGTATGCGCAAGCGCCATGTGTGGCCAGCCACTTTACGCGCTTAGCTTTAGAATGTTCGCTTCTTATGCCTGAGGTCTTAGCTTTTCACATGTTGGCGTGCTTAGAAGGCAAAGTAATCGGTAGAACAGTTTCGTTTTGATAAACCTTTCTTTATCGCCAGGATGAAAATGATTTTCCACTGAGTGCCGCTGAGTGACCACAAGTAGCATGGGATATGGGCAGGATGATATAAGATGTTCATAAGAAACGATATGGATGGACAGTTTAAAAGATGATTATGGCTATTAAAGAGGTGACTATTGAAAGAATGGTAAATGCAGACGTGTGGCAGAAGGAGATATGCTGCACCGTCCTCTAATTAAATGGGATAAGGGCAGAAAAATGGTACTTAAGAAACTATGGTTAGATATCTTGGAAGGGCAGGAACTTGTTTTAGAGACGATGGTTGGACATCTTGAAAGATGAAATGGCTAACAAAGAGGTGATTATTGAAAAGATGGTAAATGCAAATGTATGGAAGGAGATATGCTGGGTCGACCCCAATAAAATGGGATAAGGGAAAGAAGGTGCTTCAGAAACGATGGTTGGACATCTTGAAAGATGAAATGGCTAGAAATTAGATGGCCAAATGATGACGACAATTAAGACCAATGAAAGTAAAGCTCATACTGCGCCGACGCCGATAAAATGGGATAAGTTTCTTAACTCATCATCCCAGAATGACAATGAGTTCAGAAACTATGCGATATTTATAAAGACCACGTTTGAAACCCATCCAGCATTCTTTTAGTCTCGAGGTTTAATAACTGCAAAAGTGTTCATCGAGAGATAGCTTATAACTCATAATCCTACACAAACTATCCGCCCTGCATTTGATTCAGCCAAAAAAAAAACTCTATCAAATAAATCTTTGACTTTGACTTTACAAAGAGGTGATTATTGAAAGGATGGTAAATGCAGATGTATGGAAGCAGATCTGCTGCGCCGACTCCTAATAAAATGGGATAAGAGCAGGAAAGTGCTTCAGAGACGATGGTTGGACATCTTCTTGGATGGTTGGTCTTGGTTGGAGATAACTTATAATTCATAATCCTACACAAACTATCCGCCCTGCATTTGATTCAGCCAAAATTTTACGTTAAATATCATTTAAACATCTTTAATCTTCAAATTACTCTATTTCCCTTCAAAAAGAACGACTTAATTGAGTAATTACATCAATGTTACAATAACTTCGAAACTCTCGGACTGGGAAGCGTCTCACAAGCTCACAATTTCACAACTCACGATAGAGTCGCTCGGTTTCTTTTGTAAAAGACATCAACGGCTCCTAGAAAAGGAAAATATTTATTCTTTAACATTTTTCAGTTTCGGTTTTAAAAACCGTATTATCGTCAATCGATTGAGCACGAAATGCGTAAATATTGGTAATTCATTGTTAAATTCAGCTATTGTTTGTTTCGGTATCGTCAATTGCTTTTTCTGTTCGTCTGACATAATTTATAACTAGGTGTATGCCATATGACTCGACGTCTGATCAGAACCAGGCCCGGGTCGACGGCGCGGTGTGTTCCACGCGCGCCTCAAGGAGCTGTCAGCATAAAGGACGGGGCCCGCTAGGGCCAGTGCCTGCCGGGGTTGCGGGATTTGTTCGAGAGAGTCGCCGCGGCCCTGGAACGCAAAGGGCATTAGGAGGAACACGGATGGGTTTTAGTCAGTAAGAGTCTGACACTCCCTTCCGCTTCACCCAGAGCGGGAGGAGTCATTTGATGATTTCCCATCCTTAAAAAAAAAAAAAACAAAAGGTGTATGCCATATGACTAGCATAGCTTTTCTAGAAAGTTTTTTTTTATTTGTTTTGAAATTTTAAGCATGTAAGGATTATCTCTATTCACCGGTATTAGCCTATCACTTCCCGTGGGTGTCGTAAGAGGCGACCAAGGGACTCACCAGCGAAAGGGCAGCAGCTTTCTCTGTAAAACGCAACACCATACACTGCGATCGCCAACCCGCCTGCCAAGCGTGGCGAATATGGCAACCCCCCCCCCCCCTTTGGAGTAGGCGTATGTCCAACAGTGGACGTCTTTCGGCTGTTATGATGATGATTATGACCAGTATTATCAGAGCCTGGAGGTACTAAAACCGCCAAAAGTCCTGGTCGACCACTTATCCTCAATACGCCCTAAGAAATAAGCTTGACTAGTGGTCGAACGGTTTTTCGCCCACTTTGAAAACCACGTACACTTTGTCAGACGCACACATAACACCTTTATTTATAAAAACCTCGCTAACCATCAATATAATAAACTGATCGTAATTGAAACTCTAAATGGAAAGTTTAAAAATCTACTACTCAGTGTTTAGCTTATTCACATTATATTCGTTAGAAAGTTTTTTATAAATAAGGCCTTGAAGCTCGCAATATCCAACTGTGTAGTTGGCGTGCATAACACCCTTAGGGCGCCTTCTTTGTCGCTAAGTACCGCGCGGCTGCAGCGCTGCTTTGTTAATCCATACAAATAATAAACGCAAAGTGCCGCGCAACGAAAGTTTTAATTAAGAATCTACTAATCAGTGTTTAGCTTATTCACATTATATTCGTTAGAAAGTTTTCATAAATACCCTCGCAATATCCAACTAAACATCCTCAAATTAAACCCAGAGAAAAAGCAGAATAACTTCAACCCTACCAATTCCTATTCTAGTAATAATCTCATTCCCCTGGCGGGGGCGGCACGTACACATAAACCTTCCAGTTTATGGCTCGCCGACGTCCTCCGGTCCTCCATTAGTCCTCACAGAGGATCGCTAATACCCTCCTCGCCGGCTGTGCACAAGAATTGGTAGAGAGATGCTATCGAAGCTGGTTTTATTGTGCGGACGGGGTAGGAGGTTCTTGGAATTGGTTTCCGGAAATGTTTCAGAGTACTTAAAAGCATTTAATCCTCATTCAAAAGACATATTTCGAAAAAGAACTCAGGGAAATGGAGCAATTTTTAGTTTTCTATAGATAGTGAAAAATTACTCTATCGTTCCCTCTGAACTCTTTTAAGAAAAAGTCCAGACATCTAGGGGTATCTTGCGTATGCGTACACAGTTTCATTAAAATCAGTTTAATTTCCAAGAATAAGGACCTGACTGTTTGTATGAAACACCACGAGGAGTAAAACTCTCTTAAGGAGAGTGGAGAACAGCAGTGGCACTAATAAAGGCCTAGTATTGCCTAGCAATTGGTGAACGTAAGCTATGTAAGCATGATCTTATCAATCCTAATATGTAAAATTCTCCCGCTTCTAACTAATTGAGTGACTGAGTGACTGACAGACAGCGCACAGCCGAAACTACTGGTTGAAGAAAGCTGACATTTGGCATGTAGATTCCTTAGGGTGTGTAGGGGAGCACTAAGAGAGGATGCCCCGAATCTCTTACGGAAATGGGAAAAAATGGAATATGCGCATACGAAGTCGCATGCAAAAGCTAGTTGCCAATTAGGACCTTTTTAGGCACCACGTGACACAGATTTCACAGGGCCGTATTTACATCGGATTTTTTATTAGTTGTTTGCAGTACCGTAAAGATGACCGTATACCCAGGAGAAAGAAGGGGCCTTGTAAGCCCAGTACGACACAAAACGCGAGTACATGCAGCTTCTCTTTCTGGTAATTATGAAGACGTAAACGTGTAAATCTGTGTGCGTAAAGTATTAAATAAATAAGCCATGGACACAGGATTAGGTATGTATGGTACAGTCAGCAAAACGCAAACATGTAACATCTTTTTTATGTTAAAAATGCATTGTTTTCTGTGTAATAAATAACTACACTGTTCTGTAGGAGGAAAACTAGTAAATGCCGGTCATCTGGTGAAATACTATAATAAGTTATGACACATGGCATTGCTAAGATTGAAGATGATATTTGTACACATTCAGATGACCAAAGGCCAATTAAATACTAGCAGAAACACCACGTGGATCGAAAAGGCCGTTAGCTGCCTTTAAACCTAGCTGTTTTGTGGATTGTACTTCAGCCCGTTTAACTATCGCAATACTGTTGGACCGACCGCTGACAGACGGCACATAGTTCGGCGTACCGTTAGCAACTAACTCGCTTCTCACGAATGTCTCACATAAATTGCGCTTAGCGATAAACATCGCGAGCCGACGCTTTCCATCGACTTCCAGATCATTACGGCTAATACGAACAAATTGGGATAATGGCTACTTGTTTATGGTACGCATGCTGTAATGTAGGCAAGGACTCGAAAATCATCAAATGAAACCTCCCGCTCTGTGCGGAGCAGCTAGTCTATTCTGTAAACAACTAATTCGATATCGAGCTTCATCTGAGTGACAAAACTCACAACATAAAGCACACATTATTGCACACAACATAAAGGTCTTAATTTGAAACTCACCTCGGATTCGACTGTCGAGATACGAAAATGTTGTTACAGAATAGCACTACAGAAGGGAGTGTCAGACTCTTACTGACTAAAACCCATCCGTGTTCCTCCTAATGCCCTTTGTGTTCCAGGGCCACGGTGACTCTTTCGAACCAATTCCTCAACTTTTCTAAGGACTTGACCTCACAGTCCGAGGATCAAACCGAAGACGCTTAGGAGTCACTTCCCGCTTACGCATCCACTAAACTAAAGGGGTATTTTTGTTCAAATGAGCTTCTGTAGGCTGTAAATCAGAAGAAACGAGCACAATATGATGTTAAATTATGTCGATATTATAATGTAAATAGACTAACTAATTAGACTTTCGCCATTGTGTACCATGCGTAACCCATTTGGGCCAATTAATAGCTAAAGTAAGGTATGCAGCTATTTTAAAAGTAATCAAAAATTAAACATGTAGTAATTAGTAGATTTTTTTTATGTGGCTGTAATCTACTTATTACTACATGCTTTATTTTTGATTACTACTAAAATAGCTACATGCCTTACTTTAGCTATTAACTGTTATATAATCCTACTTTAACTTTAATTTGTGGTATAATATATATACTTTAAATAAAAACAGGCGTTATATACCAACATGGGTAGGCCTACAAAAAATGCTACACAACTCAGCATTAAAATCTGTGAGTGAATGTGAACAATAAATCACCGCTATTTTCCCACCCTTAGGGTAGAATTTTTTTTCCAAATTTATATGGGATATATGGAACCAACTTCGAGGTATACCCTATCCAATAAAAAAATAATTATCAAAATCGGACTACTCTGTACAAAGTTATGCGTGGTCATACATAACAATCAGTGAGTGAACAACAGTAAATCATCCCCTGTTTTCCTACCTATATTTTTTTTTCCAAATTTATATGGGACCAACTTCGGGGTATACCCTTTCCAAGAAAAAAGAATGATCAAAATCGGACTACTCTGTAAAAAGTTATGCGAGTTCATACATAAAAAAAAATACGCGTCGACTTGAGAACCTCCTCCGTTTTTTCGTCGGTTAAAAAGACTGCCCTTTGAGTAGGTTAAAAACTTTTTCAATTGGTAGTTTTTAGCCCGTCTTGACCAAAGGAAATCAGTTCGAATGTTACTGCGTTACAAATCCCGATATCCAGTCCTTACAGCTTGTATGTGAAATTGTCTATCTGAACCACAGATAATATAATACTAGCGTCTGAACATTACGTCTACCATGAGTTTTATCAATCTATACTCGCTAGCGACCGTAGTTAAAAAAAAAATGTATTAAAACTTTTAAAACACGTTTCTTATTTTTTTTTTAGTTGTTTTTACTAACAAGCAAGCAAGTTGCAAGTAAAACTTTAGTTAACAACTAAACAAATAAATTGGTAACTTGTTTTTTTTTAAGTTTAACTACAGTCTCTTTTTAACTACAGTCGCTAGCGAGTATAGATTGATAAAATTCATGGTAGACGTACAGTTAAGGGGCTATGCGAATAATAAGGCCGTTTTGAGAATTGTTTTTTCTCGTAAAGTACCTATAATAGGGATTTGATATTTCGGTTCATGTTTGTTGACTTTATGATCTACCTAAATTCTAAAGGAATACACGATACGAAGAAATTTTCTCGATAGAAAAAAATTGCAAAGTTCGGTCTGTCTTTTTGCCATTTTCATTTTCATGGCGTAATGCATTGTATTGATTTTATGAAAACTACTTTTAAACATAGAAAATAATCTTATCTAGCTAAATTCTTAATATGTTTTGAGTTCGTTATACTTTTATGTTATAAAATCCGATAAATTAATTTTGGCACTTACGTTATTTATTCCGTGCCGCCCTCATTCTATCGCCATCTCATCTTTTGCCTTTTAAAAGTATTTGCATCACTGTCGATTCAGATCAATTTAGATGGTCCGTGGGCCTTGTCAACGTAGCACCTATGTCACTTTTTTGCAGATCCGAGCTGTCAGATTTTCGTAATTTAAATATTTTTTTTACAATATTTTACATAGTTCAGCAGCTTAAAGTTGTAATTTATTAAAATTCGTGCTATGAAATTATTTTCACTGTAATTTTGTGACCAATAACACCGGCAAATCATTATAAAATCATCACTTTCACTTCTGTGTATAGAACATCCACAAACATAATCTTTCACTCACATAAAGTAATATAGCTATAGCATTTTTTTTTTCTGGACTGGAGTGTCTATTTTTATAGCTTTTATCTCAAAATTTATCTTAAGAAACAGGCTAAAATAAATTAATTTATTTCGTGCCTTGAAAGACGTCAAACATCAATATATCATGTAATTAAACTTGCCAGTTTACGAAAAAACTTGAGTTTAGAAACTGGCTTCTGCCCGCGACTTCATCTGCTTGAATTTCAGAACTAGGTCAAGAGGGAAGTGAGAATTAATAAAAAAATGTATAACGCATAATCATAAAGAGGGAAATGAGGTCAGAGGCCTCAACACCTACTTTAAAAGAAATGAAGAGTAAATAAATAGTAGTCAGTCCCGAAAATTTAACTCTTTCATGATTCTGACCTCCTTGTAGTCTCATAATTCTAGCCCCAAACATACTTATTCGTGATTCTATTAGACATTGACGCCTTTATTTAGATGATTTGATGTTTATTATTTGATTTATAATGTTGTTGCGATACAGAATTAAAATATTAGTTCTAAAACCAATCAATAGGTATTAATCCGGTCAAATTAGACCAAAAAATAGGAGTGAAGTTACAATAATCGCACGCAGCTCAAAATTGGTAGGATTGTTCAAAACACGTATGATAAATGAAATCTAAAAAGGCCTCATCGATCCGATACCTGGAAAAAAATTACTTGGGGTCAAAAGTCACATAAACGTGTTTTTCGCGATTTTTAGCAAAACGTTATCTATCTATCTATCTATTAGGATTTGGTTTCCGCACTTAGTCCTGATGTTGAACCATTGTGCGTGAGCCAACACTCCAACCAGCCAACCTCCCTCCAGAAACAGTAGTGCTATTCTGTATCAACATTTTCTTATCCCGACACTGAAATTCGAGGTGCGTTTCAAATTAAGACCTTTATGTTGTGTGCAATAAAGCTCAATTTGTGAGTTTTGTCACTCAGGTGAAGCTCGATATCGAAATAGTTACTTACAGAATAGACTAGCTGATTAGTTTTCCCGGTGTGTAAAAACATTTGTAAGCGAGTTCTGTGACCCTATTGTTTGACTCCGTATTTTGGTAACGCCTGTGCACTCAAGGAGTACGTGCGATACCGTTTCCTCCTCCTCCATGCATGCTTTGCATAAAGGACTGTCCGTAATAGCTATCGTGTGTAAGTGTTTGTTCAAGGATGGCAAAGCCTCCCTGGACTGCCTGCTACGGGGTGCTAAGGCCTACCAGCGTTCCGCTTGTTTGTGGGTGTGTTCTTGTAGCCATGTGCGCAGCTGGCCGAAGGGGAGTGGTACTATGGGTTCGGCTCCAACAGCTACAGTATCAGATCCCCTCCTGGCCAGCTCATCGGCCGCGTCATTTCCTTGTGATCCGCTGTGTCTTTTTATCCACTGCAGCGTCACAGTGTTGCGGTTGGTCATCGTGATGCGTTCTAGTGCATTGTGGCATTCTTGTATGAGTTTCGAGGTGGTGTGATGCTTCCTTAGGAATTGAGGGACTGAGGCGCCATCGGAGAGTATGCGAATGTGGGTATCCGTGACTCCCCTGGCTTCTATGGCATAGACCGCCAGGATAAAGCCCACGCATTCCGCCTGATAGACGGTGTTGAGTTTACCTAGCGGTCTGGATATTCTGATGTTAAGGTCATTGGAGTAAACTCCAACTACGGTTCCGGTGCTTGTCTTTGATCCGTCAGTGTAGATTCTCAGCTCTTTGAGACCTGAGTGATCGCTGATGGTGGTGTGGAAACGTGTGCATGTTATGACGATTACAACTCTTCCAACTTTTTGAATCGATATATCTCAGAAACGGTGGCTCTTAGGAAAAAAGTATCTAGCAATTTTTATAGATCATTATTTATCTGATCTGCAATTTTTGTCTGAACTAATTTTATGATAAAACTTACCGTTTTGCTGAAAAGCCTATCGTGTGTAAGGCCTCATCGATCGACCGATCGTGATGATGCGTGCTAACGCGCTTTAAACGAAGTTCAGGCGCCGATGGTTAATTTTTGCATACAAAATTTTTGTGGCGCTGTAATCTTAGACCTATTTGTATCGATACAAACGCGCTGATACGGCGATAGACGGTATAAAAGCGCTGCAGTCGCGCGTATGTATTTTTATACAGAAATCTCTGTGTTTTCACCAGACTCCTCAACAGTAATAAAATGGAGTCTGACGAGACAGCACTGCTTACGCTGGCTTTATTACTGAAAGTATAAAAAATAAGCGACATTATTGGATTAACCCATTCACGAGCGAAAGAAGATTGAGTGATGGTCATTTTAATACAACTTTTAAAACATTGCCCAATCATAAAAGATGGGGGAAAAATTCGAACTGCTATCGGATGTCGTGTGAGTGACAAGTAAACCATGCAGTGCCTCTCCCCCACACCTTTCTCCGACAATTAACAGGGGACTCTAGTCGGTAACTCTTGGGCCTTTCTCCATACAAACGTATTCCGCTGAATACGTGCCTCTATCATTTTTTTTTTCCAAAACATAATTACTTAAAGAATTATGACTTAACACAACCCGTTTTTACCGCCATGTTCAGACGACTATCAGACAAATTTGATAAGTTTTTATCAAAATAGAAAATAATAAGAGCATAGATGTAGTCTTCTTCTAAATTTTGATACATAATTTTTATAAATCAGTCCAGTTTTGAAGAATAAAACAGCGGAATACAAAACGTCTTTTGGTCAAGGGTTCAAAACGTTTTTTAGGTAAAATCAGCCACTGATGCAGTTGTCGTTTTCGCACTTTACTTGACAGGGCACAGTGCGACGCATCGGCAATAGTTTCTTTAAATACCTATTTATCAAATTCCTCGGGACTAGAGTCCCCTCTTAATAAACAAACTCGATACACACGTACTTTGAATGCGCTTGTCGCGCGCGTTCGTATCGCTTTGTACGCACGTTTGAATCGATGCAAATGCGACGATCTGCTTTTTGGTCCCTTTACCTATAACGCCGTGGACCCGCGTTCGCAAAACGTGCGTCGTCAGCGCGGTAAAAATACGCCGTGTGCATAGGCTCTTACATACCATCTCTTATTACATACCATCAGCGATGAATATGATTTGGAAGTTCTTCAATTGTATTAGAACTTTCGAATGAAGTTAATGTAATGATCAATGTCTTGAAAAATCTCAAAAACAAAGTGGCGGTCTTTGAACTGCAATCCTTGGCCTTAGCTTGGTGGCAAAATAAAGTTGAATATCTAATTTGACCACTTTATATAACACGAATGAAACATGGAGGAGCTCGTGGCTAAAGAATAACAGCCACACGGGTCGATCTTCAAGGTAAAGCAACGCTTGCCAAGGTTAGTCTGTGGTTGGGTGACCATCTTAACACAATGAGTTCCCTCCATGCCTCGGAAAGCACGTTAAGCCGTTGGTCTCGGCTGTCATTTGTAGATCTTTGGCAGTCAGAAGCCAATAAACTTGACTCCTGCCGTGTCAAGAAGTTCCGTGTTACCCAGTTAATGGGTTGAGGACGTGGAGGTCTGGTAGGCAGCCGCTCTACGTAAAATACGTATTCAGCTTAATCGGGTTTGACTGGAAGCCGACCAGAATGTAGTTGGGATAAGGCTAGGCAGATGATGATATAACACGAATAACTTTACTATTTGTCTACTTTGAATATTTATTTTCTTCTTTCTTTAAAAAGGTTGTTAATAAGAGTATCGATATATGATAATATAATTTGCTTGCGAGTAACCCTGAATTATTTGGCGGTTTGAATTAGTTGATGGAGTGTCGCTATATTCGATTTTTTTAACTTTTGATGCGGGAATACGAGGAGAGTGTGCGGTGCGCTCGGGGAGAGGGATGCTAAATCGCGCCACGAAATTATTTACTTAGGCTCTTAATTGAGATTTTTAATTACCTACAACATTTACCAATACACATGAAAAATGGCAAACGGTCATTAATTAGTTAAACGACATGGAATGACTTCTGAGTAACTTTCATTCCGTGAAATTCAAAACTTTTCACGAGAGCAAAGCTGCGTTTCAGTCACCTATAAAACCTAAGAAAAAAGATTCCTCTCCACATTTCGTACAACTCTGACAAAGGACTTGGTTCGGTATGCAAATTCAGGGAACCAGCAGTTTCAGGAGCCCGTAGTTCGCTATGCAAAAGTAAGAAACACCTCCGGCGTTTTTAATAAAATTTTCATTTGTCGATATATACGGAGTTGAAGTGATCCGCTGTGTCCGGCTGGGTACATATTAATGAGAGCAGGTAGGGAGGGTGTGCGGCGGGGGTGTTTGGTGCAGGGGCAGGGGGCGGGGGGCGGTGTGCTCTCGCGATGGTTGTTATGGCAACGCGACGCGGCCTCGGGCGCGGTATTACAATGAAGGCGATACTTGCGGATCAGGGACCAGGGAAACGTTGCGGTTCGGTATCAGAGAGTCTTTGTTCAGAAAAAATCAAACTTAGTAAACAAAAAGCTTCAGTTTTAAGGCATATGCATTTGCCTTCTGTGTCAAGGCTTATAATTTACCAACGTCGCAATTACATATTACAGATGGTAGATTTTCTATTCTAGCTATTATCACAGTGTCGAAGTTATGCCAACTAAAGTTGTAGTTATCCTCGGAAAAACTATAAAAATCTGGGTTTCAGAACTTCTAAAATAGCTGTTCCGCACAAGTTACAGTACTAATGCAAAAAGCTAGGAGACTTTTTCAGTTTTTCATCAGCACAGAAAAACCTAGAACTTTCCAAAAACACAGCTGTTTACACAAGTAACACAACTAATACAAAAACCCAGGGCAACTTTTATCAGTACAGCAAAACCTGGAACTTTCCACGACACTCCAAAAACCAGGCGAACCGCGACGCTTCCCAACACGCGGTCTGCAACCCCCCGTATCTGGAGTCGCGCGTGATACTCGCGGGGGTGGCGGGTGGGGTGGCTACGTGCCACGACAAAAAACCCGAGCTGACCCGAGTCCAGCCGCCATAAAGCGCCTCAGAGCGTAATAAGTAGAGAGGCGCTTCGGGGAATTTTAGACCGAGAACGAAGACGAGTTTTTTTGTCGGCCGAAGATTGTTCTGGTGCTATTTGAAGTGGTTATATTGATGTATCACTCAGTCACTAAGCAGTTATACGGATTCAGAAAGTCTGAAGTGTGATTACTGTATGATCTATCAAATATACAGATTTTTATTAGGTATATACAGTTATTCAGAAGAATCACCAGCAGACAGATACCTTGTTTTTTTGATCTTTTGCTTTAGGAACTTTTATTCTATGAACATGTCAGCCCCGTTAAGTCTTAACTAAGCACTACCCAGATACTTTGAATAAGACAACATATCTTTAAGCATTCTGTGAAAACAAGAGTGAAAGCTTAACTTGGATTAAGCCAAATTTATCCTTAACCTAAGTGACTACATACCCAATCTGTAGGTAAGGATTTACAAACAAGTCTGATCATTAACATTTTTCTAGAATCTTCGTCCACCGCCAGGCCGAAGCGTCCCACCTCTAGTAATAAGCTCTCCTTTGCTAGCGTTGCTTTCTGTCGCAAATGGTGCTCAAAGGAACGCACGTTCGCGCGCTCTAATTTCGAGTCGATCGTTTGACTCGGAATGACTCGAGCGGCTATTGATTCGATACCTACCTTGTTATGTGAGCCTGGTACCCCGGCCAGTAGGTAGTGTCATTGTTATCGATTACCACTAATTTCGTTAGTTGGGTTTTAGATAGATGACACCGACATTTCGATCGGTGGTGATCTGAATTTAGTTTCGTTTGTGTATGTCACCGAAAAATTGAAAACGTCGTAGAATTGTAAAATATCGCGTGAAATTGTAAAATATTTTTATTATTATCCTATGTGTTATTCCAGACTATAATCTACCTCTGTCGTGCCACATTCATCACGATCCGCTGAGCCGTTCTGACGTGATTGAGTATCATTGACTAACAAACATCCATACAAACTTTCGCAATCCTTACTAATAATCTACTGTAGTATCTGTCTGTCTGTCTGTCTGTCGCGCTTTCACGCCAAAACTGCTGAACGGATTTAAATGAAAAGACAATGTCCAAATTCGCCCTGTGCAACAAAAGTATCGGACATACACGATAATTCATGTTCTATTTTATTATATTAGTTGCAAATACTTTTGTAACACGGACTAGCTGTATGCCAAAATGAACATTAAAAAGTATTTTCGCGAATAATAACATGAATCGCCGCCATCTTCACCAAACGTCATGTCATGTCAAAAAAGATTAGGGATGCCCAACCGATTGTGATCAATCGATTTAATTTTTAAAGAACTGTATTGTAATTATTTTTAATATGAATCATATTTTGAATTTATTTCGAATAAAGAGCAAACAGAAGATACAATAAAAGCATTCAATTACCATTCCATATATTATTCCCTAAATGTATACTTAATTCAAAAAAACCTACTGAGTAAAGGTACTTTGTGCATGAGGTCACACTCGATTTTAAATATATAGTAAAAATAATGCTGAAGTGATCAAAACCTTCGTATTTCACCATGATCATTATTTAGGGTTTTCTTATTATCGTTTAAGAAAGTGTGTGGTTTACTTCTAACTAAGCGATTAGGTATTTACGACAATTAATATAAAAATAACTCTCCTTTTGGGCTTCGCCGCAATCGGGTAAAAATACTTATCGTTACTGTACATACATTAAGTAGGTAGGTACTATAAATGTTTTTGTTATGTTATACAAATGTTTTCAAGTATTAATATTATAAAAAGTATCGAAGAGTGTTTTTAAAAGTAAAGTAGTACATTTTCATCCTTGCAACAAAATCTTAGGGAATATCGATAAGTTGTTTCGTATTTTTACACACACTCCTATTTTTGACGTCACTAAATTGTCACTTGTCTGTCTGTCACCTGTGCTTTCACTGTTTACATTAGCGTCGCTTGCTTTTTGTAATTGTGTCGGTGTGTTTTGGTGACTTTCGGGACTACTAATATTACGACTTGGCTATTACAATGGACTCTGATTGCTTTCAAAAATGACTTACCTGGCTGTGATTTTCGGAGTACCGCTCAAACGATAACTTGGCAGTCATAAATGGACTAACGCATACGCTATGGAAAGTGTATTTTGTGTAAATTGCGGCTCTGCTGGTGGTTCCATGTTGTTGGAAGATGAACAGATTTGTCATTGAGTACAACAATGGACTGCACCTCTTTTGGTAATTACATTTTTACTTTGTTTGCACCTATATTATTTTTTGTTGTACCTATATTATTCTGTTTGCGATCTCTCAGACTTTTTTTTCACTAATAAGTTTCTATACTTGACCTTACACATTATGTTTGCAAGTATCGTTTTCACAAAAAAAAGAAACAATTTATAAAGTATTTTGGTATATTCATTATAATAGAAACAATCTGATAGGTAAATACTCTATAAAAATACAATTGAACTAAGTATGTTTTTTTTTTAGGTTCAAGCTCATGATCTCATATGCACTACTTGTTAGAGAAGAGCTCAAGAGATGACTAACACTTCAGTAACAAGTAATGTTGGTAGAAACTGTGCACTCTGCAATAGAACATTGGCACCTCGGGCATGCACGCTCACATCATCTGATTAATTCATCTGAAGATGGCATATTCTCCATAATGATGCCATTCTTGTGCAAAAAGCAATTAGTTGCACCACAAATAAGAAAGCTGTAACCTTCATTTGTCAAAATATAAAATAAAACATGTTTATTTTATACTTATAACATGTTTTTATATTACAGGTGACTGCAAATGATTACATATGTGATGTTACCACAACATCAAAAGATTTGCAAGAAGTACCAATGGTTGGTCATCAACATAATAAACATGTGGTATGTGGTTGTTCACTGGCACGAATCCAATGTCACTCCATACAAGCAGGAAGTATCAGCCACATTTTAGATATCGTGCAAAATTGAGTTCAACCCTGAGAGGTGAGAGAAGTTTTTGATTGGTTAACTATCGCAAAAAATTAGGCTATGATGATGATGGTAAACATCAGATACCCATGCAATAACGGTCATTGACCCTCAAACATTTATTGACTTTCCAAATAACAAAAACAGAAATAATGACATAAAGCTGTCCTGAATCAACTTC
Source organism: Lacanobia wlatinum (assembly GCA_947578705.1). NCBI lineage: Eukaryota > Metazoa > Arthropoda > Insecta > Lepidoptera > Noctuidae > Lacanobia > Lacanobia wlatinum. The sequence goes on from OX388040.1 coordinate 7,632,483, forward strand.
TATTGTGATCCTTTAGGTTTTCTAGTAGTGAAAAATGGTTCATAATTTATTGTTTGAGTATCCACGAAGGGATATTAGGGAAAAATCTATGTACTTTATTGCATGTTTATCTGGTGCCGACCATAGTATGCTTAAACTTGCCTGATGTACTATTTTGTTTAGCTAATAGATCTTTTCTGGTCAGTTATAGTCATGCAACATTTGTAGTGTAAATTGTTTCATTTATTGTACTATAAATGCAATGTGTAACCAACATTTTTTTTTTGTTGTAGATTCTGCCATCAGATTTGAAAGAACTACAATTAAATAATTCCGAAACCATATGGATATTACGAGGCAAAATTCACAGCCGCCATCTCAGCAATAAAACATATTTTGTTTACATAGTAATTGATTTAGCTCAAATTGGTCGACAAGCAATCATACAATAATGCTGTAATTGCATCGTTGGGTGCTGCGCCCATGTTGTGACCATTATTTGGTATTAAAGCTATGCGAGACATCAAAATAATATCGACCCCTGCATAGTTTTTAGACAATATTTTAATTGCCAATTTAGATGAACAATAAACATGAAATTAAAATCTGTGTTTTATTTCTTATTCAAACATGATCAGTAAGTTAAAGTAGGACTGTAGGTTTAACACAACTTACCGGCTACCTAATTGGTAAGGCTGGTTTCATAGTCACGCGTTTGAACAGCGCGCAATGTTTTATATATCTACACTAATATTATAAAGAGGAAAGATTTGTTTGTTTGAAATGAATAGGCTCCGAAACTACTGGACCGATTTGAAAAATTCTTTCAGCAATGGATAGCTACATTATCAGGGAGTAACATAGGCTATGTTTTATCCCCGTGCTCCCACGGGAACGGGAACTACGCGGGTGAAACCGCGTGACGTCCACTAGTACATTAATATACACAAACATTTAATCTCTCTCCAAAACCAATGCTAAGAATACAGGTATCCACTATCTACCTATGTTAATTAGATTCTATGCATTTAAACGCTGCACTTACGTATTTACTTACACTTAAGCTTTAGAAAAAAAGCTGCAAAGTTACCTAATTATTTAGGTAGGTACTATTGTAGTAAATAGTAATAGCTAAATGTATTATGATTTTGTTACCTAATCAGTTTCTTAAAGATCACTCGGAGCTATGAAAAACTATATCTAATATTCGTTGTTATGGTTAGATTATAACCTCAAAATCTGATACTTTTTTGGACATATATCTTTTCTGCAGCTAGTCCGCTATGAAAATAAGATCTTATAGGAGTTTACTAATGATCAACAATACAACACATAATTTTCCGATGCTCCTGGCTCCAGGGCGAACAATGTATGGGGGCAGAGCAATCTCCTTTGTTACACAGATAGTATAGGGCCTGAGAAGAACATAGGCTACTTTTTATCCCGGGAGTATGTTACCTAGCGACCACGCGGGCGAAGCCGCTGGCAGAAGGTAGAATAATATAAAAATAAAAAATATTATTTTAGTATTAGTATAGATTCTGACAATGCCGTCTCTAGCAGTGACCGCCATGAGGGCTCTGTGTTCTGTGGTCTAGCAAATAAAACCCCTCTATTTACCAGACGGGGTAGCTCTGAAAATTTCCACGGGAAAACAAAGTTTTTCTTTTAAGAGTTTAACAATGGCAATTACTGAAAATCTTGGCCATAATTTATACTCTGACTAGTTGACCCACAAAACTTAATGTGCCCCGCTCCTATTGGTCTAAGCGTGATGATATATACCGTATAGATTTCCTCGATAAATGGGCTATTTAACACTGAAAGAATTTTTCAAATCGGTTCTTGAGATTAGCGCGTTCAAGCAAGCAAACAAACAAACTCTTCAGCTTTATATATTAGTATAGATAGAGTATAGATTGTACGCGTGGCTCTACAAATCTGTCACAGTGATCGATTGAATACAAAATTCTGTGTTTATTGGCAAAAAGAAAGAAAGAAAAACGTTTATTTGTCAATCAGGCACACACAAAAAAAATTAAAGGACAAATTAATAAAAAAAACAGTGCATCTTTTAGCCGTGGCTGCATAAAATATAGGTACTTAATCCATAAACCAACTATTTATTCCTGGAAAATTCTGGGCAGTCTACTTCTAATTTGGCAACAACTTACTATGTTACTAAATCTAGATTGCCATCGACACGCTAAGAAGAAGGAATATTTACAAACCTTCTGGAAGTTCTACATATCAAGAAAACTCCTTTTCATAAGCCACCGCTTTATTCGTGTCTTACTAAACCGCTGAATACGAATCCAAAACCAAAACAAAGCACATGCAATATTAAACCATACACCAACCGAATCATTATCACCTGTTACATGTAGCATAACGCCCCAGTGCGCGGAAGGCTTTATCCCTCATAAACACGTATAATTTGAGTACTTGAACAACAATCTAACGCAGACATCATTGGCCCGATAGAGCGCCATTAACGAAGTTGCAAACCGCGCTCAACAGGTGGCGCTATTCGTTTCAATATCTACAAAACTTTCCGACGCAACTCAATAAATCGACCACTTTCAGGCGACCTCTACAACCACCATCCATCCCCCTTAATACGTCCAAATTTAAAGTCAAGAAAAGAGGGTGGAAGCTCATTTTAAACTGGCCTTTCTTTGCCCTGTTGTTATTATCATTGCCCTTTATGTCTCGTTCCAATTTGAACTTTATTGTTGGGAATTAAAAGTTATTTTGTTGTGTTAATAATGGTCAATTGTCGTATTCAGCAGTTTAGCGATACGTTTTGTGTTGAAAACGTTTTATAGACATGTTAGTGGTCGTTGAGATCAGCTGTTCGTAAGATGTTTGTTTTCATTGTGTTCTGTGTATTTTTATGTTGCGACAACCCTTTTTTTTGGAAAAGGGTTTGTTAAATTGTTAGATACTTATTATAAAGACAGTGCTGGGACATGTAAGAACTTCAGGTAATCGTGGATATTGATCCGAGGACTAAAATAGTGTTGCGATCAGTATTATATAGTCCTCGAATCAATATTCAAGATCACGGTCACGGACATGTGAAAAGTTTACACGTGGCTACATAGATATTGATCAATGCTACTTATGATAACCGCGGCATATTGATTATTATTTCTAGCACTTAGCCCGCAACTTCGTCCGCGCTACAATTTTCATAAGGATCTCTATATTTTAGACTAGTGGACGTCACGCGGTTTCACCCGCGTAGTTCCCGTTCCCGTGGGAGTACGGGGATAAAATATAGCCTATGTTACTCCCTGATAATGTAGCTATCCATTGCTGAAAGAATTTTTCAAATCGGTCCAGGAGTTTCGGAGCCTATTCATTTCAAACAAACAAACAAACAAATCTTTCCTCTTTATAATATTATGAGTATAGATAAATTATGTTACTTCGTGATAATTTAGCTTTCTAATGATGAAAAAATTGTTAAAATCGGTCCAGTAGTTTCGGTACAAACAAACAAAAAATATTTCCTCCTTATAATATGAGTGACTGTCAATATGTGACTGACGTATGTGGACATGTTTTTTTTTTCAATAATAGTATCGTAGCACTTCGTGGTTTGTTGGCCCGTAGCATCCTAAGTAGCGATAACTATTGTAAACGTAAAAATAAAGCGGTGACGTTTAAAACGTCGTAAATTATCACAAAGTAAGAATGATTTTTGTTTTTATTTTCGTCTATGTTCGGCAAACAAAAGGGTCAATAAATCGAAGATTATGACCTCTCAATGAATATCTTCAAACATGAGAGTTGGAGAAATATAGCAAAGATTGATAGGATATAAAAGATCTAACAAGCAACACTAAAAATTATTATAAGAAACTAGCTGACTCGGCAAACGATGTTTTTCCAAATAAAAAAAAATACCCTACCATATACACACAAAAAATCATGAAAATCGGTCGAGCCGTTTCGGAAGAGTTCGGTAACAAACACCGTGACACGAGATTTTTATATATTAGAAGAAGATAATACCAATATCTATACTTCTATACTAAAACATATTATTTTTAAAGCTGAAGAGTTAGTTAGATTGATTACAATTGTTTGGTTGAACGCGCTAATATCATGAACAGGGAAAAATGTAAAAATTATTTTAGTATTGGATAGCCCATTTTATTTATCAAGAAAGGCTTATATAACATCACGCTAAGACCAACAAGAGCGGAGCATGTGATACAGACGAAGTTGCGCGAGTCAGCTAGTCTATTTATTTATTTATTTATTAAGGTTCACCTACAGCACATACATATAAAGCATACAAATGGTAGATCGTACGGTGATGTTCTAATATATATGCCAATTACAGGTAAACACAACATTGACAATAAAGACGCCAGATTACCGCTTAGTTGCTAACTTAAGTTTAGGTGCAAAGTCTATTGACAAAATAAAGGAAAGTTAGGTACTTAAAAGATACAACAATAATAATAAAAAGCAAAAAACAAAAAAAATAAAGAAACAGAGTAAATCAAAGTGGATTTGCACTATTGATTAATAATTGTTTACGTACAATGATTCTTCATCTACAATTCTAATGAAGAATCACTTTACGTAAACGGGATAAGAAACGTAGTCACGCTTCATTGGTAAGAGGCCAAGACTCTTGATTTAAATTTCACCCTAGGGTCATTGAATATGTCCGCTTCGGGTACAGACTTATAAAATGAGTTAAGGTTGTCACACATCTTAATGAGTGGTGAGTTGAGACCTATGTTTGTAGAGGTAGTAGGGCGCTGTAATGTCGTAGTTATGGGAAAGCGCGGAATTCTAGGCGGTACCCTCAACAAAATGCGCGACAGCAGCTCACTACAATCCATGCGACCATTCACGAGTTTGTGAAGGAACATAAGGCTATGCATTATTCTCCGTTGCCGTAGGGGGGTCATTTTAAAGAAGCTCAACCGCTGTTGATAGGGACACCTATGGGATAGGCCAGGGGATATAAATGCGAGGTGTTTGGTGAAAGCACGTTGTATGCTCTCCAGACGCTGAGAATGTATTGCGTAAAAGGGGTCCCAGGCAACACTGGCATATTCCAGCCTGCTGCGCACTAAAGCATTGTATAGGACCATTTTAGTTTTAGGGGATTTAAATTCTCGCGTATTACGTTTAAGAAAACCTAACAATTGGGCAGCTTTCTTAACGCAACTGTCTACATGTTGCTTGAATGTTAATTTTTTATCCATAATCACTCCAAGATCACGAATTTCATTAACCTTAGTTAGTGTTACACTATTGATTTTATATGATGTTACACTAGCTTGTTTCTTCTTTGAGAATATAATGTGGAAACACTTTTTGACGTTTAGAGTCATGCCGTTTTTATTGCACCAATCTTGTATTCGATCCAAGTCACTTTGAATCGCAACTGAGTCGTCTGATGACTTAATAGTCTTATAAATTTTTAAATCGTCAGCGAACATTAAAAACTTGCAGTTTTTTATTTGAAGTGCTATATCATTAATGAACAGCGAGAATAAAATTGGTGCCAGATGGGATCCTTGCGGTACTCCCGAGATAGAAAAATATGGTTGTGATGTGTAACCATTTAAAACAACAGTCTGTAACCGTTGTTGTAGGTAAGATGTAAACCACCTCAGAAGTGAACCGTGCACACCGTTGGCTGCAAGTTTTGCCAAAAGTAGTGAGTGACTCACCTTATCGAAGGCGCTGCTGAAGTCTGTGTATACCGCATCTACCTCTAGTCGTTTGTCCAGAGATTCAGATATGTCGGACACAAACTGAATCAGATTGCTTTCCACTGAACGACCTGCTTTGAAACCATGTTGGCAAGGTGAAATGTTTGAGTCGAAGTGATGTGTGATTATGGGACAGATAAGCGATTCAAATATTTTAGGAAAACACGACAGTACTGAAATTGGACGTCTATATCTATTCTAGTCTAGTCTATATCTATACTAATATATAAAGCTGAAGAATTTGTTTGTTTGTTTGCTTGCTTGAACTCGCTAATCTCAGGAACTACTGGTCCGATTTGATAAATTCTTTCCTTAGCCCATTTATCGAGGAAGGCTATAGGCTATATATCATCACGCTAAGACCAATAGGAGCGAAACAAACGAAGTTGCCCGGGTCAACTAGTTATTATCATAAAAATCAAAATCTAAACTTGTGTTGGACCTCAAAATACCTCGTTTATATCATAAATCACGATAAATAAAAACAGTCTACCATAAAATAAAATCTTGCCAAAGAAGTTGTAAGACTTGTAAGAAAATGAGTAGGTATGCCAAATGCAACATAATCCTTCAAATTATTCAATACATTACCAAAACATGATCATGATAGGGCTGCCATGCGTTCTGGTTTCCCCGGATTTGTTCTAGTTCGGAGAGCGTCCGGGAGAGTGTCCGGGCGGGGTGTTCAAAAAGGGTCCGGGTAAAACCCGGACTCTTTTTGTGTCCGGGGAATCTCGATCAATTGAAAGTTAACAATTAATAAAGAACAGTGTTCCTAGTAATTTTGTTACCAGATTATACAACCTATAAAGAATAAACGCAATACTTCTTAAGGGGTCATTGAACTCATCATTATGAACAACTTTCACTATGGGACCAACACTGAAATCGCGAAAAAAAATCGACTCCCCCATACATTTATGTGTTTATAACTCACATAAAAAAAATCAGCTGTTCAGTACATTTTGTCGAGTTATGCGCACATAAATGTATGGGGCAGTCGATTTTTTTTCGCGATTTCAGTGTTGGTCCCATAGTAAAAGTTGTTCATAATGATGAGTACAATGACCCCTTAAGATATATTGCGTTTATTCTGTTCGTTCGTTTGTTACATCTGAGAAAGACAAGAGTATTATTTAATATGAGTTGATATTTAGTTTGTTACGTTGTAGTTTATATCGCAAAGAAGCTAAATGATTAAAAAAAAAAAAAATGTAAACGATGTTTTTAGTTGAAAGGGTGAATAATTTTTTGGTTGCGTCCAAACTCTCAATTTCACCCAAATGTCCGGGGTTTTTAAAGTTTTATGTCCGGCTTCGATAAATTAGGAGATAGCAGCCCTATGTATATTACACATAGGTGCAAAGAACTCCGCAATCTGCGAGTATCAAGGGCGACCGGTGACCGGTGACCGTACACTTCACAAGTTCAATGTTCATTGTCATTCAGTCTGTTTTCAGCACAGAAAAATATGTGTCTGTCTGTAATGTTTTGTGATCTCGAAAATTGTTGAACACAATTTGGTGCAATCAATTTGGTGGTGTTTCTGTTCAGTGAATTAATTCAGCGATGGAGTTTTCACGTTTGTGACCGTTTTAAAAGTTAGGAAAACGTTAGTCATACACTTTTAAAATTATATGTATACAACAGAATAAACGCAATATACATCTACAGGATGAAGGATCAGGAGGATATATATCTACTCATCATTATGAACAACTTTTACTATGGGACCAAGCCCGAAATCGCGAAAAAGAAATCAGCTGCTCAGTACATTTTGTCGAGTTATGCGCACAGAAATGTAAGGAAGAGTCGATTTTTTTTTCGCGATTTCAGTGTTAGTCCCTTAGTGAAAGTTGTTCATAATGACGAGTTCAATGACCCCTTAAGAGGTATGGCGTTTATTCCGTTACAGGTTTTATTACTGATGGTTCAAAACTTAACGAGAACCGTCCAAAAATCTTTCAGCTACATATTCTAAGTGAAAACTCATCAAAATTTGATTATAACATTAATTGTCCTGTGTCTGCATGTCTCATTAGAACCGTGTAGCTTCTGACGTCTCATAATTACCCGTGTAGGTTTATGTGAATTACTTATTTTGAACATGAATTTAATCTCCTACAAATAAAAATAAAGTACATAACATGAACCGATAAATCGATAATCTGATAATTTCACGGCGCTTTAAGTAACAGTATCCCCACGAATTCTAGATCGTTCAGTGTACCATGTGACCTAAAAGCGGCCGCCGACGAATACCGGCACAAGTGACTGATGCACAACTCACAAGCACATAGGTACGTTCGAAATCCGAATGTTGTTGGTATCGACCATGGACGGAGAGGAATGGACTGAGCAATACTATTTCAAAACTGACTACGCTGAAGAAGACGTTTTTGTTTGTTGTGTGGCCTCTCGCTTGGGAAGCCAGTTTAACACTTTTGGTGCCCATCGGTGCCCATCATTCAGCATATGGGTCGAAACATAATTTGTTCGTGTGCCCACAACTCGCATCCGCGTCGTCGACCCATATGACGGCCCATTTGCTGAGTACTGGGCACCGAAAGTGTCCAGACTTTCCTATAGGCCACGACAGCATATTCCAAAAAAGTCCAGATAAGAAGAACAGAGCGATTGAGCGGCTATTGCCTGTCTCTTTTCTCATAGTTGTAGTGACATAAATAACATTGCAAGCCTATGACGTGGACCAATCAAAATACTAGAAAATGACAACGCCTAACAGCACTACCGGTGTTACACCACACCACTGCCATTAACTAATGACAACACACTTTATCATGACGTACGCTGTACTACGGTAATACTTAGAAATCCATTAATTGATTTTCTTGAGCGTAGAACTACATTGAATTGCAAAACAAATTTTTGGAAACGTCTTAATCCACATACTACTACTACTTAAATCTACAAGAAACTCCTTAGGAACATATATTTCTATATTCTACATTTGTTATGGTTCAAAAAACAGAAAAGATCTGTGAAATTTCTAACTTAAAGTCATCGGCCATCGCTGAACACGTCACATCCCGATAACTCACGCTCAGTCCATTCCTCTCCGCGCATGTTATCGGCGCGTGAGTCACCGTTTGGCGTTGCGAGCCGTGCTTCGCGTCCGCGTAATGCGCGCGCGCCGACGCCCGCCGCCCGGTGACCGTCAGCCGTGCAAACGTGCCGACCGACTGGCAGGGGGCACACTGGCGGGAGGAGAGGGCGCGGAGCGGGAGCGGGCTTTTTTTACAATGAGCGATTGCGTTGGATGCAAAATAATTTAAATAATAGATACAGTGCAAGCTAAAATCCTAAACCCTAATATTTTATTCCATTGATTAACATAATACTAATAGTATTAAATAATTATTTAAGAGCAGACGGGGTTACTATTCCTGATACATTTATCATTTATGTACTACTTGCTCTACCAGTACAAGTAGTGAATTGAACACAAATTGAAGCACCTGAATGTCCCTCTGTCCAAGTCCAAATGTGGAAATATTTCAACTATTGGTTCGCTCTGTTTCATAAAAAAAGATGAAGCTCTTCATTGGTACGATTGCTATCATGTAGCTTGAAAGCAGTCATAATAAACCTTGGGGGAGGCCTATGTTCAGCAGTAGAAGTCTTTCGGCTAATATGATGATGATGTGATGATTTAAGTCGTAAGAATATCGGACATCAAAGTATCCCACGAAAAGTACTATATTAAGTAACAGATAATTTCGATCCCGCTAAAACTATAGCCGTATCTCTATCATCAAACTTAACACGATCACGAAATAAATAACCCGATAATGATCTCCATCGACTTCCCATCGTTTCGTTAATGACATGCACCCACCGCACTGCGCTTTCCGCGTCATTCCCCGCGCTATGCCCCGCGCTCCCACGCACTGTGTCCGAGCCCGCATGCATCTGCACTGTTTTCGCGCTAAAAAACATGGCGCAGCTGCAAACAGCGTACATGTCCATGAGGAAACAGGATAATGAGACTGACGTACTTATATAGGTACGTGCATCACTCCGGGTAATCAAACTATAGATGCGTTACCCGCACTCAGAAATAGCGACATAAAAAAAAATTATAACCGACTTCCAAACAAAACACTACAAAGTGTAAAATAACCTTAATTTCAGAAGTCGGTGTTTTTGGTTTTATTTTTTTGTAAAAAGTTTTTCATTTTTCACTTTTAAGTGGTGATACTTGGACGACGTCTTCGTCTACGCAGAAATTGAAATAAGCAAAAATGCTTTAAAATAAAAACTACTGAACCGAAAAGAATTAAATTTTTACGGGATCAAATGGCAAGTATACGTATACCGCATCACAGAAATCGGATCAGAAACCTCGGAGTAATCAGTGTGCATACATACATTAAAAAGTGAGTAATCGGTGTACATCTACACTAATATTATAAAGAGAAAAGATTTGTTAGTTTGTATGTTTGTTTGAATTGAATAGGCTCCGAAACTACTGGACCGATTCTATATATTATCCCCGTATTCCCACGGGAACGGGAACTACGCGGGTGAAACCGCGTGACGTCCACTAGTACATACATAAAAGTACACACCGAATTGAGGACCTCATCTTTTGGAAGTCTGTTAAAAAGAAGGCAACTACCGCAATCCATATACCCCGCGCGCGTACTACGTAGCATCTTCTGCATCGTACCAAAAGTGTTTGTTCTGTTTTATAGAACCGTGGTATAGGCGTATGAAGCGTCTTTATTACGTCATTGTGGGTAATAGTTTAAATAATAATAACTAATTTAGCACTTGGCTTAGGTTAGGTTAGCTTTAAGGAAAGTCTGATGACGATTTAGGATAGTTTAGTTAGTCATGCATGATACAACTGGTACTATGCTGTTGGTACGTGACCCGTAGGTGGTATGAGCTGTGACGTCGACCTGTCAGCAGACCGTCATAGGGTCTAGGTTTGCAAAGTCAAGTAACTAAGCGGAAAAACTGCTACGAAACATAATACCCATGTAAATACTACGCAATACAAGTAAATACCTAACTAAGAGACAAATTACACTAGATTTGAACTTTGAATGTGCTTGAGACTGACTATGTAGGTATTTAATTTTTAAACAGAAGGTAAATATGTATGAATGTGTTAACAACAACAATTTGCAATTTTCCTTGCAACAAAACATCGCACTCAAGCCAACTAAGAAACCCAGAAAAGCGGAAATCCAGAAACCACACTACGTATTGAGAATAGACTCCGATTTTTATTTGATTACGTACACTACTATTGACAAAATGTAATAGACGCATTATCCTCTAATTTTGCATCCGCCAATATTCAATATTTGTCCAATATCCATCCAATATTTGACCTAAAAATATTGTCAAGCTTTTGACCTTGAGACGGCGAATACTGCGCCTCTCGCGATCGCGTAGGTAAGTCCCCTGCTACACATCCTTGAGAATCATGCATACATTTACTCTGATTACCTAGGTACCCTGCAAAGGTAGGTAGATAATACGTTTTTTCCTGCCGTAAGGTTGTATTCGGAGATGTGCGAGGTAGCTAGGCCGTGCGCGAGGAAAATTCCACCAATGGGCTCACATGAAGAATGCCAGCGAAACTAGGTATTTGCCCATTCAAAACTAGAAAAGTTGTGTCATGTGAGTGAGGGATGCGAGCGAGAAATGTGTGCGAGGTGATCACTCGACGCCGCATCCTGCCCACAGCTGGAAAGAGTCTGGCACTACTCAGCTACACACATCGTTTCACAGCGTCACAAGCCATCCTCGCTCCACGCAAGCTCCTCACAGCTTTGGTTGAAATAATCACACATTTTCAAATTTTCCCTACACATCCTCGCGCAGCTTTAGTGGCAAAGCACCCCATTCTGTACCTAGATGAATGTCTAAGCATTCGTCAAGAGTAACGTATAACGTAGCGTCCTAGTGTTATAATAACAAAATTTTTCGCGAGTTTCAGTGTACGAGAAAAAATTATGGGAAAAAAGCTGGTGAAAATTTATTTTCTACTATTTTTTCTAGTTTTATGCAGAAAACTCTTAAGAGTAATCCATAAGCGCTACTGATTTACAAAGGATTTGACTGTAAAATAACAGGAGACAAATATGCAGCATGCAAGTGGGTTTGCAAGGAATACAGTGGTGGTCCTTCGTTCTAAGGATCGCGAATTTGAAGTGCTGTTCTACCATGCGCCCGTAAGCCCGTAACAACAAATTGTATTACTTCACGAGGTTCGTTATTGTCATTAAACTCAACACTTTACCGCTGCTCGTTAACTTGAGCCGTGCCAACGAACCTAAACACTGCTTACCCCGTAAACGAAATCATAGAAACAACTGAACATATTAAAGCTAACTGAAATACCTCACTCACTATTCACTCTACGAGGCATCACAATGTGACGCTGAGAGCGCCATCGTAAACGAACAGAATACGCTGGAACTTGGAAACGTAAAATGTATTTCTTAGTTATTTTATTTGGCTGTTAAAATCGGCATTAACAATTCAAATTGGCTACGAAAGAACAGGGAGAACACCGAAAATGCCCGCCCACTGACAGATGACGGCGCGGCGGCGGGCCGCGGCGCAGGCCTGTGACTCAGGCGCAGGACACACGGTGCGCGCGCGCTCCCACGATTCGCGCCACGATTGCGCTAATAGAGGGCGATCGATGCGCACTGCCCTTTACATGACGGAACTTAACTATGCCCATAAAACTCCACACCCGTAATTGATTTTAGAATAACGGTATGCATGTGCAATAGAGTGCGGTCTCTAATGCCACTCGCCGATTATAAATGCATTTAAATTGGATGTTAGAGACAGCTTCAAATGATCACCAGTCACCACCTTACAGCAGTAAGTAATAATAAAAACCTGGTAAAGGACCGACATTAAGGAAATGGATAGTTCAAAGAAATACTTAACTTAAGAGCAGTCCTATAAATTCTCACAGAAACAAGATTTTGGAAAGTCAGAATCCAAAAAGCTACAAGGAAAGGTTCAAAATACCGATTGTTATGTCTAAGATATGAATCCTAAACGATGCCGCGGGCGAGGGTCCGCTAGTAATAATATTTTGGCTCGCTTTATGCGAATTACTTGATAATATTCGTGAAACATCAACTACAAGTAGTCCTGGGAATACAACAGACGCCGAGTTCCTGGAGCCTCCCTACGTGAGTAGCCAGCGGGGATTTCAGACAAATTACTGGCTAAAGCTATCCTTTACCGCGCAACTACTGAAAACTTGATTATAAGCAGTGAGTACTCCTAGCAACGAGCGGACTGCGGACTGCGCGGCCGGCTCGTATAGCGCTCTTTGACTGCCTATGTACGAGCACTACACATGTAAGCAAAAAAGCACTAATGTAGTCTGTAAAAAATATAACTATCTATTTCTTTTTATAGACACTGCCTGAGGTCTGGCTGCGAGTTATCGCCTACGAATTTCTTACGTGTATCGAGGCGATTAAACTCTAGCCCCAGACGATATTGTGTTGTAAATAACTGTAACCTTAAGACAAATAAACTAGATTGTTAACAATCTTGTAGCAACATGTTCGCTCAAACAATAGCATCTTACTTACGAAACGCGGAAACAGTAAAAGAGCGAATTATTATAAAGTCCGCACCGCCACTAACTGTAAGTCCGGGCACACATTGTGCGCATTTAACGCCAAGCGAGAGACAAGCCAAAGTGGTACACGTGGATACAGCGACATAAAATAAAACTTTGAAACTTATTGGCGAAGAGACGCCGGGCCCCTTCCCCGAGACACTTCCTAAACCACTTCACGACGACCGCATTGCCTAGGACAATACCCATCGATGTATAACTTGCATCAGTCGAGCAAAAATTAAAAGGAAAGCGTCGATGGACGCGCTCGAGAAGCGTTAACAAGTTTAAATAGAGTGGGTTGAAGTGCAATGATGCACCCACGTGGAACTGCGAGCTAAAGCGGTGGAATAATTCTTTCGGAGCTAGTCCGAACACAACAATTAGTCGGCGCGTTTGAGAGCGACGCGCGAATGACGTCCGCGACTCGTTATCATCACGTATCCGCCATCCTATCATTAAGATTATTACTCGACACTTTTGCAATGATACGTGTTTTGATTTTTACATGGATACACATCAGAAACCTAAATCAAAAGAAGAAAATGTTTTCTCTTAGCAGCTGGCATTTCTTGTCCATAAATTACAATTAAAAGCTTGGGAGAAAACTAACGTTAAGCATTTTGCTTAAATCGACGGACCAATATAGTTAGGTCGTTAGAATGCTAAGTTTATGAGTACGATACTGGTCACAAAACCACAATTGACAGCCGAGGTCCGAATTAATCTGCATATTGCGTAAACGCTGAAAATAGTCATGTCAGAGGTGGTCGGTGTCTCGTCGAGTCGCTTCCTCAGGTCGACTATTGACGTTGCATCGACACTCGCATTGTGAAACTACGTATCTCTGAATAGAATAGAAAGCTAGGTACAGAATGTCGCGCCGTGGGCGAGCCGCTAGCCGTACGTAGCTGGATGCAAGCAATGGCGTCGCGCAAAAATAAAGGAAGCGATGTTGATCGATCGCGGCTATATCCGTTCGATGCGGTGACGCAACGTGCAGAGACGCCGCTCCACCGATGTACACCACGCTGAAATGAACAGTGTGGTGGACTGGTGATGGTGACGCATTTAGTTTCGCGATAACGCAGCATTGTTTAAAACATTACCGTCCGTCGCGTCGCGCCATTATTGTGATTGTCGATAAAGGCTAAGGGGAAGGATCGAAGAAGTATTGATAAATGATTGGTACATTCTGCAGTGCAATAACGTGGCTTGAACTTTGCAATGACAGCTACCTGACGTTTGAATTCAATTTAACGTAGTCTGCTGAAGATGATTACAATAAGCATTAACTAACCCTCGTCACGAATGCTCAACAAATTATTATTAGTCTATTTTGTAACACACTTGACCGGATAGAACAACACAAAATTAACGTCACGGTGCTACACAGTACCTGTATAACTACACTCATTTCATAGATATCGTAAACACTGGCTGGCAACAAATAAATATTGGCAAATGAAAAACAGGTGGCACGGACAATAACCTCTTTTATTTTGGGCAGTATTACCTATATTGTTTGTACGTTATTGAGCTGTTGTACTTTATCTGTGGCATCGATCAAAATGTCGGCGATAATGGCGGCCGTCGCATCGTGGTGCAGCGCGTACGTCGTAGCTCTCGCATCTACGCCCGCGCAGCGCCGCGGAGCGCGACTTTGACAAAATAAATGCAGAAGGTCGACGCTGAAAACCCTCCTACAATAGGTATTTAAAGGCAAATGAAAAAACAATACCGCAAATGCATTCAAAAGTCGTAAACAGTCTTGTGACAAGACTCTTGTCACAGTAAAATAGTACGAAACTTGCAAATATTGTTTTCTGAATAGCGGCAAATCTTATCTTTACAATCGACAAGAAATTTTCAGGAAAAGGTGTTTTGTTTTAAGTCCATAGGTAAATATGTCTTCCTACTTGAAATCAATCTACCTAATATTATATACGACCTGCGCTAAAACGAGCTGTCTCCTATGCTTCTAGTGTCTTACCAAGGATATTGAGGTCAATTCGAGGTTTTCCAATACCGAATGCTGTATCTTACTTATTTATGTATGAATGTACATATATGTAAAACGCCCGGTGATAGAGGTGAGATATCGCGTGCTAAAACTAAAGTTCTGACCAGTCTGCGTCGTGTTCACAGCAAATTATTCATGCATACGTTCTTGAATACCCCTTCGCGTTAGTGGGCATTCTGTCCTGCGCCTGCGTCCATGTCGTCGAGTAGCGGTGAGCCGGTGACCTCGCGAGCTGCGCACGCGTCGCCCGCGTGACGGCCGGCGGCGCAGGCGGCGCTAGCGGGTCACTGTCTGCCTCCACTACGATTAACGCATTGTTCGAACTTTCTAGAAGCTTACTGCTCCATGCACGCTCGCTTTCCCCTAGTTCATATTCCGCGGATGACCGCTCTTATCTTGTTCAAATAACCCGACGCTCGCAGCTGCAGTTTGTTAATTATTCGGAACCGAATCGATTGTTGTGTGTAATTACCTGTGCGGCTTTTACTTTGGCAGTGTGCGTACATACAAGTAGAGCCAAGCCTGTTTGATTAAAAAACTGGTCGACAACAATGGGCGAAAGAACACGTGCTATTTATTATTATGTCCCAACTTGAGGAGGAATAACCAAACGTGAGTTCATAATGTAGTAAGCAATTTAGAACCTGAGCTTAAATAATTTGGCACTCTCTTAGATGGATCTCAAATCGCCCCGCAATTACCGATGCGATGTGCATGCACGAAATAATTTAGTTAGTACATAGCACACTAAGACCGGGTCGTAGCCGGTGTGGCTTGAGGCAATTAGCGAAATGGACGCCGGAAAGGCGAACGTACTCAGCTCGCGTAGGTCGAGTGCGGACAGCGGGTGAACTCCCACCGGGCGACGTCAACCGACCTCCTATTAATAGTACGACCAGTGGGTAATCAATATTCGCCGTGCAAGCCAACCCTCGCCCGCATCGCGCTTCCTGGAAGCCGCGAGCCGCGGCGACTCGGGGACACTCTGGCCCCCGGCGGCGCCGCGCCTCCATAAATCTCCGAGGCCGCTCCGCTTGCCGCCGCTTCCTTTGTTTTTTTTTTCTTGCCGGCGCGCGGTAATAAGATCGCGAGCGTCAACGTCAGGTATAGAGTATAGATGGGCTCCGGGCGGTCGCGCGTGAAATGCATGCGCCGTCTATTGACCGCGCAGATGTACAATTTTAAAAGCTTGTTCGATTCGATGGCGACGTGTCGGACGGGCGCGTGAGTCGCCGCCGCGCGCCGCCGGAAATAATTAGTCGTGGAGATAATCGTTCAGAAACTCTGTCGGCGGCGGCGCTCGTTAAACCCGCGCCCATTCGTGTGCTCTCGCAACAACTTGAGCCGTTCACAAAATGAAAACTTGGAGTTGACTCGATTAAGCCCAAATCTACTTAATAAAGCTTATAATTTTGATAGGGAAAGTGGCGGACTTTATAATATAACGATAATGACAAAATATATTATGCTTGCCCGCCATTCATTCCAATATCGCGCTTGCTCTACAAAAACGCGAGCATAAAAGGCAATTTCGATCCTTTGCCTGCATACGAGTGATTAAGTGTAATAGCGTGCACACATGCGACATGCGACACAATATGTCGCAAGGCGAACCTGTCCAGTGATAACAGATCACGGACGGCTGCGCGCTTAGGTGCCGCGATAGCGCCGCAGATAACAGACGCAATATACTTACATAATCACGGAGCAACACTCGCGAAACGCGACACTCCGCGATTTGCGAAACAAAACTTATCGTGCGATAGGCTTCGCAGAATTGCTTCTCACTTGGCAATTTCGCAACTCTATCGCTCCTCGAGATTTAATTAAAAATAAGCTCAAATTATTGCCTAACCGCTACGAATGAACTTTTAACAATGTCCATCAGTTAGAGAGAAATAAGACCCAAGTAAATGGACACAAGAAACATGATTTAGCAAATGACACGCCGGAAGTAAATCTACATTCGTGAGTAGTAAGGACAAGAAACAAAGAGATGAAACGACTAACGGGCGAGGGTTGACAAAAAACAAAGAACACTGAAGACGCGAACGTCACTCGATCTACATAACAATCGATGCGAAAAGGGTCCAATTAAACTTTTTGAAATGAGACGGTCTCACGCGAGCGCGACGGTTATCCGATGAGCTGTTTATTGCGTTTTTTGCCGCGTATCCGCGGGGCGCGGTGTGGCCAACCCTTTCTTCCCACGAATATCCGCGACATGTCTAGGAGCTCTTTGTCCGTGGCTGGCTGGCTGGGTGCACGTAGCCTCGTCGCCGCGGCCGCACAAACCCGCCACCCCATTGATAAGGCACGTCCCGACGCGCCTTTGAACGCTCGCTGCTGACTACATAGTAATTGTCGTGCTTATCTCACAAATATAACGATTGTATTTTTGGGACGGTCGGCAATACTTTTTGTGTTGAATCTTTGTAAAGCCCAACCCAATAAGCGATTTTTTACCTAAGATTCAAGGGTGAGCGAAAGTAGTCAAGTTTACGACTTTTTCCTCTTTGTACATAAAAATATCGGTAGATATAGCCCCTACAAAGTAGACTCGCATAATCCCGTTTTGAATCTACCTTACTCTGCAATGTTATTATCAGTCTACTAAGCCAATGACAATAATAACCGCCTCGACAATTATACCTTCAACAGAACTCCATCTTTAGACCAACCAAGGTCACAGATATCTGGCACATTACGGCCAACTAGCACTAACTACATGATAGAGGCGGTACTCCAGCCCCAGTCTGAAATGGGACATCAGTAGTAAAGAAAACTACTCCATATTCCGAGAGGTCAGGGTCACACCAAGCCTACTTAGGTCGACGCCACCCCGGTCTGGGTGCAAAATATGAAGTTATAGCACATTTACATTTTCGTACGGTAGCCACCCTTCAATAAAATTATGCCAAGCAGATGTCAGATTTCTCAAATTCAGAGTTATGGAAGTGGTCGTGGGTATAGTTTTGAAATTCTTTTGAAATATTTGCGGGATTGAAACTGGTGCGTTGAAAACTATTAATCTACCAACTCTGTCGAGCCTCACCATCACTGACAGCATTGTTAACCCATAGTGCTGCGGATAAGCGTCCTCCTTTGCTTTATTCCCTTGTCTATTAAGTCTAATTCAGGTAAAGACCTGAATGAGCTACAGTCTTTCAGTGCCTCATTTCTTTACCTACTCAAACGCTCACTGTAGCTTTTTCCCTTTTTCAACGTTACAGCAGCAACAAATAATTACTCGTCAAAGCAAAATAAAAACAAAGTTTCGAGGGGCAAACGCCAACAGATATATCAAATCCGAGATCCAATGTCAGCGCGTAGAAAGAATTTGCATAAGTCATCGACCGGCGGAGATTGTTGCAGCTATTTGTGTCCCGATAAGAGCACTGATTAGCTGATGAGTAAGCCAATAACACGATAACGTGTCTCGTTTACTTAGTGTACGTGTAATTATTGAGTTTTATAAGGGTCAATATCAATATCATCGCTTCATCAGCTGCTGGTTTATTCGTCGGCACGCTGCTGCTGATTTTTCAGTGAAAAGCTGTCCAATTTCTGATTGCTGTCAAAGATTCAACATTTCGATGGGTCAAGGATTTATAATCCTTATGTAGAATGGTGGAGGTCACGGTACAGACAGTATATCATAAGATAGAAAATAATTCTTAAGCGGCTTCCTAGTATCTCTTGATTAGGTATAACAGGCAGTCGGGATACCAAAGAAGCTCGGGCCGTTAAGCTGCAAAGTTCGCGACAAGAACGCGGACAATCCAAGAGAAAGCCGATGAAGCGATTGTTACCATATCCATAACATAAAGTGCAGTTCAGACGTCGAGTTTTTACGTAACGTGCGTCTCAGCGGGCGACAGCGGCGGCGACGCGGCGCGACGCGGTGTCGGGAGGCGCGGGGAGGCGGCGGCGCGGCGCGGCTAAATTATCGCCGCTCGCGACGAGCGCCGGATGGCGTACACCGCGGGCACACATTTACATTTACGCATTTTACGCGGCCGTCACCGACCGATCGCCGCCTCCGCGCCGCCATTAGCGCGACACAGATACGTGTAGGCTATAACTTGAAGGGGCACGGCCGCGAAAATTGCTGCCATCAATCGTCAGCCGGGCGACACGTTGCGATCGGTATTCATGCGTAGGGGCGAGAGTATAAATTCTCTTATAACTTAGGTATCATTATTTTCCATACGCGTGCGAGCAGTGTGTGTTATCGATGCGGGTGAAGCGTTTGGAAAAATATTCGGGTCTTGCTTTGAAGTTAGTAATAGAATTCAAGATGAATAAGAAATATTCTGAATGAATAAGGCCTATTTAATAGGTAACAAATAAATTGAGAATCCTGTCCTACTTTACCAGCTGTCTAGCAAGGAATTCAGTACCTAAATTCCAGAATAGTCGGATTAAAATTCCTCAATTCATTATCTCCATCCAAGTAAGGAAGTCCAAACTAAAAAGGGGCTATACAGACAATTACTTTCCCATCCGCCAAAACCCAAAAATCATAAAAAATCTAAATCAACCTCAAATCGCGACTCCACAGAGTGGCACCAAGCGCGTCTGGATCGCAGGTAACCCGCGATTACTCATTGAAAAGAAGTAATAACAACGTTACATTATTAGTCGCGCGCGGCCCTTCCAGCGCATTGTTTCCTGTGTACCTGCGTCCGCGTCCTGCGCTCATGCTCATTATGGCCCTACCTGAGTCGCGCAGTATCGCGCCCGCGACCATTATCGTGCATTTTTACTTTTACTCAAGGTGCGGCGCGGCGCGAGCTACGTTGCCATTTTTACCCATCTACAGCGAAGTGAGGGTTAAGTTTTTTACGCGATGATTGCTACACAAATTCGATTTTTGAGACCCCGAAGAAAATTATAGATAGAAACAAATTGTAAGACAGCTTTTACATAATATTGCAAAAAATATTGCTCTGGGTACAAACTAAAGACGTTCTTATCGCTGATAGCGATATATTCATTCAAAACTTAGAAAAAAATTAAGTATGGTCAGTAAGTCATAGTCATGAGAAAGGCCCTTTTTCAGCTTTTTCACTGTTACGAATTTATCTTCGAGGTCCTATTTCAATGCCCTAAAATGAAAGCTCTCAACTCTGCTCCAATTTACACATTCTTATTGAGTTATTTGCTGTCTCGGTACTAGTCAGTGCCAAAACTGGTATTCAGCTGAATCTGGTTAGTCTGGAAACTGACTCCAACATAGTTGGGAGAAGACTAAGCAGAGTGGTACAAGTTATTGCTTCCTTACTCAAGTAGCGCTCCAAGTCTCGTCTGAAAATCGCGCGCGGACGTGCCCCATCGATTTGAACCGAACAGCTCCGGTACCGTTCATTGAATAAAATCAAGGACACGACCAAGGTGTGTCTAGAATGTGTACATTGTACTAGATAAGTCATCAAACATCGAAACACAACTAACAAACAAGTCCAAAACATAAACAACACAAGTAGGTAATTGCAGAATTCAAGTTCAATAGGGTCAATATTGCAATCTGTTAAAAGTGTAGGGAAATTGTAGGTTTTTTGGCAGATTATGACTGCATGAGATGCGAATGCGATCGTCAATAGAACTGGCCCTCAGTTTACAAAACTTGAAGGAAAGCAGAAACACCCAACGAAAGCTTTTAACGCCTATTTTTGTAGTCATTTAGCTGTAGTCCTGCAGCTAAATAACTGCAAAAATAGGCGTTAAAATTCAAAATGACACTCATCATTTGCTTAGCTCATGTAACTAAAGAGCACCGGTAAAAGACCAGTAACAAATCTATCCAAAACTAACGACATCTCACTCAACGCCTCAAAATCCGTGGTTCGCAACGTAACTGCAATACAAAAGGCTTTTGTTTCGCTGGACAGTTTAAACAAGCGCAGTGGGTTTGTCGTGACTCGTGGGCTTCGATATTAGTGACACTACGTTCGGACTACGATTTGATACGCACGCTGCAATATGCTGGACGTGCCTGGCTGTATATCTGTGGTATGCATTGCACGCATTGCATTAGAAGCGGTGTTATTGTTTTTTGGCCATTTCGGTTGAACGAGCATAGACACAGTAGTATCTCCTCGACTTACGACTTTTAAGTTTAAAAAAGTTCGAACCCAGACAGGCACTTTGTTGCATTAATTTCTTCACTACTGCTGTCAGAACTGTGAAGGAAAACATTGTGAGGAAATTGGCCTATCCCAGAACTAAACATTTCAAGAATAAGACCCCCTCAACTAATCCACACTGGCCCCGTGAGGTGGATTACAGCCCCCCTTGCCTCTCACAGAGGGGAACCCGATATGTCCCAGCAGTGGGAAGTTTACCTATATGCCCTTTATATACCTACGCTTATGGTACGTGATAAGATCTTTATACATGAAATATGAAGATAATTAATTATAAGTATGTATTTCAGATACTTAGACTGTAGTAGTTTCGATCTGAGTTAATTTCAACCCAAAGGAATAGTCCCAAAAGCAAATAAATGCATCGAATACAACAATCATGTGTACGAGTATAATCTGCGATCAGCCAGGACCGCTACTATTATTACCGCATCGCATACAAACTACACTTCCTGCACGCACCCGCGAAAGCTTTCACACAGCCAAACTAAACGAGACCATAGAGTAGAGAGGGGGCGAAATACCGCGAACGTGTGTTCATTGTCGCTCTTTCCGGGAAAAGATGGCCGTCCGCGATTACACCGTGCCCCGTCCGAACGTCCGTTGTAAATCATTATCTCCGCCGCGTAAAAACTAATTGAAAGGGACGCGCGCCCGCCTTTGTTGTTACTTATTACGGCTACGGCCGACTGCCGCGATTTTGTGAGAAACGCATAAACAATCCTCATTTGGGTTTTTACTGAAATTCTTTGAATGCATCCCGGTCATGTTTGGTAAGGTATTAAGTGCTTTAAAACTTAATTACTTCATACTGGTTTAGGTACTGTGTACTGCTTGCATGTTAAAGAGACGGATGTTTCAAAGTAATGAAACAATAGACCTACGGGTGCTCATTTATAACCGTGGGACAAATTCTTTGGTCTTGACTAGTCATCAATAAAACGCGCTTTTTGTAAACAATAGGTGAGTCTTCTTTAAGATCATGTGACTAGGTGATTTATTAGGTGATAAAGATACAATTATAAGTCGCAAATATTTTTACCGAAAACCGGCAGCTTAGCTTCATGGTCATGGGTAATCCAGAGGCAAAACCAATCCCAACGTTGGTTTGTTTTTTTTTATTAAAGCTAGTTTTAACTTTTTTAAGCTTCATTGGACAAAGAACCTGAGAGTCCCTATAAAGATTGTTTGGTGTTCAACAAGGTAGAGGCAAGGTGCCAGCGATGCGAAGTACTAAAACCTTCATCACATATTAATCTAACGGTGCAAATAGATGAAGGAAATTAGTTATTACTCATATTACACAAACAAAACTGCAGTCAACAGTAACTTACATGCCGACTTCGGACCGGAGTTACTCCTGAGTGACACGACAATAACTGTATGTAATTAAATGGACAATGCTTACTTGAAAATTCCGTGTTATAAAATTACAGCAAAATTTACAGCACAACACTTGCTTTTACCCTCGGCTTCGCCCATTTAAAAAGTATAAATTATCCCAAGTGATCTTACGACCTGGATGAAAAGAGATGTCCCAAACTAGGTCTATCCGTATCTTAAGTTTCATAAAATTCTGTTCAGGGGGGCTACTCTAACGAAATCCGTAGTTTCGGGCTTAGTTGCGGGCGGGAATTTTCTACTCCGTATCACCTAACCACTGAGAACTAATGATAACACGATTTGACAGTTACTGTGAAATCGTGTTGTCATTCATTCTCAGTTCGGGTTCGGGACTAATCGTAAGTCTGTAGGTGATACGGAGTAGAATACGCCCGCCCGCAACTAAGCCCGAAACTACGGATTTCGTTAGAGAGTAGCCCCCAGGTCATAGTCTATCCGTATCTAAAATTCTGTTCAGTTGTGTAGACGTAACAGTCAGATTGACACACTTTCGAATTTAAACTATTAGTATCTATGGAAGTATGGATTTCTAAGTTGAGAGTGGAAACATCAATAGATCCTTCAGTTTGACTCAAACTGAACAAACTGTTTGAGGTTTAACAGAACCAACCTAGTATTTTATCTGTGTGACAGAACGTTAAGATGGCGCCTTTAATTTGAGCGCTTAAATCACTTATTTACTCTGTAAGAGGTCTACTAAATAAGGATGTCTAAATGCGGTTCCTTTTGCCAATTTGTACGGAATAAAAGATCCTGTTTGCAATTAATAAATCGAGAAAAAATATCGTCTGTCGGCACGGCTCTCGTCCCAATCAAGCAACATGTGATTTGTACACATTATATCAGAATGATTTGAGGTTTGCCTCAATCATACACAATCAAAAAGGTGCTTAAAATCCAATCGATTTATATTTTTGGCTCCTTCCATACTGACAGTTTTGGTCCTAAAAGGTCTCGTCGAGGAGTGACTCAGTTTTCGTAGGGCGGCCCATTTTAGTGTTAGTTAATTAAATCCTAACATATAAAATTCTTCCGTTACTGACTGACTGACGAAACTCCTGGTCGTAGAGAACTGAAATTTGGCGTGTAGGTTCCTTGGGAAGTGTAGGGGAGCACTAAGAGAGGATGTCTCGAAAACCTACGGCAACGGGAAAAAGCGGGCTATGCGCGTACGAAGTTGCTGGCAAAAACTGGTTATTTCATATGACGAATACATAGGTAACAGTGGTCAAGATAAAGTATCACTGGCAAAAAGCTAAATTTATACAGAGAGAAAGGGACAGAGAGTTCTGTAGGTTTTGTAATTAGAAGCTTTGGAAAAACTGTCGTGCAAGGAAAATAAACTTTGCATAAGCCCAAACCTTACATTATGATCGATGACCTACCTTGAATTGTGACGAAATAGGGCTTTATAAATGATTCCAAAAAGTTAAAAGACGTTGATGAATGAAAAGGCGAATAATATAATCTGGTTTGCAGTCATCAAAGTGCAACCAAAAGATATTATTCATTTTGAATAACGACATTAAATTAAGTTATCAATTGTATCATGTATGCACCACGTGAGAAGCTTGCAAAAAATCAAGTTTTGCCGGTAAAGCTAACTACATACCTACCTTGATCGCGCACCAGATAACTTATTAAGATATGATCGCATAAACAACTTATTTATCTTGTTCACTCTTTATGTATCAAACCTGTTGAATACCATTATATCTCGTCTTACTTTTTTGTATTTAATTCATTAAACGGATAAAATTCAATTCAGGTAAAGAAATTGTCTATGACATAACAACATTTAAGCAAAGGTAACTACAAATAATACAGCCTTTACTGTCACAGTTAAGTTTTAGCCTTAAATGTAATAAATCATAACACAAAAGTATTAGGCTATTTATAACGCTATATAAATTAATGTAACATCATCAAAAGTCACTCTAAAAGCCCATAGAATGGCCGTTAAGACTAAACAAAAGCTCATAAAACGGTTTAATTAGTCGAAACACTGGTTGTAAACGTACAATGCAGGGGCTGGAGCAACAGGTCCCATTTTATGACTCGCAAGCTTTAATATTAAATTTTGTATAGGATCTGATCGCTGTAAGTTCACTGGGTCAGTCAGCCATTGTCATTTTGACGACTTCCGCGTTAATGAAAATGGAAAATGTTTAAAGTTTAACTTTGGAACCAACAAATGATCCGCCATTAACTTGATTGATAAATAGGGGTGCTACAGCCAAGAACTTCCTTATGTAAACCATGATCATAGTAAAAAAAACTAAAAATCACGTGTATAGTTTAAAAACCCAACGTCTTATGAATTCGTTACAATAACCGGCTAGCAATACAGCCCGCGACAGAAAAAAAAAACAATAACCGAATCATAGACAATGCACCCTGCAGCTTGTAACCTGACACTACATAATAATCTCCCGCGTTTTTTGACACTCACAAAACGTCAGCGAGAGGACAACTGTATCTGAATGACCTGCTATTGTTTATGTCAAACGTAAGGAGTCCACGTGAATGTAGAATGTGGCTCAGACAACGGGGCGCAATATGTCGTCCGGGTTTCAGTTTGACGAACGGCTATTTTTTTTTAAATTTTATTATTAGTTTTGGATGTGTGTCCGTTGGGTTCTTGTTGGTTCCGTAAAGAAATTACCTAATAGATATTATATGTTTATGTATAGTGTCTTTATTATCTAATCAGAGTTATAGTCGTAGGTTACCTACTTATTATTGTGTTGTTTGAAATGACATAACTAGGTAGTCCTTCTGAAAATATTTCCTTATTTGCTCTTCCCACTACAAGACTCAAATCGTCTAAAAAAAAAACAACCGTACTCATCCATAGAATCTCATGACTTACTCTACAATTACAAGAATTCAATAACAACTGGCCACGTTATCAGTAAGGGAAAAAGAACAAAAAGTATTTTTACCATAACCGGTCAAATTGTACCTGGCCGAGTGAGCACCTTCGGCTTTCGAGTCGACGCGTCATCATCCCGCTATTCCGCCGTAAGCCGACATTCGCGGAAGAACATTCAAGTTATTTTCAAAACAATGGACTCCAGGCTAAGTAATAACTGCCCCGAGGGTCGATCCTCAAGGTTAAGCAACGCTTGCCGAGGTGTATCCGTCGATGCGTGATAGTCAATCATCCCTCAATCATCAATCAATATATAAATAACTGGTACTGTACGAAACTACTCGTCGTAGAAAGCTGAAATTTGGCATGTAGCTTCCCTACGCTCCGTATAAGGGCACCAAGAGAGGATTTCCCAAAATTCCTACGGGAACGGGAGAAAACAGGATAGCTGCGCACGAAGTCGCTAGCAAAAGCTAGTAAATGATAAAGTGTCCCCTCGGAATCTTGAAAAGCACGTTAAACCGTTGGATCCTGCTATCTTTTGTGAATTTGACAGTCGTTACGGGTAGCCAGGAGCCAGAAAACTGACAACCAACCAAACCAAAGGATATCGTGTTTCCCGTTTACTGGGTTGAGGTCTTGTGGAAGTCAGACAGGAATACTGGTAGGTAGGTGCTCATTGCATCCGTTTAGACTAGAAGCCAACCCCAACACAGTTGTGAAAAAAATAGGTAGATTGATTGAACCGAACGCGCGGTTGGACATTATCGTTAATTGAACAAAAGCTCTATTAGCAACACGCGATATGGCATTAATATTCTGTAGTTGCCCATTAAGTCTTTGGACAATAATCGCCAGCCCTAAACGCCAGATGTTCAGTTTCGCGGGTGAATTTAAAAATAGAACGCATCCCTTACCAGCCCATTCAGCTGTGATGTTATAATCGCGTTCGGATTATCGGAAATTGGGTGCGAATTGGAACGTTCACATAAAAAAAAGTAAGCTAGGGCCTTATTCATACAAACTTCCTAAACATGTATAAGTAATCGGTTTCTCCAACAATTAAATGTACTCGGTACTTATAATTCCGAAAGTTGGATGAATGGATGTTTGTTACTCAATCACGCCAGTTTTGGATTAAACTTAGCACACAGCTAGACTTTGTCCTGGAATAGCACTTAAATTATTCCTTCCGGGAATAATTTATTTCCTTGGGATAATTTTCAAAATACACGCGAGCGAAGCTGCGGTCGGAAGCAAGTAACTAAATAAAACAGAAATAATTAAGGCTAGTTACAAAAATTGTAATAAATACTTGTTTGTTCTTCAACTACTTACAAAAAATAACATAAAACAATACGGTGGTTCCATGTTCGACGACCCACCCGAGATAACTTAACATATAACTATTACAGCCTTACAGGTGACTCTTGTTAGAAGCCTTGTAGGTTGTGCTTCTTAGATTTTTTTTCTGTGAAACAAAATATACTTGGTTGTCTTTAAAACCAGTGAAAACGACACGTATCAACTTTTTGAGAATCCCTTTTTATATTTGGCCAATGTTTCTAGTTTCTGTTGTGTACTTATTGCATAACTAATCGAGCCATTTACCTAATTAAACATTCCGTTGTTTTCTTTTAATCGCTCGCATCGATAGTTTTTGCCAATCCTAACCTCCCGATCTATGACCAGAATAATAATTCCCGTAGTTTTTTTTTATCGCACTTGCCAATGTTTTTGGCCATCCCTAACCTCCCAATCGAATGAAATGTTCAAATTAACAAGCTCGTCGGACAAAACTAAAAACAGTGCGTAAAACCTATGAGTAGGTATGTATGTTCCACGGTTCCGTTCGACGCAGTCACGCTTCGCGCTCGACCGAAGGCGAAGGTTGTACCGACTGGTGCCCGCGTAGGGTTGGGCTCGGGCGCTCGAGCGCTATCTATGCGTCACCCGACCTCGCGGCGGCCCTGCAACGCGGTGTCGCGATAACAATTACACAGAAAACTTATTGTGTTGTTTACCACAAAACCAAGCATTCCATTCCCGACCTTATCTTCCATAAAATAGAGCTTGTATCTCTCTGTGCAAGCGGCTGGGTACGCATAGGTAGACGCAGCCACGTCGCACCCGCTGAGATGCAAGACTCCGGAATTATAATTAGGATAGGACGCGTGTTGTTGAACGTTTTATCTTGTTATGTATTAAAATAAAAGGGATTGTTGTTATTGTAGCGTTTTTGTAAGGAGTTTGGGGCTTGCTGAAAACTGAATTCTTGGTGGAAGTATTGATGTTACAGAATTTGTGAGCGTGTGATTAATCCTTACTATCCTTACTAATATTATAAATGCGAAAGTAACTCTGTCTGTCTGTCTGTCTATTTGTCTGTCTGTCTGTCGCGCTTTCACGCAAAAACTACTGAACCGATCTAAATGAAATTTGGTACACAGATAGTCTAGAGCCTGAGAAAGGACATAGGCTTTTTATCCCGGAAATATGTTGCCTAGGGACCACGCGGGCAAACCCGCTGGCAGAAGCTAGTATCTATATAGTTGTAGGGCTTCTCTCACACCAACGCACAAGCTAATAAACCCTTGAGTCCAGAAAGCTTACATTTGCGCAGAGGTTCCAATTATAATGCATACAAAGAATAAGGAAGGATATTTCGAAATTAATCTAAGGGGGGCAAAAAGGGTAGTAAAGTTTGAATGGAACATTTTTTATTGTGGTCAGATTTTTCACTATTTATTCATAAACCAGAAGCTAGTTTCTAATATCTCTATGGATTTAATTAATTCTATAAATTAATAGAGTAATATACAACCACAAAAGCGTCTTGGACTGACTGTAAATTCAACTAGTAAATTACTACCTAGCGTAGCGTAGTGCGTAGGCGCTACCCTAAACGGCCTAGGAACGAATGTCCTAATATCTATGTAACACCATTGGTAGAGTCTGTTCTAAGTACTATTTTACTATTGCATATAAATACATACATAATGAATGTATTCATTATGTATGTATTTATATGCAAGAAGTTTTTATCGAAATGTAAATCATATTATTCCGTGACTATTCCTGGATTAAACGGGACTTACCTAAGATAACTGCAAGCAAAAAATATTCTGGCTTGGCATTGGCTCATACAAAATGAGGATCGTTCTGTAGGTTTACAGCATGGTAAGCTTCCTAGCACAAATACGCTATCCTAGCTTGAAAAAATAGCTTAGGGTAATAAACTTATTTATTTTTGACCATCACATCCACTGAAATTATGTGATTAATGATAAACAAAACATGTATTTTTGTAAATATGTTACAACTCTTTTACACGTCAATACTTTTGTCATATTACGGGTATCTAGGTGAGGCATTAAAGTTCAAGATCGAGCAATTATGGCGTTTATGTGAACTTTTCCTCCTATTATCGTTATCAACCACTCCAGACCACAGCGTCCATGACATGGTTTTAAGGATACCATGCATAGAACCGCGTACTGTCACTGTTTAAACCGGACAGACTGCGTGAATATACTATCTATCATTATTATTTGATCCTATTCGGACTGGTAATATTTGAGCTTGCAACATTGACAGCTATGTTAGAACAATGGCGGAATATCTGATGGTAGAATGCAATTCGATGTCCGATCTGATCCACAACTTGCAAAATAATAATGTGATATTCAAGCTGAAATTCCTGCCAGGGCTTCTATCTCAAACGGTGAAACCTATTTTCCGAGTGTTAGAACTTATTTCAGTAGAGATCAGTTGAAGTCTGTTAATTTTGGCTTGATATTTGAGATCGGAAGACGTGGTAGAACACATAGAGAAAATAAGACCGAAGGTTGGTAAGATGAGTAATTACGGCAATTTCAAGAATAGTTGCATTCTAATGTATAAAAGATTACAGATAATGTAATAAAGTCTCAATCAGCCAATAAAAGATTACAGATAATCTATACTAATATTATAAAGAAGAAAGATTTGTTTGTTTGTTTATTTGAATTGAATAGGCTCCGAAACTACTGGACCTATTTGAAAAACTCTTTTAGCATTGGATAGCTACATTATCAGGGAGTAACATAGGCTTATATATTATCCCCTTATTCCCACGGGAACGGGAACTACGCGGGTGAAACCGCGTGACGTCCACTAGTCAGTTATAAATATCTTCTTTTTTTTTTTGTTTCCATTTTTGCGACATGAGATTCCACTGGGATTACTTTTGGCATAAGGCATGGCATTATATTTCAAAAACAGGCTCAAAATTCAAATTACAATATCATCTTAGCGACATCCAACGTCAGAAACTTGTTCAAATAGAGAAAGAGGCAAGTATTTTGACAGATTAGGACTACGATGCGAATGCGAAAGATTCTTAAAACAAAAAAAAACCTCCTTATGTCAGGCTACTTAAGCCCATAGATATATCGTCTAGACTAACATTTACTCAATATATTTATTTTATTCCACATGTGTGTGTGTGTGTGCGTTGTTTTGCCATATAACAAAAAAAAACCTGCGACCTATTCTCAGACCTATCGAATATACACAAAAAAATAACATAAAAATCGGTCAAGCCGTTTCAGAGGAGTTCGATAACAAACACTGTAACACGAGATTTTTATATATTAGAAGATAATACAGTTTGTGTTAGTAAATAGAAACTTAAGCCTATAAAAAAGGAAGCAATTGCCTCTCTGAAGTTTTATGAAGCCGTGAACAACTAAATCAATGAAAACGTATACATTAGCCAGTAAATGAGCCTACGTGACCGTCCCAGTCGCTATGCAGTAAGTAACCGAAAGCGTGTACCTCAATCCATGCCTCACATACTCGCATCGAGTCACACGTTACATCACGACTTTGAATTAGTAACACAAGTTGCTAACCTAAAGGCTCAACGGTCCACTATAAGCACTAACTAATGTATAGAAACAGTTGTACAATCGTATAGACTCGTGTTAATATAGATACAACTTTACTTCACTACGTAACACGCTTGGTTTATCCAAAGGATAGTAAGAAGTGAATAGGTTACTTCTAGGCAAACGTGCTCCATCTTTGACCGCATCATCGCTTACCATCAGCGGTGCAATTCTGTAACATGTCGAAGTGAAAACTTAGGCGAAGTGAACGACAAGTGAGCTGTCAATCCGTGTAATCAATATGGAATGACCACTCACTTGTCGTTCACTCCACCCAAATGTACACTGTGAGATGTCAACAGAATAGAGCTGCTGGTGAGATAGTGGCCAAACGTATGCCTATCAATAGTAAAGAAAAAGAAGTGTAAACCAAACACGCAAATCCCACCAGCAATGTAAAAGTCCGATATAAAAAAGTGCCAATTATACTACTTTTTAATCGACTTCCAAAAAAGGAGGAGTTACTCAATTCGGTTGCTAATTTTTAAGCAAAGTTCACATTCGCGTCTCAGTCGCAATCTGTCAAAACAGACTCAATTTGCGACTGATATGCGAATGTGAACTTTGCTTAAAAATTAGTTGAATTTGGCCCTCATGTCACTTATTGCTTGTCAAATAACGTTTAAGTGAAGCTAAAGAGTTAAAACTTGAGTGCCTTAACTCTTTAGCTTCTAGCATTATTTTACAGTTAATTCCTGTGCTCACACCGTGGGTAAAGAAGGAGCTGTATTTAGTTGCCCGTACGATCATTTATTTATGCGACATGTAGCGAACATTGCTTAAAAAATAGTAGAATTAGCTCTCAGGAATCGAGCCATTTGATGTTAACTGAGCAGAAAATGCTCCTTCCTAATGAAAAAGCTCTGTCTTGCGTCCAACGAAGCAGTCATTAGTTTTGAATTATGTTATAGAAGTTAAAGAAACAAGTAGGTACCCTTTTTTTTACTATTGATAGGCACGCGTTTGACCACTATCTCACCTAATAGTAAGCGATGATGTCGGTCAAAGATGGAGCACGCTTGCGTAGAAGTAACCTATTCACAGACTCCCCAAGGTTGTAGCTATCAGGAAACACAGACTCCGGCAGGGAATTCCACTGCATAGCTGTACGCACTATGAATGTGTTCCCAAAACGTTTTGTACCGGTGGCGCATCGCCGTTCATCTTGTGTTCCGATGATGGAACGGGCTTAGCGGAATTAAATTATGCAATTCCGTCGCACATTCCCCAAAATGCAACCGGTAGAGAACCGACAGGCTAGCAACTCGTCGTCGATGCTCAAGACTTTGGAGCTTCGTCGCGACGAGCCTATCATCGCCAATGGTCTCATCGTCCTACAAGCCAAATCGTCATGTTCTTGCCCTTACCCCATTATATATCAGTTGGGCGTAACATGCCTTCTTCTATAATACGTTTCCGTAGTCACCAACTTACTCGGCATCGCCATACTCTTTTTCAAATTTCCAAAAATCGCTCCATGGTTCCATTATTCTTCCCCTGCTCTTATCGCCATCCACTTTCATACCCAACCTCTCCTTCACGCCTATTTATCTATAAAGTTAAAACTACAAAACGAAGAACGAAGTCCTTGTCTAGCCTACGCAATACTTAATGTATGAAACCAATCAATACTTCAGAAATAAACACGTTATCCAATTTTGTTGATGCGTATTCATTTCATAAGTACACGTGTCGACGTAATTCAAGAAGCGACGTCGGTAAATATTTGACTGCTTCGTAAGTTTATTTGGTTATCAGGAAGGCAGGTCACTTCAATAGGTGAAGATGACCCATTCATGATTCATAATACATACTTTGGAATATATTTTTTACTATTGATAGGCAGAGCCGTCTTTTACCTTTTGAATGCTCTGGGCACATTAGAATACTGGGGGCCCCTGTGACTTTGGCAGACTCCATATTTTGAAAACACCTTAAAATATAGGCATAACGAATTCAAATTTTGAGATTTTTTCATATAATTTTCATGAAATTGATTGGGTTTTGATTATGTAGGTACTACCTACAACTGAGCCAGTTGTCAATGTTGTCATTCTTGGTGCAGTCATCGACATTGTTGCCTTTTCACCTTAGGGACAGTCGCTTTCTGTACTTCTGTAGTCTGATTCAATCTCTTTAAGGTAGACTAACGGTTTACAAAGGTAAATATGTGCACCTTCTAAAGGGATTTTCCTATTAATGTAACAAAAATATGTAAAAAAAACATGTAAAAGAAACTGATCATTTTCATTTGATTTTCTTAAAATGCATGATTAGATTATGTATAATAAGGCAGAAACTAGGGGGCCCCAATCAATCGCGGGGCCCTGGGCACTTGCCCACTGTGCCCAGTGAAGAAGAGGGGCCTGTTGATAGGCAAGCTGATGGTAAGCAATGATGTGGTCGAAGACGGAGCACGCTTGCCTAGAAGTAAACTATTCACTCTTGACTTAAGAGGAATCATGGGCGGTGAGACTTTGTATGTAAAAAGTCATAATTCGAGGTTTGGCTCTCGCCTGTTTTCTCCTCCAATATTGGACCGATTTAAGAGATATTTCACAAACTGAATAAGAAGGATTTATTTACTGTGTTCCTCTTAAAGACTCTGCAGGTTCTTTACGGTGAATAATGATTTTCTATTCCAATTCATTTTTTATAGTCTCACTCAGGAAACACAGGATCCAGCAAGGAATTCCCAAAAGTGATGGAAGTAACAGTGCTTTCATGCTTCCCCATTCGACATATCGCACCTAAATGCCTAATAATACGTCTGCAAACGTTACAATTATCGTCTAACAGTACACACGTATTATTATTATTACGAGAATAATGTATTAGGTACTGATTGTAACCGGATAAACGGCATCAGCTCATTTATAGGTAATCGTGTGGTATCATACTCGTTTGTTTTCCAGCTAAAATTATGTGTAATATTACTATTCGTACTTTTATGTGCTCACGGCTGGTTGTGTATAGTAATTATGAAGTACTGGCTGACCCGCGCAACTTCATCTGCATTAATGTTCCGCTCCTTTTGGTCGTAGCCTGTAGCCTTCCTCGATAAATGGGCTATCTAACACTGAAAGAATTTTTCAAATCGGACCAGTAATTCCTGAGATAATCGCGTTCAACCAAACAAACTCTTCAGCTTTAGAATATTAGCATAGATTACGCGTAGTTTGATGGGTTCTATATAACTCGCATGCAAGTTTAAATACATTGCATGGCACGACCAAGCAATTGCTCAGAAATCAGAATCAGCAAAAGTAAAAAAAAACTCATAAGTATCTATTCAAACAAAAAAAAATAAAAAATAAACCTCATAATATGTATTACTAGCTGACCCGCGCAACTACGTCTGCGTCACAATTTTCATTACTGCTCTGGTCCTATTGGTCTTAGCGTGATGATATATAGCCTTCCTCAATAAATGGGCTATCTAACACTGAAAGAATTTTTCAAATCGGACCAGTAGTTCCTGGGATTAGCGCGTTCAAGCAAGCAAACAAACAAACAAACTCTTCAGCTTTATATATTAGCATAGATTACTCGGTAACTCGGTAGCCCGCAATATACCTCTAAGTAATGCAAGTTGCAAGTGGAAACATAACCAAACAGATCCAAGGATCTTAGACAGCGTAAACTATCTTTTAACGAAGGACATTTATTGTTGTAAATAAGTGCCTGCGAATTCTACATCATGATGAACCTTGATGCTTTCGGGTTAGTCTATGTGCTGGACGTCTATTGGCTGACAATACGATTGTACCACCAATTTATTTGCCTAGCATAAGTTTAATAAAGTTACCGACCGTTTTGTAGACATTTATAGCTATTCAAGTATGAATGACTTACGGGAACCATTAGTAAGGCAAGTCGTTAACGACTTGTTTTTAATTGCAGGTTTAACAATCAGCCCATTAGGTTATTATTATCAAAGCCCGGATAATGAGCCACTGATATCGTTGGATCCAGTGTTTTGTAAACGCGAAACGGAAAAACCTAAATTCACATTCTTACATTTCTGCTTCTCCCAAAACGTCTCAAATTCTCAAAACGCTTTTCCTTTCTAATCAACTAAGATCTTCAATAAAGGTAGCTATAACAGCGAATGGGCCACGATACTCGAAGACTATGTACAGTATACACGTATACCCTTATAGGTTGTAAAAATTCAAGTCGCGGCATCGGCTGCAGGCGATCTCGCCATTGGCTAATGAGTGCGACGAAGTTGCCAGATGTGGACGAAATAACAGCGGGAGTTCTTACATTGTTCTTTATTTGAATTGCGAGCATAGAGAAGGTTGTTTTGTTTTATCGTTTGGGAGAAAGAAAAAAAAAAATAGGAATCTGCTGCAGAACTTGTTACACAATTAGAGTGAATAGACGGGTTCGTGTTTCTCTGTTGGACCGGAAGCTTCTATTGCGGAATTAATAAAATCATATATTCTTTCACAATCTAATGGAACTTCAGATCCGTTGCTTTATATGTTTAAAAGTTCGTCTGGTCGATAACATAAAAGACGCAATGAATGTAACCACGTTAATTGCGTCTTTGTCAAATTAAAGTTAAAGCGTAAGCAACTGATAGAATTCATTTTTATATAACGCAATAAAATAAGACTACTGGATTAAGGGTATTGCAGGAGAGTTAGCATGAACATACTGATGGGGAAAGCTGGATCTCTTGCTGAATAAAACTTCAACAACATCATGATCCGACTGAAACAATCCGGTTAGCTGTTTTGTGTTTAAAAACAAACTCTCAGAGCTATCGCCGCATAGAAAGCGGGCCGGCTGCAGTGTAGACGCAGCTTGCTTCGCTGTAGCCGCATTCCTATCAATGTGGTGCAACTGAAACTTTCAGCGAGATCTAAGTTTTTCCAACGATTCAAAATTTCTCATTCCTAACTAGCTAGTGTCATCTTAATTAAATCCTATCTTGGTATATTATAATGCAAAATAATGTGAGTTTGTGTGTTTGTTTGTTACACGTTCACGCCTAAATCGCTGAACCGATTTTGATGAATTTTGATACAGAGATAGATGGGATCCTGGAAATGGTTATAGCTTACTTTTTATGCAAAAATCTTTATAAAACTCTTGTGAAGCCACGGGCAAAAGGCAGTAGTTCCATATATAATTCTTCGCCCACACTACGAGCAAAGCCCTCGCGCAAGCTAGGCATATCAGCGCACTATTGACGTCCGAACGGCCGCTAAACATCAATTATCTCGCATTTAGTTGGCAACACCGCGGGGGGGAGGAGCGGCGAGGCGCGGGTGCGGGCGGGAGGGGGGCGCGGTAATGGCGCGGCGTCGGATGTCGCCGGGGTGCGCGCCGATAACAAAATCACTAGAGAACGTGCATATCTGATGTGTGAAGCTAGTGGGGCGCGATGCGGTAGTTCCGAGATAATTTTTGTGTGGATATGCTTTTGTTTGACTTTGAGAGTTTCTTGGGAAACATTAGCCAGCTTAAACTATAAGCTGGCCATTGTTTCGCATTTGTTTACCTTTTTATTGCCAATCGCATTGCATATACCTATCCGAACACCAGCCGGTAGGTTTTACGATTGATCTGACAACCTTTCAGGTGCATAAAAAACTTTCTTCAGATTAGAATCAATCTAAAGAAATTAAATAATACTTTTTAGAAAGCATTTTTGTTTCATCATCAAATTTTAATATCCAATCACACTAAATAAATCTCTCTAACCAAATCTAATCTTGGGAGCGACTGCAATGTCTACTACGACGACGCTACGAGTGCTACGACTGCTACGAAAGTGCTACGAAAACCTTTAATTTTGCACCTCAGTTACATTTTTGTGAAATCGTTCGTAGCTAATTACCACAAAGCATTAAACTACCACCTTCACCGCTTCCCGCATCTCATACATCGCCAATGCCCGAAATACAGTGCGGGCGACGCGTCGTAAATCGCGGCGCGGCGCGGCGCGGCTCGGCCTCGGCGACGGGCGAGAGCCTTTGTGTGGCCTCGACGCAAAAACATACCTACACACACCCGTCGCCAGCGGCAAGCGCGCTTAGGAATACGACACGTTCGCCGTCTCGCGACTGTAGGTATTAGAAGCGGTAAACATGTACATAGGTATATACCTACTACCTACGTACAAAGGTAGGTGCAAGACCGGCCGCATACAAATTCGACGCATTGAGTCTGGTGGTAAACAACTCGGTAGGTAGAGACTATGAGGCACTTCGGCATTGTCATCAGCTTTTTGTTTATACTATCAGACTTGTACAATCAAGATTAAAACATATCGAATGCTGACTAGCTCAACATGGTCCTAAGCTATAACTTCTAAAACGATAGTCATCCGCTCTACCTAAACTTATATAACAGAACAGTATGTTAGTTTACATGCTTTAAGTTGAATTCTGGTCCGACTACAAATAAAACATCACTCATAGAAAGCTACAGTATCGTTGATGTTAGATACTTTTTTTAGTTTTTTTTTTATAAAATATACGGTGATTTTAATACTATTCGTACAATAGCAACAAGCTGCGGGCCCGTAAAATACAGGATTGGATCCCTGAAACAGCGAGACGAAGCCGCCGCAGACCGCGAAGGAGATGGTGGGACGATCTGGATGTCTTCCTTACGAATTGGAAGGAAGAGGCATAACACCGTGAGCATTGGAAGGAATGTAGGGCGGCCTTTCCCCAGCAGTGGGGCAGTAGGGGATAGTAATAATAATAGCATAACTACGGCCGTATAACTAGTTAAATGTTTAAATGTATTTAACTACTGCTTTACAATACAAACGAAAATTATTTGATTTTGTTACTTTCTTAGAATATGTGTTACTTTTATATAATAAATTAAAAATGCTGGTAGCGGAGTGGCGCGTAGAGGAGTAGTTAGCTCCGTTTATATACACAAGGTCATTGGCATGTATACAAGCCTTAACGCGTTGTAGACTGTTATCCAGCTGATCCATAAGAATGGCATCGATAGTATTCTATCCATAAGTAAAAGAAGAAAGGAGATAAGCCCGTCTGGCATCTGTCGTACCGATTACTGGGGTCTGAGGTCTGCCCTCAGAAGAATGATGGCGGTCAAACAGTAAACAAGTCGATGTTAGTGAGAACGAGTTCCCTTTCGAATCAATGAAGCTGTTGCCAGCCATAAAGTTTTTGACGGACCGTTGATAGCACAAAACAGATAAAAGATGTTGATAGTTATACCTTCTTGGGATCCATCTCATCCATCCTATCATAACATAACTAGAGTAACAGCCACAGGGCTTTCCATACTTACGAGTGTTCTAAAAAGGTTCAGTTTTGTTCATTAGGGCGTACGGAACCCTACAACCAGTCAGTTCTACAGTCCTCTCTTAAACTTAGATAGGTATCAGATTTGGCAACAGAATAGGTACATTTCAAATACATGAGCTTAAAGCTACATATGCAACATATAGCTGACTGTAGCTTACGGGACAAGAAGTGTACTTACATGCCGTAATCCACCGTTTGTATAGACAAACGGTGGATTACGGCATGGATATAACAGGTTTTAAGTTAAAAAAATTGAGCCTATCACTATAGGCTATTACTATCATTGATAGATAAGTATATAGAACACTTTCATTAACCATAGGTACAGCCTAACTTGCTTTATTTAAAAAAGACAAAAACGCTTCACCGAAGTAAAGCCACATGTTCAAAAAGGCAAGTAACCAACAATAACCGTGGTCTGCAAGCATATCGCCCGTCCTAACCGTAGAAATTAGGATCATCATATCTTCATCATGAGTCCTCAAAAGATCAATATTACTCCGTATCCCTAAAGAAAATATGACAGACGCGAACTACTCGTAATTAACCGAGAAATGTGTTGTAACGTTTTGCAACGCCTCATCAGCCAGTCTATTCTGTAAGAAACTATTTCGATATCGAGCTTCACCTGAGTGATAAAACTCACAAAGTGAGCTTTATTACACACAACATAAAGATCTTCATTTGAAACTCACTTCGAATTCTACTGTCGAGATACGAAAATGTTGTTAGAGAATAGCACTACAGACCGTGAAACTACCACGAACGACGGTTTTAAACCGTCTCAGTGTTTTCATTAGAACATAGCTAGACAAAATCATACCTGAGGCTCTAGACAAGTGACATTCTTGAAGCGGCAGCGTGGCGAAGGCGATTGTCAAAACGTCAAAAATGTATGGGATTGACAAAAGCTGTCGAAAAGTCACGTGATCAATCCCTTACATTTTGGAATTTCGACAATCGCAGTCGCTAATAGAATTGCATTTTGTCTAGGGCCCCTGGTCTCACCGCCGGCGAGGAAGCGATTAGCTATCGCAGTGACAAGAGTTATCAAAGATTGTACTCGCCCAGCGAGACTCGCTCGGCGACGCTCGCTTGGCGGTCAGAACTCACCAACCAGCAGTAATTTCTACCTACATTGTATTACAAGTAATCGCCCGCCGCACAAAAGCACTCGCGTCAAAACGATTGAATCTTCTCACTTGCTACTCGCTGCTCGTCGGTGGTGAGACAAGTGCCATATTGGGATATTTTGCTTCGTACGGCTTTCTTATGATGTTTTAATACGGTTTCAGCACAAAACACTCAATAAAAAGAAGGCAGAGTCAAGTATACCAACAAAACATAAATTACAATAGATATTTCGCAGGTAAAAAAATAACAATAACAAAATTATTAACAACATTCATTAAATACTCAACTACTAATGAACCCGCTACTAATTACATATTGGCACATAATGGGACACCTTAACTACTCATTAACAATACAATATATTTTTACCTAAATAACATGCAGGTTTAGTAAGACTAAATTAGTATTAAAGAAATCATTATGTTTTCAACTAATAATAAAGCACCTACGTATGATACATTGCTTAGAAATTCATTAGTGCAAAGTATTTACAACTCTTAGTTTTCCTACATCACTAAATTCTTCTTCTGAAGAATCTTTTTGACTTGACTTTTGGCTTCTTAAATCTCAGAAGGAAGTTTACTTGTCGGTTTTTTGGGAACTTCTCTAAAGCCATTTATTACAGGATTAGATGTGATTAGCAAAATATTAAGTAAATCCCTATTTGTGGCAATACGTGAATGTTTTCAAGTATGCTGCTTTCAGAATCTTCTACAATCTTTATTGCGCGCTTCCTGACCTTCCTCAGACAGCTGCCCGATAGGTCGAAGAGCAGATTCCACAATAATTATAAAGAAGGTCGTCCACGCGCCTCCTTTTCGTTTTTTCACTAGCTTCAGTGAAATCCATTGATGGACGGCCAGGAATCGAAGCCTTTCTTGACAATGATAGTGCTGAGTGGTGATTAGATATTTTGAACGTAAAATACCCAGCCAACCACTCAGAGTTCTTAGCCAGGAAGCAATCGCGTCGCTTCCCAGAACTTTCCCATTTTTCTGTCATGTTGGATGACAATCTTCCAATTGTCATTTTGACTTCCCTCACAGATGCATACGTGATATTTGCGAAATATTTTTTTATCGATAGAAAATCATATAATCATATGAATACAGAAAATCGTCAAAAAAATAACAAAGTTATTTAAACTCCATGTATTAAGAAAATTGCGGTTAAAGTGCAAACATTCATTTACTAATTATAATTAAAAAGTACATAAACTTGAAGATCCATCATAAATATTTTTCAAAAACTTGAAATTCATTGACACAATAATGCTACTTCGGTAAGTGCTAAAATGAATAACTTAAATAAGTAATTTTTAAGCCTTTCTTTTCAAACTGCCCTCATAACCTTATCAGTAGTTGACATTGGTGCAAAACAATTCTTGGAATTGGGACAAGTGAGGGCTGGCTAGGGGCTCAGGTAATAAATTCAAGGACATTCAACAGTGACTTCTGTGCAGCTACCAAATTACAGTGCGTTTGCCGGTAAAACATAACGCAGATGCATACAGACATTATGAAGAAGAATAGAAGGAAGAAAGGGAGGTTTGCCCTGCAATGGAGGAATTGCTGATGGCGTGGTTAAATAACTTGCCAGCCAGTAAGGTGGCAGCAGGACTGAAGGTGGTGTATCGAATACATTCATTAATATAAGTAGATATTCGTATAGATGTAGGCGGATGAAATCTAAATGTACTAGCTGACCCACGCAACTACGTTTGCGCCACATTTATCATTACTGCCCCGCTCCTGTTGGTCTTAGCATGATGATACATAGTCTATAGCCTTCCTCGATAAATGGGCTATCTAACACTGAAAGAATTTTTCAAATCGGACTAGTAGTTTCTGAGATTAGCGCGTTCAAGGGTTAGCTTTATATGTATATTAGTATAGATTTTCAGAACGCACTTTAAATAAATGTTGCATTTACCAGCAACAAGTACGTATTCCTGTTAACTGCACCCACTAAGTATTGTAAGGGGAGGTTCCTGTGAACATCCTAACGAGTAGATTTCTACGAACTTATCGAGCTCTCCTTGGCCAGTCGACGTTCCCAGAATGTACTTGTGAAAAACCTTACAGATATTCTACCCAAATAATGGATGTTAGGTTGAATCTAGGACTCTGTGCTCAGCAATCGCTACTCGCTCGTCAGCGAGGCTTTTTGCTACCTAATCTGCGACTTGATTGAATTCTTTATATCAACTATTTTTCCTAAAGTTTGCTCTTTTTATAACATGTTTATATGTTTTTTCTGCTATTTTGAACAAAAAAATCGATTTTAATATCAGCGGTTCTTAATATTGCACTGATCGTCGCTTTGATTTCTTAATTTTCAACGTTGCTCATGTTCTTGTTATTAAGTAAATACATCTACCTACTTTGTGATTTAAGTATAAAACTGAATAATATACCACATAGTAAGTACTCACATTTATCCGGTTTTTCACGTAAATTATCTGTAACGTGCCTTTTCTACCGTAATATCAATTTCCTTGTAATTGTGGTATAGTAGTTAATACTCTTGAAGCAGATAGCAAAGGATATTCACGTTGGATTATACTCCAAACCAATCCTGACAGCAACGAATGGTTCTAAATGGTACTTAAGAGCTTATATAAAAGAACTTGCTTATGCCTGCGACTTCGTTTGCACATCCTTCATTCCCGTTCCCGTAGGAATTTAGGGAAATCTCTTGGTGCTCTTCTACACTCCCCAAGGAACCTACATGCCAAATTTCAGCTTCCTACAACCAGTAGTTTCGGCTGTGCGTTGTCTGTAGGTCACAAAATCAATCAGTCAGTCAGTCAGTCAGAAACGGATTTTTTTTGTATTCTATATTGATGATTGATAATGTTTATGTGTATGTGGATACACGTGTCTCATCCTCAAATCTCGTGTGACTATGTAATTGTTATTACAAAGAGATGGATCGAAAGTGGTAACCGCTACCTATAGACCTGAAATCGGGTTTATAAATGCATGTTTAGGGCCGCTCTGAAGGAAAGTAGTAGCGGCCACATGTAAACTTATAAGCCTGTAACCACCAAGAGCCAATTGTTGGCTGACCAAATAAATAAATAAGAGATTAGATGCGTGTCCTTGCCTTTTACCTGCTTTGTCTCACCAGACGGAACGAGCATTAATTACCAAGCTTACTCATTACCTGACAGCTACTTCATGCCATTTTATCTAGGATTTTTACCTAAAGTTATGAGAATGTACGAGGTACGTTAAAAGTGCTACAGAACCATTGATATATAAAAAACCCAAGATACACACTCAGCATCTCAAAAATGTCCGCAAAAAACAAGCGCAATATGTATTATAATTGTGCGCAAGTTTCAAACAGTCTCGCATCGCTCGCCATACTGCACTGCTTTGTAAAAACAACTTTAAGCGATCCGTGTAAGGTTGAATTTGCAAAAAAATTGCGCATCACTCGCCATACTGAACTGCTTTGTAAAAACAACTTTAAGCGATCCGTGTAAGGTTGAATTA
This sequence comes from Lacanobia wlatinum, assembly GCA_947578705.1. Taxonomy (NCBI): domain Eukaryota; kingdom Metazoa; phylum Arthropoda; class Insecta; order Lepidoptera; family Noctuidae; genus Lacanobia; species Lacanobia wlatinum. The sequence goes on from OX388040.1 coordinate 7,675,174, forward strand.
TAGTATAACTACACACAATTCACACATGACACTTGATACATGTCAGTTTTTGACGACAGTTTCGAGTGTTGCATTTGTTCGAGACTGTGCATCTTGGGTTTTTTATAATATATCAATGTACAGAACCAATCATAGGATTCCAATAGTCTAATTACCATTTTAAGTTATCAAAATAATACTTTTAAACCTTTTATTTCTGAGTTACAATTGAGTAAGACAAAAGCCGTAGAAACATGGGTGTAAATGACATAGAATTCGTTGTCTACGGAATGTGACATAAGTGTTAGCGTCAACTTTGGCATTTAGCGCTTCTGACTGAAACACGTAATGTGAACACTTTCACTGCCCACTCGAATTAGTACCTAACTACTATCAAGCCTATGAGATACCTACACAGGCAAGAATATGATAAAAAATGTAAATACTGATAAGGACCTATGTGCAAAAGTGCGTAATCACGATATCAATATATTTCCTCTAGAGCATTTTGACTTTATACAGACCACCAAGTAAATGTGCTCAAAATGAAACATCGCTGCAAGTCAACAATTTATTGCCAACCAGCCGACCTTGAACCAACTTTACAAAAACCCATTACAGTCTTAAAAGTATCCGACAATTTAAGACACTCATAACTCCGACCTCGAAAAACATAACTTTACATCAATCTCCGACAAGTTACAAGACTCACAAGTTACTCGCTACGGAAGGAACAGTACTACGCATAAAAATTAAGTGCTACGGAGAATATAATCATAATATCAAACGTAGCGCTACGAGACTTCGTAGCATATCAATGAGGCGAGCCCATCGCTTATCATCTCTAACTACATTGTTTTTGTTTCATTTGTTTGCGCGCCGACGCCGACCCACTGAAAAACATCGAAAGCGACTCGAGCCGCGAGAACTAGAGTAATTAGTTGGCAACTATTACTTGGTAGACGGGCGCGAGACGTTATTACGAGACAAAGTTCGCCACTTAGAAAAGTTGTGGAACACCACGATTGTAAGGAAACTTTCGTGCTATGACCGCCGCGGCCGGTTGACTTCGGAAAAAGTTACAATTTGGAGGCTTTTTTCTCTCGGAAAGTTGATGCGTTAAAATTAATAATTAATCGAGTTAATATATTGCGGGAGATAGGTGGGCCGAGCGCGGCTCGAATGTCGGAGGAATAGGCGAGGAGGTGGCAAGATCGCGCGGGTGGCGCGCGGTGTGCGAGGCAGGCGAGGCGCGGGGGGCGGGGGGAGGGGGGGGGTGACGGACGGACACAAAGGAGAGGAGCGGCCGGCCGCGGACGCGAGCCGCGGGCCCGGCCTTATCACCGGCGGCCACACAGTCGCTCTACGCGCGCGCTGCGACGCACGTCTCCGCGAACGCGCTCCGCACTCCGCTCAGTGACTTGTGCTCAACTGATCAGTGAAACTGGAACTTGTGTGTACACGTGCCGCGCACTGCGCACCCGAGCTATATTTTTATTGGTTGGAGTCCTCCATTCACGGGCCGTTTATACTCGTAATATCGCAATAACGGCTGGCCTGTCAAAAATTGTAAACACAGCACACGTGCCACCGGCTCGCAAGTAAGTTGCTAACTTTGTATTTCATGCGCTTATCACTGTGTTGCAAGGTTCTAACGTATCAAGTGAGTGCAGGACGTTTTGTTCTTTGTGAGTGAAAAGTGATCATTCTGTTTAATTAATCGGACTTTGAAATAATCCAGAGGTATTGTTGCTATAGTTTAGTTTTCAGGTAATAAGTTTGTAACGAAAAACCAAAAAAAGTGTAACCAATCCACAAAATTACTGTTAGAGCTACTTTCGGGTCAGTCAGATAATCTGAAAAAGTTGTAGCTCGTAGCAAACACGGCTACGAAAATATTTAGGTACCCCATTGCATGATAAATGCCGAATTGAAGCGTACAAATTAATCCTGAAACTCACTGGAACTATCTATTTTATTTACTTTGTAGTTTTTGTGTTCTGTGAATAATAGTTAGAATGTTACTATTAATAACCGCCCAAAAGTGTTAACACGGAGACAGATTGAGATAAAAATCAACTGGACCGTAGCCTAGCTCGCAACTGACCAAAAGTTCTTAGAATTTAATTTAGCAGGAATAGCATTCAATACTCGTATCTTAAAAGTAACAAGCTCCTATTGCAATCCCAATGAAATAAACTACGTCTTTTCATTCTCAGATAGATATCAAATAATGCTATTTCATATTTACTTAATTACGCCTTTAAAAATAGAGTAGGTTTTCTTCCAACACGCTTTTTGAAAAAAATAATATGTACGATATCTTTAAAATAGAAAAACTAATTTTGGGTAAAAGAGAGTAAAAAAGAATGACTTCTTATTTTTGTGGTTAAAATTATGAAATTCAGAATAAAACTTATTGGTGAAAAGTTAACTCAAGTAAAGAAAAAGATCTTTACCAATATTCTCCAAAAAAAACTAGTATTTTAATAATAAAAATACCTCTCAAGTACTTGAAAAATCTCTCAAGTACTTGATAGCAATGTTATGAAAATTAGACAGAGTTATGTATTGAATTTGCTGAAGCAAAAACAACATACCCGTTACTTAATATATTTTTTTAATTTCACGTGTTAATTAGCGTTATCACCAAGTATTCACCGACGCGTACAACTTTCGAGAGATCCATGTTAGGATGACATAAACTTTGCAATCAACTTTTCCATTTCAATACAAATAAACAGGCTAGGATGTAAACGTTCGGTCGCCCAACGCCATCTATCGACGGCCGGCGGAGGCGCGCTAACCGCTCGCAAGGTCACCGTGTCAACGACCCGACAACTTTTGCCGCCTACTGTTGTCGTAGGTCATAATTTTATGTCTTCTTTTTGTTTATCTTTTCGTAACTTTATAGCTTCCCGCGTAAACGTTTTTGTTTATGGTAACAGTTGTAAACGTGTTTGTGGCCAGTTATATTTTTCGTAATTTTATTGTAATAACATTAAGTGGTAACATTGTTGTTTATTGTGCGACATGGCTATCGAAATGTATCGGAAGTCAGTTCAAGTGTGCTGGTTGTCAGACTTGTTTTTATGTAATTATTTGTGCTGAAATCAAGAGCGTTTCGTGCTTTATTGTTATCATGTTAGATTATTACGGCTTTATTTTGGATAGCCCGTACGTAATACGTCAAATTACTTGTTTGTGATCGAAAGTAAGATCGTTGTTTGTATTATACGCTACCATCTTTTTTTAACCGTACCTAACGTTATGTCATTTATCATACAACATTGCAGTGCAACTTATTTATTATTTCAATTAGTAGATTATAACAGGGACTTCCAAGCTGGTACCATGAGAACAATGCTATGTTACTTTGAGGCTTGAACATGATGTAATGTACCTAATAGTTATTTAAAGGAAACCATAATAAACTGCAGCATGTTCCATGCGTAAACAATACCTACCTACCTTTTCCAGTAAAATTCGAACATACTACATTTTTATCGAAATTCAAGGGAAACCCACACACAAAACGAATTGGTATTTATTCTCCCAATTTGAATTAACAGACCTGAGTTGAATAGGTAACATTTAAATGGAAATTACTAAACTGGTATCGCATTCAGACTGAGCAATGGAAAAACCGACCACTTTAGGAATTACTAGCCGCTTCAGAATAATAAAAGTCTAGCAGAGTAATCTACAACGCATATGTTTTTGTTACAGCAGACGCGACGCCATAATGGCGACCAAGGGCAAACGTCCGATGCGTGCACTGACGCCGAGCGACAAGATCGAAGCCATCCAGCGCGTCAACGACGGCGAGTCCAAGGCGTCGGTGGCGCGCGACATCGGCGTGCCCGAGTCCACGCTGCGCGGCTGGTGCAAGAACGAGGATAAGCTGCGCTACATGACCTCGCGCCTCTCCTCGCCTGACACGGACAAGAGCAACGACGGCGAGCCGCCCGACAAGCGCGCGCGCACCGAGTCCCCTGTCGCGCCGCTGTCCCCCGTGGCCACCGGGCTCGACCTCTCATCCCCCGTCAGCTCAGCCCCCATCGTGCAGCAGCCCACGGCGCCTATCGACGCACCCGTCGAGCTCACCACCAAACGCGCTGTACCATCCCCCACATCCCACATCCCTCGCGAGCGCCGACCAGACCCCGGCGCCAGCGTGTCCATGAGCGCTATCAGCCCGCTCTCAGGCCTCCCTCACCTGCCTGGCCTCACACACTCGCACCTCGGCCTCAGCTTCAATGAGATCGCCACCAATCTAACATTACTCGCTCAACTCAACCCAGGATTATCCGCGTTGTCAGCTCAACCTGCTAGTCGCGCACTGCGCTCGGTTCGATCTCCAAAGCCTGCTCACAACGGCATGCTTAATATGAACGATGGCAAGCATCATCATCGCAGCAAGACTCATCACCACTCAGATCCGTACCGTACAAGCTTGTCAAAATCTAATCATCACAGCACACACTCATCAGCGGCCAACCAACCAGTGGATGACACTCTGTGGTACTGGCTGAAGACACAGCAGGCAATGCTTGACTTGACCGCGCAGACAGCGACGGCGCACCCTCTACAGCTCGGCAAACCGAGCGAACCAGCCATTCCGCCTAAACCTATTGCCGCCGCTGCACCAATCAATTCACATCTCGATTATAATAGGAACTCCTGGCTGTGGCAATATTACAAACAATTCGGTGGAGCCATGCCTCTGCCTGAAGACAAGCACAAATCCGCCTCCCAGGTGCCAAAGGATAAGTCAGCTGAAAATATCCTGTATTCACACCTTACGAAAGGGAAGATTGAGGAGGAGCGAGGAGTGATGACTAGTCCAGGGCACACACACGCACACAATGAGTCTGAGCCTCGTCGTACTCCCAGCGTGGAGCCGCGAGTGGCCGAGCCTGCCGCTAGTCCAGAGATCGGCACCGAGAACAAAGAGCCAACACCCGAGAGGGTCCACGAGTCGAGCCGAAGTCAGACCAAAGCGCGTACCGTGCTTGACAACCTGCTGTTCAACAACAGTAACCAGTCAGCGAGTGCAGAGACGCGGTCAGCGTCCCCAGCGAGTGGCGAGTGGGAGTCGGGCGCGGCTGACGCGCTGGAGCACGGCGACAAGTTCCTGGCGTGGCTGGAGGCGAGCGGCGACCCCAGCGTGACGCGCATGCACGTGCATCAGCTGCGCGCGCTGCTGCACAACCTGCGCGCCCGCCGCGCGCCCGCGCCCGCGCACCCTGCGCTACCCGCCGACCACGCCGCCCGCCGCAAGTAGACGCCCCGCAGGACTGCCGCTCGCTACAGGGAATATTTCAATTATGTACATAGTTACGTTGTCGCCAGTAAGCGTTCACTTGTGATATGTGTAGCCAAATTTGCGTAATTTCTTTGTTCTAAAAGAAAAGCAATGCATTATTCTTTAGTTTGTAAGACTTTAGGCCGAGCCAGGCGAGCCGACAGAGGCCTGCACGCGCAGCGCCAGGCACCTGTCGGCCCGCGCGCTTCGGTCGTCTGTTTCCGAGTCTATGTGAAACTTGATGGGTAGTTAGTTATACCTGTTGTGAATTAAATGTTATATATCTGCGTTTTCACTTACCGATGCACACAAAACTTGTTAAATAATTAGTTTAGATAGTACCGCTGTATGTTGCCATTTGACGATTACATTCCTAGTTGTACCCTTACTATAGTTTATAGTTGAATCCCTATGTTCTACCTCAAGTCAAACTAATACTAAGTCACGCACGGCGTCCTTTCAACCGTTCACTGAGTAGTAGCGTGTGTACTGTGTAGTGTGAGTGGCGTGTGTGTGGCGCGCGTGTGGCTCGTGAGTGGCGTGACGGTGCACGGCGCGAGGCGACGCCCCCGGCCGATACCAAATATTGAAAGGATGCGAATGTATTGTTGTGCCAATCGTAAGAACAAGGTAATATTGTTAAGATATAGATGACTCTATTGCGTTAGCTAGGCACTCGTTGTGTACTTGTTTTCTATTGCTCAGTATTTTATATATTATGAATATGGTAGATAACGTCGACGTGTCGACTCGGAATTGTATTATACGTTAACGTTAACAGTTAAGGACACTGTGATCAAAATTATAAATTATTGAGAGATTATTACTATTGTAAGTACATTCCTAATTAATAGAGTGTATTATCTTAATGTTATATAAGAGATTGTCCAATGGTGTAAAGCCGCGGAGACTCCGGCCGCGACTTCTGTTAGGAAAAAGTTCAAAAATTGTATCTCCTCCTCCAGCAGATAGATTTCTTGATTTGCATTTCACGTTTAGCTAACTGGAAAATTATTCGAGAGATGATATTTTGTACAAAATTAAAGAAATTGGATTATAAATTCTCTTATCACGACTTTGTGATCTCGAAGATGTTAATAATTAAACTTGATTGAACCTTACATTGAAACTGTTTTATTTTCCCCTGATGGTGTTACATAAAAAATAATGGAATAATTAAATGTCTGATGTCCTGAAGAAACAGCGGTTACATTTATAAGACTCATTACCAATGAAACCGGACATCTACGTAACAATGCCTTAAAAGAAAATTGCGCTGGCCAACCTGTTGGAATGTAAACAGTCTTGATTGATTTCGTAATGGAGAAGAGGGACGATCCCCAAAAAAACTTAGTTGAAAAAAACTAAATTACTGTTTGAATGGAGATAGCTTGATTGTAGCCATTCATTAGCACATAATATGTATCTACGAATAACTAGACAACGGCAGGAGTAAAAAATACTTAAAAAGGATTTTGTATTTTAATCTAATGGCAACCCTGCTTAATACCGCTTAAAAAGGCGCGAAAAAGAAAATAATTTAATGAGAAATCTATCTCCTTGATAGGTTTTTAGATAAATGATTTATTAATGAGAAACCTACAAAAAACGGTCAACAGCGAGAAATATATAAATGAATTGGTTTAGAGGTTAAGGGGTATATATGTATCAAAGCCAAAAATACTCTTCAAGTTCAAAAGAAAAATATAGAGCCAAAAACCCCTTTGCGCTGTCTGATATCTATAGATGTTTTTCTTACCTGACTAGGAATAGTTAATTTCAATCTTTGCTGAAATTTGTTACTTCAAGCGACACCTATGCACCATGCAGTAACCTTTTAAATATTGTTTGCTAACTCGGCTTGTACCAAACTCCAAAGAACGACAGCGAGTCAGCGAGAACTTATGATTCTACAAGCAGCGCCATCTATCGGCCAGTAGAGACAATTAAAAATTATATTGAGACAAAAAAATGTTAACAATAGTTACGTATTTGTTATTTTGTAACTCTCCCTAAATTACATAAGTAAAAATTACAATCTATGACTCACATGTAACATGGGTTTTGTTAAGGGCTCGTAGTCGAAGTAATCCGCCACTAGATTCGCGATCCCTTGCCAATTGATTGTGGTTTCAAAGCTGAGTTTCGTCGGCCTTATTGAAGTACACACCATTTTCTGAAAATAACAATACTCGTTGCGCGTGTATTTAAAAATAAAATGGCAGGACATCTAGCGTAAATTTCAAAAAAAATGCCTACGGGCTTACCTGCAAACCGCACTCGTTTGGAACCTGCAGTAATATAGGTTTCCGCATTTTGAAGTGAAAATAATACTGTCGTCGGAAGTTCTCTGCATATGCCAAAAGCAAGCGTTCTTTCGGACTGTTTGTATAGTAACTTGGAGGAAAACATGTCCGAGTTTCAAATACTGGCTCATTGATCTCTGGCCAGCACATGTTCACAACGCCGAGTTCGTAAATAGCATTATTTAGCGAAGGTATCGTTAGCGGCTCGGAGACAGTTTTCAATCCAAATATTCTTGGAGGGATTTCCACAAAATCGACGTCCTCAAACGGTTGCTCAAAAATCTCACTTGGTACATTTTCATTGACTTCTACTACTGTATCGAGTTGCTGACTAGAAGGATCTTGATCTGTTAGTTTCTGCTCCGAAGGAGCTATATCTGCTAAAGGTTTTGCAGTGGTAGTCATTTTAAGGAATAATTAGCTTTCCCGTCCCTAAGATGACTCTTTATTCAATTGTCTTTTTGTATAAAAATTATGTATGATCGGATCAACTAAACAGTCACAAAATATTAGCTTCAACTGCTGTAATGTGGATTTTGTGGATAATAAACTTCTCTGGTATTTTGATAAATAACATTATTTTGACATAACAATTTTCAGAATTTCAGTTTCCATGCAACCTTATTTGATTGAGCACTTCGAAACTGAAAGATATGCCTTTATGAAAACATTAGCAATCACTAAACGTAGACCATCCTCAGTCTACAGTTGAATAAGGGGGTATAATAGTTCTAGTGTATTTTTACGAATGAATAGTTGAAATTAATAACTAACTGTTACACAAATAAAATAATTATCAATTTACACATGCGTACAGCAATTTCTGAACTACAGCAACAGCTGTGAATCTTACAACGATGTCCTGCTGTCACTGTCAAGTCCTCCATTTGACAACGTCATTCTTAAATGTCAAAGTATCGAATTGATTTCTTTTCTCTCTTCATTCTTTCTTGATTACAACACAAACTCAAATAAAATAAGGACAAAACATAATTGTTTTTAGTTGTCTCCCAGTAATTTTTTCGATGAATATTTAAATGGTCATATTCTAGTACTAATCAATTTCATAATAGTAGGCAGCGGTATTGGTAAGGACTTCGTGGACTTTGACTTTGTGCATATTGTTCGTAAAATCGTGCTTAGAATCGATCTTATCAGTTGTCTAATAAGTAAAAGGTCTTTCAGTAGCCGTTAGGCGTAGTCAATATGGGTAACAAATCATCTCTGTTGCTACGCGAAGAAGAAATCGCACAAATACAGGAGGAGACTGGGTGTAAGTATTATTGTTACTTTCTATTTTAAATATTGACGAAAATATATTCGCTTGAAAATTCCATTCCATTCTAACATATAACATGAAACTTTGTGACATACAATGATGCAAAATACAGTACATTTCATGGCACATTTTGTATGTAACTTTTTTATAGCAGCTTGCAAATCGGCATTTTTACACAAATCTAAAGTTCAGTGTACACTTATACCTATGTAAAACAGTGTCAAGGGTTTTGTGTATATCATACTGATCAACAACACAATTTATAGTCAATAAAGCTATTTGGTATGCAAGCAGCTAACTTGCAACTTCTTTCAAACAATGTAATGAGTGTTCTGAGTAGGAAATTATAGTGCACCACACTCGCTAGTATGTTATTAGCTTATAAAGTTATAATGCACATATTCGAAATTAATATTGGCAGTGCAGTGTAAAAATAATACTTTTGCCTGTATTTTCTTTTTATTTGTGATGGGTTTGCTCTTGACTCTAGTCTAGGTCAGGGATGACAGAGACAAAGTATATGATGGAGCAAGCTTACCCAGAAGGAGCAAGTGCACTCTAACTTTAAAGAGATTAGGGTTGTAAGCATTTGGAATCACAGATGCAGGCAGAGAGTTCCACTCCTTTGTTGTATGCATTATAAAAGACGTTTGGAAATGCTTAGTGCGAATTGGTGGAATAGCAACAAGGTAGGGATGGTAAGATGCAGTGTGTCTGGATGACCAATGTTAGAACGGGGCCGGTGGGATGAGGTCATGGAGTTCTTGGGCACACTCACCGAAGTACAATCTGTAGAAGACCGACAAGCAGGCAACCTTACGGCAAATAGTTTTGTTGACTGTACATAAAGAGTGATTATTACTATTCCTAAGGAATTTTGAACAGTGTATTCAGTGTTAACAAGCCAACAGCACTAGCCGTTTCGTTTTTGGCTTAGTTTTCTTGATGCATTCATTTGGTATGTTAGTAAACATATCCTACTAAATCCAAATGAATTGTTAGCACATTCAAACTAAACTCAAATCAGTAATTTTAAAGGGTTAAAATATTTCTTTGTTTCTCCTCAGTTACACCAAACCAGATTGAAAGGCTGTACTCTCGCTTCACCTCACTAGACAAGAATGATTGTGGCACGTTAGCCAGGGAAGATTTTCTCAGGATCCCAGAACTAGCCATCAACCCGCTGAGCGAGCGCATAGTTCACTCATTCTTTGCCGAGAGCCACGATGACAGAGTAAACTTCCTGCAGTTCATGAGGGTGCTGGCACACTTCCGGCCAATCAGGAAGAACAGGGAGAACAAGCTTAATAGCCGAGACGAGAAGTTGAGATGTAAGTATATAGCATACTTACATATAAAAGTACTAGCTGACCCACGCAACTTAGTCTGCGTCACAATTTTCATCACTGCTCCGCTCTCATTGGTCTTAGCGTGATGATATATAGCCTATAGCCTTCCTCGATAAATGGGCTATCTAACACTGAAATATTTTTTCAAATCCGACCAGAAGTTCCTGAGATTAGCGCGTTCAAGCAAACAAACTCTTCAGCTTTATATATTAGTATAGAAGTAGAGATTAAACTATTAGGTGTAACTAAAGAGATTTACAGCCTAGTGATATGATTGGCAAAATCATTTACCAAAAATTTATTCATTGAATGAATGAATTTTTCCATTCATCCTAATTACTACCTCTATTGATACCAATCACCAGGCAGTTCGTTGAATTGACTTGTAAAACAAAGAGACAGATATTTGTGACTCAAAGTTGAGTTACATTCAATAGATCAAAGGACTGTCCGTGAGTCAGTCAACTTCATGATTTGAACTTGGATTTATATTTCATTCATATTTTGACTGATGCATTATTTATTTTTCTTGTAAATAGTAACTGAATAACTATTTTGGTGTACCCACAATAAGTATATTCATCATATTTATCTGATAAAGATGTTGTAAATACTACTTAATTACCCACTAATATCCTTTTCTATGTTTTAACTATAATCTTGAGTTTGCTGATTTCATTTTTGAAAATATTGAAAAAAAAAATCTAAATCCTTTTTTTTATAAAAAAACCGAATTAGTTCTCCACTTCAATTTTGTCAGCTAGCTTCACAAAATCATTGATATTTGCAGTTGCCTTTTCAATGTATGACCTGGACAATGATGGCAAGATCTCGAGGGATGAGCTATTGGCCATACTGCACATGATGGTTGGAGCTAACATCAGGTAACTATTGCTTTATACTACTTTTCAATGTATGACCTGGACAATGATGGCAAGATCTCGAGGGATGAGCTATTGGCCATACTGCACATGATGGTTGGAGCTAACATCAGGTAACTATTGCTTTATACTACTTTTCAATGTATGACCTGGACAATGATGGCAAGATCTCGAGGGATGAGCTATTGGCCATACTGCACATGATGGTTGGAGCTAACATCAGGTAACTATTGCTTTATACTACTTTTCAATGTATGACCTGGACAATGATGGCAAGATCTCGAGGGATGAGCTATTGGCCATACTGCACATGATGGTTGGAGCTAACATCAGGTAACTATTGCTTTATACTACTTTTCAATGTATGACCTGGACAATGATGGCAAGATCTCGAGGGATGAGCTATTGGCCATACTGCACATGATGGTTGGAGCTAACATCAGGTAACTATTGCTTTATACTACTTTTCAATGTATGACCTGGACAATGATGGCAAGATCTCGAGGGATGAGCTATTGGCCATACTGCACATGATGGTTGGAGCTAACATCAGGTAACTATTGCTTTATACTACTTTTCAATGTATGACCTGGACAATGATGGCAAGATCTCGAGGGATGAGCTATTGGCCATACTGCACATGATGGTTGGAGCTAACATCAGGTAACTATTGCTTTATACTACTTTTCAATGTATGACCTGGACAATGATGGCAAGATCTCGAGGGATGAGCTATTGGCCATACTGCACATGATGGTTGGAGCTAACATCAGGTAACTATTGCTTTATACTACTTTTCAATGTATGACCTGGACAATGATGGCAAGATCTCGAGGGATGAGCTATTGGCCATACTGCACATGATGGTTGGAGCTAACATCAGGTAACTATTGCTTTATACTACTTTTCAATGTATGACCTGGACAATGATGGCAAGATCTCGAGGGATGAGCTATTGGCCATACTGCACATGATGGTTGGAGCTAACATCAGGTAACTATTGCTTTATACTACTTTTCAATGTATGACCTGGACAATGATGGCAAGATCTCGAGGGATGAGCTATTATTGGCCATACTGCACATGATGGTTGGAGCTAACATCAGGTAACTATTGCTTTATACTACTTTTCAATGTATGACCTGGACAATGATGGCAAGATCTCGAGGGATGAGCTATTGGCCATACTGCACATGATGGTTGGAGCTAACATCAGGTAACTATTGCTTTATACTACTTTTCAATGTATGACCTGGACAATGATGGCAAGATCTCGAGGGACGAGCTATTGGCCATACTGCACATGATGGTTGGAGCTAACATCAGGTAACTATTGCTTTATACTACTTTTCAATGTATGACCTGGACAATGATGGCAAGATCTCGAGGGACGAGCTATTGGCCATACTGCACATGATGGTTGGAGCTAACATCAGGTAACTATTGCTTTATACTACTTTTCAATGTATGACCTGGACAATGATGGCAAGATCTCGAGGGATGAGCTATTGGCCATACTGCACATGATGGTTGGAGCTAACATCAGGTAACTATTGCTTTATACTACTTTTCAATGTATGACCTGGACAATGATGGCAAGATCTCGAGGGACGAGCTATTGGCCATACCGCACATGATGGTTGGAGCTAACATCAGGTAACTATTGCTTTATACTACTTTTCAATGTATGACCTGGACAATGATGGCAAGATCTCGAGGGATGAGCTATTGGCCATACTGCACATGATGGTTGGAGCTAACATCAGGTAACTATTGCTTTATACTACTTTTCAATGTATGACCTGGACAATGATGGCAAGATCTCGAGGGATGAGCTATTGGCCATACTGCACATGATGGTTGGAGCTAACATCAGGTAACTATTGCTTTATACTACTTTTCAATGTATGACCTGGACAATGATGGCAAGATCTCGAGGGATGAGCTATTGGCCATACTGCACATGATGGTTGGAGCTAACATCAGGTAACTATTGCTTTATACTACTTTTCAATGTATGACCTGGACAATGATGGCAAGATCTCGAGGGATGAGCTATTGGCCATACTGCACATGATGGTTGGAGCTAACATCAGGTAACTATTGCTTTATACTACTTTTCAATGTATGACCTGGACAATGATGGCAAGATCTCGAGGGATGAGCTATTGGCCATACTGCACATGATGGTTGGAGCTAACATCAGGTAACTATTGCTTTATACTACTTTTCAATGTATGACCTGGACAATGATGGCAAGATCTCGAGGGACGAGCTATTGGCCATACTGCACATGATGGTTGGAGCTAACATCAGGTAACTATTGCTTTATACTACTTTTCAATGTATGACCTGGACAATGATGGCAAGATCTCGAGGGACGAGCTATTGGCCATACTGCACATGATGGTTGGAGCTAACATCAGGTAACTATTGCTTTATACTACTTTTCAATGTATGACCTGGACAATGATGGCAAGATCTCGAGGGATGAGCTATTGGCCATACTGCACATGATGGTTGGAGCTAACATCAGGTAACTATTGCTTTATACTACTTTTCAATGTATGACCTGGACAATGATGGCAAGATCTCGAGGGATGAGCTATTGGCCATACTGCACATGATGGTTGGAGCTAACATCAGGTAACTATTGCTTTATACTACTTTTCAATGTATGACCTGGACAATGATGGCAAGATCTCGAGGGACGAGCTATTGGCCATACTGCACATGATGGTTGGAGCTAACATCAGGTAACTATTGCTTTATACTACTTTTCAATGTATGACCTGGACAATGATGGCAAGATCTCGAGGGACGAGCTATTGGCCATACTGCACATGATGGTTGGAGCTAACATCAGGTAACTATTGCTTTATACTACTTTTCAATGTATGACCTGGACAATGATGGCAAGATCTCGAGGGATGAGCTATTGGCCATACTGCACATGATGGTTGGAGCTAACATCAGGTAACTATTGCTTTATACTACTTTTCAATGTATGACCTGGACAATGATGGCAAGATCTCGAGGGATGAGCTATTGGCCATACTGCACATGATGGTTGGAGCTAACATCAGGTAACTATTGCTTTATACTACTTTTCAATGTATGACCTGGACAATGATGGCAAGATCTCGAGGGACGAGCTATTGGCCATACTGCACATGATGGTTGGAGCTAACATCAGGTAACTATTGCTTTATACTACTTTTCAATGTATGACCTGGACAATGATGGCAAGATCTCGAGGGACGAGCTATTGGCCATACTGCACGTAATGGTTGGAGCTAACATAAGGTAAAAATTGTTTTATACTTATATGGGCTCGTCGAGTCGTAGCTCCAAAGTCTTGGGGATCGACGCCGAGTTGCTGGCCTGTCGGTTTTGTATCGGCTGCGTTTTGGTGAGTGTGCGACGGAATTACATGATTTAATTCCGCCAAGCCCATTCCATCATCGGATCACAAAACGAACGGTCCATGGTGGACATCCCACCCACACGCACAAAACGTTTTGGGAACACATTCATAGTGCGTACAGCTAAGGAGTGGAATTCCCTGCCAGAGTCTGTGTTTCCAGATAGCTACAACCTGTACGTCTACCATGAGTTTTATCAATCTATGTATACTCGCTAGCGACTGTAGTTAAAAAATGTATGAAAACTTTTAAAAAACAAGTTTCTAATTTATTTTTTTAGTTGTTAACTAAAGTTTTACTTGCAACTTGCTTGCTTGTTAGTAAACAAATAAATTAGAAAGTTGTTATTTAATAGTTTATTTATTTATTTTTAACTACAGTCGCTAGCGAGGATAGATTGATAAAACTCATGGTAGACGTATTGGAAGTATTTAAGACAAGAGTGAATAGGTTACTTCTAGGCAAACGTGCTCCATCTTCGACCACATCATCACTTACCATCAGGTAAGATAGTGTTCAAACGGATGCCTAGTAATAGTAAAAAAAAAAAAAAAATACTACAACCTGGGTAATATTTGTAGTTTTAGTTAGAACTGTTAGAAGTTACATAATCTTTTCTTTCTGCTGCATAAAATTATGCTATTGTTCGTTTGTGTATCAATGTTGGATGGTGCATGACCGATCTCGCGCAGTCAGACTGGATTTTGTATTTGCCTTTTGTCTATGGAACCTTTAAAAGGATTAAGCTGACTTCTCTTACTTTGGTGAGGTGAGGCCCTTCACGAAGACTAAGGATGCATTATTTAATTTTACAAAAGGTCTTAAAAGATAAACTTTGGTAATCCTCTGTTAGTGATATTGATAACATTTACTAAGTCCTTCAGCTTTACTGCAAAAACCATATTTTATTGCTTCACATAATCTGATTATAAATACTGTGTTTAGATTAAGATAAGAAGTACAGAGTAAGGCAAGTCTTACAACAATTTCAAATCAGTAGAAAACAGTTTATAAGTATAACACAATATAAGCACTCTTTATTTCTTCATATTCGCATATGCAATAGAATTGCATTTCTGGATATACTAATACTGCTAATTGAACCTTATGGGAATAGCAATAAAAGTCACAACGCACAAGATCAATATGCGACATTTTATACTCTAGCTAGGGAGTAACAAAACTATTAGTCGTCACGTGCGGCCTTAGCGATTAGGCCGTGACCTGATGACACATACGTAGCGGATATACGATAGTTTATTGAGATTAATGGATAAAACACGATGCTTTGAGCAGACAAAATCATACATCCAAATATTTCGCATCATGTGAAGAAAATAATTCAGATGAAGTGCCGTAAATAGGGCGGTGCCACCGGTGCCCAGGCACAGGGCGTATACTCTGGGGGGCGCAAGAATGGCCAGACCAGGCAGGACTATTATTTTTTCGGTTTGCTCCTGATAAGTTCCCGCTGCGCCCCTAGTGCTCGATTCCAACACATACGTACCTACACGCCAGTATCATCAAAAACGTCTGTTAAATTGTACAAAACATCGCGCTCATGCAGCGCACTGGCGTATTTGTGTTTAGTGTTTATCGGAGACAAGCGGCCGGCCGGCTACACGATCAGTCTAGTTCTTTAAAAAAATAGATTAAATAGATTTTTCTTCCAAAATATTAGATAATTGGTCCACCAACACCAAGGTCCTTGTGCTTTATTTTATCACCATAAATTAAATAAAGTAGGCCTATACATAGCATTGCTATAGCTAGGGTACCTATAATATCAACAATGGCGCAGTTATAGAAGCTCGCACAGGGCACAGAAAAGGTTATTTACGGCACTGTTCAGATGCTGTCTGCCTTGAGGCGGTAGTCCTAGTAACTAGGAATAACCGAACCACCAACCACCATAACCAAACTATTCCCCCGTCCGTTTACTTGGAGAGTTAATTTCAATGAATATACTCCGGTCAATACATGCTTTAAACAGTCACAAATTACTTTTTAACAACATTAAACCTAAGAAAATTTTAATTTCACTGTATACACAAGCGCATCGTCCTAATTCTCCACTAAATCTGACGAAAAGCCTAATAAAAAAATGATGCTGGATTAATTTCAGTGAAGAGCAACTAACAAGCATCGCCGAACGCACAATCCTGGAAGCCGACACCAACAACGACCAGATGATATGCTTCGAAGAGTTCTGCCACGCCCTGGAGCGGACAGATGTGGAGCAGAAGATGTCCATCCGGTTCCTCAACTGACCTCCGCACTCTTGAACCGAATACATTAAGTACATACTGATGTTTTTGCTGGCCCTACTCATGTATGGGCTGTTCAATAAGAAATGATGCTATAAATGTATAAACAATTATTATGTGTATATGAGTGATTAGATAAGTGTTTTACAGTTTTAGTTTAGTTTTTTAAGAGATTGTTTTATGCAGAAAATGTTTTAGGGGATTTTTTTTCATATAATGGATTGATTTGGGGTAAAACCGTGTGATATTTATGTATTTATGACATCACAATAATGTGTGAAGCGCAAAAATAAATGATTATGCTGCTAAATTCGAAAGCACAGTGGACTTACTTTTTTTTTCACTCAACCGGAATTAACGGAAATGCGGACGGACGGGAAGGCTTTTGAGTAAAAAGTCATAATTTGAGCTAGGGATAACATAGGGGCACAGTATTTATCATTTTATGAAATATCTTTTAAATCGGTCCAATATTGGAGGAGGGAACCGGCTAGGGCCAAACCTCGAATTATGACTTTACTCAAGTCGCCCGCGCGCCCACCTTTCCTCTTAGTAGATAATCAATTTAAATAAATCCTGAAGTTACTGTTGGGTTGGAGCAAAGATGATGACACCATAAAAAGTAGGTCCATTGTTCTGTCAAGCAAATGTGATGCTCTTTCTAATCTACTTACACGAGATTGAGTTAGTATTGACAATGACTTGTGATAAAACAGGGATGTTTGTAATGGTATAAGCTATTGGAAAGTATTCTAGGATTAGAGGTAAAAGCAGAAACCCTATGACCGCATAAACTTAAATTCTTTTAGAAGAATTATTAACCCGATTCCTCTTAACACTCCCTTATTCATTCCGTGTTGGAAGTTCCTTAGTTGACCAGCCCTGTATGGCATCCTTGATAGTAGCTTTCTATAGAGTAGTCGAAACCTGAGTGCAAGGCATAGGATTAAATTCTGCCTTTAGTTTTGAGATTTGCTAATTCTGAAATTCAATAACTATAGAAAAAGTAGCTGAATCTTAGCCCTTGGAATGTCAATTTTTCATGAATAAGGGAGTTATTGAAAATAGTGTTTAATGGTATCTAGGAAAGTAGAAAGTACTGTTCGCACTATAGTGTCTCGCATTTAAAGAACTACGAATAGACTTGAAAACAGCACATACATAGACGTTCAAACGTAGCGGCATTTACGTCCAATACTGCCGTCAGAAGAAAAAAGAACGTATCTATACAAAACGAAGTAACCGATTTCGGACATTAAGAAAATATTTTAAGGTTGCAAATCGGTTACTTCGTTTTGTCATCAATAGAGAATATGCATGCGACTTTTTTATTTGCAAAATGAAATACTTATTAGCTCTAGTAAACAATCATGAAATTATTTTTTTTAAATACCTTCATCAGCGATTAAGTTATAAAGCTTCAAAGATTACAAAGTGAAGTATCGTCATGAACTTTGACGTCAAAGTCTATGACGCTTATACAGCTGCCATATAAAACAACGTTTTCGCGAGAGGGACAGATATATTTATTTAAAATGATTATATCTCGTTAGTTTTTCGAGCAATTTTGTTTCTATTTTCACTGTTAGTATTATATTTTTAGATAAACTGTATAGACAATAAATATTTAATTCATGCATATTCCGCATTGTCGGACGTACCGACACATTTTTCTTGTGACGGCAGAATAGTAGAAGGAACTTTTGGAAATTGTTATTTAGATACAGTTTTGGAATAGCCACAGAAATGTGTAGGACGTAGCTGTTGATGCTAGTTTCTCTGTCAATACCCAAAGGGAGATAGCGTGATGTATATTGTATATTACCAATTGTTTAAACGTTACTGGGTTAAATTATGAATTTCATACTTGTAAGTTTGTTTTGAATTTGTCACTTGTTTTAATAAATTATATTTCTATTATTCTTGTTTTTTTACGGTAAACAGAGCTGTATGTATAAAAGTTCTTATTTATTTTACGTGTATGCAGGTAAATTATGTTTTGATTAAAAATTTATATGTATTTAATGTTCAAGTTGGTGTCTAGAAATTAGGAATAAATATTTTTTGTACAAAATGCAGTGTTATTACTTAAAAAGACCCCAGTACCCATATCACAGCAGCAATTCCTGGTTCTAAAATGCGATTATAAAACAAACAAACCTTGTATTTCATAAACATTTTTAATTTCATATAATTTACATTGTATTGTAGAAAATTATTTTAACTTAATTTCAAAAACAATTTGGAACGCCACATGCGGCTAATAAATTCAGAACTGATACTATTAGGACTACACCTGTGTATATATAGCTACATATTTAAAAATAAAATGAATAAGATTATATACTAAATCATAAGATACACAAGTCCAGTACAAACTGTATTATAAACCCAAGCTAAAGATGATATAAAAAAAACCAGCGATCTCCATTATATAATACTGTGATGGTGAAAATAGTAAAGCTTTATCATCCACCAAGCTATTTCCTAAGTTTTGAGTATCCTACCATTTTACCCAGACGGCAGAATACTGCACCTACTAGGGATATCGTTAAAATAATGGTATATCTAACTATCTCCGCGTTAAAGTCTGAAATCATCCCAAGGGAATAAACTCGGCGGCATAAAAGATTATCTTATATCTTAACTAGTTGACCCGCGCAACTTCGTCTGCTCCGCTCCTATTGGTCTTAGCGTGATGATATATATCTTCCTCGAAAAATGAGCTATCTAACACTGAAATAATTTTTCTAATCGGACCAGTAGTTCCTGAGATTAGCGCGTTCAAGCAAACAAACGAACAAACAAACTCTTCAGCTTTATATATTAGTATAGATAGAAGACATACCGGTGTGCCAAGTCTCATCCAAATCCGTTGTGTCGTTAAGACGTGAATAAATAAAATGGATAGATAAGTAACTGAAAATTGCAGACTCCGTAAAATTGTAATGAATCTTTATTAGATTATAATTGCTTGATATATTACGGAAAAATCGTTTTGTATACAATAAATCCAATCCAAATTCAATAGTTTCCAATATACCCGTGTCTTAATTTAAAAAAAAATTGTTTACAAATTCACGCGATATTTTACAATCTAACAGCCTTTGTAATTTTCCAGTGTCAGATACATAACTAGCGAAATAACGTACTTTCTCTGTCTATCCCTATAGGGACTAAAGGCTTGATGTTACTTAAAAAAACATTTCATCACATCGTTAGAACATCTACATAGGATACCTTCCGAAACTCGCCGAATAAGAACCAAGATGTTACTGTGTCATTGTCCGAGGGTTAAAATCTAACAGCTATCAGTTCTGAAAGTATTGGGACTCCATATTGCTTCCCTAAGCTGTCGAAGACACCGCCAACTTCTTGAGATGCTCCATGAACACTTGCAGTGACACGTCGTCTGTCAGCACGGGGGCGCCACCGTCCTGTCAACGTATGAAGTTGCATGAGCGACATGAATGGTATAGAAAATGGCCACCACCAGAATCAACGAAGAATTTCATTAAAATTGCCTCATAGTACTGAGTTTTTATCCTTTAAGAAGAACTCAAAATCAAACTGGTTCCCAGAATTTGGCTACAATACGTTTGGAACACACTTCAAATATGGCACAGAAATATTACATTTTTTAAACTGTTATCAAAAATATCAATTACTAGCTTTTGCCAGCGGCTTCGCCCGCGTGGTCCCTAGGGAACATATTCCCGGAATAAAAAGTAGCCTATGTCCTTTCTCAGGCTCTAGACTATCTGTGTATCAAATTTCATTTAAATCCGTTCAGTAGTTTTGGCGTGAAAGCGCGACAGACAGACAAAGTTACTTTCGCATTTATAATACTAGCTTTTGCCAGCGGCTTCGCCCGCTTGGTCCCTAGGGAACATATTCCCGGAATAAAAAGTAGCCTATTTCCTTTCTCAGGCTCTTGACTATCTGTGTACCAAATTTCATTTAAATCGGTTCAGTAGTTTTGGCGTGAAAGCGCGACAGACATACAGACAGAGTTACTTTCGCATTTATAATATTAAGTAAGGAAGTAAGGATTATCATTGTGTTTCTTGGGAATGTAGCGCAGCATCTGCCATTTTTGAGGCAGGCGCTCCACGTAAAATACTGGTATTCAGCTGAATCCGGTTTGACTGGTAGCCGACCCCAATATACTTGGGAAAAGGCTAGGGAGATGATGAACATCTACCATTTTTATTGGAAGGTTTGATGCAGCTTTCTGAGGCGTCAACTCTAGAAGAGTTTAATGAAACTATTCGGAATTCTGACACAACAGTGTGCTATGAAATTTGAAGTGTGTCCAACATAACTGAAACTCTTTTAATTCTATTTTGTAACCTAGTGCCACATTATATAATACTAATGGACGTCACGCGGTTTCACCCGCGTAGTTCCCGTTCCCGTGGTAGTACGAGGATAATATACGGGGTTATTTGTAAAACACCAACAACCTCTTAGGCAGTGAAAGTACACATGATTATAAACAACTTTTACTTTAAGACCAAACCCGAAAACTCGAAAAAAACATCAGCTGTTTAATACATTTTCATTGGCTAAATATTGCGTTTTGTATGAAACAGCTGATATATTTTTCGAGATTTCGGAGTTTTCTCAAAGTAAAAGTTGTTTATAATCATGTGTACTTTCACTGCTAAGAGGTTGTTGGTGTTTTACAAATAATCCTGTATAGCCTATGTTACTCCCTGATAATGTAGCTATTCAATGCTAAAAGAATTTTTCAAATCGGTCCAGTAGTTTCGGAGCCTATTCAATTCAAACAAACAAACAAATCTTTCTTATTTATAATATTAGTAAACACCATTCACCAGAGTCAAGGAAGAATATGTCGTCAGTAAATTCCCTTCCCTCACTAATTAAAACACGAAAATGTCAACATTTAAGGTATTTTAAGCGTAATGTTAGTATTTTTAAAGCATTTATTAAATAACACATTTGTTAACTTTTCTTCTTGATAAGCAAAACACGCAAAGCATGTCCGAATTCGAAATTGTAGAAGTAAAAATAATTTCGTTAGTAAATTACCAGTCTTGTCAATTACTTTCTTAACTTATTCAATCAGAATAAAAGAATCTTCAGAATCTTCTTTTACCTAAGAACTACAAGACTTTAGAGTTTGAATGTATATTAATACTTCAAAATCGGAATGAATAATCTGCAAAAGAAGCGCATAAGCAGATGTGACGATCACCAGTCCAAATATTTTAAAACAATACATCATTCTATTTTTATAAACATGAGGGCTAAGTGCCAAAGCAACAAATTATTTTAAAATATTTCCAGTGATCGTGCATAGAATGAGAAACAAATGCTTGCGAAGGCGCAAACATTGTTAAATTAAAAACTGCAGAATTAAAGCCAACACCAAAAAAAAAAGAAAAGTCACTACCGCTGATGGAATCGGCATCGCCTGGATATCGCCATAACAATGATGGAACAAAAAAAAAAACAAAATCAAATTCACACCATGCTGCGATGGTATTCTGTCACACCATGCTAATTTTGAATAACTAGAAAACTTTTGCATAAGAACAAGGCTGAATGCCATGCATACACGATACAATACAACAACAAATTAATATTTTAATTGACTAGTAGATACAATCACCTTAGAAAAACGTTGACCACTTTTGGACTTTGTCAAGCTGAATGAGTACCAAAATTTGTATTTTGTCGCTGAATCGTCATTATTGCTGTCACCATCCACAAAATACATTTAAAGCTGCGTTTTGACGAGAAATGTGCGAGGATGCGTAGGGATAGGGGTATGTGAGGGATGTGTTTGGAACCAATGTGGAACCAATAGGATCGCTTCATTTACCTAGCCTCTCTCAGCCGCAGCCATAATGGGACAAGCTCGTCACACTATTTCCAACCACCGCCACTTCCGAAAGCCAGAATCCACCCTGGCAACACCAGTCAACCGCCGAAGCGATGAAGCTCGACGAATTAAAGTTCCAAGTATGGTCAAGGTTTTCAAAGACCGACTGTACTGTACAGATTAATGTGAATGTGGCATCTAAGTTTACAGAAGCGTGTCGTACTCACCCCTCCGTACGCGTACATGTTGTTGTGTGTCTGCGAAGGATTGACCTTCGACAGGAGGAACCGGGCCTGGAACAGACAAATACAAGGTTTTAACACTATTTCTCTTTCATCTTATCTCTAAAATATTGGTTAGACCACCGCTGATCACCTGATTTCTAAGACACATTAGTGCCTCTGTGCTAGTTCTAAAATTATGGGATTCTAGACTCTAAACTCTAACTTTCACTACAGCGCATTTTTTATCAGCACAATATTTTGTAACGTTAAAAAACACTATCTCAGTTACTGTAATACATTTCCGTCTTCGTAACACATTCACTTTAGAGAAACGTACGTAAATCAAGAATGTTCAAGTTTCTTATTTTCTGAGTTAACTAACACAACGTCGCCACCTGCAAAACAAGCTCTGTATCTCAGATAGCGCAACCGCCGGCGACCAGTCGGCCATTCTTTTCCGCCGTTCCGCACCTTGTTGCCAAAACAATGAAAACGTTGAAGTATTCACAGCGATAACGAAATGTGGTGCCGAACTATACTGACTGCAGTAGCAATATCATGTACGTTCACACGTGAAATAATCGTACGCGCCCACGGTCAGGGCCCACAACGTTTAGTCCAGATAAAAGGTTCCAATAACACTCAATTAAACACTAGGTTTATATCACTAACCCATTAAACTCGTAAGGTGTCCTGTAACATAACCACCGGTTGTTTGTGAAAACGTGTGCCATTAAAATGTGATAGTTTTCAGATGTAATATGCATGTTGTTGTGGAGTGGATTGCAAAAAGAAGACCTGGATGCCAGCACCTTGGAGAAGCTACGCCG
The DNA here is from genome assembly GCA_947578705.1 of Lacanobia wlatinum. Taxonomy (NCBI): domain Eukaryota; kingdom Metazoa; phylum Arthropoda; class Insecta; order Lepidoptera; family Noctuidae; genus Lacanobia; species Lacanobia wlatinum. The sequence continues at coordinate 7,698,876 of OX388040.1, forward strand.
CTACAATGTAAACATCGATGATATGAACAATGGGTGAGTTTTATTGTTAGTTTATCAAGAATGCACCACAATGAGCAATTAGGTCTACTGAACCTGGCTAGCTCTTATAACATTCGTGTTTTATAAAGAAATCTATTTCTAAATATTTTTGTAATCCGCTATTTGAATCTACAAATATGCATTGTAGACATGTAATATTTTAATTTAGACAACATGAATTGCAAACTTTTAACTTCAAGTTCCTCTTTAGACAACGGCGCCGAGAATGTTTATTAGACCAAATAACTGAAGTAAAAAGAGAAGCATTGAAAACATCCGCCACTGATCGTGAGTTTCAATCATAAACATCGTTTTCAAAATAGTACAAATTTATCAACATACTAAAAACTAATATTTTTAGGTAACGAAAACGATCCCGTCAATGTTGGGATATATCCAAAAATAGGGATGCTAATGGCAGCCAACTTTGAAGATAAAGCTGTCGTACAATTCAACAGCAACAATACAAAAGGTAACTTTGAACAAGTTCATGTAAATGACGAAAAAATGCCTGAATTGGGAAATGTAACTAATGTTGAAGGAAATAAGGCTATAATAAAAATAGAGTACAATATTCAGAACCAGCCGAATGTAGAAAGTGTGATGAACTTTTGGACCAAGCTCACTCATCGTACCACGACAGTTACAACACTGCCAACGACAATGGCGGCTCCCATTACTAAGCTAGTACATTTTAAAACTTACAAAGCGAAAAACGGTACAGGAAAAGCCAAAGCAGAAACCCAAAATGATGGATATGTTCACTCAAGAGAAATGGAATATATCAGTAGAATTTTGGCAGAATACTTAGCCAGTCAAACCGTTCCTACTACAACTGAAAGCGCATCCACGAAAAATGTGTTTGCTAATTATGTACCAACAAAGTATTGGGAAATATCAAATAAAGCTGTTGCCGAAGAAGAACGGAAACTAGATGAGCAAGGTAATGATATAAAAAAAATAAATGCTACAAAAGATGATTCGCGCTCTGATAAAGCTATTTACAATTCTTTGATAGACGAAGATAAAAGTAAGCCATTCAAAGAAACGATTGATAATCAATTAATGAAAATTATACAAGAAACACCATCCAGTCAAACCCAGCCAAAGGTCAGAGAGTCAATATCAGTTGAAAGAAGTAATGCAAAAGGATTTCTTAGTAAGCTTCTCAGAATGAAGAACGACCTTTTCAATAATGGATTCGTTACTCCTGAAAGCGAATTTGAAACTAAAACTATCAACAAAAGCGAAGCTTACAACCTATTAAATCTACTCCTAAATATAGATGGTGCAACTAAAAATAACTCTCATAATTTTACAATGAATAGTAAAAATGCATCAATAAAAGCTGAAACCATGATAACTAATAAACCTAAAGTTACTCTTAAACCTACAGAAATAAAGAAATCTAAAGTTCATCAAAATCTTAATTTGGAACTTAGGGGATCACCGTTCCAAGCTATGCTACCCTCAATAATAAACTCAAAACAAAATAAGAATTCGGAGAGTGTGAAAAGTCAAGTAATAGGAATACCAACAGAATTGAACAATTCAGAACATCATGAGAACGAAGATGGCGAGTCGTTTAGTGTTAAAAAAGCTATCGTCAGCAAACAGCCAGCGGCGATAGAGAAATTTGCTAAAAATCAGTTATTTAAAATGAAGAACGATACGTTTAACGCAGATTCAAGTAACACAAGCAATACTGCAACAGAGTTACATGGCAGACATTCTAAGAAGGCACCGGTTTTTCAAGAATATAGAATAAAAGCAATTCAAGAAATCGTTGACGAGTTTGATCGAGAAAACGAACATCTTACAGTACAAGGTTTGAAACCAACTCAAAATATCGATTCCATGAACGTGTCTGATCATCAAACTTTACCAGATAACGTTATTATAGAGATTGCTGAGAAAGTAAAACGAATGGTATTGAAAGATATAGGTGTAAACGTTACTACTACGACAGCGGGAACTACTTCGTCCACATCCACAATAAGTACATCAGGTAAGCGATAAATAATTTGTGGAAATAAATACAAAGGTTTATTTCAAGAAATAGATGGCCAGCACGACAATTTTTTATCAGTGGTCAGTCTGTATTATAAGGATCTACACAATTTTTTATCAGTGGTCAGTCTGTATTATAAGGATCTACACTTTTCGTTAGCTATTTTAACCACTATAGGAGATATAAACGTATGCCTATATATAGTAAAAAACGCAACTAATCTAAAATTTTCAGAATCACCATCGACGTCGCTTCAGGAAGAATTTACTCAGTCAAATCACGTTATGGAGAAACTCATGGAAATATTTAAAGAATTGAAAGCAATGAAGGACACCGCGAAATTGATCAGTCAGATGCCGCAGAATGATTCCACTGTAAGTAATCGCACGAAGATACTTCCTCAAAGGCCGAAACAACCACAAGTTGGTGCTTCATTCAACCCGTATCTTATGCAAAGCCCTCCTAACTTCGAGCCGATGCAGGCAAGTTCCTACGCTGGGACCTTTGAGGTCCCAGCAACAATAAATGCAGGAGTTAATCCACACAACAAGGCTTTCCAGTACTTGCCACCGTTAAAGGCACCACCTATCAAGGGTTACCACATGGGTCCCATCACTATTCAAACCAATTCAGACGAGATAGCACCACTACCCGTACAAATACCGAAGCCATCAAAAATTATGAATCAACACATAGTTCTAACAACCAAACAGACAGTTGATAAAATAAAACAACAACGGGAGAGGGAAAGTATTAGACATGTTGAAGATAAATTCCGGATCCCAAACGAAGATATTTCTCATATAGAAAACCTTGACGTTCAGTCTGATTTACCTAAGAACCTTCGATTCGCGGAAAAACATGAAGTTAGAGACCGATACTCCTATAGGGGTGGTTATTTGGACAGAGAAAAGCCGTTGTACCACGAGTATCATGAAAAGGTTCACAATATCGAGCACCCTGTCAGATCGCGGTTCCCGGAGTTACATTACCCGGGAAGATTGGCTCACTTGGAGCATTCAGACCGACCGAGAGATTTGAGCACCTCTGACGATTCAAGCCCCCCTAGAGGATACAACCGGCCTGGTTTTAACGCAGCAGGTCACAAAAGCGGAATACGAAACCATCCGAGGTCGTACAGCCATTCTGACCGCGATCGCCAACCGCGGTACGAAGCGACAAAATTCCATGAAAAACTGGAAAGAATTGAGAATTGGCCTCGGAGTACTTGGAAAGATTTTCATTCGCCATCAGACAGCAGTAACGATGAAATATCTGCTAGACAGCAGATGCCCTTGGTGAAGACGAAAAAACGGACGAGATATGATGACACACACTTCAAGAACTTCCTGAAGTCTCAACAAAAAGTGACGGACATGCTGGAAAAGATACTCGCGAATAATCTTAAAAATAACGGCCCACAGAGTATTGAGACACCGTAGCGTACAAGTAATACATTTTAGGAATAAATATGTACTCGGAAAAAATATATTTTTATTTGTGATATCTTCATCAACATTTCAGTTTTTGCAGTCTACTGACCGATAAAGATTGTTGCTCCTTCTATCTCGAGGGCATTCAATGTCACGCTTGCCGATTCGCTGTCGGCATTCGGATAATAGCTTTATTTGCTTAGTCTTTACAATTTGTCAGTTGTATAGTTACAAACATGTTGCCAGATCCGAAAATTACAGATAATAATTATTTCTTAGTATTCCTAAGTTGATCTTCCTTTCATTCAATCCCCAGGACGACCATCTCTGCTAAGTTTGAATTTTGTTATACAACATATGCTGTTACTCTTCTTTCTCTCAGACCCTCTTTTCCACTGTTGGGTGACCTTCTACGAACATGTTTTGTAGCTGCCAAGTTTAGGGCTTAGTTTGTTTCATAATTTCAGCCCAATTTCACCCATTTCTGGATATGGGCCTCCCTGTTCTTCTACTTCTCGGCTCCGAAGACGCATTTCCTTAGGCCGAAAGGGCATTGACAGATGCTTAGAGCCCACAGTGGAACGACCGTTTTAAAAGTTCGCTGGATCAATGCGCTGATTACGGCTATTATGATAGGTGCCAGATAAATGTGCAATAACGGTTATTACCCCACATATATTTATAGACTTTCTTAATATCAAAAACAGAAATAAAGACATAAAGCTGTCCTGAACAGACTTCTTTCGAGATCCTTTACGTTCTCTAGTAACGAAAAACCGTTTATAGTTTATTGCTCGGGTATCTATATCTATGAAATCAGGGAAAGGTCATTGTACTTTTATGCTAGTTTATTTGGCACCTATCGTATATATTTTTTGTTACCTGTGAGCCGCCGTGCTCAGTGTCGATGTAGCGCGGCACGGGGAACCTGCTCTGCAGGATCTCCTGCGCGTCGTCGATGGGCGCGCGCAGCAGTTGCGCGAAGCTCTCGTACTCCGGCATGTCTTGGTAGCGGAGCTCGCGCCATTGTGCTATTGTCTGTTGGAGATACGAATGATTTTAATTCATCAATTCCACTCCTTATGTCTATGTCTATGATTATGATTATTCCCAATGCCTATGGTTATATGGATAACATCATCAATCAAGTTACTAGATTACTTATTTTTTTTTATTTATTTGCAAACTTGTTTTTTTTTTATTTGAAGCATCTTTTGGCGCGCCTTGGCAGTAAAACCAACTCGTTTACCGTGACGGAAATGACATGACGTCATGTCATGATGCCCCCACTACGCCGTCTGTTGCGGACGCCGAACTTTGGAACTAATTTTAATTGCAAATTCTTATATTAACATAAATGCAAAACATTTGCCGGGCGTCCCGAGACGGCTATTTTTTTATCTATACCAAAGATGCAATAAAATATTATAGTGAAACCTTACCTCTCCATGATAAATAAGTATTTGGAAGAAGGTGTCCATGAGCAGGATGCGGTCAGGCTGTATGGACGAGGTATCTAGCAGCACGGGCTCGGGCGGGCCGCCGAAGCTGTAGGAGTACAGGATCGGCTGGATCATGATGAGCGACTGCGTCAGGTCCTCGCGCATCAGCATGTGTCTGCGGGGGAGGGATTGGAAATGTTAAATGATCAGTAGGTAGTATATTTGTGTGGGACAAAAACACACGTTGCAAGTTGCACATTTCACCGATTTCAGTAGTCAAAATCTGCACTTTTCGATTAACTACACGTGACCAAAATTATGTCAAAAGTCAGATGGAAAAATGTACAAAATAAATTTGCTAAGATCAATTCAATTCCCATTCCTGTAGTGGGAATTGTCTCTATCTGAATCAAATTTAATTTTTGCTATCTCATTATTGGGCTCAAGGGATAAATTACCTATAGAAGGTGGTCTCGTCGGGCGAGTTGTTGAACACCTGCAGGAACTGCGAGCGCCGCAGGTGGTACATGAACTGCGGGTACAGGCTGAAGTTCTCCGACAGACGGAAGCTGTTCGGGTCGTCTTTGCCGTACTCGCCAAATTTCTGGCACTGCAAGGAAATTGAATTGTTAGAAAAACTGTTGAAGAATTTTGGTACTCTTATGCAACGGAAAATAATTTTAGCTATGATTAAAAAGTTGATTTTAATTATCTAACCAAAATTTACAGACGTAATAGATGTAGTTGCAGTAAATTGAAATTATGATTCTAGAAAAAAATCAAACATACTGTTTGATTTTTGTTTTTTTTTCACGCCTGTTTTGCCCGAAAGGTAAGGCAGATCTACCTACATATTCAATGGTAATTTTTAAGTAAGAATTTTACCCCCTATTAGACCCTCTTGTTTTTAAGGATGCGAATGCGAAATCATCAAATTACTTCTCTCGCTCTGGGCAGAGCAGAAGGAAGTGTCCGACTCTTACTGACTAAAACCCATTCATGTTCCTCCTAATGCCCTTTGCATTCCAGAGCCGCGGTGACTCTTTCGAACAAATTCCGCGACTCTATTAGACCCAAGACTATGTTCCACCAACTAATACAAAAAATGCAGCAGGGTGATCCCACCAATGTACGGTGGGCGAACGAAACTTGCAAGCCCAATAGTCGATGAGCATTGACTGACGAACCAATAACGTGAAGTTTCAGAGCTGTCGTCATCAAACCGACCAATGGTGAGTGTGGTCACGACTCGTACTAGCTGTTAGAATGTATTGTCGGTTCATACATACCAGTCTGATGAGCATCCTGTCCAGCCAGCGCAGCACATCGGGCCCATCCTCGAGCTCTGCGCGGTACACCACGAGGCGCGCCATGACCACGGCCGCCGCCTCCTGGTCGAAGCCGGCCGAGATGTGGTGCAGGCTCACCGCCGCGTCGCCCCAGCTGGGGGTCGGACACGGTTCAATTAATAAAGGAAAAAAAACTGGCCAAGTGCGAGTCGGACTCGCGTGCAAAGGGTTCTTAACGAATTTTTTTTTAACATGTTATTTTAACACTATAGACTCCTAATAGGTTTTCCTGTAATCTATTATCTCCAATTTTTTCAAAATTTTAGGCTCAGTAGTTTCGGCGATAAGGGGGGGGAATGGTAATTTTTCGTCTAATTAACGGACAGACAGACACCCGAGTGATCCTATAAGGGTTCGGTTTTTTTTCGGAACCCTAAAAATACTCATGAGCAAAGGGACAGTTAAATCCTTGCTAATATGTATTATAAATGCCAAAGTAACTCTGTCTGTTTGCTTGATACGTTTCCACTCCTACACCGCTAAACCAATTTCGAAGACTCAGGAGATTGGTATAGAGACAGATTAGGCTTTAGAGAAGTGCGCAGTATACTTTTTACCGAACATCCGTAAAAAACGGAACCCTTATAGGATCATTCGGGTCTGTCTGTCTGTCTGTCCGTCTGTCACAGCCAGTTGTCTCCGGATCTACTGGAACGATTATGTTAAAATTTGGTACACATATGAACTTCTGTGACCTAAACACGGACACGTTACGTAATTAAATAAATTTTTAGTATGGGTCGGCTTTGGGGATCAAACTAGAAAATTGTTCTTCAATAAAAAAAAATTTGCCCATTCCTCAATAAAAAATATAACAAATAAGTTTTTGAAACCGTATTTTGTGACAATATCAAATGAAATTTTATAATTTTAAAAGAAATAGTTTGAAGTCATTCAAGAAATTAGACCAAAAATAACCATTCCCCCACCCTTATTTCCGAAACTACTGAGCCTAAAATTTTGAAAAAAATGCAGATAATAATTAGTTCTATTCCTAAAGATTACAGGAAAACCAATACGAAGTATGTAGTGTAAAAATAACATGATAAAAAATGAAATTGGTTCGGAACCCTTTGCACGCGAGTCCGACTCGCACTTGGCCAGTTTTTTCCCCTAGGGATCATTTCCAATTTCCACCTTGAACAAAACGACAGACACTCTGTGATAAGTTACTCAGATCACGTACCACGCTGATAGGGACCATGCACGGCGTTGACTATGCCATCTAGTGTCGCATTTTCTAAGTTTTAAGGGTCAGAATACTTGACATTGACGCTTCTGTGCTGCCACCTGTGGTTCCTGCACGCTCAGTTTAGGGGGACGTGCGCGAAGTAGACTGTGCCATTTAGCGTAGCTATTTCGAATTTTATACTTGAAACATACTTGACAGTGACATTTCTGTGCTGCCACCTATAGTTTCTGCACGCTCCCTATAGAAGAGCTAAGCTATAATAATAAAGTATAGCTATCTCACTTGCGCGCTACAGTAGTGACTCGCACGCGGCGTTGTCCGCTGGAGTGTTGGTACTGCGTGATGAACTGCACGCAACCGCGACCGCCTTGAGGGACCGCTGCGTGTTGGTTTACTACCTGATAAACAAATAATAATCTTTAAGATTATTATCTTACATGTACATCATTATCTTACAGTAACTATGGGTACGAAAAGACGTATAGCAACAAAAACACGTGTTGCGTAACATTTATAAAGTCATGACGTGGTCTTTTGAGGAAGTCTAATCCAAAATGGAGCATTGTAATTCAAGCAATCTATACTAATATTATAAAGCTGAAGAGTTTGTTTGTTTGCTTGAACGCGCTAATCTCAGGAACTACTGATCCGATGTAAAAAAATCTTTTAGTGTTAGATAGCCCATTTATCGAGGAAGGCAATATATCATCACGCTAAGACCAACAGGAGCGGAGCAGTAATGAAAAATGTGACGCAGACGACGTTGCGCGGGTCAGCTAGTGAATAAATACAGTACGTTTACCATGAGTTTTATCAATCTACACTCGCTAGCGACTGAACTCATGGTAGACGTACTGATTTCAACGAGTTTAGACACTACCTCTTAGTAATGAGTGTTACATAACACAAAATTAACGCTAATTACGTAATAACACTTTACTTCTTTGTATACTTAAGTCAGCTTTTTGCACATAATTTTTTCCAATGTTAGTATTTCGTTTATTATTTATTTGAACTAATTTGCAACATTAAAATAAAAAATTAAATAAAAAGGTCTTAGCTAACGGCCCCTATTCCTGAAATTATTATAACGAGGCTGGAATGTCTCACTGATGGGCAAAAGCCTCCCTCAGCTCCTTTTCTTCTTCATCATCATATTTATGGAGGGGAATACCCACCACACCTTGTCCTATACTAAAAATATTTTTGTTGAAGGTTTGAGATACCTCGCTGCTCTTAAGACACTCACCTCAAAGAATATCGCCATGGTAGTGCTGGGCGTGAAAGTGCACATTTTCCACTGGCACGTGTTGCCCATGCCGACCTCCTGGTCCGACACGCACGGGCCCTTCACGTTCAGGGACACGCACGAACCGATCGCGCCCGATACTGTTGACAAAATCATCATATTAGAATAGAATACTCTTTATTATTTACACCATATAAGTTACAGAAAAAATAGATGAAGAAAACATTACATAGGGTGACACAATGGGTGGCCTTATCGCTAAAAGCGATCTTTTCAAGACAACCTTTGGATGGATTTTAAACAGAAAGAAAATACAGTACTGTAGATAGCCTTAATAAAAACATATTATAAATGTCGCAGCCATATTGCTAAGTTACATAAGGTTAAGCTGTTGGTGCCAGCTGGTGCATTTGTAGATCTGTGACTGTGATCATGGGTAGTCAGAAGCCATAAAATGTGACACCAGTCTTGCCAAGCTAAAAACGCTCAGAATTAACTGTAAATTTCTCCTTGATGCATTAATATTATTACGTAAAATAAAATTTAAACCATAGTTCATAAGAAATGAAAATTTAATAAATATTCATTAAATAAATTCATAATAAACCCTAAAAGTAATTGCAACTGCCTACATTTTTTTTTTACTATTGATAGGCACGTGTTTGACCACTATCTCACCTGTTGCAATGAGTCAGCATTCTTGTAAGTGAAAATGCAATTTTGTAATACGGCTCTTAAAAAAAAAACACGCTATAAAAGGTGAACTACTTACTTTTAAGTTCCCTACTGCATTTGACCTCCAGCGTGCCGTTGAATGCCATCTTGTAGTCGCCTCTCTGGTCCTTTGCGAAGACTCTCTGGAATGTCTGCTTGAACAGCGAGGAATTGAACGAGTCTCCCATCACCATGTGGCCGCTGGGAAACAATAAACGACAATAAAGATTTAGTTAAACAACATATTGGGCTTTAATGCAGAGGCTGCCACGCAAATATGAACTTTAGAGCAATATCTCCATGGGCTTCTGGATCGCGGCGTCATATCAGTCTCGCCATGCCATAGAACTCAATAGAAATTCTACACTTGCCGATCTCCACTGGCCGATTTCACCGCGGCGATATTTGCCGCGATTTTCGCGCCCGTGAATATAGCGCCTTTATAAAAGTTGTGTCAGACGACCTCTAAACATAGGACATTTATTAGGAAAGTCAATATTATTATTTTACTGTTAATCGAGTCTGAGAAGGCTTACTAAATAACATGACGTGTTATAGGTAAATTTTCATTGTCCTGATGCATAGCCAGTTGGTTTGTGCAGCATGATGTAAGTATTTCATGCTTATCAAGCATACAGTTACGTGGATAATATACACGTAAGCGATATTACTAATTTAAATATAAACAGTATCATTAATGGTAGAGCATGTGTTTTACGTCGTCATCATTCTATTTACTTCTTCATATTTTTAAGTGCCTAAATTTTGAATCCGATTTCAGTGGTTTATGCGTGATGCTCTCACAAACGCACAGACAAAAATTTAAAAAAAATGCATTTTTGTGTTTTATGTCTTTTTCCTAACGTTTACTATCAAATTTTTATGCAAAATATTCAATGTACAGACACGGCAAGTCTACGATTTTATTATATGTATAGATTATTCATCAGAACTTCATAATGTATTTCACTGCAACCACTAAGTTGTGAAGTATTGAGAAAGAAGCATACTATAATCTTATGTATTTAAGCCTAAAATGTTATAAATGAATGATAAGATACTACAATTTATTACCAAAATAATCCTTCAATTATATTCTTCAACCTTGTATAAAGCTTGCATAGAACAAATTGTACTCACCCAGTGGAGTTACAGCACTGCTTCATCTCCAAAAGTCCAGTCTGATCCAAGGCACACGAGTAGATATCAATTGAATGGCCATTCGTCGCCGCCCTCAGCGACAGCGCTTCGTAATGCTTGATACCCTTCTTCATGTACTTGGCGTTGTCCTTGTGAATGTCGTGGTGGGAACGGATGGGCTGCTTCAATTCATCATTGACCACCTGACCCGGCCCTTGAGAGCAAGGTCCACCAAGGAACAGCATGATTCTTCCTCCAGTGTTGGGGTAGGTTACTTCCAAAAGGCCAACAGCTAGAGAGAGAGCAACGCCGCTGCTACGCAGCGGTCTCTTTCCAACGCCTAGGGGCCATGGATCCCGTCCCAATTCTCCTAGCAGATCAGTCAGTGCCATGTCACATGTCTTGACAGGTTGTAGGAAGCGGTGTGCCGGTGGCTGAGGTGCGGGGGCGCCGGTTCTCTGCTGTGGGTTTGGAGCGTTAACGCGACCGATCGCCAATTGTTCTTGAATCTGTTTGGCTGACAAGTCCTTGGTGCCTTTGAAGACATAGCACTTTGATATGCCTTCTGTACCTGAAGAAAAGAAATCCAGATTTCAGTGTTGAGGTCACTGCTAAGGGTGTAACAATGGCCTACCGAGTTCATCAAACAGAATAGATTACTCTTAAACCCTAAAGTTAATAGTAGTATGACAATTAATAGTAAACATTCTTGGCTCAAAGTCAAAAGGTTGCCATCTCCTTACTCTTGGTGTTCAGCCAAATATTTACTATCAGGGAAACAATTAAAAACATGTAAATAGTTTAGGAAATCTAAGTATGTAGGAAGTGAAAGTTTATCCACAATTACTTAACAGTTTTATCATGTAATACACTGTGAAGATAAAACATGTACAAATTAAGCCTCACTGATAAAAGACAGGAAACATAACAGAAAATAACGAAAGTAAATGTTTGTTGTGAAAGGGCTATGAAAATCACCTGAAACATTTTACAACAGTTTTTCTCTTTGAACACAAACAAATCATTAGAGACTAACATTTTATTCATTTCCATACATTCACACAGTCTTGAAAAATAACATTATTGTAATCAAAAATGAATAATAGCAAGTTATTGTTTATGATGAAAATTTTTTTTTTTTTTGTGAAGGGTCTTTGAAAATCACCTGAAACATTCTACAACAGATTTTTACAGCTCTTTCAACACAAAAACAAACACATTCACTCGTTCACTACAAAAAACATTAATTTTCATGCATTGACAGTAGTCCATGGAATATGAGATTTCTTTGAAAATTTTAGAAGCCCTATAGCTGTTTTATTAAATTAATTCACTCTCACTTACTTTAGCAGTAATGTGGTGGCAAATCATAGTAAGTATTAGCTTATTGACTTCTTATAAATTTCCCTTTAATCTTTAGGTAAGATCTATAGATTTTTATTTAAATAACAAACTATTTACACTTACAATACAAAATAAAACTCCTAACTATAATATGGCGTCAAAAAATTCGTCCGCATCGCTGTCAACTAGAAGTGAGACCAAAAGACTGGTGGCATTGCCACGTTGTATGGCAATGCTTATCCTCTGTCCCGAGGTAAAAGCCAGCCCTTGGGTCACGCGAAGTGTCAACTAAACGTTTAGTTTTTTAAATAAAATGGGAGCACTCGGACCCCACGGTTCAAGAGTTTCAACCCCAAACGGCTCAAAAATATAATTGCCAACAAGGCTACTATATTTCCGCCGTTTGAGGTTCTCAGCAGCCGCAGGGGCAGAACCAGCACAGCACGACGAGCTAGGAAGATGGGATGGCGCAAGAGTATCGACACAAGTAGCGTCCCACACTAAAGGCCTACCCATTTTCCAAGGAAAATATTATTAAGTATTAGCTTGATTAGTATTTTATTAATTTTTAGTTACAATGGAAGCCATTAATGATGTGTCTCATAACTTTAAATACTGATGTAATGTTGATGTCTTGGTGATATTTTATTTTGTGCAAGTTGATTGAATTTGTGCAAATTGCTTTCTTTCTTCAAAATCTCATAATTTAGATTCCTCACTTACCTAGCTCATGAATCTGCACCATACGTCCAAAAGTTATCAGACCAACCAGAGCATTCTGGGGCATAAGACTGAGTGATGTCTGGAGCGAGTCCTTCAGGGCTCCAAGTTCCTCCTCATCCAAGCATGTGTCGACTACCAGTAGGTAGATAGGTGGCATTGTCTGGGCACGGGTGATGGTGTATTCTATGGTTGAGAAATTTGGGATGAGCTCTGCGGGCTGGTGCTGCTCCGATATTGCTGAATATTGTGGAGGGAACTGAAAATAATAGTTCACTATGATGAGCGTGTTATGTTTGACAACATTATGGGAGCTTTGCACAAATTATGGTGGTTATAGTAAAGTGAAGGTAAGTATCAGTGGTCAACAAAAAAGATTCAATTGAATTGAAAACCTTTTTAAGTCTTGTCAAAAGTAGAGTGTTACTTAGTATTATTTCACATTCACAATTTGCATTATTGTTTATGCATCTCATCAAGAAGTAATGAATCACCTACTAATAACTGAACCTTTTGCTTCTTGCAAAATCAACTTAAATTTAATAGGTGTTACATCATCCACACACACTGACCATGGTAAATCCAAGGTTCAAAATGAATGTAGTTATCCAAAAAATATTTAATAATTAATGCTAAATTAATTGTGATGGTCTATTGTGGTTAAAGGAGTTGCAAAACAATGCCAACATTGAATCAGTATCCTAATAAGCTACAACAAAACTGCTTTTCATATTTGTATGTTTTGAGAAAATAATAAACAAATGTGGAATAGTCTTATAATTATAAGATTATGGACCCTGTTCTGGTCCAAAAAACAATTAATGTGAATATTAGCAATATCAATCAGAGGATCTAGAAGAGATATAAAATTATGTAAAAAAATATTGCTAATAAGAACTTTTATGGACTACTCACAGGATTCCTCTGGAAGCAGAAGTTGCATGACCATAACTTGGCTCTGTAGTCCACTTGGCACATCGGATTCAAGATAGCCCTGCAGGTATTCCGGGTACACAGCACAGGTTCATACTGAATCGGCGGCAAATCAGGCCTCTCCTTCAGCGGCTGGTACAAACATGCCAGCGGTACCACCAGCCTGGTAGCTTCGATTCTACTCGAAGGCCATACGTTCCACGTGAACCGTATGCCATCTCTATCTTCATTCTGCTGAATAAACTCCTCATACGTGGCCATATCGCCGATCTAAAAACGAAACATCGATAATTTTACGAATTCAGAAAACAGTCGATTACAAACGCGAATAAATCTGTTATTTCCATATTTTACATACCAGGTGTGCATGCGGCAACTCGAGTCCAGCCACATATGCAATATGTTAACGTTTCACAAAGTATTCATTCAGAAATTGGTTGTTATTAGGGCTTTACAATTATTTTCAGCAGACGGGAGAGGCTGGCTGATTTGGCAATTGTCAAAATCATAGACAAATCAGCTGTCATAATGGCCACGTCATTTTGGAAGACGCAACACAATTGTAACAGCGAATTTATTTAATATTTAAGTTATTTTGGACTTTGCTCAATTTTTGTAGTGAACAAATTATGTATTAGAATTAAAAGAAATTTTGTATCCTTTTAAAATGTTTCAAGTTTTGTCTACGGTCACCCATAGATTGAAGAAGCTGTTTCATAGACAAGTTTAGCGTCTTTGTCTATGATGAAAAGTGACGCGTTCCTTTACACACATACAGGGACGAAAAAAACTAAAAAAAATAAAATAAATATACGTTTTAACTCAAAATTAAATAGTTTTCAAGTATTTTTTACTGTAAAACAGTGATTTGAAGCGTTTCAATAAAATCAGTGTGTTTTTTTTTGGAAATTATGAAATACATGTGTGGACCAAATTGTTCAGTTGTGGACATTCTGAGTAGTAATGAAACGTTCTTGAATGAAATATTTTTTTATTTTTAGGACATAGTAAATTATATTTCAATTATGGACATTATTTGTAAAATAATTCGTATTTAATGCTATAAGAACAAACATTCTAATATAATTAGTGGATACAAAATTAATGACATGTCATTGCTTTGTTTGAAGAGCAGGAAGTTTACGCCAAAAAGTGCGACTGCGCACTGGCCAAATTAGTAGTGTGAAAGAAAATGGCGATCAGCGAAAGGCGTCCGGAGTTAACGTGATGAAAAACATTGTTAAAAGCTCAATTACATAGTGTTATAGTTATTAATTGTGTCAGATGTAGATTAATTAAGTGTTAATGAATAGTGATTGTGTATAAAAATGGCTGCGAATATGTACAGAGTCGGCGGTAAGTGGCAATAATTGGTTATTTTTGTTGTAGCTTCGCCGGTTCACCGCCAGCCGACTAGCGGTGCTTTGCTTTGATTGTCGTACCTTCATTAATTGCTCACATTAATTAGTTCAGTTACTTATATTTCTGAACTTGCCGGAATTTAAACCGATCTAAGGTTTTCGTGTAAAACATCGCGGCAAAGCCTTGTTTGCGGAAAAGTTATATTTATTTTACCAAAATTCGTCAAATAGGACATTAGCATTTGCATCTAGGTATCATTGTATCGGCTTGCGTATCTGCGTGCGAGAGGTTAGACACGAAGCGCCTGCAATTTTCTGATGAAGTTTATGATTTTTAGGGATTGTTTGACGAAGTTTTGATGGTTTCAACACGAGATTTTAGGTTATATTCGATGTTGTCAAAACATTTTGTTGGAAGTATTTTGTATTGTGGGGGTCGTTGATGGCTTGGGGGTTATTATGTTTTGCCGGGAGTTAGAGATGAGTACTTGTATAGATTACTGGGGTTACTTTTGTGATGTTTAGTGTGCGAGCGGCCGGTGCTTCAGAGTCGCTGGTGTTAGCGGGAGCCGGGCGCGGGCACCGCGTGCCGCACTCCGCGGGGCTCGCGTCGAATGTTAATTAGCTCTTCCTTTTATGTTAACTTCCTATCAAAAAGTGTAGTGCCACTCAAAAGGTTGAGTCTTTGTTTTTCGAACTTCTAACATTTTTTGTATTGTTTGTCCTATTAGAAAAGTGTGTTATGGGTTGCCTCCATCCTGCCATCCCCAAGTGATTCAGCATATCCGAATCTGACTAGGACCACCCATTTTTACATAGAACATAACTTGTAGTAAAGAATATTTAAAGTTCATATTTAATTTCTTGTACTTCTGAATTTATCATTTTTATGTTGACCTCAAAATGCTTGCATACATAATACACTGGTATATGACAAAGAATGACTTGACCTACATTCACTACCTTGGATTTTTTCTTTGGCACTGAACTTTATTAATAACCTATGGCCAAAGGTTCCAAATGAAAGAGTTAAAATACTGTCTCTATAAATTCACTATTACTTGCACATGAACAACATCAACATACAAACAATTCTCTTTAGCCATCAAGGTTACTGAAGGCAATCTATTTTAGTCACATATTAATCTGCTGAAACACTTAAATAGGTAAACAATGAAATTGTAGTTTGAAGGTATCGAGAATTTTTCCTTTACAAGCATTGATTAAGATTTTTTTCACTTTTTTCTCTTAACAGAAGAAATGTTCTATGTTTCTATGTAGGGTATATAAGTAACAATGTTATGATGGCCCAGTGGTTAAGGTGTTGTCTGTTATGCAAAGGTCTGTGAATACAAATCCATCCAAGTTAGTATGTATAATTTGTTTATTTTGTCACAGACCGCATTAATAGAATACAAAGCGAGATTGACATAAGGAAACAACAAATAACAATTTTTAATCAACCTGCGGAGTCTACGCGAGGGCTACTATGGAGCGAGGCGTTTACTATCTTTTGATCATTTGATATAGTTCCAATGCTGGGCAAAGGTCTCCTCCATAGCCTTCCACTCTTCCCAGTGTGTTGCTCTCAACAACAATTACTACAACTTATTATATTAACACAAAGTATTTAGGTATCCTAAATCTAGGAACACTATTCGAGTATTTTTTTTTTTTTTTTTTTTGTTAAAAAAACATTGCCCCAGACTAGGAATTTCTCCTGTATTGTGGGTGCTTTTACAGACATATAATCTCACATACATAAACAGCTCCTATGCTGTATCATTGTATATTATAAGGATATAGAAAACTCCACACAAAGTAAACTTGTTTGAGTAACTAGTCACCTATACTCATTATAAAACCAACAATCAATTAAAAACTTCATTGAAAGTTGACAGACATACACTTCCTTACTACACATATTCTTATATAATTATTCCTACACAGCCATTTTATAGTTCTGATGACAGTAAACATAAAACTCCTCATTTTGTTTAGTATAACCTTCAGTCATGTGAAAGTATGAGTTCATTGACCTATTACTTAAAGCATAGGCTGTAACCAAACTACCTTGCCTGACTTTTAATATCTAGTGCTAGCTTGTACATAAAGTAGTATAAAATAGTATTGAGTAAATATTTCTTCCTATTGACACATTTCAAATGTGGTATGGTCTGCTAATTTATTGTTCTTACGACTATTTTCCTCTTTATATCTCGCGCTAATAATAATTGTTAAACCCATAATCACATGACGTAACTTCACGCGTACCAATGTACAGTCAAGTGCACAGTTGGGTACTAAATTACTAATTAGTTCCTCATTAAAAGTATTAGCGATGAATTTTGTTTCAATAGTTTGTCGTCTGACGATGAAAAGAGCGCACACGGTAAATCGATGTTGATGTTTTTTTTTTAATCTCAGGAAAACGAGGATTTGAATCCTCGCGAACGTTACTGGCTAGGTATTAAAATATCAAACTAAAACTTCCCCTAATAACTTTTAAAAGGACGTCGAATTATTCCAATTCAATCAACAAGTATCCACGCGTCGGAATTCCGAACCAAAAATTCATTCCCGAAAAGCATTTAAGTAGTAAATTATTTCATCCAAAGTGAACCGAAATGTCTGACCGCGACTTCGAACCATGTAACAAAACTGAGCCATCTAGGCTTCCTGAGAGTTTGGCTGCGCGATTTAAGATACTTCCAAAAACATCGCTTCATTTAACTAGCCTCGCTCAGCACAAGCAATTCTATTGGTTCTTAACCAACACATTACTCGCTACGCATCCTCGCACATCTCTTGTGGAACCGCAGCCTAACAGCTCTGCTTGATCAAAAATGTTAAAACTGTGATTCCGAGCGATTTAATTTCCTTGTTACCGCAACGTTGGAAGGCCTGCAATGTGAACCGATGACCTGATGAGGGTCGCGGGAAGCCGATGGATGCGAGACGCACAGGTCCGGTTGTTGTGGCCACACTTGGGGGAGGCCTATGTGCAGCAGTGGACGTCTTTCGGCTGATGTGACGTTGATGAGCGGTTTCATCCGACTACATCCCGAACAAGAGCACCCCTATCAATAAAAACCGATGCTGAATAACACTGTCTCTGGTTTTTCGTTTCGTAAACTCCAGTTTAATCGTCGGTTTGTTCAGCCTACGTTACGCAACTATCTTTATTGTTATTGTGGCTGGCAACGTCCAGATTTTCTAATTGTGTTTGCTTCCTATGAAACGTTACCGGTTTTGCTTAGAAACAATTACTTTTGAACAGCAAACTGTCACTTTAAATTCGCCTACAGCTTATCTTTGTCTTATCTGAAGAATACAAAGTGCGACGTTTTATTATCTAATGAGAATTCCATCAAATTCGGTCCTTTGATTTACCAAGTCATGTGTAACAGACCGATGGATGGGGCTCTGACATTCTTTTCATAACTCTTGGGTAAAACAGTGTGTATAACTATGTGTCTATTTCCGTAAGATTAAATAAAACTCGAACACATAAACCTAACTAGCCTAACACTAAGCAATGATTACGTCTCCCGAAATCCCGATATATAATCAGTCAATAACTAAAACCCACCGAATTACCACCTACGCTCGTGCATTTTGTCGGCGTAGTGAAAAAACGTTCCAAAAGCATAAATGGCGGTTCAATGATAACCATTAATTGATAATTATTCTATAAGTGTACAATTCGTACTACATTACCAATTATTGTCAAGCTACTTGCCTGCTGCAGTAATGAGTGCCTATTTTCCGGCGACATTTCATACCCTGCGCAAAAAAAAAACTTCAGTAAGTAGGAAGTGTTGAAAGTTCATCAAAACATTTAAATAATTCGTCGACATCAACTCATTAACATTACAAATACGCTAAGCTGACGAAAATCACACCGCTATCTTAGGTTTCATGAATTAACAATATTTGCTCTGTGCCAATTAATGTTTCATAAATCAATTTCACCGCAATAACCTAAACGATCGTTTATGTTGTTCTCCAGATAATTTAATAGTGATATCAACTATATGACATCACAGATGATACTCGAAATCTACGGGTGTCTGTCGAGCGTCGTCGCACTAAGATGGCGAGCACACAATTCTTTACCCCTAATATTTATTCTAAACACACTAGAAATAGTGTGTTTGAACTCGTAAACTTGAACGGAAGTTCGGTCAGTAAATTAAAACAGTAGAATTACTTATGGTTTGTGGTTTTACAATGACGAGCTCATCCACATGGTTAGCCAATGTTATAGTAAATACGAAGCTCAGATGCATTGTGCTGTCACAAACTACGGTAGTTATTGCATGAAAGCGTTAAAGGGTACTAACTCGTAAATTAGCCGCGAAGCGAAATACATATTTCTGTAAATATGAATTTTCATTGAGCTATGAACTTGTGCACTATAACTGTGTTGGCGGATTACTTAGTTCTTAATAAATTATGCAGTTTATTGCATGTAGTAACCACGTATTTGGGCCCGTGGTATAACGTTCATTGACAGGACGAATCGACACTATCAACGCTTTTGTTGCGTACACAAACGACCACGAAATCACTGACAGACGAACACACAACGCGGTTCAGCATTGCCAGACAACTTAGTGTTATAAAATACTAGCTTATGCCAGCGGCTTCGCCCGCGTGATCCCTAAGGAGCATAAAAGCTAAAAGTTGTCTATGTCCTTTCTCAGGCTCTTAGACTATTTGTGTACCAAATTTAAATCCATCCATTTAAATCGGTTCAGTAGTTTTGGCGTGAAAGCGCGACAGACAGACAGACAGAGTTACTTTCATTGCGTTTATAATATTAAGTAAGGATATAGTTATATCCTCGTAGCAATTATAGATCCAAACGTAGTAATTCGATTTAAATATTGTCTCACGAAAACAACGCAATATTCGTAAGGACCTTGGGAATTTGCTTCCTAGACCTCTCGCCTTAACTGCGAACAAGGTTTCACTCAATTCTGCCTCTGTTAATCTCTAGTCCAATCAGTGATAGTCTTGTGTGATTGCATTATGCATGCGGCGTTCCACAAGGAGGCTTATTAGGACACCTTTCTTTAATGGTGCCCACCGTCTCTTAATGGCGCCCAGCTTAAGTATTATTTGTATTTTAATAATTGCGTTTTTGCCAGGGTCTCATGAAGCAGTACTATCCAGTAGCATATTACGTGTTAAAATAGAAGTATTGTTTTATTGTAAATAAAATATAATTTACGATGAACTCTAAAAAATGAATTGTTAATTACAGTCAATGAAATGAACTTTGATGTTATCATTGAATTTAATGTTTCTATTGTTAGTTCACCTGTTTAGGTAAGCTATAGAATATCGACGTAATTTAAAAACATCTATACATATTGTCCAGTGAATCAATTAAATCATTCATGTTAATTCAAATAATAATTCTATGGTTATCTGTGAAAAAAAATAAGGAATATCACACGTGTTTGTCTTTTCGTTGACATAAGTAGCATCACATTAATAACACTAGTTTACAAGGTTTTTGTCCTGGAACGGAAAAGTGTTTATTCTTAATTAATGAGGTGCTGCAAGTTTAGAAAAAAATATTAAAAAATTCCAACACGTCACATTTCGAAAATACTCCCCATATATTTTTGCAAAGATAACGAGACTAAAAATGAATTAGTGTCGACGTTTTTGATATTTTTTAATAATCCAAATGCTTTTTTTAGCACCTTTGAAATACTAAAAAAGCTGCTTGGACATCCGCACGTGTAATTTAACCCTTGGTTTTATGATTAAAGCCAAATGCTTTTAGCGATAGGAGTAACAATCAGTTTCGTGGTTGCATGGTGGGTCTTTATCATTTGCTTGCAATTTCAATAATCTATTTAAACTTGCATTCCAGCAGCTTAGCGTTCTTCTACATTTTTCAATAAACACTTGAGAAACCCACTTTTATCCCGATGAGAGACCGGAATTTTCAAGTAATAAAAGATAGGCATATTTGAGTGTTTTCTTTATAGAATATTCTTTCTTTTTTTTTTTGATCTTTACTTAGTCTTTATTTAATGTTTCTTATATTAACTTGGTACAGCATTAAAGTACTAAATATATACACTTAAAATAAAATATCCTAACTAAGATAAGGCGTCAAAAAATTCGTCCGCATCGCTGTCCACCGGAAGTGAGCCCTAAAGACTGGCGGCATTGCCACGTTGTATGGCAATGCTTATCCTCTGTCCGAGGTAAAAGCCAGCCCTTGGGTCACGCGAAGTGTCAACTAAGCGTTTAGATAGATCTTTAAATAAGGCATGAGCACTCGGACCCCACGGTCCAAGAGTTTCAACCCCAAACGGCTCAAAAATATAATTGCCAGTATAATATTCTTTCTTAGATACAATAATTTCACCAAAAACAGCCAGAATGTACTCTAACCAACCTTTTTGACCTTTTGGAAACAAACATTTATCAAAATGAAGACTAGCTATTTCGGAACAAACTTGTGGGTAGTCGAAACTAAAAGGGGTCGATATTTTCCATCTGTGACGTGATAAAAATTAAAAATGTACATGTTTGCATTGAGTTATTGCAGCTAATTAAAAAAATATGTAATTTACTGCAAGGACATTTTTTTTTTTTTTTTGTAAACTAGTGTAATTATTCTGCCCTAATCACAAATAATCTGAAGACGGCGCTTAGCACGACTTCCCGCATCTATACTAATATATAAAGCTGAAGAGTTTGTTTGCTTGAACGCGCTAATCTCAGGAACAACTTGTCGGTCTGATTTGAAAAATTTTTTGAGTGTTAGATAGCCCATTTATCGAGGAAGGCTATAGGCTATATATCATCACGCTAAGACCTATAGGAGCGGAGCAGTAATGAAAATTGTGACGCAGACGAAGTTGCGCGGGTCAGCTAGTCTTCCATAAATCTCCAATAGCTAGAGTTGCCAGCTATTGTCGGGATAACTGACGTCCCGATTTTTACTTCTGGCATTCTTTTTTAGGGTTCCGTACCCGAAGGGTAACCAACGGAACCCGGTTACTAAGCCTCCGCTGTCCGTACAACCGTCCGTCTGTCTGTCAGCGAGTTGTATCTCAAGAGCCGTAAGAGGTAGATAGATAAAAATCACAGAGTGTGTATTTGTATTTTGTATTGCCGCTATAACAAAAAAAAATTAGGCTCAGTAGTTTCGGAGATAAGGGGGGGGGAATGGTCATTTTTCGTCTAATTTCTTGAATAACTTCTAAATCATTTTTTTTAAATTATGAAAAAAATATAATTAAAACCTTCACAGTAAGCCCTTTCATTTGATATGTCACACGATATTGTTCAAAAAACTTTTTTTATTAATTTTCTGGTTTGAACCCCAAAAGTGACCCCCATACTAAAAATTTAATAATTTACGTAACGCGTCCGTGTTCGGGTCATAGAAGTCCATATGTGTACCAAATTTCAACAGAATCGGTCCAGTGGATCCGGAGAAAACTGGCTGTGACAGACGGACAGACAGACAGACACCCGAGTGATCCTATAAGGGTTCCTTTTTTTTCGGAACCCTAAAACTAATTAAAGGGGGATCTCATACAAGAAACGCGTTTTTTTTTTCTTCTGTTTATGGTACGGAACCCTTCCGACTCGCGCTTGGTCGTTTATTTTTTTTTTCTTTTAAATTAAACTTTATTTCAGACTACACGTAACGTTACTTTGTAACTACGTATTCTTATTGAGTGGCCAAAAGAAAACCTTACTTATCCGACGTAGGATGCTAAGCTTTTCGAGTTCACTTCGCTCGCTCTAGCATCGTCTAAGAAGTCAGTATATTACCTTCATCTGTGTGAACGATCAACTTAAAACACTGACTTTTCGAGGCAGAGCGCAAAAAATTTACAAACTCCTACTTCTTAATTTTTAGGGTTCCGTACCTCAAAAGGAAAAAATGGAACCCTTATAGGATCACTTTGTTGTCCGTCCGTCTGTCTGTCAAGACCCTTTATCTCGGAAACACGTGGAGGCATTGAGTTGAAATTAAAACCATATACTCAAGTCTACAGCCCCTTGAAGCTGTGAAAAATTCAGAATTCTAAGTTAACATAAAAACAAGATACGGTCGTTCATGCCGCAAAAAGTACACTCAAGGGAATCAAAATGAGTGTATTTCCCGTTGACCTAGAACATTGAAATTTGGCAAATAATACCGTCTTATACTATGTACTTGTTTAGGGAAAAGTCTGAAAACTATATATTTCTAATTAAATCTTAAAAAAATATATCTTTATTAAAAGTAATTTGTAGCTACGTACGGAACCCTCAGTGGGTGAGTTCGACTCGCACTTGGCCGGTTTTTTTCTCAAGTCTTGTGGGTAAGCTCTAACACTAGTCAAAAAGACGCTGTGCAGTTAGTGACAATGTTCGATGAGCAAGTACAGAAAATCTTAAGTCAACACCTAAAACATCAATAGTCACTCAACAGCTTTCGCCACAAAATACGGTAAACAGATGAATGTTACGAAATTCGAT
This sequence comes from Lacanobia wlatinum, assembly GCA_947578705.1. Taxonomy (NCBI): domain Eukaryota; kingdom Metazoa; phylum Arthropoda; class Insecta; order Lepidoptera; family Noctuidae; genus Lacanobia; species Lacanobia wlatinum. The sequence continues at coordinate 7,722,314 of OX388040.1, forward strand.
CAACTTTTATAAAATTTTCATTATTCACCGGCTTTTTTTTTGTTATTTCGCACATAGTGCACTTAGGACGTTTTAAATATTTTGAAAACCATGTCCATAGAATCATGCAATTTTGACCATTGTGTTCAACGCAGTAGATTATGAATTCAATACATAAAATGTTTTTTTGATAAAGCAGGAATTCTGTTTTGAATTTGGAATTCACCGACATCCAGAATTATTTGCTAATAAAAAGGAGTACGAAGTAGGAGTTCGAAAAGTTCCCATAAGTGCCTATACATACAGTTTATAAGAACTTTTCGATTGCAGAAGTTTGTTTCTAAATAAAAAGAAAAAAGGTCTAATTGTTATTTACTGTAACTGATATTTGTATGTTAAAATTTTATATTGTAGCTGTTTATTGCCCCTTGAATAAATAAAATAAAATAATCTAATTTTGTAACATTGATTTGTTCATAGAATTTTGTGGCCAATGCTATTCAGGTGTCAAAGTTCCAGAAGTCGTCAACACCTAAAAGTTGTCGACTTTTGGAACTTTTAGATTCTCATCGCATTTGGTTGCTGACTGTACCATTAAAAAAAAAAACTGTAACACTAAAAAGAAATGGTGATACTTAAATGCTTGGGGGTTTTTGCTGTCGTTCCAGTAGTAGGTATTCATACCCCTTTTTTAGCCATAATATATGAACTTTTTACACAATCCCTCTTTGGGTTCTTTAATCTTCCTCAACTCATGCTCTAGGCTTTCACCACGACTAGTTCTTCATTCACATCATTAATATCAAAGCAGTACCTATGCTGAAGGAACAAAAATAGCCGGTGCAATGTCCTTATTGCTTTACTTATCAAACGCACCATACAACCGAAACAAAAGGATAACTAAAATACAAGTGGTCAAACGAGCAGGGCCAAATGACGCACTCATTAAAATATGGAACAGAAGATTAATTAAAATGAAACTATAGCCAGAAGATGTTATGTCCCAGTGATTCAAGACAACAGAAAAGAAATGAGACAAAAAAGTGTTTAAAATGCTAAACAATGGCGACCTCTCTAACCGAAGATACATACCGACTGCATGAGAAACAGCAAACATTTATTTGAACCTGCTCCTTTTAGAAATGGGTAGGTTAGGTGCCTCTCGTATTTAGTTAAGAATGAAAGATTGAATCGTGTTAAATATCGACAACTGTTCCTAAGTTACCCTAGACTGATAAAATTTTCGTTTTACCTAAATTAACCTAAGTGTAAAGGTCGGTCCCCCCTTAAAACCAGAACTCATGTCATTCCATTGGTAAATTCCAATCCCAATGGTCGTTTTAACAGCATAGGCGACGTAGGCTGACGTTCACTGTCAATATTTTTAATAAAACTGGAGAATTGTCGATCATGTCACTCGTAACAGAACAGGTGACCCTGAAGCCAGTTATGGTAATTAACGAAAAAAGAAACACAAGTAAAGAGTATCCACGCGAAATCGTACAGTGTGAATTCAATCATTCTCCGCCCTCTTGTGGTGACGTGTCCAGGCTAAATTTACTATACACTTACTTATTGACACGTTCCAAAAATACACTTCTTGGCAAAACTGAACGGGCGTTAACATCGCTATCAGCCGCATAATGCCCCAACTTACGCACATACATAACTATAGGTAATATCATACGTATAGACGTATCCGTAACACTAGTATATTGGCCGGCTATATATCTGTGTATAGATGAACCACCGCGTACGCATGTATAGCTACTGCATACCTATTGATATAAGCGCTGGTGAAGTTTCTTATAAAACGCCAGGTCGGCCGCGCGTCTACACTCATGCTTTTTACGAGCCTTTCTTACTGAGGGATCAATTTTATACAAACCCCTTTTTACTGTTTATTGGATGCTTTGGATTGTTTCACTCGAGATGGATCTCCTATCTGAATTTAATTGAGGCAGCTAACCTTCACGACTTGGTACAAATTGTTGAGGTTCTTTAAATGACCATTCTAGCCTAACCCTAACCAGGCTACATTGTTAAAAGTTCTATAAATACATCTAAGTGCCACAATGCTCTAACAGGAAGTATCACATCACAATGATAATGGTAATACATGAAAAAATAAAACGCTCTTTCGTATCTATTACACATGATTTCACGTCTCATCGTAAGTTAATTTTAGTTCACCTCGCGATCGTACCAGAATGGAAAGTTTCATACGAAATATGAGATCCACTAGAATTCTATTTTCTGGTAATTATCAAGCGGCACGAATTTTCATATTGCTTCCGACTTTACGAACGAATGTAACAAACAGAACTGAAAATTTCAGAAACCCGTGAATCGGCAGAACTACATTCTAAAATGATATCTGCTACCGCCTTCTTAGAAGCTGCTTATTCCAAAACCAACCGGCTTTGCGGAGGACCATCGAAAAAATAAAGAACACAAAAACGAATCATCATATTTCAAATACTTTTGTAGAAAACCTTTGAAACATCGTCGTCCAGATAAATAGATGTAAAGATTTTCGCAGTTGAGTGAGTGGTGAAGGGTTCCACGTCACTCTTGCATTCTTAAAACAGCAATAGCCAGTATTGTCAGGAGGTTAATCGTCCAAAACTAACGCGCTTACGGTTCGGAATGAAAGGTTGCAAGCGTGTCATTATGCGCGCGTTATTTAGTTGTGTTGTACCGAGTAACGGTAAAAAGACGCCATTTATATTAGTTGTCCATGTGGCACAACTAACATAAGTATCGCAGGTACGGATAAACAGCAACCGTCCGTTCCGCACCAACTACTTCCACACCTACAGTTGGCACTTGTGGCCTAGGAAAAACGTTCAAATGTACCGAACAATCACAAATGCACTTCGTGGTAGTGTTCCACTGACTGCCGATATTTTTGAGAATAAATTCATGTTACGTGACATAATTATTTAAATGCTAATCAATTCTATTCGAAGAACAAAATACTTATTGACTATGGTAACACCCACTCTGTTGATACATACTAGTTTGAATTTAATTCTAATAACATTGTATTGCTTTTAATTTTATACCTTTGCTCCTGCTCTACAAATAAACTAAATCTGTCTTAAAGCCTGTGGTAAATAAACTTTACGAATAGAAGTAGACTGTTTACAATAAAGTGTTGCAGGTAACAGGTAGAGCCCAATCTAACCAATGTCCATTATGTTTGTCTGCAGACTGCGTCTATTTCGAGACGTCGTCGACGTCTCCGTACCAGATCCGACGGATAGAGGAGCTGAACAAGACGCCGTCTGGGAACGTGGAAGCAAAAGTCATGTGCTTCTACAGGCGGCGAGACCTTCCAAATCCTCTTATACAATTAGCTGATAAGCATCAAAGTAAGTACCCCTTAGGTCTCTTAGGCCATCAAGCAATGATAGTAAGTGGCATTGGACTTGAACTAAACCATAAATAAAACAACAGGTAACACGAGACAGAATTCGTGTAGCAAATAAAAGAGAAGTGTTACATGGTGGTTGTTTTGCTAAAAGATTCGGTCGTCTTCCGTTTATTGTACCCAGTGTACCCAGTTGGGATAAATACTTAGCCTCTCGTCTTGGGTCCTAGTAACAGTTTATCGATCATATATAATCTGTTGCTGAGTTAATCTAAAACTTATAATTCTATTGTTTGTTCGACCAAATTCAATCTAATTGCGCGTATGTGTACTATGTGTATTGACATCGTACACAAGGCTACTTATATAACTACTATATCCTTGGAGTCCAACTTTATAATAAGACATTGTTTTGATATTGATTTTCGTAACAGACCAGTCACGCACATCGACTGACGAAGACAGCAGTATTAGGTACTACTTGTACGTTAATAATATTCTGCAGTGGCGTCTGCGTCACGTGGGCCCATGCGGATTAACGCGTGTTTGATTCTTTTCTATTAATAGATTCATAAAGTATCCTATATCGGAGCTGTGTAAAGGATTACTCAGCGGGTGTCGGTACTCGAGCCTCGAAATCTCAACAGTCCAACTGCGTGTTGCCGTGTCTAACACACACGCACGATTGTCGAATTGCAAAAAATAAATTGAAAATCGACATTTTATGTAAAATCGCTAGTAACGTAATTCTCGTAATCTACAACTTTTTATAATAGAGTCACACCAGAAACATCTTGTTTTATTTTTATTACCATGTAATAATAAAGTTAGAATGCATTTGACGATTCGATTTAGGTTTGAACTCTGGCAAGATATATCGTATTTCAATTCATGCACAAGGCAACAAGCAACGAAAGAAATTATAAAAATCTTGACCGCCACCAGCATTCTTTTAACGACTATAATGTATTAAGAAAATCAACTGGGATTCCATTAAAATAACATGATTCCATTCTCGTGCACAAAAGGGGTCTTAAAAAAAAAACAAAACGTCAGTGTCGATTTTTAGTTAAAACCAGTCTACAATTTAACCGTTCACAGCCGTTACCGAAATGTTGATAGAGATAATGATCGAGCTCGTAAACTCACTCGAATCGATCCACCGTCTCACCATACCATACCAATATCATGAACAAGGGATCACGCGATCGGCCGGTTGCCTCGATACGCGAAGTAACTCGCGCACCGAGTCCTTGGACAACATCTTTAATATTACCATCTAACACCGATAAAAAAAAAAACAAGCTAAAAAGTAATATTAAAAAAGCAATAAATCCTAACAAGGAATATCGATTCATTCAAAACTGGCCAAGTTCTTCCAATGGGTTTATAACTTTAAAATTTATTTAAAAACAATACAATTTATTTTTGAATTATGAAAAAAATATAATTAAAACCCGCACAGTAAGCCCTTTCATTTGATATGACACACGAAATTGTTCAAAAAACCGTTCTTTTTTTTTAATTTTTAGTTTTACCCCCAAAAGTGACCCCCATACTAAAAATTTAATTATTTACGTAACGCGTCCGTGTTTGGGTCATAGAAGTCCATATGTGTACCAAATTTCAACAGAATTGGTCCAGTGGATCCGGAGAAAACTGGCTGTGACAGACGGACAGACAGACATACAGACACCCGAGTGATCCTATAAGGATTCCGTTTTTTTTTTTTTCGGAACCTTAGGGTTCCGAAAAAAAACACACATTGAAATAATTAAGTTTTGCAGCGTCCTAGCGAAATCTTTTAAAATTTTCTACAAGTCGAAGCGTTTCAAATGCGACGCTTTGACCTTTTTTGAAGGCCAGATGCATAGTACAATAATTATATGTCCTTCGACTCCCCTCGACCGTTCCCCACATACACAGACGTAAGTAAATAGATATTTGTGATCAGTGGACGCATTCAGTTTATTCCGTTTCCTAGTATTTTGTAATTTGTACAAGATCAACTTAATTTTGATTTTGTGATTAGATAAACATGAGTATAAGATTAGGTTTTCCAATGATATCGCATTAAAATATGCGAATTGGCAGATTAATGTTACCGTCAAAATAAAAATAATTATTGTTGATACTATTCGCGTCAGCCAATATCAGCCTGGTGTGTCCTCCGATATGCAACTCTCTGTCAGTGGATGCAAAACTCGATTTGTCATATGCAAACGTGACGTGGTTTTATCAAAATCTCCTAAATTTGGACATCGTTTTACATATCGATTTCCTAGTGAAATAACAACTGCATCTATGGTCTACCTTATAAGATCGTGTTGATTCTTTTCATTTCGCATTTTCCTTGCTGAATAAGTCTGTGTGTATGTATTACCTATAAGTTCTCTGCTTGGCGATATAAAATCATAATCTGAAAATCCGAGATCAGGGCTTCGTAGAGCCCTGAAAGATTCCGATTGCCAATAGGACGTCATCGGTTTAGTTGTTCACCATCACCACTGAGCATTTGAACAATAAAGAGCTTCGCTATCTTACGCGTACAACCAAAAAAGAAAGAGTCAGTGCAAGGTTTAGAGCTGACTAACTAGTTTACGTGCTAAACTTCAGCGTGTTTATAGGCGTCATGTTCTGGGATCTCATTTGAACTTATACTGAAATGTTGTATAACAAGTCTTTTCCTCGTAAATTCCTCGGCTATACTCGAAACTAATTTGATAGATCTTTTTCTGAAATTGAAATTAGTTTCGACAGCAGCATTAGTTCCAATAAAGCACGATTAGGGAATACAAAACCGGCCAAAATGAAAATACTGTTTTTTAATAATGAAAACAAAATGTCTCATATGAAATGCATCGTTTTGACTGACACGTGGTGTAGTAATGTTGTCATTCGAAAATAATGGAAATCTCGAAAAACCGGAATCTTCAAAAAGAAAACCGGGTTTTTTAGCCGCTAAAAATATGCAAAAAAAAACGGTTTTTCGGTTTTCGGTGAAATCGATTTGCATGCCCTAAGCACGATAGTGAAGTTGCGATCAATTCCCTAATATTCTTTTGTTTTTGGTTCTAAACAGCCGGTCGATTCTGTAAAAAATGTCGAAGTGAAGGCACGGGTGAAGTGATCACGAAGTGAGCTGTCAATCCATGTAATCAAGATGGAATGACAGTTCAATGCGTGATCACTTCACCCAACCCTTAACTTCGACATGTTAACAGAATCGACCGGCTGGATAGGATAGAAGACAAATTCTCGTTCTTAAAAGTTTTATTTAAGTCGCAGTATCATCTCAGCGACAGTCAATGTCAAAAACTTGTCAAAATGTAGGGGAATGGAGAGGATTACGAACGCTCCTTCAAAATACCAGCCAAGTGTGAGTCGGACTCGCACACGAAGGCTTTCAAACCAATATATTTTTTTAACATGTTATTTTAACACTACGGACATCTCATAGGTTTTCCTGTAATCTTTAGGTTAGTAGTACTGAGGTTAGTAGGATCTGCATTTTATTTATGGCTCAGTAGTTTCGAAGACAAGGGGGGAATGGACATTTTTGGTCTAATTTCTTGAATAACTTAAATACGTGTTATTTTAAAAAAATAATTAAATCTCTCACAGTAAGCCCTTTCATTTGGTATGACACACGATACAGTTTGTAAAACTTTCTTTTTTTTAATTTTCTAGTTTGACTCCCATTATAAAAAAAAAAAAAAAATTACGTAACGCGTCCGTGTTTGGGTCACAAAAGTCCATATGTATAGCAAATTTCAAAAGAATCGGTCCAGTAGATCCGGAGAAAAGTGGCTGTGACAGACGGACAAACTGACACCCGAGTGTTCCTATAAGGGTTCTTTTAACGGTTGTTCGAAACCCTAAAAACGAGAATTGCCCCACAGTTTTGTGTGTGCCAGTTGTAACTGTTGTAAGTATCCCACGATTCCACTACGGATACGAACCATCCTGGCGACATAAATCGATTCTAATTAAAACCCAAACATTCATGTTATCGACTTTCTTAAGGCGTTCCCTGTACCTGAATAGCATTGTATGGCTACAAGGCTGCAACTTTGTAGACGCTTGCACGCTATCCGATTATTTATTTGTATGTATTTGGGAAGTTTATTCGTTTCTTGTTTTATAACTTCACAGAGTGCATAATTGTTTAGGGTTCCGAATAAAAACGGAACCCTTATAGGATCACTCGGGTGTCTGTCTGCCCGTCTGTCACAGCCAGTTTTCTCCGGATCCACTAGACCGATTCTGTTGATTTTGGCACACATAGGACTTCTGTGACCCAAACACAGACACGTTACGAATATCATAAAAAATTTAGTATGGGGTCACTTTTGGGGCTCAAAAATTAAAAAAAAAAAATTTTTGAACAATATCGTGTGACATATCAAATGAAAGGGCTTACTGTAAAGGCTTTAATTATATTTTTTTCATAATTTAAAAATAAACAGTTTTGAAGTTATTCAAGAAATTAGACGAAAAATGACTATTCCCCGCCTTATCTCCGAAACTAACGAGCCAAAAATTTTGACAAAAATGGAGATATTAGATCTTTTCCTATGGATTACAGGAAAACCTATAAGAAGTCTATAGTGTTAAAATAACATGTTAAAAACAAATGAAATTCGTTCGGAATCCATTGCACGCAAGTCCGACTCGCACTTGGCCAGTTTTTTATATTGAGTTTTTTAACTACGATATCATACATTCAGATAGTCTTCTAATGTCTCTGTGTTAAATCTACACTAATATTATAAAGAGGAAAGATTTGTTTGTTTGTTTGAAATGAATAGGCTCCGAAACTCCTGGACCGATTTGAAAAATTCTTTCAGAAATGGATAGCTACATTATCAGGAAGTAACATAGGCTATATTTTATCCCCGTACTCCAACGGGAACGGGAACTACGCGGGTGAAACCGCGTGACGTCCACTGGTATTTTATAACCTTGTTATATAATCAGGTTCAAATTATTTTAGTATGAGTATTCGATTATGATGATCTTGGACAAACTTATTCAAAATCTGAAAAGCTGTCTACGAAAAATGTAACCTGAATTTACCTGAATAAGTTGTCCGTTGTAAACACGTGCGTCACTCAGACAATTATTATAGCTAACCTAGATTTTGGCAATAGAATTGAGACAGTAGGCTGTCTGCTACCTGCTAACGAATATTGGAGTATAGTTCTGGTTTTTTGTTATTTTTACACGCGATCGAGTATGGATCGTCAAAAGTTTACAGTAATATAATTTACTAGTGGACGTCACGCGGTTTTACCCGCGTAGTTCCCGTTCCCGTGGGAGTACGGGGATAATATATAGCGTATGTTACTCCCTGATAATGTAGCTATCCAATGCTAAAAGAATTTTTCAAATCGGTCCAGTAGTTTCGGAGCCTATTCAATTCAAACAAACAAACAAATCTTTTTTCTTTATAATATTAGTGTCGAAGTGTAGACTAGCTGACCCGTGCCTACTTCGTTGAGCAGTATTTTTCGGGTTAAGGCGTTTCCCTGACCAAATAACCTTGAGCATTCATTCCCTCTTTGCCGCACCCCACCGCATCATAGAATCCACTAAATATTTGGAATTATTTGAATAAAAAAAGAAAAGCGATCTTTTGAAATTTAATAAAACGTGTATAATTTACATTTTTAAATTATCTATCCATTAGTGTAATCCTCAAATAATTAAAGCGTCGCCTATAGCAACAGATGCATACAATCAATAAATTTAGCCATTTTTTTAAATTAGATTTTCAATGTATTTATAACACTTAATTTAAAAATTAGAACGTGGAATGTGATCGTAAGATATCGAACATTAATAATGTGCTTTCAGATGTAGTTTATTTCCCTTATCTAATGAGTTAATAGTCTCTGAATAACGAAGAAAAACGGACTGTCACTAGGCTTGGTCGGGGTAGCGCCTTAATATACTAGCCTACAAGCTTCTGCCAGCGGCTTCGCCCGCGTGATCCTTAGGGAACATACTCCTGGGATAAAAAGTAGCCAATGTCCTTTCTCAGGCTCTAGACTATCTGTGTACCAAATATCATGTAAATCGGTTCACTAGTTTTAGCGTGAAAGCGAGACAGACAGACAGACATACGGAGTAACTTTCGCATTTATAATATTAGTAAGGATGACACTCAAAAATAACGTGGCTTTCAATTGGTAAAAAAAGAATTTTCAAAGTCGGTATAGTAGATCCAGAGATTACCACCTACAACCTCACAAACTTTACCTCTTTATAAAAATAGTATAGATAAGAAGTAGAAGTAAGCAACAAAATACCTGTTTCAATGAATACAATTACGAAATTGTGTTCTCAGCAACGATTTCAGGGGAAATAAATCTGAAACTTACCTGAATAAAGGTACAACCGAACAGTGGTCAATTTCGAATCGATCAGTTCATAATTATGTAGGGCTGCCATCCGTCCGGGATTCCCCGGATTGATCCTGTCTGGTTTTCCGGTCTGGGTAAAACCCGGACACCTTTTGTAACGGGTGCAATTGCCCCCTGTACTTCTCACATATCACATGTCAGTTAATAGTGAGATTTTTTTGCACGCACACTTAGCATTTGGCAAATTTTCCCAAGAGCTGTAGCTTGATACACGCTCTAGTAGTATTCGATCTTGCCAGTCTACATATATCTTCTAGAAATAGATAAAAAAAAAACAATCTACCCAAGGATGGGTGTCTAAATTTTTGAGCTCGTTTCGCTCGCTCTTACATCATTGATTCTCAGGTCATAGTGAGTTATAGTGAATGCAAGTCATGCTGTTCATTCATCGAACCCACTTGAAATGTTTACACTTAATACTTGGGTAACTTATATACAAATGGATAAAGTCATTGTGGATAATGTAGATCGCATTAAGGGTCCAAAAAAGATCGAAGATTTGGCTACTCTACAATATCATGTAATTGAAAAATTACAACAAAAATATGTTAATTGGCGACGAATTTATACAGATGGATCTAAGAGCAAGGATGGTCGAGAAGCTGCTATTTTTGATAGTCTCACAGTCTTCCTTTAGTTTTAAAATAAACTCATGTGTCTATAATGACGCTGGTACTCATTGCCATTTCAGAAACCTTAAGTCCTTGCGTTAGTACTGAAAGATTTCGTGATAATCTCAGAAAAAGTGCTCTGCAACACTTAGCTCGATGTGTTTCTGGGTATAGAGGTACATCGATAGCTTACAAAATTTTAAAATTAATTTATGATTTACGGCTGGTAAATGTGAAGTTGCAATGGGTTCCATCGCACATTGGATTAGGGGTTAATGAGGAGGCTGACAGGTTAGCTAAATTGGCAATTACAGAAGGCATAGAAATCACTATAGATAGAACCTGATGACACGGATTTTTTTCCAAAATTAAAAATATTTGTTCTGAAAAATGGGATCAGTACTTTCAAAACGTTAGTAAATTCAAGGGGATTTGGTACAAGATCATACAAAGTCAGCCTCCTCGCATTCTGTGGTTTATAGTACGTTCTGGGCACTATCCCACCAAGAGATTTGGCCATCTGATGAAAAAAAATGATTCCCCAAATTGTGAAGTGTGTGGAGTTATCGATAATGTCCAGCATCTTTTGTTGGATTGCGCAATATCAATAATTATGATATTCTTTGCAATCTTTGCAAGGCCAGAAAGTGACGCTGCTAAAATTATTTATGACTAGCTGACTCGCGCAACTTCGTCTGCGTCACAATTTTCTTTACTGCTCCGCTCCTATTGGTCTTAGCGTGATGATATATAATCTATAGCCTTCCTCGATAAATAGGCTATCTAACACTGAAAGAATTTTTCAAATCGGACCAGTAGTTCCTGAGATTAGCGCGTTCAAGCAAACAAACAAACAAACTCTTCAGCTTTATATTATTCAGCATTATGTCTCGCATCTGGGTTTCTCTCGATTCCGCAAAAGTCCATAAACTTTCTAGGCTATATCTGCAAGTTTTTAAGTTTCAAACTCGCTTCGCTCGCCGTTATGCGAATTATTGTAAACATTATTTTTGGAAAAACACCATTGAATCGTCTAACACATTGTGAGAATTAAATTCTACGTCCTTTGCGCTAAAATTGTTTTTAACCGACTTCAAAAAGGAGGTTCTTACTTCGACGGCACTTTTTTTAAGTTGTTAAAAAGATTTTTTTTTATTTTTCACTTTTTGTGGTGATTCTCGACAGCTAACAACTATTAACATTCACATGTCGGTATTTCAGCAATCCCAGTTTATTTGCTATCATTTATTAGCCTATCTCCGAAGAACTCGCCAGAGAATGAACAGCAGCGTTCTCTGTAAAACTCAACACCATACATTGCGATCGCCAACCCGCCTGCCAAGCGTGGCGATTATGGCAAACCCAGGGGGGGTTTGCCATAATCGCCGGGTTTGGAGGAGGCCTATGTCCAGCAGTGAACGTCTTTCGGCTGATATGATGATGAAAACTACCCAAATCGCTTCAAGTGACCCTATAAAATTTGAAGAGGTCCCTCTATTTCTCTAGGATCCCATAATCAGATCCTGACCTGGTGATCATGGGACCACCTGGAAAGTCTACCCTTTCAAACAAAAAAAGAATTTTCCTAGTCGGTCTAGGCGTCTTGCGAGTAATCTTTTTTTATGTATGTTCCCTACATACATAAAAAAAAGATTCCGACGAATTGAGAACCTCCTCCTTTTGGAAGTCGGAAGTCGGTTAAAAAAAAACGAAACACCGCAAAATATAAAACAACTTTAATTTCGTAAGTCAGTGTAAAAAAACACCGAAAAAGTTTTTCAGTAACACGGCCTAAATGACTAATACATTTTAATTTCTTTAAAAAAACTGTTTAAAGACATGGAGATAGTGTATAATTTAATTTGAGTTGATGTTTAATTTGCTACGCTCTGTAGTTTATGTCGCCAAAAAGCTTAATGATTAAAAAAATTAAATGAAAACGATGTTTTTATTTAAAACGATACGTATTGAACGTCCTTGGAAAACCTCAATTTCACCCGAATATCCGGTTTTTAAAGTTTTTGTCTAGCTTCGATAAATTAGGTGACGGCAGCCCTAACATGTGACAAACGATCAACCGCGGGCTGGTTGCCGTTGCGGCCTAAAAAAGCTTTCCGTAAATATCGAGTAAGATTTTTTTGTAGATCTTCACGCTATGCAAAGTGGTTTAGTTGTGTCTACTCGAGGATGTAGAATCAAGGGCGTCTCGTAAAATTAATCAGAGGTGTCATAAAGACAGTGTTACGTAAACGTAGTCGGGAGCGCTTGGCGCTAGGAGCGCGCCCCCAGCCGCGTGGTAATGACCCTGCAGCCCGTGTGGTATGTAGCCGCCACGGCGCTCCAAACATTCCCATGCCCCTAATGTTGTCAAGTATTCGCTCGTAACACTTAGCCCATTTAACTTTTTGGAATTATTAAATGAGATGTGCCTTTAGCTTAGCATCCAGCTAAAAGCGCATTTTTGTTAAGCATTCTTCTTATTTTATTTCACGATAAACAAGATATTTTTTATACGAAAAAGAAAAGAAGGCGTCACAATAGTAAAATTTATAACCGTCCGATTTCCGTTTTAATTTACTAACTTGGTGAATAAAATAATTAAATCTGCAGAGATTCGCTTTTGTACTATGTTTTCAATACACTATTCTTTTAATTCATCATTATAATGTATTGAATGAATAAATAATTGTTTAGCGTGCCGACTACTTACAATAGCGCGACCGGTGGTCAGGGGGCTGGCTTCGCCGCGGTCGAGTTTTTAGACGATTACCAACGCCAGCGTAAAGAGGATCAGTGGGTCAACTCGGTACCACAGGATCACATCACAGCAGTAGTTTTACTTAGTGTTAAGTTACTAGCTTTTTGTTTAACGTCATTATCCGATTGACAGTCACGCTTGGGCTTGAACTGCTAGCTAAAGGGCACTTTTATACAGTTCACGCGTTATGGAATTTGGTCCATGCCAAAGGCGAGGGAATCCGTACTTGATTTACAGGACAACATTTCAACACCTGACTTAGGGTTAGGGTGCGATTCCAGCAGAGATGTGCGAGGAATCGAGGATGCGAGGCTAGGCAAATGAAGCGAATCTATTGGTTCCTAACAAACACATTCCTCGCTACGCATCCTCGCACATCTCTGGGTCTCATCTGAGAATATTGGGAACTTACAACACTAATGGCTCGCCATTGAATCGGTTTGTTTCTGTTGGTTGGAATATAATCTATATCTACACTAATATTATAAAGAGGAAAGATTTGTTTGTTTGTTTGAATTGAATAGGCTCCGAAACTACTGGACCGATTTGAATTCTTTTAGCATTGGATAGCTACATTATCAGGGAGTAACATAGGCTATATATTATCCCCGTACTCCCACGGGAACGGGAACTACGCGGGTGAAACCGCGTGACGTCCACTAGTACTCGTAATATATAAAGCTGAAGAGTTTGTTTGCTTGAACGCGCTAATCTCAGGAACTTCTGGTCCGATTTGAAAAATTCTTTCAGTGTTAGATAGCCCATTTACCGAGGAAGGCTATAAATTATCACGCTGAGACCGATAGGACCGGAGCAGTAATGAAAAATGTGACGCAGACGAAGCTGCGCGGGTCAGCTAGTAAGATCTAAAGTTTAACTACATTACGACATCATAGAGTACGTGAACCCATATTTTTTGTTTCACTCGTATCATCATAACACTTGATTATGCTGTGGTTGCCGTCTGGCCGCGCCGCCGACGCGCCGCTTTGTAGGCACGCGCCTTGATTTACTGTTTTAAACATCTTTCTTTTTTACAAGTAAAACAAAACGTGGTATGCCTGGCCTTCCTTCTTCTAAAGACATATAAATAGAGAACAACCAAACTACAATATCTATTGCAAAACCAGTTTGATTAAACTCACATAAATTATTCAAGCAGATAATACAAATTTTAATGTAAACTAGTAAAACACCAAGTATTTTCAATTACTTAGTGTACATGTGACTCATATCAAAATAGAATGCGTTTAATAATGTATTTGGTTCTCGAACAATCGAACGGATAAACAGAGTGCTACATATCCGCCATTCGCAGTTTCGCACATAGCAACACCGATCGGCAGGGTGGCTATGTAAAGACCGAGTTTTGGGACAAAGATCGTGTGTTAATTCGGACCGCGTAGACCGGGGGCGCGGGCGGCCGGGGTTAGTAAACATAATCATGGCCTCCTCCCGCTGTACAATTCAGTAGCTAAATGGGAATGAAGAGTTGGCTCACCCGCGCCCCGCACCCCGCCCCACCCCCGCACACTCTGTCTGCCACCTCAACACCCACACGTCTTGTGACGCAGATGTTGAAATTGCTGAAAACATGCTTATTTTTTTACACATCGTAATGGAAATCTATTATTCCATATACGAATTAAAATAACTCGCTTTTCCAATCCGGCTTGCGTTCGGCTCAAAATGTCGAATGCGAGAAAAGCATTTTACACGAGCCATAAAATGAAACTGTAGTAACCCCGACTAGACAAAGGCTACCTGCAGATAGACAATACATCGTTACAGCCCGTCATACACCTTCCAATATACCGTCACGATATTGTTCGGACGATATAGCTTGGGTTGATGGGGGAGCTAGGGACTGTTCCATAGTTGTCCTTTTACTTATAAAAATAACATGGGAGACATCAATACTCCGTGACTTGTATTCTAAACTCCTTAACCGAATGGCCCCTCCCCGCGGGTGGTTCCCCCTCGTATCGACCGTGGCGCCCTCATCTCGCAGGTACACGCAACACTTATCCCGGTTTTAATTGTCGCCACGCGCCGATGACCCTCGCCGACGACTTCGATACTAGACACCGTTACGCGGCCTGCTCACTGCCAACTCACTACTTATTCAAATATACGTAATGCATACTTACTTAATTATAGTATCTGTATCACATTTCACATGCGTTTACTACACACAATTACGATTATCAGTTGACATAATTATAAATGTACTAATCCTGGCTTATTTTGTCGATTTTGATCTTAGTAAATAAACTACAACATAGTCCAAAAGTTTTCTTTCCAAACAACACAGCGTGCGGCTAAGATTCTATATGATATGATAATTCTACACCAATCGCTACAGATATAAACTAGGTTTCATAGATGAACTCCGTTAACGGATCATTAGAGAAACAAAAATATTTGACTGACTGACGCATGTAAAAGAATGTTTAAAACCATCTGGTTGATAACGAATCACAACTTTCTATTACGCAATCGATTGTGTAATGGTTGCTTACACGAGTTGAGTCGATTACTGCAACATTGTTAAGACTGCTCGCTCTACCCCTGACTGAGCAGTAAGTGATAGCGGAATAAGAATCCTTATCAAACAAGAAACTTGGTCAAAACAGCACCCCGAGTTTTCATTTCTCCCGCGGTAAAAATGTATTACATCTGGCATCAAAAGTACAATTATTTAGGCTTTAGACTCCTTTCGTTAAGTTACTGCCCCTATGTTATCTGTCGGTCTATCAACTACAGTAAAATTCTGGTTTCCCACCAAGCAACACAGCAATCACTTAAAAGCACGCACGATAAAGACAGGATGAGCTGATCAGTTGTTAACATTTAACCCAAAAAGTCTGTATATAAAACACGTATTAAAATAAAATACTGTAGAATCCGCTTTACTTACCGCTGGGACTTGTAGTGTATCACCGGCTTTAACGAGTGGCTAGTGTTTCGTTACCAAGCAAAACGCTAGCGGGTTGATGTCGCGATAAATTTTACAAATAACTCAACCATCATCAAGTATTTCGACATTCATTTTCATTGATGTTAACTTTATGGACTATTAAGCCAGACATAGTAGGTATACAAGAGATCGGACCGACTGCAAAAGCCGCTAGGGTTGCCGCTGAGGTAGCTTTGCGCGATCACCAGGCTGGTGGACGGTGGCTTAAGGTCAACAACCAACATCTGTGACCAACATTATCTAACCCACTTGACTATTATTATTCGCTAATAGTCAAGTGGGTTAGATAATGTTGGTCACAGACCCTTCAAGTTCACACGTCGCCTCCTGCTGCTGTCTGCAGTCGGCTACGAACTTGTTCCTTTACATGGCAGCACAGCCATCTAGAAACCTAAAGGTGTACGCTAAGGAAGGCTGTTGATGTTATTGATTACTGCGAACAAAGAAACAACCTGATTTTGGCGCACATAGCCTCGGTAGTGGCTATCGGTGGTACCTCGTGCTTTTAATCCCTCACGGCTTATGTGTTCGACATCCAGGTATTTCTACAGTCTGAATGTTTAAATATTTGTGAACGTATCATGGCATCAACAAGTTCGCGACTTAGATAATCCTTTCGTGGAGTTATCGTTGTCGAAAGTTGGTATTCCCCATGAATATGACCACACCTTCATAAAAAATGTTGAAGGTGTTCTTTGTTTGTGACACTACGCTGGCTTGCCCAATTCATTCTTAGTGCAGATATGATTTTCTATACCAGTTCAAGCTTGGTCAGTTAAATATTAAATCAACTATGCGTCTGCTGGTAAAACATGTAGCGACAAATAGTTTTAGTATAGCACAGAGGGTCATTTGCCTTTACATTTGCACTAATGCGTGATATTTCGCACTTTCTCACCATTCGCAGTTCTACGTGATTTGTTGTCTGTTCTTTTGAGCTGACCAGTCACGATACATAATATTGTATCAGAGTTATAAAACAATACTAACTTGTAATTTATTGTTGTATTACTTTACTTCTTACAGCCTCGCACTAAACATGTAACTGAAACAAGTTTACCTATAAGGAATTTTCAAACTACCGGAACGTTACAAACGTCAATTTAAACTATGTCAGTAAGGGAAAGGACTGTGGGGTCTGTCGTTAGCATGGTTCCCATGGGTGCTCTAATGAAAAGCACAAACAGCTTCACGCTTCGGCAAGTAGCACCGTTGCGCGTGGTCCTGGAGGTGGTGACGTCACCAGCGACGGCGTCGGTGGCTGCGCACGGGCACGTGGACTCATGGAGGCCTCGGGCGCATCGAAAGTGAGACCGCGTTCGGCGCGCGGGAGGGGGGCACGGGGTCGATGACCCCCGCGCATCCGACCGATCCGCACTTGTACAAGACCGTCGCATTGTTTCAACATCCCGTAGCTTACACTCTAGCGTCTTACTCATTGAAACCGGCCTCAACAATATTTGAGACAGAAGGCTGCCATATTTGGACAAACAACTTGACATTGCGTTTGCGTCGTTAACTCAGTAGATTTTCACACAGTGAACACCACCGGTCTCACTCTCACGTAACCTGTGCCTCATTGAAATTACTCAACGCATAACATACTCCAGTTTTCTAACCAATCGCATTAAGTTTACAACAATAGTATTAAGAGAAAACAATAACGTATAATATAATGTTTTTTTAGTAGTGCGTTTCTTGTAATTATCGAACGGAAGCGAGCAGGTGAAGCGAGTATCCGTTTCGTCGCTCTGCTGGCTCACTGCGAGCACACGTAGTGGCGCGGTGACATCGTATCGTAAACTATAATGGCGTACACGTACAGATACAATTGGCGAACTTTCTGAGGATATAAAAAATATTCGGCAAGTTCGACTTAGCAGGAAGTGAATGACCAGCCGACAGAAGTTAAGTGGCGAACACACCGGAGTCAGTCGCCGATACTTTGATTTACAAACATGTTCAAAGCAACGAAGACTTTTTTATTAACTGATAAGAAACTTGATATAATCATCATATTTACTGATATTACTTAACATGAACACAAAACTCACACTTGTTTATCAAGAACAAACAGTCTGAACCAAACGTGTCGTTAGGCTAAATGGTCCGTATAATTTTTTGCCACATCATAATATCATCTATTTAATAATTCCGCATAATATTTATGCTGTGCCGATCGCTGACCGTTCAAGTAGGTATTGCGTATTAGCGACAAGGTCATGCTTGAGGCTCTGCAGGTGCCGCCGTTAGACGATCCATATATCGAGTGGATATCAAGCTCAAATGTACTCATATGAATTTGCACATTAAACCAATAACGTTCATTAATCTTATTGAACTATGAGTCATTGCTTCTTGGTCCTTAGTTAAATGGGAAGACCAACGGAAGCTAATGTATTGGATTGATTAAATTGTCTGGGTCCCCTTGGTAAGAACTGTAAGATAGTGGATTACTTTTGTTGATCTCGCAGGATCGTATCTGCCTAGGCTTTTCACAAGTATGGTGGGGAAGACTGCCTATCTGCTCTCCACAAACCAGTAACTGGGTAATGATACCCCTTATCTGCTCTCCACAAACCAGTAACTGGGTAACGATACCCCTTGACAAAACAGCTGTCAACTTTCTTGACGTCTGACTACTTGTAACGACTGTCAAAGATGTTGAAGTGACAGCCGGGATCATCGGCTTTACATGCTTTCCGCGAGACGGAGTAGTCTGGGTATGTTAATATGGTCAACCATCCGCGAACCGGCCTCGGCAAGCGGTGCTTAACCTTGAAGATCGACCCCGTACGACTGTTATTATTTAGCCAAGAGCTCAGTTTGATCCCGAAGTAAGGTAAAATACTCTTTGGACATGTAACCAATAACTTATCCATGACATCAAGGCAATGAACTAACTAAAATATTGCCCGACCATGAGATCTTTATCTTCGTCCTACACAAGAAAAGAAGTCCCTTTGGTTCCAAGCGTGGCTACAATCTCGCTAAAACGAGGTTTCGAGTAGCTAGCCATACTCAACTCATTTGATATAGGTGACTGTTATAGTTGGCTGTTATAATCATGAAAACGATTTGATCAATTTATCGAACATGCTGAATCGTTGTGCTGCAGTTGAATAGTATGAATACAATTGATTCACTACAATACTGAGTTACGGCGATATTCTACCAGTATTGGGAATTTAGAACATAGAGTAAGCATTGGAATGTCATAAAACTTGCTGACCCGCGCAACTTCGTCTGCGTCAAATTTTTCATGAATGATCAGCTCCTTATGCTCGTAGCGTGATGTTATACATATAAGCCTTCCTCGATAAATAGTTTATTCAAAACTAATTTTTCAATTCGAACCAGAAGTTCCTGAGATTAGCGCGTTCAACCAAACTCTTCATAATGTTAGTATAGATTAACTGACCCTGAAGATCACATCCGCCGGTCGGCTTTGCGGCGCTGTCTAAATAGGCTGCACAAAAAGTCAACCGGCAGCCTCGCTATGGGTTGTCTTTGTCTCCGAGCAGGAACCGCTCTCTCTTGATTCCGCTCTGCAGGTTCGTCCTATAGGAAGCCTGTAAATTTCTTTAGTATCTCGGTGTAAAAGATTGTCATCAATCCTTCGAAGGTATTCCTACCTTGATCGACATCAACACGTATGTGATATGTAATACTCATCATCCATAAAAAAGACTAAGCAGTGTTAAAAACTGCATATCACACCAATTTCTGTGAGCTGATCCAAACAGCTCATTTAGATATAATACATATTGCTTTTTCACACTACATTAATATAGACCACTTGACATTTGATCAGACATTAGCAACATCCTTCTGTATCTCGCTTTGATAGCTCAATTCTTGAGGAAGACAGGCTAACTTCAAGCTAGGAAAAAGAAAAATAATCGATTTTCATTCCTATTTGAGCAGCTAGTAATGTGCTACCCTGCTACGGACCTTGTCGAAATAAGTGTTTTTTTTTTATCAGCATGAAGACAAGTCGCAGATTCATAAGTAACTAACTCAACTCTTCGATAGCGGTGATTTTTTTAGGGTTCCGAACAAAAAACGGAACCCTTATAGGATCACTCGGGTGTCTGTCTGTCCGTCTGTCACAACCAGTTTTCTCCGGATCCACTGGACCGATTCTGTTGAAATTTGGTACACATATGGGATGCTGCGACCCAAACACGGACGTGTTACGTAAATTGTTAAATTTTTAGAATGGGGTGACTTTTGGGGGTCAAACTAGAAAATTAAAAAAAATATATTTTTGAACAAATATTGTTCAAAAATCTTTGACATATCAAATGAAAGTGCTTACTGTGAGGGTTTTAATTATTTTTTTTTTTTTTTCATAATTTTGAAGTAAATGGTTTTGAAGTTATTCAATAAATTAGGCGAAAAATGACCATTCCCTCCTCCTTATCTCCGAAACTACTGAACCTAAAATTTTGAAAAAAATGGAGGTAATAGATCTTTACCTAAAGATTACAGGAAAAACGAAGTCTGTAGTGTTAAAACGACATGTTAAAAAAATTTAATTAGTTCGGAACCCTTTGCACGCGAATCCGACTCGGACTTGACCAGTTTTTTTTTAATATTAAGGCCACTGATTGCTTCGCTATCGTCATGATTTCTGTGTACTTTAATTTGTTGATACTTTACGCGGTACAGCGTAGGACACCGAGTCGTAAACCGTTAAGTCTGAGAAGTCGACGCGGCAATGAATATGTATTATATATTCATTAGAACAATTTACTCGGTTTTTTTGCATACTTTGTCACTTATAACTGTATCCGCTATATCCCAATGAGCCATCCCGCTAAGTTTATTCTTTCAGGAGGCTTGAGCAAGTTTGTGATAAAAGCTTTGAAGCTGCTTGTGCCCGCAAATTCGTTTTTTGTTTTCTAGATTTGCTTTTCTGTGCCATTATTAACAACCCTACTTCTTCATACGAATCCCGTTTATAAATGAAAACATTCGCAAATTGCACCTCGATAGGTTTCGTGTATGTTGAAACTTGAAGTTCAAGTTATAATGGTTGCCACGAGCCGGTCCATCACAGTGTAGGGTCGCATATAAAATGAAGATTGTCTGCCATACATTTTTGGGACTTGCTTATCAAATTTCTGTAAATATTGCGAATGCTGACTTACAAACGGAGCTAGCGAAGCAAGGAAGCGAAGATAAATATCGATCGAAATCGTGTGAATAGAAAGAATCCTACCTAATACAAAGGTATCTTCCCCCTACAGTGTATCCTTTGCATCCCTCACAAGAGCGAATTTCTTTCATTCCGAACTGGATCACTTTCGGCGGATGGTTATCTTAACTTCTTTGTTCCGTATTGCTTGGCTTGGTAAGGTTCCAAGTACGCGCGTCTACTTGGCCACCTAGAACCTTGTTAAAGTGAGCCGACATCGTGTCATTAGAGGGCGTGAATATTTAAGTAGAGATGGCGGGAGCGGCCCGCGGTTTACTCCCATACCCGCTTGGGTTATAGGACGGTTGGGATTACCTTCTCATTGAATTAATTCTGTTTGCTGATGAAAAAGGCGCCACCAAATTCCATTTTAGTAGAATGGATGAATCAGATTGCACAGGTATCGAACGCCTAAGAAACGACTATTTGTTAATCAGCTTCAAAGAATGAAGTAATTTATAATTTTACTTTCTGACATTATCATAGTTGGCTGGCAGAAGCTAGTAGTAATATAATCGGGGTATAATGTAGGGCCATTATACCCCGATTATATTACTACTAGCTTCTGCCAGCGGCTTCGCCCGCGTGGTCCCTAGGGAACATATTCCCGGGATAAAAAGTGGCCTATGTCCTTTCTCAGGCTCTAGACTATCTGTGTACCAAATTTCATTCAAATCGTTCTGTAGTTTTGGCATGAAAGCGCGACCGACAGACAGACTAGAGTTACTTTCGCATTTATATATTAGTAAGGATTGCAGCTGTAAACAAAAATCATTGTTTTCTATCTACACAACGAACATTTAATTGCAATCAATACAAGAAATTCACTTGCCATCGTCTACGTCTACGTAGCAATCCGTGACCCAATTTCAAAATCCTTTGTTTAACTCCAAATTTTTTTTTTTTTTCATTCTACCTAACTCCTTCCGACCACCAGCTGTGATCCGAAGTATATTAGTGAGCATATTCTAGATTTTGGTTCTAAAAAATTCTATAAACTTTAAAAATAACTAATGACCTCCCGTAACTGCGCTCCAATCCAAATGTGTAATAGGTTCATTGTTTAACTAATCTAGGCAATAATAAAAAATTACGACATTTGGGATCATTGTGAGATTTTTGGAGAACGCATGAAGCCCGAACATAACATTGTTTCGCGTTTAAACTTACTTAACACTAGGATACTACATAGGAGCCATTATACTGTGATAGTGTAAATCGAGGTGGACCAATATTGTTACACAATGAAGCTTCGTCTACTGCCCAGTGCACAACTGTTTACCCATATTGGCCATATTGGTTAAATGATGCGGCAATAACGCCCTCGTAAACCTCGAGACGCCTCGCAAACTGTTCCCTACCACCGGCCACAGCTAACTCGCAACATTATTATTTTCTTTATTAATTGCTGCCTCTTAATAGCTAATTATCTGACAACGTTTACTCATACGAAAGCTAAAGTTGTGTTAATTATACGGACGTCGCAGAAACTACCTTGGAATCTTATAGCTATCAGTAGTATAGTCAGAACTTAACGTGACGGTTATTTATAAAGAATCCTGTTCAGAAGGTGCTATACAAACATTTGTTCAGGCGAAAAGCCCTTCGGTCTGTTTGTATGGTTATGATACTTAGATTTTTTTCCTCTTCGCCCGCCGCCGACGCCGCGTTGGGTTTGTTTTAAACGTCGCTACATTTCGCTGGCGGAATCTCGCCCGATTCCATTGTTCACGCGCTTTGCGTTACGCAATCAAGAGGGGTCATTCAGTCCGCGCCCAAAAGTCGCACCCGCGAAGTGGAGAACAGTCATATCCTATCGATTTGTTAAGATGGCGTGCGCGGGAGGGTTACGGGGGGAGCATGAGGGTGACGCGGGGTGGCGAGGGTGGGCGCAGCCTCCGCGCGGCGCAGCGTGCAGCCTCGCTTGCACCTGCCCTGCCGTAACCACGACACACTAGCGACATCGCACCGCACGACGTGTGTGACGCCTGTACACTGTCCACCACGTCATCACGTGACGTGACATAAGCGCCACGCTTTTTTACCCGCGCACCTTGTCAATCCACTAAACTGCCTGAAACTGGTATCTTGAATGTTAAAGAGATCTACAATCACAATGTTCCGACAACGTAGTTTTAATTCTAATAAATTGAAGCACGAAATCTTCAAATTCCTACTAAGTTATTGCACTACTTACATAGCGATGTTTGAGATTTCCGTCAAGCTCAACACAACACTAACCGCAATGTCGTGCCAAAATTGACATAAAACGAAAATAAAAACTACTTGAGAGTCGAGGTCGAGGTTTAAGCTGTCACAGAATACGTCAATGAATTATTGATAGTTAATACTGATACACAAGGTCTATTTACAAGGTGGTAGTTGTCGTAGGTCGTGGCAATATCAAAGTAGCCGCCAGTGTACGCGCACCTTTACCCGGGATCTACAGTCGCGCCCTCGACGACCGCGCGACCGCGGCGGCGTCCCGGTCTCCGGTGGCCGACGCTCAGGCCGTCAAGGTCGCAGACGAGACCTGGCACACTGTTACACATTCTAACTATACACTTTTAATTGACCATTATCTACATATACCCTTTTTTCACCTCATTATTCATTAAACTTTTATGAGCTTGGGTCTCTACGCTTGAATAAAGAGTTAACGTTACAACTTTCACTTCGAAAATTAATATTGAAAACTTTAATTTAACCACTATACGTACATAAAACAACTAATACGAGTTTCAAAACGAGTTTGGTACTAGATTAAAGAATACGATCAATGCCCGGTCGAATTTCTGAATACACAATATTGTAAAGCGTATTTTAATCATTCACCCACTAAAACTTCGCAGACGTTATTCAAGTAAATTTTAAGGTCATCGTTTCGTCAAAGTAGCCGTTATTGTAATAAGGATGACAAGCTGGCGATCCGAGCTTTTTGTGTACTCGAGCACTTGCGCATCTGTTAAAGTTCCCTACGGGTGGTATTGTAGGGCTTTGAAGACAGACCTACTTAGGTACAAGCATTGCTGTATCGATAAAAAGAATATTATTATCTAGTAACAGAACCAATCAACTGTTTACCCCGAGGCCATTTATGTTAGCTTTGAGCAAAAAGATATGAGCTCAATGATGCTTGAAGTAGACTTAAACGTGGTTAAAGATTACGCAAATCGATGCACGATACAAGCACAAGTATGTACGTGGAAATGTGAGTGTGTTCTTATGCCATGCTGAAAGTTAGCTCGAAACAAAAACAATAGGTGTCCATGACGCTCTGTGGACATTACCGAAGTACCATTAAGAAAGCAAGCCTAATCTGTAAATACCGAAAAGCACGTTTTGGAACATCATAGACAACAATTAAATAAAATGGGTTTCTAAAAAGGGATTTAGAAGCTACCAGATCATCGGCCGATTGTATGTTTGCTCATTAACTCTATTGGTCAACGTGGTCTGGTCAACAGGCACTATATTATCCTCTAGGAAACGGGCTAATGTTCAGCTGTGTACACTGAATTACGATAGAATGAAATAAAAAGGTCAGGGTTGAGGTTCAGGGCCTTTCAGAGCCGGTCTCAAGTGTCAACAGTAGTAGCGCTTCGACCAAGCGTATTAATATACTAAGAACAAACATCAATTCCGATGGTTCTCCAACTGATTGGTAAGTATTATGTTGTCAGCCAGGCAAATCCCTTGTCATGAATCTAGTTTTTACTTAATAGGCATTCTGAAACCAACCACACATTTCGTAATTTTTCGAAGGTAAAAGTGGTGTGTGCTGAGGTAGTTTCCGTTGCTGCATATTTGCAGAAAGTTCTAAATTCCTAAGAAGCTCTAGTTTGCTAGAGCTTTTTAGGAATTTAGAACTATGGAATTTAGAAAAAGTGGTGTGTGCTGAGATAAATTCCGTTGCTGCATATTTGCAGAAAGTTCTAAATCCATAAGAAGCTCTAGCTTGCTAGATCTTTTTAGGAATTTAGAAAAGGTGGTGTGTGCTGAGATAGTTTCCGTTGCTGCATATTTGCAGAAAGTTCTAAATCCATAAGAAGCTCTAGCTTGCTAGACCTTTTTAGGAATTTAGAAAAGGTGGTGTGTGCTGAGATAGTTTCCGTTGCTGCATATTTGCAGAAAGTTCTAAATTCCTAAGAAGCTCTAGCAAGGTATCCTTTTTGTATCGAGAAGCTACGTATCTTACAAACCTGGTCGTTATTACTCTCGCCGTTATTGTGCTCAAGTTCAGTTCTTAGGAGATGGCGAGAAAGGTGGACCACAACAAAAATAGGTAAAACTTTACTGGGAGGACCAAGGCCATGATTACAATGTATTTATCTTCAAACATTGTACTTAGTAACCCACTCCTTGTCGCAGAAATGAACAGCGCTGGAGTTTCGATTTCCTCTTGCGTATTTTATCATTTACCTTATGTTGTGGCGCTGTTAATTATTTTTATTAAATAACCGGACCATGTCATTGCGGTTGATAATCTATGATTAAGTTTTTTACTCATGATAAAATAAATGATTAACAGGTCTAAAAGCTTTTACACGCTTGAATGAAGAAACCAAAGATCATAGGTATAACAGAAATCTTTTTTAGAAAAAAAAAAATTGTTTTCTTTTTTTGTTTTTTGGAAGTCGGTTATATTTTTTTGTAAAAAAATTTTTATTCCTCACTTTTCAGTGGTGATTCTCCACAACTAAATTGACATTCACATGAGCGTACCCCTGCACAGCGTACCGGTGTAAACAATATACAGACATGAGATTTCAGCAATCACGGCCCATTTGCTATCATTTATTGAGGAGTTGCGTTGCCTATCTCCGAAGTTCTTCATCAGATCTTCACCAAATTGAAATGGGACCACTCCGATAAAGTACTCTTCCAAAAATTATCCAAATCGCTTCAAGTGTGCCGATAAAATTTGAAGAGTTCCCTCTATTTCTCTAGGATCCCATCATCAGATCCTGACCTGGATCATGGGACCACTTGGGAAGTCCACCCTTTCAAAAAATAAGAATTAAGAATTTTCCATATCGGTCTAGGCATCTTCGAGTAATCGGGGAACATACATAAAAAATGAGAAACAAAAAAAGGTCCCGACGAATTGAGAGCCTCTTTTTGAAGTCGGTTAAAAATAAGTGTAGACAACAAAGCGTAATAGATGCAATGGAAAAGCCGTTGGATATCGATCGCATTAGCAATAAGTGATAGCTATGAAAAAGGGTGTCAGAAGGGTCTTCATTAATTGATTATGGTTCAACATTTCTTCAGTAATATGAACATTGTGCGCATTTGTTGTTTGTATTTTTGGTGTTCTATAAATGTTAATGTGTTCCGTCTATGGCAATATTTCTGATTTTAGTTCAGCTTTGCCGTCGTACTTTTTTTTGTTTATTCAATACACATGATTTAAACTCTACATTTGTGTTCCAGTGGCCCAGTCGGAAGACTCACCAATAGCGATGAAACTCAAGAAAATATGCCTTAAGACGCCGGTCGGCGAGGAACAAGCAGCACAAGCAGTCCTCGACCCTGCGCTAGGTGAGTCTGAACTTGCGATTCCAGATGTAACCAGGGGGGCTACTCTCTAAGCCCGAAGTCCGTAGTTTCGGGCTTAGTTGCAGGCGTATTCTACTCCGTATTACCTAACCACTAAGAATTAAAAACAAAACGATTTTACAGTTACTGTCAAATCGTGTTGTCATTCATTCTTAGTTCGGGTTCGGGGTTATTAATCGTTAGAATACGCCTGCAACTAAGCCCGAAACTACGGACTTCGGGCTTAGAGAGTAGCCCCCCTGGCACGACAGTGTCACGGTCAAGCCAGGTCGACCATACTCAAGACTTGACCAACTTCTGCTACAGATTAAAGATTAAAGGCAACATATTGAAGCTGGGTATAGTTTATCGCAAAGCGTTTTAAAAGTGTAATAGAGCTACCAGGCTTTCGGAAAAAGGGATGCAAAAGTTTACGAACTCCAGACATTTGACACTATTCTCGTTTTAGATTCAGTGGCTACCGCGAAAGTATTTCAAGTTTTCTTAACTTTAGTTTTAACTTAATTTGCCATGACCAGTGATCATACTTTGTTACGATAGTAACAAACACTTCAGATCGTCTGAAGTTTTCCAGCCACATCCATAACATATTAGTCTGTGGTCCTGAATTCGCTGATGATGACTAAAGTAAATTAGGTAGGTATGTGCTCTAAATAATAAAGTCCTTGTTCATGTATAATGGCTCCACACATGGATTGGGCCAACGTGTCGCCGTCCCGTTGATTGAATTGTGCTTTTATTTCCCATCACGCCACGCATCGAGGCTATGATGTCATCGATTTAATTGCGGCGGCCACTTCATTACCTACCTATAAAAGCGACATTTATTTCAGTCTTCGAAATAAGCTTCGACGAGTCCGACATGAGTCGATCGATCTGTGGAAACTTTACAACCTCGTTATCTTTTATGCAGCGTTTTGATTTAATTTCCTTTTCAATGTCAAGTTCCGTTTTTACTGAGCGTCGTCGCTAACTATTTCCTTTACTGCCGTTTTATATCTTTCGAGTGTACTCCACCACTGCGACCGACCAGAGTTCAGTATGCGTGACGGGTTACATCACATTTCTCTGTATACACCGGCCGCGTATGTGGTATATGAAGCGTTGCTTATGTGTAGGTACGGGGTAGACATTCGTGCACAGGTCGTTAATGGTACAACGTGGATCTGTTGTGTGGTACGCGGGTGGAATAACCTATAATTAGATGCGCGTACACCAATCCTCAGCCGTGGAACTCGTAGATGTGTCGTTTACGCTACATCCGTTGATGTATTTGATGCAGGAACGCTGTCGAATTTGCGCATACCGTAACAACATCCAGCTTTTGCGATAGCAACACCATTTTTGTCTTTAGAATTTTTTGTCAGATGTGTAAGCTAGACTTGACCTCCTTGGCTTTAGATAGAACTTCGCGACCTAAAAAGCGACTCATCCATATTTGTATTTGTTTATATTGTTATGAATGTTGCTCTTTGCCCGCATTTTCTCAGTTGTTTACATAATCGGTCAACACATTACTAGCCATGTGCTTCGGCTTAACGCTCTTCGCTATACACTTGGAAAATGTCCATTTGAACTTGAAATCTTAGTAGAAAGGACTTTCTGCGCAATTTGTACATTATATGAAGCTTAACGTGTATTCTCATATCATAGTCATTATTTGTAAACACATGAATATAAAGTTGCTGCACTGATAAAATATTAAGCCAGCTCAGATCAGATTAGTAATGATTTTCTCTCATGTAGGTAGTTACCATACATACACCAAAACGCTATCATATCTATAGAACCTTAACTCACACATAGCTTATTTTACCTAGCTCGTGTACAAATTGCAGCCGTACAAAGTGGGGGGTTAGGGGGGTGGGTCTCGCGTATCGGGCGGCGTGATAAGTGACGACTATCCGTCAATGTGTTGCATAGGCGAACGTATGTGAGGTGGTGGTGTATCGGACAATAGGAGCTTGTCGGTGCAGTTTCGGCGGCGGAACGCGGGGTCGGCACGGGTGGCGGCGGCGGCGGCGTTTCTCCGGCGTGCGTGGCACTGCAGTTCTCCTCCACGGCCGGTAATTTGATTGGGCCCGAGCTGTCACCTATGCGCCGCAGTCGCCCGGCCGTCGCTCGCCGGCTATCGATTAGAGCCCCCGCCCCCTGCCCCCGCGCTGCCCGCGAACCGGATCTCGTCACGCCGCCATTGTATACCCGCGACGCTTAAACGCATTCGTTTCTCCCGATGCGAAAACGACGCATTCCTTCCGCGCGCCCTCCCGCCCCGCACCGGCCGGCCGCGCCACACCGCGCGGCGCCACACAGGACCGACCGACCCTCTCATTACACTCTTACCACATTACCACTCCAAGCCTCGCGCCGCCGCGCGCCACGCCGACCAACCGCCACAAGCGTCATCGCCGGATGACAATTGACGTTATAATATTAAATAAACGTATCAATGACCTTACCCTAAATCCCGTTTGTAGGAATACAAATAAAGTCACGAACAGAACCAAAAACTCGACTTTAGGGTATCACGTAAAATAAATGCACAGCACTTTTATATCTTTAAGATTAAAGACCAGATTCGTACAAATTCTCAACGGTTTCAAAGTAAGCCTAACTATAATAATTTTGAATAAATAGTAGTACAAATATGAGGTTGTAGGTAAAATTGCAATACTATCAACTTGTTGCTTTTACCGTACGATAGTATGAAGCCTACTACGAGTAAATGACGTTGCATCAACTCTGCGCTCGCGCAGATCAACGTACTTACATTGTTGTGCAATTCAGTATCAGGTCCACTTGCACTGACGGCTTACTTGAACTGGTTTGCATGCGAAGTATCCTTAAAATTTGGGTTATATTTGCAATACTAGCTTATCGATCCAAGTGATCTTAGGTCCATAGCGCTGCGCATAAAACACTAGCTGACCCGCGCAACTTCGTCTGCGTCACATTTTTCATTAATGCTCCGCTCCTGTTGGTCGTAGCGTGATGTTATATAGCCTTATAGCCTTCCTCGCTAAATGGGATATCCAACACTTAAATAATTTTTAAATTCGAACCTGGGGGGCTACTCTCTAACGAAATCCGTAGTTTCGGGCTTAGTTGCGGGCGGGAATTTTCTACTCCGTATCACCTAACCACTGAGAACTAATGATAACACGATTTGACAGTTACTGTGAAATCGTGTTGTCATTCATTCTCAGTTCGGGTTCGGGACTAATCGTAAGTCTGTAGGTGATACGGAGTAGAATACGCCCGCCCGCAACTAAGCCCGAAACTACGGATTTCGTTAGAGAGTAGCCCCCCAGTACTTCCTGAGACTAGAGCGTTCAACCAATCAAACAGACTCTTCAGCTTTATAATCTTAGTATGTATAGATTAATCACGGAAGTCTGTGTAGCTAACTGTCATAAACGGTAGAATTTGAAGTAAATGACATGAGGCTGGAAAGTCAGAATACGAGTCAACAAGTAACCTGTTGCTACAACATAGTTGGTCAGCACGAATTTGAAGGGGAATGATTTGCCACTGATTATTTCGGATTCGAGCAATGGTGGTTGCACATCGGTAACGTCGCTGATCCCGCGTGGTGGACAGCCCCATTCGGCATGTCGCAGAGGGTTGGCAGCACGGGAAACATTAAAAGCTGCTGTAATGATGATTTAGGTTACCAAATTAAAACGGATCCCTCTTATTGTCATAATATCCGTCAGTCGTTACCCAAA
This sequence comes from Lacanobia wlatinum, assembly GCA_947578705.1. Classification (NCBI taxonomy): domain Eukaryota; kingdom Metazoa; phylum Arthropoda; class Insecta; order Lepidoptera; family Noctuidae; genus Lacanobia; species Lacanobia wlatinum. The sequence goes on from OX388040.1 coordinate 7,752,939, forward strand.
ATAATCCTTACTAATATTATAAATGCGAAAGTAACTCTGTCTTTCTGTCTGTCGCGCTTTCACGCCAAAACTACTGAACCGATTTAAATGAAATTTGGTACAGAGATAGTCTAGAGCCTGAGAAAGGACATAGGCTACTTTTTATGCCGGTAGTATGTTCCATAGGGACCACGCGGGCAAAGCCGCTGACAGAAGCTATAATAAAATAAAATCTCGGATAATATCGGATTGATATTATCCGAGATGATTACAACTTTTTTCTTTCTTTTCTTTTTAATAACGTTGCCCCACTAGAAATTTCTCCTGTATCGTGGTTGGGTTTACAAACATACAAACTCACATACACAAACAGCCAGACCCGGAACAACTATCAGTAGGCCATACAAATTTTTGTTCCGTGCGGGAATCGAACCCACGACTCGCAGCGCAGCAGTCAATCGCTCAACCACTGCACCAACCGTGTCGTCACAACATTGGTTTACTAGTAAGTATGAAAGAGATATGAAAATGAATCTCTTTCGCACTTAGTGGTAAAGCCAAGGTCAAATATAAAACTAGTGTTTTGCTTTGAAAATACTGAAGAATTGTCTAATTTCAACGGCTCATCAACGGTAATGTATGAATGTGGAAAAAAAGTTTTAAATGCTGAAGTCATTATTCTGTAACCAAGCATGAAAAAACTGGCCAAGTGCGAGTCGGACTCGCGAGCAAAGGGTTCCGAACGAATTTAATTTTTTTAACATGTTATTTTAACACTACAGATTTCTTATAGGTTTTCCTGTCATCTTTAGGTAAAGATCTATTACCTCCATTTTTTTTTTTTTTTTTTTCAAAATTTTAGGCTCGGTAGTTTCGGAGATGAGCGTGGTCATTTTTCGTCTACTTTCTTGAATAACTTCAAAACCATTTATTTTAAAATTATGAATAAAAATATGTTTAAAACCCTCACAGTAAGCCCTTCATTTGATATGTCACACGATATTGTTCAAAAAACTTTCTTTTGAAATTTTCTAGATAGACCCCATACTACAAATTTAATGATTTACGTAACGTCTCCGTGTTTGGGTCACAGAAGTCCATATGTGTACAATTTTAACAGAATCGGTCCAATGGATCCGGAGAGAAGTGGCTGTGACAGACAGACAGACACCGGAGTGATCCTAGGGGTTCCGTTTTTTGTTCGGAAGCCTAACTAGTATTTTGCTTTGAAAATACTGAAGAATTGTCTAATTTCAACGGCTTATCAACGGTAATGTATGAATGTGGAAAGAAAGTTTTAAATGCTGAAGTTATTATTCTGTAACCAAGCATAAAAAAAGTCTGAAGTCGCTAAAATGAAGGAAAGCTAGGCTTCACACGTGCACAGTTTTCGTAGACGATTGTAAGTTTCCAGCATGTGAGTCGTTTCGAGGTTTGCGATACATTTTTTCGAAGTAGTTTGTCTGGGATTGCTTGCCCATGTTTGTACAGTCGATATTCTTATCTCGGTGGCATCCGGGTTTAGATGTAGACCATACGTGCTTTAAGCGTAATGTGATAAAGATAAAGCACAGTTTACTTAGAAGGGTCTGCAGACTTTTCTAGATGAAGGCTGCTCTTACTTCACAGAAATTTATTTGATAATGGCTCTCCAACGACTTATTCACTAACACTTACACAAAAAAGAAAAAAATCATTTTGAAGTAGGGTGAACTTGACACTTACAGGAGTGCGCTGCACTTCAAAAACTTAAATACGTACAGTTTGACATGCAAATCGCCAGCGAATGCAAACTATTGACTAAATAAAAAAAAACAATAATAATAATAAATAAAAAACCGGACAAGTACGAGTCGGACTCGCCCACGAGGGTTCCGTACAAATTTGTTGGTACATATTAATAAAGACTATATTTTTTATGATTTAATTGCAAATGTATAGTTTTCAGATTTTTTCCTATACTTGTAGTACAAGACGGTATTACTTGCCAAACGTAGTTCTTAGGTCAACGGGAAAAACATTGCTCAACGAAGTGGTCACAGGTCAGCTAGTATTGGATACAATCGCTTAATCCACAGCTACAGCACATACCATTCATAAGTCTGTGTATTTAAAACTAGCTGACCCGCGCAACTTCGTCTGCGTCACAGTTTTCATTACTGCTCCGCTCCTATTGGTCTTAACGAGATGATATATAGCCTTTCTCAATAAATGGGCTATCTAACACTGAAATAATTTTTCAAATCGGACCTAAGATTAGCGCGTTCAAGCAAACAAACAAACGAACTCTTCAGCTTTATATATTAGTAATAAAGATTAGAGGTAACGGTAATTTTAAGTCAGCCTAGCTCATTTTGATTCCAAAAAGCCGGACTAGTTGAATGGGAAACATAACAGATCACACAACCCATGGACTGTATAAATAAATCATAATACAAAGGTAGTTGGAATCAACACATGTCCAACGTCGACGAGACCAAATATATTTATGCAATATTCATTGGTAACATTTTCAACGCTCCGCGGTTCAAACGTTTGCCTCGCAAAGTTTTTGCATTTAGGATTCAGCGATACACTCATTACAGAGAAACTGGTGACGGTTCCGAATAACGGTACTCATCTGTTCTTAAACAACTCGTGCAACATCTCCAAACATACATAGCGTCTAACTCGCCTTTAACGTTTTTTACTAATCGCTGTTTTGAAAAACTGGTTCTGTACGGAGCACCACTAACGTTATCGTTTATGCCTTGGAGTAGCGTTGTTTCTATGTGGCAGCGCAGTCACTTTAAAAGTAGATTTACTAAAAAAATGTGTCCTTATGGAAGTCTAGTCCTAAAAGCTACTGTTTCGAGTTGAACTTGACAAAAAAAACCGGCGAGTCGGACTCGCATACGAAGGGTTCCGTACCTTAATTTTTCTTATTAGTTGTTATAGCGGCAATAGAAATACACAATCTGTGAAAATTTCAACTGTCTACCTATTACGGTTCTTGAGATACAGCCCACTGACAGACGGACGGACGGACGGAGAGCGGAGGCTTAGTAAAAGGGTTCCGTTGGTTTCCCTTTGGGTACGGAACCCTAAAAATGTGTCCTTATGGAAGTCTAGTGCAAAAAGCTACTGTTTGGAGTTGAACTTGACAAAAAATATAAAGATTAACTTTTTGATATCTGAATTATTTTTTTATATCCATTATTCCGAACAAGTTGGCATTGGTAGGATTCATGTAGAATTAAGGAAAATTGTTAGTGTCACCGAAACATCAACATCGCTTAGATGCACAATTATTTTTCGTACCTCAAAAGGACAAAATGGAACCCTTATAGGATCACTTTGTTGTCCGTCCGTCTGTCTGTAAAGACCCTTTGTCTCGGGAACGCGTAGATTTATCGAGTTGAAATTAAAACTATATACTCAGATCTACAGTCCCTTGAAGCTGTGAAAAAAAAGAAACTCCTAAGTTTACGTAACACTCAAGGGAATCAAAATTCATAAAGTATTTCCCGTTGACCTAGAACTATAAAATTTGGCAAGTAATACTGTCTTGTACTACAAATACTGGGAAAAGTCTGAAAACTACACATATGTAATTAAATCATAAAACATATAGTATTTATTTTAAAGTACGGAACCCTCGGTGGGCGAGTCCGACTCGCACTTGTCCGGTTTTTTACATAAACCGTGGTCCGAGTTTCAGAGCAACGGTCTCAGCAATTTTAAAGTCGCTGGGAGTCTTGCTCTAGAGAAATCCGTGGCGAAACTATTTATGAACTAGATTTTTCCCGCAGCTTCGCTCCCGTGGTATATGAACCATTTATTCTGGAATAAAAAGTACCTAGAAATATGATCTTCATCGATATTGGCGCCAAAAGTACTCTCCGTGATAGACTTTTTTATTTGCATGAAAACTTCCACCGTTACCCTGGAAGAGAGATTCATCGTTTAACAAACACATAAACAAACTTTATCTCTTTATAATATTAGCTAGATATTGTCTTCAAGAAAGTTACTGGCCGCATCTGCCCCAATATCTTAGTCTATAGGAAGCAGGGTGGGCTTGGGTTTAAATTTGAAAACCACATAATGAAAGGACACGCTGGAATGTTTTCGGGACTAAGGGTGTGTCTTCACCAGAGACCACCATCACCAGGCACCAGAGGCGGATTAAATGTTGCCAGCGCCCTAGGCAAGCACCACATCGGCGCCCCCAAGGTGGTCACGAGTAGGCGCAAATCCAGAATTTCGTTGGGGGGGGGGGGGATTTTGTCTCTGTGTGGGCTTATTGAGAAAAATGCGGTTTGGGAATTTTTAGGATCTCGTGGATATAGCCGAGGATTTTTGACCATTCGCACGGAAACAGGATTGAGTCCTTTGGTCCAGCTGTTGCTATAAGTTATAGAGTGTCAGCCAGTCTCCACCAACTTCCAAACTCCGGGCTGCTACTGAAAAACAGAATAATAATTTGCCCAGCCCTAGAATCGAATTCAGGACCCCCCACACACAACAGTCGTGGTTTATGACCAACAAAGACAAACGATACAGTCATAAACAAGAGAGAGCTTTTGTGAATCCCGAAAAATCTGTCAGATGATAGTTTTTGGGATCGGGCCATGTAATGCTAGGAGTAATCAAGTAGTAATGGGGCGCACTTTGGAAGCTCTGTACAAAGTATGACTTTAAATTTAGGTAAAAACATTTTTTTCCTTTGAAGCATCCTCGAGCTCCCCTCTTAAATCTGGCACCCCTAGACACGTGCCTACTATGCCTAAGGGATAATCCGCCTCTGCCAGGCACCACCGCCAGATTACTAGAGATTTCCGCGTGGCTAGGTCATAACAGCCGAAGACGTCCCACTGCTGGACATAGGCCTCCCCCAAAGGGGGGATTTTGCCATAATCGTCACGCTTGGCAGGCGGGTTGGCGATCGCAGTGTATGGTGTTGCGTTTTACAGAGAACGCTGCTGCCCATTCTCTGATGAGTCCCTTAGTCGCCTTTTACGACACCCACGGGGAAGTGAAAGCATGGTATTATTCTTTTACGGCACCATACGGCACCGGCCGTCACCATGCGGCGTGGCTAGGTATAAATGAAGCGATTCTACTGGTCCATGGTTATTCCCTCGCTATGCATCCTGGCACATCTCTCACCTCGCACCCTTAATTCGCTGTTTTACGTATTATCGTACAAAAATGTACAAATGGTCGTACCAAATTTTGTTGTCCTCCGAGAATTCTGTACTTCGCCCGCGACTTCGTCTGCTCTGCAGTTTTCTTAAGGACCCCTATTTTTTTCTAGTAATAAATATAGCCTTTGTTACTCAGGGATAATGTAGCATTCTAATGGTGAAAGAATTTTTAAAATCTGTCCAATAGTTTTTGTGTGAATTCGTTACAAACATACAAAAATAGAAATCTTTCCTTTTTATAATGTTAGTGTAGATGTAAGAAGTCATGTTTTTCGTCCTTTACTTCACGGACTACACTTTCACTGTATTCTTTTCTTACCAAAACATGGGGTCGGCGACCTAGTTCGCTCACTTTCGCATGACGAAAACTTGGTCTGCTCCTTCCTAAGAATCGTGTCCTTTGTAGTCAGGAATTCGAATTAATTGCTAAACACATTTATGTGTGGTCATGAACTTGTGTAACATATGGCGGCGAACGTTTAGCTCATACTAACTTGTAGCTTTATGAAACAAGCCGTCCTGTCCATAGGCTCTTGTTAAGATGTACTGGTTCTATGTTTTCGTAAAACAATGACCATTCGGGACACAGCAATAATGTAACTAAATAGGTACCTCAAAGATCTGAAGACTTAAATTTCTTCGCTTAGTAAATTAGACAAAGACTGTTTGTCTATCTACATATATGTAGAATGAGTCTGTGAAATCTTTATCACGTTGCTAAAGTGAGTAAGCACGGGTCATTGTTGGCATGAACTTCATACCTACTGTGTGACAGTAACAATCTCATCCTGTGCCCCACTAAGATAATGTCACATCATCGGTTCGTTATCACGACATTAGCAGTTCTCTATTTATTAATTCTCAATTTTTTACTTACGATACTGATAAATCAATGAATCCACTGTCGAACAAAAAAAAACAAATTCTATTTCCATCTCATCTCACGAAGCTAGATAATTCAACTACTATTCCAAAATAATTGATTCACGAATGCGATTGCAATTACGTAAAAAGGGAATACTAATTAGTTTTAGACAAACGTTACATTATATATCCGGTGTTTGGGAAACTCAACGTCATTGACCCCTGTGAAAAGAGCAGAGGCATCGCGGTTTCGAGGTACATTCAGCGATCGCGCGCATGCCTGTTTCTCTGAGGTAGAGCCCTCCTTCCGATAGAAATAATTTCAATTAAAAAGCCTTAAAACAATTTAATGCGAGACTATGATAATGCTGGTCATTGACTGCCTGGATCGGTAGCTTCTCGTGATGTGTTCAGTATAGAGACAGTGCGACCGCATCTTACCGGCCGCCACTGTTGTCACTGCGGTGTTTCGCGGGCGGGCAGATTTATTTGGACGTACCCCCTTCGGGGGGCGCGGGGTCGGGCGTGCCACCCACCGCGCCACCTCCACACATTTGACTGGATCAATAAGTAAGCAAAGGATGCCCGAGCAGAAAAACCATACACCCGACCACCCCAAGGGGGCACACGTAACCGACACCCCCCCACTAGCGGGGGGAGGACTCCACAGATTGCCATTTTCTCTTTGCCTACGCTTTAATTAGTTGCGTAGTGACGCGTGTAGATCCATAATCCCATGTTATTAAATTGCCAAACAGGTCCCGTCCACTGTATCAAACGAGGTGGACCACTGCTATGTTAGAGTACATAATCCATAACATTTGTTTGTATCGCATAAACTGCTTGCCATTTAGGACCGACTACTTACAGAAGTTCATAAAAATAAAAAGTAATAAAATCTTCGCCGACTACCTAAGGAACATTTCATACTTTCCACAATTTCGCCTCGTTAAATTGCATTTTCGTTACATCTATTAAAGCTTAACGTTAGTTTTGTCCACACTAAACAACGTCCCAGTCTTCAATATTTCACTCGGAATGACACTGTGTACCAAGATTAGATAAAGCATAGATAATTCATGTGTTCCTATAAGCCGCGACACCTGAAATACACGCTTCACAAAGCTCTTTCTTTGTATGCATGCTTATGCTCCCAACTTTACTTATACATATTCATATGCGAGCCTTCAAAAGCTGGAGTTTTCGAAGCAACCTTTGTCGAAGTGTCACCGGGGGAGCAAGAGACCCACGAATAGTTTTTGACCACGGTTCATGCTCATATAAAATATGTATAACTTACCGGAGCGTGTATCAATATGTTACAACTAGCCCTTTCCACAAACTCGACACTCAACACCCGAAACGGACCCAATTTTTTGCTGAAAAGCGCAAATTTTATACGAGAAGTTGGCTTATTCTGGCAATTCGATCTTGTCTCACAATTTAAAAACTTTGATGAAAATTAGGCTACCGCCTACCGCAGTAATAAAGTAAAAATTAAACTAGATTTCTCAGGTATAGCATATTTTTTTATTTAAATTAGCTTGAAGTTTCTTGTTTATCAATCACAATAAGCTTTTGTGTTTCTTCTTACTTATACTTACCTAGGTAACCTCATCTACTTCTCTAAATTGTCGTTTCATCTGGTTCGTCATTCACTAAACCATCCAAAAGCCTTAGCATATTTCTCTCATAGTCATGACATCGAACATATTTTGTGATCTCAGTGTCCCATTAATGTTAACGGAGACTACGAGCCAGACGATTTATTTAAATCTGCTAAAAACGTTACTGTTACTCTGATGAGTATGACTATCATAACTGTTTTGTATTCATGCGACTCGCATGTTGTCTGTCGTCATTCCGCATTCCATTTACTTCTAGGAATGTTATGACAAAATGCATAAGTGCTATACCAACTACCTACGAAGTGTAGACTTCACACTCCATGCGTATGCTTATGACCATACATTCTGGGTAAGCAGAGGCATAAAGCTAGTATCGGATCATCAGGTATATTGGTAGTAGTCACGTTATTTTTCAATCCTTGATTAGGGCTGGAAGTCCATAAGCTGGTCGACTGTTAGTTCATGTCATGGTTTGATATGGTCACCCGACTTGACCTTTGAAATTTGAAACACCTCGCGCCTGCTCAATGATAGCTTAGTTATCTACTAGACAACAACTTTTTGTCATTCGTTCGTTAAACTATAACATTTCGATTCATTTATATAGTAAAAGGCTTTATATTTAATGAAATCAACCCTCTGAGAGCCTCTTAATTGGAATCTCTAGATTGCTTTCTAATTTCAACCAATCATGGTGCAAATTGCTTGCCAGTAAAAAGTGGTTTGGTGTAAAGCTGTGATTTTTACGGGCTCCTCGCATCGGTCGTCTCGAGATCGGCTCGAGTGCGCCCTGGCTCTTTCCTCACGATCGCAATCGAAATAATTATCATAAAGTAAATCCCCCGCAATTCGGCGGCCGCCCCGGGGCCGGGGCGTCGCGGTAAATGGCGGGCCCTCGCCGTCGCTACGCTCTAGTGATGTCTATCTTTGTCAGCAAAACTGTATCGTATCGATGAAAAAGCTAAACGTATCTTACAGGTATCTGGCCGGTTTATGGGCAACTAATTTATTTTAATGCACACCAGATTTCATTGATACGATCGGCTGACAAACTTGAAAAAAGCCATCTCCAGTCTCCGCCAAAGGCAATCGTCCTTATTTACGGACTGATTTCCGATTTCCCTTAAAATATTCATACAGTAAAGTAGCATAAAATATGGTAGCATATGTATAATCCAGCAGTGTTTCAGCAGGGTCATCGATGTCCCTGTAAACTAGGAACGCGACACACTATCCCATAGCTCTTGGTGGAGAGCGAAACAATCGCGTTTCCACTTTTTGCCTCACACCGCTCTCATCTCGTATTGGCGACGGAATTAAATTTGCCCGCTTGTTTTACCGCCTTCCCCTCCTTGCTCTCTTTTATTCATTTATCTTATTAATGCCAATAATGAGTTTCCAGCCAATTGCAATCTAGATTATTGAATATATTTATTGTATTTTCCTTACATTCTGTCTCTTAAATATCGACCGGTCCCACATTATCGCACCTTTGTGCTCTAAACTCCATGACATCTGTCGAGTAAAGCACACCCCATTTAGCTCTAAAATCGTTTAGTTCACCAAACACGGCTGTTATTATTATTATTCTTGTGTGATTAGCGAGGTGTCTGCATGGTAATAATAAGTAGCCCATACAATCCCACCCCACAACACCCGCCCCTATCCAACGGTCGCGTCGCCCGAAGGCCCGTCTTAACACAAAGCAACTAACACTGGCCTACATCATAACCTAATTTGTTTAGATTTGGTTATTTTTCGGTCTATTGATTGTATGTACGTATTAGATGTTTGATATTGAAGAAATCTTAGCGCGTGACGCGACGCCAAACCGGGTGACTTTGTGCCGCAGGGCCCGCAAGGGTCGCGCTTTTGTCAGCCCGCGGGGACGGCTGTCCCTAGTGTTTACCTTCGACAACGCCCCGTTTCACTTTACAATGCTACAGAAAAACAAAATAACTGTTAACTCTACTTTTGATTGAGTTTAATGACAAAAGTTATAATTACAAAGAGCAAGTTTTAAAAATATTTTATCGCTATCAAGGTTTAGCCCCTCGATTAGTACTATGTAACGTATTTGCTGTACCTGCGCACAAGTGTCGCTTAAGGAACATTAAATTGGTTTGAATTTTAAAGGTCAGTAGCAATTTAAGTTCAATAGTCTGGACGTATTTCGAGTAACAAAAGAAAATAAAAAGCATTATATCTTTATTCAAAAGACAGGTGTGTATATTCTTTTAGTTACTCAAGGACTTCGAGATGGGTAAATGGATGATATTTATTGTCGAATAACAATAAACAAGTCTTGCTTCGCAGCTACACTTATTTAATGTTAATAAAACGGAATGGCCGACATGTTGTGTGATACGCGTAGGTACAACTCGTGTCGTAATGGCGGTCGGTACATCGGCACATAAAAATCATAAGTTGACGTGGACATGTTTCGCAACGCACCTGCCGGCCGCCGACCGCCGACCGGCGGCTGCTGAGAACTTGCAACCGGCGAGCGGCACACTCCACAGTCACACCACTCAGATTTGATCCGAGCCCTTTCCAATCAACACATGAATGAGGGAGTCGCGCATAAACTTTACGACCTATAAACCATTCATAACAGCTATCACGATAAACCGACTGGTTTATACCATTACTGAATCGCTTATTTTATAGAGATTATTAGTATTGTCCGTATTAGGGTCCCTCACTGTGATCCAAGTGCATCGGTAATGGGTACGCGCAAGGCAACCATGTTTCCGCTCTTACGCAAATCACACTAGCGCGCCGCTCGACCGCACTCGACTCTCGTCTATGGGACGCGTTGGCCGGTGATTCATCAGTACACAACTTGATGTTAATAAATATGAGATGATGTCTTGCGGAATTGTAACGTTGATTGCTACTGCACTATGCGTACCTATTACTTTAATAATAGAAACTTGCATGCAGTTACTGACAAGTACCAACACTGGATGGTGCTCAATTTGCTGGCTCTATTACTGATATTCGACGGCATGGTTAGACAAATGAAATATTTTCCGTTACATTTGATAAGCAATTGAATGTTTAATTGACCTTACTGACATCTTGTTACCTTGTAACTATGCAAAATCTTCGAAATTAAGTTTAACTTTCATGATAATTGAAAGTGGTACCAAACAGAAAACCTTATTTTATGGAACTTATATTTGTCACTCACTGCTTATGCACTCGATCGCAGAACTTACACCCTGAGTGCCTTGATGTGTAGCAAAAAATGTGCTGTTAAAGTTTTAGATCCTACACATGAAGTGACGGTTTAGTGATATTATTCATTGACGCCTTTAATCAGTTTTAAAGCTAGCCTCTTCCTTATTAGCAACATCAGAACGAACAAAAATTCATGTAAAAGGTCAGAAACTGACCTATCGGCTCCGCGTTACAATTCTGAGTTGGCAACTACTTCTGAAGATCGAATTCGTTTATAATCAACACCACACTAACATTCAAGTATTAGTCACTAACGTTATCACTTGTATGTTCCAGCGGCGATGGAGGAGGAATCTAGCGAGTTGCCAGGCACGGACGGCCTGGCGCCCAAACAGCGGCACCAGGCGAAACACCGGGAGCTGTTCTTATCACGGCACGTGGAAACACTGCCGGCCACACACATCCGCGGCAAGTGCACCGTCACGTTGCTCAACGAGACGGAGTCGCTGCTCAGCTATCTCAATAAGGATGTGAGTATGTACCGGCCACGGACGAACGACACAACACAACGCTGGTAGAAGGTCCGCTCCTTGCAAACCAAGAAGAGCTCACGCTGGCACGCATTCTACCCAAGTCTGTGTATTCCAGGCTGAAAGGCGGTTCGGTCTTAGCTGCACTACTCGACCCATCCGAGGCCTGCATAATGACTGAATTTTTGAATGTGTGTAATGATTAGGTCATCAGTACAGTGCTATAGTCCATAGGGACTGCACGGAGTTGACTATGCCATCTAGTGTCGCATATTCGACGTTTTAAGCGTCAGAATAATTGACAGTGACATTTCTGTGCTGCCACCTATAGTTTCTGCACGCTCCCTATAGGCCTTTCCACGGTCGGAAGGTCCTGGGCCATCATTCAAACCGTGTCGCTTCCTCATCGCGTTTTTTAAGGAGTTGGCCTTCTACACTTTTTTATTTAGTCCAACTACAAATAAAATAATCTCTAGTACACAACAAATCTGCGTAAACATATCGTACACAAGTATTGTTTTGAGTAACACAACATAATTTTAAAATTTGTCTGAATTATTTGAAAACGAATAGATGGATATGATAGGGCAAACTTTAGTAATAAATATCGTTAAACAATGCTAAGGATTTATTGCATTAGCAAAAGGTTGGGCCTTTTACTAAAGGTGGCTAAAAGTGTAATGATCCCATGAGCAATCATTATGTTCAGTCCTGCACTAGTTTGATATAGTATTTATTTATTTACAAAGAGTACTGCCACATCACATACATATAACATTAAAAATATTATAAAAAATATTTATAAGTGGTCTGATGCACGTGACAATAACGGCGTACATAACATTGTCAATTTTTTGGCTCGGTGATAAAACACAATTATTAGTAGTTTTTTAAGTCTTCATGTATATATTAAGTGATTAACACCTGAGAATATATGTATGAATTATTAAAAAAAAAATATTTAGTACTATGAAAATTGATTTTAAGTTCTACGACGAATACATTATAATTGGCCAATATAATATCATGGAAATGTCCAATACAATTTAATAGATATGACAAATAAAATTTAATAGAAATGTTCAAAACAATACAGAAATGTCAAATATGATGGTGGTATCCATTCAAAATCCCAATGATATTACGTGACGCAAACCAAATTTCTGAGTTTGTTTTTGACTAGCTTCTGCCAACAGCTTCGTCCGCCTGGTCCCCTAGGGAGCATACTCCTGGAATAAAAAGTCGCCTATAGCAACAGATGCATACAATCAATAAATTCAGTCATTTTTTTAAATTAGATTTTCATTGTATTGATAACACTTAATTTAAAAATTAGAACGTGGAATGTGGTAAGATATCGAACGTTAATAATGTGCTTTCAGATGTAGTTTATTTCTCTTATCTAATGAGTTAATAGTCTCTGAATAACGAAGAAAAACGGACTTTCACTAGGCTTGATCGGGGTAGCGCCTTAATATACTAGCCTACTAGCTTCTGCCAGCGGCTTCGCCCGCGTGATCCTTAGGGAACATACTCCCGGGATAAAAAGTAGCCAATGTCCTTTCTCAGGCTCTAGACTATCTGTGTACCAAATTTCATTTAAATCGGTTCAGTAGTTTTGTCGTGAAAGCGCGATGGACAGACAGAGTTACTTTCGCATTTATTAGTAAAGATAAGCTGAAATATTTAAATAGTTACCCACTCTGGGATTGGTTGAACTGCATACATAGCTCTTATATGGCATAGGAACAATATTAGAATTCGGTAGTTCCCGCTTTTTTGCTAATGTTCATTACAAAAGTGTAATGAATGGTAGTGGTATATTAAAAAAAACCAATTCATTTAAAAAACTAGAAATTATCAAAATCCAACAAAGCTCTCTAAAATTCATGGTTCAATTAAATTCCACATGCGTTGTGGTATTATCTGTATCTAAGAACATTATCCTGCTATAGCAAATATTTAATAATATCGATTTATTAAAGCATATCACTACAGGAATATTTTTAGTGTCCTTTATTTTGCTATGGTAGGCGGTAATATGCCTTCGTAGATACCCTAAGAATAAATGATCACGATAGAAGTCGATTCAGCACAGCTTTGTCTTTATTTCTGTTTTCGATATTAAAAAAGTCACTAAATGTATGTGGGTCAATACCCGTTACCCGTTTGCACATTTATGTGGCGCCTACCATAGGTCATAAAAACGATTATGGGGATTTCTAGACCTTCTGGAACTGAATTTTTTGTAAACTGGTTTTGTATCGTATTTTAAGTCGTCAAACACGATTATGTAAACAAGGTGCAAGCAGCGCACACAGTCCAACAGTTAATTAGAAATCTCCATATCATAGTGGGACTCATTTGCAGTCATTGGACCACGACTGTTATACAACTCACGTGGGAAGATTAAGAGCTGATACAAGCATTCTATAAATTACTTTAATTTCATTCCCTAATCAGCGTCGCTACGTGGGACTTTATATTGTTTCATTATCAATTTTCTCTAGTAATTACCACTTAAATGAGCACCGTCTTAAGTACCAAACAACAATAATACGTAGATGTAATAAGACAAATAACTGTGCATGGCTATCATGACTAATGAGTACTCATCCCGTTTTATTTCAAGGTTAGACCACATAGACGCTAACAATCTCAATTAGGAAATGTCACCACGCCCTAATATGATGTCATTTCCTATATCCGACAACCGTTACAAGTATTAACAAATACACATTTAGGTATTCTCAAAAACTACACCAAGTCGGCATTTATAAGTACTTTTGTTCAATGCCGAATATCGGATATACTTAAATTATACATTGTTGTAACATTCAACGAATTAACATCTAATTTAAATAAAATGAATAATTTTAATTTAGACTTAATAATAGTTAGTAATATTTATTGAATAATTAAGAAGTTTATAGGACATATTAATTGTTATGCTCTTCATAAGTAATTGTCATGGGAACAATTAAAAAGATGCTTATCTACGTATTGTTTTTATAACTGTATTGTTATACTAACATCCAGTTTGAACTGTAACACGTTTTCATGAGAGTTTCTCTTTTTGTTTCAGGACGCATTTTTTTATTGTTTAGTATTTGATCCTTCACAAAAGACTTTATTAGCAGATAAGGGAGAAATCAGAGTTGGAAGTAGATATCAGACTGAAGTAACTAATTTATTAAAAGATGGTACGTATTTTTTTGTAAATTATTTCTTGTAGTCACTAAATATTTCACTTGCCGTTGGGGTGTTGGTGGTTCTTATGATGATAGATATCACTGATCGTCACTAATAGAGGGAGATCCTCTTAAAATTAAGTCAGCCAAAATATCATGACTCTCAGCACTCAAAAAACAACTAAAGGAAGAGGGTGATGAATTAAACTTCTATTTCTTAACCATGCTCTAAATAATAAAATCACAATTTGAATGATACAGTGTTAGTATAAATGGTGTGTACATTGTAGGCGAAGAGGACGTACGCAACAAGTCGGAGCTGGAGACGCTGGTGTGGACGCCGGAGCACGGGCTGACGGACCGGCAGATCGACCAATTCCTCGTGGTGTCGCGCTCGGTGGGCACGTTCGCGCGCGCGCTCGACTGCTCGTCCAGCGTCAAGCAGCCCTCGCTGCACATGTCCGCCGCCGCCGCCAGCCGGGACATCACACTCGTATGCTACTCTCTGTTATCTCCTACTCTGGATCTAAACCTGCTTCATTTGTTGTAGTTATATCGTACAATTTGTCAGTACATGAAATGGTCGGCCCCATGACATGGCCACCTCAAACTTAACCTAACCCAGGCCACATCATAAAATGGCAAATTCTACGATATGGCTACGACAGATATACCGACTAGGCGTACTAAGTGCATCTCTTCCACAATTATAGTAGAGTGTGGACGGTTGAATTGCATCTAATTAAACTCTTATCGGGCATTCCAGGCCTGTCTGGAAGGAGTTACACATTTGATTTTTGTAACAACATTTATATTATATTATGTATAACTAGCTGACCCGCGCGGCTTCGCTCCCGTCAACTGGCTACTCTACGTACTTACCCTACCTACCCTACCACAAACTTCACATAAACCATCTACTAAATAGTCCGAACAAAGCCTAAACATTTGGTTTGGATAGGTGAGCCCGTTCTTGAGTTATAAAATTACAACGAAAAGTGGCAATGATTTTTATATATATAGATAAACATTATTTCCATTTTTTCCAGTTCCACGCGATGGACACCCTGCACAAATCGGGCTATAGCATAGAGGCGGCGCTGTCGTCGCTGGTGCCGGCGTCCGGCCCCGTGCTGTGTCGCGACGAGATGGAGGAGTGGTCGGCGTCCGAGGCCAACCTGTTCGAGGAGGCGCTGGACAAGTACGGCAAGGACTTCGCCGACATCCGGCAGGACTTTGTGAGTAACCCAGCGTCTATATCGAGCTACGTTAAGCCAAGCAACCCGTTGTCTAGCGGCTCCTAGATTCGATTCCTAGAACTGGGAAAGTGTGGAGGTCTGTGCTGCTTGGGCAGAGCACCGCTGTGTCCTCGTTGAGGCGATCGGCGGCAACGACCTCTCGCGTCCGGCCCTGGGGGGCTACCCTCTAACGAAATCCGTAGTTTCGGGCTTAGTTACGGGCGTTCGTATTCTACTCCGTATCACCTACAGACTTACGATTAGTCCCGAACCCGAACTGAGAATGAATGACAACACGATTTCACAGTAACTGTCAAATCGTGTTATCATTAGTTCTCAGTGGTTAGGTGATACGGAGTAGAAAATGCCCGCCCGCAACTAAGCCCGAAACTGCGGATTTCGTTAGAGAGTAGCCCCCCTGGTTCAGTCCATGGTCCGGAGCGAGGAGGCGTGGGAAGCAGTCACCTCCTTTTGCAAGCAGTAATGCTAGCGCAGGAACAGGCGGGCTGCGTGACGGAGAGGCGCACCTTAACATTGAGACGCCAGGGTTGCGGAATTTGTTCCAAATAGTCACTGCAGCCCTGGAACGCAAAGTTGGCGCATTAGGAGGAACACAGATTGGTTTTAGTCATTAAGAGTCTGACACTACTCTCCGGTCCGCCCAGAGCGGAAGGAGGCATTTGAGATAAGAAAGGACTGGGGAAATGTTATTCGGTTTTCCTTTACAAATTCTCATCAGTAGCCAAGTGTTTGGAAAGTTATGTTAGACCGCTAGTGTCGGGTTGCTAACCATCCGACTAAGAAAGGGAAGCGAAACTGAATTTGTGCAAATATCTTCCGCGTCAATAGCTTATCTCCGATGATTGGCCGCCATAGCCGAAGTTCAGGAGAACTATCATGTTATCTAAGGTGACACTGCAGCCACTTAGGGCCGCTGCGCTAATAAATTACGAAACATCCTGCTTGTGGTTCATACAAAATGTACAAAAGTTATGTAAGTGGATTTTGGCAATGCGATGCGGCAGCCCGCCGAAATCTGCATCATCTAAGTGAATTCTACATACAACTATGCTATGGTCCATAAATACAGTCTGTACAGATAAACCCATTGAGTTGCAGATTGGCGGCAATTTTTTTGGACTTTTTTAGGTGAACGATATTATGTAGTTCCAACCTATAAGACTTTAAAAAATATATTTATCGCTTTATGATTATGAGTATATGGTTGTTAAATGGATGAAAAATAAAGTTATTGATGATGACATAAATGTTTAATGTGAAAAACGCTCTGTGTTCTGTATTGATCAATTCGAACAATAAAAACAATTTGTCAGTGTGTCACGCACGTCGTCATTTTATTTATTGTGAAAACGAAGCTAGAATATGATTGAAGTAGAATTGAGTTCTCGTTTGATGAACTCACGACGTTTACCAGTTCTGGGGGCCTAAAAAGGCCAATTTAGCAGAATCAGAAACCACATCACGCTATCCGTCACTGTCAAATTTTCCCAATCAACCTTGAACCTAATGCATTAGCGATAAAGGTGAAAATGAAATTTGACAGATTGTGTGGTTAATATTATGGTTCTGCTAAAGTGGCTTTTTTAGACCCGCAGAACTGTTTACTTACACCCTCATTTTGTAACACCACATTTCTCTGCGCAGTTGCCATGGAAGACGCTAAAGAACCTTGTGGAGTACTACTACATGTGGAAGACGACGGACCGCTACGTGCAACAGAAGCGCGTGAAGGCGGTGGAGGCCGAGTCCAAGCTGAAGCAAGTGTACATTCCCAACTAGTGAGTGTTTGTACCACACGATGACCTTACTATGTCATGTTCTGTTGCCTTTGTGTCGTTCACGTTTTTGTTTCGCTTGTGAGAGATGTGATATTGCTAATAACTTAAAAAGAGTACTGAATCCGTTTGGTACAGTTTTTCTATTTCACCGAGTGTGTGATGCACACCCGTTTCTATGTGCCCAAACTCGGAGCGAACGATGTGCGCATAGTATCATTGGTCCTTGTGAGATAGAGCACATGTACTGGTCTATTCTATAAAATGTCACATTGAAAATTTCTGTGAAATATGCTTGATGTTGAGCTGTCATTCCAATATAAGCTACAGATCATCTTAATTCTCACTATGAGGTTTTTTACAGAATAGCAATCCTGTATCCTTCGTAAATATGAAACAATTTTATTTAGTAAAGCTTATTGTGGCATCGTAGTTTAGCTGAGCAACATCGTTCTGCTTCACCAATAAGCTATACATTGCAGCAACAAGCCCAACCCCGCGCTGATCACGAGCAACAGCAGCAGCGGCAAGACGCCGCCCGCCGTGCTCAACGGGGGCACCAACGGCGCCGCCAGCGTCAGCGCCGCGCAGCTGTGCGCCTCCTGCCAAGGTATGTGGAAGTCTGGACGTTTGTGTCTTCAAAGGCTGAGCGGCACCCCAATGAGGGTTTTCATTTTCTGAAATGTGCAGCACCAGGTGGCAGCACTGAGGCGTCAGTCCCAAACACCTATCACATCGCTTGTTTTCTGACATTTGTTAAGTTGACGTTGACGTCATGTTAATGTCAGTCACTTTTTCAATGAAGAAGACCGTTCGCCTATGTTGTGCCAACTGGTGGAGTATTTTCCTAAAAACCCTCATTGCGTAACTCATATAATCGCATATACTTTCACTTGATTAAAAATTCGTCTGCTTGACAACGTAAATCCGCAACGAATGCGGTTGCAATGTCAAAACAAAACCACCGGTTGCATACATTTTTGTATTGCGCAATTAGGCTGCTGCTTTGGATGAAATTGGGCACATAAGTAGACCATGATTAGGCCATGCGGGTAGAAGCTGTTGGAAAAGGCTAGTAGTACCAAATAAATCGTTAGTAGTTTGTAATCATGATTAGCGAAACTTATTCCAATGTGTTACGTTAACTTAGCATTAATCGTCATAAAAACTAGCTACATTTTCTTGGCGTTTCGCCATTCACAATTTTACAAATATAATTTAATGTTTAGATAGTATGCATACAATTTTTAATATTATTTGATGTCGAAATTTTTTAGTCAGGCTGTTAGAAGTTTCATAGGCAAGCTAAAAAGTGTCTGAACAGCGGAAATACACCTGTTTGAATATTAACGTGTTTTTGACATCAATCTTCTTTTCGATTCTTTTGTATTTCTATCACGGGTCAACTGTTTAACCGAACTCAATAAATCCGGTAGATCAAGGATATGAAGGCAGTACAAAAATCCCCAATACACGCAGCGCAGTCGCGGCTCATACCGTCCAAATAATGTACCTTGTTGAAGGCTGAGAGGGATATATCAGTAAACACAGACAGTGATGACTCAGACGAAATACACACACTAGCGCGTAACTAGCGAATGGTCAGTGCAATACCGACTAAGTTGCTTTCTTAGAGAATAGGATCCTCATAGCTGCGAAAAGTCATGATTTGGTTTAGTCAGAATATTCATTATTTATTAATCTTGTTGCTATTCAGATACTTCAGTACCATCGTGTAAATTACATTCATACTTTCAATTGGGCGGAGCTTGGTGATAATTTTCCAAAACTAAAACAAAGAATGTAAACCTAGTTTACAATAAACGCTTTGACATTGAGTTTTTCTACCAAAAATAGTGACATTTTAGGCTACAAGCTTGTGTCCATGTTAGAACAATCATTAAACTTCATCATAATAAACGAGTGGATTCGCTTCCAGTGACAAATTCAACCCAGTGGTACACATGGGGCCCGCAGCATTTACAATACAGACTTTGCGGCACATGCTGGCAGTACTGGAAAAAGTATGGAGGTCTCAAGGTAAAGGTCTGAATGTATTCTCATTTTTGCATGCCTTAGTGAGATTATCAAAATTCGGATAGATTTGTAATGTGAATATTTGTGTGGCAGACCGCTGGCGTTTTCGGCGAGACCGAAGTGGAGGCCGCGAAGGGGCCGCGCGGCGAGGGCGAGGACACCGCACTGTCCGTGTCTCATCGTCCGCATCGCTGTACTGTTCTAAATTGCGCTAAGGTATGTCATATATTCATTTTTCACAACACCTGTTCAAGTTAGAGTGCAGAGGCTCCTTCTGGGTAAGCTCGCTCCATCGTAGACTTAGTCTCTGTCATCTCTGACCTAGACTAGAGTCAAGAGCAAACCCATCTCAAATAAAGAACAAAAAAAAAACCTGCACGAAAATGTCAGATTATATGTCATGTGAACTCAACCTAAAGTGAGTCATCATTATTGCTTGGTGGGGGTTATAATGAAATTCAGTACAATATTATTGGCCGGAGCTCAATAATGTGATTTGAATTTGGCATTCAAGTTGTAGTCCGACGGGAGCCGCTGGCCTCTCTTCATGACTCGCGAACTGTTTTGTTACAGTAGATGTGAAAAGTAGAGTATGCTCGTCTGGGATAAAGGTGTCTTTGCCTTGGGCTAGCTTGAATCCCTTGCTGCATTCAGGGTTCTTGTAGAAACTCCCTCGCTACGCTCGGGAATTAACTTTCGATTCAATGGCGGTACCTTCATATAAGCCCAAAAGCCCCGGCATGCCTTACTAAAATGCTCGATAGAGAATCAATATCAAACCCGAACTATTTAAAAGTTCGCGCGCTTAATTCTTATCAAAATAACACAAAGTATTACCTATGCCACATTACTACATAACTACAAATCGCGATTGTTCGCGCGCAGAGTTTCGCATTTGCAGCATCTACATATAGCTATCTCGCTTAAACGTACCGGCTTTTACCGGGCTTTCAAATACTATCTCCGTCACTTTCGCACTTATAGCGATGTGCTGTATAACGAGTTCTAAACCTTGTGCGTCTACAAATTGATCAGTATGGACGATTAAGCCGTGCATGCGTATGAAGTTGCACGCGTATGCGTGACCTTGTCACCTTGCCAACTCTGCAGTGTTGCCGTTTTAGCGACGTTGTGAGATCTTGGAGATTTTTAACGAGTTTGGAGACTTTTTTTAAGATTTAGCAACAATAAAAACTAGCGACTTTTTAAAAGAAAGAAATTAAATATTCAAGCAATATCTTAAAAATAAAAAAATGCGACATCTAGCTAGATTTTTCATATACCTGGCGACTTTTTTTGCCTAAATGACAACACTGCAACTCTGCGTAAGTAGTTCTCGACACCCGAGTGCAACTCACTTCAGTTTCATTTGCTTGAGAGTTGAAAAGTTATGTTGTTAAAGTTTTTTGTGTGTTTTCTTAGATTTTCTCAGTGATACAATTGTTTTGGTGACTTACCTACAACAATGGAGGTAATTGTACCTTGTGAGGATTTAAAATGCGTTCAAGTTTTGATTGGCGAAGATAAGGTAAAATCTTTAAACTTTGCTCAGAAAAAAACAGTTAATTTCTTCATTAAAACCGACGCCTAATCTGTGTTTTTATCAGACTAGTAAATCGCATAAACGAAAATTTAATAGATCAGTGTATAAAACTAGTTGGATTGTTGGCTGTTTGCACACTAATAAGTTGTATTGCTGGTGCTGCATATTTTTTTCGAATGAAGATTCCGTTTGGAATACATCTGGTTATAATGATTTAAATAACATATCTGGCGCTATTAAAAGGCACGCAAATTCCCATAAACACCTGTGTGCAATGGTTTCTTTCGGTAATTTTGGTAAACAACGAATTGAGACATCTATATCAGTTTATGAGAAAATTGCGATGATACATACGAAGGTAACTACATACTCAGTCGAAAACTGAACTTTCTTTTTTTGAAATCGGTTAAAATTTTATTGGGCTTGTCTTATTTTGAAACCCTAGGCACGCCACTGTTTCGATTCCTTCATTAGGTTCCGAATTCAATATGACGCCCGTGCCATAAGACACTGCTTTAACCCCTTGATGTATAATCTAGTATTATTTGCATTCCATAATGTGTTCTACCCTACTCTATCTTTGTCTACTCTATTCAATTTAACAACGCTAATGATCAAACATCTATATACTAATCTATCTATCTATACTAATATATAAAGCTGAAGAGTTTGTTTGTTTATTTGTTTGCTTGAACGCGCTAATCTCAGGAACTACTGGTCCGATTTGATAAATTCTTTCAGTGTTAGATAGCCCATTTAGAGAGGAAGGCTATAGATATATATCATCACGCTAAGACCAAAAAGAGCGGAGCAGTAATGAAAAATGTGACGCAAACGAAGTTGCGCGGGTCAGCTAGTCAAGTTATAATTCTGTCTAGTTTGATGTCAGGTGATCGAACAACAGAAAAGAGCCTCTGTTGTTTAGTGAAGGACCTCAATTATTGAAATCAAGTCAAGATAATCAAGTATTTCTCAATATTGTAATACATTCATTGTAGATATTACTGCCCCTGAACGAATTTTCTTAGCAATTTTTTTTTAATGTTAGACTGTAAGGATGGATTTCGGAAGTATGCTATTTTTTATACCCATTTTTATCTTATTTTGCGAGACTTCTCTTTGCTGTAGGACGTGAGTTAATTTTGTATGGACCGTGTCTCTTCTTCTTTATTTTATCACCTTCAAAGTAAGCTCCTTCAGAAACGATACACTTACGCCAACGAATAATCCAATCATCAAAACATTTCTTAAACGCTTTTTCCGGAATCGAGTTCAGTTCTCGCCGCGAATTCTCCTTTATGTTTTCTACCGAATGAAAACAGGCGTCATGAAGTGGCAATTTGAGTTAAGGAAAAAGAAATAAGTCGGCTGAAGCCATATCTGGTGAATAAGGTGGTTGCTCGATGGTATTTGTCGGCATTTCCATTTAAGAATGCACCCTAGGGTGGATACTCGGAAACGTATGTCCGAGAATCCACCCTGAGCCGGGGTATTACAAGATAAATGATCATCACACTTGCTTATAATTGGGATTTTGAAAAAAAAAATTATGGATTTTTTTATGTATTTAAAAACTTTATTATTAATAATATTGATATTTAATGCAATATAATAATTATAAACAATTAAAGATTGATAAAATTTAAAAAAAAATCACGTGACTATAAACGCGCCATCATTGGTCACCATAGTTGTGACGTCATAATGTTATAGCTATTTAATAACAGTACAGCGTTTACGGCTATTACACGTGACTAGACAATAATATTTAAAATTTATTGCTAAAAAACGAGTTGTTAGTTGGTTACGATTAGCTATGTGTGATAAAGGATTTATTAAGGCAAAGTCTGATAATATTCCTGATGTTGATATATTTATGATAACCAATTTTTTTTAAAATGACGTTCGGTTTAATTCTGCTGAAGTTCGGGGTGCCAAGGCATCAAGGTAAGTCTTTTAAAAATAATATAATAAATGAAAATATTTAATTGTTTATTCTCCATTATATTAAATATAATTATTTATTTCATAACTTGTAGAGTATCGCGTGAGAGTTACGGCGACAAAGCTATAGGTTATGTTCAACTAAGTCGTAAAAATAATATTTGTATTGTAAAAGGACGGGTATCTCCAGAACACCGGGTTCGGAGTAAAGCTTAGTCAGTTACTTTAACTATTAATGAAAAGTCAAGAAAAATTCAGGATGTTCAATGCCATGACTGTGCAGCTTCAGCAGGTAATTTATACTCCTATCAATAACAATGGTATTATGAAATACTTACATCGAAATGATCTTCACAACAAACTAAAACCGATTTTGTTTTGGGATTATCACGGTGCACTGCTTGAAACCATTTATTTCGACGTTTGTCATCTTGGGGAACATTTAAAAACATTTTGTCAGGAGTTGTTTTTGTAGTATTCATACATAATGGTACAAAACAAGAACGATAACTTTTGAGATTCGACATTTTCAATATAAATTTGAATATTTAATACTGACAACAAAATTAAATAGATCAAAACACTGTACTTATTATTTCTATATCAACTGCAATGAGTGAGAACTAACATTATGACGTCACACGCGCTCGGGTTTGTTCGGGAGCTGTCGGCGTGTCTTCGGTACTGGATTCAAAAATTAATTTTTATTTTGAAATAACTTTTGAATTATTGCGAAAAAAAAAAAAGTTTTGTTATAAAACTTATATATGATCTTTCCATTTATCACAAGAAAAAAAATTTTTCAAAAACCCAATTTGGGGGTATTATTGTAGTCGATTGATGTGTGCTCCACTGTACCTAAGGGTGGAAAAACAATATCGATTCGACACAGATTCCATCTATCCACTCTGGGGGGCGAGTAGCCCGAAGTCCGTAGTTTAGTTGCTAAACAAGGGCTTAGTTGCTAACTGTCCAATCGTGTTGTCATTAATTCTTAGTGGTTAGGTGTAAAGAAGCCCGAAACTACGGACTTCGGGCTTAGAGAGTAGCCCCCTTGGCTCAGGGTGGATTCTCGGATATACGTTTCCGAGTATCCACCCTAGGGTGCATTATAAAGGGACTCAAAATGGAAATGTTTGTTGAATTTTTGGTCAAACATTCGTTCACAATGATCGCCTTGTGCGAAGGAGCATTATCGTCGTGCAAAATCCAAGAATTTTCTTTCCACAAATCTGGCTTTTTTTGCCTAATTTGTTCTCTTAAACGCCGCATAACGCTCAAATAAAATTCTTTTTTACCGTTATACCTTCCAGCAAGAATTCCGAGTGCACAACACCGCGATAGTCAAAGAAAACAGTCAACATGACTTTTGACTTTTGATCGACTTTGGCGTGGTTTTTTTCGGTTTCGGTTCAGTTGGAAGGTTCCACTCTGAAGTTTGTTAACTAGTTTGCATGTCAAACTCGTAAACCCACGTCTCATCACCAGTAACAATGCCTTTCATGAATGTTGGGTCGGAATTGACTCGTTCTATCATGTCCTCAGCGACACTAATGCAATTGCGTTTTTGGAGAAAATTCAGTTCTTTTGGAACTAGCCGAGCGGCAAAATGCTTCATATCCAAGTGATTATTTGAAATGGTACGGACCGACTCGTAAGACAGAAAATTTGGCTGCTATCTCGCTCAAACTTGAATGAGGGTCTTTCAGTCACTATACTATTTCCTTCACTTTTGCGATGTTAACTTCAGTTGCAGACGTTGATGGCCTACCAGAGCGAGGCAAATCTTCCATCACATCTCGACCGCTTTTGAACGCTTTTTACCACATAAGTACGTGTTTTTGATAGTCGATTCACCGTAAGCCTTCTGTAACATTAAGACAAACTCTTTGATGTTTTGGTCCATAATGAAATTCGCAATACGCTTTTTGATATAACTAAAAATAGCACTGTATTTAATCTAAATAACAGATGTTACTCAAACTCCGCGCCAAAATTGAAAAAAGTTGTGCCAATCTAACAACCCCTCAATGACCGCCCTTGACACAATTTAAACGGAGGCTAAAAAATTTATTAATTGAAAAATGCTACTATACCATTGACGAATTCCTTTTTGACAAAATAAGATAAACTAAATGATAACTATGTATTTAAATGCTTGACAATTCAAAATCTTTACATATTAATTGTATTCTAAATGTAATTTATTATAATAATAATAATAATAATCTTTATTTCGGATAAAAATTGTATACAAAATTGTAAACAGATTGTATTCTAATTATTTAATTTAATTAATATTATATAATAATAGTAATAATTATTTAATTATTATTATTTATTTATATTTAATTTAATTATTTACGGTAATTTGTATGTAATATCGATTTTATATTCTTAAATTGCTAAATAGTGTATGCCCTAATGGGTAGTTTTTTGAGTTACCATAACCTAATTATAAGACCTATTGTATCACCAAAAAACACACTAATAAATACTTTGACTTTTGACTTTGAACAAAAAAGAAAACAAAAAAAGTGGACTTGTAACCATAAACAAATCATCCATTCCCGAAACTATTTTGATTGAATGTATGTCACATAAGGTCTTTAGGGAAATTTTTGGATATTTTATCTTCAAGAGAGGCCTGTGATCAGTTAAAACATCATTTTTACAAAATCAACCATTTCGATTACCCGTTAGGAATACCGAATTCATTTTTACAAAATCAACCATTTCGATTACCGGTTAGGAATACAGACTTTTCAAAAATCCAATGATGCTCCTCTCGAGAGTCCTTTCAGTGTTTTCGACATAGTTTCGGATTTGGGCATCCATGCACACTTTAAAAATTCAGCCTGTAGTTAACTAGCTGACCCGCGCAATTTCGTCTACTTTACATTTTTCATGAATGCTCCGCTCTTATTAGTCTAAGCATGATGTTATATATATAGCCCATAGCTTTCTATTTTGTTAGTAAAAAAGAACACTTAAACTCGTACCTAATTTATTAATCACTCAAAACCTCGTAGAAACATCTGAGATTTATACACATAATTTTAAACAAGTAAACTTCACCAAATTTTTCCACCTCAAAAATACTGTTCTCAAAATATTCAAAACAATCTGCTGATGCGTTGCGCCAGGTTGAAAGTTGGCAAGTCACTGCACGTGGGTTTCGAACTTGCGCGAACTTCATTAGTTACGCCTGGCTTAAAAGTTCAAAGAAATCTTCGTATTAGTACCTACTTAGCAATGTATCAATAATTGACCATTTATAGGCGTACACTCAGAGGTTCGATAAGCCAAATACAGAAGACAGTCAGTCTGAGCGAGAAAGCATTATTAGCGTGGCATAGAGTTCTACACCCTACAGTTGAACTCAACTTCTGTTTAATGTTAAAGCGAGATCGGAGATAGCATATAATGAAGAGCATAATGTGGAATTGCGGAACGTTGCCACTCAGCGATATCGCGCGACGAAATAATTATTATAAATGAGTTTGTGCTGACTTGCATCGACTAGTAGTACGCGCGGTAGAATGCGGCGCAAAAACGCGCGTTTAAAGTTAAGGTTCTTATCACTTCGTACGATTATGATCTACGCTTTAAAGGTGTTATGTCTTTTTTAATGTTAGACTCTCGTTTGAACTAATGCCAGGAGTTTTGGCGTGTATGTACCAATGGTTGAAGCTTAACATAATATATTTTGATTAGTATATAAGTGTACAGTAGTACCTAACTAATATGGCTTACCGATGCACCTGCACAGAAGATAAATTTTCAAAGCGCGGGAAATGCTATTGACCAATCGGCACGCTCCACGCACCGCGCTTCTTTTTCCTGTGTCGCTATTGGTCGGCAGCTGCCGCCATGGTAGCGCGCGCCGCGTGGCATGCACGTGGCTTGCGAGTGAGACGGAACTAACAGCTGCTGTGTATTATGAACCTTATAGTAGTGATCTAAGGTTGATTGTAAGTTTTAAGCATTCTTTCGTTAATCTTCGGGGCCATACTTTCTTTTCTGTGCGAACGAAGATTCACGACGCGCCTTATCTGTTGGGTACCACTGTATCTGTTTATTTATGTGCAGGAGTTCAAGCTGCGCGCGCACCTAGCGCGGCACGTAGCCACGGCACACGGCGCGGGTGAGGGCGCGCGGCCCGTCATGAAGACGCGCGCCGCCTTCTACCTGCGCGCCTCGCCCTTCACGCGCCTGGCGCGCCGCCTCACGCGCGCACTGCGCCGCCCCAGGCACTTCGCGCGGTCGCCCTTCTCGCCCATCAACCTGCAGCAGGTCAAGCACGAGTGTGAGTAATGCGCTACAAGCATATATATAGTAGAAGGTTGACTTGTGTGACTTGTAATAAAAAAAGTTTGATATTGAGTTTTAAAAACATAAAAACTACCTAAGATTCTGAATTCAACTCAGCTTCGCTCGTTATAACAGTGATCTAGCATGTGTTGTGTTGTTGTCAGGTTCAATAGCAATGGCGGGTTTAGGCGGCGCAGAGCTCCGCGCAGCGGGCGCCGCCGGGTCGGGGGGCGCGGCTCGCGTGCGCGGCCCGGTGGGCGCCGTGGCGGCCCGCCTGGCGGCCGCGCGCGGCACGCCGGTGGCCCCGGGGCGGCACGAGTGGCTGCAGCTCACGCCGCGCGACGCCATGCCCGCGCCGCCGCACGTCGCCTTCCCCAAGCCGCCCAAGGCGCCCGGTAACTGACATATTACTATGTGTACGGACAGTATCATCGACAAGGTACCACCTTTTCTAAGTTATTTCATGTGTCTGTGTGACTGTTCCTAAGTTACCCTAGGCTGATAAAATTTTCGTTTTCCTTAAAATTAGCCTAATTGTTAAGGTAGGTCCTGCCAGTAGACAGGAGGACCACGCCCCGCCAGCCGCGTGGTCCCGTAGGGCTCGTCCCAGACTGGACACCCTCCCGCCAATAGTAAGAAATGAATTCCCAGAAACTACTGCCTTGTCCGACCTTTGAGGCTGCGGGACAAGGAGGGGATGCAAGGTGAAGTTAATATTGGGAATTCACGGTTAGTATACATACGTAAAACGATAAATAATTGTGGAACAATAACGAGATTACAATGTATGAAGTTAAGATGACAAGAGGACTGCAACAGGGAAAGTGACACGTAACGCTTGTGTGAAATAGTTAATTTTCAAAGCGCGATAGTGAATTTCTTTATAATAATCTAGAGACCCACCCCAGTGATGTACGGCCGTCTTACAACTGCCTGTACATCGGACGTGTGCCGTCGAGAGTCCTAGGTGCATAGGCCTAGAGAGAACCTGCTGCGGTCACAACAGTACACGTTCCCTACACTCAAGCATGTCTTACACAATCCTAAGGCAGAGGACTGCGAAGTGCCTCTGTCATTGAGCGAGACATGATCCCAGAAATACTGGACGCGCGCTATATAAATTAGCCCCTTACATCGGCCTATCAACCCCTACTAACGAATTATATAACTTAGCACAAGCGTACCGCGTTGTCAGTCGTTTGCATAACTCTTTGCACCGATTCTTGTTATCTGCGGAAGCGGATTTTGGGTTCGTCGCTTCACACTTCCATAATCTACCCATTTTTGGAAGACACTAGAGTACTGCTGCGACTGCTACCACGTCTGGCAACGGGCGTTCCATCTAGGCTTCATAATATAAGTATTTCGCTAAATATTATTTTTTTATATCAGTGAGAGGCCTCGGGGGCCGGGTGTGATTTAGCGAGATACAATCCCTATCGTCCATTAAGAGGGCTATCAATTCACTTCAACCCGTACTCGGTGAAGCCTACCCCAATGGAAGTGTGCAAATATCAAGAACAGTGCAAAGTATCCTGCACTCAGTCAGTCCATAGGGAGAGGCAACCTCTACTAATGTTTGGTTGATATGACATAACCTTAGATATTGCAAGGAAACATTATAGTTCAAACAGGCCCTAACTTGTGGCGAGTATTATTCGGTTCAGCCTTCCATAAGCAGTGTCTTAGTGCAGTGTCTTGGTAAGGTTTGTCTAAAGTCAGTATAGAGTCATTGTTGTATACAGTCTGTTGCTATGTCTAAAGCACACTCTATAGGAAGGCCTTCTCCGACTCCCTAGAACCAAACACATATGTCGGTTACCTCGTTTAGGTCAGAGAGGGTAATAAGGTAGGATAATACACACAGCACTCACCCATTAGTTCACTAACACACACACACCACACATATTAAAACTAAATTAATCTAACTTAGATTTAACTTAATAAATAGTACTGGCTAAACTATGGGTTACAACAACACAACTCGCCATTTGGCATTCAATGAGTCTCTTAGCCTTACAGAGACATCGCTTCCGACCTAACCAACCCTAACTCTCGTTAACCTAAAACAGACGTCTGTTTACTAGCGTGGCCAAAGCTTGAATCCATGCCTTTGCCAAATCGTTGTCCCAAGATAGCAGGCTACTTTCTCGAAACTTCCAAAACACTTTTGTTTTTCTTGTATCTTCATTCTCGTAAGGGTCGTTCATAAGAAGGTACCCAGACGTTTTTGATAAGTGCGACGTGCTCGCGGCTATTCCAATATCGACTCTAAGAAATCATAGAAAAAGGTCGCATTTCAACTAACGTAAAATATTGCATTCTACATGCACATGTTTGTGTACCCTAAATTAAATATTGAGTGCCTCTCCAATAGCTACGCAATTTAAAAGCTGATAACATATTTTGTAATTCTCGGAATAGTAAAAGTGACGGGTTGGCCCTTACCATTAAAAGTAAAATTTATGGTTTTTCTAAGTGTCTCATAACATGTGAGCGTTTCGATACAAAATAAATATTTTGTATTATTAGGACTGATGAAGCGTCACATCTGGTAGTACCCTATTGATGCAGCTGTCTGTACTTATATATTCTTTTAATTACATATTTTCTATCAAACCCGATTGATTCTAAAACTGGTCTGTATTGCATTTAGATGGCAGCCTTATGTACGAGCGTGTGTTGTCACGTGCCGAAATAGAAGCTCGTCGCGCCGAAGCTGCGCCCGCGCAACCCCTCAAGCGACGCGCGTACGACGACATCAACGGTCTCGACAGTCAGTATCGTTAGATTTGAATGTTATTTTAATGTCAAAATCAAATTAATAAAATATATTGAGATATAAACTAATATAATCGTATTTTTTCACGCTCATTTGGATACAGCGACAGGTACGCGGAACTAATGACAGTTTAGTAGAGTGTAGTGTTTTCGTGCGTGTTGGGATGCTCACAGCGACGTTCTGTCCCCAGGAGGCGGCCCCGGGCGCGAGTCGCTGGAGGGCGCGGCGCCGCCGCCCGCCAAGCGGCCCAACAAGCACCCGGCGCCCATGCAGCGGCCGTCGCGCGAGCAGTACGCCGCCATGTGCGCGCGCGCGCAGGCCACGGGCCAGCCGCTGCCCGCGCACGTCTTCACACACGTCAGTTGTCCCGCCTCCCCGTAACGCATCCTATCGCCTATCCGCCCTCGCCGACGATGTTATAACGAGCCCGTCCCGTGTGCAGGTCAACGGCAAGCCGACGAACATTAGCGGGCGCGGCGGCCGCCGACACGTCATCTCGTGGATGGACGCGCCCGACGACCTGTACTTCCGCGCCTCCGACACCGCTAAGTGAGTAGCAATGCGCCATGCGCCAGGACTGCACTATCATCTAGCTATCACACACCACCAACATTTTGCTCTTTTCTAATCATCCTTGAACATTATGGCTTATCATTTCCTCATGATAAATCATCAAAATCTCGTGATATCATAAGTACTAACAAGTTTCTTCGAAATAAAAAAATATTCTAATTATGAAACTGAAAGAAAAAGGCAGTTGAATGTGTACGATAACAAGATTCAGAAGTACAATACGGTCGACGGATCTTGGCGAGAGGTTGCATAGTAACTTTTAACCGACTTCCAAAAAAGGAGGAGGTTCTCAATCCGGCGGGTATTTTTTTTATGGATGTACACCGATTACTCCGAGGTTTCTGATCCGATTTCTGTGATTCTTTTTTAGTTCGATGCAGTATACTTGCCATTTGGTCCCATAAAACTTTGATTCAGTTTGGTTCAGTAGTTTTTATTTTATGAGCATGTTTGCTTATTTCAATTTCTGCGTTGACGAAGACGTCGTCCAAGTATCACCACTTAAAAGTGAAAAATAAATCGGTGTTAAAAAACATAGAAACAAAACCAAAAACACCGACTTCCGAAATTAAGGTTATTTTATTCTTTGTAGTGTTTTGTTTGGAAGTCTGTTATATTTTTTTGAAAAAAGTTTTTTTAAGAACCAAATGTTGGAATGGGTGGTGGTATACTCGAGTCTTGAGCACAGTCGCGTTTGCGCACCCAGGTACAGTTCGCATCACCGTTGTTTACCCCTCCGAAGTTAGGTTTTAGTGACGACCGCGCAGGTGCAATCGAGTAAACAAGTGTTACGTTCCCAGAATATTTTTTTGTTTATACGTATTATATTATAAATAAGTAACAAAGACTACCAGTAACAACAACAATATCAAAAAGTATCACCACAAATACAGACACCACAAAAACACACAAAAAACAAATCAAATAGTAAGAAATAACCAAAATTAATAATTATAAAAAATTACAACGTGTAACACTTTTCGCATCAACAGTCGTATTGCATTGAGCAAGCGGGTCACACGTATGCATCGAACGTATACGAGCGAGTGAGATGCCATTACACCCGCCATCTTGCCCAAACACGCGCATGCGCGACCTGCTCCCGCATGCGCTGTATTATGTTTTTGTCAAATTGACATTCTGCGCACTCGATTGCGACGTACTTCGGGGAGGTAAAGTTGCGTGACGGGAACTGTAAGCCGCTGCAAAAATAACTTGGCGAAATGGGGTTTTATAAATCCGTAGAATACCTAATGTGAGTGCGGTACCCCTGTTCAGAACATGAGCCACATGTTAGTGCCCCAAGTGCCTGTACTTTTTAGGATTTAATAAATGCCACCGATGCTACAACTAACGTAGCCACCTACTGGCAAAAACAGTTAACCATCGACTCGAAAAGAAGAATGGATAGTGGACCTTGAATTAAAATAGACAGCGCAGCAAATTCTTTTTTGTGTATATGACTCGCCAAGATCCATCCGCCGTATTCTATGAATTTTGCTTCGTCTTCATCATCATATCAGCCGAAAGACTTCCACTGCTGGACATAGGCCTTTGAATTTTGCTTACAAAATATACAAAATATTTACTCGTATACAACGTGTAACAGAAAAAACGCAACACCTCGTAAGGGGTCATTGTGCACATCGTTATGAACAACTTTCGCTATGGAACCAACACTGAAATCGCGAAAAACGATGAGTACAGAAACCCCATAAAAGCTATTGCGTTTATTTACCAAAACATACTATGTACTTGTATAGGCAATGCACGTCTATTGTAAATATAATGTCAGTTCCAACTTTGAATGTAAGATTGAAAGAAGGTATTGTAGTTTGGAAGGTGTTATTACAAAGATTATCCTGAAATAACGCAAACTGATTTTTGCAGTGACGATCTTGTTCTTTATGTCCTTTACAAGTAGCGAGTTGACAGACTGATGCCACGGACCGTCTGTCGACGTCGTGGGCGTCTGGTAACGTGTGTGTGTGCAGGGCGGCGCGGCGCAACCTGTCGTGCGGCGAGCTGCGGCGCGGCGCGCGCGC
Source organism: Lacanobia wlatinum (assembly GCA_947578705.1). Lineage (NCBI taxonomy): Eukaryota > Metazoa > Arthropoda > Insecta > Lepidoptera > Noctuidae > Lacanobia > Lacanobia wlatinum. The sequence continues at coordinate 7,785,778 of OX388040.1, forward strand.
CCCCTGGCGGGCCATGCGCGGCGGCCCCGGGGGCGCGGGCGCGGCCGGCCCGGGCGCCTGCAAGGCGGCGGGCGGCGCGGCGCCGCTGCAGCTGGTGATCCTGGACTGACAGCCGGCGCCGCGCCCGCCGCCGCCGCACCCCTACACCATGGAGGCGCTGCTCGGCTAGCCGTGCCGTGTCGTGCCGTGTCGTGTCGTGTCGAGCTCGTCCGCTGTATATTCGCGCTGTACATACCCCGCCGCCGCGCGCGACGCCCCGGGGACCGAACGAAGATTGTATTTTTGGTAATCGAATCGCCGAGGACGGATTCTGTAGATAATATTTTAAACTATATTGTTCTTATGTGGTTTGATCTGGCGTCGAGCAAAATAATGTATTTGATACATAAAACGATATGTAAGTCTAATTCATTCGGAGATTCATTGTAGGATAATTTACAATTTTTTTCATAAATAAAGCACAAATTGAAATATAGGTTGGTTTTATTTTATTTATCATGTTTTCGAGTGGATCTGCTGTACAGTATATGTAGTAGAATAAAAAATAATCACAAATTAAAACCGAAGAATAAGAAAAATGCCCTTGTGTTAGATTGCAGTACCATGTTTTCAAAGCATGTTTGGCTACTCATCCCATATCTGTTTATTTATTATAACAGTGGTTGTGAATTTCATTAATTTTCAGTTTTAAACCACTGGCTTTGTCACCACTGGTGACAAATGGCAAAAAAAACCCAACTGTTGCCAGTGGGAAGTTGGGGATATAAAGACAGATCCCAGAGTCCCCAGCCACGCTTTTTTTCTAACTAAATTTTGTGGGATGGAGTAGTGTTAGTATGAACTTTAGCATAATTATGCATACCTGCTACAACTCGTGCGTGTTAACTTTGCACCTGGGGGGCTACTCTCTAACGAAATCCGTAGTTGCGGGCTTAGTTTCGGGCGGGCATTTTCTACTTCGTATCACCTAACCACAGAACTAATGATAACACGTTTTGACAGTTACTGTGAAATCGTGTTGTCATTCATTCTCAGTTCGGGTTCGGGACTAATCGTAAGTCTGTAGGTGATACGGAGTAGAATACGAATGCCCGCAACTAAGCCCGAAACTACGGATTTCGTTAGAGAGTAGCCCCCCTGGCTCGGAACTCGATACTCTCCCAACACAAGTGATGAATGATGATATTTTTTCGCTAATCGAATCGGATCTAATGGAAAGTGAATAAAAGTGTTAAAATTTTTTTTGTGAGTTCACTTATTTACCTGACCCCCCACACTTCTTTATTATTAACTAGCTGTTGCCCGCGACTTCGTACGTGCGTATCCCGTTTTTCCCATTCCCGTAGGAATTTCGGGAAACCCTCTCTTAGTGCTCCGCTACGGAGTGTAAGGAAGCTATATGCCAAATTTCAGCTTTCTACGACCAGTAATTTTTAATCAGTCAGTAACGGAAGAATTTTATATAATGTTACCGGCAATCTGTATAATCCGGTATTCTATAGAATACCTAGGCGATGTATATAATACCTAAAACATTCAGGTAATGTATGAAATATTATTCACTAGCTTTTGCCAGCGGCTTCGCCCGCGTGGTCCCTAGGGAACATACTTCCGGGATAAAAAGTAGCCTATGTCCTTTCTCAGGCTCTAGACTATCTGTGTACGAAATTTCATTTCATTACCATTTAGTCAATCACTAGCATATACATATGTGAAATAAATTGCTTTTGCACAGAACAACGATATCGACCGTTCTATTTGTGTGCGTAAGTTGTACGGTGTATGGTAAATGCACGCTGTGTTTGATGCAATAAGGTTTATAACTGACTGTGTAGTACGTTCTGTTTTGAGAAATGCGGGTGCATGCGCGACTGCATATCTATTGCTTTTACTGACGTGCATGTGTAGTAGTTGCCTTATGGAAGGGGAAGACTGGAGACAAAGGTTCCCGGTACATTTTCGTCTAACGGGCATATCTCCTTATTTATTATATCTATGATCTCACCTGTTGGTAAGCGATGATGTGGTCGAAGATGGAGCACGCTTGCCTAGAAGTAACCAATTCACTCTTGACTTAAAGACTCCCAGGTTGTAGCTAGCTGTACGCACTATGAATGTGTTCCCAAAACGTTTTGTGCGTGTGGGTGGGATGTCCACCATGTACCAGTGGCGCACCGCCGTACGTCTTGTGGTCCGATGATGGAATGGACTTGGCGGAATTAAATTATGCAATTCCGTCGCACATTCCTCAAATTGCAACCAATAGAAAACCGACAGTAACTCGGCGTCGTCGTCGATGCTTTGAAGCTTCAACTCGATGAGCCAATGATAGGCTCATCCTCTTGGCTCGTTTCTCGTTTAACTCAAGGGCATCAAGCTGGTATCTGGCAGATCATCCCAACGATGAGAGCAGTACTCCAAACGCGATCGAACTTGCGCTTGATAAAGTTTGAGCCAGCACGGCTGTGCTGGCGTAAAGTACCTAACGTCTCACTTTTGCTAGGATCCCCAAGTTTTTGGCAGCCACTTGAGCCTTTGCCTCTTTGAAAGGGCCAAAGTTGTTTGTTAAAGTAACACCAAGAAGCTCAAGTCGGTCGGATGGAGCTGGGTGGAATTGGCTCCTTTTAGCGGAAAAAAGACTCGCCTGGGTCTTAGCAGCATTGAACTTGCCTCATTTAGAGACAGCCTGTAACGACAAGTTCAAGCGCTCAACCATAGCCTCCCGGAGAGACCGGATCTGCGACCCACCAGCTCATGCGTTGGACACGGTATCTCTCAGCAACAGAGTTATTGTCTGCATACCCAAAGGTACCGGGTTTAAGCAGTTCATTAATATGCAACAGGAACAATGTTGCCGAGAACACCAACCCCTGAGGAACCCCGGCAGTAATATCCAGCAGTCCGGACGAGCAGCTGTCTATGACCACTCGGATAGACCGAACCGTCAGGAAATCTGAAATCCAATCACACAATCCGGTGAGCAGACCAAAGGAAGGAAGCTTGCCAATAATGCTATCGTGCCAGACCCTGTCGAAGGCCTTCGAGATGTCTAGGGTCTTTGTCTTGTGGTCTACAATTGCCTCCCCTTGTTTCTCGATGGCCTCGCTTCAGATGTGAATGGTATACGCTAGAAGATCTTTAATCTTGTAATTTCAAATAAAAATAGGAACGTCATATTAATTTCTCTTGATTAAATCAAAATAGGCTGTACCAAAAATAAATATTTTTACTAAAATTAAATATTCACACTTTATAGGAGGTAAGTACTTCTTGATTCTGAAACCTTGTTAAAGTACAATTAACTTGACTAACTTTTCTTATTGAAATCACTTTGGTTTATGTTGAGTATTCATTAAAGACTAGGTAGTCATTTTCAGGCTGTTTTTTATGTTTGTCCAGGTTTAATGGATCATCGCCCGCGTCAAGCACCCGGGCCAGATCAAGTGACACATAATACGTGATAACATTTGGCATACTGGTAAATGGCCTGTCGAATGGGCAAACTCAATAATTCTGCCTTTACATAAAAAAGGCTTGACTTATAAATGCGACAACTATAGAACTCTAGCACTAATATCACATGCTAGCAAAGTACTGCTGTACATCATCAACAACAGAATTCGCTATTTCTTGGACTGACAAATACCACAGGAGCAGGCAGGTTTCGTTAAAGGCAAGGGGACTCGCGAACAAATTTTGAACATTTGCCAACTGATCGAAAAGTCATGAATTTAACTCTCCTTTAATCTTGTGTTGTATTGACTATAGTAAAACCTTCGACTGCGTCGTCTGGTCTGCCCTGTGGAAGATATTAAATGAGCTGGGAGTACCGAAACATCTTGTTGCATTAATCCAATCGCTGTGCGAGAATAATCAAGGCGTGAAAGTCGAAAGGACAACAGCAAAGTCCTTCAGTTTTGGGATAGGGGTAAGGCAAGGTTGAATCCTGTCCCCCATTCTATTTATCATATACCTACGGCGAATATATCATCAACCAGCCAAAAACGAAGGTAATGGTGGTAGATCGTGCCAAATCACTGCAGATGACAGGTGCACTATCCCTTGAAAGAGAGGATAACTTTATTTACCCGAGTGCTACAATAAACAACACGGGCTCATGCGAGGGTGAGATAAGACGGCGTATCGGTATGACCAAAAGCACAATCACCCAGCTTCAGAAAATATGGAGGGACCGCAAAATTACTCGCAAGACAAAGATGAAACTTGTAACATCTTTAGTGTTCTCCATATTTAACCACGGTTCTGAAACATGGACATTAAAAAAGGCCAATCGTGACCGCTTTGACGCCTTCGAGATGTGGTGTTGGAGGAAGATGTTGCAGATTCCGTGGACTGCATTCCGCACCAATGACTCTATCCTTCGTGAGTTGAACATCAGGACTAGACTTTCCACTACCTGCCTGCGAAGGATCCTGGAATTCTTTGGCCACATAGCCCAAAAAGAAAGTCACAACCTCGAAAAATTTATGGTGACAGGCAAGATAGACGGCAGACGGTCTAGAGGTCGCAGCCCTATTAGATGGTCCGATCAGATTCGTTCAACGCTCAACACCAAGCTGCACGATGCGCTCCATGACGCCAAGGACAGGTACTGGGCGAGAGACATTGTACAGCGGAAATTCACCACTCATCGCGGGATTCACAACCCTCCGCAATAAGGAATACGACGCGAGGAGGAAGAATGGATCATCGAGTTTTATTCAAAAATAAAAACCATTTACGAAATCCAAAATCAAACAAGTAATTAAGATTATTATAGCTGCTAGTTATGGCACCACTGTCCGATTGAAACACACAGTGAAATATAATATGATAATTACATATAATAACGAAAATAAAAATTATCAAAGTTACCTATTTCATGTTAAAACTGGATGGATCACCTACTCGTTTTAAGCTCTCGTATGTTCTCCGCTCACGAGAATATCCTCGAACACTCTCGTTCCGAGAATATTCTCATTGTGAGAATGTTCCTTGTCCCCATCACTAGTCGTAAGCGTATGCTTACGACTAGTGATGGGGACAAGGACTAAGGACGCCGAGGCTGTCACGTCGCAGAACAGTCATAACGTTCACCGCGCGCGCTTCTGTTAGCTTGGCAACACCCAGAGGAAAATAAAAGACAACCGAATCATTAATTACACGTATATGTTCGTTTTATTTGACGATGACGACGATGACAGAAAGCCGCGTACGCACGAACGAAAAAAACATGGTGAATACGAACATCGAACACTTTGTTCGCACGTGCGTACCACTAACGAACATCCAACACGGGGGCTACTCTCTAAGCCCGAAGTCCGTAGTTTCGGGCTTAGTTGCGGGCGTATTCTACTCTGTTTCACCTACGGACTTACGATTATTCCCGAACCCAAATTAAGAAAGAAAGACAACACAATTTTACAGTAACTGTTAAATCGTGTTGTCATTAATTCTTAGTAGTTATGTGATAGCGAGTAGCCCCCCTGTTCTTCAAAAATGTTCGTGGCTATCCAATTTGGTGATCGACGTTCGTGTTCACCATGTTTTGTTCGCTAGTGCGTACACGGCTTAAGAAAAGTTGATTATTCTTGTGCAAGCTCACGAATGTCTGTATGACAAAACATCGCGAGACGTACTACATATACAGCGTGAATTTTTAAAGTGTGTCTTCATGGCCATATCGAAACCATGAGGAATATCGAAAAACACTGAAAGGAAACATCCTGTATTATTACACCATCCGAAAGCGTAGCTAATAAGGATCAAATTCTGGGAAGAATTACACATGGCAAACTAAAGGAAAGCTCTCGTTTTTAAAAAATATTTTAAAATTTCTGACTAAAGCTACCTGCCTAAACAGTAACGGATATTTTTTTTAAATCCAAAGATGCAATATTCTTGGGCCCGATGTTGATGAAATCTAAAACTGCAAAACTGATTTAAAAAAAAAAAAAAGTTGGTATCGACTCTTTCTGCTACAAAGGGCATAAAGACCATTTTGGACAAATTTACTTTTTGATGCAGTCACTTAGTTTTTCACGTTCTTTCTATTTGTATATTTAAAATCGCGCTACGGTGAAAAAATGGTTTTTACTACCCAACATTTTCCGCCGTCGTGCTAATAGTTGACGCCACACTGCCACGAAATTCTTGGCCTCGCGGCGAAGTCATCAAGACGTACCCTGGACCAGATGGAAGAAGCAGAGTGCTGGGCATGCGGACGTCCGGAGGAGTGCTTCGGCGTCCAACGCGACGGACTATCGTGCTAGTTTCTGCTGCTTCGTCGCTTCAAGGAGATGAAGTGCTGCGCACCGTGGGGGAGAGTGTTAGCGACGAAACAAAACATTTGGCATTTTAGAATAAGATAGATACATAATAATTAGACTTATGTATCTTTTCTGTAACTTATATGGTGTACATAATAAAGAGTATTCTATTCTATTGTAGTTACGTAATTTTCGCTAACTTTGCATAATAAAAGTTAAAGTTACTCACAAATATAAAGTTTTGTATAATACCGTCAAAAAGAATTAGAATTTCATCAGATTTTGCAGGAAATACCTGCACTTGGCAGCGCCACGTGTCCTAGGTAACGATCGAGGAAGTTTTCCATCGATTCGAAAAGAAGGAAAAGAACATACATAAGCAGAATTATGATGAAACTTTACCGAAACTAGATACGTATATCCATCCTTATTAATAAAATTGTAGTCATTGCATTAGTATTAAATACAGGGTGTATCTATATATTGTTACGAGCTTAGGGTTCGTTACAATAAAAACAGCCGATTAAACAACCAAAACTGACACTTTAATTTATAACACTAATTAGCACTTTAAAACACACTAATTATAAAACACAATCGCACTACTGAACACTTCACTTCACTATAATTCGCAGTTGAAGATCGCTCTCGAAGTTATCGTTTGTATCGCCAATTCAATACTGACTGCCGTCGCTTTTTTTTTTTTTTTTTTTATCGATTGCCACTCGCAGTTACGAACCTGGGAAGGTTGCAACTACTTAACCGGACTTGCATGTGTGGACCTCAAGTGAATTTAAGGCCCCCAACCGAGGCTATGCAACTTAAAACTAAAACTCCGCTCACTGAGGGCACCCCCTGTGGGGTACGGACCTCGGCTCAGCGGCGTCGTTTTGGGGAGGACAGCAAGGGACTGGCTGGGTCATGATATTTATTTGGGGAATATTTAACGCTAAAGGCTCAGCGGCGCGGGCTGGCTCGTTAGGCAAAAGACGGGAGGGAGCATTACTGGGACGTCGCGACGGGCCTCGACGGCGAGGCCGGAATACGGAACGCGGTCTGTATTTGTTTTTTCTGATCGTGCTGGTTTCCCTACAGCTTTCTTGAAGGATGGTGATTGGGTCGTCAGGATCGACGAGGGTATGCCTAGGACGGCGAATCCTACTAATCTTGGAGGGAGCGTATCGGGTAGCCGATGCGATTAAAGGGTTCTGGTGCTTTTCGGCGGATTCAATGAAACGCTTTGTAAGGCGCTTCATGAATTGCCTTATGGTCGGGATTTTAAGGTCGACATGAAGTCGGTCATTCCTAACGAACCACGGGGCGCCCGTGGCCTTTCGGAGAAATCGGTTTTGGAGAGTCTGCATCCTATGGAGATGATGTGGCTTAGTGTGTGCGAAAGTAGCACACGCGTAAGTCATGATCGGACGTATGCACGTAACGTAAATGCGCAGTTTGCACTTAAGGGATAGCTTGCTGCGTGCATTCAGCATGGAGTGAAGCCTACCGAGAGCGAAAGCGGCACGCGAACGCACCGTCTTTATGTGCTCTCCGAAGGTAAGTTTTTGGTCGAGAGTCACACCTAAGTATTTGGCTCGCTTCTCCCAAGGGATCGGCTTACCAAACATGGTGATCGGGCTAGGGGGAGTGGGAGTCTTAGCTGACGGCTTGAAAAACAAGACCGCCTGGCTTTTCTCCGGATTGACTTCAATCCTCCATTTCCGAAACCATTTGCCTAAGGCAGTGGCGGATTTCAGGAGGTTTTGAGCAATGGCCTTAGTGCTCGTACCAGAGCAGTAGATAGCCGTATCATCGGCAAATAGTGCTAACTGCGTCTTGGGGGTTTTGGGGATGTCGCTAGTGAATAGCGTGAATATCAGAGGGGAAAGCACACCGCCTTGCGGTACGCCGGCCCTGATGGGGCGGGGTTTGGAAAGCGCACCTTCGATTCTATATCGAAAGGTGCGGTTCGACAAATAGTCACGTAAGATGAGCACGAGACGATCTGGCACACCGAGTTGATACAACTTGTATATCAGTCCGTTGTGCCAGACCTTGTCGAAGGCTTTCGCAATATCGAAGAACAGAGTACCCGTCACCTGGCCGCGTTGATAGCGACCGCTGATATGCTCAACGATGCGGTACACCTGTTGGACACAGGAGTGGTTGGCTCTAAAGCCAAACTGCTCGTTAGGAATAAGGCTCTTCCGCTCAGCATAGTCCTTGAGGCGCTTATAAATAAGCCTCTCGTAGATTTTGCCGAGCGCATTGAGCAGACTGATGGGACGGTAAGAGGACGGGGAGGACTTGGGCTTGCCCGGTTTGGGAATACCGATGACAGTGGCCTCTTTCCACTCTTGAGGGAACATGTTATTGGACAGAGCGCCGTTGAAAATGGCGGTCATTAACACGATGAGAGCTTTGGGGAACAGCTGTAACACCTTATTGGTGATACCATCCGCCCCAGGAGCTTTCTTAGGTTTGAGTTTCCTAATGACATCCTCCACCTCATCTGGAGTGATGGGGGGGAGTGGATCATCAGGGTCCTCGACAGGGGGGAGTGAAGTCCTCCGTTCGACTTCCGCATCAACCTCAGCAAGGTGATCCGGGTCGACCGGGTTGGTGCTCGGAGAGCACTGGGACTCCAGACTGTCAGCCAGGCATTCGGCTTTATCGTCGTCATCAAAGGCGACGGTGTTGTCAGGGCGAGTGAGAGGGGGCATAGTGGAAACCTCAGCGGCGCGCAACTTCCTCTGAAGTTCCCAGAACGCTTGGTGGTTGGGTTCGAGTTCACCCAGCATCTTTTCCCAGCGCTTATTACGCAGCTCTTTAACGCGTTTACTTAATTTAAGCTGTAAGTAACGCATAAAAGCTTTGTTGTTAGCGCAGGGGAAGGAGCTGTAGGCACGGACGGCCGCGTTCTTCTCAGTCACGAGCGCACGCACATCGTCCGGGAGTTTCCAACGACGATCATCCGCCGCCGGTACCTCCCTTGAACACTCGTTCAGGACCGATTGTACGTGCTCCGTGAGTGAGTCGATCGCGGATCTCGTGTCATCCGGCGACTCGATGATGTCTGGGATCTTGTCCAAGTGAGGAGACATGGAGTCTTTCAGCATTGTATGGAAACCTCTGGAAAGTTCGGGCACACACGGGTCCCGACCGACCAGGTGTCTAAACATCGAGAATGTTCTAGCACGTAAATGCCTGCTACTGGATACTAGATGGCGCCAGCAGCACGCAAGTGTCTGCTACTCGATACTAGATGGCAGCACGTAAATGTTTGGTTGGTTTCCGTTACTTGATACTAGATGGCGTTAGCAGCACGTATATGTCGTTATGTAACCAGCATTAATTCTGGCGCGTAACAATATTATGCAAAAAAAATGGTCTTTACAACTACAGAAATTACCCATGTATGTGTTGAACCGGCTAAAATTAAAGAACTTCTTTCCTATAACTCAAATTCATAAGTATAAAACTCCTCTTTTTTGGAAGTCTGTTAAAAAGTTACCTACTATGGTGAAAAAGCAGAATAGCTGAAAAATTGGAGCCAACGCAAGAGAGCGATCCAACCGCTCAGACTGTCTTCCGTTGTCCGTTGCATGGAGTTTAGTTTTGTCAGCTGGATCTGGTAAGGCGTGGTAAGAAAAGTCATAATTTTAAAAAGTTATATTTATTCGAGTAATAACTACATCTTAATATAAATGGATAATAACTATTTCTCGGTATGATAAATATGATTTTAGGGGGATTTTAAGACACCTGCATGATCGCGTCTCATTTATATTTTGAAAGCACTATCACATACTTCAAGTTTTTGTTATATCATCGCGTAGAAAAATATTTTAGCATTTTTAAAACAGCGGTAAAACAATGTTGTAGTTGGGAGAAGTCTGCATTTTATATAAACCCACATAAAAATATACTTAAATAAAAGCTTGTGACCCCGACGACTCTAATGAGAAGACACACCATCGTGGTTCTAGCTACAGGCGCTAGCAAATAGCTGAGGAATTATTTTTGTATAGCTCTAAGAGGATACATGGGCGGCGAGACTAAGTATGTAAAAAGTCATAATTCAAGGTTTGGCTCTCGACTGTTTTCTCCTCCAATATTGGACCGCTTTAAGAGATATTTCACAAACTGAATAAGAACCTTTTTTGATGAATAGTTGCCAAATTTGTACACTAGAGCTCTGTTGACAGCGATTTATCAGACAATTTTGAGCATTTTGTGACGGTTCTAGTGCTTATATGGTTAATAAATTATCAAAAAGGAAAACATAGGCACACTATATCCCTCTTCTTCAATTTGTGAAATATCTATAAATCGGTCCAATATTGGAGGAGAAAACGGTCGAGAGCCAAACCTCGAATTATGACTTTTTACATACAAAGTCTCGTCGCCTATGTTTCCTCTTAATATCCAGCAGCAGCTTTCATTTTAGCCACAAGAAGTGAAAGTCCTCAGTAAAGTTGTCGCGTTGTCAAATGGCACTCAAATGTACTTCTTTCGTTCTTAGTACCTAATAATGCCGATGGTGAGCAAACGATTTAAATTATCCACCGGAGACTTAACAAAAACTTTATGAAAATCTTTACCTTACTTTACTTTCTTCTAAGAATCGGGAGAAAAGTCTTACAAGATGATTTTTTTAAATTTGCATTTCTAATATATGTACAGAGTGAATTTTTAAAGTGTGCCTTCATGGCCAAATCCGACACTATGAGGAATAAAAACACTAAAAGGAGTCTCGCACCAGAGTTTGATGAAAAGGATCAATTTCTGGGATGTGATAACACATGGCAAATTAAAGGAAAGCTCTCATTTTTATCAAATTAGTTCTAAAATTTTCGAAATTCAATGATGCGTTTTAGTTTTCATCAACATCAGGCCCGGGACTCCTTTAAGTATTTTTGATATTTCTCATAGTTTCAGATTTGACCATGAAGGCACACTTTAAGAAATCACTCTGTATAATTTTTCGGTGCCAATTCAAAAGATTTGTGGAAGCACTAAAATCGTTTGACATATAAATCTGCGTAGAGCACAAAGTAACGGACGAAGTGTTAAGTAAGGTAAAGTAAAAAAACTAGGTTAGCATTGTTCTTTGGGATCATGTCACTGCAAAAAGATGCGACAAGATGCTTTAGTAATAATTATTATAAAAACGGCATCACTACGTCCTTCAGTATTATCTATTTTTATTGTGACGACAATTTGGAGTAACATTTCTTCTGTCGAGTATATGCAACCCACGAAGTAAGATATTGTAGTCTAAAATAATTGACTACTGGATAGCATATACTCAATTCCTTTTTTTTTTCATAATAAGAGAGACAAATTTTTATATAAAAAATACAGCTTCCTCCTGCATAAACCACAACATTGAAATAAGGTTGTTCCCTATATTTACTCAAGAGTTAAATTGAGCAGGATGTATTATAGCTACATTTACACTAAGTCAACTTAGTTGGAGGACAACACAATCGTTACAGTAGGCCTTTAGTTATATAACTATTTTATACAGTTCCATTAATAATATTACATCAGAAGTCAGTCCCTTACCGTCATTTAACTGTTCTTATAATACATAACCCCAAACTTCAACTAAAATTGCAGTAAATCTAGCTCTACGTTTTAATCTCAAAGCCTGCAGGAGCTCCTCGATACACCTCTATTACAAGACAGACTCCCGTCATCAGCGTAAACAACATAAAATACTCGTTATAAAAATACTGTACAATTACAATAATTATTTGAAGGTAATAAACTCCTTACTGATAAGTCGTAAACGATTAATGCTCTGATATATCTACTCCCCGAACTTCCATCAATAATACACCATTCACAAATTATATACAATGTCTCTTATTTTTATACATGTTACATAAACACACATCCAAATTTGTTCCCAAAACTGTAGTCTTTACCTCATTTTATTTTCTAAATTAAATAATGAGATCGAACATAAACATATGGAATTTTGCAAATGAACAAGGAACAGTAGCAACGTTTAGAAATATTATATTGTATAAAATTTTATTTATATGAATATAAGCAGTACCTATGTGTTATGTAATGTTGTAAATTTGGACGAAGCCAGGATTTGTCGTAATACTTTTCGTTATAATTAAATATGATCTTAATATCTTTCAAGGCACTGAATTTAACAATTGATAACTGTATTTTGTTTATTTAGATCATCTTAGAATCTTACCCTAAAATAATAGCCAATATTAAAATATTCAACTCGCAGTACAAATATTTCGTATGAAAATACACACATGACTCTGCATACATACATCTATACTAAAATATAATATTTCAGTGTAATATACATTAGTTTGTAAATAGATCCCCGAACAGAGTGCTCCGTCGGAAAACGACAATCTATACAAAAATATTCTTGCAAGCTTGCAAAAGATATTTGCTACCGTTACAATATATAAAATACATAATCGCTTCAGCGCGATCACAAACGCTGGGCTAGGTGGGATCTAGTTTTTGGACTTTTGTATGCGCCAATCGTTGAGTGGGACAGTGGAATGTTCATAAGACAATTTTATTGACGACATGACACCACAAGTTCACCTTATACTTGTCTTCCACATGTATCATTGTTATACTTCATTCTACCATGAATATTGCTGTTTCTCTTATATGCTACAATTAATTTTAAAGTCTAGATCGCATTTTCATTGTACATGTATGTATATCGCACGTGAAAGGTAGCACATGCCATAGCGGGGCCGGTGCGACGTGTACGTGTCACGCACGACGGAGCGAAATTGACCGAATTTATTAAAACAATGTTTGTTTGTGTGTTCAGTCTCACGTGTCAGACTTGCGCCAGCGCCGTTGTGTCTCAGTGTTTCGACAAATTGAGCGGCAAATCTGGAAATATAAATACATCTGTTATTGTGGGCAATAGGTATATTTCTGCATACTAATAACTATAAACTTTTTCCTGAAAGCAAACATGATGAATAACATAACATGCTAATCACCTTCTTGATAAGGAGTTATAAGGAACAGGTTGTATTATGTACTGACTGGAATCGAGTCTAGGCTAATAAGTTAGTAGTCTTTCTCATCACACCGTTGACATGGTCCTCTTTAAAGTAGGAACGTGACTCACCTGAAGTGGGTTCATCCTTAGGTATGTGGTCGCTAGGGAGCGGCATGGCGAGCGGCGCCCACGGCCCGGGCGGCACGCCGGGCGACATGGGGTACTGCATCCACAGCGGCGGCGGCGGCGCGCGGTACAGGTGCGGGCCCATGTACGAGTACGGGTACATGTAGGCCATGTCGCGGCCCCACTCGTCGCGCGCGGGCGAGCCGCGGTACTGCGCCACGCCCGCGCCGCCCCACGCGCGCACGCCGTACGGCGACGTGGGCGGCGGGTAGGGCGCGCGGTACCGCGCCAGCTCGGGCGGCGGCGTGGGCGAGTCGCGCGCCAGCCCGCCCGGGCCCGGCGAGCCCATCAGCGCCGAGTACCGGTAGCGGTAGTTGTCGGGGCTGGGGCTCAGGTCCGGCGAGTTCACGCTCGACGGAGACTCGGTCTTCAGCGACGCAGGGTGCGAGTGCGGCGACCGCTTCGCTTCCGGAGACCTCCTTGTGGGGCTGTCGTCTGGCATGCTTAGCAGCGAGTGTATGCTGTAACTGCTGACGTTCTTGGAGACGTGACTTGGCGTCTCTTTCCGCGGCGCTGAACCGTTGTGCGACCGTACGGGCGTCTCGACGGTCGGTTTATGCGCGGTGTGGCTGGGGCCCGGCGACGGCGGGTACGAGGCCGTGCTCAGCGCCGGCACGGTCTTTGCGCGACGCTTCATCCCCTGGTCTTCGAGACTTACTCGCTCCAACTCTCGGAGAATGCGTTTCCTCGGTGACACCATCATGTGTTCCTGTCTGCAGTTCGCCAACTTCGCGTTGACGGGTGCAGGCAAAGAAGAAATCCTCTCTCGAAGCTTGTTTATTGTTTTGGTCAACTCTTTACGTCTCATCGCCGGCTTCGTCTTTTTATACACCCTTAACTTACGATACTGATACGGTTTCTTTAGTTTCATATGATAATATTTCTCTCGATCGTAGTCTGTCCATCGATCTTCGTCCGAATTGGTCTTCGCTTTGGGCGCGGCGCCGTCCACCACATCCTCGCTCCGACTCCCCCTACTCTCCGGTGAGCCGACGTCACCGTTCTTTTTATCGCACACTCCATTAGTCAGAGTTCTCCTGGAACTGCTACCGTTGACCATTCCATCGAGGTGGGTGGTGTCGTATGGTCTCCTCCGCTTGAGCCGGCTGGCCACCTCGATGGCGGCGGTGTGCAGCGTGCTCGGCCGGCAGTAGTACATGGCTAACTCTTTGGAAATGTTTCTGCGCGGAGCAGTCTGCTTCCAGCAGTGGTCGCGCTGCCAGGGCGAGGACTGCACGGAGCTGTTGTCGTCGGAGACGGACAGCGAGGCGGAGGGCGGGTGCGCGGCCGCGGGCGGCGTGGGCGGCGCGGCGGCGGGCGGCCAGAACGTCTTGCGCGGCACCGAAACCCAGCCCGCGCGTTCGCCCTCCCGCGCGCACCCGCGCACCAGCTCCAGAATAAACTTCCCATCTGCAAACACAACACATACATACTTTGATCCCACTTGTTGCTACCACATTATTGTCAGATACATAAAAAAACCCTGACCCATTGGGCCCGTTTAGGGACAGCAATTTTTGCTTTTTGAGTTTCTTTTGTAACATCAGAAATGATACCTAATAAAAAGTAGAATATTACTGTTAAACTAAACCTATCTGATTGTTTCTCATAATGAGCAAGCACTTTAATAAATCCTCAAATCCCTGATAAGATCTAAAAATCAACAATTTAAATCTATTTCAGAATCACAAGTGCTCACCACATCAGCCACTTATATGTGATAATTACTTACTAATCCCTATTTCATGTTGTTTGTTGATAAAAATTGTCATAAACTGCTGCATAACTATCAACAATGTACACATTGATAGCCAACCATGTGATTGTATTATGATAATAAGTATTTGTGTAAGAAACTAATGTTAACCTATATTTTGTTAAGCTATTTAAAAGTCATTAGATGTAGAGATGTAAGACTGTTGGTAAACACAAGAAACAGGACATCACAAAGGTCAATCATCAAATCTATTGAGTACTGACACACATCTGTGTGAAGGAGTGTATGTTTACATTGATATATTTGTAAAGTGATAGGGCACTTCATAATTATTACACTTGTCCATCCACCACCTGTCTCACTGACTGAAGTGAAATTGAACTTGCTCAACAATGACATCAAGCTTACAGGTGTAAGAAATTAAGTTAGGCCATGAGACAGTCAGTTTCTATGTAGAAGTCATTGTGAGCCATATGTTCTGAATAATTTTGTGGAATGTTAAACATCTTTTAATTTGTTCTCTCATACTTAATGTTATACAGATTACTATCTAAATCATGCCATTCATGCATGTTTGTATAAAATGTTGTCTATCAAAAACAAGTTATTTTGACACTAATACCAGTCAAATAAGAATTTGTAAGGAATTTCTTATTCATGTGTTGCAGGTGTTCAACACAATTACTATATTACAATCAGTTTACAATTTTAGCAATAACATTCCATCAAATACTACGTTTTCACAAGCACACTTCACACTAACCAAACAAAATAATAGTAATTCACCAAGACATTATCAAATAGTTGTTTGTTTCCGCTAGGGTGGTCACAGCTCCTTACGAAACTCACAACAATAGTACAGAAGCTGTGCCCAAGACAATTGGCAATGGCTCAGTCAAATGTGCTTATGTAGGCTTATCAGAGCATGAATGACTTTCTAGTTTTGCTTAACACACTAACTGGCCTAGCGGGTGCCACAATGAATGTCTAACTACCTAATGGGAGTCTCCCCATTTATTTAGTTGCACTGTGTGATGTGACATATGACACCCACCTTTAAAAAACTTTAGCCTCCCACCAGTAGCAGTGAGAGCAGAACTGTTCACAGGAGCATCCTCACTAGCACCCTTACTACTGCTGTTACCATTGACGCCATGTCTTCTGTCTACTTCCTCTGTCATTTTGGTACATGTTGTCAGAGTTGTGTTTGTTCCTTCCTGTATATGCATTTCATGTCTGACCGCTCATACATCACGCGAGCGACTTTAGTCCGAACCGTCTCGCCATGTCGCACCCAGATTAGGGAACACCGACGCATCAAACACTCGCGAATTCGGATCAACATACAATATATTCGTCAAAGTCCTCATCCTAATGCCACCTGCGGATTGTGGGTTCCACCGAATCTTTCGTATAAACACATTACAACACGGTGACTTCTGGATTGTACAATATTACGGAAGATCCTGAGTCTTATAACACTTTTCGTTTCTCACTGTTTAACTTATGGCTAAACAAAATCGCGACGCCGGATTCCCAATTATAATCGGGCCCACGACACAACTCGATAAAAAGCTGTTCGTTTTTCAGAACATAGTTCATTCACACCCAGCATCCATTTTGATTCGTTCAAAATCAAATTTGATCGTTCTTTTGACCACAAATAAACTTGAAATCTGAATGGTCCGAATGCGTTCATATATGCGTTTCGTTATTGCTATTGACAACCATTGAAACGACCTGCACACTGTCGTTTTTCCCTACGCCTACGGTAAAGAAAAAATGGTACGCTATTCTCCCCAAAGTATATTATTATAAGTCGTCATCCTTTCATCAATAATTAAAGTATTGAGCAAAATGAAGGTGCTAAAGAGTTTGTAAAGAGAAACGGTGAAGCTTGTGATCATCTTTTCCAGTCACTTTTTGGTTAATTGCTTGTCTGTGGTTTGCATATAATCTGTGAACTACGCCTAAGCGGCCATTTTCGCAGCCATATTGGTGTTCCAGCCATTATTTTGTTTCCATCTCTCTTTTGTTAACGTCAGCGTTGCCAACGTGTGGAGAATTCCCCAAACTGCGGTGAATCTCAAGTTGATTGGGGATTGGCAGGATGTGGAGAAAATGCCGGGATTTTGTACATCGATAGTCCGGACTAAGTCAGAACACTTTTTCAAGAAATCTAAAAACATTCTGAAAAAATAAAAACGCGTTTGTTTCATTAAAAGCTAGGTAAATCAAGTTTTCTCTAACTTTCTGTTTACAATATGTAAAGAATAGTTAAAAATAATTTATTTAGTCAAAATTAAACATTTTTCCTAACAACTAATCATTGTTGGCGCAAAAAGTACCTGAGTAAATACCTGAGTACTATAATCTGAGTCTGATGACTCATAGGTGTGGTAGTCTTTGCGCCATCAACAGAAAGACACTAAAAAAACACGTGGTACTTTTGCGCTATTAGCAGGAGACAAAAATGTTGTTTTAGTACCAACCACACTGTTTGGGGATCCCGACGCCTCCGAAAGTGAAAGACATAGCAATAGCTGATAGAACCTATCAATATAATAAAAATGTATTTTTTTTTCTATATATTAACATTACCCTCACTTTATATATTAGAAATAGCAATGTTCGTAAAAGCAAATCCACAGTTGTTTCCACGTATGGCAGACAAATTCCCAAGAAATAGACGTGATGATAGTAAACTATGTGGACATACATCGAAAACTGCACATATGCGCAAGAGTGTTTTCTGCATGGCACCAATTGTCTACAGCAAATTGCCCAAAAGTTGGAGAGAGCTAACAATACTTAAACTTAAACAAACAATGAAATTGTTTTTGGCACAAAAAGCATATTATAGTATTGCAGAATTTCTAAACGACTCATGGTGATTATTATAAATAATTAATATAGTAATTATGGTATTCAGCTAAATCCGACTTGACTGGAAGCCGACCCCATTGTAGTTGGGAAAAGGCTAGGCAGATGATGAATATAGTAATTATGGTCATGTAGTAGTGGAGAACTTAAATATGCTATTATAAATGTAATTTAATTAATGCCTATTAAATTGATGTAAATCTTCATAGTTTAACTTTATTGTAATCTATATTATTGGACTAGGAAAATATATAATGAATAATTGGATATTGCAAATGATTGAATATAAGAAATTTTTTAAACTGATAATTATTAATGTATAAGCGTAATATTTAAAAATCAATAATTTAATTTCTTTTTTCCCTAAGTTATTTGCACGCCATGAGAAATGACAAACATGTCGTGAGCCACACATATTTAAGATCTTGCATGCATGTATTATTTTAATTTTGTATGTAAACACATGTTTGAGCAAATAAAATGTATTTCTTTCTTTCTTCTTCTTTTCGAAGGCAAACATTCAGTCACTCACAAGTTTAGAAACTTGTTAAAACCCTTGTCATTAGTAAGCAGCGATGGATACATCATAAATATCTATGGGCCTTATCCTGCTACAAAATCAGCTGTAATAACATAAGAAATAAAGAATTAGGATGAAGTTTTTCATTGGTTTTTGAGGGAGGTGATATGTTTATATTAGATCGGGGACGTTGGGACGCATTACCAAACTCACACTCTTTTGTGTATAGAACAGAAATTCCCGAACCAAAAAGCCAGAACAAAACTCAACTCACGACACTGCAAGCAAAAATATCAAGAAAAGTCACTATTTGCTGTTGGGTCGTCGAAGCTGTCATTGGCGGCATAACCTGGGAGAACTTAACTTATATCTACACCAATATTATAAAGAGGAAAGATTTGAATTTTTGTATGTAACGAAAAAATTTATAAACTTCTGGACCGATTTCAAAAATTCTTTTGCCGTTAGAAAGCTACATATCACTGAGTTACATAGGCTATAGAATATTTTCAATAAAGTTAGGGATAAACTTCGATAATGTAACCCAAGGTGTGAAAAAAGTACCAAAAAAAGATCCTTATATCGCGTACGCTGCGGAAACTATTGACAATAGGGCAAAGTGATGTACAATTTTATAGAGGACATCAATATCTATAAAATCGCGTATTTATCAAACTATTATAGTTAAGTCACAATTACCGCTTTTTGTTGAAATTATTCAATCAAAACCCGGGTGGAATGGAATAGTGGTGATTTTGGTATCATGATATTAATCCTTATCCATTTAAATTATCTTATCCATTTATAATTAAGGTTCATTATGTACATGTACATTACACTTTAAACTATTCAAATCGGACCTTTAAAACGTTTAAAAGTTACGACGGGTATAAAAATTCTCTAAGTAAGAAAAATGTTGCTGTTTGAGCGAACTGCCCTACGTTGAGTCTATTATAAAGTAATTTACATATTACCCTATTAAGAAGGTAGAGGAGTGATGTAGTTCGTCGAGTACCAACTAAACACACGCAAACGAAGTCGCGGGCGAAGTGCTAGTAATTTATATATGCTGCACTCCTAATAACTGAGCAGAATACGTTACCGCCAAAAACCTATTTTTCAGAGCATTTCAGGAAATATTCCGGAATTGGCTCGCTTTCTTTGACTGACACAGGATGACCTGATTTTATTTGCCATTACCAACTCAAACTGGCTCGGAGCTATTATGGTGAGCATGCGAGAAATGGTATTTATCACACTGAAGTCTTCAGAGACGGACAACCATCAGCAAAACTAGAGCGTTTTGGAATAGAGCAAATTAACTTGATATTATAAGGAACGTGCACAGCGTTGACTATGCCATCTATTGTCGTATATTCGAAACTTTAAGGGTCCGAATACTTGACATTAACGCTTCTGTGCTGCCACCTGCAGTTCCTGCATGCTCAGTTTAGGGGAACGTGCGCGAAGTAGACTGCGCCATCTAGCGTAGCTATTTCGAATTTTATACTTGAAATATACTTGACAGTGACATTTCTGTGCTGCCACCTATAGTTTCTGCACGCTCCCTATTATTATTTATTAATTATCAAGTAACATGAGATCCATAATTTAGCACAAAATTTCAATGAACAACACAGAAAATACAAGACATACAATTAAACTAAAGTAAAACTTTTATTACATCTTCTCAAACTTTTTCGTCTGTGTGTTGCATTTCGCGTGACGGTCGGCCGCGGAGTACGGAAAAAGAGAAAGGCGAAAAAAGTTTCACTTTTACCGTGGTTTCAAAAAACCACACAATCCTTTTTATTATTTTTTTTAAAACCAATTGAGGGTGTTTTGACTTGGAATTGGGAAATTTGAAAAATTGGTGTTGGCAACTCTGGTTAAAACCAAAGAGAAGCACGCACAATAGAAATATTAGAAATTAACACGCCACTTTGTTAGTTTGCTTGAACGGAGACGTTTATTCCGTCGATTTCTTCAAAGTATTTTGGTGATTACTGTATCAAACGCGTGTTTTTTTTATATATAAAGTTTAGCCAGATCGTTATAAGCGAAGTGAAGCAAGATGACTGCATCAGAAGTTTCTTATAATCGCAAAATAATATCAGAAGACTTGTCGAATGTTGAATTCGACACCAGCGAAGATGTGGAAGTTATCCCAACTTTTGATTCAATGGGATTACGGGACGAGTTACTACGAGGAATATACACTTATGGTACGTATAAAAATTTAAGGTACATATAAAAAATAAAATTTCAGTTTTGCATTTGTTTTGACGCGGCAATTCCTAGATCACCCACTTTCACATTTTTTTCAGGTTTCGAGAAGCCGTCCGCTATCCAACAGAGAAGTATTCTGCCTATTGTGAAAGGCAGAGACGTAATAGCTCAAGCTCAGTCTGGTACCGGTAAAACTGCGACGTTTTCAATTTCCATTCTGCAGTCTTTGGACACCACACTACGTGAAACTCAAGTTCTTATCTTGTCGCCTACCCGGGAGTTGGCCACTCAGATCCAAAAAGTGATACTCGCATTGGGCGACTTCATGAATGTGCAGTGCCATGCCTGCATTGGTGGCACAAACCTTGGTGAAGACATCAGGAAGCTGGACTATGGTCAGCATGTTGTTTCAGGAACACCTGGCAGAGTGTTTGGTAAGTTTTAAAACTATTGTTTTTTAACCTTTACTATCCTTAAATTGCAACAACCAAGGTTCTTTCAAACTAATTTTAACAACTTGTGTAATTTATCTGTATATGCTACCTACATCTTGCATTGAAACTTAATAGGCTGCCTCATGAACAGTGATCAGGGCGCGACTTTCCATTACAAACAGTGGTTTTGGAGCTTCATTATTTTTTTAGGTGGAGTACTTCTTGTAGAATACCATCACAAAGTTTCATAACATGCAGGCTCATATTTATTGTGAAAAAAATCCTTAAGTTTCAATAATCTCTAACCTATTTCTGTAAAATTGATATAATTTGCCACAGATAACTTAAAAAAAGGTCATTCAAATGAAAAGCAAATAATTGAATTAATTAAATAAAAAAAACACCGGTAGCACTCCGGGAGTGCAAGCAGAAGTGAAAACTTTAGTATTAACGTTGTGTTTAATTATAAGTACAAAAATACTATCATTTATGAGGTAGAATACAATGTTTATTTATTGCGCTATCGTACACAAATATGACAATTTACATGTTATTATTCATAATATTATATCGTTATTTATTTATATATTACATTAATTTTTATCTCTTAGAAAAATCAACTTTCATCCATAATTTCGTAATTCCGTAATTTCGTATCCTTGGATACGCGTGGCACGCTGTACATAAACACAGACGGACATTCGCGCAAGCGCCCTGTGACGCCTAAGCGGAGCAGCACACTCAGGCACGGTAGAAAGAGTGGGAGATACTAGTTCCTCTCCCTTCCCCTCGATCTTACGCTTTTTCGATCAGCATCACGTGACCCAGACGCGAGTCCGTCTTACGCTTTTTCGATCAGCATCACGTGACCCTGACGCGAGTCCGTCTTACGCTTTTTCGATCAGGTCACGTGTCCTGACGCGAGTTTAAGATTTTATACCCATTACAGAAAAAGTGCTCAACGCCGCTAAAGAAGTTTTCACTTCAAAAATCTTTTAGCTATTGTGGGCAACGAAACGTAATACATACACTACATAATAAGCAATACACAGAATTACATACCTACATTAAGAAGTGGTAACACTTCAGAGGACTCTGAATGCAAGAGCGAGCTCTGGACTCAGACAGGCACCCCGACTCGAATAGGTTAGGTTCGAATGGTGTGGTGGGAGCGAGCGAAATGAGCAAACTTAGCTCCTGTCATACCATTCATGTTAGGTTAGTGAAGCGGACCGCAAAGCACTTCACTCGTCACTTCGGAGGACTCGGAATGCAAGAGCAAGCGGAGTGAGCTCTGTAATTGGGTGCACCCCGAGTCTGATAGGTTAGGTTCGAATGGTATGGCGTGAGTTAAAGTGAGCGAGCGAACTTAGCTCCCGTCATACTATTCATGTTCTTAATGTTGGAGTTTGATAGTGGGCAATATTCCACGATTTTAAGCATATTTTGACCTTGACTTTTACGAGTTTGACCTTGAAGATGCTCTTGAACTTAATTTGTATTCAAAGCTTATATAGACCTGCCAAGGAATCTTCTATCCTTAATACACCCACTATCCCCCCAATCCCGAAAGAAACTCGCGATTTTTTTTCAGCACCTATGGTTTTTCGCGTTTTGGTCATTACAAATTGACTGTAGAAAAGGTACATTTTATCAAAAAAAATATACCTATTATAAAAAACGCCAGTTATTTAATCTGAAGCCCTTCCGAGATTGGGATAGTAGTGCTATTCTCAGAATTAAGTGACTGTATTCTCAGAATTAAGTGACTGTTATCTTAACATAGATATGCCTTCAGAATCTTGGAACCAGTTAGTAATATGTCAAACAGTACCGTGCGCGACCAGCGTGTACCAGTAATGAGTACTTTGATATCACAGCTTTTTTATAATAGATCTATTTTCCACTTAACAGTTCTCACAAATATAACATCCAGTTATAATTATTTCCTTTCCAATTCTTTATGTGACCCCATTATGGGTAAAACCCTCCTCCATTCTTTTCCACCTTTCCCTGTCTATTGCCATCTGCATACAACTTATTCCTGCTGTGTTTATTATGTCATTGGCCTATAAACAGTTTAACCTCATTTAATACATGAACATTCAGAAAAATATTCCAAGAAATCCCGTGGCATGTCCATATTAACATTATCATTCAGGTTCATCAGCCAAAATAGCACTACCGATGCCGATCACTGCTCATAAACCAGTTGTAATTGTTTCCAATATCAAATCATGAGAAACCTCGAATGTTTTATCTCGTACCTTGAAATTGGCAAAATCATTGAATGTCGATGGAGCCATAACCTTAAAAATTTAATTGAAATGAGAAACAAGTTAAATTATCTTGAATATATTTCCAGATATGATCAGGAGACGTGTACTGAGGACTCGGTCCATCAAAATGCTAGTACTTGATGAGGCTGATGAAATGTTGAACAAGGGTTTCAAAGAACAGATCTATGATGTATACCGTTACCTGCCGCCTGCCACTCAAGTTGTGCTCATCTCTGCCACACTTCCTCATGAGATCCTTGAAATGACTTCAAAATTCATGACTGATCCCATTAGGATCTTGGTAAAACGGTATGTATTCAAAATTTAAATTTATGGAATGCACATAATTATAATATTCTGGAAAATATTAAGTTCCTACCTTACCTTATTATGTAGTACCTATTTTATTAATTAGGCTAACTAGACAATGGTCTAGTTAGCCTAATTAAATAAGATAGGTACATCATCAGACTAATAGCAGCTATTGTCATTACCTGCTATTAGTCTGATGATGCACTTATCTTTACCACATAGTGAGATAATTAAAAAGCTACTATTAAGTTAATATGTTTGCCTTACAAGAAGCTAAGTCAATATATGATTAATTATAGCTAATTGCATCTAATTTGGTTTAAAAAAAAACCTGTAAAGATAGTAATAAAACTTATTTTGATTCAACAAACTTGACCAAATACTATTTCACAGTGATGAGTTGACACTAGAGGGAATCAAGCAGTTCTTCGTAGCAGTGGAGCGTGAGGAGTGGAAGTTTGATACTCTTTGTGACCTCTACGACACACTGACCATCACTCAGGCAGTCATCTTCTGCAACACTAAGAGAAAGGTGGACTGGCTCACACAGAAGATGCAAGAAGCTAACTTCACAGTCAGCTCAATGCACGGTGACATGCCACAGAAGGAAAGAGACAACATTATGAAGGAGTTCCGATCTGGACAAAGGTATACAATTTTTCTTTTATTTTCTTTGCCTTTTTTATGCTTATGATAAAATTACAACGTGTAAGGGTTCTGCTCACCTACACACGCGTCTGGGTTCGCTTTGAAGAACCTTTGAAGGTTCTAGACAAGTGTTGTTTGTTTCTGCAATGTAAATCAGTTCATTGAAAAATATAACATCGGCTTAACTCGGCTAAAATCATTTCAACACTACAAAGTTCATCATGGCACTTAGCTTATCAAATTCTTGCACCTGCATAATATACCATTGAATCCTCTCACTAAAATGTTTACCTTTTTGTGCTGATCCATTTTATTTTTTATTTTATTAGTGGCAGGTTACACAGACACTGTTTTTTGAGACTCAAAAAAGTGACATCAGCTTTTTATTGAATATTTTAACTCAATAGTTAATTACAAATAAACGAAAAGAGCTCCCATGTGCCAAATTTGAATATTTTGGAATAATAAAAAAAAACTTTGAATAAAACGGTTTTAATTGGTACAGGAAAAAAATTGCGAGCGTCGTTAATCGAACATTCTTGTGTAACTGCTTGTTATTTTGGATGACGTAACTAAAACTCTCGATTTTATTGATGTAATGTTATTAATGTTCCAATTTTTATAAACTGAATTTAAGTATTGAAATGTTTCAGCCGTGTCCTCATCACAACAGACGTTTGGGCAAGAGGTATCGACGTGCAGCAAGTATCACTAGTCATTAACTACGATCTACCCAACAACCGTGAGCTGTACATCCACAGGATCGGCAGGTCCGGTCGGTTCGGCCGCAAGGGTGTGGCCATCAACTTCGTCAAGTCAGATGACATCAGGATCCTGAGAGACATTGAACAGTACTACTCCACCCAAATTGATGAGATGCCCATGAATGTGGCAGATTTGATCTAAAATTATATTATGTACACCACATTTTTGTGCCTCCGTAGCGAAACGTTCTCTTAGCAGAATGTCCTATTATCAGAAAGACCTATTAGCGGAGCATTCAATTCGCAAATGGTCCTATTAGCAGAATGTTGTAAAAACAAGAGAATGGGAAAAGTACTCATACCACACAAATATTACTATAATATGATTTTTTGACATGGATTTAAAATGTGGCACGTAAATACCGACTGATACTTTTAACAAGCCTTTTTTAAATACATGGGTATATAACTTTGCTTTGTACAATTACAAGTAAGTAATACATTTTTTAAGAACTGCAACATTCATTAAAGCTGAATCTTGGCCGACTTATGTAACTTTAGAAACATTGCAATAATATGTACTATGGAGCTGATCTGATGATGGAGCAGGAATGTGGCTGTAGCAACTCTTCAACCAAACAAGTTAGCATTATCGTGTTTGGAGTCATTGGCTATGTATTGACAGGATGATGGAGGGTGTCCAAAGCATCTCTCTAATTTAACCGGACATCACCATCATTTTTAGGTTTGTCAGATATTCATAGCCAAGTAATATTAGACTAGATTGTGCCTAATTTCTGATAATGGTGCAGAAAGGCCACCATCGGAACTGCCCCAACCAAACGAGATGTTCCGCTTTGATAGAACCTATGGCCCAAGGTGTAATCCAGAGTCACTCCTTAACTTGACAAGGTAACTCCTTTGCGTTTTGGAAATTTGGACTATCGAGAAATTACTATCAAGTAATTCAATGTGGAAACGTCCACTATAACAATTAACTAATAGATATTAAAAATAAAACAGTACACAACAATGTTTTTTATTGCATATAACACAAGCAGCAGAAACCAATAAAAAAAGAACCTTACTTAAAATAAAATAATTAGCTATTGCCCACGACCGTACGCGCATATCCCGTTTTTTCCCGTTCCTTTAGGAATTTCGGATATGCTCTCCAAGTGCTCAGGGGAGCACTTAGAGAGGATAACCCGAAAATTAGTAAGGTTCTTAAGTGTAGGGACACTCCCCCGAGAAAGAAAGCTGCAATTTCAGCTCTCTACGACCAGAAGTTTCGGCTGTGCGTTGTCTGTCAGTCACGCAGTTGATGAATACCAAGGTAAAAATTAAACTTAGGCGTTCAAGTAATCCACCACATCGCTATCATGCGGAAACTTTTCAAAGAATTGGTATCAATGCCACGTTGAATGTCAGTCAAAATATTTATTCTTAAGTGCCAGTATGTACGTAGGTCTACATAATTATGAAAGACTAGCACTTCGCGCGGTTTTAGTAGGTACTCCACGAACTTCGTCTCCTATACCTCCTTCTATAAAGGGTAACGTGTAAATTACTTATTATTTAATAGATTAAAAGCAGTTCGCTAAAACCGCAACATTTTTCTTAAGAGTATTTTTTATACCCGTCGTAACTTTTAAGGTTCGATTTGAATAATTTAAAGTGTTATTTACGTGTACATAACGAAACTAAATTATCAAACTACTTAAATGGATGAGCATTAACATGGTACCGAAATCACCACTATTCCATTCCACCCGGGTTTTGATTGAATAATTTGAACAAAAGCGATCCTTTAATTTAACCATAATCCATACTAATATATAAAGCTGAAGAGTTTGCTTGCTTGAACGCGCTAATCTCAGGAACTACTGGTCCGATTTGAAAAATACTTGTGTGTTAGATAGCCCATTTATCGAGGAAGGCTATAGGCTATATATCATCACGCTAAGACCAATAGGAGCGCGGCAGTAATGAAAGATGGGACGTAGACGAAGCTGCGCGGGTCAGTTAGTAGTTAGATATATGTATACCCTCGCGGATGTTTTTGTGGATATTAATGTCTTCTATAAAATAATAGTACCTCACTGTGCTCTATTGTCAATAAGTTCCGCAGCGTACGCGATATAAGGATTGTTTTGGTATTTTTTTCACACCTTTGGTTACATTATCGAAGTTTTCATACGGATCTCTAACTTTTTTGGTATATTCTATAGCCTATGTTCATCAAGGATAATGTAGGATTCTAATAGTGAAAGATTTTTTTAAATCGGTCCAGTAGTTTCGGAGCCTATTCAATTCAAACAAACAAAGAAATCTTTTCTCTTTATAATATCAAGTGTAGAAAAACTATATGGCAAGAAGTACCTAATTTTTCTTCTACTCGCTTCAATGTTACTTTTAAAATAAATTTAATCATTAGCGGATCCGGTAGGTACACTAACGTAAATATCAAATGAGCGAAAAGGCAATAAGATGGTAGATACGAAAATCTACTATTATTTATCATGGGAGTCCTGGTCTATGATTTTCGGGGTCGGGTAGTGGTACTAACGAGCTTCCTTTTCGTCGGCGCCAACTCAGATTTTCATTTTACCTGGTACCATCCTCATCTTGGTAGTCATCCTTATCGACCCCAAAAACCACGGCAAGGACACCCATGACAAAATTCTACCAAAATTTCGTCGGATCCATCTTGCATTTTCATGATTTTGTACCCTCGTTATCACCGACTCCGAAAACCATGGAAAGAATCTTTCGCACAACTATTCTGTTTCCATGACCCTTGAGAAAAAACCGCTAGTAATCTTTCAACATAACTGTACTTTGACAATAGGACGTTCTGCTAATAGGACCATTTACGAATAGGACGTTCTGCGAATAGGACGTTCTGCTAATAGTACGTTTCGCTACGGAGGCTTTTTTGTCATCTTCTAACCCAGTGTATACTGGCAGAACTCACAGTGGTGAAGGTATTAATTAACAGCACCCAAATACTTCTTATTTTGTAAGTTATTTTCTACATGTACCTCGGTATATTGTGTTATAAATAAATTTTATGTAAAACCATGTTTTTTTTTTTGAGGAAGCAGATTTCTTAGTACCCCACCGTTCCCTAAAGAAGATAACTTGATGACTCCTGTAACAGGAGTCGATTAAGTTATAGGTAGAAGTCCCTTCCCTTCAGGTCGATTCAAACTTAAGGACTGAAGTTCATTTTTAGGGTTCCGAACATCCGTAAAAAACGGAACCCTTATAGGATCACTCGGGGTGTCTGTCTGTCCGTCTGTCACAGCCAGTTTTCTCCGGATTCACTGGACCGATTCTGTTGAAACTTGGTACACATATGGACTTCTGTGACCCAAACACGGACGCGTTACGTAAATCATTAAATTTTGAGTATAGGGGTCACTTTTGGGGGTGAAACTAGAAAATTTGAAAAAAAAGGTTTTTTGGACAATATTGTGTGATATTTCAAATTATATTTCTTTCATAATTTTAAAATAAATGGTTTTGAAGTTATTCAAGAAATTAGACGAAAAATTACCATTCCCTCCCTTATCTCCGAAACTACTGAGCCTAAAATTTTGAAAAAAATATGGAGATAACCTATAGATTACACGAAAACCTATAAGAAGTCTATAGTGTTAAAATAACATATTAAAAAAATGAAATCCGTTCGGAACTCTGCACGCGAGTCCGACTCGCACTTGGCCAGTTTTTCGCTAAATAGCCTACCCTTCACCCCCTTGTCCCTTTAATTTGCTATTACGCAGCGGCGGTTAGCGAGGTGTTCGGAGCTGCCATTAAGGTTGATTTTAATATAAAATTACACTTACACATCCACTCATAAAAAAAAATATTGAATATTATGAGATTTGCATCTTATGAGATTTGAAAATATTGCACACATGTCGTGATTTTGCAACTTGAACGTTTTGAGACTAAACCATTCAGGAAACAACTAACTAAAAAAAAATTTACTGGAAAATGGTAATTACTGTCAAAACAAAAGGCAACCTTCATTTTACTTCCTGTAAAGGAGAATAATGGATTTGTGGGGCTTGCAAATAATTACACCTTTTATGTAGTGAATTTACAAAGTTTATGTTAGTCAAACAATGCAACACAGTATTCTGAAAGCAATGATATGATACAACTAATTTACACACATTAAAATATACATACATGAAACTTATCACAATAATTTTACTTAACAAAGACTTATGTATTAATATAATGTTGATTCCAAAAGATTATTGTTATGACAGCTAAGCTCTTGGAATGTTAACAGTACCAGGTCAGAAGCCCGTACTCAATACTAGTGTTCTAGATACTATCCACAAGATGGTGCAATATCAATTTACAAAATAATAATTTAGCTATAATAATCAAGAAGAATTCTTAGAGGTAATAAAGATCATATAATATAAACATTTATTTTACAAATAACAGTGTTAGAATGTTAGAGTCACATATTAATATTTGCTGTATCAAAAAATTAAACAGTGTGTTCTAGCAGTGCCATAAAAAATATTTTTTGTTTAAATTGGTTTTTGTATAACTAAAATAACAACAGACACTCAGAAATACCATTTCATTTGGCATTTGCCAAGGCAAGTAGACTTTTCTGGTAGCTTCCATTTGTTCTATGGAACATGACATCATCAGACAAAATCTATCTATCTTCTTATTTATAAAAATGAATTTCTGTTCGTTAGTCTCGCTAAAACTTGAGAACCGTTGGACCGATTTGAATAATATTTTTTTGACGTGACAACGTCTTATAAATTGGTTTGCCGGGTGACACTTCAAGAAACTGCGTTACGCTCCGCTCACAATGAGAGCGAGTGAGAGGCACGCGTCCCTTCCACTAGCCCGCCTAAGAGCGAGAGAGACAGACATAAAAAGTGAAAGGCACGCGTCCCTTCCACTCGAGCACAGTTAGCCCGCCTAAGAGCGAGAGAGACAGAGCGAGAGAGAGAGAGTGAGAGAGATAGGCATACACCGTATACCTATACCACTCAAAGTCGTTGTCACGTAAAACTTTCGCCCGTATACCGACTTTACAGGCAACCAATTTTTTATTTCACCAGAGTTCAGGGAAGGTTTAAAAACATGAAAGATATGGGTATGGAGGTAAGTAGACAGTTGACGGGAGCAAGGCCACGGGAGATAGCTAGTAAGGAATAATAATAATAAAATTTTGTGATGATGTGATGTGACAAATGGGAACTACCAGACTTTTCTCATACCTCAAAGTATTTTAATCACATGTCCATTGTGACCATACTTCAGAATACATAACCCCGAGAGTTCAGGCCTACTGTTATCTTCTCATTCATGATAATATTAAGTAAAAGTAGGTCACATAGGTTTCAGAGATCACAAGGTCTAAAGATCATTTTTCGCAATATTTGGCAAGATATAATAGTATTGACAGCCAGTTTATGGCTATCCAGTTTTATTTCACAAAAAAATAATTGTGTGCATTTCATTCAAAATTACTATGTAACTTGAAATGCTGTATTTATACATTTCGGAACATCATGCCTCCTCATAGCTAATAATAAAAGTATAGTTAACTAGCTTCTGCTAGCGGCTTCGCCCGTGTGGTCCCTAGGGAACATACTCCCGGGATAAAAAGTAGCCTATGTTCTTTCTCAGGCTCTAGACTATCTGTGTACCCAATTTCATTTAAATCGGTTCAGTAGTTTTGGCGTGAAAGCACGACAGACAGACAGACAAAGTTACTTTCACATTTATAATATTAAGTAAGAAAGATGTCACCACAGTGATGAAATTGTGTTTTCTCTTAGAGAGGCTTTTGGTTGCCTTATAAGTATTATATCCTTATTGTTAAGGCACAATTGAAAAATCATATTATTTATCAGAAAAACATAACTGGTAGGTATGATTATGATCAAGTGAACCTGTTTAAGTGAACACCCCAATTTGAATTAAGATCTCTTAATAAAGAGGAGGATGCAGTGCATCATTTGTCATCACTTGCAAATACTTTGAAATTATTCTTAGGCCCTAATATCAAAAATCTGTTAAAAGTTACAGCTCTGTCTCAGAAGTTGGATAGTGTGCATTCCAACGCCTGTAAATGAAAATGCCAATTGCTCCCACTAATAGGGCAACCAGTATTTCGGTCAGCTGATCCAAAAAACTATTGGTAGGCTCAACTGACTCCAACACTTGAGGCTCTGGCTCATGAACAGGTTCTTCAACTGGGGGTTTAGCAGACTGTTCCTCCTCTGCTTTGAATGCTATTTGGTTCAAGACTGACTTTTCTTCTTCAGTGATAGGTTTAGCAGCTGTTGATGATAGCAGAGCAGATATCTCTCCACACTGGGAGCACACCCATGTTACAGATTTTTTGGCAAGGATCTTTCGTTCAGCAGGTGAGTAGTCGAGCGATCCGATAGTACCTTCAGCTGGAGTAGGCATAAACGCGATCAAAGCCAACAAGGCAGTTCTTATTGACCATGAAGGTTGCCAAGTCTCAGGGTGATGCCCAGAAATGGACAAACAAATCTTTTTATTGACTTCGAATCTTCCGTTGGGCGTCAGAAGTATTATGTGAGGTGGGTGCATAGGATATTCCTTGGGTAACAATATCCTACCATGGTAGATACCACCCTCAAAGTCTGTACCTTTCGGTCCTTGCACAGTGAAGTGCCACTCGAACAGGTTGTCCTCCAAAGGCCGCGCGCAATATTCCTCTGTGGCCTCCGCCAACTCCATGGCCTCTCTCATTAGACGTTTCACACCAGGACATTTTGTGTTATACTTTTCACTTATTTCTGCCATCTTTTGCAAAGTACACAACAGGTAGGAACTACTGACAGTATGATAATTATAATGACGCAACAAATAGGCAGAGGTACACGTATGTTATTGATGTAATCACAAGAAAATTTGATAACAAAATCCTTTTGTAAAACCACAATAGGTACCCAATTGTCAAACAAAATGTCAGGTGATTGTCAAAATAAGACAGCCAAAGAACAGTGTTCACAGAACAAAAAATAAATAAAAAAACATAACCGTACGCTAATAAATTATACAAAATATCCCTGTGGCGAGCTGTTGGACAAAAGCGACTAGCGACCCACTAACTGATCTCCTGGAAGAAGTTTTGTTCCGCATCTCCAGCTAGTTTTTATTAGCTGGCCGGAGTGTTCACTGACGAGGAACAGAGCTCCTACCTCTTCGTGCCTTTATTGGCTGACTTGAGTGGAAATTCGTAAGAGTAAGGCTGACTATCCACTGAAGCGAAGAGAAGAGGAGTGAAGCAGAGCTTTGTTAACCCATGGAATTGTATAAAATCTCTGCTCCGCTTCAGTGGACAGAGATTAGTTTAAAAAAATACAAAAACCGGCTGCCCCGTCAAATAACTCGTTTCTTGAACTCAGCCTAGCTTCGTAACTTCGCTCCTGCGCCGCATCAATGGACAAAAACAGTCCGCAACTTCGCTCCGCATTACTCCCATACTCCACTCCACCGCCTCACTCCGTGTCATTGGACAGGCAGCCTTAACGTGTCCGCATGAACGAAGTATAATCCTGTAAGTTGCTGATAGGAATCTTGATCATACGTGAGGGATTGTCTTATACCTCTGCCCTACGCACCTCAGGACTCCATGGTGCTATGAGTGGCTATAATCAACATCATTGTTATTGCATCGGCCCTTCGTACGTCTTTCAAAGGTCCAAACCAAGAGGTCCTGAAAATTGTCGTAGACGCAAAAATAACAAACTAATAGAACTTTTTGAATGCCTTGCGTAACAACTTTGGCAAAATACATGCATTCACCTTTCCTGATCGCACACAAAATCTGAATTCATTCGACGAACTGCTATTTTTTAAGTTGACAATCCGTAGTCTAAGAAATCGATCCAAAACGCAGCTGTCTATCCAAATAATGTCAAAAAACCACCAAAAAAAAAACACGAAGTGTAGTGAAGTATCAATTTTGTGTTAATAATTTGTTCTACCGTTCCTGTTTACATTAATTGATCACATTAACGTGAAAAACAATGTCGTTTATGTTTCCTGACTGCATTTATATCTATATAACATCGAGTACTTAATCCCTTGTATTGTGTGTAGCTTTTGTGTCATAAACATTGCAAGATGGGTAACATTAATGAAGACAATTCGATTTACATGGCTAAATATTCAGCATTTAATCCTTATCGAATAAGACAGAGAGAGCTGGGGTATCAGCCCTCTATTGGTGAGGGCAATGCGCTCGCGAAGAGTTTGTACTGCGGTATGAGACCCATCGCATCTTGGGACTCCGAACGCGATAAGACTCCCCCAACTGGAGGCGTTTTCAACCTTGAATTTTCCCCGGAAGGGTAAGTGTGCCGTATTTGAATAACGCATTTTAGCCTTGACTTTGGATTTGCTTGAATTCCATTCTAAAACCGAGAATATACTTACCAGATACAATTATCTGCTTAATAACTTAATTGGCTGCAAAACATATTGGACTGCTGAAGTCGTCATTAAAACTTCATTAAATAGGTGAAAATGACTGATTGCTTTAAATAAAACATAACATCAATAAAGACACACCTTGTCTAATATGTACAGGTAGCTAAAAATAACTTTTCTTTATAAAATATTGTTATCAATGATTATAAATAAATATGTTAATATTTAATTTAACTTAGGTTACATGTTTAGATGTACTTAAATACTCATGTAAGTCAAAATGAAACTCCATAGTTACTCTTTTCAAATAAGTTATTGACGCAAGATGTATAAATGAATAAACAGATAGGTGCCTGTGTGTTAAAATATCAGTTTTCCAACACAAACTATGAGAATAGCAAAAAATATTCAAAATATTACTAATACTAATATGAAAACAAAAACTGCATGATTGTATTGATTTTGCAAAAATGAATAATCCTAGTCTCAACTCTCTAGTACTTAATGAAAAATATTTCATTAATTATTGTTGGTTATCTATGAAGGGATATCAGAGAAAGTTCAATGTACTTTATTGCAATTTTATCTGGCGCCTACCATACTTCACTCAATGTTTATTGAGTGAAGTGATACTTTAAACACATTTTTACAACTTTTAATTGATTTTTAAAAGATAAATTTAATCATTTCAGGACATTGTTGGTGGCTGCCTGTGAAAAGAAGTCTGTACAAATATTTGACCCACTCACACATCAGAGGATACATTCAGTCAATGGGGCACACTCAGATTGCGTCAACTGTGTTAAGTGAGTATTATTTGTACCTTTGAACTTTATTTGTATGCTTTGGGCATTTACAATTAATCAATGAAATAAGCACATATTTATTTTTTAATGAGCTTAATAAAATAGTACTTCCTTGCTCTCATATGAGGGAGAGATAGAAAATACGAATGGAGAATTATACATAGATAGAAAAATTATTATATTATTTTATTTCTTGTCCATCCATAACTCCTGGTCTACATCAGAATTTCATACACCGTTTTAGGTTCCTTGATGGCCGGATGTTTGCAACATGTTCAGATGACACCACAATCGCTCTATGGGACGTCCGCAACCTGAAGAAGAAGATACGATCCCTGCTAGGTCACTCAAAATGGGTGAAAAACATAGAATTCTCAGCTAAAGACCAACTGCTGGTCACATCAGGGCTGGATGGCAGCATATACACTTGGGATATCAACTCCTATACAGAATACAACCTTATTTACCAAAGAGTATTTCACACGTCGAGTCTGATGCGATGTCGGCTGTCACCGGACGCGAGGCAGATGGTTATGTGTACAACTGGCGGTCTCATCGTTCTTATACATGACTTGAATTTAAACACACTAGCTCAGGACTTAAATGGATTTAAGGTACCTCGTTGTTATTGTGTTAATTTTGGAAGAAAACATTAACTTATTTGTTGGTGTCACTACAGGGCATGCTGCTAGCCTTTGCAACTGTTGAGCTTATGGTCTTCAATTTGAAACCCAGGTCGAATGAAGTGTTATTAGGATCTTTCCTTTAGGAACTTGTTGGTAGTAGCATGGAGCTTAGATTTCTGACTATAACATGCTTTTGCGAAATCATCATCATCAGATCAGCTAAAACACATCCACTGCTGGACATAGGCCTCCCGGTCTATGTCCAGCAATGGACGTGACCAACTGTCGCCACAAAATGCGGTCCTCCGCGTCTCGCATCCATCGGCTACCCGCGACCCTCATCAGGTCATCGGTTCACCTTGTGAACTTTGGGAGGCCTTCCAACGCTGCGTCTTACGGTACGCGGTCGCCAGTGCAGAACTTTTCGTCCCCATCGACCATCTGTTCTGCGAGCAATGTGCCCAGCCCACTGCCACTTCAGTTTGGCGATCCTTCAGGCTTTGCAAAATACAGATGTGATATTGTGTATTGTTCCGAAATCGAGACGCTCATGGACGTCATTGTGGCGGCGCTTGGGGGAGGCCTATGTTCAACAGAGGAACTCCTTCCACTGAAGTGATGACGATGTGATATTTAGTTACTAGCTAATCATACAAATTGATTGCAGCCGAATCTGTACCGCCTGATGCAGATGAGCCGGCAATCCATCCCGGTCGCCGCCATGTTCGACCACCTGTTCGACCCCAATCGCAAGGTGAACCGCGTTGAGTTCATTTCTGACTTCCCGGACGGGAATGATGCAGAGGTGGTCAGCGCGTTACAGGTAAGTTGATTACCACTAGCTAGTATGATAAAAGTTCTATATTAAATGTTAGGAGCTTGTGGCTAAATAAAATCAGTAGTGACTAACGCTTACCAAAGTCGGTCTGTGGATGGGTGAGCATCTTAACATACCGAGACTACTGTTTGCCTCGGAAAGTACGTTAAGCCCTTGATCCCGGCTGTCATTTGTTGTTGTTTTGTCAGTTATTTGGCTGTCCTTACGGATTGTCGGAAGCCATAAAATCAGACAGACACCAGTCGTGCCAAGAAGTCCCGTGTGACTCTTTTACTAGGTTGTGGAGGTCAGTGGCCTTAGCGCCAGTTTTCTAACGTACTTTATCGCGGTAGCGTAAACGTCAATTTTTATTGAAAATGTATAAACGCCATCGGGTGAAAAAAACGGATAACCATTTTTTTTTCATACAATCCTTACTAATATTATAAATGCGAAAGTAACTCTGTCTGTCTGTCTGTCGCGCTTTCACGCCAAAACTACTGAACCGATTTAAATGAAATTTGGTACACAGATAGTCTAGAGCCTGAGAAAGGACATAGGCTACTTTTTATCCCTGGAGTATGTTCCCTAGGGACCACGCGGGCGAAGCCGCTGGCAGAAGCTAGTTTGACATAAGCGAAAGTTTACTTTAACGCTATCGTGTACGTTAAAAAACTCACACTAAGCCCTCAGATAGGCAGTTGTTTCACGCAAAATACTGGTACTCAGCTGAATCCGGTTTGACTGGTACTCGACTGCAGTAGCGTAGCTAGCATGGGTGATACCCGGGGCGGATAACTTGGTGTCACCCCACAAATATTTTTATGGGGTGTGGTATTATTTGTGGGGTGACACCAGGTAAATAATTAAAAGTTGCACCTTTGGCCTTTCGTTCTGGTGACGGCAATCGCAAGCCATTTGTCGGGAGGGAGGGGGGAGGGTGTGCCATTTGCGCTGCAGGTTTTTATTTTCAGGAATTTCGCATCTCACCTCGGATAGGTTTTATATTCTTTTGATCATTCGTACTTAAATAGAAACAGCTTTATGGAGTGATGCAAAAAAGCTCATTACCTGAGAAAGGGCAGAACACAAGAGCGAACGAAGCAAGCTCAAATATAAAAGAAAATAAAACCTTTCCGAGTTGGGGTGCATGAGCACCCCAACTCGGAAAGGTTTTATTTTCTTTTAATTATTTCATACACAAACATAGTGATTTTATTGAGACATCGAGAACCGCTCGAGAAAAAAGAGACTGCAGAAAGTAAGAGCGAGCGAAGCGAGCTCGAAATTTTTTACATCCCACCACAGACGGGTTTCATTACGTCGCCCGTTAAGGGTGACACCCGACCGTGACAAAAAGTCAACGAACGAGTGTCACCCCTCCCCTCGCTACGCTACTGCTCGACTGGAAGTCAATATAATTCAGAAAAGGCTAGGCAGATGAAATAGTATTTTTAGTCAGACAGATCCTAGAAATGCCTTGTGCGTTCCAGGCCGCGGTAACTCTTACGTACACTTCCGCAATTCTGGCAAGAACTGGTGTGCGGTTGACTGTACGTCAATGATTAATAATATTTTATTTTTCCAGATTCATCCCCAAGGATGGAGCGCTTTAAGCAGAAATATCAGTCATGATGACAAATCGGAGGTAAGTTTCTAAAATAAAATAAGCAGGGTTACAAAGGCATATCCTGCAAAAAGATGAAAAGATTTTGTATAAAAACAGCACACTGCGAATAAAGGCAATATTTTATGCCTATGTATGTGTAACCGTTGTCCTAAGTCTGACCGTTGCGGACAACTCCAGTGCATATTTGGCGTACGGGTTGGTGAAATAATGTCCTTCGCTCCACCAAAGCACCTCAAGGAAGGCCAGCAACACCCTGGTGTTACTATAAACAGTAAAAACCTATTGCTTTTAAAACAAAATCCTGTACGATTCTGCGACAGGATTTTTACGCCGTAATAGCTCTTCATACCCCCTGAAAAAAATGAATACCCCTAAAATGATAACCTCCTTTACACAGTGGACCTGCATCCACGACATCCAGCCGCTCGACAACGCCGGCTCGAAGAGCACGCGCGACACGTCGCCGTCGGCGCCGCACCCGGGCTGCGGCCGGGTGCGGCACCGCACCAAGACCATCCGTATGCGCCGCACCACCTCGCCGCACACGCACCCCATGTGAGTACACCTTGATGTGACTGCTGCTCGCAGAGCACGCGCGACACGTCGCCGTCGGCGCTGCACCCGGGCTGCGGCCGGGTGCGGCACCGCACCAAGACCATCCGTATGCGCCGCACCACCTCGCCGCACACGCACCCCATGTGAGTACACCTTGATGTGACTGCTGCTCGCAGAGCACGCGCGACACGTCGCCGTCGGCGCTGCACCCGGGCTGCGGCCGGGTGCGGCACCGCACCAAGACCATCCGTATGCGCCGCACCACCTCGCCGCACACGCACCCCATGTGAGTACACCTTGATGTGACTGCTGCTCGCAGAGCACGCGCGACACGTCGCCGTCGGCGCTGCACCCGGGCTGCGGCCGGGTGCAGCACCGCACCAAGACCATCCGCATGCGCCGCACCACCTCGCCGCACACGCACCCCATGTGAGTACACCTTGATGTGACTGCTGCTCGCAGAGCACGCGCGACACGTCGCCGTCGGCGCTGCACCCGGGCTGCGGCCGGGTGCAGCACCGCACCAAGACCATCCGCATGCGCCGCACCACCTCGCCGCACACGCACCCCATGTGAGTACACCTTGATGCTCACTCCAAACTCATACCACCTTAGTTCAGATGAGAGAGCACGTGGGACGTCGTCGCCTCCTGCGAAGATGTGATGGTCGCGGCGCAAAGGAAGCGTGAAGATACAAGCACTGGACGCGTAACGATCTTTACCACCATAGGGCTTGCAGTTGACAGACTTGGGGAGTCTATCGCCTCAACATGCTAAAAAATATGGTTTGACGGCTCACTTCAAGAGTCACTAATGTTGTCACTGCCATTTAACTGGTTTCAATGGTGTCGTGAATATCATGATCCATTCGGTACTAACATTTCATCATGCGCGGTTATAGAAAAGAGATGATATTTCGTATAGAAGCTTCATCGAGTCCCTCATCTTAGTAAGAAGAGGCCATGAGTCGGCCCATAAATTGGTTAAAAAATCAAACTTTGGCTCCAAAATGTGGTAGAAGGCATCCGTTTCATTCCGACAGCGTTCAGCCTTGGATCCGGGCGGTTTGGTTTCAATACGAAATATTAGACCTTTTTTATGCCTAGTTAAGGGTACTTTTGCTGCATGCGCGTGTATGAAGATAACACATTCGGCCTACCTCATACATCCTGGAATATTTCTAACACAAGTCCAGAATTTCATTGTTAGACAGTATTTACCTATGAGCCATTGATTTGAAAGCTCGATGTCCACTATACACAGACACTATCGTATCCCAAGCCTATTAAGTAGGTACCTACGTTAGTAAACACAGACCCCAAAAGCGCGATGCAGGACAACACAATACTCTTAGTAATTATTATAATAGTAGCAGTAAGTAGATAATATATGTTAAGTAGTTAGCTTAAAACTATGATCCACTTGTAACACCAATCACGAACAGCCTTATTTATAAATCAATGTAACCATGTAATTTATTGAAATTTATTGATAAGCAATTTCTAAATATAAATTTTGTAATAAGAATCTACTAATCAGTATTAATGAAACTAATTATATGGTCAGTATTTTTATAAATACGGCTATTAATGCGGCTAGCCCTATACATTGAAAAACTGGCCAAGTTCGAGTCGGACTCGCGTGCAAAGGGTTCCGAAACAATTTTTTTTTTTTAACTTCATAAAGGTTTTCCTGTAATCTATAGGTAAAGATCTATTATCTCCATTTTTTTCAAAATTTTAGGTTCAGTAGTTTCGGAGATAAGGGTCATTTTTCGTCTAATTTCTTGAATAACTTCAAATCCATTTATTTTAAAATTATGATAAAAATATAATTGAAACCCCCCGCTAAGCCACCCTAAGCCCTGTCATTTGATATGTCACAAGATATTGTTCAAAAAACTTTTTTTTTTTAAATTTTCTAGTTTGACCCCCAAAAGTGACACCCATACTAAAAATTTAATAATTTACGTGTCCGTGTTTGGGTCACAGAAGTCCATGTGTGTACCAAATTTCAACAGAATCGGTCCAGTGGATCCGGAAAAAACTGGCTGTGATAGACGGACAGACAGACACCCGAGTGATCCTATGCAAAAAAATGGCAACCGTTTGAAGATTTCAGGGATAGAATGCTGTTTTAAATGTGTTTAACGCTGAAAGCATGTAGTGATAGGTGCAAGTGAGCAATCTAAACAGACGGGCTGTATCTGAACTGCACGCCATCTGCAAAATTTGAAAAAAAATTTTGTGCAGTTGGCATAACTGCATAGAAACTACCAATCGACTACACAGTGGGCGTGCAGTTAAAATTCAGCCATTCTTTTTAGAGCGTGTATAAATAAGAGGAGGTTGGTTTGTCGGCAGGGCGCAGATGATGCACATTCACATTAATAGGGAGGGCTTGGTGCCGGCGGCGGGGCCCAGCTCGGCGCGCGAACCGCCCGCGCCGCCGCCGCAGCAGCCCTCGCGCCTCGCCGGGGTAAGCACGCCCTATACGCATAACGTCACGCTATATGCTGGCACTTGGCGTATTGCTCAATATATTCGCGTCACTTGCGCAATCTTACTAACTATATTACAAATACAACATTTTGAATGGATGGATGTTTGTTGCTCAACCACGTCAGAAAGACTGAAAAGATCTTTTTGAATTTGGCACAGAGCTAGAATAAAGTCTGTTATAGGTTATTATCTTGGCAGTATGTGACATTCACGCGGGCGAAGCCGCTAGCACAATACTTACGAAATAAGGTTAATTTTGTATAGCACAAGTGACGCGAATATTTTATCAAATATGCCAAGTGGAGTTAAATTCAGAATCTCAGATATCATTCATTGCCTGCGAAAACTTCCGGTCCAGTTTTCAAACTGATTTCTAGGATGAATCTATTCAAATCCATTAACGGCGAGAAGAGCTGAGGAAGTTGGAAAAATGGGAAATATTGGTTACAATTAATATTGCAATAGAATTTAAACCTTGCCTAGTTATGAAAACAGTTGATCTTTTATCTGAGATTCCGAATTAAAGTTTAGAAATATATCGAAGTTATCAATGGTATTTATACCTATATTCTTAGTTTTGAAAACTTGACACACTATTTGAAGCATGTTTTCTGTTAGACAGTCTTTTTTATCTTTATAACGAGTTAACTACGACACATTGAATGCTCAAATCGTAAACTTTATTATCTTTCTTTCTTTTGGTTTACCTATTGCTCGCATTCAAATATCGATAAACAAAAACAGCAAAAAGTCATCGAATAAAACTAGATTGGAGCAGCAAACGCTCACTGAAATTTGTTCGTAAGATTGATTTTTAAAAGCTTGAATATGACGTAGCGTCTATTGCTATCTCACTTTATCGGTTTAAAACATGAAAAGGACGACTAAAAACAACTAAATCTCGAGCCATACCTTTCCAGTTTATGCTGTCCTCGCATTGTATCAAGGCAGGTTTACACGAAGCCAGCGTAATGGCCCTAGTCGTACAGACTTGCCACCGCTGGCTTGCCCCGTGTTGTTAACACAAGGCCAGTCGTTTCTTTTTTTTTTTTCAATAAAATTGTATTCCACGTACGTTCTTCTTTATAAAGATGCGTTATTGACCCGGGTCTGGTGCGTTTACATGGGTTCAATCACTAGCGAGGCAAAGGGTACGCGAGCATCGATCACTGGCTAGAAAAAGAGTCATAGAGTCTCTATTCATACCAGCGCTGTACTAGAAAATAAAAAAAAATACACGGGGCCAGCCCTGGCTTCGAGTAAACCTACCTTAAGCGTAGCGTACAAATCGTACAATGAAAGGTCAGTTTAAACTGGTTTTGCTTAAAAGTATTCGTTGTGCATGGCTACTATTTTTATTCCTTCATGTGCTTATGAAAGAAAGGAGCCCATAAGTGGTGATATTCATTTAACAAACGCTAGCATATTCTTCAGGGTATGTCTGGTACACAGAACGATGTCTGGGAGGCCGCCATCACGGTCAAGCAACAGCGAGTCCTGCAGGATCTGTATAACAGGTGAGCGTAGTGTGCGATGCATGAGGGCTAGTAGACGCAACTTGGTAATTAAATAAATTATTGTAACATATACATCCTTATCTATAAAAATGTCTAAACTGTTTAGCGACGAATTAAAAGATTCTTAATTCAAATTTCAATCAAGAACGCTAAACAGTTCGTTTTTTTTATAAATAAGGTCCTACGTTTAACTTTGATCTATCTTATGCCTTTGGCGAAGGTTCGGATTATATTGACCCTTAATCAACATATAAACAACAAAAACGTCCCAACATTCTTTGTGTACACCTAGAATATACCTGCATTGCGCTTTGAACAATGAGTACCAGTTGATTAGATACAATTTGGCTCGAACACAGGCATTACATTCTTCTTACATTCTACCTACACCCTATAGAATAGGAGGGTTATGTCTTAAGCTAAGGTAGGGCAAGAAAGTTTGTTTGTAACGCTTTCACGCGAAAACTAAAGGGTCTTTCAACAAGGACGGGTCGATGTTGAAATTAAATAAAACAAGCTGTATGTGAGATATTAAAGAAATCATTTTTTTATTTGAAAAGCCCATTTATGCCATTATTTATGAAATATGACATTGTTTAAATGTCCACCGCGGCTTCAAACGGTGGCACGGATCCGAGAGGTCCAAATTTCAATTACTGCATAGATCCGGCTGAATCTGAGCGATGGCCTGCGTTATGTTGACTTTCAGGGCATCGGTTGATTGCGGATTATTGGCATAGACCTGCGACTTGAGAAAACCCCACAAGAAAAAGTCTAGCGGGGTCAAATCGCACGATCTTGGTGGCCAATTCACGTCACCTCTGCGAGAGATAACCCTACCCTCGAACCGTTCATGCAGAATGTCCATTGTGTTTAATAATAAAGTTTTATCATTTGGACGTGCTGCTGAATCGTGTAACTTGCCATGATGATTTGGCATCAGTAGCTGAAGAAATAACAACGCATTTGACAGATGCCGCCAAAGCAATATGGCCGCCACAAACTGTCAACATCGACCCGCCCTATTTGAAAGACCCCTTACTTAACCGATCATCATGAAACTTTGTACACATATTCTTGGAGGTGTTAACAAGTAACATAGGATACATTTTACAAAAAAAAAAAAAAAAATTTTACGAAAAACACCGCCCAACGAAGTGGGCACGGGTCAGCTAGTATAAAAATAAATATGAGGAGGAGTTTGTGCAAATTAAACTCAAGTAGTTAGGAGGGAAGCTTTATCTCATTATTCTCGATGCATGGGTAATTCGAATGGGCACTATTGGTAACTAAGAGAATATTATAAATGGATGGCAGAAGCAGCCACGTAAGCAGGTAACCAACCACGGCTGATACCAGAAACAGTTCAAACAAACACATGTAATCGAAATTTTATTTTCCCAATCGGTAGCGTAGAAGAACTAATACGGGCTTTTTTAATCCAGGGCCATACTTCGTCAAAATTTGCATTCATGTCTATGTTTTGGATTGTAAAACGTTAAATGTTAATTTAGACTCTGTGGTGTTGGGTATTCGAATGCTTAATATTATGACAATGGGATGATTGAGAAGGGTTGCAATAGTTTGGGGCATAATATAAATTATTCTGGATATTAGTAGCTAATGTAAGTAGGTAAAGGTCATCATCATCAGTTAGACTAACTAACAGTGTTGTGTGTAAACCAGACGTGAGGTAGGTAACGTTAGTAATCCCTTGCAATGTCCGCAGAGGTCAGGTGCGCCGCAACTTCAACATGCAGCGCATCACGGGCATCAACACTGGCATCCAGCCACCCCCCACGCCGCAGGTGCCGCCCACGCTCGTCCCCCAGACACCACACATCAGGGTGCCCGAGGGAGACACGCTGCACTCTACTCTAAGGTATACATCCAGCCGCCCCCCACGCCACAGCTGCGGCCCACGCTCGTCCCCCAGACACCACACTTCAGGGTGCCAGAGGGAGACACGCTGCACTCTAAGGTATACATCCAGCCGCCCACCACGCCGCGGGTGCGGTCCACGCAAACCGAATTATCCGGATATCCGTCAAATTTAAAATCCAGATATCATACGGGTATGCTTTTGTGTATGTACTATTTGGATAATACGGATACTTAGTCCCAAACAATTAGGAGTAGTCCTTGCTAGCAAATTGCTTTGGAAGTCATGTCGACTACAAACTCAATCGGACAATCGGGGCCTCATTCAGCTTAGCCCCGGGCCTCGTCCGCGCCGTGACAAGCTTAGTCCGCCACGGATTTTTCTTAAGACTAGCTTTCCATTTACGAGCAACTTCTCCATTATTTTACTACTATTATAAAACAACAAATAAATTGTCTCAAACAACGGCTGGTCTCCGCGGGAGCACTAGACCAAAACCCTCCAGCAAAAAGAAGTGAAAGCTTACTCGAATTGGACAAGGCGTTACAAAATATAAAATTTGATATAACCTTTTCTTTCACATAATTATGCCCAGGAGCATATGTGAAATGAGAAGGTTAGATGAGAATATAACAGACCGAAACGATTACATCTATACTAATATACAAAGCTGAAGAGTTTGTTTGTTTGCTTGAACGCGCTAATCTCAGGAACTACTGGTCCGATTTGAAAAATTATTTCAGTGTTAGATAGCCCATTTATCGAGGAAGGCTATAGGCTATATATCATCACGGTGAGACCAATAGGAGCGGAGCAGTAATGAAAATTGTGACGCAGACGAAGTTGCGCGGG
The DNA here is from genome assembly GCA_947578705.1 of Lacanobia wlatinum. Classification (NCBI taxonomy): domain Eukaryota; kingdom Metazoa; phylum Arthropoda; class Insecta; order Lepidoptera; family Noctuidae; genus Lacanobia; species Lacanobia wlatinum. The sequence continues at coordinate 7,830,623 of OX388040.1, forward strand.
TCAACTAGTATTATATAAAAAAGGTGAAACAGCAGGCCAAAGAGGAGTGGGCTTCTTAATTAAAAAAGCATTGAAAAACTATACAGGGTGTAAAAGACATCGACGCACAAACGATTTCCATGGGTCCAGGACATGATTCTGGACACCCCCAAGTTGGAATTTTTCGTCGGCTTTTTCCTCATTTTTTCATTTTTTTTTCAGGAGTTTTTTTTACTTTAGACTGCTCATAATCGTTATTCTGACCTAACCCAATAAGATTTTTAATAAAAAAAAATCATTAATTCTCTATTTTCACCAAAAAAAGCAATGTAAATAAAACTACAAATAGGTATACGCTCAGCTGTGCAAAGTTCAAACGAAAGGTCAACGCATGCCTAGTACCTGCCTGCACACTAACGAGTGTGCATGTGTGTATAACTCATCAAAAGCGCCGCTCAAACATACCGTCTAAAGACTGCCGTCATTAGAAAATAATACGTATCACAACAAAACGAAGTAAGCGATTTCCAACATTAAAATAATTGCTTAAAGACGCAAATCGGTTACTTCGTTTGGTGTCGCTTTGTCGTATTTTCGTATAGCGGCAATACGTAGCTCACGTTTTTTGCACATTTTTTTACTATTAATAGGCACGCGTTACACAAACCATAATAAGGCTTAACCCTTAAATGCATACAGTTGACAAATGGCAACAATTTATTTTTTGCCAGCAAAAAAATAATTTGACGGCTGTAGGTTTCTGAACGCAACGTAATATGCGGACATAGATTATAGACTATCAGAAAAATAAAAACTTTAACGGAATTTGCCGGTAATTTTTCTGTCATACGTCATTACAAACAAGTAAGTGTAAAAGTTTGTGCATTGGCGAGTACGAGTGATTTGATTTACGATTTCACATCAAAGAATCTATTCTTCAAAGTTAGAAAAATAGTAATCGAGTAAAAAATGAGGTAAGTTTTTGATATTTCATATATATTTTCCGCTGATTTCTTTGTAACTTTATGTCAAGGTAGTTTTTAATATGTTGCCAAATGTCTACATTATGCGTTTGCGTTTACGAATTTATATGGTTGTGGGCCGGCTTGACGTTATTTTTTGCTTTCGCTTTTTAGCAGGCCACGCAGGCTGCGCGATGAAAATATCGAAGATATGCTCATGGCTTTAGAAAATGGAAATATCTCAGAAGATGAAGAAGACATAGGTGACGGAAATGATATAGATTATTATCCAAGTATACAAGATAATAATATTTTGAATGATTTGGATAGTGAATCTCCTGAAAATGAAGAAGTCGACGAAGACCCTCCACTTGTATCCGAAGAGGAGCCCCTATGTCGTGAGACCTCGTCCGTGGAACCTGCTTCGGGGTCTTTGCCAACTCTATCAGTTCCGGGTATTCTTGGATTTGCAGCTTGGAGATCAGTCAAGATTGTGTCGTTCAGTCTCTCGGCGGGTAAACCATATAATTTATTTCGACAACTTTTACACCTCAATTCCTTTGCTGCACTACCTTGATAGTCAGGGCATTTATGCCCTGGGTACCATCCAAAGGAATCGTCTCGGCAAGAATTGTAAGCTGCCAACACAGCAGACATTCATGAAAGATTCTTTACCTCGAAGTTCTTATGAGGAGCAAGTGGCTGATTATGAAGGTGTAGACATATCTGTAACTACCTGGAAGGACAACAAAATGGTAACATTGGCATCTACATACGTTGGAGCAGAACCGGCCGAGACAGTCGATAGGTACGACAAGAAACAGAAAAAAGTAATAACTATACCCTGTCCAAAAATTATCAAGGACTATAACGCCCACATGGGGGGCGTCGACCTTATGGATAGCTTTTTGGGAAGGTACAGGATAAGAATAAAGAGCAGAAAGTGGTACATTCGTATCTTATATCATTTGATCGATATGGCGGTCATCAACTCGTGGGTTTTGTATAAAAGCTAATAATGGAAATCAAACCAAAAAAATGACTTTAGAGCAGAGTTGGCAGAGGCTTTATGTAACTATAAAAAAAGTGTTGAAAAGAGAGGAAGACCCTCTAGCAGCAATATTGAAAGAGAATTGGAAGCGAAGAAACCTCGTCGTAAACCACTCAACCCTGTGCCAGTAAAAGATGTAAGAACGGATGGTGTCGACCACAACGAAAGAAGATGCGAAAAGAAAAATAGATGCAGAATGCCTGGTTGTACAGGATTTTCGCGCACCGAGTGCACAAAATGTCTTGTTGCTCTTTGCCATACCAAAGAAAGAAATTGTTTTGCTGCATTCCACTCTTAGATTAGGTAGTCCTTCAACGCATAATGTATCCAAAAGGCAACATATAGTTTTTTCCTAATTAAATCTTTACTTTTGACTTGGTTTTTTTTTTTCATTATTTTTCCCTTCTCATATCGCCAAACATCTACACAAAAATATTATTTATTTTACAAAACAAAAAATCATGCATTTAAGGGTTAAGTTAAAATAAGTAATGTTACGCTTATCTCAATTGGCTCTTGCTATACCCAATTTACGCTTTGATACATCAAAAGACAGAATGTAAAATACGGCAGCACTAAATTATGTACATGGTGTTGAGACTTAATAATGACAAGTGATGACGCTAATTTGTTTGTTTTAATTAAATAAAATCATACTTTCATTCAGTGGCGAAACTTGTTCGCTTCGTTCGGTTTCTTGCAGCTTGGGTTCATAAATATTACTAAAATAAATATACACTAATACATACTAAATAATATTAAAAGATAAATAATAACACATACTTATATTCAACTATGACGGTAAAGAAAGGTAGTGATCTTCTTCTAGCAGGACAATATCATCTGCAAATATCAAATGATTGAGGCGGCTTCCATTGATTAAAATACCATAATTATCCCAGTCTAATCTTCTAAATGTGTGTTCTAGCACAGCATTAAACAGCTTAGCAGATAATGGGTCTCCTTGTCTCACGCCTCTGTTTATTGAAATGGGTCTCCTTTTGACTCTAATTCAATACTGATTTTGCTTTTTTTGTAGATGGACTTGATTAGTTCTATATAGACATCGTCCACTCCTTGTTCTTTTAGACTCAGCCAGATAAATTTGTGTTTTAGACAGTCAAATGCTTTGGAGTAGTCTATAAAGCAGATATAAAATGTCTTCTGGTATTCATTGTATTTTTCCAGGACTTGTTTGATTGTGTGGATGTGGTCTGTAGTACTGTAGTTCTTTCTAAATCCTACCTGCTCAATCAGTTGGTTTTCGTCTAAGACCCTTGCTATTATTTCTAGAATTACTTTTGCGATGACTTTGTACACATTTGACATTAGGTAGAGTTGCGCAAAACAGTGCGATTTAAAGTTATGTAATATGACATTACTTTTCGTACCGAGGAATGCTACATTACACCATGACTCCAAACATGACGCGCCACACGGTGGTTATTTTACCAATTTTTCTGTTTCCTTCTTTTTATCTTCCTATGTAATGTGTGTACATAAATTGTTAAATAAATAAAAAAATAAGATCCTAAGAAATTAGAACAAATGGTAAAAGACATAGCAGAAAAAAGCAGCGAAGTAGGTTTAGAAATCAAGGCAGATAAAACAAAACTAATGACCAAGCAGAAAAAAGCAGCGAAGTAGGTTTAGAAATCAATGCAAATAAAACAAAACTAATGACCAAGCAGAAAAAAGCAGCGAAGTAGGTTTAGAAATCAATGCAGATAAAACAAAACTAATGACCAACTCAACAGCAAGCAACATAGAGGTTTACGGAACCAAGTTCGAATATGTGAAAGAATATGTTTACCTAGGACAAATTATATCTCCTGAAGACTCCATATCCAAGGAAATAAACAAAAAAATAGCCTGCTGTTGGAAGAAATACTGGTACTTGAAAGAAATAATGAAGAACAAAGTTCAATACTTGTATTCTCCCCTGCATGACATACGGTTGCGAGACATGGACATTAACGGACAAACATAGAGAAAAGCTTGCTAAAACAGAAAGAGCAATGGAAAGAAGCATATTGGGAATCAAGCTTAGTGATAAAATCTGAAATTTGGAAATGAGGAGGAAGACAAAAGTAATGGATATAACAACTCGTATGGACCATCGAAAATGGAGTTGGACAGGACACTACTATGTTGCAAAATAAATAAATAGAGCAAACAAGTGACCATATGGTATAAAAGAGGGGACATCAGAAGACAGAGGCGTCCGAAAACAAGATGGAGTGACGATATCCGCCTAGCCCTAGGACCATACTGGACCAGAATTGCAGAAGATCGAACTCAATGGAGAGAGTTGGAGGAGGCCTATGCCAAGAGGCACGCCGAATTGCGAGATATATTATAAGAAATAAAATTCATAAAATCAAAAATGATAAATTACATGTAGTTCGGAATAAAAGGGCTTTATTATATTATCCATCGGCTACCCGCGACCTTCACCAGGTTATCGGTCCACCTTGTGGGAAGCCTTCCAATGTTGCGTCTTCCGGTACGCGGTCGCCACTCCAAAACTTTTCGACCCCATCGACCATCTGTTTTGCGAGCAATGCCCACTGCCACTTTAGTTTGGCGATCCTTCGGGCTATGTCGGTAACCTTGGTTCTCTTGTTCTCTTCGGGTAGCCGATGGATGCGGGACGCGCAGGACCGGTCGTTGTGGCGACGGTTGGGGGAGGCCTATGTCCAGCAGTGGACGTCTTTCGGCTGATATGATGATGATGATTATTATTATAAATGCGAAAGTTTTTATGGATTTATGGATTATTGTTACTCAATCACGACGGAACGGCTGAACGGACCTAAATGAAATTTGGCAGAGATAGATTACAGTCTGGAATATCACATAGGCTTTTTATCCTGGGACTGTGTTCCCTTGAGGTAATTATCCCGGGAATATATTTCTTTGGGGGTAATTTCCGACATTCACGCGTAGGGCGAAAAGCGAAAGCTTGTCTACACTAATATTATAAAGAGGTAAGATTTGTTTGTTTGTTTGAAATGAATAGGCTCCGAAACTACTGGACCGATTTGAAAAATTCTTTCAGCAATGGATAGCTATATTATCAGGGAGTAACATAGGCTATATTTTATCCCCGTACTCCCACGGGAACGGGAACTACGCGGGTGAAACCGCGTGACGTCCACTAGTAGGTCATAAGTCCAGTGAGGATATCAGGAGTGACACTAATATTATGTATTTTTTTATGTCAGTTGTCTTTTGTATCAGACTTTTCGCAGAATCTCCTCCATGTTAATTGATGTCCAATAATCCTTTATTTGGAATAATTTCAGGAGAATGATGTTTCCACTGCCGTTGGAGCAGCCGCTTCCTCGCGACAGCCCCAGCTCGAGCGACGACGAGTCTAAGTCTAACATCAGGCAGAACAAAGACCGGCTTCTGTATTACGCAGAGGAGACTAACGAAGGGAAAGGGTTTATTAAGGTAACACTTCTGCTTTTCGATCATGATCAGAAACGAATTTTCTAGCTGCATTTTGTAGATTAATCTTCTTGAATCTATCCCCAATTACTGAATTAGTTTCATTTGAAGTTTTAGTATTTTTCAAATTCTACTTTAGCCTGAAAACCTGTCACATAAGGTTTGACACGTTCTCAACTCAAAATACTCAATTCAGAAACCCGCCCTTTTCTTTTTATCTAGTATGTTTCTTCCCACTGCTGGGCAAATGCCTCCTTCTCCCTTTTCCACACAACGCTGTCAAGGACAGCTTACACAGCAATTTAGTTTAGGTATAATGGCCGTACTAGAAAAGTCTAGTACTGCCATTATACCTAAACTAAATTGCTGCAAGTATTTCCAGTCGCCCCCACATAGATTGCCGCTCAGAGTTATCTACTAATAAAACCGAATTGGAAAAGTCTGACCGCCATCCCCTCATCGCGGCTGTAAGACAGCGAATTGAAGTGGGGGCAATTATTTCCCAGTCGCCACCCGGTGGCAATCGGGACTGGGAATATTCGAATTGCTGGCGTACCTGTCAGAGAGATAAATTTGCCAATCATATCTTAACCGAGTGTTCGTTTGTACAGGAGCTGTGCTACTCAGCGGACGGTCGCATCGTATGTTCTCCATACGGGCGCGGCATGCGCCTGTTGGCGCTCAACCACGACTGCAGCGAGCTCTGCAACTGCGTGCAAGGCTTCACTGGCCCCAGACCCATGGTGGAAGTCGGTCAGAGCCTCGGCTTCCACCACGACTTGGTGGTCAGCTCTAAGTTCTCGCCCCGCTACCACATGCTCGTCACCGGCTGCCTCGAGGGCAAGATCGTGTGGCATCAACCCTTCAGCGGGGAATGCTAATCGGACTTCGACAATCATTGTATGGTTTATTATTCGAATCATGCTGTACTTATTAGGTGAAATGTTTTAACTACCCGCTCAGCTTTCTGCACTGTGGAATCAACGTTACCATGACGTCGTGGCCTCGGTCTGCCGGAAGAGAGTGACCCTCGGTTTCTGGAAAATCGACTCGAAATAAATGATTGAAAGTCAAGTGATTGGCCATTGGAAACACAACCAACCAATTACGACTATATAACGCACGTTTGACAATTTGTCATAATAATTTTTTGATAATTTTCGTACGAGATCCTGGTCCTGAGCTCCATAGTCATCCACAATAGGCTCGATACTTATGTCACAGATCATAGTACAGAAATGTGACATGTAAATGTTATTTATCAGTTAATGTTGGATTATCGCGATATATTCTTTCTTTATTCAGTAAGGAACTTGGCCATTTACGCATTTGAATGTTTGTAATAAGTAATACATAGAGATTAGTCACTTTTTTAAATTTTGCAGCTACAATAGTAACATGAATATGAGGAATTTATCTATAAGGCTGAAATGGAGTTAATCTAAATATAGTGAGAGTGTTTGCTACTCTTGAATTTGCTAGGTGAGACTAGCTGTCTAATGTCTGTGTATTATTGTAATCTATTGTAGTGGATAGTTTTAGATGATATTTATCAACATTAGTCTCACCTTTGTATTTGAATTCCGATTGACTCTAGACGGTCTGAGCGTCTGTCCAATGACAATGCAGAACAGTTACTTAATACATTTTAATTTATGAAGTTTCTGACTTTTTATTTCTTTCCGAAAGTTTTCACCTAGATACTTTCAGCCCCTCAGATAGGTTAAATGGATTTTCTCTGAACTATTGTGACAGAGAAGAACAAGGCGGCAGGCTAGAAGAGCACCTGAGACAAGTAGGAACTACTGTGCAGCAGCAACTGCATATTGCTGTAGCAGGACCGCCACTAGCAACTGTGCCTATTGCCTATAATAGGTACTGAAGTACCTATTATAGGCAGGTATTATACACTGAAATCGCGAAAAGAAATCGAATCCCCCATACATATATTTTGCACATAACTCGACAAAATGAACTGAACAGCTGGTTTTTTTTTCGCGAATTCGGGGTTGGTCTCATAGTAATAGTTGTACATAATGATGAGTACAATGACCCTTTAAGAGGTATTGCGTTTGTTCTGTTATATGTTGTATAGATTTATTAATTTGGTTTACTACCAACAATTCATCATCAGCCTATAACAGTCCACTGCTGGACATATAGGCCTCTCCTAGTGCAACCCAACAACAATTATTGTTTACACTAAAGTCTTATTAGAAAAAACGTGCGTTTAAGACTTTACACAGTGTAACAATCTATTACACAGAAATTGATAGTTTTTTTTTACAACTGATAGGCCTACGTTTGATCACTATCTCACCTGATGGTAAGCGATGATGCGGTCGAAGATGGAGCACGCAGTGTAACATCAACTAGGCAGAAATAGACACTAATTGCACCTATTTTCCTTATTTTATAGCTTGCGTGAATTTACAGATTATCCCAATACATTCTAGCCCTTTCTTACCTTTAACCGCCTACGTCGGATTAATCCGACAAATATATTTTCGTGTCCATATCGCCAGAGTCGGATATTTCTGACAGCTCGTTAAGACCTTACACATGCGTTTTTGCTGTTGGTGCTTATTTTTAGAGTTTTTAGGGTTCCGAACAAAAAACGGAAGGAACCCTTTTAGGATCACTCGGGTGTCTGTCTGTCCGTCTGTCACAGCCAGTTTTCTCCGAATCCACTGGATTTCTGTGACCCAAACACGGACGTGTTACGTAAATTATTAAATTTTTAGTATGGGGGTCACTTTTGGGGTTCAAATTAGAAAATTGAAAAGAAAGTTTTTTGAACAATATCGTGTGACATATCAAATGAAAGGGCTTACTGTGAGGGTTTTAATTATATCTATACTAATATATAAAGCTTTTGTTTGTTTGTTTGTTTGCTTAAACGCGCTAATCTCGGGAACTGCTGGTCCGATTTGAAAAGATCTTTCAGTGTTAGCCCATTTATCGAGAAAGGCTATAGGCTATATATCATCACGCTAAGACCAATAGGAGCGGAGCAGTAATGAAAAATGTGACGCAGACGAAGTTGCGCGAGTCAGCTAGTTTTTTCATAATTTTAAAATAAATGGTTTCGAAGTTATTCAAGAAATTAGACGAAACATGACCATTCCCCCCCCTTATCTCCGAAACTACTGAGCCTAAAATTTTGAAAAAAATGGAGATAATAGATCTTTACCTATAGATTACAGGAAAAGCCTACCTATAAGAAGTCTATACTGTTAAAATAATAAGTTAAAAAAAAAAATTCGTTCGAAACCCTTTGCATGCAAGTCCGACTCACTCTTGACCGGTTTTTTTTGTGCCGGGCGCTGGAGGCACGACAACTGAATATGAAGTAGGACGGTTAAAAGGTTAACTATTTCGGGGTCGGCTTTATAGATTGTCAATCTGACTTCTACAACCCATTTACCGGATAACACGATCTCCCTTGATTACACGATTTAAACAGTTTTCCGTTTTATTCTTTTTCAGTGGTTGCTGAACGAACATGGGTCATTCTTCACAGACTAGGGCAATGCCTATTCCCCAGTCTGTAAGCCCGTGTTTGTTGTGCTAAGATAATGGCCATTTTATGTCATATGAAAAACCGGCCAAGTACGAGTCAGACTCGCAAACGAAACGTTCCGTACAATAAACCGAAAAAAGCAAGTTTCTTGTGTGGAAGCCCCTTTTTAACCGTTTCCAAAAAAGGAGGAGGTTCTCAATTCGGTGGGTATTTTTCTTTTTTTATGTATGTACACCGATTACTCCGAGGTTTCTGATCCGAGTTCTGAGATTCTTTCTTAGTTCGATGCGGTATACTTGTCATTTGGTCCCGTAAAAATTTGATTCAGTAGTTTTTATTTTATGAACCTTGAAGGAATTTAATTGAATTAGTACAAAAATTTTATGTGTCCGCAACGAAGTTCAGAGTATGACTGCCGGAAACTACCTAGTAAATATGATTCGAAAAACAACAAGTATGGGAAACATCACACGACACCTATTGACGTGTCAGTATTTATATTTTACTAGCACTTCGCCCGCGACTTCGTCTGCGTAGACTTTAGAGGTGGCGCGCAAATTCTTTGTCCCATATTCTCATTCTCGGAAATCCATCTAATTCGACGTTTCTGGTTTTAAAGATAGAAAAGAAAGAAAGAAAAATGTTTATTTGGGACTCGCACAAGACATATATCGCGCATATATAAACTTTAGCGCTCATAACTCAGCCCAGAAAAAACTTCGATATGTTTCGGTTCTCCTGGTATTTTTAATGCTAACCACTCACAATTCCAGCTTCGGAAATACTTCGACATGTTTCTGGTATCCTGGTACTTCTGAATCTTTAATACTCATAATTACAGCCCGGAAAAAACCGCCATATGTTTCTGTTTTCCTTCTTCACTTTTAATCTAACCACTCATAATTCGTCCAGCGCCGGAAACATTAAAACATTTTTCTGGTCTCCTGGTACCTGTGAATCTATAGCGCTTACAATTCCTGCCGAAAGTATAATTTGAAATGTTTCTGTTCTCCTGGTACTTGTGAATTTGAAGTACTAAGGCAGCAGAAGCGCTGGGTTTCCACTTCCTCCTCAGTCTCCATTAAGCCATGCCTTTTACCGGCATTAAAAGTAGCCTATGTTTGATTGTGTTGAGGCACACAAACATACAAACTTTCACATTTATAATATTAGCAGGTTGTGAAAATTTGTGATTATTTTCGCGCCGGAAATATTTCGACATGTTTCTGGTCTCTTGGTACTTGTGAATCTTTAGCGCTCTCAATTTCGGCCAAAAAATACTTTCACATGTTTCTAATCTCCTGTTACTTGTGAATCTATAGCATTTACAATTCCAGCCCGGAAAAAATATCGACATACATATTTCTGTTTGACTGTTAAAAAACAAAACAAAAATATTCTAGCTCAAAAATACTTTAACATCGTTCTGTTCTCCTGGTACTTGTGAATCTGTAGCGCTCATTATTCCAGCCCCGAAGATACTTCTAAATGTATCTGATCACCTGGTGCTTTAGAATCCTAACTGCTCACAATTCCAATCCCGGAAATACTTCGTCATGTTTCTTGGCTCCTGGTACATAATGAATCTTTAAGGCTCATAATACCTGCCCGGGAAAAACTTCCACGTTTTTCTGTTGTTTTGGTGATTTTGAATCCTTACCGCTCATATATCTAGCGCGGAAATATTTTGACATGTTGCTGGCCTCCTGGTACTTATGAATCTGTAGCATTCACAATCCTAGCCCTGAAAATACTTCGACATGATTCTGGTCTCCTGGTACTTTTGAATTCTAACCGTTTACAATTCCAGTGCCAGAAATAATTTGACAGGTTTATGGTCTCCTGGTACTTGTGAATCTTTAGCGCTCATAATTTCAGCCAAAGAAAAACTTCTTCAACATGTTTCTGGTCTCCTGTCACATATGAATCTATAGCATTTACAATTCCAGCCCGGAAAAAAACTTCAAAATACATATTTCTGTTCGACGGTTAAAAAAAAACAAAACAAACAAAAAGCGCTGGGTTTCCACTTCCTCCTCAGTCTCCATGAAGCCATGCCTTTTACCGGGATAAAAAGTAGCCTATGTTTGATTCCAGGATGTGGACTATATGTGTGCCAAATTTCATCTAAATCCCTTCAGCCAGTTTTGCCTGATTGAGGCACAAACATACAAACTTTCACATTTATAATATTAGTAGGATATGCTTAGTTAGGGCTGTCTAACAATTTATAACAGAAACCCTAAAAAAAAAAACAAAAGATAACAGATTAAAAATGTATTTCAACAATTTATACAGTGTAATCTACAATCGACGCTCATACAAAATCTCATATAAATATAGGTATTTTTGATATTGAACACACACATTTCGCTATTTACAATGGTATTCAGATATGGCCGCCTTCCTTGAGCTTGGCGACGAGTGCATCTACGTCCGGGACCACGGAGCCGGCCTGTCTGACGGGGGGGTCTTCGACGGAGATCACCTTGATCCTAGGAGCGATGTCTACGCCTAAGTCTTTGGGGGTGACCTTCTTTAGAGGCTTCTTTTTGGCTTTCTGGAAAGTAAAAGATTTGGTTTAAGAACAAACAGCTAATTTTCTACGAATTCGCAAGTAGACGAAGGGTTTACTCAGCTGTTGACACTGGTCAACAAAAAAAACACTTTTTATGTGCTACAAGAATGTTTTTAACTAATTATGTTAAGAACATGTTTTAATATCATAGAACTGAAATTAGAATTATTGAGACACATGCAGCTTTCTTGTAATATGATTTTGAAGTGGAGCTTTGAGGTTAAAACTGAAGTTTTCAGGCGGTTCTTATACAGGCACATTATCAAGTTAAAGGATTGATTGTGCAGCAGATGGTACGTCAGAATACTCAACTATCCCTTTATATTCAAAAAACCCAAAATAAAGCTCACATTTTTTTTACTGATCGTGCAGCATTTCTTTTTTGAGTTTTAAAAATAATTTCATCATAAATGTAAAGGAACTTGTCAGAATCTTTTGAACACTTCTTCCACATTTTAAACGAATAAAATAACTCCGTTAAGTAACTGAAAAAATAGCTACTTTACTGAAAAAAACAAAAAATCGGAATTTACAAGCTAAAGGGAAAATGATGTCACTGGTAGAAACTGTAACACAAAAACTAGACCTAAACAAAGAACAATAAATATGGTTTTGTGATAAGGGTAGATAGGTAATCCAAAATTATGTTGGCAAGTTGTTCAGAGCAAACACTATGAGTTATTTTTTGCGAAAGTTCGTGACACATTACCGCATCACAGGCGTAGCTGTAGCTGTCACTGCCCCCAGTGAAAGCTACAGCTCCACCGGGGGGGGGGGGGGGTTCGAAGGCCCATAAATTACTAGTTTTTGCCGGGGCTTCAAGGCAGACAAGGCAAACTCATAGAATACTGAACGCCAGTCTTATTCAAAGTACTTTAATGGAGCGCCTGGGGTTTTCACCTCGGACTTTTGTTACAGTGAATGAAATTTCTATAAAAAAGATATCTATGTCATCTTTAATTTATGTTCGTCGTATGGTACGGAGGGAGGGTTCGGAACCCCTAAACATCCCCCTATATACGCGCATGATTGGTATGGTGAAATATAAAGGAACTTACCATGATGTTAGGTAGGGTGGCGTATCTAGGCTCGTTGAGGCGCAGGTCGGCGCTGACGACGGCGGGCAGCTTCGTCTTGATCACCTCTAGGCCGCCGTCGATCTCGCGCGTCACCGTCAGGCCATCGCCTGCCTTCTCAACCTGGCCAACACACATTAGTCTAGTTATTGCGAATATTCCCAGTCACCCCTACATGGATCGCCAAGCCATGTAACCAAGATGACCTTCACATCGATATTTTTACAGAATCGACCGGGAGGTGGCAATCGGGAATAAAGTTCCCAGCTGGCACCCGGTGGCGACTGGGAAGTTATTGCCTGCACTTCAATTCGCACTGTAGGTACACTGCGGCGTGGATCGTATTATTAGAAACATATAAAAAATTTCTTTGTCGGACATATAAAACTTTTTTAGTCGCCACCCGGTGGCAACTGGGATTTTTTTTCCCGATTACCTGATGTCAATCCATGTGAGAGGGCAACTGAATATTCGAATTATTGTGGCATTTATGAGCCTACTATGTGATGCCCGTGGTTGTGGCCCATCCGTGAGCCAACAGACAATTTAACATTTGTATAGGATTTATGAGCAAATGATGCGAAAGTATAAGTGGAACCAAGGAACTTACAGAATTTGTGTGAATAAAGATGTAAAGAAGAGGATATGTTGTACAAGTTCAACAGATTAAAGCCAAATCAAATATTAGGAGATAGCTTTTTGTGCCTACAAAAGTACATCCAGGTTGAATGAAAATTTAAGTGTTTTGAGAAAGAAAGGGAAAGCTAGAAAAAAAATCTATGCATATTGAGAAGGCAATCAGTAGGTTAATTGTTATAGACTTATAGTAACAAGATAAGAATCTGTATCAATTTTGATAACAGTTTTTATTTTAGGAAGGCGATAGGTCTGAAGTTGCCTGAGGAGCAGATTGAAAGTATTGCTTTTCAGCCCTAGGGAGAATCGTTTCGATGGACAGCCGTCAAATTATAAAAAAAAACTTGTTTTATTTTGACATTTCCATTGAACCAAGACCCAACTTTCTATACAGCCACTCAATTACAATGCGATGTAAAATTGAAATAACAAAGATGAGTATTAAATTAAAGATTATATTTTTTAAATGATTACATTAATTTACTTTCAACTATTTATTTACAATAATATAGATTGGACAAAATTTTTACCATTTTTCAATGATGAAAATATAGAATAGAGGCTAAATAGCTGGCCGGTCACAGAAAAAAAAAACAAAATGGCCGGGAAAGCAGCAATCCACTCTTCATTTGTTTTTTGGATTTGTGGAGTTTTGTTCATACTTTCGTATAGCAGAGATTTGTATTAACACGATAGTTCATCAGATTCAGATATGAATTTTTTCTTTAGCTAATTCGTGTTTTTATTTTTATTTTCTTTGTATTCGTAATGAAAAGTAATGTTTACCTCCTTGTGAAAGACTTATTTAGTCCTTCGAACTATTGGCCCTAACTAACGTCGTCTTGGGACTAAATGAGTTACTTTCAGCCCTAGGATAACAATGTACTATTACTTACTTTGGATGCAAAGGTAGCCTGTGGCCAGTCCAGAAGAGCAGCCGTCATTTGTGCAGTTTGGTTTGAGTCATCATCAATGGCCTGCAAAAATATCACAATTTCACAAGTCTGTATGTAGTTTTATTCATAACTAGACGATCTGGTGAACTTTGTTCTACTTAAAATTCATTTGATTGTATAACATTTTATTTCTAAACCCCTACATTATGGAGGCAAACAAAACAAAAAAAAAAGCCGTTTAGGAATTCTTGCGATAGTAATGCACGGCACTTTATATCTACACATGAGTTTATTTACTTTCTGAGGGTCAGCAGGCCTATCTGGACTGCTGAACATATTCAAAAGGAGTACTAGAATGATCGGACTCAGTGGAGATCCATTGTAGTAAATAATTTATACTACTCCACTAATGGATGCTATTAATTATTTTATTTACAAACATTATTTTCAGGACAATAGACTGTTTATGATGATTGTGAGTTAGAATAAACATTTCTGTCAATGGAATATGGAATAGTGGTTATATTTTTCACCATTCTTTGAAGATTTCAATTCAGATTTCAAAATACAGGTAGAATAAAGCCTAATGGCGATTCTGCCACGAGAAGCTATTCATGTTAAAACTGGGGTGAGGGGTAGGATTTGCCAGGGAGAAGCGAATATCACAGAAATCATTATTAATGAATTTATGAGCTTTTCTTAAAAAATCTTCACTGCTGTTCAACTAACCTGCTTGCCAACAATGACAATATCAACCTTCTCGTCCTGGGACAGTTTAGCCAGGATCTTGGCCACATGCAGGGGCTGCAGGGTGTCATATGCGGGACCAGTCACCTCCACGTGGATGGCACGATCAGCACCCATGGCCAGTGCTGTCCTGAGGGTTTCCTGTCAAGAGGTTGGTTCTACAATTCTATATAATCTTAGAATAGAAACAATCCTTATTATAATATTATAAATGCGAAAGTAACTCTGCCTGTCTGTCGTGCTTTCATGCCAAAACTCCTGAACTGATTTAAATAAAATTTGGTACACAGATGGTCTAGAGCCTGAGAAACGACATAGGCTACTTTTTATCCCGGGAGTATGTTCCCTAGGGACCATGCGGGCGAAGCCACTGACAGAAGCTAGTATTCTATAAAGGATGTTTAGGATGTCATTTGTGGAGATAAATAAACATTTTATGTTTATTTATCTCCACAAATGACATCCTTATGTTAGCTATATTAGATTGACAGGAAGTTTGGTAGAAAATAGTAATTTTTGGGAGATTAGAAGTCTAAACTAAGCCTGGGTCTGGTTTTTTCTGGTTAACTAAGCCTAGGTCTAACTTTAACTCTCCAGGACCCTCATTACATCATAAGTAGATATTGTCAACATTGTAGTGTGAATTGGTGATGGAAGAAATGATATATCATAATATATGCCATTGTCAAAACTATGGCTGTCTTGCACAAATACTCAAACTAGTTTTTATGAGGCAGAGCAGCAAGTTAGTCATTGTGAATTATCAAGATAATCATAAGAAGGTGCAATTTTAAATATGGTATTCCTGAGATACCTTTAACTATTTGACTTAATGTTTTGTGCATAATTTTTTCTAAGGGTCTCTTACTTGCGCCTGTGCAGGTCCACATGACACAGCAATGACTTCACTGGCAATCTTCTTCTCCTTCATCTTGACTGCCTCCTCCACTGCGATCTCATCGAATGGGTTCATCGAGTGCTTGACTCCATCTGTCACTACACCAGTCTTGTCAGGCTTTACACGGATCTGCAAATTGTAAGGCATATTAAAATTTAATAGAGGTTACAATACATATTTTGAGGTCTGCCTTTTTCAATTCAAATTCTTTTATTAGTAATTGTCATCTTATCGAGTATATGTATGTAGATTTCATGCTTGGTTGGTTAGAAACATCAGATTTTTGGCATAATTCCATTAAAATATCAATTATGTAGTATCCATTATTGGCACGGTGGTATATCTGTTCATCTTATCACTATTCGGTATTTATTGTAAAGCCAGTTCAAGGCTGTTTATGATAACGAATCTGAGCTGGAGGTCTGAGCAGTTGTCATAGGAATTATACAATAGAAGACTATTATAAAGATGTAGGATGTTTTATTCACAGAAATATTTATCTACCTCTGCTAGGGGTTGTTACTACGAGGTAAACTAATGTCGATATGGTTGAATATTAAAACCAATATACCAATGAACTTGAATATTAAAACAACAAAGTAACCTTTGCACTTGACGTAAACTTACTTTTACCGCGTAGTCGATAACTCGCTTTACTCCAACCAAAACGCGGGACATTTTGTTATTTGTGCGACAACTTTAACTTACAACAAACTAACACAAGTTAATTCAATTTTAATAAAAACAATTGAAAAACTTCCAACTAAGTACGAAGTCCAGTTTTTTTTTTTTTAAGAGCCAGATGAAGACTAGTAACGAGCCTTTTTGGTGAACACAGCTGACATTAGAAAAAGTGTTGCCATAAGGTAAATTTATTTTTACGGTTTTTGGAGGCCCTAAAAATGTGGAGAACCTTTATCGGACTAACCCAACTCAAATGTTTTGCTGAAAAAGAAGCGAAGAAGTCAACTTTTGCAGCAAGAAAGTCTGAGCTAAGTGATAAACGGTAAGCAATTCAGGATATTATGAGGGGAGTAGTGTTCCCATGAAGAATACAATGTTTTCCATTGAAGTAATTCTTTATTTATAATAATTGATACTCACGCTGAAAACCTCAATGTCGAATATATTTTAATGTACTACCCAAGAATAAAGTAACAAAGGTACAGATACACTTATAAATATAAATTAAAATAATAATATGTCTATTATCACTATTAGAACTTGAATTCTTTGTATTTCTTTGACTGCTTCGAATCTGTGTTTTGCTGTCGCTTTCTCTTGTTCTGAAAGAAGAAAATACGAAAATGATTAGCTAGAAAATTTGATAGTCGTACGACGTTATAATTTACGAAAAAAAAAAACGTTGCAGTCAAGGTCATAAAACGCAGAAGCGAGATGGCACTGGACTAAATTCACTGCCTCACTCGCACGTTTTGCGACAGAGACTGCAACATAACATGAACAGAAAACATATTTTTTTCTGCTAACTCAAAAAAGTTCACTCACTATCAGCAAACGTTTGATAGAGACAGATAGATCACATTAGAAGATCCAAAGTCCCAGTATGAACCGATAGGTCTTCGTACCTTCTGCCTGGCGACGTGGTCGGCCAGCATGTCGGACAGGTCCTCGTGCGCCTTGGGCCTGGTCTCGCGCAGGTGGCGCTCGTAGCGCGCCGCCACGGCCTCGGGCTCCAGCTCCAGCTCCGAGGGGTCCAGCGCCACCTCCACGCCGCCCAGCGCCGCGCCGCCGCCTTCGCTGGCCGTGCCCGCGCTCGCCGCCGTAGGGGCTGCGCGCTTGCCTAATGGGGTACCAACATTTAGGATGGAGTTAAACAACATGTTTTGTTTTAAAGAGCATACATGATCAAAAACACAAAGTATTACCACATAAATTGTCTGTCTGCCTCTAAAGACTCTACTGCCACAAAAGGATCAATATTTTCATATCATAATATCAAGTCACGGATGTCCAGTTAACTACATTCAGATTGACAAAAATTAACTTTTGGAGCTTTAACCTGGCCTACTCTTTTTAATTCCAGTCTATACTGATGATAACAAGTCTTACTGCTGAATGTCAATCTCCCAAATTACCACTACTATGTAGACGTATGAGTATCGAGAAAAGAATGTCATTGAACGTCAACTGTATTTCAATAGGTAATATCGAAGTCTTACCCGGGTTAGCCCCGCTGATATCGTAAACGTGTGTGGAGGCCATCATGCCGGGGGTCAGGCCCACGCGCCTCTCCGGTAGCACTTGGTACAGGGCCGGGGTGTCGCCACTGAAACAAATTAAGTTGAAAAATATAGATCACTATGAAATCAGGCAATAATAGATTTAAATACAAATTCAAATCCTTAGTAGGATCCCCTATCTCCTCCGACCGGATGCAGAGAACTTAGCGATGATCCCAGTAGATGATCCTTGAGACGGTAAGGAAGATGTACAAGTTAGTAGGGACAGTCATTCTCACCCTTCCATATCACTTTCGACCTTCTTCTTCCTGAGCTCAATAGTGTCAGGTGTCTCCATGCCGGGCGGCACGGAGCTGATGCCCAGCGGAGTGACCAGGCCTTCGCCCGGCGTCGCCACTCCGGCCGCCACCTCACCCTCGCCAGGCTTTTCGCCACCATCGTCGGATTCCTCTGTTGAATTAAAGATTAGATTACTCAGTGCCAGAAATATTATTAAAACACCATATTGCATAAAAGAGAACGAGCAAGCTCGCGAAAAATAGAAAGAGTGGAGGGACACCTCTGCCCAAAAATGGGAAAGAATACGCTAACAAAGAATGCACAGTGTAATTACTGTAACGAAACATACCTTCTTCTGATTCTTCCTCAGATTCTGATTCCAGTTCTCCCCACATTGTCCTGTCAATATCTTGATCTTCTAACTCCTAAAACAAAACAAGACATTTATTAATATTAATTCATAGAGGCAATCCAATTTAAAGTGAGAATATGCTCTAAATCTGCCCCCGCAGCTCTACTCAGTGTATACGCGGCCCCCGCAGCTCTACGCTGTGTATACGCGGCACCCGCAGCTCTACGCTGTGTATACGCGGCGCCCGCAGCTCTACGCTGTGTATACGCGGCCCCCGCAGTTCTACGCTGTGTACGGCCCCCGCGAACGAACGATGCGACGAGGACAAGTTTCGTGATTCGTTTAGTGTAAGAAATTCACCATGTTGCTCCCGTCGATAGGATGTACCTTTCTAATGGTCTTACGACGTTCATTTTGCCATTTTCTATACATATAGTAAGCTAACACTAACTTCTTTTTTTTCGTTAAACTGGACATGTCAATGCGACACGTGCGATCTACGTGGCTAGCATTCTATTACTAACAACCGTACAGTGGTATGGTGAAATAAAGCGGCGACGGCGCGGTGGCGGTGCGGTGGCGGCGCGGTAGTGGCGCGGTGGCGGTGCGGTGGCGGGCTTAACGCGTCTCGTATACACAGCGCAGAGATGCGGCGGCGGTTTGGTGTGTATTTATATTTTTTTACGCTGAGATTCCCTATCTCAGCGTATGCTACGATATTTAAAAAATATTGGCCTCGCACAGATTAAATTCAGGCTGTTAGCTTTTGTTAATTATTTTTTTATTTACATTTAATTTATTTTAGATTTTTGTGTTTTTTGTGCAAGTCCCAAATAAACATTTTTCTTTCTGTTTCCATCAAAGAGTTGGGCAGAGGAGATTTTTGGGGTTATGAAAAACTTTCTTCAAAATCTGTTGCCTTTTCGACAACTTTCATAAACAGGATGTAACAGATTAAACGCAAAACCTGATGAGGGTTCATTGTACTCATTATTACATAACTTATACTACCTCGACGAAGAAAAAGAAACATTCGCTATTCAGGTATTTTTACGAATGTGTGTAGAACTAGAGAAAATTACCTGAAAAGCTGATATCGTTTCGCGATTTTAGGTTTGGTACCATGGCAAATATTCTCAAAATAAAGAAAAAACTGGCCAAGTGCGAGTCGGACTCGCGTGCAAAGGGTTCCGAACGAATTTAGTTTGTTTAACATGTTATTTTAACACTACAAACTTCTAATAGGTTTTCCTGTAATCTTTAGGTAAAGATCTACTATTTCCATTTTTTTCAAAATTTTAGGCTTAGTAGTTTCGGAGATAAGGGTCTTTTTTCGTCTAATTTCTTGAATAATTTCAAAACCATTTATTTTAAAATTATGAAAAAAATATAATTAAAATCCTCACAATAAGCCCTTTTATTTGATATGTCACACGATATTGTTAAAAAAACTTTTTTTTAATTTTCTAGTTTGACCCCCAAAAGTGACCCCCATACTACAAATTTAATGATTTACGTAACGCGTCCGTGTTTGGGTCATAGAAGTCCATATGTGTACCAAATTTCAACAGAATCAGTCCAGTGGATCCAGAGAAAACTGGCTGTGACAGGCGGACAGACAGACAGACAGTCACCCGAGTGATCCTATAAGGGTTCCTTTTTTTTCGGAACCCTAAAAACGCAATATAGTAATTCCACTCACATCTTGGCCGCTACTCTGGTGGCCAAACACATCGCCATACAGCGGCTTGCCGGTCTCGTCCACGGGCGGCTTGCCCCAGCCGCCGGCGTGGTAGCCGAAGGCGCAGCCCTCGGGTATGGGCGCGTTCAGGCCGGGGATCTTCAGGTTCGGGTAGGACGGCGGCGGCCCGTAGCGTTGCTGGGCTATCAGCCATGGAGGTGGCACCTGGACGGAACGAGTTTTGTTAGTGGCAACTGCTCAAGACATACACACATTTTAAGAACTATGTGAATATTCAGGTGTCTGATTGTCAATGTTATAAAACAGGATAAACGTGAATTAAACGGCATAAGACTAATTTGCTATAAATAGCTTAAAAATAAAGATAATACTTTGAAAGAGGACTTATTTGTAGCGCCTCCAATATACGAGAACATAGCGTGATTTCCAACGTGTTTTAAGTACTCGAAATGTTCAGCATGTTCATGTGACACTCCTTAAAAACTTTTTCTTCTTGTGGGTTGTTTTTGCAGTAAGTAGGTCTCTCTGGCCTACACAGTCCACTGCTGGACATAGGCCTCTGCTAATGCACACCATTCAACTAGATTTCCGGCAACTCTCATCCAGCTGCTACCAGCCACCCTGCGAAGATTGTTGCTCCGCCTAACTTGAGGGCGCTACCTTACGTTTGCCGGTTCGTGGTCTCTACTCAAGAACTCGTCTACCCCAATGGTCATCGGTTCTACGGCTATTATGGCCGGCCCATTGCCACTTCACACATTTAGTGCCAAGAACTCAGCGTATGGGTCGAGCAGTGATTCGCTATGTGCCCACAACCCGTATCTGAGTCGTTGTTTTAAGTAGCAATATGTGACTTGTGTTCATGCGCGGGTTGTGGGCAGACGAACGAATTGTTGTTCGGCCCATGTGTTGAGTGCTTGGCACTAAAATTGTAAAAACACTTTTGCACTGGGCACTGAAAATGTTCTTTTGAAAATGAGCTTTCATATTCTGTGAGCTATGTTGACAACTTTGGTTCTCTATCGGATCACTTCGTTGTAGATACGATACCTCAAACAGACTCCAAGCATAACCTGTTCCATCGCTCGCTAAGTGACCTTGAATTTATGGACCAGCCGTGCCGTGAGTGTCCACATTTCGGCTTCGGTTAACAAAATGCTATACTTAAAATAGTGACCTTGTGTGAACCTGGTCCTACAGGCATACCGAGGGCCGTCCTCAGCTCCTCAGAGAGATCGCCAGGCTTCTTCTCTCGGAGACGCGTCTCAAACTCCTTGCCTTCGTAGTACAGGTCGCCGTGAATCGTCATGCGAGGTTTCGTCTGCCATCTAAAGGTGCGAATGGAGATCAGAGTACAAATAAGTGAGTTAGAAGCACTAAAAAATTGATGGTCTATCAAGTATCTTAAACAAATTAAATCTATTTGACAGATTTATAAGACAGTTGAGATTCACCAGTTACACTCAGTCGTAATGCAAAGCGATAATCGCGCATATACGCGATCATCGCGTTCAATTGTATGGCAAACCCGATCGGTTTTGCCGAACAAATTAACGAGACAATAGCGTATTCGCGCGATGATCGCTTTGTATTAAAACGACACATATGGCTAGTAATGCCGTAAAATGACCCCATAGTCCACTCGCGTTAAGAAAGCAGTGAGTCATTGGCCTAGCCACGCCCTCTGAACAGTCAGTTCGCATAAAATTATAAAGTCAAGTTCACAATTACCAGTTGCAGGCAAAAAGAACACAACTGTTTCGTATGAAAGTCTGCCTTCAACAGGACTATATTTTCATACTTATAATGTTGATTTTTATCATAACTATAGAACTAAGCATACTCACCAACATATTTGATTTCGCCGTCTTTTCATTTCATCTCCCGTCTTCCGCTAAAGAAAAAAATTTAGGATCCAGTTTTCAAACTGGGTGTAACATGATCAAAAAACATTGCAGTTTTATTAACTTGCTTTTAAGATCACATTTCTTTAGAAAATGAGGTTGCAATATTGAATCAAATGCAAACAATAGAATGTGGTAAATCCTAAAGAAAAAATTAAACATTGAAATGTAGGCTGAGAATATTCAGTGATGCCAGTAAGAAAAAAAATATCTAGCTATTAAAAAAACATTTGAATCATACACAGAACTCAAAGCTATTTTCTGATCATCAAATAAACACCTTTACACCCTTATGTTTTTAAAACCTATAAAACTCAAATACGGGAGTGTCCAACTTACTTGAAGAAAGCATCATGAAGTTTCTGGTAATCAATATCAATCTTGCCCAGCTTGGGTCTGGTGCGTTCCCTCATCTTAGCCTTCAGGGTCTTGGTCTCCTCCTTATCCTGCAGTGAGGCTCTCATCTCCATGATACCTGTCTTCTTGATGAAGTCTGGAAGGTCGAACGGAGGCTTTTCGATACCTCGCTTGCCTTGGAGATACTAGGGGTAGAGAATGTATGGAGAAATTAAAGTTTTGAAAAAAATTTGGTCTGCTATAAGGTGAACAAGTGCAAAAATCTAATTCAGCCATTGCAAATATTTTGGAAATACTCAAATATTTTGACTTTTATGTTAGACGCAATAGCGCCGCCACCCGATGAGACTGGGGGGAGGGAAGGGCATTGCAATCTACTCATTATTTTATTCAGAAATCTGATTTTACCAAGAACTGATGACAAGTAAACATTGAGAGATGTGTTTAAATAAGGCTACTCTCGGCCTTACAACAAAACAGGAATGGATGCAAACCCGAACATCATAAATCTTAAGAGTTATTTGAAAACTACAACAAGCAGATACGAAAAGCGTTTTGCCTTGCTATATAGCTGCAGCTAAAAAGAGGCCTATGTTTGGGATAGTCGTCAATATCTTACCTTCCTCTTATAGCACCAGTGCCGTGGCACCTGCACGGTATTCCTGTGAGCTTTCAGCTGCACCAGGAGCTTGGGGTCCCGGGCGGTGACGTCATACATCTCCACCACGTCGGGCCTGGAGACCAGCTGCTTCAGCTCGGCTACGGATAACCGCGACAGCTTCTTTAGTTTACGCTTCGAAAGGCGCTCCTTTTCGTCGGCGGCGTTTTTCTAGAAATACAAAATATTGCAAGATCACCACTGTATTTGTCGTAGACACCAAGGTCGTCAGTTACATAATGCCCCAAGTATTTGAACTGGTACACTCGCAATATGTCATTCCCATTCAGTTTAATCGGAGGCACATACTCAGGACATTTAGCACCGCCAGCCTTAAAGACCAAGAACTCGCTTTTCTTGACATTATAGACTAGGCCATGCTCACGAGCATAGCCCTCACAACAACTCAGCAGCTCTCTAAGCGCCCTAACCGTAGGGCTCAGCAGCACCATATCGTCAGCGTAACTGATGTTGTTGACACTGACGTCATCAATGCGACATCCGATTTTCTTGCTGCTGAGCTCAACGATCAGATCGTTTATATAAAGGTTAAACAGTTTTGGTGACGTTATCCCTCCTTGTCTAACCCCGCACTCTAACCCATACGACACAGACAGTCCGTCTGCCCATCTCACACTGTTCGTTTGGTTGTAATACCAATACTGGAAGATACGCAACAAGAAAAAAATTGTTATACTATAACAATTTTTTTTTGCAAATTCAACCTTACACGGATCGCTTAAAGTTGTTTTTACAAAGCAGTTCAGTATGGCGAGTGACGCGCAATTTTTTTTTTTCAAATTCAACCCTACACGGATCGCTCAAAATTGTTTTTACAAAGCAGTGCAGTATGGCGAGCGATGCGAGACTGTTTGAAACTTGCGCACAATAAAACATATTGCGCTTGTTTTTTGCGGACGTTTTTGAGATGCTGTGTGTGTATCTTGGGTTTTTTATATATCAATGATTATGAGCCAGTTTTCTAAGTCAAGAACGTTTATTTCAATTATACCTACCATTAAAAAACACTTTCGATCGTCAAACGTGTTGTACACTGCAGAGCAAGGACCTCCTTTCCTTTCTTCTACTTCTCTCTATACTTTGCCACATCTGTTTTTTTTCTTTTATGTTATTAAAAGATAGTTCCTCACCTCTACAGCCTCTTCATCAGCAGCAAACTGGTCCTGCACTTTCTCCTGAGGCTTGGAAGCTTTGGGAGCGTCTTTCTCTTCCTCTTTGATGGTGTCATCTTTCTTCTCTGAGATCTTGAAGGCTTCCAGGATGCGGTGGAACTGACGGTACATCGGCTCCAGTTCATGGAACTGAATGTTCTCTTGGACATATCTGGTAAAAAAATGTTTATGTTTAAGTTTTGTTTAAATAAATAATTATTTGAGTTTTAACTAATCTAAGATGTACTCACTCTATCTCAGCTACCTTTTCATTCTCCTTGTCACTGGATTTCTTGCCTTCTTCCTGGCTGGATGCGGCGTCATCATCTTTCTTCTTAGCATCTTCTCGTCTCTTCTGTTTGGCCGCCTTCTTCTTCTTTTTCTTTCTTTTGTTCTTATTGGCCTTGTTTGCCAGACCCTAGGATTTAAACATTAATTCATGGTCAATCAATCAACAAAATGCATTTTTTTTTTATAAGAGCGGCGTATTATAACGCGCCGACGACGTGCGACTTTCGAACGCGCACAAACGGCGCTGTAGATATGACCAAAAAGCAGTACTGTCTGCACTTGAATTGCGTTTAAAGCGCGTTATCTGCGCGTCGTCGGAGCATTAAAAAACGCGGTGTGAAAGGCCCTTATTCCTTCACAGTGCATGTCACTGTCTGAAGTAGAAAACTGAATCAAGACAAAAGTGATAAGGTTCATATAACTTGTTTGACATTTGTGTAGACATGAAAATCCATGGCGCCAGGGCAGGACTATTTTCAGGGGGGTGCATCTTCAAAACCCTGCCTCGAATAGGACAGGTTGGAAGAATGGTCTGATGTCCATTCACACAGAGAGAACTAAAGAAGACGGGTGCATGGTCGAGCGAAGGGAGCACGAAGTAGGTACCTACCTCGCCTCGGATTTGCTAGGTTCTCTTTTTTCAATCTGCTTGACGACATTATATTTTTAGTACATATATTTATTATTGAAAACCAGGGATGTGCAAGTGCACCCCCTCCTAGCGTCCATGTACAAATCTCTTGTATGCTTGAGATAAAGAAAAAATCTTGGGTGGTTGGGCTATTGGCAAAGGCAACCAAGACAGGTATGTAAACACACAAAGACTTGCTAATAGTCATTTTCAAGTTCAACACACATTTATATTTCTTTATTGCTATAACATATAAGTGAAAGCTTATAAGTGGCCATTTTTAACATATTGTTAATAGTTGACCCGCACAATTTCGTCTGCTCCGCTCCTATTGGTCTTAGCGTGATGATATATATCCTATAGCCTTCCTTGATAAATGGGCTATCTAACACTGAAATAACAAATCAGACCAGTAGTTCCTGAGATTAGCGCGTTCAAGCAAACAAACAAACTCTTCAGCTTTAAATATTAAAAAGTATAGATGTATTAGCTGTAAGATTTCCTAAAATCTTGGTTTATTTCGGAACCGAAACAATTTCTTTTTTTTAACATGTTATTTTAACACTACAGACTTCATAAAGGTTTTCCTGTAATCTTTAGGTATAGAACTATTATCTGCCTTTTTTTTATTTTAGGCTCAGTAGTTTCGGAGATCAGGGGGAGGGAATGGTTATTCTTGGTCAAATTTCTTGAATAACTTCAAAACTAATTATTTTCAAATTATGAAAAAATATAATTAAAACCTTCACAGTAAGCCCTTTCATTTGATATGTCACACAACACAGTTTGAAAATCATTTTTTTTTTCTAGTTTCACACCCAAAAGTGACCCCCATACTAAAAATTGATTTATTTACGTAAAGCATCCATGTTAGGGTCACAGAAGTCTATATATATAACAAATTTCAACAGAATCGGTGCAGTGGATCCGGAGAAAACTGGCTGTGACAGACAGACAGACACCCGAGTGATCCTATAAGGGTTCCGTTTTTTACGGATGTTCGGAACCCTAAAAATATGGTGCAATTAAGGTGTAAAAGTAAACATGCCTCTAGATTAGAGATGACTGGTGGTTGTGGGGCATCAGGAATGTTGTCATCATCCGAGTCAGCATCATCCTCCTCAGCGTCATACTCTGTACTGATCACTGGGGCTGGTGGAGCCTCTGGTTCCAAATTTTGTCCTGAAATAGGTATTATAAATAGTGTCTTAATTCTAGTCTAGGTCTGAGGCTAAGATAGGTAGTCTACTTAGGAGTAATATTAACATCTGTACTCAGAGACTTTAAACAGTTACTTACAGTAAAGGCCAGGTTCCGAACTACGAGTTTACAGTAAAGAATGTGTCAAACTCAGTAATTGGGGTAAGTACGTACTAGATGCTACTAAGCTCTTGTCCTAGTTTAGTTGAATGCCTAAAAGGCTTATGTTGTATATTTTACTAGGGAACATGCTCCTGGGATAAAATGTAGATGTTCTTTCTCAGGCTGTAGACTATATCTGTACCAAATTTAATATAAATTGGTTCAGTAGTTTTAGCGTGAAAGTACAACAGACAGACAGACAGACTTACTTCCACATTTATAATCCTTACTAATATTATAAATGCGAAAGCAACTCTGTCCGTCCCACTTTCACACCACAACTACTGAACCGATTTAAATGATTTTTGGTACAAAGGTAGTCTAGAACCTGAGACATAGGCTACTTTTTATCCCGGGAGAATGTTCCCTAGGGACAACGCGGGCGAAGCCGCTGGCAGAAGCTAGTATTATATATGGTATGGATGATACCTTGACAATTCAAAAGTGCCTGTAAATGGTTTGGCTGTATGTGTAGGAACTATTAGGAAAGAGACATTGGGTTTTGATTTACTGTTGGGAGCAATGATTCTGGTAAGTGTTGTACAATAATTATTAAAAAAATACTTTAATCAAATGTAATTTCACAAATTAATGCAAAAACTAACATGAAGCAAATGCAAAATACCTTTTCCTCCATCTGGTTCACCTCCAAGAGCAGCCTGTCTCTGATCTTTATAAGCCAGAGCTTCTTCCAGAGCCTTGGGAAGAACAACACCACCCACTCCAACTGGCTTGTTCCTGAACTCCTCAGGAGTATCAATCTTCATGGTCAACAGTGAAGGCAAACTTGTTGGAGGTCCCTGCATCCCACCCGAGTCGTCCCCTTCACCGTCATCCTCATCTCCCTCATCACCATGATCATCCCAGCCTGGTGGGCCATCCTGCCTACCCCAGCCTGGAGGACCCTGACCATCCCAGCCCATAGGAGGCATGTTCGGCGGCGGTCCCATCCCAGGTGGACCCATGTCCATTCCCTGATTCCCAAAATTACCTTTCATATTAGGACCACGCATCATATTTGGGGGCATTCTAGGCGGTCCCATACCTGGGGGACCCATTGGTGGGCCCATCCCCATACCTGGTGGCGGACCCATACCGGGTGGAGGTGGTCCCATTCCAGGGGGACCCATGCCCATATTACCCATCATACCGGGTGGCGGGCCCATACCGGGAGGCATTGTTGGCGGTCCGCTTGGTGGTCCGCTAGACGAGCTAACGGGTGGCATCGCTCCGGGTGGCCCCATAGGCGGTGGAGGCATGCTCCCAGCCCCCATCGAGCCAGGCGGCGGCGGCATTGGGGGAAAGCTTGGCATCCCCGGCGGACCCATTGATCCGTTATTGTTGGGCGGCCCCGTGCCAGGTGGCCCTTCCATTTTCGCAAAAATTTACTTTTTATTGATAAGTATACTGGGGTTTGTACCTAAATTATTGCAATTGAACTTAAAATTCACTTTATTGACACAACACATAAAAACGCATCATAGGTTAGTTTTTGTTAGAGATGGACTACCAAAATACAGATAAAAAAGATACCGGTAAAACTTAAAAGTGAACACCGGTTTTGTACTAATTTTAAATACAGGTTTTTTCAAATTCAAACGCATTGAATAAAGAACAATTTAACATACATGGTGTCAAAGACTTCCACCCATTTATCAGATTTCATAACCGACTGGATTTGCGGTTTTGCATAAATTCTATACGACTAAACGGTAATATAGTACAACCCAATGTACTCTGTGGTACAACCCTTCAGCTACACTTACGGCACTTATATATATACGAAAAATATATAGACATATAAAAAGTATGGACTGGATATACCTACAAAAAAAAGGTGCATACCTACAATTCAAAGTGGCGCATAAAATGGCTGCCAATGCTAGGGTTGTACCAATCAGGGAATACAGTGTACTACATACTAGTATTACGAGTCCTACTAGACATCACGTTTGAATCAAAAGTATAATTTATAGTCTTACAATCTGTTGTAACAAAACAATGAGTAAAGGCTTACTCCTTTCTGTTAATGACAGTTAATGTAGAGTTTTTTCTGCACAGATTTTAAAAACACTTTTACTTGCATCACTTTTGTGCTTTCGCTTATTTTATATCTGGTCTGTAGCTTCTGGTAGGTATGTGGACTAGGTTTGCCAGATACAGTCTTTTCATTTCCGGGACAATTCGAGGGATACTAATTTGGTGTGTACGAAAATAGATAGTGGTCTTTGTAAATTGCATTTCTAGTAATATTTTACAAACGTACCAATACACATACGCTTATTTTTTTTCTGTTTATTGGCATATTTTTCAGTCTTAATTTTTCCAGTTTGTGCAACCTGAAAAAGAGAAAAAAACTACTTCAATCCTTAAGTTATATCGAAAACGCTGCTTTGTAGCCGTAGTTTAAACCTGTCTGTAGATCCTCTACGGAACAGAGAGGTTAATCCTTCATTTTTAGGAAACCTATAAAAAGGTTAAAATTTTTATCAATAAATCATTTGGTTCGAATTGTTAAAATACGTAATTAAAAAATTAAAACAAATCACAAAATGATGTCTTATTTCCGGATCTTGTATAACCAATCATCATAAAAGTCTGGGGAACGATCTCTCAGTGCTGTGAACAGCGAGCCGGACCTAACAAGGTCACTTGAACCGATTAGAACACGTATTATACCGATGTTGTATCAGCGCAGCGAAGGAACTAGTATCGGAAAATATTACGGCAACGGTACTACACTATTCCATCATGACATATTATTGTAAACAAACGAATGAAACTATGAAATTAAAAAAGGTCTGTTGGACGAGAATAAGCCCAAATATGAAAACTATAACCATACATATGTGGTAGTTTAGCATTTTTTTCATCGAAAATGTATTACTATGTGTAATATTACATGAAAACCGGTTACTAACCTGTGCAAAGACAATTCAGGTTGATTTTCCTTCTTTCTTGCACCACACTCCATAATACAACGCACAGGCATCTTGAATGGCTGTTTTCCATCATATACGTGCAATTTGAAAGATACAATTCTCGTAATTTTCTCACAAATCACAATAAATACAAAAGTAAACACTTATCTGACAGCAGATCTACCACGAGACTTGGCGCATAAAATGGCGAAAACGGCACTAACATAAAACTGTCACAACGTCACAAGAAAATGTTGCCATTATGAGCAACAACTGAATTACTGTTGTCTCTTTTATCAAATACGATTGCCACATTAGAAAGAATGAAACAAAACGATATTTCACAATCTGTTTCGTATTTCACCCATATTTGTATAAGCAAAGGTAGATATAGAATGTCGCGGCGCCTCCATACATTTTCTATCTCTATGGGAAAATAGTATCTCTATGGTATACTTGCGTCCAGGGGTGCGCTGGGCGTTTGAAATCGTCATAGAGGGGAGTAATGGAATCGTATCGGCGGCTGAACACTCTCACTCGAGAGCACTCGCTATGTCTCGCCCGAGAGGCCTCGGTCGAGACGAGTGACCATGTACACTTTCGCCGAGTGAGGTCACTCGTCATCGTCGGCGCGAGACCCTATGGCTCGGGCGCAAAAAACCGATTCGGGACGGAAAGCTAGCGAGGAAGACCGAGGCAGGCAGAAGTGAGCGAGCGCTACCATCTACACTCTCACGCTCGCCCTGTCTCGGCGAGAGTGTATAGCCGACATAATGGCGGCTATACACTCTCGCTCGAGAGCACTCGCTATTTCTCACCCGAGAGGCCTCTGTGTAAACATAAGATACACGCTCACGCTCGCCCTGCCTCGGACTGTCTCGGCGAGAATGTACAGCCGCCATAATACGAATTATTTAACAAAAACTGCTCGGGGAGGCTCCTTTCATCGGCCACCTGGACAGAAAGCACTCAATCAGTTGAGTTACCTAAGAGGTCACTCGAAATACAACATGGCAAAATGGGGTTTTACTGACCCGCTTGAAACTCAGTGCGAGTGTGGTGTCTCCATACAAAATATGGCCCACTTGTTGGAGTGTCCCAAGCATTGACACTGATGCCGCTATAACCGTGGCTACTTACGTGGCTAAAATGGTTTAAAGTCACTATCGATCGAAAGATCAAGATCGCAGGGTTATACAAAGATGCGCGAGTTCCTACTTACTGCACCTATGCCGGTCGGCCATATAGTATTTCGTTTTTGAGACTTTAAAGAAAGATGTCAGACTCTTACTGACTAAAGCCCACCTGTATTCCTCCAAATGCCCTTAACATTCCAGGGTCACGGTAACTCTTTCGAACAATTCCAAAACCCTAGTAGACACTGGCTCTAACGGGCCCCGTCAATTATACTAAATTCCTGATGGAAAAATTATATCATACTGCTCGTCCTAAGAAGATGGATGGGAGCAAGATGATGGATGGGATTGTCCGTGGTGAGGCCGGTCCGGTTTACTACCCTGACCTCGTGAGCTCACCGGCGAACTTTGAACGGCTGCGGGAGTTCGCGCACAAGTGTCATGTCGCTCGGAGCGCACTGGAGCGGGAAGAGAGGAGCGTCAACAGCAGCAGCAGCAATCAATAAGCAGGAGCTCATGGAAATAGCTGGCGGCGACGAAGTCCTTCTATTTGTAGTGTGGTTTCGTAACACGCCCAGATGGGAGAGTGCTTATGGGACACATGATGGCTAATTTGTAGGGATCAAGAAGCGCCTGCGGACTTTAAAACAAGATGGCCAAGGGTGCTATGTCCGCAGCCGCCCCGAGATTCGGCCCGTATAACATATATGTTGGTCGGGCCATGGGAAGGTTTGGAGGGAGTGCTCGTCCTAAGAATCGAATACAGTATTTAAACTCAGCAATAGCATTCGCTGGCAACGCTTAGACCTACGAATCAGAGCATTGATCACTACGCCTGCTCATGACAGATTGTTTTGGCAGTATAGCGCCAAGAGTATGTTATGAAAAGTATATTTAGTTATTTCCCAGTGGCGTAGCGTAGAGGAAGCGGCCCGCCCCGCGCAGCTGTTTTAGGGGGCGGAAAAAAATACAAATTCATCTATACTAATATATAAAGCTGAAGAGTTTGTTTGTTTGCTTGAACGCGCTAATCTCCGGAACTATGGTCCGATTTGAAAAATTATTCCAGGGCACAGAACACATATTACCTAGCGGTTCCAGGGTTAGATAGCCCATTTATCGAGAAAGGCTATATATCATCACGCTAAGACCAATAGGAGGATAGGGTCAGCTAGTATATAATATCCATACAGCACATACTACCGCAGACTACAATATAATGCATACTACTGTAAAAGTCAGGGTACTAATGTTACTGTTTGAGTATTTGTTACTATGTTAAATTAAATAGTTCAAACAACTAATGGTGATTAAAGAACTCAAACCTAATCTCAACTAATCTGAGTACTTTCTTTAGGTTAATAAATAAAAACACATGGTGAGGAGAAAAGGGAAAAAACATTGTATACAAAAATTACTTAGAAACAGTTAATTAGAACTTCTGTATTTATCTCGCCCCATATTAACTAACTTAGGGATAACTTAGTCATTTAAAAAAAACAAATACTTACAATCAATACTTTTTATTTTATTAAAAAACTAAACAAAGTCATTATCATAGTAGGTACTGGACTTACATGTAAGACTACCTAATTGAAACAATTGTCTTAAAAGATATTCACAATCACAAGCATAATAATCTTACAATTAGTTCTATTTTGATTGGCTCAATATATACATTTCATGTCAAATTAAATGTCTGTACAACACAAATTCATTGTAAAAGAGCTTAAATATAGCCACAGTTTGAATATCACCAATTTATTTGTGTGGAGGCTGGGGGAGCAGGTACATCATTAGATCTGAGTACAGTTTGCAGATAAACTTCTAGTCTAGTTTTAGGCCCACCTTCATCAATATTTTCCAGTACTTTAAGATACTGATTACTTGTTAACTCTAATATTTTCCTAAATTGTTTACCATAATGTTTGTCATACTTTGATCCACACATTATGAAAAAATCGTGAACCAATGTTGCGGAAATGTCAGGTTCAGGTTTCAAATTCAAAAACGATGCAAGCCATTGCCATCCAAACCGCAAACCATGTGGATTTGGTGTGTTCATAAACTTGGGCATTGAAGCTATCCAAATGGCACATCGTAACCTGAATATGCCTGACATCCTCTTCAGAAATTTATCCTGCTTCTCAACTACTCCTTCATCATTGTATGTGTAGCCTCTTGACATGTAAAACTCTTTGTCGGACTGCCCTGCTTTTTGAGGCAAGAACATTGGTACTAAATAAGGGCAATATCTATGGAAGTTAGCCTCAACTAGTTTTCCAAAGTGTGGGAATTGTGCCCATAGTGCTGCAGTAACAGCGGCTAGGGGATAAGCAGCCTCTGTACTACTTGATACTAATAGATCCCCTTGTCTCACAATTTTCTTAGCTAATAATGCTGTGCAATAAAATAATCCTTGTGGATGCTGTGTTGCTGTCACATAAATATCTAGCACTTGTACTCTTTCCCCTTTCAGTAATTTAGATAGTTTGTCATACTTGTCCCTCATGTGAGATGCACTCACTGATGACAATGCATTCACCGGAGTATTGACTGCTTTTTGACAATCAAATCGGAATTTCTTTAAATTAACGTCTTGTAACAAGTCCTTATACTGTGCTTCATACTGCTCCAGATAGTTCTTAAGGTTATCATAGTGGTAGTAATTTTCTGCTGAATAGTATAGTGGTTGAGTCTTCTTAGGTTGTTGTTCTAATCTAGTTTTCTCTGCCTCAGCCGCTGCAGCTATTTGAGCTTCTTTTATTTGTTGTGCTTCTCTTTCTTGGGCTTTCTTCTTCAATAATTCTTCTTCCTCCTTCTGCCTTTTCAACTTCTCTTCCCTTTTAATTGTGTCAACACTTTCTATGATTTTCCTTTTAATATTTTCAATATTCAATACTAAAACTTCAGCTTGCTTTACATCTTTTTCTGTGACACCTCCAGTTTTACATATCTCCATTATATGTTCAATATTTCCTACTACAGTATTTATTGCTGTTGAGTATTTATCACAGGTAGGTTTAGCTGCTGGTTCAATGTTCAAGATGTTTGTAATTTCATTATAACAAATGCAGATTTTGGTGTGGCTGTCTGTTATAGCAGCAAATCTAGCTGTAGCTCTGTTTTGTTCTTCTAATATTCTGTTCATGTTTTCTATTGCCTGTGTGTTGATGATTTGGCAATTCTGTTCATCTAGGCGAGCCCTTTTCAGAACAGACAAATTGTCATTTTCCTGTAATTCCTTTAGCATTTGAAGTTTACGTGCTTTGAACTCCAATGCTCGCCTGTTACATTCTTCGCCTTGCCTTGTCCAAAACTTTGTCATGACCTCCGCACGCCTGCATATCATATTTTCAACCAAGTTTTTGAACAGCTCTTCAGAAGATTCTTGGAGTTTGTTCTCACATTCTTTCATGATAAGCGTGTATCGGAGGTCCTCTCGAAGTTTATCTTCTATCAAGTTTTCGTCGTCGTTATCTTCTTGGATGATTATCACTGGTTCTCTTACCTCGTCTTTCTTCAAAGGACTGTTAGGTCCTATGGTCACTTCCTTCACCAAAGGACTCATTTCAGCGGCTTTTGTTAGAGCAGATACGCGTAACCTTGCAAAACCTGATAGTTGATCGCTGATACTTATGTCCCCTTTTCTGGTCGAATTGTTCGTGGATAGATCTTCATAGCTACTAAAGCTTATATCGTAAGATCTATCCATTTTTATTAATCACAATATTTTAACGATAAAAACATGGGAAGACAGCTTGACAATTTGGCACGTTTGGCACTTTGAGTTTGAACTTTTGAGTTTGACAGCCGCAAAAACGTTTGGGGTTCGTTCGAAACTTTAGTGTCGAATTATTTTAAAAGCCATTTTAGTTCGATTTGTTTTGGGAGCACAGAAGACAATTTTAGTGCGTCGGGAGTTAAAAATGGTTTTTGATTATACCTTTCAATCAATCATCTTGGAAGTAAGAGTTAATTGTAGCCAATCACTACAATGTCAATACTGATGAGGTAATGAGGACTACCGTTTTGTACTCACCAGTTGGCGCCACTGTCGAGTGAGGTCCTTAATAGTAGTGATGGGTCGTTGAAGGTTTTTCCGTCAACGAAACGTTAACGTTGAATTGCGTTATTTTGTCAACTAGTTGATCAACTAGTTAATTTCGTCAACGAGTTAACGTGTTACGAACGTCAACTTGCATGAACGATAAACGCCTAAACGCTTTCATTAACGTATGCTGTTGTAATGTTAATTTACGAACAATTTGATGCAGTTTGCGGGAGTTTTATTGTTAAAGAAATACAATTTACGTACGTTGAAAATAACAAAACGTTGGGTTAATTTTCTCGTTTCGTCAAACGAGTTGAATTCATAAACGTCGTTGTCTCGTAACTCGTTGACGAATTCAACGAGTTGATTTGTACACGGTCAACGTTAATCCCGTTGAAGAGACATCAACGTTGATTCAACTAGTTCGTTGATTCAACGCCCATCACTACTTAATAGTAGTTATTACGCGCATGTGGCATGTGAACAAAGTTAGAAGGAAAATAATTTATGATGCCGTGAACGTGCGATTAATACACATACACATGACATGACAATAAAAAAAACTCAATGCAGTGGTCGGGAGCATCGTGACTTAATCTGCCATATCGTCGGTGCGCTTGCCAAATATGATATGTGTTTTTCATCAAGTTGACAAGGGAGACAATAATCTGTTTTATTAAATGATTAATTGATGATTTTTTAATGATTAATTGACTAATTCATAATTTCAAAATGCCGTATGAACTGAGATACACGTGAAAATGATAAAATGTATTGTTAATAACAAGAAAATGCACATGTCAGATTTGGCAAGCGCACCGACGATATTCAGGCTGTTTTAGTAAAATATTCTCGTGTCAAAAGCCAACCAACAGTGAAATTTCACATTTCGAAAACCTCACGCTACACTAGCGCCGGCGAATTCAAACGCGATTTTCCTCATTGATTTTATGAAACAGGTGAACAGGTTTATGTGTTAAAAAGAGTGATTTAAAGCGAATTCAGGGGGGCTACTCTCTAACGAAATCCGTAGTTTCGGGCTTAGTTGCGGGCGGGCATTTTCTACTTCGTATCACCTAACCACTGAGAACTAATGATAACACGATTTGACAGTTACTGTGAAATCGTGTTGTCATTCATTCTCAGTTCGGGTTCGGGACTAATCGTAAGTCTGTAGGTGATACGGAGTAGAATACGCCCGCCCGCAACTAAGCCCGAAACTACGGATTTCGTTAGAGAGTAGCCCCCCAGGTACGGAAGTCTTTGAACGCACCTTGCGTTCAATTACCACGCACACCCGCTATTGACGAAGCTGGGAACCGGCTGCTGGCTGTTGAATGTTGACCGGTCAACAGTTACGTATTCGAGCAAATATAATATTTGAACGCAACCAAGGGTCCGTTTTTTGGCGAGAATTGGCGCGAAACTTTGACAGCGACAGCAGCTGATGGCTTGATAAATAACTGTCAACTGAGTTTTAATGATATTCTTGGCTGTTTTTATTATGTTTTAAAATATTTACGTCAGTATGGTTCTTCAAAACACGGGAAAATACAGAGCCGATAGGGATGATTCCAACAGAAGAGACCCTGGGTCGTCTACCGGCCCCAGGTTAGTAGAAATAGTCTCTTCTAGATACATATTTTAACTTGCAGGCCATAACCAACTTGCAGGTTACTTTTACGTTCTTCTTTTTCAATTTCAGGGAGGAATCGTCGGAATCCCGTATCCGTGTGGCCCTGGATAACGACAGGATTGACTCCAAGTACGGATTCGACAGAGTCCGAGATGTCAAAGAACGAACGGGCTACTTGATAAACATGCATACTGTAAGTTTTTGTTTGTTTATGTTTTCTTCAGTCTCATAACTAACCCATATTTTGGTAAACCGACATACAACAGTTTTCTCTATTCGTATTTTAAAAGCGTCAAAACTTGTTTTGTTTGGAAACAAACTTAGCTCCAATATAATATAGAACTACTAGCTTTTTCCCGCGACTTCGTACGCGCATATCCCGTTTTTTCCCGTATCCCGTTTTTTTTCGTTCCAAAAAACTATCCTATCTCTCAAGTTGGATCGAACTGCACATGGTGTGCAAATTTTATTATAATCGGTTAAGTGGTTTAGGAGTCCATTGAGGACAAACATTGTGACACGAGATTTATATATATTAAGATGTGCTTTTAAATCAAATGATGATACATATAAAGCCTTGAGGACAACTCTTTAAACTACTATTCCTTCTTACTTTCCTTACTTTCTATCTTGTCCTACTATCCTATCCCACTTCCTACTGATATCATAGATGTTTGTAACTCTTTCATGGAAAATCTACTGAATGGATTTGGATGAAAATTGGCACATATACTTTATAATCTGTAGTGACACAATACTTTTTATTACGGAATTAGTTCCCATTGGAAAATAAGTTAACTTTTGAATCATCTATTCTTTTCAGGCTGAAATATTAGATGAGGACAAGAGATTAGTCGCAGCCATGGACTACTACTTCATAGAGATGGACGGCTCCAGGTTCAAGGTGTCCCTGACCTTCCAGCCGTACTTCCTGATCCTGGCACGCAAGGAGTGTGAGCAGGAGGTCATACAGTTCATATCTAAGAGGTTTGCTGGCACCATACACAAAATTACTGTCATTGAGAAGGAGGATTTGGATTTGGTAAGAACCTTCATCTATACTAATATTATAAAGGTGTAAAGTTTGTGAGGTTGAAGGGGGTAATGTCTGGACCCACTGAACTGATTTTGAAAAATCTTTTACCAATAGAATGCCACGTTATTTATGAGTTTTGTAGGCTATATATTGACCCGAAAAATACTGCCCAACAAAGTGGCCACGGGTCAGCTAGTATTGGAATAAATTGACTTAAATTCTTGGTTTAATTTTTGAACAAATTCACTTTTAAAAATCCTGGAAATTAAATAAGTGAAAAAATCAGCTTTTAAGAAAGCAGTAACTATAGAATTATGATAATTTTTTATTTAGACAATGTTGTTATTATTATTACATTACCAAGGTGTTAAAATCACAAATGTTTTCCTTTACAGCTGAACCACTTATCAGGCATAAAGCAGCGGTACATAAAGCTCTCATTCATGTCACAAAATGAAATGATGAAAGTACGAAGAGAGATACTGACCGCCGTGAACAAAAACAAAGAAAGAGAGAAAAAAGATCAGATTTATGCTGAAATGTTGACCAATGCGTTGACCAGTGCGGCAGCTATTGAACATGCTAAGAAGACTACTGATCATATGGAGAATATTCTTGATATTAGGTGTTTATCCAGTGACTTTTTAAGAAACTGGGCATAATAAGATCATTTCAAATTTACTTTCGATTGTCATAGTTACTGTTAGAGATCTGGTTTTTGTTTTCTTATAGGAGCCTAATAAGAAAATGTTTTCCAAATATTTATCATTTTTTACCAGCTCTTTAATTTTTTCTGATAAAACTTTGTGCTCATAGTTACTCCTTGCCTAATACACATTTTTCTAAATAAGGATTTAAAACACGTTTGTAAGGACCTTGTTTTGTCTGTTTTAATAATCCTCAAAATGCATTAAAACATTTTTTCAGAGAACATGATGTCCCCTACCACGTCCGAGTATCAATAGACATGCAAATATTCTGTGGTACATGGTACACAGTCAAAAGCCGAGGGACAGAGACACCGATATTCACTAAAAGAGATGACATTATAGAGAGACCAGACCCTATTGTGTTGGCCTTTGACATAGAGACAACAAAACTACCGCTGAAGTTCCCTGATTCACAGACAGATCAGATAATGATGATATCGTACATGATTGATGGGCAGGGCTACTTAATCACTAATAGGGAGATTATTTCTGTGGATGTTGAGGATTTTGAGTATACACCAAAACCAGAATTTGAGGGGTGAGTACAATTTCAAAGCCAATTCAAATTTAAACCATGAGTGATGTATTACTTTATAGTGGTGATTTATAATTAAAATGAATATATAAATATTTTGCTTGCTTCCAGGATGTTTATAGTGTTCAATGAAGAAAACGAGCTGGCCTTGATACAGAAATTCTTTGATCATATTATGGATGTAAAACCTCACATTTTTGTAACATATAACGGTAAGTGTCATAATCACTAATTTAGCATCTCACGGTTTTGCTATAACATTGAAAACGCATTATTTTTTGCTGCAGTTAAGGGACATACATTCACGCCCAAGCCGATTTAGTCTAGGCTGTCATTTGTAGACAGTCATAATCACTAGTCAGAAGCCACACAATCGGGAAAAAAAGCCTAAATAAAATAATCATACAAAAATATATTGTACTTTTCTTCAGTGAGAAAAATTGAGTGAAAATTCATGAAGAAAACAAAATGAAAACTAATACTTCTTATTAAAAATTGTAATTACAAAAAAAATATGTCAGGCAATCAAACTCTTATATTATAATTTCTTAACGAAAATGGTTTGTTCCATTCAACGCCACGGATATTTGGGCCTAGTCTGAGTAAGAAAATGACTACAGAGAATTGGTCCCAGTCTGAGTAATAAAAGGATCATAGAGATTTGGGCCCAGTTTGAGTAATAAAAGGACCATAGAGATTTGGGCCCAGTCTGAGTAATAAAAGGACTACAGGGAGTTGAACCCAGTCTGAATAATAAAAGGACCACAGAGATTTAGGTAGGGCCCAGTCTGAATTGCGGTCATTTTGAATGTTTTAGCATCAATTTAACATTTTTCTATTAAAAAGAAGACTGGAAGCTGACTCTTATAGCTTCCAGTCTTACCAGATATAGATGTAGTCAGAACAAGATTTCGCTGAATACCAATATTTCACATGGGCGACTGCGTATCTGACCTCCATAAGACTGTCCATAAGACTGGTGTCAGATATACTGGTTTCTGAATACCGATTACGACTGTCTACTAATAACGGCTTTATTTCATTGTAAAAAAAAAAACTCAAATCGTATATTTCAAATAAACCATTTACAGGCACTTTTGAATTGTCAGGGTCGGTCGGTCCAAAAAGATGAAGCTTTTTGCACGTTCCAAAGCTTAGATCTCTATGGAGAAGAATGTGCAAGAAACTCCATGGACACTCTTTAACTGTTTTTCTGTAAACATAGTTCTATCTTAGCCATTAACAAAATCTACACCATGTAATAATTTCTCTTTTAGGTGACTTCTTCGACTGGCCATTTGTGGAAGCGCGTGCGGCCGTGCTAGGTCTCGACATGAAGCAAGAAATAGGGTTCAGTAAGATAGCCGCAAGGGACGGCACGTATGCGTGTCGTCCAGCTATGCATATGGACTGTTTGTGGTAATGTATTATGATAAATTATGTTATATTCTGTCCAACCACTGGCAAATCTTTCTTTAAATTCTTTCCATCCATGTCAGAACTAAGTACTATTTTGAAGAAACCCATGTATTCTTCTCAATCTGAGTCATTTGACGAAAAATATAAAAAAAAACACTTATTGTTGTAAAACAGCGTCCTTTCCTATAACATCTTTTTTAAAATTATGCTAAGGTTTATTTCACTTCACAGTGTGTTAAAACCCCGATTTTTGTGTCATCATGTTTTTATTCAAGTAATCGATAGTGTCTCTCATTTCTGGTTCGGGAGTAAAACTCCGGCTTCGCTACGACTTGTAGTTTTTAGGGTTCCGAAAAAAAAGGAACCCTTATAGGATCACTCGGGTGTCTGTCTGTCTGTCTGTCCATCTGTCACAGCCAGTTTTCTCCGGATCCACTGGACCGATTCTGTTGAAATTTGGTACACATATGGACTTCTGTAACCCAAACACGGACGCGTTACGTAAATCATTAAATGTTTAGTATGGGGGTCACTTTTGGGGGTCAAACTAGAAAATTAAAAAAAAAAGTTTTTTGAACAATATCGTGTGACATATCAAATGAAAGGGCTTACTGTGAGGGCTTTAATTATATTTTTTTCATAATTTTAAAATAAATGGTTTTGAAGTTATTCAAGAAATTAGACGAAAAATGACCACAACATGATTCCGTGTTATCCAAAAGTTATTGCAAACTTTAGTAATATCCGAAATATCTGCACTTAGGGTTGTCACTTCAACCAAAATGTAGATATATTTTTTTACGTTATAATATTTTAGTTTAGTTTAAAAATACGGCCTAATTCTTGGTTGAGTCCCTCCACGACTGCTCAACGGCTACTGGTCGATACGAGCGGCGGAAGTATCGTGTTGGGCTGGTACACCTTCTTGGGCAAGAGTCAATAAATTCTCATATATGCTTATTAAATTTGTTGTTATTAGTAATGAGGATGAGTTAACAAATTATAATAATAAAAAAAAATGTGTTTTGTCGGATAAAATTATAATACAATTACATAATATGTTTTCGGAAACACAAAAGTGACAGCCCTGACGAAAATTTTAAATTTGCAATAAGTTTTGGATAACACGGAATTATGTTGTGGTTTTAATACTACACATAATAGAAAGTATAAGCAATATTTTGATGTAGAAATCACGAACTAATACGGTGTCATAGGTGAATAGAAAAATTAAAACGAAAAATGAGAAAAAAATCATATCTCGCGTCCCATTCATACTAAAGCAACAGAAATTGGTGGAGCGGTAGGTTACTGTACATACAATTAAAGGAATAAATAGAAACTGGAATACTTTGTTTTGTTTTTTAAATAAGCATTTTTATTCGTTTTTCGTGATGCGGATATTACGAAACTTTGATATTTTTTATAAAAAAAAAAACTACAAGTCGTAGCGAAGCCGGAGTTTTACTCTCGTACCACAAATGAGAGAATCTATCGATTACTTGAATAAAAACATGATGACACAAAATTCAGTTTTTTAACACACTGTGTACTTGTGGAACGAAACATGCCCCAGTGTTAATTGTTTTATTAATGAAGTCATATTACTCTTCTAGTTGGGTAAAGAGAGATTCATACCTACCAGTGGGGTCACAAGGTTTGAAAGCTGTTGCCAAAGCTAAGTTAAGGTATGACCCTGTGGAATTGGACCCTGAAGACATGTGCAGAATGGCGGCGGAGCAACCTCAGGTACCATACAATATACTCACAGAATGTTTCTGTCTGTTACACAGTTAGACTAGCTTTCTCCCACGGCTTTGCTGCTGTGGTCTGTCTAACAGGAACCGTGCATTTTCGGGGGTAAAAATTAGCCTACTATCAGTGAAACAATCTTGGTAATCAGATCAGCACTTGCAGAGATTGTTTTTACAAACAAATTAACAATTTTTTTTACCTATTTGAAATATTCAAGTAGTTTGCTTCAAATATCCTTTAGTTATCATAAAAAATATGTATGTACGAGTTAAAAGCATAACATTCCTTTTGGCTTTGCTGTAGTCAGGTACAAAAAAAAATCCTTCCATTCTCAGGGCTTACTTTATGCCCAGTAAGATTTAAATAGAGAATGTTTTTGTTCAACCATAGTTTACAAAGTATTATTTCTTTTCTCATCGCCTTTGAAGAGATATAATAGATGGTTATATTTTTTTGCAGGTGCTATCAAACTACTCTGTGTCAGACGCGGTGGCGACGTACTACTTATACATGAAGTATGTACACCCCTTCATATTCGCGCTCTGCACCATCATCCCTCTGGAGCCAGATGAGGTAAGTTACCAGGACTGATAGCATACTTACTGTATAGATTACAGTACTGGTTACTGCTGCAGTACTGATAGCATACTTACTGTATAGATTACAGTACTGGTTACTGCTGCAGTACTGATAGCATACTTACTGTATAGATTACAGTACTGGTTACTGCTGCAGTACTGATAGCATACTTACTGTATAGATAGGTTACAATGCTGGTTACTGCTGCAGTACTGATGGCATACTTACTGTATAGATTACAGTACTGGTTACTGCTGCAGTACTGATAGCATACTTACTGTATAGATTACAGTACTGGTTACTGCTGCAGTACTGATAGCATACTTACTGTATAGATTACAGTACTGGTTACTGCTGCAGTACTGATAGCATACTTACTGTATAGATTACAGTACTGGTTACTGCTGCAGTACTGATAGCATACTTACTGTATAGATAGGTTACAATGCTGGTTACTGCTGCAGTACTGATGGCATACTTACTGTATAGATTACAGTACTGGTTACTGCTGCAGTACTGATAGCATACTTACTGTATAGATTACAGTACTGGTTACTGCTGCAGTACTGATAGCATACTTACTGTATAGATAGGTTACAATGCTGGTTACTGCTGCAGTACTGATGGCATACTTACTGTATAGATTACAGTAGTGGTTACTGCTGCAGTACTGATAGCATACTTACTGTATAGATTACAGTACTGGTTACTGCTGCAGTACTGATAGCATACTTACTGTATAGATTACAGTACTGGTTACTGCTGCAGTACTGATAGCATACTTACTGTATAGATTACAGTACTGGTTACTGCTGCAGTACTGATAGCATACTTACTGTATAGATAGGTTACAATGCTGGTTACTGCTGCAGTACTGATGGCATACTTACTGTATAGATTACAGTACTGGTTACTGCTGCAGTACTGATAGCATACTTACTGTATAGATTACAGTACTGGTTACTGCTGCAGTACTGATAGCATACTTACTGTATAGATTACAGTACTGGTTACTGCTGCAGTACTGATAGCATACTTACTGTATAGATAGGTTACAATGCTGGTTACTGCTGCAGTACTGATGGCATACTTACTGTATAGATTACAGTACTGGTTACTGCTGCAGTACTGATAGCATACTTACTGTATAGATTACAGTACTGGTTACTGCTGCAGTACTGATAGCATACTTACTGTATAGATTACAGTACTGGTTACTGCTGCAGTACTGATAGCATACTTACTGTATAGATTACAGTACTGGTTACTGCTGCAGTACTGATAGCATACTTACTGTATAGATAGGTTACAATGCTGGTTACTGCTGCAGTACTGATGGCATACTTACTGTATAGATTACAGTACTGGTTACTGCTGCAGTACTGATAGCATACTTACTGTATAGATTACAGTACTGGTTACTGCTGCAGTACTGATAGCATACTTACTGTATAGATTACAGTACTGGTTACTGCTGCAGTACTGATAGCATACTTACTGTATAGATAGGTTACAATGCTGGTTACTGCTGCAGTACTGATGGCATACTTACTGTATAGATTACAGTACTGTATACTGCTGCAGTACTGATAGCATACTTACTGTATAGATTACAGTACTGGTTACTGCTGCAGTACTGATAGCATACTTACTGTATAGATTACAGTACTGGTTACTGCTGCAGTACTGATAGCATACTTACTGTATAGATAGATTAAGTACTGTTAGACTGCATCATCTCATTGCTAGGCAAAAACCCTCCCTTCCTATGACTTTCAGTTTATTTATCTATGTGAATAGCATGAACAGAAAAAAAATGTTGTAATTAGTTTTTAATAGCAAAGGACTAGTCCTTAGAGGTCTTATGAAAATTCGTATTTTGGTCTTGGAGAGGTCCATGACCAAAATGCGATCTATGTACTTCTAATATATCATGATTCATTTGATTGCTTATCATGATTATCTTTAAGGCAAAGTAGGCATGTGCCTAAGGGCGCCAGATTACAAAGAGGCGCACGAGGAAAATTAACACGAAATAAAAGTACCTAACACTTACATAAATTAAAAAATCATAATTTGCATAGTCAAAGTCAAATGATTTATTTCAACTAGACCAATAAAGGCACTTTTGAACGTCAAATGAAAATAAAATACAGTGACTCTAGTCGTTCGTTCGCAAAAGGTAGATTCTTATGGAGAAGAACGGACAAGAAACTCCATAGTTACTCTTTTCAAAAATAAGTTTTACAATATTTGCATACATTAATC
The DNA here is from genome assembly GCA_947578705.1 of Lacanobia wlatinum. Lineage (NCBI taxonomy): Eukaryota > Metazoa > Arthropoda > Insecta > Lepidoptera > Noctuidae > Lacanobia > Lacanobia wlatinum. Next base: position 7,875,386 of record OX388040.1, read on the forward strand.
AATTGACTATATGTGAGGACGATGCTCCCAAAAAGCAGTTATATACTACTAATAGGTACAATAAAGAAATGCCAGCAGAGGTAAAATTAATAAGTTTGCTAGTAAGGGGAAATAGTACTCACATACATACAAAAGACAATGTCCAAATTCGCCCTGTGCAACAAAAGTATCGGACATACGCGATAATTCATGTTCTATTTTATTATATTAGTTGCAAATACTTTTGTAACACGAACTAGCTGCATGCCAAAATGAACATTAAAAAGTATTTTCGCGAATAATAACATGAATCGCCGCCATCTTCACCAAACGTCATGTCATGTCAAAAAAGATTAGGGATGCCCAATCGATTGTAATCAATCGATTTAATTTTTAAAGAACTGCAGTGTAATTATTTTAAATATGAACCATATTTTGAATTTATTTTGAATAAAGAGCAAACATAAGATATAATAGAAGCATTCAATTACCAGTCCATATATTATTCCCTAAATGTATACTTAATTCAGAAAAACCTACTGAGTACAGGTACTTTGTGCATGAGGTTATACTCGATTTTAAATAGATAGTAGTTATAATGCTGAAGTGATCAAAACCTTCGTATTTCATCATGATCATTATTAAGGGTTTCCTTATGATCGTTTAAGAAAGTGTGTGGTTTACTTCTAACTAAACGATTAGGTATTTACGATAATTAATATAAAAATAACTCTCCTTTTGAGCTTCGCTGCAATCGGGTAAAAATACTTATCGTTACTGAATACATTAAGTAGGTAGGTACTATAAATATTTTTGTTATTTAATACAAATGTTATTAAGTATTTAAAAAGTATTATAAAAAGTGTCGAAGAGTGTTTTTATAAGTAAAATAGGACGTCATCCTTGTAACAAAATCTTAGGGAATATCGATAAGTTGTATCGTATTTTTGACGTCACTAATAGTCACTTGTCTGTCTGTCACCTGTGCTTTCACTGTTTATGATTACATTAGCGTCGCTTGCTCTTTGTAATTGTGTTTTGGTGACTTTCGGGACTACTAATATTACGACTTGGCTATTATAATGGACTCTGATTGCTTTAAAAAACGACTTACCTGGCTGTGATTTTCGGAGTACCGCTCAAACGATAACTTGGCAGACAGAAATGGACTAACGCCTACGCTATGGAAAGTGTATTTTGTGTAAATTGCGGCTCTGCTGGTGGTCCCATGTTCTTGGAAGATGAACAGATTCGTCAACTCTTGATTACAACAATGGACTGCACCTCTTTTGGTAATTACATTTTTACTTTGTTTGCACCTGTATTATTTTTGTTGTACCTGTATTATTCTGTTTGCGATCTCTCAGACTTTTTTTTACTAATAATTTTCTATACTTGACCTTACACATTATGTTTGCAATTATCGTTTTCACAAAAAAAAAAGAAACAATTTATAAAGTATTTTGGTATATTCGTTATAATAGAAACAATCTGATAGGTAAATACTTTACAAAAATATAATTGAACTAAGTATGTTTTTTTTTTTAGGTTCAAGCTCATGATCTTATATGCACCACTTGTTGGACAAGAGCTCAAGAGATGACTAACACTTCAGTAACAAGTAATGTTGGTAGAAACTGTGCACTCTGCAATAGAATGTTGGCACCTCAGGCATGCTCACATCATCTAAATGCTCTGAGAACTGACATTCAACATAATGTGAATATCAGAAATATCATCATAGAAAGACTTATGCCATTGGAGGTACTATTATACATATGAATATATTATTATAGGGCCATTTTTGACGTTGGATTTGCAGTGGATGCCATTGATTTGACTTGCTATTTTTTTGTTTAAGATATGTGCATCACATTATATTTGCAATCCTTGTTGGCAAATATGTGATCATGCTGAATAATGCCGGGCAGCACAGTCACATATTTGTTTGTCATTATCTTCATCAAGGGATACTCCTACAACAAGCAATCATCCGGGTTGTGCCAATTGTGGTATTCATTTCAATAGACAAAGACTGCATATTCTCCATAATGATGCCATTCTTGTGCAAATACAGCAATAAGTGCACCACAAATAGTAAGCTTTAACTTCCATTTGTAACTATTTATATTTATAATGGCTCTGTATAGAGAAAATATAAAATATAACATGTTTATTTTATACTTATAACATGTTTTTATATTACTGGTGACTGCAAATGATTACATATGTGATGCTTGTCATACATTATTTGTTAATAGAGTTACCACAACATCACAAGATTTGCAAGAAGTACCAATGGTTGGTTATCAACATGATCAATGTGTGGTATGTGGTTCTTCACTGGCACGAATCCAATGTCACTCCGTACAAGCAGAAAGTATCAGCCATATTTTAGATATTGTGCAAAATTGAGTTCAACCCTGAGAGGTGAGAGACATTTTTAATTCGTTAACTATTGCAAGAAATTAGGCTATGGTAAACGTCAGATACCCATGCAATAACGGTCATTGACCCTCATACATTTATTGACTTTCCAAATGACAAAAACAGAAATAATGACATAAAGCTGTCCTGAATCAACTTCTATTGTGATCCTTTAGGTTCTCTAGTAATGAAAAACGGTTCATAATTTATTGTTTGAATATCCACGAAGGGATATTAGGGAAAAATCTATGTACTTTATTGCATGTTTATCTGGTGCTGACCATAGTATTCTTAAACTTGCCTGATGTGCTATTTTGTTTAGCTAATAGATCTTTTCTGGTCAGTTATAGTCATGCAACCTTTGTAGTGTAAATTGTTTTATTTATTGTACTATAAATGCAATGTGTAACCAACAATAATTTTTTTTTGTTGTAGATTCAGCCATCGGATTTGAATGAACTACAATGAAATAATTCCGAAACCATATGGATATTACGAGGCAAAATTCACAGCCGCCATATCAGCAATAAAACATTTTTTGTTTACATAGTAATTGATTCAGCTCAAATTGGTCGACAAGCAATCGTACAATATTGCTGTAATTGCATCGTTGTTGTCCATGTTGTGACCATTATTTGGGATTAAAGCTATGCGAGACAACAAAATAATATCGACCCCTGCACAGTTTTTAGACAATATTTTAATTGTCAATTTATATGAACAATAAACATGAAATTAAAATCTGTGTTTTATTTCTTATTCAAACATAATCAGTAAGTTAAAGTAGGACTGTAAGTTTAACACAACTTACCGGCTACCTAATTAGTAAGGCTGGTTTCATAGTCACGCGTTTGAACAGCGCGCAATGTTTTATATAAACATTAATATACACAAACATTGAATCTCACTCCAAAACCAATGCTAAGAATACAGGTATCCACTATCTACCTATGTTAATTAGTGCATTTAAACGTTGCACTTACCTATTTACTTACACTTAGGCTTTAGAAAAAAAACTGCAAAGGTACCTAATTATTTAGGTAGGTACTGAAAATAGCTAAATGTATTATGATTTTGTTAATAAGTTTCTTAAACATCACTCGGAGCTATGAAAAACTATATCTAATATTCGTTGTTATGGTTAGATTATAACCTCAAAATCGGATACTTTTTTGGACATATATCTTTTCTGCAGCTAGTCCGCTATGAAAATAAGATCTTATAGGAGTTTACTAATGATCAACAATACAACACATAATTTTCCGATGCTCCTGTTTCCAGGGCGAACAATGTATGGGCGCAGAGCAATCTCCTTTTGCAACTATTGATTTATATGATCAGTGTGTGAGTTAAATTAAATATAAAAATCAATAGGGATTCCGAAGTACTGTTACTACTTGTTTACTCCTACATGGTCTGATCCCAAAAACCAATCATCTGCTAACTGTTTTACGACATTCACAATAGCTGTCTCTGGCTTATGACTGTCTCGTTGGTCTTGTGGTCACAAACCACGGCTGCTAAGCGCGAGGTCCTGGATTCGATAACAAATCAAAATCAACTTTATCTTCTCTGAATAGAATTCAAATTACCCCACCTCAACTGCTGATGAAACTTACCGCAAAATCAACCTTATCATCTTCGTGTAGAATTCAAATTGCCTGACTCCGGCTTCTCCGGCATTTCCAGGTCCTCCGTAAGGGTTCAGGCACGCTGTGCGAGTCGTTACTGATGGTGCAGGCGTTCCACGCCAACATCGTGTTCCCGAACAAGCAGGTGGAGGAGCTGAACAAGCTGACTGCTGACGGACATGTCTTGGAGACAGAGACCTATGTCGGAGGACACGTGGAAGCGCTCGAGTCAGGTGAACATATTAGTGAAAGCCTTAAAATGGAATTAACTTAAATGTTTTTTTTTTGCTATTCATAGGCACACGTTGGACCACCATCTCACCTGATGGTAAGCGATGATGCGGTCGAAAATGGAGCACGCTTGCCTAGAAGTAACCTATTCACTCTTGACTTAAAGACTCCCAGGTATCAAGAAACACAGACTCTGGCAGGGAATTCCACTCCTTAGCTGTACGCACTATGAATGTGATCTCAAAACGTTTTGTGCGCGTGGGTGGGATGTCCACCATGTACCGGTGGCGCATCGCCGTACATCTTATGGTCCGATGATGGAACGGGCTTGGCAGAATTAAATTATGCAAGTGAACAAAAATTGTTTATCAGTTATACAAGAGTGTATGTTGTTCCTAACTTAAATGTTCATCTTTTCGCATCATCACTGAGTCCCCATTTTCGTTACGTTTAGTGTGTTACACTAATCAATCGATCGTTGATGATAATATTGATCGACTTCAGTCTTTGTGGGGCTCCGATTTGATATAGGAGGACCGACGTCGGTTGAGCCATTCTTCCATCGATCGATTGCGTCAATTAATTGGTTTATAAGATGTCTTCTTTCCTGCGGCGAACGAAGTCTCCATATTTCAAAAGTAATTTATTCAAATTAGGCTGCGAATCAGGATTTGAACGTCAACATTTACATATAGACAGTCACCAAAACGCCCACTCGTCACAAATTTGTAGTGTTATAGCTGGATGATTCCTGGAGCTGCAATTGCTCTTCCACCAGATAATCAAAGGTTCCGCAATATACTTTGTATGTTCAAAGAACGAATCTATAAATTGCAGGTGTATTCAGAGCCGACATCAAATGCAAATTCAAGATCGTGCCGTCAGCAGTACAAGAGCTGATGGACACCACAGAGAAGACCATGAAACACGCCATAGAGGTCGAGGAGGGGATCCCGCTGGACATGGTCACGAACTTCGACGAGGTGTGCGCCGAGATCAAGGCCAAGCTGCAGCATATGAAGGACCATCCGAGGAGGGATGAGAACCCCCTTATCTACCATTTGGACGTAGGGGCTATGTATCCCAATATTATTTTGACTAACAGGTATGATGTGTTTAACTGTTTTTAGCTATTTTTGTTTTTATAGTCAAACTTTGTATAATTTTGAATGATAAAATTATTATCAAAAATACTTTTTTACAAAAAAATATAACCAACTTCCTTGGTTTTGTTTCTTTGTTTTTTAACACCGACTTCCGAAATTAACGTTATTTTATTATTTGTAGTGTTTTGTTTGGAAGTCAGTTATATTTTTTTTGTAAAAAGCTTTTTATTTTTCACTTTTAAGTTGAAATACTTGAACGTCTTCGTCAACGCAGAAGTTGAAATAAGCAAAAATGCTCATAAAATAAAAACTACTGAACCAAACTGAATCAAAGTTTATGGGACCAAATGGCAACCATACTGAACTAAATAAGAATCACGGAAATCGGATCAGAAACCACGGAGTAATCGGTGTACATACATAAAAAAATAAATACTCACCGAATTGAGAACCTCCTCCTTTTTTGGAAGTCGGTTAAAAACCGGCAAAGTGCGAGTCTGACTCGCGCATGAAGGTTTCCATATCATCGTACAAGATTTAGTACTATTTATTTAATACTTTATGCACACAGATGTACAGAGGCGGATTTAATGCCTTAGGCATTTTCAACCAGTCAACCTTACTATGTTCTTTTAAAATACTTTTATAATTTGTTGTTATAGCAGCAACACAAATACACACTCTGAAAATATTAACTGTCTACCCATTATGGTTCATGAGATACAGCAGACGGACGAACGGACAGCGGAGGCTTATTAATAGGGTACCGTTGACCTTGGGATACGGAACCCTAAAACGATTAATTTGTTCCAAAAATATTTCAAATTTTATTCTTTTTTATATCACGTGAAAGACAAAAACTCCAATCACAAGGCTCAACACAAACTTTTGTGCCAAGTTTGATTGTAGAACGTGGAAGCGATGCAAAACGATAATTGTTAATTCTAGTTCATGCTAAGCTCCAGAAGAAATTAATTTCTTCTTATGTGGCAGGTTACAGCCGTCTGCCATGGTGAACACGAGCGTGTGTGCCGTGTGCGACTACAACCGGCCCGGCGCCACCTGCCAGAGGCACATGGACTGGATGTGGCGTGGCGACTACTGTGAGACACTTTTAATGACGGGATTTTTTCTTTACGGGGTTTTTTCTCAACGAAATTTGATATATTAAAAAGCATTTGCGTTTTTTCTTGTCGTTGTTAACTTGTTATAATGAAGTGAGATGAAAGATATTTATGAATAAAGCCCATTTGCATCACGAAATGCTAAATCACTCACCGTTACAGTGGTACCCAACTGATAAGGCGCGTCGTGAATCTTCGTTCGCACAGAAAAGAAAGTATGGCCCCGAAGATTAACAAAAGAAAGCCAACTTACAATCAACCTTATATCACTACTATAAGGTTCATAATACACAGCAGCTGTTAGTTCCGTCTCACTCGCAAGTCCGTGCATGCCACGCGGCGCGCGCTAACATGGCGGCAGCTGCCGACCAATAGCGGTACAGGAAAAAGAAGTGCGTTGCGTGAAGCGTGCCCATTGGTCAATAGCATTTCCCGCGCTTTGAAAATTCATCTTCTGCGCAGGTACATCGGTAAGCCATATCAGTTGGTACTACTGTACACGTATTTTAAATCATCATTCTGTCACAGTTATCTTGAAAGTATTACAGGACAGAAATAGAATGAAGATTTAAATTCTTCGCCTACTTTGCGGTTTAAAAACACTACCTAACTTCACCTAATTTGTCAGAATATGATTGGAGTTGTTTTAGAAAAAATCCTTCAGGCCCTTTTTTTCGAATGTTATCCTCATTTAATTCTTTGTGACCAGTGCCGGCAACCCGCAGTGAGTACCAGCGCATTCAGCAGCAGCTGGAGACCGAGAAGTTCCCTCCACTGCACCCCGGTGGACCTACCAGAGCTTTCCACGCTTTGCCCAAGGAGGACCAGGTAACTAAATTCTGTCTACTGCAGTCTTTACTTCAAAATTATTTTTGGAGTGCAGACTGATACTCCAGTAAGAAGCAACACATTTCTCTTCCATTTCGTCCTGTCAGCGGCCACGCTATCACTAACTCCCTTTTCTTAAAAAACAGTTATTACTTTATGGTACTTAAAAAACATATTGGTGGACTTAGTCCAGAACTTCACCTACCTAATGTGCCGGTCAAATGTGAATTAATTGGATTAATCTGCCGATAATTAAAAAGGGTGTTATTTCCAGGCGGCGTATGAAAAAAAGCGTTTAGCAGACTACTGCAGAGTGGCGTACAAGAAGACGAAGGTGACACGAACAGAAGTGAGAACCACCACCATATGTCAGAAGGAGAACTCTTTCTACGTCGACACTGTCAGAGCGTTCAGGTAATAATGGACAAAACTTGCACTATAAGTAAGGGTAAATTCTATCCGTCAGAGATCTCGGAGGCTTGGGTAGGTCGAGGCAAAACATACTGGTGTAGCGAGACGTTCGCAAGTCTTAAGCGCGGCGACGCTGAGAATACACCGCCGCTAGCGACTGCCGGTTGACTTAGCCAAATGAAATTGCGTTGTGAAACAAATTGTAAAGCCGCACTGCTGAATATTTTCGTTTGCTTTGCAGTTATCTGCACTTTTAATGAGCAAGGCCTCTTATAATTCTGTAGATGTAATGGTAAAAGTTTTATATTCTGGGAATTACTATCAACGGTTTTAAAATTACATAGATGGTCTTAATAGTTTTTTTTTTGTGTTTCTAGGGACCGTCGTTACGAATACAAAGCTCTAAACAAGCAAGCTAAAGCCAAGGTAGCCGAGGCAGTGGCGAGCGGCGACGCGGCGGAGATCAAGTCCGCTAAGAGTCGCGAAGTGCTGTACGACTCGCTGCAACTCGCACACAAGTGCATCCTCAACTCCTTCTACGGTTATGTCATGAGGAGAGGGTAAGTCACTCACAGACTTCACACTGCTGCACGCTAAGAGTCGCGAAGTGCTGTACGACTCGCTGCAACTCGCACACAAGTGCATCCTCAACTCCTTCTACGGTTATGTCATGAGGAGAGGGTAAGTCACTCACAGACTTCACACTGCTGCACGCTAAGAGTCGCGAGGTGCTGTACGACTCGCTGCAACTCGCACACAAGTGCATCCTCAACTCCTTCTACGGTTATGTCATGAGGAGAGGGTAAGTCACTCACAGACTTCACACTGCTGCACGCTAAGAGTCGCGAGGTGCTGTACGACTCGCTGCAACTCGCACACAAGTGCATCCTCAACTCCTTCTACGGTTATGTCATGAGGAGAGGGTAAGTCACTCACAGACTTCACACTGCTGCACGCTAAGAGTCGCGAGGTGCTGTACGACTCGCTGCAACTCGCACACAAGTGCATCCTCAACTCCTTCTAAGGTTATGTCATGAGGAGAGGGTAAGTCACTCACAGACTTCACACTGCTGCACGCTAAGAGTCGCGAGGTGCTGTACGACTCGCTTCAACTCGCACACAAGTGCATCCTCAACTCCTTCTAAGGTTATGTCATGAGGAGAGGGTAAGTCACTCACAGACTTCACACTGCTGCACGCTAAGAGTCGCGAGGTGCTGTACGACTCGCTGCAACTCGCACACAAGTGCATCCTCAACTCCTAAGGTTATGTCATGAGGAGAGGGTAAGTCACTCACAGACTTCACACTGCTGCACGCTAAGAGTCGCGAGGTGCTGTACGACTCGCTGCAACTCGCACACAAGTGCATCCTCAACTCCTTCTACGGTTATGTCATGAGGAGAGGGTAAGTCACTCACAGACTTCACACTGCTGCACGCTAAGAGTCGCGAGGTGCTGTACGACTCGCTGCAACTCGCACAGAAGTGCATCGTCAACTCCTTCTACGGTTATGTCATGAGGAGAGGGTAAGTCACTCACAGACTTCACACTGCTGCACGCTAAGAGTCGCGAGGTGCTGTACGACTCGCTGCAACTCGCACACAAGTGCATCCTCCACTCCTTCTACGGTTATGTCATGAGGAGAGGGTAAGTCACTCACAGACTTCACACTGCTGCACGCTAAGAGTCGCGAGGTGCTGTACGACTCGCTGCAACTCGCACACAAGTGCATCCTCAACTCCTTCTACGGTTATGTCATGAGGAGAGGGTAAGTCACTCACAGACTTCACACTGCTGCACGCTAAGAGTCGCGAGGTGCTGTACGACTCGCTGCAACTCGCACAGAAGTGCATCCTCAACTCCTTCTACGGTTATGTCATGAGGAGAGGGTAAGTCACTCACAGACTTCACACTGCTGCACGCTAAGAGTCGCGAGGTGCTGTACGACTCGCTGCAACTCGCACACAAGTGCATCCTCAACTCCTTCTACGGTTATGTCATGAGGAGAGGGTAAGTCACTCACAGACTTCACACTGCTGCACGCTAAGAGTCGCGAGGTGCTGTACGACTCGCTGCAACTCGCACACAAGTGCATCCTCAACTCCTTCTACGGTTATGTCATGAGGAGAGGGTAAGTCACTCACAGACTTCACACTGCTGCACGCTAAGAGTCGCGAGGTGCTGTACGACTCGCTGCAACTCGCACACAAGTGCATCCTCAACTCCTTCTACGGTTATGTCATGAGGAGAGGGTAAGTCACTCACAGACTTCACACTGCTGCACGCTAAGAGTCGCGAGGTGCTGTACGACTCGCTGCAACTCGCACACAAGTGCATCCTCAACTCCTTCTAAGGTTATGTCATGAGGAGAGGGTAAGTCACTCACAGACTTCACACTGCTGCACGCTAAGAGTCGCGAGGTGCTGTACGACTCGCTGCAACTCGCACACAAGTGCATCCTCAACTCCTTCTAAGGTTATGTCATGAGGAGAGGGTAAGTCACTCACAGACTTCACACTGCTGCACGCTAAGAGTCGCGAGGTGCTGTACGACTCGCTGCAACTCGCACACAAGTGCATCCTCAACTCCTTCTAAGGTTATGTCATGAGGAGAGGGTAAGTCACTCACAGACTTCACACTGCTGCACGCTAAGAGTCGCGAGGTGCTGTACGACTCGCTGCAACTCGCACACAAGTGCATCCTCAACTCCTTCTACGGTTATGTCATGAGGAGAGGGTAAGTGTACTTATATGTAAAGGTCTCTAAACATTAAAGTCGCGGGATTTAGCCTGCGGGTTAGGTCACCGGGCTTGTTTCGCGACAATTGTGCCTGACTAACTAATCCTCCCTGTGGGTGACTGGGCTTTGATGCGTACTTGCGTAAAAGCTTTTATAGTCGAAACTGTAAATTGGTCTAAACCAATTTGCACTCGCCTGTACGTCCTTATATAAACAAATGTCAACCTTATGGTAATGTAAATTAAGATGGTACTCAAACTTTCTGGTACTTACTCTTGAAAAATAACGCCTAAATTGTATTTACTAGCATCTATTCGCATTGTTCATCTATTAAAAATAGACATTATGCATGAATAATCGTACGCATCGGAAGTGACAATAATTCATCGCATTGATGCTTATAAAATATGCAATTCAGGCCTAAGGTAACATGAAATCAGCTGATGTTCCTGCACTGCGACTCATATCCTGCCACCGTTCATCATAGAATATTTTTCCGCATTCTTTTGTTTTCCTAAGTAATGGTCCACGATATTCTGCTAAAAAAACTAATGAACGTGTTATTATTGTTCACAGTGCTCGCTGGCACAGTATGGAGATGGCTGGTATCGTGTGCTACACGGGCGCCAACATCATCATGAAAGCGAGGGAGATCATCGAACAGGTTGGACGGCCATTGGAACTGGATACTGACGGTAAGAACGTATATCATGTTTAAGTTAATGTTAAACTGCTTTGTAAACATCAAAATAAATGCTAGAGACCAGCATTTCGGCTTCTTGTAGGCTTCCGTACCCAAAGATTGACCAACGGAACCCTACTACTCAGCCTCCACTGTCCGTCTTATGTGTCAATCTTTAGCGGTCTGTATCTCATGAACCGTTAGTATGTTTTTCAAATAACGAAACGTAAATTAAAATTAATTGACGGTTTAAATACAAGAAAACATTGCTCTGAATGCCAAGAGGCATTTGACGAGGACTGTATTTAGTGTATATTGCAATGATTTACAAGTATCTTTTTATAGCTTGCATTGCAATTAGATTAGTGTAAGTAATTTTTTTTACTGCTTGTACTGTTCCCCGTTGCAATAATGACAATTTATTTACATAGGTATTTGGTGCATACTGCCCTCATCGTTCCCTGAAAACGTAACGGTACTAACAACGCACCCGAAGAAGAAGAAAATCAACGTGTCCTTCCCGAACGCGGTGCTCAACGCTATGGTCAAAGTAAGTTATTATACAACAGGCCAAACACGCAAATTTACAAAGATTTAGTAAAAAGGTTTCAAAGTTAAGTGCGAACTAGTGGTAAGTACTAGCTCGCACTAGTGTCTGGGTTCTCAAAAGCTAACCAACACAAAAATTGGCTGACGAGCTGTCAAAAGTAATAACTAACTTTAATAGCTTTTGTGAATGCCCGACCAAAATAACAGCAGCCAGATCAATTTAGAATGTTGAAAAAAAAATAGGGAATCATTTGGAATATATTTTACAATTCTTTCCGGGTATATAAGTTGTTAGCAATAAGGTTGAAATTAGGTCGATCGAGCTACTTACCATCTACAAAACTTTCCATCCAGGATCACTTCACAAACGACCAATACTTCGAGCTAGTGGACCCTGAACAGAAGAAGTACGAGCAACGCGCAGAGAACTCTATATTCTTCGAAGTGGATGGCCCTTACTTGGCCATGGTGCTGCCGGCCTCGAAGGAAGAGGGCAAGAGGTTAAAGAAGAGATACGCTGTGTTCAACTTCGATGGGTCTCTAGCTGAGTTGAAAGGTAAGTTATATAAACATTTTATTTGCCAAAAAAGTTGAGAAATTACACAAAATGCACTAAAGTTGTGCATTTTCAACTAATAAATTGGTAAAAAGTCCTGTTTCCGCCCGGGATCGAACCGGGGGCCTTGTGCGTGTGAAGCACACGTGATAACCGCTACACTACGGAAACTTAATATTGTAGCGCCAAATTACCAATCCGGTTCAACGAATCTAGAGCAACTTTCACTTCAATGATTGACACATTTTATTTCGCCGATGCGAGGTAGTCAATGAGTGCTTTTTTTATCAACTTTTTTCAGCAGTCTCGGAAATATATGAATGAGGTGTCATTCGATTCGGAAGAGCATGCAGATGATTTTTGAAAAAATAAAGTACCGCTAAAAAAAAATTGCAAAAGTTATAAGCAATTTACTGAAAAAAGAAAGAAGGGTTTGGTCTTATGCAAATATCTCAAAATCTGAGGAATATTTAAAAAAAAATCAATCACCTTAAACAACGCATTTGTTTTTAACAATTTTTTAAACGATAGGAAATTTAAAAAAATCATTTTATGCAGCTTTGGATAGTAAAAAACATTAAAAATATGTAAAAAAAAATGCAATGATTCATTCAAGTTATTAATTGTTAAACTACATAACTTGTTAATAAAACCGGCCAAGTGCGAGTCGGACTCGCACACGAAGGGTTCTGTACCAGAAACCAACATTTTTATTATTAGTTGCTATAGCGGCAATATAAATACACAATCTATGAAAATTTCAACTGTCTACCTATTACGGTTCTTGAGATACAGCCCGCTGAAGACAGACAGACGGACGGACGGACGGACAGCGGAGGCTTAGTAATAGGGTTCCGTTGGTTATCCTTTGGGTACGGAACCCTAAAAAAATGAAATATATATATATTTTTTTGTTTTGCCAATAGGGTTATATTCTGAAACCTTTTAAAAAAGATCTCAGATTTATAGTTTAACAATTATCACATTTGCAATGTTCATGATCAAGCAGAAAAAAAAAACTGTTGCATAACTAATTGGAAAATAGCGATTAAAACCAATTTACGGCGGTTTATTGTGCAGTCATCTATCTAGTAATTGCCTAATTTTATTTCATTTCTTTATTTTAAGATTTCAAAAATAGTCCTCAGATTTTGAGATATTTGCAAAAGACCAAACTCTTCTTTCTTTTTCAGTAAATTGTTTATAACTTTTGCAATTTTTTCGAGCGACACTATTATTTTTTAAAAAACTTTACAAAAAAAAATATAACCAACTTCCAAACAAAACACTACAAAGAATAAAATAACCTTAATTTCGGAAGTCGGTGTTTTTGGTTTATTTTCTTTGTTTTTTAACACCGACTTCCGAAATTAAGGTTATTTTATTCTTTGTAGTGTTTTGTTTGTAAGTCGGTTATATTTTTTTGTAAAAAGTTTTTTATTTTTCACTTTTAAGTGGTGATACTTGGACGACGTCTTCGTCAACGCAGAAATTGAAATAAACTAAAATGCTCATAAAATAAAAACTACTAAACCAAACTGAATCAAAATTTTACGGAACCAAATGGCAAGTATAGTGCATCGAACTAAAAAGAATCACAGAAATCGGATCAGTAACCTCGGAGTAATCAGTGTACATACACAAAAAAAAAATACCCACCGCATTGAGAACCTCCTCGTTTTTTGGAAGTCGGTTAAAAATAATCTCCATGCTCTTCCGAATTGAATGACACCTCATTCATATTTTTCCGAGACTGCTGAAAAAAGTTGATCAAAACAGAACAAGTGCTGTTTTGATCAACTTTTTTCACCAGTCTCGGAACTAGACTAAGGCCTTGAAAACGTGACACATGAAAATATTGCATATTTTGTATTCATTCCTTCATAATTAGATAGGTACGGCTTATGTACTTTATTTTGATAAGTATCCAATATCCAGATTTAAACTAGGTACCTATGCATTTGTAACTATTAATAATACAGAAAGTAATACTCCTCGATACGGGTTTAAGGAAATATTTAAAAATGTAAATTAGTATGTAAGGATAATAAATAAAGAGATAATATGTATGTATGTAAATCGGGCTGGTTTCCGCAACTCCACGACTAAGCGCGTATTTTGCGTGCAGGTGGGACAAATGTGTCATTCGATCCACCCCAGCTCCCCAAGGAAGGCCAGCAAAGCCTTGGTGTTTCCGACTATCTCACTGAGGGTACCTGGGTTACCGAAGTACTTGGCCCTGTAATCCGCGACTACCGGGCAGCTTAGAAGCAGGTGTGCTGCTGTCTCATTCTCCTCCATGCAGGCTCTGCATAGCGGGCTGTCAGTGACTCCTATAGCATAGAGGTGTTTATTAAAAGACCCGTGGCCAGTTGTTACGGCTGTGACTGTACGCAACTGTTGTTTAGTCAGTCTTAGGGCTTGTTTAGTGAATCGGCCATCTATAGAGGGAAGTGCCTCTTTGGCCTGCCTACACTCACCATGGTCAACCCATAGCTTGTGATGTTTTTCTCCGGTGCGTTTCCTTACCAGATTGCGTATGTACCCGAAAGGCAGAGGCACGATGGGTTCAGGTCCCATCGCTGCCATACTCGAACCCCTTCTGGCGAGTTCATCCGCTGCATCGTTGCCTCGGGACTTGCTGTGTCCCTTGATCCATTGAATGGTTACTTTATTATGTCTACCAACCTGATTAAGACGTTGGTGACACTCGAGAATCAGCCCAGAGTTGACCGTGTGGCTGTTCAGAGCTTGCAGGACAGCCATGCTGTCCGAGAGTAGGTATGCGTATTGACTGGTCTTTAACTTCCCTGGTTAGGATGGCTGATGCCGCCAGAGAAATGCCCATGCATTCAGCTTGGAACACTGTGTTGTGGACCCCCAATGGTGTGGCTATGTGGATGTTGAGATCCTCTGAGAAGATTCCCGCACCAGTACCTGTACCTGTTTTTGATCCATCGGTGAAGATCCGCAGCTCTGCGGGGCACAGCCCCTCGCAACGATGATCCTCATGCAATTGGATTTTGTATTTTTTATCGAAGATAAATTGCTTGGGTACCCGGTCATTGGTTGCTTTTGTTATTGGGAGTTCATTATTGAGCTCCTCGAGCAAAGCGGTGTGCCGTGTTTCTCTCTTACCCCAGAGATTCAGTGTTTTAAGGCGTACTGCTGCCATCGTCGCTTCCTGTTGTATAAACAAGTGTAGCGGAGGGAGACCCAGCATGGCTTTCAGTGCCGCAGTTGGAGTAGTCCTCATGCAGCCCGTCGTCGCCATGCAGGCTAGCCTTTGCATGTGTTGTAACTTGTTTACGGCTGTAGCTAGCTTTGTGCGTGGCCACCACACCACGGCCCCGTAGGTTAACATGGGCCGAATTACTGCGCTGTACAGCCATAGTATTATTTTGGGAGATAGGCCCCACTTCTTCCCTATCATTTTCTTGCACTGCCAGAAGGTAATGCAGGCCCTGTTTAGTTTGAAGTCTAGGTGATTGCTCCAGTTTAACTTACTGTCTAGGAGGACGCCTAGATACTTTACCTCGTTAGAAAGCTGGAGCTCTCTGTTGAAGAGCTTAGGTAGCCGGTAGTGACCTAGTGCTCGTTTTTGAGTGAACATGACTAATTCAGTTTTCGTGGGGTTTACTGACAGATCATATTCTTCGCACCATCTCTCCACGATGCGTAGTGCTTGTTGAGTGAGGTTGCAGATCGTTCCAGTCACCTTCCCTGGCACGAGGATTGCGAGGTCGTCTGCATAACCTATTGTGTAGTAACGATGTGCATTGAGCTTGGTGATAAGGTCGTTAATCACCAGATTCCACAGAAGAGGGGAGAGCACACCTCCCTGCGGGCAGCCTCTGGCTATCAGGGCCAACTGCTGCTCTTCCTCAAGGCGAACCACCCGTTTGCTTAACATATTAGTAATCCAGTCAATTAGTACCTGTTCTACACCGTGTTTGGAGAGGGCGGCACTAATGCTGGAAAAGTTTGTCTTGTCGAAGGCTCCTTCGATGTCTATGAAAGTGCCCAGGCAGGACCCTTTCTGATGAATCGCTTCTTCAATCTGGCTTACTACCAGATGAAGAGCGGACTCTGTCGACTTACCCGAGCTGTATGCGTGTTGGTTACCATGTAGTGGTATTGTTTTTAAAACGCCATCTCGTAGCTCCCTTTCACACAGTCTTTCCATAGTCTTCAGTATGAACGAGGTCAGACTTATAGGTCGATAGGATTTGGCGTTTGTGTAGTCACTTTTACCTGGCTTCGGAATGAAAATGACTTTCACTTCCCTCCATCCTTTAGGAACGTATCTAAAGGCCAGACACGCTCGCATTAAGGGCACCAGTTTTGTTGCAATAGCAGTACCTCCCCACTGTAGTAAGGCAGGAAACACACCATCAGGACCTGGTGCCTTGAAAGGTTGGAAGCTTTTGATGGCCCACTGAAGTTTTTCCAGCGTAATCATCTTTTCTGCATAAAGCCAATCATCTTCTGATGGTGTTTGGATAACGTCATGACATATATTCACCTGCGCGAATACGCTGCCTGGGAAGTGAGTTTCTACTAGGAGGCGTTGCGCTTCTTCAGGTGTCGTGGTCAGTGTATTATCGGGTTTCCGGAGCGTGGCGACCTCAGGTGTGTTCTGTTGCGCCAAAATTTTCCTTACCCTGTTTGCTTGTTGGCATGATTCAATGTTACCACAGAATTTACGCCAACCTGTAGTTCTTCTGAATCTGATGCTTTTCTTGTAGCTGGATTTGGCCGCGTAATACGCGTCCCAGTCCTCATCACTACATGTGTTCATGGCTCTGTTAAGAGCCTTCCTTACGTTACCGCGTTTGCGCTCTAGATCCGCACCCCACCAGGGTTGTTTACCCGGAGTGTCGCGCGGAATCGTTTCCGGGCAGGCGATTTGGTAGCTGTTTATCAGCGATTCGGTAAGTTGTGATACTTGCGCGTCGATCTGTGCCGTGTCCGCAAGAGACTTCGAATCGCCTGGTGGCGCAAGCCTTAAGGCGAGGTTGCGTGTGTATACCGTTATATCCGTGTTACGCGGATTACGCCTAGGTTGTTTGGGTGATATACAGACCTGGATGTCGAAGCGGATCCACCTGTGGTCTGAGCAGGAAGCCTCATTTGAGACCTGCCACCCAGTGATGAGTTCCGCTGCTCCCTCTGTTGCCAGAGTAAGGTCTATAATTGTACGACTGCGTCTGGTTACGAATGTTGGTTCCGAACCTGTGTTTAGTAGGGATAGGTTAGTTGTAAACAGGTAATCAACCAATGCCTTACCCCTTTCGTTTTGCGACTCCATCCCCCATAGTGGATGGTGTGCGTTTGCGTCGGTCCCGATGACAACCTCATCCCCGCCGCTTTCACAGTGTGTGATGAGGCGGACAAGATTGTGTGGGGGCGGTTCCTCCGCCTCAGGCATGTAAACCGAGGCGAAGACGATCGCCACCTTTGTGGCTCCACGCTGTATATTCAGCCTAGCTGCAGAGACATCTCTGCAACAGAAGTCGCTTAATAGCTGTGCTTTAAGGTTACCCGTGACATAGATGCACGATCTAGGGCGATCATGGTCCGTATTAACAAGGAGCTTACCGCCAAGATTGGAGAGTCCTCGTATATGGCCACCCCTAATCCACGGCTCTTGGATCAGGGCAATGGCCGTGTGTTGGTCCTCCAGCCACTTGCGGAGTTGAGCCGTCGCGGTCTGGCTGTGGTGGAGGTTAGCCTGCACGACTTTACAGGCCGACAAAGGGGACGCCATCACAGGCGAGACCCTCCTCGTCACCCTCTAGTCGCAGCCCGGCAAACAGGTCGCCCTCGTCGAAACCGCCCTCCCCCGGGTCCGAAACCGGGGACAACATTACGTCGTCCGGCTCCTCCCCCGGGTCCGAAACCGGGGACAACATTACGTCGTCCGGCTCCTCCCCCGATGAAGGGACGGCACCCACGGTGGCGGCTGGGGCGGCCAACACTGCTGCTTCAGCAGGTTCAGCCGCAGTTGCTTCCGGGTTGTTTGGCGCGGAAATGGACTCCACTGCGTCTTCCAGCGGCTGTCTCGTGTTCGGGTCCCACCCCCGAGGGACGTCGACGAACCTGCCATTTGGACCCTGGAACTTGACGTACACCGATCCCAAACCAATTGAGAGTCGGCGTTCCGCGCTCATCAGGGTCGGAACTTGGACCTCGGGGATACCCAGCACCACGAACCAGCACGCCTTCTGCTTCTCGGCGTGCAGCACTACCCACCTCTTAACATCGATCCAGCGATTCTGGTAGCAGAGGGCTCGTCCAATAAAGGTCGAGTCCTCGTAGACTCCCTGGTCGTCGGGGATGGCAATGCCGCAACGTACCCGCTTCTGGATCTCCGTCTGGCTCTTGACGACTAGCGAGGTGCTAGCCGGGAGAGCCAGGTTGGAGACTGTCTTCTTCAGCCAGGCTAAAGTGTGGTCGTTACCGCACCACAGCTTGAGGACTCCACCGGCGAATAGCGGCTTCGCGTTGAAGGTCGGCCCTGGTGTGTCCTGCATAGCGGAGCAGGCCTCGCTGATGATCTGCTTGTGGATAGCAGCTAAGACCTGGTCCGATACTCCCTGGCTGATGATACCCCTCCGGTCGCAGGTTATCGCGACGTTCAGGGACGCACTGGCAGCTTGGGCGTAGCTTTTGTTGGCAACCCGCTGGGACTGGTCAAGCCGCGGCCGCTTGTGCTCTCCACGAGGCGAAATCGTCTCGTTGAGAGCCCGCTTGGCCGCAGCCTGATCGTTCCCATCGGATTGCCGCGTTGTGGTTACCACCTCGGCCGGACCTCCTGCGGATTTAGAAGGCAGTATATTAGGCGTTGGTTGGCTAGTGCCAGCCTCAGCCTGCGACCGCTTCCCTACACCGAAGTTCAGCTTACCTGGCTTGGTCGGTTTAACCGAGCTAGTGGCAGCAACCTGCGTGCTTTGGGGGGCTTTGCGTCCCCGCCTGCGTTCGTGACGCCGCTCCTTACGCGTCAGTCTTTCTCTCCTCTTACCCTGGCTTGTAGGAGCTGCTGGACCTGAGGGGTCCGAACAAGAGCAATGGGCTTGTGGAGTGGATTTTTTGCCCTTTCCCTTTCCCTTGCGGGTAGGCACCTGCCAGGCGCTTGCGAAAACGTCCTCAGTGCTGCCAACCGTCCCCGTGTGACCGGAGACGGCTGCATCTTGGGATGTGGCTTGATTAGCCACAGGAGGAGTAGGAGGGTGTTTGGGAAGGCTACTTCCGGCAGAGGTGTTAACCGTCTCCGTTTTCGCCTTTTTGTGTGAAGGATCGGTACTGGTCCCATGCAGCGCCGTTCTCCTTTGCTTGGAGTGGGACTTTTTGGTCTTAGCTGCGGTTTTCGCCACAGCCGGACCGGCGCCCGCGCTGGCGCCCACGGCGTGAGAAAGAGATAATAATAATAATATACGATACGGCTCGTATTGTGAGGAGGTTCCTTTCTCTGGAGCCCTAACCACCGGTAGCTTGGACCCTGCTGTCGACACCGGCGGACTTTTTATATTTATAAATTTATTTTTTAATATATTTTTTTAAAGATATATTTAAAAATGTAATCTTTATGTACAGAAAAATAAATAAACGAAATAATTTAATAATTTATTTATATCAGTTACCAATCATCCATATTTAAAATTCGCACACATGTCAACTAAAAAAATACACAAAAATAAAATTGATAAAACACTAGTTGACCCGCGCAACTTCGTCTGCTCCGCTCCTATTGGTCTTAACGTGATGATAGCCTATAGCCTTCCTCAATAAATGGGCTATCTAACACTGAAAGAATTTTTCGAATCGGACCAGTAGTTCCTCAGATTAACGCTTTCAAGCAAACAAACAAACTCTTCAGCTTTATGTATTAGTATAGATAGATACACGTAGTATACTAGTAAACAAAGCGATAGATCAACTAAACTTATAACAATCCGTGCAAGAAGTAATCTCTGGCTAACAGTACATAAAATAAACTAAAAAAAGTTTCGGAAAGCTACCAAGTACAAGTGCCATAGGATAATTATTTTAATATATTGTTGACTTCTGCCGGATGTCGTGAGCAGAAACCAGTTGATTAAAATACATAAAAATCTTCTAACAGGATTCGAAGTAAAACGCCGTGGCGAGCTGCAACTGATCAAGATCTTCCAGTCGTCAGTGTTCGAGGCCTTCCTCAAAGGCAATGACCTCAAGTCGTGCTACAGCGCGGTGGCCAAGGTGGCCGACTATTGGCTGGACGTGCTCTACAGCAAGGGCAGCAACATGCCCGACTCGGAGCTGTTCGAGCTCATCTCGGAGAACCGGTCCATGTCGAAGAAGCTTGAGGACTATGGTGGGCAGAAGTCGACTTCTATTTCCACTGCTAAGAGGCTGGCGGAGTTTCTAGGTGATCAGATGGTGAAGGATGCGGGGTTGGCTTGCAGGTTGGTGGTATTAATTTTCTTATGTTAACAGCATTTTATTATCAAAATCATAAGTCATTTATTTAAATTAGAAGAAGGGCACCCGTCACTATAAAATTTAAAACACCGTTTTATAACATCGGAAGTATCTAGCAATAGATTAGTGACAGCTGAATAAACCTAATTACATTATTAAACACAGTTGAATGCATTATTTATTTTGTTCTCTTGGCAGATTTAACTGACACCATTTTATAAGCTTTGAATGAATGTTTCGTAGGTTGTAGTGGTACATTTTACGAATACACACTAAATTGTTCTTTGTTAATTGATAAATCTGGTTCAATGTGCAACACAAACCTGCAATATGCTTAAATTATATTCCTTTATACTACAGATTTATAATATCAAAGAAGCCGGAAGGCGCTCCAGTGACCGAACGCGCGATCCCGCTCGCGATCTTCCAGTCACCAGCCGCCGTCAAACGACACCACTTGAGGAGGTGGCTCAAAGACAACAGCATCACTGAGGACATAGACATACGCGATGTGCTAGACTGGGCGTACTACATAGAGAGGCTCAGCGGAACCGTGCAGAAGATCATCACTATACCAGCTGCTATGCAGGGCGTGAGTACAGTAGCTTTATTATAGACAACAGCATCACCGAGGACTTAGACATACGCGATGTGCTAGACTGGGCGTACTACATAGAGAGGCTCAGCGGAACCGTGCAGAAGATCATCACTATACCAGCTGCTATGCAGGGCGTGAGTACAGTAGCTTTATTATAGACAACAGCATCACCGAGGACTTAGACATACGCGATGTGCTAGACTGGGCGTACTACATAGAGAGGCTCAGCGGAACCGTGCAGAAGATCATCACTATACCAGCTGCTATGCAGGGCGTGAGTACAGTAGCTTTATTATAGACAACAGCATCACCGAGGACTTAGACATACGCGATGTGCTAGACTGGGCGTACTACATAGAGAGGCTCAGCGGAACCGTGCAGAAGATCATCACTATACCAGCTGCTATGCAGGGCGTGAGTACAGTAGCTTTATTATAGACAACAGCATCACCGAGGACTTAGACATACGCGATGTGCTAGACTGGGCGTACTACATAGAGAGGCTCAGCGGAACCGTGCAGAAGATCATCACTATACCAGCTGCCATGCAGGGCGTGAGTACAGTAGCTTTATTATAGACAACAGCATCACCGAGGACATAGACATACGCGATGTGCTGGATTGAGCGTACTACATAGATAGGCTCAGCGGAACCGTGCAGAAGATCATCACTATACCAGCTGCCATGCAGGGCGTGAGTACAGTAGCTTTATATAGCTTTATACGCGATGTGCTGGACTGGTCGCACTAGATAGGCAGACTCAATGTTTTTTAACAACCTTTGCCTGGGGACATTAACTTTGACAGTTAAAAAAAAATCATCTGTTCAGTACATCATGTTCACACAAATTGCAAAATATCATCTTTAAAAAAAAATCTCTGGTGCCATATAGTGTCTTCTCTGTCACTCATACCTGTGAGATTTTCTCTTTATAAAGGTGGATAAGGCATATTATCGCCTGAATATTAATTATATCACGTTAACCGTGTAACTTTTCCCTCAGTTAGACAACCCCGTCCCCCGCTGCCAGTACCCCGACTGGCTGCACAAGAAGATGCTCGCCAAGACAGACAAGTTCAAGACACGGAAGATCACCGACATGTTCAGTGTGCAGCCCAAGGAGCTGACGAGCTGTGATGATGGAGAGGAGCCGTCCACCAGTGCTGACGGGAATATGGTGAGGAAATAAATCGTTCAAGGGGTTCATTGGATTCGTACCCTCTAGCGAATAGCCTGCTAAAATCACCGCCCTTCTTTTAGCCTAACCATAGACGCGTAAAATGAGTGAGGTGTCATAAAACCAGCTAAAATATTTTGTCAGACAAATCGGCAAAAACAACTCAATCAATCAATCAATCAATCAAATCGTATATTTCAAATAAACCATTTACAGGCACTTTTGAATTGTCAAAGTCGGTCAGTCAAAAACATGAAGCTATTTGCACGTTCCAAAGCGTAGATCTCTATGGAGAAGAACGTGCAAGAAACTCCACGGACACTCTTTTAAACCATGTGATGTGTTACAAAAATCTTGTTAACATTAACATTGATTGCTTCTATATGTGAGGACAATGCAAAGAACAAGAAAACATATAAACAATTCAAAATGCAGGTACAGATTAAAATAAGCCAGTGGCAGGTAAGAGATGACCAGTTTCAACTGACGGCGCCCGTTCACGAACATGACGCGTGCATCAGCACCATCTAACTCAACCATTTTGAAGGGAATCAAATGATCCAAAACACGCGCCACCATCAGCAAAACATTTGTGTGAGCATGACAAGCTCTCAACTGCCACGCTCGTTCATGTCAAACTAATTTAATAACGAAATCTATAATTACATATGTAAATGGCTCCATAGTGCTCACATTTACAAAAAAATGAAAATATGCTTCTACGTTATACAAAACTATGGTTTCAAGTAACTAAGAAAAGAAAAAAAAGAAGGCTGATTTATTGTGTATACTTTGCTAATACAATAATGCAAAGAAATGATAAATAAATGATTGTATAGGAGAACAAAAAAAGGGTAAGCATTTCTTCCAATTATCGAAAACCTAACAAGTGGACCCATGCTGCTGTGGCGGTGGAGCAGGACCGGCATTTAGCCAAGCATTTTTATCAATGACATAATCTTCCAGTTTATAATATGCTTGTCTACATAATGTGCGTTTTATACATGTTTTAAATTTCCTCTCATTCAGTTCGAGAATATTAAGTGGTATTTTATTATAAAATTTAACACAGTACCCCATAAAAGAAGTGTGTACTTTAGCTAATCTGAATCGGGGTTGATCTAATTTGTTCCGATTTCTAGTATTAAAATTATGCCTATCACTAATTTTACTAAAAAGATGAAGATTTTTCCGAACATACATAATGTTTTCATATATGTATTGACAAGGTACCGTCATGATGTTAATATCCTTAAACAGTTCCCTTAGGGAATCTACTAAGGAACAACTGTCCTGGAATAATAAATCTGTTAGTCAAGAATCATCACTATGGAGCCATTTACATATGTAATTAGTTTTAGATTTCGTTATTAAATTAGTTTGACATGAACGAGCGTGGCAGTTGAGAGCTTGTCATGCTCACACAAATGTTTTGCTGATGGTGGCGCGTGTTTTGGATCATTTGGTTCCCTTCTGCATGGTTGAGTTAGATGGTGCTGATGCACGCGGCATGTTCGTGAACGGGCACCGTCAGTTGAGACTGGTCATCTCTTACCTGCCACTGGCTTATTTTAATCTGTACCTACATTTTGAATTGTTTATATATTTTCTTGTTCTTTGCATTGTCCTCACATATAGAAGCAATCAAAGATAATGTTAACAAGATTTTTGTAAAACATCACATGGTTTAAAAGAGTGTCCGTGGAGTTTCTTGCACGTTCTTCTCCATAGAGATCTACGCTTTGGAACGTGCAAATAGCTTCAAGTTTTTGACTGACCGACTTTGACAATTCCAAAGTGCCTGTAAATGGTTTATTTGAAATATACGATTTGATTTGATCAATATATATATAAAATTCTTCCGTTACTGACTGAATGACTAACAAACAACGCACAGCTGAAGGTACTTGTCGTAGAAAGCTGAAATTTGGCTCGTAGGTTCCTTGGAGAGTGTAGGGGAACACTAAGAGAGGATTTTCCGAAATTACTACGGGAACGGGAAAAAACGGGATATGCGCGTACGAAGTCGCGGGCAAAAGCTAGTTGTTTATAAATTAACACCCACTTTTGCACGCTACATGAAGCTAGAGGAAAGCTCATAGTAGGTGCTTGGCTCCCAAATGTTTTTCCAAAGTACTATTAACGTTTTACCAAGTCACTTTCTAACTCTCTCAGGACACGGAAGTGGACATAGAAGACATAGGCAAGAGCAGCAGTGATAAGGACAGCGCAATCCGTCCGATAGTGCACACAGTGAAGCGCAAGCGCGAGGAGTCTCCGGCCAAGGAGGCGCAGTCCTGGCAGGAGGCGCTCGGTGCGCCGCCGCCTTTTGGGACCACCAAGGTATACTACAAAAGCAACAGACATTTAAATTAATTTAAATCTATTAAAAAAATCTACAATCGTTCATATTTAAACTGTGTCGCAGTCATTAGCGTCAGTATTAACCAAATATATCTTTTTAAGGAATGTTAAATTTTAAGAAGCAATAAAATCAAAAATCAAAATAAAAATAAAAAAATCAATCTAAGACATCTTTTAAGGAATGTTAAATTTTAAGATGCAATAGAATAAAAAAAAAAAACAATCTTATAATATTTATGAGATCCAACAGATGTATCGAAATCTTATTTTTTTCAGGCTGAGCGAATGCAGTGGATATTGTTTCAAAAGAAGAAATGGCTTTGGCAAATGGAACAACGGGGTCTACGTAATCGCAATAAAAGAGGTATTTAATTAATTTCATACGTTTTTAAACGAGATCCTTAATGCGTGATGAACTTGGCTTCTGTTCTGATATGTAAAGTAAGTGCTGGCCTAAAATAATGAGCAAAATATTCGGTTTTTAGGTAAAATAATGGACAAGGACATGATGCCGCCGCCCAAGACTGGCCCAGCGACCACTCTAGGTGGATTCATACGGAGAGCTCAACGCACGCTGCTCAACACACCCTGGCAGATTATACAAGTAAGAGTCATGACACAAAATGAAGAGCACGTCAGGAATGTCTGAATTGCGTAAAAAATGTCCAGTCGCGGAGTAAACAGTAGTTTGACAAAATTGCTAAGATTTGTGCTGGAATCAATGCTGACACACAAATGCAAAATTATTTACCTTTACCAATTTGAACGCACGTTTAAAGTTATATAGAACTTTATTTACTGCACAAAAAGGTACACAATATTTTCTTCTTTCTCTGACCAACTAGGTAGCCGAAACAGCTGAGCCAGGTTTGTTCAAAGTATGGGCGTTAGTAGGCACAGAACTGCACCAGATCAAGTTGTCAGTGCCGCGCATCTTCTACGTGAACCAGCGAGTGTGCCGTGCCAGTGACAGCGGCCAGTACTGGCGCAAGTGCTCGCGCATCCTGCCGCGCGCGCACCCCGTGCTGCATCTGTACCAGTACACTGTGCCCGAGAACTTGTACAGGGAGCATCAGGAGTTAGTAAAACTTACATGTTTAATTTTATTTTGAAATTAAATAAAAGGGC
Organism: Lacanobia wlatinum; assembly: GCA_947578705.1. NCBI lineage: Eukaryota > Metazoa > Arthropoda > Insecta > Lepidoptera > Noctuidae > Lacanobia > Lacanobia wlatinum. Next base: position 7,901,379 of record OX388040.1, read on the forward strand.
AAAACCTTGGATAACCTAACCAGTGTGAAGCGTCGTTTACACGGAGCGAGTTAGAGTAGAGTAGGGATTCCATTGTTCGCATTTAGACTCTCAGTAAGTCCGTTGTGCGTAGGTGTCCTGGCTAAGTTAGCCAGCCTAACTCCGCCCAGAAGCTAGGAAGTTTCCTGGGAGCTTCACAGGCTTCGCGGAGCGACCTCACGTGTAGCCACGGCCTCGCATTCCAGGAGGACGTGGGCGGCTGATTCTTCGGCGTCATAGCCACTACAGAGTGGGCTGTCCGTGGCGCCTATGTTAAATAGATGTTTGTTTTTGGTCAGTAATTGTCCCTGTGATTGTTCTAAGGTTATTTCTACTTAGGCTAAGTAGTATTTTTGTTAGTCGGGGATGTAGACTTGGCATTGCCATTTTTGACTGCCTGCAGTCTGTAATTAATCTCTGGCGAATCCATGTACGAAACTGTGAGAAAGGTAGGGGAAGGAGTGGGTACGGAGCGAGTAATTCGACCGTCTAGCTAGAGAATACTATACGTAAACGAGGCTTAACAGTTGATTTCTAAGTCGTGCCAATAATCTTCGCAATTCCTATAAAAAAAATTAAACGATTTATATATTGTTTACAGGGAATTAACGTCTGAACTATGCGCTCCAGAAATTGAAGGAATATACGAAACGCAAATGAGTTTAGAATTCAGAGTTTTAGTCCAACTTGGCTGTATTTGCACTGTTGATCCAACGGAAGCCAGAAAGTACGTAAATAAACATTATTTCTAGAACAAGCAAAAGTTTAATTTTGAATATAAGATCATATTAAAAATGTTTTATTTTCCAGGATGATCCAATTTGGCTCAACTAACATGGATTCTTTTTCACTAAGTCAGCTTCAGTTCAAAAGTGTGGCGCTCCAACCTTATTTACAAAAACAGGTAAATTAATAAACTAACAACGATATTATTATTTTTATTCTAGTTCTTAAAATTATTAAAAATAATCATTTATTTGTTACCATACATTTTAAATAACATAATTCACACAAACCTACAGTCGCTGAGTGAATGTAGTAAGATCATGTGCAGCTGGCTTAAGATCCACTTCCGCGCTTTTTAATTATTTCTTTCTCTCGAAAACATTACCCTCCTTTTAGGACAGTCGGGTAAGGGACTACTCACATTTATTCAGCTCCATTCGCGTTTCGCTGAACGATTCTGGTCACATTTATACAGCTCTGCTTCCATCAGCCGCGTACAGCGTCGTAAGAATGAGAAAGGCGCTGAATACGCGGCGAAGACGGTAAGATGTCCGTGACTACCGCAGGACCACCGCCGCCAATCGCTTCCATATTTGGTAAATAATTAGTACTCAATTGGTACTAATTATTAGTACTCGAACTAAAAAATTGGTACCTTCGTAGTTTTCGAGAAAATCGACTTTGAAGGTGGTCTGGCGGAAATCACGCTCTTTATTCATTTAGTATTGTGCTCTGAAAATGGATATTTCTATGTGCGATATTTTAATAGGTTGGCTTCTTGCAGAAGAAATAGATAAAATTAAACGTAAAAAAATTAAAACGCTTAAGACAGTGGATCGACCCAGTACAGGTACAGTCCAAGAACTAGATCGAAGGATTGAGAATTTATCTCTCTCTGACAATTCTACGGACTTTAGACCGATAAAACTAGAAGTATAATTCACATATTAACAGAAATTGCCAATTGTTTTCTATTATCTTCATTTATCTATGAAGATAATAGAAAACAGATCTTCGCTAGGTGCCCTAACTTTTAAGATTCCAATAGACCCAGCTGAGTAGTCGCACCCCAGATCGGCCACCTAGAAACCCTTATAACTTTTAAACCAGTGATCGTTAATTCTGGTATTTGGCGACTAATTAGCTACATTTTTTTTTATTATCAAAATTAAAATCCCTGATGGTGGCCATGCCAGTGTCAGTCACACAAGGAGTCGAGAACCATTCGTGTCCCGCGCTGTTCCGCCGCGTAAGGCCGCGTACGACGCTGAAAGCGGCCGAACAGCGCTGAACTCCATACATAGCACTCGCATGATAAAAACACATTTGTCCTCATTTTATACTTGTTTGCCGCGAAAGCTGAAAATACGCGGAAAGCTGAATGGATGCGGACGCATCTCCATACAAAATCGTTGTTTTCTATGGGCATAAGCTGAATAGAGCTGAAAAGGTGTGAGTACTCCCTAAAAGGTTCTTATACGTAATCAAGGCTCATTATCTCAGGACGGCGTAGCCCCAGTGAAACACATCTACCTGTACCAACACTCGGCGCTGAACTCTTCGCGCAGCATGTGGGCGCTAGTGTTGCCGCCCGTAAAGAGGGCCTACATATACGTGCTGGACAGCGTGCGCACCAACCAGCTGCCCAACATGAACACGCTCTACCTCGCCGAGAGGACTGCCAAGTAAGTACTGAGAAGAACGATCACGGTCCATACTAAATTACCCTTTTTGAAAATTATCTTTACTGTAGGACGGTGGGGCAAGACTAATCTTCATTACTTAGGCAGTTAATACAATGCTTGACATAGTCATATATATTCAAATTCCTGAGAAAACTGATTTCAAGGAAAAGCTTAGCCTTAATTTGTACCGATCCGTGCATCAGGTAACTGATAACCGTTTCTGAGCCCTAACTTGCTCTTTGTTCGTTTTTATGCTTAGCTCATAAATAACTTGACAAAATAAAGTTAATTTAAAAAATTTGCACCAGATCAGCTGGCTGCAGAAGCGCCCATCCAATTAAAGCTACTAAAAAAAACTAGAACTTATTATTCAAGATTAAATATGTTATATTGTAATGCATATCAAAGTAAATCATTCAATGCATTTACTTTTTAATAAGTCCTAAACCTTGAAACGTAGGTATTTATCTCGCAGTTGCTTATTTCCTTCAGAATCAACCTAGGAACAGAAGAATCTACCCTCCCCGGAGCAGAGCTAACTTGGGAGGTAGTAATCGAAACAGAAGCGCGCGCAGTGAGCCGACACCTGCAACGCGCTCTGCAACGTTACAAGGACGAACGTTGCGGACCTACGCTACTCGCCGTGCAAGCTACGCTATCGCCGCATTTGTTGTTGCAACTTATGCCAGGTAGTATTTAGATATGGTGTCTTGTTGTTTTTTATTATGTACAAAAAAATACATCGAATTACATATATCTGCAACACGTTCTGCAACGTTGCACGGACGAACTTAGATATGTTAACAAATATGTTCTGTAAATTTTGAGAATGGGGTTACTTTTGGGGCAAATTAAATGAAAGGGCTTTGTGAAGGCAATTTTAATACATAAAATTATTCAGTTACTGTACTGAGTGATTGAGTTACCAAGTGAGTGACTGATAGACAACGCACAGCCGAAACTACTGGTCGAAATCCTCTCTTAGTGCTCCCCTATGAAGTGTAGTGAAGCCACAGCCACAAATTTCAGCTTTCTACGAGCAGTAGTTTCGGCTGAGCGTTGTCTGTCAGTCAATCATCCACTCAGTAACGGAAGAATTTTATATATTAGGATAAATAGGATTCTTTCGGAACCATTTGCACGCGTGTGCGACTCGCACTTGTCCGATCTTTGAAAATAATAATGTGAAGAAATGTAGGTGGGTCAATGACCGCTTTTGACATGCTCAAATGATATATTACCGTATGGTGCCGTAAAAGAATAATACCATTCCATCACTTCCCGTGGGTGTCGTAAGAGGCGACTAAGGGACTCACCAGAGAATGTGCAGCAGCGTTCTCTGTAAAACGCAACACCATACACTGCGATCGCCAACCCGCCTGCCAAGCGTGGCGATTATGACAACGGGGGGGGTTGTCATAATGACATTCCCTGTTTGGGGGAAGCCTATGTCCAGCAGTAGACGTCTTTCAGCTGTTATGATAATGATGAAATTATACATCTATAGGGTACTTCTCCTCCTGTTGTTGTAAATTCAACAAAGAATTTACAAAATACTACAAAGCCAACAAATTCATTGTATGTTTCACCTGACAGGTTTATCAGACTTCCCGCTGGTGCCGATCCACGTCCGCGACGTCGAAACTTTGTACAGCTCTCTAGAGTGGCAGCGTATCGGCGCCAGGGCTATCGTCAGACATTACCTGGGACTGGATGCTGTGCTCCAACTTACTATTGAACAATGCAGGTAAGCTAACTTTCTTTAAGATTGTTTCTGATGAAAGCAGTATTAGTAATACTTGTTTTTACCTGTTTATAGTATTAGCTGTTTTTTTTTTTCATTGTTTGATGCTGTATAAATAGTATTCTGCACACAGATACTTCCACGTGCCTGTGGGCAACATGCCAGCGGACCCCACACTGTTTGGCGCGGATCTATTCTACGCGCGACACCTCGTCAAGCACAACTTCGTGCTGTGGTGCTCCAACAGAGACCGGCCCGACCTCGGCGGCAGAGAGACTGATGATAACAGGTAACATTACGTTATGAGCCCACTCTGTTCTACGCGCGACACCTCGTCAAGCACAACTTCGTGCTGTGGTGCTCCAACAGAGACCGGCCCGACCTCGGCGGCAGAGAGACTGATGATAACAGGTAACATTACGTTATGAGCCCACTCTGTTCTACGCGCGACACCTCGTCAAGCACAACTTCGTGCTGTGGTGCTCCAACAGAGACCGGCCCGACCTCGGCGGCAGAGAGACTGATGATAACAGGTAACATTACGTTATGAGCCCACTCTGTTCTACGCGCGACACCTCGTCAAGCACAACTTCGTGCTGTGGTGCTCCAACAGAGACCGGCCCGACCTCGGCGGCAGAGAGACTGATGATAACAGGTAACATTACGTTATGAGCCCACTCTGTTCTACGCGCGACACCTCGTCAAGCACAACTTCGTGCTGTGGTGCTCCAACAGAGACCGGCCCGACCTCGGCGGCAGAGAGACTGATGATAACAGGTAACATTACGTTATGAGCCCACTCTGTTCTACGCGCGACACCTCGTCAAGCACAACTTCGTGCTGTGGTGCTCCAACAGAGACTCCTGTAAAGTTTTGCTAGTTACCCAAGTTTTATATTAATATATATTTTGTGTTTTTTGTTCCGTACAGATTAGTAAGCGAAGTCGAAGAGTTATCCGGCTGCACGCACAACGCGAGCGCCGCATATGGTACCGTCTGCGTAGAACTGGAGACAGACGCCCTGGCTGTGTGCGCGCTGTTACAAGCACACAGCATCCTGCAGGTAGAGGGCACCAGCGTCGCCACCTCCTTCGGAGCGCAACACGCTAACATACAGGACGCTATGGCTAATGCAGGTAAGAGATCAGTCGAAAGTGCATACGAATTTTCTTAGGCATAGACATAGCCCTCCATTCTCCCAAGTTACGCAAGAGGATTCCATCACACAAAAAAAAAAATAACCGTTTGGGTGACCATCAATCAATTAACAAACTATCATTGGACAATTTGGCGGCAATGCGATAAAGACTGCTGAACCGGAGCATACTTTAAAAAAAGTTATACATACATTATAATTCTCGAGAGCGCAAAATGATGTATAACTTTTGCAAAGAAAGTACCTGTATAAATTTAAAAAATGTACATTATTTGCTGCAGTCGTTATGGAGTTTGTGTGCGTTGATGTAAAGAATTCACGAAAAAAAAAAGCTACTAAAAGTCACGGCTCTACTCCCCTCCGCCCCTCCGTCTGCACCCCAGCGCCAGAAATATTTAGGAAAAAAAAACAAGGAAGAAATTAAAATTATTAATTCGACACAGACAACAATAGGTCTCCTTTGTTGGAATAAAAATCGTAAGCTATTAAGTAAGGCACTTATCTCACCGCCGGCCATCAGCGAGTAAAGCTTCAAACTCGAAACGAGTTGGCGAGTAGTGAAAAGTTTCGATAGTTTTGACGCTCAGCTTTCAGCGAGTGCTTTTGTGCGACGGGCTTTTACTCGCAATACTCGCTCCGGCCCGCACTGTAGGTGGGTTCTGACCGCCAAGCGAGCATCGCCGAGCGAGTGTCGCTGAGCAAGTACAATCTTTGATAGCTCTTGTCGCTGCGATAACTAGAGGTAAGAGCTGCTTGCCGGCAGTGTGAACAGCCAGCTATCGACTATGAATGGATGTGTCTCTTTTACTCACACGAGATCTATATCTTTTGTCCCTTTCCTCAGCGAGCGAATAGTCGATAGCTACTCGCTTCCTCGCCGGCGGTGAGACAAGTGCCTAAGCCTTATATTTGTGTGGCAGGCTCCAACGCATCGATGACGTATGACGAGACGGCTCAGTGCAGCGCGGCATTCAAGATCCTGCGCACCATGATAGCGTCATGGTTGCGTGACGTCACGCAATACAAGAACATCTTCGCTGACTTCCAGATCTCACACTTTTATAGGTAAGGGTAGGGTTATTTTTTTATTTAACGTTGTATTGGTCGACTCGGTAATGCTCGAGGAAGGTACATAAGACCAGCTAGTCTATTCTGTAAATAACTATTTCGATATCGAGCTTCACCTGTGTGACAAAGCTGACAAAGTCAGATTTATTACACTCAGCATAAAGGTCTTATATTTATACGAATTTGATATTCACCCGCTGTCGAGACACGAAAATGTTTTATGTAAAGCGATTATATGGTCGAAGATGGAGAAATGTTGTTAAAGAATAGCACTACTGTACTGGAGGTCTCTCGTATGGAATTTTTAGATATGAAATGTCTTTCAGGTGTAACTTTGAGTTTGATATCTTCTTAATATATGTATATAAATCACGTGTCACGTCGTTTGTCCGCGATGGACTCCTAAACTACTGAACCGATTTTGATGAAACTTTGTAACTATCTGTTATTTGATCCAACTTAAAAGATAGGATAGTTTTTTGGAACGGAAAAAAACGGGATATGCGCGTACGAAGTCGCGGGCAAAAGCTAGTATGAATATAAAATGTCTCCTTTTTGAACCGGAGGCACTTTTATAACAGATATTTTTAGGGTTCCGAAAAAAAAGGAACCCTTATAGGATCACTCGGGTGTCTGTCTGTCAGTCTGTCTGTCTGTCCGTCTGTCCGTCTGTCACAGCCAGTTTTCTCTGGATCCACTGGACCGATTCTGTTGAAATTTGGTACACATATGGACTTCTATGACCCTAACACAGACGCGTTACGTAAATCATACCAAACTACTGAGGCCATAAAAGGCCTGTAATGTTAGATTGGGATTAGTGATGATTATTTGTTTTTCTAGTTTTGCTCATAACTAAAATCTATATATATGCTGTGGATAACGGTGTGAGTTGCACATTGATATCATGTATATAAGATAGTTATTTTATAAGATATTGTAATGTGTAACTGTTAGTTATTCCTAAATAAATAAATAAATAAACTAGAAAATTAAAAAAAAAAGTTTTTTGAACAAAATCGTGTGACATATCAAATGAAAGTGCTTACTGTGAAGGTTTTATAATTATATTTTTTTTTCATAATTTTAAAATAAATGGTTTTGAAGTTATTCAACAAATTAGACAAAAAATGATCATTCCCCTCCGCTTATCTCCGAAACTACTGAGACTAAAATTTTGAATAAAGTGGAGATAATAATTACCTATAGATTATAGGAAAACCTATAAGAAGTGTATAGTGTTAAAATAACATGTCAAAAAAAATAAACTGGTTCGGAACCGTTTGCACGCGAGTCCGACTCGCAATTGGCCAGTTTTTTTTTTAATTTAGCGTAGTATTGGTCGACTCGGTGATGCTCGAAGAAGGTACATAAGACCAGCTAGTCTTTTCTTTAAATAACAATTTCGATATCCAGCTTCATCTGAGTGGCAAAGCTCACAAAGTCAGCTTTATTACACACAGCATAAAGGTCTTATATGTATAATATTTATACGAATTTGATACTCACCTCAGATTCCGCTGTCGAGACACGAAAATGTTGCTACAGAATAGCACTACTGTACTGGAGGTCTCTCATATGGAATTTTTAGATATGAAATGTCTTTCGGGTGTAACTTTGAGTTTGATATATGAATATAAAATGTCTCCTTTTTGAACCGGAGGTACTTTTTTTTTGTTTGCAATACTTTCGTAAATAGAAAATAAAAGGGTATCCTTTTTTAACCGGGGACACTAAGTTGATGCAAGTCTTATTACCATACATAATTTCCTCGTCAACAGATGGCTAAAAACGTCATCGTCCCTGCTGTACGACCCCGCGCTCCGCCGCACGCTGTACAACCTCATGAAGAAGCTGTTCCTCATGCTGGTGGCGGAGTTCAAGCGGCTCGGCTCGCTCATAGTGTTCGCCGACTTCAACAAGATCTTACTCTGTACTAAGAAGAACACTGTCATGGATGGCATCGGTGAGACTTACAATGTGTACAAACTTACAATATTAGATCACAGAGATAGAATATCAGAGTAAAATCATTGTACACGAACTGTAGTGACACCTATTCAGAGTGACTTTTTCAAGTAGCCCTGAATTGTGATAATTGTTACTTTTACTAGAAATATTGATTTTTCAAAAATCCAATCGTTCAATTTTAGTATTCATCAAATTCGGGTCCGAGACTCCTTTATTTCGCTTTTATAGTTTCGAATTTGGCTATTCATGCCCATTGAAAAAGTCACCCCTTATATCAACATGTAAACTACGCATCCGGCTGATGGACTACAAATTGCACTTTTTTAGGGTTCCGAAAAAAAGGAACCCTTATAGGATCACTCGGGTGTCTGTCTGTCTGTCCGTCCGTCTGTCACAGCCAGTTTTCTCCGGATCCACTGGACCGATTCTGTTGAAATTTGGTACACATATGGACTTCTATGACCCAAATACGGACGCGTTACGTAAATTATTAAATTTTTAGTGTGGGCGTCACTTTTGGGGGTCAAACTAGAAAAATAAAGTTTTTTGAACAATATCGTCTGACATATCAAATGAAAGGACTTACTGTGAGGGTTTTAATTATATTTTTTTCATAATTTTAAAATAAATGGTTTTGAAGTTATTCAAGAAATTAGACGAAAAATGACCGTTCCCCCCCTTATCTCCGAAACTACTGAGCCTAAACTTTTGAAAAAAATGGAAATAATAGATCTTTACCTAAAGATTACAGGAAAACCTATGAGATGTCTGTAGTGTTAAAATAGCATGTTAAAAAAATTAAATTCGTTCGGAACCCTTTGCACGCGAGTCCAACTCGCACTTGGCCAGTTTTTTTTTTTACTATAGATAGGCATACGTTTGACCACTATCTCACCTGATGGTAAGCGATGATGCGGTCGAAGATGGAGCACGCTTGCCTAGAAGTAACCTATTCACTCTTGACTTAAAGACTCCCAGGTTGTAGCTATCAGGAAACACAGACTGGCAGGAAATTCCTCTCCTTAGCTGTACGCACTATGAATGTGTTCCTAAACGTTTTGTGCGTGTGGGTGGGATGTCCACCATGTACCGGTGGCACATCGCCGCACTTTTTCGGACGGAACTATCTGTCCCTGAAATTCAACACAAAAATGGCTGTTGCTACCCAGTAACAATTTGATGGTCAAAATTCACTTGTGAAGTTCCATTTCACTGTTCGATAGGCCCCTTTAGATAGGTTAATTCATAATCCAAATATTATCATTTTCTGTCCAGGTTACGTGGAGTTCGTAGTACAGAGCATCAGGAACAAGGAGCTGTTCCACGGCATCGACATCCGCTACAAGCAGTGCTGGTCCTACCTGCTGTGGCTGGACGAGGCCAACCATGCCGGAGTGCAGGTATAGCTATTTAACACGGATCAGGGGGGCTACTCTCTAAACCTGAAGTCCATTGTTTCGGCCTTAGTTGCGGGCGTATTCTACTCCGTATCACCTAACCACTAAGAATGAGACAACACGATTTGACAGTTACTGTGTAATCGTGTTGTCATTCAATCTTAGTTCTGTTCGGGACTAATCGTAAATCCGTAGATAATACGGAGTTGAAAACGCCCGCAACTAAGGCCGAAACTACGGACTTCGGGCTTAGAGAGTAGCCCCCAGCAGTTCGATTCTTTCTATTCTAGACTCACTGCAAGTTACCATCCCTAGATTGGATTAATGATTTTCGCACGAGAGTTAAAGAACAATCTATCCATTTCCAAATAGGAAAACGTAAAAAAACTATACGCCTTAGAATGATATCGGGAAGACCACACCTGACGATATCATAAAATTAAGTTGCTAATTAATTGTATTTTTTTTTTAAAAAGGGCAAACTCCCAGATGGCTTAACCGAGGTAGGGTCGTCACAACTGCCTCCAGCGAGCGAAGAAAACGACGATGAGGTAAGTGATGTCCACTTTTTTTTTCAATAAATCTTTATTTTGTGCCAAAAATTGGACTACAGACGTCGGTTCATGACAGCTTTATTTCTTTGTCTTTATTTCCGATTTAATCATTAAGAGTATCTATACTAATATATAAAGCTGAAGAGTTTGTTTGTTTGCTTGCTCGAACGTGTTAATCTTAGGAACTACTGGTCCGATTTGAAAAATTATTTCAGTTTTAGATAGCCCATTTATCGAGGAAGGCTATGTCATCACGCTAAGACCAATAGGAGCGGAGCAGTAATGAAAATTGTGACGCAGACGAAGTTGCGCGGGGTAGCTAATCAATAAATAAAGGTGGCCTCATCGCCTTACCTTTCTTGGGAACCACGATGATCAAGAATTTATTTTTTTAGGGTTCCGTACCTCAAAATGAAAAAATGTAACCCTTATAGGATCACTTTGTTGTCCGTCCGTCTGTCTGTCAAGACCGTTTATCTCCGGAACGCGTGGAGGTATCTAGTTGAGATTAAAACCATATACTCGTGTCTTGGCCCCTTGCAGCTTTGAAAAAATCAAACTTCTAAGCTAACGTAAAAAAAGATACGGTCGCCTATGCCACAAAAAACGTATATTTCGACACTTTCAAGGGAATCAAAATGTATAGGGTATTTCCCGTTGACCTAGAACTATGAAATTTGGCAAGTAATACCGTCTTATACTACAAGTTTAGGGAAAAGTATGAAAACTAAACATTTGTAAATAAATCATAAAAATATAGTCTTCATTTAAAGTAATTTGTAGCAACAAATTACGGAACCCTCGGTCTGAGTCCGACTCGAACTTGGAGGTTTTTTTTCTCCAAATAAACAGTCTGTCGCTTAAAATACGCACAATTGACTACGCAGTACTCCATACCTATAGTAAAATAGCAGCTTGCTTTGCCATGCACGTAGTCAAGCCTGCATGCATACCGCCTCCGTGACGCGAACTTGATGACCCTCCAATATTTCAGGAGGGTTCAATAACGATGCAGTGGAACCTGTCGAACTTCCTGCCGGCGTCCGTGCGCGAGCCCTTCGCGGCCGCCGTGGCCGGCTTCCTCAGCGCCGCCTACAAGCAGCCCAGCGAACTGCCCGCGCTCATGCGAGGCGAGATCTCGCAGAAGCTGTTCCAGTACGTTTTTGATCTAATATATTATAGCTATTTTAACAAAAAAAAGTTTATTGAGAGGGAATAGACATGTAGGGACCAGAAAACGCTTCGTCCACCCTAGTTAAATTATTGAAAAAAATGCAGATGGATGATATTTATCTGAACAAAACCATCAGCTCCCTCTCCTTAGTACCAATTTGGTGTCAGACTTTCTTTATTTTATCTGCTACATAAAGAAACTGAGAAATGGGAAAAAGTAAAACAATGGCCCTGATGCTGGGACTTAATCTTGGCATTCCATTAGAGTCTAATGGCATGCCATTAGAATCTAATGCATGGGATACAATTTCCAACTTAAACTTTGCTCCTCATGCCTCAAGTAGATCCTCAATCGCAAATATCAAAAATAAATCTCGAGCTGTTTTGTTGTTGTTGCGAAATTAAACGCTTGACCCAACTATGTATTTTTCTTCCACAGAGTAACAGAGAAAATAAACACACGCCACCCGTCGCTACGTCCGGCCGACATCGGGAAGCAGCCCGGACTGAAGCCGGACGCGTTCTCCGGCGACTGCAAGCCTGCATTGCTGTACGTCAACGCGGTCTGCAAAGTGTTCTCACTCAATGGCTCTCTGGAAGATGAGGTTTGTGCTCCATTACGTATGTTGTACAATTAATACATTCAGTTTTTTTAGTAACTTTGATTTTTTATATAATGAGAAACAAAAGTGGGACAAGTATTGAGCCCTGGGGGACTCCCATAGTTACTACAGTTTAGGGAGATCTTTTCTTTTCAGGTCAACTCTCTAAATCCTATTACTCAAGGTAGAAGATACAAGGGAGTTCCGAACAATTAGTCGTAAGTTTCCAGATTAATGTTTCTTTAAGAACGCAATCGAACGCCTTGAACAAATCGCAAAATATGTCCAGGGCATCCTATTTGTCTATCCATGATTACCAATATGTCCGAAAAGTTCAACACCAGTTGTTGAACGGCCCCTTGTAAAACAGGACTGTTCTATTGTATACTAGCTTCTGCCCGCGACTTAGTTTGCATGAACTTTAGAGCTGGTTCCAGTGAAAAATTAAAAATTTGTAATTGTACTAGCATCTCAGCAGCTCGCTGGGACAGCTCATAGTGAGCATGTTGTTGGCGTCGATGATCCGCCTGCTCGGGTGTTTCCGTAGCTGAGCTTGCCCATCCCTGTTCTTGTGAATTTTGACCGCTCACAAATCCAGCCCCGAAAATACTTCGACACTTTTCTGGTCTCCTGGTAATTTCGAATCTCGACTGCTCACAATACCACAGCCCCAGAAATACTTCGACATGTTCTGCTCTCCTGGTACTTGTAAGTCTTTAGCGCTCAGCCAGCCGCAGCTCTGATTTTCCTCTTCCTCCTCAGTCTCGAAAATGCCATGACATTTTACTGTATAAAAGAAGTCTACATGTTATTCTAGGATATGAACTAAATGTGTGCCTTATCCAAATTTCTTCAGCCGCTTTTGCGTGATTGAGGCACAAACATCCAAACATGCAAACTTTGTCTTTGTTTTAAAATAAGCTTCTCTGTGTTATCCAGGTGACCCTGCTCCGACGCAACCTGCTGCGCCTAATCGGCGTGGGTGAGTTCAGCAGCGCGGCCGAGTGGCGCGACGCCTGCAACTCGTGTGTGCTCAGCGAGGTCATCTGCAAGGTGTGCAACCACTGCCGCGACCTCGACCTCTGCCGCGACGCCAACACCGCCGTACAGCACGACGTGTGAGTGTATACCTGTTACTAGTATATGTACTGCTCTTCTGCAAGGTGGGCAACCACTGCCGCGACCTCGACCTCTGCCGCGACGCCAACACCGCCGTACAGCACGACGTGTGAGTGTATACCTGTTACTAGTATATGTACTGCTCTTCTGCAAGGTGGGCAACCACTGCCGCGACCTCGACCTCTGCCGCGATGCCTTAAGACGACGGCGGCGCCTTAGGGCGACGCCTTGGTACCAGTGGCGTTGCTAGCATGGTTGACACCTGGGGCGATAATGTGGTGATACCCCACTAATGATCCCCCCCAGATTATGAGTTGCGCCTTTCGTTCTGATGATGGCAGTCGCAAGCCATGTTTCGGAAGAGGGGGGGGGAGGTTTTCCATTTGTGCTGCAGGTTTTTATTTTCACGAATGTTCACGCATCACATTTGCAAACAAAATTTCGAAAAGTGCACCTCGCCTCGAATAATTTTAATTTTTTTTAATTATTTTATTTTTCTTTTTTTTAAAGTATAATGCATAAAAGAATTTTTTTGCATCCCACCTCGGATAGTAACTTTATGGACGGATACAAGAAAGCTCATTAATTGAGAGGGGCAACAGCCTTTATTTTGTTTTTGAATGAAGTTATATTGATTGTCTCACACAAGTTACACGTAATGTTATTAATACCCCACTCTTCGCCATCACGACCTAGGTACAACCTGCAATACTTCAGTTATTATTTTGTCAAAATACTGAATTTCGAATATCTTTGGTCACAGGCCGGTGTGCTTATGTCCTACGTGCGGCACCCCGTACGAGAACCAAGAGCTGGAGTGGCGACTGGTCGAGATCATGAACAGGCGAACGATGTCTTACATGCTGCAAGATCTCATATGCAAACGGTGCCATCAGGTTTGTCGAGAGTTGAACTTTTATTTTTCTTAGGGGCGAGTTTTTACCATATTTTATCTATTGTTTGAATTAACTACGGATATAAAACTCACCCTAAAGGGTGGATATTCTGACAAAGAGGAAAAATGAAAGACCCCACACAAAATATCGGAAAAATACCCTTTGGTCACATGGCCTAAATTGTACCATAGCCTGTAACGGGGAGATGAAATCCCCCTGGGCAATGGGGGAGACCTTTTCCCAGCAGTGGGACAGTGTAGGTTAAGGAAAAACAGCCTGTAACACCAAGTGAAAGTCTGTATGGGCGCTGTAACAAAATTGCCACTTTTTGAGATATAGTCACTTATATGATGAAGTCAGAAAGGGTGTTTCAGGCTTGGTAATTCTCTTCCAGCATTATGATAAAAGTCGAAAACAGAAACTGCTTTCACTAGCCTGATCACCAACAGCTGTTTTGCAGAAGACATTTACAAACTATACCATCTTCTCTTTTGCAGGTAAAGCGCGAGAACATGACAATGGTATGCGAGTGCGCGGGAGAGTTCGCCCTCATGCTGCCAACGAAGGATGTCCTTGCACAAATCAACACCTTCAAGACCATAGCGGAATACTACAACATGCCGCTACTCTCAGAACTGATCGAATACCACCTCAGCAATACGTGATATCAATCTGTATTATTAAGTTTAAAATTAAGTGTAATTAAAATTGTTTGTTTTTAATAGCATACAATGTTTTATTTCTATCAAGATAATGATGAAATATCAGATGAGATATATTATATGGAACTCGTTACCAGGGCACTGAGTTTCCTAATCTCCATACAGGTATTTGGGGAAGTAGGGACTCAATTATCCGCACTTCAATTTCCATTTGGACAGTTCCTGGAGACTTCACACGCTTGGCGCCCTCATTGTTCCGAGGATTTTATTTGTCCTAAGGGACTCATTTTCGAAGCTTTCTCCAATGCTGCAGTTGGGGTTGTTTTTTCTCATGCAGCCAATGATAGTGGACCAGCCTAGTTTTTACTCCAATGTATGAGGAGAAAAAAAGAGTCAAATTCCTCATACTTCATAAAAAAATAAGGACCTTCTGATTTGATTGTGTCATGCCCCGTGGTAAGGTGTAGTAATTTTTTTAAAACTTCTTCTGACCTTGTAGATGTGCAGTTTTCTAACAGGAAGTTATATCAAGAAAAAATGTTGTATAGTTCTAGCGGGACTGCTGTACCGCGCCTTAGGTATGTGCGCGGTGAGACTGGGGCTAGTGCAAGCTGATTGCTCTGTCAGTCCGCCATCAACGCAAGCGGCAGCAGATATTGTTTTGTTCCCCCGCCTCACCTCACGTTCCTAAGGCGCGGTACAGCGGTCCCGGTTGGACTATAGCCCTTATTTAATTTTAATCAGCTGATGATCACTTTGTATGGAAAACGTTTTTCTAATTTTTTTTTGGGAATTAGCTATAACAGTCTTGAAGAAATTTGTTCAGAACCTATTTTTAAAATAAGATATCTATGACCTGGGAGTTATCTAGTAGACTATGTGTACAGTGAATCGGCTACTACTAGGTGGGTACACCATTGTCAACTGCTTTTAATCCTGTTGATAATAATATGTATTAATGTGGAATTGTGGAAAGATTCAAGCTATTGGAGTTTGTCCTTTATGAAATAAAAACAATGAAATAGTTGATATAATGTATATTACTATAAGGAAATTATTCACAAGTTAATTAAAATAAACAAAAACATAAATAATTGAATTCAAAGTGTGCTCCTCTCATCATTTGGTGTTTGGCCCAAGCCTTTAGCTACTTCACTAATGCATAACCATTGTCCATCTGATCCTTCTCGCCAGAGACTGACTTTGTTGTCTCCCCCAGACACAGCAAGGATGTTACCAGTGAGAGACCAACTCACGCTCCATACAACATCATCAAAAGTGTTAAGTATTGTAGGAGTCCAGGACACATTATCGTCACTTGTCCAGATAACAACTCTCTTGTCCTGGGAACAGCTGGCAATCATTGACCGTTGGAGCCCTAAAGACGGAGCCCAAGCTACATCTCGGACCCAGTCCATGTGCATTTCCAGTCTGTTTTCTTCTACCCATTGGTCGCCTGTTTCTCTCCAAATCTGCAACAGAAATTTAGCTTTGAGAACCAATGTAGATAAAAAATAATTATGAAAGCTTAAGTTTATTAGGTTAATTAGATTATTACTTCATTTCTATGGGTGATATGAACATAGCAACTAAATACATTTATACTTACTTTGATCAAATTGTCACATCCACCAGTTACAATTCTCTTTGATGCCTCCTTATTGCTCAGAGGGTCCAAGTTCAAATCAGCAGAGATGGCTGGGCACCAGCTCACAGAGTTAACTCCAATGGCGTGTGCTCCGGGAATCTTCTTCACGTCCCAGTTGCCGCCGTCCTGCGAGTATGTTATTATGGACACGGAGCCGTCGGAGCTGCAGCAAGCCAGAATAAGGCCATACTCGGCCGGTGCCCACGCAATAGAGTTCACGGAACTCTCATGTCCGGTATACTCATACAGTTTCGTCCACTCACCGGATTCTTTCCATATGATAACTTTCCGGTCATAGGAACATGATGCCAGTAGGTTGCCATACTTAGGATGGGCCCATGCGACCTGCCACACTGGGCCGAAGTGACCCTTCAGATCCGCAGCAAGGGTTTGTGTACCACTCTTGATGTCATAAATCTTGACCGAATTATCGGAAGAACAAGTTGCAAGTCTCAAACCGTAGTAGTCCAGTTCGGCATCATGTATCATATCTTCATGACCGGTATCAATTGTGTTTAGAACAGTGATCATTTTTAAAATATTTATCAAAAAACACAAAAATGAACAATTTAACCGCGAGTGGCGTACCAGCTGTCAAACGGTTGACGTGGAAATAAAGTTGCCACACTGCCACAGAATAGAAAAAATAATCTGACTGAATAAAAAAAAAACTTCGACCTGTGTGTTGTCAAGGACAAGAAACGACTACCAAAACATTTAATTCTTTGTACAATATATTTTTATTGTTATAAATTATGATCTTATTTCAAAATAGATACGATTATTTTCATGTGTCTTCATTCAAATCTACGATCACTGACGTAATCATGAAGTCTGATTAGAGATGTCTATTAAGTTTCAGAAGTTTGTAACATTTAGCTTACAATGTCATAAAATTTCAACAAATCTGAAAATAAATGACCGAAGTAATAAAACGAAAAGTATGATAATAACTTGGTATACAAAATAACAAGATGTCTGTAAATGACGAAGGATTTTTTTTCAACGTTGAACACCTATTAAAACAAGACTATCGAGGAGTGAATGTAAGTGTGGTTACAGTAAAATGTCATCTAAGATTAGTGATGAAGTGATTATCACCTATCTATTACTTTCAGATAGCTGTTTACGCTCTGGCGACCGCTGGCTTAGCAGTATCCATACATAAGATTCGTCCGGTACGTGCCATGTATATCTAAGTCTATTATTATTAATGATATTACATAATAACATTTATATTTAAATTTAATTAGGTTAGCAAGTTTTCAAAGGCTAGTGCAGTTCCTAATCATTTTATAAAGAAACATGAGACGTTAAAGGGAACTTATGCTGGTGTCCAGCACTCACCACTCCGTGTCTTGGTGAACCATAGAGCCCCAATATACTTACCATTGTGGCATTCAGGGAAACCGCCACTTCCAGTGAAGGTTAGTATGTATGTTTACAACAATACCTTTGATTCAGCCCGCTTGGATTAGTGCCAAGACTTTTCTAATATATATTATGTGTTTTGTTTAGTTATGGGGAATAGATGTTGCAAGTGGGAATGCAGTGAACTGGCTGGAATGTGTGGCCAAAAACCAGAAAGTATCATTAACACTTGTCACAAGAGAAAATGATGAGATAGTCTCCAAAGTGTTGTTGCATTTACCACAACCAAGGGTAAGGATTTTTATTAGTACTAGCTGAACCATGCCCAATTCGTTGGGTGATATTTTTAGGATTAATATAGGTATAGCCTATGATACTCGCAAATAACGTGGCTTTCTTCTATTGGTAAAAGAATTTTCAAAATCAGTTTAGTAGATCCAGAGAATACCCCCTTTACAACCTCACAAACTTTACTTCTTTATAATATTAGGGTAGATAAAGAAATCTATTAAAAATAATAAAAGAAATTATTGCAATGGTTGATCAACATGTTACTGTTGAGGTTTGTTTTTTTTTTTTGAAATTTTAGGTATTTTCCTTAGTAAGTCAGTCATGTTAAGACTGATATAAAAAATAATGGTTATTTAACCTTTTGACCGCCAGAGCGTAAACACATTGGCACCCCTCCCACGACAAGTACAAATTCAGTGAAAATGTCTAAACAAAAAAGTACAGATTTCAGCATCTTATTGAACACCAATTAATCATTGCTTTTTGTTCCATATTTTTAAATAAAAAATTACTCGTAATGTAATCACAGTAAACTTGATTTTGTATATTTATTTTGTACTTAATAATGTTGTTTGCTTGTCGGCTATAGCGACAGTGGTGTGTTGGGCACTTTTTCGTTTGTCGGCTATAGCTGACCGTGGCACTCAAAAGGTTAAGTTATCTAGCAAATTGCGATAATTCCTGTGTATAGTTACTATTCTCAAAATTATAATACAACAACTTTTAATTACAGAAAAACACAGTTGAGACCATAGACATTGGAGAAAGGCTTGTAGAACTTGGTTTTGCCAAAACATTGGTGCCCAAAAAAATCGAGAAAAATACTATTGAATCAAAATTGGCCCCAGTGTTATTGTCTGCTGAAGCTCGGGCTAAGAAGTACCGGCATGGCATCTGGTCGGACACCCTTCCACCCCTACCTATTTACATAGTATACTGGAGAAAAGGGTCACAGTTCACTGCAGATGTTGTAATTGTCACAGCAAAGAAATTGTTCCAATTGATTAAAATGGCATCACTAGGAGTCCTTGGGGGAGCCAAGAAACTAGCTGCCCGGCCCTTCAGGCCAACACGGAAACAAGTACAAACTACATGAAAGCATTTATTTACGAGCGTTAATACTTAAATCTAGTTTGTACCAAATGCATTACAATAATGGTAACTATTTAGGTACTCAGAGACTAGAGGTGATACTTCCATTTTCTAAAAGTGTCCAAAATATTCATCTCTTTTGTATATAATGTTGGCAATAAAATGTTACTGTTGTTTAATTACTGTAGTATTATTTTTGAAAACAAAAACATATTTGTAAAAAAGCACTTTATTCAAATTAAATATTATATATTACATTAAAATATATATCTTAATTAAAATAGCAAAAGGAAAAGTACAGCTAAACAATCTATTGAAATAAACCTTCCAACCATTATTTGTAATGATGATAACACCTTAATTTCGCCCTAATATAAAAATAAATCTTCACTTCAAATGTAAACAAAACTTCAATGTACAAGGTAATTTACGAAAAAATACTGTTTCGTTTCAACTAAACGTCGAAGTAGGTATCATAGTCGCGGATATAAAAATACAAAAAGCAAGTCTGATCCCCCTATGGAGTTGTCGCACCAGTATTAAAAAGATCGAAAAATATATAGTTGGTGGGTGTCGATAGGGAACGCTACACGCTTGATATATGGCTATTGGATGGCAATCCTGATATAACTCATAGTGATAGATATAGGGGCGTGTAGGGTCGCGTGGTGCGGGCCGTAATACTTGTCGATATAGCTCGCGTTGTACTGGGAGCGGGGCGTGGCGCGGCGCCGTCAGAGCAGGCTGCAGCGCGACAGCCACGACGTGGGCTTGCGCTGCTGCTCGTTGGCACGGATCTGGTGCGCGCCCGACCGGGCGCCCGCCGGGTTACTCGCCTCCTGGATACACACATTACATTACACTTAAGTATGGGAAGTTCTTTATAATCGCATATTGAGCGAGGAGAACTTAAACAAAAATGTGGCGAACGTAAGTATTACAACACCAAATAAAACGACCAGTAAGGAAGTTCGTATGGAACGTTAGTGGCACACAGCTGAATGATATCGCACAACATTATCAAAGCGATTTCAAAGTAACAAAATAAAAACATTTAGATAAATTTGTAAAACAGTTAAAAAAACACTATTCGCTGTGTCGGTGATAGTAGTTCGCTTAATATAAAAACCTTAGGCGTCAATTTAAGGCAAAATATAGCCTGACATATAGCCTGGCAGCGATACCCTCCATATTACCAAAAATTGTTCGCCTAATATTGATCTTTGCGTCTAGTTAATAAACACCTGCCTTCACAAACAAGATCCATCTTATTACAAAACATGGTTTATGTTTAACTATCAAACGAGTTTTTGTATTGGGAACCTTATTCAGATTACGATAAAGTTCTTTATTCAAGAGTTGCCTTTAAAACTGGTTTTTAGTAAAATTTCTTTTTATTACTTCGGAATAAAATTCATAATACAATAACTGGCTTGATGGATTGAGTTAGGAAGTAGATTTAGAATTTAGATCTCTTCCTATTATGAGAAGAATCTCGGCACACATAAGCTGTGCCATCAGGATAATGTTGAAAACTAAATGATGACGAATACTTTGTGACTTGTCTGAGAAGGCTGGTGATCTAGATGCCTCCGTATCAAACCGTCCTGTTCACAGAACGTCTAATGGTCGTACAGTCATACTATCTGTTTTTCGTCATGGGCATGGCTCATTATTTAATTAATTTTTCACACCACATGCACGAAAACGTCAGATTATATGTCATGCAAACTCAACCTAAAGTAAGTGATTATTGCCCGAAGGTCAATAATGTGATTTGAATTTGGAACTCAACTGGGAGACCGATGGGACCCGCTAGCTAGCCACTTCTCTTCATGACTTGCGAACACTTTTCTCGCAGTAGGTGTGGAAAAGTAGAGTATGCTCTGATAGTTTGAATCCCTCGCTGCATTCAGGATTCTTGTATTAACTCCCTCACTTCGCTCGTGAGTTAAACTCTACGCTCGGGAGTTAATTTTCCATCATTAGGTGCGGGATTCAATATGACGCCCGTGACAAAAGACATTGCTTTATCCTCTCGGTGCATAATCTACTATTAAAATTAGAATTGAAAAGAAAAGATTCGGTCTTTGGTGTGGACGCAACCTGTGTCGGCACCCTTGTACGATCTCATGTTCCAAGTACGGTGAGCTGTTTCGACTCTTCTGTGGCTTTTAAAAACTGAACTACTACATGTTACATAGAATTATTTTTTACTCTTTACTATGACAACGCTTTCCGGTGGCTATAGGTGGAAGCAGAAGTTCGGAGGCGGGCCTGAATCATGAGCGCAATCAAAAACTACCAGGAGACCAGAGACAAGCAGAAGCAGATGTTTTTTTGCACTGTCTGCTTTGATAAATATTTGTTCACTAGGTTTTGCCAGCGACTTCGTACGCCCATATCCCGTTTTTACCCGTTCCCGTAGGAATTTTGGGAAATCCTCTTATTGCTCCCCTACACTCCCCAAGGAACCTACATGCCAAATTACCACCACGACCATAATACCGCCAGAAATTCGTGGCACGACGAAATATCGCCGCGATTATCTCGCTCGTGGAGACGGCCCCTTACTGACGGGGGGGGGGGGAGGTTGGTTTTTTCTAAAATTCTTTAAATTAAAAAATGAAGTCTTCGTTCGGTTTTTTTTTATCAATGTACAGTATTTAAGGTACTTTCCCTCCATGTGGGGTGGGTTTATTGGGATTTAATTCAAGACAGTTCCTACACTACAAACTAATCGCGAAAAAAAGAAACAGTCGGTATTTAAGTGCATGTGGCATGACTGTACTTTCCCATTCTTCTGTTTTTAGGTCGTCATGCTAATAGGTCGTTCTGATCATAGGACGTTTTGATACGGATGCACCTAGATTTTGCTTAAATCAGCTCAAAATTATTGCAAACCGCAGATAAACATCATGCACTTATTTAGTAGATAGCCAAAAATATTTAAGTAATGCTAAACAATATACACAGCGGCACAAAAAAAACGAGCGCCTAATTAGTTCAACTCAATATTTTTACTGTTTTGCCATTTCATCTAAAAAGCGAACAAAAAAGGCGACACTTAGAAAAACTAGTACCGTAAACTCGGATAAATTACCTTCTGTTTTCGTAAAGAATTGCATGAAACAAAAGAAGTAAAGTTATAGATGGAATAAAAATATCAGCGGGTCTAAAAATGCCACTTTAGCAGAATCAGAAAGCAAATCACGCTACCCGTCACTGTCAAATTTTTCCAATCAACCTTGAACCTAATTTTAGCTATAAAGATGAAAATAAAACTTTGACAGATTGTTGCGTGATATTATTATGATTTTCCTAAAGTCGTCTTTCTAGCCCCCCAGTACCTACACTTTAAATAGGTATGTATGTGTTCACAATGCATATGGTAGGCGCCAGATAAATGTGCAATAACGGTCAATGACCCACATAGATTTATCAGAAATAAGTAAAGCTGTCCTGAATCAAATTCTATCGAGATCTTTTACGTTCTCTACTGAATGAAAAACGGCTAATTTATTGTTCGGGTGTCTGTAAAGTGATTTAGGGAAGTTCAAAGTAATTTATTGCAATTTTATCTGGCGCCTACCATAGGTACGTATGTGTTATTACATCAACCATTGAACTGTTAATTAGGCCTTTGAGTTTTTTTGTTTGTTGATCGCAATCATACCTCGGCAATTGTCAGGGTCAGCAACGTTTAACTTCAAAGGAACTAGGTTGTACACTTGTTAACAAAAGTGCAGTGATTCTTTTATGTATCATCATTAATTTATCGACACTGCATTAATTGGGAAACAGTTGTTCTAAGTAATATGGTATTTTTGCCTAACCACCTGAATATGGTCGTGCATGGCCAACCTTTAGCGCCATGGTAGATAGGTGAAACCATGTAGCAGGAAAACTAAAGATTTTAGTATAAATAGAATGAAAGAGAACTAATTTGTTAATGTATCAAAGAATCAGTCTCTCTCTAACTACTCTAAAGTTAAATTCCACGTTTAGCACATATTTGGACGTGTTAGTCACGTTGATGTTCAGTTCTCATCACTATAATTTATTGAGTAGGCGGTGTACGAGATCGCAAATAGTTCACACTTATGATTCCTTATGGCCTTGATTCAATTGTTACACACAGACCGATGTAAATAGTGCAGCATAGGTATTTGGTGAAAGTCTCTTAGTTAATTTTAGTGCCTTTGCACACGGCGTTATTTTAACGTGCGGACGACGCGCGCTAACGCGCTTTTAACGAAAGTCAGATGCAGACAGTACTGTTTTTTCGTTATCTACAGCGCTGCAGCCGTGAGCGCGTGTACGTAAGGCCGCGGACACGAACTCAGCGGGCATGGAGCAGCGCGGCATCTCTTCATTTGACCGCGCTGCTGCAGCGCTGGTCGCGTCAAATGCATAGATGTATAATGTAACTGCCCGCGCTGCCGCCGCGCCGCTCCTTGCCTGCTGAGTTCGTGTACGCGGCCTAAAACGTGCGTCGTCGGTACGTTAAAAATACGCCGTTTGCAAAGGCTATAATGATACATTTTAGAACAATGTTGATTAAATTAGACCAGCTTGCGGTAATGGTACTTTCTATAAAATTTATTTATACACGTTTAAAAATAACTGAATCAACTAATGCGTAAATTAATGACTAATCAATTCGAAAAGTACCCAAAAGCTACGTCTTTACTATACACATTGTGAATCATCTGTACACACATAAGTATGTTCGACAGCTGCATTCTGTAATCTGCATCATTCATTTGACAAGGCTATTCATATCAAGCCATATTTTACAATGTATTGCAACTACTGCTTAAAGTGCAATGATGAATGACAAAGTATGCCTGTCCATCATTTATTTAAATTCTTGGCTAAATAAAAATATAGGACTGTAGGTGTACTACAAACATTTATTCAATGGTTACTTCTTCCTTACTGATAAGCAACCACCCATGCGATGCCAACATGTCCCCTACTTCAAGCAAAACATTAAAGTTTTCCTTATTGTAAGTGGCATAGTTGGCAATTAATATTATGTCATAACAAAATAGTATATAGGTGTATAATTATATTTGGCAGAGCTAATCAATCACATAGTAAACAAAGGAAATGTTTTGTTTACACAATCTTTTTATATAATGTTTGTGTGGCAGCATACACAGTACACACACTATGATCTCTTTCATATGCAACATATTTATAACTCAATTTTTTTTTATGAGGGTAGCAGAAACTACACAATAAATTCTATGATTGTTACTCTGACATGTTTTCTTTTGCCAACCAACATTTTTATATCTTGTCGAGTCCTTATCACCGATTAATCGTAAGTAACATTGAGCAGAACATGATTTTTTATACCTTAAATTACATAGTTTAAGATACAAAATGAGTTTACGGTAAATTGACAATAAAAGCTCAATGTGATAACTGTATGACATTAACTGTAAAATAAAAGGAATAAAATATCCCATACCTGTTTCTTCTCCATCTTTGCCTTGATATCTCTTGCTAGGGTATAAAACGCCGACTCAACATTTAAAGAGTCTTTTGCGGAGGTTTCTATAAATTTAATCTGATATTCTACAGCTAACTGTTCACCTCTTTCTTTTGATACCTGGAAAAGTTAATAATTTAAGATTAAATAAAACATAGTTTTCGAAATTCCAAAATCATCAACTATAATCCATTTAGATTACAGTTGATGATTTTGTAATTTGACATGAATTTGATATTAACTGGCTTGTTAGCCATAGTTCTCCCAGTTAATCCCCAGTTATTCTTATCATGTAGATAAAATACCGCCAAAACCATGAGTCACAAGTGTGATTGGAATAACATTTACAGTTCCATTTGCCACTTATCAATACCAACATAATATTATTGATAACACATCAATGTGACTATAGAACTCAAACAGTAGGAAAACCATATTACTTTCATGGATTTATCAATACATACTAAGTGTATTTATAAATTAACTGGTGCTTTTGTCCTGTTTTATTCGATCAAAGTAGAAAAGATTAATTTGATATGATTAGGGATACTTATCAGATTCTAGCGATTATTGATTTTGAAGATGAGCCATAAAAGCATTCATATTTGACGAGGGTTCACTGACCTCTGAACAGAAACCAATTAAGTTTTACTTCCTTTGTAAGAGTTGATCACAGATGGTTTAATTCTGATGTAGGCCAGAGATACTCCAAAACAGTAACTGCTAAAGCTGCTCTTACCTGTCTTTTAGCCTCTAAATCACACTTGTTTCCAAGAATCATCTTTTCAACATCAGCACTGGCATTTTCTTCAATATTTCTGATCCAATTCTTTATATTTTCAAAGCTCTTTTCATTTGTCACATCGTAAACCAGCATTATACCCATTGAACCCCGATAGTATGCTGTGGTGATTGTACGAAATCTTTCCTGACCAGCGGTATCCCTGGAATCCAAACATGTTTACAGTTCAATGGAAAATTCTTTAAAATAATAAATGTAGAATGTTATAAATGTTTACTGTTCAATTGTTACAATTATTAGGTATACACACAACAAATCATTTGTTCTAATTTAGATTGTTTAGAACTTCTAAACAATGATAAGCTGGAAATGTTTTCCCATTTAAGTAATTATCACTTTTAGATAACTAGCACCATATAATTATCTCATAAATTTACAGAGGTCAAGCATGACTATGAGTCTAGAATTGCAGAGCAAATGTAAATTGTTGTTTTGTTCCCTGAATGTCTTACAGAACAACAGTTTGAGCCATTGTGTTGATAGGCTGAAGAAAGGAAGTGGGTACATTGTACTAGCCTCATTACTAATTTACGATTGCAAAACTGGCCGCTAGCTTTAACTTGACCGCGCCTTGTAACAGGTCTGGCTTAGGTACAACTAAGAAAATGGAACAAATAAATAAAAGTAAAAATCAACTTACCATATTTGTAATTTTACTTTTTTTCCGTCGAGGTCTATCGTACGAATTTTAAAGTCGATACCTGCAACCAACAGTCCAGTTATTCGGGGATCAACTAATTAATTAGTGTGTATGATGTCATGAACTCTCGATTCATTTAACTCGATAAGGGCTCAATTTATCGTGGCGCCGCGCCCTATCCGCCACGAAAATGTGTACGATAAAAAATAGACACAATGAACATGGAAACAAAAAATCCTGCTCCTTGACAATTTAAGTAAAAAATTATCTGACAATAACCTTTGATATAAGACTTGAATCAAAGTACTCACCAATTGTTGATATAAATGAAATGTTGAACGCATCTTCTGAAAATCTGAATAATATAGATGTTTTTCCCACACCTGAATCACCTATCAAAAGCAGTTTAAATAAATAATCGTAAGTTTTTGCCATTTTTTACAACAATCTGATTACGATACACAAGTCTGCCATTCATTTGGCATTTTTGAGTAATCACTAGTGTTGTCAAGTAAGTATGTTAAACTTGATCATTCGATTCTATGAATCGTTCGAACGATCGATTTATTTTTAAACAAAACTGTAATATTATGATGCAGACAAGTAAATAGCCCTAATTAATAATCAGTTATGAAACAAATAAAAAGTTTGAACTTGTGATGGTGTGTCATTTTGTAATCTTTGTGTTCATTTTCAATGAGACAAACGTTCACTGTCTATGGGCATTGATTTTTACGCGTGTGTCAATGTCACTTGTTTGACATTTATTTTGATCGTGTGTGACAGTGTAAGACAGTGAGACGCTTTTCATTCATTGCATTTGCGGTGGAAATTAGTTTTATGATTACTTTTATTTATTTGTAATATGAAGTAAAGGTACATAAAAGCGTCCATATTTTATCTTCAGAATGTTTTATCATGTAAGTGTATAATTTAATTTTCTAATCGCACTTTATATGCGCCTGGCTTGTTTAGTAAACAAATGTTTCAGATATCTTTAGAACACGAAATTCTTCTACACCCTCGGTATTTCGGGCCGCAGTTGCTAGATACTGTTAAGCAGAAGTTATATACTGAAGTCGAAGGCACGTGTACGGGAAAGTAAGTAAATAAATAATCGAGTTTGCGTTTTAAAGGTTAAGTACCTACTGAAACTAATGTTTTCTACAGTTCGCATCACCGTTGTTTACCCCTCCGTAGTTAGGTTTTAGTGACGACCGCGCAGGTGCAATCGCGTAAACAAGTATTACGTTCCTAGAATATTTTTTGTTTATACGTATTATAAATAACAACAAAGACTACCAGTAACAATAACAATATCAATAAGTAACACCACAAATACATACACCACAAAAACACACAATAAACAAATCAAATAGTAAGAAATAACAATGTGTAACACTTTTCGCATCAACAGTCGTATTGCATTGAGCAAGCGGGTCACACGTATGCATCGAACGTAATTATCGACGTACTTCGGGGAGGTAAAGTTGCGTGACGGGAACTGTAATTTACAAAAAGCAATATTCTGAGCTTCTAATATGCCAACATAACTTTATAGCGAACAGTGCAAATATTTATGAAAAATATACTTTAAAAATTTGTAATCTCTTTGAACCAAAATTCAGGGTTTCAAGTTATTGACTCTACAAAAATTTACAGAACATAATACTCAAGAATCTAAACAACTTTCACACTAAGAACGACGAAAAAATATAAATGTGGACACTATACCAGCTGTTCTGTTTTCAGGTATGGTTTTGTGATAGCAGTGACTGCAATAGACAGCATAGGTGCTGGTCTGATCCAGCCAGGACAGGGGTTTGTGGTGTACCCTGTCAAGTACAAGGCCATTGTGTTCCGGCCATTCAAGGGAGAGGTCCTCGATGCTATTGTCACTCAAGTTAATAAGGTGAGTAATGAACCTTTCAACTATCCAACTGCTTATATTCTGCTTATAAGCAGAGGACTGATTTGTTTCTTAAACCTTAAACCTGCCAGATACCAGCTTGATGCCCTTGAGTCAATTGAGAAACAAGCCCAGAGAATCATCAAGAATGATAGGCTTGTTGAGCCGAAGCTCCAAAGTCTTGAGCATTGATGCCGAGTTGCTACTTAATTCCGCCAAGCATGTTTCACACCACAAGACAAACGGTGGACAGGTACATGGTGGACATCCCACACACATGCACAAAACTTTTGGTAGTCTGTGTTTCCTGATAGCTACAACCTGGGTGTCTTAAGTCAAGAGTAAATAGGTTACTTCTAGACGAGTGTGCTCCATCTTCGACCACATCATCACAATGCGTGCCTATCAATAGTAAAAAAAAACCTTAAAAACCTTCCACTATTTCTTTGTTTTAGGTTGGAATGTTTGCACAAATTGGCCCATTGAGCTGTTTTATTTCTCATCATGTAAGTATTTAATCTAAACCTTTACTAAAATACCTTCATTAATAACAGACTGAAGAATTAGGGCTCAGAACAGTGAGATCCAGAAATCTTAAAATGTTAATTCCTCATGACAATATTACTATGTTTCATATTTATGCTTTTGCATTTTGATGAAGCAATAAAATTGAGTCATCTAAATACATTTATTTATGTGCCATCAGAGTGTGGCACTGGACGGTGACATCTATAGATCACCCAGAGAGTAGCAAATATCCACAAAGAGTCCATATCACTAAAGAAGTCTGGTAGACCCGTACCAGCAGTTATTAAACTGCATGCCACAGCATTACCAGGTACAGCTGTATTAGTTCTATATTGACGAAATTGTTTTTGAGACACTACAAGGAACAGTGCTAAACGTCAGTCACTTCCAGTAGCGTAGCGAGGGGGCGCGGGCGGCCCGCACCTTGTGACACTTTTAGGGTTGACACGGGGTGGAGGTCTGCCCTGCTTGGGCGGAGCACCGCCGTGTCCTTGTTGAGGCGATCGGCGGCGGCGACCTTTCGCGTTCGGGCCTGTTTCAAGCCATGGTCCGGAGCGAGGAGACATGGGAAGCAGTCACCTCGTGCGAAGCAGTAATGCTAGCGAAGGAGGAAGCTGAACGCGAGAGACAGAGGGAAATCTCACGCCCCAGCCGCCGCAACAGAAGAAGACGCCCCGGGCGTCGGGAGTCGCAGGGCGATTCTCGGCCACCGTAGGTGCGGGCCTGCGGGCGGCGAGCATTGGGTGCCTCGCCGTCTGATCAGAACCAGACCCGGGTCGACGGCGCGCTGTGTTCCACGCGCGTCTCAAAGTGCTGTCAGCACAAAAGATGGGGCCCGCCAGGGCCTGTGCCTGCTGGGGCTGCGGACTTTGTTCGAAAGAGTCACCGCGGCCCTGGAACGCAATGGGCACTAGGAGGAACATGGATGGGTTTTATTCAGTAAGAGTCTGGCACTCCCTCCTGCTTCACCCAGAGCGGTAGGAGTCATTTGATGACTCCTCCCGCTCGTAAAAAAATCCCATCCTTAAAAAAAAAAAAAACTTGAGAGGTGTCAAGGGACACCCGGATGGAACGAAGTTCCTTTCGATTAATTAGTGAAGGAATTGTAATATTTTTTTTTTTAAGTTATAATATTTTTTTTTATTATTAACTAGTGGACGTCACGCGTTTTCACCCGCGTATTTCCTGTTCCCGTGGGAGTACGGGATAATATATAGCCTATGTTACTCCCTGATAATGTAGATATCCAATACTAAAAGAATTTTTCAAATCGGACAAACAAATCTTTCCTCTTTATAATATTAGTGAAGACAAATATAATGTAAACAGAAATAGAAAGACGAAACGAAAATAACTGGCTTGCTTTCTATGAGAGAGAGAGAGAGAGAGACAGAGAAACACGCGCACGCCGCACGGCTTACAACTATAGCAAAAAGTGTCGTTACAACATTTCGTATGATTTTTTTCCGTCTAGCCCCCTTTCACAACGCGCGATAAGGAACTTCGTTCCAAAAAGTTGTGACACGGGACCGTTCGTTGATTGGTTTTTGTCACTGTTGGGTGTCACCCCTATACGTTTGACGCAGTGAAACCTGTCGGGAGTCGGGTGCAAAAAATTTTGAGCTCGCTTCGCTCGCTCTTACGTTCTACCCTCTCTTAGTTCTTGAATTTACTTGCGTCAGTCTACAAAGTTGATATAGCAAGCGTGCTCCATCTTCGACCTGCACATCGTCGCTTACCATCAGGTGAGATAGTGGTCAAACGCGTGCCTATCAATAGTAAAAAAAAGATATTGATTAAAAGAAAATCAAAATAATCCGAAGATAGGTAAGAACATTCCTCCAAAAACAAAAAAAAACCTGCATAACGAATAGAACACCTCCACCACTTCCGAAAAATGGCTTGCGACTGCCGTCAATAGAACGAAAGGCGCAACTCATAATTATTTGGGGCGTGCTAGCTACGCCACTGGTCACTTCAAACAGCTTGCCAGTAAATCTATTAGGTCTATTTGGTTGGTTGGCTGCCTGTTTTTAAGAGACTTGTTAGGGAACACTACTTGTCGCTGTGATTACTTTTTCGATGTTGATTTTTAAAATATTGTCATTTATTTTCTTTTTAATATGCATATTTAATATGTATGTATTTGTGTATCTATTTTAGTATATTGTATTGCTTTTTTTCTAAAAAAAATGTTAACTTTATATTTGCACCAAGTGCAACCCCATTTCGTGTCCAGGCTATCCCTATCCATTCCAGGTTGCCTGGAAGAGATCGCGGAATGCGATAAGGCCGCCATTTGTATATTTTTTAGTTTAAGATTTCCTAATGTATTTTGATGTTGGTGTACAATGAAGTATATATAAATAAATAATAAAATAAATAATATTGCCAGTGGCAAAAATGCTTCAGTTATAGCCTACTTACTCAGTTCAGCTCCACATACAAAACGATGTTTTCTGTTAACTCATAAACGCGCGCTTTTTTGTATGCTAATAAAGAAAGAAAGAAAAAGAGTTGATTTGTGCCACATAAGAAGAAACAAAAAGCGTGTTTTTTATTATTCAACCGATATTGTCCCACTGCTGGACAAAGGACTCCGCCACTCTTCCCGGGTGTTACTCTCTCCGACCAATCCGTCATGAACGCCTCCAAGTCGTCACGCCATCGTTTCCCAGGCCTTCCTCTGCGACGACGTCCGCCATCTGGCTTCCACTGCGACGACGCCCGCCTTCTGGCTTCTGTGCTGATGCATCCTATATACATGACCCGTCCAATCCAGCTTCAGCCTGGCAGATTTGTTAACCAAATCGGCGATCCGTGGTGTTACGTATTCGATCGCTGAGTCTAATATCTAGACCGCTATGCTCTATCGCCCTTTGGCAAACCTTGAGTTTGGACTTGAAGACTCGGTCAGGGACCAAGAAAAAGCGAATTATAAACAAATAACTTGAAATACGGAAAATGTGCATCACATCCGCGCAAATCCAAGAGTCGCACGTCCGAGACAGACCTACAGCGACGGTTTTCCCGAAGTTGACGCGTTGAAGCCCCTTGTTGCTATATAGCCAGTATTGCCACATTAGAAAATATCCCCCTTAGGGCTACTCCATTAACTGGTTGAGCTTGCCTGCGAGCATGCATGTTCGGACGTTTGCGATCTACTGTATAGGTGTGCAAAGTCGAGTTTATCAAAAGTGGCGACAATTTTTGAAGAGTTCATGCTTAATTGTATAGTGTTTAAATCGTCAATGTTCTGTATAGATGTAAGAACTGAAACAAAAAGACTATGTTTGGGTCGTATTACGACTCGTTCTCTAGTTACTGCAATGTTTCCTGTCCCTCCCATAGGCATAATGCATGAGTGAGTTGATTGTCGTTGTGCGATTTGATGAAATCTTCTTTCAGTCCATCCCAGCTGATATGGAGTTCTGTCCAAATGTGAACCCTCCGTGCTACAAGAGCAAACAGGAAGACAACGTGATACAGGAGGAAGATGTCATCCGGCTCAAGATAGTCGGCACCAGGGTCGACGCCACCGGCATAGTTAGTATTTAATAATAAACACTGTCTAAGTTCCTTATCGAATATTTTATGTCCGTGACTACCACCCAAGAGACCACCGACGCCAAGCGCTTCCATATTTGGTAAATAATTAGTACACAATTGGTACTAATTGGTACTCTAACAAAAAAACTGGTACCTTTGTAGTTTTCGAGAAAATCGACTTTGAAGGTGGTCCCGCGGATGTGCGTTCCCATTGAGGGACCACATTTGAATTTTGTATGGTAAATTCCTCTAATTTGTAAAAGTAACCACTCAAGTTACAATCGGTTAAAGGTGGTCCCTCAGTCGTGACTGACAGGCATCCATGTCTCAAAACCCAGTTAAAATTTACAACTGCAAGGGAAATAGGGATTCATTTTTATATATATACTAGCTGACCCGCGTGGCTTCGCTCCCGTCAACTGGCTACCCTATCTACTGACCCTACCTACCCTACCCTACCACAAATTTCACATAAACCATCTACTAAATAGAACAAAGCTTAAACATTTGGTTTGGATAGGTGAGCCTGTTCTTGAGTTATAAAATTACAACGAAAAGTGGCATTGATTTTTATATATATAGATGTCAGCGAAGGCACAACTCTCCAGGTTACATCAGCCAGGATATAGGAACTTCATTGGGCGTACTATGGGAAGTGTTGGTAATTGCGCAATAGAAACACCGTTTGCTTTTAAATCATATTATTATTCACACTCGAAAGTCTCTCATTACAATATTCTCACACAATAGGTACACTGAACAAGTATTCGGAACACGCACGTCTACACAGCTCGACCGCCACCACTAGACTGAGCTCAGCCTCTGTCGAGCACAACGTCCTGGACTCCGTCGAACGCCACTAGATGGCTTTGGTGTCCCGATTGTTCAATTGACTGACTTATTTCCAACATATAGATTAGTATTAACAAACAGTCCCTAGAAAAATCCTGCTTTGTGGTCACCTCTATCTTATTATTTCTTCCCACGAATTCAATTATAACTAGTTCAATTATAAATTGCAAAAAAACGAACCATTTTCTGATACTAGTTACTAAAGTAATCGTTAGTAAAAAAAAATACTATAAGATAGACTGTAGCATTCGTCTCTTTAACTTCCGAATGCGACGTAAATTTATTTTTCTTATGATAAATGGTTCAATTGAGGGACCACCTTAAATCGATTGTAACTTTTGAATGGCTTCTTTTACAAACTAGAAGATGAATTTACAATCGTTCAAGAACTTTTACTAACGCTAGACCCATATGTTCAAATTCGGTCGTTAAGTCAAAAGGCTGCCCGTACAGGCAATCTCAATCCACGGATCAGATCATTGAGATTTCGACGAATTCGGTAGGCAGGTGATTGGTTACTATGTGGAGATTTCCAGTGTATGTATGCATGTCTGGTCTGCAATATAATTATTCAAAAACTGATACCATTTTGATGGTTTTCATTTTGCAGCTGCATCTGCATTGCCAGTATTTTGAGCGAATTTAGTTCTGCTTGTTTTGAGGTGTTTTAATTGTATTGTTTTTTTTCCAGTTCGCCATTGGGACATTGATGGACGATTACCTAGGATTAGTGACACAGTAATTTTTTAAATATTGTAATAAGTTTTAAAATAATAAAAACGATAAAATCACTTTGTAATCATTTATTTGGCATTCAAATAATAGGGTAAAATTCCATACACAATGTAACAAAAACAATCCATCAAAAATGATAAAATATTTGGACACCTTCAGTCTATTCGGGCAGTATGAGTGGTGGTTCACAATGAAACTCTTAGTGATGTGCTTGTCGATGTTTCACTGACAGTTATTATCCTATATTAAATTAACTTACTCCTATGAGAAATAATTATAATTATTTTCAATTAATATTGTCTATAGATTAGTGCTCAATGTTAGTATAACCACTCGTGGTTGGCACAGAACTAAGCGAGACTGACTTGCTCATGTCGCCGAAATATTTATTCGATGTTATTGTATGGTGTCTGCTCAAAGTTCAAAAGTGGCAGTCCTGTATCAATCACGTGCGATATAACGATAAATTGTGTTTTAAATACATCCAAGTGTTAGTACATTGTATAACATTAAATAATGAACTAATAAGCCGAAAGCCGAAAACATACCGAATGCCAAACGTTCCAATAATTTAATATAATTTCAGCCTCTATGATATTACGAGAATTTCACGTGAATGAGTATGTTATATCTATAAATTATTTACAAATGTCTAATTGGAATCCATAAAAGATAAAATATCCAAAGGGACGAATCAAAGTCTTTGGTTCACCAATTATATACAAGTTACAAAAGTACATAATAATTAAAAAATAAATAGAACCTAATCAAATAATATTGCTCGTAAATCAAAATATGGCATCTAAATAAATAATACTCAATATGAGATCAGAAACACAAGCTAAGCAACTCCTGGATATGTGAGCACCAAGGAAGTTCAAAATAACGCGTGTGTTCTACATTACATAAGAACGAGGTATAATAGACATATCAATATTATGCGACAACATGTCCGTTTATAACAAAGGGATATCTTTTCTCAATCGAATTTAATTGGCTACGATTCTGCTCCTTTAAATGTTAAGAATACAATCACACACAAACCTATAGAACAATACCAGAACGGATACAATGGAACCGAAAGGATGTCGTTGAACAACACCGACATGTTAATTTATATTCATACGTTGTGGCGCTGAACAATCGACTTTCTGTAAAGGAACAGAATACGCAGCGTCTTATAATCTAGAGTTACTAACAAAGTCATTACTTACATTCCAATTAGCTCTACTATACCAAATATATTTTTTACTATAATAAAATATTGAGACATAACATTGTGCAATATAGTGTAATATGCATGATAGAAGTTATACTTTGAAACAATCAGTAATTATTTTGCAGTCACAATAAATTTGCACAAATCGCTCACTGAATTTAATATGCTTAATAATGAATGCTGATAGCCTATAACCACAGTTTAACTCATTAATTTGATTGGATAAATACAATTTATAGAGATTCAAATTTGCTACTAATCAGCATCATTATGTCAGCTTTATACAAGGCACAAAACAAGGGTTCAGGATAAATATGCATTACAGGCAGATTCTAAACAAGGTATATCATTTTACATACAATTGGTATCTACTGGGACGATATTTGGAGTGAATACGCTATATAGGATACACAGTAGGAATCTGAAATGTTAGCAGGAGATTATAGCGGGTGTACAGACGAGAGGAGTAAGAATAATTACCTACTTAAGACACACGAGCCTACAAGGTTCTGTCTGATGCCTTACAAGTTTCCAGCGGGACTATACATACATACAATAACAACTACCTCTCGCCACTTGCTGTATTTCTACTCCTGCAGTCAACTGTATCGCCCACATGTCGCTATTACGTCTAGTATTTCTACAACATAGATATCATGTCATATTATTGTATCATAACACTAATGATTTAGAGTGGGTTGGCCTAGCCGCTTGCATTGACAATTTAAATAGTTCACAGTTCACATCAAATATAGTTCAAAAAGGTCAATACAACAAGATCTTATATTACCAAAGACTAAAGGGGAATAAGATTGATTACTATCTACCAGATTATCTTAACATCAACGGTCAATACATTCTAACTGCAACATTTAGTCTAACACTTTAACAGTAATAATACTGGCATAAATTTATTTTGAGGAATTTAATAGATCAGAATATAACAACTATTACACGACATTGGGTTAAAATTGTTTTATTTACTGACTATGAAGGTATGTGGATTAATTTTAGTTTTTGCTTCCCCGTCTTTCTGGCAACTTAAATCGTCCATTCTGTCACTCAAAACCGAACACCACTTGATCAGACCTGTTGCTGTGAAGTAAATGCTTATCGTGCACAATGATATTTAACTAATTGTAAGTCATTTAAATTAAGAGAGTAAAGAGTGCGCGGCCATCGTACCGCGCTCGGGACACTTGAGCAATGCCTTCCGCATTCAGATCCATTTACTTGTCACCATCAACATTCACTTCTGTGACTGGTATTCCCTCTCCTGTCCCACCCGCGAGCGTATCTACTCCAAACACACAATATTATCATCTCTAATAGACTTGGTTTGTGTCCTTGGAGTGGAATCAACATCAATAAGAGAACTAGCTTCAACTACAACAATCACGTGATTTCATTTAGATTTAACTCAAAGAACTGAGTGGAAGACTCGAATTATACTCTAATTTAAACTTCTCGAACTTATATTGGTCATCAATATTTTAAGTACTTCATTGTTGAATCGATTGAATTATATTTAAAATTCGAGAAAAGTTTCTACGTTTTGTAAAATCGATTTTTTTATTATAAATCACGTGGAGGTGTAGTGTCGATCGCGCGTGGGACGTTCCTGCGTGGCCCTAGTCTCGCTGGCGCGGCGCGCTCAGCGGCGGACGTGGAAGCACTGGCACTAGGCGGCCGGGTGTCACGACGCGGGCGCCGCCGCGCCCACCGCCGGCGACACGGGCCCGCGCACCGCCTCGATGTAGTCCTTGATCAGCGTCGCGATCTGGTACGCCTGGGGACACACGACCGGATGTGACATTGCCATAGGAACGGTAACTAAAGGTTAAAGAAACAAAACCGACGAAGATTTGTGTGTTTGCAAATTATGTGATAACAGTGATAACCATTTGTCGGTCTGAATACTTTCAACCATATAACTTGACCAGTGCATAACTATATTTGTACTTGGCTAGCTTGCCACCTGAAGCCATAAACATTCAGGAGAGTTTGTTCCATATGCCTATTCAAAACCTTATCAATCCACCCTGTCTATTTTCAAGCACAAAATGAAATGAATTTTAAGCATGGGTTTTAAAGTTAAATTACCAAGAACACTTAAGATGTTTGGAGAGTATATACCTGGTCAGTAGACAGCACGAGCTTAGCGTGTTTGCGGTCAGCCCTGGTCACCAACAGTAAGGCGCGCGGTGCGGGCGACACGGCCAGCAGCTGGTCGTGGTCGTGCGACACTAGCGCCGCGCGGGTGCCGCGCCGCAGTAGAGTGAGTCCCCGTGCGTCTACGGCTAGCCACAGCGCGCGCGGCCAGTTCGACGTGAACGATTGCTGTGAGGCAAACGATGTTGTTCAAAATATGATGTTTTAAAGAGGCAAGAGAAATCGTAGGGACAAAAATCCCATGATTGACTTACCATAACATCGAAGATGGTGGCCCTCGTGAGCGGCCAGGACGAGGCGAGCGTCAGCGCGCGCTGCATGGCGGCAGCGGGCGGCGTGCCGCGCAGCGCCAGGTGGTGCAGGCGCACGGCGGGCGCGGGCAGCGCGGGCTGCGCCAGGCGCGCGGGCAGCACGGCGCTGGCAGCCGCTGCGCACTCCTCGCCGCCACCCGCGCATTCGCCCTTTACTACTTGCGCGTGCAGCGCGGCTAGCATTACCTGCATGCATACAGATTATATTGTTACGCGCCAGACTTAATGCTGGGTACAAAACGACATACTACTCTAGCGCCATCTAGTATCGAGTAGCAGAAAAAAATCAGATCAAAGGAGTCAAGATCTTTAGACTTTTCTATGCTAAAACATTGTCGATGTTTCGACACCTGGTCAGTCGGCACCGGTATGTACCCGAACTTTTCAGATGTTTCCATACTCGAAGGTTCTAGAAATAACTGTCGGTATAAAAGGGAGGACAGACGGCGACAGGGTCAGTATTGAATTGGCGATACAAGCGATAACTACGAGAGCGATCTTCAACTGCGAATTAAAGTGAAGTGTTCAGTGGTGTAATTGTGTGTTATAATAAGTGAGTTTAAAGTTGTAATTAGGATTGTTTATTA
This sequence comes from Lacanobia wlatinum, assembly GCA_947578705.1. Lineage (NCBI taxonomy): Eukaryota > Metazoa > Arthropoda > Insecta > Lepidoptera > Noctuidae > Lacanobia > Lacanobia wlatinum. Next base: position 7,939,359 of record OX388040.1, read on the forward strand.
AAGTTTCAGTTTTGGTTAATTAATCGGCTGTTTTTATTGTCACGAACTCCAAGCTCGTAACAATATTTATCTTGATATAGTGCCGCTTATCAAGTCTGTGTACATATACAGGTGAATTTTTAAAGTGTGCCTTCATGGGCAAATCCTATACTATGAGGAACATCGAAAAACACTGAAAATGTCTCGAGCCCGATTTTAATGAAAAATAAAACAAAATTTCTGAGTAAAGTTACCTATCTAAACCGTAACTGATATTTTTTTCTAAAATCCAATGATGCACTTGTAGATTCTCGGGCCCAATGATGATGAAAACTAAAACTGCTTCTTAGATTTTTGCAAAAAATGAGAACGCCGACCTCCAGAAAACTTGCGATAAGCGTAAGGAGCATGGTCGATGTTACTCACCGCCTCGTCGGTCTCGATGGGCAGGCGGTCGTGGCGCACGGAGTGCAGCACCTGGTAGTACAGCAGCTCCATCTCCGCCGCGCACGACGTCTGCAGCGGCCGCTCGCCCAGGAACAGGCGCTTCTTGAATACCAGCCTGACACACAATGTCTAGTTTAGAAGCTATACGTATACACTTTACTACATGTGTCCGAAAGCTTTTAGGTTCTTTTTTTATAAAAAAAGGTTGCGCCACATAGGAAAATTAATATTTCTGTATCGTGGGTGCGTTCACAAACATACTAAGTTACAAACAGTCAGACCCAGAACAACTATCTGTAGGCCATACAAAAATATTTGTTCCGTTCGGGATTTGAAACCGCGACACGCAGCGCAGCAGTTAATCGCTCAACCACTGCGCCAACCGTGCCGTCAGCGACATCTACCAGACAACCTTGTCAGATGTATTGAAAGAACTTAAAATATTATGTAATCTGCTGTGTATAAAATACAACACATAGTTAGGTCGAGCGCAACTAGGCACTAGGTTACCTGCACGCAGCGGCCGTAGCTCCGGCCTTCTCCCAGCGCGCCAGCACGTCGCCGACGCGCTCGCTGCCCGCCAGTGCGCGCTCGCCCGCGCCCGCTGGCGTAGAGTTCGCGCACACCTCGTACAACGCGTAACCTGTGTACACATAAACAAAATAGATAAAACTTAAATATAACAAGTCCAGCAAAAATACATAAATAAGTTTAGCAAATCGTAATGGCAGCCACACACGTAGCAATTTACTTGCGCAAGTTTTAATTTGCACAAATACACGTTATTCCGAAGTGACCACAGACTGCTCAAGTACGCTTGTACAAATATCAGTTCTGTCAAAGTGAGTGTCCAGGGCCCCAAGTCTGCTATTACAATAGTGTCAGAATGGTCTCATAATGATTTCATCATAGTCGATTTTGACAAGTTATGCCAGATTTCTTTTATATATGTTTTTAAATATTATTTATTAATTTGTCATTATGTACGAGATTACCATTCTATGCCATTTCTTTCAATGGAGTGTCAGTGGTTGACCATTGGAAAGTAATAATGACGCTTTTATATTAGTAGATTACCAAACTTGTCAAATCGACCATTATGAAATCATTATGAGACCATTCTGACACTATTGTAATAGCAGACTTGGGGCCCTGGTGTGTTGTTTTAATTTTTGGTATCCTTCATATAATTTATTAAAGGCAGCCATTTTTTTATCTCTGTTGTGATAATCTTTATTTTTTATTAGCCAAAGACATGGCTCATTTCTATAAATATTTATGAATTTATTCCAAAATCTCGCGAGTTCCATGCCCCTCAGTTGTCTCAATAATTTTTCCGTCACAAAAATTTGTACGCTACTGAAACTTGTATGCACGCTGCACACACGTTCAAGCAAACTTGCGCAAGCGTAACTTTGTACAAGTTGAGAATCGAAAATTGGAACTTTTTTAAAACTTGTACAAGTCAGAAATTTGGGCAAGTATCTTCATACACACGTTACAGTATACTTGTGCTAGTCTAAACTTGCGCAAGTAAATCGCTACGTGTGTAGCTTCCATAAGTAAGGTACATCATTCTAGCATTTTTATGCGGTAGGAAAGATTTGTGTAGAATGAACCACTCAACATCATAATAATATGCTAAATCAGCGTTTCATAAACCTCGGGTCGCGGGCGGTATTTCAATTACCCGAACACGAGCCCGTGCTGCTTGCCGTCCAGCAGCAGCACGCGCACAGCACCTCCCCCTCGGAGACGTTACGTTAACTAGCACACACCTGTAGCAGCGTCACTGAGCCCGATCTTCTCTCGCAGCATGGCGACGAGGTGGTCGGCGGTGGCGGCGGGCCCGAACACGAGCCCGTGCTGCTTGCCGTCCAGCAGCAGCACGCGCACGTGCATGGGCCGGCGCGCCGCCGCGCACAGCACCTCTTCCTTGGACGGAGCCGCCAGGCGCCTGGGTACCTGCGCTATGCTTAGTGCGACCTGCGAGAGACGAGAACTAAATCATTGATCGAGTCGTGTTTGACACCTATAAGCAGGATTGGTCCACTCTTGTCCAAAGCCGGGACAACACTTTGCCTTTGCCCGTTATTGGAACAGAACAGGCAAAATAAATAATATTTATTTCTTAATGGAACTGAAGTACAACAACTATTGCCCCAGTTTCTTAACGAAAACAATCGCACAAATCGGCTGCTGACAAAGCGTTCCACCAATCACGGCAGTTGTTGACTTTCGTCACGTTAATTTTGAAATTTGATATTCGAATCTTGGTCTTTACCATTATTGTTATGTCATATTCATAGGCAGAATGAAAATAACAATATCTATATAACTTCGAACTAAAAGTAAAAAAATGCCACTAGCAGGCAGTCGGGTAAACTGGTTCGACTGCTCAGAACCATTCACATCCCTTTTTCACTCCGAATGTTAGTAAGAGGCGGCAACAGTGTTAATTTAGGTTAGTTTGTGCGCAAAAGCCATACCGCTTTATTTTATTTTTTATCTTATTTAAAAAAAGTGTTAATTTTGATTGTTATAAAATGTTGGAGGTGGTCTTACCGACGTACGGACTCGTCCGTCAGACGAAGTGATAGTATTTACACAAGGGGTGGTGGGTGTGGGCCCTGGGAGCAGCATGGTAAGCTGGTTGGTGTAAGGGGTGGAACGGGGGCCAATGGGCTATCTGTTGAGCAATTATTAACGTCAAGCAAAGCGGTGGTTAGGCTAACAGTCTGACCCAGTTTGGGCAGATTGAGGCTGCGAGCCACCTCAGCAAGAAGATTTTTCGCATGTAAAAAATGGTGTTTAAAGTTTTGGCTACTATAGGGAGCGTGCAGAAACTATAGGTGGCAGCACAGAAATTTCACTGTCAAGTATATTTCAACTATAAAATTCGAAATAGCTACGCTAGATGGCACAGTTTATTTCGCGCACGTTCCCCTAAACTGAGTGTGCAGGTACTGCAGGTGGCAGCACAGAGGCGTCAATGTCATGTATTCTGACCCTTAAAGTTTCGAATATACGACACACTAGATGGCATAGTCAACGCTGTGCACGTTCCCTATATACGATTAAAAGCAATTTGAAGCATGAGCTTTTCATTTTCAGGACTTCTCGGACGGACAAAAACACATTGGGAGTAGGAACAACTGTTAAATCGTTTTGTCATTCATTCTTAGTTCCGGTTCGGGACTAATCGTAAGTCCGTAGACGATACGGAGTAGGAAACGCCCGTAACTAAGGCCGAATCTACGGACTTCGGGCTTGGAGAGTAGACCCCCCTAGACACGGTAACTCGATACTACAACATATTTTTAACCTCTGCCTAGTAAGTAAGTAAGTAAGCCCTAATTGGGGCCAAATGTTATTGTCTTGCGTGCTTGGTGCCTCACGGGTTAATGAACAGGTAAGGTATTGTCCCCATTAGGTTTTCTTATTATGGCATAAAAGCTATGGCACCATTGTACATATTTAGTCTTAGGTTGGAAGTCTGACTTTTGGAACTGAAATACAAGTTGACTGACTGGAAACGGATAGAAATGACGTGTGAGCTCACCTGCTCGGCGCGGCGCGCGAACTTGCCCTCCTCGCCGGCGTGCAGCGCCGTGCCGCGGTAGCGCAGGTGCGCCAGCAGCAGGCGCCGCAGCGGCTTGGCGGGCGGCAGCGCGGCGCCCACGGCCGCGCACAGCAGCGCCCAGTGCCGCGCCGACACGCGCGACAGCGGCTCGGGGTGGTCTGTCGTCTGGCAACACAGAACATTACTCACTCGAGCATTTAAAAACATTTTCATAGTCTAATTTCGACGAAAGTCACGTTGTTTTTGGCGAGTCATCACGTCTGTCAGCTCACCTGTTTGATGAGCTGCATGTACAGCTCACACAGTAGCGTGTCCTTCTGCAGACACCTCTGCAGCAGAGCCTGCGCCAGCGCCACGCGGTCGTCGCTGTCCTCGTGCTGCGGCGGCACATTGTTGTTTGCAAGATTGGTGGTGCTGCCCTCGTGCGTGGCTGTCAGCCCAGCATGGCTCATTATGTCCTGCGAACAACAAGTTGATATTTTAACATTTTAGCTGATCATTTCAGACAAAGGCGCCTCGCTAACGACATATCATAAAGTACTGGTCGACTGTAAGCCAACCCCACAAGCTTACCTTGAAGATCTGCATGGCGGCCACCTCCTCGGCCTCGTTGAGCTTGGTGAGCGAGTGCGGCAGGCTGCGCGACCAGCTCCAGTAGCCGGCCGGGAAGCTCTTGTAGCTTTCTCCCTGGCTCTCCGCTGCCATGTCAAGCCGCATCTTCTCTAGACGGTGCTTGCTTAACCTGGGTACCGAGATGATAGCGTTAGATAAGTATTTTTTATTATTACTCAGTCCCGAAACTATCTGTTTTGGGTCCAGGTGATGGCAGTAGTCTCAGGATGAACATTATGTCACTTCGCTTGGGACACATTTCGCCATTTAAGCTTACCTTGAAAGGCGAAATGTGAAGCTGTTTAGTACTTCTTTAAATTACTTCTTTTTATTTGATGAATGATTTTTAGGGTTCCGAAAAAAAAAACTGAACCCTTATAGGATCACTCGGGTGTCTGTCTGTCTGTCTGTCCGTCTGTCACAGCCAATTTTCTCCGGATCCACTGGACCGATTCAGATGAAATTTGGTACACATATGGACTTCTGTGACCCAAATACGGATGTGTTACGTAAATTATTAAATTTTTAGTATGGGTGTCACTTTTGGGGGTCAAATCAGAAAATAAAAAAATAAAAAAGATTTTTGAACAATATCGTGTCACATATCAAATGAAAGGGCTTACTGTGAGGGTTTTAATTATATTTTTTTCATAATTTTAAAATAAATGGTTTTGAAGTTATTCAAGAAATTGGACGAAAAATGACCATTCCCTCATATCTCCGAAACTACTGAGTCTAAAATTTTGAAAAAAAAGGAGATAATAGATCTTTACCTAAAGATTACAGGAAACCTATTAGAAGTCTGTAGTGTTAAAATAAAATGTTAAAAAATAAATTCGTTCGGAACCCTTTGCAAGCGAGTCCGACTCGCACTTGGCCAGTTTTTTTGTATAGTTATTTATATCAGAATAAATAAAAAAAACTTGCGAGTTGCGATCACCTACCTTCTCAAAGTATTCCTCAAGAAGTTCCCAGCAGAAGCTTCAGTGGGTCTCCTGAGCATGCCCGAGTCAACTAGCGCTCGTCGCGCACTCTTGAGCGCAGCGGCCAGGCGGGACCGCTCCGACGTAGGCGCTGCACGTCTCGGGGGCTCGTCGGCCAAGCCGTTAGCCAGGACTGGGCTGTAGGCGGCCATTAGCCACGCGGCCTCGTTCTTCTGAGGAGACTCCAGTACGATGCACCTATATATCATTTGGAAATCAATTTTGTGAAGTCACGAGGAACAACAATAAAGTATCGCATACTAACAGCTAGGTCTAGTCGTGGCGAATTATGAGCGCGCGTCATGAGACTAAAGCCAATGACATAAGGTTTAAATTGTTTTCGACGCGCGTTCATGAAATGCAACAACTACACAAAGAGGCACATGGAGCGCGTTGGCTGTCGAGCAGATGTTTTTAGCATTATATTTTATCAGCGCTCGCGGGCGAAAAGCCTTCTGGCATCTCTTTGACATTGGAAGCTACGCTGGACTGGCGAGTTAGGCATAGTACACATTCCCTGTGTCACGCTACGAGGCGCAGGGCTGTGTGAACGAAGCCTTGTTTCATGATTGTTGTAAGCTGTTTTTTTTATTTTTTATAGGCACGCGTTTGACCACAATCTCACCTTATGGAAAGCGATGATGTGATCGTCGCTGGAGCACGCTTAAAGCATTTGACGTTGCAGCTTCATTGTTAGTTTCTCCAGCAGCAGGCACAGTTCGTTACGTTGAAGCATACTAATAAGGTGTAACATACCGATGTCCCTCGTCCGTGGCATGCTGCGTGACATCCTCGTGGGTATCGTGAACAACATACCGGTGTCCGTCGTGCTGGCCGTGGTGCGTGAGGCTGATGGTGAGGCCGTTGTCCACGGGGTCCATGAGCAGCGCGGCGATGTTGCTGTACGGGTACTCCGCTAGGACCACCTTGTCGGTGGGGCGCACGAGGACCACGCCCTCCGAGCCCACACCGAGTAACACGTTGGGTCCTGACGAGACCATTTATTTTGTTATAGAGGTATACAGAATAGGGTGTTAAGTCCCGCAAACCTCCATTAAAAAGAAAGGATCATTCGTTCGAGACGGGTGTTGCGTCGGTGGGCAAGTACCTGATAGTTGTTGTCGGGCGATCACATCATGTTTCTTTTATTATTATTTTTTTATTTGACAAGTGCCATGGGAACTTTGGCTACCTTTTCCTTTGTCAATTAGCCAAATAATGCAAAAAAAAAGTTAGTGATTTCAGCTGATATTCTGGACGAGCAACATTGTTTAGTTATAATTCGCATTCCAAAATAAGGCGAAACTACGGAAAGCAAATTAAACGGATTTGTTTTAGTTTCTTTCTCGTAAACGTGCTCACCATGTGCCCAGTAGCCCTTGTAGGTGACCGGGAAGAGCGTGACTCCGTAGAGCGGGTACTGCATCACGCACGACAGGTACAGCGCCTTCGCCGTCAACTCCGCCCGCCCCGCGCCGTACTGGCGATGCGCTTGCGCAAGGATGGTGGCCTAGTGGGGGGGAAATACATTTTAGAGCGTCATAGCCAACTTAATATAAAATAAATATTCCATCTATGTACCAAATCATTTGATTCCCTTATGTCATCATCACAATATATACATATATATTTTTAATTTTATTTTAGACTACGTGTGTAAGCCTGAATTTGTTGTCTGCCCTTCAGGAGGAATGACCGCCTGTTGTCATACCAGTCCCACGAATACAACACACAGCTACAAATTACCACTTGGGAAACTTTCATTACGCGGACTGCCCAGGCGCGTTAGTGAAGCATAAAGGTGCTCACCCATTGCTGCGCCGGGCGGGCGCGCGCGATGCGCTGCGGCAGGAACTGGTCGGGCTGCGCATAGTAGGCGCGCGTGTGCGGCGGCGGCGGGCTGGGCGGCGGCTCGCCCAGCGCCACCTGCGCCTGCAGCCCCGCCAGCTGCAGCGCCACCTTCTCCGACACCGGGAACTCGTCCATCTGACACGTACGACCATTTATAATAGCAACTGTTTTACACTATTGGTTGTATCTTGTACATCAAAGGGTTTCGACTTTTTTATCTGGGAGCTGGCATAGCCCCCTCCACCGCCATTTGGACAATTGCGGAGGACACAATTTTTTCTAAATAAAAACATGGTGCCCTAAAGTGTCACGTTGCCAAGACATTTGAAGGTAAAGTCGCCATGTGAGAACAATGAAAATCATTGTGATGCCACAATGGTCCTATGCCCTTTTCAGGTATTTAAAAAAAAATGTATTTCAAATGGACTTTTTTCTCCTTTTTTGACTTAGAAAGTAACATAGCTGTTTTTCAACCTTAGGAAATAATTATGTTCAACGAGGCTTGTCTTATTTTTTTAGACAGTTTCAGTTCTTCGAGCCGGTGATGTCTGTATGTATGTGAAAAATGAGCGTGACTTATCTCCCGAGCAACTTCGTAAACGTTTTAGTAGGAAATTTAAGCCCCGCCTATTCTCCCCAGTATCAAAAGTCACGATTTTTACATTGGTAAACATTAGGTGAACTTTATAACTGAAAGAGTCAACTATTGAAGTAGTAGAGCAAACTAAACTTCATGTGTAGGTATGAAAAGTATATTTTCCAAAAGCGTCGCGTGCGCAGATGACGCAGCGTGTAGCGGTGTTACCTTGACGACGCTGTGCACGGCCTGCGCGTACAGCAGCGCCACCTCCACGGGGTCGTGCGGCAGCTCGCGCCCGCCGCGGAACAGGCGCCGCTTGAACACGAAGCGGTTGTCGGCCGAGCCGCCGCCCGGGCCTTGTTGCCTGTGAAATAAGACTCATTGTTACGAGGATCTCGAAAGTGAGGGAAATCCATTTAGTATATTCATCTACAGGTTCATAAGAGCGATGCCACACGGGTATTGCCAGTCCGTTGTGTCGCCGGGGCGACATAATTTCAACGGACAGGGTGACACACGAAGATATAATGGAGTTAATAATAGTTCTTAATGGAGTTGAATAAACACTGCACAGCGCCGACGCAACGCTTTGTGTGCCACCCCTCTAGGGGAACGATACAACATTATAAGCGCGCGAGTGCGGCGCCAGGCCCAGCTTGTCGGATAGTCTGGTACTCACATCTCCCAGGCCGCGATGACGTCGTATAAGTAATGCGTGGCCCGCACGTGCTCCTCGCTGCCCGCGCGCTGCTGGTACACGGCCCAGCCGGCGCGCGAGTGCGGCGCCAGGCCCAGCTTGTCGGCGAGGCGGGCGGCGGCGGCGGCAGCCGTGTCGGCAGGGTGCACATCGATGGCCTTCGTGCGGCCGTCGAGGAAGAAGAAGCGGCAGACTATGGTGCCGAGGCGACGCATTGCCTATTGGATACAAGTTTTCAATTGATAGAAAATTGGGTGACGTACTAGACTGGTAAATAAGGTATAATTTATGTATGACTTACAGCGATCTCCACAGTGCTGGGCGGCAGCTGGCGCGGCGCGGCGCCCCGGCAGTTGTCGAGGCACCACTGCGCGCAGTGCGCCTCGCGCGCCGCGGGGGACGCGGGGGAGGCAGGGGAGGCGGGCGAGGTGGGCGCCAGCGAGCGCGCGCGCGCCCGCAGCCACGCGCTGTAGTAGCGCGCCAGGCCGCGGCTGGGCTGCCACGCCACCGCGCACAGGCACAGCACCAGCCACACACGCTCCGCCCATTCCTCGTTTGGACATTCCGTTATCTAGAAAAAAAATTGGTTGTCTGTAAAGTCGGTTTACGGACGATAATTTTACGTGATATAACGTAATTTTACGTGTATTTTACGTGATCATAAGAAAATAATTCAATTCTTAACAAACAAGCTGAACGCTTAGGCCGATCGTGCCTCTCTATCGCTTGTTCCGCGCTCTCGCTTGCACGCTCGGCTTAGGCGGAACGTGACACTTTTTCGAGCGTGTAGCCGGCGTTCATCGATGTATAAGACGTTATTACGTCAAAAAATTAATGCTTAATATGCCTTCTTCATAACTCATTTGTAAGGACTGATATCACTACGATCCTTACTAATATTATAAATGCAAAAGGAAGTTTGTTTGTTACGCTTGGTTACCTATCATAAAATATCGTCGTCTATCGTTCGAAAAACATTTGACCGATCATTCCACCTAAAACTTTCAACTATTATCGCTTCGTTTTTTTATACTTCATTGAAGTCACGTCTGCCACTGTATCAGTTGACCTATTATCAATTCGATTTTTTTCGTTCTCCGACGTTTCATTTGTTCGAAAAACTTTTTACCGAAGTTACACTTTGCCGAAATAACATTTGTTCGAAGTATTATTTTGCCGAACATTAATTATACCCCTTTTTAAATTTAAGTGGTGTAATGGTAATGTGGTTGTTGTGATGGTTAATTAACAAAAGTGGTTTTAAATGGTCCCCGTATGAAGCATACAAACAAGGATGCTTGCTTCAAGCATGCAGCATGCAAGCAGGCATGCAAAGTGCAAGCAGGCATGCAGCATGCAAGCAGGCATGCAACATGCAGCAAACAGCAAACATTGTTTCTGTCACGTCTCCGGCGCTGCGGGGTTTGGGCAGCCCCACGCGAGTTTATCGTCGCAGATGATTTTAACGCTCACCCCACCGCAGCTTGCCGACCAGCCTCAGCTGCGGCGGCAGGCCTTCAAACCACCTGCTCCTAAGCTCACGGGCCGCCCCACCCCTCCACGCCTACACGGGCTTAAATTACACTCTAGGGGTAGGGCAGACATGACTGCGTGAAGTCGGTTTTGCAGCGATTCGTTTCTTTCACTAAATTTTGTAGCACAACATATTGACTTTTTATGACACTATTTTAATTTAATATTGAAAATGCTACCAAGTAACCGGCTATATTATATTTGTAATAAATATTCCGTAAAATATTGTTTCGGTGTGGTGAAAATATGGCAAATAAATCATGTGCCAAATGAAATAAAAAGAGGCTTCAGCCAATACCCAAAAAGTTATTATGTAAATCGGCGAAATAAGGTTCGGTAAAATAATACCTCATGATACTTCGATGATCTAAAAATATGTCAAATAATGCATATTATAGAAAATAAGACGTCGGTCAATAGTTTTCGGTAAAATAAAATGCGAAGAAAAAAAAATCGAAAAAGTGATCGGTTCCCGTTACGCTTTCACGCATAAATCACCTGAACAATTTTGATGAATTTTGGTACAGAGATAAATGGGACGCTGGAGACGGTTATAACATAAGTGAATTGAAGAATAAGCAAATTGATTCGTTCCCAATAAATATACGTTCACATGGACATGAGGCTGTATGAAATAATGAACATCTAAGTCCCGAGTAGAACTACTACAACTCAGGACCATTAATTTTCAAACCTTCGTTCTTTTACTGAGAAACAATCACAAAAATCGAATATTGACAGACAACTTAAGTTCGATATTGACCAAAATGAACGTACCTGTCTCACACACTGCACCAGAATCTCATCTCTCAACTCTTCTCGCTCTATTCCCTTGCCGATGACGGACTGTATCACTTGCGTCTCCTTCTCTGCTGTCAGCTCGCCGCGCATGTAGCGGCAGAGATCCTAAAGAACAAAACAAAATGTTTGCTATTGTCACTTTACTTTTGATATGAAACATCTATTGGCGCGCCTTGGCAGTAAAACAAACTCGTATGCCGTGACGGAAACGCCATTACGTCATGTCGTGACGCATCCCATTACGCCGCCTGTTACGGACGCCGAACTTTGGAACTAATTTATAAGACATAGATGTTTCACACCTGACGCGCGTCCCGTGACAGCTATTTTTTTTAACAATAGGTTTCAGCTGCTGTTTTGGTTATATTAGAGAAGCTAACCCAAATATAGTCTGGAAAATGCTAGGAATTGAAGTTTTAAAAATACACTTTAGCCTATAACCAACTATGAACTGGGACAAATTTTGACAGCTATGCTGGTGTCTTTCAGTGTGGACAAGGTGATGGTATTGTTTTACTCCACATAAATTCCAGATAAGATATATAGTTACACAAAACATGGAGAACTTATACCTACATCACCTAAATCATTTTCAAGCGTTTTTTTCTGGTTTTTAGTGCCAATTACGAGACTGAACACACTGACTGACATGTTTTTCATATGTATAAACTTACTCTAAATATATTGACGGCCGCAGTAACGCTGTCGGGATCATGCAGCTGTATGTGTGAGGTTGGAATGTTGTTCCCTTTGTGGTATGTGATCATCTCCTCCTTAGTTAGCAACTCCATAGACTTGCTCTTGCGGGTTAACGTCGCCATGATAGTGCCTGATGAATAAAAGGTTAGATGTAGCATGATTTTCTTTTGTCACTTATACGAAAAACGAAGATGGTAACAGTGGAAATTGTTAGTACACTTTTTACAAACTAGCAACAAGTGACGTCACCAGCTCCCACTCCTGTACTTTGATGCGTTGTCTGTTTCATTTTTGATTGATTTGAAAAGGCGAAAAAAGCAACATGTTTTTTCAAATCCAACGAATAAATACAATTATGTATAATGTTTCTATCTAAGAAACATCCCCATCGTGGGATTGTGTTCCCAAGGTGTGCCATACATTACGCAACTATCAACATTATCTCAATACCATTAGGGTCTAGTTTACCTTCAGGTGAGCGCGGGTGGTCGTTGAAGTACAGCTTGGCGAACTCGGACAAGTCGTTGGTGACGTCAGCGGGCGGCGTGGTGGGCGGCAGCGTGGTCGCCTGCGCTTCTATCTGATGTAGCCGACGCTCCACGCGCTCTTTGCGGCGCGCGTTGCGGTCTATGCTCTGTTGGGAGAAAGTTTATCACTTTAATAGACCAACAGGAATTGTGAAAATACAGTCTTCTTCTTTTCGAGTCTGTGGTTAACTCCTTAGATTTTTTTGGTCCCATTAGGTGGCTACATTAATACTGTTTTAGATCTAACAAGAAATTTTAGAGTCAACCATGTTTCGGACATAAAGTACTGACCGTTTGTACAGTCCACTAAATTCAATAACATTAAAGATGAGAAAAAATTTCGAAAAAAAAAAATTTTGCTCTTTTTTTTGCTACATGAAATGCATTATTGATCATGTGGAATAGTAACATGTTATTGCTGACAGTACCTACCGTTACAATTTAAATACAATTTCGAGAATTTTAACCTGACGCAGTTACCCGTCAGGCTGGAGTTATGAAACTTACTGTCGATTCCCCATTCATCATGGGCGGCGGACTGATGCAGGTGTCCATGGGCACGGGGGGCGGAGACGGCCCGTCCATGGGCGGCAGTGGAGGAAGCGGTGCGTCCGACGGCTCCGGCTCCATCTCTATCACTTTGTGGGTGAACCTATACAGAAAGGTTGGTCATGGCAAAAATGGGAATATTTCAAATCATAGCTAGAAAAACTAAATTCACAAATGTAAGTTAAGTTGTCGAGTTCTACCTGAATGCTAAAGTGCGAGTTCATGTTAAAATACAGCTAGACAAGTCCTAAGACTACCCGTCCATTGACGCGGAGCGAGCCAGCGAAGCGGAGTGACGGAGTGATGCGGAGTGGAGTTGCAAACTGTGTTTGTCCATTGCGGAGCGGAGTTGGGGACTGTGCGGGCTTACACCAAGTTCACGCGACGAGTCATTTGAGCAAGCGGCCGGTTTTTTTTTTCCGCTTCGTTGCTTCGGTCCGCTTCCCGGTTTTGTATGTATTTTTAAACTAGTTTTCAAATCCCTGTCAACTGAAGCGGAGCGGAGATTTTATGCAATTCCGATGGTTAATATTTGCACAGCTCCGCTCGGCACCAGTGGACAGTTAGCCTAAAATATTTCGAATTCTACGCTCAAAACAACGGCGGAAAGTATGGAATTATATGAACAAGACCGTGTTTTGGACAGGACCAGATTCTAATCACCGTTTAGCGGGCTTAAGGCCTCGTTTTCACCTACAACCCAGCTCGCATGCAAGTTTTATTACATTGACAGCTACCGAGATATAATGTGATGGATCTTTCGATTGTGCCCTGCAATGTAATTAAACTGGCATGCGAGTTATTTGCGAGTGGAAACGCGCCTAAGACCGATTTACTCGGTGCAATTTAATCACCTTTAGAATGCAGTAAGTTGAGGCAATAAAATTGTTCAACAGTGTTTACTTATATTAATAGAACTTCGCTACGCGCCACGGATTTTTCTTTATGTGTGTCTGTGTAAGCTGAACCTTATATAATTTTAGGAATATTTCTGAGATATTAACATAATATGACTAACCCGCAGTTAGCTTCACAGACTCAAAGATCAGTAGTGCGTAGTGTAGGTATATATCCTGACTTCTTTCAGTTTCAGTACCATGGCACAAATTTCACAGGTTGCAATGACTTCTTCTTCCTACTTGGGAGAGGGACCCGTTTTGAGAAGACTTGTGTCCCCTTCTCTTTAGTTTGCGCATTGTCGGTGGCAGATCTATAGTCAAATGGAGATGGCTACTGTCAATAATATAGGAACAAAATAATATCTAAGGAAAAAAAAAACATCTAGAAAGAGGTGACGAGACGATCTAGATGCGAACTGAGGGCGGTTTGAGGTGGCGCGAAAATATAATTGTTGGAAGGACTTTTGGGGGGTGAGGGGTATTTTAGATAAAACTGACGATAACGTTCGTAGTCAATACTCGCCGACAGTATAGTTACTAGAAACATACGATTGTCAAATTTTTTTATTACACATTCATCTCCATAGAGATCTACGCTTTCGAACTTGCAATTTGCCTTATCTTTCTTACTGACCCAACTCCTTGATAATTCAAAAGTGCCTGTAAATATTAGTAACTAAAAAGAAAGCTTCGAGTTCAATGTGATGTATATGAACATACCCGTTATTGTCAGGTGGTGTGGGCTGCGGCGGCGGCGGCGGTGGCGACGGCTCGCTGCTGTGCTCGAGCGCCGGCCGCGGGATGACCGCTTCGTAGATGGGCTCCTTGCTCTTCACCACGGACAGCTTGCCGTTGGGGATGATGCCGTTGGTCAGCTCTGGTGGTGTTGCGTCTGTGAGATACATACAATAGGTCCATTATGTGTTCCTGGGGAGATAGGCGTGTACCTAGATTTCATCGAGATGTCTCTTCGCTCTAATATAATTCACTCAAATCCAAAAGTGCAGGTTATGTTTTATAAAGATAAACGTTATTGATTTTTTTATTTTCCTGTCTGGTATCAAGAGTAAGATTTTTTCAGACTTATCAAAAGTGTCCATGTCCACAAACATAGTAGTTAAATCAGTTTCTAAATGAATGTTAAAAATTGTGTTTTACAGGTACTCGTAGATATCACTTGCGTTTAATTTGAAACTTATCGATAATTTCTTTCAACCCACGGGATGCATATTTTGCCTGACATTGCTTCAAAGTAAACCGATAAGTTAAGTTTTATCTTTAGTAAGGGTTGTCTATTGTTTACTCGAAGATTATATACCATAATCATCATATTGCCGAATTTCATTTAACCGAATTTCATTTGCACGAATGTTTTGTTTGCCCTAAAAGACATATGACATACTGTTAATTGCCCGAAACTTAGATATCATAAGATACGAGTGCCATACGTATTGTTTTTCATATTTTTAAGTGCCATAATAATTATCAAACATAATATTTAAACGCCATAATGATTATTAGACATAACATTTAAATGCCATAATCGAAGCGAACGAATAGACCTAGCCAAACCTTAAAATATTCTATGCATGGTTGATGGTGGGCTTGGTCGACGGAGCCCCGCTTCGCGGGGCTCCTACTTCTGTGTGGTTTATAAAAAATAACCACGAAGGGGATGGCGGGGTCTATTCGCTCGCTTCGCTCGCTCACACGACCCCGCCATCCCCTTCTAACCTAACCTATCCGAGTCGGAGTGCCCTAAAGTCCCGATTGCATCCAGTTTCTCCTGATATAACAACCGTTACATACCCAATGTCGATGGCAAATGATGTTATGGCATATGATAATTATGGCATGTGATATTTAGGGCATGTGATAATTAGGACATGTGATAATTAGGGCATGTGATAATTAGGGCTTACAATGATTATGACAAATGATGTTATGGTAAGTGACTTTATGGGAAACAAAGCTTCTAGCACGTGACTAATATAATTACGTCGTATAATATTATGGCTGTTGACTATTATGGCAAATTATATTATGGTAAATAAAATTCGGGCAAACGGCGGTATACCTTTAGTAAGAGGTGGTGGCGGCGGCGGCGGCCCTGCGGGCTCCGGCAGCGTGCAGGCGGGGGGCGGGGGAAACACCGGCGACTGCTCCGACAGCGGCTCCACCAGCGGCGGCGGCGGCAGGATCAGCGATGACGTCATCGCGTCTCCGTTCGACATCGGCGACACGCCGTTCATCGACGTGCTCATGACGCCGTTGTACGATGACGTCATGGAGGCAGGCGGCGGCGGCGCGGGGGGCACCATGGGCGTGATGGCCAGCGTGGAGGGCGGCGGAGGGGGGATGGACTCGGAGGGTGCGCCGTCGGGCTTGCGTTGTGCCTCCGTGTGAGACTTGCTCAGCTCGTTCATTTCCGCGGCTAGGACGTGTTCCAACTGTGAACGAAAGAGATACAATAAATTATTCTTAGTTGCATCGAAACAAAAATAACAAAGATTTAAGAAAGTCTTTATAAGACTGGAGGAGACGTCCACCAAACCTATTGGTATTTTGGATTATTTGACATCACATATCGACCACTCTCGAAAACTAATGTCAAACTAATCATTTACAAATACTCCTCCACCCTGGTAGCGCCTGGACCTCTAGGCTCAGCTGGGCACAGTCTCCACCATAGCCTTCCACTTTTCCCGATATTTATCTTGTACCAGTTCCAATAACTCGAAAACAAGTCGTCACAGTAACCTTTCCTATAGTCCATTCATGTTAAAAAAAGACAACTGTTTCGTATTAAAGTCTGCCTTTAGTTTTATGCGACCTGATTGGTCGGGGCGTGGCTAGGACGATGACTCACTATTTGCTTAACACGAATGGACTATAGGCGACGACGCTCTTCTAAAGGTTGATCCACACAACAGGACCGTGACCAGGACGTGTCCGGGCAGTAGTCCGTCACCACGTCCTGGGTATGTATGAATCAACCTTGAATGAAGCCGATTTAAGCCACCTCTTGATGCAGATCATCAGCCAGCCTCTCCATGGAGTCGCCGATCTCGGCGATGGTGGGCTGGTGCGAGTCGGGCTGGCCGTCGGGCGCGCCGCGCTGCGTGGGCACGTCGGCCAGGAAGTCGAACAGGTTGTCCAGGTTCACGGACTCGGCGCGCGTGCTGCTCGGGCACGACAGCCCGCGCAGCTGGTCCGCCATGTTCTCCAGCTCTGCTCGCTCTTGGTTCTGTTTTTCTTGGAGACTGGAATGGAAGTTGTTGGTTTAGGGTGGAATGATGAGGGAAATATCACGGTGGTGAAGCAGAATCATTAAAACATTTATGAGATAACGAGACCCGAAGTCTTTTAAGGAAGTCATCATTGTTCCAGTTCCAGTACGAAACATTTTTTTTTTGTTAAAATTGATAAGCTTGCGTTTGACCACAAAACTCGATTGTAAACGATGATGTGGATGATGGAGTATACTTGCTTAGAAGTAACCTATTGACTCTCAAATTAAAGATTTTCAGCTAATAGCTTTCAAGAAACCGACGTTTTATTAAGCTACCATCAAAACGCTCAATCATCAATCGCTCTTCAGGACTTACCAGCATCTCATTTATCCCCCCAATTCCCGATAAAACTTCATGAAACCGTATCAAAATCCATACCTGTTCCTCTCCTCTCTAAGCTTGATCTCCTGGTTGACCCTCCTCATCTCTCTGAGCGCGGCGGCGACCTCCCTGGCGAAGGCGCCGCGCAGGTGCCTCTGCAGCGTGAGCGCAGCGCGGCGCAGCCTCAGGAAGGCGGCGCGCTCCTTCCAGCCACGCAGAGCCGCTTGCAGCACTACGGCGGCATTGCGCCACGTCAGGTACTGACGCCGTTTCACTGACCCCTTGTACCACTATGGACGTTTGGGCGGGTTAGTTGGTGATAAGACTGGAGCTGGATTATGTCCGGTGAGAAGTCTATACTGTTTTTTTTTAGTCTTATGTTATTTTACTGGTGGGCGGCCATGGCCTCCTCAAGTCTCTCCAGAGAATTCTTGGACTTCAGATACACGAAATTGGACAATGATTTGAAATGGGGAAGGTCGTATGTAACAAAGTATACTGCTACTAAATGTAAATGTAACAGAATCGTGACATATTGACATGAGACAATCTTCCACAATCTTCTTCCGAATTCGTTTATCAAGCTTAAGCAATGGTGTTCCATGTGAAAAACACATTTTGTCAATTTTTACTGAGTATTTCTAGACCTCTAATAATAGTCTTCTTTGACTTACCTTCTGTATGCGCAATGCAGAAGATTGTAACAGCGCCGTCCTCTTGGCTTCTAGCGGCGCATGTACGGAACTCCTCATGAAGATCTTCGTGTGTCCGATCTGCCAGTCGTCCTTGGGCGCATTGACCATCGCGGTGATAGCTCTGCAAATTGAAATAGTGGAGTAAGAAAATGAGATATGAGACTTCTACGATGCGTGCTCGAGTCTCGTTAAAGCTACTATCTTTTCCATCGCTCAGGAAGTTATAGTATTTGGGGTTCTACTAGCGATAACTAAGTTATTTATCAGGCATATTGCAGCAAAAAAAAAAACGAGTTATATTTTAGTAAAATTGATTGCGAGGAGCAACAGGACTGGTCGATGTGGCTAGGCTTTGTAAGACGCCTACAGAGGGCAACTTTCGACTGATGACGTCACACTCACTGTATGTCCGGGGCCCTAGGGCGCGGATGCGGCAGCAGACAGCGGTAGCGCGCCTGGAAGTGCGGCGCGGGCAGGTGGATGGGGTAGCCGTCGCGCCGGATGCGCACGATCTCATTCATGCCGAGGTACTTGAGTTGTTCCAGCACTAGTTGCTCCGAGTACTTGCCCGCTTCTTTGTTCTCGTTCGGCTTTATGCAGCGGACGTACCTGTGCGAGGATTTATTGTTTTATAATGGTGTTCATACGAGGTAGAGTAACCTAAAACTTTGGTTCTGTTAAATCAAAAGCACAGCTTAGCGCGTAGCGGTATGCGGTACATGTGATCATATGAAGAACTTCTAGAATGGTCTTATTCCGCCGCAGTATGCATCAGCGGTGAGGACGGTATCGCATACCGCAGCGTTGTGCATTCCGATCAAGAGACTGAAGTTTTACTAACGGGGGAAAGACTAAGCCGTCATAACCCACACGTTTACGTTAGTAATAAAATTACCCGTTTTGAGCACTGGCTCTTCGAATTAACCGCACTGCTATTGTTCAAGAGGTCAGACACTTACCACACGTCGGTAGCCTGCAGCATGTCGACGAGCGACTGCAGTTGCGCTCGGAACGTGTCCACGACTGTGGGCCGGCCCTTGGACGTGCCGCGCTGAGTAGTGCCCGTGGAGCTAGGGCTAGACAGCGATGTGTCCTGGAACAAATAACAAATTAAGGCTGGGTTATCCGGGCCTGTTGGCAATGAAAATGCTACCTCCGCCCGCGACCCCTCATGTTTAACACGACGATGTTATACGATGTCCTACCGATGACCGCCGACTTCTTCGCAGAATAAATACGCCACAGTGCAAAATATTTGCAGTTGATCTACTGAATTGTTTTTCTTTTAGACATGATTTCATCTATTTTACATTTATCGTTACGTTTTACATTTTATGGCAGTAACTCATGACAGACAAGGCGGTGGACTTAGTTTTATAATATATAGTGATCTAGTGTTAGTGATAGTGATGTAGTTTGGATTATGATTTCACAAATGAAACCGAAACAATTTTAAAAACATGTTTTTTAATAACACAATATAGCTATGTGAGAAAAAGTAAGTTAACATAGTAATAACAGAAAAAAAAACCGAACGTTTTCCATAAAATCTCGAAATCAAAGCATTTATTACAACAACACCATTTCCAGGAACTATTGAATTTCCCGGGAGTCAGTTTCAAAGCGTAGATCCCTATAGTGACATTATTATTTCTGCTTCTACATATGAAAACAATATAAAAAACACCGGCCATGTGCGAGTCGGACTCGCCCACCGAGGGTTCCGTACAAATTTGTAGCTACAAATTACTTTAAATGAAGAATATATTTTTTTACGGTTTAATTACAAATGTATAATTTTCAGAATTTTCCCTATACTTGTACTATAAGACGGTATTACTTGCCAAATTTCATAGTTCTAGGTCAACGGGAAAACAATAAAAAACTTTTTACAACATCCAAATCCAAAAAACGAACACTACAAAGTAAAAATTAACTTTAATTTCGGAAGTCCGTGTCAAAATACGAAGAAACTACCAAAAACACGGGCTTCCGAAATTAAAGTTATTTTTTAGTTTGTAGTGTTTTTTTTTTATTTGGAAGTCGGTTATATTTTTTTTTTTTTCATTTCTATTATTAAAGTAATTGCCCATGCACTCGATGCATCTTTGCCAAGGCAGTGGCAGATTATTGATGCCCTTCTTGAATAAATGAGACGGTAGACAATAAATTCTTCAAAAGGCATTTTGTACTGCTTCTCGGATATTGGATTTTTTCCCGCCAAGAGTTATTCAAATTCTGGAAAAAGAACTCTGTAGGCGCAGGGTCTGGTGAGTACGGCGGATGACGGAGAGCTTTCAACCCCAGCTCTTGTAACTTGGAGACCGTCTGCTGTGCAGTATGACGTCGCGCGTTGTCGTACAGGAGCAGTGGAGACGAGCGATTGACCAAAGCTGGTTGGAGACGTGCAAGTTTCTCCATCATTGTGTTCAGTTCTTCACAGTACACATCTGCAGTAATGCTCATCCTCTTTGATAAAAAGCTATAATGAGCTAAATTAGCTAAATGGTTCTACTGTTACGCTTACACTGTAACCATACTCTATTGTTTTTTTGGCTAATAGAGTCGTGCTGCTACAGTTATAATATAAATTTATCGATTAAAATATTCTAAAACATTGAATTGTCTCCATTGTGGCACATTTCTTTGATACCCAACATGACTACCTATGTCACGAAAATTTTTAGGTGAAAATGGTTGCAAACCAACTTTGTAAATGATCATCATATCAGCCCAAAGACATCCACTACTGGACATAGCTCTACCCTAAGTGTCCTCATCGACCGTCTGTTCACACCACTTCAGTTTGGCGATCCTTCAGGCAATGTCGTTAACCTTGGTTCTCCTGCGAATATCATCATTCCTGATTCGATCAATACCCTTTCCATTGCCCTTTGGGCGACTTTAAGCCATTTGAAGAGGCCCATTGTGAGCGACCAAGTTTCGATTCCATAAGTCACCCATATACATAGACTTTCGTCTTGAGACACTGGTATGTGAGACGATAAGATACCACGCAACTTCCCGAACGCCGCACAGCCGAGTCGGATTCGACGAATTAATTTTTTCCGGAACAGCTGCTCAAACTCTATCAAGCGCAAGTTCGATCATGTATGGAGTACTGCTCTCATCTTTGGGACGGATCTGCCAGATACCAGCTTGATGCCCTTGAGTCAATTGAGAAACAGACAACTCGTCGTCGATGCTCAAGACTTTGGAGCTTCGCTAGCCTATCGGTTTTCTACCGGTTGCACTTTGGGGAATTGCATAATTTGATTCCGCCAAGCCCGTTCCATCATCGGACCACAAGACGAACGGCGATGTGCCACCGGTACATGGCGGACATCCCACCCACGCGCACTAAACCTTTTGGGAACTCATTCATAGTGCGTGCAGCTACGGAGTGGAATTCCCTACCGGAGTCTGTGTTTCCTGATAGCTACAACCTGGGAGTCTTTAAGTCAAGAGTGAATAAGTTACTTCTAGGCAGGCGTGCTCCATCTTCTACCACATCATCGCTTACCATCAGGTGAGATAGTGGTCAAACGCGTGCCTATCAATAGTAAAAAAAAGCCTATCTGGACCGTTTGTCCCAGGTAGACGTACTTGTCTACATCTAAGAGTGTAGTCTCTGATCTTAATAGGAGTGGGTAATTGTTATAAATCTTACACCATCATTCAAAATAAAAAAACAAAGACATATTCAATGATATCCCACTAAATATAATATAGTTAATTATATGTAGTTCGTTGACTTCATCGATTTTATTGCTACCCTTAGATTTTTTATTTTATTTATTGCAATGTGTCCGGGGGGTTAGTCAGGACTAGGCAAAGTCTGTCTCTAGTTAGGTACCATATGTATCTTTATTCCAGGGATGTTGCGAATATTCGCATCCGCATTCGCATATGCGGAACATCCGCATCGAATTAGACATCCGCATCTGCATCCGCATCCGTATAAATCGAAGCGGAGCTGATGCGAATGCGAATGTGTAGCAGGTCGCGACAAGAAAGAAAGGGGAGGGCCCGGCGAGTGGCGCGTGTCGTCCGCACGTGCGGATTGACCAATAGGAAAGCAATAATTTTGTTTTGGACTTGACTTGTGAATCGGCGACGGAGACGCGCCTCGCCATTGTTTGTTTGTTGTGACAAGATCTGACGCGCACGTTTGTTTTTATTGCATTTTGAACGTATTACGTAGTGCAAATAAGTAAAGTGAGTGCCGCTTATTTAATTCAAATTGACCTTGTTAACCATTGGACACTATGCCACCACCTACGCAAAGTGAAATTTGGACCTATTTCAAACCTGTTCAAAATGATCGGGATAAATCTCAATGTAAAATATGTAGTAAAACTTATTCTCGAAAGGGTCGTACTACTACGTCGCTAAAAAATCATCTAAAATCAATGCACCCTGAAGAGTTTACTTTGTTTGAACAAGCGAATAACGAAAAGCAGCTACAGAAAATGAAAACTGATGCCGGTAAGTCGTATTTTAGACAAAATTACCTTATTTAGTTAGATGCTTACTTATTTATTTATATTTGTATATTGTAGTGGTTTTGGGTAAATTAATATAATTATAGGTACCTATTTAAAAACGTATAATTTGGCTAAACGTAATTTCTCTAATAAGGCCCGATCCTACTAACTCGTAAAACTAAGTTTAATGAAACCGAAATCTTTGATTTGTCATAAAAGCTAGAATTTAACAAATAAAATAGTACAGAAAAGTTTGTGCCATTTAATTTATAGTGAAAAACAGTACGGCCGGCGTAACGGGGCGAGCCTGAAGTTAGCCTCTAGCAACTTTAACGCTTCATCATCATCATTTCAGCCGATGGACGTCCACCGTTGGACATAGGCCTCCCCCAAGCGTCGCCATAACGAAAGATCCTGTGCGTCTCACATCCATCGAATTCCCGAAAATACTTTAACGCTTGTGTACTCGTAAAAAAATAAATAATTTAAAAAAAATAATTTTTTCAGCATTAGATGTTGTTATTGCTGTTATCAACCGTTATTGGCATTGAATTTATTATTATATTTTATTATTTTTATATTTTTATTATATTATATTTTTTTACGAGTACACAAGCGTTAAAATTGCTAGAGGCTCACTTCAGGTTCGCCACGTTACGCCGGCCGTACTGCATGTAGGTAATTAGTTAATTACACTACAAGTTTTGTTATTGAATTTACTTTATAGCGATTAATTTATTTTAAATTTAAATAAAACCTGATATATATATGGTTTTTATTTGTTTCTTCAGATAAAATTGTTACGCCTCTTCAAGAAGCGAAGAAACAGCTTTCATTAGAGGAAGTTATACACAAAGAAAAGAAATGGGATATCAATAACGTAAACTCAAAAAAAATTGATAAGTTAATCGGAGAAATGATTGCGCTTCAAAATATACCTTTTAATTTTGTGGAAGGACTTGGTTTTCGCAGACTGATGCAAGAAATAGCACCGAGATACAATTTTAGAGGGCGCAACTTTTTTACTGAATTTGTTTGCAAGGAGCTGTATGACAAAGTTGCTATCAAAGTTAAAGAATTGATTAAAAATTTTGATCACATGTCATTTACTTCTGATATTTGGTCAGATCCAAGCTCTAATGCTTCTTTGCTTAGTCTGACTTGTCATGGAATAGCTAGAGATTTTGATCGGTCATCAATTGTTTTGAAATGTGAGACTTTCGACGACCGCCACACAGGTGACATAATAGCGGAAAAATTTGCCACGATGCTTACGGAATGGAATATCTCAAATGATCAAGTGCATTGCATGATTCGAGACGAAGGCTCCAATATGAAAAGAGCGATGCGATTGGCAAAATTCCAAGACTTGGATTGTGCAGTTCATAAGATGCAACTTGCCATTCGAAGTTGTTTAAATTCTCAAGAAAATATAAAGAGCATCAAACAAAAATGTAAAAAAATATCGACTCATTTTAATCATTCAGCTATAGCCCAAACACAACTGCACAAAATTCAGGACAGGCTCAACCAACCACAACTCAAAGTTTTTCAAGATTGTGTTACACGATGGAATAGTACTTTTTATATGTTAGACCGTTTTTTGCAAGCAAAAGATTCCTTAAGCCTTTACATAAATGACAGCGAGATTGAACCTATTTTGCCAGAAGAGTGGAAAATCATAGAATGTTTAGTTGAGCTGTTGAAACCTTTTGAAGAAGCCACACGTGAACTTAGCAGCTCTCAGACTCTTATTTCATCAGTGATTCCAATAATTCGAATGCTGACGCAAAAAGTTAGTGACTATTTGACAGCTTCACCGGAATCTCCGATTCACCATGCAGCCACAACTTTAAAAGCTGAAATTTCAGGAAAATTTTCCAACGTGTTGGAAGAAGATAACTTATATGTCATAGCCACTTACCTAGATCCTCGCTATAAGAACAAGTTTTTTACATCAATAACTGAGGAAAAGATTAAAGATGAAATATTGAAAATTAGCAGAAACACCGAAGACATCTTGGCTTCTCGAGTAATATCTCCAAGTACCGAAAGAGCGAAGAAAATGAGAATGACAGATTCCATGGAAATAGATACGGAACGACCAGGGACCTCAGGTACAGGGCGTAAATCCTGCTTAATTAGTGATCTTGCCATGATGCTCGATTCATCAAGTGATGATGAGAGTCAAGAAACACCACAAATTATCAGCCCTGACGCAATTCTCAAGAAAGAGTTACTTACTTTCCGCAATAAGAAGCGAATTAATTTAAACGAGAGTCCTCTTAAATGGTGGAGTGTTAATCGAAGCGAGTTCAAACTGTTATCTCAAATAGCACGCAAATTTTTATCAGCTCCACCAGCCAGTGTTCCAAGTGAACAGTTATTTAGTGGCGCAGGACTAATATACAACCCCTTGCGAAACAGACTGGAGTCCGAAAAGGCGGCCATTCTACTATTCATTAAATATAATGCTCCAATATTCAAATTTGATTATTAAAATAATTAATTATATAGTATAATATCTGTCTCTCTTACCAAAATGCCATTTTCTATAGCAGCCTACGGGCGTGATGTAATTTGACGTCAAATTACATATCGGACTTCTCTTTCTTATTAGCAACTTTGAAGCTTTATAACTTCGATATAATCTAATTCATTCAAAAAATTATTAAATAAAGAAAGCATAAATATTACTGTGTTTTTTTACGCTACCAAACCAACACTTAAGTTTTTTGTACACATCCGCATCCGCATCCGCATCCGCGGATGTGAGCCTCTTAAAATCCGCATCCGCATCTGCAGATGTGAAAAAAAATGCATCCGCAACATCCCTGCTTTATTCTGATAGCATAGGTAAAGCTCAAAGAAGAAAGCAGTATCTACTTAAAAGCAGTCATATTTTTCTGTTTGACCGCCGTTGTTTGTGCGGAATCGAGACCTGTGTGTAAACTGATTAAGTAGTTTTCCTCTGGTCCCAGGAGGAAAAAAATCTTAGTGTGATGGAACTTCGTAGGCCCTGATCTTGTGATAACTATAGGTCATGGCACATTATAAGTGCACCGCAACGGCACAGCAGAAGCACGGCGTCGCCTCGAATTTAGGCTACGTCTAGCCACCAGCGCGCTAAGTACGCATCGTCTGCAAGGTACAAGCTCACAGTCTGCACCGGCCGCAAGGTGCAAGCTCGTAGTCCGCACCAGCCGCGAGGTGTAAGCTCGCCGTCCGCGCACCGGCCACTAGGTGCAAGAGCGCCATCCGCGCGAGGCGAGGCGCGAGGGGGGATGGTAGTGCGCAAGCGACGGCGCAACGACGTTGTTTCGATAGCGACGTGCTGTCGACGCGCTGCAAGCACGCGGTCAGCTCGCTAAGGCGATTGGCACACTGCACCACATCACGCAGCGTAGCGCGGGAGTGCGTGATCTTGCGTTACTTGAAAGTATCTCTCTTTGTATTAAAAACACGCGTAGTGCAACACACTGAAAACGCATTCACGCGTAGTTTTTGACTTCATCGCCACGCGTGCACCCCGCAGCGTGTAGCGGGGCAGTGTGTGAATTACCTAACAGTGCGCGGGCTGACTGCACGTTGCTGGCTTTTTCATATTGACATTATGAAATATATTTTACGACACACGATTTAAGGCTCTAATTTGAATTACAAGTAAATTGCTGTGTTGGAGCGATGCCGTTGCGGTGCCGGTATAGTGCCATGACCTTATGAAGTAAAAAAAAAAACTTTAATTCACACAAGTAGTTTTTGGTTGATCCACACTATCAGTCTTGAAAAATAGGAGATTGATTGGAAAGCCGTTTTTTTGTAATCTTTGATCTAAATCATAATATTATAAAGAAATTAAAAAGGTATTGAAACTCCTTTATGGTAGCTACATTAAATTATCGACAAAAATTTGAAATGTGTTCAACCCTATTGTCAGATGTCAAAAAAGTCAACAAATCAAATTAAAATATTTTCATTTTCAATTAAAACAATGTGTATTAAAATAATAATATGTATACTATCAACATATTTTGCCCGAACTTCTGAATTTTCCTTAGTGTCATCTTTTTCCTGTTGTTCTTTTTATGGGCCATTTATATTTTACACAACTGTGCCGCGATTTTTTAAAAAAAAGTGTCACAGGTCTGGCTCCAAACACGTCCCGTGGGACTCTGCGGGGTTCAAAGGCAAGCTATTCTCCACTAATTCGATGTTTATTAAAAATTTTCTTTGAAAACTCAAAAATCTAGCCGCACTTGGCCCTCGGAAATACGATTACCTTTCAGTTCGTGCAATTTTCAAATTGTTTTGTGCTGTAATTACGAAATGAGATTGAAAATAGTTTTTCAAATCGACCCTTTTTCAATATTTTTTTTGATCGAGAAAATTATATTATTTCGTGTTTTCACTTCCACTTGCCACTAGAACAAGGATGTATCCCTCACATATATTTTTTCCGGGTTTAAATTTACTTATTTGATCATTTAAAATTGATGATTTCAAAGTTTACAATTAGAAAGAGAAGTCCGATATGAATTGTGACGTCAAAGTTATTGGCGCCTATACAGCTGCCATTGAAAACAGCGTTTTCGCGAGAGGGACAGATACATTTGTTTAAAATAATTATATCTCGTTTGTTTCTCCAGCAATGCTGATTCTATTTTCACTGTTAGTATTATATTTGTGTATATTTTTAGATAAACTGTATAGATAATAAATATTTTTTTCGTGCATATTCCCTATTGCCTATTTGCTAAGCCCTCCTACGCGCTAGCGGTTCTTCAGCCGCTTTTCCAGTTTAATATGCAACCGCTTATGATTGTACGCACTACACTTTTAGTGCCAAGCACTCAGCGTGTGGGTCGAGCAGTGATTCGTTTGTGTGCCCACAACAATTATCTGAGTCGTCGTTTTAAATAGCTATAGATGACTTGTGTTCTGCGCGGGTTGTGGGCACATGAACGAATTGTTGTTCGGCCCATGTGTTGAGTGCTTGGCACTAAAAGTGCAAAAACACTTTTGCACTTGGCACTAAAAGTGCAAAAACACTTTTGCACTTGGCACTAAAAGTGTTAACCACCACAAAATTTCAAGAGTGGCTGGCCACTCAAACGAACCGCTAGTGCGTAGGAAGGCTAAGACTTGCAAAAAACATATTCAGCTAGTTCTCTCGGCAACGGATTCGCTGACCTACGTGGGTTGTCTACAAAAACGCCCTGGTGCGAATCTATAATAACCAACCTAACACACGAGACATATGTTCGTAATTTATACGCCTGTCCCTGCGGCGCTAAATCTTGCACATAATCAGCATGCTTTCCTCAAAGAGGTGCGTATATCGACTGTAGCCGTCTGAGAACACGTTTCGCTTTCAAGAACTAACCCTAGCTTACTCGAAATAAGGTCGAAAATCACAACTTGTCTTGCACATATCAACCAGTTCACTCACAAATTGGTTAGCAGAGCGACTGTATGGTTTATGAAGGCGTCTTGCTGGGTTCCCACAATAATCAACTCTGGTTACTTTGAAATAAGGTCGAAAATCACAATACCTATCCAGGCGGCGCAAAGTCCTGCACATAACCCGCCAGCTCCCTCCCTCACAAAGGGGTTAGCAGACTGACACAGATGGTCTATGAAGGCGTCTTGCTGCGTGTCACGTTTCTTTTCCACGAAGCTCTGTACGCTATAGCTGACTGGTTGTAGAGACATCCTGATGCGCAATAACCAACCTAGACACGCTTGACATAAGGTCGAAAATTACATACCAGTCCACGCGGCGCAGTCTTGCACATGTAAACCAGCTTTTCTCACAAAGGGGCTGGCAGACGGAGATGGTCTATGAAGGAGTCTTGCTGCGTACCCACAATAATCAACTCTAACAACTTTAAAATAAGGTCTTAAATCGCATACCTGTCCAGGTGGCGCCAAGTCCTGCACATAATCCGCCAGCTCCCTCACAAAGGGGTTGGCAGATCGACTGAGATGGTCTATGAAGGCGTCTTGCTGCGTGTCGCGGTTCTTGTCGACGAAGCCCTGCACGCTGTAGCTGACGGTGCCAGCATAATGCTGTACTCCAAACTCCTCCTCCCATTTTCTTCGGGACCCTTTCACGAAGGACTGGTGGTCGCCAAACTCGCCTTGAATGTTTGTAAGATAGGCGCCGTCTGAGCCCTAGGAAAACAAAAAAAAAACGGTTAAGTCAGAAAACAATCTCTAATAATTTCATGTAAGTTATGCTGGGACTTCACTTGGCGTATTTGTCAAAATGTTCGCGTCACGTGTAATAAAAAACATATCTTATCCAAGTCGATACAAGATTCATTTTGTATTGACGATGTAACGCGAATAATTTGGCAAATACGACAAGTGAAGCGCCAGCATTTGATAACAGTCTGTATGTTTAGATGTTTATTAATACACGCGTTGACTTAATTTAATAGATTTAAATTAAACTAGCCGCATGGGCACCATGACCCGGATTGGGACTTTTTATCCCGGTAGTATGAGTTTAAGTGGCATAATTTTCCACTATCACGTGTTGCGTATTAAAATTAATAGTTATTCACACGGACCACATTTTGCCGTCAATATCGACCGTGTGTGTGATACCGGCAACATCGCAGCCACGTCGCAACCACCGCGCGCGCGTATTAATAATACTTTTGACAATTTTTATGTATATTACTATTTATTTTCTATATGAATTAATTATGTGATGAATCATTCAAATTTAATTCATTTATTGTGTCAGAATTTTCATTATTACTTACCGAATGATATTAAACATATTAATATTTGCACACCATGACAATATGGTAAACATGTTAGCACAACTCCATGTACTTTATCATCTTGCATGCATTTGTTATAATTGTATGTACACACATGTTTGAGCAAATAAAGTTATCTGAATCTGACTATTCACACGTGCTTGACCACCTTTTGTCGCGACGTTGTGGTGTGGTTGTGGTACGTGTGAAACAAGCCCAAATTCAACACTTGGTTAATATAGTGGTGAGACATATAAACCACCATCACAGTGAACGTACCTTGGGCATGTGACATTGTTCACTGAGTAACTTGAGCAAGCTGCGGGGCGGCTTCTCCAGCAGTTCGAGACACGCCGCGTTGTCCGTGAACTGGATCTGATTGTACACAATGCCTTCTTGACGATACTGAGGAGGAGAAATATTTCAGATTTAGTCAGTTTTACCTGTAGATTGCGGGCCTTGTTACTTTACTAGTTATTTTATAAAAGCAATCAGTGCAAATGATTACATTTGGTTTGATTCTTAACTAGTATTACTATGAATGTATTTAAACGAATCATTGGTTATATTTTTAAGCATAAAATTTATTTATCGGGTTCATAATTTAAAAACGCAAGCTTTGTTTTTTCAAACCTTCTTTCAGGAAAGGGAAAAATGAGTTTTTCGCCTACATTATTTTAAGCATACTCACAATATCCTGCTCCAGCGCGAAGACGTAATTATTGAAGAACATGTGCAGCTTCTCGTTGGCGTAGTTGATGCACAGCTGCTCCAGCGAGTTGGTGGCGAAGTTCTCGAAGCCGAAGATGTCGAGCACGCCCAGCGCGCGCGCCGCGCGGCCCGGCGCCGAGCAGCTGTTCACGTGCCGCACCAGCCACGCGAACGTGCGCGCGTACAGCGCGCGGGCCATCGCGTGCCGGTTCTCGCGAGCCTGACGATAAAAATTTAATGTTAATTTGTTGGTTTTGCTGTAGGTATAGTAAAAATTAAGAAATTACAACTACCAAGTTGATTATAGCCTTTCGAAAACTGATTTCAATACGAACCATTGAAATAACAAAACATCACGCTGATATTTGCCGAAGGATACGGCAGAGGTGTACCCATATTTCTCCAGATAAGTGCCTACTATTTTTGTCACTAAACCGGATAAAAGTCAAGGCAACAGGTTGAAACTGCCGATTGACATCAGAACACCATGCCTACCAGCCCGTCTATTCTGTAAACCTCTCACCATGAGCAATTAGGCGGAAAGAGCTTAACAACTAACTGTAACTAATTAACTATCATTCCACCTCGATTGGATGGATAAACTAACTTTATCTTAACTTCATCTAAGTTTTCACGGTGAGATCTTTACTGGGTAGCACTAAAGTAGCGCTTGCGATCACTGCACCAATGAAGCATCCATTGGTCTATGATTCAGATAATCCATCAAGCAAGGTGTTCGCGACAGTAGCGTCAATAGTATTATATAACTCGCATATGTACGAGCTTATGTAAAACATAGGATAAGTTATAGTTTAGATACTTATTGTTGTTTGAAAATTAAAATTCATAAATTATTGTCGTTTTCCCCAGGCGCGTGAGACGTCTTGGGGAACTTACTTAGCTGAAAATAGATAGGTAGGGTTACACACTCCCTTACACATTCCTGGTAAACCCTTAAAAAAGGTAT
The DNA here is from genome assembly GCA_947578705.1 of Lacanobia wlatinum. NCBI lineage: Eukaryota > Metazoa > Arthropoda > Insecta > Lepidoptera > Noctuidae > Lacanobia > Lacanobia wlatinum. Next base: position 7,970,346 of record OX388040.1, read on the forward strand.
CTGGTAAAAGTTAAAGGTAAAGGAGGTACACAGGTATCGAACATTTTACATACACCGACACAGGACAGCTACTCAAAAGGTAGTAGGGTGGACTGACAAACCACCATTCACAGACACCTCCCTTAACTAAACATACAGAAAATCTAGATATTTAGGCTTTAAAATATAGGCATTAAAGAGCTGGCACTAAGCCCTATCCAAATATGTATACGTCTATATGGTCAGTTAAGGCATAAAGCCACAAAGTAGGAAAATGTAAAAACACCAATTTTTTAAATAGAATTATTATTAGAATTATTATTATTTTTTAAATTGAATTTGTAGTCATTGGCAAGAAGAAATTGGAGCTTTTAAATAGAAAGTAAATAGTCGCAAATTCATCCCTTAAACCGCTAGCTGCAGTGTCAAACAATCAATTCTGCATCTTCATTAATTCCCTGGTAAGCAAACATCCCTAACCCCAATCTATCCCGAAGACAGCAAGTTCGAATATCAAGAAAGAAGAACGGTACACGTGTGGTACAGAGACCTTCGTACATCGGTACAGGACGTCAGGGCGGCTGGACACAGTTGGGTGGTCGCAGTTCACGTCGAAGGAAATAGAAGAAGGATAGACCTACCCCAAAAACACCCCCGTTCCAGCCGATCACGCCCGTCTAGTACACAAGGTATATGACGTACCTCAGGCAACCGCAGCGGTATGTCGGTGACGTTGCCGCGCACGTTGATCTGCCGCTCCAGCAGCACGCGCTTGGCGGTGGGCAGCGGCAGGCCTAGCAGGTTGGCCACCGCGTCCACTGCCTCAGTGTCCTCTCCTGCGAGGGTTGAGCGCTCACCGTCCACATCCTGGAAAAAAGAATGGAAAAAAGAATGAAAAAAAAAAAACAAATCACGTATTTTTCGGACCAGTCAGGTCGTCGGGTCAGATAGGAAGGAGCCTTTTCTAAATAAGCAGGAGCATTTTTCTTACCATGAACTTTAGTTGAAAACTGCTCCATAGATTTCAATTTTTATTTAAAATCTACGAATCAGTTTTTATAACAATCAATTTGTAAAAGGTCAACCTTGGGTTTTTTCAATTTGCAAACCAAACTAACGAACTAGTAATTAAGGATCACAAGAAGTCCAATCGTTCTATCTTATCTCCCTAGCCTGACCCCAGGCATGTTTAGGTCGGCTGTTAGAGTAACCTGATGGAGCCGAATACGAGTATTTTACATGGAGCTACCTCCTATATAACCTCCTAGATATCTAAACTCCACAATCCAGTGACTGGGTAATTCGGTATTCGGTAATTGGGTACTAGTTGTTTCGGACTTGTGACTACCCATAATCCCTACCAAAGATCTTAAAATGACAGCCGGAACCAACGGCTACAGTTCTTTCCTAGACTACGTCTCGATTTATGTTTTACTGATGGTCACCCACGCAGGGACTGACCTGGACAAGCCTTGATTAAGCCTTGCAGGAGGAAATTACTCAAAAATTAATAAATACCTGAAACTGTATATTCCCCAGCCACAGTATTGCGGCTAGGACCTTGAAGAGCCCCTCGCACATGTGCGGCGGCACTTGCAGCACGGTGAGCGCGAGCTGCAGCGCCTCCAGCTTGCCCTGCTCGCCCCCGCGCCCGCCCCGCGCCTCCTCGTCCTCGGGCCGCAGGTACCTGTACTGCACGTCCTCGCGCAGGCGCAGGATGCTGCGCAGTTCTGCGTTGTGCTGGAATGAGGAAGGAGGTTTAGTACGAGTGGTTGCAGCTTTGAGTAAATTTGACGAGGTCATGAATAGGGTTTGTTTTATGAATTGTTAATTATATCATAAGAATAAATGAAAGACGAAGGAATGACTGGAAGGCCTTTCCGAAGCAATGCAACTCTCTACCTTTTGTTTTTGTAAGGATGGGAAATCATCAAATGACTCCTCCCACTCTGGGCAGAGCAGAAGAGAGTGTGTGCCAGACTCTTACTGACTAAAACTCATGCGTGTTCCTCCTAATGCCCTTTGTGTTCCAGGGCCGCGGTGACTCTTTCGAACTAATTCCGCAACCCTGCGTCTGTGTTTCCGAACGCATTTAACCCTAATCTCATCAAAGTTTCTTCTGGGTAATCTCACTCGACTTTGTCTCCGACCTATCTCAAATAAAAAAAAAACTGGCCAAGTGCGAGTCGGATTCGCGTGCGGGGGGGTTCCGAACGAATTTAATTTTTTTTAACATGTTATTTTAACACTACAGACTTCTAATAGGTTTTACTGTAATCTTTAGGTAAAGATCTATTATCTCCATTTTTTTCAAAATTTTAGGCTCAGTAGTTTCGGAGATAAGGGGGGGGGGGAATGGTCATTTTTCGTCTAATTTCTTGAATAACTTCTAAATCATTTATTTTAAAATTATGAAAAATATATAATTAAAACCCTCACAGTAAGCCCTTTCATTTGATATGTCACACAATATTGTTCAAAAACCTTTTTTTTTAATTTCTAGTCTGACCTCCAAAAGGGACCCCCCCCCATACCAAAAATTTAATCATTTACGTAACCGCTTTCGTGTTTGGGTCATAGAAGTCCATACGTGTACCAAATTTCAACAAAATCGGTCCAGTGGATCCGGAGAAAACTGGCTGTGCCAGACGGACAGACAGACAGACACCCGAGTGATCCTATAAGGGTTCCTTTTTTTTTTCGGAACCTTAAAAAAAGTGTGGCAGCAGTGGATATTAAAAAATATGCTATAATAATTCCGTTGCAAAAATGGGATGGTGCTATCAGCTGTCAGCTGTCTCTTTATCGCACTGATTTCATGATTCCAGTGCGATAGAACGTCATATTATATCACATCTCTGATTTTTTAAACTGATTAAAACTGCTGCTTCGGTCGATTGAATTAAGTAGGCAAATCAAGAATTTTTATTTTTTTGGCTATGAAAACATCTAGAGCATTTTTAAATATTTTTTCTTACCTTAGCACCCTCAACGAGCTGGTAGAAGACATGGTAGTTGGTTTCCCTGGGGGCAGGGCCAGTGATCCTGGCGCGCTCCAGCAGGAAGTCTCTCAACACGGCGCCCTTGATGCCGCCGCGGTGGTCCAACCGAACTTCCACGAACTTGCCAAACCGGGACGAATTGTCGTTACGAACTGTTTTCGCGTTTCCTGCAAATATATGATAAGTAAGTTTAGGTAGGTTGTTTAATAAACACAGTACATTTATGCCAGATTGAAAGGCAAACTTTTGCCTTTAAAATGTATGAAGCAACCTAATTTGATTCTAATATATAAAATTCTTCCGTTACTGGTGACTGACTGGCTAAAATTGCTAGAAAAAAGCTGAAATTTGGCATGTAGGTTGCTTGAGGAGTGTAGGCGAGCATTAACAGAGGATTTTCAAAAACTGGATATGCGTGAAGTCGCGGGCAAAAGATACTAAATAAAACTTGAAGGAGACTATGTCCTGGAATAGGACATAGGATACCTACCGTTCATCCCAGGAGTAGGTACAATTCCCTTGGGACAATTTTCGATCTTCACGCGGGCGTAGCCGCTCGCAGAAGCTAGTAATTAATAATCTATTCTCTACTGTATAATTATGTACTTCTAATCATAGCAAATCTATTTGGTTGCACCGAGTAAAAAAAAAACCATAAGTCTTGTATCCAAAAACCTAAAAATCCGTTTCTTTTATAGAGCTCATAATTTAGAGGTTTCAATGTAGGTGTGGCTCAAGGAACTTAATGATTTAGTTTGTCAGCCCCTCCTTTTATACAAAACGAGGGGTGATATCTACATGACAGGTTGATACGTTGATGACACGAATCACGGCGTTATTAGTGAGGGGGCGTCAACAGTCATATTTTAACTTGGAAGGCTCGACGAAAATCTCAATTAAGAGATATATGATACATGGCAATTTAATGTCTGATGTCGAATATAGTTCTCCGCATTGTCATCATCATTAAAACAGCAAAGACAAAACTTCCATTTGGCTGTAAAAAATATTAGGGGTCTTCATAACAGCGATATCTAACCAGAGAAACTTGATGGGCTGAAAGATCTCGTATAAAACGGCATTCTTACCAAAAGCCTTAAGCACAGTGTTGACCTTCCAAATCTGTTGCTCGGCCCACGACGCCGCCTGTCCTCCGGTCGCGCAGAGGTACTGTAGGATCAACTCTCAACCTTTGTACGAACTGAACGAATTTAAAAGGGCTCTTACCAAAGGCCTCAAGCACAGTATTGGCCTCCAAGATCTGTTGCTCGGCCCACGAAGCCTGACCTCCGGCCGCACAGAGGTACTGTAGGATCAACTCTCAACCTTTGTACGAACTGAACGAATTTAAAAGGGCTCTTACCAAAGGCCTCAAGCACAGTATTGGCCTCCAAGATCTGTTGCTCGGCCCACGAAGCTGATCCTCCGGCCGCGCAGAGGTACTATACGATCAACTCTCAATCTTTGTACGAACTGAACGAATTTAAAAGGGCTCTTACCAAAGGCCTCAAGCACAGTATTGGCCTCCAAGATCTGTTGCTCGGCCCACGAAGCCTGACCTCCGGCCGCACAGAGGTTCTGTAGGATCAACTCTCAACCTTTGTACGAACTGAACGAATTTAAAAGGGCTCTTACCAAAGGCCTCAAGCACAGTATTGGCCTCCAAGATCTGTTGCTCGGCCCAAGACGCCTGTCCTCCAGCCGCGCAGAGGTACTGTAGGATCAACTTTGTGGTCTCGGTCTTGCCCGCGCCACTCTCGCCCGATATTACTACTGATTGGTTCTTCTCTCCATTCTGGCAAGAAGAGACGGATTTTCATTTAGTTAGGTCATAATTGAAGTGGTTATATTGATGTGGAGCCGGAAGAGGTCGAATAGTTGTTCACAAATATCCTAGGACTATGAGAATCTTCGATTATGAATGATATTGTAATGTTTCCTTATTGTCTTGACTTGTAAAGTCAACGCTAAGTAAAGCTGGTAAGAATACTATTATATCACCAGCATTGCATTTAGATGAATCACCACTAGATAAAATTACAGTACAGATCTCTTGAAAACTGATTCATAATCCTTAGAAAATCTTAGTACATTACGTTGTGAATGACCTTCTGTTGGAGACAATTAGGCGTGTCTTTAGTTTACAGTAATGGTCTTTTTGTCAAGATTTTAATAAAAAGTTGAGTGGTTTGTCATACCTGTAATGAGCTGTACGCTGACTCAGCGAGTGCAAACACATGTGGTGGTAGTGAACCGAAGGCTTTGCCTCGGTAGTCTTGCATGTGATCCTGACAAAGACAAAAAAATATTTGATATTATTTGATAATTGTGTCATTTGTTAACTTTCCATGTGGAAGTTGGCTGTCGATGGTATGGACATATGATACGGACTAATGAGGAACGTGCCATGAGGAAAGATTTGCTTATGAATGCGGATGGTTAACATGGTAGGAGTAGAAGAATACCAAAGAAACTTTGGACGGATTGTCTGAAGGCTGTTATGGCTAGACACTACAAGAAAAGGCGATTATTGAGGTGATGGCGAACAGGCACGTATGGAATGAAGAAGACTTGCTGCGGCGCCGCCAATTAATTGGGATAATGACAGAAGAATGACGGACTGTGAAAGTGCATAACGCCAGAACAAAACCCTCCGATTCTTATGATTACTGACATTCAAATTACGACTAATCCAATTAGCGGTTCACAAGATGTTCCAGGATTAACATTATGAATGAATTTAAATAATTAAATCTTCATTATTTGTCCTCTGATTAAAGGGGAACGCCCAGAAAATGCTTGAAATAGACAGAAACTACGAATAGTCCTTAATTTTATTTAAAATAAAATATGTATAATGAAATAATTTTCAAGTTTGTTCAGGTAGGGTAGAAATATAGCGATCATTAAAATATTTAACTTGATATCCGTTCAATTAATCTTATTTTTTATATTGAAGGTCAGTGTTTATTTGACATTGACAGTGACATTCAGCCAAACAGGAATCGTCAAATAATCCTTAACAAACTATTTTATAGAATTAGTGCACAGTTATCATTAATTTAATATTATTCGACCTATGTGTACCACAAGTATAATTAAAATAATATATGCGTGTCAATATGAATTCAAATCAAATTATTTTCAAACTAGAAAACGTATCATAGGCTGTAAGAATCACGTGTCCTTTGCCTTATTAACAGTTTGACATTACTGCATTTTTTGGATTGTTTGTTTACTTCACTTGACCCTTGGTTTTGCGACTCTTGAGTTACGTACGGATTGCTTTTTTATGATATTTATAACGACGACTGTGGACATTTTTAAAGGATTTTGATTTTACTTCTGCATACGATACCCATTTTTGAACACGGACTTAGATTTGACCCGCACAAACGACAACTCGCCTTTTTGAAAACGGACCTGGAACCTGCTTTAAATACGACGCTCTTGTGTGTTTTGGACTTGTGCCCCTTGTACGTTTAAAAATGGATAGAAACCTACACTGTGCTAATTGTTATCTCGATATTGCAAGGATGAGACGTAACCTCTTATCAATGCAAAATGATGAAGTACGTTGTTTAATACAGGCATGGATAGCACCCCAAGCTGTAAGTATTGAGATTCCCTAGTTGGACGCACTGATGTACAACAATTAATTTATGTTTTGTCCTTTTTCTCAGGTTGAACAAGATAGTGTTATTTGTGACGCATGTTTAAGATTAGCCATTCAAACTATCACCGAGACACCAGGAACCAGTCGACCAGATAGGCAAGTAGGCCACCACCATGTGTGCGTTTGCTGTGGACAGTCTGTTCTACGACAACGATCACATAATATAAGAAATAACACAGATCGTGAGAGGCACATAATGAATGTAGTAGCACACAGAATTCAACCACGCCAGGTAAGATCCCTGCTTTAATAATAAGTTGTTCATTCCTTGGCTTCATACTCACAGCTGTCAGTAAAACAATACTAAGTGTTACTTTTTTTTTCTTGCAGCTACGCTCTTCAGATGTGATCTGTCACCCATGCTGGCAACAATGCAACCGGGCTGCATCACCAGTTACTACTCCTTCACCAAGTCCAAGTCAGGTACCCAGTCAGGCAGTTAGTTTGAATGTACCTCTACATGAAGAAGTACCTCAAATGAGATCCATCGTATTGTTACCTAATTATGGAAGAGCAGTCGATACTCAAGCTCATTGTTTCTATCCAGGATGTAATATGATAGACAGACATGTAGTGCCTCTTTCATTAAGGGTGTGGCTCTTCAAGGACCACAAGTATTATGTGCTAAAAAAATTCAAAAATATGTAGCCATCATTTAAATAGTGACTTATGGCACGAACTTCCTGCTTTAGAAGATATGAATCATGAATTCACTGTGGATCACATCGAAGACTTTGCATCATTCGTGAATTATGAATGTCGCGCTTTGGACTTCGAAAATGTACATTTGGTGGAAGAACACATGATGTGGTACTTTCTAGGGATGAGTAGAAACAATTTTAGTACTCTAATGAGAGAGGTCCCCCGTTTGGCACAAATGCATAGAGCTTCTACTGCTCTTGGAGCTTACCTGATGAAGTTAAGAACTGGTGATTCTGATGAAAGAATATCATCTCTTCTACAAATACCGAGAAGTACACTAGAACGTCTAATGGCTCAAGCAAGGGAAAAGCTGCATCAAGATTTTGTTCCTATGAACCTTGGTATTGGACATATAACAAGAGAACAAATTGCAGAAAGAAATCTTATTTTACCAAATGGGTTGTTCGGTGAAGTCAATGGAGAAAGGAAGCCTGTTGTAATTATTGATGGAACATATATTTATGTTCAAAAAAGCTCCAACTATTTATACAAAAAAGAGACATATTCTCTTCACAAATATAGAAACCTTGTGAAGCCATTCATGCTTGTTTGCTCTGATGGGTACATTATTGATGTGTTAGGCCCTTATCCAGCAACAACGTCAGATGCTCAGATAATGAATAATGAATTTGACGAACCCAGTAAGCCACTAAGGCAATTAGTGTTACAAAATCTTCAACACGGTGATGTGTTCATCTTAGATAGAGGGTTCAGGGATTCCATTTCACTTTTGGAGTCATGCAATTATAGTGTTCACATGCCATCAACACTGCAAGAGAACGAATTTCAATTATCCACTCTAGAAGCCAATAAAAGCAGAAGAGTCACTATTTGCCGCTGGGTGGTGGAAGTCATAAATGGGATCTTCAAGCAGCAATTTAAATTATATCACCAGGATTTTTTCAATAGAGCATCAAAACATTTGATGATAGATTTCTCTATAGCAGCAGCATTAATTAATAGATTCCATACAAGAGTAGTTGACAGGCCAGATGCTGTTGATATACTACAAATAATTAATGAAAACATGTATCTAGAAAATAGACTAGCTGATTATGTGATTAGAAATAATTTGAATCGTCGCAGAGCGCAATTCCAAAGCATTAATGTAAATGAAAACAATGTTTCTGATTTTCCACAACTAACATACGGTGAAATGGTTTTGATGGCATGTGGAACTTACCAAATCAAACAGGCTCGTTCATACTATGGCGAGCATAGACGAGCTAATGGTATGTATAGGATTGAGGTATGCAGGGAAATGGATAATGCGTTGGTTGAGCATTTAGCTCTTCCGTGTAATTGTTTTTTACTGCGAGGAAAAATACAGAGTAGACATATTTCTCAAAAAGTATATTTTGTTTACATAATAGTCAACAATTCTTTATCTGGAAGGAGGGCTATACAACATCGATATTGTAACTGCTTAGTGGGACGACGAACAGTTGGTACCTGTGCCCATACTATGTCAATAATATGGTACTTAGCATGGGCCCGGTACCAATCCAATATCTATCCACCTGCACAGTTTCTTGATGATATTTTAGTTATGATTGATGAATAAAACATTTAAATGTTTTTTGTTGTTTTATTATTGCATAAATTAATCCTTAACTTAGACTTTACCTATATTTTGGAAAAAATGTTGAAACTAATTCCTTCCTAGTTTTTTGATAATTATTGAAATTGTAATGGGTATCCTACTATATGGAGTACAATTTGGCGCATATTTAACCGTTGTTCATTTCAGGCATTTTTTTATATGGCTGGTGGGCATTCCCCTTTCCACCGAAAAGGTGACCGAGTCGAAGGAAATAGCCCATCTTTACGTATCACGTTTTGAATTACCATATAATTGGCAGCAAGTCAAGTGAATTACAAACCACGTTAACTTATTCAGTCCTCATACATAATAGATAATTAACTTCTGAATAATGTATCGTTTCCTCTTGTTTATCTGTTAAAGGAAACTGATGGAAACTGACGGGCTATTGTCATCAAGCGATCGGTATCAGAAGAAATGTGAACACAATTATAAGGAACCGTTAAAAGCGATGTTTGTGTCACCTTTGATGCGTTTTTTTTAGTTTATTGCTAGATAATGACAGTGTTTGATGGTAACGACATGAGCATCCATTTTTTTCTGAATCTTCATTTGACTCGGAACAACACACAGAACAAAAAGAGCAATGTAAAACTAAATGTAAAAATCTTTTGTAAATATGTAGTTCCTCAATAAATAAAGTCTTGTTGATGTCGATATAGTAAATTTAAATAATAAGTATTGACATTGCGCAGGTCGCTGGCTGTCCGTTGCAACACGCTGGCTCGCAGGTTTGCACGATGTACTGATTCTGTGAAGATAACGCTTTTTAAGGCCTTCTGCCAGTCATTTTACACGTGCAGCCTGTGGACCAAGTTTACCTAGCGGGTATACAGTGACCTGCGCGTCCAGTACAATAACGCATTCAGGGTGCTTTTGGGGTTGCCGTGGCGATGTAGCGCGTCAGGGATATTCGTGGAGGCGCGTGTCGACGGGGTGTCGACGGGTTTGCCGCGATCACACGGAAGCGATGCGCTTCCATGATGACGCGCTTGCGCTCCACCTCTAATGGCATCCTGAATGTTTTTTCAGACCGGTGGGACTCTCCCCTTTTGCAAAGGTGGGTAAGAGTGCAGACACTAGTCCAAATAGACTGGTGTACCATTGAACGAACAGTTCAATGGTACATCAGTTAGTTATTATTGTTAATTTAATTTAATACTAACATTAGGCTAAGTTATTCTACTACTAACATTATATGGATATTATCCGAAATAAAATATTTGAATTGAATTGACTATAAACTCACCGTTGTGTAGCATCCTAACTCCTTATAAGGATTCACTGCAACTAGAATGGATCCAGTGTATGTCTGTATAATAAATTAAGGAGAAAATCTCAAGAAAACACATGAAAATTCAGAACTTCAAAGTTTAGTACTTCCTCAAGTAGATGAGCCACAAAAGAGCGTCTCAACTTCCCATCCTAGACGCAGGAATGAGAGGAATCGTAAAACGAAATGGCGTGATTTCAGAAATTCTAATGAAGTGTGTCGAAGTTGGCGGCAGCTTGAAACAGCGAGGTTATTGCGAGGCTGTCGAGCTATCATACCCTGTCTGGCAGTAGCAATTTTGTGCACAAATGGGCAGAAAATTCCATAAATATGGAATTTCTATATGGGAACTCATCTAGGCATTAGAATAACAATTAGAATAACATTATAAAGTTTGATTAAACAGTGTGTAACGAAAAGGTGTCGTCATATTTTTAAATACTTCTGCATGTCAGTGAACAACCTTTTTAAAAAAAATTGCGTCATAAATTTTAGTCAGCTAAAGAAAACTGTATGGAAAATGAAGAAGAACCGATCCGATTTCAAAAATTCTTTCAATGATCACAAGTGTCATAGGCATTTTCACCCAGGAATAATGTGCGGTACCCGTGGGATAAGCCACGGGAGCCAAGCCGCGGGGAGAAAGCTAGTATTACCCTTTTCTTCTTACCCTTATATGTACCTTGTAAAGTGTTTGATTATCTACGCTGTAAATGGTCATCTCAAGCACCTTTTAACTAAGTAGTTATAAGGTATATATGTGGAAGCTTGTAATTAGCAAACTTCATTACATAATTCTGTTATTTAAAATTGTAATTAGTCTGTAAGCTTTCTTCAAAATAAAAATAAGTAAATAAATTGTCATAAAAAGGATACGTAAACGAGGTCGTGTATGTATCTCTTCTTGAGGTTGTCATTGATGGCTTGCTCGGTGATCTCTGGCATCATGGTCATGTCGGGGACCCCATGGTCCGCGGAATTCTCCCGCTCCTCCATTTTGACTGAAACAAACAGAAAATAAACGTTAGTTTTACTGTCGCTGGGCCCACGACCTATAGGTAGGTCAATATACGTTGAATTTCTCTTAACGAGAGACTTCTATATCTACACTAATATTATAAAGAGGAAAGATTTGTTTGTTTGTTTGTTTGAAATGAATAGGCTCCGAAACTACTGGACCGATTTGAAAAATTCTTTCAGCAATGGATAGCTACATTATCAGGGAGTAACATAGGCTATATTTTATCCCCGTACTCCCACGGGAACGGGAACTACGCGGGTGAAACCGCGTGACGTCCAGTTATTTATATTTTCAAACTTTAAAGCACACGAAGAACTATAGATGGCTAGACATATTTTCTTACCACACAAAAAACATAAACACATTACTCTTTATTGTCAACATCACTATAAAAATAGAAATGTACTTTTATGCAATTAAATAACTCTATACTGTATATAATTTCCTTTATTTAATGTTTATTGGATTTTTTCCTATCCGTTTATAAGCCTTATGCGGTTGTTCTATTGCGGCAGACGCATGACACATTTAAACCCGGAAAACTGTAAATAAACTAATTATTAATGATACTAAAAATCCTTACTAATATTATAAATGCGAAAGTAACTCTTGTCTGTCTGTCTGTCGGTCTGTCTGTCTGTCTGTCTGTCGGTCTGTCTGTCTGTCGGTCTGTCTGTCTGTCTGTTTGTCGCGCTTTCACGCCAAAACTACTGAATCGATTTAAATGAAATTTGGTACACAGATAGTCTAGAGCCTGAGAAAGGACATAGGCTACTTTTCATCCCGGGAATATGTTCTCTAGGGATTACGCGGGCGAAGCCGCTGGCAGAAGCTAGTAGTAAATAAATAACTAATTAACTAGTTTCAAAATAAGGTTATTTGAAAATAGATTTTCTATCTAAATTGAGTCAGGAAGCATCAAATAAGGGTCCTTGAAGTAATTTCAGGAAATATATTCATTCATTCTAGCTGAATAGCTTGCGTGGGACTTTTCCGAGTTGGTAAGTACCTATTAGGCTAATCATGAGCGTATATTTGGAAGGGGAGAAGTTCTAAAGAAACTCCCTAGTATGACGTCTTTTCGTTTTTATTATTAGAATAGCGAACAAGATGTACAGTGATCGTTAGTTCTTTAGCGTCTGCAAACATAGTTAGTTAAATCAGCTAGTCTATTCTGTAAACAACTATTTCGATATCGAGCTTCACCTGAGTGACAAAACTCACAAAATGAGCTTTATTGCACACAACATAAAGGTCTTAATTTGAAACTCAAATCGGATTCTGCTGTCGAGATACGAAAATGTTGTTACAGAATAGCACTACAGTTCAGTTTATTCGGATTATTACATACGAGCTTCAGCCTGCGGCTTCGCTCGCGTGAATCTTACAAATAATCCTAAGGGAACAGACTCCCAGACAGGGAGAGGACGCTTTTATGTCCAAGTCTGTGTGGCCAGGACATGGTTTACAACGCCAAGTTACTTTCGCATTTTAATATTAGTATGGATTTTACAGAACTAATACGGAAGGTAGCTTAACCTCCTGCCGGGGTTGCGGAGTTTGTTCGAAAGAGTCACCACAGCTCTGGAACGCAAAGGGTATTTATTAGGAGGAACACGGATGGGTTTTATTTAGACAGAGCCTGACACTTCCTTCTACTTCACCCAGAGCGGGAGGAGTCATTTGTTTATTTCCCATCCTTAAAAAAAACGCCTAACCTCTATATTGACCGTCTTCCACAATCTTATATATAAAAATGAATCCCTACTTCCCTTGGTCATCGCATCACGCGTGAACAGCTGGGCTGATTACGCTAATTTTTTTGCTGTGTTTGTTACTGTCAGAAGAAGGTTCTCATGAAAGAAAAAAAATAAGAAAGTTGCAGTTGACGGTAGCGAAGCCGCGGGGAACAGCTAGTTCCATATAAATGCGTGCTAAACTAGTGCTAACAGGCAATATTCCCACTATTCCCAGACATTCAGTGCAACACTTCTCAGACAGTCCCTTCGCCCGCTTATTTCTTTAGTCTAGCCTTTTAAGACGTGGTTGAAATAGAAAGCACTAACTAAATTGGAAAATCCATTTACGTCAAGGATCTATAAAGTGGTAAAAGCATTTCCACAGATTACGCAAAAGTGACTGTTACAACTATTGCTTTAAAGACCTTAATTGAGTCTGCAAAGTTCTGAAGAAAAAAATTATTCAGGATTGCGATCCTGAATAAATTTTTTCTTTTTTTTTCACAAAGAAATGTTTTAGTGTTATAAATGAGTGAGTGAGATCATATTTTGAAGGTGAATGTGGAAAGAGGTAATTGGTATACTTAATACAATAATAAATCTTTGTAACTAATTATATTGTACTAGCTGACCCGCGCAACTTCGTCTGTGTCACAATTTTCATTACTGCTCCGCTCCTATTGGTCTTAGCGTGATGATATATAGCCTATAGCCTTCCTCGATTAATGGGCTGAAAAAAATTTATTTCAGTGTTAGATAGCCCATTTATCGAGTTTAGTTCCTGAGATTAGCGCGTTCAAACAAGCAAGCAAGCAAACAAACAAACAAACTCTTCAGCTTTATATATTAGTATAGATTGTATTCTAGTTTTATATATTAGTATAGATTGTATTCTAGTTTTATATATTCGTATAGATTGTATTCTAGTTTTCAGACAGGTTTACCATTCGCCGAGGGTTGTGTAGACAGCTTATTAAATTATTTATATAAACTCTTTGTGCTACATAAAGGTAACAAGCTCCATAATCGTTTTAATTAAAATAAATTAACTTTGTGTCGGATTAAATTAAAATGCCGTCACGCTCAACTCTTAAAAAGGGCAACGTTACCCGCTATTAACATGAGGGGGTGGTATTATGCTGATAAAATTAAAATACCTACGATAGACCCTGCAATTTTAGGAAACCCACCGGGCCTTTATTCCGTAGCCTAAGGAAGACTTGTAGTGTAAGTATACATTACCGGATAATTGCAAATTCTGTAAGATTGTTATAAACCTTTTTTTTTATAGGTAGGCATACGTTTGACCACTATCTCACCTGATGGTAAGCGATGATGCGGTCGAAGATGGAGCACGTTTGCCTAGAAGCAACCTATTCACTCTTGTCTTAAAGACTCCCTTATAGGTTGTAGCTATCTGGAAACACAGACTCTGGCAGGGAATTCCACTCCTTAGCTGTACGCACTATGATGTCACTATGTTCCCAAAACGTTATGTGCGTGTGGGTGGGATGCCCACCATGTACCGCTGGCATCGTCGTTCGTCTTGTGGTCCGATGATGGAACGGGCTTGGTGGAATTAAATCATGCAATTCCGTCGCACACTCGCCAAAATGCAACCGATAGAAAACCGACAGGCTAGCAACTCTGCGTCGATGCTCAAGACTTTGCAGCTTCGACTCGACGAGCCTGTCATTACCGATGATCTTTATAAGATTACAAGCTTTTGCTCTCGACTTCGTACGCGCATACCCTGTTTTTTCCCGTTCCCGTAGGAATTTCGATAATCCTCTCTTAGTGTGCTCCCCATACACTCCCTAAGGAACCTACATGCCGGATTTCCGAAAGTCTATGTTCAGTGCGTCTTGCCAGTGATGACATATGGAACTGAAACGTGGTCGCTTACAATAGGCCTTATCAGAAGGCTCAAAGTCACTCAAAGGGCAATGGAGAGGGCAATGCTTGGAGTTTCCTTGCGTGATCGAATCAGGAATGATGATATCCGCAAGAGAACCAAGGTTACCGACATAGCCCGAAGGATCGCCAAAGTGGCAGTGGGCAGGGCACATTGCTCGCAGAACAGATGGTCGATGGGGCCGAAAAGTTCTGGAGTGGCGACCGCGTACCGGAAGATGCAACGTTGGATTGCCTCCCAAAAGGTGGACCGATGACCTGGTGAAGGTCGCGGGTAGCCGATGGATGCGAGACGCACAGGACCGGTCGTTGTGGCGACACTTGGGGGAGGCCTATGTCCAGCAGTGGTCGTCTTTCGGCTGATATGATGATGAACCAAAAACAGAATCCTATGATCCAATGTAACTACCGGTACTTTTCCCAAAATGATTACCATTTTCCTCCTCCAAAATCGCGTTAACGAGCCCAATTATATAGGAAAATAAAATATTTGCCCCCTCTTCTAATACGATTACGTCAATAAAAGTAGGTATAGATAATCCTGAGAGGGCTCCAATGTTGTCTCAAAGTCGTCGGGCTACGAACTGAGGGCACTGTGTCGACATTGCTCGACTTTAAAAGGTGCAAAAACTGAACTGTAATGACAGGTGATTTACTTAGAATGAAACGCGTTTTACAGATTTCTTTTAGGGTTCAGTAGCTGGAAGATAACCAATGGAACCCTACTTACTAAGGTCCGTCCGACTGTCCATATATCAGCGGGCTTTGTCTCATGAACCGTAATATGTAGACAGTTGAATTTCACAAAGTGTGTATTTCTATTGCCGCTATAACAACAAAAATAAAAATTCAACTAAATTAAAAATTAAAGGAGGCTCTCCCATAAGTCCCATAAAATACTAGAAACTTGTTTTTTTACGATTTATGGTACGGAACTCGACGTGTGAGAGTCCAACTCGCACTTGTCCGGTTTTTTCTTAAAATTATTTATGTTTTTTCCAACAGAGTAAAATCTCTAAGTGCTTACGATCCATCAGTTCACATTTTATGAAAAGTAAAAGCATTGCGGCTTTAACAAAAGTCAACGGTCGGACATTTTTTCGCGCTTGAAGGATCTTTTAAATAAGTACATAAGTAATGATACAAAAAGCCTTGTGATCCTAGCACGGGAAAGCAGCATAGCTTACGGTTTGTGATTGGTACCAACTTTATTATTATTATTAAAAGTGGATTTTAATTAATTTTTATAATAATGATTAATTCTATACATATTATTGATTTGGTTATTTTAATTTTATTATATTGTTATGTTATTTCGTATGTTTTTGTTATTATTTTATTGTATGTATGTAATGTGTGTGCTAATATGATCCTTTGTTGGTCGAAATAAACATTTATTTTATTTTATTTATCGCTTTCACAAACAAAAAATGTTTTGAAGATAGCACTCCCGCCTCTATCAATTTACATCGATTAGACTTCGCCCCTGCACCCCCGGGCTCCCTAACTACGGCGTTATCGTCCAAACGATTGATTACTGTTTTTAGTACTACAAACACACGAACATGTTTGGTCAATAAACGGGTTCATGACAACTTTATGACGAGTTATAAATGTTTGACTTAATGAGTAGAGGTGGTTAAGAAAGCAAATAGAGGACATTATTAGTGATGAAAGTATGATATTTATTTACTTAAGAAAGGTTTAACAATGTCAATAAATTCCCTGACTCCTGTGCTTGATTATCCAGTGTCAGAAAACAAGTATTCTGTATTACCCTCTCAAAACATTATCAACATCTACACATACCAATTAATTATAATAAGTATAATAATTAATAACCCAAGCAAGACCACAATGTAGATACCCACATCATTCTATTTTAACATTAACCACATAATATCAAGTAAATATAATGAAAATATACCCCATATTTATTATAATAATACATTTATTATGCCAAGAAAATTGAATACTGAGTGAGTTGAGTTTTGAATTCGCGATACAATTTGGAACCGCACCAAAAAGATCTTCGATTACATTTTAAACGAAAACAAAGCGATTTGTCTATGGATATCGAATTACGGTTGAGGGAAATATCTGTTGAATTATCTCAAGTGAACTCCGTCAGGCCCGGCCGCCTCACATGTGGGACGGCGGCTATTGTCTTTTAATTTTGCAAGGCCTGACGGATTAAAATTATACACAAGCAAAACGGCTTCGATTTTATTTGAATTAGAGTGAAATAAGAGTCCAGCCAGCGGAAGCAATCTTCCTAAATATACCCTTTGAATCGAACGAATTCCATCCAGGACCTCAAGACTCAAGGTGCAAATTGTTTGCCATCATCAAACCCATGACGCGTCCCCAACATTTCAATGATACAATCTATTAACAAGAAAATCTGATAACAACAATGTGTTCTTGAAGCGAAGCGATGGATGGGACGTTTCGTGTTCCCACCAACTTATCGGACGGAAATGTCACTTGCGGATAAATACGTCACTGGGGCCCTCGCACTTGCTACTTATCAATAATATCACACATTATTTGCACAATTACCACACTGCCACTGTGTCTATACGGCCGTGATTCATCGCCAGCGGTCGTTGAAGATTAAAGACAATAGGAACAGGATGCGAGGATACTTTTACGATTATGTTTTGCTTTTATGTTGTATTCGTGCTGTTTTGATATAAAAGGGCAAAGTATTACTACTCAGTACTACTAATAGTGCAAATAAAATCCTATAAGTAATGATGGGGAAAGAGAAACTGTGGATCTAGCAAGTAATCAGCCAAACGCAAAACAGAAAACACATGCTGACATTGGGGAAAACAAATTAATATCGATATTGACATAGGTACCGATTTTGTTGTTGAACATGTCATGTTCAATTGGTGAAGGTCGCGGGTAGCCGATGGATGCGAGACGCACAGGACCGGTCGTTGTGGCGACGCTTGGGGGAGGCCTATGTCCAGCAGTGGACGTCTTTCGGCTGATATGATGATAATGTCATGTTGAAAATATTGACCCTCGTGGACAATATTGACTCAATAAAATTACTTGTTCAAGGGAAACAAGGCAATAACCGTATAGCGACAACATTTTCTATAGCAACCAATAGCTTCATCAATAGAATATCAACGAACAAAATGAGACTAAAGGCAAAATCCTCGCCAAAGAGTCCTTGAACGGTGGAAAAATAAGTCCTGTACTAACCAATTAAGAAAATTATTGGCGTGATCGATACGGCGATGACCATAAAACTGGGCGGTAATGCGGTATACATACAAACGGTAATGACTAACATGGGTAATGACAAGGTTGTTTGTGACAATTGTATGACAAAACTTCCTGTGATATCGCTAATGTTGTGTTACTATGCTGGAAAGGCTGAAAGCATCGATTGGTTGTTCATAATGGTTATGCTTAATAGGGTTTTTTACTACGTATTTGTTAGTTTTAGTGATTGCATAGTTCGTATTCGAAAAGAAAGAGGCAATAGAAAAAGAGGAATAAAAGGCATCAGCGATAACTGAATTCAAAAAGTGAGGACAAAACGTAAAGAAAAGTGCAACACACCACAGCTTAGAGGACACAAGGGCGGCGAGACATTGCATGTAAAAAAATTCGAGGTTTGGCTCTCGACTGTTTTCTCCTCCAATATTGGAACGATTTATAAGATATTTCACAAACGGAATAAGAAGGATATATATATAAATCGCTGTCAACAGAGCCCTAGTATACAAATTTGGCAACTATTAATAAAAAAAGGAAAACATAGGGACACAGTATATATCCTTCTTATTCAGTTTGTGAAACATCTCTTAAATCGGTCCAATATTGGAGGAGAAAACACAGTCGAGAGCCAAACTTCGCATTATGACTTTTTACATACAAAGTCTCGCCGCCCATGATTCCTCTTAACGAAGTGTTTTTATCCCAATTATTCACTGATACAACAATGTAAGCAGCTTCAGTAATCTTTTGTACGAAGGTGTGCCGATAAACTGGAAAGTAAGTGTATATACAGTATCCATAACTTAAACATGTTGCCATATTTGTAGCAGAGCTGTGATACAAGTTATTGTTCCGGCACAAACAAAGAGATCTCAATCTCCAAGCGAATTTATTTACTAAACATAGTGTGGGGCGCTTAGCTTTCCATCGCTTCCTTATTTAGATTAGGCTCACTGCGCCTGCGTATTACACAGAGGGCTTAGTGTAAGTTTTTTAAAGCACTCGATCGCGTTATTACGTCGTTCGCTTATGTCAAAAATGTATAGAAAAAACTGGCCAAGTGCGAGTCGGACTCGCGTGCAAAGGGTTCCGAACGAATTAATTTTTTTTAACATGTTATTTTAACACTACAGACTTCTAATAGGTTTTCCTGTAATCTTTAGGTAAAGATCTATTATCTCCATTTTTTTCAAAATTTTAGGCTTATTAGTTTTGGAGATAAGGGGGGGGAATGGTCATTTTTCGTCTAATTTCTTGAATAACTTCAAAACCGTTTATTTTAAAATTATGAAAAAAATATAATTAAAACCCTCACAGTAAGTCCTTTCATTTGATATGTCACCCGATATTGTTCAAAAAACTTTTTTTTTAAATTTTCTAGTTTGACCCCCAAAAGTGACCCCCATACTAAAAATTTAATAATTATCGTAACGCGTCCGTGTTTGGGTCATAGAAGTCCATATGTGTACCAAATTTCAACAGAATCGGTCCAGTGGATCCGGAAAACTGGCTGTGACAGACGGACAGACAGACAGACAGACAGACAGACACCCGAGTGATCCTATAAGGGTTCCTTTTTTTTCGGAACCCTAAAAAAAAAAGGTTTTTCGTTATTGTCACCAGACAGTTTTCAGTATTCAGTTTCAATACAAATTGACGTTTACGCTAACGCGATCGAGAACGTTAAAAAACTTGCACTAAGGGCAGTGGAGAGGAGTTTGATCACGATATTTGCGTATGCCCGCCCCCATTGGAAAACGTTGCTCTGGCGTCTAAGAATCAGTGGGATCATCTCTAATAATAACTTGAGTAGTTTTATGTTTACTTATGCCAATGCAATCAATCGCATTTTGTTCTGCATGATTATCATTAGTTTGGCAGTCGATCGTTATAGTTTTACACGTTCATTATCACGATTTTCTTTCTTGTTACTTCTGCTTGTCTATTCTGTAAATAATTATTTCGATGTCGAGCTTCACCTGAGTGACAAAACTCACAAAGTGAGCTTTATTGCACACAATATAAAGGGTCTTAATTTGATACACACCTCGGGTTCCACTGTCGAGATACGAAAATATTGTTACAGAATAGCACTACTGATATGTTCTTATTACTCATTAAAACTCTTCTTCACCCTTAAAACCGAGTATTTATTTATAGAATTTATACCACCCTAAATACCCGATCATTTTATTGAATCGTAAGCTCAATAGCGGCAATCGTTCCGCGGCGCCATGTTTACCGGTTATAGAGCTTTGAACAAATATTGATGAATGAAAAGCCTCTTAGCAGATAGGGTTGCCAAGTTGTTACATTCGTCTCATTAAAAAAACGGAGCGTGTACTTTTTTGATTATTGCTTACCAGCTGACACGCGCAACTTCGTCTGCGATACAATTTTCATTCGCTCCTATTGGTCTTAGCGTGATGATATATAGCCTATAGCCTTCCTCGATAAATGGGCTATCTAACACTTCTAAATCGAAAAACAAACTCTTCAGCTTTATACATATATTAGTACTGATTAGTTACTAGCTGTTGCCCGCGACTTCGCGACGTTCGCGTGTATGTCGGAAAATAAAACATGTCCCTGAAAAACATCGCTAAGACAACGTTTTTCTTTACACGATGTTAGCGGCGGCATCACGTGGACACACAAAAAAGTTGCCAGTAATAATTATTATACTGTTTCAGGTTATTTTCATCTAAAAATCCTTCAATCTGCCTAGCCTTTTCTTTGAAGTGAGGTCCGACTTCCATTCTAACTGGAAATATTTGGCTGAATTCGAGTGGTATGCAATATAACATACACCTATTTCACCTATATTTAAAAACATAGGTACAAAATATCAGACTTAGAGAATCGCTGAACCAAATCCGGATTCCAATCAGCTTATTAGACGTCAGTAAAAGTTGTACAGAAATCTAGGTCTTTCCATCTATCCCAGCCAGGATGTCTGATAACCCTATCGGCAACATCTAAGTACTGTCGACACGCACTCGCGTGCTTAGCCGCCGCGTTGTTTTTTTATGTCATTTCATTTCTGGGGAGCTCCCCTAATATATTTATTACGTAAATCTATCACCCCGATATGACTCAGCTTTAAAAGTCTCCATTGAAAAATGTGTCTAATCAAATTCTTCCGACTGGGGACTTCTTACGCGAAGCTTTAACGTTTTAACACTTTGTTTGATTTATTAAAACTTTAGTTTTATTGCTAATTTCCATTAGCAATCATTTCTATGCGTTTACATTAGCTCGGTTTATTAGTTAAGACCTTTCTGTGCTCCAAGTGCTACGCGTCAATAAAATATGCAGTTTATGTGACAGAATATAACGCTCAAACCATATTTTCTTCAACAATGAATAATGAAACCGTGTCGTTTCATGTGTCTAGTGTGTATAATCAATTAATTCGATAGACGGCGTGTGACACTCGTCCACGACGTTCAAAGACCGCGGGCTCCCTAGGGACTGTGACATTGATTGGCACAAGCCACAAGAGATTACGAGCACACAGTGATTTATTTTTAATTTATTGCCCAAGCTAGTTATAATGGCAACCCTAATGGAAACGAATCCTAGTATCGCAAGGTCGAAAACATGTTTGATCTTGATCAAAGACGAAACTTTCATTGTTTGTTATGTTAACAAAATTACCGTACAACTACTCGATTCGTAGCTACTAACTTTTCCATATTATATTCTAGACTACCACACGAGCCAACTTGCCCATGAACAAAGCCCTGTGCTCCAGTGTAGCAGAAGCCATAAAGTCAACAAACATACTACCTACCCACATCGAAAACTTTGTCGGAACAATCGCTGTCAACTTGTATCAAAACAAGAAACGGGTCCGTGGCGCCGGCCGCTACCCACGACGAATACTGGTGTAAGGGACCCTACGGACTGACGCCAAGGGAACACCCATTCAAACTCCCTGATTTAATGGGGCCATTCAAACATCCAACCATGACCCAAAAGGGAAATGAAATTGGATATTATTATACGTTTTCATCATGTTGATTTGGGTTCATCGAGTTAGATCTGTATGAAAAGTTTTGAGGCTTTCCAATTGATCTATCAGTTACATGCTATGGATAGATAAGTGGTGAGAAACTTGCGAGAAAAGGGTTAATAGGATGAAGAGGATTAGCAATTAGAATCTAGGATTAGCAATTAGATTGATTGCCAATTATCCTAGAACAGGAAATTGGTTTAATTTGTCGAGCACTTTTCAGAGCGAATGTATCAGTCTGTGTGAAAGTAATACAATAAAACTCGACGTAACTTTAACAAGCCCAGTATATCTAAGCAATTGCGACATTTCGCTAAATTGAAAAGAAATAAAGGACAAACCCGTGGGCGGACTTGTGCGGACGACCGGGCGAGAAAACCTAGAGTTGTGTAAAAAGAGGAGCCGGGGCGCGGGCACTAGCGTGGGCGGCAAATGACAGCGTTTATAGGCCGGGGGCTATTCTTTATTTATTACATAATGACACTTTTACTCCACAAAGCGATTTAAGATTTTATTACTTGGCCAATAGATAGAGATTCTTGGAGAAATTTTTGAGACAGTTTTATAAAAGGATCAGAATTTTTGGAGGCGTAACAAGTGGAGTAAGATGCTAATAATATAATTTTCAAAGAAACTTGGGAGGTTCAAAGAATTTCGTGAGAAGCTGAATGACATGAATTTAATAAATATCGTCCAGAGGTGTGACTCAGGTTGGTACCTATTGATAATATTGTTTGATTGTAAAAGTAACCGAAAATTGTTAGACAAGTTATTCTGCGTATTATTGTCACAGAAAACCTAACATTTTACCTCCCACTTTAAACAAACAAATTACGGATTCCGAGGAGCGTCATAGAATAAAAAACTAGAACTCAGTTGCGTATAATATATTCTGTGACACGCGCGACAGAGACAGAGACAGGCAGACTAAAGGAAAACTAAGTTTTCCAACCAATAATAGTATCAGACTAGTCCTTTTAAATGTCTGACACTCCCGAGACATACACATACATGTTGACATTGTTGGCTAAGCAGTCTTGATTACACTGAGAGCATATGAAGAGTTCCGCAAATATATTGAGAGGTTGCAGAATGATGACAAAATGGGTAGACGACATAGCCTTTCGTTTTGTGTCGATAAGTCCTTTTTAATGACGGCAGAGTTACTAATGGACCTATCAACTGGAAAGGTCTATGCTGACCATTGCCTCATCGTAATATCCGGACGAGATAGACGAAAACAGTACCTACAGCATCACGGCTTAAAAATTGAGTGAAATTTAGTTTTAATGCAGTCAATTGAAGAAATCCTGCGGCTGACATTTATTCCCAAAATAATTGATACAAACAGAACATCAACAAATTATCAAAAATTTTCTGAACATCTCTTGCGTTACATGACAACAAAGTTAGACAGCAAACATCACACACATGTAACCCGCTAATCACCTCATGGCAAGCCTGACAGTATCGGTAATATACGCTGACCAGATTGAGACAGCTGACAGCAGTGACAAGCCGCCTTCAAATTAGCGCCAGAGACCAAAGTGTTCACACTACTTATTTCAGTGCAGACAGATTTGAATGTACGCGTCAAGAATAAAACGTCTAGAGCATTGACCATAAGCGTGCCAGATTATACACTGGGCGATGACATGTTGAGAAGTAGGAGACAAAATTGGATGAACAGGGTAAGTGAATGAACTAAAGTAAGATTAAAGATAAAAAGTGAGTATAATAAAACGACAGATAAAGTAGATGATTTTGACAACAACGATACGATTGAAAATTTCTTGGACTATATGGAAAAGAATTTCTCAAAAGCGCTACCGGTATTGTAGCGATAAATCCATCCGTTAATTCCCTGTGACACTACTGGGATAGTGGTGTCAATCTAGAGGTGCCACAGAGAACAAAATCATAAAGACATTTAAAACATGAAAGTCGAAACTGTAACCCCTGTACCAACAAAAACTGCCCGTCATAGTTGCCGTTGTCGTTAATAAACTCCGCGAAATATTCAATATTAAAGCGCTGTTCGCCTCTTAATTTATGACCAGCGCGTTTATTAGGTTACGTTTATTAACATGTTAATCGTTCTAACACAGAATACTGATTAGCCGCCAATTAGTAATCACGACACGCCTTGTTATAAATGTTTTATGTATTCATCTTCTTGTTTTTCACTTAAACTGCTCGTAATAAGACCATTGTTAAGATTATTACAAATTAAATATACATAATTGTGTAAGGCGTTAATATAGTGTACTTTTGGAGGCTATGAAAAAGCTGTAGGTACTCATGTATTAAAGGGCCACAAAGCCGTAATAGAGATGGGCATAAAAATAAGGAGGTGTTCACACGGGCGCCAGCGACCGTAACAAGACGTCCCGGTCCCTTGAGAACCAACTATTTAAATCACTGGCTTGAGATCAATTCGTATAACCACGTAGATAAAGGCATAATTTATTATACAAGCATATTTGTAAACATTAGACATGTGAAATAAAATAGCCTTTGTTTGTGTTTACACGCTGAAGTATTCGATGCATCACGAGTTACCACAACATCTAATCCTGGATATGTTGAAGCGATCATACACATTCACTGCATAGCTTAACAGACCAATCACCACTAACTCTTTTCTACGGTATAGGTTAGATTGCCAGATAATTTTTCACGTAACACGGAATGCATTGAGGGTGGCCTGTAGTATGCCATGCGTAGCGACTATCTTATCTTGCATCTTTCTTGCTTCAATGAGCACAATAGGTCGTCAGTAACAGCTAACAGCGATGGCCGATTTCAGCGAAGGTAACGTTCTTATAGAGACCCATAAGTTTACGTAGAAAATAAGAAACTGTAACCAAAAATAGTGTCTTCTACTGCATGACATGAAATTATACCTATCATAGGACTTACCGTCTTTTATAATGCGCACAGCAAAGGAGTGGAACTCTCTGCCTGCGTCTGTGTTTCCAAACGCTTACAACCCTAATCTCTTCAAAGCGAGTGAACAGGCTCCTTCTGGGTAAGCTCGCTGCATCGTAGACTTTATCTGACATCTCTGGCCTAGACTAGTGTCAAGAGCAAACCCATCACAAATAAAAAAATTGGACTCATAGGAGTCATGAATAATTTGGGAACTAGAAGGTACTGAGGGAGGCCTAAATAAAGAAAGCTTGATAACTTAGTGGTGTATACGGAGAGGGCAAACGCTGGGAAGATTGGAAGGTTTATGGTATATGTCCAAGTTGTCTTGAAATAATATAACGTACGTACCGCAGTTTCTACTAGCTTGAATAATTCAATTAGGTGCTGCTATTCTGGCTAACCATTTACCATGACATTTGACAGCAGATTTATCGATCAGCCCCCCCAAAACCGGAGGCAAGTCATCATAAATCTTAGCCCTGGCACAAATACAGCGATTCAGGCAAAACAATGGCAAAGCCTGGCACGCCAGTGTGCAGCCGTACTGACAATTAAACTGCCATTATATATGCATCATGATTTTACTGGCATTTGTGTGCACGGAGTCAAAACGATACCGGGGCATAAAAATGAAAGATGGCTGCTTGTAAATAATTATGGTGTAATTGTCTTGTTTTATTGTACGTTTCATGTATTACGTATTGACTGTTTAAGGCGATGATGTGTAGTGTAGCGAGAGAGAGTTCCAGCTCGGCTGCAAATGATTCGAAACCACTAGAGAAGCTAGTAGTATTCGGGACTTCGCCTGCATGACACATTCTTGTTTTATCATAAGACACTTTGCAAGTGTGTAGTTTTTCTATCAATGGATGGATTTTTGCAATCTGTTCGGGACTTCCAGAGATTATTGCAAGCAAATAAGCAAAAAAAAATTGCCTCCTTTCCTTATAAATTAGTTTAGGTAAGGGAGCTGTGGTGGCTTATTAAGGACTCAATCTTAGCAATAAAAGCTAGAAAAAATACACATTTACTGAAAATCGCTTAAGAGTCGTTCGTATGGAAACTAATACAACAGGGACCACGCTTGGCAACGGACATTTACGAGCCTATATGATTGATCACAAATCTCATTTGTGCGATTAATTTCACTATGGATCGGTTTCGGGTAGCTCGAAACAATTACGAGTTTTGCATTAGTTGGCTTGGGTAACGGTTACGTAGAGGACATCGCCTTAAGAAGTAACCCCATAAAGGCAGTAAAAGGAAAAACTCCATGTAACTACTGTTTACGCGTATCAATTTTACAGTTTCTACGAGTATGTCGATAATATCTGTTCATACATGCATTTCCGTTCAAATTGAATTAGTTTTATTGGCGATAGATAGTAACGAGTCCATCACTCATAATTTTATATTAGTTGCAAAACTTAGTTTCCTCTTGATAATTTTGTAAATCATTCTAATAACAGTTTTGAGCACTTACTCAATAACAGTTTTGAGCGTATGATGCTGACAGTATTTTGTATTTTAGCACTCATAAAATAATTACGATGCCCTAAAATGTAAGATGTTGCGGACAAGAAGCATCCGTCGTAAAACCTCTGTCTGCCATCTTAATTACTTTTGTCTGCTGCATGCGAAGAAGGGTAACAAATTATAATTCAAAATTCATACGAGTACGTGCGAGTTGAATTTCAAACACATTATCGGTGATGAATAAAACTAATGTATTGGTGACGAAAAACACGATTTGAAAGATGATAATTTATGTATACTTGTCTAGAAAAGGTGTCAAGTTGTAATGACGACTAATAGTGAAGTGTAGAAGATGAAGAAGACGTAGTGCAGACACCAAAAAAATGAAGTATAAGCACTCGAGAATGATGATTCAGATGGGAGAATGATAGAAGGAACATTACAATAAAAAAAAAAGTAAATCTTTAACTATAGAACGCGATAGGAAAAGAAACTACAAAAAAGTATAGCGAAAGAGCAAAGTCAACGCGACGTACAGCTTTACACTACATTTTTATACTTTCTTTAAAAACATTGTTATCTACACGCCGCCTCCATAATTTACAGAGACCTGTCTGAGGACACGTGAGCCCGCAAGATGAGGCGGCGAGCAACTCCTCACAGGAGCGAGAGGGATGGGGAGGAACATGCCTTTACCTAATCTGGAAGACAATGCGGCTCTTCAAGGACCTGCCAATGTTATTTTGGGAACTTGCTGAGCGAATAACGCCGTCGTTCAATAGTTATTTTCTCAACAAAAAGTAGTTTTGTCCCCAAACTGGTTCGATATTGATGGCTGTTAATTATTTAAGACTTGGAGCTGGAACTTCAGCGATAAGTTTTTGTTTGTATTATTGCTGGGGTATTGTTTAGTGAACCGAGGTAGATTCTTTCACGGGTGGCTGGGTAGGTTAACTATTAGGTGTGAGCGCCCGGTCAACGAGGGGACGTGTCCAAAATGGGTTCTCAGAAACCTTTCAAGCTATTGTATTAACACTAATTGCATAATTCTCGTAAGTCAGACTTGAAGACTTAAAACAATACTAGCTCAAGGGGGAAAATTCATAACATTATCTCGGATTTCATAACTTAGGCGTGGTCCGCAATCAAATAATCAGTTGCGTAATAAGCGCTATCAAAAAGTTCCGAATTCTGAACGTACGGACTGGATCAATGCGCAGAACAAAAACAAAGCTCAAAAACAGAGTAGATACACAAAGTCTGCGGGGTGTCACAAACAAAACGAAAGAGGTGAAGGTGACGCACCCCTACACCATAATTTGTGTAGTTAACCAACCAGCACCGGCATTGAAATGTATTGCTGGGGGCTGATTGAGGCTGCAAATTAAATGAGTTTCAAATGACACTTCGATTTCGACCGACTTTGCAATAGAAAAATCATATCAATGGGTATCCGGACGGAAGTCTTCAAAGATGAACTAGAATCTAGTACATAAGTTAAGTAGTTAAGTTTTCTACAACTTAAGCTAGAACTTGTTTTAGTTCCTTAACTATAAATAACTAGCTTTTGCCAGCGGCTTCGCCCGCGTGGTCCCAAGGGACCATACTCCCGGGATAAAAAGTAGCCTATGTCCTATCTCAGGCTCTAGACTATCTGTGTACCAAATTTCATTTTAGTCGGTTCAGCGGTTTTGGCGTTAACGCCACAGACAGACAGACAGTTACTTTCGCATTTATAATATTATTAGTAGGGATTATAATAATTGAACATATACAATGCATTAGAGGCATCAGGCATCTAAATGTTTTCTTTGAACGTCCTTACTTACATGCGCGCCGCCCTGTGTATTGTCATCTGATCGATCATTCCTTTACCTTTCCGTGTTCCATTTTTGCAGTCATATCGGAAATCAAAAAACTGCTAATAGCACCATCACACGCACATTGTTCAAATAGTTTACACTATCATATATCCCGTTGCTGACAGCTTTTCCATTTACGCTATCTACCTCTAAACGCATAGCTGACAAGCGAAAAAAGCCGTGTTTTATGGCTTTATGGTACGTCGACAAAGCTCATGTTTCCCTGCAATACCGCAATAATGTACTCGTGCAAGGACGGGCCTGGTTGCATGTTCCGTAAAAATTTTACTCAGTGCAGAATTTGAAACTTCGTGATTGTGGGAAGCACGTATACCTTGAGTACGCCTACGTGAAACCTTGGCATAAATAGGTATCGGTTTAATCCTAGCAATAACAGGATATTGGAAATCTTTCTCAACATGGAAATATGCAGTACATAGTTGAAGCAAGCTAAAGTAAAAATAGATTGAGCAAAGCAAAGAAAGCTTGAATAAAGAAGTACTTAAAAAAAGCGAGCACTCGGTAGACTAACTGCAATTCAGATGAAGATACTGAATGTGGTCGACCAAAAAAAAGGGGCTAGTGCTGTGGAGTAAACTTAGAAGATGACTATGTCGCACCAACGGAAAGGATGCACTTAAGATTTTCTGGAACGTAGTAGTAGAGGAGAAAAATAAAATGAGGATAAAACTAAAATGCCGTACCGTGGAACTAAAAGCGATCAGCATATCTATGGCGTTCTAGGCGATGTCAGTTTCATTTCATCATTCCATAATTATCAATGATGGCGTTGGAAGCTTTTGGAACGTGGTATAAATGAGCAGATTGCACTCAGACCATTAGTAGTTTGATCCTTAGAAACACACAGTAACCAATACTAAACCAAGCACTTTACAACAAACTCGTATTAGTTGTCCGAGCCTCGGGATTATCGTTGTTAGTGAGGGCTCACCTCACTGCGTCGATCGCTCTTTATTAGGGATCAATTGGCTTTAAGTTTGTCTGTACAAGGCGCGACATGCACCATTTAATTTAATTGATCTGCTGGAACTAAACACTACTGAGTGCAATTTACCTCTATAAACATCTCTTGAACGACCTTAAAGAACCCATATCAGCGCGGAAAGGTCAAACAGTTTTTTTTTAAGGATGAGAAATCATCAAATGCCTCCTCCCGCTCCGGGCGGAGCAGAAGGGTGTCAGACTCTTACTGACTAAACCCATGCATGTTCCTCCTAAGGCCCTTTACGTTCCAGGGCCGCGGTGACTCTTTCGAACTAATTCCGCAACCCCGACAGGCACTGGCCCTATAGCGGGCCACGTCTACTATGCTATCTTTGAGGTGCGTGTGGACCCCATCAACTTAATTACACTGTGATTGGCTTAGATAACAGTCACTGGCTTTAGATTCGATTCGATTAGAGGTTAAAGTAGAAGCGATGTCTGGACTGTATGAAAGATGTCTAAAAGGTGTTTAACTGGGTGACGATTTATAAAGAAACTAGCTGACCCGCGCAATTTCGTCTGCGTCACAATTTTCATTACTGCTCCGCTCCTATTTATCTTAGCGTGATGATATATAGCCTTTAGCCTTCCTCGATAAATGGGCTATCCAACGCTGAAAGAATTTTTCAAATCGGACCAGTATTTCCTGAGTAAGTATAAGATATGGAAGAAGAAAACGGGATACGGACAAGAGAACTTTGAAAGATGATGTTGGAGTCGAAGCGACGGCGAGCGATCCAATCGGAGGTGTTTATAAAAGTCAATAATTGTGTAAGCAATAAAACCCGCTGATAGCTTAGCAAGAATCCAATAACATCTCAATGATTTAGCAATTCCACGGAAATAGGAACCTTCTACTACTCACTAGAACAGAAAGTGCAGTGCCGGAATCGGACTACTTGGTGCCCTAAGCAATCAATTTCCCGACATTTTCCGTCGACAAAATGCACGGATTTTTCAGCCTTGCCTTTCATGATTGTGCTAGCGACGTGATACTCTCAGCAGTAGCTTAGTCTGCTTATGGGCCAATAGGGCACTGAGAAAGTGCGATATACGAGATACACCAAAGCTTTGTAGCACAATTTAACGACAACTACAGCTATAAAAGCGGTACTTAAACAGATCATAAAGCTATCAAAATGAAAAGAAATAAATCATTGATAATATCCATCTTACAAGTCGTTTCGTCACTACAAGTTACAGCTCGTCACAATAAAAGGATACTGTTAATAACAGAGAAGCAGTGTTTTGTGCAGCTATGCGAGGCTGAGAATTGTATTAAGTTATTCCAGCAAGGCTAAAAGAACTTGATTCTGTGTTTTCATCGAGAGTTCTTTGTAAGCGCTTATTACACTATTCAATTTGTAGGAAAACTAATAAGAAAACCGAAAGGTGCAATAGGGAATATGCATGCGATTTTTTTATTTGCAAAATGAAATACTTATTAACTCTAATAAACAATTATGACATTATTTATTAAATACCTTCATCAGCGATGAAGTTATAAAGCTTCAAAGTTTACAATTAGAAAGAGAAGTCCGATATGAATTGTGACGTCAAAGTTCTTGGCGCCTATACAGCTGCCATACAAAACAGCGTTTTTGGGAGAGGGACAGATACATTTGTTTAAAATAATTATATCTCGTTTGTTTTTCGAGCAATTTTGATTTTATTTTCACTGTTAGTATTATATTTGTGTATATTTTTAGATAAACTGTATAGATAATAAATATTTTTTTCGTGCTTATTCCCTATTGTAATTGAAGCTACAACAGTTAGATTCCGATTTAGTGCGATTGGAAGATCCCGACCGCACTAATCCCTAAATTGTGTTCCTAATTAGGTTTCCTACAAATTGAATAGTGTCATAAGCGCTTAAAACATCCATAGACAAACGCTGCCGGTTTCAGAGTTAATTTAGAAAACGTACCTGCTAATTGTCAATGGATTACTAAAAAAACCTATGATTGTTTTTCGTTTTGTAAACTTTCAAATTAAAACAACTTGATTACTTCAAATACAATCAATAAATCACATCAAAATGCGATACATTATTAACCGTAACTTATCGAGAAGAAATGAGCTAATAATCTTACGAGATTTATTATAAGCTAACGGATTTTACAAATACCCGGTGCCATAACCATATTATAGAAGTAATGTTGGGATCCCGTGTTGAAAGTATAATAGAAAGTGGAAGAAAAATAATAAGTGCACTACTCAACATCTGAATTAGAAAAGTTTCATTTCTTCAAGTAGGTATTCTGAACGAAGCCAAGACGAAGACCAACACCATAAATATTTCCGAATGTTAAAACTTCATGATCGTTAGCTCAATGACATAAATAATATTTCCGTCACCTGATTTATGAATCCTTTTCTGTGTTCAGAGAAAGAAACGCGTGTTCCGCCTTTCTTTTCAGGTTATAAATTCATATTTTGTGTTCTCGTGTATTTTAAATTAAAAAAAAAAAACTGTGGGTGGTCTCTGTCACAGTACACAGCTTCTGTTTCAAAACAGAATAGTCCTACAATACTTATGGGACCATTCTTCATAATTATCTTAATTCCGCGAAACCCGTTCCAGACTACAAGACGTACGTCGATGGGCCACCAGTACATGGTGGACATATCCCATCCACACATGAAACGTTTTGGGAACACATTCATTGTGCGTACTTATAGCTAAGGAGTGGAATTCCTTGCTGGAGTTTGTGGTTCCTGATAGCTACAACCTAGGAGTCTTTAAGTCAAGAGTGAATAGGTTACCAAGAGTAAAAAAAAACCGGCCAAGCGTGAGTCGGACTCGCCCACCGAGGGTTCCGTACAAATTTGTAAGTCCATATTAAATAAAGACTATATTTTTATATGAATTCATTATAAATGTAGTGTTTTCAGACTTTTTCCTATACTTGTAGTATAAGACGGTATTATTTGCCAAATTTCACAGTTCTAGGTCAAATAGAAATACCCTAAACATTTTGATTCCCTTGAGAGTGTCGAAATATACGTTGTTTTGCGGCATAAATGACCGTATCTTTTTTTACGTTAATTTAGAAGTTTGATTTTATCACAGCTGCAAGGGGGCATAGATCTGAGTAAATGGTTTTAATTTCAACCCGATACCTCAACGCGTTCCCGAGATTAAGGGTCTTGAGACAAACGGACGGACAACAAAGTGATCCTATAAGTGTTCCGTTTTTTTCTTTAGAGGTACGGAACCCTAAAAAAAGGAAAAAGGTCCAGGGAATTTACAAAATTGAGTCCTACTTTTTACAGTAAGATTCGTGCCTCGTTCAATAAATCAGAAAGATCTCACGTTTCAGCTGAGAATAAATAGTTTTCTTTGAGTAAAGCAAGTCTTCCGTAACTTTTTCCATGATAACGCAAAATGTAGGTTTTTGTTAGAAGTCGCCTCGAATTCTCAATGAAGAGATCAAATTATTCCTTTCTGGGGAGTTGTAACACTTGTAACTTTGAGAATGAAATAGGCTTTTTATATGAACATCATGTGAATAAATAATCTTGTGAAGCATGTTTTGTGACAAAAAAAAATTGCTGCCTCTTCTGAAACACATGTGTCTCATAAAATTTAAATAGGACGGATTAAATCCATCCTATTGGACAAAATATCCAAATTGGAATTCGTGGTAAAACAAGATAAAATACGCTTCCTCGCATCCACGGCTACAGATTGGCAGCTTCTAACAAGATGCGATCGTAAACCTTCCCACCGTGACATACCTACATACGTGTTCTTACGATATCCAAGTTTATCCTTGAACTCCTTAAATTGCCGTCTTGCCCTACACTTGCAGAGTGCTTTCACTAAATCACATCGATTAACGTAATACAACCTCTAACATTTTAAACCTTTAGGGATTACGAGTATGTAGAGGCGAACTGAAAACGGATTGACACGTACTTATTTATTTATTTATTTAATACTTTACGCACATAGATGTACAGAGGCGGACTTAATGCCTTAGGCATTTTCTACCAGTCAACCTTTGGGTGATGACCCAGTGGAACCCAACTGATAAAGCGCGTCGTGAATCTTCGTTCGCGCAGAAAAGAAAGTATGGCCCCGAAGATCGAAAGAAAGCAAACTTACAATCAACCTTAGATCACTACTATAAGGATCATAATACACTGCAGCTGTTAGTTCCATCTCACTCGCAAGTCACGTGCATGCCACGCGGCGCGCGCTAACATGGCGGCAGCTGCCGACCAATAGTGGTACAGGAAAAGGAAGCGCGTTACGTGAAGCGTGCTGATTGGTCAATAGCATTTCCCGCACAGGTACGTCGGTAAGCCATATCAGTTGGGTACTACTGTAACTTGACGTCTGACACGTACTCCACTTTTGACGTGCCAATGTGAACATGATTCCGTCATGAAAAAGGGACAGAGCTATTCGTCTTGTATAGCTCCCTCTCTTTCACACATCGGAAAAATAATGACATTCACACGTTTAGGGTGCGCTTTCACCAGAGATGTGCGAGGATACGAACACAACATCCTCGCACATATAATTAAAAAAAACCTCTGGGAAACGCACCCTAAAGAATCTGACGTTGCACGGTTACCATTACACGAAAATTGACCATACACGTACATAAAGTCAGAAAATTTGGGTAGTTTCTGCCTTCTTTCGATTTGACTCTATATAATTTACAAATTACGAGGTCTACGTACGAGATCTCGACAGCAGCCACAGCGTCATACAATAACCTACAGTACAAATACTACCATACGTACTATTTTCTTCAGGAGACTCATCCGCCGGTGCATTTTCCTTCGTCACAAGCCTCTCTGTGCGACACATGTGAACACACGTGTATAGCACAAGTACCTATACTTCCTATAGGCTGCTCTATAAGCTTTATGGCTGATAAGCAATTCACTTTACACTCTTCCAGCCTGCTGGAAAAGCCTCTAGACGCACATTGTATTCGACCAAGAATAGATATCACAATAATAAAAATGTTTCACGAAACAGAAAATGCGCGGCTGAAAAATTGTAATTTTGTGATCGTCTTTTATTTATCAATCCATGAAGTAAAAAAGAAAATATTTAAATGTCAAAGAGCGACATTTGAATTCGACCTTTTTAGAAATTCGTGTGAAGTTCGCCCAACCCTCAAATGTTAACTCAAGTGTAAAATTAGGAATTTCATTTTATGCGAATTAAATGTTTTTTTTTTGGAATATTTTTGGTTGACCAAAGAACTTATAACTTATTTCAGAATTCCCCACTACAATTAATCAGTATTTCGTTGCAAAAAAATCCAATAAGTTTTCTATAACACCTGAAAGGGAGTTATAGTCTCCTATAGAGTCCAATAGACAATTAAAATAAGCGACCTCGATTATGTGGGCTATACAAAACAATAAACGCCTAGGGGCGCTAGCGCTAGGGTCACAACTTAATTACAGCCTCCGGGAATACGCCATATTGGCTTTTTCATTGCGTTACCACGGCATGGCACCAGGTAATTTGTAGGCAAGCATGTCGCGTGTGCGAAATATTTTAGATCCTATGAAGGTTCAGATTTGTGTCATAATAATCTTTACGTATATTATATACGCTATATATCTGTCCTTTATAACCTGAATTTCGGCCTCGTCTGGCCTCTAACCCGAATTCATCTGTGTCAACAGAATTTAATAAGCGTTTAATTTGAACCTCCTCCCTGAAGCATATTGTGTGTGTGGTGAAAGGTACAAAGACCTGATAGTACATGACTGGTAAATCAACATTGTACAAAGGCGAAAAATATTATTTTCTGATGGAAGCCAGAAATTGAAAAGCAATTTTTATTTTGTAACCTGACAATGTTCCAATCTAAAAGAGTTGCACAGACACTTCATTTCCTTTGCCTTGTTTGCTTCGTTTGTTGTAGAGGCGCTGACTCAGATGTACGCGGCAGTATAAAGGAAAGATTATCTTACGATGACATAAAGAAAAATAATAGACTGGCACTGAAACGCGATCTTTCTTGGCATTACGGAGCGCCAGTTTTTCTCCTTTTAGAAGCGGATTCATTAGTCTACCGTATAATAATATCAGATTCGGTCAAAACATCCTCGCTAAAGTGGCTATTAATTAAACCCACCGATTAGTCAACTTTCTGTGGTAACGTGAACCCAAACATCCGTCCAAAAGGTTTGATTTTTATTTTTATAATTTCCCGCCTGTGGCACGCGCGGTGGCTGCGCGCGCGCCGCTCTGTAATTTATCTCCTGTTATCTAATGGCCGTAAAAAGTGGCACGTGCTTCAACTGAAATAGATGCCATATACAAATGCAGCGGTCTAAATGTATCGTCTTTATGGCTTTTTGAGTGAAACGAGATAATTAAGCCGCGTTCAATAATAAATAAAATATAAAGCCCTCTGATTTCTTTCAATCTTATTTTCTGCTCCGGGATTAAAGTCGGACGCGGTTCAAAACAAGTCCAACAAATAGTCGAGAAGTCCCGACTTGATGCGAATGTTTAATCCGGAAGGAACCATTGAATTCTTAGACCAACTGTTCATTGTACTAGTTCTTTTTTTTTTTCTTATTCATTCAAGACGACAAAAGGAAGGACTATGCTTGGATTCCCATGTTTTGTTGGAAAATATAACACATCAATCAATTAATTACTATCAGCTGAGAAACACAGTGATATTGTGTGACTAATTAATGATCTTCGCATTCTCGAGGGTCAACGCCGGGACGATATCTAAGGACCTGTCTCGACGTAGTGTCGGGGGACTAATATAGTTAGTTGTTACGTCAATATTTGCTTTGTATTCAAGCCAGCCACGGATATTATGTAAAGCACGAAAGAATTTAGATCAAAACTAGCTTTTTTCTCCGTTCCCGTAGGAATGTCGAGAAATCCTCTCTTAGTGCTCCCCTATACTCCCCAAGGAACCTATATGCCAAATTATAGCTTTCTATGACCAGTAGTTTCGGCTGTGCGTTGTCTGTCACTGACTCACCAGTAACGGAAGAATTAGGATAAATCTTCGTTTTCAGCTAACAGTCCGTTATCCTAGTTCGGATAGTTTTTATGTTTTGCCATTTTCATTCGTTACGCTCACGTTGTTCTGGATTAGGGACGTTCACTTTTAGTAATCCTATATCTGTGTCAGTCAGTCTGCGAGCTCATTTATTCTAATCTAGAAAAATTGTCGCATGACCCGAAAATATACGCATTAACGTCCATTCATGGACCCACACATAGGAATCGCTGATTATTCTCACATCCTTGAACGTTGGAATGCTTGCAAAATTTCTTGGGACTCCTATTGGGCTTTAGTTAAAGGTGTTAAGGACTAGAATATACAAATTCAGTAGCAGCTAGGGTGGTCTTAATAAACGAATAGAAACAATTGCGTTGGCGGCCGCAGATTGAATAAAGCATTTAACCCATGACTTTAGGCTTACTTTGCAGCGCTGTTTAAATATTGAAATGACACCCTCGGGTCCTGGACAGACGATTGATTTTTGATCGGACTAAAACTCGGAATTTCAAAATACTGTGTATACGGAACATGTGAACGGTTCGACGAAAGTATCGTTTTGTTAACCATTTGTAGGTAAGTTACCCCGTCTGGGACAATAAAACATTTACGAGCTTACGGGAAAGTCCTAAAAAAGGTAAAAAAATCAAAACTTGTTCGATACGAACCAGAAAAAATGCAATCGGAATCATTTTCATTGTAGTAAGTGTGTTAACTAATGATCGACGGATTAAATAATAGTGCTGTATCACTATGATGAATTGTGCCAATTTAAACGAACTATTACGGTAGCTAATAACTTAACGATAGTCATTTTAACACATAACACCGATCTATAATTATGGAAAAAAATGTTCCGGTCTCATGATAAATGGACGAAGTTGATACATCATTCATTCACTCTGCTTGTTATTTTTTTACGGACAGATGTTAATACAGCTTGATGTTAGTTTTTTAACACGTCACGCATTTCTCGTAACTCGTAAGAATGATGTGTATGTACATGTGACATTATTGTCGGGCAATGTCGGGTCAATAAAACTACGCGGTGTTAAGACCCCATAATCATCACGTAGTTTTGAAATATTCGGAGAGTAAAAAAATACCAAAAATATCGGACCAAAAAACTTATTTAATTAGAAATCCGAAAATGTTCTTCCTAACATTTTTCATCCTAACAATCACAATTCCTAACGACTCTGTCTCTAATGTTCATAATTCCAAAGCATTCAACTTCATAATGTCAGTAGCAATAAACATCTATTATACTTTTATTTGTTTTCCTACATTTTCTCAACATAACCATCTTTTACACTATTATTCAAAGTCATATCTTTTTTGTTTAGATTTATTTTTATTCATAATAATCAGTATTATATACATTAATTTTGCGTAACTTTATTTTCACATAACATGTTTAACATATAAGAATAATAGTACCATGTTACAAGTAGTTAAATACGTGTTTTGATATACACGTTTCAATTGTCTCCGACTAACCGTTTGTCGTAAAAGGTTAGAACTGTGACCAACAACGCGCGAGCCGAGCGAGCGAAGCGAGCGGTGCCGCGGCAGCGGCCGGCGAGCGCTACCTCGAAATTGGTCGCGAGATTTTTCTACCCACATATATTTTTTATTACTCAGAAAGAAACATTTATTCTTTCTGAGTATGAGTGAAAATATTATGGTAATTATGTTTAGGGATAAAAGCGTTATGATAAAAAACAGTAGGAGTTTAAATATATTTACATTAATGATATTATTAATTACAATTTTCGGAAACATGAGTGTTATGAACATCGCCGGTAGCACTACAAATAGTATGAATGAAAACTTTAGGATGAAAAATTTTAGGAAGAGTGATCATTCGGATTACAAATCATTAGGAAGAACAATTTCGGGCAAAGAACTTTAGGTGAGCCAATATGGACCCATGTGAAACCAAAGAGATTAGTATAAATTTAATGTCTTTGTGTGAAACGATCGATTGTAATGCGATTTGAAAATATTTCCTCGAATTATGAAAAAAAAAACACCCGGGTATTCACTATGTAATTTACGTTTTCTTTCTTTATCTATTCGTAGCTTATTTCGAGCTTCTGATCACAGACATATTGTGCGGATTCGTCGCACAATACATCTTTGTAATCTGTGGCATGCGTACACGTACCTAGTAATGACACGAGTGAAGCCTGGGGGATGAATAGGAGAAAAAAAGGCGCGGTTTGAATGGGCCCGCGATTGTGGTACAAAGGCTTCCCTCTGCGAGAAAACATTACTTAGTGCTCGGTGGAGGATTCCCCATGATAATAATAGACTGTGGCTGTAAGGACTATGGAGTGACTGACAAAGAATATGGAAATATTGTTTTGATGACAGATTGCTCTAATTTAAGTCTAATTTTAGACAGCTAAGAGCTGATTTCACCAATGGAACTGAACGCGATCAGTATATCAGCGGGTCTAAAATGGCCACTTTAGCAGAATCAGAAAGCAAATCACGCTACCCGTCACTGTCAAATGTTCCCAATCAACCTTGAACCTAATGCGTTAGCGATAAAGATGAAAATTAAATTTTGCCAGATTGTTGTGTGATCAATATTATGATTCAAATATGATTCTCCTAAGGAGGCCTTTTTAGCCCCCCTGAACTGCGTTCAAGAGCTGTCAGTTTCAATATTCCACAGAAAATAACGACAGTGACAGCTCGTAAACTTGGTTTGTATGCTGATCGCGTTCAGTTTCATTGGTGAAAAGTCTAAAATTAGATTCCCTGTAAGAAATGATAGAATAATGTCTTTGATCGGAGGAATATTTATGAATGTGAGCTTATGTTATTTTAATTAAGAGAATACTAGCTCTTTCCAGCGGCGTCGCCCACGTGAAAGTAGAAGATTAGATTCGAAAAACGTATCATGCCTACCTACGTTAGGTCATGGTCTCCACACGTCACAAAGGAGACTTAGTACAAAGAGTTTAAATTTGAAGGTCAGCCCGCCATACATTCCCAAC
Source organism: Lacanobia wlatinum (assembly GCA_947578705.1). Lineage (NCBI taxonomy): Eukaryota > Metazoa > Arthropoda > Insecta > Lepidoptera > Noctuidae > Lacanobia > Lacanobia wlatinum. Next base: position 8,009,820 of record OX388040.1, read on the forward strand.
CACTGCAACTCCTGAAAGCCAGAATCAACAGTGGTGACCACCAGAAAAACGCCGAGCCAATGAAGCCCGACGAGTCCCAGACAAACGATTCAACTGTCTTGGATCCCGTAACGAAAGAAGTAGAAAAATAAATATATTTTCTCCTCATTTTATGGGCAGTGGTCTATAAACCAATAGCAATACTCTAGTGGTATTTCTGTGGCGAAATCTCAACTATATACTTGTGCAAAGGGGCATCAACATCTAACCTGGCAGGTTTGAGGAAAATAATACTTTAGAATTCACATTTTTTGCTACATCCTTCAAGATCCCATCATTAGATCCTGAACTGGTACCAATAGGAACATTTGGGAAGTATAATACTATTTCAAGGAGGCGACTAATGGACTCACCAGAGAATGGGCAGCAGCGTTCTCTGTAAAATGCAACACCATACACTGCGATCGCCAACCCGCCTGCCAAGCGTGGCGATTATGGCAAACCCCCTCCAAGAATTTTCTAAATCACCTTAGAAAATTCTTTTTTGTAATCCGTGAACGAAAATATTAAAAAAATGTAAACTAGTTTCCGACTGACGAACTGAGAACCTCCTTATCCAATTTCGTTCAGCCGTCGAGGCGCGTGATTGATTAACAAACATCCCGACTTTCACATTTATAATATTAGTAGGAAACATAGTAAAATTGTGCAATCGACTATAGAAAACTAGAAGTTTGACAAAGAATAGAACAGCTAGTCTATTCTGTAAATAAATATTTCGATATCGAGCTTCACCTGAGTGATAAAATTCACAAAGTGAGCTGTATTGCAAACAACATAAAGGTCTTAATTTAAAACTCACATCGGATTCCGCTGTCGAGATACGAAACTGTTGTTACAGAATAGCACTACTGTTATAATATTATCTACCTATGTAGGTAATTGGATATGTATAGTCATATTTTCCGAACCGTGAGCATTCACAGGGTTATCCAAATACTACCTACGCAGCTACGGAATTTCGCTAGTTTCCTCATAAAAATGTATTTGCCTACCAGCATCGCAAATACTTTTATTAACTTCGGTGAATATTTTCCTAAAAATATTACTGTTCAAAATTGTTATAGGCAAACAGTTTTCAGATTTCTAACCAATCAACTATACCCAACTCGATCCATTGTTAAAATACTTACAAAAACATACCTACAAGAGAAACCTGAAAGTTTTTGTTTGTTTTCAATAAACGATTGAAACAGTTGAATGTAATCATTCAAGTCTAGGTCTAGATAAAAGCCGCGGTCTGTTGGCCTAAGTCTGCAGGCTCTATTGTCTGGTCGGTTGCAAGACAATGCACTAGACGACGGCACCAGGCTCTTAAAAGCTCTCTCACATGCGATACGCCATGTTTGGTTTTCATTAAGTTTCTATCTAAAATTCTAGGAATAACGTGACTGTATGAATGTTACTTGAAAAGCTTTGGAAATGTCGACAAAGTATACATGAAAACATCAATGTTAGGCTGGGTTTCCACCAGAGATGAGCGAGGATACGTAGCGAGTTAGTGAGGGATGTGGCTGTTAAGAGGAAATGCTGGCGGAGAGACTTTGTATGGAAAAAGTCATAATACGAGGTTTGCCTTTCGACTGTTTTCTCCTCCAATATTATATATTATACTCCGATTTAGAAGATATTTCACAATTTGAATAAGAAGGATATATACTGTCCCTATATTTTCCTTTTTGATGATTTATTAACCGTATAAGCACTAGAACCCTCACAAAATGCTCAAAATTGTCCGATAAATCGCTGCCAACAGAGCCCTATTGGACAAATTTGGCAACTATTAATCAACAAAAAAAAACATAGGGACACAGTATATATACTTCTTATTCAGTTTGTGAAATATCTCTTAAATCGGTTCAATATTGGAGGAGAAAACAGTTGAGAGGCAAACCTCGAATTATGACTTTTTACATACAAAGTCTCTCCGCCAGCATTTCCTCTTAAGAACAATATAACCGCTTGCGCTGAGCGAGGCTAGGTAAATGACGCTACGCATCCTCGCACATCTCTGCTGGAAACGCAGCCTTAAAGTCAAAAGAGAGTCGAGAAACGGGGATTGATTGAACGGAACTATGAAATAAGGTATTGTCAATAAATACACAGCTTTTTAGCTTCATTTGATGACCGTTAAATATTATGTTAAAGCATGGCTGTCGAAGATTTATCGCTATTAAATTAGAAAGCAAGAGACGTTTAGCTTTATAAGCTTAAAACAAAACGCAGTGATTAAATGCTAAAACAATAGTTAGCAGAGAAGATATTTCAAGGTAAGCTTGTGCTGTGGAAGTAGGTAAGCATCAGTTTAGTATACAACATAGGACTCCCTCCTCTCTCTTTGGGTTTCTCTCTGAAGAGTACTAACAAGTACAAGTATACCAAGCAAGTCGCTGTGAAGCAAAACTTGCTGCCTATCCTGGTGAAGCTATTTTTAGGGTCCCTAAACGTCCATATCGTCAGTGAAGTTCTAACAGCGCGTAAGTCAAAAACGTCTACTCTACAGGAGAGTAACATTACTATAAAATATTCGTTAGCAACCCTTTTTTGGAAAAAGGATTTAAAATCAGATCTGGATTTGGAGATTCTGATTGGTAGAATGAAAGCACGTGAACTATCTTCATCGAATGGCATTCAAATTTTGAAACCCACTGCTCCCAACAACTGCAACTCCTGAGAGCCAGAATCAACAGTGACAATCATCAGAAAAGCGAGGCAATAAAGCTCGACGAGTCCCGGAGCAACGATTCAACTGACAAAGGTAGTTAGTAATCATAATTATGCCTTACAACTTGTGTTGTTCTTATAAGGCATAGTTAAGGGCGTGTTAGCCTCAAGCAAAATTAATTATTACTGATATTCCATACCTCATCGGCTGTCCTAACTACCTGGTTAGCTTAGCTCTCAGTTGGCTAGGGCCAAGCCAAAACTTGTGAAGCAAAACTTGATGCCTATCCTGGTGAAGAGATGTTTTAGGGTTCTGAAAGTGTTTTTTAGGTTTGAGTGCGCGTGAATTTTATTGTATCCCGGGTCCGCGACTCATGGTAACGGGTAGGAACTGTGGGATTAAAAAAAAGCTTTCTGAACGTCCGTACGGAAAAAAATACAGGATTACTCGTGTGTCTGTCGCTATGGTTGTTCTTTTTTTATAAAAGCCCAATTCACTAGATACTCCCAACCATTGCAACTTTTGAGAGTCAGAATCAACAGTGACAATCATCAGAAAGGCTATGAAGCCCGACGAGTCCCGGAGCAACGATTCAACTGACGAAGGTAGCTAGTTATTTTAATTATGCCTAACAACTTGTAAGGCATAATTAAGGACGTGTTAGTTAGCCTTAAGCACAATTTAATTATTGCTGGCATTGCTAACCTCACCGGCTGTCCTAAGTACCGGTTACAGGACGTTAAGTCGGCAGTAAACGATTACGAAACGTAAACCGTCCGGTTACTGGTTAGCTTAGCTCTCATGTGGCACAATTAAAAGCTTAATAGGTCATAAATCTATTGCAAGAGCGTTTGTTTGGCTATTAAAGATGAATTAACATGTGTTGCGATAATTTTATGGAACTTGATGTTCAAGTCCGATTCAGATGTATATGACAACGGATTCTCAGACCAAACCGCATAGCCTTTAGGGGTCGGCTTCCAGTCTAATTGAATGCGGCTGTAGACCAGTATTTTTTAACATGGGGCGATTACCTATACATTTGACCTCCAGTCTGGCTGGTTCCGAATTCTGACCACCCGAAACGACTGTCAAAGAACTAAGAATGATAGGCGGGTTTCCGGGGCTCTGACGAGCTTCAGTGTGTTACGTATGGTTCTGTGACAATAAACAGTTTTTAAACCTCTGCTGTCCGTCCTTCTATCCGTCTGTCTGTCAGCGGGCTGTATCTCATAATCTCAAGAACCGTAATAGGTCATCATCATATCAGCCCAAAGACGTCCACTGCTGGACATAGGCCTCCCCCAAAAGGGGGGGGGTGCCATAATCGCCACGCTTGGCAGGCGGGTTGGCGATCGCAGTGAATGGTGTTGATTTTTTACAGAGAACGCTGCTGCCCATTCTCTGGTGAGTCCCTTAGTCGCCTCTTACGACACCCAAGGGAAGTGATGGGATGGTATTTATTATTCTTTTACGGCACCATAAGCACCGACCGACACCATACGTTCAACCAATACATACCGTAATAGGTAGAAAGTTGAAATATTCACAGAGTTACAATTTCTATAGCCGCTGCGCTATCACAAAAAATAAATTAAAATTAAAGGGGACATACAAGAAACGTGGTTTTTGTTCGGTTTATGGCACAGAACCCTTCGTGTGCAAGTCCGACTCGCACTTGGCCGGTTGTCTTCGGTTGCACGTGCAGCTGTTATAGCTTGGCAAGGGCACGAAAACCATGAAGTTATTAAGCCAATGAACGTCCAGATTGCAAGCTTCAAAAGCCACTCCTAAACCTGCAGCAGCCGGTGTTAACCAATTAGGTTAGAGGTGCCCACAGTACCGGAATTCTCGGAAGAAGCTTGGTTCGCTTCAAATTAAACTAGGTTACGTAAACACTCAAGCTTCAGGAGAGAAGCCCTTTATGAAAATTGCTAACTTTGATATAACTTCGTCTTTCTGGTGAAATCCAAACCGTTTTAGAGAGGTGAAATTGTTCGTTTATTTGTTTCTAAACGACAATATTATCGTTGGAAGTAGGTAGGCAATGATCCGGTTTCAAAAACTAATTTACTTATAAAAAGAGGAGCCACTATGGTTGAGTGTCACAGGCTATCTGCTTTTTATCCAGCTGGCCTATTATGTAAAAAATCTTACCATATAAACTTAGGCGTACAGTCTCAAGCGAGCTGCCAATCCATAGCTTCAGCTGGAATGACAGTTCAATAGGCTTGTCCACTGAAAAATCTTAGTCCGTCGATTATCAAAAAATATTTGAGCCGTTTTTTTTTCTTTTGTTACGAAAACCAAAATTGACGAAGATACGACGCTTTTAAAATTCTCAATACGTCACGCCATGGTATAATTTTTAGTGCGTTCTGACGTCACGAGCCCCCACGCCCGAGTTTTGATGCGCGTTATTTTTGTCAATATTCATTGATTTACAAAATCTAAAAATACGTGTCCAATATTTTTCAATACTCTAACTGACGGACAATAGATTTGCAATTTATTGATGGTGGAAACTAGCCTATTCTAGTTCATTTGACCTAAGCTTCAAAGCGAGATGTTTACAGAATAGCGCTGCTACTACTGCAGCTGTAAGCTATTCTGTAACAAATGTAACAACTGCAGGAGCGAAGCAGCGTAGTGTTAAATAAACAGCAGCAATTTAAAAGCAATGATGGAGTATTGAGTGTGGTCTATTACGCATGCGCGTGAAGTTGTCGGGACAATTGATAAAAATTGTGCAGTGATCAAAGGTGATGGGACTAGTCACATATCCTGGTTTGTTCCCCATTACAGTTTGACCTTGGAAGTTCATTTTGCCGATATCAAGCTTGTTTTTGGCGTTCAAGTTCAACGGTAGTGCCATAACGTTGGCTATATCACTCAAACGAAACTTGTGACCCTGCCAAAATTAAGTTATAATTCTACAGAAAAAGTGCTTGCGTCTGCTTACTTAGACATTCGTGCCAAATAAGAGGAAAAATGATGAAAATGAGAACGCAGAAATATTAACGCTTAAAACGCAACGCTTTAAAAGCCGCACCCAACTTAAACATTATTTCATATTAATAGTATTTCCTTTCTGTGCCGGAATTAGGTCAAAAGTTCCCACAGTCGACGTCCCAGATACGGATATTACCTGGCGACCTGTGACCCCATTTAAAATAGTCTAAATTAATCCTCATGTACGGCAATATATTTTCGGAACAATCGATACTGCAACATATTTCGAGGAAATTCCGTGAGATTTTCAGCTTTTGAAAATTTGAAAAAATATTGTTGCTTTGAATACCCACATACGGATATTGTATATTATCAGTCAGTCACCAATTCCCAGAACAAGGAGCGACATTTATGCCAATATTGTGACACGGGTTCCGGGAACCAACCCTTTGAATGCAGCGTTATTCTGTCGAGTTGTTGAATATTGATAAAATACCTACATTTTGATCCAAATGAATATGGTTGCGATTTTGCGAATTACTATTTGCGATTTATAATACTCACAGTTTTTGCGGAACTAAGGGTTTGGCTATCTACAGTAAAATACCTGTTTACCGCCCAAACAATTCAAATTGTTTGGGCGGTAAACAGGTATTTTTACCGCCCAAATATTTACCTACCTACGCACATCGCTTGGGATGGTTAACCGCGTTTATTTTTAAACTAAACGTCATGACGTCACTTTTCCCGCAAATATAATTAGGTCAACAGGTAAAAGTGATTACGCATAATTTTATACAAATAATAAAGGGCAGGCCAGGGGTGCGGCCCCACACGAACTATGACAATACGACTGTCATACATACCGTGTTAAAGAGTTGTTTACTGCCCTGTCCAACTGTAATATGTCTGTTACATGCTCATTTTATGTTTAGTGTAAGGCAATTAACCCGTTGAATCATGTCTAGGAATAAGGCAAAAAATCTAATAAACATTTTATATTGCACCAGCTTTTGCCCGCGACTTCGTACGCGCGTATCCCGTTTTTCCCGTTCCCGCAGGAATTTCGGGAAATCATTTCTTATTGCTTACCTACACTCCCTAAGGAAACTACATGCCAAATTTCAGCTTGTTACGATCAGTAGTTTCGGCTGTGCGTTGTTTGTCAGTCAATTACTCCGTAACAGAATAATTTTATATTTATAAGGATACTAGCTGACCCGCGCAACGTCGTCTCCGTCACAATTTTCATTACTGCTCGGCTCCTATTGGTCTTAGCGTGATGATATATAGCCTATAGCCTTCCTCGATAAATGGGCTGTTTAGCACTGAAAGAATTTTTCAAATCGGATCAGTAGTTCCTGAGATTAGCGCGTTCAAGCAAACAAACAAACTCTTCAGCTTTATATATTAGTATAGATAATATTAAAGGTCACATTAATTTCTATAAAAAAACAGCCCTAAAAACTAAATTAAGAAATTGTTCCTTATCGCAAAAACCTGGCCTTTCACACATCAAACATGTTCGTTTATCAGTAAAAAAACGATAATTACGTAGCTTTCATAATTAATTCACTGCTCCCTTATATAGTAATTAAGGCTTGATTGTTTCACGTTCAATGACGCGACACGTTATTAGGCTGTTGAATACACTTAATCGATGTATTTTCGTACTCCCACCTACAGTCATTTACTTCAATGAGCGGAGGTAATCTAACAACGCGACTCGATTTAAAATCGATTAAACTTTTCAATGAGAATACATTGCTAGTGATTCGACTAAATAGTACATGACATCAATCTGTTAGGAGCTATCTCTGTCATTAAGAAAAGTAACAAATGATCTTCTACAATTTGTATCGTGATCGTGACTCTATATGATGTAAAGAACCACTAGTGTTTGTCACTGTTTGTCAAACTAATTAATTGTTCCGCGAATTGCGAATGTGCATTCAAAGAAATAAACATGTGAGCATCAGCATACAATTTAAATGAAGAACCGTTGCCGGTTGCATGCAGCAGCTAGACGGCCAATGTTCCACACGATATCACGTAAACACGCATCAAAGAGACTGACGGCACCCGCATTGGATAGCCTGCAGTGTACTCGGTTTCACTCTCATAGCGTGTCCTAGTTCGGCACAATTCCACCATCTGCAGGATTTAACGGGCGACACGTCGACAGATTTGTTGCGTTTTGATGTGTGAATTAACTTTTTATGGGAATTATAAGAGTAATACATCCGAAGGGACAGAAACAGTAAAGAGAAACGTTGGAAGAATTTGAAATTTGATTAATGGAAACAAAGACATCCCAGACACCACTCTCAATTTTGGCTGATTGTAAAAGCTTTCGCCAAAAAATCTCCAAAGTAACAATACTCGTAAAAGCACTTCAAATCAGGACGAAATGTAAAAAGTCCACAATGAAAAGAAAACAAATTCCCATGTCGATGCAGCTAACAAGTTGTCAAAGACAAATATTAGAGTTTACCACAAAACGTTCGGAATTTCTCGATTTACATGACAGAGGAGTCTGTTAAACTAATCAACGGACGAGTCGGCGGGAAACGCTAAGAACACTGAGACAATTAGGTCGCGGATGCTCAGGAACTAGGTCTGTGAGATCCTAAGTGGCAAGTTAGGGTTAAGGCACGCTCGAAAGCTTTGCTAGCGTGAATTCGAGGGTTAAATTTTTAAGTAGCATGACGTACAAAGTTACCAGTCGTTGTACAAGTATTAAGGTGCGGTGGAGACTATGAATTTAAAACGACGTTGGGACTTTTAAAATGAATAAGTAATTTGAAGTATTTTAACTTCAGAATTCTTCATTTCAACTCATTCACGATGCTGCTGTTCAATTTATGCCAAGTATGTGCATTTTGCAAATTGAAAACATTGTTTGGTAAATTATATTATTATAAATCTTCCTAAAATTGCTGTCTCTGCAGTCATTAGAAATAACGACACGAACGTCTCAGCAGTAATTAATAGTTAATAGAAAGACCAGCTTGTTATGAATGGAGAAAAATCTGGGCCGCACTCAAGTGGTCGTGGAGCTAGGAGGCGTGCGCGGCTCTATTATACCCGTCGTCAGCAGTTTAGGGTTACTGAACCCGTATGTCGCGTGTGATTTTTTTAGTGTTATTTTTTAGAGGCGCGACTTCAAAATGTGTGTTAATGAATTGAACAGGGTTGAGAACCAGTGTCAAAGCGGCACAAGGGTTATAATATAATAATAAAATTACATTATGTTCCTGTAAGCAAGGAATTGTTATTCGATGAGTAATTTAATCGCAACAACATAACAAGGAAAATGCCAATTAAAACCTAATAATAAATTTATCAGTTTCCAATTTAGGTAAGTACAAAACTATGACCCCTCATCATTATTAGGCTTTTGATTTATCTGTATAAATTATTATTTTTCACATTACGCGCCTTTTTGCACATGCGAAAAGTAAGCTCAGATTCAAGTAACCCCTCAAAGATCGTTGCTACATCTGGCCTGAGGGCTTCCATTCCCACCTTATATTATTAAATTAATAACTACTCCATTTAATTTAGTTCACACATTTCATTTAATATTTTCTATTCTCCTGACACAGAAAAAAAAAACAATTAAGTAATCACAACATTCCCATGACAAACCACAAAACCATTTAGAAACGATCGAACGGAAGTTAGTTCCCATAGCGATGGGTGCCAGTGCCTGTGCTACGAAGTGCGTCGACGATCACAAGAAGCATGGATCCCGCCGTCACCGCGACATTATAGTACAACTTCCTCACGACGTGCCATCCGGAATTACAATCAAGCTATTGTTTATTGTAGTCGCCAGTATGGCCCTATTGATGCATTGAGTTCTGGACCTTATACCGTATAGATGGGTGATAGGCTACGGCTTAACTAAGGCCTTTGTTTTCAAGAAGGGCATGCAACTTCAATTGCATCAATGTATGGCGATCGTATTCGAAGCGAATATTCTAATAAGGGACTTAAAGCGTCGTTGCCGCATTCCAGAGCCCTTTTTCTCTTTATTCGTCAGTGATGCGGAATGCGGCCAGTTAAATCCATTATTTATTCAACAGTATCCTAGAATGGTAACCTTGATAGAACTTTTCAAAGGTAAAGGTCCCTCATTAATGTCAACAAAGGCATTATCAAACCAAAAAAAAAACCGTCAATTCTAAAAGAGGCTGACTGCGAACGTGCCATAGATAACAAATGAGTTGTTCTTAGAAGCAGGTGTTACGTACGCACCCTGTCGGACACGGACCCACCTGTTCAGCCAATACGTGTCGCGATGAATTAGCTCCGTTACGGCCGTCTCATCGTTCACGATCTGAAAAGAAAATAATCACATAAGTGCTTTCGTCCTTTTACAGGTTTGGGACTTTATTTATTGTTTGTTGTTGTTGTTTTGGGCAACAATATACGATCAGTTTCCGCAAATTGGACATAAATGTTCTGTTGTTACTTTAGATGAATTTCTTATGAATTGGACTAGTTTTATCAACTCTGTTTCCTGTCTTAATTAACTTTTAGGATCACGACATGGGAAATGAGAGTTCAGCCATATTTCCACTAATAGAGTAGCTCTGGGAGCTGTCAAAATTAATCTCGCAACGCCGGTGATGCCATGTTTTAGGGGTTCGATTATTACAATTTCCAAAATCCAACCAGGGGTGCCCAACGCCCTTCGCGCACCCCTCGTATAATATAACCATTAATCTCCTAAACCTAGTAGTAAGGTGCCTATCTATATTTATAAACACAACTAGGTCCAACAAAGCAACTTACAAGCATAAACAGCTTTCGTTGAAGATATAAGAAATATTCTCCGAAACACGTTATCTCATCCCAGTATTGTGATATCAAATATCAATAATTTAACTGTAGCGGTAACCAGGTCGCAACAGGATGGGAATATTTTCACGTTAACGGGTAACAGGGAGGTATCAATATTGAGTTTTCTATCATGGCGGATGGTGCTTCGAGCTACACATATTTTCTGCGCTACTGCGCTGATGTAACACTATATGAAAATATTTGACTTTGTAATAACTAAAGTGTCTACTCACTGGTACTGAGAGTATATTTTTTTTAGAGATTAATTTGTTTTTTTAGGGTTCCGAAAAAAAAAACGGAACCCTTATAGGATAACTCGGGTGTCTGTCTGTCCGTCTGTCACAGCCAGTTTTCTCCGGATCCACTGGACCGATTCTGTTGAAATTTGGCACACATATGAACTTTGTGACCCAAACACGGACGTGTTACGTAAATTATTTGGGGGTAAAACGAGAAAATGAAAAAAAAAAACTTTTTTGAACAATATCGTGTGGTATATCAAATGAACTGGCTTACTGTAAGGGTTTTAATTTTATTTTTTTTCATAATTTCAAAGTAAATGGTTTTGAAATTATTCAAGAAATTAGGCGAAAAATGACCATTCCCCCCTTATCGCCGAAACTACTGAGCCTAAAATTTTGAGAAAAATGGAGGTAATAGATCTTTACCTAAAGATTATAAGAAGTCTGTAGTGTTAAAATAACATGTTAAAAAATGAAATTGGTTCGGGACCCTTAGCACGTGAGACCGATTCGCACTTAGCCAGTTTTTTTTCTATCGAGGTAGCTACGAGTAATCGTGTTTCTAAAGTGTACGATTTATGGAGTGAATCCTTAAATATCTTCCATAACAATTATATAGACATAGAGAGTTTTATATAGATATAGTTAGTTCGATTTATTATTATTATATATAACTAAAGGTAAAGTAATAAGTATAACGATGCAGCACGGGATCAAACGAACGCCATTTACTTATCATTTCCTCGGTGCCCGCCTAAACAAGTAGACCAAAATGAAGAGAAATTACATCAAAATGTTGTGATTGAAAGTTCGATACTGCAATTCTAACCATACTACCTAAATATTACAAATTCTGATAATTAATTAGTAAATATTCTGATATTGGCTGTTCAATATTGAGTTTCAAATTCGCCTCAGGCCGTTCGGTATATTGGATCGAGTTGTTGCTCAGTTTAGCAAAGCGGTGATATTGCCAGTTCCATGTTACATTGGATGGCAGAATTCTAATCTGTATGAAGTATTTAATACGATTTCCTGGTATTTAGAAACTATGTACCTACATCATTTTTGTTTGTCCAAACTTTTGGTCGAAACATTCGTCTAGGGTCAGCATGTCCAAATTTCAAAATGTCCAACGATTGTAAAGACCATTTCCAGAATGTCCATTTCCCGTTTTCAACCAGATGCAATGATTTGAAATGGCGAATTTGACGTCTTGGGCCTTGGGTCCTCTTTTCAGCTAAAATATTTAAGACAAGAGCTGCGTTTATGTTCAATTAGCCTAGTAGTGAAGTTCCGAGTCAAGTTTTGGAAAATTGGGTGGTTGTTAAAATATGTAAGCGAAGAACTGGGTCAGAATTATTTAGTAGCGAATACTGCAATAGCTAGAGACATGGCGAGAGTGTATTAAACTTTGTCATGGAAATATTGGTGCAGAAGGGTATTCAGTGTGTCTGCCCTACTTGTGAGACGGCGTTACGGGCGGAGATCGATTTTCCAACGAAAAATTACTTTGCTTAGTGAGGTACATCTCAGTATTCCGTATGGCATTTGTTGGTGCAACGGATGTTGTGAATCATAGGTGGAAAACGATGGATTTTTGGATCTAAAAAATGGCCAGAAAGTGGTGATTTTCAAATTGAATAATTTGATAGTTTATTTATTACGATGAAATACAGTCCGTCAGACGGGTTCCGTTGGTTACCCTTCTGTATTTTAAAATGTAGTAGTAACTGTAGTTAGGAACACTGGGATTGTGTATTTTTAATAATTTATTCCAGCAAACTTGCTGCCAGAAACCAAAACATAGGTACATATATTGTAATTTCCTGACGGATACGGATTTCAGGATGTCATTTTCATTTTTTTGGATATGATATGCCTGGGATTTCAAATTAATAATTGGTAATGGTGAAAATTGGAATACCTTATAAGCAGTAATTTAAAAAAAAACCTAATGGCCTGTTTGTGCCTTACCAAAAGCAGATTTAATATGAGTGTCTTCTAGTGATCTCAGATGCAGTTTTAAGGGTTTCATTAAAATCTGGAATGATCTGCCAGTATTTTCATTATATTAATCTGCATAATTTTCCGCGTAGATTTAGGTCACCGGCTAGTAGTTAATTAAGTGATGCGACAGAACACACTGCACATTGATTCGATAGAAGGCATACTGGGAAAATAATAAAAATAATTGACATTTATAATTGAGGAATACCAACACGGTTCGCAATTGGCAAGCGTGCAGGAAATTAGCAAACTACATATTAAAATTCACGATATGTCAACGTGCTATTAAAACTTCATTACACAGTTATTAAGCAAAAATTGTATTAAAATTTAGTCACCGCGACTACATTTTGGGCGGGCACCGGAAAATAGCGGGAACCAAAACGTATTCCATTTTTTTTAAATTTGATTACGTCACGCGAACCAATGTTTCCGAACGTGGGCTCGTGGTGCGCTTATAAACGTATTGATTTGAATATCATTGAAACAATGTGCGGAAGGATCTATGACTTAATATTAATGTAACGTTAGTTTTGGGTGCATTACGCTTAATAATATCCGAATTTGGTGTTAAGCTATAGCTAAGGAAATTTCATAATTATGGAATATTACTTTAGCACTTTCAAAGTAGGTAAAGTTTTTGTAACGTGAAAATTTAATGATCTGCTTTGTACACGTACAGTAAATATGTATCTTCTAGCTAGATCTACAATACCTGCCCTCCCTCCGTAGGTATGCCAGCTTCAGATATAAAAGACATGTTTCCTTTGTGTTGTTTGCTGGGGAATTTAATATAAAACAAGACTTATTTTTCCTTTTTACTGCCATTGCAGGATTACGCAGAAATATAGCACGCCAGGAAATGAGGGATAAACCTGGAATGCGTAGGTGGCGCGAGGAAGAAAATTATAATTTATCGCTGTCGTTTGTACGAAGGGGCGCCAGCGAGTAATGGACGCCATTATTGGTCATTTAATAGCTTGTCTGTCTCGCAGGAACGAAAGTAGATTAGAAAAATCTGAACGTTTATAGAATTTAAATCTCAATTTATTAAAATAGGTAGTAATATGCGGATTTAAAAAAAAAAACACAATAACTTGTTTAATATTTCCACAAATTGATCTTATCGTTGGTACACACAAACTAATGATAGGTCCAAGAATAGCAATGGGTACCAAAAAAACCTCAATTATTGTGAACAATTCCTCTCCACACATGCAGACTCATTAAAAGCTTTCATTAAGGAAGTACTCATTAAAAGTGTGGAGCAATGAGCAATTTCCGTCGAGTAGCCCGCGTCGATACAAAGAAGAATGCACCATAACACGCAAATATCTGATACACTGCACGAATATCAAATTATCTAAGCTTTTTGATGCATAAAGGCTTTTTACACCATAGCCTAGCGCCAGTATCGGAGTCTTGTCGATTCAGTTATGCTGTGAAGAAAAAAAAATGTTTCTAATTGTAACTTCATGTTAGATCATACAGAAATGCTTGCAGAAATGTTCCTGATTTGATTACCGTAAAGATAAGACCCCAGTATTTTTGAGATATGGACACTCCTTTTGACATTCGATTCCTCACCTAACCTACAAAACATGAATCTGCAGAATTTCTTCACGGCAGGGTAAAGATTTATCTTCATCGCATCACTAAAACACACTAGAGGCACCTCACAATCCTCACATGGCTCATGAACGGTTGCCGAATTGTTGGGACACGGTCCTAACGACCTGGTGTGATTGCCAGAGCCATAAGGAAGTTGCTTGAACAGGACCCAAATTGACGGTCAAGTTAAAGATAAGGCGGCATGTGGACACGACCTACATAAGCGCACCTACATAGCCAGTATGTATGTTGTGCGCAAGCCGAAGGAGTATGTCAGTAGGAAATGCTTTGACCTAGTCAACCCCGGTGCAAAAGGAAGTCGGAAACGGGGATCGATTACGTCATACGGAGGAAGAAAACGGTACTCTCGGTACTTTTATCTTTTGAGTCATCGCAGCGGCATACTGTTGTGTGTACTGGCCGTTTGAAGTAAATACGAGCTTGTATATGAATGAAAAAGACCATCCCATCCGTTTTCATCAAATCTTTTGAGTCAGTTTAGCATAGAATGAGCTCGATTGGCCGAAAACGTTAAGTTGGATCACTTCCAAGCCTGGATCAGAGGTCAACGGCCACGTTACGTACACCACCAAAACATGAACCGCTTTGTTTTAACACGCAAACAACGTCTAACAAAGCCCGGTAGGGAAGTACACAAAACACCTGATTTGGTGGTGTTGTAATGGCTGAGTAAATAGTATAGGTATATAAGATTAGCATTTTTCTGCTAATCAATGTCTCCTAAAGAAAGCAGTATAAAATTATGTTCTTCGTGGGGTTACAGTATAATAAACAGAAAACCCGATTAGTGCCATCATAGTGGGAGGATCAATCACCTAGGCGCCATGTTATGTTGCGGAATTTGTTCGAAAGAGTCACCGCGGCCCTGGAACGCAAAAGGCATTAAGAGGAACACGGATGGATGGTTAGTTAGAGTCTGACACTCCCTTCTGCTCCGCCCAGAGCGGGAGGAGTCATTTGATGATTTCCCATCCTAAAAAAGGCTCCATGTTATAGTGCTAGGTGAGTCAGTCGTTGGAGGGATTGGCTACCGAATTTTAATTCGTCAATCGGTAAGGCTTAGTAATTGGAAACAAGCCAAGCTTGATATGATTTGTCCTGCTGATCAAAATGCTTATCGTTTAAGTTTTTTAAAACTTGTAGCAATGAAAAATGATTTAATTTAACCACGCAACCTGTTCCAAAATCTGATAATATTTTACTGGCTCCTAAAACAATCTCGTTTCTTTTTAAATTCGTCGTTGAGGGGGATGCAAAGCGGTTTCGAAGCAAATTACCCCCTTGGCTGCTTTTATGGTGCTTAGGGTCAAGATTGCTAAATATATTATGTGTACTACCCACAAATTGATACTAAAACGAAACACAGCGTAAAAGAAAAGTTTCTTTTGAAAGAACTTTGAAGCATTTTGTTAATTTTTGTGCTTAAAATATAAAAAGGACAAAAATGTCTCGTTCAAATTTATGAATGCTATAGTGCTAACGCAATAATAGCCAAAGTTGATAGCTCCATAAAGTACGTTAGTAAAGAAATAAAATTAAAACTAGCTTTTTCGATTACGGCAAACACGCGATAGTTATAATGATTCAAGAACATTAATTCTCGATTCCTTGCTTCCTTTGTATCGTGAAAAAGTAGTAATCTTGTGTTTTATTTCCAATTTTCCATACCTTTTGCAAACACCAAGTGTCGCGCTTTCGTTTCGATATTATATGGTCCTTCGAGCCGGATAAGTGGTTTCAGTAAAAATAAAGTGCAATGCGTGGAAATGAGGTAGGCGGGACCGTTTTTAAGTCATTAGTGCTCCCAGGACTGGCTGGATTGCTGCTGAGGGCGGAACCTTCCAGTGAAAAGCAGCTAACTGGAAACCAGGGGAACTTCCTTTGAGGAACCAATATGGAGCCAGGATTAAAGATTTTCATAATCCATTTTCGGTATCAGTTACGCCAGGTGATGCCGCAATACGCGATTGGAAAACAAACCGGTCCGTGTTTGGACATAAGGAATAGGGGAAATGTATGTGATTTTTTTATTTGCAAAACGAAATACTTATTAGATCTAGTAAACAATCATGAAATTATTTTTTAAATACCTTCATCAGCGATGTAGTTATAAAGCTTCAAAGATTACAATTAGAAATTGAAATCCGAAATGAACTTTGACGTCTAAGTCCATGACGCCTATACAGCTACCATAGAAAACAGCGTCTTCGCGAGAGGGACAGATATATTTATTTGAAATAATTATATCTCGTTTGTTTTCCGAGCAATTTTGATTCTATTTTCACTTTTATTGTTAAATTTTTATATATTTTTAGATAAACTGTATAGATAATAAACATTTTTTCACGCATATTCTCCATTAGGGATAAACGGCAACTAACTACGCGACAATACCTAATGACCATGTGTAAATCACACAAAAGGTACATTCTGCAGTAAATAATAATGGAGGAAGGAAAACCACAGCATGTAGTAAGTAGTTGTTTATTTCAGATACACCTCTCACTCACGTGTTATAATTATACAATGTCATAATGTCCGATGTCAAGTGTGTTTAGTCTGCGTTCAAAGGCGTTTGAAATATGATCCACGTCGTCTCAAATAAAGTGGGTTTATTTCTTTACAATGTGTTACACTATTTGCCATGTTCACAAAATGTAAAACAATCATCTACGGCTTCATCAATCATTCCTAAGAAATAGTAACAACTCATTATCATATCATTAATAGTCCAAACACACGAGAGCTCAGAACAAACTGTTATGTATGGATGGACAAATACAGAACATGTGAGAGAATCCGCAGCTTTTCGAGACAACACAACGTAGATGGCCTGTGATCACGATCGGTGGGAGCATGCCAGGTATTTGCATAGAGCCGCAACACAACATCAACACACGAACGGTACTATCCCACTTCTCTTCAAGTCTATCCATTCTAATGTCAAGCCGTCAACACTATGTCGTGTTTGTGAATTAAAAAAAAACAAGCAAACGTCAAAACAGCTAATGGATTACTGAAAAGATCTAATGAAGCAACCAAAAAACGCACGAACATCAACTTTAGAATGGCTGCAAAGAAAGATCACGTTGAATGCGCAAAAACCACACATCGCGTGATGTGCACGAAAAAAACAAATAAATATGTGTAAGAGAGAGGATCATTAAAATCGAAGATAGCAAAAAGTGTTTGACGTAACAATTAGTCCGCATACTCGGAAGTAAAGATTCGTAGTAGTAAAATAGAAAGATAGTGAGGAGGTTGCGTGACGGCAGCCATTACTATGGGCCATCGAGCGGGACTTTTGAGCCACGCGACGACTTGGGCCATTCTATTACACACGGTTTCACGACAATTTTAAACACCTCAGATTAAGTAATATTAAACACTTAACGGGCTGTGTAAGTGGTGGCAGAAAAAACATCGTAAGTTACTTTGATGAAGTATGATCGACCGATGGTTTGGCACTTGTCACAGCGTTACTTTATGGCAAAGAAAAGAAAATTATAAAGGCCAAGTATCTAAACAAAAAACTTGGTACTTAAAATGATTACACTAACAAAGTAACAACGTATTACAAGAAAGCCTAAGACACAATCAACGAGACGTTTGATAAAATTGCCGAATCACTCTGTTGATTGTTGAGACCACACCTCCCGAATTAGTTGCGATCAGCTTCACTAATACACGAACGAAAGCATCTTACAATAATTACTCAGAGACTGAACAAAGCTTTGTAGAAACAATGACTACTGTTCGAGCACAGCAACTAAGTGGCCGCTACATTGTACAGCAAAATCGTTTCAAATTCAATCTGAAAAGCGGACGAAAAACTTAGTGTAATTAGTTAATTAAAACTGCTTTTACTGTTTGTTCCAGCTTAACTAATTAACTGATGGAAAGCTTTGAAAGTGTTTTTGTAAACAAACAAATCTAGTTACAACACGTTTTAAGAAGATTTCAGATTGACGACACTTATTTTTTTCTCAAGAGTATGGTTATTGTGTCTTGTTAACCACTCTGCACGACAAGATTATGACATTTGACACACCAGCTGAGTCGACGGGATTTTGCGAATAACGTCATCAAATTCAGGAATTACATAAAATTTTGGCAATCGAATTTACTGTGAAAAATTTGTTTCCGTAGCTATATTATACGATAAGTTTTTGAGAAATATCTTAAATTACAAGTTAAGGTCGTTCAAATCACTTCAGTCTACTTAAAAATGTGTCAATCTACCATAAACATCACAATTTTTATCGCTTTCGGTATTAGTAGCGCTTAGTTCTGCATTCTGAGTAAAACGATGTTCGTTAGCATTTCACTCCTGCCTAAAAGCGTTTTCCAAATATGACAGCGTAGCAAACACAATTTCCCAAAGGAATTCCTGAATTAAAACGGACTGAAATTGACGAATCAACCGAGCTCCATTCGTGAAGGTACTCGTGTATGTCGTCGAGAGCTCTCCTACAGTTTGCGAACGATTCCAGTACCCTGCACATGCCCTAGTGGACGAGCATCCGAATGTAGGACGCACTTGATCGCCTTTTTATAACGATAAGCTTACATCTGGTATGTGGGCAACAGTCGTTGGAAATCTTGCTTCTAAGGCACGAATGAAGCTTACCGCCGCTGTTTAATCGATCAAAGTTCGATAGGTAGGTTGGGCAAACAAATTCGCCCTTGCAATAGTTTACAACCAATATAGGACGTTAATTGACCTACAAATCGTAACGAGATCTATCAATAGCCGGACCATAACCACGCTCTCTAGTTTTGTGCAAACACAGACTGAGTCTGAGCAAACCCATGTGTTCGCCGAGGGGGTTACAATTTCGGGCATACGGGTCAACGCCCTCAACCACGTGTGTAATCACAATTTATTAGCCATAATTTGGACCACACTCCATTTGTTTTAGGTCAATACGCTCAGGATGTGATGGAGGCCAGATTTACGCCCAAATAATCAGCAACTAAATAAATTATACAAACTTGTTATGTCGTTCTCGTTTCATCAATGTCCGTAAAGGATAAATATGTTAATTTTAGTACCAGGAAAATAAATCGCCATAAAATAATGGTTCTCCTGTATGCAGCACCTGCATGCATACATTTAGTCTTGGGGCATTCTTAGGAATGTTCAAATGTTTATTTATAAAACTAACGTTAGTAGGGTCTATAAAAATACTTTTGGAAACAATTTCTCATTAGTCAAGCGATTTATTTTCACAGTTAATTATATTGACTGTTTGTGTAATGAAGATTGATTCGCTTCAGCGGGAATAAGGGCTAAATTAGGTAGGTAATTGAATCTATTATGTCTTTCAATCACAATTTTATTTGCTTTTCTTTATTGAATGAGCGATATTCAGTGATAGTTATTTGTGTCAGTAACTTGTTTATGTCTAGTCTATTTCAGAGCCATTAGATCAATCTGAATATCTTTATAATATTTTATTCCTCACTAAACTGTTTTTTCGGCAGCCCAATCTTTAGCAGCTTGCAAAAATTGACGAGCAGCTGGTGCAAAATTCTTTTCTTTTTCGGCCAGAACTTTTTTGGCAAACCTTTTTACTCTCACACGAGCAAGACGGAACATAATTTACTTGATGGCCTTCGAAAAGATCATGTCCGACGTCCGTAGTACCCGAAATGCACATGGTGTTAAAGGATGCTCAAGGGGTTTGTAAAGGTTCGGAGCACGTGGCGTTTTGTTCATGACTGTAGAGAGGGGTAACATGTGATAAGAACTTCTTGTAGAGCTCTAAGGAGGGTTTCAACTTATTTATCTAGCTTTATGAGTATCAGCAATAACGGATTGCTAAAATCCACTGAAGTGGACTGCTGTTGAAACATTATTTCGACACTTCTCATAACAAAACTTTGTCACACTATTTACACATTAAATCTATACTGTGATATTTACGACGTAGTATTTACACATGTAAAAAAGTTCTGAGTCATTTCATAGTACTTTTGTACATAGCAATATAATTTGGTCACACGCATTCCCAGATGTTTGTTTCTAACAGTGAATAGAGATCTAAATGCTGTGTGAAGAATTTTTATGACCTCCGCTGCAGTCTAAGATAGTCTTAGCCTAACATTATAACTCATACAGTATAATGTTCGCTGTGAACCTGGAGGGAGGGGGGCGAGGTAGACCAGATTGTAACTGGCAAATGACCCAATGGTCCCAAGACTAATAAGGAAGGAAATATTACAAGAGATATAGACAAACATAATTTCCTATCGCTCTGATTCAGCATTGTCTCCAAACGATTGAACGTTATTGGTTCTATAAGATAGCAGTACTTTGCAGATTTTTTCGGGCTACAATGATAGTAACGGGTGGGACAGTATATGATTGATGATACAGGGAGTTTCTTTGGCTAATAAGTTTATTGAGAACTTGTTAAACGGGAACCACACCTTACTTCTCCATCTTTGGCAGTCAGAAAAAATCTTGATGCACGTTTCACCCGTGTATATTGAAGTAGTTTCCAAAGGACGTTAGTGGAACCTCGGATATACTATAATAATCTTAGTTTGGTTATCAAATAAGAAACCTCAAGGTTTTCAACTTAGCTGTAGGTCTACCTAGACCAATTAGGCGCCATAGTATTTATTTTGTAATAGAACGTGATTTAATGCGTTCATCCGTCGCCTAGTATTATCTATTGGTCAAAAGAACATAGGTATCGATAGAAATAGTGTTACATTTATTATTACTGGGTAATGAATGAAATATTGACATTACGGCATGATTTTATTGTTATCTATGGGTTACAATTGATATTGTATTTGTTATGTTAAGCAAGTGTCAAGTGTCCATTGTATATTTCTAGGTGGTGGCATGACGTGTGTATTCTGTTGAAACACAAGTTAGATTTAGGTACAGATTAATAATATTTTATGTTACCTCCTGAATTCTATATCGTGCGATATTTTGTATTTTCTGGGGCATGCGGATAAATAGAAACACCCTTAAACCCTTGGGTCCATAGAAGTATGAAATTTTCCACATTTCTGAACACCTAATATAGAAAGGAGACACCAGAGAATAATTTTAAAAAATCACCTCCAGTATAAAAGTTTGTTTGGATTGCCAGTGGAAAATACCACAAGCCCTGTAATAAATAAATTTTACGCTACACAATTTTATAACAACCACGTTAACCTAACACTAGGATAATTTAGCGAACCAAATTATCCTTGTTCAAACCGCAGAGAGGAACGCGCTGGCGCAGGCGATAAGTTGCGAAGCGCGGGCGCATGATAATGCGAGATACTGGATGTCCGGTAGTGTATTTTTAGGATGGGCTTCCATAGGTACGATATTGAGTTTTTGTGAACTTAATAATGTTTATAGTAGCATTCAATTGATGTTTTTCCTTGACTCGAGGACTTTTGGGGATCACATTACTGTCAACATTCCAATGTATTTGGGTTCAGTGCAGCACAAACGTCTCTTTTGCCGTCATCTCATAATCTTTCACACAATCGATCCACTGGTTTCTGTGTGTTGTGGTCTTCCTATACCCCTTTCAGCATACATACATATTCAAAATAAAGGACTTCTGCTTTGAAGTCATCTCTCTTTTACAAGTTCAAAAAATATTGAGACTTAGACTGAAATCAGATACGAGCCAACAATAGTTCTGTGATACTGAAATTACAAGCTTTCACGAATGTGAATGTGAATTTCAGTATCACAGAACTATTGTTGGGCTTATTTTGTTCAAATGTTTATTAGTGTCATGTTTAGCTGTAAGTTTTCCTAAAATTAATAAAATAAAATAATACAAGTACTGTTTGACCTGTTCTAGGTTCCAATGCCCCTTGTTAGAAATGATATAACAATGCTCTTCTTTGTCGGTTCCGAGTTTGTGGACACAATTACTTCCAATCAAGCCGGTGCATCTTCCGAGTCGATAGTTCTCGTTCGATTCGGTTGAACTATTATGTAAACAATAACACGCATGTTTACGTTATCACAATATTAAGTAACGCGTTAACTACGCGTGATATTTTTATCCTCACACGCATGCTTTTACGTTGCCTTTGATAAAAGTTACGCTTGGTAAAGCGTAGCGTGGTTTTTGAGACGCTGAAGAAATTGAAGAAAAAGAGAGACTGCGAAGGATTCTGTTGTCTAATAAGAAATAAATTGATGTTTAAAGGAATGCCAAAGCAAACCAAATATGGGCATAAATCTCGATAATACACTCTTACATTCTGTAAGTAGACATGTACAGCAGGTAATGCAATAGTTAAACATTTATACCATGTTAATGTAAAAGCAATAAATATCGCTCTTATAGACACTGCCAACATTTCCTACATCCTTCTATAGGAAACGAAGGTTAAAATAAAAAAACATAATGGCGCTTTCGTTTATTTATTGGTAGGACAAGTCGAGGATATAAAAATAAACGATTTGGCTCCTAAAATAGTCCGCCGTCTGTAGTTAAAGCCGTGTACTCACTTGGCGACAAGGATTCGACTATAATATACCCGCAAACAAGCAACTGGCCTACCGATGAACGTTGAGTTCTGGAGTGAAGACAGATCGCAAATTGTGTGAGAAGTTAACGCCCCTCTTATGAAATGAAACACTTCAAACAGCGACTGAGGTATACTGGATGTGGAAACTTGCGAAAGGTAGTCTTCTGTTTAGGCTCTAAGATAATTGACTTAAGCCTATTGCTTCCAAATTTCACAAATGACGCTTACAAGTTGCAGAGGGTATTTCGCAACGAAGTGTTCATTGTATGGGTTTCGATGTTGGTAGCCCTGTTGCCAGATTTCTCGTGAATAAACCGCTTTAATTTCGGCTTCTCTCGGGTTACACAGTTTAAAGGACTGTCACTTTGCCAGGACTTAACTGAATTACAACTGTAGGATGCACTTTTTATCGGCTGTGGTGTTTGTCCAGTTTTCAAGGGTATTTCTAGCAAAGAACTAGAAATACCCTTGAAAACTGGACAAGCCTTTTTTTAATAGCTTTACACTTAGTGGCTAAAGTAAAGGTTGTATCTCTAAAAGCAGAACCACTCATTTAAACCACTGCAACTGCCACTGAAGCTGTTAATAATAAGTGTTTCTTTTCGTTTGTAATTCGTGGGATAAAACTTTATGTGGTTCTTTTTCCGGACAGCATCTACCTAAAAACAAATTGTAACTAATAGTTGTCCAAGTTTGCCCGGAGGAAAGTCTTCTGTGTCACCAAAACAAGCAGAGAAGTTTTTCAAGTTAAAGCTTTTCTCGCGAGAAAAGATAGTGTACGTTTGCTTGAAGAGAATAGGACGGAATTATAAGGACAGGTACATACCTATTTTCAAGAGAGAAAAAGACTGTGTTTGCCTTGTTGCCTTGGTAAAAGAAGGTCTGCGAAGGTCGTACCAAAGTAGAGGCCTATTATGCGGCGATTTCCATCCCTGTCGCGGATGATTGATGCCACGCTCATAACCGGACATTATCCACCATCAGATTGCGAGAAAGTCAGACACGCTTGATCACAATAGTTAAACCTATTTATTCATGGCTACGTTAGGTAATAGCTTAAAATTGGTCTCAGAGAATGTTTCTTTTAGTTATAGTTGGAAGAAATTATCTCATCGAAGTAATTGTGTGCAAGATTTATGTGGGCGCAGGCAATAAGTCAAGTTCGGAAATTGCTGACAAATTAACACATCGTGAAGTGGATGATTCATGATTGCAGTGAGAAAAACCTGTAGTACGAAGGGAGGAATGAGGAATAAACCATGGTGGCAAGTGAATATTTTTTCTTTTATTGGCAGTGTTTGGCACTGTAACGTTGGTGTCTAGGGGCACATTATCGTTCGAAACACCGAAACTTTTCTCAAAGTTACACCTGTAAACTTTTCCTAACACCATTAAACCAAAGCTTAATTTAAACCGTCTGCTGAATATTCAACACTTGACCTCCCCTGTCGTCCAAATCGGCAGTCTACGGCATTAAAAGCGATTTGTAACTCCGTCGCGTTGCTGGACGAGCGCCATTTTGTGCCGTTCGCTGGAACATTTGATGTCCTTTGATGTCCTACGAGGCTTGGGTTATAGGGGACTTGGCATTGAAGATGTAAACCAGATGTTTTCGGCACATGTGACTGAGTTAATCGAGAGATCTCGGCGAATCGGCTAATGGCTAACTGTCTTATTGGGCTAAGTTAGGCGTTAACTTGGGCTAGCTCTTGATTTCTAGTGCCCATAAGATACAGTTATTACGACGCATAGCTTCATTTGTAAATAATAAAGCCATAAGCACCACGTATATCGTCTAAAATATGTCAACACGTCTCAAAGTTCTGAAATGTTTAGGAGCTTTTGTATTTTATTTCGTAAATGTGGCAAACAAAACAACGGAACGCCCCTATCAGAGTTATGTGAGCTTATTTTCCTAAACCTTCCTTTTATATTACGTCCGGACCTTTCGTCAGATGACCCTGTGTAAAAATGCCTTGAATTTTATTCCCAACTGTGTTTGAGTGTTGCTGAATTCTTCATTAGTACTTACTGAAAGGGACCATTTGATCCAGATTGTAGATCCACTTTGTGGGTATGCTAAGTTCTTCGTCTTTTTATATTCTTAGTGCAAGCTTCGTTATTCAGTTAGTGGTCTCTCGAATGATTTCACACTGAATGCAGATGCATACTATAAATATTTCGAGCCCAGCAGGTAGGAGCATTAAAGGTCGGAACCACTTGCACGAAAATTGCAAATCGATGTCTGGTGTATTCGTGCAAAAAATACAAAATCTGTCACAGCTGCCGGTGCAGGCAGCAGGCAGCACGCCGAGGCCTGCGCGGTATCGATGCACGATCATATCGATATAATTTACCGATTTTTTTGCACCAAGAACTGGTTGCGATGGTTTTTAAGAGACGCCGAATATTCGAAACACGCTGTCCTGCGTAATTATGATGTGACTGGTAATGCGGTTTGCACTTTATCAAGTAAATTTTAATTAGTGGACATATTTATGCGGTACGTTTGCAGGCTGTATTAATTAATAGCCTTTATTTGTTAATGTTGTTTTGTGTTCGACGATTTGAAGTCGAAATGAGTTTACTTTTTGCGAATTAATTAAGTGAGCGGACTGTTTCAAATTAATATTAACGTCAGGAAAATGAAGCATTGTTCAAAAGCTCTGCATAGACATAATTTTTTTTTGACAGCATTAATCAAGTAAAATACTAACACAATCTATCAAACTTACAATCACTATTACAAATTGACATGAAATATATCTATAAATATTACAATATTTATTAGAGAACATATTTTATTCGATAACAACTTTACTGTTTCTGTTCCGTGGTCGCCTCTCTTTCTACAGTCTTATCTTGAAAGAGCGAGACGGTGCATAACGGAGTTATAAAAAAAATAAGGCGCGTGCACACCTGTTGTGAGGCGAGGGATCCGTACATCTGTCCCTCCATTATATTGTAACGAGTACCTACCGGTGAATTAGTTGCTTCAACAGAATTTTGAAAGAGGTGATGAAAATTGGGTTGGCGAAGTTGAAAAATGTGAATTGATCACTTTGCCATATTCAACTACATCTTCGGACAAGATAATGTTTTAAGAGCCTCTCCTCACAAAACACTTTTTATTTATTTTTTTGTAATTTTAGTATTGAGATATGGCGATATTACGCTTTATTACATTCTAACGTCTAGAGAAGAACCGAACTAATCTTAAAACATACATAGGTACGTAGTCACAAATTTAGTGACCACCTCTATTATTTCGAAAGTACAAACTGTGTTATGTTTAACTACTTCTAAGGAAAAGATAAAGCCGTACTTAAAACACGACCCAAAACTCGTAACTGTTAAGTCTTAACTTTTAACACAATTCTTGTTAACAATGTAACAGCTACACAGCTTAACGTAGTTTTAAAAAAAACTTAAAGTAATGCCTCCGCTGTTGAAGAGTCAATTCTTGATGCAATAAAATCAGACGTTAAGTACTTTATTTATGACATCATCATCACGCAAAGACTTTCTTTTGATAAATAGTTAACGAACTTCATACTTTGTTACTTAATTAGCAACTGGCTTATTGCCAACATTAACATTCGTAAGCTAAGATTGATGACTGAATTTAATGTGCCCATGTAACAAGACTTGTTCAAAAAAAACACGCCTAGATGAAATTATATCAAGCTCAACGAAGCATGTTCCAGAGAGACTTTAGCACCGTAATAACGCTGAATAAAATCCAATTTACAAGGATTAGACGGGTCGGCTTCTGGAGGAAATCCCATCATTTATGTTTACATTTAGCGCTTGTGTAAATATTGTATGGCAAATGGCTCCTTTGGATCTAAGACCCGCGTTTACAACTGAACATTCAAGAGCAAGAAAGTAGTGCACGCATTTAATTTGTATTGGATATCATTATAATTTTTGGAGCCTTATTTTATAGGTCCCGTACGTAGGTTACAACAAAATAGTAAGCAACAGCTTGAAAATTCGTTGGAGGTAAAAGGCAGAAATAATGACAGTAAACAACACGAGCAACGATCAGCGTGCACTCGCCATTACATCGTCGACGCAGTACCTCGTAATAAAAAGGTAATAAGACAAAGTACACAATAAGATGTGACATAAAGTCACTTCCATGTCGTGATAGCAAGGGCAAGTGCCCCGGGTCGGGTCGCCGTCGTGTCCACTTCCAGTCGTGCCTATTATGGGCACAAAACCGCGATTTTATCTCACTGACAACCATTTTGTAAGACGCCTGAGCTTTATACTCTTGCTTCAGCCCCGTACTGCCCGCCTGGTGGTTCTGACATTGATAACAACGCGATTGAGACGATAACAACGCGTGACGGAGATAGTGTTTATTTTTGAAGTCTTGAGGTAACGCTTTATCTTTGTCCGCAAACGTCCACTGCTGAGTCTAGATTATATTACAGACTGTTCAACAAAGAACGATTGCAGGGAACAAGAAACCAGCTGCTTATATTTTCGTGATAAATTCCAAGTTGCTTTAAACAAAAAGCCTCACGAAGAATAAGCTGCAGCTTGTCCATTCTTAAATAGAACCAAGACTGCCAAAGAACCACGAAACTATAACAATAACGAGAAACAAGAAGGAAGGAAATACAAAGTGCTTTGCGCTACAGACTTAGGTAGCCTTTAAGGTTTCTCTGCAGCTTTCCTTACCTCGCTACGCTATTGAATAACAAACAAACAAGACTTTCGCATTTGTTATATTAGCCAAGATTATGGGCGACTCGTGGTGGACAATACCCCTTGCCCGAGGCGATACGAAAGACGTTAACAGGCATGGGTACTTGGGTAGCCTTAACGGTAACGGTTTCTTGATCTTTATCTAACAGTTTGTATTAACCTTTGAAGAAATAATTACACAGTATCGATGCGGATCAAAATTAATTTATTTTTTAGCTTAACTATCCAAGCGCGTCGGAGCAGTATCGCAATATAATTTTGCACTATCTATAATTAAATGTACGTGTACACTTTTGGTTTTAAGTCTAGATAAGCGTCTGGTGTAAGTCAACTTGGGCTCAAAATACACTATCCAAGGCACAGGGAACAAGATACTTCGTTAGTTGCAAGATGAAAAATAAAAGTCTTCTGGTTAGTATTTTGCTGTAAACTCCTATACCACCTCATTATTTCTAGTGGTTGCGGCGAGAAGCAGCCAACAGAGGATTTTATAAGAAGGTTTAACAATTTGCAAGTCGAAGTGCTTCCGATAACAAATTCTCCGTAGCTAAAAAGCCATTTAGAAGAAGTTAAGAGAAACCGCAAGTGAGAAGCCACAATGACCGACGATCGACTCAACGAATACACGGTGTCTGTTGATATATAACACGAAATCATAAGGATTTCATACGAATTGTTTATTTGACTTAAAACTCAGTAATTATGCCAAATGAAAACCTTTTAAAGCAGGCGTTACTTTAGAAAAAGCTTTTAAAAACCAGTTTATTTTTCCTCACACGTGCCTTTGTTATGAACGTGTTTGTTTTTCATTTACCGTGTTTTATTTTACGCGACGAAAACTGCACCTATTTATAAAGGCATCCAGACCAGAGGCGTCTGCACTCTCGCTCAATGAGGATTCGGCAACATGTTTAGACTTTTGATATCGAACAAGCCAGCGCCAGCGGCAGCTGAATAAAACTCCAACTATGAAACTTTGAAGGACTAAAGTTGGAAGTTCAGCAATATTTTGATGAAAATATTGAGGGATACTTGACCCCAAAGTTAGGGTTGGAACTCTTTTTCTTTGAGTTTAGTTAACAGTTTCTTGACTTTCTCGCCATTCGAGTCGGTATCAAGGACGGCGATATTTAAATGAATTCTGCCTCCAAAACCAGCTGTTAAATTAATGATGAGAGTTTCTGGTTTGATGTTGTTTGCGGAGCGACAGCTGTCAGCGGGTTTGCACTTGGCAATAATTGATCATAATCTTTTAGGGCACTTCGTTTAAAATTGTGCGCAAAACGAGAAATCTCGTTTATCGAATTCTGCGTTCGAGATTCTGGAAGGTTATTTTTGGGAGTGTGCGAGTATTGGTAAGATTTTTAGCCTGTATCATCAAATAAAAGTTCCAACGCGCAAATTATTAGCATCGATACCTCTCCTACTAGAACGTGTTGTGTTTAATCAAGCGTTGCAGATTACAATACATCGAGCGTGATGCCTAAGCTTACGCTGTGAAATTGACTATACATAGATTGATGGATTCACATCCAGCTGCCATACGTCCATGTAATGCTAATATGTGGCAGGTGGTGTCTATTTACAATACTATGTGCTAAGACTAAGAGGAATAACTTAGCCTTTAGGAGATCGGCTCTGAAGGGCCACTCTGTAAGCCCGAAGTCCGTAGTTTAGGGCTTAGTTGCGGGCGTATTCTACTTCGTGTCACCTACGGACTTACGATTAGCCCCGAACCCGAACTAAGAATGAATGACAACACGATTTGACAGTAACTGTCTAATAGTGTTGTCATTAATTCTTAGTGGTTGGGTGATACGGAGTAGAATACGACCGCAACTAAGCCCGAAACTACGGACTTCGGGCTTAGAGAGTAACCCCCCTGGTCGCAGTTTTGTAATAAGGCTGAAAGAGGAAATGGTGTTAGTTCAAAGTTTTGGACCACCACTGTCTTTGTAAAACTGCTTCCTAGGTCACAGGGCATACCAGCGCGTTTGAAAGGCTACTAAGACGGCTTAAGTTCTATTTGTACTCCAAATAAAAGCTCGCAAAGTCACCAAAACACGCCTCTGGCTTGTTTGTCTGCTAGCAAAACAAGTTAATTAATTTCTTGTATTTTTGAGCAATGCTCCATAATTTTCCAGGTTTGTTTGCTTACATAGCTTGATTACTTATAAACTACAGTAAAATGAGCCAAGTTTCATCAACTACTTTCATTTTACTTATAGTTTGTCCACTGAAGTTAGGAATGTCTTGGCGAGACGTGATAATAAGTTTGCAACTTGCAACATTTCTCTTTTTATTTATTTTGAAAATGCAGTCACGTTAAACGGTAATTCTTGGTGCAAGCAGGTTATAAAACTGTGCCTATTTTTTCCATGGCCACTCCATGCATGTTCTACAGTCATCTACCAGCAACATGCTGCATGCAGCACCCTGCTGTCAACTCAGGTAGTCGGCTAATGTCTCATTACACAACGAAGGTATGGTAACGGAACACCCCGGTCATTCAGTAATATCTTTCTCGGAAACCGAGCGAAAGATCCGTGAATGGTCTGACGCATCATCAGCGTACACGCAGTACCGGTGTTATGACGTCATAAAGATCGACCCAGTTGTTGTGGCTTAGGACTCCAGTAATGTGACACGCATTTGGTATTTGGTCGAAAGATTTGTTGTGCTGCGGATGGTGTACTTTCGATCAACGGGTTTGGAGACGTAGTCGTTTTGTCTACGAATAAAGAATTCGTGTTGCGTCATTGACTCGACAGAACAATTAAGTCGAATGTCGCCATCCTTAACGGTTTTCTACACCTTCTACAGTTATAGTTCCAACTCAAGTTCCTCGTTTGTTAAATTAGTGGAATTTCACGAATGAGTAGCTCAGTTTATGAGCTTATTCAAAGCAGTTTCTTAGTAGTAAACCGTCGGGGTTTTAATAATGGCGGAGTGTTGTATTACGGCGGTGAGCACCGATGAAATATGATGTGGTGTAGTGTGTATGGGTGTAGGTAAGCTTGTTAGCCAATCAGCTGTTGTACAAGGTGCAAAGTTAAACCTACCCAGTAGCTAGCAGGTACATATTAATTGAGCTTATAAATAATATTACACCTGATGCTTGCATCGGGTACATTTTGTCAATGTATTGCCTATTACCTACTTGTGCTCATAAATTTGAACTATAAAAATAGTAATTTATGATGGTAAGATATTGACCTTTGTACATTTGTACTCCACAAAGAAATAAAAACAAATCTTGGGTAAAGGTAAAGCCAACTGCGCCTGGTTTACGTTCGTAAACAAGCATGTCGTACAAGCTCAACGCATAATCACCGTTCATTTACCTACTAATCTACACAGATTACTGATAGGAGTTCCCTCGGAGGTCGGATTCTAGCGCGATGACTCACATGATAATGACACGATGATCTTGAAAGATTTACTCACTCATTTCGAACTTGTTCCGTCTAACTCTGACTCACAAACTCACGCGCATTTTTTTTTCTTTCGAAATGCATTTTTTAATAACGCTCTTTTTATAGCCGAAGGGATGTTTGTAAATGAGTCAACGGTTCGGAATTTGATATTTATGTTATTGGTGCAACCGTGCAAGGGTGCATGAGTGTGGGGGTTATGACCTTTTTTGATGGTTTTAGAGCAGGTACTTATTTAGATGTAGTGTTAAAGTGTTAAGTTTTTGGCAGAGGATAGTTTATTAGGTAGTTATGTACTTTTTTGGTGGAGGGGTTCAAGTTATTTGCCGACTGTATTGCGAAATGAGAAAGATATCGTCGATTGTCGAACGAAGCCGGTAGTTTAGGTGTTGGTATGACAGAGTACCTACCTAAACTGTATTGTCAACCCATCATATGTATGTGTGTATGTATGTATAATGGTATACTGGACATTGGTCCATATACCTGTAGCTTATATTCTCCTACAAAGTGGATTATGAGGTAGTAGGCTTATACATAATAATATAGGTAAACTCATCATATGTGATTTTGTTTTTCTGAATGAGCGTGAGTACTTACTATAATATATCTACACTAATATTATTAAGAAGAAAGATTTGTTTGTTTGTTTGTTTGAATTGAATCGGCTCCGAAACTACTGGACCGATTTGAAAAATTCTTTTAGCATTGGATAGCTACATTATCAGAGTAACATAGGCTATATATTATCCCCGTACTCCCACGGGAACGGGAACTACGCGGGTGAAACCGCGTGACGTCCACTAGTAATTTTATAAATGCGAAAGTAACTCTGTCTGTCTGTCGCGCTTTCACGCCAAAACTACTGAACCGATTTAAATGAAATTTGGTACACAGATAGTCTAGAGCCTGAGAAAGGACACAGGCTACTTGTTATCCCGGGAGTAAGTTCCCTAGGGACCACGCGGGCGAAGCCGCTGGCAGAAGCTAGTGTCTGATAAATAATAATAACCAGGAGGAGTTATTCCAGCTGCGTATTATTTGTCCAGCTGTTGACATACTAGTTTCATGATTAGCCAATTTTATCTATGTAGGACATAAAATGTTCCACATCCGATTCCCAATCTGCACATGGGAATACCAAGCAAAAAATAAAATCATTTGATGGAATGACGGTACTGTGGGTATGTACACATTACTAACATACGTATTTACCATCCAGTAAATACGAACAAACTGTCAAATAAACACAAAGCTGTAACAACAGTATTCAACAATTAAAAAAGCTGAACCCCACCAGCAATAAAATAATCGTGTACGGAGCGCGCGCGGCCAACTGCGGCCAACCCTCGCAATAATATATTTTTCGCAATGGGGCGGTGTGCGACCGACAGGGGAAAACAAGCTCTCCAACGACCAAACGACAAAATAGAACACTGTTAATTCATTAAACGTGTAAAAACTAACACTTTCATTCATACATACCCTTTTTATCGTAGAAATGTTGCGATTATTTTATTGATCACATGTGTATGTACACAAACCATAAATAAAAATCGAATTAAAGACCAAAAAACTATATAAAACGCGATAATTTGGTCCTTTGAGAGTCCACAGTCAAAACAACAAAATTAAATAAACAAGTCAAAGCGCTGTAATTATTGAAAATGTTTTCAGTTCATAACAATTTTTAAATTTCATCTAATTCTGAATCACATAACACAACACCACCCCCGTTTAGTTGCACCGTGAGACTGAATGAAATGAATGAGATTGAAACTGACGAATGAACAGAAGAACGACTGAGTCTGATCTGGTTGAATGAGCTAAAGGTTCCAGATTTGTGATTGGTCGTTTGTATTGGCTAGTATTGGCCCGGGTTGAGCTAGCTGGTGTAGCAGTTTTCGCACCATCTGCCGAAAAACTCGAGTAACATTTTGACAGCGCCATCTTTTGTTCTCGCGTGATATTAAAAGAGCGCCATCAGGTAGTGCACTATAGCTACCAAGGTTTTGGAGTTAGTTCAAGGTTAGTAATTACAGATGGCGTCATTTATTTAATTCATTTAGAATAAACGAAAATCAGGCTTAACAATCATTTAAAAATTTTCTCAATCATTTAAATCATTTATAACAGCAACGAAATATTACGAATTATAATTAGAATAACAACATTTATTTAATGCTCTGTTTTTATGAATGGGAGCAAACGACGTACATCGAAACGAAAGGTCGTTGCACCTGTTTCGCAACTAACTTCAGTCTGTTCGACGCTGTCATTTACACACGTCAAAAATGGAGGAGGAACGTCTTTTCGATGAGAGAGTTTCTATTCGGGATTCAGCTCGCCCTCTTAAAAAATATGGAAGTACTTGTAACCACATGAAAAGGAACGAAGAATACATCAAGCATGTGATGGCAAAAGGCGATACTTTGCAAGGGCTCGCCCTCAAATATGGTGTTACCGTAAGTGTACTAACATCGCAATAAAAGTGTTATTATCTCGTTAACTCTTTGGGTTTTGAACGGAAAGAGTGTTAAATGTGTCGTTTGGTTGTTATAGATGGAGAAAATTAGGCGGGCGAATCGTTTATTTGCTACGGACAGTTTGTTTTTGCGGGAGTATTTATTGATTCCCGTCACCAAAGATTCTCCGTTCTACGAGAATGGTGAGCGTGTGACGGAGCTGCCCCCGCCGAATCACCGGGCCTCCATCGCGGGTATGCCCTCGGGAGACTTCTCCCCGGGCAGCCCAGACGAGAAGAAGAGCTTCGACGAGTTCCTCACGAGACTGGACTCTTCACTTGCTGATATCAAGAAGCATGTAGAGAAGACCAAGGAAACTAGCGAGTGAGTACCTAACTAATTATAATTCATAATAAATATTGAGACAAAGGTAATAAAAATAAACAATCTATTGCCAAAGGTACATCCTTTGCTTTTGTTTTCAATGAGAGAATAGAAACTTTCCATCTTACATGCCTAAATTGAGTGTGTGAATGAATGCTCTAATGGGCTCTAAACTATGTACCTCATAGACTGTACCAATTTAAGCCTATTTGTTAGTCATTGACTAATGATTTACATCTTTACATCATCCCCTAAAATTCATATATGCAGATACTAGTTTATATAAATAACTATATTAAAACACATTTTATGATAAAATAATCTCAACGTTGAGTAAACAAATGTAGGTGTTTGCTCTTATGATAAAGTATGTATGTGTAACATTGATAAACGCCTGCTTATTTGATGTTCAGGGTGTATATTGGTGTGTACGTACAGCCCGTTATCAGCACATACTGCGTCTATTGAAATACAGAAAATTCCAACATCTGTACCAACATACTAGTTAATAACGTAAACAAGAGGGATATGTGTAAATAATATGAAGCTACATCATAAATAACAATGGTAAAATATTTAATGTTGATGGTTAATAAATATCAGTCTAATCAAATAAGATGCACCTCAAATGTGCTTGCAATAAATAACAATTGCGTAAACAAATATAATTTGCTCTACCAATCATGATAATTGACATATTTAAGCGAGCGTAATGTTATTTGTGTCCAATTTTAATGTTTGATGTGTCTGGGTAGCTAGGGCCAGTAATTCCTCACTTATTATAGTCACACATAGATTCCCTAAAGGGGTAATGACTGAATTCATATGAATATGGAGTAGCTGTTAGGTAATTGTTTGTACACCATAGTTACAAACAACTGAGTTAGTATCAGGTTTGTTGGAGGTGAGCTGTCTTATTATAACAAGAAAATAGAATGATGATAAATATTTGATATTTTTGAAAATAGGTGTGTTTTAGTCATTGATATTTATTTTTTTATAAAAAAGGGTTACCAACAGCATTTGATATGACTTCGGGTTTGAATAGCATAACACGGGTTACACATTTTTTTTCTTGTTCTTATCAGAACTTAAATCTGTTTTTAAATTAAAAGTAAGAGCAGATACTTTCCATTTTCATTTCACAACTTACGAAATGAAAATGGAAAGTATGGATTCAACAAACATAAAGTCAAGGCAACCGCCATTGATTTTCTCATTATGTTTATTTAAGGGGTGGTTGAAGGCACTTTGCTTAATAATCCACTATCTAAGTTTGCATCTTACAAAATTTTTAAAACATGACTGTGCTTATATTGAAAAACAAGTGATGGCAACTAATAATATTTTATGGTCATTGTATGACAGACTCCTTCCAATTATGTGGGTAGCTTTTATTGTTTTGAATAGATTTGCTTTTTATGTTTTTGATTTATTAAAACCATCTATAAATGCTGTCAAAGTAGAAAATCCCTAGCTACTCCATATTTCACTTGTTATTGCTTGTCGAACAAATATTGATATTAAAGAACTAGGCAGTATCATAAACAATAAAAAACCGTAATAGTACTAAACCTCTGTTGTCTAACAGTATCTTAAGAACCATAATAGGTAGATAATAATTGAGATTTTCAGAGTGAGCATTTCTATGTTTATTCTAGCGTCTGCCGGTAACTTCGTATATGCGCATGTCTTGCTTTTTCTCGTTACCGTAGGAATTTCGGGAAATCCTTTCTTTGTGCTCCCCTATACTCCCCAAGGAAGCTATATGCCGAATTTCAGCTTCCTACGACCAGTAGTTTCGGCTGTGCGTTGTCGGTCAGTCACTCAATCAGTCAGTAACGGAAGAATTTTATATAATAGGATTGCCGCTAGAAATATAAATAATAAAACTAAAGTAAAATAAAAAGAAACGTAATTTTTTGGTTTGGCCGGTTTTTTTTAATATTTCTAAAGCGATATTGATATATTTGAAAAACATCGATACAATATAACATCGAACTTTTTCTTTACATGTCACAAAAAGAAAAAAAAAAATCTGTGAAGAATGGACAGGTAATAACATCGAACTTTTTCTTTACATGTCACAAAAAGAAAAAAAAAATCTGTGAAGAATGGACAGGTACACTGCTACGTTTTATTGAATCGATGTGTATCATGAGTCATTCATGATTTCCTGCTAGACTAGTTAGGTAGTGTATCAGTGCTCGCTGCTTAATAATAACAGCCGCACGGGTCGATATTCAAGGTTAAGCAACGTTTGTCGAGGTCGGTTTGCGGATGGGTGACCGTCTTAGCGTACCGAGACTCCTCCGTGGCTTGGGTAGCACCTTGAGCCGTTGATCCCGGCTGTCATTTGTAGGTCTTTAACAGTCGTGACGGGCAGTTTAAGGCCTAAAAAATCAGAGACTGGTCAGATAAGTAGACGAGGCAGTCGCTCCACTGATATTCAGCTGAACCCGGTTTGCCTGGAAGCCGACCCCAATATTGTGGGGCAGTGGTGGCGCAAGACTAATTTGATGTGGGCAAGATTGGAAATAGACTTGGATAACTTGGATTTTTTATATGATAACATCTTATAAATCGATGAATGCCGGCTGCACACACGAAAAAGTGTCACGTTCCTCCTGAGCCGAGCGTGCAAGCGCGAGCGCGGAACAAGCGATAGAGAGGCACGATCGGCCTACGCGTTCGGCTTGTTTGTTAAGAATTCAATTGTTTTTTTTGTGGCCTACTACTTTTCTCAGTTGAAAAAAACCAAAGCTGCGAGGTCCTTCGGACCACGAGGCTGTAGGCGGTGGCCCACGTCGCCCACGTCTTATGCTGCCTCTGTTGCTGGGAAAAGGCTAGGCAGATAAGGCAGATAAGGCAGATGATGATGATGTCGCTATTTAAGTTTAATGTAATTACTTAGAAGTAGGTGTTTTGTTTAGTTTAGGAAAGCATTTCATTGGTTAACAGAGTAATTAAGACTAATACATTATTTATCAGCCGATCGTCCTAAATTTCACGGGCTATTGTGGTTTGCGTAGGTAATAATTATTTTGTAGCAATGTGCTGTTGTTGTTATAAGCTAATTAGTCATCCGTAATTAGAGCTCTTTGAGGAAAGGAACCATATGGTGTGTCCTTTTGTAAAGTGCCTTGTTTCAACCTTGCCTCTTCGAAATCTTATTAAATCCTACTAATATTATATTACCAAGGTTACTGACATAGCCCGAAGGATCGCCAAACTAAAGTGGCAGTGGACAGGGCACATTGCTCGCAGAACAGATGGTCGATGGGGCCGAAAAGTTCTGGAGTAGCGACCGCGTACCGGAAGTCGTAACGTTGGAAGGCCTTCCCACAAGGTGGACCGATGACCTGGTGAAGGTCGCTGGTAGCCGATGGATGCGAGACGCGCAGGACCGGTCGTTGTGGCGACGCTTGGGGGAGGCCTATGTCCAGCAGTGGACGTCTTTCGGCTGATATGATGATGATGATGAACATAATATTTATGCTAAAGTTTGTGAGGATGGATGGATGGATGGATGTTTGTTTGTTACTCTTTCACGTCAGAACGCGTGCAAGGATCTTGAAATTCAGAAATTGAATTCATTTTTTTCTTGAGGTGCATGAAATTTTAGCACAGAGGTAGATTATAGTCTGGAATAATACTTAGGCTTCTTATCCCGGGAGTATGGCTGGCAGAAGCTAGTATATTTTAAATGCGAATGTTTGGATGAATGTGTGTTTGATACTCAATCACGCCAGAACGGCTGAACGGATTTGGATTAAATTTGGCACAGCGATAGAATATAGTCTGGAATAGCATCAAGGCTATCTATCTTTTATCCCGGGAGTATGTTCCCTTGGGATAATTTCCGAAATTCACGCGGGCGAAGCCGCCGTTGAGAAGCTAGTTTAATAAATATGCAGAAGCAAAAATATTCGTAAACAAAGTTGTATTTTATTCATACACAAAAACATGTTTTGTGAACACAAATGAAAAACCACAACAGGAAGTCAATTATCAGAATCATACTTACGAGCCGTTTTTGGTTGATGCGTTGATTTATAAAGTCTCAAAAACCTATTCATGATTCAGCTTCTTCATCTGTGCTCATTCGGGCCAGGGGGGCTACTCTCTAAGCCCGAAGTCCGTAGTTTCAGGCTTAGTTGCGGGCGAATTTTACTCCATATGACCTAACTACTAAAAATTAATGACAATACCATCAGACAGTTACTGTCAAATCGTGTTGTCATTGACTCTTAGTTCGGGTTTGGTACTAATCGTAAGTTCGTAGATGATACGGAGTAGAATACGCCCGCAACTAAGCCCGAAACTACGGACTTCGAGCTTAGAGAGTAGTCCCCCAGGTTAGAGAATCTGAAGACTCGTACTCTAGCAGTTTGATTGTCCACCGAAGAGACGAGATGGTTCTCTAAATTATTTAGAAATTATTATCATTATAATCTAGTCTGAACTGTCCCACTATGGGCAAATACCACCTTCTATTCCTTCCACCGTTCTCGGTTCTGTGCCGAAGGAAGACATCCTAGTCGTCCCGCCATCTTCTTCGTGGTCTTTTGGGAAACGATTAGTAAAATTCTCTATAGATATTTTGTATATCATAGTCAACCATGCATTTTAAAAGTGTAATCGCATGGAACCAGATTCTAAAAAAAATTGTTGTTTAGTTTTTTCCCCGCGACTGCGCGAAGGTCGCGGTCTTGCGGTACAGCGCTCGTTCAACACTTTCTATGCGCGAGCGCAGTCACATGACAGCTGCAGACCGCTTCCTTTCTTGTTTACGTATGAGTATGACGGAACGAACGACCATTTTCATGTTTATGAAAGTAGCTGTAAGCGTCGTTTGATTTTTATGCAAATATAATGTATTTTGATGACATCACTTAATATTATGGTTAATTTTTCAATGCTTGGCATGCGGGCGTGCCTATATCGAATTCCTTGGCATTGCTTGACCGTATTTAAATTATAATTATGCAATGCCAGCTCGTTTGTCGACTCACGTCACAAAAAGGTTTCTTATGGCATTTGGAATACGGTAAGTTATGTTAATTAAGGTGAGATAGCATCTACTCATAATAATAAGATAAGATAGATCATTATTAGTCAGATAAGATTGATCAAAACATGTTAAAATTCAACTTGTACAACGCTTGTAATAGGAACACAAGTATCTATGATAGTCTTCCATTGTCTCCTCTTGCTCTACTAATTGAGTTATTATCAATTTAAGCGTATACAAGGGAAAATTTCAACAATTAAATTTATTCTACTAAACTAACAACTATTAATAAAACACCACGTGTATGACCCTTCAAATCCGGTTTCCAGCGTGTCAGACTAACAAGGATTATGGGTGTCTATTGAATTAAGTCACAGAAATATTAAGGCTGCTCTCTTGAAAAATGCTTAAAAACAGAGTGCATATGAAACAGCGTCGGCACTAACAGAGAAATAACTTCTGAAAAAACAGTAATCTACATGATATGATACGTAATTTGGTTTATTCAGAATGTATCTATCGGTTTCACATAATAAGAAAAACAAAACTGGCCAAGTGCGAGTCGGACTCGCGTGACCAAATACCAAACCAAATCATTTTCGTTTGCATTGCAAAACAGTAAATATATTTCTTATACTGATAATAAAATTAAGGAGTAAAATACTGAAATGGTTTAATCTTAACGATTTAGAGCTTATTTGGTGGTTTTTAGGGTTCCGAACAAAAAACGGAACCCTTATAGGATCACTCGCGGGTGTCTGTCTGTCTGTCCGTCTGTCACAGCCAGTTTTCTCCGGATCTACTGGACCGATTCCGTTGAAATTTGGAACACATATGGACTTCTATGACCCAAACACGTACGTTTTCCGTAAATAATATTTTTTTTTGGTATGGGTGTCACTTTTGGTGGTCAAACTAGAAAATAAAAAACAATATCGTATGACATATCAAATAAAAGGGCTTACTGTGAGGGTTTGAATTATATTTTTTTCATAATTTTAAAATAACCGGTTTGGAAGTTATTCAAGAAATTAGACGAAAAATGACCATTCCCCCCATTATCTCCTTTCGGAGATAAGGGGTGGAATGGTCATTTTTGGTGAGTTTCCTACTGAACCCAAAAGTGTTGAAAAAAGAATAGAGATGATATATTTTTACCTATAGATTACAGGAAAACTTATAAGAAATCTATAGTGTTAAAATAACATCCAAAAAAAAGTATTCGTTCGGAACCCTTTGCATGCGAGTCCGACTCGCACTTGGCCAGTTTTTATTGTAATTATGTATATAGAATTTTAAATATGCTTTCCCAATCGCTGTCGATAGTCGATCTAAACAACTGATCGGATTTAGGATGTATGCAAGTCATGCGACCTTATTGTGCATTTCTGATGCAGTTGCATCGCCGACTGCATCAACTGCATGCTAACAGCATCCTGAATTCCTGACTAAGTCACGAACGAGCAAAGCCACAAACGTTTTGGAATATCGCTTAACGTTTTTAATACTTCGTTATGATGTGAGAAACCTAACGAGCTTTGGCTGTCCTTGCCCTATGCTATTAGATATCATTTCGTGTTTTTATATATGCGTTTATCAAGTTTTCACAATTTTGTAACTCGAGAGGTCAATTTTGTTATGACCACTGCATAGATACGACGACATTTGTGTTCTCAAAAGAGTCGCTCAGACTAAAATGGGCTCCAGAATTAAATTAATGTTTTAGCCATATATATAATAATTATATTTCTATGGTTTTAGCCATAAAGAGAGAAACGTACCAGGTAAAGCTTTAAATGGCCCTAAGATGGTATGGTAATAAGATTGAAGATTCAGAATTATTACTTTTTATTTTCTTCTCCTTGAGATTTTAAGTAGCTGTTATCTTGGTACCGAGTAGAGTTAGCAGCACAGAAACATACGAATATATCTTTTAAACCTTCACAGCGCGTTACTTTGCCCATTGCCAACAAATTAACTCGATTATTCCGTAGCTAACTACAATATTAAAACTGGTGTAAGAGTGGATTAATGGGCGTAATCCTGTAGACGTTGGCCCACATTGCCTGCCAAGAAGGGGAGCGTGCAATGCTGAGGTAACCCATTTCGTTCGTTGATAGATATTTGCCATCAGTCACAAGTTTTTGAAGTGACGTGTTTGCATTTGCGCAAATGGGATGTCAGCATGACAGCGTATGATGTAAACTAATCGATAGTTGAAATGACGTGATCTTTAGTTGTTTAGACAGTCTGGACATGCTCTTCCTTTCCTTGAGTTCTCACTTCCTAGGGGTAATGCATCCAGGGTTGTGGAATTTGTTCGAAAGAGTCACCGCGGCCCTGGAACGCAAAGGGCATTTGGTGGAACACGGATTGGTTTTTGTCAGTAAGTCTGATGGGATTTCGCTCCGCCCAGAGCAAAAGGAGCCAAGAAGATTTCCCACCATACCCCATCCATAAAAAAAACCGGCTTAGTGCGAGTCGAACTCGCGTACAGAGGGAACGCATCTCATTTTTGTTACGTGTTTTTTAACACTACAGACTTCTATAGGCTTTCCTATAATCTTTAGCTCTAGTTTCGGAGATAAGGGGAGTGCTCATTTTTGGTCTA
Organism: Lacanobia wlatinum; assembly: GCA_947578705.1. Lineage (NCBI taxonomy): Eukaryota > Metazoa > Arthropoda > Insecta > Lepidoptera > Noctuidae > Lacanobia > Lacanobia wlatinum. Next base: position 8,051,349 of record OX388040.1, read on the forward strand.
ATTTCTTGAATATCTTCAGAACTATGTTTTTAAAAGTATGAAAAAAATATAATTAAAACTCTCACAGTAAGCCCTTTTAATTTCCCCCCAAAGTGACCCCCAGACGGACAGACAGACAGACAGACACCCGAGTGATCCTATAAGGGTTCCGTTTTTTACGGATGTTCGGAACCCTAAAAAAGGGGTATCGTATCGTTCGTTTATTGAATTCCTCCAGTGAACGAGAAAATGTTCTTGCTTTTATTCAATGTGAAGCCTTTATGAACTTTTATGGGCCTTTGTCTGCTTTTCGCATTCGCTGCTTATTGCTCTAGATTGCGAGTTTAACGCCCGCACTAATACGCATAGATCAGCATTGTCGCAATTAAATATTTTTTTCATGATTGCTCGAATTACCTTATTGTAAAATGAATGTCGTAACAATATAAAATACAGTAAAAGCGTTATGTAGAAATTATGTGTTATGTACTTCTGTCATTTGCGTTTGAGTTTATAAATAAGTTTCCAATACATGTGTAAATATCACAGAGTTGATATTAATTGTGATATAGCTTCCGAAGTCATTGGCCTTATTACGCAGTTGTGGTGTCCTTATCTGTCACATTGCGTCCCGACTCTTGGGATATTAGTAGTAACAGGGTACAAAGAGGTCATTCGGGACACGCCTTGGGAAATTGAGTATAAGTCGAGTGTGTGGAAAAAAAGATGTATTTTTTTAATTTGAAAAGGTTATTTACCCAGACTTATACTACTACTTCTATTTTTTTTTCTGTAACTTATATGGTGTACCTACATAATAAAGAGAATTCCATTCTACTTAAATGCAAAGCGGGTGCTACCTATTAACTTTTCCTACTTAGGTCCATTTATTTTAAGGAGTAAAACATGTAATGAAAGATTCCCGGTCTGAGAAATGATTACGAAAAAACATGGAGCATTTTTATTTATTTTAATTTATGTACAATAGTGGTATATGGGCGGACTTAATGCAACAAGGCATTCTCTACCAGTCAAAACCTTTGGGTTGAAAAGTCGTTAGCTACGCCCCTGCTTTTTACGGTCCGGTTCAGCCGTATCAAAGACTAGCTGACCCGCGCAACTTCGTCTGCGTCACAATTTTCATTACTGCTCCGCTCCTATTGGTCTTAGCGTGATGATATATAGCCTATAGCCTTCCTCGATAAATGGGGTATCTAACACTGAAAGAATTTTTCAAATCGGACCAGTAGTTCCTGAGATTAGCGCGTTCAAGCAAACAAACAAACAAACAAACTCTTCAGCTTTATATATTAGTATAGATATAGATACGGGGCCCCCGGACAACCGACGACGTGTGGACACAAAGCTATACATTTAGTCCCGCTATCTCCTTCGTGGTCTACCAAGGAAGTTCTGAGCTAGTAGGCCCTATCTTCTGAGCTAGTTGGCAGGCATTTTGATTAAAAAACAATACCCCTAAAAAGGGCCCCCAAAAATGTTTGATACAAAGCCCCTTTGAGACTAGCTACGCCACTGTTAAAAAGACTACACTGTGGTAGGCGTACAACAAGAAAAAAAAAGAAATTGAATCTCGAATTGTATTAAAGTTGTAATATTAATTTCAGGCTTAATTTTCCTCTTGCCGCCAGGGTTCCATTTAATTAAAAAAATTAAATTGGCCGCAAGCTATTTGAAGCTAAAACAGAAATGTCAAAGCGGTTTTCCCGTTCTACATTCCGATTAATATCCTCCTACCGATTAAGTCCCAGTTTAGCGTTAATGTTGTTACTACGAAAGTGGCTGCCCATTGATATTATTACTACGTAGGCAGTAAAGGTCAACTCACACCAAGACAAAACGGGGCGCGACACTGCGCATTTTGCAAACTTTTTAAATTAGTGAAAGAGTTCGTATAAATTCGAATTTTAAATTTTAAAAATTTGTCTTTAAAACTTTATTTTTTACATAACGGATGTTTTGTACAAAATAGTTTTTAGTATATTGTTTTGTTATCTTAAGAAAAAATGATCGCAAAGTGGACTGACCGTGTGCGCTGCCCCTTACTTGAGGATGTTGTGACGTTCCGTGTGGTAAAATTTTGATTAATTAACCACTAATTTACGATTTGTAGTTTCAACTCAACCATGGCGAGATAAACATTGGAATGATATTTTTAACGAGTGAATAAGCATGATTTATATCATTGCGATTTTTAAATAACTGCTATGTTTACGTTCTGCTTGCAAGATAAATAATGAGTTATTAGCAGACATCGCCTGATCTTTATTTTCAGTATCAAAAAATATTCTAGATCCCCAAGACGAAGAATAAATAGCTCATCTGATATTTCGCTCAATTAAAACAGTCACGTGCTGAAATTAAAGACACAATTAATCTTCGTACAGACAGACTTAAACTTGGCCCAAGGTTGGATCAAATACGCACATTGTGGTATAAAACTTTGTACAAAACCTCCGTAATGTCAAAGGGTTATAACTTCGATTTATGGAGAAGGACAAGAATTAGTGCGAGTTTTTCTACGTTCTCGATCGTGTTAGCGTAACGTTAAAAAACTTGCACCAAGGCCACAGAATAGATACAAACGCCATAGTTCACCGCAAGTCTTTTCGAAAATCAAAAAGCAATTATTCAAACTAAATTTACATGAAGACAGTCCCCCAAATCGCCCAGCCCGTCACCACTTCCTAGTGTTTTAGCTGGGAAGAAGTGGCGCACCAAACTCCCCAGTAACACAACTGTCTGTTAAGTTTGTTGTTCAGACTAGATAAACCATCATCATCATCATCTTTTCTCAACTATATTGGGGACGGCTTTCAGTCAAGCCTACTAGCTAAACCAACGAACAATATCGATTGATGACCAAACAGCAGACAGTGTCGCGTAATTCGGCTTGAGTGAGACTATTATTGTGACTGACATTCATAGGTGCTTTGAATGTCAACGATAGCCTATAAGTCACTCGCACGACACAGAAAAGGCTAATTTATTTAGGGCTTGTGCCGTTATAGCATTTACCGAGAATAGATCAAGAGACTAAGAAGAAACTCTGTTAACTATGCCTTAATTTGACCAATCTCGACCTTTAGGCAAGGATCTAAGGCTGTGATGACATCGTCGATAAAGAGAGCCCTGAATGTTTAAGCGAACTGAAAGACATTCTCCCGAATTCTGAATTAGAGAATATAAATGTCAAAATCTAGCATGAAAAACCTGTCAAACTTTGACATTAAAGTAGGGTTCAAACCATTGATATATAAAAAATCCAAGATACACACTCAGCATCTCAAAAACGTCCGCAAAAACAAGCGCAATATGTATAATTGTGCGCAAGTTTCAAACAGTATCGCGTTGCTCGCCATACTGCACTGCTTTGTAAAAACAACTTTAAGCGATCCGTGTAAGGTTGAATTTGCAAAAAAAATTGCGCATCATTCGTCATACTGAACTGCTTTGTAAAAACAACTTTAAGCGATCCGTGTAAGGTTGAATTTGCAAAAAAAAATGTTTATAGTATAACTACACACAACTCGCATGACACTTGATACATGTCAGTTTTTGACGACAGTTTCGAGTGTTGCATTTGTTCGAGACTGTGCATCTTGGGTTTTTTTATATATCAATGGTTCAAACGTTCTTAATTCAAAATACTCAATGCAGAAACGGCCCATAGAGACAGTTTTTGAAATTACGTATGTAGACGTTAATCTTGATACAAATGTAGTAAAATTTTATTTCGGCGCAAGTAAACCTAATAAAAACCGTCTCGTGGTCATGTAACGAGCCGTAGAGCCTGAAACATAGCTGTATAGATTATGATAACGATGAGCTAACTTGCTGAGCAAATATTTTCATAACACCGTTGTTTACCGTTAGCTGTTAGGCCGCTGACCGATATTAGATATTTGTTTACGTTTCTCTAAGACCTTCTGTTACTTCTGCTTTATAATTGAAATTGACCGTAGCCAAGGTTTTGCTTGCGTGGACAACTATGAATACTCAAATAATGTTCTTAGAAAGAAAAAAATCGCACCACATAGATCGGATTGGTGGTTCTCGAGTTTAAAAAGCACAAAAAGTGAAACAAACACTACCTTGCATAAAAGTAGATAAAAAATTGCATGGAAGAGTTAGATGCAGCCATTTATGAAAAGTTTGCAGGATGCAATGCATCCGCATCACTGGCTAAGGAAGATTTATGCGAGTCCGTGCCTGGTACGTAGCTAACCTGTGGACTCGACTGTGTGACGTGGTCTACGAATAACGTTATGTATAGCACAGAATTGTGCATCATTGCTTCAGCTCAGTGCCTCGACAGAGCACAAATATTTTAAGCATTACAATAATGGTAATAGGCAGGCAGCAGGTAACAGGCTGTGGGAGATGACATAAGATTCGCATGAAATTATTGCATTATTAGGAACATCCACGAGTGAATTATTGTACCTTGGGCGGAGGGACAGCTCATTGTACAATTTTTACCAACCTCAACGTCATCATCATTTTAGACAATCCACTGTTGGCTTTCATGTAAGCGTCTGCTATATTCTACCATACTTTCCTGTTCCGTGGGACCAAATTGTTCACTGATCAGAATATACCAAGTAAAAAATAATAATTGGACTACTTTTGTGCAGCACATGCAGACACCAATAACATAAACGAATTCACTTTCCAATAAAATCTAGTTCTCGATTCCAATTCGTAAGAAAGCATTTCCTTTCACAATTACTTTAGTTCAGAGTTGGAACAGTGCCCGATATATGTATTGTGAACTTGCCTCCGTAACATTGTTACCTAATGCCGTTTTCAACGAAACGTGGCTGTACGGAAGTTTACTTGGTCTATACAATGTCTACCCCTTCGAATTACGTCATCTTTAAGGTCAAGTTGCCGTTTGATGAGTGATTGGGTTTACTTTCGACTTGTAATTAGGTGCTGTGTTTATGGTTCGTGATTGGTGACTCAGAACACTTAACCTTAAGAATAGGTTCGCAAGAAAAAAGCGCTCGAAATGTCAACTGAACCTCATTGATTCTGGAACTTGGTCCCCATTGCTCGTAGGGATTTTAGTCTTACACAGGCTACACTTAAGAGGTGAGGTAAACTCGTGTCACAGTGGTCGTGGTTGCGCTGATGAGGAACATGGAGAAATGTTCGGTGGGTCGGCGACTTTCCCAAAGACTGCTCTCTACGCGATGCGCTTCCATTTCTACCGGTTGGTCACGTTACGAATACAATGGACCATAGTGGACTCGTAAGTTTTCTGTATCAGGTGAGTCCAGCGAGTTGGTGGTCGAACGCGTGCTCTCTGGCCTTTCACCTGGCCCTGAATCACCAGTCTCTCCATCGAGTTCTACTACATATCTGACCAAGAACTTCAATATTCGTGTCTTCACAGTGGACGAAAGTCGGTGTCTTTGATGATGGAGACATTAGTGCGAAACGCCGTCCACGGGATCTTCAGAAGGTTAAAGTATTAGGAGCTTTTTGTAAACGGAACTCCTTCGGGGTTCATCTAGGCCTTGGGCCTAAGCAATCTACTGCCACGTAAAGTTTCTTTTCGAGTTGAATTGTAAAGGCATGTCGGAAATCGCAAGATGATAATTCTGTCTCTTAGGTTGGTAACGAATCGGGAATCCCCATATTGTTGCAGGTGTTCCTATGCGACGGATATCCAATTCCATCAAGTGGCTTTTGCTAATCAATCTTATAAAAGTGCAACTTCTCGGGAATTTGACAACGAGTTTATAGCCTTGAATGATAATTTAAGTCCGTCTAATTGCGATAGACTCGCCTCTAATTAAAACTAGAGTGGGTAGAACTATTCAAGACAGCATTATCAAGTGGAGTTTTTTTTTTTGTAATTAATTTTGTACTACCACTACTCTTCTCTTTTTTCCCACGGCTTCACTCTTGTGGTTCTCAAGTGAAACATTTTTTTGAGCTAAAAACATCCTGTCAGTGCATCCTGTAGTAGTAGTTAGTACCTAGCTTCCTATAAGTGAAAGAATTATCGTAATCGGTTTAGAACTTCCAGTATTACCTCCTACAAACAAACAACAATACCTTTTTAATGATATTTGTTTAGACTACTCACAAAAGTATTATTCCGTTCCTCATTGATTACCGCTCATGGAATTAAAGACGTTATAACGTATAGACTAGACCAGTAACTACTATATTAATATTCCTGATAATATCTCCGTTAGATCTTATTGATTGATTAAAATCGTTCGTGCAGATGTTATTTGGCAGATCGTTCGCTTCGCCTCCCTGTCTCCACGACTGCAACGTTGGCGGTGGGTGGTAATATCAGACACGTTGAACAAATAGTCCAAGACTCCAGAACCCCCGGACATTACTTATTTTCTTAGTACTTAACAAATTGTGTTGCATAGAATAATGTTAGTATGTAATTTGAACATACGCATACTCACACATTTTGGTATTGAGAAAATAAGTAACGTCTAGAGGCTCTGGGATCTTGCTCTAAAAAGACAAAGTCATTTATCAAAGAGATCTATTTAGATTAGTTACCTAATTCTGTTGTTTTATTAAGCCCGTAAAATAGAGGAGTTAGGTAATTAAAAACCTATTATGTTTGAGCTCAAGTTAGCGTGACAATGTCAAGGTCTTCGTCGTTTACTGCTAAAGGGTGTATAATGAAGTGTGACAATTTTCGTTGGGTTTCATAGTATCTACTGACCATATAACCAAATTACCTATGGGTTAGATGGGGTGGTAAATATAATATTGAACCGAGTTAATCAATCTGTATGACTGAGTGACTGACAGACAACGCACAGTCGAAACTATTGGTCGTTGAAAGCTGAAATTTGGCATGTAGGTTCCTTGGGGAGTGTAGGGGAGCACTAAGAGTGGATTTACCAAAATTCTTACGGGAACGGGGAAAAACGGGGTATGCGCGTACAAAGTTGGGGGCAAAAGCTAGTAGTAAATAAACATACTTGTTGGGACCCTGAAAAGAAACTGATCAACATAAAAAATGTTAACGGAGTTCACACAATCTTTTTGTTTGTATGTAACCTTGGACCATATTGCTTGGTAAACACCGTAGAACCTTGAACATGGAGCATAAGTGTAATACACTATTGTCGCCGAAACGTTGTGATAACACCATTAAATATTGCAAAAACCATTAAATTTTTTCATGGACATAATTTTATTCAGCAGCTGCTGCTACTGTTGCTCACATATTGAACGATAGCTATGAATGCACGAACAACACAAACTAATAACTAAAACCAACACAACCATGCCCTTCAAATTTGCACGAAATACCTCAGGGAAAACTAAACCTTTCGCTGCTGTAATAGAAGTTAGTTTCACTTGTACTTCAATCGGAAGTCGTGAGTATCAATTGTGCAGTCGGGTTTATTCCGCCGAGTGGTTCTAAAAATAAGATTGTGTGTGGGCTAGTTTAATGCTGGTCCTGAAAACGGACCTTCGTACTCATGCGTGAGCTATTGTGTGTGGTGATGGGATAAGCCACAATATCTTAAACATGATAATAACCTTGAGGTCTTTAAGTCAAGAGTAGGGTACTTCTAGACAGTGTTTGACTAGATATAAATGTGCTACAAAGTCCATCGCATACCGTATTAGGGTTCCGTACCTCAAAAGGTAAAAAACGGAACCCTTATCAGATCACTTTCTTGTCCGTCTGTCCATCTGGCTGTCACCACCGATTTTCTTAGGAACGGGTGGACCTAGCAAGTTGAAATTTATACCAGATACTGAGGTCTATAGCCCCTATTAGGTGTTGAAATCAAGGTCCTGAGTCAACACGATAAAAAGATATGGGCAAATTTAGATTTTCGCGAAAACTTGTAATTACCAAAATTTACCTTAATTATCAACTTTTTTATTTTTCGGAATTTTCCTTTTACTTGTGCTGTAAGACCTTGCTTTTACACAACATTGTTTTTTTAAGGATGAGACATCATCAAATGGGTCCCTCCGCTGGGTGGAGCGGGAGGGAGTGTCAGACTCTTACTGACTGAAACCCAGCCGTGTTCCTCCTAATGCCCTTTGCGTTCGGCCGCAGTGACTCTTTCGTACAAATTTCTTACACAGACAATAACAGAAAAAAAACCGGCCAAGTGCGAGTCGAACTCGCACACAATGGGTTCCGTACCGTCAACCTTAATTTTTATTATTTGTTGTTATAGTGGCAATAGAAATACACAATCTGAGAAAATTTCAAGTGTCTACCTATTACGGTTCTTGAGATACAGCCGGCTGACAGACGGACGGACGGACGGGCGGACATCGGAGGCTTAGTAATAGGGTTCCGTTGTTACCATTTGTGTACCGAACCCTAAAAAGACTATACCTTGGCAAGGTAAAGTCGTTGATTTTGATGCAATAAATTGTAAAATTAAAGTAGTCGCATTTACTGCTTGTCATACCAGGTGAACGGGAAAAATAATTGTAAAAATAACCTAGATTTATAATTTTATTGAGGTACCTATCTGATTCAGGGCTGAGGAAAAAAGAATTAATGGAAAAATATAACTTTTTAAACAATGTAAATGGTATACAGACAGAACATTATTATAACCATTGTATTTATTGATTTTTACGGATATTGTAGATGTCATTATTTATAAATTAAAGAATACGATCAGCTCACAGACTACCTAGCTAGATGGTTCATGCTAACTCAAGCACACAAAAGACGAAACATATGTATATGTCATGATGTATAACGACGTACGTGGCTTCAAAGTTACATACCAAAAAGTGAAGTTTACACAATGTTAAGTCTTTTCAAATGTTACGTGGCGAAATGGAGGATCATCTAGTCTGCGCGTGGTGCTCTTGATCCAATATGTTCAATTTCCTGGGATGTCCCAAATACCCGTGTACTTGCACCCTTGACGATGAGTAATGCCTCCGATGCCGCAATACACTTCGACATACTGCGACCTAACAGAAGAAGTCTCACGACTTTTCGACGAAAGTTCGATTTCCATTTTAAGAAAATAATGTCGATGTGAACACGTAAGTCAAGTATCGATTCAGGGTGTTCTTTAGATTTATCACGTAGCCTTGCCTGGCCTGTTGCCAGTATCCGCTTGTAACGAATACTGGGTTATGACTGCGGTTGCCGACAACGCGTCATATCCGAATTCCTGCCTTCTCAAGACTCGTGATTTTGAGAAAATCTTCTTTTAACAGCGTGAGTAATTAGAACGTTGATGACGGCTAAGTTTGGACTAAAGCGCAATAAAACTGGTTATTTTCAGCTGCAATATCTACTTTATTTTAGTCTTCTTGGAAATTAAGCAGAGTAAATACGACGGGTGGATGTTGTCTCATTGTCTCGTTCTCTTTAAATATAACATCCATTATCTAGCAAGAGTTCTCTTGTGATAAACATTGCTATATTAAGACAAAGGTCCTATGTTCTTTGCCTACTGTGAATATGAAGACATTGCACTTCATGGGTATCATTTTCAAAATACGGTTTAAAAGAGAGATAAGGGGCAAGTGCCTAACACTTACTTAGCCAAGAACTACACACACACATCAGCTGTTACGTCGAACTAATTCATCATCATCATCATATCAGCCGAAAGACGTCCACTGATGGGCATAGGCCTCCCCAAGCGTCGCCACAACGACCGGTCCTGTGCGTCTCGCATCCATCGGCTACCCGCGACCTTCAACGGTCATCGGTCCACCTTGTGGGAGGCCTTCCAACGTTGCGTCTTCCGGTACGCGTTCGCCACTCCAGAACTTTTCAGCCCCATCGACCATCTGTTCTGTGAGCAATGTGCTCTGCCCACTGCCACTTTAGTTTGGCGATCCTTCGGGCTATGTCGGTAACCTTGGTTCTCTTGCGGATATCATCATTCCTGATTCGATCACGCAAGGAAACTCCAAGCATTGCCCTCTCCATTGCCCTTTGAGTGACTTTGAGCCTTCTGATGAGGCCCATTGTGAGTGACCACGTTTCAGTTCCGTATGTCATCACTGGCAACACGCACTGGTCATAGACTTTCGTCTTGAGGCACTGTGGTATGTGGGACGAGAAGATACCACGCAACTTCCCGAACGCTGCCCAGCCGAGTCGGATTCGACGGTTGACCTCATTCGGTTAAACTTTCTTCCTTATTGGTTGTGTCTTAACGTTATGCAAGGAAGATAAACACACAGAAACAAACAGACAGAAACTCTCTACAGCTCATAACCAATCCATACTCATAAACCAATTCCAGATTCGTGAAAGACCTGGAGGACGGCTTCGTCCGGCACCGGCCGACGGCGCGGCTGCGGCAGTCGGCGTCCATGGGCGCGTCCACGTCGTACAACGAGGTGATCCCGCCACCGCTGCCGCCGCCGCCGGTGGGCCTGACGCAGGGCCGGCGCGTGGACACTTCGCTCCGGCGTCTGGAGCGGGCGCACGACGACCTGTTCCAGTTGTAGCGGCCGAGGCAGCGCAGGTACGGTGTTACGCGCCATTTGACAATATTCTCATCTCAATCCCATGCTATTTGGGGTTATCGTAACTCGTCTTGACTAGACTGGTAATTGCTGCCCATCATCATTATGTCGTAGCTTCTGCAGTGTTAATCATGAATTATTGGTTCGATACATCACTGATGAAAACGCTAGCTGTTGGTAGTGAACCTTTATACTAATGACTAGCACTTTGCCCGCTACTTCGTCCACGCTGCTATTTTCTTAAGGATCCCTAATTTTTTCTAGTAATAAATATAGCCTATGTTACTCAGAGATAATGTAGCGTTGTAATGGTGAGAGAATTTTTGGAATCTGTTCAGTAGTTTTTGATTTTTTTCGTTACAAAAACACAAATCTTTCGTCTTTAGAATATTAGTGACCATAATAATAAAAAATAAACTCGTATTTTATATATTTTTTAAGAAATATAAAAAATGTAATCTTTAACACCAGAAACAAGCACAAGCTACATGCTCCTTCCCACCGACTTCGTAAGGTCCACGACTCATTTGTGGGGCTCGGTATCCGTTTATACAATAAACTTCCACTTTCGTTTCTTGACCTGCCTTTTAACTCATTTAAAGCTAAAGTTAAATCTAACCTTTGTTCGAAGGCATACTATTCTATTAATGATTATTTAGACGATAAGAATAGTTGGTCGCTGTGTTAAACGCAAGACAATGTCATAATTATCATGTTCTTTCTCTTTAAGTAATTAGCTTATGACAGGTTATATGTATTCATATAATATTGTTATTTTTTGTTTTTTTTATTTATTATTATTATTATTTTTATATATCTGACTATGTAGGTCAATTCGTTGTTTTTTTTATATACATTTCTATCATTATCAATATCATAGTGTGCTAGCTAACAAGTTATAAGTTTTGTGTCATGTATTAATTACTTAGCATACTTTTATATAGATTCAAGTTCTTAAAACGTAACAGACAGATGTGTTGCTGGGGAGTTTGTTGGCCAGTTCTTCTCCACAGCTAAAACACTAGGAAGTGGTGACGGGCGGGCGTTTTGGGGGACTGTCTTTTGTAAAACTTGACGTTCAAAAAGTGCTGGCTCTCAGCCTAATTTGAATAAACGACTTTTGATTTTGTAAATTTGTGTGTAAGATTAATGAATAAAGAGAATAATAAATGACAAAGAATGCAAAACAAATTAAGTCAGGGATTTAGGCCTAGTTTCTGTGTTGAGTGATTGGCGTTAAGTAGATTTTGATATGATTAATCATCTAGTTTATCAAACTCTACTCCTTTGCAAAGCTCGATGATTATTGTCAGTATTCAAAATTCGTTTGCAAAGCTCGATGATTATTGTCAATATTCACACTTCGTTTGAGAAGCTCGATGATTATTGTCAATATTCACACTTCGTTTGCGAAGCACGATGATTATTGTCAATATTCACACTTCGTTTGAGAAGCTCGATGATTATTGTCAATATTCACACTTCGTTTGCGAAGCTCGATGATTATTGTCAATACTCACACTTCGTTTGCTAAGCTCGATGATTATTGTCAATACTCACACTTCGTTTGCTAAGCTCGATGATTATTGTCAATATTCACACTTCGTTTGAGAAGCTCGATGATTATTGTCAATATTCACACTTCGTTTGAGAAGCTCGATGATTATTGTCAATATTCACACTTCGTTTGCGAAGCTCGATGATTATTGCCAATACTCACACTTCGTTTGCTAAGCTCGATGATTATTGTCAATATTCACACTTCGTTTGCTAAGCTCGATGATTATTGTCAATATTCACACTTCGTTTGCTAAGCTCGATGATTATTGTCAATATTCACACTTCGTTTGCTAAGCTCGATGATTATTGTCAATATTCACACTTCGTTTGCTAAGCTCGATGATTATTGTCAATATTCACACTTCGTTTGCTAAGCTCGATGATTATTGTCAATATTCACACTTTGTTTGCTAAGCTCGATGATTATTGTCAATATTCACAGATGAAAAGTCAACGGACAATGATCAGCACTGAGCTTAGTCACAACTGATTTTATTAATATCTTGACTTTGACGGATTGTGTTACAAAATTTTATTGCAAATACAACCCACTGGTAAATTCTTGTTCGTCTCAAAATAACTGCTGACTCAGAAAAGTAACAGAAAATGAATGTTTCCATTGACATCGTTCATTCGCTGCCCATCAGTTTTATGTTCAGAATCATGTGTTAACATGCTTATAGGATAGTCCGAGAACTTGGTTTTATTGCAATGCTCTATTCGTTGACGTCATCGCGGTTACTCTCATATTATATTAGTTCTAGATCCGTAAGGGCCTACGCACACTAGGATGGAGTGGCGGGGGATTTCATTTTTTATCAAAGACAAAGGCGCCGGGAGGGATCTGGGCCTGGCTCTCAATAAAACATACGAAAGCATGAAGATATTAAAAAAAACAAGCGGAATTTATGAGAGAAACAAAGCTAATCCGAGGCGAGGTACTTCGAGCTCCCACGCGTTCGGCCTTGTATCCGTTTTCTTTAGTTCTGGGCAAAAGAAAACCTATCTTATTCAAGGAAGGGTTTTGAAGCTGCACCCCCTGAAAAGTCCTGCCGGCGCCCATGCCAAAGGACATTCAAACTTATCTAGTACTAGCTGACCTGACCCGTGCAACTTCGTGTGCGTAACAATGTTTACATTAAAATTACTGCTGCGCTCCTATTGGTCGTAGCGTGATGATATATAGCCTATAGCCTTCCTCAATAAATGGGATATCTAACACTGAAATATTTTTTCAAATTGGACCAGTAGTTCCTGAGATTAAGGCGTTCAAGCAAACAAACAAACTCTTCAGCTTTATATATTAGTATAGATATAAGCGCTAAGGGAGCGGGGAAGGGAGGGAGCGAGTAGTGTGCGCTGACCGGAGGCAAAATCCTCTTTGATTCCGTCCAGGTGTGCGTAGGCCTTAATGCATATTTTTATGGTTCACATTCGGTTGGGAGTGTGTGCCAAACTTATAATGATGTGCAAATAGAACGGCTTGGGTTCGAAGAAAAATAGCTTCTGTTTACTTTATTCAGAAATAATATAGGAAGCTTTGCGATAGTTTTATTTTCATTCGCCTTGATGGGCTGTCAATCTAAATGTCTAAAAGCTCTCCGATTCGACCTAGATTCTATTTAATCCCTCTTTACTGTGATGTCACTTTATTTACGAACTGGCTGACCCGTGCCCACTTCGTTGGGCGGTATTTTTCGGGTTAATATATAGCCTACTAGCTTCTGCCAGCAGCTTCGCCCGCGTGGTCCCTAGGGAACATACTCCCGGGATAAAAAGTAGCCTATGTCCTTTCTCAGGCTCTAGACTACCTCTGTACCAAATTTCATTTAAATCGGTTCAGTAGTTTTGGCGTGAAAGCGCGACAGACAGACAGAGTTACTTTCGCATTTATAATATTAAGTAAGGATGACACTCACAAATAACGCACTCACAATCATATCTCCGCTTCCATAGCCCATACAAATAAGACACATCTCCGCTCAGTGGTATCCACTAAAGCTGAGCGGAGACGAGATGTGTGAATAACGAATATCTATTTATTCTTTAAAACACATCTCCGCTCTGCTCGTCTTGTCTTCGCTTTGGTAGAGTCCGGGTCTAAGACAAGAGAATAATGATGATGAAATAGTAAAGAGGCTGTCTATCAATCTGTTCGCTATTTAGGTTATGTTTGGTTAATCAGAATTAAAAATTAACGATAGTTCTGAATTTGATTACCAATACTTAAAAAAAAGAAACTATTTCAAAAGCAACTAATTCGAATGCTATTGACATATTTTCCAAGTGTCATTACCATATCGAATAGTAGTATATAATTATTCACACAATCACCTGAGCCACACAACAAAGTCATTAAACCACTTTTAATTGTCACAAAGTCACACCGGCACGATACTGTGGCACAGTTAGGGTTGCCAGGTCTTAAACCGACCGGTAACTGGGAAGCTATTCATTTGGAGTATTTGCATAAATTAAATAAAAAGGCCGGAAAACTTAAAAATAAAGTGAAAAATATAAAAAATAACTTTTTACAAAAAAGTACAATCGACTTCCATATATAAACTCTATAAAGTCGGAACAGACCAGCTATTTATCCGGACTTATCGCAAAAAAATTATGAAAAGGCCGGATAACTTAAAAATAAAGTTAAAAAAAACTTTTCTCAAAAAAATACAACTGACTTCTAAATAAAAACACGTTTAATTTCGGAACAGACCACCTATTTAGCGGGACTCATAGCAAATGTTTAATCAAAAGGTCGGACAACTCATCCTTAACAGGATTGTGTCTTTAAAATAATATTTAGTAGCATTATTGTAATTAAATCTAGGCTTTTTGACTCGTAAAAATACATAAAACCGTTAAAAGATAATGAAAGAATAAAAATTGGATATATTAGTCGTTATTCTTCAATTTACAGTGAAAATATGATAAAATATTAAAAGCCTTACAAAATCCGAACATGCCGGACACGGTCTAATTTGACTGGACACGCATCCTAAAAGCATAACTATGTCCGGCTTTATCCGGACGCCTGGCAACCCTAGGCTCAGTCGCTCTATCTGTCAGTTTATAGCAATGACACGATACGATGTGTTACTGATATGGAAATGAACTATAACCCGCGCCCACTTCAATACCGATTAGTTCTCGAATTACGTGTTTTATGAGTAATTTGAACACATCAGGCCTATTGTTTCTGTTGCCACGATTTAAGAAAATATTTTCTTCCACAGCTTCGTCCGCATGAAGTGTATTTTTATCTAGAAGAAATCTTTTGTCCTAATTCAGGTCATTATCTATCCGTGTGACAACTTTCAGGAAATCCGTTCAGCGGTTTAGACGTGAAACGTAACAAACAGGGTACAAGACAAGACGGACAAGATTTGAGAGCAGAATTTGTAGGACGCATCACGTTTATTTATACCTGAAAGATTTAGGTAGTAAAAAAAAAGTAAAAAATCTTAATATACTTTTTTACACAAACACATATTGAACAAAATATAAACTACTGCTAAAACGAAAGAATGGTTCAATTGATTTAGTAATCGTTATTGTTCTATTTACATTAGTTTGTTGTTAAGACACATCAAGATTGTTTACTTAGCTTTATTTAACTACCTAAACCTTTTTAGTATAGTCACTCTGATCTCACACTAAATCCCTCTTATTCTTTGATTATGAAGTTTCACTTCCATCACGTATATGGCGCTGCAAGCGCATTTGTTTT
Organism: Lacanobia wlatinum; assembly: GCA_947578705.1. NCBI lineage: Eukaryota > Metazoa > Arthropoda > Insecta > Lepidoptera > Noctuidae > Lacanobia > Lacanobia wlatinum. Next base: position 8,067,115 of record OX388040.1, read on the forward strand.
TAACCGACTTCCCAAAAAGGAGGAGGTTCTCAATTCGGCGGGCATTTCTGTTGTATAAAATAAAAATAGCCTTTATTTCTTGCTACTACAGAAATCTAACATAAGATTAATCTATTTAATGATATTGTATTATATTGAAGTTTAGTTTATTTTAAATAGTTTTTTTTTTACTATGTACTTAGTTTAAAATTGTCACTAGTTTTAAAATTTATGTACCACTCCTGTAAACTAGAGGAGCGGAACTACCTACTACAAGCACTCTTTTTTGCTTAAAAGGTTGTTCCTAATGTTGTAATGATACTTACATAAGTTGATGAAATAAACATTTTTTTTAATGTATGTACACCGATTACTCCGAGGGTTCTCATCCGATTTGTGTGATTCTATTTTGCTTCGATGCGGCATACTGCCATTTGGTCCCGTAAAAATTTGTTTTAGTTTGGTTCAGGAGTTTTTATTTTATGAGCATTTTTGCATTTCAATTTCTGCGTAGATGAAGACGTCGTCCAAGTATCACCAATTAAAAGTGAAAAAAAATAACCTTAATTTCGGAAGTCGGTGTTAAAAAACGAAGATACAAAACTAAAAATAGCGACTTCCGAAATTAAGGTTATTTTATACTTTGTAGTGTTTTTTTTGGAAGTCGGTTATATTATTATAAAAAAGCTTTTTCTTCAAAATGTTATCATGCGATTTCTCGCCAGAATCTGGCTGTTTGCTGGCAGATCACACCACCTTCGCTTTCCACAATTTGCTCTCTCATTCATCAATATAATTTTCCTCGTTTTCGGAAGCTGCCAAAAGAATCTCATTCATATAAATGTGTCACACCAGATTATCTACGTTTTCCTTATTGCTTGATATCAATAACTAATTACATAACGAATTTTCCTCACATTTATTCCGTATCGATTGCAGTAATGACTGTAATCAGTTATGACTCATGTAGAATTGTGGTGTTATTAGGTAGGATTTCCGAGTTGGATACTTGTATTAATACATCGGGATCGTTTCTATCCTTCCCCACTAACTCTAGTATCGAATTTAATGCTATTTACTTTAAGTTGAGATTAAAGTGACCATTATAATCCTGAGTTCTGAATTATTATTTTAAATAGAACCTAGTAGCCAGGCACAGTCATTAATTCGGGTAGTCAGAAGGCCGTAAATCTGAGGTATAGGGAGCGTGCAGAAACTATAGGTGGCAGCACAGAAATGTCACTGTCAAGTATATAACAAGTATAAAATTCGAAATAGCTACGCTAGATGGCACAGTCTCCTTCGCGCACGTTCCCCTAAACTGAGCGTGCAGGAACCACAGGTGGCAGAACAGAAGCGTCAATGTCAAGTATTCTGACCCTTAAAACTTCGAATATGCAACCCTAGATGGCATAGTCTACGCTGTGCACGGTCCCTATTGATGTACAGTTACTGGCAAGGACGGCTAGTCATCAGTATCTGCCTAGCCGGTTCACAATTATATTGGGTTCGGATTCCAGTCAAACCGGATTCAGCTGAATACCATTATTTTACGCGGACCGGCTGCCTACCAGACCTCCACAACCCATTAACTAGGTAACACAGTAGTTCTTGGCAAGACTGGAGTCAGATTTACCGACTTCTGACAATCCGTAACGACTGCAAAAATCTACAAATGACAGTCGGGACCAACGGTTTAACGTGCTTTCCGAGGTACGGAGGAAACTCGGTACGTTAAGATGGTCACCCATCCACAGACCAACCTTGGCAAGCGCTGCTTCACCTTAAAGATCGACCCTTGCGGCTGTTATTATTTAGCCACGAGCTCCTCACTGCATGTAAAATACTGGTATCCACCTGCATCCAGTGAGACTGGAAACCGAGCCCAATATATTTGGGGAAAGCCTTAGCAGATTGATTTTTGAAGATCGGACTACATGTTAGTTAATTTCAGCTGTAAGACCCTATGCACACGGCGCTGTAGATGACCAACAAAAAGCAGTAGGTACTGTCAGCTACTGAAGCCGTCAGCGCGCGTCATCTGCTCGTGTCCGGCGCGTTATAAAAACGCCGTGTGCAAAGGCCCATAAGAATAGGCTTGTCTACTGAATAAATCGGATTAGTCCGTCAGTTAGATGATCAAAAAAAAAATTACCCGTTTTTTTTCTTTTCTTACGTAAACCAAAATTGACCAAAGTACGACGCTTTTAAAATTCTCAATACGTCACGCCGTGGTATAATTATACCACGTTATATAATTTAGTGCGTTCTGACGTTTTATCTTTGTCAATATTCATTTATTTACAAAAACAGAAAATACGTGTCCATTATTTTTCGATACTCGTAACTGACGGACTAAATAGGTTTGTAATTTATTGATGGTAAAAACTAGCCTAATTTTTTTTTTACTATAGAAGGCATACGTTTGACCACTATCTCACCTGATGGTAAGTGATGATGCAGTCTAAGATGGAGCACGTTTGCCTAGAAGCAACCTATTCACTCTTGTCTTAAAGAAGGTTCTGTGTCCCTGCCAGCGTCTGTGTTTCCGGATAGCTACTATCCGGAAACACAGACTCTGGCAGGGAATTCCACTCCTTAGCTATACGCACAATGAATGTGTTCCCAAAACGTTTTGTGCGTGTGGGTGGGATGTCCGATGATCGAACGGGCTAATAGAATAAATCTAGATATTTTAGCTCGTTTATACATACGAATAACTTCATGATAATTCTAAATTTACTTGAGTACTTGCAAGTAACCCTCCTATTTACTTACCGATATCTCTAACACAAATAAACTTATCAACATTACCTCATTCCAGGTATGCGCGGCTACAATGAACGCGATGCGCCTGCGCTGTGCTGACGTCACAGCGATCGGTCGTCAGCGAGCACGGCAGCGGTCGCGCAGCGCGACCGTGTCGCTGATCGCTAGCGCACTGAACACTCAAGTACAGTCGGTGGGTCCGGCGTGAGGGCACTAAGTGATATTAGACTACTGTATTCTTGTTAATGTGATGTGCTTCGAAATTACTGTCTATAGGATGTAGCCAGGGTTTGTCAAAAAGGTTGCACTAACTCGATGCCTCACACGTAAGTTGTTAACCCACAAAATGGTGACATACCGTGAGGCACCGAGCACGCAATACAAAACCATTTGGCCCCAATTGGTTACGGTCTTACGGCCGTAAGCCGTAAGACCGTAACCAATTGGGGCCTTGAGAGAATTAAACACTTTTAGAAATACAAAATCACAATTTTGTGGGTTACAACTATGGGGTTCATTATCAAATACAGTGGAGACTGGATTAACCGGAGTTATTGGTGTTATAAGTCATTCGCATAATCGAAAATCTGGATAATTTAATATATTGAATTGAAGAATAAATGCGAAAGTTTGTGAGGATGGATGGATGTACTCTTTCAAGTCAGAACATCTGAATGGATCTTCATGAAATTTGGCACAGAGTTAGATTATAGTCTGGAATAACACACAAGTTACTTTTTATCCCGGGAGTATGTTCCCTAGGGATCACGCGGGTGGAGTCGCTGGCAGAAACTAGTATCTTATAAACTGTAAAGACACTTGATTTCGGTTGGCAATCCAAAAAACCGCGAATGAGAGTCTGGATAATCGAGTCTCCACTATACCAATACACATTTAACATTTTGACCGCTTGGCTAAATATCGATTGCCGTGCCCCTAGCGCGCGGGCTGGCGCGGCTATAAATCGATAAAATAATACCTACAATAAATATGGAGGAGCAATCGTTGTATCGATAAAAACAAATATTTTAAATTATATCTCTATTTAATAATGGTTTTAGTTGTACCACGCAGTTAATAGGACGAAAATAGAACCAAAAAATCATGCATGTTCTCTGTCGCAGAAATACGACACGAGCGGTAGGGACACGGAAATATGTGTAAGTGGTCATAAGGTTAAAAAACTGATTATATTTTATTTATGTTGCAATAATTATTATCCTGGCTAGATTCCTATAGTATTTTTATTTAACGTGTATGGCACTACAAGAACGTAATAATAAGACAATCCATTCATTAGTCTCAAAATCGATGATTAGATAAAATTAAATATTAATACTATAATTAGCCAACAATGATCTAATTAGTGCAAAATATAGACACGTTGTTTTGAATATTCGCGAACTGATAATATTTAACCTACATAAGATTGATATAGAAATCACTGTGGATAAGATAACGTTTTATTTAGTTTTTTAGTTCTACATTTTTGAACATATTGCAGTCCAGAAACAAATTCGTATGCATGAGTGTGGATGTAAGTAGGCAACGATAAGGTATTTTACTACCATGAAAAATACATGAATGAATACTTATTTGATAGATGCTATTAAAACAGTACGATTGATGAGAAAATAAATAAAATTTGTGGAAAAACAATGAAAAAGATAACAAATTAAAAACAGATAAATTTAAAAAAATAAAAAGGGTGAACAGCTCTTTCATGAATCCCTCTCACAGTACATCTGACATGCCAATAAAATCTTCGTCCATTCATCCGCAAACAGCTCGTTTGTTGGATAAGAATTCCAGTTACCATAAAGTGCAGCCAGAGTGCGAGGTATTGGACACTAAGCACGCGCCACGGTGAGACTCGGAGGCACAGCAAACAATCTGTGCTTTTTGCCCCGCCAGTAATTGTCCGGTACAAATAAGCGAGCCAACGCAGCAAGCAGATCAGGCGTCTGACCGGAGCGGACCACGGTGCGTCTGACCGGCTATGGTGAGGGCGGCAAGTTTCGACATACACAAATCAATGGTATGATCCGTGGATCGCGTTCGAAATTTACTGTGTACGACCAAATTCGGTCGCAAGGCGATCGGTGAGTATGTCGAGACTTCCTGCCCAGGGCCTGCAGTCTCGACATAGATAACGATGGCGTAGCCACCGAATTTGTTCGTTAAGTCCTAAAGTCACCCGTACACAGTTAATCACGAACCTATTCCACAGTCAAAATCAATGGTATGATCCGTGGATCGCGTTCGAAATTTACTGTGAACGGGTGGCCTTAGGAATTAACGACAAAATTCGGTTGTAAGGCGATCGGTAAGTATGTCGAGACTTCCTGCCCAGGGCCTGCAGTCTCGACATAGATAACGATGGCGTAGCGACCGAATTAGCTCGTTAAGTCCTAAAGTCACCCGTAAACAGTTAATCTCAAACGCATTCCACGGTCAAAATCAATGGTATGATCAGTGGATCGCGTTCGAAATTTACTTTGTTAGGAATTTTCGACCAAATTCGGTCGCTCCGCAATCGCTATCTATGTCGAGACTGCATGCCTAGATCACGTGTTCGCCTTACCTCTAACGAGATATAGCCGAGGCAACCTAGTAGAAATTTGGTCGGATGGAGAGCCATGTATCTGCTTGTACAGAAGTCTAAGGAACGCTTTTTGTACTGTTTAAGAAGTGTGTAAGTACTTTCGTGTGGAAGTCTAAATATATCTATACAAATCACAAATAATGAAGTGAGTTTTGAGTTAATTCTGTTCAACTCATAATATCAAATAATATCGTCTTCACAGCACGTGAAACTAAAGATAAACGTTGTCATAAAGCAGTGAGCACATACATCTTAAAGCATGAATGAAAGTAATACTTTGTTACGTAATTCTATCTAGACAAACATGTATATTATATCTCTTCAGTACCTTAATGTAAAACTGTAGTTGATGTCTCTTGAAATACCTATATTGGTTATGTTTCAAGATGTGCTTTCATAGTGTAAATTTCAAATTTCAGTTTTTTTATGCTCAAAGACGTATATTGGTAGTATTAAAGTATCAAGGCAGCATCCACCAGTACTTTGGATTAAAAAGACTACACTGTGGTAGGTGTACAAGAAATTAATAAAATGAACGGCATGCGTTGCGATATAATTTATATCTGCGATATAATGGATGGTGGACATCCCACCCACACGCACAAAACGTATTGGGAACACATTCATAGTGCGTACAGCTAAGGAGTGGAATTCCCTGCCGGAGTCTGTGTTTCCTGATAGCTACAACCTGGGAGTCTTTAAGTCAAGAGTGAGTAGGTTACTTCTAGGCAAGCGTGCTCCATCTTCGACCACATCATCGCTTACTATCAGGTGAGATAGTGGTCAAACGTGTGCCTAATAATAGTAAAAAAAAATGAATGAGTGGTAGGTTTTTTATTATTTTGGTCAAACATAGCAACTGCTTGCATAAGATGAATCAAAGTTGTTCATCAAAAAGTTTCGTGATGAGCCAACTCTACTCGTAGATGGTAAGCGATGGATGATGTATACGTTGGAGCTAGCGACCCCGAAAGATGCCTGTACGTCTACCATGAGTTTTATCAATCTATACTCGCTAGCGACTGTAGTTAAAAAGATGTATGAAAACTTTAAAAAAACAAGTTTCTAATTTATTTTTTTAAGTTGTTAACTAAAGTTTTATTTGCAACTTGCTTGCTTGTTAGTTAACAACTCAAAGTTTTTTAACTACAGTCGCTAGCGAGTATAGATTGATAAAACTCATGGTAGACGTACTGTTCACTCTTGCATTGAAGACTGCCGGGAAAAGAAAATTGAACCAAGCTGCCAAAAATAAATCATTTACTTTTTTAAAATACATCTTGTTAAAAAAATATATTTTTTTGCTTCTTTTAAAGTAAAGTATTCTATTTTTATTTTTTTTGTACAAAAAGTTCACCAAAAAATTGCTTCAAGCAAGGGACATCGACTAAGTTGTGATCACACTATTAGTATCTAAACATTAAATGACTAAGAAATCTCAGCCTCACGCGACTCATCGTCTAAACGTGATATAAATATAATAAATAATAATGTAACGTTATTGTAATAATATGTCGATAGTATAATAAACTGGGGTTTGATAACTTGTGACCAAGTGATAGATTTTTTTTAAATTTTTTGAGTAGGTAATTGAGAATCGAAATCGAATGAATGTAGTCAGATTCTTGTTCAGGCGGCGCTTCTGATTTTTTATGATAAATTCCATGCCTATGGCTCACAGCGTTTTATAAAAGCGGGCGCTCCAAATGTCGACTGCGCTACAATTCGATTCAATTTATTTATTTATCAAGTAACAATGACTCATTTGTTAGTAATAAACTAATCATATGTTAGTAATTAAGATTATTCTATTCCCAACAAATTACACAACACCCACAATAACAACAAACATATACAACACAACATACACAGCGGCAGCATTGCCCGACACTCCACCGCGGCTGCACCATTTCATGGGAAATGGCGCAACAGTGATTTATGTACGGACAGATCAGAGACAGGATACTGTTGTTGCTGTCCCACACTCCACGCACCAGGGACGCACAGCGCTTACGCATTATTGCAAAGAAACAATCCACATGTGTGTCCGCGAACATCCCCGATGCACTGCAGTAGCGGGGGGATTTCTGTCCTGGCAAAGCAGAATTCGCTGCGTTTACACGTGTATAAAAACATCGCCGTATGTTAAAGCTCTAATATAGATAACAGAAAAACAATTTCATAATTTTCAACCATTTTAATAATGCTTCAGAACTGTCAGTCATCAAATTGGCCACACGTCATCAAACCCTTATCAGACGTCCCTATATCCGTTATACCTTATTGTATAAATTATAAATAACTTGTGAGGCACTAAATACATTTTTGTACGTGTTGTTGAGCTTAAAGTTTATCTAAAAATTCAGTAATAACATAAATAACTTAGCTGTAAGTAGTCGAGTGTTAAGTAAGTTGTACTGTTTACTGTTCATATTCTAAGATCGTGGATGTTTTAAATGTTCATAATGTTAAAGCTTTTATAGATGTGAAAAGCTTTTGATATAAACGTGAATAATCCTAGTAATGAATATATAGCGAAAATTTAGATAGCATAATAAACGAAATATAAGCTAAACGAATAACAATGCTGTACCAACCAATTATACAGGGTTATTTCTAAAACACCAACAACCTCTTTGGCAGTGAAAGTACACATGATTATAAACAACTTTTACTTTGAGACCAACCCTGAAAACTGGAAAAAAATATCACCTGTTTCATACATTTTCATTGGCTAAATATTGCATTTTGTATGAAACAGCTGATATTTTTTTCGGGATTTCAGGGTTTTCACAAAGTAAAAGTTGTTTATAATCGTGTGTACTTTCACTGCCTGAAAGGTTGTTGGTGTTTTACAAATAACCATGTATACTATCTATAGATATTATTCGATGTCTATTAGTCGTGAATATCTAAACAACGTGTAACAGAAAAAACGCAATACCTCTTAAGGGGAGGGGGGGCTCATCAACTAACTATGGGTAACTTTTACTATGGGACCAATACCGAAATCGCGTTAAAAAATCAGCTGTTCAGTACATTTTGTCGAGTTATGCGCACAGAAATGTATGGAGCAGTTGATTTTTTTTCGCGATTTCAGTGTTGGTCCCATAGTGAAAGTTGTTCATAATTATGAGTTCAATGAACCCTTAAGAGGTATTGCGTTAATTATTCTGTTATATATGTATCTCGTTATAGTTTCCATCTTTATATCTCCCTTGCCATCAGCTAAATAAAAAACTGTAACTTCCAGTCCTGTACCTCATCTGTCACAAATGTATTTATTTTTAATCTTACTGTATATAGTCGTACTGTGTAGCTATTTTCATGATAAATGTATAAAATTAAACTCTATTGATATATCGATGTGGTTCATTATCAAAGAAGCATTGAAATGGGTCAAGTTTTGGTCCGCAGCTCTGTATTTCAAATTAAGACGAAAGTATGATTGAAAGCCAAATAGAATCGTTACATCCGAGGCTTTATTCTCGATGCTAATTCCGTGATATTTGATAGTGGCTGTAGGTTGCATAAGTGAGTCCTGGAGGGGACATCATTTAGGATATGTTCCATCCGGGACCCTCAAACTTTCCACCCTATATAATTATGATTTACCATTTTTTCAGGCCGAAAAAAAGATAATACGTAACGTAAGACATCGTCCTATGGTATGCGCCAGATAAACTTTCAATAAAGTGCATTGACCTTCTCCTTATATCCGTTCTTAGATAATCGAACAATAAATTTGAACCGTTTTTCACTACAAGAGAACGTAAAGGATCACAAAAGAAGTCGATTTAGGACAGCTTTATGTCTTTATTTCTGACTTTGATATCATGAAAGTCAATAAATGTATACGGGTCAATGACCGTTATTACTCATTTATCTGGCGCCTACCATAATCAATATGAACGCGTCGTCGGCGAATTGCTTTGTATTAGGACGACGATTAAGAACTGCATTGTCTATAAAATCGGAACTGGCATCGGTAGTAAAAACCTTCAGACGTATTCAATTAGCGTAGACGTTCCCTTTAAAACAATAAAATAGTATCAGTGTTAATAATCGCGATAAAATTTACGATATCAGTGCCTTGTGATAGCTCATATAACTTCCAATAGACTAGCGGTAGCAGCTATATTGTAACGTTCTGAGTATATAGACTTGACATCTCATAGGTATCATTATTTAAGATTAAAAGATAATAATATAATCGACAATAGAACGCGCGATAAGCGTCGAAAACGCTACTTTTGATTGCGGAGATTGCTGGCTGCTTGGAGTTTTTGTGAACGCGTCTACTGCTGGTTATACACAACTGCACATTAAAATCATTTTGCAACCAACTCGTTACGTGCAACCAGTATCTTATTAATACGTGATTGTAAAGAAATGCAGTCTACTTATATTTTTTTAATCGTAAATTTTACGCCTGTTCGGTAGGAATAAATAAATTTTCTTTCTACGGCGCCATCTCTACGACATTATCGTCGTGCCACTTCATTCCGTAATACGAGTCTCCACACGGATGCCACACGGCGATATTATCGTGGCGATTCGACGAGAGACATTGACGAGCAAAGCGTCTACTCTCGGCGATTCACTCGCTCGTGGAGATGGCGCCTAATATTTTTAGCAGCTGACTTTTACATTTTTTATTTTATTTAATGAATTAACTGGCAATTTAACTGAAGTACTGAAAGAAAATTACATATTTTTGGCCTTATTTTTAAAGCTATAATTGGCTGGCAAGATATATAGCTTTTATGCACTGGCTCTAGAGATATATTGTTTAAAAGTGGCGAAACATACATGGTTAATTTTCTTTTCAGTTGAGGTGTAGCTACAGATTACCACAATTCACTTATTTGTTACGATGTCTCATGTGTAGATTGCGGGTCTAAAACAGCCACTTTAATAGAATCATATTAGAATCATAACATGAATCATACAACAATCTGACAAATTTATTTTCATCTTTATCGCTAAAGCATTAGGTTCAAGGTTGATTGAGAAAATTTGTCAGTTTCGGGTAGCTTGATGTGCTGGCTGATTCTGCTAAAGTGGCCTTTTTAGACCCGTTGGTCTCTTCTATAATAAATCATTATTTATTTTGAATAAAAGATTCGGATAAATGTAAAATTGTAAAAAGTATCTAGTCTTGTATATGGCTTAGATATTAAAAAACGTTAATCATGTTATATATCTAATGTAAAATAAAAATTGCCGTTCAGTTATACTTGTGATTTTATGATAAAATTCAATGTTTCAAATATATTTATTATGTCACTGTACATTTATGTAAAAATTCGTTGTATAGTGTGTCGAAATTGTATGATAGCGAACAATTTGTTAATATTACGTTTGCCCATTAGTAAATGCTTTATTTTATTTTCATCTTATTTATTTATGCTAGTTGAGCTTTAATAAATCATATTTTATTACTCGTTTCATGATTATTTTATTTCTACTGGCATATTCGTTTTATTAATATTAAAAAACATGGGCCGCCTTTGTTGACTATCCCGCCTCCCAACTATATATTTACAACTTCGGTAGATTATGCTATCCGTCAATAGGTTATTGAAAAGCAAGTAAGGATAAAATTATAGGTTTGTTTATCTTTAGTAGCTGGAAGTAAAGATAGATCGGTTATTGAAAACGGCCGTTAGGAATTAAATCAAGATCCCAATCCACATTTTTTTTTTCTTTAAAACGTTTTCTTCTTAAAATATGCCAGCTGTCGACCTTCACGCTATCACTGACTCCCTTTTCTTTCATATTACTCCTCACACAATTCACCATACATCATTCTGTTTAGCCTCTCTCTCCTCCATATATTCACAAAGAGAAGCAACTATATTTATGACAAATGTTACGGGCTGGTAGGCTAGAAGAGAGTAGCACTCAAGTAGCACTTGCTCAAAAAAAAAAATACGGCAGGCAAGTGCGTCCCACTCCGCCCCCAAAAGTTTGCCGGGTGGCAAACTTACCCTTATTGCTTAACTTAGCTCTAGGCCCATGGGCCTAGGGTTCGTTAAGGGGCCTACCCCTTGGAGAGAATAGCACTTGCTTATCTCAAGAAAATACGGCAGGCTGGTTGCGTTGCTGTCCGCCCCTTATACTTACCCTTAGGCCCATGGGCGAGATATTTGCGAAAAACTGATTTTCGTGACCTTTGTAACTTTTTTAGGCGGTACGATATCAATGTCGTTTTTCACATCTTCATTACAACGCCGTAATAAAGGTGTATTCAAAAATTCAGCTCAATAGGAATTTTTCCGCAGATTGGGGTTTAAAATGCCAAAAATATTTCAAAATTTATAGGTAAAATATACTTGACAAGTGCTGCCATCTATAGTTTCTGCACGTTCACTATATATGATCAGTATATGTCACAGTTTATGTCGTGTACGTTTCCCTGAAAGGAGTGTGTAGGAGCTACAAATGGCAACAGAGAAGCGTCAATGTCAAGTATTTATACGGAAAAACTTCCGAATTTGCAACACTTTCGGTATGGGCACAGTCAGTGAAATACTTAAGTCACCGGTTGCTTGAAATCGGAACCACCACCCTTCTGCAGGTGCAGCCCAGCTAGTCTATTCTGTAAGAAACTATTTCCATATCGAGCTTCACCTGAGTGATCAAACTCACAAAGTGAGCTTTATTGCACACGACATAAAGGTCTTCATTTGAAACTCACCTCGAATTCTACTGTCGAGATACGAAAATGTTGTTAGAGAATAGCACTACAGTACCATATCACTGGCAACTAGGTGGCCTACCCAAGCAAAGTAACTGTATAATAACATACCTGTACATTATAGGTAAAGCTTGAGCACGCTCCCCGCGCGGAACAGGTCCTCCCAGACCACTCTGCCTGCGGTAGCAGCGTCCTCTCTCTCGCCCAACTGAACCCGAGCGCGCCGTGCACCCGCCCCGCTCCCGCCAGACATGTTACACACATGTATTAAAGGGCACAAGTTGTATATCGGGCGGCCTCAGCATCGTCAGCCTCAGCGCTCTACAAAAAAAAAAACGCATTAAATGCATTTTCGTGGATAAACACTTTTGCATTTTTTTTTTCATCGTCTCTGCCAGCATCATCTGCTGCACAGGACCACTGGCCGCTGTCGAGCCTCTTCGCTTCTGATTATGCCTAACACTGACATGCGACGACCGAGCGCGTCTTCTGATACTGTGCGCGTCCAAATGTCTCTGACAATAGAACACAATTACGATTACCATCTTCATAAAAATGTTTTTAAAGCCTTTGCTTCTACTAGATACTTACATTTAGTTTTCATAGTGAAGAATGATTGAAGTGAGGGGTCGTTGTTGTTAGGTCACTTTGGCTGCATATTTTGAGGCCCAGAGGGCAGGATAGGAAGTACAGCATAATTTGTGACCCGGCTCCTAAAACCTTGCTGCTGATCCGTCACTTTCTATATTTCTTCCTATTTCAGTTCTGAAATTCAATAATCAAATATTACTTGATGATAGATAGTTTCTGGGTATAATGTATGGAAAAATGATGTGCCATAGATTGCAGCGGGCGTCAGCCGGGTTTCCTATTTCAAAAGGCTGTGTCTTCTCAGTCGTATGCTTTGGCAAGTGATTTACTTCGTCGTCCCATTGGAGTTTATTTTGACTCCATCTTTGTACCACGTGAAGGCAATGATGTTGTGAGTTCCTTACACCCATTCCATACCTCTCCTATATTTCTGGACGATGGTTCTCAACCAGTCTGCAACAGTATACCTTAATAAATGTGAAAGTCACAACAAAAGTTTAAAAAGTGTTATTATCTACAGCAACGATAAAAAGATCGTTTGAAAATAATTAGCATCTTAATCTTGATATTTCTCAGGTCGTGTAATTTTCATTTCCCAGGGGCTGGGGGTGAATCTTATCTCAATAAATAACTCTTTTCTAAAAGGAACTGCTCACAAGGTTTAAACATTATGAGTTCCGCTCCACTTTGTTCAATGGGTTCATCGGTTGTTAAGCTGAATAAAGCGTCGTTAGGGTCTTCTGAACAATGATCATCATAAAGAAAGAGCTGAGCCAGGTTAACGAGTGTTATCTGATAGCACGTGAGCTGGACCGACACCGAGTGTTGCTATAAATGACAACAAACGCTTATTTGAGGTCATTAAAAGCAGTATTCTGTCGTGTTTTTCTTTTTATTATATCACGCTATTTTGTTAATATTTATTTTTGTCTGAATTTTTCTATACAGAAACAACCGGTGTAAGTTACGAGTGGAAGAAATTAGATGTAAAAGTGTTTACTTCTCGTATTCAGTGTATTTACAAAGGTATGTTGTTGAAGGTCGTCCTGTGAAGGCCATGTTTCCGGTGAGTAGTTTCTCTTTTTAAGTAACCCAAATAACTCCGGGTTATTCAGCAATTGATTCATTACAAACAAGATTGATCCAATATATTGTTTGAAATATATAACGACTCATTGAATACAATTAAATTTTCCGCACTCCCCCATTTCCCTACCAAGTGAGTAGTAGTGAGAGGAACAGGAAAGAGTTTCGGAAATCAAGCTCGAGCCATTCTCTAAATAAACTGCAGTTGGTATACCTACTTATGAATTAATCAAGCTGAGTTTTCCCCAACTCCCTGAAGCGCTCATGATTGCTCTTAGGTTGATTCTGCTGCGTTAAGATTAATGGTGTCGTTATGGTCGTGAGTCTTGGTAAGTGAATTGGAAGATTAGTTTAGTTACATTTTCTAACTCATAATTTATTTGTTAATCAGATCTTGACATACAACAAATGATAAGTTCTACGATAGAGTGGTGAGGCAGGTACTTATAAGTTACTTACTTGCATGCTGGGCTGCGCGTGGAAGTGCGTGGTGTCAGGACGCAGTATGCGTAGTGCGCCCGCGTCGCAGCTCACTTTTAGGCTAACTTCACCTAAGTTTTCACAGTAAAGTTTTAACAGAATAAACTACAGAGATACTTACCTTGTTATGAATTTATATGTCATCTTCTAATGTTATGTTTGACACCTTTAAATAGTTTGTTAACTGAAAGAGTTAAGATACATTTTTGATTTATTGTTTTCCGTTTAATAATTTTATTTGAATTTATGTTTCAGTAACTACGTACCTGTTTTTCGACTTCTTGAGATATATTTACACCTTCACACAAATGATATTATCGTGGCAGATGTAACTATAAGTATTAAGTCTTTTAGTTGTTGTAACAACAACTAAAAGTTTTAAGATACGGGCTGCTTAGTTTTTGGGTTTAGACATTTCTCAACTCTCTTTTCAATTCAACAACACACACAACAACACACACAACAACACAACACAATAACAACACGCACTTTACACAAAACACAACAACACACAACAGTACAGTAAAAGTTCACAGCAAAACACAACAACAACAAAAACAAAAGAACACAATTCCACAACACACAATTTCTGTGCGTCACTTTTCACGTGATTAAACAGTTTTTCTTTCCTCTTTCTTTTGTCCTGCAAAATGAAACAAGATCTGACACTCTGATCGTGTGTTTTGGCAGAAAAGCTACTTTATTCCTTTGTAATCCTAATTCATTTCCTGACAGTGGCTCGTTATTTGCGGAGCGGTTTCGTAATGATGATGGATCGCGAGCTATTTGGAGTCTTCAGATGCTAAAATTGACGTACGGAACCGCAACAGAATTGTTTATTTTGCTTGTTGGCGAAGATAAAAATAATTTATAAAATATATCAATAAAATAATCAACGTTAATTAGACAGGAGGCACATTTATTTGCTGCGCTTGGCTGTTACTTTTTAGGTTGGTTCACTGCTCTAGTATTAACGAAAAAGGCGTCAATAAAACAAACAAGTTTATTACAAGTGATTCTCTGAATCTCCTCGAAACGCGTTGGAGTAATTGACGTTGCTACCATTCGGAAGGATAGTTCTGTTGGTGATTGGCTACAAATCCGGCTACAGTGCTGACTTAAATGATGGCAATAAGTACAAGGCAAAGCATAGTAATAATGTAAAAAAATAACTCATCCTGGTATATTTTTGAACGCTTTTCCTACAAATTGATGAGTGGTTCTTTGAAACGAACCACATACCTAACCGCAGACCGCTTTTTACCGGTAAAAGGCCGGAATATGCGACGAGAATTTAGGTAGTAAATTCTTTCCTCTAAAATGCCAAAAAAACCGCTTCAGATTACTCAAAGCTTATAAATAGTATTTCGACACATAAGGCATTTTTTATCAGCTAGGAAAAAAATAAGAATATCATCTGGCGCCGAGAACAGCTTACATCGATCGTGTACGTACTTAGATCAAGTACCTATTCATGTGTCGAACATGAAAAGCTCTGAAGCGATAGGATTTTAGTATCACAGTATACGTTCTCTGTTTGATCAAGAATAAGACTTTTCCTTGTTAAGAGACAGAACGAAGGGTGCATCCTAACTAGATGCTTTAAATACATACATAAAAGCTGATTTAATTTTAATCATACCGGCGTCGTGTTGCAGTCATAAGGTTTTGTTCAAGGTTGTGTAGATTATGATTAGGTTAACTCAGGACTTCTTCTTCTTATCGTGTGGGCAGTAAGGTCTAACGACCCCACACACCCTTGTGTCAGAGTTTCTAAACCGTCTCAAGGGCCTCTGACATGTTTTATTTGACGACCGCCATTAGGTGGCCGGGACCACCGGAACATCTTTTTTAGGGTTCCGAACAAAAAACGGAACCCTTATAGGATCACTCGGGTGTCTGTCTGTCACAGCCAGTTTTCTCCGAATTCACTGGACCGATTCTATTGAAATTTGGTACACATATGGAATTCTATGACCCAACCACGGACGCGTTACGTAAATTATATTTTTTTTAGTATGGGGTCACTTTTGGGGATCAAACTAGAAAATTTAAAAAATAAGTTTTTTGAAAAATATTGTGTGATATATCAAATGAAAGGGCTTACTGTGAGGGTTTTAATTATGTTTTGTTTATAATTTTAAAATAAATGGTTTTGAAGTTATTCAAGAAATTAGAAGAAAAAAGGACCATTCCCCGTTCCTTATCTTCGAAACCACTGAGCCTAAAATTTAAAAAAAAATGGTGGTAATAGATCTTTACCTATTGATTACAGGAAAACCTATAAGAAGTCTATAGTGTTGAAATAACATGTTAAAAAATAAAATTCGTTCGGAACGCTTTGCACGCGAGTCCGAGTCGCACTTGCCCAGTTTTTATCAGACAATCAGGTGATTTAAGCCTGCAATGTCCTAACCAAACTGGAAAACAACTTTACGATGTTTGCTTTCCCGTGGGAATCGAACCCATGATCACCGAATCACAAGGCAAACGCCTAAACCATTCGACCACGGAGGCAATTTAGAACTGGAAAGTGGAAATGTCTAAAACATAGTACTAGCAAACGGTTAGATTTTTATTACAGGTGAAATGGTAATCAACGTGCAACGTCGGCTGTATAATGCCTTGCAAACAGCGAGGTAGGTACTAATGACCGGAGATGGGACAGAAGATTACCTAGCAACAGAGACCTCTCAGTAGTAATTTCCGATAAGCTGAGTACTGCTGAGTGCACACAATATCATACGGGCGGGTTGTATAGTCCAAGAATAATAAAGCAATTGTTTTCCAAAGTATTATTTTGAAAACTTTAAAAAGTAGGTACTCGTATGCAACTAAAAGTAATACAATGCACAGTCTGTTGCTTGTAGTGCGTCACAAAAGAGTTCTCTACTTTTAATTTCGCAAAGATTCCTTCCAACTAAGTCAAACTTTTATTCGAAATTTTCCCTTAGCTGAATCATTTTCATTTCTGTAACAAGTAGGAAACAAAGTACTGTAAATTGCTTTCATTTCTGGTAGGTAAGTAAAGGGAAGTGTTTTATGGTTATTTAATTGCATTGAAGGTGACCCGAATCTTATGTAATTAAATTCAGAGGTTGAGATAAGGGGATTCCACTAACTCATATGTTGAGTACCGAAGCTCCGCGTATCGTGGAGGACGATCAATGGGTATTAACGTAGCGAAAAAATATTTCTGTTATTGCTCCCGTTATTTACCTATGTGTGAATGAGGAAAGGCGGGTGGTATATATAAAGTTAATGTAAGTCACCAGTTGGACGCGCACCAAACTCAATTTATCAGAGATCGAACTATGAACCAAGTTGTTACGGCTGCTCTCTCGAGAAATGCTTAAAAACAGCGTGCAGATGAAGCAACTTTTCGTCGGCACTTACTGAGAAATTACACCTGAAAAAAAATAAGGTAGTAATTTACATGATATGATACGAAATTTGGTTTATCTAGAATTTATGTATCGGTATCGCATAATAAGAAAAAACATCACCAAATCACCTCCAAATCGTTGAGATGAAACCATTTTACTCGATTTCTTATCAAAAGTCTAAAAAAAATATCTACTGCTTTGCAATACAAACGAATACAATTTGGTTTTGTTACTTTTTTAAATATATCTTAGAATAATAACGCAATGTATGTTATTTTTTATAATAAATTAAAAGTGCGGGTAGCGGAGTGACGTGTAAAGGAGTAGCTAACTCCGATTATATGCACAAGGTCATTGGCATGTATACAAGCCTTAAGGCGGCAAATGTTTGTGTTGTATGAGTAGCTCGATAGATGGCGTTAGAGGTAAAATTATAAGTCGCTAAAATTACTTGCACTTCGCTCATATATAAGCGTTGGATTTTTAAAATAGAGGCAGTTTAATATTGGTATTCAATCAATCAATCAACAAGGTCGTGTTTTTAATCCCCGACCAAAAAAGAGGGGTGTTATAAGTTTGACGTCGATGTCTATCTGTCTGTGTGTGTGTCTGTCTGTGGCATGGTAGCTCTTAAACGGATGGACCGATTTCGATACGGTTTTTTTCATTTGAAAGCCAGTTTCCTTGCGGTGGTTCTTAGATAAGTTTTATCTAAATCGGTTGAGCCGTTTGAAGATCATCAGCTCTTTTCTAGTTGATGAAAGCATTTAACCAGCTTTTACGAGTCTGATCAATGCGAAATTTGGTATTCTGTTACTTGAATGACATTGCAAGAACATGGTTATATTGACCTGATGCTGTAGCATAACCTGAGGTCTGTAGAATACCCAACTCCTCACGAAGTAATAGCAGAGGTATCGTGTTTGGACTCACTGGAATGGTTCAATGAACAGATTATATTTAGATCAGTAACATTAACCTGATGCTGAAGCATGACCTGAAATCTGCAGGATACCCAACTCAACACTTACTTACAGCAGACCTTCCGTTTTCGTATTCATTTAAATGGTCGCAATGAATAGGTTATAAATAGATTGTGATCAGGGCCTGATGATGAAGCAGAAAAGAGAAATGAGTGAATACATTGGTGAGAGATGCTAAGCTACTTTCACTCGTTTTACCGATATAATATTTTGGTATACGATGTAGGATGTAGTGCCGTTTAGATGAGTGTAGATCATAATGTGGATGGATGGGGTGGAAGAGGAAGGCCGAAAAAAAGATGGATGAATTGCGTGAGGAGCAATATGAAAGAAAAGGCAGTTAGTGATAGCGTGACGGCTGATAGGATCGAATGAAAGTAAAGAATGTGTTGTGCCGACCCCAAATAACATGGAATAAGGGCAGAAAGATGATAAGATCATAGGTTTTCTAGTAGCACCTATTAGGTAAAATAAGTTTAAAAAACATGAAATAAAAATAAAATTTAATATTTAAAAAACCCCCGACAAAACAACAGTAAAAAAATAATACGTGTTGATCCTTTTAATTTAATATAGGTACGATTCTTTGGGCCAAGCGTCATCGCGTCGGGGGACCGCTAATAATACACGAGTAGGTACTTAACAAATACAAAAAATTGCGCTATAAGAAGCCTATAGTATTAAAATAACATGTTAAAAAAATGAAATTCGTTCGTAATCCTTTTTACGCGAGTCCGACTTGCACTTGGCCAGTTTTTTTACTTTTTTTTTCTGTCGGGGGTTTTTTTATTGAAAGTGACGCAAGCAAAGGTTTGGAATTTTACACAAGTCAACTGCAACACTTTTTTTTTCACGTTTGAAGTTTGAGGCAGAGTTGAGCAGGAAATTGGGGGAAAAACTTATTCCTCATAATATAAGGCTTACAACCTGGGCGGTTGCTTTCTTAAAACTACGACAAATAACAACATATTTTTTTCTATTAACTAAAATCCTAGAAATTAAACATGGAGTGGGAGAAAATGTTCTATATTTTTCGTAATACCTGCCTGTCATCATCATCATCATCATATCAGTCGAAAGACGTCCACTGCTCGACATAGGCCTCCCCCAAGTGTCGCCACAATAACCGGTCCTGTGCGTCTCGCACCCATCGGCTTCCCGCGACCCTCATCAGGTCATCGGTCCACCTTGTGGAAGGCCTTCCAACGGTACGTCTTCCGGTACGCGGTCGCCACTTCAGAACTTTTCGGCCCCATCGACCTGGGATCCCGTACCTGCTTGTACTTGAAGTAAACTGAAGTGTAAAAATAGGTGCGTAGAATCTTTTGTTTAACCTTTTTTATCGGAGTATTATTATTTGTAAACTGAACTGTATCAAAGTTGATTACCTTGCTCGATAGATGGCGTTGGCGTCGAATTAGAAGTCGTTATGGTTTCGTTACGCGGCATACCTTATAAGCGCGACCTGAGCACGGTGCCAATAATAGTGCAGCTTGCAATTTTTTTAAACAAATAATTTTTGCTACAAGGTTGAGCCCTTTCTGGTTCAATCTTTGTAAATAAAATAGTTTCAAGAGTTTTTATCGATCATAAAAGAATGTATTTGGAAATTACTAACCAAAGCTTGATTTTTAAAAATAAATGCGGGGGATTGCATTTTGGCTGTGTCAATCGGTTTCATAGAGTAAAATAAAAAAGTAACAATTTCAATTATTTAGGTAGGCCATGACGCTTGCTCACCTTCAAAATAATCTTATCCTGAAATGTATTTAAATCCGATTCGGTTAAGAAGTCAAACAGAAATACGAGGAAATAAGTAGTGTGCGACGACTGGAATCTGGAATAAAAAATATAACGCAATCGTAGTTTCTAGACGAGGCGTGGGCGAACTCAGAGGAGTTATGGCTCATTTACATGAGGTCGTTTTGACCGATTCGGTTGCAGCCCGTATTCGGTCACCGACTAGTGTAAACGGGTTTTCGGTTAGCCGTATTTACGGCCGCAGACCATTCTCCGAATCCGGTAAACCGGCCATTTAAACGAATACGGTCGTCGGTCAGCCCAAATCGATGAATCAATTTGGTTTAACCAAATTGATTTATCGAATTGGGCTGTTTACATAGGCGGTCGCTGCATTTGCTGAACGACTTAATGTAATCGCGGCATTAATTTGGTTTGCCATTAAGTCAGTCCCTGCATTCGGTGAACGACTTAATGTAACCGCGGCATTATAAGAGGCTACAGTTGAAGCTCATCGACACATGTGAATATTGTATGTTGCTCTCTAGTAAACAAGATACACTTCAGTGCCGGAAGTGCCACACAGCAGCGAGCGGACAATTAGGTACTGAGATGATTACTCAAAATTACTCTGTTCTTAAACTTGTTTTGACCAGTGAAAATAAACAAATAACGCATAACGTTTATATTTGACGGGCTCGTTTTGGTTGCTAGTCGCCACAAGTACAACTGGGTTTTGCCCGCGACTTTGTAGGCATATATTCCGTTTTTTCCTGATCCTGTAAGAATTTCGGAAAATACTCTCTTAGTACTACTCTACACTCCAGAAGGAACCTGAAATTTCAGCGTTCTACGAGCAGCAGTTTCGGCTGTGCGTTGTCTGTCAATCACTCACTCAGTAACGGAAGAGTTTTATATATATTGATTTATTATGTTTTGTTATCCTACTTTGTTAATTGCCTCGACGTGACTATGAGATGAAAATAAATAACAGCTACACAATACACACAGACTGTTCCCGAGCATTGTATCATCAAGTACCCTTTGTAGACCATCTTGTTAATTATTTTTTTTTTACTATGGATAGGCATACGTTTGACCACTATCTCACCTGATGGTAAGCGATGATGCGGTCGAATTAATGTATTTTGTTACTTTATGATTATCTTCAATGTATTGGCAGTTGCTTGTAGTTGTAATAAATGACATGTGTTCTGACAGAGTAATTAAGTAGCAACTATACCGCAGTGCGGAGCACTCGAGAGACCCTTTTGTGCAAAAATAATGCTCAGGTTATAAAAAACTAGTTATATTCTCATTATGTATGTTGGCCGATAATGATCCACTGTCTTGGTTTGTGTTTTGTGTTGTTCTTATTTATGCTTTCATAGCAATTACGTGATAATGGGGCTTCACCATAATTATGGAATGTTAGTGTTTTATATTAAAACGTCGAGCACAATAAAAACTTGATTAAAAGTTTTGATGCTTTTTCCGATATTTATATCTTCTACTTCGACTAACCTACTATTTTTTGAGGAGGTATGCTAAATGTGTGACACTACTCTATTCTTTTGGACTCTGCTTGATCGATTCATACTCCTTAAATGACAATAATGTTTGTATAATGAGATCTTTAACATCTCGCTTGTTAGTACCGAACGTTTTGCAACTGTCGCTCAAATATTTTCAACAATATGAAATGATTACGCATAAAGTACAGTTATTTTAGAGAAACTTTCAGCTCTCTTTGAGAGCAACTCAGAGAACTGATAATGATTATGAAATGAATGTACTTTTAATGAATTAATGAATGTATAATAATTAACGTATAATTAATGAAATCCTATTTGGTGCAATTTAAATGTTTTTTTTTTTGTTTTGTTACTAAGTTATTTATTTATTAGTTAATTATCGTGAGTGATGTACTAATTTCGTTATGTACTGTTTTTTTTTAATAATGCTTTCTAGTGGCACTCATTACCAAATATTTTAATTATTAATACGTGGATAATGTAGTGGGCTGCAATATTGTTTTACTGTACCCGATATATTTTTTTTTGTTAAAATTTTATGTTGTAGCTGTTTGTTGTCCCTTAAATAAATAAAATAAAATAAAATAAAAACTGCCCTTGATGCTTCAACACGAAGCGAGGCCGTGACCTCATTATACTGTTGAAATATTTTTCTCGACTAAGTTGGAATTAGCTTCTAGCGTCCCGAGATGTGGCTAAATTTTAGAATTTTGCCAAGATGTGAATGATGTAATTACAATTTTTCCCTAGTGGCTTGTAGCCTAATTTCAAAGTTTGTAAAGTTTTTTTTTGGTTATATGTCTCATCTGATGTCGCATCTCAGGGAGTGTGAGTTAGTGCGAGCGGCTCAGAGTCGCTCGAGGCGGCGGAGATCAAAGAGACGACACTCGCCTCGGAATAGCTTTTATAACTACATGTATTTGGCTTTGAGCGACTTATGCAACGAAACAGAAAAGCTAGTTTATAAGCACTTTAGGGTAATGCAAGGAGAAGATGAAGCGAGTGTTTGTGAAGTGGTTTGGTCTATATACCTAGACGTAAGTGTGTAGTGGCCTTCCTCTCATAGTCAAGCAAGGTAGGTCTCAGAGCGGTCAAAGGTCTTAAATGCCCTTATGTTTCACATGTAAGCATACTACTAAAACGGTGGCCCATAATTTAATAAACGGGGTACTCTCAGGGTAGTACACAGTATTATGTACCCGTACATAATTAAAGGGATTACATTTGAAACATTAAGTAACGAGCCGACGGGTTGGACGGACGAGTTAATAGCCTCACGAGCTGCCTTAGTGCTTATGTTAATGTTGTAAATGATATACGTAGTTTAAATGAGAACTTACACTTATGTTCTGAATCGGTGCTACGCCGTAGTTCGCCTACGCGGCCGCTACGTGAGCTACGCTGTCGTAGCACAATCCTAATTTATGTTGTAGTCAAGAGCGACTCAATATTTCGAAAGTTAGTTCTAAATAAATTTAGCTCTACTTCTACCGCTATGTTCGAATCGAAATTAAAACAATAAATATTTACAACAACCTGATTCTTAAAAACTTGCGAATATTTTTCATTCTGGCGCCGCCCGGTCGAGTATTGTGTCGTTTGATATTTCCCAGAGCACTTTTGTTTGAAAATCCGGATAAAACTCTTGGAGTCTCAAGAGACAGATTATGCAATAAACAAGTTTAAAAAATAATAATCTCTCCAATACCTTCCTGTAACTTAGAACAAAGGCATGTTATTTTTTAGCAGGATGACAAAGTAGATTAGTTTACTCATTCACAATTTTGAAAAAAAGCACGTATCTATATTTAGATTGGTGTTTCATCCTTACTTAATCTATACATATAATAAAATCGTAGACTAACCGTGTCTGTACATTGAATATTTTTGCATGAAAATTACACAGAAAACTCAGGAAAAAGGTATAAAACACAAAAATGCAATTTTTGAAATTTTTGTCTGTTTGTCTGTTTGTCTGTGCGTTTGTGGGAGCATCACGCATAAACCACAGATTAGATTGCAAATCTAAGTACTTAAAAATAAAAAGTGATATCCCGAGTAACATTTAGCGTTTATTTCATCAAAATCGACCCACAAAATCAAAAGATATTGAATTTTTAAGTTTAGGAAGAAACTTCCTAATGTATTCTGATGAGTCAGAGCGCCATCTATTGAGAGAAATAAAATGCACGAAAAAATTGTTGAGTTATTTGTGAAACTTTTAATACGTGGCAAAATAAGAGTGATCATTTTATACCTTTTCGTTATTGATCGATACAATCGATCCACAAAATCAAAATATATTGAATTTTTAGTTTAGTAAGAAACTTCCTTATGTATTCTGATTAGTCAGAGCGCCATCTATTGAGGAACCAAAAAATGCATGAAAGCATGAATGTTACACCAAAACACATTGATTGAGTTATTTGTGAAACTTTTAATACGTAGACGTAGCAAAATAAAAGTAAACATTTTAATACCTTATCGTTATTTACCGTTACATACGGGCTTCTTATTTAACGTCTTCCGCTGCCAAATATTTTGTCAGTTTACATGGTCGATAGATGGCGTTGCACTGATGACGCGTTTTTCTGAATTGCGGTGTTAAGATTTTCCGCTGGAGAATGACCTCACACAATTTCTAAACACAGTCGTGTCTCGAAGGAATTTCGGTTTGGTTTTTGAAAGGTCTTAAACTGTTAGGGACCATAATTGGTTAAATCTCTGAGTTGTGCTGGTTTCGTTTAAAGTGCATTTATCGTAGAGTCTTAAACTGATTTAGTTTCGCGATGTTCTGGACGGTTCGACTTGCGGATCAGGCATGTAGGGTTCCGTACCAAAGGTGCTGTGCAGACGGGACCCTACTGCTAAGCCTCCACGATTAATTCCGTTTAGAGCGAAGCAACGAACGGTTCGATATTTTGCGAAACAAGGCTAATAATCTATATATATAATAAAATCGTAGACTAACCGTGTCTGTACATTGAATATTTTTGCAAGAAAATTACACAGAAAACTCAGGAAAAGGTATAAAACACAAAAATGCAATTTTTGAAATTTTTGTCTGTTTGTCTGTGCGTTTGTGGGAGCATCACGCTTTAACCTCAGATTAGATTGCAAATCTAAGTACTTAAAAATATTAAGTGATAACCCGAGTAACATTTAGCGTTTATTTCATCAAAATCGACCCACAAAATCAAAAGATATTGAATTTTTAAATTTAGGAAGAAACTTCCTAATGTATTCTGATGAGTCAGAGCGCCATCTACTGAGAAAAATAAAATGCACGAAAGCATTGAAAATTGTTGAGTTATTAGTGAAACTTTTAATACGTGGCAAAATAAGAGTGATCATTTTATACCTTTTCGTTATTGATCGATACAATCGATCCACAAAATCAAAATATATTGAATTTTTAGTTTAGTAAGAAACTTCCTTATATATTCTGATAAGTCAGAGCGCCATCTATTGAGGAACCAAAAAATGCATGAAAGCATGAATGTTACAGCGAAACACATTGATTGAGTTATTTGTGAAACTTTTAATACGTAGACGTAGCAAAATAAAAGTAAACACTTTAATACCTTATCGTTATTTACCGTTACATACAGGCTTCTTATTTAACGTCTTCCGCTGCCAAATATTTTGTCAGTTTACATGGTCGATAGATGGTGTTGCACTGATGACGCGTTTTTCTGAATTGCGGTGTTAAGATTTTCCGCTGGAGAATGACCTCACACAATTTCTAAACACAGTCGTGTTTCGAAGGAATTTCGGTTTGGTCTCTGAAAGGTCTTAAACTGTTAGGGACCATAATTGGTTAAATCTCTGAGTTGTGCTGGTTTCGTTTAAAGTGCATTTATCGTAGAGTCTTAACTGATTTAGTTTTGCGAAGTTCTGGACGGTTCGACTTGCGGATTAGGCCTGTAGGGTTCCGTACCAAAGGTGCTGTGCTGACGGGACCCTACTGCTAAGCCTCCGCGATTGATTCCGTTTAGAGCGAAGCAACGAACGGTTCCATTTGCGAAAGGCTAATAATAATAAATAAAAATCTTATATTTCAGACAGAGTCCATTTTTTGGTAAGTAGTTAGGTTTAGGTTAGTAGTTTGGTTTTTTATAATAAGGTACCGCGGTACCAAAGGTGGTCACGGTGACGGGAGCGATCGATTTTGGGAGGCTACTCTCTAAGTCCGAAGTCCGTAGTTTCGGGCTTAGTTGCGGACGTATTCTACTCCGTATCACCTACAGACTTACGATTAGTCCCGAACCCGAACTAAGAATGAATGACAACACAATTTCACAGTAACTGTCAAATCGTGTTATCATTAGTTCTCATTGGTTAGGTGATACGGAGTGGAATATTTTTTTTTTTAAATAGATAGGCATACGTTTGACCACTATCTCACCTGATGGTAAGCGATGATGCGGTTGAAGATGGAGCACGTTTGCCTAGAAGCAACCTATTCACTTTTGTCTTAAAGACTCCCAGGTTGCCCGCAACTAAGTTTTTAATTCGTGCTAAGTATCAAACGGTTCGATTTGCGCGCCAAGGCAAATTATAGGGTTCCGTGCCAAAGTTGCTAATGGGACCATATTATTTAAGCCTTCGCGTACGATTTTGATTCGTGCGAACCCAGTCGATTTTTAAGGTTCCGTACCAAGTTTGCTAACGGAACCCTTTTTTTAATAAGCCACCGCTGTCCGTGTTCCTTCAGTTTATGCGTTTTATTTCTGTCTCGCTAATATAAAAAATGTCTTCTAGAAAAAGGTCGAATCTTTCACAATATAGCAAAATTCTTAATCTTCTTAATATATTTAAAACAAAGTCGAGTTTGTTCGAACACTTTTCTAACTCGAGAACGGCTCTACCGATTTTCATAGTTTTTGTGTTTTTGGATTAGCCTTCGTCCGGAATAGCATAATAAGAATTAAAATACAAAAAAAAGAGTGGGTAGGTAGGGTAGGTAGGTGGGATAGGTAGGTAGGGTAGGTAGGGTAAGTAGGGTAGGTAGGTAGGTAGGGTAGGTGGGTAGGGTAGGTAAGGTCGGGTAGCTATGGTAGGTAGGGTAGGTAAGGTCGGGTAGCTATGGTAGGTAGGATAGGTAAGTAGGTAGGTAGAGTAGGTAGGTTAGGGTCGTACATCTTTCTTTTGTTTATTAAAAACAAAAGAAAGATTGATCGGATTGAACGGTTTGAGTAAATATATATACTCAACCAAAACTAAAAAAAATCGTAAAGATAAACGCCAAGAAAACATTAAAAATCAAATAAAACATAAACTAAACTAAACATAAACTTAAAAGCTGGCATAATTCTGACAAGGAAAAGAAAAGTCAAGACAAGAATAACGAAATAAAAATGCTACAGTCAAGGTAGCGAGGTAGACGTCGAGGTGGCAAATAATAAAGACGTTATTCATTTAAACGTCTCGCGACGCGGTTCTTTAAAAGCAAATGAAATAATGGAACGAAGGGACTGGTAATTTGAACACGAAGTCACAAATTTGATTCATTTTCCGAGAAAGAAATAATATGCTTCAGGTTTTAAGCGAGGGATAAACTGGTCTCACGTACGCAACGTATGCAACGCATTATATTATCTGGACTCATGTTTTTATATGAAAAACTATGCAATAGAAACACATCGTATGTTGCGTTTCATACGATAAGTGTGTTTCTATTGCATAGTTTAGCTTACTCTACTTTAGGTTAGGTTTGCTTGACGTTCGTGCAGGAGGTTTGAAAAGTAATTTAAAAGAAAGAAATATAAAATCGTTGAATTTCCGAATCGGTACTTTTCGAAGTACTAGTTTGTTAAAAAAGGTGGAACTTGTGATAAGTAATGAGACAGTTACTGTGTGTGCGCCTTAGTACACTACTATAATGTGCTAAGGCGTCGCATTTCTCGCGCAAATAGGATATTTTTCTTCACGAGCAGGTACTAGCTAAGCAAAAAAAAAAAACTAAAAATCTCTCAAGGCATAGTTGTTATTTTGATAATTCTCATCTTCAAATTACCTTCTTTGTAAAATTAAATATTTTACAAAGAAGGTAATTTCTCTAAAACTCACTGTCTCTAAAAAGTAATTTTAAAAATTGTTGCAGACATTGATAACGACGCGATATCGTCGTCGGTTGGAACTTTCTCATATATCTCGAATTTCTTTGTAACTGCAGTTAAATACATTTTCATTTTCTAGCTATGTAGTTTTGCAAAGTTTTTTTAAAAACCATTTTACTTTATTTAAATATATATATCTCCTTTGTCTATGCAGCTGCCATTGATCTACTGTGTTAATTAATTATTAGACAGTTATAACTTTACACATTTGCATTTCACTTGAAATTCTCCGGAAATGCAAATCTCTGATGGAAAATATGAATTTCAAATGAGTCTATATCTTTTCGAGTAATCTAAAAACCTAGTGTTAAAAAGAGACGAAGAATGCTAATCCGCATACTGTGCGCCTGGTTTCGTAATTATGTAAATTAATGAAAAAACTTGTTTTTGTTACGAACTTTTCAGGTGTGGCATATTTTACTGAAAAATTGCTTTTATTTTTTGGATGAATTGACTACGTAACTTTTTTCTAGATATAACTCTCTAAAGAAAATGTCCAAGAAAAATAGCGACTTTTCTACTATTTTCAGTTGTGTTATAGTTATACATTACATTATATTAAAAAAACTACTGAGCCTAAAATTTTGAAAAAAAATGAAGATAATAGATCTTTACCTATAGATCACAGGAAAACCTATAAGAAGTCTATAGTGTTAAAAAAAATAATTCGTTCGGAACCCTTTGCACGCGAGTCCGAGTCGCACTTAGCCAGTTTTTTTTTATTTTCATGGCTTAGATACTATTTTGTGATTAATATTGCTCTTTGCAAAAGTAAAACAGGTAGTCGACGACGCTGATAAAGAGTTTTAGTATCGAAGTTTCTGGGCCAAGTAACACGATCAAGTTTAATTTCAAGTACCGTTGTATAATGATCAGCTTAACTGAAACTTAGTCACTCTTTTCAGGCCTCTATTTTGCTTCGCAGAAGAGACCTAGAAAGAATTCTACTATCGATATTAGAATTCTATCAAGACCTTTCCAATGGCTAAACTATTAAAAAAAGAGGCAATTCAGTGGTTCCAATCTAAATTGGAAGATCTAAGATTCGGCAGTAAAAGTCGTAAATCTCACAGAACTCATCGAATCAGTAATTTAACCAGTTTGGTTGATGAAATGGGAGGAGGCACGAATCTAACTCCCTTATATTGCAAAAAAAACCCTATTGAGTCAATGATATCCATTAATCTGACGGTTGTTCGATAGCACTCATCAATAGTGCGGCGGTGTAAAGCCTACCCTTTCAATAGATGTCATCAGAGCTATCGATTGTTCAGCTGACCCAATAGACTTCAGTAGCACTTTCATTGTAAAATGAACTTTATTCGTTACTCGTAAAGAACGAATTTCAATGAGTCAAGCTGCAATATTAGCTGCTGGCAGACTGTTCAAAGATCTTATCTCTCACGGTGATGTCTTCGTTTTATGTATTTATTTGATGCAACATTAGGCACATTTTCACATCTTTATGGCTCAGTCAACTCATAAGTAGGTAGCTTCCGACTGTTTATTTTACTTTGCACACAACACATGACTTTTGTTCTTAAGGGCGCTTTTACAAAATCGAGCGCTTGGCCTGGACTAATTGTAGCGCTGTATACAACAATTATTTAATAATATTGTTTTACATTGAAATAAACAATTCTTTTTTTTCAAGCAAGATAACATAGTTTCCTTAGTTATTAGTTACTTTTTGTTTGAATTTGGATTATATTTTCATAGAAAAAACGACGACAAATTATCAGTAAAATGTGATTAAACTAATCTTTTTTTATGAACCTTACTGCATTTTCCTTCACATAAATCAACTGTTAATTTGACTGACGATGTATTCGTGCGATGGCCCGAGTAACGTGTTCCAAGGATGCCTCGCCTCCTTATATTTGAAGTGGTATGATGTAGTACTCGTCGCGGCATACACTGAGATCAAAGTAAAACTGATAACAGTTGATTTCACAAAAGTGACGATTTTGAGATATTACGGCATATTTAGATACTTAATTCAACAACCGTTGGATACCTTCAGCTTCGGGGAAATAACGTATTTGTCGAAGCAAGCACGTATTCATTATGTTCTAAGGTTGGTTGTCCTAGCGAAATGTTTCATCGGTTAGAGCATTATCGATATTGAGGTATTATTTGGTTGGCATCAAGATTGCGGAGAGTCTTTCTAAATATTCTATAACTACCTCAATTTATCTCCATTAACAAACAAGAGCATTAGAGGTATATTATGATATTTAGAGGCGTTAGAGCTAGATTAATATATACAAACTATGAACCTTATGTATCCAATATACACTCCTATATACTGGTCCAAAACAATAAAAAAGTTAACGATTGAATCGAAAAGAAGAAGTATTATTAAAAATGCTATCGCTTAATCAGCAACACTTATGCAATTAATAATAGCTTCACTTTAAGATAAAGCGACAGGCCAATTATCAAACATCGATAATTGCCATCCATAAAGGCGTTGCCTTTTGTAAGTCAGTCTCCACATCATAAAAATGAACACTCGTAAACAAAATAAAAAGCAGCTCTACAGCAATTAAAAAGTTTAAACGACTCACCAGATTGGCGTAGAAATCTTCATATAAATTCACACTCCTCTCCTTGACCTGACCAGCTGTTGTGAAGTTGTTTGCCTCCGGACGGAACTGGTTTAGTTCAGGTTGATGAGGGTAGCCGCATAAAACTCGTCGAAAAGGAATTCGGCGCAAAGCTCTTCAGCGCCATATGGTAAAACAATAAACTGCTCTGCACATCACTGCATCCTCGACAAAACATACCACCACGGTGACACACTATGATCGTGTGTCGAACTTCGGCTTATCGGATTTAACTTCACGACACTTCACGGCACACATCAAGTTTTTAGCGTCTGGATAAACGCATGCGTTTTAAAAACAAACCGCAATTTTCACTATCGCTGTCATTACATTTCAAAACGTAACCGCCACATATTTCACTAGCATTGTCACGAATCTCCATGTGGGCCCTTTGAGTTACGTCCCAATTCTGATGTAGGCGTATTATCAGGATTGGATATTTTGAAGTAAAAAGTAGGTAGTTTACTTATTAATCAATTTTATTCGATTAACTCACTTAATTTATAATAACTGTGAACTCAATTAATTATCATATCATAATTATTAACTAAAAGGTTTTAACACGATATTAGCAAATCTAGGCGCTATGACAACACGTGTATCGGACCGAGGTCTAGAATAGAATGCCCCGATCGCGGAGAGAAATGTGTGGCCTCTCGCAGGTCAACCTAGGAGGTTGTCGACTGCTTAACCGGACTTTCCTGTGGTGGCCTTAATATAAATATTAAAGCCTCCAGCCAGGGCTTATTTTAAACTTACAAACTAAGCGACTACACGCTAAGGGCACCCCCTGTGGGGTACGGACCTCGGCTCAGGGCGTCGCTGGGGGGAGGACAGCTAGGGACGGGCTGGATCGAATATTGATTATTTAGGGGCGAATTTAAAACTACAGGCTCAGCGGCGCGGGCTGCCTCGAGCAAAGGTCGGGGTGGACATTGAAGGGAAGATCGCGACGGGCCTCGACGGCGAGGGCGAAAGGACGGCGGTCTTGTTTTGAGTGTGCTAGTTTCTTTACGACTTTCTTGTAGAAGAGTGGTAGAGTCATCAGGAATGGTTAAGGTGTGCCTCGGACGGCGGATCTTTGAGATGCGGGAGGGTTCGTATCGGGCGGCCGATGCGATAAGGGGGTTGCGGTGTTTGACAGCAGTATCGAAGAAACGCTTAGTAATGCGTTTCATGAACTGCTGTATGGTGGGTAATTTGAGATCTACGTGGAGAGTCTCATTGCGGACATAGTAGGGGGCTCCCGTGATCTTACGGAGGAAACGGTTTTGGAGCGTCTGCATCCTATGGAGGTGATGAGGCTTTGCGTGTGCAAAGACAGCGCAAGCGTACGTCATGATGGGACGGATGACCGCGGTGAACAGTCGCAATTTGCACTTGAGTGACAATTTGCTGCGGGCGGTCGTGATAAAGTGAAGCCTTCCCTGGGCAAAGGCGGCGCGTGAACGGGCCTGCCTTATGTGTTCAGCGAAGGTGAGGTGTCTGTCCAGGATGACCCCCAGGTATTTGGCTTGCTTCTCCCATGGGATCGGCTTGCCATACATGGTGATCGGACGGGGGGAAGGGGGTTTAATCCGCGGTTTTGAAAACAGAACCGCTTGACTCTTATCAGGGTTTACTTCTATTCTCCACTTTCTGAACCATCTGCCCAAGATGTTCGCGTAAGTTTGGAGAGTGCGAGCGATAGAGTCAGGGTCACGACCGGTATAGTACATGGCCGTGTCGTCAGCGAAAAGGGCCAACTGAGCCTTATTACTTTTGGGGATATCGCTGGTGAACAGCGTAAATAATAGGGGGGATAACACTGAGCCCTGGGGGACTCCTGCTCGGATGGGGTGAGGGGACGAGAGTGCACTCTCGATTCGATAGCGAAAGGTGCGGTTTGACAAAAAGTCTCGCAAGATGAGCACGAGGCGGTCTGGCACGCCGAGTTGGTATAGCTTGTAAATTAAGCCATTGTGCCAGACTTTGTCGAATGCTTTCGCTATATCAAAGAACAAGGCGCCCGTCATCGAGCCACGCTGGAAGCCAGCGCTTAGGTGTTCGACGATGCGGTGCACTTGTTGGATGCACGAGTGTTCGGTTCGAAAACCAAACTGCTCGTTAGGGATAAGACTCTTTGCTTCGGCAAAATCTTTGAGCCGCTTGTAAATAAGCCTCTCGTAGATTTTACCGAGAACGTTGAGTAGACTGATGGGACGGTAACTGGCGGGATCAGACTTGGGCTTGCCTGGTTTAGGGATACCGATAACGGTGGCCTGTTTCCATGCTTGGGGGAAGATGTTATTGCTTAATGCGCCATTGAACATGGCAGTCATTAGCACTATGAGTTGGGCAGGGAAGAGTTTGAATATCTTGTTGGTGATGCCGTCGGAGCCAGGGGCTTTCCTAGGCTGAAGCCTTTTGATGATATTCTCCACCTCTTCAGGAGTGACGGGGAGTAGAGGATCATCAGGATCTTCGACTGGTGGGAGGGAAGCCCTACGTTCGACTTCGGCATTCACGATATCGAGGTGAGCTTTGTCTACTGGTTGAGAGCTGGGGGAACATTGGGACTCTAGGCTGTCGGCTAGACATTCCGCTTTATCAGAGTTGTCAAATGCTCGGGGCGGATGAGAGGGGGCATTGTGGCCTCTTCTTTGGATCGTAACTTCCTCTGAAGTTGCCAAAAGGCGAGGTGGGTGGGCTCGAGTTCGCATAGCGTCTTGTCCCAGCGCGCGGTACGCAGCTCAGCAGTGCGTTTCTTCACAGCACGCTGCAAGTTGCGCATGTGAGCTTTGTTTGCGTCACAGGGAAAAGAACTGTACGCACGGATGGCTGCGTTCTTCTCGGTTATCAGACTCCGTAAATCGTCCGGGAGCTTCCAGCGGTGGTCTTCCATCACTGGAATCTCCCTTGAACATTCGTTCAGGACGGATTGTACCCGATCCGTAAGCAAGTCGATCGCCGCCGTCGTGTCAGCGACTGAGACAATATGATCGGGGATGGCGTCTAGGTGAGGCGACGTGGTGGATTTCAGTCTTTCGCTTACTTTCCTCCAGTCGGTGATCACTTGAGACGGGGGCGGCTGGTCGGGATCGAGCTGGCCCGAGCGGGAGCCTAGGTGCATGATCACTGGACGGTGATCAGAATTAAGCTCGTGTAGCGCTTCTATAGATTGTAAACGGAGGTTTACATTCTTCAGCAACGCCACATCGAGGACATCGGGATTCTGGTTGGGATCGTGAGGGAAGTGAGTGGAAGTCATCGGAGCGATGACGTCATAGTTTAGGGTTTCACCTAGATTGTACACTACCCTGCCTCTGGCATTTGCAGTGTTGCAGTTCCACGCGGGATGCTTAGCATTGAGGTCGCCCGCTAAGATAACGGAGTCACTCAAACCAAAGACGGTGGTGAAGTCGCTAGCGAGAGCGATGGGGTCGTCAGGCGTGGGAGACGAGGTCGAGGGCGGTGGATAGTAGGCGGAGATGATGGTGATCGGCTGATGACCATTCATGCCCAGCCGACAGGCTGAGTATTCGAGCAGAGAACGGGGTGTGGGAGGGGTCAAGGGGATGCAATACAGCTCCTTTTTATAATAAATGAGAGTGCCGCCGCCGTGACAACGCGACCTATCGTTGCGAACTATGCGGTAGTTGGCAATTTTAGGATCGTTGCGGTGGGGTTTTAGGAATGTTTCCTGTATGAGGAGAATGTCTAGCTGATGATCGCGGAGGAATTTTGCGATCTCATCGCGCTGGTTGCTAATGCCATTGGCATTGAAAAACCCTAGTTTGAGTGATCTGGGCCTGGTGGTGTTGATGCGTGACTTATCCATTGATTAGTCATCAATTGCATCCATGGCGTCCAGAGCGTCCGTAATAGACTTATAGGCGGTGAAGATCTCATGCGCCTTTCTGGTAGAGAGTTTCAATTGACCATCGTTTCCTCTGGTCGCATTTAACTCGTCGGACATGGCCCTTGCAGCACGGGTCATGAACAAGCTGTAGGCCTCCAGGATTGTGGGGCCCACACCGGGGTTCTTGACCGTGTTGGTCGGGGGAATGGGACGCGCTTGCATTGTTGCGGGAGCAACAGTGCACTGAGGCGCAGGCTGGGAAACAGCAGTGCGCTGTGGCGCAGGCTGGGAAACAGCAGTGCGTTGTGGCGCAGGCTGGGGAGCAGCTGGGACAACGGAGGTCGCAGGCGCGGGGGTCGGCGCTGGTATAGGCATAGCCATTAGCGCTGGAATGGGCTGGGAGGAGGGGGCCACCAAAGCTGGGAATGCCTTTTGGTGGTTGAGCTGGTTCCACGGAGAGGGCCTCTGTGGAGCTAGCCGGTCGGGCAACTGAGAGGAGGGTTTTCTCTCTGGGCCTGATTCGCGTAGCTGGCGGGCGTTGGCACGCTTTGCCAGTTTGGGGGAGATCTTTGGGGCTTTAGGACACCCACGATAATTTGCCGGATGACCGGACTGGCCGCATAGTACGCAGCTGGGAGGCTCTGCGCACTGTGAGCGGTCTTTGGGGCGAGGGCACTCGCTGGTGCTGTGCTCATCCAGACACTTGACGCATCTGGGTTTCGCGTAGCAGTTACGCTGCGAGTGCCCATATAGTTGGCAGCGGTGACACTGGCCAACTACTGTCGGGCGGAAAGGCTTCTCAATTTGGATGCCGGAGAGGTTGCAAACCGATTTTATTTTAAAAATCGGGTGGTGGCCCTCGGTGGGGTCGCATACGACCAGCACCATATCATATAGGTCACCTCCCCTTGCTTTGTGTAAGCGGTGGACGGCGGACACTGGGACGGACTGTGCAAGGAGATCCTCTTTGACGTCGTCAGTAGAGATCTCCTTTGGGATACGTCTTATCACTACTCGGGTGGGCGTATCCTCTGGGAGGGTATACGTGTGAAAGGAAATGTTCCTTTCACGCAGGGCACGGGTTAGGTCCCGGTAATCACTAGCTGTCGGGACAATAACTTTGATGCCATTTTGGCAGGCTTTCGCATTTGTCTAGTTGATCTTGCGATCAACACACATCTTCGAAACACCGGTCCATTACGCCTTGTCTTGAATGTACACAGGCGGTGGGGGGCGTTGCTTCTTTTGGGAAGCAGAGGCGGGGGTATTGGGACTGGTCGGTCGTCTTGCCTGCGCTGCTAGGGCAGTGGAGTTAGATGGGGTGGGGGTCTTAGAAGACGCCACGGACTTTTTGGCCTTGTTGGCTTGGGAAGTTTTGGTTTTCTTCTTCCTCTTTCCTCCTGAGGTGACTAGCTGAAAGTCATCCTCAGAGGAAGAGGCGTCAGAAGAGCTGCCTTCTGAGTCAGAAGGCGGGTTTGAGCATGGCACGGATGTGTCCATGTCTATCGGGTCGTTGGGCGACTCTATTGTTGACTGAACAATAGAGTTTGTGGGAACGGGGGCGGAAGCCGCGGTGTCTATTGTCTTTGGGACAATAGAGGGTTTAGCGGCGGCGGCAACAGAGGCCGGTTTCTCGAAAGGGACGGGGGCGGGAGCCGCGGTGTCTATTGTATGCCCCGATCGCTCCGCGCGGTCTCCTTTTACGTCCGAGCACAAACAAGTCGAGTAGTGGGGGAGGTGGGGATGGCGACATCGCCTGATCGGTCCGGTGCACGTGCCGTGTACAACCGTACGATGACGTAGCGCCGTCAAATACATTTCTGAACGCACGCATAAATATTTGACAACCAAAATATATGTCAATCCTTTTTCATAACTGACATTATTCTACATTTTACAAATCTAAAATACGCCATTATCCGAATATTGTCGATATATGTTGTCGATTCGAAACCTGTATTTAAATACGTTCTTAAATTTGAGGGGAGAGTTTACCGTATCGGTGGGATAAACATTAAATGTTTGACAGTTACGAAACCCATGAACATTTTGTATAGGAATTACATTATCGTTATATTTTGGACAATTCACACACTATCTTTAAAAATTATAGCCTATGTGTTATTCTAATGTATAAGCTATATTATTGTAAATTTTCATTAAAATCCATTCGGTAGTTTTTGC
Source organism: Lacanobia wlatinum (assembly GCA_947578705.1). Classification (NCBI taxonomy): domain Eukaryota; kingdom Metazoa; phylum Arthropoda; class Insecta; order Lepidoptera; family Noctuidae; genus Lacanobia; species Lacanobia wlatinum. The sequence goes on from OX388040.1 coordinate 8,103,728, forward strand.
GTGAAAGAAGAACAAACATCCATACATACAAACTTTCGCGTTTATAATATTAAGTAGGAAGTAGGATAATCTACACTAATATTATAAAGAGGAAAGATTTGTTTGTTTGAAATGAATAGGCTCCGAAACTACAGGACCGATTTCAAAAATTCTATCAGCAATGGATAGCTACATTATCAGGGAGTAACATGGGCTATATTTTATCCCCGTACTCCCACGGAAACGGGAACTACGCGGGTGAAACCGCGTGACGTCCACTAGTTATGTATAAAAATCTCGTGTCACACACAGTGTTTGTTATCAAACTCCTCTGAAACGGCTCGACCGATTTTTATATTTTTTTTTGTATATTTTTGGTAGGTCTGAGAATAGGTCGTAAGCTATTTTTTTATTTTATATCGCATAACTTTTGCCGAGTCAGCTAGTATCTATACTAATATATAAAGCTGAAGAGTTTGTTTGTTTGCTTGAACGCGCTAATCTCAGGAACTACTGGTCCGATTTGAAAAATTCTTCCAGTGTTAGATAGCCCATTTATTGAGGAAGGCTATAGGCTATATATCATCACGCTAAGACCAATAGGAGCGAAGCAGTTACGAAAAATGTGACGCAGACGAAGCTGCGTGGGTGTGCTAGTATTAAATAATACAGATTGTGTTAGTATATACCTAGAAACTTAAACTTAATTAGTGAAAACACACACATGTCTTTACAAAACCACTTGTGTGTCAGTAACGCTCGACTGCTCTCTTAACCGTAACATTTAGGATGGTTTATGTTAATTGCATATTCCGGACAGTGCGGCCTTCCGGGAACATGACCGTAACGACGGAAGGATATCGTCCCTGAGCTTTTGTCAATGGCTTCTTTATCCGATGGCCGACTACAAAAGCTTTTTCTGCAGTCAAAATCAGTGACAGTGATTTTCGCGTGTGTAACTTTTATCAATGAAATGGAAATTATTAGCCCTTTAAAAGATTTTCAACATTTATGTGTCACTATCTCGATTTGCACACTTCACTGGTTTCCATTTAGCTCGCTATTTAAAATGTGAAATGTTGTTCAGTGTATTTGAGCACACTCCTATACGAGTATACCAATTCCGTAGGTAGATTTGTTTCAATGCAAAATTCGTTTGATAAATTTAGTTGCTATGCAGTTTTGATGCAACGCAGTTTCGGGCGAAAATGTATCTGGAGATTGGAATACATGGCTACAAAAGCAATTTGTCCGAATAAGGTCACAATATGAAAGTGATTTTACAATTTTTTGTGCGTCATTTCGAGGAGAATAAACGTGTTTTATTTTATTTTACGATTATGTAGACCACAATATTCTGCTAAAAAAACTTGAGAGTCATGGTATAAGAGGTAATGTCCTGGAATTGGTAAAATCATATTTATCAGACCGCCAACAATTAACCCAAATATCAAAATTTAATATAAAAACTAAAAGGGAACAGATTTTCTCCTCTGAAAAGCGATACATCACTTATGGTGTTCCACAGGGAAGCGTATTAGGCCCTCCGTTGGTTTTATTATACATAAATGATCTACCAAAGGCAACCAAGGAACCCATGTCATTGTTCGCTGACGACAGTACTGTAACTATAGCACCTAAAAATATGATTGACTACCATTCTGTTGCTAATGATTCATTGAATTCTATAATTACCTGGCTTAATGATAATAATTTGAAAATTAATCTTAATAAGACAAACGTAATGCATTTTAGACAACGAGAAAAATTACGTAATACATCAAATTTTAATTTAGTATACAAAGATAACATAATACAAGAGGTTGAAACAGCCCGATTTTTAGGATTAATCATTGACAAACAATTAAATTGGAAAACTCACATTAATGAACTTTGTAAAAAAATTAGTACTTCGTCATAATCTCTTTATAAGTTGGCGCCGACTGTCAACTCAAATGCTTTACTTACAGCATATTACGGGCTTGCTGAATCAGTGTTAAGATTTGGAATAATATTCTGGGGTAACTCTACTCTGAAGGACACTGCGTTCAAAGCACAAAAGCGTTGTATACGGGCTATGTTTGGGTTACAAACTACTGACAGTTGCAAACCAATGTTTATACAGCACAGAATTCTAACACTACCGTCACTTTACATTTTAGAAATATCGATATTTGTAAAAAACAATCCTCATTTGTTTCCCCTTCTGAATAATAATGCAGGAAGAAATAGACGTGAGAAGTACAGACTTTGGGTGCAATCACTCCCCGCCAAAACAGCATTTCTAAAAAATAGTGTAATATGCATGGCCCCGTTAATCTATACATATAATAAAATCGTAGACTAACCGTGTCTGTACATTGAATATTTTTGCATGAAAATTACACAGAAAACTCATGAAAAAGGTATAAAACACAAAAATGCAATTTTTGAAATTTTTGTCTGTTTGTCTGTTTATCTGTTTGTCTGTGCGTTTGTGGGAGCATCACGCATACATCACGGATTGGATTGCAAATCTAAGTACTTAAAAATATTAAGTGATAACCCGAGTAACATTTAGCGTTTATTTCATCAAAACCGACCCACAAAATCAAAAGATATTGAATTTTTAAGTTTAGGAAGAAACTTCCTAATGTATTCTGATGAGTCAGAGCGCCATCTATTGAGAAAAAATAAAATGCACGAAAACATTCAAAATTGTTGAGTTATTTGTGAAACTTTTAATACGTGGCAAAATAAAAGTGATCATTTTTATACCTTTTCGTTATTTATTGTTACAATCGATCCACAAAATCAAAATATATTGAATTTTTAGTTTAGTAAGAAACTTCCTACTGTATTCTGATCAGTCAGAGCGCCATCTATTGAGGAAACAAAAATTCATGAAACCATGAATGTTACACCAAAACACATTGATTAAGCTATTTGTGAAACTTTTAATACGTAGGCGTAGCAAAATAAAAGTAAGCATTTTAATACCTTATCGTTATTTATCGTTACATACGGGCTTCTTATTTAACGTCTTCCGCTGCCAAATATTTTGTCAGTTTACATGGTCGATAGATAGCGTTGCACTGATGTCGCGTATTTCTGAATTGCGGTGTTAAGATTTTCCGCTGGAGAAGACATCACACGATTTTTAAACATAGTCGTGGTTCGTAGGAATTTCGGTTTGGTCTCTGAAAGGTCTTAAACTGTTAGGGACCAAAATTGCTTAAATCTCCGAGTTGTGCGGGTTTCGTTTAAAGTGCATTTATCGTAGGGTCTTAAACTGATTTAGTTTTGCGAAGTACTGCTAGACGGTTCGACTTGCGGATCAGGCCTGTAGGGTTCCGTACCAAAGGTGCTGTGCTGACGAGACCCTACTGCTAAGCCTCCGCGATTGATTCCGTTTAGAGCGAAGCAACGAACGGTTCGATTTGCGAAACAAGGCTAATAATAATAAGGTACCGTACCAAAGGTGGTCACGGTGACGGGAGCAAACGATTTTGGGGGGCTACTCTCTAAGTCCGAAGTCCGTAGTTTCGGGCTTAGTTGCGGACTTATTCTACTCCGTATCACCTACAGACGATTAGTCCCGAACCCGAACTAAGAATGAATGACAACACGATTTCACAGTAACTGTCAAATCGTGTTATCATTAGTTCTGAGTGGTTAGGTGATACGGCGTAGAATATATATATTTTTAGGGTTCCAAAAAAGGAACCCTTATAGGATCACTCGGGTGTCTGTCTGTCCGTCTGTCACAGCCAGTTTTCTCCGGATCCACTGGACCGATTCTGTTGAAATTTGGTACACATATGGACTTATCTCTATAACCTAAACACGAACGCTTTACGTAAATCATCAAATTTTTAGTATGGGGGTCACTTTTGGGGGTCAAACTAGAAAATAGTAAAAAAAGATTTTTGAACAATGTTATGTGACATATCAAATAAAAGGGCTTACTGTGAGGGTTTTAATTATATTTTTTTCATTATTTAAAACAAATGGTTTTGAAGTTATTCAAGAAATTAGACGAAAAATGACCATTTATCTCCGAAACCACCGAGCCTAAAATTTTGAAAAAAAAAATGGAAATTATAGATCTTTACCTAAAGATTACAGGAAAACCTACTAGAAGTTAAATTAACATGTTAAAAAAACTAAATTCGTTCGGAACTCTTTGCACGCGATTCTGACTCGCACTTGGCCAGTTCTTTGTTTACTATAGATAGGCATACGTTTGACCACTATCGCACCTGATGGTAAGCGAGGATGCGGTCGAAGATGGAGCACGTTTGCCTAGAAGCAACCTATTCACTTTTGTCTTAAAGACTTCCAGGTTGTCCGCAACTAAGTTTTTAATTCGTGCTAAGTATCAGACGGTTCGATTTGCGAGCCAAGGCAAATTATAGGGTTCCGTGCCAAAGTTGCTAATGGGACCCTTCGCGTACGATTTTGATTCGTGCGAACCAAGTCGATTTTCAGGGTTCCGTACCAAGGTTGCTTACGGAATCCTATTTATTAATAAGCCACCGCTGTCCGTCTTCCTTCAGTTTATTCGTTTTATTTCTGTCTCGCTTATATAAAAATGTCTTCTAAAAAATGGTCGAATCTTTCACAATATAGCAGAATTCTTAATCTTCTTAATGTATAAAACAAAGTCGGGTTTGTTCGAACACTTTTCTAACTAACTCGAGAACGGCTCGACCGATTTTCATATTTTTTGCGTTTTTGGATTAGTCTTCGTCCGGAATAGCATATTAAGAATTAAAATACAAAAAAAAGTGAGTGTGTAGGTAGGTAGGGTAGGTAGGGTATGTAGGGTAGGTAGGGTAGCTATGGTAGGTAGATAGGGTAGGTAGGTTAGGGTCGGTAAGTAGAGTAGCCAGTTGACGGGAGCGAAGCCGCGCGGGTCGGCTAGTATATAATAAAATTCCTAATTCCCTTAAGATAATGAATACTAATTCATTCAAGAGAGAACTAAAAAAATTGCTAATTAATAAGGGATATTATAATGTTACAGAGTTTTCGAATGACAAATTATGAATTTAGATACTTGAATAATATTAAAAAAAGAAAGAATTTAATTTAATTATTTTGAGTATTTTTTGACTATATTCTTGTATTGACTATAATAATGTATTTGAATTGTATTTTGACTATATTTTAATGATTTCCTAATTCCAAAAAAGTTTTATAATTACATATTTTGTACGCCGAATATGGCAAAACATGTTGAACCTTAAACTTGATTCCATCCATATGTGCATATATCTATGTATCATGTTACACATGTTTATACAAATAAATGCATCTTTATCTTTATCTTTTATCTTTACTTTTTTATTAAATAAATGTCAAAGCCAACTATTCAATGCGATTCAACTACGAAAATTTTCCCTACATTGGCTGTGTATAGGTATATATCTCTACCAGTACCAGATTTTTTTTATGAAATAAATGAATAATAATCAACAAACTCACTCATGTCATATTACCCTATTTCACCCAATATCCCCAAATAGGAAAAATTCTACATATAAATTGTTTACTATCGCTAAACATCTCCCACACTTATCACTTATTAAGTGAGAGAAACTTATCCAAATGAACGAATATTTTGTAACCATTGTACAGAAACTTTACTGTGTATTGCGCGGAAAATAATTTTTCTGTTTTTCTTTTCTTGGCAAAAATACACAAAGCTTAAAAAAGTCCTTTGTTATCAAAGAACGATATAGCCAGTGCAAAAGAAACAAGAGAATTTCATTAGGTTAGTCTTAGGTTAGCTGTCTGTTGTAATTATTTGCATCAAATAAACTCGCTACTCGAAAATAAGTTACCAAGTGGATGAATTGTCATTTAGCTACTTCTCTTTCTCTTCTTGGATACTTTTTTTGTAGGCAAATTACGTTTCTATTACATGTACGGTATATACTTTCTTCCGATTTTAACTTTGTGGAGTCAAGGAGCCGTAAAGAAGAACAGTAGACTTAAGTACATAATAGTCAGACGTGATAATGACTATCACAAGCAAAATCCAACGAGAGACGCTCGTTCAGATAGTTGAAGTTCAACCTAGACAGTATACTCTCTCCGTAAATTAGTTACCTATATTTGACTTTTCGCTTAGCTTTCCTAGCCAAAAAATCATCAGGTTGACGGTGGATCAGTTTGCCTGAACTATCAGATTTTGCTAGGTTCTAGCTAACCTAAATACGAAATAGTTACCTAAACATACTTAGCTACGATCGTTACACTAAAACATTTAAAAAATTATCACTCACGAAAGACAAGATCATATTTCCAGCATTTATTTTCCAACGCCCATACCAAGGAAACTTTCAGTTTGAGCCTTCATCAGCTACTACATTAGCTAAGTTTGCTAATAGCAGATTGCTATAGCGGTTATTGACTGTTTAGCTAAATTCATGGTTAAACTTGATTGATGTTAATGAGTGTGTGGTTAAAGTTAGCCAGCCAATGTGCAACTTGAAACTTAATTGCACCCCGGGGGGCTCCTGTCTTGCCGCCAAGTCGCCAATATGTTTATTGCTGTCTCCCTTAGAGAAGCGATATGACATTTTATCAGCTTTATTGCCGTAATAAAACACGAATGCATGAAAGAAAAACAGGAAAATGTTGTAAAACTTAATTGTTTGTGTTTATTGTCCACTTCCCGAGATTGTGTCGATACTTTATGAGTTGCAAAAAATACGAATTTGTTACAATTATGTTATTATGCATTTAATTTTAAATGTGCCTAAAATAACATGTCTGAGCATGTTATCATTCACTGATTGGGAAAATAACTATCTTTTTCAAGTATTGTACGCTGAATAGAAAAGTCTGATAACGTTGTGTAACACCATTTAAAATAGAGATAACCTTTTGACATGTTAATGTTCATCACTATAGATTCGGTTTGTTTTCCCTTAGGGAGAATAACGTTAACTGTAAGCATTACATTGAGTGGTACTTACAGTGATGCTTTTACCCACCTACTAGCTATCACTTGAAAACCTTCAATAACTTGAGTTCACACGATCATTAGTTTCCTTTCTCTTTCATCGCTAGATTAACGAGGGAAGATAAATATTAATTATAGGTCTACGGGTCGAGGGGATTTCTGGACCAGTACTACGGTCCCGGACTCCACCTATTTTTGAGTGGTACTTTGGGACCACAAGAAAAATGTAGTAAAATACAGTTAGCAAAAAGCTCTAGATTTAAGGAATAATAAGCAGACATGTTTTGAATTAAACTTATGTAATTTAATTTAAAAAAATAATAATCAAGACTAACTACATTTCGTAATGAATATTTTTTTACGTTTAATTCTAATAGAAGGCTGCCATTTTTGAAATATAAGGAATATTTTATCGTTTTATAAAAATAGTTTTAACTATATAACTTCTACATTTTTTGGTTGACTGTTGTTTTTTTTTACATACCTTTGTTTATGTTATTTGTAGTCCCAAAGTACCACTCAAATATAATAAAGGTGGAGTTCGGGACCGCGGTCCCGGTCCCGAAATCTCCTCGACCCCTACATGCACACACACGCTCCGGGGGCGCCCCGAGGGGTCGACTGAGTGGAAAGGTTGGCAATGCGTCACGCACCAGAGGGCCAATTCTTCTAATTTTTAAACAACGTTCGCATTTGCATGTCAATCGCAAACTGTCAAAAACTTTTTTACAAAAAATGTAACCGACTTCCAAAACAAAACACTAAAAAGTATAAAATAACTTTAATTTCGGAAGTCGGTGTCAAAAAGCGAAAAAACTAAAAACACCGACTTCCGAAATTAAAGTTATTTTATACTTTTTAGTGTTTTGTTTTGGAAGTCGGTTACATTTTTTGTAAAAAAGTTTTTTATTTTTCACTTTTTAATGGTACCTGCGTATCCATTCACAGCGTACCGGCGTGATGTTATGTTATGAAAATAAAACTTACTAAGTGCTTTCGGTGTAAAGGTCTCGTCAATACGAATGAAATAAGCCCAAACACTTGGTAGTTCCTACATACCGATGTGGAGTTCCCTTGACTCTCTGTCGTCTCCATCATCAGGTCTGATCCAAACTTTCATTCTTTTGTAGTATCACCCGATATACACACGAATATCAAGTTTTTACCAAATGCGTGCCTACAATTTTCGAGAGTTGCCCTCGATTTCTCAGGGTTTCCATCATCAGATCCTGACGTGGTGGCCATGGGACCACACGGGAAGCACCAGCTTTCAAATAAAAAAAGAATCATGAAAATCGGTTCTTCCAGTCGGTTAATATGAGGTAACAAACATAAAAAAAAATACAGTCGAATTGATAACCTCCTCCTTTTTTTGAAGTCGGTTAAAAAAGCCTCAATTTCCATACATCTTTGACAGATGACTGAGATGTGAATGCGAACGTTGCTCAAAAATTAGAAGAATTGGCGCTCAGATAATGATTGAAATATTATGTTCCATTACTTTCCATCTGATATTTTTGTTCGTACACACATTGATTTTATTTCTGTCAGCCTATTAACTATGTGGAATACGCGGAATTAAATGAAACCTCACGTCATGCTCATTTTCTTGATTGTGTTTGAAGTCAACAATATTAACAAAATTGTTCAATACTACCTTCAGGCAAACACTTGTAATTAGCAGCGTTGTGCCGATATTTTTATAACGTCATGCATCATGTGACGTCACGCCTGTAACGACCACTGAAACGCTCCAGTTTTCATTTATTAATATTCCTTAGACTTTCTGTATATTCTGGTAACATCAAACAACGAAATTAGATTTTATAGTTTGCTGCAAGAGTGAAAATGTTGTGTGTTTATTTCTATTGAACACACAAAGTACTTTCCATAGTGTCTAAAGTAATAAAATATCTATATATCGTAGACTATGACATAAATTTCCTTATTTACTCCAACTTATAGCAGTAGCAGTAACTTTTTCAAGACGTTGCTATGAAAGTCTATATTATGAACAAAAACTTCTGTATTTAGGCAAAATTAGTCTTTAGGCAAAATCGACTTCCTCTGCATTTTGAATGAACTAGCTTCTAAAATTCAAAGAGAATAATCCGAACTGAATAATAATACATTTGGGCAGCTGCCCTGTTAATGTTTACTTCCCAGCAGCCGGTGAGGTTAAGGAGAACCGGAATATCCACCGGCAATAACACGAAAATTATATACAGCGACCGGATAACCTAATTAACATAAACACGCACGTGGATTCTGAACTAATAGAGTACTAATAGAGACTTCCAATGAATAAGTGTTTTATTTATTTTGTCTTGAATATTTTAAAAGGTCTATGTAAAAAATAAAAGTTAGTGGTAACTTTTAATTTCTGAACTTAATTACAACTTTAGAGTTGTAATTAAGTTTTACAATTTATCCATCAGTATTGAACAATACTTTTATTTAGTTTCTGATTTCATCCTCCATTGATTTTTTAAAATCCATTTTTACTGAAATGCTCTTCAACACTAATTCTATCAAGTTTTATAATCAACTTTCTGTCTCGGACTAACAGGATATTATTATTTATTTACACAATACCAAGTCAATTTATTCTGTTTTTCTTTTCGTTTTAAAAACATTTACAGAACAACCGAGGCAGAATAAATACATGCAGAACTATTCAAGGGCTTTAATGGGAATGGTTGTGAAACTTTCACAATTTATTCGTTTGTGTGCGGTTCCATGCGGTCTCGCTCATTAAAAGTTGGATTATTGTTGTGCATGTTGTATAGTTGGTTCAAAAGCTGTTGCTTCCGATATAAAGTTCTAAATGTTTGGTTTCAAACTGTGTTCCGTGGGGTAAACAAGACCTGCCAGGGTTGCGGAATTAGTTCGAAAAAGTCACCGCGACCCTGGAACGCAAAGGGCATTAGGAGGAACACGGATGGGTTTTAGTCAGTAAAAATCTGACACTTCCTTCTGCTCCGCTCGGAGCGGGAGTAGTCATTTGATTTCGCATTCTTAAAAAAAGGGGTAAACAAGTCGTTTAGGTGAAATATAATGTAGACTTGTTACACATTATTACTTGCCACAAGTGACATGAAAATCGTTCTGGAAGTAAGTTACAAATTCATTCACACCACAGATGGTAGTGTGCTGTGTAATTGTGTTTGTGTGGTGGTGGTTGTTTATATGTATCTGTATCACAATCACCACCCTGCATTGCTGCACTGGAGCCTCACTTGTATTATTCACTGCCGCCTGTCATTGTGTTCGCCGCACTATTATACAACGCATATTGTTCCACGTCTTTTCATGCGTTTCATATTGTGTGAATATTCCACCATATTAGTTTACTTTATTGTCCTTCCGTGTACAGGACATTTTTCCATGATTAAAATAACAACTTCAATATGAAGTGTAGAATTTTTATACCTACGGAAAACTCCACCTCAAACCCCTTTCCATTTCAAAATCGTAAGATGAAACAATGCGCAGTGGCCCGTGAGGCATTATTGCACATCACTAACCTCCAGTGATTGCTATGTACCGAATAATAATAATAAAAATTGTTTATTTCTCACCACAAGCCAAAAAAAAAAATACAAACAGAATTTACACACGAGCAAAAGCTAGTAATTTTTGGTTGTGGATCGCTGGTGCCTGTGGTAGGTAGTAATACCTGTAATACAGGTCACCAGGTCCCCGCCCGGTCATAGATTAACACATTTGATAGCTTCTGGTATCACAGCAAAAAAGCAGTTTCAAGCAATTAGTGAGTTAATAATAGATTACATTCACTTTAGAATTATAGTGAGATTAAATTTAATTTGAAAAAGAGTTAAAAATAATTAAAAGTAAAAGTACCTATATTTGGGAGGTTTTTATGAGTGTAATGTTTGTGAAGGTGTGTGTTTGTGATGATGTGTGTGTAACAGTGTGTATATATTGTGGTGTGTGTTAGTGAATGAAAAAAAAAACTTAAAAAAAAAATGTATGCACACTAATGCTGAGTGTCAGCGCCGGCCATCATCATCATCACCATCTAAGCGCCCCGGGCGAGTCATGTATTAGGCGCCCTTTAATATTTCATTACAATTAAAATAACTTATATTCATGACGAGAAAAGGTAATAACTTTTTTTTACATTTCACCAAAGGTCTACCTACAAAATTAAATAACTCTGTGATTGCGTAATCTTTTCCCGCGTTTACGTAAACAGAGAGACGGGATGAACTTACAAGTACAAGAAAGCCATGATATAAAAGTATACAAGGAGCCTAATTAGTAAATAATAATAAGAGAGTTGCAATTTCTCGCCTGTCGCTCAGTATAACGTAATTAACAAAGTTAGTGTGGGATACGACAATACAAGCAACAAAATTTATTAATCCGTGGACAATGGTGTGGGTTATATGTTTACCAATTCATTATTTTACTCATAGTTTTATTTAAACCTTAACATGTAACTGTTTTCTTGTCCCTTAAATAAATAAATAAATAAAATGACAGGTCGTGGTAGGTAGATTAAATACTGAAACTCACTCACTCCTACGAGATAAGTCCATAAAAGTTAATACCTACACTGAATTTAGTTTTTTCTATAAAGAAACGAAAGAAAGCAAGACATAGTTATTCAAATTTAGCGGTTAAGTTAGTAAAAGTAAGGTTAGCGCGAGCAGTGCCCTGTATGCCATGTAAAAAATTGTGAAAATAAAGATTACAATAGTTTTTCCAAAATGTAAAATACAAGTTATTCAAATCTAGAAATACTGATGCCGTATTTGGCTAAGGAATCACATTACACAACAAAAATAACAAACGAAACACAACTAAATGACGAAAATATTCAGTGAGAAGTTGTGTAACAAAACATATTTCTGTGTATAAGTATATTTGTTTGTGTTGCCTCAAGCTGATCGTACGAATTTATGAAGCTGATAAGATTTAGAATATTGGTAAATAGTCATGACTCGCATTTTGACTGTAGCAGCGGAGGCGGACGGGAGCCGCTCGCGGGTTAGAATGACGTACTTTAGGTTAAGTTTTACATGGCAAATAATTTGACCTTATCGTGCAGGTGGTGTGAAAATAATATTAAAGCATTCACCATCATTTCAGCCAATATCCGTCCACTGCTGAACGTAAGCCTCCCCCGACGAGCGCCAACCATCCCGGTCTTGAGCAGTTCGCATCTATCTGCTGCCAGCCACCTTCTTTAAATCATCGATCCATCGTGCCGCAGGGCGTCCCATATTAAAGCACATTAACGTGTAAAATGGATAATAATTTCGTTAGGGCTTATTAAGAAACGAGCGGAGTAAACACAAAGTAATTCATGAAAGTAATTACGAATATCACGAGAAAATTGTCGCGTAATTCGAGAGAATGTACGATAATGAGCAATGTTAACGCGGGAGTAACAATATTAGCATTTTAATTAAAGCTGTATTAGCATTCTAAATATCGTCTGAGTATGCAGAGTTACTTTGTGATTGACCTACTTAAGGAAAACTAAATTTTAACCTTCTTCTTCTTATCGCGTGGGCAGTAAGGTCTAACGCCCCACATACCCTAGTGTCAGAATTTCTAAACCGCCTCAAGGGCCTCTGACATGGTGTATTTGATGACCGCCATTTGACGACCGGGACCACCGGCTTATACGTGTCTTTCGAAGCACGGAATCATCTTTTTATCATACATCCAGGTGATTCAAGCCTATGTGACGACAATCATTCCTTATTATAAAAAATGTTTATTTTATTTCGAAACGCTTCACATGTTGTCAGACACTTAGAAAAGTCATAAACTGTCCCTTAAATAGCCAGGCGTCAACCAAATAAGAGAGTAAAATATCTAATTTCGGAAAGCGCTCTCACTCATCTGTTTGCGATAAATCACCTTAGAAAAACCCAAGCGAATTCTTGGTTAAATGGTAAGGGCCAACCTGTCACTTTATTTCAAAATATGTTATCAGCTTTTAAATTGCGTAGCTATTGGAGAGTCACTCAATTTTTAATTTAGGGTACGCACACATGTGCTTGTAGAATGCAATATTTTACGTTAGTTCAAATGCGACCTTTTTTTACGATTTCTTAGAGTCGATATCGGAATAGCCGCGAGCACATCGCACTTATCAAAAACGTCTGGGTACGACCTGCCTATGACCGACCCTTACGAGAATGAAGATACAAGAAAAACAAAAGTGTTTTGGAAGTTTTAGAAAGTAGCCAAGATAGATGCTATCTTGGAACAACGATTTGGAAAAGGCGAGGATTCAAGCTTGGGCCATGCTAGGAAACGGGCGTCTGTTTTAGGTTAACGGCAGTTAGGTTTGATTAGGCCGGAGGCTATGTCTCTGAGATGGTTAGACGGGTTGTACGTTGTTTTATAGAAAATAGTTTAATAGAATTTCGTTTCACATAAAATTTTACTCGTTAAATGATAACTCATTTCATAGAATACTCAATACGCAGAATACTCACTTTGAATAAATTTAAATCATCGATTTTTGTTACAAATAAAATTCAAAGTTTCGATATTCATATCATAGAATAACAAATCAAATATTCTTTATCCTCATATTGTTTGGTTCATATAAAACTTATTACCTAGAAAAACATAAACAACGCGTTCACAAAAACAATGCGGGTAAATTCAAGTCAAGCCAAAACTTTTCATTCGGGCCCAGTTGACGGAGCCCCACGAAGCGATGGTGGCGGGAAATGGCGATGGGGATAAAAGACAAAACTATGCAAACATACAAACAAGCTTACACCATGCATGCAGCAAGCATGCAAGCTAGCATGCAGCAAGCATACAGCATGCAAGCATGCAGCTTGCAAGCAAGCATGAAACATGCAGCTTAAATTACACTCTAGGGGTAGGGCAGACAAGACTACGTGGAGTCGGTTTTACAGCGATTCGTTTCTGACACTAAGTTTTGAAGCACAACATATTGACTTTTTAAGACGTATTTTAATTTTAATGCGGGGTTAACCCTACATTAAAATTAAAATGCTATTTTAATTCGGACATATAAAACAATAATATTAAATATTGATTTAAGTAATGCAAGTTAGGGCCTGTTTGAACAATAATGTTTCCTTGCAATGTCTAAGGTTATGTCATATCAACCAAACATTAGTAGAGGTTGCCTCTCCCTATGGACTGACTGAGTACAGGATACTTTGCATTGTTCTTGATATTTGCACAGATCCATTGGGGTAGGTTTCGCCAAGTATGGGTTAAAGTGAATTGTTAGGCCTCCTAATGGACTACAGGGATTGTATCTCGCTAAATCACAACCGGCCCCAGAGGCCTCTCACTGATATAAATAAAATAATATTTAGCGAAATACTTATTTTAGGAAGCCTAAATGGAACGCTCGTTGCCAGACGTGGCAGCGGTTGCTGCAGTACTCTAGTGTTTCCCCGAAATGGGTAGTTTAAGGAAGTGTGAACCGACGAACCCAAAATCTGCTTCTGCAGATAACAAGAGTCGGTGCAAAGAGTTATGCAAACGATTGACAATACGGTACGCTTGTTATGTTTCGCGTCAGTAATGGGTTGAAAGGCCGATGTAAAGGGATAACTTATATAGCACGCGTCCAGTATTACTGGAAACTTGTCTCGCCCAATGGCAGAGGCACTTCGCTGTCCGCTGCCTTAGGATTGTGTAAAACAAGCTTGAGTGTAGGGAAAGTGTACTGCTGTGACCGCAGCAGGTCCTCTCTAGGCCTATGCTCGTTAGGATCGGCGGCACACGTACGACGTGTCGGCTATTGTAAACTAGTCCCACGTCACTGGGGTGGGTCTCTAGTTTATTGTAAAGAAATTGACTATCGCGCTTTGATATTACCTTTCTCCACACAAGCGTTACGTACATTTTCCCTTTTGCAGTCCTCTTGTCTTCTTAGCTTCATACATTGTAATCTCGTTATTGTTCCAAAGTTATTTATTGTTTTACGTATGTATACTAACCGTGAATTCCCAATATTAACTTTACCTCTTATCCCTTCCTTGTCCTTAGCCTCACAGGTCGGACAAGGCAGTAGTTTTTGGGAATTCATTTCTTACTATTGGCGAGAGGGTGTCCCGTCTGGGACGAGCCCTACGTGACCACGCGGCTCACGGAGCCGGACCACCGATTAACGGATTAACGATTAGATTAATTCTAGGAAAACGAAAATTTTATCAGCCTAGGGTATCCTAGGAACAGTCCCACCTGCAATGTCCTAGCCAAACTGAAAATTAACACAACAACAATTTAACACAATTTCACATTGACCACCAGATTTTGGGTTAGTAATAGTAGTACCTGTAAGGATTTTAAAATAGTTTTGTGCTTTCCATAACGATATTTGATATTATCCTATTACCTTATTGTTGGTATTAGCGTCCATATAAAAAATGAGGGCTAAGAACAATGACTGTCAGTAATAAATAAAATGCTGTTTATTTATTTTATTTATTTATTTAACAATTTATGTACACACATTACATAGAAAAATAAAAAGAGGGAAACAGAAAAATAGGTACAAAGGTAATGCTTGTTTCAAAAGAAATCTCTTCCAGCATACCTGCGAAAGGAGAGTTGTGTAAAAGATATGTAGACACCGTGTGTAAAAGGTATAAGTACTTACAAATAATACAATAAACTTTAATATAACATACAATACATAAATATTACAAAAATAAATATACACTAATACATACTAAATAATAAAAAAAAAAAAAATTTCAACGTTTGCAATAAAACCGATTCGGCGATAGACCTGGTGGATTTAATGTGGCTTTTGTCTCAAACTCATGTTTTACCTCGCGCTTTATGTAGGTACGTTTGTATTGCTTCACCTTTATATCCACAGCCATAAAGCGTAACATTGAATGACCTAAGTCAATACGTTTGGTTTTTTGGCAGAATATTAACTTTGTCTGTGTTCGCTTTCCATGTACTTTTAGGGTGTCTGTCCATTACACCCTCTATATCAATGCTTACTAACATTAGAATATAAGATGTTTGAAATAGCAAAAAAATATGGATCACCGTAGTCCGAAATAAACGAATTTTAATTTTAACTTTTTTTAATTTTTAATTACAGCGGAACGGGCAGCATAGCGGAGAAACAGAGAAATTTTAACCAATGGAATTGCATAAAATCTCCGCACAACGTGAGTCACTGATATTTTGACTGACATGATTGGTTAATATTTCTCCGTTTCTCCACTTCGCTGCCTCGCTCCGCGCAAATGGACAGGTACCCTTATAGGTTGGTTTTATTTCTACTGTACTGTGATGTGACAGTAACCAAGATGTTTGTTCATTACAATATGGTGCAGGACGCAAACAGCATTGTATCTTCCGAATAACATGATGTTCACAAGAGAGGAAGCTCTATCACAGAGGCAGCGATGTTTATAGTTACTAAAGTGCGCCGTCTATACGGCGCACGTGCAGACGAGGGACCAAATTATATTAGAAGTATTCTAGTCTTACCTTGTAAATATGAACAGTCTAATTACTACTCCAGACACGGCCTTTTTTAACGAGGTACTGCTCCACAGTGGAGAATTATAATAATGAAATCAGAGCAAGTTCGGAGCTCGACCTACAACGTTTGAAAAATTTGAAAACATTTTCTAGAAATTGGTAGTGAATAGTTTTTTGTAAAATCAAGATAGAGCGCTTGCCTTTTGTCTTGCAGCTAATTCACAGTTGTGAGAGGTTTCTTCAAAATATAGAGCCGTTGCCTTTTCACAGTCGCTGCTTTTAAGTTAATCGTTTGGAAGAAAGGGTGCAGTAAATTTTTTATTAAGTCTTATGACCCTTTAAAACACAGTCAACCATTTTACAAAAAGGTTTCGTTACCGCAACAGAACTTTTTATCTATTTTGTGTGGTAATATTCGTCCCTTGAAAATAAACGTTGGTTTAGTACCCGCCTTATATTTTATTCCGTGACCATAAACGGGCTGAAAACAGTCCAGTTCGGCTGAATAAATTAGAATTATATAAACGCACTCATATCAAGATAATAGGGGAGTGGACTACGGACATCACTTGTCATTTGATTTCAGTACACTTTTTAAACACAAGTGACGTCACACGAGTTTTCAACACACTGTATCGTCTTAATTTTTTTTTTAAGTGAAAAAAGGAAAAAACACGTGTCGCATATTTTTTAGCAACTTATCTGACGGACTAATTAGATTTTTTTAGTCCACTCTATTTAAAATATACTATAACATGTTGTTTCTATTACAGCCAGCGGCTCCGCTCATGAAAGAGTCTGAACACATCCCAAAGGAGCATGCTCCTGGGACAACGCATCCCAAGTCCTAACCCCAGGACAAAGTCTACTCGTCAAAATCCCATCAGTTCACTTTTATAAAATTAGTTTGGAAGTATAGATAGTCCGCTACAATTGCAAAAGTTTATAAAAATGATGAACGACGAGTTCTAGTAATTCATCTACGAAAACAGAGTTAATTATAATGTCCAAGTGACTAACTGTAACTGTCTCTTAAATATTACACGATAGTCAGCCTGGTAAAGCATAAGAGTTTCCTGTTTCATAGAAAGGAATATTTATTAACCAGTTATTTCATTAAAATTAATTAAGTTTTGCGTTTTCTATTGTTATGATGTTCTCTCAAATCACGTAAACTCCTTTTTAGTGTTGCCAAATTTAGAAAGTAATATCATTAGACGACCCAATATAGTCTGCAATTGTAAAAGTGATAAGCCTCAAAACGGCAGACCTTTTTGCCTCAGTATTGCTGAGATAATATCATCTAATTAAGAAATAAAAGGGACCGCTTTGATTGCTGAGTTGGGAGGAATATTCAGTGTTGGCTCTGGGGTTCAGCTTCTAATTGGGGCAGTATAGTGGTCCGCAGACTAGCAGTCTAACTAGAGTAACGAAAGACAACCGTTTTCAAAATTAACTGTTCTGATATGAGAAGTGAAAATGTTCAGCAAAACTAGAAAAGGACACGCAATAATTAGCTCGAGAACATTAATTAAACTCTATCATTCGCAGTACCCCAAACGCGAATAGTTCACTATAGAATGTTCCATAATCTCATTAATCACGAGGAAAACCTCATTTATTTCCACTATTGAATCTGTAGTCACACAATGGAGAGCTGTCCGGTCAATTACAGCATAAATAAAGCGCGGCGGTGGCTTTCTGGCTTTCATGACGAGGGCACATGCCGAGTATGTACACACCATACGATTTCATTGAATAATAAAAACAAATAAGGCTAGCCGATGAGCGGAAGGGCGGGAATTACAAATGACGTATAATTTTCTTCAGAAAACCAATCTTCCAAAGAACGGATGATAAGTAAGTACTCACATAGGTTTATAGGTGTTCGTCTCAGTTTGCAACGCGCGGGGCGGTAATTTTAAATTAAACTATTAGTTTAAACCCTTTAAGCAATCGGGCAATTGCCTTCCATACCCTTCCTTGGCGATACCTTTTATATGTGGGTACTTAATACTAACACTGATATTCGTTCCAGATTTAGGTTCCTGTTCTTGTTTTGTAAGCTCGGAATAATGATAGCTTAATAGCGAATTATCATCACGTAGCGTTGTTTGAAGTTCTTAGTACCTTATTTAAAGTAGATACTTTGTATATTTCATTATGTTCTGAGTGCCATCACGTACCTGAAACAATGATGCACATTAGAAGTTTGTCTAAATCACTGAAAACTGCCATTGTTAATGAAATGAAAAAAATGTTTAAAAGTGGCATATAGTTCAGTGGATAAATTTATGAGTCTCGTTTCTTGATCCTTATTATTTGGGGATGTAAACAAACGGTATCTTACTGTCAGCATTCAGACGAGGGTACGCAATTTAACTTATTTCTAGCTACATTTCGGATGTGTCGAAAACAAAACATGTTTCTTTCATTAAACGGCTGACCTTTTCCTATTTTCAGCAATGCAAGCCAGTTGTTATCTTGTAGTATTTTAGGTAAACAACAAATAGTTGTATTTTAAATAGTACCTTTTTTTAAGACTCACTTCTTAAAGGTAACTTTCACGTATTTTTTCCACAGACTTCCACGTAGAATGTCTGTGAAAAAAATACGTGAAAACTTCTAGTGTAATCATTTACGACGGGCGAAGAAAACTTCTATTTTCATTTAATGTACACAAGCTGCTTATCAATCAGCGTCTCCTGTCATGCATCTTTCACAGCGATCTTCATTTGTTTCCATTCCTCACCGGCAGCTGCTAAAGCGAACATATATTATTCAACGCGCGGCTTATACCGTTTTTTGCAGAATCTTGTGTCGGTATGTATTTGTATTCTAGTTCATATCTGATGCTTCTGTGACTGTTCCTAAGTTACCCTAGGCTGATAAAATTTTCGTTTTTCCTTATATTAACCTAATTGTTAAGGTAGGTCCTGCCGGTAGGCAGGAGGACCACGCCCCGCCAGCCGCGTGGTCCCGTAGGGCTCGTCCCAGACTGGACACCCTCCCGCCAATAGTAAGAAATTCATTCCCAGAAACTACTGCCTTGTCCGACCTTTGCGGCTGCGGGACAAGGAGGAGATGCAAGGTGAAGTTAATATTGGGAATTCTCGGTTAGTATACATACGTAAAACAATAAATAATTATGGAACAATAACGAGATTACAATGTATGAAGTTAAGAAGACAAGAGGACTGCAAAAGGGAGAATGACACGTAACGCTTGTGTGAAATAGTTAATTTCAAGCGCGATAGTGAATTTCTTTACAATAATCTAGAGACCCACCCCAGTGATGTACGGCCGTCTTACAACTGCCTGCACATCGGACGTGTGCCGTCGATCCTAACGTGTATAGGTCTAGAGAGAACCTGCTGCGGTCACAACAGTACACGTTCCCTACACTCAAGCATGTCTTACACAATCCTATGGCAGAAGACTGCGAAGTGCCTCTGTCATTGAGCGAGACATGTTTCCAGAAATACTGGACGCGCGCTATATGAATTAGCCCCTTACATCGGCCTATCAACCCTTTACTAACGCATTATATAACTTAGCACAAGCGTACCGCGTTGTCAGTCGTTTGCATAACTCTTTGCACCGATTCTTGTTATCTGCGGAAGCGGATTTTGGGTTCGTCGCTTCACACTTCCATAATCTACCCATTTTTGGAAGACACTAGAGTACTGCTGCGGCTGCTACCACGTCTGGCAACAGGCGTTCCATTTAGGCCTTATAATATAAGTATTTCGCTATTTTTTTTTTTATATCAGTGAGAGGCCTCGGGGGCCGGGTGTGATTTAGCGGGATACAATCCCTATCGTCCATTAGGAGGGCTATCAATTCACTTCAACCCATACTTGGCGAAACCTACCCCAATGGATCTGTTCAAATATCAAGAACAATGCAAAGTACTGTACCTGTACTCAGTCAGTCCATAGGGAGAGGCAACCTCTACTTATGTTTGGTTGATATGACATAACCTTAGACATTGCAAGGAAACATTATTGTTCAAACAGGCCCTAACTTGTGGCGAATATTATTCGGTTCAGCCTTCCATAAGCAGTGTGTTAGTGCAGTCCCAACTAACATTTTGGTGTCTGTTACAGGCTTTTTTATGGGTTTAAGTAATATAACAAAGTTATACTTATCTCAGTTTTAACTATAGACGATATAGAGGAGCTAACAAACAAACTTTTAGCCCCAATCGCGGCACTACAACTGTAATGGACGATGTAATTTAACTTTGAGAGTTATAATAGCGCTAGTATCAGCATGTATACTTAAGAAGTTATAGCTCTAACCTGTATCTGTCACCTAAATCTCTATTACAGTGCTGTTTTTACTTGCTGCTGTGTAGTTACTGTATCACACATCATTATTGCAGACACAGGTTATTAAATAGGGGTTGTCGAGAGTTTAGTAACACGAGATTATAAAAGTGTCGAAAAACTCCACGATCTAGGTTTGACCTTTAATAAACGATATAACTAAAGATTATTGTGATAGACAGTACTCTTAAAAGACGTCCTAAAGGTATTGGTGGCAAACAACGCATGTATGGGTCGTCATTAACACTAACCTCAATTTTGTAAAAGTTATCCTCTAAATGTGTTCAAGTAGTAGCTGCGTCATAACTAATTGCGTCATAACTACACGCAATTTTTGGGAAGGAAAAAAAAAACGACACAGCGGCATAATTATATATATATATTTAATTCAGTAGTTAAAGTACGAATGACGCAAACGAATCTAGTAGTTGTGATAATATTCGCTTGGGTTCCGTTGGTTCAAAAATTATTGAGTAATATTAAAAATAACGGGAATTAAAAGTTATTACTGATTTATAAAAATAATCATCGTGCAATTTCCGAACGCAACTTATACATTCCAATATGCGCTAATAATTAGATAAAAGACAGAAGATCGTTTCCGCTTGGCGATTTTCCTACTTATACCCATATATCTTGTCAAAAAGTTTTTAAATATTTTGAAAAAAATATCATATAAAATGACTGTACCAACCATGTAACCAGACCGTAAAAAATATGACTTAGATTATTTTTGTTATGAATGGAATGAATAACATGGAACGGAAAAACGATACGTCAGTGTCAAATTGAATTGACACTATGTTTTTTTACTATTTGTTTGTGTTCATGTTCATCCGGCATTATGTTAGATACAAGTAATATTTCTGCGATTTTGTGAATTCTTTACGACTTTGCTTAACCTAGACTAGGGCATTTAATTCTGGGTAACAATTTGCAAGTGGTTTGGACTTTGTCAACTGTTAAAATGCGTTGTGTTAATTGTCAATAATTACGCATTGCTCGATTATGAAAACATCGTTTGTCGGAAGAATGTGGTCAAATTGTTGAAAGAGTCCAAAGATGGGTGTTTTAGCGCCATGTAAGTATATATATGCAAAATAATTTGTTGAATTTCGTGAACACATAAGTCATACCACACATAAAGGGAGTGAGCAAAAATATAATCTTATCATGCTGACAAAATCAAAAAAAACAAGATTTAAAAAAATAAGTATGTTGTTTTAGTTATCCAACCTCTAGTTAAATGAAGAAAGAAACACATCAAAAGTGCTTTTATAGAATGTTCCAAGAGCTTAAAAGCTGACTCCTTACCCTCTATAATCATGCAAAAATATTCATATTTGTCTGGCTAAAGCAGGTGTAGAACCGATAATGTATAGGATCGGAATAAAAATCTCTATCAATCATACCTACCTTATTAATAGAGATTTTTATTCCGATCCAGCACCATTTTGATAGGCCATGAGTGGATGCCCTAGAAGGACATAGGGACACTAACCTAGCATAAAATTTACATTAGTGTCCGTTGATTTGGAAGTTCATAATTTTTTTGTAGATAATGCTCATGAATAGAAAGCTTTTTACAAATTTTCAACAAGCGGAGATTCACGGTTTACGAGACATAATTCTTTAAAATTTCCATACAAATTGGAAAATAGTACGCCATTTGCAAATTTTTAGGTTGGTTAAATTGTTATGGTCGACGTCAAAGTTGCCATTTCATGTTCCGTTGACGGTAGAAGTGTATTTTATTCAATTTTATGTCGTGTTTTTTACATAAATATAATTTAATTTTTACATATTCACATCTTTTGGGTTGTACTAAATGTGCACAATAATTGTTGCTGTATAATGCAATTGCACTGACTTTTTCACACAAAAAATAATGTTGTTTTGTTAAAAGCGAGGGATGTGAGCTCTGGGTTAAAATTTACATTTATAGCCCGTCGATTTATGGGGCGGTGCGAGACGGGGGCAGGGGTTAGCTTTTGTACCACCTCCACCCCGCGGAGCCCCATGGTTATGGAGATATCCATGGTTAAAGTTTTGAGGTTAGAATATCGTTTTGAGTTAGAAAAAGGGGTAAAAACTGAGTATTGTTTGACAGGAGGAGGGAGGGGGAAGGTGCCACCTATGTCCTGGTACCAATCCCATGTAAATGCGACCCAACGTTCTTGAGAAAATCTAATTAGAGTAACCTAACCTCAAAACGTTTTATAGCTGCTCAACATTGTGCAGTCGAGGAAAGCCCGGTAGACAGAGTCCGCTTCGCGGAACTCCTACTTCTGAATGGTTTATAAAAAGTAACAAAACAGCAAGGGCAACAAAGGATGACTAACGATGACGGCTGACAGATAGCATCGCGTCGCTTCACGTTCCGTTCCACATAGTGTAAAAAGTCAATGAAATTGCATAATGCTAGTAGCACACAGACCAATAACAAAGCAGTTTTTGATGAAAAGATGGGTAAATACATAGGTAAATGATTACTTTCAGTGTGATTAGATCGTCAAAAACTATTTTCAATTGTTTGTACGATCCCAAACTTACCTACATCACATAACCTCACATAACCTATAATGTAAGATAATGCGAATTTGATTTTATAAACCTCAAAATTAATCAGACTGCCTAGAATACACAAACAAACGAACAAATGAATCTTAAAGACTGGAATCACAGACTAATAGTGTTTATCTCACTTTGAAAAGGATTCGTGTAGTGGCGCCATCTGAGAACAGCTTTCACTTGCCAACCCCATTATTGTGCACATTTAATACACACCAGAAGTATGTGAATATGTAAAAATAAAATTATTTTTATGAAAAACACATGACATAAAATTGAATAAAATACACTTCTAACGTCAACGGAACGTGAAATGTCAACTTTGACGTCTACCATGACAGTTTATCCAACCTAAAAATTTGCAAATGGCATGCTATTTTCCAATTTGTATTGAGACTTTAAAGAATTATATCTCGTAAACCGTGACTCTCCGCATATTGAAAATTTGTGACAAGCTTTTTATTAATGAGTACTATCTATAGAAAGTCCTATGTGGGTAGGCTTGACAAGAAAACATACTTTTATAGCTCCATATTTAATATTAATTTTAAAATAGTTATTTATTATTATCATCAGTTTCTAAGTGCTAAATAACTTATAAACCCACCTGTACTTCGTATTCTCCTTTAACTTTCTCTTTATCACCACCACAACACTTGGACTATTACTTCTCCTAAACATGGACAGCAAGCTTGTACACAGTATGGAGGAACTTGAAAAGCTGTTTAGCTCCCGCATGCGTGAGTATGAGGATAAGTTGCAGAAAGCTACAGCTGGTGCTGACACCTCTCACTTGGACCTCGCCTCTCTTTCAAGGGATTTCTCAGATTTCAAGTCCTTTGTTTGTAAAACTCTTGCTCACTTCAAAACGCAGATAGAGCTCCTGTCAAAGAGTCTAGACAGCCATGAGACTGCAATGAGGAGGAAGGTGTTACTTTTTCACGGTATCACTGAGAAGTCCGGTGAAAAGTTGAGAGACTCAATTCTGGATGTTATCTCGAAGCAGCTTCAGATTGATGACTTCAAATTGGACTACCTGAATGTGTGCCACAGACTCGGAGCCCCCAAGGGTAAAACTAGACCTGTGTTGGTACGATTCAACGAGATGGAGCATCATCGGCTGGTGTGGGACAGTAAAACGTCACTCAAAGGCAGTGGGATCACCATATCTGACTTTAGACCAATTTCCATCCTTCCTTATCTCTCTAAAGTTTTTGAGCACATTGTCCAGCGGCAACTTTCTCTGTTTCTTTCTAGCAATGATCTTCTTAGTCCCTTCCAATCTGGCTTTCGGCCTGGTCACAGTACTGTCACAGCTCTTTTAAAGGTTACTGATGACATTCGATGGGCTATGGACCACAAATCTTTGACATTACTTGTACTTCTGGATTTCAGCAGTGCCTTTAACTCTGTTGACTTCGATATCCTTCTTGGGATCCTTAAATCTTTCAATTTCTCTTCTTCCCTTATTAGATGGTTCGACTCCTATCTTCGAGGCCGCTCGCAGCGGGTGCGTCTTGATGAATCTTTTTCGGATTGGTGCTCCCTTACTGCGGGTGTGCCTCAAGGTGGCGTTCTCTCTCCTCTTCTCTTTTCAATTTTCATTAATTCTGTCACTAAAGTTATCTCCTCTAGCTTCCATCTCTATGCCGACGACCTGCAGCTTTACCATCATTTTCTGAGGCCAGACGCGGAAGCCGCTGTGTCCGCCGTGAACCGTGACTTGATGTTGATTGGGGTGTGGTCGCGGTCCTTTGGTCTGCAAATCAACCCTAAGAAGTCTCAGGCCTTGGTTATTGGTGGCAGGTATATGCGGAATAGGCTGGATATTGCTACACTGTCTCCGCTCTGGTTGAACGGAGTCCAGATTGAATACGCAAAGTCGGCTAAGAACCTGGGGGTTATCATGGACTCCTATTTATCGTAGACTAACCATATCGCTGAAGTCAGTCGGAAGGTGCACTACACATTTCACTCGCTGAAATGCCTCCCGTGCTATTTGCCCTTGAAAACCAAAATTTCCCTTGCCCAAACTCTCATCCAGCCCATCATAGACTACGCTGATGCCTGTTATTTGGATGCCACCGAGGAGCTTTTAAATAAACTTGAGCGTTTGCAAAATATTTGTATTCGTTTTGTTTTCAACCTTAAAAAATACGATCATGTTTCTGGATTTCGCAAGGTACTCAAGTGGCTCCCTATTCGACTTCGCAGGAACTCTCGGATATTGTGTTTGCTATTTAACATCCTTCACAACCCTAAAACGCCTTCCTACCTGCGAGAACGCTTCTCCTATTCCCGTCCTTCTGATACGCCTTGCAGGTCGCATCTTAGAAATCTCCTTAAGTCCCCTCCCCACGCTACTGAGTTTTACTCCTATTCCTTTACTGCCCATGCGGTTAGGCTGTGGAATTCACTGCCGCCTGACATTAGAGACTGCAAATCTCTTTCAGTTTTTTAAAGAAGAGTGAAAGAACACTACCTTTCTTTACCGTCATAGTTGCATATAAGTATGTGTTATCATTTATCTTTTAATATTATTTAGTATGTATTAGTGTATATTTATTTTAGTAATATTTATGTATTGTATGTTATATTAAAGTTTATTGTTTTATTTGTAAGTACTTATACCTTTTACACACGGTGTCTACTTATCTTTTATACAACTCTCCTTTCGCAGGTATGCTGGAAGAGATTTCTTTTGGAATAAGCATTACCTTTGTATCTATTTTTCTGTTTCCTTCTTTTTATATTCCTATGTAATGTGTGTACATAAATTGTTAAATAAAAATAAATAAGATATGAACTTCCAAAGCAACAGACTATAATGGAAATTTTATGCAAAGCGTGGCTCCGTCGACTGGGCCTCCCTTGACTGTGCAATGTTAAGCGGTTATAAAACGTTTTGAGGTTAGGTTACTATAATAATTTATTTTTCTCAAGAACAGTGCGTTGCCTTTACATAGGAGTGGTGCCAGGGCACAGGGGCACCTCCTCCCTCCCTCCTACTACCAAACGATTTTAAATTTTTACTCTTTTTCGCTATTCTATCCTCAAAACTTTAACCATGAATATGATCATAACCAAGGGGCTCTGCAAGGTGGGGGTGTTACAGGGGGTACCCCCTTTTCCCCCTTTCCTCCTGAACCCCATCCCAACCCATAAATCGACAGACTCTAATGTAAATTTTAATTGTGTTTTTTTTTTGTGAAAACATTAGACCTACCTACATAAACTTGAGTTTTTTTATAATAAACGTATCTTTCGGTACAAGAATTTACTTACACTAGGTATACAGTTACATTAAGTAAAGATAAATATTAATCTTATTGAATGACTGACCTAGTGTAAGCGTATTCGGGTATGAAAGTAAGACGACACTCCGCGCGAGCTTCTGACATATCACACAGCTACAGCACCAAAATGGCGCTATATTCGTGTGAGATTACGAGTGTGTGATAAAGACGGCAAAACTGATTTAGGTTCACACCATAGACAAGACTGTTAAAAAAAAAAACTAAAAATTAAAATACACATTCATTCTCTAGTTCTTAGAATACTAGAAAACACTAGCAAATATTTTTTTGCGCTTACGTAGGTACCTACTAGCAGGTTTTCATTATTTCGTTGAAAAACCCTAATCGAGTCTGTTTGTAAAATTTATAGGTGTTTTAATGTCATCACTGTAGCAATTGTATTCAGCTATGTCTGTTATAACCATCTATGTAGCTCAAAGAGTGGTACGAATGAGCTAAGTGAAGATTTAATATTTAAAGTAAGCTCGCCATTGTTTTGGTAACCTAACAATAAATATTATTTCGAGTCATTTAACATTTGACCACAAAATACTAAATTTCTTATATTATTTGAAGCGTTCCATGAATACAAATTAATTTTACATGCCACTGCTCAGGGAGCAGGGATAAATAATAATGTTTAGTTTGAGGTGTCTATTTTATTATCATAACTTTTCTTTTAAATCTATACATATAATAAAATCGTAGACTAACCGTGCCTGTACATTGAATATTTTTCCATGAAAATTACACAGAAAATTCAGGAAAAAGGTATAAAACACAAAAATGCAATTTTTGAAATTTTTGTCTGTTTGTCTGTTTGTCTGTTTGTCTGTGCGTTTGTGGGAGCATCACGCATAAACCACAGATTGGATTGCAAATCTAAGTAATTAAAAATATTAAGTGATAACCCGAGTAACATTTAACGTTTATTTCATCAAAATCGACCCACAAAATCAAAAGATATTGAATTTTTAAGTTTAGGAAGAAACTTCCTAATGTATTCTGATGAGTCAGAGCGCCATCTATTGAGCAAAAAATAAAATGCACGAAAGCATTCAAAATTGTTGTGTTATTCGTGAAACTTTCAATACGTGGCAAAATAAAAGTGACCATTTTTATACCTTTTCGTTATTTATCGTTACAATCGATCCACAAAATCAAAATATATTGAATATTTAGTTCAGTAAGAAACTTCCTACTGTGTTCTGATCAGTCAGAGCGCCATCTATTGAGGAACCAAAAAATTAATGAAAGCATGAATGTTACACCAAAACACATTGATTGAGTTATTTGTGAAACTTTTAATACGTAGACGTAGCAAAATAAAAGTAAACATTTTAATACCTTATCATTATTTATCGTTACATACGTTCTTATTTAACGTCTTCTGCTGCCAAAAATTTTGTCAGTTTACATGGTCGATAGATGGCGTTGCACTGATGACGCGATTTTCTGAATTGCGGTGTTAAGATTTTCCGCTGGAGAATGACCTCACACGATTATTAGACACTGTCGTAGTTCATAGGAATTTCGGTTTGTTCTCTGGAAGGTCTTAAACGAATAGGAGCCAAAATTGCTTAAATCTCTGAGTTGTGCTGGTTTCGTTTAAAGTGCTTTTATCGTAGAGTCTTAAACTGATTTAGAACTCAGTAGTTTTGTGAAGTACTGGACGGTTCGACTTGCGGATCAGGCCTGTAGGGTTCCGTACCAGAAGGTGCTGACAGGACCCTACTTCTAAGGCCTCCGCGATTGATTCCGTTTAGAGCGAAGCAACGAACGGTTCGATTTGCGAAACAAGGCTAATAATAATAAGGTACCGTACCAAAGGTGGTCACGGTGACGGGAGCGATCGATTTTGGTGGGGCTACTCTCTAAGTCCGAAGTCCGTAGTTTCGGGCTTAGTTGCGGACGTATTCTACTCCGTATCACCTACAGACTTACGATTAATCCCGAACCCGAACTAAGAATGAATGACAACACGATTTCACAGTAACTGTCACATCGAGTTATCATTAGTTCTCTGTGGTTAGGTGATACGGAGTAGATTTTTTTTTACTATAGATAGGCATACGTTTGACCACTATCTCACCTGATGGTAAGCGATGATGAGGTTGAAGATGGAGCACGTTTGCCTAGAAGCAACCTATTCACTTTTGTCTTAAAGACTCCCAGGTTGCCCGCAACTAAGTTTTTAATTCGTGCTAAGTATCAGACTGTTCGATTTGCGAGCCAAGGCAAATTATAAGGTTCCGTGCCAAAGTTGCTAATGGGACACTATTATTTAAGCCTTCGCGTACGATCTTGATTCGTGCGAACCAAGTCGATTTTTAGGGTTCCGTACCAAGGTTGCTAACGGAACCCTATTTATTAATAAGCCACCGCTGTCCGTCTTCCTTCAGTTTATTAACCGACTTCAAAAAAAGGAGGAGGTTATCAATTCCACTGTTTTTTTTTATGTTTGTTACCTCATATTAACCGACTGGATGAACCGATTTTCATGATTCTTTTTTTATTTGAAAGCTGGTGCTTCCCGTGTGGTCCCATTGCCACCACGTCAGGATCTGGTGATGGAAACCCTGAGAAATCGAGGGCAACTCTCGAAAATTGTAGGCACGTATTTAGTAAAAACTTGATATTCGTGTGTATATCGAGTGATACTGATACAAAAGAATGAAAGTTTGGATCAGACCTGATGATGGAGACGACAGAGAGTCAAGGGAACTCCACATCGGTATGTAGGAACTACCAAGTGTTTGGGCTTATTTCATTCGTATTGACGAGACCTTTACACCGAAAGCACTTAGTAAGTTTTATTTTCATAACATAACATCACGCCAGTACGCTGTGAATGGGTACGCTAAAAACTGAAAAATAAAACCTTTTTTACAAAAAATGTAACCGACTTCCAAAACAAAACACTACAAAGTATAAAATAACTTTAATTTCGGAAGTCGGTGTCAAAAAGCGAAAAAACTAAAAACACCGACTTCCGAAATTAAAGTTATTTTATACTTTGTAGTGTTTTGTTTTGGAAGTCGGTTACATTTTTTGTAAAAAAGTTTTTTTCGTTTTATTTCTGTCTTGCTGATATAAAAATGTCTTCTAGAAAAAGGTCGAATCTTTTACAATATAGCAAAATTCTCAAAGTCGGGTTTTAGAGTAGAGCTGTATTTGCTGTTCGAACACTATTCTAACTAACTCGAGAACGGCTCGACCGATTTTCATAGTTTTTGTGTTTTATTCGGGACGAAGACTAATTCCTTCGTCCGGAATAGCATAATAAAACAAAATACAAAAAAAAATAATGAGTATGTAGGTAGGGTAGGTAGGCAGGTAGGTAGGGTAGGTAGACAGGTAGGTAGGGAAGGTAGGCAGGTAGGTAGGGTAGGTAGGCAGGTAGGTAGGGTAGGTAGGTAAGGTAGGTGAGGTAACCCAGCTATGGTAGGTTGGTATGGTAGGTAAGTAGGTAGGTAGGGTAGGTAGGTTAGGGTCGGTAGGTAGAGTAGCCAGTTGACGGGAGCGAAGCCGCGCGGGTCAGCTAGTCTTGAATAAATCCTAGGCGCGTTAAAATTGAGATGAGAAACATGGTATACATTTACCGTGAAATCACAAGGACAGTCATTTTTCACTTCACAAACTCAAATAACTTAATATTTAAAATGGCTTACCTGTTTCATTCCATAATATTATTCTGCTGTGTTGAATGATGGATGACATTACACTTCCACTACGAACAGATCAAATTGTATTAAGGTTATAGGCTTTTTTAATCATGACGTACGCTAAAAGTTATACAGTTGATATGTAATGTACTTAAGAAGTTTTTAGTGGCAAAGTATTCATATCCGACTCTTTCCTACCACCTGTAGTGATTACCAACCCAATATTACAACAGTGATATCGGTTAAAGTAGTAGCAGACGATGAATAAACGCTTTTGTGCAGTAGATTTTGTATCTTGTAACACCGTACTATCGGCTTTCTATATCTCTTAACTGTAAAACTGTGGGCCTCTTTCGTGGTTATAAGTGAGTTAGAGCATGCTTTATCATAGTTGTACGTATGCGTTAACACTTTTATATAAAAATGGAACTGATATAAGAGTCTTTTATAGGTTTTTTTAACGCTTTGGTGTTAGTTGGGGTGTCTTGGTAAGGTTTGTCTAAAGTCAGTTTAGAGTCATTGTTGTATACAGTCTGTTGCTATGTCTAAAGCACACTCTATAGGAAGGCCTTCTCCGACTCCCAAGAACCAAACACATATGTCGGTTACCTCGTTTAGGTCAGAGAGGGTTATAAGGTAGGATAATACACACAGCACTCACCCATTAGTTCACCAACACACACACACACCACACATATTAAAACTAAATTAATCTAACTTATATTTAACTTAATAAATAAAACTGGCTAAACTATGGTTTACAACAACACAACTCGCCATTTGGCATTCAATGGGTCTCTTAGTCTATACAGAGACATCGCTTCCGACCTAACCAACCCTAACTCCTGTTAACCTAAAACAGACGTCTGTTTACTAGCGTGGCCAAAGCTTAAATCCTTGCCTTTTCCAAATCGTTGTCCCAAGATAGCAGGCTACTTTCTCGAAACTTCCAAAACACTTTTGTTTTTCTTGTATCTTCATTCTCGTAAGGGTCGTTCATAAGCAGGTACCCAGACGTTTTTGATAAGTGCGACGTGCTCGCGGCTATTCCAATATCGACTCTAAGAAATCGTAGAAAAAGGTCGCATTTCAACTAACGTAAAATATTGCATTCTACAAGCACATGTTTGTGTACCCTAAATTAAATATTGAGTGCCTCTCCAATAGCTACGCAATTTAAAATCTGATAACATATTTTGTAATTCTCGGAATAGTAAAAGTGACAGGTTGGCCCTTACCATTAAAAGTAAAATTTATGATTTTTCTAAGTGTCTGATAACATGTGAGCGCTTCGATACAAAATAAATATTTTATATTATTAGGACTGATGAAGCGTCACATTTCCCCCCACTGAAAATCAGACGCGTGACGCAGTATAGCGGATGAGCTTTCAAAATAGGATTAACTTCGGCTTCTCATAAAACTTTTATAGACCCATACCCATCTAGTATGTGTAATGAGTAATATAATAACTTTCTAGTTGGAACTCGTTTCCAATTAACTGCAATGTCTGCTATAATTTCTTAATGTTTCACGAACATATCCTCCATTGATACTTAATATACTCAACCTATGTCAACTCTTACCTCCCTAAACTCTCTCGGCGCATTTTAATAATTTAAAATTCAGAAGACTTGGTTGTTTATAGTTTAGGTGTACACACCAGATTCTCATCTAATCTTGAATCAAATACGAAACATACATATTGTATTTCAACTTATTTCCTTCCGTAATAAACCTTTTATTTTATTTTAGGCATATGCATTTACATATAGGCATACCTACTCTTTTCATATTTAAATAACAATTTTTTTTTGCAAGACCTGTGTGTGATTTAGTTTTATATTACATAGTGGAGTCTTATTTAACTTGTATTCAATGCATAAAATGCTACGATTTAACTTATCTTCTTGAATAATAACTATTCATGTTACTTTGATATACAACTCAGAAGACTTCTGTGTTTATAGTTTAGTTAGACACAGCAAGGTCTGACCTAATATGCATTCGTTATCCAATTGTTCTATTCGAACTTATTCTCTTGAATAATGCCTACTTCTGATAACACTGTAATATCAAGTTTCAAGAAATTTATCTGTTTATGGTTTAGTTTCTCACATTAGTCTCATGTTATTTCCAGTCCAGTCGATGCATAGTTGCCATAACCGAACTTATTTATTTTGAAATACTCTTCATATTCCAATAGTAGACTGTGCATGCTTATAGTTTAATTTTACATACCAGAGTCTCATTTAAAAGTATTTGTGCTATCGTTCACACTATCTATAGTGCTAGCAAACTCAGCCTATCG
This sequence comes from Lacanobia wlatinum, assembly GCA_947578705.1. Taxonomy (NCBI): domain Eukaryota; kingdom Metazoa; phylum Arthropoda; class Insecta; order Lepidoptera; family Noctuidae; genus Lacanobia; species Lacanobia wlatinum. The sequence continues at coordinate 8,136,325 of OX388040.1, forward strand.
CAGTGTCGCTGGACAGAGGCCCTTCCTGAAGCGCCCCAGTGCTGAGTCAGCATCGACAGCTGCTCGTGCTCGTATCCAGGTACAGCTGAAATAGTTCGCACATAAACATATTAGAATTTGTTCCAATAAGATGAAATAGCCTTGAGAGGTTCTGAAATCGAATAGGTTTTACAGAGTTATATTAAATCAATACCATGAGAATATCCAAAAGACCAATCCATTGAGACTTGCAATATTATGTAAGAATCTATAGATACTCTAGATTTTTTAAAGTAAATGTTAGCTTTCTCAACAAGGGCTAAGGCAATAAGAACAATGCCCCCCTCAGACTGTGTCACTAGTGACAAGATAGCTCATTGGTATATTAATTTGAAGTCATAGCTTGTCATATGCCTAGACATTGATTTTATTGACATGAAATAGGTCATGAGTAACATTACTGTTATAATAACTGAAATACTTAGCTTCGCAAAAGGAGCCACGCGCCACGCTACAGCTCCTGAAGCTGGTTTCAGCCAATAACATGAAGCTATGGATCAGGCGCAACTCACGAACTGTAGGTTTAGGTATCCCGTTGTCGCAGCCTAGTGATGAATTACATATCCTGGAATTTGAAATGAGACCACACAAGTATCTATTCAAATATCATTATCATCTGCCTAGTCTTTTCCCATCTATACTGGGGTCGGCCTCCAGCCATACCAGATCCAGCTGAATACCATTATTTATCTATTCAAACATGTACATCATAATAATGACACACTGCCAAGTATTCAATATTAAGATTATCCTACTATGACAGTAGCTACAAGTACCGTACCGAGTTTCTGTTCTTGGTGATTTAATTGCTATTATGAAAGTACTCGTTATGATCACCTTTTCTGACCTTAGGTATTAAATATATAACACTCATCTATAACTAAGGATACGTCTTATGCTCAGTTTACTTATCACACAGTTATACAAAACTTAACCACGCAACCACACTTCTTCTTCACAAAATCTCTGACCTACTCGTATAACTCGGATGTGTACTTAGCTCACTTTGTACAGCTATACAAATCTCAATCCAGTGTCTTAAACTGTTGAACACACCAATCACTGTTGGGAGTCGAACCCATCATCATATTAGCTCTAGACCCTATCAATAAAACCATTCACAAATTACATCTATTCAGGTAGATCACTTATTTAGCAGTGCAGTAACTCAAGCACAAAATCAGTTGTACTATTATTACGTAAACACCAAAAATCACTATGCGACCTCTTCCGGTATTGTCTAGTGGTTTCATTGTTCTAAGGGTTTGGTCTTTTTTGTGGCCAAGCCCTTTTAGTTAATTCTTCGAGTTTGTGCAATATTATTTTCAACAAACACGTGTTCCATTGTTCCCCGAATTACGCAAGGGATGGCTTTTTTTTTTTAAAAAAAAAGGTTCAAAGTTATTTTTCTATTTTAAAATGAGTGGAATGTTTAGTTGTTAATTACGGTAACGTGTCCGGCTGTCAAGCCATAAACTTCAGACTTAATGTGTTCCTAAGTAACCCGATGCTACACGCAAGATTGGACATAAATTATATTTTGTTATTAAAATATAATTGTGTAACTGATATGTCGGGTATCGAGCCCTCTATTATCAATACAGTAATTCAAACAGACAGACATACAAGCCATAAACTACTTATAAATACCTCCGTACTTATGGAAGTCAAACAAAGATTAGCATAGAAAACAAAACCTTATTATTAGTGCGGGAATTTAACCCACAAGCCGTGACATAGGAGTCCTATCACTCTTCGGTCATCAAATCCACTTAAAATTGCACCCACATTGCTTGTTAATCCTAGCACATATTTAAACAAATAAATCAACATATTAATCATTCGGGAATCGAACCCGTTAAAAATGTAGTCGACTCATTCAACTAACATAATCAACCGTTAACTAGTTAACACTAGTTGATATAGCCGCGTTGTAACCCATGTTGTCTTTGAGAGCTAATAAAGCCATAAATTAATACGTTGCGTAAATGTAGTAAGTAGCCGCTCCTTTCATCCCTAACCGATTATTATGGAACCTTAGAATTTCGCCGTGTTAATTTTGCTGCAAACTAATATTATAGCTGTTGCAAATTAGTTCGTCTGTATCGATTTACAAATCAAGCAATAAATGATTCCGTTATGTTAAATTTAATGTCTCAGCCGTTATAACTATTGCTGTCCCTAACATAAAATTACGTTGTGTTGTTTTTGTAGTAACCCATAAACGTTCTTTCTTGTTGCACTGACGTAAATCAGTGCATTTAATGACGAGAATCCTGGTCACGGCACCAAATGTGACTGTTCCCAAGTTACCCTAGGCTGATAAAATTTTCGTTTTTCCTTAAATTAACCTAATTGTTAAGGTAGGTCCTGCCGGTAAAAAAAAAAAAAAAAAAAGTCCTGCCGGTAGGAAGGAGGACCACGCCCCGCCAGCCGCGTGGTCCCGTAGGGCTCGTCCCAGACTGGACACCCTCCCGCCAATAGTAAGAAATGAATTCCCAGAAATTACTGCCTTGTCCGACCTTTGAGGCTGCGGGACAAGGAGGGTATGCAAGGTGAAGTTAATATTGGGAATTCACGATTAGTATACATACGTAAAACAATAAATAATTATGGAACAATAACGAGATTACAATGTATAAAGTTAAGAAGACAAGAGGACTGCAAAAGGGAGAATGACACGTAACGCTTGTGTGAAATAGTTAATTTCAAGCGCGATAGTGAATTTCTTTACAATAATCTAGAGACCCACCCCAGTGATGTACGGCCGTCTTACAACTGCCTGCACATCGGACGTGTGCCGTCGATCCTAACGTGCATAGGTCTAGAGAGAACCTGCTGCGGTCACAACAGTACACGTTCCCTACACTCAAGCATGTCTTACACAATCCTATGGCAGAGGACTGCGAAGTGCCTCTGTCATTGAGCGAGACATGTTTCCAGAAATACTGGACGCGCGCTATATGAATTAGCCCCTTACATCGGCCTATCAACCCTTTACTAACGCATTATATAACTTAGCACAAGCGTACCGCGTTGTCAGTCGTTTGCATAACTCTTTGCACCGATTCTTGTTATCTGCGGAAGCGGATTTTGGGTTCGTCGCTTCACACTTCCATAATCTACCCATTTTTGGAAGACACTAGAGTACTGCTGCGGCTGCTACCACGTCTGGCAACAGGCGTTCCATCTAGGCCTTATAATATAAGTATTTCGCTAAATATATTTTTTTTATATCAGTGAGAGGCCTCGGGGGCCGGGTGTGATTTAGCGAGATACAATCCCTATCGTCCATTATGAGGGCTATCAATTCACTTCAACCCATACTTGGTGAAGCCTACCCCAATGGAAGTGTGCAAATATCAAGAACAGTGCAAAGTATTCTGCACTCAGTCAGTCCATAGGGAGAGGCAACCTCTACTAATGTTTGGTTGATATGACATAACCTTAGATATTGCAAGGAAACATTATAGTTCAAACAGGCCCTAACTTGTAGCGAGTATTATTCGGTTCAGCCTTCCATAAGCAGTGTCTTAGTGCAGTGTCTTGGTAAGGTTTGTCTAAAGTCAGTTTAGAGTCATTGTTGTATACAGTCTGTTGCTATGTCTAAAGCACACTCTATAGGAAGGCCTTCTCCGACTCCCTAGAACCAAACGCATATGTCGGTTACCTCGTTTAGGTCAGAGAGGGTTATAAGGTAGGATAATACACACAGCACTCACCCATTATTTCACCAACACACACACACCACACATATTAAAACTAAATTAATCTTACTTATATCTTAATAAATAAAACTGGCTAAACTATGGGTTACAACAACACAACTCGCTATTTGGCATTCAATGAGTCTCTTAGTCTATACAGAGACATCGCTTCCGACCTAACCAACCCTAACTCCCGTTAACCTAAAACAGACGTCTGTTTACTAGCGTGGCCAAAGCTTGAATTCTTGCCTTTTCCAAATCTTCTTCTTTGTTTTTCTTGTATCTTCATTCTCGTAAGGGTCGTTCATAAGCAGGTATCCAGACGTTTTTGATAAGTGCGACGTGCTCGCGCCTATTCCAATATCGACTCTAAGAAATCGTAAAAAAAGGTCGCATTTCAACTAACGTAAAATATTGCATTCTACAAGCACATGTTTGTGTACCCTAAATTAAATATTGAGTGCCTCTCCAATAGCTACGCAATTTAAAATCTGATAACATATTTTGTAATTCTCGGAATAGTAAAAGTGACAGGTTGGCCCTTACCATTAAAAGTAAAATTTATGATTTTTCTAAGTGTCTGATAACATGTGAGCGCTTCGATACAAAATAAATATTTTGTATTATTAGGACTGATGAAGCGTCACACTTCGTAGGAGATTTTGCTATAAACCTTTGAATTTTCAAGTTAAATTGTTTAAATTAGACCTTCCGTTTAGCGGCTACTCGTAAATACCTACTAAGGATTTTTTTCTCGCTCTAGCCTCTTTAATGTCCTCACTAAACATTTCTGGATATCCTTCTCATCATCACTCATTTCCATAGATCTCAGTGATTCCCTACTAGTTACATTTAACTACATGGCAAGTGGAGTGTTAGGGCACGTATAAATCGCAAAAAAAGAGATCTCTCAAATACAGTGCTGCTAGTGGTGAAATCTTGGGTGATACTACACTGTAACCAGCAGTGCGATTCTGGCCGGTCTATTCTGTCGACATCTCACCGTGTACACTTAGCTCCACCTAAGTGTACACACCTAGTGAACGACGAGTGAGCTGTCATTCCATCTTGTTTGTATGGTTTGACAGTTCACTTCGTGATCACTTCACCCACGCCTTCACTTCGACAATTTTACAGAATCGACCGACTGTAAACATATCGAAGTGAACACTTGGGCGAAGTGAACGACAGGTGAGCTGTCAAACCATGCAAACAAGATGGCGTGACAACTCACTTGTCGTTCACTCCACTTATGTGGTCACGGTGAGATGTCGACAGAATCGACCGGCTGTTACTGGTCGGTACCAGTAATAAGTATCGTGTTTTAAGTGCTCGCTGAGGACACTAAGCAAAGTGATTAGTTAGATTTATGACGTGTATGTACCTTGGTATTCGCAAACGGAAGTGATATGGCGCCTTATTTTCTTTGTATAGATTAAATAAAAGCCAACGTGCATGTGAACTTCCAGGGAACGATTCATTCCCCTCAGAGGACCTCTTTAGAAAAAAACTTTTTACAAGTATCAAAGTTGCGTATACTTACGGTTCTATACTATGAATTTTAATTCGATTCCAGATTTGACATTAGCTACTGTTATTTTGTGAAATAATGATACCACATATAATAGTGTAGTGATGAACACAAAAATCGATAAACAATCAGTGTGTGTGCCATCAGTGTGCCAATTATCGACTAAATTATTGATTTTTATTTAAATAAATACATAATTATTTATTAATTAGTAATCGCTGCTCTATTTTATAAAAAGTTAATATTTTTGTTTTTATATTAAAAACAAAACTTATAATAAAAGAGCCTAGATAGTTTTCAGTATTGGCAACCCGTGCGCGCTCGTGCAGCTATCGCCATTTTGTTTATCGTGTCATTCGGCTTCATTCTCCCAGTCTGACTGCACGAATATCTTATTTCATTGCGAATCGATATTTTGTTGGGTTTTTGTTAAAGTGTTGTTACGTTGTGTTTGTTGTTACGTTTATAGTTTTTTGTGAACTTTGAGTGAATCTATTTGTTTTGGTTTTCCATCAAAATGGATCCTCAGCCAAGTACATCACAAAAAGACGTGGATGTTTTCTTGTCCCCAAGAAAAAAACGTCCACGAAAAGCTTTCACTGTTACTGAAAAAGTAATGATCCGCAACGCCTACAAATACGTGAAAAATGAAATTTCTGCGCAATTGGAGGCCTTTGAAGTTGTGGAAGAAAATGAATGTATGAGCAAAGTTGCTGACATATTGGGAATAACCTCACGCTCTGTTTGTAACGTTTTGAAGGAAGTAAATAAAGGTGCGCCGCCAACTCCTCCTAAAAAAACTGGACCAAAGCGAAGTTTCAAAGATAAAATTGATGAATTTACATTCTCTGCAATACGAAGAATTGTTCATCAGTTCTTTTACCAAAATGAACCTCCAACCATTGCAAAGGTTAGTCAATCAGTCAGACAGTATTATTTTATACCTACATCTTTTATATATAAGTAATGATTCCAAGCTATTATAAAACTTACTATTTTAGATTTTACAAGTGATGAACGATGATTCTGAAATGCCCAAGATTTCCAAAGACACCCTCAGAAAATTTTTGAAGCATCTTAATTTTAAATTTGATGCACGGTCACGCAAGAGCACACTTATTGATCGAAATGATATAATAACATGGCGTCAGCGTTATTTGCGATCTATATGTCAGTTTCGACGAGAAGGGAGACATATATATTATCAAGATGAAACTTGGGTTAACGCAGGTAAGGCTAACATTTATACACAAAATGAATTTATACACATTTTAAATTAAATTTAATAGTAATATTGAATGTTCATGTACTATATTTATTTTAAGGTCATACTGTAAAAAAAACTTGGGTGGACAAGAAAGTCACATCATCTCGACAAGCGTTTTTGGAGGGACTGACCACTGGATTAAAAAATCCATCTGGAAAAGGCAAACGTCTCATAATTAGCCATATAGGTAGTGAAGAAGGCTTCCTGGAAGAGGGGCTCATGATTTTTGAAGCACAGAAAAATTGTGATATTACCATGATGAGATGAATGCAGTTTGTTTTGAGGAGTGGTTCGCTGGAGTCTTACCAAAATTAAGACCAAACTCAATTGTGGTTATGGATAATGCACCTTACCACTACCGAAAATTGGAAACGGCACCAAAAATGAGCTGGAAAAAAGCTGCCATTCAAGATTGGCTTTTAAATAAAAATATTCATTACGAACCAGATATGGTTAAAGCTACGCTTTTAGAACTGATTCCACATAACGAGTCTTTTAATAAATACGCTGTAGACGAAATGGCAGCACAATATGGGATCACGGTTTTAAGACTGCCCCCTTACCATTGCGAGCTAAACCCTATCGAATTGATATGGGCGCAGGTAAAGGGGCATGTAGCTCAAAATAATAAAACTTTCAAATTGACAGACGTGAGAAATTTAGGTCAGGAAGGCATTCAAAAAATTACGGCTACCGAATGGTCTAAATGCGTATCCCATGTTGTCAAAGAAGAGGAAAAAATGAGTAGGCTAGATATGTTAATTGACAATATCACAGACACATTTATAATAAATGTTACAGAAAGTGACAGTGATAGCGATAGCGATGACGGCGACAATATATAAAATAAATTATTACCATAATACATCTATCTGTTTTATTTGTCATGTACCTTCATGATCACATTTTTTTATTTATTTCACACACAATTATAAAAGAAAAGTCTCAGATCGTTAATTAATCGTCAAAACTAAATTATCGGTTCAGAAATATTTAATTTCCTGATATACTTAGTTTACGAGAGTAAAATTATAAACGAGAAGAATCGATCCGGAAATATTCCATTTCCATATAGAATAATTTCGCAACGTCACTATTTAGTACTTGTCATAACGTTGCAACACTGAAATTGTCAAATCTGGAATCGAATTAAAATTCATAGTATAGTCCCAAATCTTCTAAATGTATATGCTTATCAATCAATCAATCATTTATTTATTTGCAAACATGGGTATTGGTCTATAGATTTTCTTTTTACATAGTATATTTTACCGTCGCAAGGGCATGCAAATATATATTGTATGTGTGTAAAAAAATATGTTATGTGAAATAAATTAAGACATCAGGTTATTCGGAAAGAATAAGATGTCAAACCATTGACATGGTTATTGAAGAGAATCATGAAATCACCGAATATTATGTAAACCTCTCTTTGAAAGTTGCCCTAGTAATGGAGGTTAAGGTTATGAAATTTTGCTATTTTCGCCAAAAAATTTCAGCATGCAAAATATATATTATGGTGCTTGCTTTCGGTCATGCATAACACCATATCTGCCTTGCACTGTTATCATGATAACGTTATGAGTCATAATATAGCATCAGACATAGAGTGGCGAAAGGAAAAATAAAACCAAACAGTTTATTTACTTAAAACTTCACGGAAGCACTCACTTTTAAAATCGGTTGAATATTTTCACCAATTGATAATTCCGAGCGCCGGATAAATATTCAAGGGAAATGGTACAAGTTTTCGCCGCAGTCGATGTTTGAATAAAACGCTATTTGGGAGCGTTCAGTAAACTTCAGCTTTAAAAATATTTCTACTTTAATTTAAGTAAAATCAAACTCTATTTCTTGGCGGCTAGAGTTCAAAATTAAATTAATCTTTCTAGCCGCCAGTTTGCAAACTACTCATGTTTCTGATAAATCTCATTGGCATGTCCTGGTTAGACTTGACACCACATTACATTAAGCATTTCAAACTACGCTGGAAGAACTAGCTGCTAAAATGTAGTCTAAAACGGAATTAGTGAGTATGGTATACGACTCTGGTAAAGTTTGCCATGTATGTTATGTGTAATACTGAAAGCATTTTATTCTAGGCTACAGGTATTATATAAAAATATCGAACAGAACGTTAACGGAGATCCAAATAAACAATCTGAACAAGTGTAACGACCAAAATGTTTATCAGTTAAATAAAATGTTAGATTATCTCGTAAAACGAAATGGGTCTAAGCTCGGCAAAACACCCGCTTTAACTTTCAAACGACACCTAACATTAATTTGATTTTTCGATTCCGACTCTAATAGCCATTTACCTAAAGTTAAGTAAACAATCTCAAGAATGTGCAAACACATCCGCAAGAATAAGTTTAATCTCCAGTCGGCCGACCATTACGAGTAATTGAAAAAAATACGAAAACTTCTAATTTTCCTTTTTCCATAGTACCACGTTTTAAAAGAACTGTTGTTATGAGTATTGTGTCGATTTGTGTCGTATCCAAAGCAGTTGTATAAATGAAAAAATAACGTTACATAAAATTCGTCTATAAACAAAGTAAAATTATGTGCTTGATGAAATTGTCTTGCTGTTTCTGATAAAAAAACCTTGTTATCATCTTTCCGTGATCCAAGGGCTGGGCTTTTACCTCGGACAGAGGATAATTATGCCATACAACGTGGCAATGCCGCCAGTCTTTTGAGCTTACTTCTAATCGAGAGCGATATAATTTTTTGACGACATATTTTAAGTTAGGAGTTTTTATTTTCAATGAATATTATTCAAAACTAGTGGACGTCACGCGGTTTCACCTGCGTTGTTCCCATTCCCGTGGGAGTACGGGGATAATATATAGCTTATGTTGATCATGTAGCTATCCAATGCTAAAAGAATTTTTCAAATCGGTCCAGTAGTTTCGGAGCCTATTCAATTCAAACAAACAAACAAATAAATCTTTCTTCTTTATAATAGTAGTATAGAAGTATAGATAACTGAATGATTTCTGGAAGAGACTTGATTTCCGTTTTGCTTCAACATCAGTTTCCAGTTTCAGTCGAGTCAAATAAATGTGGTTCTTATTGTGTGCTGCAGGCTGCGCAGTATGTTGTTAAAATATTTTACTTTCGGTCTTGGATTGGTGATTGATGTTTCAAAATAAACGTATCACAACTGGAAGTCATAAGCGCAAATCTGCACGATTTTATACAATACAAGTCCAATAATGATCAAATTTACCTCCAGCATTGTGCTGCATGCATGTTGTTTCTATTGAACCGCAAACGCTCGTTTGATAAACAACATCACGTTATGCACGCCATACACGTGAAAGAGATTTGATTAATCAGGCTGGTTCAAACTGATCAAAAGAAATATGTAATTTCGTATTACTTCATGCCATTTAACGACTCATTTGTAGACTTGTGAATAGTGCACTTACTCACGATGATCACTGAGTGTGACGTAAAGTGGAGTTCGATCTTTGACGATGTTCTTGAAAGTAAGTGCTTTTCAGCATAAGATTGAGACAAATCCAAATACTCGATTCAGAAACCGAGCCGAGATTTCACTGGTTTCTTTCTAATTTTAACTGTTGTATAAACAGCCATGTCCATATCATGGTCACAAATCCAACATTTAATGAGATTTGTTTTTACTATTATTAGGTTCGCGTTTGACCACTGAGAGAGAAATGTCACCTAGTCAAATAATCTTTTATGGTAATACAAGCTTTTACCAGCGACTTTGTACGCGCATTTCCCGCTTTTTACCGTTCCTATCGTAATTTCAGGAATTCCTCTCTTTGAGCAAATTTGAGCATTCTTTGACCGATGGTTTCGGCTATGCGTTTTCTGTCAGTCATTCTGTCAGTAAAAGAATTTTATACATATTGATTTAAATAAAGTGTTGATTTTTTGCTAATAAAGAAAATTCGTGTTAACATATATATTTATAACTAGCTGACCCGCACGGCTTCGCTCCCGTCAACTGGCTATTCTACCTACCGACCCTAACCTACCTACCTACGCAGAGGCGAAGAAGTCTCGGGGACTCTCGAGGAGATGGGCTTGCAGGTGCTCAACGTCGGCAATACTCCAACCTTTGACACCATCAGAGGCGGCAAATCCTACACCAGTTTCGTTGACCTAACAGCTTGCTCAACTGAAATGCTGGAACTGGTGGGGGACTGGAAGGTTGACAAAGGCATCACGAGCTCGGACCACAGCGGTATCGTTTTCAAAATTAATCTTCAAAAGTCTAAAGGTACAAATGTTAGTAGAACAACTAGAATTTACAACACCAGGAAAGCGAATTGGAGCCAATTTCGTGAGAAATTGGCCCAATTGCATGCAGCCAATAACTTAAATAGTTTAGAAGTAGATAAAATTAATAATAATTCAGATTTAGAGTACACAATTAACACATTTATAGATTCAATAGTAAAGACTTGCGAAGAAACTGTACCTAGAATTAAAAATAACAATAAACTTACCGTACCGTGGTGGTCCACCGAGCTCGCTGAGCTGAAGTCGGAGGTCAACACCAGAAGACGCCGCATACGATGCGCTGCACCGGTTCGGAGGCAGAAAGTCGTCGAGGAGTACCTGCAAGCGAAGGAGAGGTATGAGTCCCAAGCCAAGAAAGCGCAGACGGAGAGCTGGAAGGCTTTCTGCGAAAAGCAGGATAGGGAAGGAGTCTGGGAGGGGATCTACAGGATAATTGGGCGGACCTCCAAAAGGCAAGAAGATCTGCCGCTGGTGAAGGACGGAGTGTCACTAAACCCGCAAGATTCGGCTCTGCTGCTGGCTGAGACCTTCTACCCCGAGGACCTGGAAGACGGGGATGATGACGACCACCGACGGATCCGAGAAGCGGCCAGTCGTGTAAACGAGTGGGCGCATGATGAATACCATGACCCACCGTTTACGCTTCTGGAGCTTAGATCCGCGGTGGGAAGCTTCAACCCGAAGAAGGCACCCGGGGCGGACGGTCTCACAGCCGACATCTGCGAACAGGCCATTCTCCAGGATCCAGGGGTGTTCCTTGCACTGGCCAACAAGTGCCTTGAGCAGGGTCACTTCCCTGGGGCCTGGAAAGTGGCAACGGTGGTGATACTCCCGAAACCTGGCAAAGACACCTACACAACCCCGAAGTCGTACAGGCCCATTGGCCTTCTACCTGTCCTGGGCAAAATCCTAGAAAAAATGTTGGTAGCTCGTCTAAAATGGCATTTGATCCCGCGGATGAGTACTCGCCAGTTTGGTTTCATGCCCCAGAAAAGCACCGAGGACTCCCTCTACACCCTGATACAACACATCAACCAAAAGCTGGATCAGAAGAAGCTGATCACTGTTGTATCTTTGGATATAGAGGGAGCCTTCGACAGCGCATGGTGGCCGGCCATCAGAACCAGACTGGCTGAGGAAAAGTGCCCGGTGAATATCAGACGAATGCTGGACAGCTACCTAAATGGGAGAAGCGTCCGGGTCAGGTATGCCGGAGCAGAGTGCCAAAGAAGTACGACCAAGGGGTGTGTACAGGGCTCGATTGGGGGTCCGATCCTATGGAACCTGGTGCTGGATCCTCTGTTGAAGGGGCTCGAAGAGCGGGGCGACCACTGTCAGGCGTTTGCCGATGACGTGGTGCTCGTCTTCGACGGGGATACAGCACTGGAGGTCCAGAGACAGGCCAATGCCGCCCTCGAGTATGTTCGGAGGTGGGGCATCATGCACAAGCTGAAGTTTGCGCCGCACAAGACCTGTGCCATGCTAGTAACAAGGAAGCTGAAGCATGATGTCCCACTCCTGAGCATGGGCGGGGTCGACATTGGCATGTCTAAGGAGATTAAGTTGCTGGGGCTCACAGTGGACCACAAGCTCACTTTTAACGCCCACGCTGCAAATGTTTGTAAAAAAGCCATCAACATTTACAAACAGCTCTCCAGAGCAGCCAAAGTGAGCTGGGGTCTACACCCAGAGGTTGTGCGCAGCATCTATACCGCGGCGGTCGAGCCGGTTATAATGTATGCAGCCAGCGCCTGGGCGCCCGCAACAAGGAAGGTCGGAGTGCAGAAACTCCTTAATTCGGTCCAGCGGGGGTTCGCTCAAAAGCTCTGCAGATCCTATCGCACCGTTTCGCTCAACTCCGCGCTCGTGTTGGCTGGGATACTCCCACTTGACCTCCGAATACAGGAAGCAGCCGCACTGTACGAGGCAAAGAAGGGGGTGCCCCAGCCATCACTTGCGGGCAGGGGGGTGGAGCGGGTGGTAGCGTTTGCAGAGACTCCGCACCCGGCGAAACATACGGCTATGGGGTTCGTGAGCTTGGTAGACCAGTCACATGTGGAGTCCCACAACAGCCAGGAAGTACGGTTTTTCACCGACGGCAGCAGGATTGACGGCAAGGTCGGAGCAGCACTGTCCCTTTGGGACAGGGAAGCCGAGACCAAGTCCGTCAAGCTTAGCTTGCCGACGTGCTGTACTGTCTACCAAGCAGAACTCCTGGCCGTATGCGTAGCGACACGCCAAATACTGCGGCGCAAAGAGGGAACCTTTGGTATCTACAGTGACTCGATGGCAGCTCTGCAGACAGTCACGAACCAGGGTTCCCTCCACGCGTTGGCAGTGGAGGCGAGAGCGAACCTTAACGTGGCTTTATCACAGGGCAAAGATGTCTCTTTGTTCTGGATAAAGGCACACGCTGGACTGGAAGGGAACGAACGCGCCGACCACCTTGCGAAAGAGGCTGCCCTGCACAGCAAGCGTAAGCCCGACTACGACCTCTGCCCGGTATCATTCGTCAAGCGGCAGATCCGCTTGGGGTCGCTTGACGAATGGAACCGGAGGTATAAGGAGGGCACAACAGCCTCAGTGACAAAGATCTTCCTCCCAGACGCAATAGAGGCCTTCAAAACTGTGAAGCAGATAAAGCCAACCGGTACAGTAACCCAGTTTATGACGGGGCACGGTGGGTTCTCCGAATACTTGCACCGCTTCAAGTGTAAGGAGAACCCATCGTGCATCTGTGAGCCGGGCGTGCTCGAGACGGTCCCACATATTCTGCTGCAATGTCCTGTGTTCCAGAGGGAAAGGTTCGAATTAGAACAAGATCTGGATACATTAATCAGTGAGAAAAACATAAGTATATTACTCAAGAATCAAAAATGTAGAGAAAAACTATTAGACTATTGCTTAAAAATTTCATCTAAAGTCATCCATAGAAACAAAGAAGCCTAAATCTATGCTTTCCTTATATAAACGTATATAACGCGACAAGCATACATAATATCGGTCTTCAACAGTAAAGTTAAATTCACAAGTTTTAAAAAATAAGTTAATGCCAACATTAAATTCACTCAGTTTTTATTACAGTAAAAAAAAAAAAAAAAAAAAAATTCTAATTAGTATCTAATTAAATTGGCTTATTCAGGTCTCTGACAACGTCAGGGTGACACTAAGAAAGGCAGGAGTAGGTTTTAGCCGGTAAGAGTCCGGCACTGCCCCAACTGTTTCACTTCGTGTGAGGCAGTTGGGGCGTCCATGAGGATTTCCCCTCCTGCCATAGCATAAAAAAAAAAAAAAAAAAAAAAAAAACCTACCTACCCTACCTTACCTACCCTACCTACCTACCCTACCTACCCTACTTACCCTACCTACCCTACCTACCTATCCTACCTACCTACCCTACCTACCTACTCTTTTTTTTGTATTTTAATTCTTATTATGCTATTCCGGACGAAGACTAATCCAAAAACACATAAACTATGAAAATCGGTCGAGCCGTTCTCGAGTTAGAAAAGTGTTTGAACAAACCCGACTTTGTTTTAAATGTATTAAGAAGATTAAGAATTTTGCTATATTGTGAAAGATTCGACCTTTTTCTAGAAGAGATTTTTTATATTAGCGAGACAGAAATAAAACGCGTAAACTGAAGGAAGACGGACAGTGGTGGCTTATTAATAAAAAGGGTTCCGTTAGCAAACTTGGTACGGAACCCTAAAAATCGACTGGGTTCGCACGAATCAAAATCGTACGCGAAGGCTTAAATAATAGGGTCCCATTAGCAACTTTGGCACGGAACCCTATAATTTGCCTTGGCTCGCAAATCGAACCGTTTGATACTTAGCACGAATTAAAAACTTAGTTGCGGGCAACCTGGGAGTCTTTAAGACAAAAGTGAATAGGTTGCTTCTAGGCAAACGTGCTCCATCTTCGACTGCATCATCGCTTACCATCAGGTGAGATAATGGTCAAACGTATGCCTATCTATTGTAAAAAAAAAATATTCCACTCCGTATCACCTAACTAATGATAACACGATTTGACAGTTACTGTGAAATCGTGTTGTCATTCATTCTTAGTTCGGGTTCGGGACTAATCGTAAGTCTGTAGGTGATACGGAGTAGAATACGTCCGCCAACTAAGCCCGAAACTACGGACTTCGGACTTAGAGAGTAGCCTCCCAAAATCGATCGCTCCCGTCACCGTGACCACCTTTGGTACGATACCTTATTATAAAAAACCAAACTACTAACCTAAACTAAACCTAACTACTAACCAAAAAATGGACTCTGTCTGAAATATAAGATTTTTATTTATTATTATTAGCCTTGTTTCGGAAATCGAACCGTTCGTTGCTTCGCTCTAAACGGAATCAATCGCGGAGGCTTAGCAGTAGGATCCCGTCAGCACAGCACCTTTGGTACGGAACCCTACAGGGCTGATCCGTAAGTCGAACCGTCCAGAACTTCGCAAAACTAAATCAGTTTAAGACTCTACGATAAATGCACTTTAAACGAAACCAGCACCAGAAATTTAACCAATTATGGTCCCTAACAGTTTAAGACTTTTCAGAGACCAAAGCGAAATTTCTTCGAAACACGACTGTGTTTAGAAATTGTGTTAGGTCATTCTCCAGCGGAAAATCTTAACACCGCAATTTTGAAAAACGCGTCATCAGTGCAACGCCATCTATCGACCATGTAAACTGACAAAATATTTGGCAGCGGAAGACGTTAAATAAGACGCCTGTATGTAAAGGTAAATATCGATAAGGTATTAAAATGTTTACTTTTATTTTGCTACGTCTACGTATTAAAAGTTTCACAAATAACTCAATCAATGTGTTTTGGTATAACATTCATGATTTCATGCATTTTTTGGTTTCTCAATAGATGGCGCTCTGACTAATCAGAATATATAAGGAAGTTTCTTACTAAACTAAAAATTCAATATATTTTGATTTTGTGGATCGATTGTATCGATCAATAACGAAAAGGTATAAAATGATCACTCTTATTTTGCCACGTATTAAAAATTTCACAAATAACTCAACAATTTTGAATGCTTTCGTGCATTTTATTATTCTCAATAGATGGCGCTCTGACTCATCAGAATACATTAGGAAGTTTCTTCCTAAACTTAAAAATTCAATATCTTTTGATTTTGTGGGTCGATTTTGATGAAATAAACGCTAAATGTTACTCGGGTTATCACTTAATATTTTTAAGTACTTAGATTTGCAATCTAATCTGTAGTTTAAGCGTGATGCTTCCACAATTGCATTTTTGTGTTTTATACCTTTTTCCTGAGTTTTCTGTGTAATTTTCATGCAAAAATATTCAATGTACAGACACGGTTAGTCTACGATTTTATTATATGTATAGATTGTAGGCATTCTTGGCACCCGATGTATCTGAAATTAACATAGCAACGATCAACTGGCTTGTAGAATTTTAATATCGACTATCGACGAAGCCGCTCGTAGCTCGTAGTATTTCGTAGCAAAACACGGCGCGGCGTAGCGGTCCGTAGCACGTCGTACCGCTACGAAAAGCACGTCGCATCCGATTGCAAAAATCGATTACAATGAGCTTCCTATGCAAAGCAAGTGACGTGACTTTCTTTTAGGTCTGAGAAAATGATTTACATCGAAGGAATTGCTATCATTATCAATCTATAGTTATTTTTCATTGCAATAATAGGATAAAAAAAAGTCAAAAGTCCTCATAAGTACTATTGAATTTACACATGAGGCATTCTAATATGCTAGAAAAATGTTCACACTTTGAATGATTAACTGAGCCACGCGAAACATTCTAGTTAATTTGTCAAATAACTACCGGCTTCTAGATCAAAGGTAATTATTGAAACATGATTGATGAGATAGTCGCCGCGAGTCGATGCGAACGGACGCGTTTACTATTTTTCCAAAAAAATATAAAAGTCATATTTTCATCTACCATTGAATAGTAAACCCTATAACGTCGATTTTAAAAGTTAATGTTCACGCGCAGTGCGTGGATCGTGACGTACTGCATTCTTGTCTTATCGCGACCACAGACCTCTTAATAGATAGACAGTAAGATGTCAGATTCACCAAGCGCTCGTGCGAGTTCGGTTCCAGATTTGTCTGTAGACAAAACAGCTGAAGAGTCAAGGACGAATGTCACTCGTCGCAAGCGTGGACATAACGACGAATTTACCCAAGCATTCGAAGATTTCAGCAAAAAAATTATGACGAAGCTAAATGAATGGAAAATGGATTTTGGCCAAGAAATATCACAAATTAATGTCTCCCTGAAGAACTTGAATGAAAGTACACAGGAAATGAAATCGGAAATTACCAGTATCAAAACCGAATTTCCAAAATTTAAAAAATCTGTTCACAAGTTTGAAAGCAAACAAGCTGAAGTAGACGAGGAAATCACATCACTTAACAAGTCAATGCAATATCACAGCGACGAGTACGACGATGTAGCAAAGAGACTTGAACTTCACTCAAATGAAATTAAGGACCTTTGTCAATTAAAGAAAGAACTTGAAGAAGTTAAGGTGCAAAACAGAAAACTAAGATTAGACGTTAACGCAGGTGAACAAAGGGACCGGCTACTCAATATAGAAATCGTTGGTATACCTGAAGTTGACAACGAAAACTTAATTGAAATTGTCTCAAAAATTGCTAAACATACTGAAATTGACATAAGAAATGATGATATTCTTCACGTGAACAGAGTGACTGCAAAGTCTAAGATTCAAGGTAGGCCAAGAATTATAGTAGCCAAACTGCGCACCCGGCAGCTCAAGGACAATATCATTTCTCAAGCACGTAAACGCCGTCTTTCTACTAAAGATCTAGATATTCAGGGCAGTCCGATCCCAGTATATATAAACGAGCATCTCACGATGTACACCAAGAATCTTCTAAAAAAGACCAAAGACATGGCTAAAATGAAAGAATATCAGTTTTCTTGGACAAAAAACTGCCGGATTCACGTGAGGAAAGCAGTAACAACTCCAGCTATCTTCATTTCGGACGAAGAGGATTTAAAGAAAATCGTCTAGTTTATAATTTCTTAACATTCGTGTATTTTATTTTTTATTACTTTTTATCACATTCATCTGTGCTAAATTATAATATGCCTCTTAGAGATTATCAGGTTGGAATGAAACAGGGTGGAGTTGAAGGTTTGATGTTTGCGTTTGCCGAGTCTAAGTTTACTGAGATCTATGTAAAGTGTTTTTTGTTCGACCATTGTGAAGCCACTGGCGACTGTGTAATGGCTATACGCGTTGGGTTGGTGCGATACATTTTTGTGTGCTCATTACATTTCTGGTCTCACAGTGTATTGGATGCTGCGAAAGTGTAATTCTGATTTTACAGACAATCTATAAATACTATTTTACATATCAATGTAATGATGTGTCGTTTAATAAGACAGAAAATTTAAAAATCAACCTAAGCTCAACATATTATCTCTCCGATAAATATTTGCAGTTATGTATCAATGGAAGGTTAGTTAATTTTAATGCTATAGTATATTACTATAGTTATAAAACACGAATTCTAGATAAACAATTTTGTATTGCACCTATAAGTAGCGCGTGTCCTATACCTGTTGTTGTTATTCTAATGTACGTTTACAATTCATTAGCAACACACCCACATTACAATATAATTATTTCTTGTGTGATCACATACATTTATATTTTTCGTACTAGGTTACATGCAAATCAGGTAATTCATAATAGCATAAATCGTAGTGCATATATTCTTCTATTTCTGGCTGTGTTGTTGCAGGAAAGTGTTCTCTGCCGCCAATATACCCACGTCTTACTAAATATGCTAATACTATTTATCGTTCATTGTCCCTTGCGTATAAGATTGTCAAATATTTTATTAGTTAAATATACTTACCACAATGCAGCCCCCTAACTTAAATATATATTACCAAAACTGTCGTGGTCTCGGAACTAAAACAACGCAATTCCGTCAAAATATTTTATGTCATAGTTATGATTTAATTATCGTGACGGAAACCTGGCTACATAGCGGCATTTTTGATAGCGAATTGTGCGATAATCGGTATGACGTATTTCGAAAGGACCGCGACCTAGCCGCCACTGGCAAATCGTCGGGTGGCGGTGTTATGATACTCTCGCGACATGGGTTGGGTGCGTGGTGCATTGAGTGCGTACCTAATATAATTGGTACGGAATTGTTGACCATAACGATACCGGCTCGCGCGCTGTCGGCATCAACAGACCTATATATAAGTGTTGTTTACGTGCCGCCGGATGTTCACAGGATAGCCTCAGATATAGATTTCGTTTTGGAAACTATTACTAATTCATTTTCACAAAATACAAAAAATAATAATTATTTACTGATAGGCGACTTTAATCTTCCGTGTATAAAATGGAATATGACTGGACCAACTTTTCTAAAACAAGGTGCCGTCGAAGTACAAAGTGCAGCTATGCGTTTGGTGAATGGTTTGGGTTTTTTGGGATTAACGCAACACAATACACTTCTTAGTCACAAAGGTAATACACTGGACTTGGTGTTTTCTAACTTGTTATTACATTTAAACGAGTGCCTTCAACCGCTCTCGAAGATTGACATACATCATCCAGTGCTAACCATAAAAATCTCTGACCTTGATATTTCCCCACTACGCGAGCTATCTGCACCTAGACGTAATTATCGAAAAACCGACTATACCGCACTAAATAATTACTTTGATAGTATGGACTGGCAATCAACCCTAAATATAACACCAACAGACAGCGTTGTCCAAAAATTCTACGATGTGATACAAACAGGAATTGATGCACATGTACCTTTTAGCCGTCGTGTTGGTTCTCGTAAATATCCCATTTGGTATAGTCACTCACTTATAAAAATAATTAAAGAAAAAAGTAAGGCACACTCACGTTGGAAACGTTTTGGTAACTATCTGGATTACGATGAGTTTGCAATGTTGCGGGATAGGCAGCGACACGTTCAAGACCTTTGTTATAATAAATACTTGCACGAGACTGAAATTAATCTAAAAAAAAATCCTAAATTGTTTTGGACCTACATAAAAAATTTGCGAGGAGGATCCAATTACCCAAAAATGTTATCCCGCAACAATGTAAATTACACAGATGGAGCAGAAATTTGCGAAGCATTCGGTGACTTCTTCCATGATGTTTTTGGTGTACCTTCTGACTACAACCTTGTTAGTTCATTGAACACAGAAATTGATGATTGTTGTGTTGACATCATATCTGATTTACAATTTACTCCATCAACCGTGGAGGGGTCACTGAGTTCTTTATGTATCGATAAAGGTCCAGGTTGTGACGGAATACCTCCACTGTTTTGGAGAAGTTGCGCAAAGTCTTTAGCTCATCCAATCTGCTTAATGTTTAATATCTCTTTAAGAGAAGGTACGTTTCCAAATGAATGGAAGAAAGCACTTATAGTACCCATACATAAAAGGGGTCGCGAATAAAAATAAAAAATTACAGAGGTATTTCTATTCTTAATACTTTAGGTAAAGTGTTTGAAAAACTTGTATATAATGCTATATATCCGTACATCCTAAGAGGTATCTCTTGTAAACAACACGGCTTCTCGAGAAAACGTTCGACCATATCTAATTTGGCTTGTTTCTCAAACTTTATTCTCGAAAACACAGAGAATGGCGGGCAGTTTGATGTGATTTACACAGATTTTGAGAAAGCGTTTGATCGTGTGGATCACAACATCCTGCTCAACAAATTGTACAGATTAGGTATACGCGGCGATCTTCTACATTGGGTCCAATCATACTTACTTAAAAGGTCACAAGCCGTAGTATTAGGAGGTTATCGTTCTAATTTCATTGAAATTCCTAGCGGTGTTCCGCAAGGGTCCCACTTAGGACCCCTTTTTTATAATGCATATTTATTCGATATTACTGACTATTTTAAACATTCTGAACATTTAATGTACGCTGACGACAAAAAAATATTTTACGCAATAAGATCAGTTGATGACTGTATATCACTACAAAAAGATCTTGATAATTTACATAATTACTACACAAAAAATAAGATTACAGTAAATGTCACAAAATGTCAATGCATCAGTTATACACGTAAAAAAAAACCAGTAACATACTCGTACCAATTTAATGGAATAATTATTAATAAAGTTGAAATGGTACGTGATTTAGGAGTTATGTTTGATAACAAATTGTCATTTTCAAATCACATAGACCTTGTTACTACCAGAGCTTACAAAAATTTAGGATTCGTTCTTAGATCCTGCAAGGAATTTAAAAACATTGAAGCCATTAAATCTGTGTATTTTGCGTATGTTCGCAGCGTCCTCGAATATGCATGTACAATCTGGTCACCCCAATATATTTTATACAAAAGTCAAATAGAACGGATACAAAGGAAATTTATAAACCACCTCAACTATCGCCTCCGCCAACCGCCGATGACCTACGAAAATGGCTGTCGCGAATATGGTCTGCTTACACTCGATGAACGATGTAAAGTGTTGGATATGAGTTTACTTTACGACATTCTTAATGGTAGGCTGGACTGCCCGGATTTGGTTGCACAGATCAAATTTAGCGCTCCCCTGCGACGCACTCGTCATACACCATTGTTACATGTGCCTCGGCATGGAACTAACTACGCTAAAAATTGTGTATTAACTCGCATTGCTCGAACCTACAACGCTTATTTCTCTCAGGTTGACTTATTTAATTGTACAAAACCTAGTTTTCAAGCTCAGGTTAAAAATATTGTTCTGAAAAACGCATAGCAAGTAACGCAAACTACAACTACGCTCTGTTCATCATCATCAACAAGCATTCATCACGATCAATTAATTAATTGATTAGCAGATTTTTCCATGTATATTTAATCTAACTTACAATCTTTAAATTTAAATTTATTACATAAATATTGTCTGAAGTCCGTTCGCATGGTTTACACACATTATGTTAATCAGGGAAACCTATTATTAGCCTTACAAAACTGACTTCTATTTTCTGTAATATTTCATAAGTATCGCTGTTGGTTTTCTGAATAAAGTAAAATAAAATAAAATAAAAATGATTCCGTTTTCTATCAAGTGCTATATTAGGGAAGATTGATATACTGTCGAATTGCGCAATCAATATTCTGAAGCTACTGAACTAACCAAACATAACGTAGTTGGCATCTCTGTGCTTAATACACTAACACCTGCGGAGCTTCGTCAACGTACATTCTGTTTAATTCAAGCAGGATTAGAACCGACTACACAATATTCGAGAGAAACTTTAAGCTCTTCACAGAATAAAAATGGCTGAAATGCTTTGATTTCCAATCACCCGCAGTTCTCTAGCTGACTGATCGACCGGACACACTCCATTTACGGATGCCGTATGCCTTCCACTTTTCCATAACTTGTCAATTTGAAAGCTGCCTCTTTCCGGGAATATTAGTTTATTAAAGAGGCGTAAATTATCCTAAGGTGTACAAGGGGAGACTAAGGTTCTAAAATATTAAGAGTTTATTTTTGAATTCTTCAGTTAAGTTACGTGAATACGTGTCATGTTTAATCCTGTGTACAAATAGCTACCTTACAAGGCCACTAAGGTCAGCTGCAAAAATATAAATTCGTTTTATTTCCTTCCTTATTCGGTTACATTTAACAACATTATAACCCCTTTCTTAAGAAAAGTCTCTTTTAAAAAGGCCCTTGTGGAATGTAGATGTAGAAAAGTCAATCATGGATCATTTGTATGTCCCAACAAAGTTTTCTAGTGCGCTTTTGTGAGATTAGATTCAACAGGACGGATTTATATAAAAAGACGGATAGTATTCAACTAAATCCTCTAATTCAAAGCTTTTACTAGATTATTACTGGCGAACGGATTGAACGTTGTGTATGGATGTCGATGAGATCACAGAGAGACACTGCTGTGACAAGACTAGCCCACTGTAAACCCACTGTGCATTCAGGATAGTTTGAATGAGGAATACCTAATAGACGACCGAACTGAGGTAAAAATGCTGTGCAAATCTAATTGCTATCACACTGGTTAAACTTTCAACTTAAATAATAGGGGTGAAGATTTTGTTACGAAAAAAACTTCTGCTTCCCAAACTCTGAGTTGTGTAGATCGCAAACGCAGATAAGCCGATTTAGAGTGAACAAAACTTTTGACTTTATGTCATAAATCTAAGCAAACTTGAGGAACATTCAACCACAACAATCCTATTAACTATTTAAGCTTCATCTGATCCCTTCCGTCAGACGAAGTCAAGATTAATAATGGTAATATACAGTTTTCCACACAACAAAGAGAATTTTGTCAAAATTTTACGGAATGGACATTTCAGACGAAATAGACATTCTGATCCCATTCAGCGCACATAGAATATTGCAGTTAAATATTCGACTAGTTTGACTGTTACGTTCAGTACAGCTTAATGGAACAATTGAATAAAAATAAACTATTATTTATACTGCTTACTTTCGGAAAATTAGATTTTAGAGTTAATTAGGCGAACAGTTTTATAGTTTCATAGGCACCATTATTTCCGGTAACCGCTTTGCTCACGGTCGGTAACACAAAAGTCAACTGACGAAGGTCTCGGCCGCTCGACCCCTGTCACATGCCGCGATAGAAAACTGTAACGGATAGCTAAGAAATAAAAATCAACTCGTTTGGAAACAACGATTCGGAGGAAAATTCATTGTTGTATTTTAGTGTCAATTTAATTTGTAAGAGATTGTGGTAGTCTGTTCTAAGGAGACCTTGTTTTAGATTCGCTTCAGGGATCTAGTTTTTGTTTTTTCCGTAATAGGAAATACATATTTTGCATGGGCGCATGTTATATTGAGGTTGCCATTGTTGTTGTGTATTTGTACGACCAAAGCAAGATTTTCCACCCCAACTTTTTGTTTCCCACAAATACTCGTACCAACAAAAACAGAAGAGCTGGCGATAAATCAAATATTCAGCTGGTGCCTGAATAAACTATGCCGATAAGACCAGGTGGGGGTTAACAGAAACTGATATTCAAAGGTGTGAACGAACCGAAAAAAGCAGTTAAACCTGGACTATTGCGTTCCGCGTCGGTTGTACGTGACTCTGTTGTCACCTGGCTTCGTTTCCGAGTCCTGTTTGTTATTTTTTGATTTCGGGAAAGCAAAGAAGCTTTATAAATCGCGGCTGTGTGTACTTTCGGAGTTTATGATTTCACACCTCGGTGTTAGGGTCAAATACTACTAAAATAGGATCCGAACGAGAGAGCACTCGCCTGTGTACTTACTAATGTTTCAGCACGAAAATGAAGCTAGGACATCACCGGGACATTCCTAGCTGCAAACTCACCTCTTCTTTTTCTGTAATCA
Organism: Lacanobia wlatinum; assembly: GCA_947578705.1. Lineage (NCBI taxonomy): Eukaryota > Metazoa > Arthropoda > Insecta > Lepidoptera > Noctuidae > Lacanobia > Lacanobia wlatinum. The sequence continues at coordinate 8,160,543 of OX388040.1, forward strand.
GATGATACCAATAGATAAACGTGAAATTAAAAAACTCAAGCCATTGAACTGATACTTATAAAGTGTAAATTAGATGCCCAGCGAAAGTTGTGTGCCTGCACTCGGGAACTGCCTTCGTACCTACCGACGGCATATGTGTAACTCCCTACGTAGGGAGAAACGTTCAAAGTATACACATAATATAGGTACGTACCTATATTATGTGTATACTTTGAACGTTTCTTACATCATTTTTAAAACATCAGTTTTTATTTCCTTTGATATAGGATATTAGTACAAACGGACGGTAGCTGGCCGCAGAGCCTGTACCTCCAGATCACACGCAGCTCTGTGCCACAAAGCCGATCAGATATACGATTTACAATAAAGCCGGTATAATTAAGTGACACTGCCAGCTTTTCACGACAATGGTGAGAGCAGTACCGAGCTGAGTATCTTGATCATGCTACGGATACGATCACGACTCTTGCAACGTAACATAGAACAACAACAACACAACAACGTAACATAGCTTGCGTGCTAGGAACTACAATCAAATTCTCCGTCTGACAAACTAGTGTAAAATATTTCACGTTCGCTGCACGTGATAATCAATCGGGCTCAAAACTCCTTTCAGTGTTTTTCGATATTCCTCGTAGTTTCCGATTTGGCCGTGAAGGCACACTTTAAAAATTCACCCTGTATACGCATTTAGCAGCAGTTTGTCTCAGCGACGTTACCCGAATACACTCGGACTGTTCAAGTTAATGGAACAGAGAATCTGTTTGGAGGAAAGAACGTCGTTTTAGTGAGGCCATCCGCTGTTTAAGAAGTTTTATTTTTATTAAAGCTTTGTGCCAGAAGTTTTTACAGACAAACTTTAAAGTTTTTTATTTTACTACGAATTTGAGCATGTTATCACAATCAGTTTTCTCGAGATTTTTCAGAAACTTCTATTAATACAATATTAAATTAAGACATATGACGAGACTGAAATATTACACAGCAAACGGGCATGAAGCAACGAATAATTCATAATCCAAATAATTGTAGCTGAAATCTGAAGATAAACATTGACCGCGGGAAGACACGACGGGTCGCAATAAATATTGTGTCTTCATTAAACATGCGACAGAATATTGGAAAAGCTGTATCGTTTGTTTGACACTATAACCTTAAGAGACGGACTACTGGGTCAACTTTTTTTTAAATACTGAAATACATTGTTTTGAAGTTTAATGACAGGCCTTTCACTTCATTTTAATGACATTTGCTATGCTGATAGCAGGATCTTAAGTTTAACTGGTTCTCACGATGCGCAAACACTTCTTGACTTCATGTCGTCTCATCTCACGCACATCACGAATACGGTCGTACTCGTATATAAAAATAAACATGAGCGTGATACCTGCAGACAAACTACATTTTCTGGAACAGACTACAGAACACAGTGATACGCATACAAACGACGACTGAAAATAATATGTACAAAAATATACGCGGTGAATAGTGACAATCTGTATAGAAACTTTTAATCGAGGTCGACATAAGAATAGAGGGATGTATATGGTAACACTAGATTTTAATGATCGATTGTGTTGGGAGGATTCTATACACTTCCAAAATCTGGTTCCGGACTCTCTAGACTTTTAAGGGTGAACTTTTCCTGATCGTATTGAACGTATACATTCATGAGAATATTATCCAGGTAAAGGGTGCAATAAATATGTAAACACTGCATGATACACAGCGGTGTTCCGCTCAGCGTATGACGTCTGACAGCGGTCTTCTTCTTCTTCGGCACCGACGGAAACGGATCAGACAGAAATTAGGAAATACGAAAATAGACGGAACGTAAGAAGATTTTGGGTTCCAAAGTTACATTATATCAGTGATAAAATTGACAAGTCCAAAACGTAGGAAATTGACATGCTCTACCGAACTTTCACGAGATCAATTCCAAACATTTTGACAATCTTAAAAACACCAAAGAACTTTACTAGGGAACTCTGAAACAAACTTACCGTGCTGACACGCCTTGCTCATTTTCAGAGCTTCGATGCTAGAAAAATACGGACCTTTGAAAGAGAATGCTACAATACTGACAAAAGATTTCTCCCATCGATATTTCCCTTGCAGAAGGAAATGTAAAATCCCAGAAACTGTAAGTGATTACTTTGTACTTGATTTGTGGCACCTTCAACCATACCAGACAGAAAGTTGTCAGAGTTAAGACAACTTATACCTGTATACATAACTTGCTATTATCACAAAAGACAATAACCGAGGTAACTCGACAGGACTTTATTCAGTTAAAGAAAAAGAAACGAAAACGAACGAGAGAATTCTTGGATGTATTTGGATCCAGTTAGAAACTTAGCTCTCGGTATGATTTCTGTCTGTATCCGAAAAACAGTTGAGGAAGTTAACTTTATGACAACAAGCTTATATGAACAACATTTCACAATATACGCAAATAAATACTTACCCATTTGATATTTTGGTCAATTTATTTAAAACTAATACATATTTTGCAATTGAAATGGTAAATTACCATTTCAACAATAAATACTGTGGAATATGTTCATTCCAGCCCTGAGTTGTAGCGCGGCAAAAGCCTCACCTCCAGTTATTTCTGCCATTAATTTGAGAATAGAAATAAAACGCTTTGGTTTGCGAATATATCCGTTTTGTTCTGCAGTTTGCTTGCGAGAGCTTTGTTTCACTGCAGACGACTGCTATAGGGTCAGTCTCGCAGGACGCACGCGATCACCTCCCGGGATAAAAAGTTGCCTATGTCCTTTCTCAGGCTCTAGACTATCTGTGAAGCAAATTTCATTTAAATCGGTTCAGTAGTTTTGGCGTGAAAGTGCGACAGACAGACAGACAGACAGAGTTACTTTCGCATTTATAATATTAAGTAAGGATTTAATGACATAAATTAATTTCATCCCTTTGTCGAAGATGATCATTCTATTCTGGTCAAGAGTATTCTATTCTATTCTATTCTATTCTATTCATTATTGATATGAGCTTAATCGTGCATAAAGAAAACAATATGAAGATATTTTTAAGGAGTTCCCTGCTTGACATCATTCTCAATCTATAAATCATTGTACTTAAATAAATATCAATTTTCTAAAGCTTACATATCTTCAAGTTCAAAGAAATACTTACAAATGATGCTTCAGACAGTTATATTTAGTAAAGTAAATTAGGTCGGCTTAGTGACAAAAGTTTAACGAACACAATGTATTTGTTTTGTTGGAAGTTTGTCTTACAATTCCCAATAGTATAAACCTAGATAGATGGCAGTAGAGCGCGGCGTGATGAAATTGTTTAGTATAAGATTCAGTAACTTTTGCATTGCTTTTATCTTTATGGCTGATTTCGAGGAAGAAAAACATAAAACAATTCATTTATACTAAAAAGAGGTACTTCCTGTTTGAAAAATATCTAATTCTATTGTTTGTACCAACTGAGATATATCTAACCCGATCACTTTTTTGTGTGTTCTCATCACGCGGCATCCCTCGAGACAAAGAGTGATTCATTTTATCTCCATGTGAAGCATCTCTAGAAGTTTAGTGCGAGATGTTTACACTTACAACACAGATTTCAGAATTAACTTTTGATAAAATCAGAAGGTTTATGTATGGAGTCTATGTTTAATCATTATTCGATGTAAATACAACGTAAAAGCATGATCCGTCTATAAAAAGAAAGTTTATCAAGGTGGTGTCTCATGTATGACTAACCACATGACGCAGTGAAGGTAGCGTACACAAACTTATCCTTTTCTCACTTATCCCTCGATTTCTCTCTATTCATTATTTGTATACATTTATAAGCTCTATGATATTCCTGCTACTACATTTCCATTGAAGCGAAAACACTTTTCTTGAAATACACTTATTGCGACACCCACTTTATATATCTACATAGGTATACCCATGGTATACCTCCAGACAGCGAGTATAGCGTACGATTTCACTCGACAGGATGTACCACAATGAGCAATCCGTCTGTAGGGTTACTGCGCTGGGTTTTTTATACTACACACATGAGGGAAAACTAAGCTTTGCCACAAAAGCTCACGGCCCAATTTTGAAAATAACTGCGTACATTTTATATGGCTATGGGTGAAAGCAATGACTCCGATTGTAACAAATTCATAGAGTAATGTAGAGTAGAACCCCAATTCAAGAGCGCGTGTACATACTATAAGTCGCATATAAAACTTTATAACCGAAACCTCTTCAGATGATGTTCCGATTCATGAAAAGACAGGGCAACCTGCTGAATATTCGGTTTGTATGAAGGAGCTCGTAAATCTTGGCAGTTGGTTCACAATAAGCACTCGCAGCTTCAGTTCATGCACCATTACTTAATTCTCTAAGTGTCGACTTCCTCGCAATCATTGCTTTATTTTGGGCACGTGCTTATTAGTTCAGTTTTAGGGTTGCGCAGAATACAATGGAATACTCTTTATTAGGTACACCATATAAGGACCCAAAGGGTACCCAACGGAACCCTATTACTAAGCCTCCGCTGTCCGTCCGTCCGTCTGTCCGTCCGTCCGTCCATCCGTCTGTCTGTCAGAGGGCTGTATCTCAGGAAGCGTAATAGGTAGCCAGTTGAAATTTTCACAGATTGTGTATTTCTATTGCGGCTATAGCATTGATAAAAAATAAGGTTTATGGTACCTACGGAACCCTTCGTGTGCGAGTCCGACTCGCACTTGATCGGTTTTATATTAATCTATTCTTTCTTTCTCTTTTTTCTTGTAAACTTAATTCTGCGTTATTTGATAATAACGCAGAATTAACTTATACAAGATCCTACAGATGCTTGCTATCTTATAGATGCTTCCTTTTTGCAACTTGAATCTCCACAACAGGCACACGATGTTGTTAGTATTTGTGTTAAGAAAATATTTTCATTTATGTTATGCAAAACATGACTACTTTGAGATTGAATGGCTTATCTGTTGTATAGCCGCGTCAAGACATACATTATCCAATAATAAACCGTAACTGGTGTTGCATATTAATGTCTGTAGAGACTCGCAAAGCGCACTGCAAATTGTGTCGCCGATGTGAACGGTGTTCGCTGCTGTGATGCTCATTAAACTTTCAGTGGTTCAAAAAAAGTTCAAGTGGATCAAAAGGAATTTGCCTTATTAGCCGACAGCGCACGAAGCCCTAGCGGATCCAATATTCACGTAGTAATTACCAATTACGATGAACATCAACAACACCAAGACACCAAGAGATTAATTAATGAACCGCTGTGACCGCCTCCAACCAGGGATCAAATTAATTTTAATTATGAATAGAACTTTCAATACATATTTACCAAATTACATCATTAACAGTAATTTAATTATTTACATAATGAATGTTTGTACTAAGCGCAGCAAGTTTAATTACGAGCTGTATCATAAAATTGTTTTTGCTTTCAATTTATTGATAAGATTTTCGGCAGTTATTATCTCCAATTTTATTAGGAATCTAAGCTTTGTATCGTAGCACTAATTTTATTACAACGGCAAGCGTCCCTTAGTCATAATTAAAAATACCTTCAATAAATCAATAACGGCGTTATTCCCCATTAATAAGGTTCAAATTACAATAGAATATTTTCATAATGATGCTATAAATCACGTGATGATTCAATAAGCGTATGCTCTGACATAATATGTGTCACATAGCTATTGTGACCCGCGCGCGCACGAAACTTAGCTAATATCTGACAAATAGGATGATATGGATAAGGTAAAAGACCTTAGAAAGAGTCTAAGTAATGGGGCCCAAACAAATATACAGCTGTAGCGACATCAATGCCGCCACAAGAAAAGCCAACGGAGCAAATAAACATCGCAACAAAAAGAACCGCAACACCATCTATCCAACAAGCAGCGAACTACTACGTCGAGATCCTGCATCGCGCAAGCAGAGTTTACCGTGCGATTTGAACATATACATCAATCCGAATATCAACTATCGAGCAGTTGCCCGCCAGACACAACAGCCGTCTGGTTCGAGGATCCTCCCTTTTTAACGGAGGTTTGCGGAACTTTACTCTCTGTACCGCATACCTCCAAACAGCATTCCTACCTAGTTATTTCTTATTCTTCCTGTTTTTCAACTATCAAGCTTTAAAAATCTGCTCTCCCTTTCAAATCGAATCGAATTTTCATCATAATAATACAATTATGATAATCCGATAACCGAACTTTTTTTACATGGAGTGATGACAATCTATACATATAATAAAATCGTAGACTAACCGTGTCTGTACATTGAATATTTTTCCATGAAAATTACACAGAAAATTCAGGAAAAAGGTATAAAACACAAAAATGCAATTTTTGAAATTTTTGTCTGTTTGTCTGTGCGTTTGTGGGAGCATCACGCATAAACCACAGATTGGATTGCAAATCTAAGTACTTAAAAATATTAAGTGATAACCCGAGTAACATTTAGCGTTTATTTCATCAAAATCGACCCACAAAATCAAAAGATATTGAATTTTTAAGTTTAGGAAGAAACTTCCTAATGTATTCTGATGAGTCAGAGCGCCATCTATTGAGAAAAAAATAAAATGCACGAAAGCATTCAAAATTGTTGTGTTATTCGTGAAACTTTTAATACGTGGCAAAATAAAAGTGACCATTTTTATACCTTTTCGTTATTTATCGTTACAATCGATCCACAAAATCAAAATATATTGAATATTTAGTTTAGTAAGAAACTTCCTACTGTGTTCTGATCAGTCAGAGCGCCATCTATTGAGGAACCAAAAAATGAATGAAAGCATGAATGTTACACCTAAACACATTCATTGAGTTATTTGTGAAACTTTTAATACGTAGACGTAGCAAAATAAAAGTAAACATTTTAATACCTTATCATTATTTATCGTTACATACGGGCTTCTTATTTAACGTCTTCTGCTGCCAAATATTTTGTCAGTTTACATGGTCGAGAGATGGCGTTGCACTGATGACGCGATTTTCTGAATTGCGGTGTTAAGATTTTCCGCTGGAAAATGACCTCACACGATTATTTGACACTGTCGTAGTTCGTAGGAATTGCGGTTTGGTCTCTGGAAGGTCTTAAACGAATAGGAGCCAAAATTGCTTAAATCTCTGAGTTGTGCTGGTTTCGTTTAAAGTGCTTTTGTCGTAGAGTCTTAAACTGATTTAGAACTCAGTAGTTTTGTGAAGTACTGGACGGTTCGACTTGCGGACCTGTAGGGTTCCGTACCAAAGGTGCTGACAGGACCCTACTTCTAAGGCCTCCGCGATTGATTCCGTTTAGAGCGAAGCAACGAACGGTTCGATTTGTGAAACAAGGCTAATAATAATAAGGTACCGTACCAAAGGTGGTCACGGTGACGGGAGCGATCGATTTTGGTGGGGCTACTCTCTAAGTCCAAAGTCCGTAGTTTCGGGCTTAGTTGCGGACGTATTCTACTCCGTATTACCTACAGACTTACGATTAATCCCGAACCCGAAATAAGAATGAATGACAACACGATTTCACAGTAACTGTCAAATCGAGTTATCATTTTTTCTCTGTGGTTAGGTGATACGGAGTAGATTTTTTTTACTATAGATAGGCATACGTTTGACCACTATCTCACCTGATGGTAAGCGATGATGAGGTTGAAGATGGAGCACGTTTGCCTAGAAGCAACCTATTCACTTTTGTCTTAAAGACTCCCAGGTTGCCCGCAACTAAGTTTTTAATTCGTGCTAAGTATCAGACGGTTCGATTTGCGAGCCAAGGCAAATTATAGGGTTCCGTGCCAAAGTTGCTAATGGGACCCTATTATTTAAGCCTTCGCTTACGATCTTGATTCGTGCGAACCAAGTCGATTTTTAGGGTTCCGTACCAAGGTTACTAACGGAACCCTATTTATTAATAAGCCACCGCTGTCCGTCTTCCTTCAGTTTATTAACCGACTTCAAAAAAAGGAGGAGGTTATCAATTCGACTGTATTTTTTTTTTGTTTGTTACCTCATATAAACCGACTGGATGAACCGATTTTCATGATTCTTTTTTTATTTGAAAGCTGGTGCTTCCCGTGTGGTCCCATTGCCACCACGTCAGGATCTGATGATGGAAACCCTGAGAAATCGAGGGCAACTCTCGAAAATTGTAGGCACGTATTTGGTAAAAACTTGATATTCGTGTGTATATCGAGTGATACTGATACAAAAGAATGAAAGTTTGGATCAGACCTGATGATGGAGACGACAGAGAGTCAAGGGAACTCCACATCGGTATGTAGGAACTACCAAGTGTTTGGGCTTATTTCATTCGTATTGACGAGACTTTTACACCGAAAGCACTTAGTAAGTTTTATTTTCATAACATAACATCACGCCAGTACGCTGTGAATGGGTACGCAGGTACCACTAAAACTGAAAAATAAAAAACTTTTTTACAAAAAATGTAACCGACTTCCAAAACAAAACACTACAAAGTATAAAATTACTTTAATTTCGGAAGTCGGTGTCAAAAAGCGAAAAAACTAAAAACACCGACTTCCGAAATTAAAGTTATTTTATACTTTGTAGTGTTTTGTTTTGGAAGTCGGTTACATTTTTTGTAAAAAAGTTTTTTTCGTTTTATTTCTGTCTCGCTGATATAAAAATGTCTTCTAGAAAAAGGTCGAATCTTACACAATATAGCAAAATTCTCAAAATCGGGTTTGTTCGAACACTATTCTAACTAACTCGAGAACGGCTCGACCGATTTTCATAGTTTTTGTGTTTTATTCGGGACGAAGACTAATTCCTTCGTCCGGAATAGCATAATAAGAATTAAAATACAAAAAAAAAATGAGTATGTAGGTAGGGTAGGTAGGCAGGTAGGTAGGGTAGGTAGACAGGTAGGTAGGGAAGGTAGGCAGGTAGGTAGGGTAGGTAGGCAGGTAGGTAGGGTAGGTAGGTAAGGTAGGTGAGGTAGGGTAGCTATGGTAGGTTGGTATGGTAGGTAAGTAGGTAGGTAGGGTAGGTAGGTTAGGGTCGGTAGGTTAGGGTCGGTAGGTAGAGTAGCCAGTTGACGGGAGCGAAGCCGCGCGGGTCAGCTAGTTTTATAATAAAACATCATCAATGAAATAGGGTTTCTTCTGTTTTCCCATTTAGTTATTTTCATTTAAATATCTTAAACCAGCGAGTAATGGATAACGCTTTAATATAAGTTACATTGTATCGACTTAAAAGTGCAACTAGGGCTATAATGTGGTGAAGTTAATTAAATAAAACTCCTTTGTACCTAAAATTCCTATGGAAGTAAAGGAAAGCTGCTGGCAGGTTAATTAATTTCATGTAACGTAACGCAATTTGAGCAAGAGACGAAGTTTTTGACTTGACAACGTCTAATAAATTGAGGAACGCTGGCTGCACGCACGAAAAAGGATGACTCATTGTCCCGTTACGCTCATTGTCACGTTAAATAATTTCATCGATGTTTTGTTATGACGTTTTCACGTTAAACTATCGTCCGTAAACCGACTTTACTGGCAACCAATTTTTTAATAACTTGACTGCATTACACGGATTTGCAAGTTACCTACACGCTTGAAACCAAAAGGGTATATTGAGAAGCAATTACACTAGGCTTGTCCACTGAAAAAATCTAATTAGTCCGTCAGTTTGATTATCAAAAAATATTTGGACCGTTTTATTTCTTTTGTAACGTAAACCAAAATTGACGAAGATACGATGCTTTTAAAATTCTCAATACGTCACGCCGTGGTATAATTTCTAGTGCGTTCTGACTCTCGATTTTTGATGCGTTTTATCTTTGTCAATATTCATTGATTTACAAAAACAAAAAATACGTGTCCATTATTTTTCAATACTCTAACTGACGGATTAAATAGATTTGCAATTTATTGATGTTGGAAACTAGCCTATTGATCATATTGTAAAAACGTAAAAAATATAAGCGTGAAGTCACTTTTGCATCACTCAAAAGAAAACACTCGAATAAAATTTCTGATTCTCAGTATTATTTTTCGTTTAAATTGGATTTCTCTCAACTTTATCTAAAGCAGTGTAGGTCGGCAAGTTAACTAAATAATAAAACACCACTAATAATGTAGTTCGGTCCTCGATACTCTGAAAAATGGATAACAGAAACACAAGGCGTGTGTAAGCTTGTGAACAGTAACAAATGGTCACACTCGAAACGTCACAGAGGCACGAAGCGATAATTACACGTGAATACCTAAAACAAGCCACAAATTTATGTTTACCAGGCTAATCCACAAAATTAACCGATGTTTATGTTGTTTACGGATATCGATTCGATTTTACTTGGTAAGCGTTAACAATTTGAATAGATTTTATTCGAAGATTGACAACACTGCATCGGTTTGTTAAATTGATTCCCATATCAAATCAACAACAACAATTAGTAGAATGATCAACAATTGAGCAACATCGAGCCGATGATTATGCAAATTCACGGAATTAATCTGTCTGAGCAGCAAACATGTGGAATGTATTAGCCGCTAATGGGTAGCTTACAGCTCTGGGGTCATTGAATTTTTCGATAAAGTAAAACGCTTTTGGAAAATGTAATTTATTCATGTTTTCTGTTATTAATATTTTAAAATCCACATTGTTTAATTATCTTATTTCAAGATGTTATTTGGTAGCGCACTAACGTTATTTATTTTCTTTCGTAAAAAATCGTAGTCTTTGAATGAATTGACTGTACAGTGACCGCAATTTCCATCAATGTCTGGCCGGAGAAAAGAGTGTCAGGCGCAAAAAATTTCGAAGACTGACCTTAATCTAGATTGCGAAACTTATAAAGTATTCATGAATCTTTGATAGCATTGTCCCTTGCCCTTTTGTTGACATTTATCCCAAAACTTTCTGCTAAGATTTTGAGTAGACAAGTACTTAGTGACTAGAAAAATCTTTAAAATAAACTACGATAATTCTCAGATTAAAAAAAAAATAAAAACCGTTGTTAAATGAAATAATCCTTAAGATGTTGTGCAGTACAGAGAGTAAAATCCCGCAAACTTCCATTGAAAAGGGAGGATCCCCCGACTGGACGGTTGTTGTATCCGGTGTGGGCAACGGCCCGATGGTTGGTATTCGGGCTGATGTATATGTTCTAATTGCACGGTAAATTCTGATTGCGCGATGTAGGATTTTAGTTCGCTGCTGGTTGCATAGATGTCGTCGCGGTTCTTTTTGTTGCAATGTAGATTTTGCTCCGTTGGTTTTTCTTATACCACACTCAATATGGTAAGTGGTGACAGTATGTTATGACTGGAGCTCGAGACGGTATCGTTGGCGAAGTAACATGTGGGGTGTCTTCTAATAAATTGGCATTACGTGGCAAATATAAAAGTATTAGCACCTACAGGCAAACCTATAAGGCGATCAGGTTTTGTCAGAGACTTAAGTAGGTAAGTATGATTTACATATTAAGGGACGTGATCTGCTTCAATACGAATGTCTTACGGTTGTCAGCTACTTGCTTCTAACCACGAAAATTCAAAACGATTATCCATATATTTTAGTAATAATTAATTAAAACCTGAAAATATTAGTGAATTGAGCTTACTCCTTGTTTTCAGTTTTCAGATTAAATTTCTTAGTTTGAAAACTGCAAAATAAAGCCAGTTATTTTGTCCATAATTAAATGAAGTTACTAAAATTTACGGAGTAAGACTTTAATTAAAGCGATTAATTCTACCTTCCAATTAATTTCGTCGATTATATTTAAATTGAGTTCGATGAAGTCGGTAGATAAAAAAAACTGAAATTTGCATTTTAAGTAAGGAGCTCTTCTGACAACTCTGCTCTGCTTATCTTTTAGTATTTTTTAAGCTTGAAGAATCAAAAACAAATGTTGAGATTGAAAATAAAGTGAACAACAGACTAGCTATATTATGGTTGTCAGTGCAACATTTACCAAAAACGTATCTCCAAATTAACTTCTAAATGAAAATCTAAGCTGTTAGTGGTTGAGCTCCGTCATTAATAATACTCAATGAAAACTCAAACAATAAGTCAATTTAACAGAGGCGGCTCCGGGTCGCAGCTGATAAAGTTCTCGTTGATAAACTTTCAAAGAAACAATGCTCATACTGTATTGCTTGTTAATGAAATTAATTCGTTCCAGTATAATGAGATTTAAGCATTGTTGAATTCCATCCTGATTATTAGCAGTATATTGATAAAACCCCGAATATTTACCTGAAACAAGTATGTTTTAGGTGGAAACAAGTGATTTATCAATCTATCTCAATCCTTTCACCTCAAAAAATGTGCTCGAGAGCTTTTACGATATTTACAACCAAAACTGTAGATAGCAAAACATCAACTTAGTTGAGCTGAAAAATCTAAGAGCTTTAAACGTTTAAACACACTAATCTATTCTGACAGATAGGGAAGGACATAAGTTAGGAAAAAAATCAAAGTTCATAAAACTGCATATTATGGAATTATTAGCACTCGCAGACGTAAACTTTATAATTGTTGTTTCAAGAAAACCTTTTAGATAAGTTCTGCTGTATTTGTTTTGTTGTTGAAGTGTTTAGAGGAAAAGTTGTGTGAAAGCGATGAGTATAATATAAGGAGTATAACCTTTTTTATGAAGGATGTAAATCATCCTTTAAAGCTTTACTCAGGAAACTCTCAAGAGCATAAACAACTTAGTAAGATCTCCGTAAAACAGTGAATCTCATGAATCTAATTGTGTTAAGAGATTTAAATCTCGTGGCGCTGTGTCCGCAGTCACTCGCGTAAGTACTTGAGCCATGGTCGGCGACGCCGCAGTTTTTCCCGCACTGTTTAACTGTAGCCCGAGATCGGGTAGTGCGGTTTTTGATATGCTAATCTTGCTCGACCGACGGTGATATTCCTGTTTAATGCTAAGTTTCAACGTAATCGTGATTCTACTTTAATGATCTGTTAAACTCATATTATACGTAGCTATTCAAACTCCTCCTTTTCTAAAATGTTGTGATAAGGATATGCTTATACTATATATGGTGGAAAATGCTGCTTTGCTGCAATGGGCTCGAACAAAATCAAGTATCTAATAAAAATCGTTGTAAACGTATTGATCATTTTGTTGCTATCTTTAGGTAAACCGAATGGTCGACTTTTTTTTTAACGTGGGGAAATCCTCATGGATGTCCTCCACCCTGGGGCGGGCAGAGGGGTCTGTCAGACTCTTACTGACTAAAATCACCCCGGTGTTCCATCTCTCACCTACGCCGGGGGTCGTGGGAACTTATGCGACTTCCGTAATCCCCGGCTGGTGCCGGCCCGCCTCTGCGGCCCACCTCGGGTCAGCGGGGGAGTGAGGTGTTTAACTCCCCCCGCGACGTCAAAGAGGGGCGCACTAACACCACGCACCGCCACCTCGGGTCCGGATGAATGGGAGACGACGGACATCCCCAAGTCCGTCGCCCCTGGACCCAGTTAGGGGGGCCGGAAGAGGGCAGCGTATGCCCTCCTCCGACGCCCGGTGCGCCTGCTGCGGGCCGGGAGAGAGGTCGAGATCTCCCTCTCCCTTTCCGCAGCCTCCTTCTGTGCGATGACTATTTCGCAGAAGGAGACCACCGCGTCCCAGGACTCCCCGCCGTCGACCATAGCACGGACTACGGCCGGCAGCGAGAGGTCACTGCCTACCACAGAGATGAGGGCACGGCGCGGCTCCTCCCAAGCGGCACACCCGGCCAGCCTATGCCACGCCGTGTCCTCCCGACAGTCGACGCAGTGGTGACACCGAGCGTCCGGCTCCCTGCCTATGCGACACGGGAACCTCCCGAAGCAGCCATGCCCCGAGAGGACCTGCGTCACACGAAAAGACAAGGGGCCGTGCCTTCTCCCGAGCCACAGGTCGAGAACTGGCCGGATGGCGAATGGTCGACCTTGACCTAACTTCTAGGCACCACTGGAATTGATAGGAGCCGAGTTGCGTTTTTTTTTTTAAGTATTTTGAAATGATTAAACAGATAGGTAATAAAACGGTCAGTAAACGGCCTGGCGATGTAATAGGTTATTAAATAATAGCTGAGTAAATTGCGAACTAGTTGTTTAGTACGCACTCTGATCGTATTTTTTTTTAATATTCAAATAAGTGTGAATCCTAATGTAACCGTAATAAATTGAAATGATTTAATTGAACTTAAAATATTAAGGATCAATTAAAACTTCCTCCGGCTTCAGATCATTATTTTAGACAATTTATTCATGAGAAGACCATAAGGCTGCCTGTATATTTGCGCGGAGCGAGGCAGCGGAGCGGAGAAACGGAGAAATATTAACCAATGGAATTGCATAAAACCTCCGTACCACGTGAGTCACTGACATTTTGATTATCATGATTGGTTAATATTTATTCTCCGTTTTTCCGCGCCTACCTTGCTCGCTCGCAATAGACAGCCACCCTTACAGTCCCCATTTAATTTTATAAAGGTGAGAGTATTAATAGGGCAGCATCATAACCAATGCCGTTTAATTCCCGTTATTATGATCATACATGATCATTTATATTATTTTAAGAAAGTGAGAGCTCTCATTAATAATATTAAAATGGCCTGATAATGTTTCAATGAGTCCTCTCAAGTTTCCATAATTTATGGCTTCGTTGAGTTTTCGTAGAAATATAAAATATAGAGGAACGTCGAAGTAACCAATAAAAAAAATGTGTTGTCCAGCTCGCACCGTCCCTTTAATTTCGCTGCCCCGGGAGAATAAAATGATAACTGCAGAAACACAATTTTTAAGGAACAATAAAAATCGACTTTTGTCTTTAACTTTCTAAGCAATAAAGCTATAATACCTAACGCGATGTGCGCTATTCTCCTTATCTAGATACGTTTGTACACACATTACGGCGTGATGATATTCGAAGTGCCATAACATTTTCATTGTTCCACATGGTCGATGTCGGTCATTCAGTGTAAGTATGGGATCGAGACAAGTGAGACGATGCATATTGAAGTGCTGCCATTTGCGGTTATGTTCTAAGTGATTTTATAATTTTCGGAGCTTTTATCCTTGTAAAAGTCAAATGTTGTAATATTATAATTTTATTATATGCGCTTAGTTAACGGAACGTTGTTGAAGATATATGAGATATTACAAGGGACCTTTATTAACATTATTGATTAACAGTTCTGGTACCCACGAGATAGCCCCTGAAACTTTAACAAAGTTTGGGATTGAGGTACAATCAGTAGCTACTACAGGGTTGAATGTCTTTCAGAACTTGGTAATTTTGTTACCTTGTGAGACAATTACAGGTCTACTATTTCCATTCGTCGTATGAATTAATTCTGTAACCTTTGTTTCGATCGAAATCGATTATTATTATATTCTTTAAATTTAGACATGACAACATTCAGTTACTTACAAAAAGACATTGGTCTACGGTAAAATAATTAATTTAATATTTCTCGTGGCTGGCTAATAAATTAGGATTAGACGTCGGAGAACTTCGGGTTTTAATTAAGCCACCTCAAGGTAAATGCTTGTCAACAGTCACCGTGACTTTGTAAATTATTGTGACTGTAATTTATAAGCATAAAGATGCTTATAAATTATTATTATTATTTTACCATCGCGAAAGTTAGCAAAGGCTAACTTTCACGATGGTTTTAATTTAAAATAATTTCAAATGTGTACATCTATACTAATATATAAAGCTGAAGAGTTTGTTTGTTTGTTTGTTTGTTTGTTTGCTTGAACGCGCTAATCTCAGGAACTACTGGTCCGATTTGAAAAATTCTTTCAGTGATAGATAGCCCATTTATCGAGGAAGGTTATAGGCTATATATCATCACGCTAAGACCAATAGGAGCGGATCAGTAATGAAAAATGTGACGCAGATGAAGTTGCGCGGGTCAGCTAGTAGTGAGTAAATACACACAATCATAAAATCACAAATATTTAGAAAGTAAAAATTTACAGATAGATACAACCTTATATACTATCTAATATTGTTTTAGCTCAGTAAAGCACGTATACTACATATTACATGTTCCTTCAAAGCCAACTTATTAAAAATGTATGAAATACCCCGCGTTAACTTAGACCCCGGTCAATTTCTCGTACGACGGTACGAGTATATGTCTGATATATTCGGGAAGTCGGTCAGACGAGTCGGCGACTTCTGCTCAACAGTAACTGAACATTATAATCGAGTGAGAGTGTAGATAAGAAGCTTGTTTACAGTGTACATCCTCACTTCGAACGACACCGGACTGTCGCGTGAAGAGCTTATCTCGAAGCGACAGTTCGGACTTAACAACTCGGTTTCTGTTTTGCAGGTTACTTGTTAAGATTATACACTACTAGCTTTTGCCCGCGACTTCGTACGTGCACATCCTGTTTTTCCCGTTCCAGTAAGAATTTCAGGAAATCCTTTTTTATTGCTTCCCTACACTCCCCAAGGAACCTACGTGCCAAATTTCAGCTCTCTACGACCAGCGCATTCGGCTGTGCGTTGTCTGTCAGCCACTAACTCAACCACTCAGTAACGGAAGAATTTTATATAGGTAATTAGGATTAAGTTTGCGGCAAAGCCAAATTTTTTTAAAATAAAACATGGTTTTTTACATAATAAGCTGTTTGATAAGTAAAACAGCCTTAAGGTCCAAATCAGAATAATTAGTAATTGCGTTAACTCGGTTATTCAAAAATTCCTTTTGATAGACCTTTCTCCCAGACGTAGCTTAATTACCATCACTGGGCCAGAACTACCGGAGTTTAAGCATATTTGTAAAGATTACGTCTTTATATCCCCCGGGGGACTTTTATGTCAATCTCCTGAATTCGTATTTAAGTTATGGTGTGATTAAGCACCTTGTGCTATTGCACATACCATCCTATTGAATGGCATAGCAAAAATTATCCCTACATCATTTTATGTAAACTAATGTAATATATTTCTTATCATTTCAGCCGAAAGACGTCCAGTGCTGGACATTGGCCTCCCCCACAGGGGTTTGCCATAATCGCCGGGCTTGGCAGGCGGGTTGGCGATCGCAGTGTATGGTGTTGCGTTTTACAGAGAACGCTGCTGCCCATTCTCTGGTAAGTAGAGTTCCCTTAGTCGCCTTTTACGACACCCACGGGAAGTGATGGGATGGTATTATTCTTTTACGGTACCATACGGCACCGGCCGACACCATACGGCAATATATTTCTCGCGTGCAATGAATTAATATTGTCCTCTTAAAACATTTAAATACAAAGTTTCCTTCAATTGATATAATTGAATAGAAAGTTCCCAAAGTAAATCAGGCGGCACACTTTAAGAAACTCTAGGGTACAACTTAAATCTCGTCTCCCTAATTAGATTCTAAGGATGGCTACAGTCCATTTCTATTTAAAATACCTCTTTACAAATCAAATGAAAGCGAAAAAGGACGCTTGGGGCTCATGCAAACTACAGGGAATTGAATCTTTTGTAAAAGTAATTTCAATTAATTTAAAGCCCATTGAAATTTTCTATTTTTCAATTGGAATAAATGAGTGAGTTTCAATATTAAAAGTTGAAAGCTTTTAACTTCTGCTATTCGAGCTCAGTTTGTTGCTGAGTCAAACTCGGAGCAAAAACCTATTGTAGTTATAGTGGCAGCTGTGTAGTTGAATCATCTGCAGAAAACCTATAGAAAACATGATAAATCCTACTTCCTACTAATATTATAAATGCGAAAGTTTGTGAGGATGGATGGATGTTTGTTCCTTTTTCACTTCAGAAATTTGGCACAGATTCTGGAATAACATATAGGCTACTTTTATCCCGGGAGTATGTTCCCTAGCGGGCGCGGGCGAAGCCGCTGGTAGAAAGCAAGTTAATAATTTGCCTTTCAGTTACGTAATTCATCAAGAGCTCAACCTTAGACTATCATACTTTGTTACAAACGTAAAAGTTACGATCTATTCTGTCAACACCTCTCCGTGTATATTTGTTTGTATGAATTGACAGGTCACTTTATTTTCTCTTTAGCTTACACGGTGAGAAGTTCGGCAGAATCCGTCCGTCCGGTCCGTTCAGAATAGGACGGCAGTTACTATTTGACTCTAGTTGCAATGCAAACAAGCTGAGATTACTATCGCTTGAAGCAACGATGGATCATCTTATTCTACCGTTTTTTGTAGGTTCTCAACTTTCCTAACTTTTTCTTCAAGGTTACCTTTAAACGAAGGCAGTTATTTTTTTACAATATAAACTAGGAGTTAAAGTCTTAGATAGTTATTTTATTATCGAAGCCTTTTATTCCTAGTTTATGTTGTATTGTTGTTCCTAGTTTGTTGGCCCGTCATTGTAGTAGTAGAGAAGTTAGTTTTGTTTTCATTAGAGTGACCGAATAATTGTGATAAAGTTTAGTTACCGAACTTGCATAACTAACTGAAGCTGAATATTTTAATTACAAATACGTACTAAAATTTTTTATTAACCGACTTCATTCCACTATAGTGAACATGAAACTCTTTTAGTTTATCAATAAATGCGAGGGTGACATTTAATTCTTTAGCCGCTCTGATTACACGTGTAAATAGTCACACAAATCAGTGTTGAGATGATAATTATCCACATAGTCTAGGTACTCATAGTTAAAAATCTATATAATTTTTCAAATTGAGATTTTGTCGTGACCTATCATTTTAGCCACGGTAAACTCACATAACATTCTTAGAATTGTAAAAGTTTTAGCCTGTTATAAAATTAGAAGTAAAAGTTTCGTTAAAAGAAACTTCTCTCAATTTCATTAACCTTTGCCCCGACCCTAATACGAGCTGCTACTAATTTGGTAAGAGAGGAAAACATAATACTTTTTTAACAAAGTTGATTTATGTAAAAGACAAAACTTTGGAACAAAGATAAAACTGTTTTCCAAACGCAATTTTTCAGCAAGAGATATAAAAGCTTTGAGCAAAATATAAGTTGAAAATACTCATTATCTGTATATGGAGTTGTGATAAAAAGTTAATGTAAAGTATTAAATAAAAAGGAACAATCAATACTGCTTTTGTAGAAACATACTACGATAAATAGATTGTTCAAGTGTGTTCAAGTGATTATATAAATAACGGGAGGCACAAACTGAATACTCCATAATTAACGTCACGATATAAGTTTTATATTGAACCCAAACATTATATTGGAGCTCGTTTATCGAATAAACATTAAATTGCTTCTAACAAGAAACTGGCAGTGATTGGCGTTCACATAAACTTTTAACGGTGATAAGGTATCTGTTGTAAAGCTGCATATATTAACATATACTTTGGTAACTAGACCCATATATTTCATGCTTGCAGTTTAATAAAGTAGAACAGGTCCAAAGCATAAACATAATAAACAGATAATGTTATTGATACAGCGTTAACGAAAATCTATAACACTACTATAAATTGCACTCACACCCACATCAGTTAAACTGTGAACAACTTTAACAAAATGTGGTCACATTTTACTAATGTATTGAGAAAAAGAAATGCGGGGTATTTCTGGCGAAAATTATACTCGCACAGAATATTTAAGTCGTCGTGGTTTAACATTGAGAATGCTTCTGTTAGCTGTAAATTCGTAAAACTTTCTTTGAAGCTTCATCTTAAGCATCTGTGGCGTAAATAAACATCTTTATTTACTTCCAAAAGCCAAGCAAATCTCATGAAAAATTCAAACATCGCTTGAACAAATTGCGGACGCGTTTTTGTAATAAACTCCTGCGTCACGGCCGAGAGGGCGGGAAATACATTTTAAGTTAAGGAATGTTTATCTTGTCACTTGAGAGAGATGTCCCGAGTGACGACCACGAGCTGTGTGGAACATTCTCAAAATTCAAGCTGCAAGTGATGTTTGTTTAGAAATTTGTAGCTTTTAAAGTTTGTAAGTGGTCACGTTATAGTTGGCAGGCGCTGAGCTTTGCTGTAAATATTTCAACGGTTTATCGTTTCAACAACATTCCCCATTTCCAAAAGTTACACCTTCATAGTTTTACTGTGTTATAATGAACTTCTTATTATTATGCATATATTGCGGGAAATAAGTAAAGTGTTAGCTAAGTATCGTGGCAGTCAAGTGTACCGACGTAAACGGGTCAGTGTGATAACCTCGTTACTCTTCACTCCACTGTTACTAGTGGCCTACAAACTTTTTATCGAGGGCATTTTAACAGCCATATGTTGCAAAACATGGACTGTGATACTATATATATACTCCCCTATATATATATAGGTAACATTAATTGCTTTTACTGAACACCTGCTAAGCGTGCAGATGAAGCAGCTTTTCGTCGACACTAACAGAGAAATTACATCTGAAAAAATAGGTAGTAATTTACATGCTATGTTTAGTAATTTGTTTTAGCCAGAATTTGTCTATCCGTATCACATAATAAGAAAAAAAAACCACCAAATCACCCCCAAATCGTTGAGATGAAACCATTTTACCATTTTATCAAAAAGGTATAAAAAAAAAACACCGGTAGCACTCCGGGAGTGCCGGCAGAAGTGAAAACATGTAAATAATACATCCTTACTGTCGCGGTCACATCATAGACAAACCACCGACAACAAAATAAACAAAAAGACACTGACGTGTGGCCGCGACAGCGACTGTCAGTGACAGATGTCAATCTTGACACAGTTCCTGACATAAACAAAACGAACCATAAAAACAACAAAAAATAACGTTGTGTTTAATTATAAGTACAAAAATACTATCATTTATGAGGTAGAATACAATGTTTATTTATTGCGCTATCGTACACAAATATGACAATTTACATGTTATTATTCATAACTAGCTGACCCGCGCAACTTCGTCTGCGCCACATTTTTCCTTAATGCTCCGCGCCTATTGTTCGTAGCGTGATATTATATAGCCTTTAGCGTTCTTCGATAAAACGTATCTAACACTAAAGTAATTTTTCAATTCCAACCAGTAGTTCCTGAAATTAGGGCGTTCTAAGAAACAAACAAACTCTTTAGCTATATAATCTAATCTTCTTCTAATCTATACATATAATAAAATCGTAGACTAACCGTGTCTGTACATTGAATATTTTTGCATGAAAATTACACAGAAAACTCAGGAAAAAGGTATAAAACACAAAAATGCAATTTTTGAAATTTTTGTCTGTTTGTCTGTTTGTCTGTTTGTCTGTGCGTTTGTGGGAGCATCACGCATAAACCACAGATTAGATTGCAAATCTAAGTACTTCAAAATATAAAGTGATAACCCGAGTAACATTTAGCGTTTATTTCATCAAAATCGAACCACAAAATCAAAAGATATTGCGTTTTTAAGTTTAGGAAGAAACTTCCTAATGTATTCTGATGAGTCAGAGCGCCATCTATTGAGAAAAATAAAATGCACGAAAAAATTGTTGAGTTATTTGTGAAACTTTTAATACGTGGCAAAATAAGAGTGATCATTTTATACCTTTTCGTTATTGATCGATACAATCGATCCACAAAATCAAAATATATTGAATTTTTAGTTTAGTAAGAAACTTCCTTATGTATTCTGATTAATCAGAGCGCCATCTATTGAGAAAAATAAAATGCACGAAAAAATTGTTGAGTTATTTGTGAAACTTTTAATACGTGGCAAAATAAGAGTGATCATTTTATACCTTTTCGTTATTGATCGACACAATCGATCCACAAAATCAAAATATATTGAATTTTTAGTTTAGTAAGAAACTTCCTTATGTATTCTGATTAATCAGAGCGCCATCTATTGAGAAAAATAAAATGCACGAAAAAAATGTTGAGTTATTTGTGAAACTTTTAATACGTGGCAAAATAAGAGTGATCATTTTATACCTTTTCGTTATTGATCGATACAATCGATCCACAAAATCAAAATATATTGAATTTTTAGTTTAGTAAGAAACTTCCTTATGTATTCTGATTAATCAGAGCGCCATCTATTGAGGAACTAAAAAATGCATGAAAGCATGAATGTTACACCAAAACACATTGATTGAGATATTTGTGAAACTTTTAATACGTAGACGTAGCAAAATAAAAGTTAACATTTTAAAACCTTATCGTTATTTACCGTTACATACGGGCTTCTTATTTAACGTCTTCCGCTGCCAAATATTTTGTCAGTTTACATGGTCGATAGATGGCGAATTTCGGTTTGGTCTCTGAAAGGTCTTAAACTGTTAGGGACCATAATTGGTTAAATCTCTGAGTTGTGCTGATTTCGTTTAAAGTGCATTTATCGTAGAGTCTTAAACTGATTTAGTTTTGCGGATTTCTGGACGGTTCGACTTGCGGATCAGGCCTGTAGGGTTCCGTACGAAAGGTGCTGTGCTGACGGGACTCTACTGCTAAGCCTCCGCGATTGATTCCGTTTAGAGCGAAGCAACGAACGGTTCGATTTGCGAAACAAGGCTAATAATAATAAATAAAAATCTTATATTTCAGACAGAGTCCATTTTTTAGGGTTCAGAAAAAAGGAACCCTTATAGGATCACTCGGGTGTCTGTCTGTCTGTCCGTCTGTCACAGCCAGTTTTCTCCGGATCCACTGAACCGATTCTGTTGAAATTTGGTACACATATGGACTTTTATGACCCAAACACGGACGCGTTACGTAAATTATTAGATTTTTAGTAAGGGGATCAATTTTGGGGGTCAAACTAGAAAATTAAAGAAAAAATTTTTTGAACAATATCGTGTGACATATCAAATGAAAGGGCTTACTGTGAAGGGTTTAATTATATTTTTTTCATAATTTTAAAATAAATGATTTAGAAGTTATTCAAGAAATTAGACGAAAAATGACCATTCCCCCCCCTTATATCCGAAACTACGGAGCCTAAAATTTTGAAAAAATTGGAGATAATAGATCTTTACCTATAGATTACAGGAAAACCTATAAAAAGTCTGTAGTGTTAAAAAAACATGTTAAAAAAATTTAATTCGTTCGGAACCCTTTGCACGCGAGTCCGACTCGCACTTGGCCAGGTTTTTGGTTAGTAGTTAGGTTTAGGTTTAGTTTAGGTTAGTAGTTTGGTTTTTTATAATAAGGTACCGTACCAAAGGTGGTCACGGTGACGGGAGCGATCGATTTTGGGAGGCTACTCTCTAAGTCCGAAGACCGTAGTTTCGGGCTTAGTTGCGGACGTATGCTACTCCGTATCACCTACAGACTTACGATTAGTCCCGAACCCGAACTAAGAATGAATGACAACACGATTTCACAGTAACTGTCAAATCGTGTTATCATTAGTTCTCATTGGTTAGGTGATACGGAGTGGAATATTTTTTTTTTACAATAGATAGGCATACGTTTGACCACTATCTCACCTGATGGTAAGCGATGATGCGGTCGAAGATGGAGCACGTTTGCCTAGAAGCAACCTATTCACTTTTGTCTTAAAGACTCCCAGGTTGCCCGCAACTAAGTTTTTAATTCGTGCTAAGTATCAAACGGTTCAATTTGCGAGCCAAGGCAAACTATAGGGTTCCGTGCCAAAGTTGCTAATGGGACCCTATTATTTAAGCCTTCGCGTACGATTTTGATTCGTGCGAACCCAGTCGATTTTTAGGGTTCCGTACCAAGTTTGCTAACGGAACCCTTTTTTTTAATAAGCCACCACTGTCCGTCTTCCTTCAGTTAATGCGTTTTATTTCTGTCTCGCTAATATAAAAAATGTCTTCTAGAAAAAGGTCGAATCTTTCACAATATAGCAAAATTCTTAATCTTCTTAATATATTTAAAACAGAGTCGGGTTTGTTCGAATTTCGCATACTAAGACTTAAAATACAAAAAAAAAGAGTAGGTAGGTAGGGTAGATAGGTAGGATAGGTAGGTAGGTAGGGTAAGTAGGGTAGGTAGGGAAGGTAGGTAGGTAGGGTAGGTAAGGTAGGGTAGCTATGGTAGGTAGGATAGATAAGTAGGAAGGTAGGGTAGGTAGGTTAGGGTCAGTAGGTAGAATAGCCAGTTGACGGGAGCGAAGCTGCGCGGGTCAGCTAGTCTATAATATAAAAATGAATCGCAAAATGTGTTGGTAAGCGCATAACTCAACAACGCCTGGACCAATTTGGCCAATTCTTTTTTTAAAATGTTCGTTGAAGTTCAAAGATGGTTTTTACGGTGAGAAAAATTCGAATAATTGCCGGAGAAACCCTAAAAACAGCCCTTTTCTTTTTCCCATACAAATGTTTTCTAACTAAAACGAGCTTTATTGCTATTGTATAAAGTTCATATTGAATTACAAGCAGTCACTGTTGTTTAAACAATGTAGGTATGTAGGGTAGGAGTAGGCTAGGAGTAGGGTAGGAGTAGGGTAAGAGTAGGCTAGGAGTAGGGTAGGAGTAGGGTTGTAGGGTAGGTAGGGTAGGGTGGGTAGGTAGGGTAAGTAGGTAGGGTAGCCAGTTGACGGGAGCGAAGCCGCGCGGGTCAGCTAGTATAATATAAAAATCTCGTGTAACAGTGTTTCTGAAAAAACTCCTCCGAAACGGCGTGACTAATTTATTTGGTAGGACTGAGAATAGGTCGTAGGCTAGATTTTTTATTTATATGGCAAAACAACGTTTGTCAGGTTAGCTAATAGTAGTATAGATTCCAAGAAAAGCCACATTTTTTCTTTTAATATAGGATTAACTTTATTTTTCACTACAATTTACATAAATTATTTTACATAGGACAGATACCATACATAATTCAGGTATACGTGTGGGAGACTGGTGCCTAAGCCATGCTCGAGGGATGTGTTTCAGGACATCAGGATCCCACCCCTTTACCATTAAATTTTATAAATTACTATCTGTTGCCCGCGACTTCGTTCGCGTGTATTTCGGATAGTAAAATGATGTCGCTAAGATGCGATATACGAACAGTCAACATCTAGCATTGCTTGACTGCTCTTAGAATTAGGAATTCGGAAGACTGTTATGCAAGGCATTGGGTGTATCACCGCTTCTATTCAAAACGCCGACCAGCCCTAGTAATTTTTGTAATGAGAAACGTTTTAACGATAACAAACACGACACGACACGATGTTGAAGAAAGTTCTTAGGGTTGTTAACACGCGATAGAGCTACATAAAGTTGGAGATGGGAAAACCAACCAGAAGAGAAGTCTACCCCCGCAACAGATAGAGTAAATTAGAGTTGAGACTCCGTTATCCGCATTTAGACTCTCATCCGTTCCGTTGTGCGTAGGACACCTGGCTTAGCCGGCCTTCCTCCGCCCAAGTGCACAGAAGCCTCCTGGGTGCGCCATAGGTTTCGCGGAGCGACCTCACCATTCCGAGGATTTGTTCACGTTGGGAAGCAGAAGGAGAAGTGGGTACGGCTCCAGCACTACCATCTCGAAAACTCTCTACGCGAGTCCGCCTCTGGCGTCATTGCCTGGAATCAATGCCATGATGCACTGGAGGGTGCACCCTCCACTGTAAATCCTGTGCCTGTAACAGATAATTTCTGGCCCTGAAATGGTCATGACGTATCATGGGCTCACTGGGAATTTGGTTAGTTATATGTAACTTTCAGCCGAGTGCCTTTGCAACATGTTATAGAAATTAAATATGTTAATACAAATTATAAAACTTAATCTGATGATATTTATCATTTTTTTCCATGGACGCGCTTTCATGGAAATATTCTCCTTATTTTTTCCCAAAAACATTTGTCACTATTATCCGTATTGATGGTCTGCTTGGTCGGTGGGTTCCCCGAACAGGGAGGAAATAAATGAATGCTGAAGCAACGGAACAACACAGGCTATCTTCCAAAATAACCTAATTATCTTCTTGATTATGGAGTGTGCCGTCAGAAATTTTAACACTATTCGTCGAATTATGCGCATTTGAGTGGCCTTCTTATATCATGTTCGCATTTTTCTTCTTCTGCGTCGTTCCTTCACTGCTGAGGATCGCGACTGCATACGACGTGTATCCATGCGGTCTTCTGCTACGGGCAAGCTCTGTGCGTGCTGCCTCTAACAGCCTTCTTTATGGCATCGAGCCATAAAGAAGACCATACTATTTTTGCATATGTGAAGTTTAATGTGTTGATATTATATTGCACTACATGGGTGGTATTCTTCAAACAAAAAAGTTAAGAAACTACTTTTTAAGTTTTTAGAACATAGTTAGACATCCGATTAGCCAATCTAATTCAAATCTTTTCGCGACTCCTCTATCATGGGACTTCGCCAGCTGCTCGAAGGTGGTATGACGTGACCCCTGGCCCTAGGCCCGTAGAGATTCATTATTAAGCAACTCAAGTTAAGCTTAGCAAATGTAAGCGCACGCCTGTTTACGAATATTCTAATATTAATAACACTGCGATAAAAAACATGAGGTCAAATGCGAAACGCCATCTATGGAATCTGAAGTTGAACTGTCAAAATATTCAAAAACTTAAAATATGTTTTGACGTAATTCTCATGCTGTCGTAAGTTCTGTTTGTGTCAATAGATGGCATTACGGGTATCTGCATTAAGTAATAAGTTGATTTCATCTACATCAAATTGCCACAATTCCTATCAGGTTTACCTATGTACGAGTTATCTACTTTTGTTTTTTTTTTATCATGATACGAATAATACGAATTTATTCATATTCGTTCAATATAAATACATTTCTGAACGCACGCATAAATATTTGACAACCAAAATATATGTCAATCCTTTTTCATAACTGACATTATTCTACATTTTACAAATCTAAAATACGCCATTATCCGAATATTGTAGATATATGTTGTCGATTCGAAACCTGTATTTAAATACGTTCTTAAATTTGAGGGGAGAGTTTACCGTATCGGTGGGATAAACATTAAATGTTTGACAGTTACGAAACCCATGAAATTTTTGTATAGGAATTACATTATCGTTATATTTTGGACAATTCACACACTATCTTTAAAAATTATAGCCTATGTGTTATTCTAATGTATAAGCTATATTATTGCAAATTTTCATTAAAATCCATTCAGTAGTTTTTGCGTGAAAGAAGAACAAATATCCATACATCTATACATCCATACATACAAACTTTCGCGTTTATAATATTAGTAGGATTAGTAGGATATTATATCGTTATTTATTTATATATTACATTAATTTTTATCTCTTAGAAAAATCAACTTTCATCCATAATTTCGTAATTCCGTAATTTCGTATCCTTGGATACGCGTGGCACGCTGTACATAAACACAGACGGACATTCGCGCAAGCGCCCTGTGCCGCCTAAGCGGAACAGCACACTCAGGCACGGTAGAAAGAGTGGGAGATACTAGTTCCTCTCCCTTCCCCTCGATCTTACGCTTTTTCGCATCACGTGACCCTGACGCGAGTCCGTCTTACGCTTTTTCGATCTGGTCACGTGTCCTGACGCGAGTTTAAGATTTTATACCCATTACAGAAAAAGTGCTCAACGCCGCTAAAGAAGTTTTCACTTCAAAAAATATTTACTGCTTTGCAATACAAACAAAAATGATTTGGTTTTGTTACTTTTTAAAAACATGTATTATTTTTCGATAAAAATCAAAAATGCAGGTAGCGGAGAGGCGCGTAGAGACGTAGTTAGCTCCGTTTATATGCACAAGGTCATTGGCATGAATTTTAAATATCTGTGAAAACGATAATATTTTCTAACATCTTATAATAATGTGTATGTATTTCAGCTGAGCAACTCGACCATACATCTATAGCAAAGAATGACCGTCTGTGTGTTGACACACACAACTTTACGAGATATTGACGTAGTATTGCTAAATCTGTTCCTGATACATTGTATCCCACAGCAAGAAGCTTAGGTCAGTGACCGACTCACCCTCTTCAGTTTAGCTTACGATTTGAGCTAGATGTCGGGATTGACTATCATTCAACTATTTCCACTACAACTTTTGTTATTCGTAGTAAGATAAATAATAATGTGTTCTTGCTCCAGCATAGAGTGATCGTATTTGTGATAGATTATGTAAGACTGATTTATGTTATTATAAGTTCCGAAAGCGTTCAAGTATCTATATTGGTTACAATGTTATCTTAAACCCTCTTACAGCCCTCTTAGTTACCTCTTCTTTCTTTTAAGGCTTCGAAAAGGCTAATACTGTAGGTAAATAAATCGTGTTCAAGAATGGAAAATAATAAAGAAATTACTGAGCAAAGTACCCCATTACTAATCATTGGTGCATTATTTACCGCAACGTACAAAGATATAGCGAAAGGATCACCTAGAAAATAATGTACTGTTATAACCAGGCTTGCAGAAAGGCAGTAAAGTGCTGAAATCGCCCAGACGTTTACGTATATCATACAAACGAGGCCGTTATAACAAGTTATTGTTTTATTTGATACATTTATTTTTTACTGTCCCTTGGTTGCATGATCACAAGACAATTAAAAAAGTTTCTTTCATATGAATATATTTATATTTTTTACTAAGCATAGGCATACGTTTGACCACTATCTCACCTGATGGTAAGCTATGATGCGGTCGACGATGGAGCACGTTTGCCTAGAAGCAACCTATTTACTCTTATTTAATTGTTTTATGATTGAACTGTACGAAATAGTTCTCTTAATAAACAAACATTTCCAATTTCTCGCATCATTGAATTCTCTTATTGTATTGACTCAGCAAGTCATCGAAATTCAAATCGTGTTCGAAACACAAACACGCGGCCATGTTTGAAACTGTTCCTCACTGCGTGTTTATCGAGTTTGAATTCGCCGCTAGAGGCGCTAGTGTTGCGTGAAGTTTTAAATGTCAAATTTCACTGTTGGGTTGCTTGCATTGTTTAATTAATTATTTGTTTATTATATTTATTTAACTATTTTTTTATTTTCCTTCTAACTTTGTTTACATGCGCGTAATTACAACTTTAATGCTATGATTAAGAACCTTACTCGACAGTGGCGCCAACTGGTGAGTACAAAAACGGTATTCCTCATTGTACAGCGTTACTGATCAGTGACGTGTTATCCAGCAGCCACGCTGTCTACAGTCGATTATACAGTCCGAGATATATCTGCGACTCATCAAATAAGTTTCGTGATAAAAGCTGTTTGTTTGTAGTAAAAATGTTTATACTCGGAGTAAGCTGCCCAATGACTAGCAAACTATTTTACTGTACAGTAAAGCTATTCCGTAAGTAAGTTCATCCATCAACTAACCAAGGGTACATGTGTTACCCAAATTGTTGTTTGTTTAGGGTACTAAACCATTAAGTTAATTAAAAATTTATCACAAAGTAAAAACTTTAAAAGACTATTTACCGTTATTCTAATGCTGCTATTATTTAAAGAATTTTGACCAACTTCTTTTATAGTTAGATTGTAATCTCGGTAAACCCAAGCAATAACTTAGGTACCTCTGCCGGAGTATATATCTGATAGTAGGTATACCCTAAGCTTTGACGAAAGTATACACGAGAGACTCGAAATAAATTTCCTTTGGGTAAAAGCTCTCTATTTCAGCAGTGGTTTCTAATGGTTGTGTAAAGAAAGTTGAGCTTATTGTCATTAACAAGAATATAATAACCAGTTTAAAAGCACCGATCAAGTGACGATTACCTACGGGTTCTCGTGTTGGTTTACTGCCATAAAATTATAAAAAGATATTACTGAAAACGTAAAATACTGCATACTGCTTCATGCTTTTCTTACAACGGCAAATGATTTCCTTGAAGAGGAAAAGTGAATACCTCTTTCTGAAATTTTCTGCTATATTTACTCTTCATTTGTATTAAAATTTTCACCAACAAAGCTTTCATTTAAACTTTATTATATTCCAACTCTTTACAGATTTCAATGGCTATCATTATCCCAAAATACGAAATAGTTTCTTTGAATGAATTCTTGATTTTGTTCACTTGCAGCTGACGAGACCTCACTAATGAAGACACCCGCAATACTCGTAAATAACTGAATTACACGTAATTGTAGTTTAAAATTTCTGAAAATTTATAGCTGCAGTACAACCCCACGACCTGTTCGAACTATTATGTATGTTACAGACATAAGGGTCAGCTAGGAATTTGTTATATGGTGGTCAGCAATTGAAACTTTGACAAATTGTGAATTGCACGTTACTGTGGGTTAGTAACGCGTTTTGTGTTGATGTTTTTGGTCGTATCTCTCTCGTTTCCAAAAGGTCCACCCTTCTAAGTCCAAATATGCCATTAAAAAAATATATATAATAAAGGAATATTTATGTTTATTTGCACACTTCGACCTCAGCTTGTTTTTCAAAATGGCTATTTGATGTTAGATAAAATTTTCCTTTAACTTGAAGTACTAGTTATAAGATCGTGGTTCCGACATCACGCCTGTTAATCCATTGAAACGCTCTAGTAAGCTGCCTCTTTATTTTCTCATAATAATCGTATTATTTCTTTTTAATTTTTTTCATACGTAACGTATTTAGCTTGTTTCAATTGTGAACATTTTCGTTTAAGACGCGTGTGGCAGTGGACAGCTGTATTTCTCTAAAAGGACACAAAGATAAACATATTACGATCTAACGTTTCGCACAACTTTATGCTTATGATACGGCACTAGATTCTCAAGTTTACTGAGAGAGTGAGCGTGAATGTGCTTGTGAAATTTCTAAAATTATTACCTTTTCACAAAGTAATATTCTAAAGTGATTTATAAATATTTAAAAGCTGTAAACCGAATACCGAATTTACGTTGTTTATTTTGGTTGAGTTTTTAATAGGCTCTATATTTTGGTAAGCATTATGTGACGAAGCCTTGTCCAAATACTGCTCTGGAAACCCATCATAAAAACTGTCATGATTAATAGTGTAAAGTTAGAAAAACGATTTTGCGTGTATTTTAACTGTAGGTAATTGGTAATTAATATTTTGCACAATCATTTTAAATCTCAACGTAACCATGACTTATTTTGAATTTAGAATTAGTAAATTACAAAAGAATTATTTCGACTAAATTGCTGCTATTTCGGCAGCCCTATTCACGTTAACTAGCCAGTAGCAGCGGGTGCTGGAGAGGTGAACCGGAATATCCGCCGTTGATTAGCCGGTCATTATATAAAACGACCGGAGAACGGACCGGATTAACATAAACACACATATAAACTGAACGTCCCTAAACGTTTTTCCAATTTTGTACCAATAAACTCGTCATCACACCTATTTCTTTTAGGAAAGTGAATGTGACTGATAGAGCAAACCTGAGATTTATTTATTCCAATCCCAAGTCCATGGCTACTCAAAGAAACTGTTCCGGCCGTAAATTAAGGCTCACTGAAAGTTATATAAAATCAAATATTCCATTATAATTTCAAAACATCCACATTTTCTGACCTTTTTCATAATTATGTCAAACTTTATAATCAACATTCTGTCTCGGACTCCCGAGATATTTAATTACACAATACCGAGTTGAAGTATTCACATTTTGCTTTTCATTTTACAAACAGTTACAGAAGGTGCCGCAGTGGTGGCCGAGTGGTAACGGCTCCGACTTACGAGTTGTAGGTCGCGGGTTCAAACCCAGCCAGGCACATTACTTTGTGTAATTTATTTCATCACCACTGCTCTCAAAACGGTGAAGGAAAACATCCGGCATGTCCTAGAACCAAAAATTCGAAGACATGTGACATTCACCAATCCGCATTTGCCCGCGTGGTGGATTACGGCCCATTCCCTCTCCTAGAGAGGAGGCCTGAGTCCCAACAGTGGGAACATTATAGAAGGCCGACTATGCTATGCTACAGAAGAACGCACACAGAATAAATTTAATAAATAAGGGATAAGTGAAGGCGGGGAGGGGGACTTTAACAATATATTTGTTTGTGCGCGGTTCGATGTGGTCTCGCTCATTACAATTTGGAGTAGTGTGGTGAATTGTGAACAACTGGTAAGGGAGTGTCTGCTATTGTTCTAAAGTTTTCTATTTGATTTGGAACTCTTCTGTAGGGCAAACCAAACTTGGTATACCCAATACATTCACCTTGAAACTCTTCAGACACACACACATTATTACTTGCGACAGGCGAAATAAAAAGTAATTTAGTAAAACATTGGAAACTATCAGATGGTTATAAAACTTGCAAAACGGCGACGACACACGCGGTAAATATAGTCCATACTCATCTGTCCTCACACTACACACACGCTGTACTGCTGCACTGGAGCCTCACTTCCAACACTCTCGGCCGCCCGCCATTGTGCTCGCCACACTATAATAGAACGCGTATTGTACGACGGCTTTTCATTATTTTCGCAATGTAAAAATATGCAGTATCTAGTTTTCATCGTGTAGAGGATTTTTTACCTGGAAATAAATAACAACTTCAGTATGAACTGTGGAACTCCACAGTTCTAATAAAAATGATTTTCCTAATACAAAACATAGTAATGTTTTGTATTAGGAAAATCCTTTTTATAACAAGATTGTAAGATGAAACAATGCGCAGTAACTCGTGAAGCATTATTGCACATCACTAACCTCCAGTGATTGTAATGTAGTGCTGAGTATTTGCCCCGGAGGGACGCTGAGAATGTGTCACAAATTCGAGGAAAAATCTTGTTTGTAGCCAGAATTTCCGCTCAATCTTGCCACAGTATCAGTTATCGTCTCGCTAACTAGTTTTTTTTTAAAGTTGTCACACTTTTTCCAAGTGGAAAATCGTGAAGAACACAATTATTATACATTTTCTAAAATGAAAAGTACAAGTCATTTCATAGCGTCAGTAATCAGTATGCATGACATTTCATAGCAGAAACAACATTCGGATTTGTGAGGAGTTGTGGTATAATGTTTCTACATATTTCCGTATAAAGTATGTTTGTGTACCCTCAGGCACTACATGTTAGTGCGAGCTTACAGACTTGATAATGCATAAGATTTGGCGTGATGGTAAATAGATATGATATTCGTTTATTATGTTTGTACTTTGTAAGTACTTTCTTGACTACAATATCCACAGTCTAACTGTAAATACCGTGGTAGCCTGCAATGGTAGAATTAGGCTGCCTGTCCATTTCAGCGGAGCGAGACAGCGGAGCGGAGAAACAGAGAAATATTAACCAAAGGAATTGCACAAAATGTCAGTGACTCACGTGGTGCGGAGATTTTGTGCAATTCCATTGGTTAAATTTTTTCCGTTTCTCCGCTCCGCTGAAATGGACAGGCATCTTATGCTTGTTACTTTCAGTTTGTTTACACTGAAAGAATGAAAATGCACGTTAGGAATATTGTAATATACGGAATTCTTTACACTTAATGTCCGAATCTTTTTAATAAGTACCATCATCAATTCGGCCTTTGTTGATTTGGTTCCACCGTATAATTTCCAACTGGATATTCTATCGATCTTCAGTGATTCTGTATAGGAAATGCTATTAAAATAATAACACTAATCGTCAATATTAAAGAAATCTCATCAATAGCCTTGTCAAGTAGTTCTTAGTGTTGCAAGGCGGTTTATGTAGGTATTTTCTCATGAAAATGTATCACTTGAAGCCAGAATAACACATCTGCCAAAGGAACTTGAGTGTTCGAGGCAACATGTTATTCCCTCAGTGGACGACAGTCTTCTCAGAAGAAAACTTTCTACAAGTATCAAAGTTGCGTATAGTTGTGGCACTGGTACTAAATCTTTTGAATGAATGAGTCCCAACAGTGTTACATGAATCAATGTGTCATGTTTGTGGGTCATGAGGCCGACACAGATGTTATGTGATATGACAGAAGTTTTCGATATCCCAAAGGGTAAATGGGTAAGATAAAAGTATGATTGGTTGCTGCGGAAAACCCCGAACGTCATGCATACTAAAAAGGATATAATCCTAAAATTTTCATGAATGTGAATAAATTGGCTTTATTCGCTTGAGAAAAGTATTTTCAAATGAAAACTGCAACCGAACTACGCCAACTGTTAAAGCCGTTTGTTTCTTACACTCTCATTGAAAGTTCCATGCGAAAACGTACTGATTTTTTTCGAAAGCTTTAAAAATGCTCGAAACATTTTACAAATTCACGACTCCGAGTGCCCGATAAATATTCAAGGGATAAGTCACAAGCTCTCGCCGCAGTCAAATGTTGAGTAAAACGCTATTTAGCAGCGTTCAGTAAACATTGCAGTATGAAGCATATAGTACTTGCAATTGAGATGCTAATGAAATATAGTAGATGTGTCCCTCTGACTATCATCACTATTTTAGTAAAAGTATTTTAACTTTAGTGGTAAAAAGCAGATGTTATTTGACAAAGAGTTAAGTGTCTGAACATTATGTGACAGTTATAACAACCGGAATAGACAGATCTGGATAGTAGATCGAATAGTTAACAATACTGTAAGTAACAGTAATGATTCCACTTTCATGTAAGAATGATAAGGAAAAGGTTTTGTCATGGTCATGACAATTTAAATCTTTGGTATATGTTCTCACAGCCGGATTATTCTTTAAAAACTTTAAGTGATACGTTTGACCACTATCTCATCTGATGGTACGCAATGATGTGGTTCAAGATGGAGCACACTTGCCTAAAAGTAACCTATTACATTCTTGACTGAAAAACTCCTAGGTTGTAGCTATCAGGAAACACAGACTCTGGCAGAGAATTCCACTCCTTAGCTGTACGCACAATAACTTCCAAATAACCATTTTCCATGCCACTGAATTGTAAGAGATAGGCTACATTCATGATGATTATGTAAATTTTACTCTAACACTTCCACTAAGGCTGCTGACATGTTGTTGTATTAAAAATATCATCATCATCATAGCAGCCGAAAGACGTCCACTGTTGGACATAGGCCTCCCCCAAGCGTCGCCACAACGATGTATTAAAAATATACGCTTAACTAAAACAAATCTTAACTTATTTACAATCTTCTTCTTCTTATCGTTTGGGCAGTAAGGTCTAACGACCCCACGCACCCAAGTGTCAGAGTTTCTAAGCCGCCTCAAGGGCCTCTGACATGGTTTTACTTGACGACCGCTATTTGGAGGCCGGGACCACCGGCTTATTCGTGCCTTCCGAAGCATGGAATCATCTTTTTATCAGACAATCAGGTGATTCAAGCCTGCAATGTCCTAGCCAAACTGGAAACAACTTTACAAAGTTTGCTTCCCGTGGGAATCGAACCCACGATCACTCGGTCACAAGGCAAATGCCTAAGCCACTCGACCACGGAGGCAGTTAAGTTGTTTACAACAAAAGTTAAAACATTTTTTGTGCTTTCATAAAACCTCTTGCAACTCTCGCTAACTTATCGCAGTCTTAAAAATAAAAATCTCATTTTCATCGAAGTAATGAACAAGGTCTGGGAAGAGATTGTATTTCCGTATTGCTGCAACATCAGCTTCCAGTTTCAGTCGAGTCAGATAATGTGGTTGTAGATGGAATTTTGCTGCAGGCTACGCAGCATGATGTTGGCAAACATAATTTATTTTTCATCGTGGAATGGTGATTACCGATACTACAAAATAAACGTATTATAACTAGAAGATACATAGCGCAAATCTGTATGTTTTTATGCGATACAAATCAAATCATTTACCAATTGCATCTCCACCATTGTGCCGCATGCACATTGTTTGTATTGAGCTCGCAAACGCTCGTTTGATAAACAACGTCACGTGATACAGACATGTGTCACCACTCGCTGTACACACAGAGAGGATTCGTTTGGCCTATTTGATTTTGCGAAAATATTGAGTAATGGCTAGTCAAAGTGTTCGTTGATTACATATTCACTTCTATTTTAACATGTATTACGTCTTAATTATGAGTCCATAAAAAATAGTAAGTAGTAGGTTCAAGTAAACTACGAACTTTTTTGAACTTCGAACTTTTTTGTATGGGAGCTGGCGTAGCCCCCCGTCGCTATTTTGATGTATTTTCAAAATCTCGACGCACAATGTAACATGCATGGACATTTGAACAGAGGACATTTTAAACCAACAAAAAATGTTTGCAACATGGTGCCCTAAAGTGTCACGTGGCCGAGATATTTGAAGGTAAATTCACCATATGAGAACAATGAAAATCATTAAAAATGAACTTATCACGCGCTTATATGCAGTAGATTGTATTCTTATAATATTTCTAGGCTTGATTTAACCATTTATATAAATTAAAACAATTATTTTGCGAAGTTCTTAATAAAGTGGTTTTCACGTGTTTTTATTTTTACTTTCTTCCAAAAAATTATTAAATTAAGCTTAGGTATCTTACTATCTACTCACTATCTCGAACTTTGAACGGCCGAAACAGACTTCACTGGTCTGGAAACATTCTGTGGTTTTCACAAGTATTTTCACATAGCAATAAGAAATTTTAGAATGTTTTGGTCTTAAAATTTAATTAATTTACTATAAGAGATGAAATTCTTGGACTTAGCTGACGAAATAAATTACCTAAAAGATCCTTCTTCATTTTACTTTACCAAAATGGCAGCTTTCTTTCCACAGCAGCTCCATGAATTTAAAACGTGTAACCCAACAAAAATAAATCTTGAGGGTCGGAGTAATGTAAGAAAATTGCTTTTACCCGGTATCCGTAGTAGTTTATACTGAAGTGTTAATCGAAAAGCTCTCACGCACAACAAAGCCTCCCCGTAGCTTGTTATCTCTACGTACACACAACACTACCGCATAATACCGTCGTTCACTGAATTAATAGCCCAATTACTGTGCTCTTTTCTTTTGCTCTCGATTTAAAATTCCACTCTCGTATTCAGTAGATAATCGTTTCCACCTCGATCGCTATTGCCATCGAGTCTAGTGTACTCGATGATACTGTTCTGACATTCAGATTAGAGATCGCGAGCTGCAATCTGTTTGTCTGTCGTCGTAACAAAATACTTGAGACTATTTACAGTTTGTTGTTTGTTTTGAGCTTGTGAATAGTGCACTTACTTTGATGATCGCTGAGTATGACGTGTAGTGGAGTTCGATCTTTGACGCTATTTTAAAAGTAAGTGCTTTTCAACGTTGACAGGTTGACTGGGGCTAAGTTTGTCAATTTCAGTGGTCTATTCTCATTTGTACTGTTATAAAAACAATTATGTCACCTATAAGACGCTCACAACTCCGACATTGTATTTGGATCTTTAAACAATTGATTTTTACTGCGTCCTGTCGAGTTTCTATTTTATGAGAAACTAGCTGACCTGCGCGGCTTCGCTCCCGTCAACTGGCTATTCTACCTACCGACCCTAACCTACCTACCCTACCTACCTACTCCACCTACTAACCTATCCTACCTACCATAGCTACCCTACCTTACCTACCCTACCTACCCTACTCACCCTACCTACCCTACCTACCTACCCTACCTACCTACTCTTTTTTTTGTATTTTAATTCTTATTATGCTTTTCTGGACGAAGACTAATCCAATAACACAAAAACTATGAAAATCGGTCGAGCCGTTCTCGAGTTAGAAAAGTGTTCGAACAAACCCGACTTTGTTTTAAATATATTAAGAAGATTAAGAATTTTGCTATATTGTGAAAGATTCGACCTTTTTCTAGAAGACATTTTTTATATTAGCGAGACAGAAATAAAACGCATAAACTGAAGGAAGACGGACACTGGTGGCTTATTAAAAAAAAGGGTTCCGTTAGCAAACTTAGTACGGAACCCTAAAAATCGACTGGGTTCGCACGAATCAAAATCGTACGCGAAGGCTTAAATAATAGGGTCCCATTAGCAACTTTGGCACAGAACCCTATAATTTGCCTTGGCTCGCAAATCGAACCGTTTGATACTTAGCACGAATTAAAAACTTAGTTGCGGGCAACCTGGGAGTCTTTAAGACAAAAGTGAATAGGTTGCTTCTAGGCAAACGTGCTCCATCTTCGACCGCATCATCGCTTACCATCAGGTGAGATAGTGATCAAACGTATGCCTATCTTTTGTAAAAAAAAAAATGTTCCACTCCGTATCACCTAACCAATGAGAACAAATGATAACACGATTTGACAGTTACTGTGAAATCGTGTTGTCATTCATTCTTAGTTCGGGTTCGGGACTAATCGTAAGTCTGTAGGTGATACGGAGTAGAATACGTCCGCAACTAAGCCCGAAACTACGGACTTCGGACTTAGAGAGTAGCCTCCCAAAATCGATCGCTCCCGTCACCGTGACCACCTTTGGTACGATACCTTATTATAAAAAACCAAACTACTAACTTAAACTAAACCTAAACCTAACTACTAACCAAAAAATGGACTCTGTCTGAAGTATAAGATTTTTATTTATTATTAGCCTTGTTTTAGAAATCGAACCGTTCGTTGCTTCGCTCTAAACGGATTCAATCGCGGAGGCTTAGCAGTAGGGTCCCGTCAGCACAGCACTTTTGGTACGGAACCCTACAGGCCGGGGGGGCTACTCTCTAACGAAATCCGTAGTTTCGGGCTTAGTTGCGGGCGGGCGTATTCTACTCCGTATCACTTACAGACATACGATTAGTCCCGAACCCGAACTGAGAATGAATGACAACACGATTTCACAGTAACTGTCAAATAGTGTTATCATTAGTTCTCAGTGGTTAGGTGATACGAAGTAGAAAATGCCCGCCCGCAACTAAGCCCGAAACTACTAATTTCGTTAGAGAGTAGCCCCCCTGATCCGCAAGTCGAACCGTCCAGAACTTCGCAAAACTAAATCATTTTAAGACTTTACGATATATGCACTTTAAACGAAACCAGCACCAGAGATTTAACCAATTATGGTCCCTAACAGTTTAAGACCTTTCAGAGACCAAACCGAAATTCCTTCGAAACACGACTGTGTTTAGAAATTGTGTGAGGTCATTCTCCAGCGGAAAATCTTAACACCGCAATTCAGAAAAACGCGTCATCAGTGCAACGCCATCTATCGACCATGTAAACTGACAAAATATTTGGCAGCGGAAGACGTTAAATAAGAAGCCCGTATGTAACGGTAAATAACGATAAGGTATTAAAATGTTTACTTTTATTTTGCTACGTCTACGTATTAAAAGTTTCACAAATAACTCAATCAATGTGTTTTGGTGTAACATTCATGATTTCATGCATTTTTTGGTTCCTCAATAGATGGCGCTCTGACTAATCAGAATATAAAAGGAAGTTTCTTACTAAACTAAAAATTCAATATATTTTGATTTTGTGGATCGATTGTATCGATCAATAACGAAAAGGTATAAAATGATCACTCTTATTTTGCCACGTATTAAAAGTTTCACAAATAACTCAACAATTTTGATGCTTTCGTGCATTTTATTATTCTC
Source organism: Lacanobia wlatinum (assembly GCA_947578705.1). Taxonomy (NCBI): domain Eukaryota; kingdom Metazoa; phylum Arthropoda; class Insecta; order Lepidoptera; family Noctuidae; genus Lacanobia; species Lacanobia wlatinum. Next base: position 8,199,768 of record OX388040.1, read on the forward strand.
AATAGATGGCGCTCTGACTCGTCAGAATACATTAGGAAGTTTCTTCCTAAACTTAAAAATTCAATATCTTTTGATTTTGTCGGTCGATTTTGATGAAATAAACGCTAAATGTTACTCGGGTTATCACTTAATATTTTAAGTACTTAGATTTGCAATCTAATCTGTGGTTTAAGCGTGATGCTCCCACAAACGCACAGACAAACAGACAAACAGACAAAAATTTCAAAAATTGCATTTTTGTGTTTTATACCTTTTTCCTGAGTTTTCTGTGTAATTTTAATGCAAAAATATTCAATATACAGACACGGTTAGTCTACGATTTTATTATATGTATAGATGATATGAAGAAGAAATGTCATCTATTCAAATAACTTTTTTCGGTGTTGATTAATATTATTATTATTGTTTAATTTGCGTGAGTTCTTGGCAGCCAAAGTATTTAAAATTAGAATTTTAATATCGACTTTCGACGGAACCGTCCGTAGTGTTTTGCTGGAGTCGCATCGCAACGGCGTCTGTGGTACGCATACCAACATGCTACCTGCCTCAGGTGCGGGAGGAAAGCTTTTGGCCACAGGATGTGGTATTCCGCCGCTTTCGCGGACAAGTGCCACTGGAACTTACAAAGACTCAGTGAAGCTAAGTGATACTAACATAGTTTTAAATTTTGTTTAGTAACGCAATTGTAAATATTTTTTAAACTTAGGCTGACGTATTTATCTATGGGTCTTTGTAATTTGAAAATGAATGGTTTTTTATAGAAAAACACAGCGTAGCGGTCCGTAGCAGGTCGTAGTAAATATCGATTACAATGAGCTTCCTATGCAAAGCAAGCGACGTGTCTTTCTTTTAAATCAGTTACTGACCTTAATCGAAGCAATTACTGACATTATTAATCTATCGTTATTTTGCATTGCAATATCAGGATATTGTACATCGTAAGACCTTATAAGTACGCTTGAATATGTACATTTGGAAAAATTTGGCATTCAAACACACTGGAAAATTGCCTATACGATGAAATTATTAACTGTGCCACGCGAAACATAAATCATTAACATCTAGTTATATTGATCAAATTACTACCGGCTTGTTTATCAAATGTAGGCACAATTGAAACGTGATTCCGTTTGCCATGAAATGCTATATAAGGGTTGTACGTTGTTTTATAGAATTTCGTTTCACATAAAAATTTCTCGTATTATCATTTCATCGAATAACCAATACGCAGAATACTTACTTTGAATAAATTTAATAATAGATTTTTGTTACAAATAAACTTTGTTTCGATATCCATTATATCATAGAATAACAAATCAAATATTCTTTTTCCTCATATTGATTAGTAAATATAAAACTTGGTACCAAGAAAAACATTTTATCGGGTGACAGTTTTTAAACGTTTGACAAAATGTATACCCTCATTCAGACCCGCTCGACGGAACCCCGAGAAGTAGCAACGGTGGCAAATAGCTATGGGAATAAGAGACAAAACTATGCAAACAAGTATACACCATGAATGCAGCAAGCATACAGCAAGCATGCAGCAAGCATGCGGCATGCAACATGCAGCATGCTAGCAAGCAAGCATACAGTACGTACACGAGCATGCAACATGCAGACCGCAAGCAAGTATGCAGTATGCAGGCGAGCATGCAACATGAATGCAGCAAGCATACAGCAAGCATGCAGCAAACATGCAGCAAGCATGCGGCATGCAACATGGAGCATACAGCAAGTATGCGGCATGCAGTATGCAAGCAAGCATGCAGCACGCAAACGAGCATGCAACATGCAGAATACCAAGCAAGCAACATGCAGCAGGCATGGTTTCTGTCACGGCTCCAGCACTGCGGGGCTCCGGCGATCCCACGCGTACTTATCGTCGCAGATGGTTTTAACGCTCACCACCGCAGCTTCGGCTCAGCTGCGGCGGCGGGCGTTAAAATACCTGCTCCTCAGCTCGCGGGCCGCCTCGCCCCTCCGCGCCTGCGCGGGCTTAAATTACACTCTAGGGTTATGGCAGACAAGACTACGTGGGGTCGGTTTTACAGCGATTCCTTTCTGTCACAATTTTTTTAGCACACATGATTTTTTTTTAAAATCATATTTAAATTTAAGGATAAAATGCTATTTTAAAGAAATGGCGTAGTATAATACATGCGTAGTAAAATTATTCCGAATACAATTCTGCCATCTTAATATGCCATGGACATATTATAAAACAATAATATTTACTTATTACATTTTCACTGAAATATAAAATACCATGGAAAAATACACCGGCCAAACAAAATTCGTTAAAAAATAAGTCTGCTGTTTGATAAGTTTGTTAAATAAAAAAATGTGATCATGAAATTCATTGAATTATTTTTCTGTAAAATAGGTTTAATTCAAGTAAATAGTCTTTGAAACAATAATATTCCATATAAAATTACAAGGACCAAATATTATGTGAAACATTTTCTGCAAAACGAAATTCTATGAAATATCTGTCTGCGAAACAAGGGTACACCGCTATATTAGGGATGGTTGATATACTCTCGAGTCGCGCAATCAATATTATAATGATGTGTTTAGGCTAATCTATTTGTGTATGTTTCTTCGTATATTTTTTGTAGTTTATATTTATTATTGGAAAATACATAATGTACTTTAGTTAAGTCTATTTTAGGTTCCCTTCTCTGTCTCTCTACACACTATGCCTGCGTTTTTTATCCCCCTCTTCTGTCGCAGGTCTGCTGGAAGAAATTTCTATTGAAATAAGCAGTACCTTTGTGCTCTTTTGTCTGTATTAAGTTACTTTTTTAAGTTTATTGTGTGTACATAAATAAATATAATATTCAGAAGCTACTGAACAACTATCCAAACATGACGTAGCTAGCATCTCTCTATGCTAGACACACTAATACCTGCTTACCTTCGATACCGTGCAGTCTGTGCTAAAGCATTTAATCAAGTAGGCTTAGAGACTAAACTAAATATTTTCTTGAGCGTTACTCTTAAGCTCTTCACAGAACAAGAATACTTCACAGAAGAAGAAAAGTGGGTTATTGAAAGTCTACTTTGGTTAAGTTCTTTTTCCTCTTTTATAAACCTTTATACGCATTGCTTATTCTTACTATATCTGGCTGCTAGTACTATACTTTCTACTGTAAGTTCTCTCGTGTTGTATCAGGAAAGTATGTTTACAAGGCTGCGTCGCAGTATGCATGATTAAGATTGGCGCACAAGTGTGAGTAAAAACGAGACGTGCGTTGAATATACCGCTTTATGATTAGATACTAACATCTATTACAGTAGCTACAGAACTGATATCAATACCCTATTATATTTATTGTTGTTAATTTTAAACAAACTCCTTTATTATAGATACAGAATATCGCTCACATCACGAGTCTTACAAACGTTTATAAAGTTGGTTTCCAATGAACTTCAACTGTTTCAATCTGACTAATCGACCGGACACACTCCAGCAATTTATTTATTTTATTTATTTATTTGGCTCACCAACAATTGAAGCTATATGTCATCCTTCTCGTCATAACTTCACAAGTTTAGAGCACGACTATTTCATTTTTCTAAACTAAATTCGGGAATGTGTGGTTTTAACGAGGCGTAAAAAATCCTTATTTGTACAACGGAAGACGTGAGTTCTGAAATTCTTGTAATTTTTGAAATCCTTCCCTTATGTAAGTCTGTGTACAAATAGCTACCTTACAAGGCCATAAGGCCAGCAGTAAAAAATATAAATTTCTATTGCGGTCACATTCTCACGGAAATTTTGTAACCTAAACTTATAAAAGTGCTTTAGAAAGGGTAACTGAAACCCTTTTCAAATAAATGGTCCTTCCAAAAAAGGTAACTGTATATTAAAGATGTAAAAAAGTCACCCATGGATCATTATTTATTACAGAAAAGCTTTTTAGAGTTAAAGCTATTGAGAGATTAGATGCAACAGGATGGATGAAGAATACCAGTATTCAACTAAAACCTGTGATTCGAAGCTTCGACAAGACTCGCGAACGGATCGAACGTTGTGTATGGATGCAGTGGCGTGCCTAGGGTTTCAAAATAAGGCAAGCCCAATAAAATTTTAACCGATTTCAAAAAAAGAAAGTTCAGTTTTCGACTGAGTATATAGGTACCTACGTATGTATCATCGCAATTTTCTCATAAACTACTGGTTAGGTACAACAAAATTAAAAGTGAATTCATCCATCTTCTTCTTTCCTCTTCTTCAATTTCACTCTTGCTTGTCGTGCGGTGAATGAGTTAACCAAAGCACACTGAAGGCATGCTAGTGCTAGATTGAATATAATAAACATATCAGCAATTGCATATCTCCGGTGGCTTTGAAAAAAGCCGTTTGGTTTGCTTCATTGCTTGAGGGAACAAAGTTATGGTAAGTAGGTGCTTGCTTCGTAACAGGACTAACAGGTTACAGACAAAAAAAAAACAAAGTTACAAAACGAAAGTTAAAAAATAGCTAGATAGAATGTAATAAGGAATTTAAATAAATTATTTATATTCTAATTGGAATCGTCTATCTTTCTTAAGAAATGATTTAATTACATCAGAGTAAAATGTTGGTGATCGTTTTAATTCTACCAACAACTGTTTTTCAATAGCTATCATTGATAATTCGGAAAGACGCTCTTGACCTTGTGTATTTCTCAGATAGGTATGGATACGTTTAAGAGACGAAAAAGCACGTTCCGCGGAAGAACTTGTAGCTGGAATAGTTACAACAAGATACGCTAATTTTAACAGGTCGGGAAAGGCATCTTCAAGGTTATTCTCATTAATGAAATCAATTAATTCGAAAACATTACGGTCTTTCAGATCAGGACTAGAATACAAGCAAATCAATTGGCTTTTTAATGTTTGTTTGTCGAAATAGTTTGCATAAATGTCAAATATTGAATCTAATTAGATTCAATATTTGACATTTTACAATTATCACTCACATTTTCCTACAGAGGAATTCCTCTGTAGGAAAATGTGAGTGATAATTGTAAAAATTTTTGTTGTTGAGCAGTTGGAAAAACTTTAATTTATAAATTTCAGAATATCGGTCAGTAATTTCGGTATTAATGTTATCGATTACTTCTACAAAAAGTCGTCTGTATTCCGTTTTTGCACAGCGTACGTTGCGTCTCAAACGAGGAGCCGAGTTATTTTGCAACGTATTCTCATAAATTTGATCAAATTCGGATTGAAATTCAGCACGTAACCATGCCTGAAATTCCTTTATTTTATTAATACAATAACCGACATCAACTTGTGATTTTTGTAGAATATTGTACAAGCAGTCAGTTTTTTCAAATATCCGATGAAAAATAAAAAGAAAAAAATTGAAATTAAAAGATCTCAAATTGTTTTCAAAATTCTCCGCAGCTAAAATCGTATCCCCGTCCCAGTTCTGTGGATTGTCGCACAGATCAGAAAACAACTCAATAAGTTTACTTTTTTGTTCATAAACCGTGTTTACAACTCGCGACATGTATGTCTAACGAGTTGCGGGAGCATTAGGCAATTTTTTGCTGCAATGAGTATCGTAAAAAGCAGCTCGTTTTGTACTATTACTAAAAAAATTACACAAAGCCTGAAGGGCTGAAAAAAATAAACCAACCTCCTGAATTCTATTGCATGATTTAGACAACACTAAGGCCAAAATATGTGCATTACACCAAATGTAAATTGCTTGTGGACAAACATCTTTAACTTTTTGTTGAACTCCATTTCTTACACCGGACATTACACTAGCACCGTCATAGCTTTGAGCTACTAATTTTGCGATGCAATCATGTCTATTCAATATTTCTAAAATAATATTGGAGAGTGAGTCTGCTGTGCGACTTTCCGACACATTAAGAAAGCCCAAAAAACGGTCATGAATTTCATTTTTATAATAATATCTGAGAATCAAGCACAGTTGTTCTCTATGACTAACATCGGGGGTTTCGTCAATAATAATTGAAACAAATTTTGTTTGCCTAACTTCGTAATCGATGCAAGTTTGCATCACATCGGCTACGGAATGAACAATATCGTTTTGAATTTTGTTAGATAAATAACTCGGCCCCGGTTTGTCACTTTCCTGATGCTGCATATGCTTTTCTAAAACGACATCGTATTTTGAAATTAACGAGGCCAGTTCTAAAAAATTGCCTTTATTTAATGAAGTTTTGGACTCATCATGTCCTCTTAAAGGAAGTTCCTGTTGTGCTAAATGACAAACAATATCGACTAATCTTTGAAATACACTACGGTTGTTATCAACGCGCGTGTTATATTTTGAAATTTCCTCAGATAACTGGCGTGATATAGATGTCTCAATTCGTTGTTTACCAAAATTACCGAAAGAAACCATTGCACACAGGTGTTTATGGGAATTTGCGTGCCTTTTAATGGCGCCAGATATGTTATTTAAATCATTATAACCAGATGTATTCCAAACGGAATCTTCATTCGAAAAAAATATGCAGCACCAACAATACAGCTTATTCGTGTGCGAACAGCCAACAATCCAACTAGTTTTATACACTGATCTATTAAATTTTCGTTTATGCGATTTACTAGTCTGAGAAATACACAGATTAGGCGTCGGTTTTAATGAAGAAATTAACTGTTTTTTCTGAGCAAAGCTTAAAGATTTTACCTTATCTTCGCCAATCAAAACTTGAACACATTTTAAATCCTCACAAGGTACAATTACCTCCATTGTTGTAGGTAAGTCACTAAAACAATTGTATCACTAAGAAAATCTAAGAAAACACACAAATAACTTTAACAACATAACTTTTCCACTCAAGCGAATGAAACTGAAGTTAGTTGCACTCGGGTGTCGGAAACTACTTACCAGAGTTGCAGTGTTGTCATTTAGGCAAAAAAAGTCCCCAGGTATATGAAAAATCCAGCTAGATGTCGCAATTTTTTTATTTTTAAGATATTGCTTGAATATTTAATTTCGTTATTTTAAAAAGTCGCTAGTTTTTATTGTTGTTAAATCTTAAAAAAAGTCTCCAAACTCGTTAAAAATCTCCAAGATCTCACAACGTCGCTAAAACGGCAACACTGCAGAGTTGGCAAGGTGACAAGGTCACGCATAATACGCGTGCAACTTCATACGCAAGCAGGGCTTAATTCTTTCATACTGATCGATTTGTAGACGCAAAAGTTTCTGACTCGTTATATGGCACATCGCTATAAGTGCGAAAGTGACAGAGCTAGTATTTGAAAGCCCGGTAAAAGCCGGTACGTGTAAGCGAGATAGCTATATGTAGATTCTGCAAATGCGAAACTCTGCGCGCGAACAATCGCGATGTGTAGTGTGGCATAGGTAGATACTTTGTGTTATTTTGATAAGAATTAAGCGCGCGAACTTTTAAATAGTTTGGGTTTGATATTGATTCTCTATCGAGCATTTTAGTAAGGCATGCCGGGCTTTTGGGCTTGTATGAAGGCTCCGCCACTGTATGGATGTCAATGAGATCAATCAATTTGTCTATAGACTATATCACTGCTGTATTCGGTTCAATTGCTTTCCATGAACAAAGACTAGAAAAACACACTCTAAGCATTCACGACGGTTAGAATTAGGTAGTTTATAAGTTTTGACGTTATAGTCGTCCTGAGTATGAATGTTAGAACGATTGACATTTCTCAACTTTACTTGAGTGAGTTTCAGTCAGCACAAATACGTTTTACATAACATATGGGTAATAATGTTTAATGTACTCCTGCTAAGTTAATAACTTACACTGCTCATTCAAACTTTGTCCCGATTATGTTCTGAGGACTTCGATATTGTGACCTTATTTCGGAATGCTTTATCGAATGTGGATTCTGATATTTAGTAAGTTTAAAATAAAATAGCTTCATTTTCTTCTACAATTTGTTTGCCTTAAACTAGATGTTAGTAAATTTATTTTTCTAGATTTGGTATGGTTATTTAGGATATTATATTTATGTACAAGGACCGCTATCAATAGTGGTGAAAGCCTCCTCCATTCGTTTCCATGTTATATTGTCTTTAGCTACTCTACTCCAGATTTACCTACTATTTTTACAATATCGTCGCTCCATCTCATTTGTGGCCGACCTTGTCTCCGCTTTTTGTTTAATGGGTATCATAGTAGTTATTCAACACAAAACTACGCGTGGGGAAAATTGTAATAACTACTATCAATATAAACATTTACGTGAAAATGAAAAATTTGTAAGTTTCAGCTGTAATTAAATTCAATTCATTTTGCGAACTGTTACGCAACATAGATTTAGAAACTCACCATGGAGACTTAAAGCATTTGAAGTTTGAACTCCACTTTTCTCCTCTAACTGCTTTCTTTACGGTCGGCTCCTTACTCGCGTACTCGGTCAACTGACGAAGGTCTCGGTGGCTCGACCCCTGTCAGACCCACGCAGCGAAAAAAACCTGAAACAGTTTTCCAACAAGAAATCGCTCTTGCATTTCAGGGTCAATTTAATTTGTAAGAGATTGTAGCAGTCTGTTCTAAATATTTTTCCTTCGCTTTAGGAAAATAATAAATTGGGTTTAGGAATTTGATTCATTCCGTGGAAGACAAAATGTTTTACTTGAGCCATATTATATCACGGTCTGTCTAGATCTAGTTTATTGTTGTGTATTATTAACGAACAAAACAAAATGTTCAACCTCGAACCTCTTATTCTGTTTGTATTTCACAAATACCACACAATTCTTCAAAATCTTCAATTCTTCCTGCATCCTAGCAAATAAATAATTTGATTTGATTTGAAGCTAGAAATAAATAAAATATTCAGATAGTGCCTGGACAAGCTGATATTCAAAGCTGCACCGGTTGGACTATATTGTCACCCGTAGTACCGAGTTCTGTTTGCTAATACTTTTGATCTCGGTAAAACAAAGAAACTATAAATCTCGGCTGTGTGTACTTTCTGGGCTTAGGTACGCTTTCACTCCTCAGTGTCAGGGTCAAACACTAAGACAACATGATCCCGAAGTGAGAGCAATAACACTCACCTGTACTTACTAATATTTCAGCACGCAAATGAAGCTAGGACAAATTCGCCGGGACATTCCTAACTGCGAGCTTCTTTGTTTTTTGAGCTGTGTTGATGATTCTATTAAAGTGGCCTTTTAGACACGCTGTTGTCAGACGATACCAGTAGATAAACGTAAAATAAGAACAACTCAGGCCATTGAACGAATACTTCCAAAGGGTACATTACTTTTGCAATAAAGCTCTTCGGAGTAAAACTCGGCATTCCAGCCGTATAAAAATCCAATAGCTTGGCACGTGTTAAAGGCGAAAGACCGGACAGTATGTCTCTATTTCCAAGGTGAGACGTAACCAGTGTCGATACTCTTGCGCCATCCCACTATTCTAGTTCATAGTGTTGTGCTGGCGCCGCCTCTGCCACTGCGGAAAATATCTAAAGATCAACATACCTAATAACGCCTAACTTTCATGTTGTGTGGGTTTGCGCAGCAAAGATTGTGAGTGTCCGCACTCGCAAACTGCCAACGTTCTGACGTCATTTGTGTTACTACCACATATCTTATTATTTACTAGCTTCTGTGGCTTTGCGTGGTCCCTAGGGAGCATACTCCCGGGACAAAAAGTTTCATTTAAATCGGTTCAATAGTTTTGGCGTGAAAGTGCGACACACAGACAGACAGAGTTACTTTCGCATTTATAATCTATACATATAATAAAATCGTAGACTAACCGTGTCTGTACATTGAATATTTTTCCATGAAAATTACTCAGAAAACTCAGGAAAAAGGTACAAAACACAAAAATGCAATTTTTGAAATTTTTGTCTGTTTGTCGGTTTATCTGTGCGTTTGTGGGAGCATCACGCATAAACCACAGATTGGATTGCAAATCTAAGTAATTAAAAATATTAAGTGATAACCCGAGTAACATTTAGCGTTTATTTCATCAAAATCGACCAACAAAATCAAAAGATATTGAATTTTTAAGTTTAGGAAGAAACTTCCTAATGTATTCTGATGAGTCAGAGCGCCATCTATTGAGAAAAAATAAAATGCACGAAAGCATTCAAAATTGTTGAGTTATTTGTGAAACTTTTAATACGTGGCAAAATAAAACTGATCATTTTTATACCTTTTCGTTATATTTTATCGTTACAATCGATCCACAAAATCAAAATATATTGAATTTTTAGTTTAGTAAGAATCTTCCTAATGTATTCTGATCACTCTGAGCGCCATCTATTGAGGAACCAAAAAATGCATGAAAGCGTGAATGTTACACCAAAACACATTGATTGAGTTATTCGTGAAACTTTTAATACGTAGACGTAGCAAAATAAAAGTAAACATTTTAATACCTTATCGTTATTTATCGTTATATACGTTCTTATTTAACGTCTTCTGCTGCCAAATATTTTGTCAGTTTACATGGTCGATAGATGACGTTGCACTGATGACGCGTTTTTCTGAATTGTGGTGTTATGATTTTCCACTGGAAGATGACCTCACACGATTTTTAAACACAGTCGTAGTTCGTGGGAATTTCGGTTTGGTCTCTGAAAGGTCTTAAACTGTTAGGGACCAAAATTGCTTAAATCTCTGAGTTGTGCTGATTTCGTTTAAAGTGCATTTATCGTAGAGTCTTAAACTGATTTAGTTTTGCGAAGTACTGGACGGTTCGACATGCGGATCAGGGGCGCTACTCTCTCTAGCATAAACCACAGATTGGAGCGGAAAAAATAAAATGCACGAAAGCATTCAAAATTGTTGAGTTATTTGTGAAACTTTTAATACGTGGCAAAATAAAAGTGATCATTTTTATACCTTTCCGTTATTTATCGTGACAATCGATCCACAAAATCAAAATAAATTGAATTTTTAGTTTAGTAAGAAACTTCCTACTGTATTCTGATCAGTCAGAGCGCCATCTATTGAGGAGCCAAATAATGCATGAAAGCATGAATGTTACACCAAAACACATTGATTGAGTTATTTGTGAAACTTTTAATACGTAGACGTAGCAAAATAAAAGTAAACATTTTAATACGTTATCGTTATTTACCGTTACATACGGGCTTCTTATTTAACGTCTTCTACTGCCAAATATTTTGTCAGTTTACTTGGTCGATAGATGGCGTTGCACTGATGACGCGTTTTTCTGAATTGCGGTGTTAAGATTTTCCGCTGGAGAATGATCTCACACGATTATCAAACACAGTCGTAGTCAGTAGGAATTTCTGTTGGGTCTCTGTAAGGTCTTTAACTGTTAGGGACCAAAATTGCTGAAATCTCTGAGTCGTGCTGGTTTCGTTTAAAGTGCTTTTATCGTAGAGTCTTAAACTGTTTTAGTTTTGCGAAGTACTGGACGGTTCGACTTGCGGATCTGGGGGGCTACTCTTTGACGAAATCCGTAGTTTCGGGCTTAGTTGCGGGCGGGCATTTTCTACTCCGTTTCACCTAACCACTGAGAACTAATGATAACACGATTTGACAGTTACTGTGAAATCGTGTTGTCATTGGTCATTGGGTCCCGTCGGCACCTTTGGTACGGAACCCTACAGGCCTGGGGGGCTACTCTCTCACGAAATCCGTAGTTTCGGGCTTAGTTGCGGGCGGGCGTATTCTACTCCGTATCACCTACAGACTTACGATTAATCCCGAACCCGAACTAAGAATGAATGACAACACGATTTCACAGTAACTGTCACATCATATTATCATTAGTTCTCAGTGGTTAGGTGATATAGAGTAGATTTTTTTTTTTATCATAGATAGGCATACGTTTGACCACTATCTCACCTGATGGTAAGCGATGATGCGGTCGAAGATGGAGCACGTTTGCCTAGAAGCAACCTGTTCACTTTTGTCTTAAAGACTCCCAGGTTGCCCGCAACTAAGTTTTTAATTCGTGCTAAGTATCAAACAGTTCGATTTGCGAGCCAAGGCAAATTATAGGGTTCCGTGCCAAAGTTGCTAATGGGACCCTATTATTTAAGCCTTCGCGTACGATTTTGATTCGTGCGAACCAAGTCGATTTTTAGGGTTCCGTACCAAGGTTGCTAACGGAACCCTATTGATTATTAAGCCACCGCTGTCGTCTTCCTTCAGTTTATTCGTTTTATTTCTGTCTCGCTAATATAAAAATGACTTCTAGAAAAAGGTCGAATCTTTCACAATATAGCAAAATTCCCAAAGTCGGGTTTGTTCGAACACTTTTCTAACTAACTCGAGAACGGCTCGACCGATTTTCATAGTTTTTGTGTTTTATTCCGGACGAAGACTAATTTCTTCGTCCGGAATAGCATAATAAGAATTAAAATACAAAAAAAAAGAATGAGTATGTAGGTAGGCAGGTAGCTATGGTACGTAGGTAGAGTAGCCAGATGACGGGAGCGAAGCCGCGCGGGTCAGCTAGTATATAATATAGTATATACAGTAAGTAAGGAAAGGGTTGTATAAACATTATGAATACACCAGTGATGTTTAAAAAAAAGTTTTCGTGCAAACACACTGCTTGGTAGTGGACCGCACAGCCTGTACCTCCAGATCACACGTAGCTCTGGGCTACAAAGCCGATCAGACACACGATGTACTATAAAGCTGGCAAATTGGATGGTCAGTGCTAATCCCGACAACATTCCCGTAAGTCTCGTTGTGACGCTATTTGCGCTACACGATACTGGATCTGATAAGAGTACCTACGAAGCAGCATTAAATAGACTGGGTTGTTTTGTTCAACGCTACTTTTGGCTATGAAAAGTCTAGATTTATTGTAGTTATCCCTCATTTATAAATTGTACTGAAAGGAGTAGAACTTCCAAATGATAAATTAATTACTTATGATACGTATTAGGGTAACCTACCACCAATTTTAGTAAAGGAAAAGAAATCCGGCTCAAACAGTCATATAATAGAAGGAAACGATTCGTAACACTCTTATTGTTCGTATCACGTTGTTACAATATGTATTACTGAGGAACTTTATTTATTACTTGAACGTTTCGTCTGAAACATATTATACGGACTCTGTATTTTTTTACCTTTTCTATATCTGTAAAAGAAATGTTATCAAACTAGGATTCGGCGTGGCCAGAAGTAAGCTAGCTCTAACAGTTCTTAGGTTTGATACCACGTTCGATATCAGCGTGCATGCGACACACCGGGACATTCCCACGGTCAATATTTGACTTGGTTTCAAACGGCCTTTTCCGTGTCCATGTTTTCAAATAGCGTTATGTAACGGTTCGGTGAGCTCCCAGCCTATTTCAGCTGCCAGCGATGCGGTGCGGATTTCTGTTTCGTGAGGAAAAGCCAAATGTTGGAACTGAATGAGTATTTGTTGAATAGCGTTAAAGTGATAGTAGTTAGCGATGTACAGCTGGTAATCCATTGAAAATTGATCATTTTATTGAGTATGCTGGTACGCATTTACAACTATTTATTTTAACGTTTAAATTACAGTACTAAATAAATTCGTAGTAAATGCTTAGATGAGTTGAGTCTAGAATAAAGTTTTTCTTTTGAACTAATTCACGACAAACTTTTCTCTGTGAATATTATTTTTAAGTTGTTTGTTTAATTTTGCTAAATGAATCTAGTCAACACTATTATCATAAAGATGTTGATGACAAACAGAACTACGTATGGAAATTAAACTAATATCCCCTGCGGCGCCGCGCGCTCATTTCTGACATTCCTTCCTCTGTCCTCTTCGGTCCGCTCTTGTTTAACAGGAAATTGCCATTGCTCTGTGCAGTTTTCTAAATTAACATGTAATAGCAGTGTTTTCATAAGTGGTCTGAAATTCTTAATAAACTAAATGCCATATAACCTAAAGCAAAACCATGGTGAAACAATGAATGTTCCAAGAAAATTAAAGGGTGGAAATTTAATCAATTCGATTCACACATCTTTATCAATTTTGATTTAAATTATTACCGCAAAATTAGGGAACAATATCAAGCTAGCAATATTATTTCAAATGGTAAACTTCAATACGTTCATTCGAGTTAATAGTAAACCACAAAATGCAATGTATAATAAGTATAATTTGTACACTGTAGTTACTGAAGCTTGCATTTATATTTTGCGGTTACCGTCTGTCCGTCTACTCTACAGACATGGCCGGCCCACTTCCACTTTAGCATGCTGATTCTACACGCAACTATGACGGATTCTATGCGTGGCACGCTCGAGAATAAACTGATCATACCTATAAGGTTTAAATGAACATAAAGTTTTCATTTTCCTTCCATGTATAGGTAAAAGTTTTCCAAGAGATGTTTTCTTATTTCCGGTAGTAAAGCCAGGATACTAAGTTCCAATTTCACAAGTCAAGAAAACTAAGAATATTAAGAAAATGTCAGGAGTATTATGTTTAGTGTTGTATAAATGAAGACAGGTGTGTTAAGGTAGAATGAGGTATAAAGTTTAACCGGAAGATAAAAGTAAGATGTATTTGTTCCGGCTCCGTGGAAGCGAGTCACCTCGGTTGTTTGATAACCACTAGCTCGAGATGATACCATTCTTTACTTATAAACTTCTAACTGACGAGTAAACGTTATGCAGCTCATAAAATGTTTGAAAATATCCCGGATTTTGATTTAAACATTAAATAATGCTTCTGCAAAGGCTTGATTCAAACAAAATAAAATCTTTGTATGGAAAGTAAACAAAAACAAATTACCAAAACAGCGAAAAACTTAAAAATTAACTCGACGGCAAGCATCATTTCCACTCTAAAAAAGGCAACAACATTATTTGCTCCTTCTGTGTACAGTCGACGACAACTTCGCTGCTTTAAGTAATTACAAAAATGTGGCTCATTATTTACCTCCTCTCTAGAGTCTAGGCGCAAGGAGTATCGTGCACAATTTCTTCATCATAATAACAATCTAAGGCTATTTGACTCACGTACCTGTACTACCACTTCGGATGAAGTTTGAAGGTATAAAAGTGGATATCTACTCCTGACTTATATCGGCTACAAAAGAAGTTAGTTACAGATGTCTTTCAAAGTTGTTGATGGCCGCCGTTGAGTAAATCAGTTGCTGCCTAATGTAAACTAGTGCTTTGACATTATTAGATAGATATCTGGTTTAGAGCGTGAGTATACATGAGAGGTTTTGACGGTCCAAAAGTACCAGAGATAAATAGTGGGAGTTAAAATCGAGTGAGTAGGTATCGACACGTTAAAATGGTAACTAATTCCGACTAGTGACTGTCGATTTCAGTTGTCGAATTTGTTTAAAATTAAAATTGACAAAGAATCACACCTGTAGCCACTAAGCCCTGGTGATGTTGTCGTCGGTGATGGTGAGCGTTCTCCTCTCGCCCAACTTGTAAGTCTCGTCATAATACATGTACTCAGTGAACGTCAAGCCACTGGTAGTGTACTGCTGAGTAAAGTATATCGATATAGTCCCATTCACTATGTCGTGTTCTATTCCATTTACCCTTTATCGGGACGGGGAAAGGGTTGGGGAAGTTTGGTGTCGTAATCGTGCCCGCTTCAAGTGTCCGCCGCAGGGTTGTGGTCCCTGGAGCTCGCTGTGTCGCTGCTGCGCGCGTTCCTGCTTGGCGGCGACGCTCAGCAGCGCCAGCACGAGCATGCGCCGAGTCACCAGCTTGGAACAGAAGAATAATAACAATTGTTCAGTTAATAGCTTGGTGTTGCGGTGAGACAAGACTCATGAATTCGTTATAAAATGTTCATGTTCAAAATGTTCGACGACTCCGAGATTTCTTGATCGAAGACCACACCATTCTTATGTTCTACTGAATGGAATTTCAACCCTCTAAACGATTTAAATAAAAAAAAACTGTCATTACTTTTGTTTCAAAAAGCAATTGGAAAGAGGGCAGAGACTAAAATGAAGTCATTTGTTAAACGCTTTTGCGTTACTTTAACTTTCCACTCCGTGATAAATGTCCGCTTTTTTTAGAATCCTTTAATACTGATCATTGACCATCGTCATTCCTTTGGATATTAATTAAAATGGCTCATTTTAAATTGTTAACTTGAGTGAGCTCTTATTAAAAACATTACAAAGATATTTTTTCATATCAAATTAATTTGGCAACGTGGCGAAGTTCAGAGTTCCGTGGAGGAATATTAGATTGGCTGAAAATGTAACAGCACAGGTTTTATAAGAGTTTTTCCTCACCTTCATAACTTTATTATTCCTTGGACAATATTGTGTTAGAAATTCGCTCTGAAAGTGGTTCCCTTTTAGAGGTAGCGTCTTATGTTGTTTTATATGGGTTTCAGAAGTTACAAAATTGTATAAAAAAATAAAGCTATCAAGTTATATGTGTGAACGCATGCAAATATGCAGGTATAAAAAAATCTAAAAGGTTAAAAATATACATGGACAAAAATATTATATTGTTTTATGTCGTATACGTATTTATAATCTACATACTGTGTCGGAGTGTATGCAGGGAGAAAATGTAAAAGTGTGCAGTTTTTGAAACTCTTCCGCGATATATTCGGCGTAGTGAACGTGAATATATATTTTATCAACTATTTATACGTGAGAATTTATTTTTTTCTAAAGGAAATTAGATGATATCAATTCAATTCAATTCAATCAATCTATACTAATATATAAAGCAGAAGAATTTGTTTGTTTGTTTGCTTGAATGCGCTAATCTCAGGAACTGCTGGTCCGATTTGAAAAATTCTCTCAGTTTTAGATAGCCCATTTATCGAGGAAGGCTATATATCATCACGCTAAGACCAATAGGAGCGGAGCAGTAATGTAAATTGCGACGCAGACGAAGTTGCGCGGGTCAGCTAGTTTATTCATAAATCTTTTACAATAAAATGTGTATAAATAGCCACATAAAGATAATATATAGTAAAAATCGTATATAAATGTAATTAGTGCCTAACTTAAAACTAGTGTATGGCTAAGATTAATTACATGTACAAGATATTTAACTAGGAACTTAAAATGTATGTAGCGACCTGCCCGATCTAGGTTTATTTAAACCTGTGTTTCAGGCCCTCACTTCACTGTCAATTTAAACTGGTCAGTTACATATGTTAACTAGATCAATATTATAATAAATCTTAATCGACTATTAAAAATAATCAAAATTTAGAAAGATTAATAAATACTATTCTAAACGATTTCCAAAAATAAATAATACGAAGAAATATGAAATAGTAATCATCATACTAGAGTTTCTAGCAATTTTTCTGTGTCAATGTAAGTGAGTTTCGATAAATATTCCGCAAGCGTTGTACTACATTTTTTTATAATTTAAACCATATATGTTAAGGAGCTTGTTTAATTTGTTATATAGGTAAGGTCCCGAAAACATAAAAAATATCGGTCGCATGATCAAGATATTTAGGTTGTTCTGTAGGGTAAGGTACGGTAAGGTCCTTACCCTACCTTACCCTTGTATATGGTCTCTTGCCATCCTTGCAAAAAGCTTAACAGTTTGGCTTTATTATCTTCTTCCGTAGGCACAAATTAGAGGTACAAATAAACAGTAAATCAACCATGTTTCACATAAAATATATTCTTGAAGAGAAAGTAAGTAGGTACCAGGACGACAGTATAAGACCGAAAGAACTGCCAAGTATTCTAGAAAAACGAAACAAAGAAGAGCGAAAAGTCCCAAAAGTCAGGTTTATGAGGCAGACCTTTTCGTTATCAGGGTTTTCAGTATTTTATTAATATTCAGAATGACAGTCCGTAAAATGTACAGACCCATTCACTAGCAGTTTGATGCTGAAACAGAACGCCAGTTGTCTCGGCGACGTTACCCGAATAAACTGGGAACAGAGAATCTGTTTGCAACAAAGAGCTTGTTTTAGAGGGACCTGAAGTGAAATTTTCTAGAGTATTTTTATTTCAGCTCAGAATTGAATTTCGGCCAACTGTACGTGTTATGTGGAGGAGCTCGTGGTAGAGGTCGATCTTCAACGCTTGCCTAGGTTGGTCTGTGGATGGGTGACTATTTTAACATACCGAGTTTCCTTCGTGCCTCGGAAAGCACGTTAAGCCGTTGATCCCGGCTGTCATTTGTAGATCTTTGGCAGTCTTTACGGATTGTCAGAAGCTATATCTATATAAGAATAAGCTATATAAAATACTGGAATCCAGCTGAATCCGGTTTGACCGGAAGCCGACGTTGGGAAAAGGCTAGGCAGATGATGTACGTGTTAAGTGTAATTTAATAATACGTGGAGTAGATATACAGTTGGAATCAGGAACAAAACGCTAAGCTTTGTGAATAAATGCATTTCGTTCCCTACTTTGATTGCGAGCGCTTTGTTTCCTTATCGCCTGTCACTACATTCGACTGCTAACAGGTCAGTCTCGAGGGACTGACGTACGTTTGTTAACTTAATGGTCGAGTTCACGATGGTGAATGTTTGTCCACAAACAAACAATTTATTGATAGCGCTTCGTGGGGTGAGGGTCTCAGTTCTATATTCTATGGAGAAAATGAAAGGAAGAGGGGTATCTTTCTTCGCTAATTTAGCTATTTCTAGGCCTTTATGACTTTTAATAATTAGGTTAAGTATATGTTTTATTCAATGAAACTTAATGAAATGAAGTTGTTTCTCATAGCGGTATATTATAAGTTGTTATAAGTATCAATAGATGATTAAAAAAAACGAAAATTATACTAATCGAAGTTATATCATTCGTTGTTGTATAATTATTTTTAATATAAAAATAATTATACAATCTCAATCCTGCCATCAATTTCAAAAATAATTGAGAAGATCCTCAATAAGCAACTCAAAGGCTTCTTGAACAAACATCGCATCATTGCGCAAAACCAGTATGGTTTCAAAGCTGGCGTATCGACAGAGGATGCTGTTTTGGACCTTACACAATTTGTGGCAAAGGAACTTGATGGTGGATCTAAATGTTTAGGTATATTTCTGGACCTCTCGAAGGCCTTCGACACAGTTTCTGTTCCCAAACTCATGGCAAGGATGGAGCGTCTGGGTGTGCGAGGCACGGCACTGGAGATGTTTAGAGACTATCACAAAAATCGCTCTCAAATAGTTAGGATAGGTGATCATCTCAGTGATGAGGAAACTGTGACCTACGGCGTACCCCAGGGCAGCATACTGGGGCCCACTATGTTCCTAATCTACATGAATGAGCTCTGCAGAATGAGTCTCCTAAACTGCAAGATCTACGCGTATGGCACTGCAATCGTCGTTTATGGACCTACTTAGGATATAGTTAAAGAAATGGCAGAAAACGCTCTAAGTCAGATCATGAGCTGGTTTCACGATAGCCTACTAACTCTAAACTTAGATAAAACTTGTTACATTTCGTTCGCAATCCGACGAAATACTTCACAATAATTGCTCACTCATGCCAAAGTTCATCAAATACATGTACTTGCCCTACACTGGACAAATGCGATAGTGTCAAATATCTAGGATTGCAAATTGATGAATGCCTTAGATGGGACAAACAGCTCGATATGATAACTTCCAGAATATTGCGGCTCATTTACGTCTTCAAATCGCTAAGAGAACCCGCTGATATGGGCACACTGAGGATGGTCTGTGTCAGTCTATAATTGGATATTGCATTACTGCGTGGGGTGGTGCATCAAAAACCAACTTGCTGAGAGTTGAGAGAGCTCAAAGAGCTGTACTAAAGGTCATGTATAAAAAACCATATCGATACCCAATTAAACAACTCTACAAGGACTCTCAGGTTTTAACTGTTAGACAACTGTACATTCTGCAGTCTGCCCTTAGGGCTCATAGATCCATGCCCAAATCAAACCCTAAAAAGCGCACAAATATCCCGTCAGGCGTTAAACATAAAACCTCTTTTGCCCAACACCAATTTTACGTTTTAAGTAAACATTTATATAAGAATCTCCATAAAAAGCTAAACATACTGGATTTAAATAAATTTACTTAAAAAAAAGAAATAAGTCAATGGCTATTAAAACAGGACTATGTGGCAACAGAGAATCTTCTAACTTACATCTCTTAACATAATATCACATTCATACCTAAAGATCACATTTCGCACTTTATGTCAAATTGTTATAAATTTATTACATTCATGGAATCACTTGCCCCCCCTCACACGCCCACATACACCCACACACATTCACACACACCCCACACATACTCCACACACACCCACACTCAACCACACACAACCACACACACCCCACAGATACCCACACATGTATGACTGCTGTCTTGCACACACTTTGTGTTACTTACCATTAGTTTTTTTTTATTTTTATAATCTTATTTTTATTTTTAGCTGTTAGTACAATTCACTGACACTGTCTTCACTTGTTTTTGGTTGTGAATATAAACAGAATCCATTGGCTGAACCCTATCTTTTAAGATACAGGCTAGCCCTAGTTTAAAAGATAGAGTCTACTATTGCATCATAGTGTAAATATTATCTTTCGGACAATGTATGCAGTGCAAAGTGCTATGTTTTTGTGAAATAAATACTTTATTATTATTATTAATTAAACCAAACATTACACACCTGATCAATGTGTGTAGTGAGGTCTTTCATTTAATTATCGAAAAAAAATCTACGTGGTCTCATGTGAGGTTTTTGACAAGTAACTCAGTATGTAAGTATACGAAAACACCAACCTTTTAAACTTAGTAATCCCTTTTCTGAATACGTCTTGACTTTCAGCCTCAATATAATGAAAACAATGTATTTGTATAATGTTCCCCAAAAGATTCCATTTATCTTTATTTTTTTGTTGTACACCTACCACAGTGTAGTCTTTTTAACCCAAAGGTTGACTGGTAGAGAATGCCTTGTTGCATTAAGTCCGCCCATGTACCACTACTGTACATAAAGTTTAAATAAATAAATAATATCTTCTGTTCTCTGAATCCGACGAGATTCAATAAAACATCGTTCAGTTCGCCTCCGCTTGATTTAACTCGTCCAAAACGGTTCCCTTTGTGCTGTGGAATTGTGGAAATTCCCTGGAAATAGATTTATGAGCGCGATTGAATTCCAGTATTAAAGGGAAAACACTTTTATTCAGATTCGAAAAAAAAGAAGAAGAAAAAAAAGAAAAAGAAAGAAAAAAAAAGAAGAAGTGAAAATGTTGACCTGGAACATAATAAATTAATTTCGTGATTTAAGGGTTAACTCTATCTCAAAAGCACATGTCGAAATACAAACCCCTAATAAAATAACCAAAATGTATTCAGGTGAATTTCCAAATCTCAAGAAAAATATTCAATTCGTATCAAGAAGCCTCACAAATCGTCTGTACGGGCAGTTATGTTCAGAAATCGTCTCTTCCGAACTCTCTCGAACTCGAATCTTCAATTCTGGCATCAATATTTAATCTTGTTTACATCGACTTCTTCGCCCGGCTTATTTTGGGGCATTTGATTTTCTCTTGGATTGAAATGTACGTTTGAATATTCTGTTGTTAACGAGATTTAAGCTAGTTGGCGGTAATGATGCGAAGTGGTTTAGTAGAGCTTAATGATGTCCGTATACCTCGGACCTTTTCATGGAAGTACTGTATGGGGTCTGCAGTTAAGCTCCAAAATAACTCCAGCTCCAGCTTAACATTGAATGGAAAAAAATGCTGGTGAGGGAAGTACCAACAAAGCATAACTAGCCTAAAAACAGCTGTTGACCTTCCATATGAGATAGCTTCAAGATTGTATTATAAACCCGTGACACAATACAATATATATACGTGATTGCTGCTGCATATTAATGTCTGTAGACACTTGCGACATCTGCTGTATATCGTGTCGCTGATGTGATTGGGCTGCGCTTCTGTGGCGCTCATTAAATTGAATCAGATGTTTACTATAGTCCCTAAGTGATTTTGTCTTCACTAGTTATTAGGAATTTTAGTATTAACGTGCAATCACACCATACGCAGATTTACAGTTTAACACAAAAGCGCAGGAAACACGAGTGGTTCCAATATACACGTTGTAATTACTAATACCGATGAACAGTGAGACCAAGAGACTAATTAATGAGCCGCCTCCAACCAGGAACCATTAATTTTATTCATCAATAGAGATTTTCTTCCATTAATTATGTACAAAATAACAATAGCAACAGTAATTTAATTAATTAGGTTCGTAGTTCCTACATAAACATAACATTATATACGCAGTACACCTAACTATGCGGTACACTTAACTGCGCGGTACACCTAACTATGTGGTACACCTAACTACGCGGTACACCTAATTATGCGGTGCACCTAACTACGCGGTAACTTTAATCAAAACGTAAACGAGAAAATTGGATTACTAAATTGTTTCACACAATTCTTCATGAAACATTTGTGAAAATATCTAGTTAGTTAATTTATTACTATGGCTGTTTTGTAATAGAAACAGCCTTTTCATCACAGTTTAAGAAATTATTTCTATTATAACGTCTTTGAAAAGAAAATATTTCCCGTGTTCATTAACACTTACATAATAACCTAACACTTAAGAGCGCACCGAGCTTTAGGTTTAGGTATTCTATGCGGTTCGTGTATGTGTGCGTAAGCGCAAGCGAAAACCTTACGTAACTGGTGCAAGATTCAGAGTTCTATATCCGACGGCCGAAGCAGGACAAAAGCGGTTAGGTGGGAAGCGAAGCGGCTCTAGCTAGATTGGACGACTAATAATAGCTAGCTAATTTAGGTACTTTGTTCGTATTATTGAAACAAACACACTTTTTGAAAATGCGAAATTAATACGTTATACATCGAAAACATGTAGTTTTGTTATTATGCAAAAACTGATTACCTTTTATTTATTTACTGAGGGCCTATGTTGTATTTTTTAGAGATTACTTTGGATTGATTTTCTATCGAGGAAACTACAAGTAATCGTATTTCTAGAGTGCAAAATTAAAAGAGTGAATCCGTAAATATTTTACATATTAATTTTATGCCTAAAGGTTAAATAATAACCATAAAATATGGTATCAAAAGGACGCCAATTACGTATGATTTCCTCGGTACCCCGTTAAGCGATAGTATATAATTAGTTCATCAAAATTAAAGTCTAATGATCATATTAACTTAAATTAATTTTAGGTGGTTGTTAGAAAAGGTCATACATATGCATAAAGTTATGGCTTCCTACAAATAATGAAAAATTTAATCTGGTAAAAGAAAAGCAATATTTTCGGCTAAAATAATTACTGTGATTTCATCCACTCCATACAATCTTAATTAAGTCTGACAAGCATCCCTTGTCAGTAATTAATTAGACCTTCAACATATCAATGACGACCTTAATCCACACTGATAGCGTTCAAATTACAATGTAAAATGAACAACGATTCCATAAATCAAGATTAAATAAGAGTTTGGTATGTCAGATGTGTCACATAGCTACCGTAACTCGCATGCGCACGAAACTTATCTAATATTGGACTACCTGTTATAGGATATTGTATAAGGCAATTTATTATTCAGATCTCATAACTGGGACTTGGGTATGACATGAATGTGGCCCAAAAATGCACCAAGCATCAGATTTTTTTTTTCTTATTTTCCTGTCGAATGCTGCAGTATATTGAAGATTTTTCGAGAAGTAGTTTAAGATTAAACCGAGCATTACCAGGATTATGTGTGTTCAACCAAGGTTTTAGTCTGAATCACAACTTCAAAGCGAAACACTGAAGTCCCATAATTTATTTTTCTTTTTTATGTGTTACTAGCATTTTCCTATTCCGAAACGATTTAACTTTGCGTTCAGTGAGATTGCATTTTTCACAATCAGTCGCCATCCACCTTTAGCGTTTTCCGCTGAAACCAGCGAGTAATGCATCACGGTTTATAGCTGTACTACTGCTTTAGCGCATACTATATAAGTTGCACCATACATGTAATACATTAGCTCGAAAAAGCTTACTTGTAGATTCCTTTGCACCTAATAACCAGTTGTAGTTCACAATTCAACTGAATAGCGTAGTAATGTTGTCACGTACATACCAACGAGACCACGCGAACACGTGACCTGCACACCTGCAGAACTAGACTGTACGTGATCTTCACAGTTGTAACCAGTATATGATTTTTAGGGTTCCGACAACCGTAAAAAAGGAATCCTTATAGGATCACTCGGGTGTCTGTCTGTCTGTCCGTCTGTCACAGCCTGTTTTCTCCGGATCTACTGGACCAATTCTGTTGAAATTTGGCATACATAAGGATTTCTCGAATTCGGAATCGGTCCAGTGGATCCGGAGAAAACTAGCTGTGATAGACGGACAGAAAGACAGACAGACACCCGAGTGATCCCATAAGGGTTCCGTTTTTTGTTCGGAACCCTAAAAGTATGAAAAAACTTTACAACTCGAAAAAAAAAAATGAAGATCGGGCTGCCGTTTTCCCGACTATTTTGTTTTTTTTTTTCTGTGACCGGCCAACACGTAGTCGCTTCGATACTGTTCAGGAATTATTTGTTGTGTTAATTGATTATAGATACTATTTCAATAAGCACAACGTCGACAATAGTTTGACAGTGAAAAATGCTCTGCGCTGTGCTCCACCATATGTGCGCCCTAAAGGTTGTAACGCATAGAGTTTCCAACACTGGACCAGATCCAGATTCTCAAGCGTAAATAATGCATTCCTATTCGAGAGCCCTTTTCGTTTATTACAATATCATTCCGAACTTTATTTATCATTTCGTTCCTCCTCGTAACTCGAAGAAGTAAACCTCGTGTGTACTAAAGAGCTGCATTTTACTTTAATTACACTGTCGTCGTGTTTAAGTGTCCATAATTGTCATTTGTGATAGCGAGTCGCTTTGTTCAGTGAAGAGAGCCATTTTGTAAGAACTGCTAGAGGAAACTATTACGTACATGGATGTAGCAGCTTTTGCTAGAGTTGTTTTTTTTACCATATATAGGCATACGTTTGACCATAATCTCACCTGATGGTAAGCGATGATGCGGTCGAAGATGGAGCACGTTTGCCTAGAAGCAACCTATTCACTCTTGTCTTAAAGACTCCCAGGTTGTAGCTATCTGGAAACACAGACTCTGGCAGGGAATTCCACTCCTTAGCTGCACGCACTATGAATGTGTTCCCAAAACGTTTAGTGCGTGTGCGTGGGATGTCCACCATGTACCGGTGGCGCATCGCCGTTCGTCTTGTGGTCCGATGATGGAACGGGCTTGGTGGAATTAAATCATGTAATTCCGTCGCAACTCCCCAAAATGCAACCGATAGAAAACCGACAGGCCAGCAACTCGGCGTCGATGCTCAAGGCTTTGGACCTTCGACTCGACGAGCCTGTCATTACCGATGATCCTCTTGGCTCGTTTCTCAATTGACTCAAGGGCATCAAGCTGGTATTTGGCAGATCCGTCCCAAAGATGAGAGCAGTACTCCATACACGATCGAACTTGCGCTTGATAGAGCTTGAGCAGCTGTTCCGGCGTGAAGTACCGTCTCACCTTTGCTAGGACCCCCAACTTTCTGGCAGCCACTTGAGCCTTTGCCTCTATGAAAGGACCAAAATTGAGGGTAGATGTTAACGTAACACCAAGAAGCTCAAGTCGGTTGGTTATCGGCACGGTTACACCACGAAAAGATGGAGCTGGGTGGAATTGGCTCCTTTTAGCGGAAAATAGACACGCTTGGGTCTTAGCAGCATTGAACTTGACCAGATTGGCATCGCCCCATTCTGAGACAGCCTGTAAGGACAAGTTCAAGCGCTCAACCATAGCCTCCCGGAGAGGCCGGATCTGCGACCCACCAGCTCGTGCGTCGGACACGTATCTCTCAGCAACAGTGCTGTCGTCTGCATATCCAAAGGTTTTAGCAGATCATGAACATGCAGCAGGAACAATGTTGCCGAGAACACCGACCACTGAAGAACCCCGGCATTAATATCCAGTAGTCTAGACGACCAGCCACCTATGACCACTCGGATAGACCGATCTCTCAGGAAATCTGCAATCCAATCACACAATCCGGCAGGCAGACCAAAGGAAGGAAGCTTACTAATAAGGCTATCGTGCCAGACCCTGTCGAAGGCCTTTGAGATATCGAGGGAGACCGCAAGTGCCTCCCCGTGCTTCTCTATGGCCTTACTCCAGATGTGAATGGCATACGCTAGAAGATCCCCAGTAGACCGATTTCGGCGGAACCCGTATTGTCGGTCGCTAAGGATATCATTCGCTTCTAGGTATGCTAGGAGCTTACGATTCAGTACGCGTTCCATACTCTTATAGAGTATGGACGTTACCGAGATGGGTCTATAATTCGACGGGTCAGCTCGACTACCCTTCTTGGGCACGGGCTGCACGTTAGCTTGCTTCCAAGCATTCGGTACTTTACCAGTCTCAAACGTAAGGCGAAATAGGCGTGTCAAGATTGGAGACAACTCAGGCGCACAAGTCCTCAAAACAATTGCCGGTATCCCGTCAGGGCCACTAGCCTTATTCACGACTAGGTTACGCAATACCCGAAGAACGTCCTTCTGATGAATGCGAATGTTCGACATACTCGACTCGCATCCATCAGGAGAAGTAGGGGGCCTCGCGCCACCAGGATCTAGACGCGACGAATCCGCAAACATAGAAGCAAACAAGTTTGCTTTCTCCTCAGCGGAGTGGGCCAGTGACCCATCGGGTCTCAGCAGTGGTGGTAGTGAGGGGCGGCAGAAGTTCGATTCGACCGACTTAGCCAGGGACCAAAAAGCTTTACTACCTGCTGGGTATGAGGCAAGTTTGTTCCCTATTCGGCTAATGTGGTCAAACCGAGCCCTCCGCAACACCTTCTTGCAGGACTTGGCAGCCCTGTTAAGGGCTCTCTTCTTCTGAATCACGTCAGTTGTGATTGAATTCGTAGATGATAACAAAATATCTTATTATAGAGATTCATTACGGAGTTAATTTATAAGGAATACTTTATTTTTAGCAGTACAACTGTTTTAACAACAGCCAGAATTCGGTTTTATTCAATCCAATTGTACACTTCATTTCATTTACCCATGCGAATTCAACAGGCATCGAGGTTTTCATTTTATCTGTTTTATTTCATCAAAAATTGCCTGTTTTAATTGAAAGTGTTAAATGTAGTTAGCATGTTTATTAAGTATGCGAATATACGTAAAGTTAGGAAAAAATAGTTACTGCTATCTCCTTCGCTAAAAAGACTTTTATAGGGTTCCGAACAAAAACGAAACCCTTATAATATCACTCGGGTGTCTGTCTGTCACAGCCAGTTTTCTCCGGATCTACTGGACCGATTCTATTGAAATTTGGTTCACATACGGATTTTTGTGACCTAAATATGGAGGGGTTATGTAAATCATTAAATTTTTAGTATGGCATTATTATTTATACTTTTGGGGGCAAAAAAAAATTCGAAAAAAAAATTTTTTTTGAACAATATTTTGTGATATATAAAATGAAAATGGCTTACTGTGACGGTGTTAATTATATTTTTTCCATGATTTTAAAATAAATTGTTTTGAAGTTTTTCAAGAAATTAAGACGAAAAATGACCATACCCTCCCCTATCTCCGAAACTACTGAGCCTAAACTTTTGAAAAAAAATGGAGATAATACATTATAGGAAAACTTATAAGAAGTCTATAGTGTTAAAATAACATTAAAAAAAAATATTCGTCCGGAACCCTTTGTACGCGAGTCCGACTCGCACTTTGCTAGTTTTTTTTCTATAGAACTCTGACAAATTACCGCGCTACACGGCGACTTGTCTGCTAATTTAGGTGAATCATTCAGTGCGCCTCTCCCTGACGCTGATATAATGAACGTCCCTAATACCACGTAATATTCGCGTCGCACTCCGAGTTATCTCCACAGCCTCTCTGATTACGTTTCGCTCCAACAACGACAATTTGATAAGTTCAGTGACGTCATGAGACACGGACGCGCAGTGCGGTCAGCAGAGTTCCGGATAATAGAGGAAAATGTGTGTATGACGAAAGACTACATCCAATTAATAATGGAGACCGAAGACATATTCTTCAACATGATAATTCATTAGATGGCGGGCAAAAACAACAAGTTGCTACGGAAAATTCTAGAAAGACAGAGTTAGTAAGAACCTACTTTAAAAACACACAGGAAATGAAACTTGAATAGCTTATAACATATTAATGAAACAAATCAGATTAACAAGCGTTTTAAAAACTATTTCACGCTGCAGCACACTTTGTTTACTGTATTTTCTATTCTGTTTTACTGGATTTTTCGCATAACACATTATTCAGTGAATACGGGCGAACAATAATAGAAAATACAGCAGAATATGCTCCAATATCCTACATCTTCAAAAGAAAATAATTTTCACTTGAAACGTGACGTCAAACATATGTGACACACAAGCATAAATGAGAAGGAAGCCTTCCAGTATCCTCAATAAATGACTTGAATAACTAATTAATTTTATCGTTTCGATTCTGGGTCGAAGCCAGACTAATTAAATTAGTACAAGCCTGTAGTAAATCAAATGTTTGAAATTATAGCCAAGTCTTGTATATTTTTGATGTCAAATTATCTGTTAGACATTTGCCACGTGTGATGTTGCGTTAAATGTCCATAAAAAACAATAGAAGGTCACTTATAAATAGAACGACTATCTTTTGAATCTTGTGTTTATAAATATTTGAGGAGTCAATCAATCGAAAACTCGAAATCTTTCAACTGTTTTGTGATGCACAAAGCTGTGTCCGCGCTTGCCGATCTACCATTTTTAGCCGACTTCCAAAAAAGGAGGAGGTTCTCAAGGCTTGACCTGAGCTCGTGCATAACTAGTGGTGTACAGATCATAAGACGCTGTGTACACTGAGACTTTAATTATTTTCACACGAACAACATCATATAATTTTGGTTTTACTGAAATCAGGTAACTACTGTGTTTTTCAAAAACATTTGTCGACTTTTTAGCATTATGATTTTTATCATATATTGCTAGTCGTGCATTGTACTTTCTCTGTACCTACTGGTAATTTATTCGGTTGATGTGCAAAAGTAAAAAAAAAACGTTTACAGAACTGTTTGTTTTAGGGCGCCCTCAAATTTGTCGCAAAGTGCCGCGCTGCTTTGTTATCCCATACAAATAATCAACACGCGGCCGCTACGGCCGCGGCGTGGCTGCAGCGCTGCTACCGCGCAACACTTTGCAACTTTGAAGGCAAAGAGCACTTTTATAGATTGTAAGTTTAAATAAATTCCATGAATTTGAAAACAGTTTTTACTACACGTTTGGGAAAATGTTTGTACTTCTTCCTTCTTTTCCTACTATAAAGCGGAAGACAAATCCCAACAGTGTTGAAAATTTGCAAATACAGTTCCAAAAGACAATGTAAAATCTGAATACTTTTTTATCTTTTGAGGCAATAACACGATGTATCAGTATTTTTTTTTTTCTTCTTTAGATCTATAACCATATATAACGATTTTTTATTTTTATATTATGAGATCGCAAGGAAGGTTTAAATATATAATTTGTTTAGAAAAAAATTGAGGATCCTTAAGAAAATTGCAGCGCGGACGAAGTCGCGGGCGAAGTGCTAGTATATATACATAATCCTATTAATCTATGGAATTCTGCGATGAAATAATTAATTGCAATTGAATATTTTAATATTTACGCTGACTAAAACTCTTTTTGCATTTTGCTGTTTCTAGTGGCAAGGAGATCTATGCTTGAAGTAGTTTTAAAAGTAAAAGTTAGAGAGGTTTGATGCTAATTTTGCTCTGCTTAACTATAAATATACATTACTGTAACAAATAAACTTTTTCATTTCTTTTCTTAGCTTGTTTTGTCAAGAAATTGAGTATAAAAATAAAATTAACTCAGTTCTAATATATCCAGAACAACAGTCCGAGTTCTCATAAAAATACTTTCAAAATGAATAAGCTGTAAGGTCTGTGTATTGTGGTGATCACTAATCACTCTCAGTAGAAACTCAAACACAAAGTTCATCTAACAGAAGCGGCTCTGGGTCGCAGTTGGTAAAGTTCTCGTTGACAAACCTTCAAAGGAACAGTACTCGTACTTATTACTGAAATTTAATTGCTTATTAATGGAACATAAAATTTGTTCCGGAAGAATTATGTGATTTAAAGTATTGTTTTATTTCACACTTATTACCTCAATGTTTATACCCGGATTTGAAAACATACCTGAAACTTGTAACAGCATTAAAAGTTAAAGACACTAATCTGATTAGACGAAAAGGAAGAAGATAAATGAGGAAACTTTAATGTTTTTTTTTTTTAATAAACCGCTAAAGAGCTGCTAATTGTGGAATTAGACACGAAGTCGTTATTAATGAAGTTACAAGAAAACTTTTCCTTGAATATCCTCAAACAGCTAAAAGGAAGAAAATACTTAATAATGCAAGACAAATGAATCTTAGCAAAACGGAAAATCTCTTGGCAATAGAAATACAAAATTTATAAAATTTCAACTGTTTACCTATTACGGCTCTTGAGATACAGCCTGCTGACAGACAGACGGACGGAATGTGGAGGCTTGTACATAATAAACAACCTCGTAAAACTTTCCGCGCTTTTTGGTATATTTTTATGTAATTTATCAATTAAGAAACTTTTGAGGAAGAATATTAACAGGATAGCTTCATAAACGATATACCGTTTCCGTTATTATGATCATAAATAATCATTTAAAAAAAAAGAGAAAGAAAGCTTTAATTTATCTAAATAATGATTGCCATCGCGGTTGGATAAATCGGATCATTGTACACATACTACGGGTTATCGACGCAAAAGCATAGTACAGGTAAGTTAATTTTTGTGATTGTGCTTTTGGTGATGAGCTTGTGGTTTATACTGCGTTGTACTAAATTTTGATTTAACATCGTAATAAAACATCAATAAATTTTAACCAAATAGAACTTATCAAGATTAACTTTGTTTAGGAAACTACCCGTTTACAATGTGATTCAGTTTGTAGAACAAAAATCGTAGCACGGAGCGTAGCGTTACGGGCGCGTCGCACGTATGCTACGCCGCCGCCACCCAGTGCGTGCTACGTCGTAGCGAGACCGGTACAAAAGCAAAACACATTCCCGTCGCTTTCAAAGATATGCAGGATGTTCAATCATTTAAATTTTTTGAGTCTGTTTTCCAATCCATATTGCTTTATGACATCTCTCGGGCTCTCCCGCATTTTGCAAGGAAATTGTATTATTACTAAACTTGTGGAACATCTTTTAATTTAAACTTACACTAAACATGTGGAGCTTACTTAGAATTTCAATTTTAAATACTATACACTTATGTAAAGTGACGAAGATTGCTAACAAAAACAAGAAGGAATTAATTTTAAAGTTATTGTTGCAACGATAGCATTTGTTTGACCAACGTTCTAATGTTATTTTTTTAATGGAGATGGATGTTGATTTAATATTAATGTTTGTTGTGTAATAAATTAAGGTAACAATTTTATACCGTATCAAATTCAAAGGAATGCCATTAAAACCACTAAAAGGTTTTAAGGTTGTGTGATGTATGAAGTCTTAAACGGTTATTTGGTATATTTTTATCACAAGATTCGTTATCCACCCATACCGTGCGACGAAGTTGAAAAAACTCATCAACAGCAGCTACAAAATATTAAAATCAGTGAGATCAATTTAGAATTGCATGTGGATTGCACTGGCCTGGTTTTGTAAATTTAAGAATTTCCATTGCACACACATACCAGCCGTTACAAATGTATCTGAAAAAAAAACTGCTCTCGCTTACAACTAAAATTGATCTACACGTGGCCTGTGGCCCGAACACAGACACTCATCGCCCAGATGGACAAGATTTTGATTACCCGCAACTTGTAGACAATTAGCCTACAGGAGATTAGACACACGCTTGATCACACAGAGGAAGCATGTATTAATACGGCCCATGATCGATCTTGACTTAATTGGGAGTTGTTTTATGTCAATCTGAAGAATTCATTTTTACGTTATGATGTGTTTAAACATCTTGTACAATAAAATATAATGGCAAAAATAATACTTACATCATATTATATAAACTAAAAAAATATCGATCTCGCTGTGTGCTATTAATAAATATTGTCTCGTAAAATGTTATTTAAATACCAACTTTTCTTTAATTTCGGCAAGTTGAGGAACGTGCGAAACTGGAGATTTTAGTTATTACCAAAGTTTCAGAATTTCATTACAGTAACATTGTAGTGGTTTCTCAACCTTTTTACGATAAAAGTGTACGAATTTATTTTATACTTTATTGTAGAGCTTATAATCAGCTCAGTCTAACCTCTAATATATAAACTTTTGTGCGAATATACATTATTTAGGGTTCCGAGCAATAAGCGGAACACCTATAGGATCACTCGGGTGTCTGTCTGTCTGTCTGTCCGTCTGTTTTCTCCGGATCCACTGGACTGATTCTGTTGAAATTTGGTACAAATATGGACTTCTATAATCCAAACATGGAAACGTTACATAAATTATTAAATTTTTAGTATGGGGGTTGCTTTTGGGGGCCAAATTAGAAAATTAAAAGAAAATAGTTTTTTAACCATATTGTGTGACGTATCAAATGAAAGGACTTACTGTGAGGGTTTTAATTATATTTTTTTCATAATTTTAAAATAAACAGTTTTGAAGTTATTCAAGAAATTAGATGAAAAATGACGTAAGACGTAAAATGTTGTTTAAATTTTCCAACTTTTCTTTAATTTTAGCAAGTTGAGGAACGTGCAAGACTGGATATTTTATTTATTACCAAAGTTTCAGAGCTTCATTACAGTAACATTGTAGTGGTTTCTCAACCTTTTTACGATAAAAGTGTACGAATTTAATTTACACTTTACTGTAGAGCTTATAATCAGCTCAGTCCAATCTCTAATTTACAAACTTTTGTGCGACTATACATTTTTTGTCTACTTTTACTAACCAGGATGGTTGGCGCTCTTAGGGAGAAACTTACTTTCAGCAGTAGACGGCAATTGGCTGATATGATGATGTAAATACCAATCAATTGATAGCCCAAAAAAACCAAGAGTAGCAGTAGTGCCTATCAATAGTAGAAAAACCTAACAAGCATTCGTTCTGAACTCCAACGTAACAAAATTAGAACAACAACTGTCGTAAAATAAAAGTCTATTAAACTCCCAATTATAACAACTTTCAGCTGAACCTTTACAATACCTTCTACTAATAGGGATAGAGAGGAAAAAGCAAACTTTGTAATTATGAAAAATATGTTTTTCAGCCACAATTTTTCAGGGTGAGATTACAGACCTTTTGAAATAATTGAACAAAAAGTAACTCGATGATTGTCATTATTAATTTGTGAACAGAGTTTCGTTTTAAAATACTAATAAACTTCGGATAGATGAAAATTTCTTTATTGTATTCAGATACCAGTGACCCGCCCCGGCCTAGCTCGGGACCAATTTAGAACAAAAAAAGAAGTGCGCTTACTGTAAAATTATTTTGTAACGCGGATTCCTTTATTTTACGATTATTCCATTTTTTTTTTTTGGGTGGTAAAATCATCCAATGAGTCCTCCCGCCCTGGGTGGAGCGGAAGGGACTGCCAGACTTACTGACTAAAAACTACCCTGTTCTTTCGGTTGTTTTTTGCATTTCAGGGCCCCGGTTCTCTGTTTAGACAGTCCCGCGATCCAAGCAGTAGCGATAACTCCTAAGATATTCATTTAAATTGAATAGTGTTTAGGGTAAATACATTCTAAAATAGATATTCAAGATAATCTATGTAGTTTGACACCATACACCTTAAGTAAGCTTCTAGACTAATGCATTACTTTTTACGCAAAACTTAAAAGATTAAAATGGTTAAGGTGACCACATGTTGCAACGCGGCGCCATTTATGTTTCGCTGAGAATGATATTTTCAGTCGCGCGTAATTTTAATTCTGTGATATCTTCTAAATTATTCATTTAAATTATATACTGTTCAGGACATTTTTGATCTATATTAAATTGTCAAGATAATTAATACACTTAATTGGATAAGGATTAATGCTGTATTGCTTAAAATCGTTTCCATTATTTTTCGTAAAAAGTGAAGGATAAAAAATGATAATTGTGGGTTATGCCTAAGAAATAGACAAATTTTATCCCGGATTTTTTTGTAGACCTTTTTAAGGTGTACAATAATGTAGCACATTATTTTGAGCTATCTCGTAGGGTTCAGATAGCGTTTGCAATGTAAGCGCAAAAAAATGAGTTTATTTATTACATCACATTAGAAACCTCTAAAATTATCAGTGTTTCTCTACTATATTATGCATGTTATATAAACCTTCCTCTTAAATCACTCTATCTATTAAAAAAAATCGCATGAAAATCTGTTGCGGAGTTTTAAAGTTTAAGCATACATTAGGACAGATAGATAGCGGGAAGCGACTTTGTGTTATACTATGTAGTGATACAAAACTGCTAAACACAAGCTATATAGATACTGACAGTAAAAGGTTAAACTAAGTTTTACTCGAATATAAATAGCACGGAACGAAAGTAAAATATACAAGCTACTTACTGCAAAGTTCAACATAAATAAATAACATTTTATATTGAGTCCCAACATTATTTTGAAGCTCGTTTATCGAATAAACATTAACTCGCTCGTAACACGAAAGTGGCAGCAATTGGCGTTCAGCGAAATTTTTAAAGTTACATGTTACCAGCGTTACCGAAAAACTATAAAATTGCTATAAAATGCACCTACCGGTAAATTGTTAACAACTTAAAGATATAATGTGATCACATTTTATTATGGCGAAAACAAAGCCGCGATATTGCTAGCGAAAATTATACTTTCACATAATATTTCAGTCTTCGTGGTTGAATTTTGAAAATAGCTTGAGGGACTCTAAATATGTAATACATTTCTTTGAAGCATTATCTCTGGAGTAAATAAAAATCTTACATCTCAAAGCCAAGGAAATCTCATGAAAAATTCAAGGCCTCCAAATCGCTTGAACAAATTGCGGACGCGTCACGGCCGAGAGGGCGGGCAATAAATATTAATAGAATGCCTTGCTTGCACCTTATCACTTGAGAGTAGATGTCTCGTGTGACGACCACGAGCCGTCTTACGGAACATTCCTTTAATTCAAGCTGCAAGCGATGTTTGAGTTTAGGAATTAATAAGCTGGTACAGCTTGTTAGTGGTCACGTTCTAGTTGGCAGGCGCTGAGCTTTGCTGTAAATAAATATTTCATAGGTTCATCGTTTTAAAAAAAATCCAAATGACTAAAAGTTGTCGCTAGAAGCTGACCCGAGCAACTTCATCAGCGTCATATTTTTGGGGTTCCGTAGCCAAATGGCAAAAAAACGGAACCCTTATGGATTCGTCATGTCTGTCTGTCTGTCCGCCCGTATGTCACAGCTACTTTTTTCCGAAACTATAAGAACTATACTGTTGAAACTTGGTAAGTAGGTGTATTCTGTGAACCGCATTAAGATTTTCACACAAAAATAGAATACAAAATTGTGGGTTTCCCCATAGAACTGAAACTCAATTTTTTTTTTTCATCGAACCCATACGTGTGGGATCTATGGATAGGTCTTCAAAAATGATATTGAGGGTTTCTAATATCATTTTTTTTCTAAATTGAATAGTTTGCGCGAAAGACACTTCCAAAGTGGTAAAATGTGTCCCCCCCCTGTAACTTCTAAAATAAGAGAATGATGAAACTAAAAAAAATTCATGATGTACATTACCAAGCAAACTTCCACCGAAAATTGGTCTGAACGAGATCTAGTAAGTAGTTTTTTTAATACGTCATAAATCGTAAACCGCAATTTACCTTTCATTCAATCAACCCAAATATAAAAAAAAAACATTTAATTTCATAAACCTTATGCATAAACCGTGAACCATTATTTTTTAATAATAAATCTGTAATAGGTGCTTAAGTAAATAATAATTATAAAGTTACAACGAACTACAAGAACTTTTATATTATGTTACTTGCTGCTACGGAACCCTTCATGGGCAAGTCCGTCTCGCACTGGGCCGCTTTTTTTATTCATTAATGCTCTGCTCCTATTGGTCAACCAAATAAACTCTTCAGCTTTATAATATTAGTACAGATACCTACTGCATGACATGTGTAGCCTCCTCATTATAATGAACCACTCATTATTATGCACAACTTGCGGGAATTAAGTGAAGTGATAGCTAAGTATCGTGGCAGTCAAGTGTAGTGACGTAAACGGGTCAATGTGAGTTAGGTACTAGTGTCCTACGAACTTTTTATCAAGATCATTTCATTAGAAATTTTTTAAAAAATATGGAGTGTGATGACCTTTTATAATTAACATTAATCGCTTTTACTAAACACCTTAATCACACGGCAAGCGTAAATGGTAACTTTAGTCACGGATTTAAATAATCTGTGATGATGATAACATTTTTTATATCTAATAATGTATTACGGCTAGTCGACACAACTGCAACTTTCGCATAGAATGGCCATCTCAGTGTTTACGACACAACTTTACGAGTAATTGACAAAGTTCTTCTGAATCTGTTCTTTAGTTCAGCGAGACATTTAGAAGTATATTCCACAGCAAGAACCCTAGTTCAGTGACCGACTCATCCTCGTCAGCTTAGCGTACGACTTGTCCTTGATCCTGGGATCGTCTATCATTCAGACTATTTCCACTACAACAAAAGCAGTCGCTTTTGTTATTCGTAGTAAGATGAATAACGTGTTGTAGCTCTAGCTAAGAGTGATCGTATTAGTCATATTTCTTATGTAGGACTTATTATTGATATTATAGTTGGGAAGAAATTCAAGTATCTGTATTGGGTACATGTAATCTTAAACCCTATAACCATTTCTTTCTTTTAAGATTTCAAAAAGGCTACTTAAATACTGTAAACAAATCGTAAAGCTGTTCAAAGATGGAAAATAATAAAGCCATTACTGAGCAAAGTACCCCATTACTGCTTATTCGTGCATGCTGTACCACAAAGTACAAAGATATAGCGAAAGGATTACCTAAAAATGAATGTACTGTTATAACCAGCCTAGCAGAAACGCACTAAAGTCATGAAATTGCTCAAAAGTTTTCGTATATCATACAAACGAGGCCGTTATAATAGGTTATTGTTTTTTTTCTGAGAGATTTTGTAAATGGGTGAAGCATATAAGATGGCCTGTATCTCGAGCTTTGTTAGACATTAACATATCATGTGATATTGATATTCTGAATTCAATTTGTTAATTTCTCGTTTGTCCATTTGATATGTCCATGTAATAAGATACCATCAACCATGTTGACCCGGCACTAACAGGTAGGTAAATAAACCTGAAGAAGTGTCACTAAAGTGTTCTCTTTGATCAATGGATGGATAGATTGTCGTGAGTATATGAGGGGCGTGTGAAGGGTGTGCACGTTATAAGTTATGAGTCTCGGGAGGGTGGGTAATAATGTTGGACATTGGTTCTCGTATATGCCCTCGAGAACTGACGTGATCCATCTAATAATACACGCTTTCAAACTATTTTCAATCCCATTACATGGCTGGCGGTTTGTTACGTAGGTACGTTTCGTATCGTATCGCAAGTAGGTAAGTTCTCCGTGACAATTAGCTCGATCGTAGGTCACACTTATTTCTCTGTTTTCCAACTTCTGAACATTGGACTAAACAAAACAGTACCTTATATAGATCCTATATAGGTGACTAAGTTACTAGCTGTATGGTCCTCTCACTGAAGCGTCAGCGTGAGAGGAACACATATCCATTAACTTAATAAATGAAGCTGTTGTACCTATATTTTGGATGGAGGCTTCTAGGGAGTCCATGAACCATGGGTTATCGAACAACAATGCTTGTTGTTTGCGCGTTGCATACATCTCACGAGACCTAACTAACTGAAAGACAATGTTCCTCAGCATGTGGCAAACAAGGTTTTGAATATACGTAATAGATGCAACCAGTATACATAGTTACATGTAAGGCAGGAAACGCATAGACTATGTACTCACTTCAAGGAAACATAGCATAGGTACTCGAAGGATTTTACTGTGTTTTTTTTTGTTGCTTGTTAAATCACAAAACAGTCTTCCCTAGATTATCTGTAGTGGCAACATGTACCTATTTGCCAGTCCGTCATTACGCGACATTATCTCGGCTCGCCATCTCTCCGCAGACGTGTTGTGAAATATAATTATGTACAATTTGTTGCCGCTGGACTGTCCTGAACCAGTATTTTTATTTGGCAAAAATGAATCTACCGATAGAAAACAAAAGTGTTTAGGTACACCATAAAAAAAAACTTTTTAACAAAAAAATTAAACCTCAAAAAATAACTTTAGGTAATTTCGGAAGTCGGTGTTAAAATACGACGAAACAATCAAAAACACTGACTTCCGAAATTACCTAATGTAATTTTTTGTAAAAAGTTTTATTATTTTTTGCTTTTCAGTTTTTTCGGAGGCCTCATTTTTTTTTATTTTATACTTTTTTTAAAACAGCTACCTATCTTACTTTAGCTATTAACTGTTATATAATCCTACTTTAACTTTAACTTGTTGTATAGTATAAACACTTAAAAAAATAGGCTTTATTGTATATAAAGCCTATTTTTTTTGGGTAGGCCTACAAAAAATGCTACACAACTCTGCACTAAAATCTGTGAGTGAACAATAAATCATTCCTATTTTCTTCCCCTTAGGGTAATTTTTTTTTTACAAATTTATATGGGACCACTCTTGAGGTACCCTTTCCAATAAAAAAATAATTATCAAAATCGGCAAGATAAAACCACCTTCCAAACGAGAATGGCTTTTTCAACCATTTTTAGGGTTCCGTACCCAATGGGTAACCAACGAAACCCTACTACTAAGCCTCCGCTGTTTGTCCGTCCGTTTGTCTGTCAGCGGGCTGTATCTCAAGAACCGTAATAGGTAGACAGTTGAAATTTTTACAAAATGTGTATTTCTATTGCCGCTATAACAACAAATAATAAAAATTAAGGTTTAAGGTACGGAACCCATCGTGTGCGAGTCCGACTCGCACTTGGCCGGTTTTTTTAAATGAGTACATCTAAATACGACTCTAACATAAGTAAACTAAATTTTAAAGGTATACTTTTAATCGTACGGAAGGACTGGACCCCCACGACTCAAGGAATCCTAGTGTGGGGGCCAGAGATATATTGCTTTTTTTAGTGTCTAAATCTTCTGAAATAAATATATTGTTGTAAATGTATTGTACTAATTTTGGAACGAATAAAGATGTATTATTATTATTAAAAACGACTCTAACATAAGTAAACTAAATTTTTGTTGATTGAGGTACGTAGGAGAAAATAACCTTTTTTCTTATTTATTAGTTTCGATAAAAAGCCTTTTCCTTCCTACGAGCTGCCACAAGTTTTCGTTTGCTCAGTTAGCAGTTTGTTAGCATTTCATTTGTGTTAAATATTTTTACAAACACGGAAGCAGCGAGATGCCACGTCGGTTTTCAATTATACTGTTTGTCAGATACGATCATCATACCAGCCGAAAGACGTCCACTGGTGGACTAGGCCTCCCCCAGATACGATGCCTTATATTAATGTCGAGTTAATAAAATTGTACAATGGTTATATGAATAAGTATTTGCTACTATCTTTTATATGTTATTATATTTGTTGCTATAGAAATATTAGCTATGTAAATTATTTTTTTAATTATCGTTAGGCATCGTTTCTAAGTTCATCTTTAATCATTTGTGTATTATAAAATCCTAGTGAATTATAAAACTATTGAATTAATAATTCTCTTCAAAATGAGTTTTAAAAAGTTGCTGGGCCGTAATTGCTGTATAATTTTTAGCTTGTGTAAATAATCTACCCAAGTCTACAGATCTGTATGAAAATGCGTTAAAACTTGTTCATAATCTTGTAAGTGTGAAGAGCGCCTTATGTGTCAGCGCCTTTAAGTATCAGCGCGTAACTGGCGGGCGCTAAGTGTCGGTACGCATGGGGGAGGGAAAACTTACCCTCATTCCCACTTACAGCATCAAAGCTTCAGTACCCCGGCATCTGCCGTAGTGAGCGGATGTGTGCTCTGTGTCGGTTTTTCTCGTGATCGCGAGTGTGGAAACGATGTCGAGTGTGGTGCGTCAATAAAGTGCAAATTGTGAGTGTTACACAGGAATGCTTTTTGTTTATCAGGAGTAATCATCACTGCAGATTAAAATGTGAGTCAAACTAACAACGATTGAAAATTCTGTTTTTATGGCCTGCTTGATGGATAGGATAGATGTGGACCCTTCAAGATCTAGCGTAAGCATCTTCACACTTTGCACAAACCGACTGCCGGTTAATCGCTATCCAAATAAACTAGCAAATTCAATTCTAAAAAAAATAGAACCTATTGAATAATAACTGAAGAGACTAGTGTGTACATTTATTCACCCTCAAGCAAAAGGTCGATTCTACTCGTATGTAAGAAAATAATTGTTATTTGGATAACGATAATTGTAATTATTTGAATAAAAAAATGTATTATATAAAATATATATATATAAAAAAATACATTAAAATGTCAGCTTAAGATTCGATTAGGTATTTTCTGAAGCAGATCCTATAGGATTGGGTAGGTTTTCTCTCTTCAGCGATATTATAATACGAGTGCAGGGCTAAATTTCGAAGAAATGCACACGTTGGCAATATATAGTATTCAAAGTATTCTGATCGTCTTCTTCTATGCTTTTGATTCTCGGTCTTCTTTCATCTGAGTGGATTATTTTTGTTTTGATCTTCTAATTTTCTTCTTCTTGTTTTTTTTTTTTTGTAAACCCGTTCATATATACTTTGACTTTTATATTCCACTGAATTGTATGTTTGTAGCGCCGTAGGTTTTGCTTTATATACTTTGTTTGCAATCAATAGATATTAGATATTAAAGGGATACATTTGAATAAGGCCGTTTTTCGTTTTAAAGTTTCTTGTTAGGTACCTGGAACAGGTATGTGAGATTACGGTATATGCTTTTTGACTTTATGATCTAGTATCCAACTGAAGGAATACACGATACGAAGAAATTTTCTCGATAGAAAAAAATCACAAAGTTCGAATTATCTTTTAATTTTTTTAGCTACAAGACGTAACGCTTAAGATTGAAAATAAATTTAAAGCAGATTTCGATATAATAATACTTTTATGTTATCAAATACGAAAATTTATTTTGGCACTTACGTTTTTTTTTATTTCGTGCTAAACTCTTACCGTCTTATTACAAAAAATGCTTAAGTACTGGTTTAAACCAAGACTAACAAGTCTAGGATTGTTACGGTATTAACGCTAGTACCAGGTTTAAAATGTGTTCCAATTACAAAATTAAGACTATTCGAGGATCAGTTAGTACCAAAGAAAGTCCATGGTTTAAATAATATCCACAGATAAGAAACAAAAATGGCATTCTTTCATTCGTTCATACAATCTTTATTTGAAGAAACGTTCCGTTTCTCAAAATATTTATAATATAATAACAATTAGGATGCTTAAATAATTAACTATCGATACAACAATATGTTACAAATTGTTCTTTGTTTATGATACAGTATATTGAACAAGCACAACTTGTACTTTTGACGCGCTTTTTATAATCGAGTTATCATATTCTTTAACACTTCTAGCGTGAAGTGGAGCGACGACGGCTGTTTACATAGTCATGTTGCGTCCTTTTTAATTAATAAATTACCTTTTTATTTGTATTCTTTGTTCTTAATATTTCTGTTACGAGGTTTGTTTCGGATAAATCCTCACGTAAAAGATCTCCAAAACGTTTTCTGAATCTATACTTATTTCTAAAATCTACGTTACTTAATTCAAAAGAATTCACACGATGATGATGTCTTTTAGATCGCCAAGACTATCCAACATATCCAAATCCATCAATTCAATTCATATTAGTATCGATTTTTAACAAATTTACATAGAAAAACACAAAATATTAGTCAACGCCAACCTCAAATAAATTAGTACCGAAGTTAAACTAGGGGTCTCGGCGGACTAACTTTGGTACCATAGTTAGTTCAGGAACTAGTGATAAACTTCATTTTATAATAACGTTTTATTTAGTCACGGTTTAAGCCTAGTGTTAATCCCAGTACTAAATTTAGATCGTGTTTTGTAATAAGACGGTTAGTATCCTCATCTCATCTTT
Organism: Lacanobia wlatinum; assembly: GCA_947578705.1. Taxonomy (NCBI): domain Eukaryota; kingdom Metazoa; phylum Arthropoda; class Insecta; order Lepidoptera; family Noctuidae; genus Lacanobia; species Lacanobia wlatinum. Next base: position 8,241,929 of record OX388040.1, read on the forward strand.
TCCTTGTAAAAGTATATGCATCTCTCTCATTTGTTCAGTTCTTCAGATGCTCCGTGGAGCTCTTGCAGGCAGGATCTGTTACACTTTTCTGCAAATCGGAGCTGTCAGATCTTCGTAATTTCAATATTTTAACAGTAAATGCTAATAGTTTAGACATTTAAAGATAAATTTGGTATTAAAAAATGTCTGCACTATGTGAATGTGTTTTTTTATGACGTTGGACAATATAAAACGCAATATTTTTCTATCCGCGCTAACTTTTGAATTATGTATAAAATTGGTATGAAATAAAAGAACAAAACTAAATAAAGTACAACGCCGTTGGGATTTCCTTCCTGAAGGCGACAATGGACTTGTTTTCCAGGAAATTAATAGCAACGGCTTGAAGAAAATAACGTCTCCGAGTCATCACCTTTACTTGTAAATACGTACTGTATCCTCCAATGTTTTCATCTCACAAAGCAATATTGGGTAAACATTTTGTTTTCTATATTGGAGTGTCTGTTTATACAGCGTTAATCTTACATTTTAACTCAAGACACAGGCTAAAATAAATGTTTTCATTTTAGGATTGAAATACGTCAAATATCAATGTGTTAAATGTCAAAGGCAACAAGCCAAGGGTTGATTATGGAATCGCGTTTGAATTGTGAAAAATGTGTTAAGTAAATACTAGCTTTTTACACCGACTTGCCAGCGTGAGTTTTAGAAGTACCAGAAATAAATAAATCCTCTATATATAAATCATTATTTCAGCCCTATCTACTTCATCTCGTACCACAGACATATTTTTGTAAAAATAAAATATTAACAAGTTCAATTTAATTGGCAATGACGTCATTTCAAAGCCTTAAGTTAGTTATGATGCATTTTCAACGTATCATTAGACATATCGCCTATATATAAAACAGTATGTAAATCAAGTGTTGATAAACTTCTCATAAAGTCGGCGAAAAAATTATACATTTTTTTTAATTTTATTTTTATTTTTACCGTCCAAATTTCTTTAAACGCTTTTACGACTAGAAAAATTACAAGCATCAGAATAAGGTTAACATTTTTCCCCATATCCAAAAGTCAAAAGTCTTGGTAGGTATACGAAGAAAAATACAAAGATTTGCTAAATTCTAAGTTTTTTTCCATGATTTGGTATAAGTATTGAAGATGTTCCGTGGATGAAACAATAATCAGGATGAAACTATTACTTAGCAATATTTGCCTGAGGATGGAACCGGGGTTATTCTACAGCCCCGGATTTGGAATGCCGCATATAATAGCAGCGGCGCTCATGTATTCCTCCGATGGAACTTTACTGAAAGGGTCATTGCATCACATTTAGGTTCTAATGGTTAACTAGGTATTGAACTCAACTAATATGATAAAGAGTTAAAAATATATATTTTTATAGGACGTTCGATTTAATTTTCACTGATACGAAACAATCTCCGGAAAATGCATAGTTTCTGTGGAAAAGTCTACGTGAGTAAAGCACAGCGAAAAAAAAAAATCTTTTCATTCGTTTTCATACCTTTGTAAATATTTTCATTACTCGCACTAGACACACCCACTATTTAGTGTACCTTTACACCGTTCCAATTATGGACAAAGTGCTGTTGTGACTCAACTGCCTCGCTTATATATAGACAAATTTGAAAGCCTGGATATATTCCAGATGTCTAAGGTAGCGTTTCGTAAATCTCTTGTAAAAATACTCATCAATAAGTGAATAATATTCGGATATTGTTTATCAGTTATTATATTGTCCTTTCATTTTGGTTAATGTTTTATAACCACCAATTTTTTAGCTACAATATTTAAGCTAAATTTTCTTCTACTTTCTAGTTTTATATAATGCATGCTGTGAAACTCTATAATAGGCTTCAGAACCTCATATGACATTGTTACTATATCTTGAAAGTTGTAAAAAAAAATTAGTTTAAAAAACTGTAACCCGACTACAGAAAAATAAAAGTGATCTGAAAAGTATGAAACAAGAAAATATTTCAGAAACAAATCAAGAGAGGTACAAAAATGGTGAAAGTAAAGCCGTGGTATATAAGCGTGGCATGCGGCATGTGGTATTCAGCTGGATCCAGTTTGTCTGGAAGCCGAACCCAATATTTTTGGGAAAACGTTGGACAGTTGATGAAGATTTAGGACATAGATACATAACCAACACTTTATGTCTTGTCTTAAAACTCAAAACTTTGTCTTGTCTTAAAAGTCGCGACGAACCTATCACGGGGCTTTGCCCCTCATCACGGGTGATAAGCCATTAAGGCCTGCGGGTGACCTAATGTTCCCAGGTTTCCGCATAAAACCGGAAGTTTAATTTTCACTGAAATTAAATGAGTCAAAGTTCTTTAATATACAGTATGTTAAAGAACTCTGACTCATTTAATTTTGTTTATCTATTATAAGTAAAAACGGTTTAATGTTGCTACTGGTCATACAGTCTGGATTTACTTACAATGCTACTTAATATTAGTCAGTAATCTCAGGAGACTGTTCGCAAAATTCGCGCTTTAACGTAGAGTTGCAGATACCAAGCAGAATTATAAACATACATACTTATTATTATTATTTGAAAGATACAAAATCATAAGTAACTTAAGTTGTCAGACTCTTCATCCCTTTTAATACGGCTTATTATCAATAATGGTCTCTGAGAATCTTGGGGCTACATGACAAAAGCCACGCGAGTCGATCTTCTCGGTTAAACAACGCATGCTAAGACTCCTCCGTACCTCGGAAAGCAAGTTAAGCCGTTGGTCCCGCCTGTTATTTGTAGATTTTTGGCAGACGTTACGGATGGTCAGAAGCCAGAATATCTGACACCAGGTCTGCCAAGAAGTACCGCGTTATCCTGTTTCTGGGTTGTGGAGATCTGCCGTATCACGTAAATTACTGGTATTCAGCTGCGGAACGCTGGGAAAAGGCTAAATAGATATTATATAAATATATCTATCGGCTGTTCCCTGCGACTATTTCCATGAACTGGTAGTACGATTTTTGTTCAATAGATGGCGTTACGTGTATGTATTTGCTATACGCAATGAAAATTTATGTTAAATTCACATATATTTTGATAGAGCGAACCGATTCGGATGAAACAAAACCTTAATTTTGTACTTTGAGTCATAAAATTACAATTGATATAAAAGTTATCTGCATTCGTTTTATACTTTCCACGTGTTTTGAACAACTAAACAGACAAACGGTCAAAAAATTAAATACTGGAAATGGTTTCTGTTGGTACCTATTCCTGGCTACTTTATTTTATTTTAATGTACAACAACAACTCTTCTACAGATTCTACATAGATTACTTATTCAGTAATACTCACTGTCGCTTGTTTGTTCACAATTTATACATATTTATTTACTTAGACAATACAATATTTGTACATATTTGTAAACGACTTGGTGTCGTGAAAATGCGACAATGAGATAACGGCGCCGCAGCGCGCCTGCAGTATACAATTAGCATTTATACACGTTGCGTATGAGTTGCTATCACTTTTTGGGCAGGCGCTCACTCGACGAATTTTAGCATTTTTAGCTATGGAACACAGTGAGAGGCCCGTTTTACGGGTCGAGAGGTTGCCAAGGGCAGGGTCGTGACGGCTCACCACGTCCCGTTACGGGGACGCAGCGACATCAGAGACGAAAGCATGGCGTGATTTATTTCGACGCTAACACCATCTATCGAGCTTCGAAAAAATCCGAAACATAAATATTTCAGTTTATTTATTTTTACTCTAACGAGTGGCATAACAAATCGTAAAGATTTCAAAGATTTGATTAACTTCACGTTGGTATCACGTTGATCATGTTTTTCACTAAATTGTACAGCTACGTCCCACGAAGTGCAGGCTCGCTTTTACTTGTTTGTTAGCAATTTAAACATATACATTTACTTAGACAATATGATATACATACATATTTGTAATGTGCTCATCAAGACCTTTCTTTTGATACCAAACATGTCACAATTATCTGAAATTATTTTTTTTCGTGGACATAAATTTACGTGTGAACTCCATCACAATACATTTAGGAATAATTTATATAGCCTATGTCACCCGGAACGTTTTTAAGAATCTATTGATACCACAATAATAAAAATCGGCTCAGTGGTTTAGGCGTAAGAGTGGAACATAGTTATATACATACATACATACATACCTACATAGACTGCTAAAATCATTACCCTTCCTTTTGGCTTTGCCGTAGTCGGGTAAATATGACTTTAATACAACTCGTCTACTGGCGTACGGAAGGTATGGATGGATACCTTCCGTATGCTTAAAAGTCTCTAGTGCTATCTCTATCGCACAATTATAGCCATGTTGTTTAAAAGTCAACTGAATTAGTAGTTTTCACAATAATTTGGGGCTATACAAAAATTATATAATTTACCAACGACTGTAAAGAAACAATTAAAACAAATCATTATTTTTCGTCGCTCAATATTTTATTTTATTGAATTTTATCTACGTCTAAAATCACTGTTTGTAAGAGTTTTGATTTGTGTTAATATTTTGATAGAAGGAGTTTATGAAGTTTGCGTGAAGGCAACACTGAATCAGTTGGCGGTTTGAATTAATTTGATGTTATGGCGCTAGGTTCGATATTTCAAACTTTGCGCGTGGAAGCATACGGGGACTACGCGGTGACGACATACGCCAGCGAGTTTGAGGGAAAAAACGCGCACTCGTTTAACACCCTCGTGATCCAAAATTCAGTAGTTTTGTGAAGTTACTTTATTGTTCTAAGATTTAAAAAAAACAGCCGTATATCAAAATGTTAGATGTTAGTTACATTGTCTTTGAGATAAATGGAATTCCATTAAAATATGCCCAGCGGTTTTGGTCCGATGGTCGTTTTTATGTCCGTGTTAGATATAACTTTACAAATAAATTACGAATAAAACTCAAAAAAATAATTATATAGTATATATAGTAGTAGTAGTGTATATAGTTACCTTAAATTAAAAAATACCATTTATATAAATTAAATTCGCTATAATTTTGCGAAGTTCTTAATAAAGTGGTTTTCACGTGCAAAAAAAAAAAAAAAAATTAAATAACAAACTATTCACACTTACAATCCTACTAATATTATAAATGTGAAAGTTTGTATGTTTGTGCCTCAATCAGGCAAAAATGGCTGAAGGGATTTGGATGAAATTTGTCACACATATAGTTCACATACTGGAGTCAAACATAGGCTACTTTTTATCCCGGTAAAAGGCATGGCCTAATGGAGATTGAGGAGGAAGTGGAAACCTAGCGCTTCTGCTGCCTTAGTACTTCAAATTCACAAGTTTTTTTATTTTTTTTTATTATATATTGGCATACGTTTGACCACAATCTCACCTGATGGTAAGCGATGATGCGGTCGAAGATGGAGCACGTTTGCCTAGAAGCAACCTATTCACTCTTGTCTTAAAGACTCCCAGGTATCGGAAACACAGACTCTGGCAGGGAATTCCACTCCTTAGCTGTACGCACTATGAATGTGTTCCCAAAACGTTTAGTGCGTGTGGGTGGGATGTCCACCATGTACCGGTGGCGCATCGCCGTTCGTCTTGTGGTCCGATGATGGAACGGGCTTGGCGGAATTAAATCATGCAATTCCGTCGCACACTCCCCAAAATGCAAGCGATAGAAAACCGACAGGCCAGCAACTCGGCGTCGATGCTCAAGGCTTTGGAGCTTCGACTCGACGAGCCTGTCATTACCGATGATCCTCTTGGCTCGTTTCTCAATTGACTCAAGGGCATCAAGCTGGTATTTGGCAGATCCGTCCCAAAGATGAGAGCAGTACTCCATACACGATCGAACTTGCGCTTGATAGAGCTTGAGCAGCTGTTCCGGCGTGAAGTACCGTCTCACCTTTGCTAGGACCCCCAACTTTCTGGCAGCCACTTGAGCCTTTGCCTCTATGAAAGGGCCAAAATTGAGGGTAGATGTTAACGTAACACAAAGAAGCTCAAGGCGGTCGGTTATCGGCACGGTTACACCACGAAAAGATGGAGCTGGGTGGAATTGGCTCCTTTTAGCGGAAAATAGACACGCTTGGGTCTTAGCAGCATTGAACTTGACCAGATTGGCATCGCCCCATTCTGAGACAGCCTGTAAGGACAAGTTCAAGCGCTCAACCATAGCCTCTCGGAGAGACCGGATCTGCGACCCACCAGCTCGTGCGTCGGACACGTATCTCTCAGCAACAATGCTGTCGTCTGCATACCCAAAGGTACCGGGGTTTTAGCAGATCATTAATATGCAGCAGGAACAATGTTGCCGAGAGCACCGACCCCTGAGGAACCCCGGCATTAATATCCAGTAGTCCAGACGAGCAGCCATCTATGACCACTCGGATAGACCGATCCCTCAGGAAATCGGCAATCCAATCACACAATCCGGCGGGCAGACCGGAGGAAGGAAGCTTACTAATAAGGCTATCGTGCCAGACCCTGTCGAAGGCCTTTGAGATATCGAGGGAGACCGCAAGTGCCTCCCCGTGCTTCTCTATGGCCTCACTCCAGATGTGAATGGCATACGCTAGAAGATCCCCAGTAGACCGATTTCGGCGGAACCCGTATTGTCGGTCGCTAAGGATATCATTCGCTTCTAGGTATGCTAGGAGCTTACGATTCAGTGCGCGTTCCATACTCTTACAGAGTATGGACGTTACCGAGATGGGTCTATAATTCGACGGGTCAGAACGACTACCCTTCTTGGGCACGGGCTGCACGTTAGCTTGCTTCCAAGCATTCGGTAATTTTCCAGTCTCAAACGAAAGGCGAAATAGGCGTGTCAAGATTGGAGACAACTCAGGCGCACAAGTCCTCAAAACAATTGCCGGTATCCCGTCGGGTACGGTCGGATACCAAGAGAACAGAAACATGTCGTAGTATTTCCGGGGCTGAAATTGAGAGCGCTAAAGATTCACAAGTACCAGGAGAACAAAACGATGTTAAAGTATTTTTGGGGTCGAATATTTTTTTTTTTTTTTTTTTTAACCGTCGTTCAGTTATATATATGTTAAATGTTTTTCCGGGTTGGAATTGTTAACGCTATAGATTCGCATGTGACAGAAAACCAGAACCATGTCGAAATATTTCCGGCGCTGGAATTGTGACCGATTAGAATTCAAAAGTACCAGGAAACCAGAAACATGTCGGAGTATTTTCGGGGCTAGGATTGTGAATGCTAAACATTCATAAGTATCAGGAGGCCAAAAACATGTAGAAATATTTCCGGTGCTAGAATTATGAGCGGTATGGATTCAAAAGCACCAGGAAATCCGAAATATGTGGACGTTTTTCCCGGGCAGGAATTATGAGCGTTTAAGATTCATTATGTACCAGGAGACCAAAAACATGTCGTAGTGTTCCCGGGGCTGAAATAGGGAGCGCTAAAGATTAACAGGTACTCGGAGAACAGAACGATGTTAAAGTATTTTTGGGCTCGAATATTTTTTGTTTTTTTTTTTTTTACTGTCGAGCAGAAATATGTTTGTTGATTTTTTTTCCGGATTAGAATTGTAAACGCTATAGATTCACATGTGACAGCAGACCAGAATCATGTCGAAGTATTTCTTTGACTGAAATAATGAGCGCTAAAGATTCACAAGTACCAGGAGACCATAAACATGTCGAAATATTTCCGGCGCTTGAATTGTGACCGGTTAGAATTCAAAAGTACCAAGAGACCAGAAACATGTCGAAGTATTTTCGGGGCTAGGATTGTGAGTGATAAAGACTCATAAGTAACAGGAGGCCAGAAACATGCCAAAATATTTCTGCGCTAGAAATATGTGCGGTAAGGATTTAAAAGTTACAAAACAACAGAAAAATGTGGAAATTTTTCCCGGGCAGGAATTATGAGCGCTAAAGATTCATTATGTACCAGGAGATCAGAAACATGTCGAAGTATTTCCAGGGTTGGAATGGTGAGCGGTTAGGATTCAAAAGTACCAAGAGATCAGAAACATGTCGTAGTACTTTTGGGGCTGGATTCGTGAGCGGTTAGGATTGAACAACAGAACAATGTGGAGGTTTTTCCGGGCAGTAATTATGAGAGTTAAAGATTCAGTATGTACTAGGAGACCAGAAAAATGTCGAAGTATTTTCAAGGTTCGAATTGTGAACGGGTAGGTTTCATAACTATGATTTTCTTCCTTTTTTTAAGGGATGGGGAATCATGAAATGACTCCTTCCGCTCTGGGCGGAGCAGAAGGAAGTGAAAGACTCTTACTGACTAAAACCATCCGTGTTACTCCGAATGCCCTTTTGCGTTCCAGGGCCGTGGTGAATCTTTCGATCAAATTCCGCAACCCCGGATAATGAGCGTCTGGTTTCGTACTTATGTAAATGTTACGTGTCTTTATTCAGACATTGACTTGTGTATGAATTCGCCACTTTACAGTTACAAGCTCTTAATATGTCATTGGAATCATGATTTGTGATTAGATTATTCAACTTAACTTAGTTACAAACATTGGCAACCCAATTTCAATTTACCTGATTAGATCAGCAACAATCACATTAGTCTAACAGACAGAGTTGCCGTGTCGTGTTAACACGGTGTCACATGATGAAAATTGGTTTTTTTGAAGAGTCGTAAATATATTCGCGTTAACGTGCAAACGTGTGTGACTCCGAGCAATAAAAAATTGCTATTGTGTGGCTGAACAAAATAGGAGCAAAAAGATCTTTTCAAACAAAAAAATCGGTAAGAACGCATCATGACACTTTTACTATCTTCTTCATACTGAAACGTAGGGTCGTTAAGTGGCTTCATTGTTAGTAGATCCTTATGTTACAGACACAATCTCACGCTGTTTTATTCATCTGTGGTTCGATCGCAGACTTTAGAAGCGTGTGTATTTTATTGAAAATGGTCAATAACGTTCTCTACTTGGGTTTAATTACATTGGCTAATGAAATAAAGATTTCAGTGCACAAAATGGTTACTTAATACTAAAGCATCTGGCGTCCTATATATTTACTTAAATTCATTAATAAACAGGAAACAAATTTTACAGCCACACAAACTAATCACGACACAATCGATTTACATAAATAAAATATCAATATCATTCATCATAGTAAAGCGACAATAACAACAGTATTTTCGCCTCCGTAATGAAACGTCTTGTTTTCAAATCGTCCCATTCGCAAATTGTCCTATTTGCAAAAGCACCATTTAATTTTGTGAATAGGACGTTTTGATACAAAGGCGTATTTTTATTCAAACATAAAATAAAAAAATGAATGTTCAAAACTCATTCGATTGTAACCGGAAACTCATCTCTATTTGTTTAGGTATCCATTATTGAAAATTCACATTCAGTCGATTTTGATCAGTAAGCAAAATATGAATTGGTTTCAAAAGCAAATACGAGTGAAAACGCGTAAATGTACATTTAAGCCATTGTTGAGTAGGTATTTTTGACTATCTTTGCATAAAATCATGTATCTTGTACATGTAGGTTACTTTTGTTCTCTTATTCGCAGACATAGGCAATAGTATAATATATTAGGGACAGTATTCAGATTGACCCACCGTTATTGCTTAGTGTGTAGTTGTAACACGTCGGTTGTTAAGTAACCCTTGGCAGAATCGGTGTACATAATTATTATACCTTGAAGAGTTCTGCTGAAGCACGAAGTTTCCCACAAAAATTATCTGTGTTTAGTAAAAGTCCAGTATTAAGCCATTTGACCTCGATATCTGTAACAGACGTCAGGACGCCTCTCTTTTAACGAGTCAGTGCGAACTAAGTTCCTTAGACATTTTCTCACGATCAGCTGACCTACGGTCTAGCCAGACAGACACGCGTGTGATGACAATAAATTAATAAGGTTAGGTTTCACTAACCTGAATTATGTAATAAAGAGATTTTCTGAAGAAAGATATCTGAAGTTATTTTGTGCCAACGTTATCAAAAGTTAACAAAATAAAGCCAATAGTCTAAACTAATAGTCTCATCATAGGAAATGTGAGGAAAATGCTTTCAGCTGTATAAAATTTTAATCTCACGTAATACTATAAAAGATATTTCATTGCTCTTAATTTTAACGTTCGTTTTAACGGCTACTCTGTTTAATCATGCAGTGATCAAAGAGCCATTGAAGTCGCAACGTTACAGAATATTGCTTTTATTAGCTCTGAAACCATTCGAATTCGTAGAAACGCTGCATTATACTTCTAAACTTGTGATTCAGCGCCACGCTTAAGGCGTTCATTGGCGACTGGTGCGGTGGATATTGCAAGTCTCTACATATACTTATATGCAGCAGCAATGGTTTATTATTGGATTAATTAAGATCTCTGTTGTGTAATTAGCTTAGCAATTCAATGTCTAAACTATTCAAAATGAAAATGCGAGAAGGACGCCAATTGTATCTTTTTTAGTCTTAGGTTTTCTTTATGTATTTTTAATTTGTTGTACAATAAACTATAAGTAAAGAAATAAATGAGAACATTTAATTCACTTTAAATGTAGCGTGACATCATCAAAAATACTATTTGTACTTAATATTTTACTACTAGTATGAATATAGAATTAAACAGACGTACGAACTTTTTATGAAAACAATCAAGTGCCGCCAAAGAGCGGGAAGAAGTCGATATAAAGAGAATCAAATGTTGATGAGTGAATTGAAGCTTGGAGTGACTTTAGACGATTTGTGAAAGTAATTGCCGGTAAATAGTAGATTATGCACCGAGGGGATAAAGCAGTATCTTATGTCACGGGCGTCATATTGAATCCCAAACACAATGAAGGATTTGAGAGTTAACTCCCGAGCGGCGCGATGGAGTTAATACAAGAATCCTGAATGCAGCGAGGGATTCAAGCTAGCCCAAGGCAAAGACACCTTTATTCCTACTATACTCTACTTTTGACACATACTGCGAGAAAATTGTGCTGTCGCCTTGAAAAGAGGTGGCGCGCGTCCGAAGCTGTGGCTCCAGCCCACTGGCTTATAATATTGTACTGAATTTCATTATTACCCGCCGGAATGTGATTTGAATTTGGTACGCATTTTGACAGCGCTCGCTGCACCTAGCAGCAGAGGTCGATGGCAGCCGCTCGCGGGTCAGCAGTGTGATTCTGTAAATATGTCGAAGTGAAAACTTGGGCGTAGTGAACGACAAGTGAGCTGTCAAACCATACAAACAAGATGGCATGACAGCTCACTTGTCGTTCACTCCACCTAAGTGATCACGGTGAGATGTCGACAGAATCGACCGGCTGAATGACGTGTGTGTGTGTGTGACTTTAGGTTAGGTTTGCATGGCAAATAATTTGACGTTGTCGTGCAGGTGGTGTGAAAAAATATTTACGAGGCTGTGTGATACTTACTTACTATTCAGTAGGTTACCATGTTTTCTTTGATTATAAATATAAACTGAAGACATTTTGGTTCTAAAGTTTTTTAAGTGGCTTGTGCGTGCTCTTAAATTTGGGTTTTACCCTAAAACAACGCTACCAATTTATTAAGTTTCGGATTAACCCAGTTGTTACTGAAACTTTTTTTTATCTCGTATCACAGTATTTTTTTTTTAGTATCTTTACCTTAATGCATATAGTAAACATAGAAAAATATTAAAAAATCTGAGTTTTCAGGAAAGCTCGGAAAATGCGGATCGTTTTAACGATCAGTAGTAATAGGCAGGTAGGTCAACGCTCATATAACTACCACTTTATCGATTGTATCTGATTGTATCCTATTTTATTTAAATAAAAGAAACTAGATGATACTAGATGATACTCTATCGTAGCATGAAGTTTCCCTGTAAGCATTGTGTGTCTTTTTTTATGTTTCCAAGATACCTCTGGCGATAGTTCTACGGAATGTGAGATGATCGTACTCTCCTCCATTATTTTTGTAAACTTGCTACGCATTGTGAGTCGCCATGTCCAAGCAGTGACAAAACAATGAGAAATACCATTTCTTGCCACGGATAGATGTACGATAAAGTCCAATGTTTTGGTCAGACCTCCCCCCATGTTTTCATTGTAGCTTTTTATAATTGCAGGCTGATCGATGTATACACGTAAGGGTTCGATGTTTTCTGAATTGGATACTGCTGACACCACACACCACACTATCATTGCACTTGCAAACCAAAATAATTATGCTCTGATTGGGTGGACTTGTATTTGAATGTGCCTCTTTCTGTCTTCTTGAATTCTTTATTGGACGGCAAAGGACACTCTTTTTGTACAGTCCTCGCGCGAATTGTTCCTGTGGCTTTGAGCCCTCTGTTACTCAATTCGTGGAAGAGTGGAATAAAAGAAAAGAAATTGTCAAAAAATAAGTGACAAGGCACATCTGGGTGACGAAATTGCAAATGATCAGCAAAACGCAAAATCACACGAGCCCCCATACCTAACTGCCTATATGCCGTTGGAATAATCGCTTCATGGCCTGGGTAGGGATCAAACCATATTACATATTCCAATCTAGTCGCTCCAACTCAGAACTTATATCCTCTTCTAATCGGTTTTCCACGTAAAAATTGTTTACAGCTGTCCTCCATAATGAGGTACCATAGCCTCGTCAATGCTGTACATTTCTTCTAAAGGAGCCATATTCAGGAATATTTCGCTCAGGATATCGAAACGCGGTCTCAACTTTGCAAATTAGTCACTTTCAGCAGTTATCTGAGCATTGTCACAACAGTGGAAGTGAGTCATGATAAATGTAAATCTATCCCTGGACATGGCATTATATAAGTATAATACTAAAATCAATGTCTGATGATTTCTCCCAGTACATGTGTCGTCGGGGAAATACGATATATCGACTGTAAAGAAGTATAGCATGGAAACACTTCATTTCACATTGTCCACTTTGTTCTTTTGAATCGCGTTAATATTTGAGTGAGAGACAATAGTTTGTTGGAATTCCTGGGTTTGAAAGTCAAAAATACATCCCCAAATTACTACCGATCGTTAAAACGATCATCAAATATAATATCATTTGTTTTATATAAAAGATATGACAAGATAAAATTTTATATCACTGTTTTGTTACACAGGTTATAAATTTATAAAAAACGTGCATAAAATAAATTTCAATCATAAGCTAATTTGTAAACACTTACCGTTTTGAAGACATACTGAAAGTAGTATACGCTAATAAGAATTAAAGTACAAAAGCACTTCAAAATTATGATCATAGGATAATTATCTATGCACCAAAACACTGTCAGACTATCACTGCGGCGATTGGTAAAGAATACGCAAAAGTTATTCGCTCGTTATTATTTTTAAATTGAGGGTATTCTCCATACTTTTTTTGATCTTTATAACGATCGGTCGTTATAAATGGGTTAATGCTTTCACCCACAGCCATATGAAATGCCCTTAAATTTCCGCAGACATTTTAAAAGCGGGCTCTTAGCTTTTTCTCCACAACGCAGTTTTTTTCTTTTATTGCAAATAAAAAACCCTAGCGCAGTAACCCTTGTGCCGGATGCTCATTGTGGCACATCCCGCACGAGCGCCGTCATCCGCCATACTACGACCTCACTAACTCGAGCTGTAATTTCTCCATGTGGGTAACACAATACTGTTAAATAAGCGGATTTTTTATTTTTAAACCTTGTGTTGCAGATAACACACGGAGGAAAAGTATTTTTCTTGAAACAAAAAAGTAGCAGAAATTCTATGAAATTATTGAGGGGATTTCCACTTGTCTAGTGCACCAAAGCGACTGTTGAGGTGGAGTTCAATCAATCAAGCGATGGCAAACTGGACGATTTTCATTTTATTACCACGTAAAGAGTAACAACAGTAGTATTGTACAACCTTATTAAATGCGTAAGTTTGTGTAACGTTTTCGTACATTAGGTTTCTGCTCTGTCTCCTCTGTTAAGTCATACTTTAAACACCACTTGGATACCGACCTTCTAACTAGATGGTTGATAGAGTCTTTACATGTTAATACAAAGTTGCTATTTATATTGAACATAGACTAAACATAGACTCCATGCATGCCTAAGCCTTTTATTTGCTAAGCTCTGTTTTCATATTTATGTAAAGCTATTCAAGTTGAAACATCTCACGCAAACCCTCCAGAGATGCTCTCAGATGGAAATAGAATGGATCACTTTATACCTCGAGGGATGCTGCGTGTTGTGAACACACGGGAATCGGGTGATCGGGTTAACTGTGTAGTGTAGTAACAAGAAATATCCATAGTTTTGTATGAATGTGGATTGGGTTTTTTGTATTTTACTTTCGAAAAATCAATATAATATTGAAATTAAAATCGATGCAAAACTTACAGAAATTTTGTCAAACGATTTCATTACGCTGCGCCATATAACCATGTATATGTATAATAGAGTTCACCCGATAATGCGAATTGTTAGACAAAAAAAATATGTGTGTCTACTAAACTTCTGACATGAAGCAGTTTTGAACATCTGTCTGAAACCTCCTTTAAAAGTAACTTCAAAATACTTAAGCTTTAGAAAATTGATGTAAATAGCTGTACAAATGGTAAGTTGGTCGGTTGGTTGAGAATAATTGGACGTTGTTAAGTAAAAGATTCATTAAATATATTCCTGATATTATTTACTCTTTAAAAGAAATTCACAGTATATTACAAGTAATGAATGTACATAGATTTTCTATTAACGAATAAAAATGAATCAATAACAAAATACACGAAGTACCAAAGAAAACAAAGAATAACCAAAGCTTTTATCATAAATTCAACAATCGAGTTCCGCAATAACTTATTGATTCAATTTGCTCATCTTCTCGATTTATGTTCAAGATGTATTCCGAGGGAATCGTATTAAGTGTTTAAGAGAAAATGGAATCCGTAATCAATTGTGTTTGTCTGTAAAGTGGATGATATTGTGCTATTTGTTTAATTATTGCCAGTGGCATTTACACAAAACGTAAAAAAATCTTGCTTATTTGTATAAATACCTACCTAGTTACGATTTGCAACAAAATACAACAAATGAGCCTGTCAAATACAAGTGCAAGGTAACACATTCACTCACATTTTTATTGCAGATGATATGAACAAGGACGCGTTAAAGTGTAACTTGTTACTCACGTCAGAGCTTTGAACCTCGTCGGCGGGATTTTACATTTCCCTCTGCAAGGAAAATAACGATCGGAGTTATCATTTGCCTCTTTGAAGTTTTGCAGCATTTTTGTTCAAAGTTCATTATTTTAAATCTTTAGATTTGAATAAAGCATAATTATCTACATTTAGCGGTTTCCTTCATGTTTCTATCATATATTATATTTATCATAATCTGTGTAGGTGTGTTCATAATACTTGTTTCTTTTTCAAAACAAACTACGGAAAAATAGAACATCTATAGTATTTTCGTATGCACATGCTTTGAAAACCCCCAAAATATGTTTGGGATTATTCTGTTAATTAAAAACAAAATTCCCCATTGACCCGGCGGGACACAGTTAGAAAAACAGCAGACAGAGAGACAAGTAACATGTGGCGCGTTGGTGACGTATAAATAACGCTGTGTGACGTCACATGCTGAGTGGATCACTTATCGCTACCCCGCATCGGGTATCTCGCAGTATTTACATATGAACACGACCTTTGTGCCGATATTTCCATGGTTCTACAGATCTCAGTAAATGACTTCTACCGTTAGGAGAGGATTTCTTGTGAAAAATAAATTTGATCGACACAGGAAAAATATATCTTCTGTAACAGTAATTTGTAAGACCCATTCTGTACCCCTAGCACAAGTTTCTTGCGAAATAGTAACGTTATCGTGACGCTTTTACCAGACCTTAACGTACTCGCTACAGCGAGATTTTTTTTTGGTAGCACGAGTTCTAATAAACGTCTTGCGACTACTCGAAAGTAATAATTGAACGATAGTTAATTTAGGCAGAGAATGCAATAGCGATTTGAACGATTTGAACTGAATGGTGCGTTTTGAAAATGAGCACAAAAAAACCGGTAATTCTATTTTGAATAATTTAGAGCCTGGAAACACTAACACTAAAAATATATTTTATTTCATACACATGTTAAAACTTGTTTGTCATTTAAAAAAATTCTTTTTTTCGTAAACTATTGATAATTTCAGTTTATTGGTGTCGTAATTTATGATAAATTATTTGGTTTTGAACGGTTCCGCATACGACATTTGACACCTTTCATTTCACGTTTGATGGTTTCCTTCAAATTACAAAAAATATAAAACCCTCAGCACACTGATGCAAACGCGTGTAGCTGTAAAATGTTTGCGACATGCGAATGGTAAACTTAATAATAAATACAAAGAAAAAACGGAATACTTCTTAAAGGGTCATTGTACTCATTATTCAAACGAAAAACATCTACCGCCTGCTGATATATTTGCGCATTACTCGACAAAATGTAGGTACATACTGAACCGCTGATTTCTTTTTTTGGTATACATTTATGTGTGTAGGTATATTTACGTATATTATTAGTACACTAGATCCTACCCTGTATCTCTCTTTGTAACTCAAAGGTTTGCTGGGAGAAAACTCAACATTGAGTTGAGCTCGCCTTTGTACATGAACTTTATTATGTCTGTATCCAATATAATTATGGTTTTTTGGTGTACAATAAAGAATTATGAATTAAGAGTTTAGCTCGTTTTAAAAGTTGTTCATAGTGATGAGTAAAATGACCTCATAAGGGCATTTGCTTTTATTTTATAACACCTTGTATATCTCGGTACATTATTGTTCGCTAACATTTCTCACATAATCATTCGGATAATCGTAATAACAATTATAGTAGTCATAGTATTACATACTTTGCAATGATTTCTTCATATTATGGAGGATTTTTATTTTTTTAATACCGCGTGTTGTAAGTGTCGCATTGCGTTGTGTGGTGGTATGTGTTGACCCTAAGGAGTAAACGTCTATTGTTGTTTATTGTCATTTATAATTAAAATTGTGATTTACCAGCTTTTATAAGAAAATGTGCGCTGTACAGTTCTGAGATGTTTTATTTAACGAAGTCAACAAAAACAGTTTCATTCAATTCGACCTCAAGGAGAACTTCAAAGAAAAGTAAGTATATTTTTAAATATTTATAATCTACACTTCATCATCATCATCATATCAGCCGAACGACGTCCACTGCTGGACATAGGCCTCCCCCAAGCGTATACAAACTACACTTGTATTACACAAATCCATACAACAATGTAAAATGCGTCTATTATGCCGAGTCCCATGTAGTAAGACTTAAGAGTATAGCATAGCCCTGCATAGCACACAGAATGAGGCTTCAGGCTGAGAAAGACTAAGAAATTCCTAGTTGCAATGTCAATCATCATCTGCCTAGCCTTTTCCCAAATATATTGGGGTCGGCTTCTATTCCGGCCAGATTCAACTGAATACCAGTACCTATTTTACGCGGAGCGGCTGCCTATCTGGCCTTCACAATCCAGTCCAAGTCCATAAACACTAACAATCACCAACATTTTTGCATTTAGTGTCACAATTTTTGAATTATCCTTACTAATGTATAATATTATAAATGCGAAAGGAACTCTGTCTGTCTGTCGCGCTTTCACGCCAAAACTACTGAGCCGATTTAAATGAAATTTGGTACACAGATAGTCTAGAGCCTGAGAAAGGACATAGGCTTTTTAAAGACTTTTTATCCCGGAAGTATATTCCCAAGAGACCACGCGGGTGAAGCCGCTGGCAGAAGCTAGTTTTTCATAATTATTTTAACTTCTTTTATCAACAGGTGACGAAAAATATTTCAGATTTTAGCCAAGAGCCTTTGTCGACACCGCAACAATATCAGCCTGCATTGCCACCAAGAGCAGACAAACCATTCCAATGTGTGCTTCCTCACTGAACGCGCGGTGACTACAGCTTGTAGCGGGCGCAACGGACGGCGCGGCGGCGGAGGCGTGCGGTGGTCACAGTGACGTGCAAGCCGTTGTAGCGTTGCGGCGTATTTCAAGTGCTGCAAACCATGCACGAGGATTTGGTGTTTTTATTAGATAGTACGATCCTGAGATGGGAGTGTTGAACACAAGAGATGGTGTGCACGAAATAAATAAAAGCCGACAAGTTAATAGTGATTTTTTTAATTTATATGAAGAACTGTGATTGTAGCCCACAAAATTCTTTGAGTACACTCGAATGTCCGGTTCAACATTTGACTACCTACATCCTCAATAAAATATCAGCTAAAATCACAAGAGAAGATACAAATTTTAAAAATAAAATCAGACGCGCATACGCCGAGCGACAAGATCTAACTGGTTTGATACCCCCGCCACCCGCGCATTAGGCGCTTGCGGACTAGGCCCTTGCGGACTAGGCCCTTGCGGACTAGGCCCGTACTGCGGCCGCAACGCGCGGGTAGGAACGTTTGAAAACTACGCGCGCTATCTCGCGCGAGTCCGCCGCGTAAGCGCCCGCCGTAGTCTACAGTACTACACTGTGGACAAAACCGGCGTCTTCATAAATATGTTTTGTCATTCATTGTTATCCGTGTAACTATGTATGTTAGACATTATAAAATATAAATGTTGTTTAAAACTAAATATCTTTTTCATCCATCTATTATATACAGGGTGATTGGTAATTTTAACTGAGCAATTACCAATGACTCGATCTGTGTGCAACGATTTATGCCCAGATACCTTGGTGACCATAGTGGGTTTTCATTTTCGAGTACCTAATCGAAATCTAGTTTACACAGGAGAAGTTTCAATAATTTTTTATAGCTTTTGCTTTACGACCCTTAATTTCCATACTCATGAGTATGAGGTATTTTTTAAATAAATTATTATTCGAGAGGTTTACTCGGTCATTTACTTTCAGAAAAGTGTCAGATTATCCAGAGACGAGGAGATTTCTTACAATTAGCAACTTTTGATCGTAAGGGTCTACCTTACGATCAAAAGTTGCCTTTATTTTGACCCCCTAAAGGGGGTCAAGTTGATGATTTCTGAAAAAGTGTGCTATTTAGAGACATAGTTTTGTTTTTCCTGTAATTTTTTACACAAATTTCTATGACAAGGAATAATTTCAGATTTTTCTCTATGCAAACTTCGGAGATAAGGGGGGAATGGTCAATTTTTCATCATTTTTCGTCATAAGTCGAAAACCATGGTCCATGTGGCCTAAAAAAAAATATTTGAGAATGCATAAACAGCGCTCTTTGACACGGCACCCCACATGTCCTAGTAGCCCCACTTTGAATTTTTAATAATCTCTTTCAGGCGCTGTTACAAGAAAAATATACATTTTTATTTCTACTTTATGTGAAAAATAGTTGAACAAATGTCATCTTAAACTATTCGAAATTTCAAGTTCATAGCAGCATATAGTAGTTCTTCAGATATCCAGCTGTGACAGACAAACAGACTTAGTCACACCATAAGGGTTCTTTTTTACCATTTTGGTACGGAACCAGGTTTCCTAAATTGTATTACATTAATAGCTAGTCGGATTCAAAATAAAAATGGGTTGAACATTCATTTTCATTTACTCCGAAAGTTAGCGGTACGCAAGCAAGGGACGATTTGATCTAGGATTTGATTAATTAATTTCGAAGAAGTGTCCCTCCTCACAGTGTGCTAGCAGTACGGTATAGGGGCAGCAGGTAAGATCTTCACAATAAACCAGTCGTCACGCTGCGAAGGTGTTCTATTTCATATTCGTCGTGCTTCTCTCCTTTGTTAAGCACCGATCTTTAGCCATCATCGATAGGCTTGTAAAACGTGGCCTATGATTATAGTTCTTGCCATTATTTTCACAAACCTGCTAAAAATATGTTATATATTAAGAAATTTGAAGTCTTATATTGTTGTGAATAGGGTATCAGGTATAATGTATTTGGTTACTGAGGGATGGAAAGAGCTCTGGGTGCCTAGTACATAATTTGCTCAGTAGGGTTTGTTCCTAGTTACATTAAAACTTTGCGTTGGTATGTACCCGTTGCAAAACTTGATGAGCGCACAAATGAACATGCTGCACACACGTGAATTATATTAGGTAGGTACCTAAAGCACTTATTTGTAACGCCTATCGCGATGCTGCGTGATTGGAACTTCAGTTGATATGGAGCACCAGAAAACAACGTGGATTTGCGGCGAAAAACGCACGGAAATGAACTTCACCATGGCGCGCAGGCGGCGCCGGGCCGCTCTGTGTGATTCGCATGAATAAAACGATTCTTTTATGAGAAAATATTACGTTTACAAAAAAAATGAAAAATTTTCCTACCTCATTTCACAACTTCTCCTGGCGTCTTTATGTATATAGGAGATCGGATGATAAATATACAACATGCTTTCCTCTTGTTTTAATGATAAAATTGCATATTCTTGCATTAATTCCAAAATAAATACGGAAAATTGTTTGACGTAAACTGTCTCACCAAGAAAATGTCAGTGAGACAATTTTTTACGTGCGTAAGTCCCAGCTAGCGAAAAAGTCGAAACTACACAACTCGTGCTACCATGGTGCTACCGATTTCCATACATTTGGTTCATTTACGCAACGTTAAAACGTAAACTCGATACGAAGGTAAGTGTCAAAAACTTGTGCTACCGATTAGTTAGTTCCAAATTCGGACACATGGCGCTGATCAATTTTGCATACAAAAATTGTCGCAGGCGATACGTTTACGCTGTCGACAGAAACTCGTGCTTAGCCCTCTGTTCTCATAATAATAACCTATTAAATTGATAACCTTAGCAAACAACAACAAAGAACCGAAGCTAACCTAACCTAACCTTTGACTCCGAAGTTCTTAATAACAAAACTTCATATATTGATAACAGAATGTTTCGGAATATTTATAGAGAATAAGGTCACTTTTCTAAGGTAATCATCACTCACTTTGGGTGTATAATATTACCGAGTTATAAAAGAAAGCAACTTGCGTAATACCAATCTATTGAACATTTTTGAATATTTTGCTTTGCTAAGCAAATTGTAGGAAAACATGCTTATAAAGCGGCAGAATTACATTATTACATACAATTGGAAATCATTTTTTTTTTTTGATAAAACTTAATTTCACATTTTCAATAATAAAGAACGAATTGAACTATATTGATTCATCGAAAGGCAAATTATCAATTGAAGAATTATGTGAATATATTATCCGTCTATTGTCATCAAGCTTTATTTGGTCACCCACTTAGAATTAACGAATGATTCTGGGGAATATTTTATTTTGTATTGAGGACACAAATTCAACTTATCTAAATATAAATCATCACCTTCAAAAGTTTGAAGTCTGGGACCCAGATTTTGGGAGTGTATAAAATCATCCAAACAAAATAGAAAAGTCTAGACAAAACATGAAATCGAGCGTAACTCTATCAACTCCTCTTTTTTCTTATGTCAAATACGATTCCAAAGATTGTCATTCTCTTCACCACATATGTTATCTTCAGTCGTCGGTTGTATGTGTGCTAAGTATTTCGTAGTCTGTTCCAGATAATGTAGTCTGTCTGCAGACATCACGCTCATGTGTATGTTCACTTACGCGCGTGTATGCGACGCGCTTGAGATGAGACGACATGAAGTTTAGTGGTGCTTGCGCACAGTGAGAACCAGCTAAACTGTAGATTCTACCTTAAGCATAGCAGATGCATGAAAATGCATTGAAAAACCTAACATTCGACTTCAGTCGATTTAAAGATAAACTACGAGTAATTCGTTCTCTTTAAGTTAATTCTGTCTCAAAAACGTTTTCCTGCAAGTTTTATGAAGACACATTATTTATTGCGACAGATCATGATTTTCACTCGTAGACATTTATCTTCAGAATTCAGCTACAATCTGAATTCTGAATTATTCGTAGGTTCGTGACCGCTTGTGATATTATATTTTTGTCTCGTAAATATACATCTTAATATAACATTCCTTAACAGATGCTTTTAAAAACAAAGATCTCGAGAAAACTGTAAACGTGCTCCGGAATAGAATAAACAACTTCAAAGTTTTATTATAACAACTTCTTGAACGGTTTACGTTCAGCAGTAGACGATATTGGCTGATATGATGATGATGATGATGATGATGATTCCAGTAACGTCGCTGTGATAAAAATGCTCAGGTTTCAGCGTCAAACTGCTACTAAATGCCTACGGACTTATTCAAAATGACGATAAAATACTTACTGAAAACCCTAATAACGCAAGGGTCTGATAAGTAGGTACTTACTAGGTTTTGGTTTCTATTCAAGGATATTTTTTATGTAGAACATTGTTGATATCCTGTTTACTTGTATTTTATGCCTAAGGAAGAAGATAATAAAGTGGGAATGCCAGCTTTTCTAGACGAAGGCAAGAGCAGTAACTGTACCTAGCCTATAAAACAAGCAGAATATCTTGATCATGCGGGCGATATAACCAAAACTCCCTTAACATAACATCGAACAATGGCTACGTAAATTCTTTAAACTAAAATTAAATTCCCAGCCTGTCATATATAATATACCTAGTTGAAAATATTTCACGTTCACTACGTTGCAATATATCGCGGACGGCTTTCAAAGACTGCACTCTTTTATCTTTCCTCTTCGCAGAAAGTCCGACACTATACCCCTATAGATTATAAATATGTATTGTTCAGAAATGGGCCTCTTAAACAATATTGCTTTTTGTCCATGTGTATTTTTAACCTTTTATTTTTTTTTCTACTTACGCATTGGAGTGTTTTCACAAGAAAAACTTAATAGCTTAATTTTTATTACAATTTACTAAATTCCGAGACCCATAAAATAACATAAGACGCTACGCCTCAAAAGGGA
The DNA here is from genome assembly GCA_947578705.1 of Lacanobia wlatinum. NCBI lineage: Eukaryota > Metazoa > Arthropoda > Insecta > Lepidoptera > Noctuidae > Lacanobia > Lacanobia wlatinum. The sequence continues at coordinate 8,264,738 of OX388040.1, forward strand.
TCCACTTTTGACGCAAATCTCTTACACAATATTGTCTAAAGAATAATAAGTTATGAAGGGAAGAACTTCACCACGTTGCCAAGTTAATTTGATACAAAAAACATCTTTATGATTTTGTTAATAAGAGCTCACTCAAAAGGTAACAATCTTAATAATAGGACAATACAAAAATGAGGCAGTTCAATTTATCACCAGAGCTATGACGAGGGTCAATGACCAGGATTCTAAAAAGACAAATGAAGCGAACATTAATCACGAAGTGGGAAGTTTAAGTAGAGCAAAAAAACATCAAACAAATGACTTCATCTTAGTCTCTGTGCTCTTTCCGATTACTTTTTCCACAAAAGCAATGATAGCTTTTTTGTTGGAATCGTTCAGTAGGTTCCAATTTCTATCAACAGAAGATTAGAGAGGAGTGTTCTGTGATCAGGATGCCTCGCAGTGGTCAAACAATGACGTTTTATATTATCTAAGAGAATTCATGAATTTTGTCTCAGCGTCATGAAAGGATCCAAATGTTAACTGTTGTTATTGTTTGTCTCAGGCTGGTGACTGGTCGCGTGTTTATGCTGGCGCTGCTGAGCGCGGCCGCCCAGCACGCGCGCGCGCAGCAGCGACGTAGCGAGCTCCAGGGAACACAACCCTGCGGCGGACACTTGAAGCCACACGTGGGCACGATCACGACACCAAACTTCCCCAACCCTTTCCCCGTCCCGATCAAGTGTAAATGGATAATAGAACATGACATAGTGAATGGGACTATCTCGATTTACTTTACTCAGCAGTACACTACCAGTGGCTTGACGTTCACTGAGTACATGTATTATGACGAGACTTACAAGTTGGGCGAGAGGAGAGCGCTCACCGTCACCGACGAAAACATCACCAGGATTAAGTGGCTACAGGTGTGTTTTTTTGAAAATTTCTATTTTATGTAAAACAAATTGGGCAACTGGCTTCCTCAATTACTGGCCTGAATTAGTTACTATATTTTGAGTATCTATCTCGGTTTTAGTTCCACAATATATGTTGTACTTTTGAACCATCAAAAGCAGTTGCATTTTACTCACACTCAAAACCGCATATATCCCATAATGTCAAAGCTCTAGTTTACATTATGGGCACCAAATCATTAACTCAAACCTTTTATAGTGGCCATATATCTTTTAGCGGAAATAAAAGTCATCCGAAATTCCGCAAATAATTTTGCAGCCAGCATAAATAAATCATTGCGGAAATGCACATTAATATTATTAAAAATACATACTTGAGACAAATAGCCGCAGATTGTTATTATGGCGTAGATAATTGTGAATGTTACAACCTTGAGTAGCTCACTAAGGCGAGGAGGTTAACAATGTGCCCATTACAGTAATTATATTATTCACCGTAACGAAGTTGTCGTCGACATTATAACTTTCTCATCACAGCCGTACCGCGGCTGCGATGAGAAAGTAAAAAAAATAATGTTGTTGAATTTTACACGCTTGACGCGAACATGGAGCTTGTAGTTGTATTTTATTTTTCCTTTTTTTTGGTGTCAGTTTATTATTTCGTGTTATTTTTGTAACATAACGATCTCAGTAGTATTTTATTTCTTGCATTCAACTGAGATATTTTTTTCTGACTAACTGACGTTTCAAGCGTTTATTAAATGTCAGGCAGAATCTTCTAAGCACAGGATAGTGTCTTAAAAAAAGCTTGCAGACATCAGACAGTTGATCCTGGTCGCATCCACGAAGCGGGAATAAATACTTCTAACTTTTACCTTCCTGAAACATTGCACCTTATTCCACTTATTCAACTTTACACACCTCTCTTCATTTATACGTTAATAAACAATAATATTCTTGGCAGTTTCTATCTCAGTTGCGAAATGATCTCAATCCCCGACTCTGCTAGCAGCAAAATAGATACTAACCCAAGGAAAAGTACTATCTTTTTGAGAAACGATTTAAAGGTAATCATTTCTATTAGCAAGATGAGTAATAATGAATATGCGTCCGTTCTTTTGACATACCTACTCAAACGTCAGACGTGCGCATGTATATTCAGTCTCATTTCAATAATAATTTTCATCATATCAGCCGAACGAAAAAAAAAGACGTTCACTGCTGGACATAGGCCTCCTCCAAAAGGAGGGGTTTACCATAATCGCCACGCTTGGCACGCGGGTTGGCGATCGCAGTATGGTGTTGATTTTTACAGAGAACGCTGCTGCCCATTCTCTGGCGAGTCCCTTAGTTGCCTCTTACGACACCCACGGGAAGTGATGGGATGGTATTATTCTTTTACGGCACCATACGGCACCGTCTGTTACCATACGGCTGTAACTTAAACTTCAATTAAATAAATTGCAGTTTACCATTATTTGAACAGTAAATTGTATTCAATTATTTGGAACCATATTGCCGCAGGCTTTTGTTTGATCAGAACAAAAGCAATTTCCTGCTAAACAAAAGCGATCTGAGGAGGAGGACAGAGGAAATGTCGGGAAGCCCGCGGCCACCAATTCTAGTATCCATTCGTCGTCGGTCTGCTTACGTCAGAAGAATTCAGTTTTAATTTGAAAACCATTAACCACATGAAGTTTTATAGCAAAAGCCGTAGCTTTAGTTTCATTAAATAGGCTTTACCATTTGTATACTGAATTAAAATTAAAATGTACCAACGAAATATTATTTCCATTAATTACCAGTTTAACACCAAAACTACTGACACTACAAAACACGAAGCAGAAATCCGCTCCGTGTTATGAAACGTGTAACACAATAAATGCAATACCCCTTAAAGGATCATTGTACTCATCATTATAAAAAAAATTGGTTGTCTCTAAAGTCGGTTTACGGACGATAATTTAACGTGATAACGTCATAAGAGAACAATTGAATTCTTAACAAACAAGCCGAACGCTTAGGCCGATCGTGCCTCTCTATCGCTTGTTCCGCGTTCTCGCTCTCGGAACATAACACTTTTTCGAACGTGCAGCCGGCGTTCATCGTTATCACGTCAAAAACTTTGACTATGGGATCAACTCCGCAATCGCGAAAATAAATCGTTTTGTCGAGTTATACACATGGAGTAGTGGATTTTCTTAACGATTTCAGTGTTGGTCGCATAGTAAAAGTTGTTCGCAATGATGAGTATAATGCCCCTTTAAGAGGTATTCCGTTTATTCTGTTACACGTTGTATGTAGCTGCATCAGGCTGGGAGCTCACCAAGCGACATTTGACGCTAATGAAAATCGCGTTTGAATTCGCCGCTAGAGGCGCTAGTGTAGCGTGAGGTTTTAAATGTCAACTTTCACTGAAGGTTGGCTATTGTCGCGAGTTTATTTACTTGTTTTGATTTTTTTTTAATTTTCTTTTCCTTCTAACTTTGTTCACATGCGCGTAATAACAAAACTTTAATACTATGAGTAAAAACTCTACTCGACAGTGGCGCCAACTGGTGAGTACAAAAACACATTAAACACATCGACGCGTGACGCGTATGGAGAGAAGCCACATCAAATGTTGGTCGAGAGAATGTCCCGCTGTAACCCATGCGTACTGGACGGCAAACGAAATATATATTTTAACAAATGGAGTTCCAGTTTCACTCTTGAAATGATTGCATCGATTGAATTTATAGTGGCCTTATGAGCCAATCTGCGTAAACAATAATGCAGTGCCAAATGTTCAGAGACCGGAGCTCTTTTTGTTGATAGATTGATAACTATTGGTAGAAATATCTAAGTACCTTATAATTGTGAGTTAAAGTTCCATTTTACATATAGAAGGATCAATCTGTTAGCATATTCTGCTTCATTCTTTTACTCGCTGTTAGCATATTCTGCTTCATTCTTTTACTCGCAACGAGCTCGGGTCTCAGAGACGTGATGAGAATAGTAATCACCTCTCTCATACGCTCATAATTCATTGATACAAATTGCCTTGTATTGTAACTACTTGCTCACTCAGCACCAAATATCTTACTGACGTGACGTTCGTTAGACGTAAAATGTTGGCGGCACTTGTGGCCACCAAACTTGGCATGTTTTAGGGTAAATATATGCGTTATCTAACAAAATCGAAAAAAACAAGTAGTCAAAAAGAAAAAAATATAAGATGGCCGTGACACTTCGTTTTGGTTATAAATATAACTCCTCAGTTTTATTAGGGTTCCGTACCCAAAGGGTAACTAACGGATTACTAAACCTCCGCAGTCTGTCCGTCCGTCCGTCTGTCAGCGGGCTGTATCTCAAGAACCGTAATAGGTAGACAGTTGAAATTTTCAAAGATTGTGTATTTCTATTGCCACTATAACAAAAAAAAAACTGGCCAAGTGCGAGTCGAACTCGCGTGCAAAGGGTTCCGAACGATTTTTTTTAACATGTTATTTTAACACTACACACTTCTACTAGGTTTCCCTGTAATCTTTAAGTAAAGATCTATTATCTCCATTTTTTACAAAATTTTAGGCTCAGTAGTTTCGGAGATAAGGGGGAATGGTCATTTTTCGTCTAATTTCTTGAATAATTTCAAAACCATTTATTTTAAAATTATGAAAAAAATATAATTAAAACCCTCACCTCAAAAACCGGCCAATTGCGAGTCGGACTCTCACACGAAGGGTTCCGTACCAAAAACCTTATTTTTAGGGTTCCGAACAAAAAACGGAACCCTTATAGGATCACTCGTGTGCCTGTCTGTCTGTCCGTCTGTCTGTCTGACTGTCTGTCTGTCTGTCTGTCCGTCTGTCACAGCCAGTTTTTTCCGAATCCACTGGACCGACTCTGTTGAAATTTGGTACACTTATGGACTTCTGTGACCCAAACACGGACATGTTACGGAAATAATTAAATTTTTAGTACGGGGGTCATTTTTGGGGGTCAAACTAGAAAATTAAAAAAAAAGTTTTTTGAACAATATTGTGTGACATTTCAAATAAAATGGAGATAATACATCTTTACCTATAGATTACAGGAAAACCTATAAGAAGTGTATACTGTTAAAATAACACGTTAAAAAAATAATTCGTTCGGAACCCGTTGCACGCGAGTCCGACTTGCACTTGGCCAGTTTTCTCTCTTATTTTAACAACAGAGCTATCGTATAACGCCAACCGCTTCACTAATTGCCTCCGTACGTAACTTTTCTGTTGTAAACTTCACCTGTACGTTGCTTTGTTTTCTGTAACAAGTGAGCATGTTTCTCAAAACACAATGTGTTAGAACTAACTGGAAATAAAATTTTGACAAAAAAACTCATTTATAAATCGTAACTCCGGCCACCAGCGGCTCCCCTGTTTAATAAAATAAAGAAGTTATATAATAATACGGTAATATACGGTACCCTCAGTAGGAGATTCAGAAACTTTATTCCACGTTGTTCTGAAATCTTTTAATAAAATGTTATTTTGGTGCAAGGTACTATCGATGTGTATCAACATACCCTATCGAAGAAAAGTTTGAACCTCAGCTCACAGGTTTGAACCTAAAATAAGTTCAAAACTCACTCATACATAACATGTCTTAGAACGAATGCTAACTGAACTCATTCAAGTCACGAATATCTTTCGTTCTCACATCCAAACCTTAATTACATTTAGATCCCAAACTACAATAATGTGAAAACTAATGTACTAAAACACATTCCGAGACAGTGTGTAAAAAGCGAAATTAGATTCATATTGTATTACCTTATTTGTGACGTATGTGTACCTTTATACCTGTAGTAGTCCTGAAAACTGAATGTATATATTCTATGTATGTATGGAACACATTTGAACTGAACATACCTTTGGTTTAGACGAAATGCTCGATCTTTATACACATACAAAGTATTGATCGCTTTTGTAATCGAAGCTCCATACAGCTTTTAACGAAATAAGAGGTTTCAGTTGAATCCTAGTATTCTGATATCTCAAATCTGTCCTTTTTAGCCTCAAAATAAGGTTAAAACAATTCAGTTCACGTTCCGTTCTAATAACAACGGGATCAGTCACACTTCTGCATTGCATGCTTGCTAAGCACTTTTCTCGCACAATAAACGTCGTCTGGCACGTAATAGGTAGTAAATAGAGTATATATAAAGTATATAGAATATATATCAAGGTCTGAAGAGGGGCAAAAGAATAAATGAAACTCAAAGTAGATGATCACGAGACAGAGGATGAGTCAAACACTTGGTTGATACAATAGAATTTCGGATAGGTTAGAAAATCTTCAGATCAGTCCGCTTAGCGCTGAGTGCACTCAGCTTTAAGCGTACCTTGTAGCAAAGCTATAGTATATCAGAAGCTGGCGTCGATGATTAGCAGGAGTAAGTGTATCAAGTTTAAATTGTTACTAACTACATATCATGTTTAGGTACTGCTTCGGAATTTCGATTGCCGAATTCTGGAGCACATTAACCCTCCCCAATTAAGTTATTGCACTTACTAAATGAAATCACGTTTCAATTATGCCTAGCTTTGATCAACAAGTCGCTAGTAATTCGACAAATTACTAGATGATGAGGCTTTTATGTGGTACACAAAACAAAATAGTGCTTAACTTAATCAATCATTTCAACGCCGGCCATTTCTAAAGTGTGTTTGCCTTATTAAATGATTCATTCATTGGGCAAAATTTCATTTTGAAGTATATATGGCTAAAAATATAAAAAGAAACAAGTTTTTACAAATAAAACTTTTCCTAAGTCATTTGCAGACAACCATAAACTCGTAGTAACTTTTTGTTTCAGATTATATTGTAACGAAAAATAACTACAACGTGTTACAGAATAAACGCAATCCCTCTTAAGAGGTCATTGTACTCATCATTATGAACAACTTTTACTATGGGACCAACACCGAAATCGCGAAAAAAAAATTAGCTGTTCAGTTCATTTTGTCGAGTTATGCTCACATAAATGTATGGGGGAGTCGATTTTTTTTTCGCCATTTCAGTGTTGGTTCCAAAGTGAAAGTTGTTCATAATGATGAGTACAATTTTGTGATCCATCTTCGACCGCATCATCGCTTATCATCAGGTGAGATAGTGGTCAAACGTATGCCTATCTACAAAAACTAACTAAAATGACCCCTTAAGAGGTATTGCGTTTATTCTGTTATACGTTGTATAGATTTATCAAGGCGGGAATTTCTCGGATTGGCAATTGGTTTACTGTGCAAGGAAGCTCATTGCCATCGATTTGTATGCAATCGGAAACCACACGCTACGAACCGTTACGACGCGCTACGAACCGCTAAAACTAACTAAAATGACCCCTTAAGAGGTATTGCGTTTATTCTGTTTTACGTTGTATAGATTTATAAAGGCGGGAATTTCTCGGATTGGCAATTGGTTTACTGTGCAAGGAACCTCATTGCCATCGATTTGTATGCAATCGGAAACCACACGCTACGAAACGTTACGACGCGCTACGAACCGCTACAACGCACTACGAAACGCTACGACGTGCTACGAACCGCTACGACGCACTTCAAAACGCTACGATGCGCTATAAACTGCTACCACGTGCTACGAACCGCTACAAACTGCTACAACGCCCTACGAACCGCTACGACGCACTACGAAACGCTACGACGCGCTACAAACCGCTACCACGTGCTACGAACTTGTTATTAGCGGCTATTGTAGCCGTTACTATTGCGTACTGTAGATCTATATCTGATCTTAACTTCATAATTATGTTTATTTGAGAAACATTGACCTATGGAGTAAAGTATTCCAACATTGTGCTCTTCTCATTACAATTTACTCTAATCATTTACAATTTGGGGAATTTCGGTTGTTCGAAATTTCTCAGGCGATTTAATTTGCCAAAATTGCTTATTAGCAGCAGATTGTTTTTAAGAGTATTTGAACACATAGTTTGAGATTTAAAAAAATCTATTACGTCGTGAAAGCCACTTTTTTATATTATTCTGGCCGCTTTAGATTTATTTTTATGTTCGCTTGCCCATTTTAAATTCATGAAGTTGCTGTAAAAACTTGTAATTTCATTTTGTAAAAGTAAAAATTTAACAAGGATCTTTTAGGTAATTTGCTTTATATACTAATCTGTGCTGGCATTAGCGGACCAACGTTTTTGTATTTCGCAATTAATTAGAATTAAACTTCAATGAATTAAACTGTAGGTCCATTTCATTTTTGTCATTGCCAGACTATTGGTATTAGAGAATTCTATACAAATACGCTTCGGTTTACGAGATTCGATGAATTGTTTAGAGATCACAGAATGGTTCCAGATCTGTGGATCAAAGTCCGAGTCAACAGACCTACTTGACTAGTTGTTACAGTACCAACATCGCCTTGACCTATTTACAATTTTCAGCAAATTAATCTCGTTTGCTCGATGCTAACCTATTATTATTTTAGTTTGTACTCTTGACAACTAAGACGTAATTCTACAAGTAAAAATAGAAGTAAAAATGTAATCAACGAACTTTTGACTATTCAACAACTTTTTGCGACGACCCGTACTTGATTTTACAGATTTTAAATTCATCATGTCAAAATAAAGTATCTATAATAGGTCAAATGAATACCTCATCATGACTTGATGTTGTTTATTATACGAGCGGTTGTGAGCTCAGTACAAGAAATGTGCATGCGGCACAATGGTGGCGATGAAATTGATAAAAATTACGTAGGGTTATTGTCAATGTGCCACATTATTGTTATGTATTTAATTAAGTTCCAAGTCCAGTTATGATAAGTTTATTTTATAGTATCAACAATCGGTATTCCACGATGAGAAATAAATGATATTAACAACATGCTGCGTAGCCTGCAACACACAACCTCATCTTTTGATTCGACTGAAACTCGATGCTGATGTTGTAGCATTAGGTAATCCAATCCCTTCCCAGACGAGATTCGTCGATGCAACAAGATTTTTATTCGCGTTTGCAAATTGATAATGACAAAATGACAGTTAGTCTTTGTCCTACTATAGGATAAAGACTAATGTTAAGAAAATATTGCCACAATTATCATAAAAGACCTTCACAATGCGATATTTTTTAAAATGCTTATTTGGAAGTTTTACTATATTTTTCAATTACTCGTAATGGTGCCGGCCATAATGAATAATTGAAATGAAAAAACGCAAGTCTCAAGATTAAACTTGTTCGTGTTGATGGCTTTTCTTTAACATTCCTAAGATTGTTTATAAAACTTTACTGTAAGCGACGATTCCGAAAAAATGGTGCTGTTCGAAAGTTAAAGCGTTTGTTACGCGGACTTTAGTCCCATTTAACTTTACGAGATGTTGTTTCGTTTAGGACATAATACTTACCTATTTAACTTTTAATACCAAAAAATGTTAAATATCATGAAAGAGGTCAGCGTTTTCTTGATCGTTCTTACTGAAATATGGCTAAACACCCGAGAGGACACAGAAGTTGCTACTTAGTGTGAAAAGCATAGACTTGACAATGAGATGCATCCGATACATGTGTGGTTTGTACAGTGATAGCTTGTAAGCTGAAAATTATTTGAGCTCTATTGCTCAAGAAATAAAGTTTGATTTTGCTTAACATAAGACTCCCACGGTTTATGCGACGATGTTTACTGCTTGCTGCCAAATAGCATTTTATTCAAACATTGACTGCGGTGAGAGCTTGTGCCTTATCTCTTGAATATTTATCCGGCACTCGGCAAAATGTTTCGCGGAATTCGAAAATTACTGAATTTTTCCAAAGCTTTAACTTTGGAAAAATTCAGTAATTTTCGAAAGGTGCTTTTAGTTAGAGTGATAAAAAGAAATGATTGAAACTAACAGCAGTTTCATTCAAAAAAACCTTTCAACTACCGGTAAATATCCTTCTAGTAAATCAAATGTTTTTTTGTTTATTTTCTTTCTTCTGTCTTTTTAATAAATGTGTGTCCTCAAATTGTTGACTAAAATAAGTACGTACCATTTTCATTTACAAATACCTACATAAAACGTCATTAATCACTAAGCACTAATTCACAAGGGCTTTTATAGCGTGCGCGGAAAAAAATATAAACATAGTACCCAATAGAAAAATCTGTAGTTTTATCTAATAGTACCATTTAATAAAACCAATTTATTTAGAAAACATAAACCTTTACTTATTGTAAGAACAGTCTCCTACAAAAAATCGGATGCGACCTAGAGCACAAAATGTTCAAACACAAGTTTCTGCAAAAAACAGTGATATACACGAAGTATGAAACCGCGAGTTGAATACGAATGTTCGCTTTTGCAGCTGCCGGCGAGGAATGGGAACAAATGAAGATGCACGATCCCCACGCTGATAGATGATCAGTCTTTTTTTTGTGAAATGAATGAAAATAAATTTTCTTCGCCCGTTGTCAATGATTACGTCAGAAGTTTTCACATATTTTGTTACAGACTTTTACAGAAGCTTTATCAATTTCGACTAAAAAATCATTCGTTATTATTTTTTTACCTACAGCTAGATAACAAAGGCTTGCATTGCTACAAATACGAATAGGTTAGCCCTTTAAATGACAGAATATATAAAAGAAAAATGTATTGTTTTCGACTAATTCAAATCGATGCTAGAACAAGTTAAATTGCTTACCCTCGTCTAAAAACTGTCAGTTAGATTCTTTTTGTTTACATCCGCAAACAGATGTAGGGAGCTAAGATACGATACTAGCGCAATCTATTCACTAAACTACATGTTTTTTTTTAACATTTAACCATGACAGATTTCAGTGAGCAATACCATTTTCTAATGTACATTTTCATTGTTTTTCAGGTACGTGATGGCACAGTTTATTAGAATACCTAAACAATCAAGTCTGTAAGTTAATTCATAGAAGCACGAACGAAAAATGCTTGACTTATTGCGTACATACTCGTAATAAACTGGGCAGTTCAAATTTAGCGCCGAAAGCATTCATAAACCTATTTTTTTATTGCAACCATAGAATCTCAAACGTGATTTTTGAAATTCAGACCCTAGGTTTTGTGAACTAGTTCACCGCTTATAATAAAACCGCAATGGCTTTTGTTTCACGACATGCATTGATATATAAAAAACCCAAGATGCACAGTCTCGAACAAATGCAACACTCGAAACTGTCGTCAAAAACAGACACGTATCAAGTGTCATGTGTAGTTGTAGTGTAATTTATACTATAAACATTTTTTTTGCAAATTCAACCTTGCACGGATCACTTAAAGTTGTTTTTACAAAGCAGTGCAGTATGGCGAGCGATGCGAGACTGTTTGAAACCAGCGCACAATTTTAAATTGTACGCTTGTTTTATGCGGACGTTTTTGAGATGCTGAGTGTGTATTTTGGGTTTTTATATATCAATGACTACATGCTGTTTACTTACATCACGTATATGATAATAGTCTCTGTGAGATAGTTGGTAACACCAAGGCGTTGCTGGCCTTCCTTGGGGAGCTGGGGTGGATCGAATGACACATTTGTCCCACCTGCACGCAAAATACGCGCTTAGTCGTGGAGTTGCGGAAACCAGCCCGATTTACATACATACATGATAATAGTCTCAACAGTTTGTTTTTTAAAGAAAAGAACTTTCTCTGGGTTCACTTCGTGTCTGGAAATAAAACGTGTCTACGGTTGTGACCCGAACATCGTACTGTCCACTAATGGTCGTCAAATGACTATAAACGAAACAGAAAACAAATAATAGCTTGTGTCAGTTTCTTTTTCCTGTTATAAACAAGGGCCGTTTGATTGGGAGTATAGATAAATGTTGCATTATATTTAAGACTTTGTCCTATATAAAATTTTTATCCGTCTAGTTTCGACTGTCGCTAAGATGTGTGTTAATACGATGCAAGCAACAATTTTATTAATACTGCCGAATCTTGAATCTCTTTCAACAATATTTATACGAAAAGCACAAAGTACCTTTATTTTAATTCCTATGTTAACCCCGCTCACTATCGTATGTTCCTCGTATTTACTAGCATGTTTAACTTAAAATTTCACGTGTTTATACAAAATCGCTTTCATTAAATAAATGGAAGTCATTTTAAATAAATTAAATTAAATTAATGCTCCTTTCTACATAACGTGGGGAACCGGAAATTATCATCTTAAAATTATCATTCATCAATCTTTACGTTGAAAATATAATTAAAGCAAATTATAAATTGCTTTAATTATATTTTCAACGTAAAGATTCTTAATAGCTAGGTAATCCGAGTCGCCAGGGTGACTGCCGAGCGTTGGAGATTTGATCTCTAGATCGAGCAAGAGGCTTTTTCCATTAGGAATTTCAAAGTTGGTGGTGTGATACCCGTGCCTTTGAAAGCGAGTAAAGCCTGATCATCCTGCCTGATCTCTGCTTAGTCGTGTTGGACTGCCGTCCCGTCGGAATTTGAGAGTAAGGGTGCCTGTCCATTGCGAGCGAGCAAAGCTGCGGAGCGGAGAAACGGAGAAATTTTAACCAATGGAGTTCCATAAAATTTCCGTATCACTGACATTTTGACTGACAGGATTCTCCTGCGTACTTGGCTAATCACCGTTGAGATTGGCCAGAATCACCAAAATTTTGTCGGTAGGATTATTATAATTTATTCTCATTGTTAAGATTTTTCTAAAGCAAAATAATTATAACAGAAAAATAAGCACAAAGTTTAGTTTCGCCGTAGCTACACAAATAAAAGTTGAATCGTTTGTATTCACGTTAATCCGTTCCGCTCTCCGGTCGTTGGGACAATGCCCGGGCTAATCATAGTAGGAAATTCCGGTTCACCTGTGCTCCACCAATACCGGCTGCTATCAGGGATTACATTAAAGGGGCAGCTGCCGAAATGAACAAGCAAAATTACAAAAGCTAATTAATTCTATTTAATTAGCTTCTAAATTTTTAAAAAGTAAAATACCGACTTCTTGTTAAAATAATTACTCAAAAAAATTAGGCATACAATCGCATGTTAGTTTTCTAACTGGGCAGTAAACATTCTTGTATATGTGACGTGCTTTCATGCGATTGCCTGAAATAGGTTACGGTACCTAAACATTTTTTTTTCGAAAACTACCTGTTCAAGATAATATTCTTTACAAATAATCCATGACGTGTCTTGCTGTCACACGGGTCTTAAATGAAAATTTGCACGTTTATGACTCGAGAAAGTAAATTTGTAACTGCCAGAATAAGTGGTAAGAAAACGGAATGGTAATAACCGAAATCGAAACACCTAGAATAAAATAAGTCGCTAACTGGAGCGTGACGTCACGCTTGTAACGTCCACTGAAATGTGACGTCATAATGATGTATGATGCACCATGGTGCTTATTACGAACTTTTGACTTTTAATAAATCTGGTTTTGCTGATAAAAGTTTGTAAATTATTGTAAACTTCAGTTACAACTATGGGAAATGAGAATGTAGCGAGAAAATCTCATTTGAGCATTAAAATATGTTTGTACTGACACTCTCTGTGTGATTGATTTTTTGTCTAAACTCGCTAGTTCCACTCGTTCTATAAATTTGTTATTTATTATAATTTACTGCAAATTGTGTTTTACGATGAAATTTATTTAAATTGTATGTATTTTTTCGGTACCAAACAGGCCGCAAGGCAGGCAGTTTTCTTTAATCTCTATATCAATAATGAGTACTGGCGTAAATATGGTAAATGGTTTCTATTTAAAATATTAGTGAATAAAAGGAAATGCGAGAACTTGTGACGAAAGTAATTTCTCGAACCTTCCCCTTTTCACAGGCAAATTCTAATTCTTCAAAAAATCTATCGTTAGTTATTTAACTTCCTAACAAGCTATCTCATGAGAAACTTATAAACAGTGGATTTTTCGTACACAGGCGACTGTGAATTAAAGTCAATGTTGAATATAGCCACTCAGAATCCGTAAGTCCCTTTCGGGACAAAATCCCGGGCGCAATCGCGCGTGTGTCGGCTTGTCCCGACAGGGACTTACGGATTCTGACGGTTGGGGCATTTTGTCCCGAAAGGAACACGGATCCTGAGTGGCTATACTTAACATTGACTTTAATTCACAGTAGTCAATTGACCTGAGGGGTAAGTTCGCATCACAGCACTAACTTGCAATTTATCATTAGGTCTAATACAGTTGTGGCTAGGAGAGCTAACTTGGCGATTTACGGCGACCCCGTTTATAGGAAACCAATTTACGTTGTGAGAAGTTAGTCTCGTTCGAAACTATCTGAACGAACTAAGAGCACGTGAGCGTGACAATTATTATCACGCCTGACTTTTATACGAGTTTGCTTTTCTATCCTACTTTGCAACTTCTTAACTATATACTTAACAAGTAGGGTTAGACTCGGAATCTCTTAAATTAAATTCCTTTTTTTTTTTTTTATATATCCTGCATAGTACAGCGATCTGTTTACACATTTAGCTGCTAATTTTGCTGATCAGAGTCTGTGTATCTTAGCACTTAGCTGCGAGGAGAGTCCATTGACCTCTCACTATAGTATGTTGAATCGGTTTTGAAGGGTCGGAACACTATTTCTTGCATATATAATACTACTGGTGCCTGTAAGGTTTGCTGCTAAAGCGTTTATATGTTTATTACTTAGTATTAAGCGAAAGTATTAAGAGAAAGAGCTTACAAAAAATAACTAGGTATCTACTCTGACCACTTGGTAAATTATCTTCAGAAACGGAGTCTATTTGAGGGACATATTAAATCACAGCAGCCAGCTAAACTAATTAAATTCTCTTGTTCCTGTTACACTGGCTACATCTTTATTTGAAAACAAAGGCTTTTTTTAGCTTTGTGGATTTTGCGTTAGATTTTGTATTAAAATAACAGTACAATCATGATAAAAAGGAAAACAAGAAAGAAAATTACTGATTCATTCACCGCGCGTTACAGATAAATTTTCCTGTACAGGGAATACAAATTCGTTTATTTAGTCAAGTGAAAAGCCTTCTGCTCTACAAGACAATTTGAAAAAAAATCCTGTTTACATGGGGAAACTACATGGGGGTTATAACAGTTTTATGATAGATTTGTTGATTAATTTGGCAGATTAATAAACTCATAACTTAATACTTTCGGATTTAATTGATTCTACGTTCATTATTTGTCAAAGTTCAAACAGGAATATTTTCAATAACGGGACCGACTGTACCTACCTAATTAAGTAGGAAGTACGTACGAGTAGGTAAACCGTTAACGTAGTAGGTCTGAACTGAATTGAACACTAATACAATCGACGAACCGCGCAAATTACGCGAAGTTGTCGTACAGAGTTGTCACAGAGGAGGAGATTTATGAACCGCAGACACTAAAGTATAGTGAAATGTTCATCTACTAATATTTGTATTCTAATATTATCTAGTAACTGAAAACACACATTTTATTTAGGAGGCCTATTTATTGCATTTCAACCGTGATTTAATTTCCTTCAATATTTTCGACAGCTTACACTTATAAAAAATGTACTTTTTCTTAGCTAAGGGAAAATAGAACACGCAGTAGAAAAATTCTTTGAAGTGTAAAGAGATGAGTTTAATTTTCTCTATTTAAATTCCTTTTCGCAGCAATAAAAGCTTTCGTAGTCTTACATCGGACAATGAAGCCATTGAGAAAGGTACAGTGATCCTCTCGTCGTTATCGACATGTTTCCACTATCCGGAATAAGTAATTAACATGAACCGTCCTAAATGTTGAGATTGAGATAGCAGTCAAGCGAGACACACGAGAGATTAAAATTTATGGAACTCATACATAGCATTCAAGTTTAGAATATCTGTGTATCTAATGTTCTACGAGTTTTATCAAAACTATGTCATCATCTCCGAGTTATAAATAAGATATTGTTAAAGACGTACCATAATCGTAAATGCGAATGAAATAATCGCCATCAATATGATTAAAATATTATCTATTTTATCAATTAAAAAAATAAAAGATAACTGGCGATTGTTCCAAAATGTTTAGGGAAAGTGTAGAGGGTGTGTAGAGTTCTTTCAAACAAAAAAAATGTAACATAGCAGCTCAGCTCTACAGTACATCCGTCTAGAGCTATTTGCCTTAATGTATAAATCATATTTAATTAAGAAAACTGAAAATATAATTTTTTGTAAAGGCCGTATACTATTTTTTTTGCTGTACAGAATAAAATATCTAAGTTCAAAATGAACTCGCAATCTATTTGATTTTTGTTTATTTAATTTACTCTGCAGATACTGGATAGTTTGGGTAGGAAGGTCTTTGTCAATAAAATAGCATACTTACATTTTCGAAAAAAATATCCAATACGGAATGTATTGTTCACTCTCAAGGCATACGAGTATAACCTTTTTGTGATAAATATTGCTTTTGTTTTTTAATAAAAATAGCCAGTACACGACGCTCATCATAAAATTTTAAAGCATGGAAGTCTATGAACCTGAAAATGTGACATGAAGAAGTTTCAGAGAAGATTTATCGGAGAGTTTTCTTCGACAAGTTAGACGTAACTCAATTCCATTGCAATGCTTGAATTTATAGCATTCACTTTGGTTTCGTATGAACTAAACTATTGAATAAAGACTGTACTTAACTTAAACTCGGTCATCCTCTATTGCTTCCCGGGAAAGGCCTTGATAGAATTCTAATGACCTTTATTAGAATTCTACAGGCGTTTCCAGTTGTTAAACTGGTGAAATCAGAAGCTGTTTAGTGGATTCAATTTAAATTGGATTACCTATTATGCTGGTTATTGTTGTAAATCCCACATAACTCATTGTGTCGGTAAAACTAACAAGTTTGGTAGGTAGCTGAAATAGGAGAAGACACGAATCTAGCTTTCTTACACTGTTACGTATAACGTCAATGATATCCATCCAATTTGGGGTCTTTTGTTACAGGTATCTCTATACCCAAAAGAAGGCCTCCACAAAATAAATTATTATCTAACGGTTGTTTAATAATACTCATCAATAGTGTGGCAGTATAAGGCATACTCTTTCAAAAGATGCCATCAGAGCAACGAGTTATTTCAAAGTAAAATGAACTTTATTTGCCTCACTTAAAGCAAATAACTTTAAACTCAATTTTTTGCTGCTGGCAGAATGTAAAGATCTTATCTACCACAATGATGTCTTTGTTTAACGTAAAAGGACATTTTCACATCCTCATGGCTCACTCAACTTGTAAGTGTATTCCGGCTGTTTATTTTACACAACACAGAACTTTTCTTCTTTTATTTATTTAACATCACATTCATTGTACAATTTCAAAAACAATATACATAATGCACTTGACAATTAAGGCGTACATAGCGCTCACCAGAACAATAGTGCTTGCTGCTAGACTTGTGTAAGTAATGAGATTGTTGCATTGCGCGTCATATAACCCGACCGCGTACTGTTCCATTACCTATGACTCGACCAAATTAAGCATTGCGCATGACTCTCAAACATGACGCGCGGCGCAACATAACACTATCGCGGCGCGCTGTTAGGTTCGGTGTTCGTATTATCTCGGTAATTTTGGCTATGTGTGCAAGTGAGAAGGAGCATGCGCCGATCGGCTGGCTGCTAAATAAGTGAACTATTATTTAGAACCGTATGATTCAAGTTATAAGGTTTACGTTTATTAACACCGCGGACTGCCGAGGTATAGTTACGTGATGTTTTAAATCACGACTGTCGCACTACGCGCACTGTAGGTAATACCGGGCGCATTGCGTTTGGCGATTGTCATATCACACCATAACATAACGCGCATGATGTATATCTTCTACCGAGCATTTCATAACAATATCACCGTGTGGCGCGTCATTTCGCGTCATGTTTGGAGTCATGGTGTAATGCAGCATTCCTCGGTACGAAAAGTAATGTCATATTACATGACTTTAAAACGCACTGTTTTGCACAACTCTACTTGCTGCCTTGAAATAATGTTTATAACTAAATTTTTAACATAAACTCACTATTAAAACTAAAAGTAAAATACAATTTGTTAAAAGAATTATTGCAATAAAATATACACATATACACATTTAAAAAATGATTATTAAAACTTAGGATATATCAAATTTAAAAATGTGAATAAATTAATTATAAAAATTAAAATTGAATTCTTAACATGTCAACAGAATAACATTAAAATAAAAATAGAATTAAAATCACAACCATATAAAATAAATACAAACATTTGAAATAAAGTAAAATAAAATAAATTGAAATCATTAAAATATATTCGAAGCGTTGGGTAAAAATAACAGTCGATTAAAATAAAAACTCTTCTTAAATCACAGCTTTATAAGCACAGAGTAGTTTTCTAAATAGTTTGTTATACAAGCCATAAAGAGAATACTTTTCCTTCTACAACTACCGGATTGTGACACCAACTGACACCCCTCGTTTGTTATACACACTTATAAGTTGCAGAATCTTTTAAGCTAGATACTGTGATGAAACACACCTACTGAGTTAAGGAACTAACTAAATTTGTTTGAGCACCTGTATTATTCTGGCATTACAAGCATTTGCTTAAAACGTTAGTGGCTTTTGGCAAACATTATGCTTGTCGCACTTCGTAGGAGCGCAGCGCATTATTATACTTACGAAACTATTCGTACTTTATGCTGAACTCAATCTCACCTCTCTCTTTGTCCTGCCTTTTTCTCATTATTTGGGGTCGGGTCTCACTCTTCTTCGCCAGGATACTCTATACCTACTGGATTGTTTTTTCAGGCAAATGGGTTTCCTTTAGGTCTCTTTATATTTTAGACCACCAGGTTAATGGCGGGCGGCCTCTACCTTTTTTTTTGTACAGCCAGATCTAGTGCAATCTGTACCAAATGGTTTATGCTGAACTTAATCAGTTTCACGAAAAGCTTTTTGAAATGAACTTCGAGAAATTTTTTGACTCGATCCAAATTCATAGCAATCAGATCCACAAAGGCAAATGAAATTCAGCAATGGAATTTTTGAAAACGAATAAACTTGAATACACATAACTTGATCATACTGTACTTTACGTCATAAATTACTTTAAAATAGGAGAGAAGACGTAATAGTACGGTGACCCACGTAATTACAAGCTTTATTACATATATGCTGTACCTATAGCTTAGGGCTCACCGAAATTACTAACAGATATGATTTCACAAAATGGACGAGTTCATGAGGCACGTGTCATGTTTTCTGAAACTGACGAAAATTTGAAACAACATTACATTATTGCGTACCTATTGTAACAGCCCTTGAAGTTTTGTTATAATCTCGCTTGGATTTGTTATCTTCTACAAGTAAACGCAAGACAAGTTACCTCTATATTGTTTCATTCTGTAAGATTACCTACTCTAATTTTTTGGATCATACCACTTTAAATTGGCCTACTGCTATTAAAGAATATTTCACAAATCTGACGCATGATATTAGTCGTTTCCTTTTCAAATTACCAGTCACCGTGATGTCCTTATTATTTGTCACCTCGACGTCTTTCCTTATCAATTATCATATTTTGTTACGTTGTCACGCTGTCTTGTATTTATTTCTTTGTAGGAATTATAGCAACTTTCAAGTTTATGCTTTGCATAATTTGATATAAAATATTTCTTTGGGATTTCAGTTTCATGGTTTATAGTGAAGTCACATTAAATAAAATATTTGAATCAGAAAATGTTTTAATCAATTATATTTTACTAGCTGTTGCCCGTGACTTCGTACGCCGTATCCCATTTTTTCCCGTTCCCGTAGGGATTTCGGGAAATCCTCTATAATGCTTCCCTACACTCCCCAAGAAAGTTACATGCCAAATTGCAGCTTTCTACGACCAGCAGTTTCGGCTGTGCGTTGTCTGTCAGTTACTCACTCAGTCACCAGTAACGAAAGAATTTTATATATTAATACGTAAGAACTATAAAAAAATCATGACGCCAATATAAAATATATGAGTAATTATATTTCAGTACTAGCTGTTGCACGCGACTTCGTTCGCGAGTAAGTCGGAAAGTAAAACGTTGTCGCTAGATTACATTTCTAAGATATCATATATACGAACAGTCAATATATAGCATTTCTTGACTCTTGATTTAGGAATTTGGAAGAGTATTATGCAAGGCACTGGCTGTTTCACCTCATCTGTTCCGACCAGCCCTAGTATTTTTTTGTAATGAGAAATGTTTTAATGATAACGCTTCTCTATGCATGATTTTAAAAAAGTTGCTAGGGTTGTTAACACGTCGCGGAGTTTGTTCGAAAGAGTCATCGCAGCCCTGCAACGCGGAAGGGCATTAGAAGGAACACGGATGGGTTTTAGTCAATAAGAGACTGATACTCCCTTCTGCTCCGCCTAGAGCGGGAGGAGTCATTTGATGATTTCCCATCCTTAAAACTTTTTTACAATAACCGACTTCCAAAAACAAAACACTTCAAAGTATAATATAACTTTAATTTCGGAAGTCGGTGTTTTTGGTTATTTCTTTTTTTGACACCGACTTCAAAGTTGGTTATGCTTTTTGTAATTTTTTTTTATTTTTCAATTTTTTGGTGGTACCTGCGTACCTATTCACAGCGTACCGGCGTGATGCTATGTTATGAACTGGAGCCTATTTAATAAAACTTACTTAGTACTTTCATTGTAAAGGTATTGTCATTACGAATGAAATAAGCCCAAACACTTGGTAGTTCCTACGCACTGATGTCGAGTTCCCTTGACTCTTTGTTGTCTCCATCATCAGATCTAATCCAAACCTTCATTGTTTTGTATTATCACCTGAAAACACACAAATATTAAGTTTTTACCAGATGCGTGCCTACAATTTTCGAGAGTTTCCCTCAATTTCTCAGGGTTTCTATCATCAGATCCTAACGTGGTAGCAATGAAATCATCTCCGTACCCTTTCATATATAAAAAGATTCATCGAAATCGGTTCATAAACAACGAAGTTATCCGCCAACATATATGAAAAAAAATATATATAAAAGGGGTTGTTAACGTGCGATGGAGCTACATAAAGTAGGCCATGGGAAAACTAACCAGAAGAGAAGGTTTCCCCTCAAACGGAAAAAGTAGAGTAGAGTAAAGCTAAGTTAGCCAGCCTAGCTCCGCCCAAATGCACAAATGCCTCCTGGGTGCTTCACAGGTTTGGCGGAGCGACCTCACCTTTCCTAGAATTTTTTCACGTCGAGCAGCCTCGGCATTACTTTTTGAATGACGTTGGCAACTGATTCCTCGGTTCGAAGCAACTTCTGCAAATTAGGCTGTCTACAGCGCTTATGTTGAAAAGATGTTTTCAGGGGCCAATAACCCGTTATTATACCTATTATTATTCGTAGGATATTTCTACTTGAGCTGAGAAGTCGTTTAGTTAGTCGCGTGTATAGGCTTAACGTTGCGAGTTTTGACTGCCTGCAATAATGTAGCCTGCGACCATTTGTTGTCACGAAGTTCAGTTGATCTCTGGCAAATTCATATACGAAACTATGGAAAAGGTAGGAGGGGGAGTAGGTACGGGTCCAGCACTACCATCTCACTACCACCTCCAGTTCCCCTTGATCAACTGGAGAAATAATTGGAAAATAGAAATCATAAATCTTAATCGGATGATGTGTTTTATTTTATTCTATGGCCGTTTTCATGAAAAAATATTCCTAATATTCTCCAGAAACATTTGTCAATATTATACGTTTTGATGGTTGCTGCTGTGACTGTTCCTAAGTTACCCTAGGCTGATAAAATTTTCGTTTTTCCTAAAATTAACCTAATTGTTAAGGTAGGTCCTGCCGGTAGGCAGGAGGACCACGCCCCGCCAGCCGCGTGGACCCGTAGGGCTCGTCCCAGACTGGACACCCTCCCGCCAATAGTAAGAAATGAATTCCCAGAAACTACTGCCTTGTCCGACCTTTGAGGCTGCGGGACAAGGAGGGGATGCAAGGTGAAGTTAATATTGGGAATTCACGGTTAGTATACATACGTAAAACTATAAATAATTATGGAACAATAACGAGATTACAACATATGAAGCTAAGAAGACAAGAGGACTGCAAAAGGGAAAATGATACGTAACGCTTGTGTGAAATAGTTAATTTCAAAGCGCGATAGTGAATTTCTTTACAATAATTTAGAGACCCACCCCAGTGATGTACGGCCGTCTTACAACTGCCTGTACATCGGACGTGTGCCGTCGATCCTAACGTGCATAGGTCTAGAGAGAACCTGCTGCGGTCACAACAGTACACATTCCCTACACTCAAGCATGTCTTACACAATCCTAAGGCAGAGGACTGCGAAGTGCCTCTGTCATTGAGCGAGACATGTTTCCAGAAACACTGGACGCGCGCTATATAAATCAGCCCCTTACATCGGCCTATCAACCCTTTACTAACGCATTTTATAACTTAGCACAAGCGTACCGCGTTGTCAGTCGTTTGCATAATTCTTTGCACCGACTATTGTTATCTGTGGAAGCGGATTCTGGGTTCGTCGCTTCACACTTCCATAATCTACCCATTTCGGGGATGCCCTAGAGTACTGTAGCAACCGCCGCCACGTCTGGCAACGAGCGTTCCATCTAGACTTCCTAAGATAAGTATTTCGCTAAATATTATATATTTTTTTTTATTTTAGTGAGAGGCCTCGGGGCCGGTTGTGATTTAGCAAGATACAATCCCTATCGTCCATTAGGAGGGCTATCAATTCACTTCAACCGATACTTGGTGAAACCTACCCCAATTAAAGGGTGCAAATATCAAGAACCGTGCAAAGTATTCTGCACTCAGTCAGTCCATAGGGAGAGGCAACCTCTACTAATGTACATAACCTTAGACATTGCAAGGAAATATTATAGTTCAAACAGTGTAAACTTGTGGCGAGTATTAGTCGGTTCAGCCTTCCATAAGCAGTGTCTTAGTGCAGTGTCTTGGTAAGGTTTGTCTAAAGTCAGTTTAGAGTCATTGTTGCATACAGTCTGTTGCTATGTCTAAAGCACACTCTATAGGAAGGCCTTCTCCGACTCCCTAGAACCAAACTCTTGTGTCGGATACCTCGTTTAAGTCAGAGAGGGTAATAAGGTTGGATAATACACACAGCACTCACCCATTAGTTCACCAACACACACACACACACACCACACATATTAAAACCAAATTAATGTAACTTACATTTAACTTAATAAATAATACAGTCTTAACTACGGGTTACAACAACACAACTCGCCATTTGGCATTCAATGAGTCTCTTAGCCTAAACAGAGACATCGCCTCCGACCAAACCAACCCTAACTCCCGTTAACCTAAAACAGACGTCTGTTTACTAGCGTGGCCAAAGCTCGAATCCCCGCCTTTTCCAAATCGTTGTCCCAAGATAGCAGGCTACTTTCTCGAAACTTCCAAAACACTTTTGTTTTTCTTGTATCTTCATTCTCGTAAGGGTCGTTCATAAGCAGGTACCCAGACGTTTTTGATAAGTGCGACGTGCTCGCGGCTATTCCAATATCGACTCTAAGAAATCGTAGAAAAAGGTCGCATTTCAACTAACGTAAAATATTGCATTCTACAAGCACATGTGTGCGTATCCTAAGTTAAATATTGAGTGCCTCTCCAATAGCTACGCAATTTAAAAGCTGATAACATATTTTGTAATTCTCGGTATAGTAAAAGTGACAGGTTGGCCCTTACCGTTAAAAGTACAAAATATGATTTTTCTAAGTGTCTGATACCAGGTGAGCGTTCCGAAACAAAATAAATATTTTGTATTATTAGGACTGATGGAGCGTCACACTGCGTTGATCGATGAAGCAACGGGATAGCACAGGCTATCTTCTAAAATAACCGAACAATCTTCTTGAAACTACTTGATGAATCAAGTTTATTTTTTATTCTTTTAGCGCAAATTGAAATAATTTTATGTTTTTAAAACACAGAAATCCTATTTCAGCGGAGCTAATGCAATTCTTCTGACTCCTCTATCATGGGACTTCGCCACCTGCTCGTGGGTGATATTATGTGCCCCTTGGTTCCAAGGCAGTGTAGGCCCAGTATTGGGCAACTTAAGCAAAGCTTAGAAAATGTAAGCACGCGCCTGTTGACCAATATTCTAATCTTAATATTGCGATTCAAAACATGAGATCAAATGCTAAGGAATATTACGTGCATTTAGACCGATATTTTTTTAAGGTATTAAAATAATTACCTTTTTGAGACGTTGTAAAAGTAATAAATAAAAAAATATTTTCTAGTGTGATTCTCAAGCTGTCGATAGTAATATGTCGATCAATAGATGGCACTGCGTGTATCTGCATTACGTAGAATAATACGTTGATTTCTTCTAGAAAGTTGCTACAATTCCTATCTGGTTTATGTGTAAAACTTATGTACATTTTTTTT
This sequence comes from Lacanobia wlatinum, assembly GCA_947578705.1. Lineage (NCBI taxonomy): Eukaryota > Metazoa > Arthropoda > Insecta > Lepidoptera > Noctuidae > Lacanobia > Lacanobia wlatinum. The sequence goes on from OX388040.1 coordinate 8,289,029, forward strand.
AACGTGATGCAAGCAAAACAGAGAAACAGTCTATACTTAAACAGTCTGGCTATTATATTTGGCATACTTGGATAAATGCAAAAAAATATCCGAAATACAACAATAACATGTTATGAAAATTTGAAAATATTAAAAATAGGAATCATAAAAGTAAGGAAATGCATTAGTAAAATAAAATCTAAAAAAAACTACGACCGCTGAGATTCGAACTCACATCAACTCTTTCGGCAGGCCGTCTTTAAACCGATGATCTATGACAACTGCTCAAAGTTATTTGAAATAGCCGATCTTATTTATGTCATGGGTGCCATGCTAAGCTCCTTGAAAGTATAGCGTGATGATAAATATTGCTAAGGTTAGACCCATAAGTATCTGCAATATTGTTATCTGTTGTGGCTTCTTATAACAATTCCTCACTTAACAGTTTGGAAAAATGTGGAATAAACTTTTGAAAGTTATTTTAAGTACGCAAAAACTCATTTTATTTTTATTTTGACAATGTTATGATGTGAAAATGGAGTTTAAAAGAGAAAATAAATACAAAAATAATATCTGTTGATCGGGATCGAACCATGGGCTACTTCTCGTTCAAAACAGACAGTTTTGAATATTGTTCATCTTCCATAGCACATAGCGTGATAATATATAGCCTATAGCCTGACCGTACCTATAAGGATTATTTATGCAAAATTTATTTGTCATGTATTAAGTTTCAAAGATATGAACTAGGTACAGCATTAAAGTACTAAATATATACACTTAAAATAAAATATCCTAACTAAGATAAGACGTCAAAAAATTCGTCCGCATCGCTATTCACTGGAAGTGAGCCCAAAAGACTGGCGGCATGCCACGTTGTATGGCAATGCTTATCCTCTGTCCGAGGTAAAAGCCAGCCCTTGGGTCACGCGAAGTGTCAACTAAGCGTTTAGAAAGATCTTTAAATAAGGCATGAGCACTCGGACCCCGCGGTCCAAGAGTTTCAACCCCAAACGGCTCAAAAATATAATTGCCAACAAGGTTATTATATTTCCGCCGCTTGAGGTTCTCAGCAAAATTTGAACAAAATCTGTTCAGTAGTTTTCGCGCCAATCGGGAACATAAACCTCAAGATTTACTATTTTATTATATGTAATAGATAATAGATAGATATAGATATAGATTAGGTAATTCATGTATGAGACCCATTCTTTTATTATTGTGTGAGTATCATGAGTGTCAAGTTTTACGGTGCCCTATCCATTACAGCGGAGCGAGAGAAATTTTAACCAATGAAATTCCATAAAATCTCCGTACAACGTGAGTCACAGACATCTGACTGACATGATTGGTGAATATTTCTTCGTGTCTCCGCTCCGCTGTCTCGCTCCGCACCAATGGACAGGCACCCTTAGACCCTTTAGCGTGGTTCCATATTCGTTAACGATGTAACTTGTTCAATTCTAAAATTTACTTGATTGTCTTTGTCGGAATTGGTATAACGATAACAGATTGTTCAACCTACTAATACATAATCGTAGATTACTCTAAGGGCCTTTATGGTCGAATAAAGTGCACCATTATATCAAACGACAAGAGGAATTGGTAATTTCAAATCTTTCCTGCAAGAGAACCTTTGATACGAATCATTTCAACAGTTAAATTCGTTTCAGTTCGGATTGAATGCACTTCGCTGCATTGAATAAGTACCTAATACATCAAGGTATTGTAAGCCAAAACTCGTTTCGAAATCATAAAGCGTAGCTAAAATTATTAGCTCGGTAGAGTTCATTTCCAATCATATTGAAAAAATATCACGTTTCCATTGCTGGAGTTCAAAGGTTAAACTTTTTCGTATTCTTCCTCGTTACAGCCTTTTTCTTTCTCCCAAGAGAATACAGACGTTGAATATTTAATGTAAACCTAAACACAGGATGTTGAACTTTCAGTGAGCTTGGCTCACCCGCAACATCCATGAGCTCAGTAGGTCTACTGAAATAACTGTTCTACAAGTACTTCCGGGATTAAGAATGATGATATCAAGTTTTACAGTTTATGTGTGTGGTTTACGTCTTGCGAAAGACATTACTTTCTTTAAACATTAGCATTTCTTGAAACAATAGCATAATTTTTACTTATCACTAAATATCACTTAACATCAAAGTACACCTTAAAAAACTTTTGAAATAATGTATTATAACTTTATGAGATGCAATAAGCAATCAATCAGAATGTTTAAAGCGCTTATACATAGAAACAGCTTGTGTTCAGAGGAATATAATAGACATAAAGCGGACGATCGCCTTGAGTGTCTGCATTGCTGATTCACTGCCTTTCAAAAGTTGAAATCAAATGAGCACCTATATTTGTTTTTGTCTAATATTTGGATATAAAATCACAGTTACAGTTTTTACTTTTGAAAACTGTACTACTGGCTGGGATCAACTCTCGACGCAACACTAGTTCACACGACGACGGCGCGAGCTAAGATAAATGATATTGACTGTAAATTGCGCTCCACAACGTACTCCGTAAGCCTTTTTAAATTAAGTTTCAGATGAACTATTAATTTATATTTAAAAAGCTTAATAGTAGCTGTAAGAAGTTAAATTTAGAGGTAAAATGCTTTGTTTACCTTATACATGCACAAGTACGTAAGTAGTAGGTTGGGTATTGAGGTGTTGCGCTTAACAATCTTGGTATAGCTCATGCGTGTACTATTCGAAGATTATTCCGTTAGATGCGCTTAATGGTAATACAGTGTGAATTGATAGTGTGATAAGCTAGAGGAAAAACTGAAATCACTTTGAAAATGGTAGTTATACATAAAAATAATTGTTTAAATTGGGTTCCAAGGACATCTCAACAAAATAACCTAACAATAAAACCGCCCATTCGTCTTACTTATCATAAAACAAACATAAAACTCACAATTTTGTCACATCTTTAACACCTCGCTGTACATAATTCTGCTCCCTTCAGGTACATAAATTGTTTGTAGGAAGTCATAACTCGCAGCAGTTTTCCCGGATGTAAAATTCACTCCCTACCGAAGTAACCTGGTTTTTGAGTTTATTTTATTTTGGTGGCACTTATAGAAAAGACAGTCGATCGCAACACATTTCGGATATTGTTGTTACCGTAAATGTTACAGTTGCTTGATTCAATACTCAAGGATCAAAAAAGTTTATATTATGTTAAACTTGAATACTTGGTCACAATACATTCAGGTGTGTATATCAAGCAATAATATCAAGCTCATGCTCGTGAAATTACTCTCTTTTTCATAAATTATTCTTTACCACGACAGATACTCATTATGTCAAAATTTGTATAAAATGTTAATATACTTTGTAACTTATCGTTTTAAATAAGTTTGAAAAATTTAATCAAAATTGTATGGCTGATAAAACAACATTATTCTTTTACTCTATATGTTCTGCTCATGAAAACGGTCGTTTTATTGTTAATGACGTTAACTTCGTTGTTTTTTTATGAATTTATGACTAATAAGTGGTGTATTTTACTATTAAATACTTGTATTATTATCTTTCTTATACATTATTATACTAATTATCCATAAATCATCAGCTTTACTTAACTTAAATACACTGATTCACCGGCACAGCAGGCAGTGTGTATTAAAAAAACTGGCCAAGTGCGAGTCGGACCCGCCTGCAAAGGGTTCCGAACCAATTTTTTTTTTTTAACACTACAGACTTGTTTAGGTTTTCCTGTAATCTTCAGGTATGGCACTATTATCCGCATTGTTTTTTCAACAATAGTTATTTTTGATCTAATTTCTTGAATACCTTCAAAACTGTTTATTTTAAAATTATGAAAAAATATAATTAAAACCCTCATAGTAAGCCCTTTCATTTGATATGAAAAAAATAAAACAATTGGTTTTGGTTTTAAAACAATTTTTTTTAAACTTTCTAATTTGATCTCCAAAACACAGAAACGAGCTGCATAATAAGTAAAAACACAATTTTACAAATGGAATTAGTTCTGCTCGATTAAACGTTACGCGAAAAGCGCGAAAAGCAAACGAGTTTTAAAGCGATTTCGACAGTAAAAGGATTTCCTCTCTGTTCAATGTCGGTGAGTCCGAATGGATTACTTTATAAACTTTATTATTCTGTCTGGCGATTGAGAAATGATAAATATTGATTTTTACAACTTTATTCATTATAGCTGACCCGTGCCCACTTTGTTGGGCGGTATTTTTGGATTAATATATAGACTATGACAATAACAAATAATCTATCTATTGGTAAAAGAATTTTCAAAATCGGTTCAGTAGAGCCAGAGATTGCCCAATACAACCTCACAAAATCTCAAACTTTACCTCTTTATTATAATTATTCGTAAAGATAGCCCCTTTTTTGTTTTAATATGAAACACCAACAACATCTACGTGATTTTTTTACAATATTCATAGACTGTTATGTCTACGAGTAAACTTAGGTACCTTCTCTTTAAATGGATCCTGCTTAAATATAGCACGACTAGCTTCTGCCAGTGGCTTCGCTCGTGTGATCCCTAGGGAACATACTCTCGAGATATATATATAGTTTATGTGTAATTCCAGACTATAATTTTCCTCTGTGCCAAATTTCACGCAGATCCTTTCAGGTGTTCTGACGTGAAAGAGTATCAAATCATCCATCCATCCCATCCATCCTCACAATCTTTCACATTTATAATATTATTGTTATATTATTATTCATTACAATTAAAATATTGTGTATAATATTACAATTATAGAATTATAATTATATATATATATATATAATTATAATTATACATTATTATAATTATATATATTATATATTAGCTGACTTGATAAACGTTTTTTTGTCATAATAAAAAATAACCTACGACCTATTCTCAGCCCTGCCAAATTTTATAAAAATCGGACAAGCTGTTTCGGAGGAGTTTGATAACAAACACTGTGACACGAGATTTTTTTTATATTAGAAGAAGATGTAGTAGGATCAGTAGGACTTACTTTATGTGGTAAACGCTTTATTCAAAGAAATGGGACGACAGCGAGTGAAATGATTTTCTTGTTAAATAAAATTGTAATCGTATAATGCATGTCTTGAGACTTGGAATTTTTTATTCGAATTTTCAAACGTGGGAATTTAAAAACGACTAACACCCGACCGGGCGACGACGACAAAATTGATAAATGTTCGAAACCTTTCTAAAAATCCGGTTTTTGTTAAGGTTATTTTAAATATCAACGCTGTCGTTGATATTTAAAATAACCTTAACAAAAACCGGATTTTTAGAAAGGTTTCGAACATTAAATTTTACAAAAAAACATGGCAATAATAGTAGAGCCAGTTCAATAAGTATAATACAAATTGCAGATATTGTGTTGAGTATCTTTTGTGCTACGACAGCGTAGCTGTTGTCACGTAGCGGCCGCGTAGGCTTACTACGCCGTAGCAACGATTCAGAGCATACGTGTAAGTTCATCATTTAAACTTCCTAATTTATAACATTTAACACAAGTTCTAAGGCAGCTCGTGAGGCTATTAACTCGTCAATGCAACCTGACGGCTCGTTTCATGATGTTTAAAGTTTTCTCCCTTCAATTATTTACATAGCACTGTGTGAACTTTCCTAAGCGTGCCTCTATTAAATTGTGTTCCACTGTTTTAGTAGAATGTTATTTATTATACGATACATTATTTAGGATGTTAAGAGCATTGGCTGCAATAAGGTTCACCTACCTTGTCGGACTACCAGAAAAAGACCACGTATATGCATAGGCCGGGTCATGTCACAAACATTCGCTTTATCTTTTCCTTGCAGTTTGCACTGACCTCAAGCATTTACAAACAAATATTTCTGTTCACCATACCTACGCTAGTAGCTCAAACTTAAAATTTGTAGTTATTAGTTAGTTATTATTAAGCTTCAGGTAATGGTAAGGTATAGTTTAAAAGAATATCTTTCTACAAACTTAGTAATCAGGCCAACTTAGGATTTTTTTTCACACAAAACTTTACAAAATTATAATGAAAAATTTAGCAGTACTCTGTTATGCTGAATCTTAAAAACGTTTGACAGTATAATAAGATCACTGCGCTGCTCCGTATTGAAGCGACAAGGTCAGTTAGAGAACTGACCTTGTGGCATAAACTACAATACGTAGCAAAGAAAAAATCCTTTCCACGCATTACCTTTCTAAATCTGCATCAAACGAATACAATTTATTCATGAAACAGCATATTCTGCTCTGATTTTTATAGCCGAAATAACTTCGGAAATATACCAAGGAAGTGTATCATAATATGTACATTGACAGTTTCCTTATAAGCGCCACCAAATCCTTTCCGGTTGTTAGTTTTACACCATTTTTGCACTATGATGAAAGCAAAGTTTGAAGGATGAGAAATGGTTTGCATATTTCAAAAATGTATTTCAGAAACCAAAATGAATAAGTTTCAGTTCAACATGTTGAGTTTTTGCACTTATAGTAGTTGAAATTTTAATATTTGCTGACTGGAAATGGCTAATTAAAACGTTCCAAGTTTTTTGAAAATTTTCTCAGATCAAAACAGACGTAACATTCGATACATTTAAATCTCTGAACTTTTGAATAAAACAATAGCAGTAGTCATGCTTTGTGGCGTCGCCGAGAGCAATCTGCATTATTCACGTGTGCCGCACCAGCTCCATCTGTAGCCTCTTATAGCTCATCTGAGTCCGTTCAAACCTCGCTTACAAAGTAGGAATGCGTTACATTTCTAATTCTACCTCCTTGCACGCTATTTTTCGTTTCCATTTGACTTCAGAGTCGAATCAGATTTAAATATATTTCAGAAAAAGTTTATTATGAAAGTTAGCAAGCGTTATGGCCTACCTAAATCATTGACATTTTTACTTATCACAAACCGCTACAGCCAAGTAAAGATATTTATTACATGTTTTCTCTAGAAAACTTAATCCTATTGCAGTTGAATTGGTTCATAGTTCGATCCTCGATATGTTTGGCGCAAATCTAACTGATGACTCACACTAAACACCACACACCACCACAAACGTTTCTACGTGCTCACATAAATTACGAGGCCAGCGATATTCACCTAGTACAGCCCGTAATGGTTTTTCATATTATATAGCTGTTTTAACGTAGATTTTTTAAATAAACGTAATAAAATCAAAATCTCCCACCAGAAAATTATCTTAAAATCTAAGCCGACATTTAACACCCGCCTTGTTAGCCGGCACGGGTCGGTAGCTGTTCATTAATACCTATTGATCGTCCTCCATGATACGCGGAGCTTCGGTAATCGACAGATGGCGAGTAAATGGAATTCCTTTACCGAACAACCTCTGAATTTAATTCAATAAGATTCGGGTCACCTTTAACGCATTTAAATACCCTTAAAACACTTCTCTGTAATTACCTTTCAGTAATGTGATTTTAGAAGGCAGTGACAGTACTTTAGCTAAGGGAATCTAATGGAAAGTCTGACTTTGTCGGAAGAAATCTCCGCGAAGTTAAAAGTGGAATAAAGATTGCTTCTTCGACCACATCATCGCTTACCATCAGGTGAGATAGTGGTCAAACGTTTGCCTATTAATAGTAAAAAACTAGCCAGGAGCGAGTCGGACTCGCGTGCAAAGGGTTCCGAACGAATTTCACTTTTGTAATATGTAATAAAGACTTTGACGGCCGACGAAAAACAAATCTAAAGTAAGTAGCGGTACTTAGGTATGTATTGACAAAAAGTAATATTCCTGAGTAAAACTGACTAATGAAGAACCAGTCTTATTGATAGCCTGATAAACTCATTGGTTAAATAACTTTCTGTAGTAAACATATTGGCTGAATATATCGATTTTCCTAATTCTATCGGCTGCTCGGACGCGATGCATAGATGAATTCATTCTACCAATTTTTTGACATTCCAAAATGATTTACTGAACAACAAATGAGCCTCAAAATTTCTTTGATTAAAAAAAACAGGCAACCGCGAAATGGAAGGGAACTGCGCGTATTCGATTTTCAAATCAACAATTTTCTTTTGTTTAGCTGAGGTCACGTCGACATATTGATTACTGATTAGTTTTTGTTATTTTATTGATTTGAGTTGTAACCTGAATTACGTAATTATTAAGTTCAGTCTTGTCCAGTGATATTATAAACTGACACTGGAAAACGATTAACCATTAATTTGATCAATTGTCCTAGTGATTTAATGTATTTTTCTTGTAATTTTTTAACTTACTGGTAGTTAATAGTTATTCGCGTGGCAGCTATCCGAACTACGGGCTTATAAAATCAGCACGATGGTTGAAGTGCTAATTTGAGAGGCTTATGATACAACTGCGAATTTGGTACTCAATCATTTACTAGCTTATCGAGGCGACGATGGTTTGGAAAAGTGTATAAGATTTGAAACGAAGAGATTTTACAATTCTAACTTTCAGACGACAAACCACAACGACGACAGAAGATGACGAGATAAGAATAAAAAAAAATCGTAATACACGTAGTGAAAAACATTTTTTTCACTATTATTATTATTATATTCTAAATCTTCGGACAGCAATGATCCAGCGTGTTAGCAAACAATATTACAATTTTTTTTTTGGATATACTTTTCCCTTATTGCATAATAAAACTCATAAAAAACACTGGTAGTAGGAAATGGTAAACTTTCCCAATGCAGAGCTTAAATGGAAAGTCAGAATAATTGAATGAAATCTTGCGTCGCCCGAAAATTCTAAGTTTTCTTGAAATGGGAACAAAAATGTCTGAAATTGGATTTTATTCCAGGTGCAGAGTCCCGTGCTGGTGGTGGAGCTGAGCCTGGACAGACTTGAGGGCACACAGCTCAGAGCGCTGGGTCTACTATCCGTGTACGGGTTCAACGTGACGTATGAGGTACGAGGAGCAGCGCAGTCACCGGGAGCCACTTCATGCAGCGCCGTCGAGTGCCGCCTGCTGGGCCACTGCTACGCCATACGCGATTATCGGTGAGTACGGCATCTATTTATTGATTCAATTAAGATTCAATTGTGACTGCTACCTATTGCATCAATACAAGCGTAGTTTATTCTGCCATTATTTGGCGTCATTTACTCACTGGTAAAAAGCCTATACACGATAAAATTTCGCTCTCACAACATTAAGCCGTGGAGATTTCAGTGGCTTTATTTATAAAATAATATGGCTCAATCCATACTATTTTCTGCAACGCAGACAGTTCTACTGTTCGTGTTTCGACGGTTACTCCGGAGCGGACTGCGGAGAGGGTCCGCTGTGCCCGAGTGCCTCCAACATTTGTAAGAACGGCGGCACCTGCCGGTAAGCGAACTAAGAGTTATTTCACCATTTTCTTTTGCTTTTATTACAATTTCCTCGAATTTTAGCAGTTATAAAATATAGGAACAACACTAAAACTAAGATTTTTAATACGTAGCAAACAGGAGAATATGAACAGAATGCGGTTTCTTTTCATTTCTGGAGACCAAGCCATATCTATTTGTAAAGTTGTCCTATTAATTTTTTCATGTTATTCCTCTTTTTGCTTCATTTATCCTAATGTGGTCGAGTTTTAGTGATCTTTATTATTTAACAAAAAAATGTTTGAAATAAAGGTGTAGTAGCTGATCAAACGTATTCTTGGTCGAAAGCTTTAATTTAAAACAAGTCAAGATTTTATTCAATTTTACAAGTTGTTTGTTATCATCAGACAGCTGGGCGCAGCCGCCGTCAGCTGTATCTGCGCGCCGGGCTACACGGGGGAGCTGTGCGAGGCGCAGCTAGCCCCGCCAGGTGACCAGTCATTATTTATTCTCAATAATGACAGCGTATTTTTTCAAATAAATAATAGTCTATTTATTTGAAAAAATGCACGGTTTCGATTGACTAGGCTGCAGTTAAGTTAAATAGAGCAAGCGAAGCACCCAATCATATAGCGTCCCATAAAAAGTACAGAGCAGTGTATTTAATTTATTTGTTTGTTTTAAAGTACCAAAAGTTTGATTTTGCATCCGTCACGTCATGTTATTCGAATGAATTTTGTTACAGAATGCGGTATAGAGGAATGTGCAGAAGTTTGTAAGGAAGAAACAGCTTGCGACTGTAACCCGAAGGATACAGACGTCGGTGAGTAGCTTATTTACAAGTACTTAGGTACCTTTGAAGCCTTACTTATTTAATTAAGTGATAGTAATGAATGGAAAATTCGATTATTACCTTCTATGACTTGTTTGTTTACAGTATCAGCACGATTTGAAGCTAGACTAGAAGTAGTGGAACCAGCATCAGCAGGTGGCAACATATCGGAACACATCATAAAGCAGGTATTTACTAAAAAAATAAAACTGTACAATAATTCATATTCCAGCTAAAAAAATTACGTCTAACCTACCTCTTTCAGTTAACCAGTTATTTAAAGGCATCAAACATAGCATTGGAAGATGAAATAGAAATTATAAACATAAGGTGAGAATCATACCCGGTATCATCTATGATTTGTGTTGGTGTGGGCATGTTGTGTATATGTGTGTGTGTCAGTGCGGCGGGGGAGCGCGGCGTACGCGGGGTGTGGGTGCGTGTGTGGGGTGCCCGGCGCGACGCGGGCGCACTGCGCGCGGCACTGGCGCGCATGCGCACACTGCGCGCTGACACCACGCACTTCCACATGCAACCCGCGCTCAGCTTGCATGTGAGTACCCATACTTCCTTGGTTGTTTTTTTTTGTATTTTAAATATATTATGAATTTTGAGATCCTAATTACCACTAAACTTGTTGTAACGACACCTTAATCTACAAATTCAATCCTCTGATTCACTTACCAAGACTAACGACTATGACGACATTACCAATCTTAACATAACAATATTAAATGAACAACAATCATGAGCGTTTCAGGATATTAGGGAAATCTCAGCTCGATTTGTTTGCTAAGCATACACTCGCAGTTGATGTGAAATTAGCTAAGTACATGTAGGTTTTTATAAATGCTCGTATTATATTCGAGAAATGTCTTAAATTTCTTCATTAGTTGTAAACTTTGTCTAAAACTGTGAATTAATTTGTTTTATATCTAATCTATTCAATAATTTTTTCATACTTACTTGGCCTCCTTGAAATGCATTGCTTGGTTTGGTAATATTATAATTTGCTGTCGGAACACTGAAAATTTGGAAAAGCCATAACTACGTCGGACGAGGGTTACATGTGTGTCGCGCTGGTAGATTGGTTGGAATTGTCCTGTTGATCCCATGGGATCCCTGCTTTGAAACATTTTAAAATTCATTTACCGGACGACGTGTTTACCATTTTTTTTTGTTTTTGGAAAATGTTGGCTCGGCAATGTTAAATGAAGTTATCCTGTTGCAGACTCTGGTTGTAAACCATCGTCCAGAAATATGGGAGGGGTCAGAGTTTATACTGACATGTATGGCGTATGGATCTTCCAACATCGCATTCACGTGGTACAAAGATGGAGTCAAGATAAACTTCAATGGAACTACGAGGTGTGAAGATTGAACATTGAGTCTAAATGATTATAAATGAAATGAAATAAAATAAAATTATATGTTTTAGATTTTTGAGTAGTAATAAACACTCCACTCCAGAAAAAAACTAAACAGGTAAACTGTGTGGGCAAAGCGGGCGCTAACTAATGGCCTGTCGCCGAGACCGACGAGCAATGTTCAGTCCCGGCATCAAACGAGAGTCCATTCAATTACGGCGACATTTATTTAACCACACCGATTAATCGGCCAACTTCCAGCGCGCGTCCTATTCAAAGTTTCATTTCATTTAGATTTTACTATCCAAAAAAGTATATTCTGCAGAGGTGAACGTTAAAGTTTAAAAATTATGAAATGTACTTTTTCGATTTTATTAAAATCATACGATACAGCAGCAACTTGCAATAACCAAGTACATACTTATTGAATTATAAGTGCGTTCTATTTTCAGAGAAATGTGGACACGTGCGGTGTCCGAAGACGCGCTTGGTCGCCGCATGTCAGTGTTAGGCATAGCAGAAGCGAAAAGTCTGGACAGCGGCAAGTGGTCTTGTGCAGCAGACGATGCTGGCAGGAGACGATGTAGAGCGCTGAGATTGACGGTGCTGAGACCTCCCGATATACGACTCGTGCCCTCCACTATCACTGTTAATAAGGTTAGTCATTCAAGATCGGTGGTTAAATTTGCGATGAATACACAATTCGAAGTTGTAAAAATAAACTGGTATTATACATCTATACGACAGGGCGACAACGTGAGTATAACATGTCTGGCGGGAGCGGGGCGAGTGCACGGCGCGCTCGGGTTCAGTTGGGCAAGGGAGAGGACGCTGCTACCGATGACGCAGGGCAGAGTGGTCTGGGAGGACCTGTTCCCTACGGGGAGCGTACTCAAGCTTTATAACGTACAGGTATGTTTTATGCATATGCGTTTCATACGTTTGGTCTTTTACGAAAACATAAGGAGGCCTTCGGGAAATTCCAGATTTATTTTATGTTTTTTTTTAATAGAAATCCAGCGAGTTCCTATGTCAAATATCATCAATGGCTGGTACCAACGCCAAAGGCGTGACCATGTGGGCTCTAGGAGCTGACGACGAAGCGTGTGAGAGCGACGCCTCACACGACTTGCGCTGGCCAAAAACTGCTCCGGGCGCGCATGCCACAGCCTCCTGTTCGCCTGGGTACAGCGGGGAGAGCACCAGGCAAGTATAAAAACAGCATGAACTGTAAGAGGCCACCGTTTTTTGACATTATCACATCAACATAACGCAGTAAAAAAAATATATGCGAAATATTTTTCAGGTTTTGTGAGCCGAAAACCGGCCAACATGGCGTCAAATGGATGCTACCAGATTTCTCTGGTTGTGTTGCAGACTCACTCAGAGATATTTATGAACAGGTAAATAAAAACCAAATAATAATAAGATAATTTTTGACTAAAGTATTACACATTAATGCGTTTGTCAGTTTACTCTGATATCGCTGGGCTACTCGTGGCGCTCGGTGTGGCACGTGTTGCGGCAGTACGGCGCAGTACTGCGCTCCCTGCCGACAAACCCAGGCGAGGGCGAGCCTCCCCTCACACATGCAGCACACATGCTCCACTACCTCATGTCTGCTGCAGCTCAGCCAGCCGACAGGGTCCACAGCGCGGAACATCTGCTGCGCATCTTTGACCATTTGCTGACACATCCTGATGCGTTCCTTGATGAGCAGGTAAGTGTTCAAAGTTTTATCAAATCCTGTCAACATTTTTTTTTTAACAGTTTATTAAAGAACTATAGACGTTTTCTCTATTAGAAAATCTTTGAACTCCAACACGCGGTGGTGGACGCAGCAGGACTTCGAAGTAGCTTCGACAAGCGCTTCCACGAGTTCACAGTAACAACTGCACCAGTACAGTTGGACAACGCGGCGCAATTCTCGCTTCAGCCAGCTCCAGCGGCTCGCGAGGAGTGGCTCGTGACATCAGCAGCAGTGGAGCTGGCGGAGACAACTGGCAATGCTTCCGTGGTCACTGTGCTGTATCATGACTTGGGAGCAAGGTTGCCGTCGCTAACAAGATACGTCGAGTATAAGTAAGTACGTCTTTCGTGATTGTCAATTTATTAACCGACGAAAAAGCGGAGGACGTTCTCAAGTCGACGCGTATATTTATTGGCAAATCTGATTTTTGCTTAGGTTACAAGTTGGAAAATTAACGATGTGTAGACTGTTTTCCTGTTTTTTCTTTTTAATTTTATTAATTTTTTGCCTTTTTGTTTTCGTTTCATTTTGTCCTTTTTTATTTATTTATGTATTATTTGCTTGTCCCTCCTACACAATATAGTTGTGCAACTCTTCCAGGTCTGGCCGCGCGATAGAGTACACAGTAGCATCACAGCAGTTGCAGGTGTCTGTCAGCGATGCGGGGGTTAATCTCACTTCTCCTCACACTGTCACTCTGCTGTTCGCGCACTCCAAGAACTACAGCGCCATTGGTGAGTAGATACCGCACAGCATACTGTGCCATCGTCAGTAAAAATGTAGTGAGGTGATGAAGTTGTTATGGTCAGCATCTCAGCTCGCCTGTGGAGGTCGGTCGCGCTCGTCGCCGCGCGTGTGGAGCACGCAGGCGTGTGAGCTGCACATACCGCAATACACACACGTCGCGTGCCGTTGTCGGGGAGTCGCCACCTTTGCGCTCTTCACTTTGGACAGGGTAAAATTAGTAAGTACTTGTTTGAAAAGTCATCTAAGGTCTGATGATTCATGTAATAGGTAAGCACTTAAAAATATTTTATTTAGACAGGTACAGAGAATGACTTACGCGACATAGTGAAGATCACAGTGAGCCTGGGAGCTGCGATGTGTCTTGTGGCGGCATTCGTACAACTCTTCAGCCTAGTAGGTGGCAGTAAGATCAGGCTGCCAGTGCTGCTCAAAGCAGCCACTGCGGGCTTCCAATCTGCCGCGTTGTTGGCTTTTTTGGAATGTGACACGAGTCAGGTGAGTTATAATAACTTACTTTCTTGGGTTAAGCTGCGGTCCCACTCGGATTGGTGTAAGATCGACAGGCCGTTGAAATCGTCGCATCCGATGAAGCCTGCTGTGGCTTGGCGTAGTGTGTCCGATCCATCGAGAGTCAGTAAGCTCAAAGGCGCGGTGCGTCGCGATGGCGCCTGTCGTGGCTGGTCTTCAACCAGGCCGTGAGATAGCGGGCAGCTTAAATGGTTAAGGTGTTGAGTGAGGTGTGTTGCTACGCTTGGCAGGGCATAGCATGCGGCGGCAGCGCGGGCTGGGCCGTGGCGCTGTGCTGGATGGCGGGCTGCGCCGCACTATGTGCCGCGCCGCTGCTGCTGCATGCTGAGTTGGCTGCCACAGCCACGCGCGCGCCCTCTGTCGGTCTACTGTGCGGTACGTGTAGGTGCAGATGAGCCGGTGTGCAGAAAGGCCTTGCATGTCGCTATACTCACGTGAATTGGTTGCAGGCGTATGCACACTATGTTGGCTGACAGCCCGAATGTGGGGCGGCGCGCCGCTGCAGCTGGGCGACGCCGCCAACACCGTGTGTTCTGCAGGCCAAGCGCTACTAGCCACGCTCGCGCTAGCACTCGCGCTCGCGCTCAGAGTCCGAGCACAAGACCATGAGCACAAGCACAAGGCGAGACATGAGCGCGCGCGCGAGCGAGCACGAGAAGTACAGCATACGCTAGTGCTGCTGCTCACTACGTGCGCCACGCAAGCGGCCGGCGTGGCGTACGTGCAGCCCGCGGAGACCAGCGCCGCGCGCGCCGGGCTGTTATCTGCGGCCGCGCTCGCTAATGTGAGTCGACATCACAGTGATTCTTATTGTCAAAGACTTAGTATTTAATACTTCCACCGCATGTCCAGGGCGTAGCGATGCTGGTGTGCTACGTGATCGCGGATGAGGAGTGTCTGCTGGCAGCGCGGCGCTTGCTAACGCTCTCCTCGCAAAGTGAGTGGCAGGACACGACGGGGGGAGACGCCTCACATAGTCGTGAGTGAGATTATTTATTTTGACACATAATATGTCACGACTCCGAGTAACGGCCCGTACAAAGAACACGTAAACCTAAAATATACAACTAATAAACTGCAAACATAATGCTCATGATCACATCTTCTTGGTTATTCACAAATTAACACACAACTCATTTTTGATTGTTTAAATTTCTAATTAGCTTCTGACCGCGGCTTAGTTAATCTTTTTGCGCGGAACCTTCAAATCTTTATTTAAAATTTAAAAATCCCCCGACAAAAAACC
Organism: Lacanobia wlatinum; assembly: GCA_947578705.1. Taxonomy (NCBI): domain Eukaryota; kingdom Metazoa; phylum Arthropoda; class Insecta; order Lepidoptera; family Noctuidae; genus Lacanobia; species Lacanobia wlatinum. The sequence continues at coordinate 8,304,796 of OX388040.1, forward strand.
TTTAAAAAGTTAAAAATAATTTCTATTGATCCTTTTTGTTCAATATAGGCACGATTCTTTGGGCCAAGTGTCATCGCGTCGGGAGACTGCTAATAATACTTATACTCAGTGCATACAAAAGATTTGCGGTCTTTTAATTAAATTTTTATTTCATGCTTTTTAAACTTATCTTATTTTCATTTCGTTAGTTAATATTCCTCATTCCCTTTCAATATAGTGTACATTATTCAACTAGTCAAGCCTTTTAATTTGATACCCGTATTGAGGGATTTGTGAAAAAAAAATGTAATTCGCCATTTTGTGGTAGCGGCCATCTTGGTATGAAATTTGTCATAGTGTATAGTATCGTACTGGTCAAGCCCTTTCATTTAATACCCATATTGAGGCAGTTGTGAAAAAATATGTCATATGCCATTTTGTGGCGGCGGCCATCTTGGACCGATTTTAATTAAATATAACTAAGAACACTCGCGACTAATTCACCTTTCAAATAAAAAAATCTAAATTAAAATCGGTTTATCCGTTCGGGAGCTACGATGCCACAGACAGACACATACACACACACAGAGACACGTCAAACTTATAACACCCCGTCGTTTTTGCGTCGGGGGTTAAAAATAAAAGTCAGCTATTTGCCAGTAAAAATCCTATCAAAATAGGTACAGCTGGTTCGGAAATTGATAAACTCAAACTCAAAAATATTTATTTAAAATAAACCATTTACAGGCACTTTTGAATTGTCAAGGTCGGTCGGTCCAAAAAAGATGAAGCTATTTGCACGTTCCAAAGCGTAGATCTCCATGGAGAAGAACGCGCAAGAAACTCCACGGACACTCCTTTAAAAATAATAATTTGTTACAAAGTTTTGTTTATATCATGTTGAAATCCTTACTAATATTTATAAATGCGGAAGTAACTCTGTATGTCTGTCTGTCTCGCTTTCACGGCAAAACTACTGAACCGATTTAAATGAAATTTGGTACAGAGATAGTCTAGAGCTTGAGAAAGGACATAGGCTACTTTTTATCCCGGGAGTAAGTTCCCTAGGGACCACGCGGGCGAAGCCGCTGGCAGAAGCTACATATATGTGAGAACGAAGTAAAAGACGAGCAGGATAACAGCGTCCGGAAAAAAAGGAACAATTCAAAGAAATATTTAAAATAAACCATGGCAGCTGAGAAATGACCAGTCCCAACTGACAGCGCCTGTTCACGAACATGACGCATGCGCTTGCACCATTCGGCTCAACCATATTGAAGGGAGGCAAATGATCCAACGCATACGCCACCATCAGCTAGACTTTTGAGTGAGCATGACACTCCTAACCGCCAGGGTACATTCAAGTCAAAAACGAATCTAAAACTGATAGCTATAGCTTAAGTTTAAGATACACAGTACTCACACATGTGCCGTTAAAATGGATGAAATTATACAATGCTAAATAAATTGAGTCTATACAATGCAAATATTGGTTTCTTACAATCTTCAGCCGGTCAGACAATGTTTCGAAATGCTAACAGTTTATTTTGCGCGCCCTAGTGGCTGTGGAGTAGGACCAGCATTCAGCCAAGCATTTTCATCTTCAACATAATACCCCAACTTATAATATGCTTGCCTGCATAGTGTGCGTTTAATAGAAGATTTAATTTTTGTCTAATTAAGTTGTAATATATGGGGAGGTATCTTATTATAACATTTTAAACAGTACCCCATGAAAGATGAGGCTACTTTAGCCAACCTGGTTGAACTTATTGGTCCCTATTTCTAGTACCATAATTATGTCTGTCGCCTCTTTTACTAAAAAGATGTAAATTCTTTCTGACATACATGATGTTTTCGTAAATGTATTGACAAGGTACCGTCATGATGTTAATACTTTTAAACAGCTCCCTTAGAGAATCGCGCCGGCGAAGATTGTACATCGCTTTGATGGCTCTTACCTGCAGAATAAAAATAGACTCTATGTCTGCAGCCCGTCCCCATAGTAAAATACCGATAAACGGCCAGACGAAAATTTTAAAAGTTGTGTTTATGTTGCAATTAAAGTAAATACTCGTACTTTCATGTTAATTAAGAAAAAAACTGGCCAAGTGCGAGTAGGACTCGGTTCCGAACCAATTTCATTTTTTACGTGTTATTTGAACTCTACATACTTCTTATTATGAGGGTTCTCTTCTTATTGTTCGGAACTTTAACGAGCTGTTTTTTAGGGTTCCGAACATCCGTCGGTCACAGCCAGTCAACCAGCCGTCTGTCCGTCTGTCACAGCCAGTTTTCTCCGGATCGACTGCACCGATTCTGTTAAAATTTGGAACACATATGGAATCCTGTAACCCAAACACGAACGGACGAATAAATTTTTAGTATGTGGGTCACTTTTGGGTGTCAAAATTGAAAATTTAAAAAAAGGTTTTTCAAACTGTATTGCGTGACATATCAAATGAAAACGCTTACTGTGATGTTTTTAATTATATTTTTTTCATGATTTTAAAATAAAAATTTTTGAAGTTATGCGAGAAATTCAACCTAAAAATGACAATTTTCCCCCACCTTACCTTCGAAACTACTGAGCCTATAATTTTGAAAAAAAAAATGCAGATAATAGTTCTATACTTACAGATTCCAGGTCTATAAAAAGTCTGTAGTGATAAAATAACATGTTAAAAAAATTAAATAGGTTCGGAACCTTTTGCACGCCAGTCTGACTCCCACTTGGCCAGTTTATTAATATTACAAACAGACTGATCATTTTTTATTAATTTGCATAGATTTTGATCATCATAATTATGCATCAAGGAAATATAACACCACATTGCCTGAACCACCCTCATAAAGAAAACTTCTATTTCAACTTCAACTGACTTCTCATTAGCTCTAATGAATGTGAAGAAATAACTTCTTGTCGTCTCATTGTTGTAGTGTACATAAGGCAAGGTCGCGAGGTGGAGTGCTCCTCGTCTCATGTGTCTCCCGCTAACACCCACTGGCAAGCGTCAACGTTAGAGAGCCCGAACACCATGTACAGGTGAGGATTGAGGTACAATCTCACCGTTATTCAGTCGCAATATACAGTTTAGCTGTTCAGCTGGTAGTGCCGCCTACATGAGCTCTGAAGTGTTCGGTCATTATGCAGGCATCAGTCGCGCGGCACGTGCGTGGCGGACATAGTGCGCAGCGTGGAGCACGAGCACGCGCTAACGCTACCGCGCTCGCATAAACGCGCGCTTTGTGACCTCATACCTAAAGGTAGCTGTCTTCTTATAGTAGACTACTAATGTCAAAATTGTTTGTAGTTGAAGAAGCAATGTGTGTAGATCACTTCTAAGGAATGAAAGTAATGTTTGTCTCACCCGGCAGACATTGAGGGTGTGCACGCGCGCACACAGCCGCATTCGTCGCTCGTGTGTGTGGAGCTGCGCGTGTTGCCGCCACACGACTCAGACACGTGCGCGCGCTCCTACAGGGACAGCTCCGACACTCCCCAGGAAAACTGCACTCTCTGCAGCAAGTCCACCCCGGACGTATCGGTTCGTCCTCAAAAGAGCTGTCTCAAGAAGCCCGTGTTGCAGTTGTCGTGCAGCAGTTCGCTGCCGTCCATACACCGCGAGTGCATTGCCGAACACAATCACTCACACAAACAACTAGTCAACACACACGCACACGACACAACAACTACTCACAGTACGTACACACACACTGACAAAGTGCTGCACAAGATATCACATGACCTGGACTTCCTACTCAACAGGACGACGAGCCAAGCCGCCGACCACTGCTCGCAACGCAGACAAGAAGCGCCCACTTAATAGTGCTCGTGCATTTAACTAGCGACAACGAAACAGGGATGTGATATTATAAGTTTAGAGATAATTGTGTACATAATTATTGTAACCACAATTGTAAACACGTAGCTACTTATAACATAGAATAAGATCTTTACATTTAAATGTATTTTTGTACAAACATCGAAAAATATTTACTAACTTACTCGAAGGGTTGTATAGTTGTATATAACTGTGAAATGCAATATTTTAAGGGTTAACTTAATTTAACAGACATCATGGCATTATATTTTTGTATATTTCGAAAATGCAGTTTTATTTAAATCATTCATTGATAACAAAGTTAGCTAAAAAGATGTGAAGGCATTTGCTCAATATTGTAGGCATCGACGAGCTCCGGTAAAACTTGTATTCAGATTTTAATAGAAAAAGAGTGAATTATAAAATAAAAATATTCAGTTTAAAATACGTACGTTAAAATACGTACTTAAGAGCTGGCCTTTTCTTTGGCGAACGAATCAGCATAGGTATTAATTAATAAATAGTGCAAATGATTCATTGTTAGTAACTTTTAATGATTTCTTAACTTTAAACAAGGTCCACGTTTAACCATATATTACAGTACGGGTGAGCGCTGCGCGTTCTCCGCCCTCTATCTCAAAAACGGTTGAGCGCATGATAAAATGTTCGTTTCAAAAATTGTTGCAAATTTTTACGTTCTACAATTTTGATCTTAAGTGTTAACATCATTGGAGTTATAGAATCTCTCATTCCGAGATTTACCTTATTTTTATGCTTATTGACTGGACACTCGAATATCGCATTACGTCTGCATTATGTAGGATTATATTCGTTGAAAATAATGTATGGTAAAAATGGCTGGCAGGTTGATCAATGCATCTTGTCGAATAAAAAATGTAATGTGTAAAAAAATATTAGGGAAGAAAAGTGAAATTGATTGACGCTTGCGATCACAATGACGACGTTTTCATGGTTTCTTTAAAATATTGGGTGACAAACCCAAATTGAATATGAAAATGTAGTCACAGAGCTTTTCAAGGTAGGTATGTAAGAATATGTTGTAAGATAGAAATAATCAAATTAATATAAACACTGCACTCCAAGCCAACTGTTCTACGCTTCTTATAGTCGTATCTTAAACTGAAACCTCGGTATGAGAGAAAACACTGCAATAGGCGTAATATATGAGAATCTTTTCATTCTTGTACTTTAGTGATGAGCAGTCATTCAATAAGATACCTTCAACCATGTCAGTACAGCACCTTTCAGGTAGGTAAACATTTTTTGATAACCCTCAAGAAGCGTCGATAAAGTATCCTCTTTGATGTCCCATTAGGGTGTAGAGAGATTGTCGTGTGAATGTGACTCGCGTGTGAAGTATGTGCACGTTTTAAGTTATAAGTCTCGGGAGGGTAGGTAATAATGCTGGACATTGGTCCACGCGCGTGTCCTCGAGGACAGACGTAATCGATTTGCCTGACATTACACGCTTTCAGACTGTTGATAACCCTAAGGTTGGCGATTTCAACAAGTAGGTAAGTTCTCAATGACAATTAGTCCGATCGTACCACTCATGTATTTCTCTGCTTTCAATCTTCAGAATATTGGGTTAACTCTCGTGAGATATACCTCAACAAGTTAACAACAAACATTGTTGATCGATAACACATTGTTCATTTGAAGCCTTGATCGAAAATACACAATAATTTCAGTGAGAGTAACATACAGCCAATAACTTCGGCACTTAGAGGATCCATGTACACTCAGGGTATCTTGTTGAATGACCAAACTGGAGGACACTGTTCCACCGCATGTGCCAAACAAGGTTCCAAATAGACATAATAGGTTCTACCAGATACTAAGGTATAACTCCATTAAACTTTTTATGAAAAATCTGTTCGCGCGGGTGAAGCCACGGCCACGGTTAGAAGCTGTTGCTAATCAAACACCACTCGCTGCTCCGTCATCCGTGACACATGTCAGCACCGCCGAAGTTGACAATGAGATAACACATCACACAGATATCACACCACGCATCACCCACATACACACCGAACCACACATCGTGCATCTCGTATTGTGAACTTGATATTGGTAGGTTTTATCTCTGTTACAAAATAGACACAAAGAAAACATAAGAAGAAGTAGAATACCTATTAGAGGTACATTAAACATGTTCACTGGTATACAAAAAGTAATATTTACGAAATTATTCTAGGATAGGATGAAACCACGAACCAAGTGAGATAATATTTCCAGAATAGTTTTCACCTGTTTAAATTTTTTTATTTATTTTTTGGCCATCACGAAGTAAGCCTTATCTGATGAAGTTACCGTAATTTCTTCAAATATTTTAAGCGCTCGGTAGTCGAGGTATTTACTGTCTCACTATTATAATGTTATGACTGTTTCAACCAAAATTTCTTTGCTCAGTTGGCAATTAGTTAGCTTTTCATTTCAAAATTATTTAGCAAATTTTCAAGTTCGTCGAAAATTCTTACACGAGGATCATAATACAGGTCAACAAAATAAAGAAAAAAAAGTGCAGAGATAGAGATAGAGATGATGATGATGGTGGAGATAGAGTTAATGGTTTTTTATTAAGTATCCATTGGTAACTCAAAAATATTTTTTTATTTTTTTTCCTACGTGCAGTTTTGGATTTACCCTCAGTTTAATGTGTGAATTTTGGCAGTAATCAGTACTTTCATGAGTTCGGTTTGCTTACTTATCGGTACATTTCTATTAATACATTGATTTTAATACCTGTCTAATGTACTAAATTTTTTAGTTCAATGAACAATTTGGAATTACCTGTGCGGGTTTTTGTTGAGGTCACTAAAAACTTACTCGGAAATCACAATTTAAATAACTACTCTAACATGTCTACTGTAAATGTCATGCTAGAGAACTTTAAGAACTTAGGATGTAGTATGTCCATCAAAGTGCACTACTTCTATAGTCATATTGCCCCGTGTTCTTTGCTATGGGATCCAAGATTCTCTGAGAACTGATCAAGATGACTGTGTGTGTAAATCCAAAATTACACGTAGGAAGCGAAAATTTTTGGTAAGAATGTACACAGAATGCCTAAATCAAATGTCCTAACTCAAAAAAAAAAATACAGTTTCTTGGCACCAAAACTAGTGTTGACCAGTGAATCGTTGATGTTTGTGTCGCCAATTGAAAAACCTGGTGTTGGTGAGCATAATATAGGAAATATCTATACCTAATACATACATAGGATTGAAGATAAATAATATCTTTTGATAAATTTTTATCTTATTAGTTGGTGTGAAGAGCACCTAATGTTGAAGACTGATAATCGCTTCAAGTGTGCGCGTTACGCTACGAGCGCTAAGTGTCGGCACGCATAGGGGATGGAAAACTCTCCCTGATTTCCATATTACAGCATCAAAGCTCCAGCCTCTATCTGCCGTAGTGAGTGGATGTGTGCTGTGTTAGAGAAGCGTTTGCTTGTTGACATAGCATATTATGTTTAGATATGTAATGCTTAGTTAGTTATAGACATTTATTATTGGAAGTTTCTAATAAAGCATTATGCTGCCTACAACATTTTCTCTATTCAGTAAATTAAGTGGTATGTTCTCGTTATCAAAACCAATGGATTGAACATTTCTGACGTGACTTTGTTAAAATTAAAATGAAATTATAAACGAAATATGTAATAACAATAACAGTTTAGTTTCGGAAAATGCTTTTAGTTTCATAATCTCACAAAACTAAGGATATTCACTCTTATTCTTAACGTTATAGGAGTGAGAATAGTTTTAAACTCAGAAAAGACGATTCTGTTAAAGCATACAGAGATTAAATAAAGTTAAATGAACCACTGAACTTGCAGCGTTAAAGGATATTGCTGCTATTAGCTCCGGAACAATTTGATTTCGTTAGATAAATATAGGTAAGTACGTGGCTATGTATTAAATATTTCTGAAATATTTTTTTCACACGTTCAGTATTCCACGTGAGGAGCTCGTGGAAAATAATAACAGCCGCACGGATAGATCTTTAAAGTTAAGCAACACTTGCCAAGGTTGGTCTGTGGATTGCCAAGGTAGATCTTTGCAGTCGTTACAGATTGTCAAAAAACCGTAAATCTGACTCAAGTCTAGCCAAGAAGTACTGTATTATCTTGTTAATGTGTTGTGGAGGTCTGGTAGCTTCACGCTTCACGTAAAACACTGGTGTTTAGCTGAATCCGGTTTGACTGGAAGCCGGCCCTAATGTAGTTGGGAAAAGGCTAGGCAGATGATGAGTATTTCACGAGTAGCTGATGACATTCACTCGTAGAATATATAATTATATTTATGACATAGTGACTTAGGTACCTACTATATGTTAGTATTGCATTCGTAGTACGTTTCATTAAACGTCTTTTTATGGGTAGTTGGCAGGATACTACAGAATTTATACTAGCGATCAGTGTAAATACGTGTTGCAATATTTGTAAATACAACTGTTCTCATTCTCACCTTACCGAGGTGTCGGCAGGTAAAGGAATTAGTATGCAGTTGTATAGTTTGTTATTGTTTGGTATTGGTAAGAATAAGGAATGTCTTATCTTTCTACTAGTATCAATCTACTACTGAACAAATAAAGTTTTAGTCTTCAGTCATCTCACAAACCTCATACCATTCATAACCCGAAATACAACATAATATGACTGAACCCAACAGTTTCTGAACTTATTGCCTAACTCCGCAACTCATCAACGTTTCGACAAAGTAAAAGGAAACTACATTATCCTCATCGCGCTGTGTCGAGTGGTGCCATAAGTATGTTGCCTACAACGTAATCGCTTCCTCTCAGAGCATTACCGACAAGAATAATATTCCACACTTTTCACTGATTATGGTTTGTGCCGGATTCGTATTCATAAAGCTAGGTTTTAAATTTTAACGGTCAGGAAGCTATTATCGAAAAAGTTTATTGCTTGCACAGACGAAACGCACGAGAGCCTATGACAGTCAAGTTATATACTTATTTTTTTTATGTCACTAGAAATGTATTGCATAATGATGTTATTAGCATTGTACCATTGACATTGTATGTGTGTATTGGTAGTGTAGATTATGCTTTTAGGGTTTGGAGGGACAAACCCTAAAGGCATCCTCTTGTTATTGAGCAGTTTCAGTTTATCAGTACGGACGGTGGTATGTGTTCGGTATCTATTTCCACAATTCGGGTCTTACTATACCTATTCTGATTGAATCCCGATAAACACAATCTAGAGACGACTGAATTGTGGTTGTATATACCTCGGACCTGCTGGAGTCTACGAGATAAATATGAATATTTTTATTATTTAAATCCACTGAATACATACCGGTACATAACAGAGCTTATAGGGAGAGAGAGAGATCTCGGACCGAAGGCTACAGGCGACTTGTACATTATGCAGTGAGTGCTAAGTGTTGCTCCGCGGACTAGCACCCTCCTCCTCCAGGAACTTGTAAATGTTATAAGGGTGACATACTATAAAACTTTCGCCATAAAATAAAATAAAATGATTTTCATGTTGATTTCCACAAAAAATAAGTACCTATGTAAAAATGTTTGCCTAACTGAATCTTTGTTTGTCCAACGTTTCAATCGCTTAGCTTTTGCACTAGAAGATGTCTCGTTGAATTAAAACAATAGTAGTTTATAATAGTTTGTTTTCTTTTCAAGCTGAAGTAAACAACTTTAAATAAATTGGAATCAATTTAAGAAGATACAAGATATTTACATACAAGGTCAAAAGTGTACTTCTCAAGATAATGTTTCAAGTACTTTTTCAATTAAACATAATTTTGTAGAAATTTGAGTAATTTAATAAATAGATTTATACCTTAAAGTAGAGTAATTTTAAATCACATGATAGATATCTCCCAATATTCTTCACCTTGAAATAAAACCTAAGTAGGTACACACTACCACGTCAGCGAGTACCGAGCACTAACAATACAGGACAAGCAATAGAGACAATGGAAACAGCGTAATGGTGAGTGGCGTAGTGCGCCACTGATGTGCGGTTGAGGATACATCGGATTCGTGTCATTGCCATATCTAGGTATCTGCAGTCGGAGATAACGCTGAATGTGTCCCCAAGCGGAATTCATTATTTTGGCCAAGATTACACACTTGTTTTTTTCCACATTCATGTCGTGTACACACTCCTCTCACTTCACGTGTCCCGTGTCACGTGTGTATGACGACGGTTGACGGCTCGAGCACCTGCTGTACTCTCACCGGGATATGTTTTATGTATTCGCATTAACACGAAAGGATTAACCTCTGTACTCTTGTAATCCTAGTTTAGTTAGGCTTATACTGGTAAACACCGAATAACTTTGGCGTATGTAAGCTTGCATACACAAAATGCAAGTAGGTATGTTAAAGCAAAAGATTTAAAAAGATATTGTAACTGATTTTCTTGGTTTGAGAGGAGTGATTTTCTTGGAGTGAGAACAAATTCTCACTACATAAATTGTGGCTCGTATTGTATCATAAACATAACACCTACGAGTAACTATTTTGTTTTCCGGCTTTTAATAAAAAAAGAAATTCCAGTCTATTTTCGTTGAGTGAGGTTACCAAATTACTCCAACAATTAATTTGTAAAGACGTGCACCTAATGTACGCTGACACTTCTGAAGAAACACTGAAACCGTTTTTGTTTAGCGTTGCACCTTAATGTCTCCTCAGCGTTTTGCTAATGAACGACACGCTTCAACAACAGCTGCATTGTGCTCGTTCACTTCATCTCTTACAAAGCACTTGTTTTTTTTATGATATGCGTGAGAACCACTCCACTGAACGTTGTTACTGGAGCCTGTTTGTATACTCACTCTATTGGACAGCCCTGCGCTACTTTACGAAGTAATGACTACATTTTCTCCCTCCAAGAACTTTATCCAAATCTACAGGGAGGTGGCGGCCATTACAAAATGCACAACAAAGTTATCCCAACAAAGTTTTTGTATGGCAAAACTCTTATTTATTGATTTTGAAAATGTTTTGTGCCAGTTTCGATAACTGAGCTTTCATAACACTGAATAGTGAAACGGTTTGTAGTCAAAGTTGGGCTTTTAATAATTTTGTACTTTTCAGCTTGCAGCAGCATAAAGTTGATTTGAATTCATTGTTTCAACCCGCCAAACCGAGTGACACATCTGACAGGTTGAACGGAACGTGGACACTAAGTACACAATGTGTATAGCGATACCTACTATAGAGACACGTCGCGTGGATTTGATCGCGTTTGTATTACAATTGTAAACAAGTAGTGACAAACATGACAGTCATAATGCAAATGAAATAGCTCTTGTAATATAAATATCTCACAACAAAATAAGATTAACACAGTTTATTTCTTGACATATCACTGGACTATTGACTTTTTAGAATATCCCTCACGTGCAAAAGCTATAACATAAACCATGTCAGAGGCCCTTGAGGTGATGTAGAAACTCTGACACTAGGGAAAGAGAAAGTCTAGAAACTCTAACTCTGAAACTATCAAATATTGAACCTTTAACTGAATCACGCCGAATGGCTCTGAAAACTTTTGAACAGCCGAATATAAAGAGGTCATCTAATTAAACTCCGGAGAATTTCAGCAGTGCCAAAATTACCGTAAAATGACGGCGCCAGACCGTGAGCCTTTGTATTCCAGGTTCTAAATCCTGTTAATTGATCAAAATAAGCTTACCACGAACTGTTTATAGCAATAAGGTTGATTTTGGTTTTATGGGATTAATAAGTAAAATAGACGTGTATTTAGTTTGGAGATTTATTTTCAACTGATGGTATAATGGACTGTATGCTCATCTACGCATCGATAGCTAGTTATAAGTATGTATACATACGTTCATTCGTAAGAAGCTACTAACTTAAACATTCCGCCCCCCAAAGAACGCAGTTCTTTGATATGAATTTACAAAAAAAAAACAACTTATAAAACAAAGTAACACTCATGAAATCATAATCATGATACGAAATAGGTACATAACTTAAGAATACCTAATACCTACACACAACAATACCATAAGGTAAGTTTAACATAGGAACTATAAGTCTGATATAAATACATGGCGGGAAACATAATTTACTCGACTACAATTTGTAAAGGTAAGCAGCTCATTTACATTTAATTATTTATTTACATTTTTTTATTTTTTTTATTTGTGATGGGTTTGCTCTTGACTCCAGTCTAGGTCAAAGATGACCGAGACAAAGTCTACGATGGAGCGAGCTTACCCAGAAGGAGCCTGTTCACTCTAACTTTGAAGAGATTAGGGTTGTAAGCGTTTGGAAACACGGACGCAGGCAGAGAGTTCCACTCCTTTGCTGTGCGCATTATAAAAGACGTTTGGAAACGCTTAGTGCGAGTTGGTGGAATAGCAACAAGGTAGGGATGGTAAGATGCAGTGCGTCTGGATGTCCGATGGTAGAAGGGGGCCGGTGGGATGAGGTCGTGGAGTTCTTGGGCACACTCACCGAAGTACAATCTGTAGAAGACCGACAAGCAGGCAACCTTACGGCGATGAGCCAAGCAATGCAGCTTGGCATCCACCAGTTTTACGTCACCGATGAGCCTCTTAGCTCTGCGTTCCACCGAGTCAAGCGCGGCAAGCTGATACTTAGCTGAGCCATCCCAAAGGTGGCTACAATACTCCATGCAGGATCGGACTTGCGCTTTATACAGGGTTAAAAGCTGTCCAGGCCTGAAGTATCGCTTCACCCTATTTAGGATGCCCAGCTTTTTGGGCGCCGTTTGGGCTTTGTACTCGATGGTGGCGCCGAAGTTGAGACTGGATGTCAACTCCATGCCTAGGAGCTCGAGCCGATCAGTCACAGGAACAGATGCACCCCGAAAAGTAGGAGTTTGGTCAAAACGACTCCTTTTTGCGGTAAAAAGACACGCCTGTGTTTTGGTGGCGTTAAAAGTGACCACATTGTCATCACCCCACTGGGAGACAAGGCTTAAGGTCAAATTTGTCCGCTCTACCATGGCCTCTCTCAAGGAACGAACTTCATCCCCGCCGGTTGTTGCGCTGGACAAGTATCTCTCTGAAACCGTACTGTCGTCTGCGTACCCAACAAGACCAAGCTGAAGTAAGTCATTGATGTGCAGCAGGAAAAGAGTTGCAGAGAGAACAGATCCCTGAGGAACTCCAGCATCAATAGCCATGAGGTCAGAGGAGCAGCCGTCAACGACTACTCGGATCGACCGTTCACTCAGGAAGTCTGATATCCAGCTACAAAAACCAGCTGGGATGCCATAAGCAGGAAGCTTGCTCAGTAGACCTGCGTGCCAAACCCTGTCAAAGGCCTTCGAGATGTCGAGCGACACGGCAAGTGCTTCGCCGTGTCTCTCGATGGCCTCGCCCCAGCAGTGCGTGACATACACAAGAAGATCGCCAGTTGACCGTCCCCGGCGAAAGCCATATTGACGGTCACTGAGGAGATCATTGTCTTCAAGGTAGGTCAGCAGCTTACTGTTCAGAACCCTTTCCATAACCTTGCAAAGGATGGAGGTAATGGCGATCGGACGGTAATGGGCAGGGTCAGCACGGTCTCCCTTTTTGGGCACCGGTTGCACATTCGCAAGCTTCCATGATTTCGGCACCGTTCTTTTTTCAAGAGAGAGGCGGTACAGGCGTGCCAACACAGGAGACAGTTCAGGTGCGCATTGCCTCAGCACTCTCGCTGGAATGCCGTCAGGCCCGCTGGCCTTATTCACGTCTAGACTGCACAATACTCTTCGGACCTCTTTAATGTGAACTGTGATCTCCGGCATCGAAGAGTCACAACGAGGTAAAGTCGGTGGTTGCTTGGAGCCAGCGTCCAGACGCGAATTGCTTGCAAAGAGAGTTGCAAATAAATTTGCTTTCTCACTTGCAGAGTGAGCCAGCGAGCCATCAGGTTTCAACATTGGAGGCAAAGTGGGTCGACAGAAATTCGTTTCAACCGCTTTCGACAGGGACCAAAACTGTTTACTACCTGGAGGGTGCAATGCTAGTTTGGCCCCGATACGTCCGACATGGTCAAAACGTGCCCTACGTAAAACCCGCTTGCAGAACTTAGCGGCAGAATTAAAGGCTCTTTTCCTCGCGCGAACCCTACGTGCTTTAACCTTTCGGTCGCGGGCCTTGATCTACGCTTGGTATGCAGACTCTTTACGGGCCTCAGCGTGGGCGCATTCTGCATTATACCAAGGCCGGGATTTGTGACCGAGCGGGATGTCGGAGAATGGAATAAAATACTCCATCCCCTGCCGAATCACGTCCGCAATCAAGTCAGCACAGCACGAAGGGTCGCCCGTGGAGAAGCACACTTGCCGCCATGGATAAGATGCAAAAAAGTGCCGCATCTCATCCCAATCTGCTGACTCGTATCGCCATACTCGTCTCGTGCCTCTAGGACTCATATCTGGAGGAGAGCAGGTCAATACGGATTTCACCAGGCAGTGGTCAGACGTTCCCAGCGGAGCTGAGACCGATACTGAATGACTGCCCGGATCAGTTGTCAGCAGAAGGTCCAAGCAATTGGGTGTATGGGCGTCAACATCCGGTACCCGCGTTGCCACATTCACCAGCTGGGTTAGATCTAGCGTTAAAGCAAACTTGCGCGCCTCTAACCCGGCATGGTCAGTTTTCTGGTACGGGAACAACCACTCTTTATGGTGGGCGTTGAAGTCCCCCAGAAAAATGAGCTTCGCTGTTGGGTACCGTTGCTGGGCTACGTCGGCCGACTCCACGAGGGAATTGAACAGCGCTGTTGTCTCGTGATCTCCGCTGTGCGATCGGTATACGCCGATGTAAATAAATTTCTCCACGCCTGTGTCCAGAAGTAGCCATATGGCAGAAAAACCCGATTTCTCAAAGCAACGGAGACGACGACAACAAATGTCATCGCGGACGTACACACAGACCCCAGCCTGCTTCTTGAACTTGTGTTCCAGAGAGTAGCCCGGGTAGTTGAGGTACGCCACGTCCGACGGGGTTGTTATCTTCGTCTCCGTTAGGAAAAACAGGTGCGGCTTCTCGGTCTCAAGGTGGTGATGGACCGGATCGAGATTGGAGTGCAACCCCCTAATATTAGTGAGTTGCACTTTTAGTGGGAGGAGGTGCAGCCGTTGTTTTACCATATTTTTCTTCTTTGCTTTGGTCATCATGAGAGTAGATGGGGAGAAAAGTTGAACTGTCGAGGCGCTGCTCAGTGAACCAAGTGGAACACTAGAGCTAAACTGACCTGTGGGGAACTCATTTGGAGACTGCGGGGACGCCCGAACCCCCCCGGATATGGCCACCGGGTCCTCCCATCCAGTCGCCGGCTGGCACGGTGGAACATACCGGGATTTTTCGCTAGTTGGCGGGGCAGCCTTTCACACGTGGCTGGCGTGCTACTTGGGCCCCCTACTAACTGCGGTCGGCCAACGGCTGGCACCGTGCTTCGGATCCCGCTACCCTCCAAAATGAGTTACCCGGAAAGCCCAGCCCAGTGACCAAGACCGGTTCTGAGCAGAGCAACTGACAGTCTCCTTCTCCCCCAGAGGCACTGGCACTCCCGCACACCGACGGAACACAGCAAGCTGCTTGGCGCCGGACTTCGGCGGGATGGTGGTAGCGAGCCAGGCGGCTCCTTGCGGAGCCTACCACCGCTTTTAGTGGGATCGTTCTGCCGTACCACAGGCAAGCCTGTGGTGCCGTTGCCCGGGGTGGACCGCGAGGAGGTAGATCCAAAACCACCCCAAAACATAATCTAAAGGACACAAGGTTTACGGTAAGTACTAGTTTTAAGTCTTAATCTTATTTTTAGTAGTTAGTTTAATTTAGGGGTTAATACTAGATTAAGTTTACATCAAACAATAAACTAATTATAAGGCTATTTAGTTAAGATGCATACTTTACTCATAGGACGTTTAAAAACGCCATTTTTACATCTAACCGATACGACACGAGTAAGATTATCGGGTCCAACATGTTTTTTAATAATTCTACCTAATATCCATTTACTTGGTGGGATATTATCTTCCTTTAGGATAACTACGTCATCGATTTCTGGCTCAAGTTGTTTTGTGTTCCACTTATATATTTTATTCAAATTAACAAGATATTCTTTATACCATCTGTTCCAAAAATCGTTGACCATTTTTTGTACTAATTTCCATCGTTCAAGATTAGTGATATTTTCACAAAGTGTGTAATTTTCATCTGTTAGGGTTAATAATGGTTCGCCGACCAGAAAGTGACCTGGTGTAAGGGGGAGAGGGTCATTGGGGTCATCACTTAAGACTGAAATAGGGCGCGAATTTAGGCAAGCTTCCACCTGTGATAATACAGTGGAAAGTTCCTCGTATGTGAGTGTACTATTTCCAATTACCCTTTTAAGATGCATTTTTGTACTGCGTATACCAGCCTCCCACAAGCTCCCAAAATTAGGCGCATGTGAAGGTATAAAGTGCCATGTAGTTTTTTCTTAGGTTAACAACTCTGCTATTTCACCTGGTAAAGAAGACTTCGCTTTATCGAACATATCTCTAAGTTGCTTGTCCGCTCCCACAAAATTCGTGCCATTGTCACTGAATAGGTCCTGACAATGACCTCGTCTGTCTGTAAAACGCCTAAAAGCTGCGATAAATCCCTTGGTAGTCAGGTCTGTGACTGCCTCCAGGTGAACGGCACGTGTTGCCATGCAAATGAAGAGACAAATATAGCCCTTGTAAGATTTGGCTCCTCTTCCTGGGGAGAATCTGATATTAATGGGTCCAGCATAATCTACACCGGCTGATCTGAACGGTCTGCTGGGTCTTACGCGTACCCCTGGTAGCTGGCCCATCAACTGTACTGTATTGTCTTTCGAATACCGTATGCAGGTAACACACTTTCGGTAATAACTCTTTGTTATTTTGACCTCAAGTAATTCACCATTACTTGTGGTCCACCATGCCTAGTTTTCTGATGAGCATCCATAATTATTAGTCTACTAAGATGACTCTTAGCCGGTAAAATTATGGGATGTTGTGTGTCGTACGCAGCATGCGACTGTTGTATACGTCCGCCAACTCTTAAAATATCATTATCGTCAATAATGGGACAAAGATTGCGTAGTTTACTTCTTTTGAGAACGCTGCCTTGAGATTTTAACTGCTTTTTTTCTTGATTAAATTCTATGCCTTGAATTTGCCGAATACAATTATTAAGTGTTTCATAAATTTCTTGTGTTGTGATAAATTTAGCATTATATTTAACTTTGTCTTTATTATTTGGCATTAAATTCAACCATCTTCTACAATATGAAATTACTCTCAACATTTTAGACAAATTTGAAAACTTAGTCCAAATTAACTCCTCTTCAGTGTAGTAGCAGTAAAAACTCTGGTGTTCTCCTCTTCATGCGTATCCTCGACATCAACTAAATTCATATTAAGATTTGGTGCAGATAACCAAACTGGACCATTCCACCACAACGAGTTATTTAACAATTCCATGGCACGTACACCTCTTGAGGCGCAGTCAGTCGGTTTTGTATCTGTAGTCACATGACCCCATTGCTGATAATCTAAAAGGTTCAATATTTCCGAGACTCGGTTGCTTACAAATGTGTTCCATCGACTAGATCCACCCTTTAACCAAGCTAGAACTATGGTTGAGTCTGTCCAAGCGTGCAATTTTTCTTTAGGTATTTTCATAACTTGAGATGTCTCAAATATCAGTTTGGCTGCTAGTGTTGCGCCACATAGTTCCAACCTTGGGATTGATATTTGTTTCTCGATGGGAGCAACCTTTGTTTTTGCGGATATTAAATTCACATATACTCTGTCTCCCTCTACTACTCTAATATACACTGCTGCCCCATATGCCGATTGTGAAGCATCTGCAAAGACATGCAATTCCACTGAGGATGTGTGAGAGCAGTGTAACCACCTCGGTATGCTAATATTTTTAATGTGAACGAGATTTTCTCTGAATTGTACCCATTCTGTTAGCAGGTCTCCACTTACGGTGTCATCCCATCCTAGTCCAATTTTCCATAACTTTTGTATCATCATTTTTGCTATGACAACAACAGGAGCTATCCACCCCAGTGGATCATACAATTTGGCTACATCAGAAAGAATTCGTCGTTTAGTAATCAGTTCTTTTGGTTCTGGTAAATTGAGGGAATATATAAAACTGTCCTTTTCTCGATTCCAACTGACTCCTAGTACTTTCACTAAATTATTGACCTTAAGAGGCAGTTCGTGATCATCTCTTTTGTTGTTACTCATATATTTTAACAGGTTTTCATTGTTACTGCTCCATTTTTGCAACTCGAAGCCTCCCAAGTTCAGTAGTTTGGTCATGTCATTGTAAATACTAACAGCTTCATTTTCTGTCTCGCATCCTGACAGCAGATCATCCATAAAAAAGTCACTTTTTGCTATTTTAGCAGCAACTGGAAATGTTGATTTTTCATCATCCGCTAATCTCTGTAATGATTTCACTGCCAGATATGGTGCACATGCTGTACCAAAGGTCAATCTCACAAGTTTGAAATGTTTAATTTCCTCAGTAGTTGATGTTCTCCATATTAACCTTTGATAGTTAGTGTCTTCCTCCGCAACACGCACCATACATACATACATTATACATTTTTATAATATCTGCCGTAATGCAAATTCTATGTGTCCTCCATCTCATTAGTATGTGACGTAAATCCTGTTGCAGTTTAGGACCCACAAGTAAATGGTCATTCAAGGAAACTTGTTTGTTGCCCTTACACGAAGCGTCAAAAACCACCCGAAGTTTCGTTGTATCCTTATCTTCTCTTACTACGCCGTGATGAGGAAGATATATCGCTTTAGGATTATTAATATCTGCAGACTCCACTTGAACCATATGATTAAGATTTATGTATTCATTCATAACCTTAGTGTATTCTTCACAGAAGTTACTGTTTCCTGCAAATTTTTTCTCTAAGAACTCGAACCTTTTTGCAGCTATATCCCTCAATCCAGTAACTTGACCTTCTGGGTCACCGTTTCTGAATGGCAACTTGACCACATATCTTCCTTCTTTGTCTCTTATTGTTGTAGCCTCATAATACTCTTCACATCTTTCTTCTTCCCTTGTCAATCTTTTGTGTATCGTGTTTGGCTCGTTTTCCAACTCCCAAAATAATTTAAGCATCTCATCTTCTTTAAGTTGAACATGCAAGCTAGTAAATTTCTTCTCTGCTGAGCTGCATACTCGCGACATCCTGCCTGATAATACCCAACCTAGAATCGTATTTTGTGCCAACAAGTTACTGATTGGATGTTTGATAACGCCGTCTAACAAGACGTCGCTGTACACCTCGGCTCCAAGAAGAATGTCTATTTTCCCTGGTGTTGCAAATTCTGGGTCAGCCAACACCAAGTCTTTTAAATTTAACCACTCAGGAATACCTAGATTAGCAGTAGGTAGCAGAGTTGTTAGTGAACGTAATACATAGGCCTCTACTCGAACTGACGCATTAGGATTGTGACATGATTTGATGTAAAGTGTAACCCTATGTTTTATTCTCGTTTGCCTCTCTCCAACACCTGACACCCAACCACTTACTGATTTGCGTGTAAGATTCAGGAATTGTACTGTAGCCTCAGTAACAAACGAAGCTTGTGACCCTTGGTCCAACAATGCTCTAACAATATATTTGCAACCATTCCTACTATTTACTAACACTTTAGCGGTACCTAATAGGACACTGTTTGATTGTATATGCTTACTAGAAAAGTTAGTTACAATATGCGCATCATTAGATACAGAAATAGGCGTACCTGTAGATAGCTCGTTCGCTATACCTGTAGTTGAAGGTTCACCTTCCTTTGGATCCTCGGTCTTCTGTGCCCTCTCGAAGTGCAGAAGGGAGTGATGCCGCCGTCCGCATCTTCTACAACACGATGACTGTCGACACTTGCTTACGGAGTGTGTTGGCGCCAAGCAATTGAAGCATAATTTATTTTTCTGTACAAATTCTTGTCTTTCCTTGGCAGATTTATCTCCAAATTTCTTGCAGGAATATATGTAGTGGTCACCACTACATAAGGCACATTTCGTTTGGGACTTTTTCTCATCGTTACTGGTAACATTTGAATGGAACACCTTAGGTTTAGCTACAGTTTTGGGTTGCACTGTTTTTATTTTAGTACTTTCTATCATTTCTAAAGTTCTGAATCTTGCTTCTAAGAAATCTCTTAGTTGCGACCAACTGGGTATGTCATAATTGCATGTACAAATTTGCTGTTCCCATAACTTTATCGTTTCAGGCTCTAATTTCGACACTACTAGGTAGGTAGTTACCATGTCCCAGGTATCAGTCTCCACACCCAAATTTTTTAACGCCTTCAAACAAGTCGAAGTTGTGTCAACTAATTGTTTAATCAAGTTAGCCGATTCTGTTTGCACGGGTTTTTGCGTAAATAAAATCTTCATGATTGCGTTACAATTAAATCTTTTGTTATTATAACGTTTTATCAATTGGTTCCAAGCTTCGTCGTAATTCGCATCTGTCATGGAAAAGTTACGTAATAGCACATCGGGTTCTCCAGATAAATTGCTCTTGAGTTAATGCAGTTTCTGAACAGGTGATAGGTACTCATTTTCGTGAATTAATGTACGAAATAAGTCGTAGAACGGTTGCCACTCCTCATAATTTCCCGAAAATGTCGGTATCTTTATATTAGGTAACTTTATTCCTCGATTCTTGAAATCCTGCATATCGGCATTTGGCGAAGGTTGTGAACAAACAGATTGAAATTTAGATACCTCCAGAAATGGCTGAAGAGCTTCTTTTAATGTTGATTTGTAGTTTACGTATATTTCTTGAAAGTCTTCATAAACGTCTTCCTCGAAATAAGAACATTCTCTTTCTTCATCGGTAATCTTCAATATAATGCTCTTATGACCGTTTTTAAATTCCAACCATAGTTCTTCCAACTGCTCTAATCTGGTTTCTAAATAAGGTCTTTTAATCCTGTCTTTCGAAGATTTCTTAAAGTTCTTTTCGGCTTTCTTTACGTTTTCTAATATCTCATTTTGATACAAAATTAAATCTTCCATTTTTGCTCCACAAGTCGCGCAACACACAATGAGCGGGTAAATTCACTGAGTTATGTATAAGTAACGACGACGGTACGTTATGCGTGTTTTTTAGTTTGTATTTTTCCTATTATAAACTCTTTATAATGGATCACTCACTCAAATATTACTAAAACAACACGAAAGTCTCACATTAGCTAGTTTTTATAAGTTCGTAACACGTATAATGTCTATTTTTCACATTCACTAGTTAGTTTTAAACCACTTCTCAGAAATCCTTATCGCTAAGGAATGCTATTGTTCTCGCGGCGCTCGCACTGGGTCAGTCGATGACCCGAATCCGGCTCGAAGGACCATATGTTTATAGCAATAAGGTTGATTTTGGTTTAATGGGATTATTAAGTAAAATAGACGTGTATTTAGTTTGGAGATTTATTTTCAACTGATGGTACAATGGACTGTATGCTCATCTACGCATCGATAGCTAGTTATAAGTATGTATACATACGTTCATTCGTAAGAAGCTACTAACTTAAACACGAACTTACAACAGGGGTGCTCAGCACGAAAAGAAGACTCATTTTATCCAATTTTTTCACATAAAATGACCAAGAAACAAAAACTAAAAACCATTTAATTTATTTTATTAAGTAACGCGGATCAAAATTTGCATAATTAATCAAGAACTTTACTCCGAGGTATCTAATTTTCCTCGTATCAAGATTAAGGCTATAACTACCAACACGCGCTTCGTCGCGTTGTCATCTAGCCACACCGTCTGGAGAATGTCTCCTCCTAATGAAGAAATGAAATTAACATTGTCGTGTTGGTGTCGTACTATTTAACGTGGATTAATTAATGGATCTTCGACACAGATTGTTTAAGCAATTGATACGGCGTTTTAGAGATGGAACTATATTAATAATGTTAGAATAATTGAAGAAAATCGTCAATTATTCTGTTAATCTAAACAGATCTAAACAGATTAACAGAATAATTGACGAATTTCTTAGTGTTTGTGGCTCGAAAGAAAATGAATTTTCTTTAACACGTGACCGTTATTTACTATGCACCAAACATGTGCGGCTAGTCTTCAAACTGTAAAAAATTCTCAAGTTTAAACAAGATTAAAATTACAAGCAAACTGGGATGTTGTGTAACGGCGAACTTGGCAATTAAGGGCAGGCAAAGGTGATTTCAGACCAGCTCGGCGGTATTTTTCCTTTTTGGGTCCGAGTTTTTGCTTACTTGTCGTTTTGTCGCCAGGGTATTGCTCCGTCCTAACGTTCGTTTCATCTGTTGTCACCCTGAGAAAAACCCATTTTTTGTGCATCGACCAAATGACAAAGGATAATATTCTATAATCCAGGCTTTATTTATGGTTTGTCTGGTGTTCTGAAACTGATTTCTCTAGAAAAGTTCATTTTACCTTTTGTAGAAGTGTTCCGACACTTGTTCAACGGTTGTTAGAGCTTAGAGATTAACTGAAGGTACGGCACTACAGCTTTTAGCAATATTTATTAAAAACAAAGTATATTCCTTTCATAATCAAGATTAATAGCGACACTGGAAAGTCTTCAGACACTTTTCTCGGCATGTGGGAAAACATAATTTGTTATCATTAGGTACTTTCTCAGCGGTTGTCGTCTTTAGAATTTTACGAATTTCTGCGAAAAAACAAGAATAATAATGGAACATCACCAATGGATTCACAATATATTTATAATTTATTCATTACACAATATGGAAATGGATGTGTTCCTTCAACGCAAAATACTTTATGAGATGAATGGGAGAGTTGATAATTTCCGTGTTGCTTGCAAACTTCAACGTCTTGTGATTTATTACTATAGCGTAGTCTCATAAATTGAAAATGTATAGTTATTAGGTTTTGCCTTCACTAGCTAGTTTTGAAGAAATTTCATAGTTAAATGATATAACAGAAGCGTTACATCTGCCACTATCAATCAGTAACTTACTTTGTTACAGTCCCTAATTGATGCTGGCAGGTGTAACTCGTTCGTAAATCAGTTGGTATTCGTGTTAGATGTCAACACAACACTTTGGCTCTGTTCACGGCATTAACCTAAGAGCATGTCATTACCAATATAGTTACCTCCATTCTAATCATAGCCTCACATCTGCACTTAGCAACGTGAACAGCTGCCAAGTTAGTCCCGCGATCACTCGCTACTTTATTTGCAAATAATTCGAGAGCTTTTTAATTAGTCTACCCAATTTTTATATAACACAATTGCACACAATCCTTTATACCATCGCTCCCTCGTCTCATTCAGCGCATCTCTCATAATATTCATAAAATATGCGGAATCACGGGAGAAGCCGCGTTGAAGAAATGCTTCACTAATTAAAGAACTGGCAGTAAGTATGTGGAGCGAGACGAGTGAGCTCGGGTAGTAACGACTAACAATTCTATTAAAGTGGCTCAACCATTTCTGTTTATCATTTTTAATTAAAGTTATTTTGTTATTGCTCGTGGAGTTCTGTTTTTGAAAGCGTCATTAAAGAAAACTCTGTAAGGAAAAATTGTACTACATATATCTATACTAATATTATAAAGAGGTAAAGTTTGTGACTTTGTGATGTTGTGAGTTTGTGAGGTTGTAATCTCTGGAACGACTGAACTGATTTTGAAAATTCTTTTACCAATAGAAAGCTACGTTGTTTGTGAATGTCATATGCTATATATTAACCCGAAAATTACCGCCCAACGAAGTGGGCACTGGTCAGCTAGTTTGGATGGAGGGATGGATCGATGGACGTTTGTTACTCAGCCACGCTAGAACAGCTGAAAGGATCTGACACAGAGATAGGACTACATTTTTTTTCCGGGAGTACTTGCTCTCAAACATTTTCTTGGGAGCATTTCTAACACTCGCGCGGGCGAACTAGGTGATAGAAACTAGTAAAATATAAATAGTAAACCTTTCGGTAAGTTTTTCACTATAACAAAAACATATAGTGAACTAGTAAATAACAAAATGTACAATTTCACTCAACAATCTAAATAAAATAAGTACACACGCGATGTCAATACGAGTACTCGGAAAACATCCATATTTCATATCCAGCGAAAATTAAAGTTCTAGATGACCGCAGACTACCAATTTCCTTCAACGTGGCGCTGGAGGGAGCCAGAGCTCGTATCCTGAACAAGAACCGTTTTCATTTGCATTCTTTGTACTTATGATTACGTCGCGTTGAGGGACACTTAATTTCGTTCTTGGACTTTTTGCGACAATTTTACGCCTTGAACTAATCAAGGCGTAAAATTGTCGCAAAAAGTCCAAAGTCCAAGTCAGATATAAAAAAATCCTACAAGAAAATGTTTGGAAACCCTTACATTAATCGCTGAGAGAGACTTTGAAAGGCGACCCCTTTAACATGAAATAGTGTAGCTACTTCGGAAACTAGTAAAACACCCGCGGGAAATCTAAATAGTCACACCACAAAGTTGGACTCTTGTGCTCCTTGAGTTTCTAGTCAAAAGCTTCTTCAGTTTATTATTGAGGTAAGGTAACGGAATGTTCGGTTAACAATAATAAGACTTTTTGTGACCTATATCAGTAAAACTCTGTTCCTTTTTTTTGTTACTTTTTCGAAGCCAGGGTTAAAATTAGATCGGTGCCAGGAAGTTTATATTTACAATCTTCGGAATAAAGAACTTTCCCAATATACATACGCATAATAGTTCTATTTCAATGTACCACTCAAATTCACGAAAACCAGCAAGGGTTAAATATTTCTTTCTATCATCGATGCTACCACTGAAACAAGCTGGTCACGGCTTTTTAATGACAGAATAACAAATATTCCGTGCCATGGCTCGACCCGTACACCTGAGAATAAAAGCAAAGATTAAGTTGAAATTACTGGAGATTGGAACTAGTGCTATCTAGAGAATTGCTTATGAGCGTAGTAAAAATTCAAAATTTTAATAAACAAAACAATTTTTTCTAACTTTTGTACAATCACACAAAAACTAACATTTTGAAATTTTGTTTTTTATTAGTTTTTCTTTGAGTACTCTCAGAACAAAGAAAGTTTTTCCCCAGGGTACGAGAGAACTACTTTCAAAGGCTTGAAAAGGTTAATGCACCGAAAGTACGCGCGCTGAAACTAGTCTTGTGAATATTTCTCAAACACTCGCAAAGACGCTGAGAACAGTTTCTTATAACTCAAGCGCAGCTTTGACTGAGCAATCTAGAAGTTCATGAAGTTACCACAACTTCATGAACTTCTCCATTGCATCCAATTTAGCCAATTTAAATATTGTACAGACTGCCGCTAAGGAATTACTCTCACTTTCATGTAGGTATTTCCAGGTTGCTATCTCTATTAATTATTACAACAGGTGAAGCCACTTCAATGGTTTCTAGAACTAGCTCAGTTTCTAGATTACTGGAAAACTTATTCACCTATGAAGCCTCGACTTAAACGAGGTCACACAAGCCACAAGCTGGTAAACTAGGCAGCATGCAGCAGGGAATGAAAAGCGAAGATTTTCACGTCACCGACACAAGCGACACTGGAAAGTCTTCAGACACTTTTCTCGGCATGTGGGAAAACATAATTTGTTATCATTAGGTGCTTTCTCAGCGGTTGTCGTCTTTAGAATTTTACGAATTTCTGCGAAAAAAACAAGAATAATAATGGAACATCACCAATGGATTCACAGTACATTTATAATTTATTCATTACATAATATGGAAATGGATGTGTTCCTTCAACGCAAAATACTTCATGAGATGAATGGGAGGGTTGATAATTTCCGTGTTGCTTGCAAACTTCAACGTCTTGTGATTTATTACTATAGCGTAGTCACATAAATTGAAAATGTATAGTTATTAGGTTTCGCCTTCACTAGCTAGTTTTGAAGAAATTTCATAGTTAAATGATATAACAGAAGCGTTACATCTGCCACTATCAATCAGTAACTTACTTTGTTACAGTCACTAATTGATGTTGGCAGGTGTAACTCGTTCGTGAATCGGTTGGTATTCGTGTTAGATGTCAACACAACACTTTGACTCTGTTTACGGCATTAATTTAAGAGCATGTCATTACCCACATAGTCACCTCCATTCTAATCATAGCCTCTCATCTGCCCTTAGCAACGTGAACAGCTGCCAAGTTCAACGACTCTATTTAGCTACGAGTGCCGCGATTACTCGCTACTTCATTTGCAAATAATTCGAGAGCTTTTTAATAAGTCTACCCAATTTTTACATAAAACAATTGCACACATTCCTTTATACCATAGCTTCCTCGTCTCATTCGTCGCATCTCTCACAATATTCATAAAATATGCGGAATCACGGGAGAAGCCGCGTTGAAGAAATGCTTCACTAATTAAAATACTGGCTGTAAGTATGTGGAGCGAGACGAGTGAGCTCGGGTAGTAACGACTAACAATTCTATTGAAGTGGCTCAACCATTTCTATTTATCATTTTTAATGAAAGTTATTTTGCTATTGCTCGTGGAGTTCTGTTTTTGAAAGCTTAATTAAAGAAAAACTCTGTAAGGAAAAATTTTACTACATATATCTATACTAATATTATAAAGAGGTAAAGTTTGTGACTTTGTGATGTTGTGAGTTTATGAGGTTGTAATCTCTGGAATGACTAATCTGATTTTGAAAATTCTTTTACCAATAGAAAGCTACGTTGTTTGTGAATGTCATATGCTATATATTAACCCGAAAAATACCGCCCAACGAAGTGGGCACTGGTCAGCTAGTTTGGATGGAGGGATGGCTCGATGGACGTTTGTTACTCAGCCACGCTAGAACAGCTGAAAGGATCTGACACAGAGATAGGACTACTTTTTTATTCCGGGAGTACTTGCTCTCAAACATTTTCTTGGGAGCATTTCTAACACTCGCGCGGGCGAACTAGGTGACAGAAACTAGTAAAATATAAATAGTAAACCTTTCGGTAAGTTTTTCACTATAATATAAACATATAGTGAACTAGTAAATAACAAAATGTACAATTTCACTCAACAATCTAAATAAAATCAGCACACGCGATGTCAATACGAGTACTCGGAAAACGTCCATATTTCATATCCAGCGAAAATTAAAGTTCTAGATGACCGCAGACTTCCAATTTCCTTCAACGTGGCGCTGGAGGGAGCCAGAGCTCGTATCCTGAACAAGAACCGTTTTCATTTGCATTCTTTGTACTTATGATTACGTCGCGTCGAGGGACACTTCGTTTCGTTCTTGGACTTTTTGCGACAATTTTACGCCTTGAACTAATCAAGGCGTAAAAAGTCCAACGTCCAAGTCAGATATAAAAAAATCCTATAAGAAAATGTTTGGAAACCCTTTCATTGCTGAGAGAGACTTTGAAAGGCGACCCCTTTAACATCAAATAGTGTAGCTACTTCGGAAACTAGTAAAACACCCGCGGGCAATCTAAATAGTCACACCACAAAGTTGGATTCTTGTGCTCCTTGAGTTTCTAGTCAAAAGCTTCTTCAGTTTATTATTTAGGTAAGGTAACGGAATGTTCGGTAAACAATAATAAGACTTTTTGTGACCTATATCAGTAAAACTCTGTTCCTTTTTTTTGTTACTTTTTCGAAGCCAGGGTTAAAATTAGATCGGTGCCAGGAAGTTAATATTTACAATCTTCGGAATAAAGAACTTTCCCAATATACATACGCATAATAGTTCTATTTCAATGTACCACTCAAATTCATGAAAACCAGCAAGGGTTAAATATTTCTTTCTATCATCGATGCTACCACTGAAACAAGCTGGTCACGGCTTTATAATGACAGAATTACAAATATTACGTGCCATGGCTCGACCCGTACACCTGAGAATAAAAGCAAAGATTAAGTTGAAATTATTGGAGATAGGAACTAGTGCTATTTAGAGAATTGCTTATGAGCGTAGTAAAAATTCAAAATTTTAATAAATAAAACAATTTTTTCTAACTTTTGAACAATCACACAAAAACTAACATTTTGAAATTTTGTTTTTTATTAGTTTTTCTTTGAGTACTCTCAAAACAAAGAAAGTTTTTCCACAGGGTACGAGAGAACTACTTTCAAAGGCTTGAAAAGGTTAATGCACCGAAAGTACGCGCGCTGAAACTAGTCTTGTGAATATTTCTCAAACACTCGCAAAGACGCTTAGAACGGTTTCTTATAACTCAAGCGCAGCTTTGACTGAGCAATCTAGAGGTTGTGGTCCATTGCATCCAATTTAGCCAATTTAAATATTGTACAGACTGCCGCTAAGGAATTACTCTCACTTTCATGTAGGTATTTCCAGGTTGCTATCTCTATAAGTTATTACAACAGTTGAAGCCACTTCAATGTTTTCTAGAACTAGCTTAGTTGCTAGATTACTGGAAAACTTATTCACCTATGAAGACTCGACATAAACGAGGTCACACAAGCCACAAGCTGGTAAACTAGGCAGCATGCAGCAGGGAATGAAAAGCGAAGATTTTCACGTCACCGACCATGAAGTATGTATTAAGTATTAGAAACGAGCCAAGAGGATCATCGGCAATGATAGGCTCGTCGCGACGAAGCTCCAAAGTCTTGAGCATCGACGTCGAGTTACTGGCCTGTCGGTTTTCTACCGGTTGCATTTTGGGGAATGTGCGACTTAATTTCATAATTTAATCCCGCCAAGCCCGTTCCATCATCGGACCACAAGACGAATGGCGATGCGCCACCGGTACATGGTGGACATCCCACCCACGCGCACAAAACGTTTTGGGAACACATTCATAGTGCGTACAGCTAAGGAGTGGAATTCCCTGCCGCAGTCTGTGTTTCCTGATAGCTACAACCTGGGAGTCTTTAATTCAAGAGTGAATAGGTTACTTCTAGGCAAGCGTGCTCCATCTTCGACCACATCATCGCTTACTAACAGATGAGATAGTGGTCAAACGTGTGTCTATCAATAGTAAAAAAAAAAGTGGGTGACAAACTGTTTAACTTACTGAATGCAAATGAATGCCATATACGTGTGCAGAGCAATGTTTTGGCTTTTTATTAAGCAAAACGGGCTCTGTAACTAAATCGTTGATAAAACTACACGAAACCGAATTCATAAATCATAAGTCGAGTACGAGTACGTGTTGCCTGAACTCGGTTGTGAACAACAATATTACACTTATTATGCCAATATTGCAGTCTACCACGTATGCTACCTCATTAATTTTAACAATGTAGCACTATTTCTTTCAGGCGGGTTTGTATCCATATAAAGTTATAATAAAATCCTTAACTTCCTAAACTAGAGAATGCATGTGTTTGCGCGTACACTTGTGTATACCTCCTGTGAATCTGGGAGCGCTGTTGAGATTGGCCAGCATTAGGTTGTGAGGTTGATAATAACTTATGAAATACAAGAACCTTTACAATCGTTTTCCTATCCTAATATTATCACATTTGAACGTGGGTTTAACACGTAGTTTTTAGAAGTACGTATTCTTAATAAAAGTTTAAGCTCTTTGAGCGTGCTGTTATTGGACCTGTATATTGCTTTTCTGTCTTGTTTTCTCTGAGTATGGGCCTAATTGTCTCTATCATGTAAGTGGGAGCACATGGAATTACATGGTAGACACTTAACAAAGGAAAATAACGTTTACTTTTAGGGATAGCAGAGCTATTTATGTAATGTGTACATAAAGGTTAGAGGAATTTATATTGATTTGAATTAAACACTACTTTTTGCAGACTATTTTGAGGGTACATTTATTGTTTCCTGAATGTCTTTTTTGATTAACTCGAATGACCCATATCATTGCCTAAACGAGTATTTCTTGAGTGTCGTTTATTTTCGACATTATTTTATTAAATTAGTTCTATATATGCTTTCAAAGATCTGTCTTGTTAAAATGGTAAAGATTGTCATCTCTCAAAGTACCTTTTAGGCGATTAGTTTTATAGCAATCGCAATAAAATTGTAACGACGTTCTTAGAGACCGGCTTCCGTCTTTGGCAAGTCTCCAAAGTCGTGGTGACAATAATTCGGAAAGTGGCAGCGTTACGTAGGTGTCTTTATCTTGAGCAAGTAAGATTAATTTCAAATGACTGGGTTTTATTAATGACGTACATGAAATTTCGGTTATTATTCATGTAGAATGAAGATGGTTATAATGCCTCCGCCAGTATGTAACTCTCGTTTTCGTGTTTATCACATAATTATCATTCTCTTATTTAAACAAGCATCAAATTAATACTGTGGATTAGCTTCAATGTACTCAACTGAAAAGTTTTATGTTCTCCAAAAATGACAGCTCTTAAATTCAGTATAAGTAGATTGTATTAATTAAAAAAAAAATACAAAGTTTTTATTATTGTTCTTTTCGGAATTCGGAGCATTTCCAAAATCTTGGAAAATATCTGTCTTCTAATACCTACTCTTAAATAATGTTGTTATTATTAACTCTTATTATTAAAGTAATATTGTAAAGTGACGTCCTATGAAACTGTAACATTGAACAACATTGTTATCAGTTTGTTACATAGTAGGCAAGTGTACCATATGCGTATGTATAGAAGCGATGTTTGCATTATTTTTAATTTAATGTAGGTAAAATATTTTTTTAATCTTGTGGACGTAAATTAATTAGTATTTAAATGAAGTTGAACTGGTTATATTGCGGAAGAAAAGTAATCTTGTCATTTTGTTTTCACAGTAAAATATTCGTGTTTAAAACAGTAAAATATAAACATACATTAAAGTCCCTTTCTGACTTTAACATTACAAAGAATAAAATGCGTCGATTCTGGTTTTTATTTTAGACAATTCACGTTTTTTACTTGAATGAAAAGGCTTTTTTTTGGAGTCGCATCGTCCACCCAAACGTTTCGAGTGATATAAGAAATTAGAATTGGAACCTTTTTACTGTTATTTAAATGATTGAGTTTAATAATTCCGTATATATGACATTTTTCAATCCACATGAAAATGTAATTCTTCGTTTGATGTTCATTAACGAAGTGTCACGCTTTACTGGTTGTTATAAACGACAGAGTTCAGTACCTATATACCTCATTTTAATATAATGTAATTTAATTTGACTCTAGAAAAGTTAATCAATGGATCTTATGAGATGTTAAAATTTTACGACGAACGGCTTTTATTGGAAAATATGGAGGAAATTCAATAATTTATGAACACTTCAATCAGTAGTTATTTTCGTTATTGCAAAACCCGAATTGGTACTGGAAATAAATTCTCATACGAGTAGGTGACTAAATGTTTTTAAAATTATAAACTAAATAGATCTTTCATGTTGTTATATAAGTCTGCAGGGGCTTCTAAAAGAGTCGAACAAAATAGATACTTACTCGACAAAAGCTTGAAGTAATAATCTCTTCGGGAAAAACAACCATTTGTCATGGTTTTTACAAACTTTACTTCACGAATTATCACGTTTATAGTTTGCAATGGGCTGATAGTCATTGAAACGATTGCGAACTCCCTCTATGAGGCAGCCCTATGTAATATGGGTGCGCGGATGACCGACTGATCTCAAAATCTTAAGTGATATGGATTACGCTCGCTTTTTGTAGCTAGTGATCCGACGCGTCATGTTCCGGCTCGATTCATTAAGTGAAAGTCTAAGTAATTGGCTAATGACTGGGCTCTGGATAAAGCTTACTAATTGAATTTGCTAATGTGAAAATGTATTTAGATATGTTTCAGCACCAACGTGTGACATTTTCGTTTCATTTCACTTTCCTAAAGAAAATATAAGAGTCAAGTTATGGTAGCACCTGCTAAATTCAATGTAAACCTCCTTTCCAAATCCAAATCAATTACGGTGGATTCAAGTTCATAAAATCCCAAAATTATGTATATTGGAAAAACGGCTTCTAGTAGCGTATCTTAATTGTGTTTTATTTCTAACAAATCATCCTTAGAGGATTTATACGAGTACATGTATTCAATGTGTATTAAGAAAAAGTACTATATAAGCTATGACATATTGTAAATAAAACAGATATTTAATTAATTGATTAAAATCTATTAACGAACCCACTGGCTTGCATTCCAACGAAGCTTTTGATAACTAACTCGTGGTAAAATTTGATTAAGGTGTAGTCAAAATTTTCATTGTGTACGAAACGATTTGACAGGGTCTGGCACACAGGTCTACTCAGCAAGCTCCCTGATTATGGAATCCCAGCTGGTTTTTGTAGCTGGATACCAGACTTCCTAAGGGAACGGTCGATCCGAGTAGTCGTTGACGGCTGCTCCTCTGACCTCATGGCTATTGATTCCTGAGTTCCTCAGGGGTCTGTTCTCTCTGCAAATCTTTTCTTGCTGCACATCAATGACCTACTTCAGCCTGGTCTTATTGGGTACGCAGATGACAGCATGGTTTCAGAGAGATACTTGTCCAGCGCAACAACCAGCGGGGATGAATTCGTTCCTTGAGAGAGGCCATTGTATAGGGGACAAATTTGACCTTTAGCCCCAGTGTCAATGTCTTCCAGTGGGGTGATGACAATCTGGTCACTTTTAACGCCACCAAAACACAGGCGTGTCTTTTTACCGCAAAAAGGAGTCGTTTTGACCAAACTCCTACTTTTCGGGGTGCATCTGTTCCTGTGACTAATCGGCTTGAGCTCCTAGGCATGGAGTTGACATCTAGTCTCTACTTTGGCGCCACCATTGAGTACAAAGCCCAAACCGCGGCCAAAAAGCTGGGCATCCTAAATAGGGTGCAGCGATACTTCAGCCCTGGACAGCTTTTAACCCTATACAAAGCACAAATCCGATCCTGCATGGAGTATTGTAGCCACCTTTGGAATGGCTCAGCTAAGTATCAGCTTGCCGCGCTTGACTCGGTGGATCGCAGAGCTAAGAGGCTTATCGGTGACATAAAACTGGTGGATGCCAAGCTACATAGCTTGGCTCATCGCCGTAAGGTTGCCTGCTTGACGGTCTTCTACAGATTGTACTTCGGTGAGTGTGCCCAAGATATCCACGACCTCATCCCACCGGCCCCCTTCTACCATCGGACATCCAGACGCACTGCATCTTACTATCCTTACCTTGTTGCTATTCCACTTATTCGCACTAAGCGTTTCCAAACGTCTTTTATTATTAATGCGCACAGCAAAGGAGTGGAACTCTTTGCCTGCGTCTGTGTTTCCAAACGCTTACAACCCTAATCTCTTCAAAGTTAGAGTGCACAGGCTCTTTCTGGGTAAGCTTGCTCCATCGTAGACTTTGTTTCTGTAATTTCTGACCTAGATGAGAATCAAGAGCAAACCCATTACAAATAAAAAAAACGATCACATTTACATTTTCTCATTTTGGCACAATGCTTACAGTTCGAAATGGATGTTACAACGCGTAGTAAGGTATTATCGTAGTTCAACCCACACGGCGCGAATACTTCACGGGACTTGTGCGTTAACCGAGATTTACGCATTTCCCCAACAACTCCAACGATGGGCTGTGGCTGTCAGGAGACGTAGATATGGCGCACACTCTGATGTACCTATGTTTGTGGAAACGTATAAATGAATATGATGCAAAATATAGAGAAACAAGAGAAAAATATTGCCTGGAAATGTTAATTAAATTAGGAAAAGACTGCGCATTTCTGCGCATTTCTGTCAAGATGAAAAAATCTTTTCAACTGTATGTAGCTTACAAATAACGTTGTTAGTTTTCAAAGCAATATGTTTTGGTTAAAAATATGTTAATGGTTTTGAGAAAGACTCCCCTGGGCTCTTCAACACGGTGAATTACCCAAAAAGAGAAAGACCCAGATTATGGGAATTCTATGTAAAAATGTTAATTAACGGTTTCCTTTATTTTTTTTACCCAAGAGTAAACTGCACCTTCCTTAAACATTTGTAAGTAAATTCTTCTTAGTTAGGTTATTTTTATAAAATATTGAATACTTTCTGCTTAATTAGTGTCTAGCTGTCAAAGTTCCAGTATTTACAATTACAAAAATTCATTTTTTTAGACTTCTAACAAAATGAGCATTTTAACCCCATTGGAACGAGGTAGGCTTGTATACCTTTATATGTATACTTTTCATAAGTAGTTCCTGTGTGTAGGTAGAAGGATTCTTGTTATTTTAATCGCGTTACTGAATAAACTTTGTCAGATTTCAAACAGCGATAAAATTATTAAATGATGTAAGTGTTAGAATTTATCAGAAATTTCTATTCTCGTTTGAATTTACAAAAAAAAAAAATAATGTTTAAAACTTAAAATATACTTATTCAGATAAAACGAAAAATATAGCTTTTGATATTTTACAAAAATATTATAATAACGTTATCCTTTCTCTTGTTGTTCAATGTCTGTGACGTATCATTAACTGTTCTGTATCATGAGAAGCGAACATTTTATGGTTTCTCTTTATCCCAACATGTCTCCCGGACGTGTTATAGAATTTCACACAAGCATAACTAAAAGCCACCGTACCACTGTATTTCAGCTCAATATTATGTCATGCATTTCGTATTTCAGCTACCAAGAAAACAGATTGCAGCACACTAAATGCTTTAATAAATATGAATTACTGGCACGCGGCTTCGCTCCCGTCAACTGGCTACCCTACCTAATTACCCTACCTACCCTACCCTATCTACTTACCCTACCTACTCTACCTACCCTGCCTACCCTGCCTACCCTGCCCACCCTGCCTACCCTGCCTACCCTGCCTACCCTACCTACCCTACCTACCTATGTTACAAAAAATGTGATAAATGAAGAACCGCTCGACCGATTTTGTGCAAACTTCACATAAACCATCTACTAAGTAGTCCGAATAAAGCCTACTCATTTGGTTTGGATAGGTGAGCCCGTTCTTGAGTTATAAAATTACAACGAAAAGTGGCATTTATTTTTATATATATAGATTTACTGCTTCCTTTTTCCCGTGGCCTGCACGAACGGTGAATTGTTCAACTAAGCGTGTTTCACTAACTGATAGTTTATTAAAAAATACTCTTAAAGATAACCGTGACAAGCAATAAAAAAGTGAAGACTGCAAGGAATGCATTGAAAATAGCTCAGAGTAGGTTTCACTGTGAGATCTTTTACTTACAGGCTCACAACAGTGACCAACTTCTCTCAGAAGATGAAGTGCTAGTGACGTCTTCAAGTGCAGTAAGTCAAGTTTATAACCTCGGTTTATAGCCGCTTGTGACACATAATACGAAACGTGACTACTTACACGCACAGTTACGTTACACCTCACCTTATATCTCAACTTAATTGGGCTGAATTAATCGAATGAACGAAAAAAAGGATTTTTTATAATTTGACGAAACTAATGACATCAGCTACTCTTATGTTATTTACAGAAAAAAAGTCGACTGCTCATATATTTATGGGCGCATAACTCGACAAAAAAATAACCAGCTGATTGGTTTTTCGCGATTCCAGGATTTCACAAAGTGTATATAAACGCCTATTATTGTTGCCAGTTTCGTATTATCACCAAGTTAAAGCTTTCACGAGCTTTAATATTATTTTTGGGCACAACATAAAAGTTTAGTTCTTTATATGGTACATTGACGTATATTTACGAAGTTTCCAGGTTGTATTTCATAACTATCATTCCGTGCCATTGTCAAAAGAGTCTAAGTTTATATATCCAACTAAATCTTGCTAGCTATAAGTATTTGCTAGTCCAATTAGATCCCACTGCTGGGTGTAAGGCCCCTCAAAATTCAGACAATATACTGCGTCCCACACGAGAGTCGACCGGGGCCTGGCCGGATAAAATGATCTTCCTTATCTACATATCCACCTCTCTGTCTTGAAAAAACGGTCAGTTTGACATAATCATAATAGCTTCAGTCAACATTTTTTTAGCTGAATAATTCACAAAATTGTTTTCACTTTGCATTAACTTTTAATCACAACTCCATTATCATCAACGTTCATTGGATTTAGTCTTGTAAAAGCTCTGAAGTCTCTTCCTAAAAAAATTGCATATGAAAAACAGTTTTATCTTTGTTCTGGAGTTCTGTTTTTCACATTAATTACCTTTGTAGAAAAAGAATTATGTTTTCCGCTCGGCCACTTTTAGTAGAAAGTATGATTAGAGTTTGGGGCAAAAATTTGTTTTAATTAGAACCTTGAGTGGCTTTTAACGACACTACTTTTAGTTTTAATTCCGTTGCGTGCCTAAAAGTTAGAGTACCGCACGAATACCTGTTGGGTGCATAGTCAAAGGAGACAATACATTTATAATCGTACATTCAGACTTTGTTCACATTTATATACAACAAACAAAGGTAGATTAACAACTAAAACGTTCCTATAATCAAAGCTCTGAAACTTTCGGAATAACTAAAATATCCAGTTTTGCATGTTTCACAGCTAAACTTTGGCAAAATTATTCGTTCAAAATAATTGATACAAAACTAATTTCGTTGTTTCTACAATGGCTGGCCTGACAAAAACTTTATTTAAAACTTACTTTTTTCAGAAATAGCATTCATAACAGGTTTCATTTAAATAAGAACATACCAACGACTTTATTGAGTCCAACCTCTAAAGTCTTTAGCCTTCCAACTTGTCAGTAAAGTTAAACTAAATTGACGATCTGTACAAACGAGGCAATACCGTGCCTACTTTGAATTTTCCTACAACTTCTCTATTTAAAAGACAAGTATTTTAAATACAAATGGACTGTAGCCGTTCTTGGGATCTAATAAGAGAAAAGAGATTTGAGTTTCACTCCAGCGTTTCTCAAAGTTGTGCAGCCTGATTTACTTTAGAGATGGGTCGCCGTTCCTCTTTTCATTCAATTGTATCAATTGGAGGAAAGTTTGTATTTGAATAACTCTTCAAAACGACAGTACATTAATGAATTGCGCACAGTAGGATCGATTTGTTTGGTTTAAATAAAATGCTGTAAGCATTCTTTTTCTTATATCTTATTACAAGAGATGTGTAATTACATCATAACATAAAAATAAACTATGGAGATTGGCATACAACTCTTCCAAAACAAATACATAAAACCCACTCACCTAGACAACATGCTGAACACACCATGAAACTAACCAAACAGTGCTGTCATTAAGACAATTGTCTTGTACGAACACAACGATTATTGCTTACATTCTCCCTAGCAATGAAGACAACAGACAATGGAGTATGCGAGTTCCAGTGTGTGATAAGTGGTTTCCTGAACGACACCTTATTGAGAGTGTACAGCTATGTTGGACATAATTATTACATATTCCCTTTTGTCTCTTCATCAAAGGATCAGGTGAACTTGAAACAACGCATTTAGTCCTACCTCCGACATTTCAGTGTTGTCAAGTCAAACAGGAAAACTTTAGCATCAGTCAAAATTTTGAGGATAAAACAAATAGTCGGATATACGCGCTGTAATCCCGACCATTGTTGGAACAATAGGAACACCCCTGAGGGATTCGGAAGAGGACCTCTATATAAATATGCTTAAAGTCCAGTTCTAACCCAATGATGGTAATAAAGTTACGAAGGGGAAAAAGGTCTATCAAAAGGGTTTTTATCGCGAAATTACTTTAACCCATACTCGTATGTTAGGATACTCCTAAGTATCCTTACATTTTGAAGTAATTTGATAATTGTTTTGTGAGGAAATAACCGACTGGGAGCATTGCTTCTAATTATTCATTCGTGTACTGTAGGTATTATCCAGAGTATCTACATTGACAGAGTCAACGTCAATGATGAAGTTTGTGATGTTCATAGATGTAGTTGTAATATAAACCCACATACAAATGGAAATTATTATTATATTACAAAAGCACAAAGGTGTCTAAATTATTCCACTTGCACACGGCGACTTTACTGGCTTACGGAGTGTTCATTGCCAAGCCAAAATGCTGAACTTACAAAGATGGCCAATACATAAAATTCGTCGATCAAAACAATTGCAAGATGGCTACCCGCAGGACACGCCCACGAATAAATAGATAATTCCCTTCCCTAGTGGCCAAAACAAATACCAGAACCCAATGCGCTGCGGCCGCTATTTTATGGCGCGTACATAATTGCAAGGCACCATCACGCGACGTTGCGTGAACGGCCACTGAATAACAGGCAGCTTCACGCGACGTCGCGTGATGTGGCAATTAACGTGTAAAAAACACTTTTAATTAATTTAGTAGCTAGCATTTGACTAGAAAAACAGAGAGTACCTAATGCTAAAAAGCCCCAGTAGAAGATATAAATCGTTAAAGTGTTTTAAATAATGTTTACGTTCCTTATGTCATAAATTGTATTCTCTACCACTAACTATTAGTATAGTTAGCTTAAAATGGAAACTTAACATAGAAGTATTCGTGCTCACGAATACATTTTTCAACAAAAGCACTTGGTTATGAAATGTTCTGCATGGTAGGGCTCTATCATTGTTTTAAGGAAGCGGTTTGTCCGTGAGCATAAAGCATACATTAAACACGTCGTTAATAACATTCCTTTAAATGAACCTTAAATCTTAATTATTTATTTTAATAATCCATAAAGTAATTTTCAACAAAACATGAGTTTTAATTAGGGTTTAGAATTAAGTACTCATCAATTATAAAATTTTGACCGTGAATCCTAACCATCGTCAAAGTTCTACGTCTCCTTATTACAGTCACAATATTTTCCAAGACAAAGACCAAACTCAAGGTAACTGTCGACAAGCGTTCTCTTTGAGGTGGCTTAATTAAATCCCGAACTTTTCCGACAACATCTGACCTTGATTTATGAGCTCGCTACCTGAAATTATCCATCTAATAATTACTTTAGAGCTATTTTCTTTTGTAAGTGCTGAAGTGTAAGTATTAACATTAAGCTCCACAGAAGCACCTTCAGTGTCGACCGGTACCAAATGCCAAAGGCATTTCTTTTTTCTAGTGCATGTATTTTTACTAATGCAAGTTTTAATTTTATAAATTAATAAATTAATTATTATCAGGCCGTTTAAATAAGCCTGATTTTAAACTCCCTTTACCGCACTGTGATATTCGGTCTCAAACTAAAAAATAATATTATTGGTTAATCGAATTTAAATTGTACAGAAAAAAAATTGTTAGCTGTAGCTCGAGTCTGCTCTTATGTGATCAGATGGACCCATCCATCTGATCCATTGTTGATGGGACTTTGTGCTTGGGTTACATGCCTAGTTTCAGGCTTTATGTACATCAATTAAATGCCTGTATCGTTATAGAATATGAATGTCTTTTAAAATAAATTTGGCGTTTTATCCGATTTTTATCGGCTTCTGTTTATACGCAAAGCTAAACTGGTCATACCGCTTTGAATATCTTGAAGCGGCTGATGACGAGATTTTTAAAATTCGACTCATGATGTGGTGTTGTGGATAACGATCTCGTGATCGAAAATATACGAAAAAAAAACAAACATAGAACTCACACAATCATATCAATTTGAATTTGATACGGCACAGAAATATACCAACATCTACCAACATTAAAGACATGACATTTAGAGACGTAGGTAGGTACTCAAACAAATAAATTATGTCTCTGCATACATTACTTTGAACATGATAATAATTATCTCATGTTTATGTTCCCTGGCCTCGTCAGTTTATATTATTAATATATGTATTTCTAAAGTTTTGGGATCTGATACAGAGATTGAAACTCGATAAGTTAAGATTACCTCTTCAAACACATCTCTCCATTCCAGAACACGTACCACACTCGAGCTGATAATACGACTCCTTGCAATACGCGAGAGAAGCCGACGATCTGTGACGGCACAGAGCAATATACTGAATTGATGAATTTGTAAATGCCAATAACAATTTTGGTGAAGTTCTTTAGTTTGACACAAGCTAGAGTACATTA
This sequence comes from Lacanobia wlatinum, assembly GCA_947578705.1. NCBI lineage: Eukaryota > Metazoa > Arthropoda > Insecta > Lepidoptera > Noctuidae > Lacanobia > Lacanobia wlatinum. Next base: position 8,344,521 of record OX388040.1, read on the forward strand.
TATACCTTCCGTTTATACTTTAATTGATAACTGAAGTCTTATGAAAAATTATTATTGTCGCACAAAGTTGCTGATCGCTCCGATTGTGTTTCATTCTTTCGTGGAGGATAGTTAAGTGGCCGAAGTCAAACATATAGGTACCTACTAACATAGTAGGTATGTTTGAATTTTATTTGATGTTTAGAATCAGCGCTTTAATTTAATGAAATGAAAATACTGTGTAGTTATAGTTAAAGTATCATATGAAGTATTTACCATTTAAAAATTATTCAACACAGTGCTGGTCGCATACATTTGCCAGCAACGAAAATAAGCGCGTAGCAGTGTCGCTACGCCAGTCGCGCGACGTTGCGCGCGCTGAGTTTCGGCGCAGCGGCCATGCTATGCTCAGTGCTATGATTTCGTGTTCTACCACCATGATCTAATATAGAGAGGTGTAATGTGAGTGTGTGTATTAATTAAATCTGTATTAACATATTTTGACATATATATGTGTGACTTTATATTAGTTGAATGAACTTTAACAATGTAAATAGTTCTCAAATAAACTCAGCCTGTCAATATGTGTCGTCTCACATAACTCGATCTCTTATCACTACATCCATATAGCCGACATCGTGGATATGCAACATTTGCAATGGCATTGGTATTTAGACCATCCTCGCATCGCGCTGTGTGTGAATGTGGAGTTAGATAAGGAATATAAAACAGAATGCAAAACCATGAAATCTTGCTGAAAGACTTAGTAGTGTTATCAGTATATCCAAAATTAGTTGATATTGTTCGTGAGAAAATAAGGAAAATCTCATTAGAAACTTCTACTTTTCTACAATTGATAGGCACGCGTTTGACCACTATCTCACCTGGTGGTAAGCAATGATGTGGTCGAGTACACTTGCCTAGAAGTAACCTTTTAACTTTTGACTTAATTACTCCCAGGTTGTAGCTATCAGGAAACACAGACTCTGGCAGCCTCTGTCGGTATTTCATTCTTTTGTTTCCACATGGAACATGTTTTAAGGTCGAAAATAGTTTGCAGACACAGCTTTCAGCAAAGCAAAACAGTTGAAAGTTTGTAATTGATTGACTTCTGAAATATGGGGTAAGAAAAGGGTTCAGAAAAATAGTAGTTTAATTTATAAGTAACCTTCTGTTTTCGTTATGGGAGTGACATGCAGCATCGTGCGTGGCAAAACGTCCGATGAAATAATTTGCCATTAAAGTTACTCCAGAATTGGCTATAATATGATAATATTATTTCCTACCCAAACAATGTTTGTTCTGCGAAAAAACCAGTCATATTATGCTAATATAATAGTCCAGTGAAACAGAATAGAAAACAAAACCGGCCAAGTGTGTGTCGGGTCACGCCCAGTGTTTCGAATTTTTTACGAGTAGTAGTGCAAACTTGCAACTACTACTCGTAAAAGCTTCTTAGCTATGATAGTTTTACTTTCAATTCGTTAAATATGCTACTGCGATGATTTTTTCACGCGTCAGGCTGCAGCGTCAAAAAGTTTTTAAAACTCTTGCTATTCCGGGTGGTTTCATCAATATGTTACAAGCTACTGACAAGTCTAATTTCATGTGAGTTTTTACCGATGTTGAATGAACCCAGAATGTTCCCTTTTTAACTTTTCGTTTTCGCCCGCCATCTAATAAATTATCACACAAATGTCTTGATGAGTATTTGGATCTTGCTTCTTTGTCATTCAAACGTTTTACTCAATTACCCGGGACTCTGCTGACCACACTGCACGTCCGTGTGTCATGGGCTTATCAAATTGTCGGAGCGGAGCGTAATTTGAGCGGTGGTGAAGATAACTTGGAGTGCGACGCGAATATTACCTACGTGATATTATATCAACGCCTGGGAGAGGCGCACTAATGTCTCACCTAATATAGGCAGAAACGTCGCCGTGTATGCGAGGTAGCGGTAACTTATCAGAGTTTTATTAATTAAAATGGCTTCCTATCTTAGTAAATAGCAGTAACCGATTTTTCTACTATGTTGTATTCACAGACATTTGTAAATATACACATAGCTACTACTTTTTACACAATTTTCATAAAAGGGCAATTTCTAATAAATATAATTAATCAGTTAAAATTGAAATGCCTGTTGAATTTACAAGGGTAAATGAAATAAAGCGATCCGACAGAATCAGATTAAATAAAACCGAATTCCGGCTATTGTTACAAACAGTTAACAATTTTATACTGCCAGAAATAATAAACTCTCTACGTTATTAGATATTTTGTTGGCGTCTACGAATTCAAACTCAGCTCTAGTAAAAGCTGCTACATCCATGTACGTAAAAGTTTTCTGTACCAGTTCTTACAAAATGGTTTTCTTTACTGAACAAAGGAACTCCCTGTCACAAATGACAATTATGGACACGACGACGACAGTGGAATTAAAGTAAAATGCAGCTCTTTAGTACACGCGAGGTTTTCTTCTTTGAGTTACGAGGAGGTACTAAATGATAAAAAAGATTCGGAATAAGTCTAATAAACGAAAAGGGCTCTCAAAAATTAATGAATTCTTTACGCTTGGGAATCTAGATCTGGTCCAGTGTTAGAAATTTTATTCGTTACGACCTTTGGGGTCCAACTCACACATGACCGGTTTCTTTTTGTTTGGAAGAGTATTTTCGTAGGTATTAGGTAGGCAACGGAATTCTTCAATAAATATGATAGCAAATTTCACGAGATTGCTGAAGTTGCATGTCTGTTTATTGTCTAATCCACGTCATAATATAAAATCTCACCGGTACGCTGTGAAGGGGTAAGCAGATGCCTACAAGTCCCACCACTAAAATGTGAAAAATAAAAACTTTTTTTACAAAATCAAATACAACTGTGATGAACAATCCTGTATATAATAAACACTATAAATGTGTGTTCTAAAAGCTAGGTTATTAAAAAAATCAAAAACTACTTCTTAGAAAATCTTCAATATACCGCAGCATTCGGCTTGAACATTAAGTAATAAGTAATCCCTACTGCCCGGTACATTTTTGGGCCACATAGATGTCATACTCCAGTCCCTTTATGCGATATTAAATTACCTTATACAATATCCTTAAATATGTAGTCTGATATTAGCTATGCTTGATACATCTGTCACACCAGAAACTTATTAATCTTCACGTGATTTATGGAATCATTGTTAATTATACATTGTAATTTGAACGCTATCAGTGTGGTATAAGGTTTGACTATTCAAGGCCTATAAATTACGACCAAGGACCGTTTGCCAGACTTAATTAAGAATGTATGGAATAGATAAAATCATAGTAATTATTTTAGCCGGGGATATTGCTTTTCTTTCACCAGATTAGGAAGCCATAACTTTATGCTTATGCATGACCTTGTCTAACAACCATCTAAAATCAATTTCACAAAATGTCTTGTTTGTAACTTCAAATTTTTCACGAAAAAACACAAATAACGTCCGTTTTGCTAAATTTTCAAAAGTATTTCTTTTATAAAGCTTTTAAAAGTGAAAATTACCTGGTGTTTGTAGTAACACAATGGCTTTTAATGGTATTTCATTATTTCTGAAGATTTTAAAAACAACGAAGCTGGTCATGGATTTCAATATTTGCACGTTTTCTCAGTTTAACAAGCGTATACAACCACTTAACTAGATTTTCTAGACTAACTATATTGGGCTTTAAGTCCAGTAGAATCTTAAGAGCTTTCCTCAACAGGTTGAGCACATGCTTGCCTACTTCCCCCTTGAGTTCGCTTCGTATGCGTAAACTGTAGGTTTTGAAATGTAAAATTTAGGTTGTGTGCAAATAAAGGTAAAATGCGAGTGCTCTTTTTAATTATTGCTTGATTCAAATGTAATTAATTGGTTAACTCTCTGTTCTTACGTCATATCTACAGTAAAATAATGCAAAGCCAACCTTTTTGTCTGCTACATAAAGCATAAAAATGCAAATGTCACGTATGTTTGAGGAGATCGAGTGTAGCTTGATGTTGTTAACTCTGAATTGGCGTATATTAGCACCACACGTTTTATCACACGATATACTTACCTATAACTCACGCAGAATACTTACAAGCAATTAATTACTAAACTGCTCAAGTTCCTCTTGTGTACAATATATTCGGTGTTCATCGAGATAATAACCACCACAATCTCACAAACTTCACAGTAATAATATTACTATTCACAATGTTAACCAAGATTAAGAGAATTACTGTTTATGTGACAGAATGTTCATTCAATTCAAGTTAATAATTATGCTATCTATCGCTTCAGTGTTAGGTTAGGTTAGTGTTCATGAACACGGGAAATATTTCCTTTTCAAAGACGTTATATAGACTTAACTTTTTAAACTGTGATGAAAATGCTGATTCTGTTACAAAACAGCCATATTTATGAATTAATTAACTAGAGATTATCACAAATATTTTCATTACGAATTGTGTGAAATAATTGAGTGATCCTATTTTATTGTTTACGTTGTAATTAAAATTACCGCGTTAGGGTAGTAGGTGTACCAAAAGTGATTATGTAGGAACTACTAATTAATTTAATTACAGTTACTAACGTTATTTTTTGTTGTTTAAATTGCTGATAATTTAGTCAGTCGGTTTCAAATTAGGCCTGCATTTTCATCGTGTAGGTAATACGAATAAAACGATATAGTGTATGCCTTATTTTCTGAAAATCATCTATTTTCGTTAAATTGCAGAGGCATATAGAGGTCTATGTGCCTCTGCCCAAATTTCTTACAGCAATAACTTGCCTTTTTTTTTGTGTACCTAACTTTAACATTAGCCTATAGCTTAATGATAGCACTGCCAACTACTAAACGAACTTAAATATATGTCATAATATAACATGCTGTTACGGAATGGTTAACAGAAATAAGTCTTTATTGTTCATCCCCCATAGTTAATAGCGTAATGATATTTTAAACGATAATATAAATGCGTGTTGCAAAGCAATGAAGTTTTAATACAGCTAGAATTAGTAACATCTCCCCTGGCGGCGCTAGCTGCGCCTTGCACAAGTACATCGTGTGGCCCGGCGCGCAGATGCAGCGGCCACGCCTATCTGTCTGATGAGGACATAATTAGCTCAAAACAATCTATTAAGTTTTTTTTTTTCATAAACAATTGGATCAAGTTTACTCGTACTGTTGAAACATACCTCCTTTCGTAGAAAATACTCTTTTACAAAACTTCTGTCCACATTAGAAATGTGCCCCAAATTCAACAAAATAACTTTAACAAGATTTATTTTATTCTTACCCCTTTTTGTTTTAGAGCAAAACACCGACGAAATGAGGATACATGACGCAAAAAGCGGAATTGTTTCTCACGCTCAATGTGACCCTTACTTACAGATGTGACTTCGTCTCGGAAAATAAAAAACTGGTAATGTTACACTCAAAAAAAAAACAAAAATGTGTTTTCCTCGCGTTTTCCTACTTTACTGTTATGTTTTACATTTTATTTTATAATAAAGGAAAACATTGTAACCTACAGTAAAACTTTATACCTGTGTACATTAGAAAAGCATTATTATGTGATCAACATCAGACATAACTTTAGAAATATAGGTATAAATATATATAACGAAGTTTCTGCTCACCTGCAGGTGCCGGCGTTCTTACACAATATATTGGCGTAAGTATGTTGGTGTAAGTATGTTGGAGGTACTCAGGCACAGCGGACCCTCTCCGCAGTCCGCTCCGGAGTAAGAAACACGAACAGTAAAACTGCCTGCGATGCGGAGCATATTGTGGAGTGAGCCATGTTATTTTGTAATTAAAACCGCTGAAATAACCGCTACGGCTGTATTGATAGAAAAAGGAAGCACTCGCAATTGAATCCTTATTGGATCAACAAATTCACTGATAATCGCGTAATAACAAATTAATGCCCAATTCACTGATAATCGCGTGTGGCGAAACAGTATCCCAGCAGCCGGCACTCGACGGCGCTGCATGAAGTGGCACCCGGTGACTGCACTGCTCCTCGCACCTCATACGCCACGTTGAACTCGTGCACGGACAGCAGACCCAGCACCCTGGGCTGTGTGCCCTCTAGTCTGTCCAGGCTCAGCTCCACCACCAACACGGGACTCTGCACCTGGGGATAAAAGCTTACATGATCTGTCTAGCCTTTTCCCGACTATATTGGGGTTGGCTTCCAATCATACCAAATTCTACTGAATACCAGTATTTTGTGTGGAGCAACTGCCTATCTGAAAACCACAATCCAGTAAAAACAGCAAGTTTACATTTCAAGAAAATTGTGTGTAAGTAAGCAAAGATGATTGAACAGATTTCAACGATACAAACATTTGACATTAGTAGTATGCGTTTGAGTATCCATGCGCAGTGTTTATGTCAACTTTAGTGAAGTGCTCGAATGTTAACGTCCACGAAGCAAGGATAAGGCACTCTTATTACTTAAAGAAGTCAGTTTTATGTTTTTTTTTTCCAATCAGTAATTTTCAGATGAACATTAGTTGTAAGAGGTCAGCGTATTCTCGCTTATTTTGAAGGCTCATTTACTATTCAGAAGAGACATACTTCAAAGAAACGCTCTGTCAACTTATTGATGAATATATTCGTCAGCCGCCCCCGCGCTGACGACTACAGAAAGAATTCCGAACTAGACAAGAAAACCTGGCAAATCTCCAGAAAAAGAAAACAATATGTTTCCCCTTTTGCACACTGGAAGCTTATTAATGATGTGACATGTGTCGGCACCAGCTATTAACTAGGAAGAAACAAACTGGTTAGAATTTATTGAGGCACCGTTTCACTTACGTTCCATCGAGTTGTTTTATTTTTTACCACGAGCATGATTCACTTTTAAATTACAATTTGTTTTGTTAATATTTCGGCTTTTTATATTGAGAGCAATTAAGTTAATTATTGCAGTGGACGAGTGTCATAAACAATTGAATAGCGATATTTATAATTGCGCAATTTTCACAACACTTCTGAATCCGTGGGTGTTTGCCTTTAAAAAATGTTAGTTTGGCTTTCGGTCGCCGCGAGCGTTAAATTCAAAACAATACACAGATTATAGTAAAATAAAGGCAGAGTTACATTAAACACGGTAAACATAGTAAGAAGACTAAAAAATAAGCGAGTACACTGACATCCGAAAAAGTAATGTAACACTAATATATCCTTAATTTTTTGTATACAACCGAGTTAATATTTGTTTGAACATTGACGAAAAAATAATAATCATCATTGTAAAATATTTTTTAGTATAGGAACCTGATATGAGATGCCTCCTTTCATGTTTATTCCTGTTCACTTTATATGATTCCTGTTTTCAAGGGTCATTTTAAGTAATTTCACTGAAACTAGCATGACTTACTAGTACATATCTTCATAATAACAATACCTTACAGCAATAATAACCACCAATAGTACCACGTTTGAAGACCATATTCATAACTAAACGACAGACAAAATAATTTAAACATTTGAAAATCGAAATCATGGGCCCCATATTGCATTCAGTCTTTCCAGCCAGTTTTTAAGGTTCCGAACCAAAATGGTAAAAAGGAACCCTTATGGAGTAACCAAGTCTGTCCGTCTATCACAGCTGGATATCTCAAGAACTCCTAATGCTATCAACTTGAATTTTGGAATAATTTTAGAAGACGTTTGTTCAAGTATTTGCAAATAAGAAAGAAATACACGAAACGAATAAGACGAAAACGTAAAAAATTTGACTGTGCAGGTCTTATCTCCAAAATTTGCGTAGAGAAAAATATGAAATTATTCTATGTGATAGAAGTTTATTTAAAGATTACAGGAAAAATAATGCGATGTCTCCAAATAACACATTGTTTCAGAAATCATCAACAAAAGTTACAGTAGTTCCACTATCGGGTAAGAGATGGCGCTTATCTAAAACTGCAATATAAACCGCAGTGTTAAAATTCTCTGATGAATATAGGCCTCGCCGATAAAAAATTTAAAACTTTTCACGTTTTATATGATAGTACGCAACCCTCGGTGCGCGAGTCCGACTCGCTCTTGACCGGTTTTTTTTTATTTATGCTTACATTTTAAGACTCATCTCTCCTTCATGTAAAGCCCTGTGCACACTTTTGAACAAGAATTCGAACTTTAGTAAAGTCGGAAGAATTTATTGAGTGGATTTGTACAGTAACTAGTTGAAACCACAGTCACGAATGGCGCGTTTGAGAGGCAGATAGAATTAGAATAATTAGTTTATTCAACTAAGTCATCGCGTTCTTTCAATAACAATGATATTTCATTTGTTAGTCTTTCCAGGAAATCTATGTTTTGTCATAAGGGCAGGCAAGTTGAGGTCCAAAGGTGTGAAGTACTTTTGCTACTTTGTTTTGCTGCATACATTGACCTTCCTCTGAGTTTAGTAAATGGGGAATAAATTATTGAGCGCTCAGCTCTTACAATATTCTGTAGTTGTAGTTGTGTGGTGTGCGCTAACACTGTCTTTAATTATTAGGCTTTAAGTGTGCGGCCGGACGACCACAGTAATTTCCCAGTGCCAGTGATGAATCCGCTTTCCTATCATTAACGTATTAGGCCCGGCGCATGTTTAAACAGAGTCAGAACAGATTAAGTTTAATGGCAAAGCATTTTCACCGTAGTGTGTCTGGTACATAAAATACACAATATTAACCCATTTTATTTATAGGTCAGACCAAACCGGTTCACACAAATACTTTAACGCAGTTGAAGCAAAATTCCTCAAGCCCAGGCGACAAGTACGTCACGGTGATGCACGACTTATTAAAATGGGTTTTCTACTACTCCATTTTGAAAGTCATTTCCTCATAATTTTCTTTCAGTATTTTCAATCAAACTATGGACAGGTAATTTTAAATGTTACTCACAAATTCAAGAAAAAAAAGTCAATAAACAAAGGTTCAGAATTACCTACTTTGTTATAAGCAACTCTCTAGTAACTTTTTGCTTGTCTTAAATACCTGGCCATCTAAACCCTTAAAATATTCTTACCCTTTCATTTTCATTCGTAGCGGTGTAGAATAAAGATATAACTGCAGGGAGCATGTATGCATGTGTAGCTGATTTATACTTGTACCGGTGGTCTCAAAATATATTTCTATTCCTGAAAGTGCTCACTCCTGGGAGCGGTACAGGAATGGACGCACGGCCACGGGTTTTAATATTAAATTATCATTATGAATCTGGAAAATATCGTCTTTCGCGGTGAAACAATACAACTTGTAAAATACTTGTTTCTTGTAAAATATTTTATGAGTAGTAAAAATCTCGCAACAGCATTGAGGTGTATTCTCAGGACTTCTGCTGCAAACTGTAAACTTTTAATATCCAGAGGCAATCCTTAAGCCGAACACAATATAACAAATATGCGCTCACAGATCGGAGATATATTTCAGTTCATTAAGTAGCCTGAGAATCTTAACTTGGCACTGTGTCTTTGTGTTTGCATTGTGTAGGTATTTTTAGTTCCAACTACCAACAAGCAAGTGCTAGCAAGTATTCGGTGTTTTCCATTCAAAAAGGTATACGAAGTGGACGCTACTTTTAAATAAAAAAAATATCATAAAAGAATATAATTTAGTATTTTTTTGTTAATTTTTTTTTATTTCCTCGCATATGAAAGATTAGGAGAGCCGACCCCAATTAGAAACGGAAAACCAAACAAAGAAGAAGAAAAGATTAGAATTTGTTGTAATGCAACATAAAATGCATAACAGTATGCGAACTAGCCAAGCAACAAAAAATCCAATGAAAAAGGTTTCAAGCTACAACTTTTTAAAATCAAAATGAGGAAATCGGGAAGTACACGCCACTTGGTCTCAAAAAATATTGAAATGCCATTAGGTTTTTTTTTCATTTATTTCTTTTTTGCTTTTTTAATGGCGACGCAATATTTTTTTACCAACTATGGCTAGGATGTCCTTGAGACGTTTGATTGAAACCTTTTTGTGTTTTAAATTAATGCAATTTTTCCTGAACTCTAAAGATAAAAGCACTACGGCAAATAAAGAAAGCGATGAAGCAAAGTTTATGGGACGCGATCTACAAGAAAGCAATGAACGATCTTTTGAGTAGGGTACTGAGACGATGACTCGGACCCTTAAAAAGGCCTTTATAATAAAAGCGTGAGGTCTTTTTCTGAACAAACTTGAAGCCTTTTATGGGGTAACCAAACAAATCTTCAAACGTTACGAGAGTTGATCGGGCACTGCTGACACAAGCTTCGAATTTTATTGACTGATGTGACAGATTTACTTTATTTACCTTATCGTCAATTTTGATGGATTTGTTTCAATAATACTTGAATGAACTTATTGGTTCTTGTTATTTTAAGCATAAACCGTTTAGAGCAACTATGTTTGGAGTTTCTTTGTCATCCTATATTTATTAGTTTCTTACTTGTTAAACGACTAACGTTCAACTAACATTAGTAGACTGTACACATTGATGACTTAGAAGAAAGATTACTTATAAACAGCCAATTTGCAATGTTCCTCTAAAGAAATCGATGCTAACTGAAAATTTCTTGTAAACTGTTTCTTGCAAATTTTCTAGTGAATTTTCAACAATATGTTTTGAGAAAACCCTAAAACCTGTGCCCTAAAAGCTTTGTTGTTCAGCGCTTTGGAGTGAGAGCTTATTTACTCAAATGGGTACTACTATACAGTCACTACTGTACTAGTTACTACTGTATACAGTTGTTCCCACTGGAGTTTTTAAATCATTGGTACTTTTTTGGTTTGTTCACTTGTCTAGTTATAATAAAAAACAACATGTATTTTACAAGTAATTGTATAAAGCTCTTTAAAATGTTTTGTCGTAATTATTATTATTACTGTCAATCACAATTAAAAGATAATTTTGTTTGTGATTGACAATAATTTTATTTTATTATATCTTAAGGACCGCGATTAAAGTGCCGATTTAAGTGATGGCCACGAGTAAAGGCAAAGCCATCCAGCCAGCCATTAGTTACCTCATCCTGATACTTTTTTCAACGCTTTTCCTTCAAATAGATGAGCAGCTCTTTTTAAAACGAACCACATAACCGCAGCCCGCTTTTTACTGGTAAAAGGCCAAAATATGCTACGCGAATAAAAGTGGTGGATTCTACATTCCTGTAAAATGCCAGTTCAGATTATTCAAAGCTTGCAGAAACATAATTATCACATTTTTTGAGAGGATTTTTTTTAAAACATAGTACCTGTGAACATGGTTACAGGTGAAATAATAACGTCTAGCGTCGGCTGTGTCATGGCTCGCAAACTTCGAGGTACAAATGACTGGAAATGCGACAGTAGATTAACTTGGCTACAGAGATAACCTATCATTAGTAATTACAGATAAGCTGCGTAGGTAAGTACCACTGCGCCCAAATGGGGGTTTTGTAGAGCAATAAGCATTCAAGCAATTGATTTCTATAGTAATCTTCTCTTCAGATAACTGAAAACACACACACTATAACATAAATTAAAATAATTCACAGTTGGATGTAGGACATCACATGGGGATTCTAGTATCGAACCAGGGGGGCTACTCTCTAAGCCCGAAGTCCGCAGTTTCAGCCTTAGTTGGCGTTTTCTACTCCGTATCACCTTACCACTAAGAATGAATGACAACACGATTTGCCAGTTACTGTGAAATCGTGTTGTCATTCATTCCGCAAGGCCGCCCGCAACAAAAGCTGAAACTACGGATTTCGGACTTAGAGAGTAGCCCCCAGGACCATTACTGCCGGTACCACTAAAAAGCTAAGTATGCTATCGTTAAGGAATTTTAGTTATTTGTGACAGTTCTGTACAATAAATACTTTTACTTTTCTTCATCTCACTTTTAACTTCGCGGAGATTTTCTCCGACAAAGTCAAACTTTCCATTAGATATTCTCTTAGCTGAACAACTTTTTCTATTTCCGTAACAAGTAGCAAGATACGAAGTATTGTCACTGCCTTCTTAAATCACATTACGGGAAGGTAATTACAGAGAAGTGTTTTAAGGGTATGTAATTGAGTTAAAGCTGACCCGAATCTTATTGAATTAAATTCAGAGGTTGCTCAGTAAGGGTATTTCATTTACTCGGCATCTGTTGATTACCGAAGCTTTGGATATCATGGAGGATTAATAAAGAAATACCGACCCGTGCTGGCAAGGCGAGTGCTAACTGTTGCTTAGATTTTAAGATCATTTTCTGGTTGGACATTTCGATTTAATTAAACTTATTAAAAATTAACCAGCGTAAACACAGCTTTAAAATTAGAAGAACCGTTACAGTTCAGCCCTTTTTTTAAGGATGGGAAATCATCTAATGACTCCACCCACTCTGGGCGGAGCAGAAGGGAGTGTCAGACTCTTACTGACTGAAACCCATCCGAGTTCCTCCTAGAGCCCTTTGCGTTCCAGAGCCGCGGTGACTCTTTCGAACAAATTCCGCAACCCTGGCACGGTTACAGTATAGCGCTGTTAGAAATCACTGTTACTGGCCTCGTTATTTATGAGAGCAGGAAGAGATGTCTGTGGTATGCAAAGTTACTGTGAGTCATCAGTTGGACGCGTGCCAAACATATCGAGGATCGAACTATGAACCAAATCAACTGCAACAGGATTAAGTTTTCTACAGAAACGACATCATGCGTGCTGAGCAGGAAATTGGGGGAATGTTATTACGCATAAGAATAGTTGGTTAGCCAAGACGATTATAACTACAACAACATACAGCGACATTTTTCTATTTACTCAGAATCCTAGAAATAAAACATGTACAGGAAATGTTCTCCTTTTCTCGTGTACTTGTACTTGACCAAAATTTAATGTAAATAGGCGCCTTGAATATTAAAATCGATTCTTTTGCCCGATTATTCGTAAACTCAATTCTGTAGATTATCATCTTGCTCGATAGATGGTGTTGGCGTCGAATTAGAAGTTGCTGTGGTTTCGTTACACGGCCTCCATATAAGCACGGCGGTGTGTATATCGTATAAATGACACTATATAATGAAGATAGAATAATACTTTTAAATACTGCAGGAATTTATTGAAACATCATCTTTTGAAACAAGATTAGGCCCTTTCTGGTTCAATCTTTGTAAATAATAATTTCGAAGACCTGAATTCGAAAATTAACTTCCTTTTTTTATATGGCTTTATATGGCCATAGCGGTTTGTGTAAAGTAACAATTTCAATTATGTTTAATTTGCCAACCTTTAAAATAAACTTTAAAATAAACTTTCTCTCAAATATATTTAAATCCGAGTCAAACGGAAATGCTCAAGAAAATAGCGTGCGAGGAGGTGGAATAAGAAATGTAACGCGTTCCTACTTTGTAGGCAAGGCTTGAGCGGACTCTCAGATGAGTTAGAAGAGGCTATAGGTACAGCTGGTGCAAAAATTTTCAAAAAACTTGTACCGTTTTAGCCATTTCCAGTCAGCAAGTATTGACTAAGTGCAAAAACTGAACTTGTTGAACTGAAACTTTTTCACTATGGTTTCTGAAATTTATACGTGTTTGAAAAATGGTAGGCGAACTATTTCTCATCCTTCAAACTCTGCCACCATCACAGTGCAAAAATAGCGTGAACCTAACAACATCGGAAATATTGTAAATACCGGAAAAGGACGTGTGGCGCTTATAAGGAAACTGTCAATATACATTTTATGATACACTTCCTTGGTATATTTCTGAAGTTATTTCGGCCATAAAAGTCAGAGCAGATGCTGTGATTATGAATAGGTAAGTTGTGTTCGTTTTAAGCTTTAAGGATTTGTACTTTGCTATTTTCTGTTGGAGGTTATTAGAAGTATAGAGTTGTTTGAGGATGTTTGGTAATTGGTCATAGTGGTGTTTATGAAACATACAGTTACATAAGTTATTATTAAGTACCCAGCTTTGACAATTTACGCGTATTCGTTCATAAGTATGCTATAAAATTATGATGAAAGTACCACACAGACTATTCTCGCACATTATATTTTTACACTTTGTTGGTCATCTCGTTGAACAGAATTATAAATATTTTGTTTTAATCTATGTACAGCGTATTGAAAAGGTACTTGTAATAAATCGTGTTCAGATTGAATAATTAAGTAGCAAAACTACTAGCAGTTCCACGGCACGTAACACTCTAGAGACCATTTTGCGCAAAAATATTGCTCAAATCAACTGGTTATTTTCTCATATTGATTCACGATAGTTCACTACGCCCGATTGTTTTTTTTTTTTTTTCAATTTTAATTATGCTTTAGAACACTTAGAAGTTAATTGAACTTTTATTTTCACTTAACAAAAAATGATACTAATTCAACCACTCAGGAGCCGTAAGTCCCTTTCGGGATAAAATCGCGTGCGCTATCGTGCAAGCGTCGGCTCGTCTCGAAGGGGACTTACAGATTCTGACGGTTGGGGCGTTTCATAATAAACTATACACAGTGCCACTTTAGCTGTCATACAACGACAGCTCACTTCATTTATCGTACGACTACTACACATTCACTCAATAAATAATAATATTTATGAACATTTGTATTACAAAATAAAAATAAACATTATTATGACGCATGACGTAGTTTGAAGCATCCAGGAGCGAGCGCAGTCTGAGCCTTGTGTTCCAAGGTCGGCGCGGAATGGAATGGGTACATTGTTTTAGTAAGTAAATATTTTATTAACAAGGTGTTTTAAAATTCAATGCATTATCTATTTTATTGTACCTATTATTTTAATGAATTATTTAAAAAAAGGTCGCGCCTAGAGGTAATGTATGTCGGATATATTAATTGAGCTGCCTCTGTAAGACAAATAAAATTGCACCGTGATATATTGTTTGGTGTGTTGTAACTTTGGCAAGTAAATTTTAAGAATTCGATTTAGCTGTGAATAATACCACTTCCCCATATTATTTATATACTAGCTGTTGCCTGCGAATTCGTTCGCGTGTATGTTGAAAAATAAAATTATGTCGCTATGTAAGATCGCTAAGATAAGATAAACAAACAGTCAATATCTAGCGCTGTTAGACCCCTCTTAGAATAAGGAATTTGGAAGACTGTTAGGCGATTAACACACGGCACCGCGCACCGTCGCGGTCGGCGGTGAAGCGGATCTCATGTCGCATATATTTTGGCCAAATGTGTGTTACTTAATCTATACTAATATTATAAAGAAGAAAGATATGTATTTTATATAAGAACTTGTACCTACTATATTTGAAGCAATAAATAAATAAAATTAAATGAAATGAAATTGGCCTCTAATAAATCTGTTGATGCCTAACACACGTAAACCACCTTACCGCGTGGGGCACCGCTACGACATCCATGCCGTGTGATAAAGGCCTTATGAAAGGCACTGGCTGTATCCTCTCTTCTGTTGAAAATGCCGTCCAGCTCTAGTAATTTTTCGTAATATTCGTAATGAGAAACTTATGTACACGATGTTGATAAAAGTAGCTAGATTTGTTAAAACGCAATAGAGCTGCATAAAGTTGGCCATAGGTATACCAACAGAATGGAGTAGAGACTCCATAATCTGCATTTAGACTCCCATTCGGTCCATTGCGCGTAACGCTCCACCCAAATGCACTGAAGCCTCCTGGGTACTCCACAGGTTTCACGGAGCGACCTCACCGTTCCGAGGATTTGTTCACGTCAAGAAGCAACGGTCACATTTCCAGGATGAAGTGGGCGACTGATTTCTCGGTGTCGAAGCAACTTCTGCAAATTGGGCTGTCTATGGCGCCTTTGTTGTAGAAATGTTTCTTTAGAGGGCAATGACCCGTGATTATACCTTTTATTATTCGGAAGGTATTTCTACTTAGGCTGAGAAGTAGTTAAATTAGTCGCGTGTATGACATTGTCATTTTTGACTGCCTGTAATTTGTAGCCCGTGACCATTAGTTCTCATGAATTTTAGTTGATCTCTGGCAAATTCATTTATGAAACGGTATGGGTATGGGTCCAGCACTACCACCTTGCAACCTCTTCGCGAGTTTGTTGGTGGCGTTATTGCCAAGGGATATACAGTTCCCCATGATGCACTGGAAGGTGAAGCCCGTAACGGATAATTTCTGGCCCTGAGCTGGTCATGACGTACCTATCATAGGCTCACTGGGAATTTAACAGTTTAGAAAGTAAATGGAAAATAATTGGGAATAAGGGGGATTCTGGGAATGATCACATCGTACTCGGAGCAATGAAGCAACGAGATAACACAGGTTATCTTCTAAAAGAACCTAAATACCTTCTTGATTATGGTAGGTATACGGTGTTGTGTTGTGGTTTAATTTTTAACAGTATTCGTAAAATGATGTCTTCTCCTTCGTCGTCGTTTTTTCACTGTTGAGAATCGTGACCACATAAATCGCGTCTCCAAGCCATTTGGTCTTCCGCAGTGTGGATCGCTCTGTAATGCTACCTCCAACAGCCTTCTTTATGGCGTCGGACCATAAAGAAGACCATATGTTTGCATTTTTGAACTTTAACGTGTTGATATTATATTGCGCTAAATGAATGGTGCTGTTCTTCAAACTACAAAGTTAAGAAACTACTTTATGAATAAACTTGATTCCTAGTTAATTTCGAACCAGGAACGTAAATTAAGTTTTTAGAACAGAGTTACACAGCCGATTAACCGAGCTCATTCAACTATTTTTGCGACTCCTCTATCATGGGACTTCGCCACCTGCTCGCGGGTGCTGTGATATGCCTCCTGGTTTCGGCCTGTAAAGGTTCATTCTTCTTCTTTTCGTCGATGGTTAACTCTTTATACTGTTTTGTAGCAGTGGCTACGTTAATTGCGAAATCGGTGGCGTTCATTAAATCCTGCAAAGTACAGGTATTATTGAGCAGCTTTAAATTATTTAGCTTAACAAATGGGCACGCAAGTTGACGAATATTGTAATCTTAAAAACGCAATTAAAAATGAAATCAAATGCATTACATCTACTTATGAAGTTGAACTATCAAAAGATAAGTAAAGACATTTTAAATGTACCACTAATAACTAAAAAATATGTTTTGGTGTAATCTCATGCCGTCGAAAGTACTATTTGGGTCAATAGATGGCATTGCAGGTACCTTTTTTACGTAGGTAGTAAGTTGATTTCACAGCTACATTACCACGAATTCCTATCAGTTTTATATGTGTAAAAGTTATCTACTTCGGTTTTATACTTTTTATCGTGATGCGGAAAAAAAGAATACAGAAAAATAGAAAATAGGTTCTGATAATTATCCTACTAATCCAAAATTTCAGTACTTCATCACATCTACTTCCACACATTTTTAAACGTACAGGCAAACGAAGTCGCGGCCAAAAAAAATTATTAGAGAAGGAATACAATAAAGTAAAAAATAAGTCAACAATAATTTGAAAAAAGCTGTGAAAACAGGGGCTTGAACTTACACCGAATCATTCGGCAGCCAGTCATCGTACCGCCAAGTCTATGAATTCAGTTGACGTTTGATTTAAATAGCCGATATTATAATAAGTTATGGTAATTGACTGCTTAGGTCCTCAAAGATATAGCGTGATGCTTATAATTTCTAAGGATATGATTGTAAAGGTAAATTTTATGCTAAACTGAACGAATAATTGAAAGTTGAACAAAACTTTTCGAAAAACGTTGATACATAATTTTAAAATCTTTAAATGTCCATAACTTTTTTTTCGGCCACCAATTTGAATCAAAAATAAGCTTATTCTAACTTTGACAACGCTAACAAAATATGTTCAGCATTTGCGGAGGTTAGCGAGAACAGACAGACAAAAAAAAAATAACAATTATCTTTTTGTGTTCTATAGCTTTTTTATCACCCCTACTCGATTTTTGGTATTTTTGTTTAATGTACAGAAATCACGATCTCTAGTGTTTTATTATATGTAAATTTTATGATTATTAATAAAATCAGACGGAATAAAGAGGGGTCAACACCTTGATAAGGTGTTTTCCTGGCAGAACAGCTATTATTATATAGTTTGTAGTTTGCTTTTAATGTTATTATCGGTGTACAGCTGAGTATATAATAAATATATAGGTAAATAAGCAGCTGTAAGTAGTTGAAATAATTTCTCACAATAACAACTAAAATTCAGTTCAGTTCTAATGCAGTACCTTGTTGTTAAGTCCACACGAAGTTCTCACGAATTTCCGAGCCAAACTGAGGTATAAAGGCCAAAGGTGGCAAATAATTTATCGTTTGTAGTAGGTATGCACAACTAAAACTGAACAATTATTTACGGCGTGTATGTTGCAGGTATTGTATAACGCAGTGACCGTGGAGTGCGATCAAGGACCCTAATGAATAATATTTACATCACGCTCGTTTAAACCATACGCTTGTGCATGTGCAACTCCCTTTAAAGAGTAGCACCAATTAAGAAATGAATGTGGCTAAAGAACAGTTATTCCGGAGAAGCTCTCATTAATTCAGAGTACCTACTGACCTTGATGCTTCAACACGGAGCGAGTCCGTGACCTCGTTCTGTTTAAACATTTTTCTTGACTAAGTTAGATTAGCATTCAGCGTAACGAGATGAGATGAATGCTTACTGATAAAATTGTGAAGTTTTTACTTTTGGTATTAAACATTTCACAAGAGGCTTATAGCCAATTACAAAGATTTCTGAAGAGAATAATTTGTTTAGTGCCTACTTTTTTAACTGAACGTTATAGTTTATAAGTTTACATTGTTACTAACAAATTATGGAAGGTTCTGAAATAAATGTGTATTATTATTATAGTTACTCCTGTGTGTCACCTGGTACTGAGTGTGTCGCGTCTCAGTGAAGCGAGTCTAGTCGCTCGAGGCCGCGGATATCAAAGAGCCGACAGTCGCCACGGAATAGCTTTTAAACTACATGTTTTTAACTTTGAGCTTCTGTAAACATAAATTCTAGTTTCTATAAATCGAGTGTGTGTGATGTAATTTGGCGTATGTAATTTTCTTCTCGTAGTTAGCCATGGCTCAGAGCGATGATCTTAACAACCGAAAAATATATCACATAGCAACATAACACTAAAACTTTGGAACATAATTTAATAACATACAGTAAGTAATATGAACATAATTAAAGAGAGAACATTTGAAACAAATTTTAACGAACGGCGGGTTAGACTGACTAGTTATTGCTTCATGGGCTACCTTTATATTGCCATATGTTGTAAATTATGCAGTTTAAATGAGAACTAACACGTACATTATGTTTAGAATCTTTGCTACATCGTAGTAAGCCGACGCGGCCGATACGTCCCAAGCAGCACATTAGCGGAAATTACATTTATAAACAAGCTATATTACGGTTAAAGGGTCTTACGTAGCTGTACTAACGGATAAGACTACTCTTGAGACTGTATGAGGGGTGATCTCTACACTATTAAACAGCACAGCTAACTAATGGCTGTATAATGAAGAAAAAAACAACAAAATGCATTTTAGTAGAATTTAAAAGAACTATTAACCAGCCATTGGCTACGTATAATGCTATCAGCTGGGTAAGAAGACCAAAGCTTGTAAACGGCTGCTTAACGCGATAGTCACACCTCTTCTAAGCTGTATAAGAGAATTACATTTTGCCAGTGGCTTTTTTACACTAACACTTTATTTTGGTGTACACAAATTCAATTATAATGCTACCTCAATGAGCTTAATAGTGGCTGGTTAAAAGCATTTACGACTACTACGTCAGATGTAAATTAGTGTAGCCTTACTTCACTTTAATTCCAAAGGGTTATACAGGCTTTAAAATAGCTAATATTTACACTATAGTGTAAATATTAGCTATTTTAAGCCTCTAGAATTATTGAAGAGTAAACATAGGTTTTTATAGTGCTATGACAACGTCAATTTTGTCATAACCTCGCAACGTGACTTAACTAATTATCGTACGAGAATAAATTACAATTTAAAATGGATACGGTTAAACCATGGAAAAAAAGGAAAAGAACTGGTGTAGTTAAAAATAAACTTTTAAAATAATACAATAAGCAAAGGAACAAGGATAGTAAAAATCTCCTTCATTTATCTAGCTGCAGTCACGTGCTGGTGTCGATTAAAAATGAGGGTTCCGGACACATAGATTTTGATAACAATGATCATAGTTCCGTACAATTATTAATGGATTTGGTCAGTGACCTCTCTAAAGAAATTATTGAAAGTAAAAAAAGTGAAAGTTTTGAATCAAACCAGACATGTGAAGATGAGGGAGAAAACATTTGTATAAAAACATTTTATTTAAAGAAAATATAAAAGAATATGCAATAAAGAGAAATATTGCTCAAGATGCACTGAAGGCATTAGTAACAATTATGAATAATAGATTTCCAGATATTTTACCAAAAGATCCGAGAACAATTCTATGTACATACAGTTAGAAAAAATACTATTTAAAATAAATTAATCGAATCTGGTGGTGAATACTGGCACAACGGACTAATCAATCCGCTAACTATAGTTTTGAACAACTCGGTAAATTTTTTAGAAAATATTAAGAGCATTAGTTTGAACATAAACATTGATGGCTTGCTTATATATAAAAGTTCGAAATACGAGTTTTGGCCAATTTTATTTTTAATACCTAGTGCCCAACCATTTATCATTGGTATTTATAATGGTGTCGGAAAACCGAAGAATCTTGATATTTATCTAGAAGATTTTGTAGTAGAAATGAAACAGTTCACAAAATGGTCTGCTAAAGACACTTTTTTTTCTTCTTTTTCAATTATTTGTTTCTGTAGTTCGTGAATAATGGTTTGGTTACCCATGATGGTTTTCTGATTATTTAAAATTTGGTTTTGGTTTTCAAGGAGTTGATTGTATTTGTTTAGTTCCATATAGCTGCCATTACTGACTATCTCAATGGCATTGTTTGATGATGTCGTTGCAATCTCCTGGATACTATCTTGACAAAGTATCTGTAATCACAAAATTACGTAGTGCGAATAAACTTCTGACAAAAAATTGGAAAACCTTAAAAAAATCTCAATTTTATTGCACAGGTAAGGAAGCTCATCGCATAATAGTAGAGTTAGGCTAAATAAGATTAATACTCTTTATTACACTTAGGGTGTTTACACAGGCGGTCTTATTGCTAAAATCGATCTCTTACGGACAAATAACTCAAGAATGTGTAAATTTATTTACTTACATTATTTTCAACAAAAGGAGTCTCTGATATAAAATTTTCTTCTACACGTTCCTGTTTCTGTTGAAATGTCTGAAAGTAAAAGCATCAAATTAGGTAAAGTGATATAAATTAGTGAGAAAAGATACAGGTTTTATATTAATAAGATATTTATAATTTAACTAAATAGAAAATCTCTGGAAGAAGTCCATCTCTGATTGGCCTAAAATGGCGGCAAAATGGGTGGCAATGGCCGAAATGGTTTTCTATCAAGATTAGAGATCTCTGAGACGCCGTTGTATACTCTCACTTTACTCCTTTAACCAAGCGTTAGAATAACTGAAAACCACTGTACAGCTAGCGTACAGTTTTCAGCTGATTAATAGACTTAGTTATGTAGTATTGAACAGAAAAGAGAGGGCCAAGGGAATTTAGTAAGAATTATTGCT
Source organism: Lacanobia wlatinum (assembly GCA_947578705.1). Classification (NCBI taxonomy): domain Eukaryota; kingdom Metazoa; phylum Arthropoda; class Insecta; order Lepidoptera; family Noctuidae; genus Lacanobia; species Lacanobia wlatinum. The sequence goes on from OX388040.1 coordinate 8,366,096, forward strand.
GGATAACAAATTTACGCCATTTTAATGTAAACAAGCCGATAACATATGAAAAAATTACTGATTTCTGTTAAATTTTCATTATATTTGAGAGCTATTGAAGTAAAAACACACTGTTTCATTGTTACAAATAGATATTAATGCTCATTAAATGGAAAATTCGACTACGATGAATATGACATCCATGAATAATTCGTACACCGTATATATTTTGTATAATATTGTTCGTAAAACTATATTATTTCGATGGCCCGTGTAATATTTGAGAATATTACCATGTATATTAACAGTAAAGTGGCACTCGCAGTACAATTTACCAATAGAGATACAAAACAAACGTGAAAAATACTTAACTTAAATTAGAAATTATTATTTGTCCACAGAAAGAGATGACGCCGCGTAACACTCGCACTGCACAAATATTTTTTGTTGCTATTTCTTTGTAGACTTAGCAATAACAGATACTAAGCCATAAACAATCTTTTGGCTGTCTAGGAGAATTAAAGGAGCTTGATAGTGGCCTATTGATAGCTGTCTAAGCCATTGTACAGCAAATGTACAGCTCTTAAACAGCTCTGGACAGCTGTTAACAAGCTACTATAATGCTCAGGGCTGGTTAATTTGGGGCCAAATTTAGAATTATAAGAACTGTGTAGCCGGATATACAGCCCTTGTACAAAAAGCATAACAGACTCGAGTTTTCAAAAATTCTGTTGTCCAGTGACTATACAGCTATGTGTGCTGCTTGGGGTGAGCTATACTGTCATAGAACAATGAACACTCAACCTGTATCTGCAATTATTTTGTATTATATTGAACTGGCTCTACTACAATTGCTTTTTTTTAAATCTCATAATTATCTAAATTGATACAAAATATAATCTTAACGGAAAACTAGATTTTTAAAAGAATGCGAACATTTATCCATTTTAACGTCGCCGCCCGGTCGCGTGTTGAGTCGTTTGTTAATTCCCAAAGCATACGTTTGAAAATCCGGACAAAACTCTCCAAGTCTCAAGACATGCATTATGCAATAACAATTTTATTAAACAAAAAATCACTTCACTCGCTACCATCTCACTTTTACTTAATTAAGTCGTGCTATATTTAAATAAGATTCTTTTAAAGAGAAGATACCTAAGTTTACTCGTAAACATAACAGTGTATGAATATTGTAAAAAACAAGTAGATTTAAATTGGTGTCTCATATTAAAACAAAGAAAGGGGCTTTTAAAGTCTATATCCTATTTTAATAAATAAGTTGTAAAAATGATTGTTTATCATTTCTCAATCGCCAGACAGAATAATAAAGTTCATAAAGTAATCCATTCGGACTCACCGAGATTTAACAAAGAGGAAATCCTTTTACGGTCGAAACCGCTTTAAAACCAGTTTGCTACAGAATGTTTTATTGAGCGGAACTAATTCCATTTGTAAAATTGTTTGTTAACTTACTATGCAGCTCGTTTCAGTGTACAATACACATTGCTGTGCAAGAGTGATTAAGTGTGTTTAAGTTACGTAAAACTGATTCTGACTATACTGATTTCGTAAAAATATGTTTTTGTTATAAGTTATGATGGGGCTGACATGGTTATGTGTGATAACCAAATGCCTCTAAATAAATAAAGAAAAAAAAAGGTTCCATAAAATGTGCAGCAAAAATAAAATAAACAGAGAAACAAAGTAACTTCGTGGGGAAGTGAATGTTAAAACCGCGGAGTCCTGCTGTACGTAATGTCTTCCTACAAACAATTTATGGACCTGGAGGGAGCAGAATTATGTAGAGTGAAGTGTTAAAGACGTGATGAAATTGTGGTTTTTTATGCTTGTTTTATGATAACGCACCTTGAAAACAAAAGTGGTGTTATACAAAAATTTTCATTTTTCAGTATGACCATTTAAAGTTTTTAACGCTGCATTTTGGTCAATATCTTAGCAAATAACTGGAATAAAAGAATGCAATTAATTTCATTTATCAGTTTGGCTATCTTATTTAAGTTATGTACTGAAAACAAGCCAGTAAATTATGAATTTATTTAGAAAACATGGTTTTAAAAAAAAGTTCCGCATAGTGCCACTTTTGTTTTACGTAAACCTACCCGTTTTAGAATAATTACCCAAAAGATTAATAACATTTTGCTATTGTGCCATTTTTGTAGTTATTGCTTCAGTAGAAATATTAGCATGAATTACGTTTAAAACGACACTATACTCAAAAATGCCACTTTTTTACTCACCGCAGCATGTGTCCACTCCGAATGCTTGTCTTCAACTGATATAGTGTCACCTTATGAATTACTACTTTGTCATTTACCCAAAAGTATAAACTGGCACTAGCGGCCTCTAGCGAAAAGTATTGAAACTATAATAGTGTCAGTTTTTGCTAAGTAGGACGAATGAGCGATTTTATTGTTAGGTTATTTTGTGGAGATGTTCTTGGAACCCAACTTAACCATTATTTATATGTATTACTACAATTTTTAAAGTGATACTTAACTAACTTTTAAAGAAGGTTCTCACTTCGGTCGTATATTTTATGTTTTTACCTCATATTAGTTTTTCCTTCAACTTATCACATTGTCAATGCAAACTGTGTTATCATTAAGAGCGTCTTACAGAATAATATCATAAAGAAGCCGCATTACCTAAAACAAGAAAGTTAATCGCAACACTATAATCTATATATGTAATAAACAGTAGAGACCGTGATTTCTGTACATTCAATAAAAATATCAAAAATCGAGAAGGGGTGATCAAAAAAAAGCTATAGAACACAAAAAGAGCATTTTTATTTTATTTTTGTCTGTCAGTCTGTCTGTACACGCTAATCTCCGAAAATACTGAACAGATTTTGTTGGGGTTTTCAAAGTTAGATTAAGCTTATTCCTGAGCAACATTTAGGCTTTGTTTCATTCAAATTAGTGGCTGGAAAAAAAGTTATGAACATTTAAAGGTTTTAAAATTACGTATCAACAATTCTCGACAAGTTTTGTCTATTTTCAATTATTCGTTCAGTTTAGCATAAAATTTTCCTTTAAAAAACATATCCTCAGAAATTGTAATCATCACGCTATATCTTCGAGGAGCTAAGCAGTCAATTACCATAACTTATTATAATATCGGGTATTATTTCGTCAACTGAATTCATAGACCTGACGGTACGATGACTGGCTGCCGAATGATTTCGTGTAAATTCAAACCCCAGTTTTCGCAACTTTTTTAAATTATTGTTGACTTCTTTTTTACTTTTTGTATTCTTGCTCTAACAATTGGTTCGTTGGCCGCGACTTCGCTTGCCTATACGTTTAAAAATGTGTGGAACTTGATGTGACGAAGTACTAAATTTCCGGATTAGTAGGATAAATTAACAGAACTTATTTTCGGTTTTTCTGTATTCTTTTTTTCCGCATTACGGTAAAAAGTATAATACCAAAGTAAATAACTTTGAAACATAAACCTGATAAGAATTTGTGGCAATGTAGATGAAATCCCGGACCTGCAATGCCATCTATTGACCCAAATAGTACTTTCGACGGCATGAGATTACACCAAAACACATTTTTTTGTTATTACATTTAAAACGTCTTTACTTATCTTTTGATAGTTCAACTTCATATTCCATAGATGGCGTTATGCATTTGATCTCATTTTTGCAGTGTTAAGATTACACTATTCGTCAACTTGCGTGCGCTTACATTTGCTATGCTAAAGCTGCTCAATAACACTTGTACTTTGCAGGATTTAATTAATGTTACCGATTTTGTAATTAACGTGGCAACTACTGGGCCAAAATAGTATAAAGAGTTCATCCATCGACTCGAAAAGAAGAAGAATTAACCTTTACAGGCCCGAAGCCAGGAGGCATATAACGCCCGATCGAGCAGGTGGCGAAGTCCCATGATAGAGGAGTCGCAAAAACAGTTGAATGAGCTCGGTTAATCGGCTGTTTACTGTGTTCCAAAAACTTAACATTGTTATGATTTACGTTCCTGGTTCGAAATGAATAAGGAATCAACTTTATTCATAAAATAGTTTTTTAACTTCGTAGTTTGAAGAATAGCACCATTCATTTAGTGCAATATAATATCAACACGTTAAAGTGCGAATATGCAAACATATGGTCTTCTTTGTGGTCCGACGCCATAAAGAAAGCTGTTGGATGTAGCATTACAGAGCGATACACACTGCAGAAGACCGAATGACTTGGAGACGCGATGTGTGTGGTCGCGATCCTCATCAGAGAGGAAACGTCGACGAAGAAGAAGAAGGCCACTCAAATGCGCATAATTTTATGAATACTGTTAAAAATTGCTGACGGCGTATACCTACCACAATCAAGAAGGTGGTTAGGTTATTTTAGAATATAGTCTTTGTTGTCCCGTTGCTTCAGCATTAATTCATTTCTCCTGTGTACGGGGAACCCACTGACAAAGCAGCAACCATCAATACGCATAATATTGACAATTGTTTATGGGGAAAATAATTCCATGAAAACGGGCGTGGATGAAATGGTACACATCATCCTATTAAGTTCTATGATTTTTATTTACATACTAGCTGACCCGCGCGGCTTCGCTCCCGTCAACTGGCTACTCTACCTACCGACCCTAACCTACCTACCCTACGTACCTACTTACCTACCATAGCTACCCTACCTCACCTACCTACCCTACCTACCTGCCTACCTACCCTACCTACCTGCCTACCTACCCTTCCTACATGCCTACCTACACTACCTACATACTCATTTTTTTTTTGTATTTTAATTCATATCATGCTATTCCGGACGAAGGAATTAGTCTTCGTCCCGAATAAAACACAAAAACTACGAAAATCGGTCGAGCCGTTCTCGAGTTAGTTAGAATAGTGTTCGAACAAACCCGACTTTGAGAATTTTGGTATATTGTGAAAGATTCGACCTTTTTCTAGAAGACATTTTTATATCAGCGAGACAGAAATAAAACGAAAAAAAACTTTTTTACAAAAAATGTAACCGACTTCCAAAACAAAACACTACAAAGTATAAAATAACTATAATTTCGGAAGTCGGTGTTTTTAGTTTTTTCGCTTTTTTTACATTTTACATTTTTTGTAAAAAAGTTTTTTATTTTTCACTTTTTTCCTGCGTACCCATTCACAGCGTACCGGCGTGATGTTATGTTATGAAAATAAAACTTACTAAGTGCTTTCGGTGTAAAGGTCTCGTCAATACGAATGAAATAAGCCCAAACACTTGGTAGTTCCTACATACCGATGTGGAGTTCCCTTGACTCTCTGTCGTTTCCATCATCAGGTCTGATCCAAACTTTCATTCTTTTGTAGTATCACCCAATATACACACGAATATCAAGTTTTTACCAAATACGTGCCTACAATTTTCGAGAGTTGCCCTCGATTTCTCAGGGTTTCCATCATCAGATCCTGACGTGGTGGCAATGGGACCACACGGAAAGCACCAGCTTTCAAATAAAAAAAGAATCATGAAAATCGGTTCATCCAGTCGGTTAATATGAGGTAACAAACATAAAAAAAAATACAGTCGAATTGATAACCTCCTCCTTTTTTTTGAAGTCGGTTAATAAACTAAAGGAAGACGGACAGCGGTGGCTTATTAATAAATAGGGTTCCGTTAGCAACCTTGGTACGGAACCCTAAAAATCGACTTGATTCGCACGAATCAAGATCGTACGTGAAGGCTTAAATAATAGGGTCCCATTAGCAACTTTGGCACGGAACCCTATAATTTGCCTTGGCTCGCAAATCGAACCGTCTGATACTTAGCACGAATTAAAAACTTAGTTGCGGGCAACCTGGGAGTCTTTAAGACAAAAGTGAATAGGTTGCTTCTAGGCAAACGTGCTCCATCTTCAACCTCATTATCGCTTACCATCAGGTGAGATAGTGGTCAAACGTATGCCTATCTATAGTAAAAAAAAAATCTACTCCGTATCACCTAACCACAGAGAACTAATGATAACTCGATTTGACAGTTACTGTGAAATCGTGTTGTCATTCATTCTTAGTTCGGGTTCGGGATTAATCGTAAGTCTGTAGGTGATACGGAGTAGAATACGTCCGCAACTAAGCCCGAAACTACGGACTTCGGACTTAGAGATTAGCCCCACCAAAATCGATCGCTCCCGTCACCGTGACCACCTTTGGTACGGTACCTTATTATTATTAGCCTTGTTTCGCAAATCGAACCGTTCGTTGCTTCGCTCTAAACGGAATCAATCGCGGAGGCCTTAGAAGTAGGGTCCTGTCAGCACCTTTGGTACGGAACCCTACAGGCCTGATCCGCAAGTCGAACCGTCCAGTACTTCACAAAACTACTGAGTTCTAAATCAGTTTAAGACTCTACGATAAAAGCACTTTAAACGAAACCAGCACAACTCAGAGATTTAAGCAATTTTGGCCCCTATCCATTTAAGACCTTCCAGAGATCAAACCGAAATTCCTACCAACCATGACTGTGTTTATAATCGTGTGAGGTCATTCTCCAGCGGAAAATCTTAACACCGCAATTCAGAAAAACGCGTCATCAGTGAAACGCCATCTATCGACCATGTAAACTGACAAAATATTTGGCAGCAGAAGACGTTAAATAAGAAGCCCGTATGTAACGATAAATAACGATAAGGTATTAAAATGTTTACTTTTATTTTGCTACGTCTACGTATTAAAAGTTTCACAAATAACTCAATGAATGTGTTTTGGTGTAACATTCATGCTTTCATGCATTTTTTGGTTCCTCAATAGATGGCGCTCTGACTAATCAGAACACAGTAGGAAGTTTCTTACTAAACTAAAAATTCAATATATTTTGATTTTGTGGATCGATTGTAACGATAAATAACGAAAAGGTATAAAAATGGTCACTTTTATTTTGCCACGTATTAAAAGTTTCACGAATAACACAACAATTTTGAATGCTTTCGTGCATTTTATTTTTTCTCAATAGATGGCGCTCTGACTCATCAGAATACATTAGGAAGTATCTTCCTAAACTTAAAAATTCAATATCTTTTGATTTTGTGGGTCGATTTTGATGAAATAAACGCTAAATGTTACTCGGGTTATCACTTAATATTTTTAAGTACTTAGATTTGCAATCCAATCTGTGGTTTATGCGTGATGCTCCCACAAACGCACAGACAAACAGATAAACAGACAAACAGACAAAAATTTCAAAAATTGCATTTTTGTGTTTTGTACCTTTTTCCTGAGTTTTCTGTGTAATTTTCGTGGAAAAATATTCAATGTACAGACACGGTTAGTCTACGATTTTATTATATGTATAGATAAATTTCGATTAAATTTTGTCAAGTCACTTGCCAGAAAGTCACACATATTCAACAAACTGTTATAGTAGCTAAAATAAGATTTCGGCTGATTGCTCCGGTGACGATTTGATTATTCCCAGAGACCCCCTCATTCCCAATTATTTTCCATTTACTTTCTAAATTTTTATATTCCGAGAGAGTCTATGATAGGTAGGTCATGAACAGCTCAGGACCAGAAATTATCCGTTGCGGGCTTCACCCTCCAGTGGATCATGGGGATCTGTAGATCCCTTGGCAGTTTCCAAGTTGGCAGTGCTGGACCCATACCCACTCTTCCTGCTACCTTTCTCACAGATTCGTAAATGAATTTGCCAGAGATCAACTAAACTTCATGAGGACGGGCTATAAATTGCAGGCAGTCAAAAATGGCAATGTCAAACTTAAACACGCGACTGATTTAACTTCTTTTCATAAGTAGAAATACCTTCCGCATAAACCTTCCGAATAATAAAAGGTATAATCACGGGTCGTTGCCTTCTAAAAAAAAAGTTTTACAACAAAGGCGCTATAGACAGCCCAATTTGCAGAGGTTACTTCGACGCCGAGAAATCAGTAGCGCACTTCATCCTGAAAATGAGGCCATTTCTTCCCGATGTGAACAAATCCTCGGAATAATGAGCTCGCTCCGTGAAATCTATAGAGCACCCAGGAGGCTTTTGTGCATTTGGGTGGAGCTAGGCTAGCTAACTTAGCCAGAACACTTACGCGCAATGGACCGAATGGGAGTCTAAATGCGGATTACGGAGTCTCTACTCCATTCGCTGTGGGGGTAGACTTCTTTTCTGGTTGGTACACCCATGGCCAACTTTATGTAGCTCTATTGCATGTTAATGACCCTAGTAACTTTCATCAACATCGTATACAGAAGTTTCTCATTACGAATATTACGAAAACTACTAGGGCTGGACGGCATTTTCAACAGAAGAGAGGATACAGTCACTGTCTTGCATAAAGCCTTTATCACACGGCATGGATTTCGTAGCAGTGTAAGGCGGTTTACGTGTGTTAGACATCAACGGATTTATTAGAGGCCAATGCGACATGAGATCCGCTTCACCGCCGACCGCGGCGGTGCACGGTGCCGTGTGTTAATCGCCTAACAGTCTTCCAAATTCCTTATTTAAAGAGGGGTCTAGCAATGCTAGATATTGACTGTTTGTATATCTTTTCACAGCGATCTTACAGAGCGACATAATTTTATTTTTTAACATACACGCGAACAAAGTCGCGGGCAACAGCTACTACCTAATAACGACTTACGTACTAAAGTTAACGAAGTATGTTAGCTATCAATAAAACTTTACAGCTACCATTAAACTTTTAAATTATAGGAGCAGTTTTTCTTAAACTTAATTTTTAAAAGACTTACGGAGTACGTTGTGGAGGCTCACTTCACACGGCACACAATTCAAAATCCTGTATTTTGTTTTTTTTTTGTCAGTAAACATCAAAGAAAACCGAAGTACAGGATTTCTAACTTTTTAATTTTCAGTGAGCAGTGGCCCACGATATTTATGAGCTCAGTGGGTCTACTGAAAAAACTTACTTAATTGATTTAGAATGATGATATCAAGTTTTACTGTTTGTGTGTGTGTGTGGTTTACGTTTTGCGAAACACAATTTAGTTACATTAGCTACTTTTTTAAACATTACGATTTTTTTACTTGACGCTAAACGTCAAAGTACACTTTTCAAATTCAACAATTCTCTAGGGAGGAAGAAAAAGGCTTGATTGAAATCCTCGTATGAACTCTACAGTCTACCGAGCTGTGGAGCCGTGTGGGGTGCCTGTCCATTACAGCGGAGCGAAGCAGCGGAGCGGAGAAACGGAGAAATTTTAACCAACGGAATGGCATAAAATATCCATACCACGTGAGTCACTGTCTTTTTGACTGATATGATGGGTTAATATTTCTTCGTTTCTCCGCTCCGCTGCGTCGCTCCACTGTAATGGTCAGGCACCCTTATAATTTGGAAACGAGTTTGGGCTTACTATCGATTATTGACACCGTATTAGGTACCAATTAAATGCTCTTTCTGTGAATAGATTTGATGCCGAACAGAAACGAATTTAATTTTTAACATTGGTTAGCGTATCATTTTTTTTATTCCATAGCTGCAACATTTGCATGGTTCCTTTACCAGAACATGTATGTAAAAGGAAATCACTGTTTGCCGGAAAATTGTATACGAAATGATAGTACATTTGATTATACCGTAAAGGTCTATATATTATATCCTGTTAGTGTGGTTAAAACTTTGTTAAAGTTTTTCTAGTTCCATTATGGACAACAAGGCAAATGTTAGAAAAAACTGCATCATAAAAAACTGTATCAAGACCATGTCAAATGGTCAAAAATGTGACTGTTCTATGATACTAACACAGTAAAATGAATCTAAGTCACATCTAAAGCCCTTATAAGTGCCCTTATATTAATTTTCCATATAAGTATGGAAAAACACTTTCTGATTTAAATGTTTATTCATTCGAAAACAAACTGTAAAACAGAAATGCTAAGCAAATATTTAATATCAAATTATGCAAAATATCAACTTGAAAGCAGGAATAATTCCGACAAGGGAAATAAAAACAGGTCATCATAACAATATAACGAAATAAAAATGTAACAAGGGAAGATGTCGTGGCGATAAATAATAAAGACATTATTCATTTATATACCTCTCCACGCCACGTTGACTGGCAATTTGAAAACGGTGCGACAAATTGTTGATTCGATTCAATTTCCAGAGGTGGAAATATCCTGCGTCTGATTTATAAAAATGATCCTTGATAGCCGCGGCACGCCAATTTACAGCGGTTTTATCTAGAAAAATAAAAGTATGTTATCTATTAGAATGAAATAAAATAGCATTTAATCTTGCCGAGTCCAACAGTAGAAGGAAATAATTTGATTGACAATATATAAAACGGGAGGTTTTCATCTTACACGTTATGACGCGACGTTACCTATAAAGCTGACATAAAAACCGCCAATTTATTGAATTTTAAATATGCATGATAATTACTTGTAGGCTTAATATGAAAACGAAGGCATTAATACCATCGAAAAAGTCAAAGTAGATAAACTTCATCTTTTTCATGATATTAATTGTATTTAGATTGACTATATAGAACACATACATAACGAATCAAAACTGCCTTTTTTTTAAAGATGGGACATCATCAAATGACTCCTCCCGCTCAGGGTGAAGCAGAAGGGAGTGTCAGACTCTTACTAACTAAAACCCATCCGTGTTCCTCCTAATGCCCTTTGCGTTCCAGAGCCGCGGTGACTCTTCCCGCGGTGACGCGGTGACCCGTCTTCTATGCTGACAGCTATTTGAGGCGCGCGTGGAATACAGCGCGCCGTCGACTCCGGCCTGGTTCTGATCGGACGGCGAGCCACCCAATGCTCGTCGTCCGCAGGCCCGCGCCTACGGTGACCGGGAATTGCCCTGTGACTCCCGACGCCCGGGGCGTCTTCTCCTGTTGCGGCGGCTGGGGCGTGAGGTTTCCCTCTCTCTGAAGCGTTCGGCCTCCTCCTTCGCTAACATTACTGCTTCGCAGAAAGAGGTGACCGCATCCCATGCCTCTTCGCTCTGGACCATAGATTGAATCAGAGCTGGACGCGAGAGGTCGCCGCCGCCGATCGCCTCGACGAGACACGGCGGTGCTCCGCCCAAGCAGGGCAGACCTCCACCGTATAATCACAACTGCCTGAAAAATAAATTTTGATAACTGTAGGCTAAGTGCGTCTGAAATAGACATCGTTTCTAACTTTCATCTTTTTGATGGCAGGTGGAAACAAAAAACTTATTAAATTATTTTGCTCAACTCGTGTTTTCCTACAAAGTCAGCAAATGCCAAAATTTTATGCGCCCCGGCTTTTATAAGTCCCAGATTATTGAAAAAGTTGTAACTTGTGATAAGTAACGAGACAGTAATTGTTCAAGGCCTATGCATTTTACGCACGAGTAGGAATAATCTTTGTTATTTACAACTTGGGGCAATTTTGGAGATAAAGTTCTGAAAAACAGATTACCTACTCCTTCAAATCATACTTTTATTTCATATTTAATTTTTGATTTTGATGTAGATATTCAGAAGAAGTAACATTGCAACATCCCACTGCTAACTTATCGGAACTTTAAGTTCACGAAAATTCATTAAAATTTAACGAAATGTTGCAGACATTGATAATGACGCAGTTGGTTTAGAAACATCCATTATCTCAGATTATTCCGTAATTGGGGTAGAATAGGATTATTATTATTATTATTATCCCTTCTCGCTACAAGCGATATTTACAAGAAAACCTTAAGAAAAAGAAAAGACAGTATTGTAGGTATCCTAAGGTGTATGCGTGTAAAATTCATTTCCAGTTTGTAGCTAATATTAAGTTTTCTTGAAAGACCACGTTATAATTTATATTTCCCGGAGAAAGCTATTAGTAACAAGAACTGATTTGAAAGATTAAGCGTGGTATTTTTGTTACGCCAGTCTTCTTCTTCTCGTGTGGGCAGTAAGGTATAACAACCCCAAACACCCTTTTTTTTAAGGATGGGAAAACATCATATGAATCCTCCCGCTCTGTGTGAAGCAGGAAGGAGTCTCAGACTCTTACTGACTAAAACCCATCCGTGTTCCTCATAATGCCCTTTCTGTTCCAGGGCTACGGTCTCTCTTTCGAACCAAGTCCGCAGCCCCAGCAGGCACTGGCCCTAGTGGGTCCCGCCTTTAATGCTGACAGCTCTTTGAGGCGCGCGTGGAACACAGCCCGTCGACCCGGGCCTGGTTCTAATCAGACGGCAAGCGACCCAATGCTGGCCGTCCGCAGGCCCGCGCCTACGGTGGCCGAGAATCGCCCTGCGACTCCCGACGCTCGGGGACCCCACACACCCTAGTGTCAGAGTTTCCAAACCGCCTCAACATGGTTTATTTGACGACTGCCATTTAGCAGCCGGGACCACCGGCTTATACGTGCCTTCCGAAGAACGGAATCATCTTTTTTATCAGACAATCAGGTGATTCAAGGCTGCAATGTCCTAGCCAAACTGGAAAACTACTTTACAAAGTATGCTTTCCCGTGGAAATCGAATCCATAACCACCGGGTCACAAGGCAAACGCCTAAACCACTCGACCACGGAGGCAGTGATCCTCAAATATCGAGAACGCTCAATGAACGAAAAAAACACTCGTAACGCGTTGTGGGTTCTAACAAAGCCACAACGCGAATTTCGCGTCGTGACATTAACCGCGTTCTGAGCCCTAACTGATGCAATCAAATGGCGAAAAAGGGTAAGGTTTGAGGGTATTTAGGACACCTCGTAACGGATACGTTAAGTTCGAATGGAACGGCGGGAGAGCTAGAATTAGCGAAGCAAGTGAACTTAGCTCCTGTGGTCCAATTCATGTGAGGTTCCTTTAAACCCTGCAGACAGAGATGTGAGCCCCGCGCAGCGGGTCTCCGTCGTCTTAGATAGGTTGGAGGTGACCAACAATATCAGATTCATGTCTGTACAGTAAACTTATTTCGCGATGTAGTTGCATATTTCGGGGCTCAGAACGGGTCATGGCATTTACTCATTGTGGCCGTGCCAAGACGCGAAATTCGTGATGTGGAAGTTTCGGAAGGAACCACAACGCGTTGTGAGCACTGTGTGAGCTCAATGAGCGTTTTCCATCTTTGGGCGTAACATACACAGTACAGAGTGATTGGTAATTAAGTGCGTTTTTTACATAACATAATAATAATTTCTATACATATTTTTATTTCAGTTCAAATTCACCGGATATGTAAATCATTGAAACATAAATTGATATTTCCCTAAAAAAAATTGTTGTAAAGAGACAATAAATGTTGCCCCGTAGCCTATACAATATACGCATGTTCCATAATTATGTAAATTTTTGGGTGGTTTTATTGTTTTTAATTTCCGTAGTTATAACAAAAATAATGAGTTCATTAAAGTCAGATAACAGTGTTCTGTATTACTCTTATCTTTTTCAGTTATCTTTCAGATCTTGTATAATAAAACAGCTGCATAAATAGAGTCCCTAGTTCTCCAAAGTTAATTAAAATAAATTGATACTTTACAATAGTATATGACAAAAAAATCTTATCAGTCCGTCAGATAAATAAAAAAAAAATTGGACACGTACTTTTTCTATTTTCACGATACAGTACGTTGAAAACTCGTGTGACGTCACTTGTAGGTAGACTTCCTACAGAATAGTGACGTTACAAGCCCCTACTCTTGATCTTTGATGCGTTTTATCTTCGTTAATTTTTATTGATTTGATAAAGCAAAAAATACGAGCCCAATATTTTTCGATAATCTAACTGAAGGACTAAAAAGAATACATTTGTTTTTACTCAGGAATCATCCCTATTGTTTGTTATTAGGAAGTAAGACATAGTAATACAATATCGTTTTCTTTTTTATTAATGGAGGTGAAAATTAAGTTATTACCGCATATCATGAAAGACGCTCAGCATTATTGATGACATTCAAGTTACAACTCCAATATCGATAATGCTGTTTCCAGTAAAACATTTCGTAATGAACAACAACTTAAGAAAATAACGAAAACATCTGTGATTCCATAAATAGGCCATTTCCCCAAAACTGAAGGGATCCGACAAGGGTTGTTAATAACGTAACTTTATTCAAAATCTTTGACAATATTACAAATTATGTCACGTGCGCAGTTTCTCAATCGCGTCAATTTTGTGAAAGCACCTGTTTGTAGTGTTGGTGAGCTCTCGGGATCCCTGAATTCACTACGCGGGCCAGCGCACTATCACATCGCCACTCATATTTCCAGGTGATTTATGAACGCCAATACGGTAATGTAGTTATTTGTGTAATCAGGTGACTGACGAACTTATTGGTTTTCGAAAATTTCGTTGTTAAATTTTGGATGGAGATTTGATTGATAGAATTAAGCCCTAATTGTGTTGCCGCGAAAATCATTCCAAAAAGCTTGTCGTTAAGCTGATTGAGTGCTGCATAAAATACAGTAGTTACGCTTGTATTATATCAGCTCCGCGCTGTTTCTAACTGCAACAAGCATAATGTTTGCAAAACTAGGAAATCAGTATTGCACTAGTGATTTAAGCACATGCTTTTAATGCGAATATAACTAATACAGGTGTTCAAACAGCGTTAGTTAGTTTGTAAACTTAGTCAGTGCATTACGTCACGGTGCCGCGGTGTCTCGATACAAATATCTGCAGCTAGTTAGTCTGGCTGTACATACGAGGGCTGTCATTGGGTGTCGGAATCCGCTAGTTCTAGAAAAAGACTTTCCTCTTTATGACTTGTGTTACAAACTCATTTCAATCTCATTTATGTGTTGTGTGCTAAGTAAAATAAACATCCATGAAGATACGCGAATGTACCTAACGTTGCGTCAGCTAAAAACATGGAACTAAGACATTATTGTGGTAGATAAGATCTTTGAACAGTCTAGCAGTAGCTAATACTTCAGGACGAACTCGTTGAAATATGTTCTCTACGTGTGACGAATAAAGCTCATTTTACGTTGAAAATTCTAGTTAAATCCATTGAGACAGCTGAACAATCGATTGCTCAGATGACATCTATTGAAAGGGTAGACTTTACATTGCCGCACAGGAGATAAATGTTATCGAACAACCGACAGAATAATGGATGTCCTTGGATTATTGACATTGTGTTTTGCAATTTTAAGAAGATAGATGCGTTTTTACTTATTTAACAAGTTACATACGTAGCATGTCATTAATTCTATCAAAGCCTCTTCTGCGAAGCAAAATGGAGTATGACCGAGTTTAAGTTAAGCTGGTAATTTTTAAATAGTTCAGTTTAGACCAAACAAAAGTGAATGTTATAAATTGACAGAGAGAGAGACGTCCTGCTAATAGGACGATTTTCGAATAGTATGAGATTTTCGATATATTCGTTTTAAGAATAGAACGTTTAGATACGGAGGCTCACAAAATACCTGACAGAGACGCCACTGAAACGCAACTGCGTCATATTGTACGTGTGTCACATTGATGACTGCTCTGCCTCTTTTTCGCACTTCAGTCCCTGTAATGAAGAGACCAACCGCCGCTTGACATTCTACCGTGTTCCGTGCGGCAAAAGCTTATGCAAGTAACATGTATATTGCAACTGTGATCAATGAAAATTTATAAATATTTCATAGTGAAAAATTTTGACGTTGCAAAAGATTAATTAAAGTTGACGACTTCACTTATTTGAAGAGTGTATGTTTATCCAAAACAAGCTTTTTAAGGTTCCGAACATCCGTAAAAAACGGAACCATTATAGGATCACTCGGGTATTTGTCTGTCTGTCTATCCGTTTGTCACAGCCACTTTTCTTCGGATCTACAGGACCGATTCAGTACAAATTTGATACACATATGGTTTGCACGATGGGTCGTACAAGTTGCTGGATTGGAGGGTTGAAAGGCGACAAGACACTGTCACTGTGAAGAAGGTGCTACCACGTTGGAAGTACTTAAATGAAAATACTTTTTCAACTGTAGATGGTAGCGAGTACGGTCCCTGCTGAGCCAAACCCTCTGTCTCGTAGCAGATAGAAAGGACTCTATAAAGGCACTGAAGGAACTGCCTATGACGAGGAACTCTTTTATATGGGTCTATGGGTCTTTGGCGTCAGTTTCATCCCGGTTAGTGGGGGTAGAACGGCACTCGCTACGGTTGTTTATTAATAAAATTATAAACTACTAGCTTCTGCCCGCGGCTTCAGCCGCGTGGTCCCTAGGGAACATACTCCCGGGATAAAAAGTGTTCTTTCTCAGGCTCTAGACTATCTTTGTACCAAATTTCATTTAAATCGGTTCAGTAGTTTTGGCGTGAAAGCGCGACAGACAGACAGACAGAGTTACTTTCGCATTTATAATATTAGTAAGGATATTAGTAAGGATTTTCGGCACGGACATAAAACTTTTACAAAATAATGCAAAGAAGGGATTTTAACTATTACCGGACGCTAATAAATGTTAGAGACAAATGCACCATTCTGTTAATGGGCAGACATAAAACTTTCACAAGGGATCTTTAACTGTAGGGGTCGGTAATAACTTAAAAAACGACAATGTGGCCCAAGCTTCGAATTGTCCCTTACATTTGTCTACTTTCTAAAAATATGTTGCTAACTAACGGTATTACTTAAAAACTACACGTGCCTAACTATTAACTCTAAACCTAAGACTATGTATGCGGCTATCCTGCACATATGGAATACTGTGATCCAAAAACGGACGCGTTACGTAAATAAATAAAATTTATTTTTAAACTGTATTTTGTGACATATCAAATGAAAGCCCGCGAGTCCGACTCGCACTTGGCCAGTTTTTAAATCATAAGTATGATGTGAATGTGTGCAACAATTCGTAAACTTTATCGGCTGTTACATAAACTAAGTCAGCTGTTGCTGCGGATATTAGTTTCTGATTGGCTAGATTGAAGAGGTCACTTTAGTTTTCTACAATTTTACCGCCAAATATCTTACAGTCAGTATGTTTATAACTAACTTCTCTTAAAGTAATAATATTAAATAGATTTATTGCCACAATAAAACACGAATGCGTAAAAGGATAACAGGAAAATGTTGTGAAACATACAATATTGTTCGTGTTTACTTTCTACTTCCTAAGATAGTGTCAATACTTTTTGTGTGGCGAGAAGAACGACAAATTATTTGTACTTATTCGTTATTCTTTAAAACAACACTATTTATTTGTTAACATTTAAAAAAGAAATTCATAAAATACTCCAATAAACAAGTATGTTTGTACTAATTTTTAAAAAGCTTATAATTAAGCTTATTTTAAAGCTGGATAGAAAAGCTTGTTTGTGCAGTGTAACGTTCTTCGAAGTAAAACCTTTTGTCATGTTAATGTTAATATTGACTTTGTATAATGTGTTTCTTTTCTTGTACCGACCAAAAATAACATAGCTGAAAACGTTTGTTTGTCTTTGTGTCTATCTATTTTATTCAGTGAGACACAAAGTTAAAGAAATAAATAAGCAAATACATATGCTGTTAGGCAGGTACAACCTAAGAAAATAAACCAACTTAAAAGTTTAAGTGTTCAGTTTTTGTCACAAGAAGTGCAAAATAAGTACCTATTAAGGTAATATTTTCAGACAAGTATTATAAAACATTATCTTGCCCTCATGATGCATCTGGTGAAAACACTTACAATAAAACAGAATTTAAAATGCTCCTTCTAGGAACTTGGCCATTAAGGCTTAATTGTAACTTGGTGTCTACTTAGTTAACTTGTAATGGAGGACGTCGCGTCGTGAGAAATTACTTCCGTCACAAGTTATTTATAAATATGCTATTTATTTTTATTCGCTACAGTTTCAAATGGGAACCATGTACTATTGAGGTTATTTCAAAGTCATAATCATATGCCTATTCAGACTGGTTTTAACGTTCGTAATGTAAATATTTCACTCAACCCAGGCTGAATGCCGACATTCAATTCGATAAGAATGATTCAAAAGACTGTGTGTGTTAGAGATCTCGAATGCTGCATGTGACATACTTATGTCATTGTTGTTCCATACGTGCACAGTTTTATGCATTTCGGGATTAGTAAAATCCGAGCGAAAATTGTAATGCTTGAAATGTAACATTGTTTTATTACAGGAATGCTTTTTCCTACGCACTTTCATAAACTTGAGCTCACACGATTAGTATTTTCGACTTTCGACTCAATTTATTTTACTTTTACCTTAGTGCACACACTCGTTCCGATGCGCCGAGGGAGTCGACTGAGTGGAAAGGTTGGCGATGCGTCACACACCAGATAATAATTGAAATATGTGCTCCATTACTTACTTTTCATCAGCTTTTTCTGTTTGCATACCCATTGATTTATTTTAATCTTTCATTTGTATGTTGCCGTCATTTCATTTGAGGTTTATAAAGAGATGTTTTGCTGTAAAACCTTGATTGGTGGCTTTTATAAAAAGCCACCAATCAAGGTTTTATTTTAACAACATTGTACATTGCGGTCTATGGACCGCAATGTACAATGTTGTTAAAATAGAGAAACAGTCAATCATTTTGTCCGTGTCTCAAAGTATTGTATTCAACTGTTAAATGACAGAAGGATAAAAAGTGAAATGCATGATGTTGAGATGGGAATGTAATTAATGGATGACTCAATATTGCATTCAACTGTTAAATGACAGAAGGAAAAAAAGTGAAAATGCATGATGTTGAGATGGGAATGTAATTAATGGATGACTCAATATTGCGGGGTACTATTGTCACCCAGCAAGCATGACGTATCTGCCAGGAGAATAAGCTCCGGTGTTTCATTATTACGTTTAATATTTTGAATGATGAAGGTGGTGAGCGCAACCGACTTTCAATTGTCTGATAAATAGTGTACCTAATAAAAAGGCTGCGGCATACAGCACTCAGTCAAAAAAGAAATGTGGTTATGGCTGTTATAGTGTTTATGTAGGAATGTGTTATAAACATTCAGACGATCCATACGCAAAGACTTGACAATATTTAAGAATGCAGATATGAATAAGTACAAAACAGGCAACCTCCAAGCGCGCTTATATTTAATCGCGCAAAAAACAAAGCAATACGAATTCAAATAAATTACATCGCAAAATTCTACTTCAACTTTGCCAGTTCTACTGGTTTTATTAATTAATTGAATGGAACCAGTGGAACTGGCAAGGTTTATTAAAAAAATTGCAATAATTGGTACTAACATATTACAACGTTCACGACGGAAATATTATTATACAAAGTAGTGAATTACTTTTTCAGTACAACTAGGTTTTCATACGATTTATTGTAATGTGAAATTCCCCTTAACTTGAAGCACTGCAACACATATATAGCAACGACATCTGTATGACATCACGCTTATTGCGACCACTGAGGCTTAGCGTCGCAGGTGACAGGTCCACATAACGCAAAGCAAAGCAGATTTTGTAACGGATGAACCAACTAAGGGCTACGTACGCTGCAGCGCAGGCACGTGCGACGTAGACACGCGCTCATGGCCTATGTTTGCCTCGCCTGCTCTGCCCTGAAAAATCTGTATTGTGCTCTGCTGCGTCACCTGCTTCTTAGCATACGCTTAGCCTGAAACGGTGCAGTAAGCTGTATCTTTTTTTTTCGTGTGACAGTGGATTGTATTTATCTAAAAGGAGACAAAGTTAAATATATTGCGATCTAATCTTTTACACAACTTTATGGTTATGATACAATACTAGATTCTCAAGATTACTAAGAGCTAGGCTTCTGCCTTAATGTACGATTAATTAAATTTGACAATTTGTTTACGTTAACTGCATATGAGATGAACGGTATATCCGGTGATTAGGAGATCGGACAGATTTAACATAAATGTACACATGCCTACTTACTCATCGTACCAAATATTTTTAAAACGTGAAAGTATCCATTGATAGAGCAAACCTAAGATTTATTTATTCCAATTTCAAGTTCATGGCTGCTCAAAGAAACTATTACGGCCGTAAATTAAGGCTGACTGAAAGTTTATTAAAACCAACAAATTTCATTATTATTTAAAAAAAAACTACAGTTTCTGTTTATTTTCATCATCCAATGACTTGAAAAATCCATTTAAGCTGAAATGCTCTTGAATACTAATCATGTCAAACTTTATAATCAACATTCTGTCTCGGACTCCCGAGATATTTAATTACACATCACTGAGTTGAAGTATTCACATTTTGCTTTTCGTTTTACAAACAGTTGCAGAAGAACGCACATGGTATAAATAAATAAGGAATTAGTTTCTCCCCCCTGCAGCCACTGCTCCAGGGGGGAGAAACTTTAACAATGTATTTGTTTGTGCGCGGTTCGATGTGGTCTCGCTCATTACAAGTTGGAGTAGTGTGGCGGATTCCGAACAACTGGTTAGGGGGAGTGTCTGCTGTAATTCAAAGGTTTTCTATTTGATTTGCAAATGTCTTCCGTGGGGTAAACCAAACTTGGTATACCCAATACATTCACCTTGAAACTCTTAAGACACACACACATTATTACTTGCCACAGGCGACATGGAAAGCAATTTAGTACAACTTTTGAAAATATCAGAAAGTCATTTATAAATTAACTTGCAAAACGAAGCTGACCACATGCGCTAAATACCGTCCATACTCACCTGACCTCACACTACACACACGCTGCACTGCTGCACTGGACTTCACTGGAGCCTCACTGCGCCCGCCATTGTGCTCGCTGCACTATAATACAGCTCATATTGTTTGTCGTTTTTTCATGATTTTCGGAATCTAAAGATGTTTCGGCCATCTAATTTACTGTCTCACCGTGTACAGAATATTTTACCGTGCAGTTCATTTTGATGTTGATTGTTGTTGTATGAACTGTAGAACTCTTATATGGAAAATCCTTTATATTTCAAAATCGTAAGATGAATGTGCAGTGAGCCGTGAGGCATTATTACGTAACACTAACCTCTAGACTGCCGTTTTGCTGAATGTTGCCCCGGAGGGGTGCCACCGCGTCGCCGCCGCCGCCACTGGTGAGAATGTAGCACATATTCGAGAAACCTAATGATTTGTAGACTGGATGTCCTTTTAATCTTGTCACATCATCAGTTATCGTCTCGCTAATAGCTATTTTTTTAAAGTCGTCACATTTTTCTACAAGTGGAAAATCGTAAAGATCAAAATTTCAAGTACCTTTATACAAGGAAATACATTTTCCAGAATCTAAAGTACAAGTTATTCAAACAAGGCATCAGTAGGTATGCATGACATTTCATAACAGAAACAACATTCGTATTCAATAAGGAGTTGTGTTTTCGTATATGTTATACATATATGTTTGTTTGTGTTGCCTCAGGCAATACAAAGCTTATTCTGCCTGAGATTTAGAGTAATGTTAAATAGACTTGCTGGCTCAAGTCTGCTCAAGTACATTGCAATCAAAAAGAATCCGGGATAGTTACATAAATATTTGTCTACGTATACTTATAAAGCTTATGAGTATTCTTCGGTTTCAGTTACTGTAAAAATAACCATAAATTACCGTCTCTAGTGTTTATCATCATTTTTTCCGGTCGATTTATACACAAAATATACCCTGACTCATCGCCACCTCATCAATTGTTTTTTCGTTAAGTGCTAACAATTCATCAAGCTCTCGCTACTTATCTTCTACTTGTAGATACCGTTATCGTCTGCAATGGCAGGATTACGCTGACTGGCATCGGACCTATTTACGATGTCATAATATATTTGCCGAAGGTACAGTGTCATGGTTTTTGCAATTTCTTAGTATATAACGAATATTTTATATTGTGTGCTGAAAGTCTATTGTGTGAGAAACGAGTTTTAGCTTCAATTTTATGTTTCAGTAAGTTAGCTGTGATTAGGACGAAAAATTAGCTGCCCATGGGAAATTGTACATTTTTCACAGCAGGCATATCGACATAAATATACAAAGCGTAGCAAAATCAATGGAACGAGTTTTCGATGAAATCTTTTTATTTCATTAAACTTTTTAGCACAGCAACAGTAAACATGAAATATTGGCTGAGTGAGAAATATTGTCCGTATTGAATAAAAAAGTCAGACTAATAAGTTTAGGTTCTTCTCTGTTTGTCTTGCAAGTTTATGAGTCATTTATGTCCGTTTCATTTTAAGTCTACAATTGTTATTTAAAGACCTGGAAGTTTGATTCGCAACAAATACATTTAAACGAATTGTCAAGATTCACAAAAAAACGGAAATGGCGATAGACCTGATAGATACGAGTACAATAATAGAGATTCTATTACTCGTGTTTCATCACGTGTTTAGTGCACGTTTGTTCTCTATCGCCTTTGCTGGTCACAGCAAACCTATATTCCAATTTCTTACGTGTATTAAAACGTAAGAAATGGAATATGCTTGGTGACTATCCAAAAAGTCGGTTCTGTAATAGGGAATGCCTCTGCCAAGATTCATTTTCTGCGTCACGAGTTATGGCGCCCATCAAAGGACATCGTAGTTTCCACTTAATTGATGTCTGATGACAATAAACGAAACAGTAAACAAATAAAAGCTGAAACGGTAATGAAAGATCTTTTGACTGGTGATAAAATGTGTTATGTACCTTTATAGGTTAGCTTTATTTTAGAGACTAAAACCAGAGTGAAACCTGGAACTGAATAGACAACGACCTGACACTATCCAAGATGATTGCACATACGGAATTCGGAATTCTGCTTGCGTCTAAAACTATTAGTTTTAGACGCAAGCAGAATTTATCTTCCGTATACCGCAGAGATGAAGCAAAGCTGGTACATTTAACATTATATGTATATTGTATAACACAAATTTTCATCGAGTTCATCACGTATTTTAGCAATAAATAGCTAAACTTTGGCTGCAGCAGTGGCGTCCTCTTGAATAAATTTCACATTTATTCCAGACACGTCCTCGATGCCGACACATCAGAGCAATAACTTTTTTATTTTTTTAATAACTTTTTATTTATTTCTCACACAATATACATAAATTAACTTACATTAGTCAGATTCTACGGTAATACATAACTCGGGTAAGTATTGTGGGAGACTGGTGCCTAAGCTAGGCTCGAGGCCTGTGTTTCAGGACACCAGGATCCCCACCCCTTTACATTTTCATTTTATAAATAAATCATTTAATAAGCGCGTTGACAGAATGTAGTAAGGTATCATACGACATTTATAGTTTTATTTATTATGCTTAATATATAGGATAGGCGAGACAAATGTTAGTAGATGTGTAGTACCTATGGGTGTATGAGTGGGTGTGCTGGTGTGTGTGTGTCTGTGTTTGTGTGTGAGTGTGTGTGTCTGTGTTTGTGTGTGAGTGTGTGTGTGTGTTTGTCGTATGTTTAGGTTTTTATAAGCATATTTTCAGTGTCATTATAGTTTAAATTTAGTAGCCAGTCAGTTAGCCTCTTTTTGCATTTATGCTTTGTGAGACTAAATATATTTAACGCCTTATGCGTTTTATTGTATAAGTAGCCACCCAGATAGCAAAAGAAACGCTTTGCAAAACTAGTTTTGTGGCGTAGATGATGGCGCTCCACTGGGTCATAACGTCTTTTCCCCCTGGACAGCGTAGGGTTATAAACCAGGCGACTATGCTGCTTCAACAAAGTGTGCAGTATAAATAGTTGACGCACTGTTAGAACTTTATTTTCTTTGTACAACTGTTCAGTAGGGTAGCGATAAGGTCGAAAAGACGACACTTTCAGTATAGCTCTTTGGGTTCTTTCAATTTCTATTAGGGTAGTTTTCGGAGCTCCACCCCAAGAGGTAATGCAGTAGCATATTATAGATTGAGCAAGGGCATAGTACACTGCTTTCATAATATTTTTATCGACTACATGTCTTAGCGTTTTAAACACATATATTAGTTTCCGTAATCTGTTACTAAGAGTGGTTATGTGGTCTTGAAATCTTAGGTTTTTGTCAATTGTTATTCCCAGGTATTTTACAGTCTCAGCCTTGGTGAGTGATTCACAGTTACAACTACGGGTGAGTGGGTTTGTGCAAGAGTGAGCTACTATAGTTTTAGGTAATGATTGAGAGGATCCATTGTTTTTCATGCAGAAAGCTATATAATTGGTTTTGGTTGTATTGAGGGTCAGGAGATTCTCGCGTAACCAGTTGGACACCATATCAAAGCCCAGCTGTGCACGCTCATAGACAGCTTCCCACGAGCTCGCGCTGAACAAGAGGGCAGTGTCATCCGCAAAACTAATAATTTTGCCATTGGGGATAGTGAGCGCACCCAGATCGTTGATATAAATGAGGAATAGTGAAGGTCCGAGGACACTACCTTGAGGCGTGCCGTAGTTAATTATTTGTTCGTCACTGATGAATTCATCTATCTTTACTCTCTGGGTACGCCCACTCAGGTAGTCTTTAAAAAGGTCCAGTGGAAGTCCTCTGATTCCCAGCCGTTCCATCTTACTTACAAGAATTGGGACAGAAACCGTGTCGAAAGCCTTGGCAAGATCCAGAAATATGGCCATAACTTTATCCCCACCATCCATGTTTGTAACTACATAGTCTGTTAACTCATGGACCGCGTCAGAGGTGGATTTCCCTGAGCGAAACCCAAATTGCGTTGGTACGATAAGATTGTTGTTTTCTAAGTAGCTCACAAGTCTGCTGTTCATTACCCGTTCCAGTATTTTGGAAAATGCAGTTAGCACAGATATAGGTCTGTAGTTATCAACACGGCTCCTGTCCCCACTCTTGTAGATCGGATGTATTATGGCTTTTTTGAACACGTTAGGAAATTTACCTGTGGAAAGAGCAAGGTTGCATATGTAAGTTAACGGAGGCACAATCACGGCCGCATGCTTTTTCAAAAGGTCACCGGAAATCCCATCCCATCCCGCAGCACAGTTATTGCGGAGCGACATTAATATTCCGGCTACCTCTTCTTCATCTGTTGGGAGCAGTACCATTGATTGCGTTCCGTTATTTAGGTTTCCCTTTGTAGCTTTTGTTTGTGTACTCTTTATGTTTTTTGCTAGTCTTTCACCTATTTTGGCAAAAAAATCATTGACATGGTTTACGGAATTTTGCAGTGTACTTGATGAGGCTAGTAATTGTGATGATGTGTTGGCTGTCCTTGTCGACCTGCTTGAAATTTTATTTATAGCTGACCATAACTGTTTAGTGTTTTTTCCAGCTTTTCTGATTTCATTTTTTTCAAATTCTATTTTTAAATTCCTTAACAGTTTATTACAATAGTTTCGGTACCTAGTAAAAGTAATTTTTAAAATCTCGTTATTGGGGGCCTGTTTAAACTTTCTATGCAATGTGTCTCGATGCCGCATGCAGCGAAGTAAACCAGGCGTAATCCATGGCTTTAATATTTGTTTACGATTCGCAGTCTTACCAGATTTGGAGTTTGAGTCTATCACGTGTTTGATCAATCTAGTTATTGTTTCCCCTGCCACATGAGGATCTTGGGTCTTGTATACTTCACCAAAGTCTAGTTCTTTTAGGTCTATGTCTATCTTAGCATAATTAAAACGAATACAATTTTTTGTTGTAATTATTTTAGGCATTCGTTTTGACAAAAATAACATTACAGTCTCATGATCAGTTAGAGCAGAGTGTGCGACTGATGCAGAAGCAGGTAGTCGAGTTTTCAGTATAACGTGGTCAAGACATGCTTGTTGCCGCGTAGGTATTGTATGAGCAGGTAAAAGGCCATGGCTAGCCAGTAAGTTTAGGTAGGAATGTTTAGCAGAGTCCTTGGAGTCTTCATGTATGTTTATGTTTATGTCTCCCGTTATAACTATAGTTTGGTACTTGGATAGCCTACTTAGGGTAATATTTAGGTAGTTTAGAAAATTATCTAAGTCTTTGTAACCAGGTGGGCGGTATATCGCTAATAGAATAGTATTTCTGTCGATTTTTACCTGAAGACAGTTAGCATCTAAGAATGACGGCTCCTCCGCAACAATTTGCAGTCTTTTATGCACGTACACGACTACACCTTCATTTTGTGTATGATTATTGTTGGTAAGGTAATGGTTATAGTTCGTCAACTCAGGAATATTATGTGTGTTGGGGAGCCAACACTCGGTCAATACGATAATGTCCCAGTCAAGTTTTGTTCGAGCAAGTGTAGTCATAAAGCCCGTTATGTTTTTATTTATACTTCTTATATTCTGTGTAATAATTTTAAGTGTTTGACTAGGTATAAGATTCGGTGGAGTACAGTTTTCTAGATCACATGTCGAAGCATCCGACACCGAGACAGCATCTAGGTTGTTTAGGTTGTTTTGCGTATTATCGAATGTTTACGTTAATAATTCCCATTTTGACATTTCTGTTTTGAGTGCTGCGTAACAGTTTATCAGTAAAGTTCAATATACTGGTACATGGCAGGTACGAAAATACGTATAATTGGCTTTTATTTATAAAGTATGTTTGCCGATTAAGTTTGGGTGCGTTATGGATATGGTGTACAAGTAACGTGATTGTATAAATGGTGTGTATATTGTATTGTGTATGTATAATTGATGTTAGTAACAAACTTATTTGTATTGAACAGTGTATGTATAATTTATTAATTCTAGAGTTAGTGCTAATTATAAATGGAATGGCATAAATTTGGACTAAGGTTAAGAAAACTGTGATGAGAGAGATAGCATGCTGTGGTAGGTACAGATCTAGTCATTTTTTCTTACGGAGTTTCGCGAGGTCTTCGTCAGTTTTGATGAGGCGGCTTGACATTCCGTCTTTTTCACGTATATACACCTTGCCGTTTGAAACCCAGCATTGATGGTAACCGAATTCCTTCGTAAGTTCTCGGGCGAGGTAATGTAGGCGTCTGGTCATAGCCGTGAGCACTTCATTCACGTATAAGGGTTGCCTAGGTCCGTTTTCTACGAGATGGGATGTGTTCAGACGATTTCCCCTGTTGTGCTTGTTAAAGTCTTTGGTTGACTTTAGAAACTGTTCCTTGATGGTTGCTGACGTAAATTCTACTAGAACTGGACCCACCGCGTCAGACTTGCTCTTGAAACGGAAGATGTTTTTTATCTCCGTTGCACTCACCGGTTGACTAATAATTTGACCCAATTTTTGTACTGCATCTATAAGGGAGTCACGAGTTTCAGGGGTTGATGACGGCAGATTTTTAATTTCAACCGAAGCCGCTTTTTGTTGCTTTTCTAAGAAGTCTACCCTAATTTCTAGCGCTTTTATAACCTTTTGGTTATTATTACATTCCGCCTTTAATTCGTTAATTTCCAGCAGAGCATCATCATATTTTTCCGATAAGAAATCTACTGTCTCTTTGATGTTTTCATTCTGAGTTCGTATTTCAGAGTTCTGCAAGCTGATCGCAGTATTTTGAGACCGTATGTCCTCGAGAGCCAATTGTAAAGAATTCATTTTTTCATTTTGATCATTCTGTTTAGTGACTAGTTCAGAAAACATTTTCTTCATATCTTCCATCATTTTTTCCATTCTCATCATTCCATCTTCACTGCGCTTCCTTTTCCTTTGGGTTATATTATTATCGTTATTACTATTGGTACTCGAAGTCAGGTTTGGTTCAGATGCCGAGTGGGGCGAGGCAGGTGGAGGCGTGCGTCTAATACCGGAGAGCATATTGATAATATTGACGAGCAGGAATTACCGCTATCTATGTTTCTAAGTGAACACGACTCGCCGCAGAACTCCACTCCGAGCCCACACAGGCCCGCCGCAGAACTTCACTCCGAGCCCACACTGGTCCACCGCAGAACTCCACTCCGAGCCCACACCGGCTCGCCGCAGAACTTCACTCCGAGTCCACACTGGCTCACTGCAGAACTCCACCCCGAGCCCACACAGTTCGCCGCAGAACTTCACTCCGAGCCCACACTGGTCCGCCGCAGAACTCCACTCCGAGTCAGCACAGGCTTGCCGCAGCACTTCACTTCGAGCCCACACTGGTCCCGCCGCAGAACTCCACTCCGAGCCCCCACAACGAGTGCGCCCGACCGCTCACCGGAGGTGTGTCCTTCGTCACGATGGTCAACGAGCAAGAGAATGGCAGGTCAATGACCTCGCCAAACGTCGTCGCACCGCTCGTTCCTACGGTGACTCACGCGCTGCTGGTGTTAATTTGAATAATTTTGCGGTTGAATTGAGAAAAAAAAAAAAACGGTGATAACTTCTGTGTAATTTGATGGATTGTAGAACTGATTCGTGCACCGGAATAAACGTTCAACTAGCTACAGATCGATATATTATGAAACTTAGATATTGTACTTTTTACACCTTTTATGATTTTTAAATTTCCTCAACTAACTGGATACGTGTTGTCGCCTTGCGCGCGCGGGGCGTGATGGTGAATGAAAGTGAAACTCGCTTTTGATTAATTTGTTGTGACGCCTACAGCAGACAAGTGCTGAAATGTTAATTAAGGAGATGAAGTTATAGAACAACGAAGAGTTTGATCCGCAATTCTTTGAAAAAAAATCTGACATGGCAAGTAGCCATTGTAAATGTTTTAACACAAGTTCAGAAGAAAAACGCTCCATTGTTACGATGTGTTCACATCATAATAATATTTTAACACGAAGAGAAGGTTCTACAACAGAGGTAGCGATGTGAATAGTTAGTTAGTGCACCGTACAGACACGTGCAGACGAAAGAACAAAGTATATTAGTTTAGGATCCTCAACTAACTTTGTAAATATGAACAGTCTAATTACTACTCCTAACACGGCACTTATAACCGAGATACTACTCCACAGTGGGAGATCATAATAATCAAATCAGAGCAAGTTTGGAGCTTTATTGTTATGTGGAAAAATGAGTAAAGATTTTTAAAAATTGGCAGTGAAAAGTTTGGTAAATTCAAGAGAGAGCGTTTGCCTTTTGTCTTTGAGGCTTCTTTAAAATATAGCGCCGTTGTCTTTTCACAGTCGCTGCTTTTAAGTTAGTTTAGTAGTAGGAAAAGAAAACGAAAAGGTGCGGTTAATTTAACAGTCGGTGTCTATAGCGATGACTTTCGGTAAGTTTTCTGATGTGACTTTAAACCACAGTCAACCATTTCGCAAAAAGTTTTCGTTCGTCCGCCGCACTACTTTTTATATGTTTTGCAAGATTAATTATAATTTTTCACTTGATAATAAAAATTAGTTTATGGTAGGTTTAGGACCCGCCTCATACCCTTGACCATAAAGGGGCTGAGAATATCTAATCTAGCCCGGCTGAATTAATTAAATAAATTACAACAGTAAACTGAACAAGTCCACATCAAGTTAATTTCGAATCTACTATAACATACATATGTTAAAGTCTGAAATCATTCCAAGGGAAACAAAAGATGCTCTTCCGATAAAAAATAGAAATAGATATATGTTCCAATCCAAGATATAGTCTACTTGTGTGCCAAGTTGTATTGATCCCGTTCACGTTCAGTTCGCATTTACCGCATGAATGCAAAAGCTTGAAAAAGTTGATGAGCGACGTGTTTTATAAACTTATCTGCGAAAATCAGAGTTCATTAAAATGACTATAAATGATTAAGCTAACATAACTGTTTCTTGTACATAACAACTATATCAGCTTGTGAAACTACTTAACAGTTACTAAGGATGAAATATTAGTGAATTACTTACCTAATTGAAATTAATTGGGTTTTGACTTTCTATTATTGTGATGTTATCAAAAGTCTACGTAAAACCCTTGCCAGCTTTACCAACTTCAGAAAGTAATATCTTTAGATGATCTCATTTAGTCTGCAATCATAAAAGCGATAGGGCTCAGAAACGGCAGACCTTTGTGACTAAGTATTGCTGAAATAATCATACTTTCGCATTTATAATATGGATGGATGTTTGTTACTCTTTCTCGTCAGAACGCCTGAAAGGATCTTCATGAAATTTGGCACAGAGGAAAATTATAGCCTGGAATAACACATAGGCTATATTTATCTCGGGAGTATGTTCCTTAGGGATCACGCGGGCGAAGCCACTGCAGAAGCTAGTAAGTATCATCTAGTTAAAAAATAAAAGGGACCGCTTTATTTGCTGAGTTGGGAGGAGTATTCAGTGTTGGCTCCGAGATCTGGATTCTGATTGCCGCAGTATAGTTGTCCGCAGAGTAGCAAAATTTAATAAGAGCTAAGAAAGAGGACGTTTTTCTTTATTAACTTTTCTATAGTGAGAAAGGAAGTAAATAGTTAAAAAAACGATAAGACGGTTATATTAATTTAAACAACTACATTCATTAGCTTCTAATCTGTCACGTGAGGAAAACCACATTCATTTCCAATATTGAATCTGTAGTCACACAATGGCGAGCTGGTAAATTATAACATGAATAAAGCGCGGCGGTGGCTTCCAACTATGAGGGTAGGTAAATGTTATGTTGGTACACATACTATAGAACGTAATTCGGTACTGGAGGCAAAAATGGTTAACGAGTTTAGTTCAGCAAACGAAATTAGGAGGAACCATTTCTTCCGTTCTCTGTTACTGAGGGTGATTGTTCATGAGAATAATTTATTCTGAATGCTATTTGATCCGCAAAGGTAAGATTTTGGTTCCTACTATTAATTTGTAAGTTTGGTACATCGTCAGTTCAGTAGTTACGAGCAGTATTGTGATCAAATTATCTTCTTGAAGCCCTGTTTCAAGTTCTAAGTATTTAAACTCTGAGGATTCTAAGATATAAATTTGAAACCCGCCTATTTAGTACCGAAAATGTGTAGTGTTACAAATTTTTCGTATTACATTTGAGCTTCTCCTTCAACCGAATGTAAAGTAAGTATCAAAGTAATGTTTTTGCTGCTAAGTTTAGAGATTAACGTTCATCTAAAGCGAAACTACTATTCTGAGTATTCAGCTATGAAGCCTCTGGTTCAAACTCACGCATTTTATAGAATATCTCAGCTAATAAACCGAACGTATTAAGTTTGTTTACTAATACATATCGGGAGCATACCACAATATGAATATTACAGGACTATAGGGCTCCTGATGTGACGTTCTACTGTAGCACAAGCTACAGGAGATGAATTTTGCGTATCGTATTTTTTTATGCAGCAGTTAAAATTATTTTGTTATTTGCTTGTGCTTGTTATCCTTTATATTTGTAATATAATGTCACCATCACGGACCTGAAACAATGGAAATGCATGGTAGGAATGTTGTAATACACGAAATTCTTTCTTAAAATAAATATGCCAAAGGTGCTGTGGATTCCCAGACAATATTCGCTCAAAGACACAAGAAACGGGGTCTCTAGAGAAAATATTGATGAAGAAAGAAAGGGGTCATACTGCCTACAAATTCTGGGTTTCCGAGTCTAAGTTACTTATGGCCCCGAGGCATGGTATTTAGACGCTTTGTCAATTTTAAGCGCCGAAAGTCGAATGGATCTTTATCTGCTGACGGTTTAAATAAAAAAAATAATGGATAGACCATTTCGTTTTGCGAGCTTCAATTGCAAAAATGTAAAACGCTCCGTAGATAGCATTAAGGAGCTCTATCGTTCTTGTGATTTGGTAGCATTACAGGAAACCTGGCTACTTCCTGAGAAAATACCGTACTTAGGTACGATTCACAGTGAGTTTGGCTACGCGGAATCTTCAGCAGTCGACACATCTGCAGGTCTGCTGCCGGGGCGACCTTTTGGGGGCGTTGCCTTGTTGTGGAAAAGTAGCGTGTTTCAACAGGTGTCTGTATTGCGTTGTGATAGTGAGCGTATATGTGCCATTAAAATAAAAGCCAGTGACTGGTCAGTGATAGTAATAAGTGTATATATGCCAACGAACGCGGCGGACAATGTAGCCGAGTTTACGGATTGTCTTAGTGTGGTAAGTGCAATTATTGATGAATACGGCATTGACTCTGTGTATATTTTAGGTGATTTTAATGCTGCACTATATGGTTTATTTTTCAACGAACTTGTAAGCTATTATGCTGAGCAGTGCTGGTTATGTGTTGATGTGGAAATACTAGGTATTGACTCAGATACGTTTACCTTTATTAGTGACGTGTATGGGTCGTGCAGTTGGCTAGACCACTGCGTAGTAACTTAGGCTGCTAGGCAATCTGTTTCGAACGTGTATGTGGATTATGACACGTTATGGTCTGATCACTTCCCACTTATTATTGAGTGTAATTTAAATGTGATTCCGCAGACGGTACATCAAAATGTCATGTTGAATAAGGGGGTAGCTTGGGGTGTACGGAGGGAGGAACAGATTGCCTCATATACGTTTGA
Organism: Lacanobia wlatinum; assembly: GCA_947578705.1. Lineage (NCBI taxonomy): Eukaryota > Metazoa > Arthropoda > Insecta > Lepidoptera > Noctuidae > Lacanobia > Lacanobia wlatinum. Next base: position 8,398,230 of record OX388040.1, read on the forward strand.
ATACAATAGAAGGCTTGGACTTGGTGACTTTCCTGAAGAGTGTAGACAATGTGCTGACTTTTACTGCCGTGACCATGGTCACAGGCGTGTCATTGACAGATTGTACTGTGATATTGTGACTGCTCTTCGTGAGGCGTCTTTGGCGGGTCGGGGTGGCACGAGGGCGGGTGTGGTTGGCTCGCGTGTAGTAGGGTAGAACAAAAGCGTCAGCGAGGCTCACCGGTTGGCTAGAACAAAATTTATTGAATGGGTGTTATGCGGCAAACCTAAGTGCGGGGAAGTATATCGCGAAATGTGTGAAAGCAGACGGGTGTTCAAATCTACGCTTAAATGGATCCAATTGAAAATGGACATTCTTGCTGTGAAGCATTCGAACGGAGACTTTCGTGGTTTTTGGCAGGCTACCAAGAAGGCAATTTTAAGACCTGGTTTGCCGGTGAGTGTCGATGGGGTTAGTGAACCGAAAGACATAGCTAATTTATTTAAGTCTTACTTTTCTGTGAAGCCTCAGTTGGAAAAGCAAAATGAGGTGGTCAATACTGCAGAGCCAGTGGGAGTGATGGAGACAAGGATTTCGGCCAGAGAGGTGGATAAAATCATAAAAAACACGACCAGAGGCAAGTCTCCGCGGCACGATGGCCTCAGTATTGAGCACCTGCAGTTTGCCGGGACACATGTGTCTAGGGTGTTAGCTGTGTTCTACTCGCTATGCCTGAGCCATTCCTACCTGCCGTACGACTTCATGAGAACGGTAGTAGTGCCTATTTTAAAGAATAAGACCGGTGATCTAGCCGATAAAACTAACTACAGGCCTATCTCTCTTGCTACTGTAAAATCAAAGGTGTTTGACGGTTTGCTTGAGACACGGTTAAATAGTCACGTGCCACTGCACGATAATCAATTTGGGTTTAGGTCCAAATTATCTACAGAGAGTGCAATACTGTGTCTCAAGTAGTGATGGGAAATTCTCGAGAACATTCTCTTAGTGAGAACTTTGCGGATATGTTCTCGAGAATGTTCTCCGAGCAGAGAATTTATGAGAACTTAAAAACGAAGTAACAAAACCTAACTTTAAGGTAATCCTGTCTTAAAATTGGTATGATAGATGAAATTTATAGTGTGTTTTCGTATGTTATACATATTTTGAAACATTTCGTGAAGCAAACTACTTTTACAGGATTTTAGAAACTAAAATACAGTATCAATTGATAAAAAACCCTCTTTTTTAGGGTTCCGAACAAAAAACGGAAACCTTATAGGATCACTCGGGTGTTTGTTTGTCTGTCTGTCTGTGTGTGTCTATCTACCAGTCCAGTCAGTCTGTTCAGTCAGTCTATATGCCAGTTTTCCGAATCTACTGGACCGATTTTGTTGAAATTTGGTACACATATGGACTTTTGTGACCCAAACACGGACGCGTGCGTAAATAAATAAAATTTGAGAATGGGGTTCACTTTTTTTTAATTTTCTACTTTCAAGTGAAAAATTTAAAAAAAAGTTTTTCAAACTGAATCGTGCGATATATTAAATTAGAGGGCCATATTTTTATATTATTATTAGGCCCAAAAAGGCCCAAACCTATTAGAAAAGAGTGTTTCAATAATCTGCAATAAAAATGAAATTGGTTCGGAACCACGCAAGTCCGTCTCGCACTTGGCCAATGTTAGACAAGCGTTTGACCAGTATATCACTTGATGGGAAGCGATGATGAGGTCGAAGATGGAGCTTGCTTGCTCGAAGTAACCTATTCACTCTTGACTTAAAGACTCCCGAGTTGTAGCTATCAGGAAACAGACTCTGGCAGAGAATTCCACTCCTTAGCTATACGCACAATGAATGTGTTCCCAAAACATTGTGTGCATATGGATGGGATGTCCACCATGTAGGTAACGGTGGCGCACTGCCGCACGTCTTGTGGTCCAATGATGAAGCGCACTTGGTGGAATTAAATTATGCAATTCCGACGCAAATTCCCCAAATTGCAACCGATACAAAACCGACAGAAACTCGGCGTTGATGCTTTAAAACTTCATCTCGACGAGCCTATCATTGCCGATGATCCTCTTGGCTCGTTTCTCAATTGATTTAAGGGCATCAAACTGGTATCTGGAAGATCCATCCCAAAGACGAGAGCAGTACTCCATACACGATCGAACTTGCGCTTGATAAAGTTTGAGCAGCTGTCCCGGCGCAAAGTACCGTCTCACTTTTGCTAGGATCCCCAAGTTTCTGGCAGCCACTTGAGCCTTTCCATCTATGAAAGGGTCAAAGTTGAGGGTAGATGTTAATGTTACACTAAGGAGCTCAAGTTGGTCGGTTATCGGCACGATTGCACCTCGGAAAGATGAAGCTGGGTGGGTGGAATTGGCTCCTTTTGGCGAAAAATAGACACGCTTTCTTAGCAGCATTGAACTTGACCAGATTGGCATCGCCCCATTCAGAGACAGCCTGTAAGGACATGTTCAAGCGCTCAACCATAGCCTCCCGGAGAGACCGGATCTGAGACCCACCAGCTCATGCGTCGGACACGTATCTCTCAGCAACAGTGCTGTCGTCTGCATTCCCAAAGGTACCAAGTTTTAGCAGTTCATTATGCAGCAGGAACAGTGTTGCCGAGAGCACCGACCCCTGAGAAACCCCGGCACTAATATCCAGCAGTCCAGACGAGCAGCCATATATGACCACTCGGATAGACTGAACCCTCAGGAAATCTGAAATCTAATCACACAATCCGGCGGGCAGACCGAAGACCGGAAGCTTGCCAATAATGCTATCGTGCCAGACACTGTCGAAGGCCTTCGAGATATCTAGGGAGACCACAAGTGCCTCCCCGTGTTTCTCGATAATCCTTCGTAAAGTACAATTAATTAACTTTTCTTGTCTAAATCACTTTGGTTTATGTTGATTATTCATTAAAGACTAGGTAGTCATTTTTAGGCTATTTTTTTATATGTATGTCCAGGATAAATGGATCATCGAGTTTTATTTAAAAATAAACACCTTTTACAAAGTCCAGAATCAAACAAGTAATAAAGTTTACTATAGCTGCTAGTTATGTGGCACTACTGTCCTATTTATATACAATGAAATATATGTTAATTACATCTAATAATGAAAATAAAAATTATCAAAGTTATCTGTTTCATGTTAAAAATGGAAGGATCACCTACTTGTTTTAAGTTCTCATAAGTTCTCGTATGTTCTCCGGTCACGAGAATATTTCAGAACATTCTCGTTCCGAGAATATTTTCATTGTGAGAATGTTCTTTTTCCCCATCACTAGTCTCAAGCATGCTATCCGATACTACACGGATCGCAAAACACCAGTTTATGCGTATTTCCTCGACCTGTCAAGGGCCTTTGCGATTTGCCTTACCATCCTCAAGTATTGGTACGAACACCAGGTTAACAGTGTCAGATGGGCGGGCACATTATCGGAGCCTTACAGGCTTGAGTGTGGAGTGAGACAAGGTGGGTTAACATAACCCACACTTTCAATCTTTATATGGATGCACTCATCGTTGCGCTCAGTAGTCGGCATGTTAGATGCTATATTGATGATGTGTGTGTGAACAATCTGAGCTATGCAGACGAAATGGTGCTGCTGAGCGCGTCGGTTTGTGGATTACGCAAGCTGTTGAAAATATGCGAAGAGTATGCTGGCAGCCATGGCCTTATGTATAATGTCGTTAAGAGCCAATACATAGTCTTTCAGGGAGGCGGTAAATGCCCACAACATGTGCCCTCTATTCGTCTGAATGATGTGCCATTGCAACGGGTGCACAAATTTAAATACTTGGGGCACTGGGTAACGGCTGACCTGAAGGACCATGTCGATATTGAGCGGGAGCGAAGGAGTGCCCTTCGCTCCCGCTAGGAGAGCAAATATGATAGCCCGTAGGTTTGCACGTTGTTCAAATCAAGTAAAGATAACACTTTTCAAAGCTTTCTGTACTTCTCTATACACGTGCAGCCTATGAGCATCTTACTCACAATCTGCTTACGGTGCCCTTCGGGTCCAGTATAACAACGCGTTCATGGCAGTGTTGAGGCTACCCCGCTTCTGCAGCGCCTCGGGCATGTTTGCGGATGCGCGCACCGACTGTTTCCACGCCACCATGCACAAGCGGTGCGCGTCCTTGATGCGCAGGGTGCGGACTAGCTCCAACATTGTCCTGGCAATGATTGCCAAGCGTTTTGATTGTCTCAACATTGGGCACTGTTATGGCAGACATGTCTTGGGAGTGTAATTTGTCATGTTTGCATTTCTGTTCCATGTTATGTATTTTTTCAATTCTGCATTTTGGTGTAATTATTATTAACTAGCTTCTGCCAGCGGCTTCGCCCGCGTGGTCCCCAGGGAACATATTCCCGGGATGAAAAGTAGCCTATGTCCTTTCTTAGGCTCTAGACTATCTGTGTACCAAAATTTATTTAAATCGGTTCTGTAGTTTTGGCGTGAAAGCGCGACAGACAGACATACAGAGTTACTTTTGCATTTTTAATATTAGTAATTATTTATTTTATTACGTAATTTATTGTACCTAGTTGACATTTTAAAGTTCTTTCTGACGTATAGTGTAGTTGACATTGAATAGTTTTTCTTTATTTTAATTTGACATTTACTTTTGACTTTTAAAATTAATTTGATTGTGATAATTGTCAAACTGATAATTTTATTTTACACTATTAATTGGATGTCTATGGGTATTTACCTGAAATAAATGAATTTTATTTATTTAATTAAGAGCAATGAAAGATTCTCACCAAATTAAATATAAAATGGTAAAATGAAATTAAATGTTAAATATTTTTCGTAAAAGAAACAACATCTCCTAAAATTAAATCGGTCTAACCTCTGCGTAACAACCATTTTAACTTTCAAACGACACAATATTAATTTGATTTTTTTGTTTTTCCTCTCCAACATCCGTTAACAGTAAAGTTAAGCAAACAATTTTAAAAATGATCAAGCCAAGACATCAGCAGGAATGAGTTTAGTCTTAAGCGAGCGACCATTACGAGTAACTGAAACCTCCCAAATAACCATTTTGCAAATTATCCTCATGTTGTCGTTAAACGAGTAAGATTTTTCCACAAAAGTTATTCTTGTATGCTTCTTTCTGCTCTCGCCGAATTGATGAGATATTTTATTTGCTGCGCTTTGCAATAAAAATCTCATTTCGTCGAAGTAACGAACCAGACCTAGGAAGAGATTGGATTTCCGTATTGCTGCAACAACTTCTAGATCCAGTCGAGTCGAATATGTGGTTGGGGAGGTTATTGTATACTGCAGGCTGCACAGCATGTTGTTGGCATAATTGATGTTCCATGGTGAAATTTTGATTGTTGATACTTCAACACAAATCTATCATTACTTAGGAGGCATAAATATAGCGCCAATCTGCATAATTTATACAATACCAATCAATGAAATAATTTTATCAATTTCATCTCCACCATTGTGCTGAATGCATGCTGTTTTTTCTGAGCTTACATGCGCTTTTTTATTACATTTTTACATGTAGTACCTATTACGTCTTATTTATCAGAGTTAATAGTAAAATTGAACTAAGTTAGCATCGTGCAAACGATGACCTGAATTTTTTTAATAGATCAAGAGGGGCTGGTACTCTCTACTAGCAATAAACTGGGAATTTCAGAAATGTTTTGGTATCTTCGTTTTAATCAATAATTGAAGTTTAATTCTAATTTAGGTATTAACAAAAATCTTGTTGCTCATTATTTCCAAAAAAATAATAAAAAGCCCTTGTTAAATATTTCCTTTTGCAAAAAGCTTAGTTTTCACAGCAACTTCACGAATTTTGAGAGATAAACTCAACAAAATTAAATTGCAATCGGAACTTTTAAGTGTGTAAGAAGATATTGCTTTTAACTGGTGTATCCATAACAGTTTATACTAAACTAAGGTGTTAATTGAAAGGCTTATTAATGCACCTACAAAAAAGCCTGTTCTTCCTATACACATTACCGCATACTACCGTCCCTCGCTGAATTAATAGTAATATTACTGCGCTCTTTTCTTTGGCTTTCGATTTGACCCACTCTTATATTCAGTAGATAATCGTTTGTGACTCGATCCCTGTTATCATCTAGTCTAGTGTACTCCATGATACTGTTCTGACAGTCAGATCAGAGATCGCGAGCCGCAATCTGTTGTTTACCGCAATACTGCACTCTATACAACATTTGTTTCTCTTGTGATTGTAAGCTTCTGAATAGTGCATTTATTTTGATAATCGCTGAAAGTTACTGCACAAAAGCAGTAGATTTAAATATTTGGCTCTATTCTGCTATAATGAATACCCTTGATTCCTAAATCATGAATTTGTAGTTCAGAATATGTTGCAATATGTGGTCAACCGTGAATCTCGGTGAATAAAACCTTGTTTAAAGTTAAGTTGCGGGGACTAAACGTGCTCTAAACGTTACCAAAATGTTGTTTCTGATTTAATTAAAATATCATCAATTCCGATGTTAACGTCAAATAAAAACCGTACTAATAATAAAAAGCATAATATCTAGATTTTACCTGAAACACGCATTCTGATGGCAAAATAAGTATGTGCATCGCGTTTCGGCATGGACATACTTATTTTAATGCGTTTATTGCAGTGTCATCAAACAATAATAACATATTTATTTATAGGGAGTACCCTCGTCACCCGCGACCCTCGACAGTGAGCTGACAAATGTAGCGATAGAATGGAACCAGTCAGTTACATTAATTAGCATTCACTATTTATAAAAATTAAACCAGGAAAATTCGGTGCTTCTATTCGACGATTTTATACGTTTTAAACAAGAATTTTCTAATAAAAAATCCGATTTCTGTACCGAATCTCAAAAATTTGCGTAGTTCAAGTTTCTTTATTATAGCTCTTTTTTGATCAATGGTATAACTTTGATAGTAAACTATACACACAGTACCGAACCTGCATTTTAAAAGGAGGAAACTAAACCATATTGGCAGACTTTTTCGCACACTTTCAGAGAAGGAGAGAATTTATTAACCTTATATTTGATACTTTGTTAGTTATTGTAATGTACCACGAAAAGGTTCTCCAAAATCACGGTTTATTTTAGGCACTAGTCCCACAAATTTAATGAACATTGTCATAATCATAATTATAAGTGTTTCCGTTAGTTTTAGATACTAAGTGTTATTTGTGGAAGAAAATAAAGATTTTTATTATTGTTATGAAATATTCTTTAAACAAAAGCTTATCAAATGTTTCAGTTAATCTGGTTTTTCCCTTAAATAAAAAGAAAATATAGCAGAGGATCATACAGCTAACAGATCGACCGTAATAGTTAACGGTACAAACAGAGACATCCGAGTACCTCGCACCGACATCACATTTAACTAAAAGATTTCAGAAGAACGTGGAATAAAGTTCCTGAAATTTCTGCTGAAGGCAATGTGCGTAGATAGCAGGCTTGCATAATTGTGTAACTTCTTTATCTTATTAGACGGGGGAGCCGCTGGTGGCTGGAGTTAGGAATACCAAATGAGTATTTTGGTTTGGCTTTGTTTGTTTAGTTAACTTTTTGAAGTTCGATGTTCGGTTAGCATTAATGTACCAGTTTTATTTGCAGTAGGTAAAAGTCATAAAATAAGCCTGACTAATAAAATAGAGCAGCATTCTTTCTAGACTTTTCCCGACTATGCTGAAGTCGGTTTCTCGACTAACTGTATGCTACATTCATTCCTTTGAGAAAATGAATTTTGTATTCAAGTCTCATCTCTTCCACCTTTTTTAAATACGTGAAAATATTTGAATGAATAAACTCAAGGACATTTACTGAATCCTCCACTTTATTATGTCTTCTCAGCGTTAACAAATACCTAGAAATGCTACATCTAGAAGAAAGAACGTTTAATTTAGGAACTTCCATTATATCACTGTACATTACTATTACTTAGTGGTATTTGACCTATTTGACGCTGATTCTTCTAATGACTGTATAATGGAATAATTAGATGGACATATAGGCAAAAGCTGAAGATTCATTCGGGGTCCCTACCGATCTGACGTGGTATACATCACATTCAGTTATTGGTTTATTTAAATGATTCCCACTCTCCATCAAGAGGCTCTATCATGAAAATAATGATTTGTCTACGGTTTGATAGTTGCTCTTTAATATTAATGTACAGATCTTATAAAGCACTTAAAGCTCAATCATCATTGAGAAATTTAATATATCGGTGATAGTACAACTCTCTAGTTACATCAACCAGGATTTTGGAACTACAGTGGGCGTACTATGGGAAGTGTTGGTCATTGCGCAATAGAAAAACCGTATGCTTTTAAATCAAATTATTATTAACACCCAGTCTCAATAACATTATTCCAATTGTATATTTTTTTAGTTTAAGGTTTCCTTAATGTGTTTTAATTTTGGTGTACAATAAAGTATATATAAATAAATAAATATCCTCACACTAATACTTGTTCAGTGTATCTATTACGGTGAACAAGTATTCGGAACATGCGGCGGTTTCTAGACGTGTGCACTGCTCGAACGCCACCAGTAGACTGAGCTCAGCCTCAATCTGTCGAGCACAACGTCCTAGAATCCGTTGAATGCCACTAGATGGCGTCGGCGTCCCGACTGTTCAATTGACTGACTTATTTCCGACACATATATTTACAACAAAACACGCTATTTAGTTACACAAAATGTGAATTTATCCCTGTGATACATTTGTCGTACTTTTCGTATTTTTCTGGGTTTATCCTCAAAACCCGATTAACATATGACTAAATCATTAAGTCAGCCGATTGGCCTGAGCACCATTAAAATTTAATAAGAAAACATGAGAACTACACAGGCTTATCTATGTCCAGCTGCTTTATCAACTAATATAAATCGTGATAAACCGAGCTCATAATGTGTGCCGTTAAAGAATCATTGCGAGTCACATGTGTGAAATTATTCTGACCATTTTTGGCAGTTAACACAAAAAATACTCAAGGACACACAAAATACTGATAATAATTTTTATAATAAACAAATCCGAATCTGACAAGCTTTCAATTTTCATTCTTTCAATTTCAACTGAAATTAATCAAGAACCTGATATTAATTTTACGTATCCTCGCGTAGCTGAAGCGTAGCTGTGAATATGCTTCACGTGTCATTGGGTATTCAATTGTCAGTTTCAGCGATCAATAGCAGTATATAAAGGAGATCCGCAAACAGTCCTAATAAATTAGGCCTCAATAAACAAAAATGAAATAATTTGGGTTTTCAAGGAGTAATATTAGTCTTTAATCCTGTGTAATTAGTTTTTTTATATGACATGGGATACGAAAATTAAAAAATAAAAACTTTATTTCAGACAGTAGTCAATAAATCCCATTAACATATTTGTTTCCGCTCTTTTATTAGGTAATGAGTTTTAGTGATTTTAATATGAGGTGAAACTTACAGAATGTTGAATTTAAATTCCTTAGCTGCACATGGTCAGGGATTTTAAAGAAAAAAAAAACCAATTCAAGTTAATTTAAAATATTTTATTAATTGTTTTCCACATCATCGGTTATTAATATACTATCGAGATGCTGGGCGGGAGGTACCACATTGTCTTGGTACCTAGCCCACCCTAAGTACCATATTATACATAAAATATGTGCACAGCAGCCTACTGTTCTCTTGCCTACATTACAATTGCAATAGTGTTGTAGTATTGCGTCCCTACCGTTAAGAGAGCCGTCGACCAAAATATAAACAAAATATATTTTACGGCCTACATGGCGCGATTGTATTTTGCCTCTTAGCAGCCAAACACTATTTTCAGTCGACAGCTCTCTCAGTAGACTGCTGTCAACCTCTCTGCATACCTCAATTGTGAAAGATCCATTGGCTCTTATGTGCTCGCCGTAATAGGAACGTGCCTGTTTTATTTGGTACGTTCCTAAACACACCAATATCAGTTCATTGTAGGTGAGCCGGGGAAAATCACTGACATTAGTGTCATCCACATTTATTCTTTGAAAATTCGTTCGTCTTCTATTTAAGTTATTATTAATAACTACAGTACTTAAACTATTTTCTGAGTACATTTTCTGATTTACTATATTAAGAATTTCCCCAGCATCATTCCTGTCTTCGATAAGAGGGTGAAAGGCATTAATCAGGGCAGCAGCTACAGTAAAATCTTTCATCAAATTGCGAGATGCGGCATTAAAATACTCTTGGCGAAAAAGCTTAAAGTCACGTTTGAACCTACCATTAATCACCTCTATGACCCAACGACATATTGTCACTGCCCTGGAACGATTAGCCTCTAGTGTAGATAATTGTGTTTCACCCTCTTGAACTGTGGCTGGTGTATAAACACGGTACCCACAATTGTTTAGTAATGACAGAGAGTCTCTAAAGCCCCTATCCAGTATAAAAACATCATTTGGAGCAAAAAATCTTCTTAATGGTTGATTTTCATCACGGAATTCTTTTAACGTTATTTCAGCATCTGATGTTGTTGCTGGATAGGGGCCAAGCACTTCGATAATATATCCGTCTGTGCTGACAATTATAAACATTTTTACAAGGTTTCGATACTTGTGTAAAGAATAAGTATTTTTTTGATATAAATAATTGGAACTCTTTTGTACATAAACATAAGTACCATCAGCTATCACAATTGCACTGGTTCTATTGTTGTCTCCATAAATCCCATTGGGAATCATAAGATTTCTCTGGGCAATTTGTTCTCTGGTTATGTGATTTACACCTAAGTGCAGAGGGACATAGTCTTGTACTAGGAAATCTCTAGCACGTGATATTAAAGAGGATGTTGTCCTTGTTGGTACTTGAATTAAAGAAGAGATTCTTTCAAATGAGTCTCCTGTTCTTAATTTGATTAAATATGCTGCTAGGGCAAGCGATCCATTACGCATTTGTGAGAGCCGAGGTACTTCATTAAGTATTTCAGCAAATTGCTGTTTAGTTCGACCAAACCAATAGTGGACTAAATGGTCTGGCATATTCTCAATATTATTAAAATCTATACTTAGAGGACTTGCATTTAATGTCATCAAGTCCTGTATTTGTAAAGCAGTAAACATGTGGTTGCTATTGTGAGGGGGATTATTCAAAAAATCCCATGAACCATGACTTACATGTCTGGAACATACACGGTTATTCATAGGAACATAAAAATTGTAGTTTTTTAGAAGTAATTGTCTTAGAGAGAATGGTATGGTAAGACGTTCAGTGCGATGGCAGTCCGAGACAAAGCAACGATTTTCTGACTCTGCAGCTCTTGCATATAAAGGCATCATTATGTGATCTCGAACATTTGGTGGTACCTCAATAGTAGGCTCAGGAATAGGATTGTCACTGGATTCTCTTGATGTTCTGACTACATGTGGAGCTCTGTCAGCACGCTGCCAGCATGGATGACAAATAGAGCTTGTAGAAGTTACCTATAAAAAAAAAACATGTTTTATTTATATTGTATCAAAAATCCTAACACCAACTCAGAAAAATAGTAGAATCAACGACTGCAGTAGAAAAAAAAATGAACTTGTTTATGTGGGAAAAATAACACTATGCAAACAAAATGACTATTTTGAAAATCAATACATATTACTATGGAAAAAAAACATTGAATGTAATTCATTTATGCGGGGATTAACAACACTGTATAAACAAGCCAGGACTAGAAACTTGTTTGTTACTCTTTAAATAGCTATATGTGCTGTCAGATTATTAAGTACTTACTTGTCGAGGGTGAATCCATTCTGTTATAACATCAAAAATATGGCGTTCACGCTGTGTTGAATCTTGTGTCAGTGTATGGGATCTCATGCGCAATAAAGATCTTCCACAACTAATGCAAACATGACGATGGCCAACATTCAAGTTAGATCCAATATTCGAATCAGCACTGGTTCCTGGCAATGACTGTGTAGCTACCATCCAGCATGAGTCGCACACATGGTCCGATGCAGTGACCTGAAATATAGATTAACTATAAATATACAAACGCTTCATTGCTACATATCTTTGGTACCAAAGTGATAAGCACCTGCGTATGCAGGTGCATAGATGGTGGTGCATTATTTGTTGTTTCCTGTTTAACAAGCAACACACAAAATGTAAGTATAGGTGGTGTTTTTTACTTGCGTTCGTTAATAATGCAAGCTTTATATAAAATTAAACAAACCAGTATATCATTTTATCCAACCTTGCAATGAGTGTTTAAGTCTAATAAGTAATTAAAATAACAATAAAATAACACTTACTTGACGTGGAGATATCCATTCTCTAATCACCGATAGTATGTCGATTGAGTTTAGCGAGTTCCTTCTCATGCGAGCAGTGGATATGCCACAATTGATGCAGCGGAGATTATCCATCGTAAACAACAGGTAACAATGTCAAAAGGCAAATACGGAGTCCAAAATGCGTGCAAAGTTCAATCGGTATTTCTGGAAGAACGGAGTCCAAGAACGAAATAGGGTCGGTCACAAAGGCAGTCACAATCGTCCAACAACACAGCAAGGGTCGGTAATTAAAAGTAGCACACAAAGTAAAGATATAACGTAAGTCCACAACACGAGCGAGAAACGTTATGACGCTATCCGGCAATCTGTTGTTGACAACCGATTGTTTGACAAGTGACAGCCGTATCGAGTGTTGTAGTTCGCAAAAATGCAAATCGATTTTTCTAAAAAATCAGTAAAATAAGTTAACAACAACAAAAAAATACTTTATCTCTAATAATTGTTTCGCAATAAACTTATAAAAATACTTTTTGGAGTGAAAAGAAATATTAATCGAACATTATAGTACAAATCTTTTACTGCAAAAAATATTTTTATTTAAAAATGGCTTAATATGGTAACATCGGTTGTTATTAACAACTGCAGCACGAGGAATACATCAACTGACTTTTCTTTTTTATTAATTCCTTATTCCTAGGGTTTTTCGAGAAATGATAGAATAAAGTAGGGCTTATAATTATTTAAATATTTTTTCGAATGGTCTAATACTTTGTCTATCGAGGCCATGGCTCGCCGATCTCCTTTTCATGGAAACAGGTAGCGAGATCATATTTTTCCAGTGCCTAAAGATGGCTTTATTTTAAGCCTAAGTAGGTTTTGTCGATTTTTTTTACTGTAGATAGGCATACGTTTACAACGTTTACGTTTACGTTTTTAGGCATTTTTTTACCAAATGTGCTTTTTAACCCCTGACGCAAAAACGACGGGGGTGTTATAAGTTTGACGTGTGTGTGTGAGTGTGTGTGTCTGTCTGTGGTATCGTAGCTCCCGAACGGATGAACCGATTTAGATTTTGATTTTTTTGTTTGAAAGGTGAATTAGTCGGAAGTGTTCTTAGCTATGTTTGAACAAAATCAGTCTAAGATGGCCGCCGCCACAAAATGGCAGATGACATATTTTTTCACAACTGCCTCAATATGGGTCTCAAATGAAAGGGCTTGACTAGTAGAATAATGTACACTATGTTGAAAGGGAATGAGAAATATTAACTAACGAAATGAAAATAAGATAATTTTAAAAAGCATGAAATAAAAATTAAAATAAATTTTTTTTTTTTTTTGTTTGTTTGAATTGAATAGGCTCCGAAACTACTAGACCGATTTGAAAAAATCTTTTAGCATTGGATAGCTACATTATCGGGGAGTAACATAGGCTATACAACGTATTGATTTGCATCCTAGTCAAATTCAAGGACGTAATTATGCTAATGATTCTCGACCCAAATCGACAGTAAAATGGGTAGGTATTTTTTTAATTTTATTTTTCTATTTACGGAAATCCGTAAGTGTAAACCAGCCGCGGCCCGTCTGTTACTAGCCTTATAATCGCGCTTTCACACACAAACAAACGCAAACAATACATACACAACGCATACGCAACGATCATTCGATAAATTCGTAGGTAATCAATCGCACCCCAATCACGGTACGGGGATTCTCCCGCGCAAGCTCCTGGCCACGCCCCCGGCCCCCGCGGCCCCGGAACTAACAGTGTGTTTGATGTCGCCGAAGCGTGCGCGCGTTCGCGAATTGTGCAAGATGACGGACAATTATTCAAAGTCGAGATGGTGGAGATGGTCCGCCTGTATGCCATCAGTGGAGACAGCCTACGTGGAGCCAACCGGATATTCACGGAAATGTTTCCCGATCGGGAACCCCCATCACAGAGCGTCATGCTGGCTGCTACGCAGGGACTGTGGGATCATCGGCAGTTTGACGTTCCCCGGCATGCTCATGCTCGCGGCAGCGTAGGCCTGCCTGTCGCCTTGCAGGAAGACATCCTGGAATACTTCCAGCGAGACCCACGGGCAAGCACGCGGGAGGCTGGTCAACACTTAGGAGTGCACCACACCACAGTGTGGCGCCTACTGAAACGTGAACTTCAACACCCGTTCCACTACCGCAAGGCACAACCTCTACTTCCAGCAGGATGGCGCTCCCTCTCACTATGGTCGGCAAGTACGCGAGTACTTGACCGAAAAGTTGGTGACCACTCGATCGGTCGCGGAAGACCTGTGGCCTGGCCTCCGCGTTCTCCAGACCTGACGCCTGTAGACTTTTATTTGTGAAGGTTAGTTTACACGGAGGAAGTGACAAGTGTAACAGAATTACATGCAAGGATCATTAGTGCTTTCGACACTTTAAAAACGAATGTGTTAGTGTTACGTAAGCTGAAGGAAAACCAGCTACGTTGTGCTCGATTGTGCAAAGAGTGTGATGGTGGCCACTTTGAACAATACCTCCGGGTAACTTAAGTAGGTAATTTATTTATTTGTACATTTTGTAAATACGTTGTAAGCTTAATCAATTTTATTAGTGTAAATAAGTTGATTTCAAATTTTATTTTTAACTACGCCAATAATACCTAAGAGTCGAAAATATCACCACGTACTTTCACTTAACTAGCACGTCTTTCCATTTCCATCAAACGTAGAAAACATTTTTAGACTTAGTAGATCGCTACACTAACTAAGGCATTCTTGCCGGTCCTAAGCCCGTTAAGTAGGAAGGAAATCCACAAATAAAAACAAAATCACTACGAAAAGCAAAACTAACTTTTTATTAATCATCTGATAACAGGTCAGTGAACTTTTCTTTGGCGCACTAGTATTATTGTCACTAGTAAGAATTCCGTATTCCAATGATGCTCAAAGATGAGTTAATTATCAAGCGAAATTTATGACAATAATGTAAGTGATTTTCGAAATAAAATTAGGTAAAATTATTGCTACCGGTCATTGATCCGTCGCGCTCGCGCGCGCTTGCATTTCGTAGGTAAGACGTCGACACTCACGCACACAGCTGCATTGTCGCTGTGTGCGTAGTCGGGTGATTCTGTTTGAATTAAGGGCTTAATTCTGAAATACTGTTAAATTTCAACAACAAAAAAAGCAGCGCTTATTAGTTATTGCCCGCTACCGTACTTTCGATTGATTATTTATGTCTTTTATGACAACCTCCTGAAATTTGACGAGGATGCAAAACAACACGTTGTATATTATCCCCGTACTCCCACGGGAACGGGAACTACGCGGGTGAAACCGCGTGATGTCCACTAGTGTTTAATATAGGTACGATTCTTTGGGCCAAGCGTCTTCGCCTCGGGAGACCGCAAATCTTTTGTATGCACTAAGTATAAGTATTATTAGCGGTCTCCCGAGGCGAAGACGCTTGGCCCAAAGAATCGTACCTATATTAAACAAAAAGGATTAATGGAAATTATTTTTAACTTTTAAAAGATTTTTTTACGGGGGTTTTTATTTTTTTTTTTCAATTGAAATAAAAATCCCGTTCCCATTCGATGCACGTACAAAATTCCAGCAAAATTGTCAACGACTGTAGCTGTAAAATGTTATGTGCGCACAAATTGTCCTTTACATCCTCAAACGCTCGGCACAGCTAAATGGAACGATTGAATAAATATAAAAGATGATTTATACTGTGCGCTTTAGAATAAATTGACATTGAGTGTGGAAAATGGAGTCACTACATTATTTCGTTATTGGATTTGTTGGTTTGTTTTGTAACATATAAACATCAAAAAGACTAAAGTAGAAAAACAAAGATCTTAATGGTAACCGCTAACGCTATATACTGGTAAAAAATAAACACTACAAGTCACGGGAAGAGGCCTTTGGCCAGCAGTTTAATGTCAGGCTAGTATAATAATCAGATGTTTGTAAAACCTATCTATTATTATAAGCCATGACCTTCATGGTCGAGAAAATAATACAAGAGCCCCGTGGTCAGTGGTAATTTCTTGTTATATCTTACAACGAAAATAAATGACACAACTAATACAAATCCCACGCTGAAAAAATGGAACCAAACAAACATACGTACCCTAACTTCTTGTTTCATGAAACTGTTTCTTTTTAGCAAATATTGTGAGTAAAATAAAGGCGCGGGTCAGAGGTCGCTCTAGTTTTAACCGAGCAATCTTTTACTAGAAACTTTAATTCAAAAAAGGATCACAAAATGTGTTTGTGTTTTTTTGTAACACAATAACGCAACAAAATTATTTTTGCTGACGGAAGTAACAAGACAGGGGCGGGTGGAAATAGTTAAACAGAACTATAGCAGCCAATAACATTTACATCTTGCACGATACCTAAGTACTCGTAACTAAGCCCTGTCCTTATAATAATAGATTTGTTTCAAAATCTCTTTGGGAATCACCAAAACATCAATCGAATTACAATACAATTTATCTCTAATATATAAAAATCTCGTGTCACGGTGTTTGTTACCGAACTCCTCCGAAATGGCTCAAATTTTGCTTTCATGAAATTTTGTGTGTATATTCGGTAGGTATGAGAATAGGTTAGGATAGGCAACGTTTGCCGAGTCAGCTAGTAATTCATAAAATATACTGGACACCTACACATTGTTTGTTTAAATAACCCAAAAGTAGGTGTCGACTTCAAATTAACCTAATGAATGTATCAAGAAGTCACAGTTTATTAGTGAAATTTGTTATTATGTAAATATCATGCCTTCCAGTTGTGCTGATTAATTTCGCTGTCATTTTTTCATCATAATAAACGGAAATTCGATTCTGGATGTTTTAAACATTTTAGGCTTGTTTCAACTACTATCCGCCCGCTGCTTCCCTCACGATCAGTAGCTCACCAGTCATCTGACAACGGTCTCGGCCACTCGACCCCTGTTACATCCACGCAGCAATAGAAAAACTGAAACGGATAGCTTAGTAATAAAAAATCGTCTCGTTAATAAAATAATCTGGAGAAAAATATATTTCAGATTCAATTTAATTTGTAAGAGATTGTAATAGTCTATCCTAAAGGGACCTTGCTTAAGACTAAAGAAAGAAATTGCTTGAGGGAGGAATAACTGCGTTTTAGGAATTTGGTTACACCCTGATTTTCTTTCGTGGAATAGTTATTCAAAAATAAATATTTACGTAGTATAAAGAAATATTTAATGTAAGCGTGTTTCTTAGGTATTGAAATTTGAGGGTTGGGTCAATTTAATTTTGTAAGAGGTTTTAACAGTTCGTTTTAAAGGATCTAAATCTATTCACGAAATAATATTTAGGATGCAGAAACATAGAAGTGTTTTTTGTCTGATTTGTGGACTTGAGGTTATTTCGTTTGAGTGCATGTTGTATTGAGATTACCGATGTTGTTGTGTATGTAGGTAGCAAAACAAATTCCCAACCTCGTCTTACAAACAACGAACCAACCGGGCCACCGACGAAAAGTATGACATTTTAAAACCTATCAAAAGCGCATCTAATTAAATACTCAGCTGGTTTCTGAATAATTAATACAATTAAGATCGAATGGCAGTCAACAGAAGCCGATATTCAAAGCAGTGAACTAACAGAACAAAAAGCAGCTAAACCTACCATTGTGTTTCGCGTCGGTTGTACTTGACTCCATTGTCGCCAGGATTTGCTTCTGAGTTTTGTTTGGTAACAGTTTGCTCTCGGAAAAGCAAAGAATTGTTGCAAAAGGGACGAACTTTAAAAAGAACCAGCAGATCGTTTGGTTTTAAGCTATGTACTTTGAGTTATTAAATGGTATAAATTGTGTTATTGATAATTATAATTATTGTTTCAAAATAAAGGAGAAAAATGGTTGAAAGCCAAGGATTTTATTTCGTTATTGTTTCTTTTCTCTTTTCATTTTAGATGGGTTTGCTCTTGACTCTTGTCTAGGTCAGAGGTGACAGAGACAAAGTCGACGATGAAGTAAGCTTACCCAGAAGAGGCCTGTTCACTCTCACTTTGAAGAGATCAGGGTTGAATGTGTTCGAAAACACAGACGACTCGAGAGTTCGAAAAGACGAGACTGCTTCGCAGAAGGAGCTGGCCGCTTCCCATGCCTCTCCGCTCCGGACCATGGATTGAACCAGGACAGGATGCAAGAGGTTACCGCTACGATCGCCTCGACGAGGACACGGAGGCGTTGTTCCGTCCAAGCAGGGCAGACTTCCACTGTATGCTCCACCATGTCCTCCGGCAGAAGGTGTAGATAGTTTAAGTAACGCAGGGTGCGTTACTTAAACTGCCTACTTTGTGAGTCATGTTTACCTTATTTTGTCTTTTTAAAATACTCGGTGGAACGCACAGCTAAGAGACTAGACTAGAGTCAAGAGCAAACCCATCACAAATAAATTAAAAATTTAAAAAATCTATAGTGGCAAAGAGGGGGTGTGTGGGAGAGGCTGTGTGAGGGCTGTGTGTTAGCGAGTGTTTGTGTGTGCGTGTATGGAGTGTGGGGGTGTATGTGTATGTGAGAGTTTGGGTGTGTGTCAGTGTTTCTGCTAGTTAAGTTTCCACAATTTTTCAGTTGCATCATATGACAATGATTTCAACCACTCAGTCAATTTTCTCCTCAAGAGACTACGGGGTAAATGGTAAATATTTAAGGACTTATTTAGGCTGTTATAGATCCTGGAGCTTAAAAACCTGAAATATTTTCTAGCTTCTGCTGTTCCACAGGGATTTTTGCAAACTCGGCCGGAAAGGCGTTTAGCAGTACTTAATAGTACTGCTAAACGCCTTTCCGACCGAGTTTGCTTGGGTCGTAGTGTATCTGTCTGTGTTTCCTTAGTACAGTCTGTAGTACGAAGAGCTGCCTTACTGTGAAGACCTTGCAAAGTGAATAGAGGTCAGAAGTTGGAAAGCGTATTGGTTTCTTTGATAGGACCTTTAGTACGGCCCTCTGTGTCCTTTATATTCGTAGCATGGCAGTTTTGTGCGCTCCACCTCACGTGGTCACGCAATACCCAAGGACTGATTGAGCAAGAGCAAGGTAGACAGTTAACAGACACTTGAAGTCAGCAACCCCCCTAAGTTTTTTAAATATGTATATAATATAAATGAGGAAGGGGTAGGTCCAAGGACACTATCTTGAGGCACACCAAAAGTAAATATCTCCTCCTTGCTAATAAAGTTTTCAATTTTTACTACCTGCTTGCAGTCAGTTAGGTAGCTGCGGAAGATGTCGTTAGCAATTTCGCGACTTCCAATGCCATCTAGCTTGAAAAGTAATGAGGGGACAGAAACCGTTTCAAAAGCTTTGGATAAATCCAGGAAGATGCTAACAGATTTTGTTTGTTATTTATATGACCAACTATTGTATCTGAGAGCTCCAAAACTGCATCATCCGTAGATTTTCCAGCTCTGAAACCGAACTGGTTAGAAGCTAAAATGTTATTTTTTATTAGAACATTCACAAGCCGAATAATAATATTTTTTTCAAAAAATTTTGTCATATTAGTAAGGACCGAAATAAGTATGTGTAAATTCGTCACAATTTAATTTTGAAATATAAATGTTTGGATTATTGTCAAGTCTTCACATTTGTTTTCTTTGTACAGATTGAAAAATGTAAAACACTTGATAGGAATGAAATAGATATTTATTGTTTCTGAAATCACCGGTTTTCTAAAATAAATCAAATTAAGACATTATGAAAATCACAGTTATTTATTATTGCAGATATATGAACATACAATTTAACCCCTAGAAAGAGAGCAATAAAACCAAAAGAAGTGCAAACTATTTTAGGTGAACGAAACAAAAGAACACCTAAAATCTTAAGGGACACGTTTATCGGGCAGACCCTTTCGTTTTTAGGGTTTTTATGTTTTATCATCATTCAGAAACAGTCCATGAGATAAACAGGCGACGCATTCAGTAACAGATTGTTGCTGAAACTTGAGCACATATTTTGTCTCAGCGACGCTACCCGAATAAACTCGGACTGTTCCAGTTAATGGAACAGAAAATCTAATTGCACGATAGAATGTGTTTTAGTGAGACGAAAGTTTTTGTTTTTATTGAAGCTTTATTTAAAAAGTAGTTATAATATAAAAGAGTCTATCAGTTATGTTTGGGCATATTATTACTTGATTGCGACTTCAAACGAGTGTTCAAATTATGCGTTACTTGCTTGCTTTAATACGAAACACAAATGGGCAAGTAGGCACGATTAATTCAAATGGATTCTATTGTACCCAAGTTCTGCAGGCAAGCGTTTTTCATGGAAAATCATACAGGTCGCTATGTTTGCATTCAAATGTTGAAAATAGTGGAAGTCGTAACGTTTGTGAGACTGTACGACCTAAGAAGCCACATAATATCTGTGCTAATCAAGTGCTCATCGCTTCACTTCATGAACAATTTTTTTTTTTTTTTTTTAATTAAATACCGTCAAGGACATGAGCCTGGTGTCTGCAAATATACCCTACACTATGTGGAACACGCAGATCTATCTCTGTATTTGCATATTTTTAAATCTGTATAGGAATTGAAAGACGTGTTTGACTACATAAGAATACAGAGAAGTTGATTATCTTTCTATGCATTGTATTGTCCAATTTGTAGGAAAATTTTAAATAAGCTATTCAGCTCATTTAAACAAAACCAAACAAACTATTGCCAGGGTGACAGTAGATAAGTCTGATGATAGCAGCCGAATATTCAATATTCAATTTCATCATTTTCAGATTGTCAATTTACCTAACGTATGAGTAAATAATACGATGAATTTCTTCATTAGATTCTTTTTTTCTGTACCAAATTAAGTTTAATTCAAATAAATTGATTATACATCTACCAAGTTGATAAAAGAAAATTCCGAATGGCTAAATTATTTTCTTTCTCTTCTTGATTTTCGGCACAAATTATTCAAAATTGTAATATTCAAATGCCTTTCTTTATAACTTGATAATACTTAGTAATGAGAGGTAATTTATTATGATCAATCTTTAACTGACCTAAATTACAAACTGACCTTAATAATCGAATAAAATTTCGAGAAGATTTGTCAAAGGTAGCGAGTTCGCTTCTTTGTTGTTCGTTGCCGTTCTTTGCCGAGATTTTCAAAGTTCTAAAATCCTAATATTTAAATTGTTTTGTTACTGAGTGACTGACAGACAACGCACAGCCGAAACTAAACTAAACTGGTCGTAGGAAGCTTAATTTTTCATGTTTTGGAGTGTAGGGGAGCACTAAGAGGATTTCCCGAAATTCCTACGGGAATGGGAAAAATGGGATATGCGCGTACGAAATCGCGAGCAAAAGCTAGTGTAATATTATCATCATGAAAACCAATTGGTTTTCACTTTATTGCCTTTAATTGTTGTGTTCATTCATGTACTCTTTTTTACCAGAAAGTCCTACTTGTCTAATCTAGGGCAATAAATCCACGCATTATTAATTTGTTTAAATATTAACATTCCTAACGTGAAGTAATTTTCCTGATCATATCGAGCAAATAGAAAGATAAATTTATGAGAATATTACCCGGGGCGGTAGCGGTAAGTGATCGGCTCAGCGAGTGACGTCACACAGCGGTATTTATTTGTGATCGACGCGACGCACGTCACTTGTCAATAAGAGGTGCGCGGAGGATGCGATGATGCGTGGAAGTAATAGGTGGAAACATTTGGTTCAATTAGAATTACGAGTCATTTGTGGCTTTCTGACAAAATAGTTTAATGCGAAAATAAACGAAACGAAACTATATTTTGGGCTCTAGACAAAGTGATATACATTCAGTGTTTTTCCATGCAGCGGGAAATGTAAAATCAAAATAAATCGATGTTCAAAGCTCGAGTAAGATGTTGCCATATCTTACACTTTCCCGTATTTTTATTTATTTATATCATCTGCCGTAAGAATGTGAGGGAATATGTAAATGTGGGGTGACACTTAACTGTCACAGTTTATGTGCTACCTCGTAATTGTGCGTAATTTTTTAAATCCAATTTGCGCACAACAAATGACCTGTCATTTGTTGTGCGCAAATTGGATTTAAAAAATTAAATCTTTTTAAAACAAAAACATGACAACTATGAATCAGCCGTTTGTCAAATTAAATTAAAGTACCAAGTCGTTGCATTTTTTATACCAGCAACAATAAATCATTTTATATTTTCCAAAAAATTGTGATATGAGGTTGATGAATGTTTGTGAATGGAAATGATTGAATAAGCTGTACCGCCGGCAATCAGTTTTCTAGAATGAAGCACATCATAAAACAGTGTTAATAGCCTTTTAATTCACTTTGTGCCGTAATAAAACCTTTGTGCCGTAATAAAACCACCAATTTTATTTTTAATTTTAATTTAATTTTTATTATTTGGTGTTATAGCGGCAATAGCGGCAATACACACTCTGTGAAAAAGACAATGTCCAAATTCGCCCTGTGAAACAAAAGTTTCGGACATACACGATAATTCTTGTTCTATTTTATTATATCAGTTGCAAATACTTTTATAACACGGACTAGCTGCAAGCCAAAATGAACATTTAAAAGTATTTTCGCGAATAATAACATGAATCGCCGCCATCTTCACCAAACGTCATGTCATGTCAAAAAATTATTTCGAATAAAGAGCAAACAGAAGATACAATAAAAGCATTCAATTACCATTCCATATATTATTCCCTAAATGTATACTTAATTCAAAAAAACCTACTGAATATAGGTACTTTGTGCATGAGGTCATACTCGATTTTAAATAGATAGTAATAATAATGCTGAAGTGATCAAAACCTTCGTATTTCACCATGATCATTATTCAGGGTTTTCTTATGATCGTTTAAGAAAGTGTGTGGTTTACTTCTAACTAAACGATTAGGTATTTACGACAATTAATATAAAAATAACTCTCCTTTTGGGCTTCGCCGCAATCGGATAAAAATACTTATCGTTACTGAATACATTAAGTAGGTAGGTACTACAAATGTTTTTGTTATGTTATACAAATGTTATTAAGTATTAATATTATAAAAAGTATCGAAGAGTGTTTTTATAAGTAAAGTAGGACATTGTCATCCTTGTAACAAAATCTTAGGGAATATCGATAAGTTGTATCGTATTTTTACACACACTCCTATTTTTGACGTCACTAAATTGTCACTTGACTGTCTGTCACCCACCTGTGCTTTCACTGTTTACATTAGCGTCGCTTGCTCTTTGTAATTGTGTCGGTGTGTTTTGTTGACTTTCGGGTCTACTAATATTCCGTCTTGGCTATTATAATGGACTCTGATTGCTTTCAAAAACGACTTACCTGGCTTTGATTTTCGGAGTACCGCTCAAACGATAACTTGGCAGTCATAAATGGACTAACGCATACGCTATGGAAAGTGTATTTTGTTTAAATTGCGGGTCTGCTGGTGGTTCCATGTTGTTGGCAGATGAACAGATTCGTCATTGAGTACAACAATGGACTGCACCTCTTTTGGTAATTACATTTTTACTTTGTTTGCACCTATATTATTTTTTGTTGTACCTGTATTATTCTGTTTGCGATCTCTCTGACTTTTTTTTTTACTAATAAGTTTCTATACTTGACCTTACTCATTTATGTTTGCAATTATCGTTTTCACAAAAAAAAAAGAAACAATTTATAAAGTATTTTGGTATATTCATAATAATAGAAACAATCTGATAGGTAAATACTCTGTAAAAATACGTTATGTTTTTTTTTAGGTTCAAGCTCATGATCTCATATGCACCACTTGTTGGACAATAGCTCAAGAGATGACTAACACTTCAGTAACAAGTAATGTTGAAACTGTGCACTCTGCAATAGAACATTGGCACCTCAGGCTTTTTTTTTTATATATTAGTATTGGGCCATTTTGACATTGGATTTGCAGTGGGTGTCATTGATCTGACTTGCTATTTTCTTGTTTAAGATATGTGCATCACATTATATTTGCCATCCTTGTTGGCAAATATGTGATCGTGCTGCCAGGCATTATTCAGCACCATCTTCATCAAGGGATACTCCTACAACAAGCAATCATCCGGGTTGTGCCAATTGTGGTATTCATTTCAATAGACAAAGACGGCATATTCTCCATAATGAAGCCATTCTTGTGCAAATACAGCAATGAGTTGCACCACAAATAGTAAGCTTTAACTTCTATTTGTAACTATTTATATTTATAATGGTTCTGTATAGAAGAGAAAATATAAAATAAAAAAAAAATGTTTATTTTATACTTATAACATGTTTTTGTATTACAGGTGACTGCAAATGATTACATATGTGATGCTTGTCATACATTATTTGTTAATAGAGTTACCACAATATTACAAGATTTGCAAGAAGTACCAATGGTTGGTCATCAACATGATCAACGTCTGGTATGTGGTTGTTCACTGGCACGAATCCAATGTTACTCCGTACAAGCAGAAAGTATCAGCTACATTTTAGATATTGTGCGAAATTGAGTTCAACCCTGAGAGGTGAGAGACGTTTTTGATTGGTTAACTATTGCAAGAAATTAGGCTATGGTAAACATCAGATACCCATGCAATAACGGTCATTGACCCTCATACATTTATTGACTTTCCAAATAACAAAAACAGAAATAATGATATAAAGCTGTCCTGAATCAACTTCTATCGTGATCCTTTAGGTTCTCTAGTAATGAAAAACGGTTCATAATTTATTGTTTGAGCATCCACGAAGAGATATTAGGGAAAAATCTATGTACTTTATTGCATGTTTATCTGGTGCCGACCATAGTATACTTAAACTTGCCTGATGTGCTATTTTGTTTAGCTAATAGATCCTTTCTGGTCAGCTATAGTCATGCAACATTTGTAGTGTAAATTGTTTTATTTATTGTACTATAAATGCAACGTGTAATCAACAATATTTTTTTTTTGTTGTAGATTCAGCCATCGGATTTGAATGAACTACAATGAAATAATTCCGAAACCATATGGAAATTACGAGGCAAAATTTACAGCCGCCATATCAGCAATAAAACATATTTTATTTACATAGTAATTGATTCAGCTCAAATTGATCGACAAGCAATCGTACAATATTGCTGTAATTGCAGCGCAGCACCCGATGGTTCTGCGCCCATGTTGTGACCATTATTTGGTATTAAAGCTATGCGAGACATCAAAATAATATCGACACCTGCACAGTTTCTAGACTATATTTTAATTGCCAATTTAGATGAACAATAAACGTGAAATTAAAATCTGTGTTTTATTTCTTATTCAAACATAATCAGTAAGTTAAAGTAGGACTGTAGGTTTTAACACAACTTATCGGCTAGCTAATTGGTAAGGCTGGTTTCATAGTCACGCGTTTGAACAGCGCGCAATATTTTATATATACATTTATATACACAAACCTTTAATCTCACTCCAAAACCAATGCTAAGAATACAGGTATCCACTATCTACCTATGTTAATTAGATTCTATGCATTTAAACGTTGCACTTACCTATTTACTTACACTTAGGCTTTAGAAAAAAAAACTGCAAAGGTACCTAATTATTTAGGTAGGTACTGAAAATAGCTAAATGTATTATGATTTTGTTAATAAATTTCTTAAAGATCACCCGGAGCTATGAAAAACTATTATCTAATATTCGTTGTAATGGTTAGATTATAACCTCAAAATCTGATACTTTTTTGGACATATATCTTTTCTGCAGCTAGTCCGCTATGAAAATAAGATCTTATAGGAGTTTACTAATGATCAACAACACAACACATAATTTTCCGATGCTCCTGGCTCCAGGGCGAACAATGTATGGGCGCAGAGCAATCTCCTTTCAACTGTCTAGCTATTACGGTTCTTAAGATACAGCCGGCTGATAGACAGACGGACAGACGGACAGCAGAGGCTTCGAAATAGGGTTTTGTGGGTTACCTTTTAGGTACAAAACCCTAAAAAGAGCTTCACCTACTCGGATAAATATGGATACACTGACTATTGTTTAGCTTCTGATAGTAAAATTAAACGTGAAACAATAATTACTAGATAGTCTACATCATCTCAATAAGAAAAGTAATCCGTGTCTATTTATGATGATCATGACATTCTAAGTAAAACTCTATCATCAGTAACTAGGTATACAAATAAGAATAAAAAAATGTAGATTATTGCAAAATATTAAAACATTTTTCCTTTACATAATTTCGATAGAATTATTTCAATGACACTTACTCAATTAAAGCCCAATATCGTCCACTTCAGTGTCGAAGCACTTACGGTGTTGCTTGGACGTGTTTTTGTGGTGATTAGCTAATTACTTCGCTATCTATTGTGCAGTAAACAATACCGCACGGTCGGCCGCCCGGCCGAACCGGCTTACGCTCGCGCGAATCTACACCTTATGCGTAATGAGTACAGACGAGAATCATAATGAAGAATTAATCAATACAATTATTATGGAGGCCGAAGAGAATACATATACAGAAGACTTAACACAATTGTTTGAGATGGAGGATAATGAAATGTTGAAAGATGGAATGCGACCTACGAAAAGGGGAAGAGAAGATGACGAATGGACTGAAGTTAGGCATAGCAAGAGCAGGACGAGGCGTGTTAGAGGAATTACGGAATTACGTGTCACTTGCAAAGATAAATTTCCTAAACAATTTGCACTAGCAAAATTATTTAAGGAGCAAGGAATAATGAATATAACAAAAGTAAAACATATAAACCCGTACAAAATTATAGTGGAACTTAATGATGCCGAAAGTGCTGAGAAGTTTGTGAACTCCGAACATTTTAAAGGTTTAGGATGGAGATTCCAGCGGCCGTTTGAGGTTGGTTTATCATATGGAGTCATTAAAAATATCGACTTAGACATTTCTGAGAATGAGTTACTTTCATGTTTATCAAGTACATGTAATGTCGTGAATGTAAGGCGCCTGCAACGAAGGGACAGAGAAGCAGCCAGTTGGACGGATAGCGAGACTTGGAGAATAGGATTTGAAGGAGCATCGTTGCCATCTTATGTACTTATTTATGAAATGAGAGTGCTGGTGGAACCTTA
The DNA here is from genome assembly GCA_947578705.1 of Lacanobia wlatinum. Lineage (NCBI taxonomy): Eukaryota > Metazoa > Arthropoda > Insecta > Lepidoptera > Noctuidae > Lacanobia > Lacanobia wlatinum. The sequence goes on from OX388040.1 coordinate 8,425,578, forward strand.
CGTTTTTCCTGTCACGCAATGTTCTAGGTGCTGGAGGTATGGTCATTCTGTCAAAATGTGTCCTATAATGAATATAATATGTCCAAAATGCGGAGGTAAACATAGTAATTGCGAAACAATCTCTTTTAAGTGTGTGAATTGTTCTGAGAATCACATGGCACTCGACAAAACCTGCCCAGTGTACATTAAGGAAAGAAAAATACGTACTATTATGAGTCAGTTTAACGTTTCATATAGAAAAGCACTGGATATGTATACACCTCCTCCTGCACCTGCGCTCGTGGCAGAAGTCAACAGACAGACACTTGCACCTTCCGATGAGGTAATCCCAGCTACGCTAGCACCTACCTCAAGTACACCGATGTCACCCGTGTTACAGTCAAAAGCAACATTTGCACAAAAAACAGCACGTCCTGTAAAAAGTCACGAAACAGTCTCCACCCCAAGAGATATCACAAATGGACCACAAATCAAAAACACACAAATGGACAAAACACAAACAGAAGAAGAAACCATAAAGAAAAATAAGAAGAAAAAACATAATAAGAAAGCACCGTATTTTGAAGGTTCCCAGGAACAGGATTGTTATATGGACTTTCAGGAGGATACGTGCAGGGGTGGCGCAACTGAGGAGGAAGACGATAGTAAACATGAAGATTCGGAAGATAATAATTCATTCGGATGGCTGGTAGATAAAATAAAATATGTTTTATTTGTGAGAAATGACACCTTCAAAGTTAAAATTATATCCGTTGTTCAAATTAGTGTGGAGTGGGCAATATCCTTTTTCTTAAACAAGATAATACCTAAAGATTTTTCCTCTTTTAAAAAATATTTCCGTAATGAACACTCTTAAAATAAACATTTTGCAATGGAACTCACAGAGTGTGTTACCTAAAAAATTAGATTTAGAACAAATTTTGTACTTAGAAAAAGTTCATATTGCTGCGTTATGTGAAACTTGGTTGGATCCTGACTGTAATTTTAATATAAAAGATTATAACGTATTTCGCTGCGACAGACCAGACTCATATGGTGGAGTCGCAATTCTAACTCACAAATTCATACAGGCTCAACAATGCCATATTAATATTTCAAATTCGTGTATTGAGATGGTCCATGTCAAAATTATGAATTGTAGTTCCATTCAAAATGTAATTTCAATTTATTGCCCACCTAACGTTCGTACTACACAAAATGAGTGGGACTCGTTGTTTTCTATAGCTAACTCTAGAACTGTTATTTTAGGAGATTATAATGGTCACCACTCAAGTTGGTCCACGAAAACAGATCAAAGGGGTACTCAAATATTTGACTCTTTAATTGACCATAATTTCGTTACTATAAATGATGGAAAGCCGACTCGTGTAAAACTTGTTAATGGAATTTTGCAAAAATCTGCACCTGATATATCTGTAGTCTCTTCAGACGTATCCTTAATGTTTGATTGGAACGCAACTAACGAGTCCTTAGGCAGTGATCACGTGATAATCAAATTAAAGACGTCGGTTAACTATAGTCCACGCATCGTTAAAAAACGAAACTTCAAAAAAGCCGACTGGGTAACTTATCGTAATTATATACTAGAAAAACTAAATCATTGTATAATGCCTGCTAATCCCCAAGAAGCATATAATCTATTTTTAGACATCATTAACGGAGCCGCTGATGCAAGTATTCCTTATTTTAAATTTAACCAAAATCCCAGTAGTCAATTTAAACCGAAACCTTATTGGTCTTCAATATTATCTAAAGCGGTGGCGGCGAGACGATTGGCTTTAACGAACTTTAGAAAAAACCCAACTCCAGATAACTTACGAATATTACAGGAAAAAACTCGAGAAGCTCAAAGACTAACTAGAAATGCTCGTAATGCGGGATTCCGTAAGTTTTGTTCTTCGGTGGACGAAGTAGCTTCGGCAAGTGACATGTGGCGACGCATGCGCTGGTTGAAGGGCTACCGCTCAGCTGGATTCAATGTAGACGAGATGTTGGCTGAACAAGTCCTTTTTAATTTAGCTCCCGATTTTACATGCCCCCCATTGCCCTCCTTTTGTTCTCAAAATCAGATATTGGAAGTTGCTATAACAAGACAAGAACTTGACAAATGTGTTAAATCTAAAGATACTGCACCCGGCTGCGATGACATTTCCTTTTCGATGATTAAAAATCTTCCCGACCTTGCTAAAAATGTTTTGACACAACTTTATAATTCATTTTTTTCTTTAAATTTCGTGCCCGAGCAATGGCGCCAAGTCCGCATAGTACCAATCCCCAAACCAGGTCGAGAACTGTCTTCGGCCTCCGCAATAAGACCCATTTCACTAATGTCCTGTCTATGTAAAATCTTTCATTCTGTTATCAATAAGAGAATTGAGTGGTACCTGGAAAGGGGAGGTTTCTTTTCTGAAGAGACTGTAGGTTTCAGGAAAGCACGCTCATGTTTAGATAATTTAAATTTACTTGTCTCAAAAATACAAATTGGTTATTCAAAGAAACTTGTTACGATCGGATGTTTCGTTGATATTGATAACGCTTACAATAACGTTGACGTCACTACCCTTCTCTTAACCTTGGACCAACTTGGTGTGGGAGCGCAATACTGTAGATATCTATGGGAATTTCTAAAAGAAAGATATTTAACGATTAACGGATTAGATAATACCGTCACTAGAATTGCTAGAAGGGGTTTGGCACAAGGTGACCCGTTGTCACCGCTTCTATTTAACATTGCGACCATTCATATTTGTAAAGCAATACCTAGCTCCGTATCTATCTCACAGTACGCCGATGACTACGTACTTTATATAACTTCCCATAACACCGATCAGGCAGCCGCCGAGTTACAGGAAGCATTAAATGTCTTGTGCAATCTATTTGATTCTCTTAACCTTACTATTTCACCAAGTAAAAGTAAAATTTGTATTTTTAACAGAGGCTATAGAAAACTTTCAGTTAACTTATCAATTGGATGTGATAGATTGGAGGTTGTTGAGACGGTTCGATATCTTGGTGTGTGGTTGGACCGTTCTCTCCGTTGGGGAAAACATATCAATGAGGTTTGCCAAAAAGTTCTCAAATTCATTAAAATTATTAAAGTGCTAGCAGGATCAAGTTGGGGTGTGCACCCAAAACATTTAAGAAGAATTTATATATCCCTAATTAGAAGCCGTATTGATTATGGAAGCTTTTTCTATGACAACAGTGCAAAAATTCACTTAGAAAAATTAAATAAAGTACAAAATCAAGCAATGAGAGTAGTGGGTAGTTTTATAAAAACTACGCCTATTCACGTAATGGAAAGCGAGTTATGCTTACAACCGTTATACCTACGTCGACGATTCTTGGCTAGCAAATTCTGGCTTAAAACGAAAGCCTTGCAGGCGAATACTGGAGGAATTAACTTGCTTTCCGAACTATCCACATTGTGTAATAATTCTTCATATTGGCAAAACAAAAAAATCCCTCTGTTAATCTTAGTTCATGATTCACTACATCATTTAAAAGTTCATTGCAGTAATAAGTTAGATTTGTTTTCCCTGAATACATGGGTCAGTCGTATTGATAGCAATGAGTTAATAAAACACAATGTTAATTTTATGACCAAGCCAAAACGGCAATACAATCCTGTTAGCTTAAGTAACCTATTTATCGACTATATTAATTCAGAATACTCGACTTATCTTAAAATATTTACAGACGGATCTAAAGATAGTGGCGGTACGGGAGCCGCCTTTTATGAGACTGACGGGCATTCAATGAAATTCCAAATTAATGCCAGTGTGTGTATAATGGAAGCTGAACTGATTGCGATAGCTGAAGCTCTGTCGTATGCAGAATCAATCCAGCAAAACAAGATTGTTATTCTCACAGACTCCAAAAGTTCGCTCCAACACTTGGCTCGATGTACCTCGACATTTCGAGGAACACCGATAGCCTACACTATACTGAAAATTATTTTGCAGTTACAATGTTCTGGAAAGCATATTATCCTTCAGTGGATTCCATCACATATCGGAATAAAAGACAACGAAATTGTTGATAGATTAGCCAAGCAGGCCATATGTGATGGTATTCCGATTAACGTTTCTCCTTACTTCACTAACTTTATACCTTATATCAGACAGGATTGCTATTCGCTCTGGAAGGAATACTTTGATAAAAGATCAGAAGAAAAAGGAATATGGTATAAAACGATCCAACCACATCCCTTGAACTCACCGTGGATAGATAATCAGCTGTTGAACAGATGTAATACTGTTATCGCGCTAAGACTTCGATCCGGACACATTCCGTGCAATAAGTTTCTATACCTAATGGCAAAATCAACAACAGCTAAATGTAATTTTTGTATTAACTCCGTTGATGATGTTTATCACATATTAACTGAGTGTGTCCGCAACGAGGAATTTAGAAATAGCTTAGATTGTAGACTTAGAGAGGTAGGTTACTGTAATAGTGTTCTAGCTGTGCCACTTTCTGACACAGCTAGAGAACTTTACAAACTAGCTATGTTAAGATTAGGATAAATTCTGATTTGTTAAGTCTAATTTTGTTAAGCCAACCAGGGCGGCATAATCGCATGTGCGACAAAGCCCTTTCATTTTGAATAAAAAAAAAAAAAAAAAAAAAATCGTCCACTTCACAAACAAACACAATTGATTGCGGAACCCATTTCCTTCCAATAAAAATATACGGTTCCCCTCAGAGTCCGTCTTCAATATGTTATTACGGAAGTCGATGTTTGAATTTATTATAAAAGCTTTGGGTATTGTCAACATTGTGTATTTACTACATTCTTTCATGTTTATTCGTTCATAGTAGATCTCCATGAGTACTAAGTAACTGTATTTCTTTCATAAAAAATTTAATGACGAGATTATTTTGAGGAATGCCTGGAAAACATCCCGTCAAGTCAACCTTAACCAACCAATCAACCTTTTGTACAGATATAAACATCAATTTTCAAAAGATTCGATACCTTAAGTTCAACGAACGACTCCTAAAGAATGCTTCAGATAGGCTTTCAGTACCTACAATCAATTCAGAACGGCTTACTGTCAGAAGTTTAGCAGACACAATACATTTGTTTTGTTAGAAGTTTGTCTAACAATCCCCAAAAGCACTTTTATCTATCTACCTTTATTTTTTTTATCTTTTATATATTGTATAGATGGTTGTAGGGCACGGCGTGGTGAAATTGTTTAGCAAAAGTTTCAGTAAGTTTTGCGACACTTTCCGTTTGTCGACCTGATTTAATGAATAATTCTATAGTTTGTACTTATCTACGTAGCATACATTCAGTTAACCCGATCACTTTTTTCGGTGTTCACATTACAAAGTCCCTCGAGATTAAAGTGATCCATTCCTTCCACTTCCATCTGAGGCATCTCTAAAGGTAGTAAATAGGTTCACGGTCACCTTCATGTAACTGGCCATGTGGAAATCCCCTCAGAATACAATTAAGAGCTCCATGGAATTACTATAACTTCTCTATTTCATGGAAAATATTTTTTCTTCACTTCATATTCTGCTACTAAACGCTCCAAAACGAAGGGAATCAGCTCATTGTGACACTTACATTAACACACCTACGTAGGTATATATCTAGATAGTGAGACTGGCATATGACGTCACTTGTCGGGATATTCCGCAATGAGTATCCGTCTAGAGTTACTGTGCTGGGTTTTTCATTACGTCACATAACAAGGGAAAACTTAACTGTGAATAAAGTTCCAGGAATGTGTTTAAAAATATCTACGGTTATTTTATAGCATTTTATTTGGCTGGAAATATTAAATCGAAACATGATAAATTAATGACATAATGCTAAGTTAAACCCAAACTTAACAGCAAGTATTCGGCGCTTTTAAAACAATACCTATTGCCAAAAATGTCTATGAAGTTCCGTATCACAGGAAGACAAAGCAACCTGCTGAAATCGTCTACTCGTATTGGCACTAGAAGGTTCTATTCACGCATCAATAGGTACTTTATTATTTTGATATCGAATTCTTCACACATTTAGTCTGGCCTTATTTTGGGAACTTGGATTTTTTCATGGATTCAAATGTACTTTTATGTTGGTCACGAGATTTAAGCTAGCCAGCGGTAATGACGCGTAATGATTTATGAGAGGCTAATGATGGTAGGGCTCGGAACTTTTTATAACATGGAAGTTCGGTACGGGAACTGTTGTTGATGTGAGTGTCAGTGATGGCTGCCGCAAATTAAGTTGTCCGTAGAGACTTGCAACATCTGCTGCATGTGATCCGATGTACTTCGTTAAACCTAGCGTGGCACTGAATGAGACGATTTAGGTGTATGGGGTGTAAGTGTAAGATATTTTAAGCTTGCAATTACGTGATTTTTAGTAGTCAACAAACAAAACCTAATGCAGGTTAGCAAGGTTCAATCAAATTAAAGACGAGAGTTCAAATATTCACGTTGTATTGACCAATTACGACGAATATCGACACCAAGAGATTGATTATTAAACCGGTGTGAATGCCTCCTATGTAGAACCATAATTATTCAACATAATAATACAAAAAGAGTCTCCTATAAGTATTTACGAAATACCTTTGGTAACAGCAATTTAATTATAAACATAATCACTGATGGGACACCTCTTATTACATACTGTATCAGAATAGCTGATTCTCATGAAACTAAACCTTCGTAACTTACGTAAGTTTCTATCTGCTCATATTAATACACATAAATAGTGCTTCTGGAATTATTAATATTGTGGTAACCCCGTGTGCTCAGCTGCTCATACTCTTAGTGGTTCCTCGGTTATCACGACGAACACTGTAATACAAGAGGACGTTGAGCAGTTTGGTTTAGTTCTATGTAAATTGAATATGTATCCGTTCTGCCTGAAATACAAGCTCAGTTAAGTGTAGCGCCTCGTGAAACAACATCAGAGTTTAGTGTCGTAGCATTTCGTGAAATTCATTTTACGTGTATGGTAAACCAGTTACTTTCCCAAAACTACGTCGAGTTCTGGTTCCATACTAAAATAGAGAAAACCACATGTGATAATATAATTAAGTACTTTATTTTTCTCTCCTCATCGTAATGAGACCAGACCAGACCAGACTTAATTAAGCTCATAAGCTTAATTAAGTCTGACAAGCGGCCCTTGGTCGTAAACTGACAGCATTCATATGACAATGTGAAATGAACAATGATTCCATAAATCACGTGAATATTAAATTGTCTCATGTGATGTGACAGATGTGTCACGTAGCTCGACTCGCGTACATAACAAATTTCGCTAATATCAGATTAGATGCCAAATGGTATTGTACTAGGTAATTGAATATTCAGATCTCATAAAATAACTCTGTAGTATGACATCTATGAATAGCGCAGTATACGTACTTATTTCTTAATTTTTGGGTCTGTTGAACGCTGCGGTATATTGAAGATTTTTCGGCAAGTTGTGCAAAAACCCTGAAACTTAGGTTGATTCCTCTATCTTTTCTAATTTAAAACTTTCTTTTTCCTATTTTCACACGATTTAATTTTTATAGCTTAATAAATTAGCTTTCACTGAACATAAAATGCAGTGAACCTAACTGAATCATGTGTTGCTCTACGTGACCATGCGACTACACACCTACAGTCCAGTACTTACGTGATACTGAGGTAAGCAGGAGGTGCAGAAGAACCTGGTAATTGGAAGTACGGCAGTTACTATATATCTACCGAGGCAAAAGAAGAAAAAGGTTGGTTTAGGGTGTAAATTAAAGTAGTTATGCGGAACAGATTTAGAACGACTTCGTTCAGGCTTTGTATAGTGATGTAAGCACTGAGACATTTAAGATAGTTGTATTGTTGGTGATCTTGCTGCAATACGTTATTAGATTTTAGAAAATGTTATCATTGCCACAGATATTTGAATCCGTCACTAAAGTTACCATATACTCCTGCTGCCTTATTAACTCGTGTTTCGTACAAGCAATAAATTTTCATTAACTAGGTCGCAACACACTTTATATTTTGTAACAAATTGCTTATGGTGAAACAACTTCGATAAAAAGTTGGTATAACAGGGAGTGAAAATTTGCGTATTTATCACACTGAGCCGCTCACGTCATTACATTACTCGTGAACGAAGTCGCGGGCACAGCTAGTTCGAAATAAGGTTATGTAACATGTCGCTAGTTATTCTGATATACGGGCATTGTTTAAAACGTGTGACCTTTTTCAAGATTTAATTTTGTACTGTCTTGAAGATTAATAGGAGTGTATATTAGTTACAGCTCAGATTCTGTAAATCCTGACCTAGTGCATAATTTTTTTTACAGGATTTACAGAATCTGAGCTAGGATAACTTTGATTTACTGTCAATTAAATTAGAATATCAAAAATAAAACTTTGAACTACGCAGCTACAAATAAGGTAAACCACGAATAAATCCAGCAGAATGTCAGATTTGACATTCTGCTGGATTTTATTCCATTTTTAGTGTATTGTGAAGGATTTGTCTATTGACTCAATATGATATTATTAGAGCTGCAATCAATTAGTGGCAACACTCGGCGACTTTGACGGCACACGACGAGCGTGGCGTGCTAACGAGAAAAAAATCAATTAACTGTTAATAATGTGCTGTAGCCCCCACTAATGGTGATCGTTCATCTTTATGTTATTCTTATGTAGAAGTCATCTACTGATTTGCTATTTATTATATGATATCACAATAGATTAAAAACCCGGTACCTTTGGGTATGCAGACGACAGCACTGTTGCTGAGAGATACATGTCCGACGCACGAGCTGGTGGGTCGCAGATCCGGTCTCTCCAGGAGGCTATGGTTGAGCGCTTGAACGTGTTCTTACAGGCTGTCTCTGAATGGGGCTATGCCAATCTGGTCAAGTTCAATGCTGCTAAGACCCAAGCGTGTCTTTTTTCCGCCAAAAGGAGCCAATTACACCCAGCTCCATCTTTCCGAGGTGCAACCGTACCGACAACCGACCAACTTGAGCTTCTTGGGGTTACATTAACATCTACCCTCAATTTTGGCCCTTTCATAGAGGCAAAAGCTCAAGTGGCTGCAAAGAAGTTGGGGATCCTAGCAAAGGTGAGACGGTACTTCACGCCGGAACAGCTGCTCAGACTCTATCAAGCGCAAGTTCGATCGTGTATGGAGTACTGCTCTCATCTTTGGGACGGATCTGCCCGATACCAGCTTGATGCCCTTGAGTCAATTGAGAAACGAGCCAAGAGGATCATCGGCAATGATAGGCTCGTCGCGACGAAGCTCCAAAGTCTTGAGCATCGACGACGAGTCGCTAGCCTGTCGGTTTTCTACCGGTTGCATTTTGGGGAATGTGCGACGGAATTGCATAATTTAATTCCGCCAAGCCCGTTCCATCATCGGACCACAAGACGAACGGCGATGCGCCACCGGTACATGGTGGACATCCCACCCACACGCACTAAACGTTTTGGGAACACATTCATAGTGCGTACAGCTAAGGAGTGGAATTCCCTGCCGGAGTCTGTGTTTCCTGATAGCTACAACCTGGGAGTCTTGAAGTCAAGAGTGAATAGGTTACTTCTAGGCAAGCGTGCTCCATCTTCGACCACATCATCGCTTACCATCAGGTGAGATAGTGGTCAAACGCGCGCCTATAAATAGTAAAAAAAAAACGTATAATTGAACGCCTTTGTAACCACTATGGATACTTAAATCTATTGTGGTCACAATGAAATTGTAAGCTCGTAAGACCGTGGCTCTGGAACGCAAAGGACATTGGGAGGGACACGGTTGGGTTTTAGTCAGTAAGAGTCTGCCTCGCCCTTCTGCTCCGGAAGGAATCGTTAAAATTTTGATGATTTCCCATCCTTTAAAAAAAAAAAAACTCAATTACCTCATATTTCTTTTAAGAGTATGTCAAAATGCTACTAGAATACTGTAAGTAAATCATAAAATTGTTGGAGGATGGAAAAATAATAAAGCCGTTACTGAGCAATGTACTCTGTTACTGCCCATTCGTACATTCCCAATCATATAGTAGTAGAAATAAAGGATCACCTAAAAATAAATGTACTTTTATAACCAACCTAGCAGAATGGCAGTATACGGCTGGAATCGGCCAACAGTTTTAGTATATCACACAAACGACGCCATTATAACAGGTTATGGTTTTATTCGATACATTTATAATGAATTAAACATTCCTAGTGTTTTGCATCATTTAACAATACGCTACTTTTATTTAGTTATCATGACACCGTGTTTATGATCCGCACAACGTGTTCACGTGTACAGCGCCACTGATGAGTGACGTGTTGCCTAGCAGACACGCTGTCTACTATTGATGTTACAGTCCACAATATATTTGTGACTAATCAAATAAGAAAAGTTTAGCTTGTGTGTTCAGTAATGGACATACTGGTTTATGGTTTTATCTGTACGGAACTTTCTTAAATGTTCATGTAGTAGTAAAACGTTTGTCATGGTACTTAATCTATGTATAGTTCGGAGTGAACTACTCAATGACTACCACACTATTTTATTATTAAGTTAAGCAATTTCGTATGAAAGTTCATAGTTCGTTTATTGACTATCCAGGGGTACGGTAACAAGGGGTTCTAGACTATAAAATTCAAGTAACAAACTTTTGAATTCCTACCGTTATTCTACATGCGGAGCTATTGCTTACTAGTCTTGTTAACATGACATTCGAAAAGATTTTTTAATAGACTTCTTTTATAGTTCATAATATCAGGCATTAACTTAGGTACCTTTGCCGAAGTTTTTCTTATAAGGGACGATATATCTGATGGTATACCCTTTAATGGGAAATCATGAAATGACTCCTTCTGGGTAGAGCGGAAGGGAGTGTCAGACTTTTATTGACTAAAACCCATCCGTGGTCCTTTAAGTACCTATTGCGCTCCAGGGCCGCGGTGACTCTTCCGAACAAATTCCGTAATGATAGTATAACCTACGCCTTGACTATAGTATACGCAAAGGAGCTGAAATTAAATCAGAGTTGTATTTCAGAAATGTGTGCCAATGGTTTTGTAAAGCCATTAAATAAACATGAAGCTAAAACTCACGACTCTTCACAAAACGGTATCATCCAATTTATCAAAGTTTCAATTTGTGACCACTATAAAGCGAATTCCTAGCTAACCCTTTTGTTCGAAACACACGTAATAGCTCGAACAGACCGCAGGGCTGTCCTCAACTCCTTAAATATTCAGACATTCCCAACTTTAAGTGTTATTCACTTATTTACGAGTGTTGTGAGCATCATTCTATTAGTGAGGCCTCGTTAGCTGCTGGTGAACAACATTGAGAGATTACTAAATAAGACAAGGTACCTACTAGTAGTTAGTAGATTTTGATTGCTATTGAAATCTGTAATGAGTTGGATGATAACGAAGTTTTTACGGCTTTTGATGGAATGAAAACCTCGTTGGAGAAAATATTTACACAAACGAGGAGCGAAGATAACAGGGAATGCAAGAGGAATTCGTATTTCTCTCCAAGAAAATCCTTTGTGAGAGAAGTATGGATAAGTAATTTACACTATCACGTTGCGACGTTTACAGTTTTTTTGTATAATTTTATAGTACAGCTTACGTTATTATTAAAATGAAAAGCAACTTTTCGTTGAAAAAGTCGACGTGCTATTTCCGATCTATTGTTTATTTGTAACCCGCCCTAAAAACACAAGAGCACGTAGATATATGAAGCGGCCTACTACATGTTTGTTTCGATTCATTATTTACGAGTCTCCTCGTTTTTGTAGTGAGCTGAACGTCTTAAGAAAGTGCTACGGGCTCTCGGATTTATTGTGACTCGTAAATCAACAAAGGCAAGAAACCGTTTTGTTTTTTCCTGAAATCCTTCACTTAATAGTTTTATAGTTTACAAAACGTTATTAGAATTAGAATTAGAATTAGAATTTATTTCCAACGTACTTAAATGTTACATTGCATACCACAACTTAAGACTAAGTATAAATCAAAATAAGTAGGTACTTACAATTAGCTTACAAAACATACGTTCTTAAATATTATATAATTATTTCGTGTGTTAAAAAATGAGTTTTGGTTTGAAACTCGAAACTATACAAAAATTATCTTCGAACCAAGTTAACATAAAGTAAACTACTTGGCGGTATACAGGTATAAAATCTTTACCTTCCGAGCTAGTCAAAGACTGTGTTACGGCAAGGTAAGGATTCTCGCTCCAGAAATGCCAACCGTTAGCATATTGAAATAAAGACAATTTTCCACTGTTTATGGTCAGAAAGAGATATACAAAAGATGCGATAACAGCTAACGAGTTTGGCGTAAACAAGTAGTACATGCAAAAATATCAGACCACTTGAATTATAACTAAACAGATACTTACTGGAATAAATGTAGTCTAATATTGAATGCACCACTTTTGTATATGTATGTATTTTTTTTTTATACTTATATGAACACAACGATTAAACATATTTTTCACTAATGTATTTAACTATAATAATGTAATTTATATATCTATATTTTGTCGTGTACTATTTGCATACTTAAATAATGTGTGCTTGGACTTATATTTGTATGATATAATATAAATGATAAATTTCCATATTTTGACAAATAGGGGTATAAAATAAATAACATAGCATATATCCTATATACATATTTTTATGAATTTTTCAGTCCTATCATAATCCAATTTACCCAGAAACTCATCCAGTGCCTTTCTACAAACATAACTATTCATATCTTTTAGGGGTTTTATTTTACTAACGCGATTGTACAATAACGGAGCCAGGAAAAAAGAGAAACTCTGTGCAAATGTTGTCTTACATGCTGGGACAATATACACCTCATGTGATCTTCTGGTAGATTTATTAGTTGGTATTTCACGGATATGTTGTTTTAGAACTATATTCTGTATAAAGAGTTGACGAACGTTTAGGACTTCGAATTCTTTGTATAGTGCAGACGTCGGATACCTAAATTCCTTGAAATTAATAACTTTTAAAATACATCGGTGTACCCTTTCTATTTTTATGATAGTACTTTTCTTAGCACCACCCCAAGCAGAGATACCGTAAGAAACTATTGAACGACATAGTGTAAAATAAACCGTTCTATTAGTGGTTTTATCCTTTAAATTTCTAATTTTTTTAAAAATCGGTATCAATTTGCGTATTCGAGATTTTAAGTTGCTAATGTGCTGCTTCCAATTTAAATTTTTATCGATTTCTATGCCAAGATATTTAGTACTATCAGTTGAAGCTAACAATGAACAATCGCAATTATTAGTATTCTCACAATTAGAATAATGAGCTTTCAAGGTGAAATCTGAGGGAGGTTGTAAATTATTTTTTATACTGAAAGTTATATATTTTGTTTTTAAAAGATTTATGGTAAGTAGGTTGTGATCAAGCCATTTAATTATCGTCTGAAGTCCTTGCTCGGCTGATGACTTGACGTCGGCCCATGTAGCATGCTGGAATAAGATTACCGTATCATCAGCGAAAGTAGTCACCTTGGCGTTGGCTATTTCAATATTACAAAGGTTATTTACATAAATAAGAAACATTGTCGGTCCAAGGACAGATCCCTGAGGAACACCGAAATTAACAGGTTTTTTAGAGCTAAAAATATTACCGATTTTTACAGTCTGTGACCTGTTTGTCAGGTAGTCCTGGAAAAGATTAAGTGGAATTCCTCGAATACCTATGGCCTCTAATTTACAAATGAGTAGGGGAATTGAAACAGTATCAAATGCCTTGGCTAAATCTAGGAAGACACCAAGGCATTTTTTCTTGTAGTCAAGATTGCCAGCTACAGTTGTAACCAAGCTCTCAACTGCATCTATGGTCGATTTATTTTTCCTAAATCCAAATTGGTTTTTAGAAAGAATGTCATTCCTATCTAGATAATTAATTAGCCGCTTATTTATAATCTTTTCGAGAATTTTGGCAAAAGTAGGCAAAAGTGATATTGGACGATAATTAGTGATACTGTCTCTTTCTCCTGATTTGAATATAGGTATAACCAATGAGTCTTTCAGTACATTTGGAAACTTCCCGGAAGAAAAACATAAATTGAATATATGTGTTAAAGGTGTAATGACAAATTTAGAAGTTTTTTTAATAAACTCAGCGGAAATTCCGTCCCATCCAGTAGACTTCGTATTTTTTAAAGACAAAATAGTTTTATGTACCTCTGCTTCATCAGTCTCCCATAACATAAATGAGTTCATAGGACTATTTGTAAACTTATTTTTGTGCACAAGATCATTCTCAGTAAGCTGTAACTTTTGCAGAATATCGTTAGACAATTTAGAGCCCAAATTAACAAAAAAATTATTTATGAAGTCCACAGATTCTTGCGGTGTTGACTTTAATTTTAATAATTCAATTGGTACTTGCGACTTATTCGATACTTTTAAATTACATACACGTTTTATAACATTCCATGTTCCTTTTATGTCATTTCTGTTATTATTTAAATCTGCTTTATCGTGATCATTTTTTAAATTGTGGAGAATTTTGTTGCAGTGATTTCTGTAACGTTTGTAGGTGACTTGCAGATCTCGATCATTTGGTGACTTTAAATATCTTCTATGCAATGCATCCCTAAATCTAATGCAACGCAATAGACCTGGCGTTACCCACGGTTGGAAGGTTTGTCGTCTATTGGGCACGGCAGTTGTGTGGCTGTATTTTTGAATAATTTCAGATATGTTCTCAATAAGTACTTCAGTGGCTTTATTGGGTTCTCTTAAAGATATTATATTGGCCCAGTCCAATTGTGTCAACAGTTTATATACCTTTTCATAATTTACTTTTTGCAGATACTTTTTTTGTTTATTTTTACGTTTCTCAGTTAAAGGTACACTAATGTAAATACTACTATAATCAGTAACCGACGATTCACACACAACAGTTATTATTTTGCGCTTTGACTTGACAAAACAATGATCAATACATTTATTAAAACGCGTCGGAAGTTGGTGACTAGGCAAAAGACCGTGAGTTGCTAGAAGATTCAAGTAGTCATCAGATCTTTGATCAGTACTACGGTCACTGATATCAATATTGATGTCTCCAGTTAAGTAAACATGAGACACGTGCTTTATATCTAGCAGAATTTCCTCCAAAGAACCGAGAAAATTGGTGAGCGATGCAAAAGAAGGCGATCTGTACATGCAGATAAAGGCATAACTGTTGTCAATTTTTACTATCAAGCAATCTGCGTCCACAAAATTTGGCTCATAAACTGTGACACCTGTTAAATGGCTTTTTATATAAACGACTACACCACTGTTCTGATTGATATGCCTGTTAGTGTGAAATGCTGTATATTGGTCCAGACTTGGTATCACACTTGAACCCAGTAGCCAACATTCTGTAAGTATTATAATGTCATAATTTAAGTTACTCCTTGCAAGAAATACCTTAAAGTCATCAAAATTTTTATGTATGCTTCGTATATTTTGTACAATAATTCTCAGACAAAACCGGTCCGTTTCAAGTTTGTATTCCGAAAACACTTCTGGATCCTCAACCAAAAACGAGTCACCGACGTTGATATTTCTATCTACTTCGGTGACTACCTCATCTATGTTATCCATAGCAAAAAACGTTTAGTATTTATATTTGTATTAATATAATGTTTTTGGTTGATGATCAGAGTTCCTGCAATTAGTATTATTTTATCTTCTATATAGGACTTGTAATAAACATAATATAATGATATAATACACAAATATAATACATATAAGATATAACATTTGTAATATGAAAAGCTTCCCAGCATACTTTTTATGTTGTTACACGAGTTCAGACTAAAAAAAAAACACATAGAAAATTGAAAATAATAATATAAAGTTATCAAACTAGAAAAAAAGCAAAGTAGAAAAAAATACCATAACTTCCTATACTCAATAGATAGTCATTCCGAGGAGAGGGTGAGATCCATAATTTGACTTAGTGATTTAACGACGATCGCCGGCTGTCCTTCCTGTTTACGCAGCAAGATATTTCCTCTTGAAGCCCAGCAGTACTTAAACGATCCATTCTTTACCAGCTCTCTAGCCGCTGCTAAAATCTGCTTCGACATGGAGGTTAGAGACTGGGATACATATATTCGTGTAGAAGCTCCTGCAAATCCCAGAATATCAGTGCTAAGGGGTTTATCTTTATTATCAGAATTGTATTTCCTTGCAGCTTTAATTAGTGTTTCTTTGCTGTTGCTGTCATGGTACTCGATGACAATTGGTCCCTTTTTTCTGCCTCTTCTAAAAACAGTTGCATTTTCATTGATTTGTGGTATCCCCAAGGTTTTATATAAATTAGTGACAATATTACGTACATCTTCTTTGTCATCATGCGGGATATTTCTAACTTCAACCGTATTTTTCAGAAAACGTTTTTGTAATACGTTTAGCTGAGTCTCTAATTGATTAATGCGTTCCACAGCTGCTTCGTGTTTAGTTTCAATTATTTGTACTTTGTTGCAAATTTCCTTATAGTAGGCAGCATTTAATTCGAGTTGGCTTTTTATTTCAGCATTCGACTCAAGTATCTTGCTATTTTGATCCTTAATAACAGTGATCTCAGCAATCATCATTTCTTTGAATGACTGGATGAGGTCTTCTTTTAAGTCTGCCATTTGTTGTTCGTCAGGATTTTTCTTCCTTATGTTTTTTCTCATGTTTACATTTCTAGTAATTTCTCGATCTTGGGATTCCATTTCAGAGGAAAGATCTGGTTGCGACGAAAACTTTACTGGTTGTGGTGATCGTTGCATTTTATCTGAGTTCCTTGCATATACTGCACAATCACTCAAAAACGACTAGATGTTTAAATGTCGAACGGAGATTCTGGCACCAAACAGAATTATACTTTAAGACAGTCGTAGAAGAGCTTAAAATCGGAAACCTTTATTATTTTGAATATCTAAACACGTCGTACCTCAACAGCGATACAAACGAGAATGAATGAATTATTATATTACTATAGCAGTTTTTGTGTAAGTAGGATCAAATAGTCAAAATTGTGAGTAGCTACGTCTCAACGTTCTATCCGTTCATCTTTATTATTTAATTAAGATATATGGTAAAGCTTAATATTTATTTTAAGTTGAATGCAGATGTAAAATCGGTCAACTTTAGCAATCTATTCATTTAAACGACGCCTTAATGTCACAATTTTCAGCTGTGTTAAATATATCAGTAATAATTACCTATTAAATAGCTTTAGGACGGTAAAAAAACACAAAATATTTTTTATAAGTGGCAGCACACACTCAACGCATTCAGCATAAAAAGTTTCAATTTATCTCGCGCTTAGCAATTATTTCTCACAAATAGATAGACTGACTACACATAGGGAAAATTTACACAGATTTTACTCGCTTGTTGCGGCTTGGTGAGAGTTATCTGGTTTGTATGGGTAGGCAGAGACTTTTGAGAGCCGCAACAGAAGAAGGCGCCCCGAGTGTCGGGAGTCGCAGGGATTCCCGACCACCGTAGGCGCAGGCCTGCGGACTTTGAGCGTTGGTTGGCTCGCCTTCGTATTAGAACCAGGCCCAGTCGATGGCGTGTTGTGTTCCACAAGCCTCACACACCTCAAAGAGATGTCTGCATAGTAGATGGGGCCCGCTAGGGCCAGTGCCTGCCAATGTTGCGAAATTTGTTCGAAAGATTTACCTCGATCCTGGAACGCAAAGGGTATTGGGCGGAACACGCATGGGTTTTTATCAACAAGAGTCTGACACTCCATTCTGCCCCGCCCAGAGCGGGAGGAGTCATTTGATGATTTCTCATCCATAAAAAGTCAAAGATTATTTCTACGTCTAGTGCGAACTAGCGAATGTGCATGTTATGTAGTCTCGTCTCGTGTTATGTGTCACATGCGGCGATACACCGAGGTTATAAACTTGACTTAGCGTACTTGAAGACATCTTCTGAGAGATAAGTGGGTCTCTGTGTTATGAGCGGGTAAGTAATAGCGCTAACAGTAATACGTACTGTGCGCTAAACTTACCCAAGGGTCTTATGTGGCGAGTGTAGACAGGCAAAACTTTCTGAGATCATGTGTCAAATAGATATTAACACAAAGGAAATCTTTTTTAAGCTTCCATGCGTTATTTGCAATCTTTACGTTTTTGTTTGCTTGTTGAAGTTCCTGGAAAATATTTTATTGATAAAAGGCCTATCGTATGGTGACACACGTTTATTTGCTACTTCAAAAATACACCGTTTTTATGAGAATGACAACGAGAAAATGGATGAAGTTGATAGTTCGTGTTTATTGAAGCATATACCGCGCTCGACCAACTCAAAAAATAATGTTTTCCGTGAATGCTAAAAACGACAAGACATAACATTAAGCTGAAATAGAGTGGCACTTAGTTACACTTATGTGAAATTCTATGACACTTCTGGGAGACATGTTGGGATAAAGGGATACCATAAAAAGTTCGCTTCTCATAATACAGAACAGTGTATGATACGTCACAGACATTGAGCAACAAAGAAGAAGGAGATAATGTTATTATGTTTGCAAAATATCTCATAAGACCAATAAGACGCTCATCTTATCTGAAGGATTATAATATTTTTCGTTATAAACGATTTTTTTTTTTACGTAAATACAAACAAATTCAATAATGTTTTCTAAAAGATTTTTCCAAAAGTTCTCGCTCCGTAATTTCAACAAATTATACACCTTTTTGAATGAATATGTGATCACTGTGTGAATTTATTGTTCGACCGTGAGATATTTCAATTAATAGGAGTCCAAAGCCACGCGTTCGAGCACCACCTACATGTTCCGGCTTTAAAGCACGCCATTTCATGGTAATTTTGATAATACTGAAACTTACCGGAGTTTAATTTGTTCAAAATCTTTCAGAGCGTGATTGAGTTTTAACTTTAATTTTAAATCTTGTGATCATTAAACATTCAGTGCATATTTTAGCATATAGCACTTGCCATTAAAAACATACGTTGAGAGAAGAAAAAAGAAAACAAATGACACACGCCATTCCTTTTATGCCCATTGTGCGCCAGTAGCATGTTCTGTACAGCGCTCATTCTGCTGATCCAGCACTCGGTGACTGGCGTGATGATCATGGGAATGAGCTACAACTTGCATATCGTTACAAAATCCGCATATTTGAATGTTATCGATACCGTATAATGGTGATGTGTCATCTGTCAACGTAGAAAACCATTGTAGTATGGAAACGTAGCACGTGACCCACATTGTACTAGACCGGTAATTTTAACAAGCGCGATTTAAGCTGCATTGTATCTGTTATTTCTATCATTATTTGTTTACAATTGTAACATAAAGGCGATTAAATTGTAAATAGTATCACTGTTAATATTGTGCGCTTGAAGTCCGTCCAAGCGCACGGAATTCACGGTTTGGCTGGTTGAAACAATTAAATTAATTCTTAGCTAAAACCAACTAAAAATAACAAAATTATTAAAAACTCGACTTTAACTACAACCAACTGTTTAGTAACTATTTATACACTGATTAAAGTGTCGTGAAAGCACAAATATAAAAGCCGGCAGAAAACAAGTTTTGCCACACACAACTTCGTCGGAAACCCCTTCTTATACATTTTGTAATGGCCACCACTTCGCTGTAGATTTACATAAATATCTTGGAGGGAGGAAATAAAAAGGAGGTAAAAATGTAGTCATTATTTCGTACTGCGCCGCCTAATAGAGTGAGTGTACAAACAGGCTACAGTGACACCTTTCAGTAGAGTTGTTCTCATGAAACATCACAGGGAAATTGAGTGCTGCAGTGATAAGTGTAACTGTTTCAAGTTGAAGAGAACGTATACAATGTAGTTTGTCGTTCATTAACAATATGCTGAGGAGATATTAAGGCGTAGCGCTAAACAAAAGCGTTTAAACTGTTCGCTGACACTATTACAACTTTCTCCAGAAACTAAAATTATTTTAGTGGCAGCGCTTCATTCTGAGCACACCTAACCAAATTATAATTGGTGGAATAATATGTTGATATCGAGCGACGAAAAAAGACTGGGATTTCCTTTTTATTAAAAGCCGGACAATGGAAATTGCAGTACATAAAATATTACTGATTATTATTGAGAAAATAAAACATGCAAATACATTTATGCAGTAAGAACATAAATGAACCAGGAGAAATCAGTTTTATCTTCTGAAATCTTTTTGTTTAACATTTCTACTTGCCTCTCGTGTTTTTTTTCTTTACTTATGTCAAGCAAGCTTGACAAACGCTGTAGGTATAAGGTATTCCCCAGTTTAAGCCTACCTTAACTAGGATTACGAGGGCACATAGGTTAATCTTTTCGTGTTAATTTGAATACATAAAGCATCTCCCAGTAAGAGGACAGCAAGTGCTCGAGCCGTCAACCGTCGTCATACACCAGGGTCACGTGAAGTGCGAAAAGTGTGACACGACGTAAATGTGCTAATAGGTGATATTATAAGTACATTCACGTTGTGCTAATAGGCGACGTATTAGAGTGCTGGGTCAGCAGAATTTGTGCTGTTTTGTAACGTGCTTCTGGCGCACGATGGCCATAAACGGAACCGCGACTGTCATTTATTTTGTTTCTTCTCTCCAAGTGTGTTTTTTTGTGACAAGTGTTATGTGCTAAAATATGCGCTGAATATTAAATAATCTAAAGATCTTTAACATTAACCTAAAACTGAGCCAGGCCCTTCGCTCGGAAAGCTTTTGACCAGCTGAATATAAAGAGGTCATCTAATTAAACTTGGGCTTTCAGTAGAACCAATTTAACTATGGTGAGATGACGTGCTTTTAAACGTGAACATGGCAATTTTAAATTCTAAAGGCATTACTTTTGACCTTTTGCCTATTCTTTGCCAATCGTGCTGTTTAGAGTTTTGAGTGAAGCGATTATTTGGCTGAAAATCTGGTGCACAAAACGTGTGCTGGACGTGCTGCCTTGTTAATGAACCCTATCACATTGTTTAATATTATTTATTTCAGCAAATATGTGTCATATAAAACTTTTAAAAACGAAATGCAATACAATAACATTATACGAATATTGTATTGTAAAAACTATGGTAAATGTAACCTGACACAGTCTTATAAGTAAGTAGATTACCAGGTCGGGCAAAATTATATTGGATTACGCTTTGACTTAAACATAATTGGAAAAATGTGTGTGTACTATTAGTACTAGTCCCTATACCGCGCAGCACAGCCGTGATTTTCTATATGTTAACAAATGCTTTGCTTTGTAAGCGTAGATCAAAATGTACCTACGTCTAGTACTTAAATGCGTTTCCTGCTTTAAATACTGGCGTTATCTACTGGAGACCTAATTGTGTCTATTCAGAGTATTGTTCAATCTGCGGGACAACACGATCCAGTTAGGTCTCTTCCACGTTAAAATCAAACATTGTTGTTCGAAAGACAGTTTATTGAATATCTCTCGAAATCTTTCACCTCAATTACAATGCGGCAATATCAGTGCCGGTAACAGACGATCTTAAATATTGTTTTGTTTTTACCAATCATTGCCAATACACAAACAGGAGCTTTTAAACCTAATAAAGAAAAAGCGTTCAGGTTAAAAGGTACGGTCGTATTTTTATTTTGCAATATAGAGTAGCTACCGACCGATCGTAACGATGTGTAAAATCGTGACGAGCGGTCGGTAGTCGAGCGGCGAATGTCGTCAGGTACACCGATCACGTTAGCCCATGGGGCGGGACACGTGAACCAATGTCCAACATTATTACCTACCCTACCAACACCTATAACGGTCAAACACTTCACACGCTCCTCACATGTTACACGCGATAATCACACCACACCCGAATGGGACATCGCCGAGGACATTTCAGTGACACTACTTCAGGATTACCGTAAAATGTTTCTCTCACTGTTACGTTCCGTGCTGACATGGTTGATGGTAAGTTACTGAATGTCAACATATCGATAAAGTTGAAAAGTTCTCATATCGATAAATGACAATGTCTTAAAAATCTTTCAGATTACGAGCTATTGCAATGTACAACAAGCAAGCTACAGAAATACAGGCTATCTTATGTACTTCACCCGTTTAGATTTTCTCTTAGACGGTAGGATATATACTTTATTAAAATCACAAACTATAAACACTTAAAATAGAAAATAAAACTCCTCTAGTCTATTTTTTAATCCCGGAGACTAAATTGACAAGTGCGAGTGTCAAGCCGGACGTAAATGCTATTGTAATCTATGTCAGTTTGCCACTTGCACTTGTCAATTTAGTCTCCGGGATTAAAAAACAGACTTTAAGGCCGTATCTCTGAAATAAATGATAGCTCGAAAGCACCGATTTCACCTCCCGGCACCACGCAGTCCCCGCATGCTTCCCCGCGGAAAGTTCGAAATATAAGAAGTTACGGAAGAAAAAAGTATACGAATGCGAAAATATTCTTAGTTAATGACGGTCAATGTAGATCGTTACTATCGCTTCTATATAAACCTGAATATATGTATAGTAAGCATATTTCATGATAATGATTAATAATAATTTAGATTTTTCCTCGATAAAAAGAAATATTTTCACATCAGATTTCTCAAGTTCCAAGTCTTCTCTGCGATTTTTTGGAACTTTTAGGAAATTTTGCTCTTTTAACTATATTATACCTAATCCAATATCTAAATTAAAATTGAAAGGTGCAGTGGTCTGTAAATTTTCCTCCTCATTTTCGTACTCTCTCTATTATGTAAATATATGCAATATTTTTTATTTATTTTAGGCAGCATCTATTTTTTCTTAAAGCTAACCCAACCTTTATCAAAATATCATGACCGAGATAAGTACAAAAATAATTTGAGGGTCCCGAGGGTAGTTTCAAAAAAGCCGAATTTATTTATTGGTACCCTTATCACAGGAAATTTAGTTCTGAAAGGTTTCAAATATAGCGCGTGTTTTATATTAATAGCAAACAATAAATACCTCTTTCGCACGGGCTTACTCAAGGATACGAGGTGGATTGTCAAATGTTATTCCTTTATCCAAAAACATAGATTTTCGCACCTCACTTTGATTTATTGTTCCTGCTCCAACTGAAGCAAAATTGGATTTGCATATCTTCGGGGAGTGCAAGCGTTAAATTGTGAATTTATTTTCCAACTTTACGTAGACCGACAAAGTGCAAATATTACCTATTTAAAGTTTCCTTTTAAATTGATTCATATTAAAATCTTGATTTCAGTCTTGTAATAATTCTTTATTCTTTTTTAATAATTCTGTATTGATTTTTTTTACAAGAATTGCAGTACGTGGGTGTATAATTTAAACATGGTAAAATTACAAATTTGCTACAATTATAGTGGGTGCAGCTCTGATCTCCTAACTAGGGTATAGTAGAACCTGTATGAAGGAGTGACAGTTCCGACTTCCCCTTGGATTTGAGAATATGTATTTTTTACAATTTACGTACACATGTATTACTGCTATAAAATTATGGTATATCTAAATGTAAACAATGAAAAAAAAAAAAACATGCAAAAAAAAATATCTTTTATTTTTACTATTTATAGGCTCGCGTTTGATCACTATCTCACCTGATGGTAAGCGATGATGTGGTCGAAGATGGCGCACGCTTGCCTAGAAATAACCTATTCACGCTTGACTTAAATACTCCCAGGTTATAGCTAATCGTTATCTTTATGTAGGTAACAACAGTTTTGAAAATTAATGTGACTAAAAACTACTTATATGTGTGTGTATGTATGTGTGTGTGTTTGTGTTGTGTAACATAGTATGTTAAGTGTACTATACTGCGTTTAACTTATCTTAATTAAGCTTGTTTGGGAGTAAAATCTAAATATAAAATTTCTCCTTTTATTTCTCGTAGTTAATAAGCTTAGATTTCATTCGCCTCGACCGGCAGTAAATGCATCATCTTCTTTTAAGGATTACTGTACCGCATTCAATAATAAGATCTATGTGACCACGATTTGCACAAAGTGAACAGATATAGCTTTCTGAAAATGAAATGGTCCATCATCTCCTAATCATTATTTCAGCTAAGCGCTGTTTAGTAATTTAAGGACTCGTAAATTATTACGAGGCGAGATTTTACAGAAACTTACTCTTATAATTCGTTATAGGTAGCATACTGCAGCCGGTCTATTCCAGTGAAAGCTGTCAACTAAACAAACAGACCACTTGCAATTTATGGTCCAAAACATTCCAACGATAGTTGACAGGGCAAAGATTCGATTTGACATCCGAGTAAAAATTCTTCTTCGCTAGCAACGTTCGCATTCGCATGTCAGTCGCAGTCTGTCAAAAATGTATGGAAATTGAGGCTTTTTTTGACAGAACGTTGCTTAAAAATAAGTAGAATTAGCACTTAGATATATATTTAATCTTCTTTATTAAGAAGATACACTATGTGAAATAAATAATGGGTCGTCTCTTCTATCATTTGATATTAAATCTAATTTAGAAACACAAATTGTAATGATGCACGACTTCATTGTTTAAGAAAACAATTGATTCATGTCAAAATTGATATGGCTGCATATTTCGGAAAACGTAAAGCTTGAAAATCATTACGGATTTAATTTTTCTGCTTATAAATGCGTTCCACCCTTCATTCTATTTCCGGGATATTTTGCTATTTCTGATACTCGGAATCGCGAAAAAATATTGATAATTTTAAGAAGAATCTCACTCACTACTATGTGAGGCGTCTCTCTCTTGCGTGTCCTGCCACTCACTGTGTGAGGAGATCGTGAGCAGGCACCGCGCTGCTAGCAGACACTCCTCGTTCACGGTCACGTAGCACACAAGTGTCGCTACACCCTAGATAGGCAGACGGAGGTCCAAGCTGAGTCCATGACAATCAGAATCGAATTTGTTGAACTGCCACTCACATAAGCAAGTGTGGCCGCACGTAGGAGCAGGGCCTTGGTCTTCGCGGGCTGCACGTTTTCCATACCGGCCGCTTGCGTGGGGTACGTAGTGAGCACTAGCATATCCCGTACTACTCGTGCTCGCTCACGCGCGTACTCGTGTCTCGACTTCTGCTCTTACTCTATTGCCCCTTTTCTGATCGCGAGCGCGTCTAGTAGCGCACACGGTGTTGGTGGCAGCGCCCAGCTGCAGTGGTGTACACGCCTGCAACCAGTTCACGTGAATATAGCGACACGTGCGGAACTCCTGCACACCAGCACGTCTGCATCTACACGTACCGCACAGTAGTGGCTGTGGCAGCCAACTAGGCGTGCAGCAGCAGCGGCGCGGCACATAGCGCAACGCAGCCCACCATCCAGCACAGTCGCCATCGCATGCTACAGCCTGTATACTATACAACAGTTACTTAATACCTGAATTATCTACACAGGACACCTAAAATCCTTACTAATATTATAAATGCGAAAGTAACTCTGTCTGATTGTCGGTCTGTCTGTCTGTCTGTCGCGCTTTCACACCAAAACTACTGAACCGATTTAAATGAAATTTGTTACGCAGATAGTCTAGAGCCTGAGAAAGGACAAAGGCTACTTTTTATCTCGGGAGTATGTTCCCTAGGGACCACGCGGGCGAAGCCGCTGGCAGAAGCTCGTTAATTATATAACTCACCTTCCTCGCATCATATTCCAGTAGAGCAAACAAAGCTGCAGAGTGAAATCAGGCAGCGTCTGCTTTGAGTAGTACGGGTAGCCTGATTTTACTGCCAGCTACTGGACTAAAAAGTTGTATTAAAACTACAACAAGACATATCGCAGCTCCCAGGCTCTCTGACTCTGTGGTCTTCAATATGTTTTGTAAATCGTTCTCTGTACCTGTCTAAATAAAGCATTTCTAAGTGGTTATCGAATGGCTTCCCCATGCAGATACAATATTAAGCAATATTTTGTTAATAAAATGTAAAAAAGTATAAAAGAAGGGTCAGTAAAACGTTTATATTCCAGTTAATATTGATTTTTAACAAAAATTACAAATAAAAAGTAGCGTGAAATGGAACGTGTTTTAATACACCAATCAGCGTCTTGTGACGTAACTCCTGTTAATTATTAATCCAAGATCCCAGGGCTCCCAGATATTACTTATTTTCGCAGTAACAAAGGATTTGAAGAGAATAATGCTAGTGTAATTTCAACCTACGCAAACATATTATATATGCTAGCTCGGTCCAACGAGCAATTTTTGTAGTGGCAAGTCATGTTTCAAAAGTCTAGGAGGTAGTTTTGCAGTTTTCATTATTTATACTTAGTAACGAAACAGTGTTCAAATTACAGCCTTGTGAATAGTAACTCAATTCTCAGTGGAGATAGCGATCAGATCTTATACTATTACAATGACTAATTGGTCGTTAAAATATGACTAAATTACTAATTACACTAGTTTACAAGGTTTTTGTCCTGGAAAAGAAAAGTGTTTATTCTTAATTAATGAGGTGCTGCAAGTTTAGAAAAAAATATTAAAAAATTCCAACACGTCACATTTCGAAAATACTCCCCATATATTTTTGCAAAGATAAAGAGACTAAAAATTAATTAGTGTCGACGTTTTTGATATTTTTTAATAATCCAAATGCTTTTTTTAGTACCTTTGAAATATTAAAAAAGCTGCTTGGACATCCGCACGTATAATTTAACCTTTGGTTTTATGATTAAAGCCAAATGCTTTTAGTGATAGGAGTAACAATCAGTTTCGTGGTTGCATGGTGGGTCTTTATCATTTGCTTGCAATTTCAACAATCTATTTAAACTTGCATTCCAGCAGCTTAGCGTTCTTCTACATTTTTCAATAAACACTTGAGAAACCCACTTTTATCCCGATGAGAGACCGGAATTTTCAAGTAATAAAAGATGGGCATATTTGAGTGTTTTCTTAATAGAATATTCTTTCTTAGATACAATAAGTTCACCAAAAACAGCCATAATGTACTCTAACCAACCTTTTTGACCTTTTGAAAACAAACATTTATCAAAATGAAGACTAGCTATTTCGGAACAAACTTGTGGGTAGTCGAAACTAAAAGGGGTCGATATCTTCCATCTGTGACGTGATAAAAATTAAAAATGTGCATGTTTGCATTGAGTTATTGCAGCTAATTAAAAAAATATGTAATTTACTGCAAGGACATTTTTTTATTTTTGTTTGTAAACTAGTGTTATTTATGAATATTTTGTAAAAATCGTGTAAATGATCTAGTCGTTTTATAGCGAGCATTTGATGATGATACTTACAGATTGGCCATCGCATCAGCCCAAGCTAGCAGTTATGCGTATGTTCAAAGTACCTTCATACTAACACTATTCTGTTCCACAAATTTTTATTTAAGCGTCAGCGGACTGACCAGTGGCAGACAAGAGTAACATCATCATCGTCATTTTTCCGTTTTCACGCGAAAATTTAAACTGTCGATTTAAAAATGCAAATTGGCAATAAAAAGTGTTTTCATTTCTTATTTATCTAAATGGTCTATTCTAGATGGAGTTCTTTAAAATTAAAGCAAATATGGAAATATTGCATGTGCATTATGAATCCTGATTTAGATCACTTCTCAAAGAGGTACTCACGAATGATCTGTGATTATAGTGAAGAGCGCGAAGGTGGCGACTCCCCGACAACGGCACGCGACGTGTGTGTGCTGTGGTATACGCAGCTCGCTGCCAGACATGTTATCCTTACGTGGTCGCCCTGACACACGTTTATACAATAACAACTGTTTATACTTAGAAAACGTGTAATTTATTCATCTTTTAACACCACTGATCTAGATTAACTCACCTCGTTGCCAGTGCTAGTGAACTCTGGTGTTGGGCACGAGTCCAGCACCTCAGCGCTCAACATCGTCTCTTGCTGCACAGGACCAAGTGCCACTGTCGAGCCTCTCCGCTTCCGATATGCCTAAGTGGAGCGGAGAAATGGTGAAATATTAACCAATCATGTCAGTGAATATCTGTGACTCACGTGGTGCGGAGATTTTATGCAATTCCATTGGTTAAAATTTCTCCGTTTCTCCGCTCCGCTGCCTCGCTCCGCTAAAATAGATAGGCACCCTTACACTGATATGCGGCGGAAGAGCGCGTCTTCTGACACCGTGTGCTTCCAAATATCTCTGAAATAGATAGCTCTTCTAATTGATTTGCTTACTTTCTGCCAGCTACAGCTGCAGCCTACACTTCTGCTAAATACACGTGTTTCGACAAGAAAAACTAAACTGAAATAAACACCAGAGAGCGAGAGTTTTTGGCCGATTAATTGGTGCAGTTTAATAAAAGTAATTGGGTGGAAGCTCGTTATGCGCGCTTGCACGGCGGTCTCGACGACAGGCTATTAGCTAGCATCCGCTTTACCCAAACAATTTAGGTACCAGTATGGTTAGTTGTGTTTGGTAGACTATACTGTAAAAACTTATTACTTGTAAAAAAAATTAGAACATGCAGTCACAAAAAAACAATGTTCAGTTGTCATACATCGTAGTTCCCTTTTATTTCATAACCTATTGGATCACGTTTAACTTTGAAACATACCTACTCCTATCGCAGAGAATTCACAAAACTTCTATCGACATTAAAAATTTGCCCTAAATCCAACATTTTTTATACCTTCATTGTTTTCTTACTCCTTTTTGTTTTAGAAAAAAACACCGATGAAATGAGGATAAATGACGCAAAAAGCAGATTTGATTCTCACGCTCAATGTGACCCTTACTTACAGATGTAACTTCTTCTCGGAAAATAAAAAAATGGTAATGTTCCACTCAGGAAAACAAAAATGTGTTTTCCAGGCCTCGCTTTTATTGTAAATATGTCGAAACGAAGTTTCCACTCACCTCCAGGTGCCACCGTTCTAACACATGTTAAAGGTCCTCGGGACACACAGCAGACCTTTTCTGCAGTCCGCTCCGGTAACCCTCGAAGCACGAACAGTAGAAATGCTTGCAATGCGGAAAATAGTATAGAGTCAGCCATATTATTTTGTAAATAAATAGCCGCTAGGACTTAATGTTTTGAAAGCGAAGTTTTATCGTGTAGAGGTCTTTTTTAGCAGTGAGTGATTGACGCCCTCTAAATGCAAGAATGAACTTTACGCTTGTATTGATACAATAAGTAACGTAGCAATTGAATTCTGATTGAATCAATAAATCCATGCTCTAGCTCAAGCCGCTGGCACTCGACTGCGCTGTTCCTCATACGTTACATAAAACCCTTAACCAGACAGCAGAACCAGTGCCCTGAGCTGTGTGCCCTGTAGTCTGTCCAAGCTCAGCTCCACCACCAGTAAGGGTCTCTGGACCTGGAATAAAATCCATTTTTTTATTTCCATTTTAAGAAAACTTCGTATTTGTCCCCATGTAAAATAATATCAATTCCGAAACATTTTTGAGATCCGCATCAGAAAGATAGCTTTCGGTGGACGCAAAATTTGATTAATTTGTTGTTGTGACTCTCCGTTTGTGCTTTGCATTTGGAAAGTTTACCATTTCTGATTACTAGTTCACAAGTTTTATTGTTCAACAGGGAAAAAATATTTTTTTGTATTTTGAGTATAATATTACAGGTTGTTGTTTGTGGTTGAGTTAGAAAGTTGTAAAATCTCTTCATTTCAAAATTTCACACTTCACTATGAATCAAAACAAAATCTCCAGTGACTCAAATCGACGACTTGCTCGACCTATATTCGCAGTTCAATCACGAGCCTCCCAAGTTAGCACTTCGACTATCGAACTGATTAATAAAACCGTAGTTTCTTTAGCTCCCACGTATACTATATAGGATACTTACTTCTAGGATACTTACAATCATCCAAAAACTAAAAACGTTACGGAAAAATCATTTTCTGTAGGAAAATAATGAATCAATCAATATAGTGGTTAACATATTATTATGTACTTAACTTGTGTTGTCAGGCGCCTCTTTTTTACTTGTTCCTGTTTTATTTTCATAAAATCAGTTTTCCGATATCACTTTATAATAATATCACTGAATAACTGTAACAGTGGTCATAATAATTATGTAGTACTAATAAATTGAAAATCAATAAAATAACAAAAACAAAACAAACATCACGACGTGAGCACAGCTAAACAAAAGATAATTTGAACATTTGAAAATCGAATTCACTCAGTCGACTTGTATTTCCCGGCTGCCAGTTCTTTTTTATGCGAATAAATTTTAAACCTCATTTCTTGTTCAGTTAATACCGGTACAAACTTTTGTATTATAAGCTTTTACTCGGCAACCATTTTAGTGAAGTCAGAAAAATTTACGTAAAAAAGGGAATTCTTTAGTTGACTATGGCACTCACCGCGTCAGATCAGCCGATAGAAGTAGGAAAATTTATCAGGCAATTATGTTTACCCCTGAATTTTCCTCAACCAGTGAGTTTATAAGCATATCTATAAGACTGCTTCTCTTCATTAGTCAGTTTTTGCGTATACATTTAGAGTTAATTCTTTTTATGGAGATGTTTTGATTTTTTTATGTTTTTTATGATGACTCGCACTTGTCTGCTTTTATTTTATGGAAGGTCATAAAAAACCGGACAAGTGCGTTTCGGACTCGCTCACCGAGGGTTCCGTACAAATTTGTAGTTACATATTATAAATAGTTCAGGAATCGAGTCTAGCAGTTTTTCCAGATTTTCACCAATACTTGTAGTATAAGACGGTATTACTTGCCAAATTTCATATTTCTAGGTCAACGGAAAATGGCCTATAACTTTGATACTTGAGAGTGTCGAAATATGTGGTATTTGCGACATAAACGGCCGCATCTTTATTTTACATTAGCTTAGAATTTTTATTTTTTTACAGCTTCAAAGGACCGTAGATTTGAGTATATGGTTTTAATTTCAACTCGATACTTCCACGCGTTCCCGAGATAAAAGGCCTTGATAGACAGACGAACGGACAACAAAGTGATCATATAAGGGTTCTGTTTTTTCCTTTTGGGGTACGTAACCCTAAAAACTAACCTTAGTTAATGTGGTTAATATTTAATGATAACTAACCTGATAAATCTCTGTTTATAATGTAGTCTAGTAATATTTACAGGCACATACTTAATAAGCCGGACTATAATTGCCCAGAGGTGAACCCTCTTAATTATTGTCAGCACATATTAGGAATCATACCGCGGCCCTGGAAACCGAAGAGCATTTGGAGGAACATTGGTTTCCACTTAAAAAAACCATCTCTCATGCAATTAAATTATTTTTAGCGGTACACTAACACACACGGTACCTTCTATTGAAATGATCAGGATAATATCATTTTTTTAGGTATGTTTCAAGTATTCGAAATCTTATATGTATTTTACGGGATCCCTTTTCTTTTTCCTCATATACTTTGGCATAATGATTTTGGTTTTTTTTTGGGCATAAAAATACTTTACCAAATTTTTTTTTCGCATACAGTTTATGTTGGCATAATTATCTTGAAGGCTAAATTGTTTTGGCATAAATTTAATTCGCATAATATTACTAGGCATAATGACTATTAGCAAAATAGCATTTAGGTATACAATTTATAGAAATAACGGAAACAATTCCATTTTTAACCTTGAATATAATGTTAATATAAAGTCTTCAAAATTCAATATGTTGTCCTATAAAATGCTTATTTGTTATGTCTATAAAAATACGTTTTAATATCATTATGCGTCAATAAATTTATGTTTTAGAATCTTAGAATTTAGAATGTTATGCTTAATTATTATTAGTTAAATTATGTTTAAAAAATATGATTAGGAGAAACAGAAGTATGCCAAGTTATATTAGGTCTTAAAATTTTATGCAAATGGATAGGGAACCGGCAAGGCTTGCAGTTTACAAATTTAGGCAAAGAACCAGATTCAAAAGGTTGTAGAGCAGTATTCTCTACAATTTCAGAGGACAGTTAATGTAGACACTCAATCTTTCAGATCGGAGTGATTCATATTAGTAGGAGTTTGGTGTTGTACAAGGCTGGCTTATTGAAGTATTTTTTTTATTTGTGAAGGGTTTGCTCTTGACTAGTCTAGGTCAGAGATGACAGAGACAAAGTCTACGATGGAGCGAGCTTACCCAGAAGGAGCAATACTTTTAATAAAAATGCCAAGACTTAAATTATTCTAATTAAAATTTTTGACCACACTCTCAGTACTCATAGGACATCAACAAAAAACTTCGATGATTACAAAAACACTATAGTGCAACCTTTTTGAAACTGACATTATGAAAAAATATTCGCCAGTTGCTCTAAAAAAAGTAAAATTGCCATTAGGTTTATTTATTTTATTCTTTTTTCTTTCTTATTAAATGGCAACTCACATTTTTTCATCAAAATTGGCCAGGATGTAATTTAAACATTTGATTTCATCTTTGCTAAGGTTTATTATTATAAAATCTGAGTTATGTATACATACACTGACCCATGTAACCGAAAATAGTTTCATATGATTGTCCTTCTGACAAAATTGTAATCAAGCATGTCTGAAGTGTGGCTTTAATTTGCTCTTGAAATCAGACAAAAGCACAAGCCAAAAGCACAGCTATAAAAAATATTTAAATAGCATGATTACGGCTTCCGATATTTAGGTTGAGGCGAAGTTTGCGTACCTAAGCACTCAAGTAATATCTGCTTAGATTAGTATTTTGAACGGTTTCTGTCTAAGAAAGGTATAAGGTACCTATTAAAAGTATTTCAGACAATATTTAATAATGTAACGCATTCCTTTCAAGCTTGAAGAGAATTAAATATCACGTCATTTGTGAATTTGTATAAAAGTTTCTAGAAAATGGCAAATTACCTAGATTTTTTTTTGCTAAAATGTAATTTATAACAACATCGGGTTGATTGTAATTTTTTATGACATATTGACATAACCCCTTTCTTACGTTAATTAGTTTGCGAATGTAGTTTTTATTTCAAATATTTTACTGTAGGTATTTGGCGAATACGAGAATATTTTAACTAAAAATTGTTTGCCAATAACGCGTAACAAATGTTTTACTTTTGGGTCACAGTCTAAGATTGTTTGATCGGGTTTAATATAAAATAGGCTCAAGGTTCAAACCACTCACGTTAGGAAACTTCCTAAACTCTTGGAGTGTGATATTTCAATTTCTGGTTTGAGGGTTTTATGTATACCTTTTGAGGTTGGATAGTGTAGAATCAATCACAATGGTGAATTATTTTCGTTCATATCGAGTGCATTTTTAGTGGTTATTTACTCAGATTACAAAGATGCCCGACTACTGAACGTGGTGACACTAATACATATATGTATGCCTTCTGTTGAGTTTGACCACCGCGACCGAAAATATATGGGAAGCTTGATAGTTTAAAAATTACGGGAACCTTTAAGAAAACCGAAACATAGTATTGCTATTACTATCGTTTTCTATACCTCTAGAAACTTTATCACGTTTAGTTATTAGAAGAACTTACAATAAAAGATAAGTGCTTTATGAGCGTGTGGTTATTGGGCCTGTATATTGCTTTTCTATTGTGTTTTTCTCTGAGAGTAGCCAAACAGGACCTCGCATTTACATGACAGAGTCTAACTCACTTTATATGATTATTTTTTTCGCACAGGAGCGGTTGTTGTGGCAATACTTGGGGAAGGCCTATATCCAGCATTGGACGTCTTTTGGCTGATATTATGAAGATAAACTAAAGTGGAACTGTAATTGTAGTAGCCGTTAATTAGTCAAAGATATACCTGCTACTCAATTAAATAAAACTTCTGGGACTAACCTAGAGCTTCCATTGAGAAGTGTTCTGATCTTAATATTTTATGTCTTTACAATATTTAAGTCTTGTGTCTGTGTCCAGTGACCCACATGCACATAATAATTAGGTACCTACTTTGTATATCATACACTCAAACAGTTTTTACATCGCTCGGGCAGTCGCTAACGTGTAGGCTTTGGTACCAGCAGTCTGCTGGAGCCACTTCAAACATCGTAAACTTTATGAGTTCGGTGAAGGGTTCATCTTACCTACATAAACAGTAACGAATAACATAGATTTGATATATTTATACACCATGTGTGACGCCACATTATTGTAAAGGACGGTTCAAACATTGACATCGTTTCCTGAAACCCTTGGTATTTGATCGAAGCAAAAGTTTTCTTGTTCCGTGCGTGATTATGTTTTTTTTTTGTTAAGACAATTATTATTTGATAAATTCTTGTAAGCAACAGTCTCTCTTAAGTATCTTTTGTTTTTATCATTCTATTACTTATAATAAGCTCGATGTTACAATGCTTAC
Organism: Lacanobia wlatinum; assembly: GCA_947578705.1. NCBI lineage: Eukaryota > Metazoa > Arthropoda > Insecta > Lepidoptera > Noctuidae > Lacanobia > Lacanobia wlatinum. The sequence goes on from OX388040.1 coordinate 8,459,834, forward strand.
AAAATCTAACCAGTCTTGCTAAAGTTTATCCTGACGCTAAAAGAACCCTCCAGGCGATTAGTTTAAAAGAAGTCGTAGTAAAAAATTGTAATGGTACTTTTAGAGGTCGGCTTCCGTCTTTGGCAAGCGTCCAAAGTCGTAGGGGCAATAATGCGGACAGCGTCAGTGGGATGTACGTAGGTGTCGTTGTCAAAAGCAAACAAGATGATTGCTTTTATAGTTTGACTATAATAGTTAAATTCATTTCAAAGCAAAGAATTGGGTTTCACAAGTTAAGAACTTGACATATTTTAGGTAATTATTTTATGTTGATGATTTTAATGCCTCTTGTAGCAATCGGTACTTAAAATTGCACCATAGACGTTTTTGTGTTGTAACACTTGGTTATCATTATTTTAATTAAGCATGTACCTGAAAAATAGTGGCAATTGTAATGCTAAATTCACCATGAAAGTTACATGTTTTTCAATAATGGCAGCACTAAGAATACGAACTACGCGTACTGAATGCATAGTGCGTTAGTTTAACTTGTTTAAAACACTTTAAAGTCTAAATTTATTTCGGGATTCGGCGCTTTACTTAAACCTATAAAAATATTTATCATGTCTTGCAATGTTCTTATAACAATAAAGTGCCTACATCGCTCACAGAAAAAAACATTCAACGATTTTACCAAGCAAAATAACACGTATCGAAAGGAATAAAATTCCCTTTGTGACACTTAATCTCAGACAAAGAGAACTGATGACTGAGAGAGGAACTGATGAATAATTTACCAGTTTGTTGGATCCCATAGAATCTAGTTTAATTTTTAGACAATACACGATCATTATTTGAATAAAAAGGCGTTTGTGAAGCCACGTCGTCCACTCAAATACTTTGTGTGATAAAATGTTAAATTAGAGATAGAACTTTTTTATTCTGACATTTGAATGATTGAATTGTGATCAAGCTGATTTAAGTTAAAATGGACTGGTGGAGTTTTGATTTTTTATTTAAAAATCAGGGAGAGAAAATTCTTTATTCGACATTCATTAGCGAAGTGTCAAGTATTCTGTTTTATTTTGCTCGCTTTTATTTCAGTTGAAATAACATGTATACGAGTACATTGTCAGCCAACAGATATATAAAAACATATCTTTCATAGTCGAAATTAAAGTTCAGAATCGTTCGCAACATATAGCCGTTTATAAATGTTACTGAAATGTCCAATGAATTCTTTAAAAAGTGATAGATTAATATTTTTTTCTACCATGCTACCTCGAAACTACGGAACTACCAAAATCGTGGAAATGTTCCTCCACAATACTAATTAATTTGTAATTGAATTGTATGATCTGATACAGCATGATAGTTTTCGATCTCTACTAAGCAGCCCTATATGTAGTGTGTATGCCTTCGCGACTGATCTAAAATCTTCAGTGATATGGATAAGGTTCACTTTTTGTCTCTAGTGATGCGTATAACTCGCTTCATTGATAAGTTGCAAATGGCCGCGTGTGATATACTGTCACGTACATGTATCAAGTGTGTCAGTTTTTACATAGAGCGGTGATCATAAAAATGAGGTATTCTGTAGCGTAGCTTTTATGTGCAGACGGTGCTTTTACGGCCGCCAATCTGAAGATATAAACTAGATTGTTAAGAAATGTGCGAACGACAGCGTTTATTTTACATTTATTATAAAAATACAAGATGAGACTTAATACTTTTTCATTTTCATAAGTTGGCTTTATTTGTTAGTGAGATTGCTAACCTAAATTAACCATGCTGCTGTTGTGATTATACACCTCCTTTAACCTAATTGCAATTAATCATTTGAATGGGAGAAAAATGCGATTTACTACTTATCGTACTAAAAAAAAGTTTAAATGACATAAAATGAACAATAGTGTTTTGACAATTCAGTAGTTTAATCATATTAATCTAATTTAATTAAATTGATGGTTTCGAGAAGCACAATTTACTTGAATTGTAATGCTAACTCAGACTAGGAAGATATTTCTTCTATATTTAATAATTGGCACTTTAAAAACTACATCACTAATAAAATCTGAAGTTAAGCTGGGTAAGTTTCTTTTTAAAACTAATGAGATATTGTTCCTTCACAAGACAGTTACAAACTTCTACCAGAAGATAAACTGAAGCATTCTGTCAAGTTTATATCCGCAAAACTATCACATAAATACGAGACGTGGATGGCTTCATAGCACGCACATTCATTACCTTCAGCTGACAAGGTAACTTCTGCTTACCCATAAACAATATTACTATCACTGAGTTGCTGCACAGCTCACAGGAAGCGAGTCACATCTTCAAAATTAAAAACTGAAAAACAACTTTTTTATTGCAGTTGGGGGACCATTAAATAAATGTTACAGAGTACCTACTGTCCCCCGACTGCAATAAAAAAGTTGTTTTTCAATATTTAATTTTTGGGTTAGTGCTTGTTTTTAATTTTTTAGTTCATTTTTAGACATAGCAGGCGTGTTTTTTATTTTTTTTTATTTGTTTTTTATTTCATACTTTTTAGTGACAAAACGATACTTTGACTGAATAAGTAATTAATGCAAAACTAAATCGATTTTTGTTTGGTAGGTACTACATTAATACTAAAATTTCTGAGGTGATTTAATACATGGAGAGACTTTTTAAAACGTAGCTCGTGGATAAGCTTACGTGGATGTAAAAAAACTAATTGCCATACCTTGTAGCTATCACACGCGACTAAGTGCGCATAAGCTTAGCCCTTGGCAAACATGGTAGAGTCTTGATCTACGACGCCTCTGGACATAGCCGTTCCTTACAGCTTGTGAACTGTAACCAACCATACCACTGTAACCAGACATAATCTGGGTGGTAGTATACGCTGCTCGACTTTACCATGAGCAAGTTACATCAGCTTCCATTCAGTTCCCACCACTCGTCGTGCACTCGCACATCATCGTAGGGTTTCCAGCGATGGTCATCTGCCACTGGGACTTCACTCGAATTATCCATGAACGATAATTCAAATGGTACAAATGGTACCTACGTAATCTGTAAACGAGTCGAACTTGAGGCGACGTGTGAACCTTGCGTCTGGCATTTTTTGTATAGCAGTTCCATGCGGGATGTTTGGAATTGAGACCGTCTACTCATATAATGGAGTCAAGAAAAACCAACGTAGCAAAATATATCCTACTAGCAGAATTACTAACGAAATCCTGCATCACGGTATCAGAGTTCTTCGTGCTTTATGACATAATATACATCAGTCCGAATATTAACTATAGGGCAGTTACCCATCGGACACAACAAAGGTCCAGTCGGAGGATCCTCCCTTTTCAATGGTGTTTTGCGGGGCTTTACACTCTGTTCCGCATACCTCTATACCGGTGACCCTCGACATTGGACGTCGGCGCAGTCTTCGTGTAACTACTTCATCATGACGTCATCGTCACTTCTACTCGTCGTGACTTCAAGCCCTCGAGCAGCGAGTCATACAGCCAGCCAGTACACAAGGTTTCTATGAGTATCCTGACCACAAGCGGACGCGCATTCCTGGTCAGAATCCTCAGTCTCTATCATCACCCTCAACTTTATCAGCGATCTTGGCTTCCGCATACCTCTGTAGGATTGTCTGTCATGGGAATCGAAGCCTACTAGGGTAGATGGTAATAAGCCGAAACGATGGTGATCGGTTGTGATACCAAGTCGCACCCAGCCCACAGGCACAGTACTCAAGGTGAGACAAGAACATGGGATAGTGCACAGAGGCACGGTGCAGATACCACTGGCATTGAAGAAACCTTGTTTAAAGATTTATTTATTTATTTAAACTTTATGTACATTAGTGGTACATGGGCGGACTTAATGCAACAAGACATTCTCTACCAGTCAACCTTTGGGTTAAAAAGACTACACTGTGGTAGGTGTACAACAAAAAAATAAAAATAAATGGAATCTTTTGGGGAACATTATACAAATAATATATTTAATACTAATAAAATACATATATAAGCTAAAGTAATAAACTAATAAATACGATGTTTTATAATAATAATAATATGATGTTTTGTAACACCTAATTTATTTTTGTTCCATTAAAACAAACATAGGTTTTAAAATCCAGAGGCTTTAGACAAGTGACATTCTGTCAGCGGTAGCATAACGAAGACGTTTGAGATTTCCGTTAAAAATATAATTTAAGGTTTTCGCTTTTATTTAGTCTTCCTCCCGTAGTTAACGGAAATGCAGGTTTTAAACTAAAAATGGCAATGGCAAGGATGTTGGTTCGTTACTCAAAAATGCATCGAAGTTTAGTGTAACGAATAATAAAAATAGATCAGCTTTCCTGTACTAGGAATCGCGGCTGTTGCGGGCCGATTTCCCGTAGTACGATTATGAACTGATTTATTCAACCGTAATCACAAAGTTATCACATTGATTCCTCTGTTTTATGAAAGTTGAAAAGCAAATAATTATTGTAAGCTGAAAATAAACATGTCCGTACCGTAGTGTTGTCACTCTGCGGTCGGATAACACACAATTATTCATCGTTGATTGTTTCAATGAAGCGTGACGCAGCAGCTAGGGTTGAATGAATCCGTCGTGAACATTTTTGTTGCTAATATTGTTGAAGTGTAAGAAGATGACTATCAACAAAGAGATTTTTTTTTTCTGAGAATCATCTCATTGGAACTTGATAACAATTTTACGATCAATGGCAGCTCTTTTTATTTATTTATTTATTTATTTTTCGGAAGACTTACAGACTAATATCATTATAATGACATTTTTCTCTTCCATATAACCTTCATAACCTTAAAGAGGGATTTTTAGGCTCTCTTAATTAATAAATTACGATATATAACAAATTACAAAAGCGGGGGAAAGCTTTAAAACGTCATTAATATTTAATATTAAATGAATAAATTTCAGTTTATTCTAGACTTAAATTGGACTTAGGTACTTTTATATTTTTAGCTATACCCGATGGCAAACATGCGAGCAATTATTTGTTTGCCTCTAAAACTTTCAGTTATCGTATGTGTAATAAACAGCGGAACAATTTCGTACGTTCTCGTTAAAATAGTTAACACAGTTTGTTATTATTGAGGAACCTATTATTAGCTCTAGCTTTCCATAAATATTTATTTTAACATTTTTTATTTTTTTTTACAGTTTATAGGCGCGCGTTTGACCACTATCTCACCTGATGGTAAGCGATGATGTGGTCGAAGATGGAGCACGCTTGCCTAGAAGTAACCTATTCACTCTTGACTTAAAGACTCCCAGGTTGTAGCTATCAGGAAACACAGACTCCGGCAGGGAATTCCACTCCTTAGCTGTACGCACTATAAATGTGTTCCCAAAACGTTTAGTGCGTGTGGGTGGGATGTCCACCATGTACCGGTGGCGCATCGCCGTTCGTCTTGTGGTCCGATGATGGAACGGGCTTGCCGGAATTAAATTATGCAATTCCGACGCACATTCCCCAAAATGCAACCGGTAGAAAACCGACAGGCTAGCGACTCGTCGTCGATGCTCAAGACTTTGGAGCTTCGTCGCGACGAGCCTGTCATTACCGATGATCCTCTTGGCTCGTTTCTCAATTGACTTCAGGGCATCAAGCTGGTATCTGGCAGATCCGTCCCAAAGATGAGAGCAGTACTCCATACACGATCGAACTTGCGCTTGATAGAGTCTGAGCAGCTGTTCCGGCGTGAAGTACCGTCTCACCTTTGCTAGGATCCTTCACAACATAGATTGCGTAATTGCGTAACTTTGACTGCCTAATTCTAAACTAAGGTCGCCAGTTTATTAAAGTAGAGCCACGATTCCGCATAAACTTACCATAAAGGAATATCACCGCCGCGCAAGATTAGAATATCAAAAACCGCATTTCCCGGTCTCGGGCAAAGTCAAAGAGTGCGGGAAATGATGACGCAGAACTGTGACGTCACAAACTGTGTCTCAAGTACTGCTCTGAAATAAGAAAAGTCGCTCACTGCGACGGGAGTGCTGACATAACGCTCAGAGATTTAAATCTCTTAACACCTACATTCAAGAGATTTTCCGATTTGCTCAGTTTCATTTGTCTCTTGCAATTGTGTGGGTTTTTTTCTATTAGCTGGAATATTCTGAGAAAAAGTTTTCCTTTAACTTCAGCTGTTACGTCTACTTTTCTAATTCCAAATTAGCAGCTCTTTAGCCTTAAATCCCAAAAAACTTTAATCGTTTTTCTCAATTATCTTTACCCTTATCCGTTTGAACAAGATAAGCTGTATCTTTAAAACTTTAATGCTGTTAAAATTTTTATCGTGGTAAAATTAAGATATACGATGCCGCTTGGTTCACAACCGATATTGTAATTTTTTCACTCCTGTGGTGGACTTTCAAAGTTTACGGAATTTTTACTATTTTTTTTAATATTTCACAATTAAATTGACGTATTTTTATTTGTTCCAGCTATGTATTCAAATCATGGTTTAACAATTGAACGTTAAGGATAATTAAGGTTAAATGAAACAATATTGTTCCTTCGGAACGAACTGTGGGAAATTTATAATCAATTAAAATTAAATATCAATGGTAAGTTGGTACTGGTGTATTGTTCCTTTGAAAGATTATCAACAAGAACTTTGTCAAATGCGACTCGGAGCCGTTTCTGTTAAATTGACTTTGTGATTTACTTTCTGCTGAATGATTGATGACGGAGCACCACAATACACAGACTTTACAGCTTAGAAATTCATATTGAAATTATAGTTATGTATGAGAAACGGTACCTGATATTCTGGAAACATTAGAACTGAGTTGATTTTATTTCGAAACTCACTTTCTTGACAAACCAAGCTAAGAAAATAAATTAAAAGTTTATTTGACACAGTAATGCATATTAGTAAATATGCAGAGCAAAATAAACAACTTTCTAATTTTTACTTTTAATTAGAACGAACGAGAGATCTATGGTAAGCATAGATCTCCTCGCCACTAGAAACAGCAAAATGTTAAGGGATCTTGAGTCAGCGTTAATTTTAAAATATTTATTTGCATAAATTCATTCATCGCAGAGTGCCATGGATTAATGAGATTCTGTTTAAAATTGAAACGTAATTAGCGTCTGTATGTTTTTTAAGTAGATAGAATTTTAATGTTCTTTATAGTACACCAAAAATAGTTACATAACTGATGTCTTGTAAAAAGTTTTTATTTTTGACAAAAAGTTTATGCCTCACTGCTGGGCACGCGCTTTCTCGTTCACTTTCCATTTCTTCTCTATCCTGAGAGATCTTATAATGTTAAAAAAAGAATCATTATATCTATTTATATAACTAAAAAATAAAAAATAATAATAATGATACATCGTAATTTGGGTCAAAAGTAAAAAAAAAACTTACACTTGCATTCAAATAATTCATTCTTTGTAGAGGTCTTTTGGAACACTATTTGCAAATTGTTAACTCGGTTAGGAATTGCCTTCCGCTTTTACAATAGAAAAGGAAGGAAGGAAGGAGTAACAAACCTTTTCCCAAACGTGCAGTAAAAGCTGTTTTCAAATTCATACAGTTTCTTTAAACTGACAAATTATTAAGGTTGTTTGTTAAACAAACAGTTTTGTTAACTTTTTACTGAGATTTTTACTTTTGCACATCAACCAAATAAATTACCAATAGGTACAGAAAAAAGACAATGCACGACCAGCAATATAATATGGTATTTCATCACGCTAAAAAGTCCAAAAATCTTAGTGAAAAACACAGTACCTGATATCAGTACAACCAAAATTACTTGATGTTGTCGTGTGTAAATAATGAAAGTCTCAGTAGACGCAACGTCATGTGATCACGTTATGCACGAGCTCAGGTCAAGCCGACTTTGTTTAACTGTCTGATCGGTTATCCAATAAAACGTGTTTTATTAAATAACAAAAAACGTTCCCGAATATGATAAAGTTGTTATATTCACAAAACTAGCTTATTTTATCCCAGTTAAATATAACTAGAGTCAAATAAAACTCAAATCCCAAAAATGGGACTCCGGTTAAAAATAGTTTCGTGATCGGCAAGCGCCGACACAGCTTTGCAGCTTTGTGCATAGCAAAACAGTTGAAAGTTTCGATTGATAGGCTCCTCAAATATTTATAAAAAATAGCAGTTGTTTTTATTAGTGATCTTCTGTTGTTTTTCATGGATATAAAACACATCATCGCACATGGCGTAATATCTAACGAAGTAATTTGACATCAAGGATACTCAACACTTTGCTATAATTTCAAACATTTGATTTACGGCTTGTACTAATTTTATTAGTATGGCTTCGACCCATAATCGAAACGGTAAAATTAATTAGATATTCAGGTCATTTATTGGCGACACTGAAAGGCTTCCTTGGCGACGCTGATGTTTGAGGTCAAGTTTTATGTGAAAATTGTTTTCTTTTAAAAATGTAGGATATTAGAGCACACTCTTCTGCATTTGTTTTGTTCACTAAGTTTGCTGAATAATGTGTTCTGCGAGAAATTTAGTCCAGTAAAACAAGCGTGAAATAGTTTTTAAAACACTTGTTATTCCTGTTTGTTTCATCAATATGTTATACCTAACTAATAACTTGTGAGTAGCTTAAGTTATAATTGATAAGCTACATACAAGTTTCATTTGCTGTTCGTGTTTAGAGTAGGTAGGACCAGAGCTGTCTAATGAAATATCACGTTATAATCACACACACACATCATTCACACATTTTCCTCAATTATTCTAAACTCTGCTGACCGCACTGCCCGTCCGTGTCTCTTGACGTAACTCAGCTAATTAAATTGTTGGAGCGGAGCGTAATCAGACAGGCGGTGGAGATAGCTCAGAGTGCGACGCGAATATTACGTGGTATTATGGAAATTCTATAAATGAAAAAAGTCTTCCTAGCTTAGAAGACAGCATTTTTAGGGTTCCGAACAAAAAACGGAACCCTTATAGGATCACTCGGGGACCCCTCTGTCTGTCTGTCCGTCTATCACAGCCAGTTTTTTCCGGATCCACTGGACCGATTCTGTTGAAATTTTTATACACATATGGACTTCTGTGACCCAAACACGGACGTGTTATGTAAATTATTAAATTTTTAGTATGGGGGTCACTTGGGGGTCAAACCAGAAACTTTAAAAAAGGTTTTTGAACAATATCGTGTGACATATCAAATGAAAGAACTTACTGTGAGGGTTTTAGTCATATTTTTTTCATAATTTTAAAATAAATGGTTTTGAAGTTATACAAGAAATTAGACGAAATGATCATGATGAATTTAAAAAAAAAATGGAGATAATAGATCTTTACTTATATAAGAAGACTATAGTGTTAAAATAAGATGTCAAAAAAAATTCATTCGGAACCCTTTGTACGCGAGTCCGACTCGCACTTGGCCAGTTTTTTTATTATATAAACAGATAAAATGAAAAACTCGATGCGTGTTGAATTCGCATAGGTAAATGAAATAAAGTATACAATTGGATTGAATAAAACCAAACTCTGGTTGTTGTTAAAACAGTTACACTGCTCGAAATAATTACCTCCCAATAATTAAAGCCAGAATGAGTATCCGTAATAAGATAGTGTTATCATCTACGAATTCAAATGGAACTCTAGCAAAAGCTGTTACATCTATGTACGTAATAGTTTCCTCTAGCAGTTCTTACAAAATGGCTCTCTTAACTGAACAAAGCGACTCGCTTTCACAAATGACAATTAAGGACACTTTAAACACGATGACAGTGTAATTAAAGTAAAATGCAGCTCTTTAGTACACGCGAGGTTTTCTTCTTCGAGTTACGAGGAGGTACCAAATGATAAAAAAGGTTCGGAATAAAAGTCTAATAAACGAAAAGGGCTCTCAAAAATGAATGAATTCTTTACGCTTGGGAATCTAGATCTGGCCCAGTATTGGGAACTTCATGCGATACAACCTTTAGGGTCAGTTGAAGAAAATTGTGGCTGCAGCCTGGTTACAACGGTGAAGATCACATACAGTCTAGTTTTGAAGGTGTGCAGGTCACGTGGCCACGTGGTCCCGTAGGCATGTACGACAACATTTCTACGCTATTCAATAAGGAACGTGAACTAACTCAAACTCAAAATTCTTTATTGAATACAACTGGTTATTAGGTGCAAAAGAATCCAATTAATCGTAATATTATAGATTGTGTGCTAACTGTAAGCTTTTTTGAGCCTAGATATTACACTAGCTGACCCGCGCAATTTCGTTTGCGTCACAATTTTCATTACTGCTCCGCCCCTATTAGTCTTAGCGTGATGATATTATAGCCTATAGCCTTCCTCGATAAATGGGCTATCTAACACTGAAAGAATTTTTCAAATCGGACCCGTAGTTCCTGAGATTAGCGCGTTCAAGCAAACAAATCAACAAACAAACTCTTCAGCTTTATATATTAGTATAGAGTATAGATGTATGGTGCAACTTGCAAAGTATGCGCTAAAGCAGTAGTATAAACCGTGATGCATTACTCGCTGGTTTCAGTGGAAAACGCTGAAAATGGATGGCGACTGATTGTGAAAAATGCAAACTCACTGAACGCAAAGTTAAGTCGTTCCGAAATAAGAAAATGCAAGTTACACATAGACAGAGAACAAGAAATTACGGAACTTCAGTGTTTCGCTTTGAAGTTGTGATACAGACTAAAACTTTGGTTGATCACACACAATCCTGGGTATGCTCGGCTTTTTCTACTTCATGTAATCTTAAATTACTTCTCGGAAAATCTTCAATATACCGCAGCATGCGACCGAAAACGTAAGAAAAAAGGGTATTTACTTTTTTCTTAATTTTTCGGTCTTTTTTGCTCGGTACATTTTTGGGCCACATACTTGTCATGCCCAAGTCCCAGTTATGATGAGGTCTGAATAATAAATTACCCTATACAATATCCTTTGACATGTAGGTTGATATTAGCTAAGTTTCGTGCGCGTGCGAGTCACGGTAGCTTTGTGACACATCTGACATACCAAACTCTTATTTAATCTTCACGTGATTTATGGAATCGTAGTTCATTTTACATTGTTATTTGAACGCTATCAGTGTGGATTAAGATCGTCATTGATCTGTTGAAGGTCTTATGAATTACTGGCAAGGGTCGCTTGTCAGACTTAATTAAGATTCTACGGAGTGGATAAAATAACAGTAATTATTTTATCCACTCCGTTTTTGGGGATTTTGCTTTTCTCAGATTAAAATTACATGTGGACACCAATGACTTTTGTTTATAAAGCATCTTATAAATAAAAGTCATTGGACAAAAAAATGTCTATAGGGCAGCCACTGCTAAATCAACTCTTTACATCTTTTCCTTTAATCTTCTCCACATATTGAAATCCTCACCCGAAGCGCTATCAATACGTCGCGTCGTGTGTTTGTGAACAGACTTTCACCCCCGTCAGCTCGCGTGCGTCCGCGAGACTGACCCTTTAGCAGTCGTCTGCAGTGAAACAAAGCTCTCGCAAGCAAATTCCACAACAAAACGGATATATACTGTGAGACATCCTGCATGGATGCCTCACCCTCCATGGATGCATCAACTTTTTTATAAAAGCTTTAAAAGAATTAATTAAAAATATAGTTTATAATTTAAAATAGGTTCGAATAATGACGTACGCTTATTGATTTGTTTTTCTGAGAGAACTGTAAAAGCTTTCCTTGGAGCATGAGCTCAATATAATCATCTCTTAAATCTCCAACAGTTTTTTCTTTATTCACGATCCCCAACGTTGCAAAGGCCCTAACCTGCAGCGTTGACATATTGGTGGAGGCGCTGGGTATTGGATGCTAATTTTCCGCGTATACAGGGTGGACACTATGAAGATAGTTTCCACGCGTGTGCTCTGCGTAAAAAAAAAGTGCATGAAGATTTTATGTTAACAGCGTCACGAAGGGATTGCGAAATTTTGATGGTCAGGCGATATTTCAACGCCTAGATAAGTATAAAGATAAGTGGTTTTTATTAAATACAAATTAGCAAGATGGCGAAAGTAGTATCCTTCACGGGTACGGGTTCCACTTGCTCGTTCGACTATTTCCTTACTCAGTTTCGCCAAATCGCTGCCATAAATAGATGGCCGGAGAGTGATTTAGCCCTCATTATGGGTGCATATTTGGAAGGGCCTGCCTTAGCATATTTCAAATTTATATATAAAGAAGGGGTGTCCTTTAAAGTTATGTGCGACAGCCTAAAGTCTGAATTTCCATAAGAAATAGATTTTGTTGAGAAGTTCTACAATGCGCGTCAAGACACTAAAAAAAACATAGTCGCATTTTTCTATGAATAGGCTGATTACGGATTTCAGTCCGGAATTACTGATGAAAAAATATTCATTAAGTTTTTCTTAAAGGGTATAAACATGCATTGCTCAAAAGTTGAGGTGCGCGCCACCATTGACAAAATAAAAGAAATATTTGAGGAGACACGGCCCGACCGGGCAAATTTTTCGTTGTACCCTCCGCGGGTCAGCTTTGATAGTTTTCCAGTCGGATGTTAGAGATACCCAACTTCACCGAGACCAACGTAGCCCGGGGCAGACGGCTTCAAAATCAACGCCACACCTAGCCGGTGATACGGAAACGTATCACACTCCGAGGTATAATTTGCGGACGAGACATCGGTTAGATAATAGGAATAACCGTTTTCCAATTACCCCCAGCTCAAGAAGCCCACGTTCTGATAGCTACCCAAACGCGGAAGGGCACAGTCAATAAATTATGAAGTGGAGTTGCAGGCTGTGTCCGAGAGAGATCAACTTCTAAGGAAAACTAGCAAATGCGGTGACCTCAGTCCTTTTATCAATATTACAATAGAAAATCAGGTCTTTTCTGCTTTGATAGACACCGGAGCATCAATTTCGTGTATATCAGATCAATGTGCGTTGAATCTCAATCTAAATCATACCGGTGACAAGGCAAATCTTTTTGTGGAGTCCTGTCCTGATGAAACTCCTGTCGAGATATTGTTGTCTTTTGTACAACAATATCTCGACATTGTCATTTGAGTAGTAATAGCAAGTTATCTATATACATAGATATTATAAGTATATTATGCTGTCGTTACTTTGACAACTTTGTGTCAGGCCTTGTTGGCTTAAACTATGATATAGATATAAGTAACCACAAATCTAGTACTAATAAGGTAGGTCGGTACTTACAGTTTCAGCCAACATACCAGTAACATGTGGTTTTATTAAGTCACAAAGTTAATTTACATCCTCAAGGCTATTAACACTGATTAATGCTGTACTTCACTCTAGAGAGTTGATTGCAAGCGTTACAGTTTAATCAATTAAATATACACTCTTATCGTTATTTTTATATTGGCTGTGGTTGTTGGCAAAAGCAACGACTTTGCACTTTTAAATTGCTAAAAAGATAATCAAAGAAGTATTAGTTGTATCTTATATTCTAAACTGCCTGAATAATAATTGCGACAACACAATGCAACAAATGAGCCTGACACATACAAATACGATGTAACACATATAACGGGGATGACGTCATAGTTAAGTGCCACACATGACACATTTACATAAATTCACTCACATTCTTACTGCAGACGATATGGACAAGGACGCGTAAAGGGTAAAATACGGCAACATGTTACTCACGTCAAAGCTTTGAAAATCGTCTGCGGAATTTTACATTTCACTCTGCAAGGAAAATAACTATGGTAGAAATCCTTTGTCAGTATCGTAGCATTCTCTTTCAAAGGTCCGTACTTTGCTAGTGTCGAAGTTCTGAAAATGAACAAAATATCTAATACAGGTCTTATCAAAGTTCCATCCGCGGTAACGATTGTTAAAATGTTTGGAATCGATCGCGTGATATTTCGGTACCGCATAACAATCTCCTACATTTTGGACCTTTTGACAATTCTATCACTGATAGAATGTCACTTTGTATAGAGCCCAGAATCTTCTTTCCTTCTGTCTATTTTCGTATTCCCTAATTTCTGTCCGGTCCGTTTCCGTCGGTGACGAGTAAATACCGCTGTCAGATGTCATACCCTGAGCGGAACACTTGCAGACACACACCGCTGGGTACTTTGAGACATTTACATATTTATCACACCCTCTACCTGGATAATAATAATATTCACATGAATCTATCTATATGCTCAATACGATCAGGAAAAGCTTTTCATGTTAGGAATGTCAGTATTCTCACATAATAATAATGAATATGTTGATTGCCCTAGATTAGACAAGTGGGTTTCCTCGTAAAACTACCTACTCTCTCAAATGGTTTTCAAGATATAATACATAATTTATAGAACTTTGATTACCTTAAACAACAACAAAGAACCGAAGCAACAACCTTTGTGAAACAGAATCAAAGTTCTCCAATAATAACAAAATTTTATTGAAATATTATTTGATTATAAAGTCAGGCTCTAATTTAGGCCAGTTAAAGACTGATCATAAAAATACCTCTGGCTTCGTTACATTTATCGAGTTATAAAAGAAAAGTATTTTAACATTTTTGAATAATTTTCCTCGTGCTGAGAAAAATCAAGAAAAGAGAGGCAATTGAGGCACAACGAACTCAAAAGTCTACAGTCTGAACTCCGATTTTGGACCTGTATAAAATTCTCGATACAAAATCAAATCTAGATATTATACATGAAATCTAGTGTTACCATATACATCACTCTATTTTTAAGTCAACCACGATTCAAAGTTTCTATACAGCTTGTCCCTCTATTCACCGTGTTTTGTATTATTTTCAGTCGTTGTTTGTATAAGTTTGTTCCAGATAATGTTGTATGTCGGCAGGCATCACACTTATGTATATATACGATTACGAGCGTATTCGTGTCGTGCATAAGATGAGACGACACGAAGTCCTCTTAACTTCATGTCGTCTGTTTCACTGGTTTTCACTATACTTGCGCATAGTGAGAACCAATTAAACCTATGATTCTGCTGTTAGCATAGCAAATGTACATGAAAATGAAGTTAAAACCTTTCATTATACTTCAAAATAGGGTATTTCAGTATTTAAAAAGATTTGACCCAGTAGTCTGTTTCTTAAGGTAACTGTCTTACAAAAGATACAGCTTTTTCACTATTCTGTCGCATGTTTCATGTAGACACGATATTTATTGCGACCCGTCGTGACTTCCTGCAGTCAACGTTTATTATCCGATTTCAGCTACAATTATTTGGTTTCTAAATTATTCATAGCTTCGTGCCCGTTTGCTGTGTAATAGTTCTCGTGAGTAATAGAAATGTGATAACATGCTCAAATTCGGAGAAGAATAAAAAGTTTTATTATAAAAACTTCTGGGACAAAGCTTTCATAAAAATAAAACTTCTTAAACAGCGGATGGTCTCACTAAAACGACGTTCTTTCCTCCAAACAGATTTTCTGTTCCATTAACTTGAACTGAACAGTCCGAGTGTATTCGGGTAACGTAGCCGAGACAAACTGCTAACCTAAGTATCTATGTTTCTGACTGTTGATAAAATACTGCAAATCCTAATAAAGAAAAGGTCTGTGTGATTTTAGGTTTTCTGCTGTTTCATTTTCCTTAAATGCTTGGTACCAACTAATTTTCGTCTTAACAGTTAGTGCTTAACATGTATTTTACAAACTGCTATCTAGGTTTATCTTTATGAAAGTAGAACCTTATTGATTTCTTGTTTACTTTATTTTATTTTATGCTGGGAAAAGAAATAAAGTGACACTTTGCCAGCTTTTCACGACTAAAGGGAGAGTACTTTTGCCTACACAATAAGCTGAATATCTTGATCATGCCACGGATACGATCACGATTCTTGCATCGTAATATGGAAATATAGCTTGCGTGTTGGGAACTACAATCGAATTCTCCATCTGATATAGGTATTAGTGTAAAATATTTCACGTTCACTGCAACGCAACGCTGAAATGTATCATCGACGTGTTTCACATAGGTACTATGCATTTTACATCCTCTCCGCATTTACAAATTCTGAGCAAGTGATAAATGTATTGTTCATAAATAGGACAATTTTGTTGAAATTTGGTACATAAATATGAACTGCTGTGACCAAACACGGACGCGTTACGTAAACAAATACATTTTAAGTATGGGGGTCACTTTTGGGTTACAAATTAGAAAAAAATATGCACGCGAGACCGTCTCGCACTTGCGTGGTTTTGATTCTTGTTGTAACAATGAAACCTTTTTAGGGTTCCGAACATCCGTAAAAAAACGAAAACCTTATATTTAAAAAAAAAAAGTTTTATAAACTGTATCGTGTGATATATCAAATGAAACTTACAGTGAGGGTTTTAATTTTTTTTTTCTAGTTTGAACCCCAAAAAAACCCCCATACTAATAGTGTATTTATTTACATTTCTGTCTTTAGGTTACAGAAGTCCATATGTGTACCAAATTTCAACAGAATCGGTCCTGGAGATCCGGAGAAAACTGGCCGTGACAGATGGAAACACAGACAGACAGACACCCAAGTGATCCTATAAGGGTTCCGTTTTTTTACGGATGTTCGGAACAAGACGTAGGTAATTGCAATTAACTTTAATGACATAAATTGCAATTTACCATTATTTGAACAAGCACATAATATCCGTTTTAGTTCTGTGCACTAAAATTATTTGAATAATTTGATTTGTGTTTAATTATTTGAAACCATATTGCTGCTGGCTATTGTTTTCTCAAAGCAATATAGCAATTTCCTGTTAAACAAAAGCGAACTAAGGACAGAAAAACGAATGTCGGATGAAAGCTACCAATCCCATTATCCATACGTTGGTCTGTCTACGTCAAACAAAGAAAAAGTCAAATTTTACTGCCTCATTGAAAAGTAACTTTTTATTTAAAACCATTAAATCACAAGACATTAATATTCAACTGCTACAAAATAGGTGTCGTTTGATGATGGTGGCGTGTTGTGTCGAATGGGTGTGAATTAAGTGTGATGCATTCGTTGTACTTCTTTTACAAATATTTCACTAGCAAGCAGCTCGTTTGTGGAATGCATTACTCATAGATGTGAAGCGTGCTTAAACGCTGCCAATGTTTAAAAAAATGGTCGAGAAGTGTCTGTGATTGTTTTATGTTTCTGTATTTTATTGATGGGCTCTATATGCCTGAAATAAAGGATTACCTACATTAAATTTATTGGTCAAGGAGCACCACTTTCTAGAATTTTTCTTCTCCTGTCTCAATTATTAATCTATCTTATGGCCGGTGACATAGATAAATTGATAATGAAGTAAATCTTGGCCCAAAACAATTAAAAAACGCGTGCGAGAAACTTTTTCCAGTGATCTGTCTCGGAGTGTCGTTGGAATTTTTTGGTTCAAGACTATACAACAAAAATATTTTAGAGTATGCTCGAGAATTTTGCTAGTTTGTCTCCGCTGATCCATAGCTAAATAATTGATGTTTTTCATTATTATTTTTTTTGTATTATGTAACACGTTGACACTGACTATCTAATTCACATGTCGATTTATCCTGAAATTTACCATTTTTTTTAAATTTTCTTTTTTCATAGTTTTTTTCAGCTTCCATAATTACAGAGAAAAGTCTTGTCATTCCATCAAAATGTCACTTGTTACCAGTAAGTTTTATTAAATTACCCCCTGGATGACTAAAGAGTTGTTAAACCGACGCGGGACGTAATTATCCAAGTTTAGCCGATTTTTGTTCTGTTAGTTCACGGCATAAAATCTTCTCGAATCTTCCCTGTTATTCAGGCAAAACCAGAATATTTTATTTGCCGCGGCGGTCTTGCAGGATTTTGTTGTGCTAGGAGGAAACGAAAAGAAGGGTTCGTCGAGGTTGGGAATTTTGTTTTGTTTGAAAAATATACAAGAATAATGATTACCTCATTACAATATGCGCTCAAGTAAAAAAAATCCTATTCCACGAAATGAAACAAAATATACAGTCCAATTCCTGAAACTCAATTATTCTGCCCCCGAAGCTTGTCTACAACAAGAGCCCTTTAAACTGCTATAATCTCTTGACTCTAGTATACTAAATTGAATGAACTTGAAATACAAGAACCTTTTGATTCTTGTTTCTAAACGAGATGATTTTTATTACTTAGCTATCCATTTCAGTTTTTCTATTGATTTGTTGGTGTGACAGGGGTCGAGCGAATGAACGATACCTTTCAGTCAGTCAGCTGACTGTTTAGCCACCGACTGCGAGGGAAAAAGCTGGCTTAAATTTTTTATAGTTTTTATAGTTGCATTTCCATTATAATGAAGAAATTTTAGTGAAGTTAATCATTGAAAGTGGTACAAATACATAGGACGGTTTTTGAAACAAATAACTCGTACTTTTTTCAAGACACAACCCCCGTTACTTACGCCGATAAAATGTAACATGAGTATAATGTTGGGATGTTGTTGTTTTAAACATATTGTGACCTCTTTTTTCGATTAAAGTTTCTGGTATAAAGATTTCCCGATTAATCCGAAAGCGGCCTTTGACCGTTCACCCATAGCCCTTTTTTTAAGCACAATGTTTTTCTGGAATAAAACAGTTTCAAGTAATACTTATGTACGTACACATTTACGTGTTTGTTAGGTTGGTAACTTGTTCCTAGTGTGAACCCTCGTATAGTAATTATTTTTACAAATACGATTGTTTGTTATCTTGTGTTGAGGATTCGATGTGTATCTATCTTAAACCATTTCCTAAACCCAAAATAATAAGTTATTTTTTCAGAGTAAAATGGTTCTACTGGCAGTAGATATTCTTCATGCACATGATTTCCCTTGCAAAAAGTAACACTTTTCAGTTAAATAAAAAAACAGGAAAAATATTTTTCACGTAGTTTGTATCATCCTACTAATATTATAAACGCGAAAGTTTGTATGTATGGATGTGTGGATGTATGGATGTTTGTTCTTCTTTCACGCAAAAACTACCGAATGGATTTTAATGAAAATTTACAATAATATAGCTTATACATTAGAATAACACATAGGCTATAATTTTTAAAGATAGTGTGTGAATTGTCCAAAATATAACGATAATGTAATTCCTATACAAAATGTTCATGGGTTTCGTAACTGTCAAACATTTAATGTTTATCCCACCGATACGGTAAACTCTCCCCTCAAATTTAAGGACGTATTTAAATACAGGTTTCGAATCGACAACATATATCTACAATATTCGGATAATGGCGTAATTTAGATTTGTAAAATGTAGAATAATGTCAGTTATGAAAAGGATTGACATATATTTTGGTTGTCAAATATTTATGCGTGCGTTCAGAAATGTATTTATATTGAACGAATATGAATAAATTCGTATTATTCGTATCATGATAAAAAAAAAACAAAAGTAGATAACTCGTACATAGGTTAACCTGATAGGAATTGTGGCAATTTGATGTAGATGAAATCAACTTATTACTTAATGCTGATACCCGTAATGCCATCTATTGACACAAACAGTACTTACGACAGCATGAGAATTAGGTCAAAACATATTTTAAGTCTTTAAATATTTTGACAGTTCAACTTCAGATTCCATAGATGGCGTTTCGCATTTGACCTCATGTTTTTTATCGCAGTGTTATTAATATTAGAATATTCGTAAACAGGCGTGCGCTTACATTTGCTAAGCTTAACTTGAGTTGCTTAATAATGAATCCCTACGGGCCTAGGGCCAGGGGTCACGTCATACCACCTTCGAGCAGCTGGCGAAGTCCCATGATAGAGGAGTCGCGAAAAGATTTGAATTAGATTGGCTAATCGGATGTCTAACTGTGTTCTAAAAACTTAAAAAGTAGTTTCTTAACTTTTTTGTTTGAAGAATAGCACCCATGTAGTGCAATATAATATCAACACATTAAACTTCACATATGCAAAAATAGTATGGTCTTCTTTATGGCTCGATGCCATAAAGAAGGCTGTTAGAGGCAGCACGCACAGAGCTTGCCCGTAGCAGAAGACCGCATGGATACACGTCGTATGCAGTCGCGATCCTCAGCAGTGAAGGAACGACGCAGAAGAAGAAAAATGCGAACATGATATAAGATGGCCACATAATATATATGCCCACATACGCATAATTCTACGAATAGTGTTAAAATTTCTGACGGCACACACCATAATCAAGAAGATTATTAGGTTATTTTGGAAGATAGCCTGTGTTGTTCCGTTGCTTCAGCATTCATTTATTTCTTCCCTGTTCGGGGAACCCACCGACCAAGCAGACCATCAATACGGATAATAGTGACAAATGTTTTTGGGAAAAAATAAGGAGAATATTTCCATGAAAGCGTCCATGGAAAAAAATGATAAATATCATCTGATTAAGTTCTATAATTTGTATTAACATATTTAATTTCTATAACATGTTGCAAAGGCACTCGGCTGAAAGTCACATATAACTAACCAAATTCCCAGTGAGCCCATGCTACGTCATGACCATTTCAGGGCCAGAAATTATCTGTTACAGGCACAGGATTTACAGTGGAGGGTGCACCCTCCAGTGCATCATGGCATTGATTCCAGACAATGACGCCAGAGGCGGACTCGCGTAGAGAGTTTTCGAGATGGTAGTGCTGGAGCCGTACCCACTTCTCCTTCTGCTTCCCAACGTGAACAAATCCTCGGAATGGTGAGGTCGCTCCGCAAAACCTATGGCGCACCCAGGAGGCTTCTGTGCACTTGGGCGGAGGAAGGCCGGCTAAGCCAGGTGTCCTACGCACAACGGAACGGATGAGAGTCTAAATGCGGATAACGGAGTCTCAACTCTAATTTACTCTATCTGTTGCGGGGGTAGACTTCTCTTCTGGTTGGTTTTCCCATCTCCAACTTTATGTAGCTCTATCGCGTGTCAACAACCCTAAGAACTTTTTTCAACATCGTGTCGTGTCGTGTTTGTTATCGTTAAAACGTTTCTCATTACAAAAATTACTAGGGCTGGTCGGCGTTTTGAATAGAAGCGGTGATACACCCAATGCCTTGCATAACAGTCTTCCTAATTCCTAATTCTAAGAGCAGTCAAGTAATGCTAGATGTTGACTGTTCGTATATCTCATCTTAGCGACATCATTTTACTATCCGAAATACACGCGAACGAAGTCGCGGGCAACAGATAGTAATTTATAAAATTTAATTGTAAAGGGGTGGGATCCTGGTGTCCTGATACACATCCCTCGTGCATGGCTTAGGCACCAGTCTCCCACACGCATATACTTACCTGAATTATGTATGGTATCTGTCCTATTTACAATAATTTATGTAAATTGTAGTGAAAAATAAAGTTTATCCTACATTAAAAGAAAAAATGTGGCTTTTCTTGGAATCTATACTACTATTAGCTAACCTGACAAACGTTGTTTTGCCATATAAATAAAAAAACTAGCCTACGACCTATTCTCAGTCCTACCAAATAAATTAGTCACGCCGTTTCGGAGGAGTTTTTTCAGAAACACTGTTACACGAGATTTTTATATTATACTAGCACCTCGCCCGCGACTTCGTCTGCGTAGACTTTAGAGGTGGCGCACAACTTCTTTGTCCCATATTCTCATTCTAGGAAATTCATCTTCATGATTTTTTATTCTGATAGTTTGTGAGTCTTTACTGTCAGTACTTTCTATATTATATTAGAAGAAGATTAGATTATATAGCTAAAGAGTTTGTTTGTTTCTTAGAACGCCCTAATTTCAGGAACTACGGGTTGGAATTGAAAAATTACTTTAGTGTTAGATACGTTTTATCGAAGAACGCTAAAGGCTATATAATATCACGCTACGAACAATAGGCGCGGAGCATTAAGGAAAAATGTGGCGCAGACGAAGTTGCGCGGGTCAGCTAGTCGAAAATATTTTTCCTGTAGTCATGTCGGGCGGATCGGATCTGACAATTGAATACCACATGAGTGGCAGTTTCACAGCTACGCCTCAGTTACGTTGTGTACTAATTGCGACTTTATGAATGGTCTAAATCAGAAGTACCTAATGCTAAGTATTGTACTTATTCGGTCACATAAAATTGAATAGGTAATTTAGAATTATTGTACATGCTCGTAATGCCACCTATTTTTTTCCAAATTCGTTTTTCTTTCAAACTCATGGGTTTTCGACACAAGTGTGGCAAACAATCACAGTAGAACGTGCTATATTCACACGTCCAGGACTTAAGATGAAATGTGTCAGAGAATAAATATACACACGAAAATAGGAACATTGTATTTTAGGAGAAAATTAGCGAAAAAAAAAGCAAATATAATCAATGAACTTGAAAGCTAACTAAATGTACAAAACCAAACAAAAATAAGTAGGCACTCATTTGTAATTCCCAACTCCATTCACTAGCAGCGGCATATTAACAGAATCCATTTGTATGTGTGTAAGTGCAGTAGCTATTGGATTTACGCATAATAGTGATTATAATCTCGCCTTTGTCTCACATATGTACAACTATTCTACACACTACTAATCTCATTTCTTCAGACTTTTCAGTAAAAGTCATGTTTCGAGGTTTAAATAATAATAAAATAATAAACATTTATTTTCGGAATCTCTCCATAATTAATTTGTTAGTAACAATTTGTTAGCTCTCTCACGTTTCCTCCTCTAATATTGGACCGATTTAAAAGATATTTCGTAAACTGAATAAAAAGGATAAATACTGTGCCCATAAGTTTTTCTGTTTTCATTCATAGTTGTCAATTTTGTACACTAGGGCTCTGTTGACAGCGGCCTATATAGAATTTTGAGCATTTTTGAGGGTTCTATTGCTTATAAGGATAATATATTATCAAAAAGGAAAGGTAAGACAACACAAAGTGTCATTTATAATGTCATAAAAAAACCCTCAGTTCGATGAAGAAGCCATTGGTTTACTATGCGTGGGAAGCTCATTACAATATCGATTTGTACGCAATCGTAGACACCGCGCTACGCACCGCTATGCAGTGGTTGGAAGCGCTACGACGTGCTACGGACCGCTACGACTTGCTAAGCAATGCTGCAACGGGCTACGACATTAGTCGCTCTACGATACAAAAGTTAAAGGTATCGAAACGTGATTTAAGATACCTTGGCCAATAAAGTTAAAAATTTCTACATTTTAATTTTACGGTAGGGTTATTTCGGCAGATTGGAATTATTCTTCAAGAGATATTATTTACCAAGATGTGTTTAGCAGTAATAAGTTGTGAACTCAAACTTAACAAGTAGATAGCAAGATAAAAGTAGTAGATCTGGCTATTTTGTGCGAGTCTCAAATAAACATTTTTCTTTCCATTTTTTCCTCTTACACCATAGAGTGAGTATAGAACGATAGAATTTTGTGTAACTTTCAGTTCTTATTTAATTTTTCACAAAAGTATTGGTTTTGTTTCAGAAATTTTTCAGGTGTGTTGCCTCATTAAGCATTTTTCAGGTGAAAAATGCTAAAATAAATGGTGTTTTTTTTTTCTTTTCACTTGTTATTGCATTCATTGGACTAAATTCCATTAGAATTTTATATAGGTAAAAATGTAAAAAGAAACATTTTCTTACAAGTAAAACTTTTCTAATTCAATTTGCAGATAATGTAATAGTAACTTGTTTGTATCAGGATGTCGCATTGCAAAATTGCCATAGATTGATAATGTCGACAATTTCTCCGATTGACAATATTGGTATACTTACTATGCAAAGGAAGCTCATTGTAATCGATTTGTATGCAATCCGAAACGAGGTGCTACGAACCTCTACGACGAGCTACGAAACGTCACGCCGCGTCTTGCTACGAGCGGCTGAGTCAGTATTCCATAGCACACATCAGTTTAACTGATGGTAAGTTAGTTAGCTAGTTGTATGTTAATTTGAGATACACAAACCATTGAAGTTAAGCATTTCAACATTGTGCTCTTTCGTTACCTTAATATATAAAATTGTTCCGTTACTGACTGATTGAGTGACTGACAGACAAAGTACATCGGAAATGACTGGTCGTAGAAAGCTGAAATTTGGCATGTAGGTTCCTTGAGGAGTGTAGGAGAGCACTAAGAAATTTTCCGAGTCGCGGGCAAAAGCTAGTCATTTATAAGTTGGATAATTACGATTGTTGGGAATTTCTCAGGCGATATAATTTACCAAGACTGCTTAACAGCAGATTGATATTCAATGTAAACTAGTTAGTTTGAGCGTAAAAATACTAAAGAATGTATTTGTTTCGAATAATTATCATTGTTTTTTCAGCAGTAATTACAGTCAGCGTATATTTTATTTTTTTCAATTATTTTACTTAATGCAATCCTAGAGTAACATTATTAATTTATACTTTTAATAATTAACGAATCAATTAATATAAACCTAACATTGAGTCAGGAATATAGACAGAAGTGGTTGCATGTTTTGAGATTATAGACATACAAATTGTAACTCACTATCTCAAATCGGAATGCCAGAACAGAATCACCGATTACACTACGCTAGATGAAAACAAGGATCGAGACACAAACGATTATCTACTGAATACGAGAGAGGACTTTTAAATCGAGAGCAAAAGAAAAGAGCGCAGTATTGAGCTAACAATTCAGTGAGGCCCGGTATTATGCGGTAGTGTTGTGTGTACTGCAGAGATAACAAGCTATGAGGAGGCGTTTTTGTGCGTGAGAGCTTATCGATTAACAGTTGATATAAACTACAACGGCGTGAGAGCTTATCGATTAACAGTTGATATAAACTACAACGGCGTGAAAGCTATTTTCTTACATCGTTCCTGCCGATCAAGATTATTATTTTACTAGCTGACCCGCGCGGCTTCGTTCCGTCAACTGGCTATTCTACCTACCGATCCTAACCTACCTACCCTACCTACCTACTCTACCTACTTACCTATCCTACCTACCCTACTTACCCTACCTACCTACCTATCCTACCTACCTACCATACCTACCTACTCTTTTTTTTTGTATTTTAATTCCTACTCTACCTACTTACCTATCCTACCTACCCTACTTACCCTACCTATCCTAGCTACCCTACCTTACCTACCCTACCTACCTACCTACCTACCTACCCTACCTACCCTACTTACCCTACCTACCTACCTATCCTACCTACCTACCATACCTACCTACTCTTTTTTTTTGTATTTTAATTCTTATTATGCTATTCCGGACGAAGACTAATCCAAAAACACAAAAATTATGAAAATCGGTCGAGCCGTTCTCGAGTTAGAAAAGTTTTCGAACAAACCCGACTTTGTTTTAAATATATTAAGAATATTAAGAATTTTGCTATATTGTGAAAGATTCGACCTTTTTGTAGAAGACATTTTTTATATTAGTGAGTCAGAAATAAAACGCATAAACTGAAGGAAGACGGACAGCGGTGGCTTATTAATAAAAAGGGTTCCGTTAGCAAACTTGGTACGGAACCCTAAAAATCGACTGGGTTCGCACGAATCAAAATCGTACGCAAAGGCTTAAATAATAGGGTCCCATTAGCAACTTTGGCACGGAACCCTATAATTTGCCTTGGCTCGCAAATCGAACCGTTTGATACTTAGCACGAATTAAAAACTTAGTTGCGGGCAACCTGGGAGTCTTTAAGACAAAAGTGAATAGGTTGCTTCTAGGCAAACGTGCTCCATCTTCGACCGCATCATCGCTTACCATCAGGTGAGATAGTGGTCAAACGCCTATCTATTGTAAAAAAAAAAAATCCACTCCGTATCACCTAACCAATGAGAACTAATGATAACACGATTTGACAGTTACTGTGAAATCGTGTTGTCATTCATTCTTAGTTCGGGTTCGGGACTAATCGTAAGTCTGTAGGTGATACGGAGTAGAATACGTCCGCAACTAAGCCCGAAACTACGGACTTCGGACTTAGAGAGTAGCCTCCCAAAATGGATCGCACCCGTCACCGTGACCACCTTTGGTACGGTACCTTATTATAAAAAACCAAACTACTAACCTAAACTAAACCTAACTACTAACCAAAAAATTGGCCAAGTGCGAGTCGGACTCGCGTGCAAAGGGTTCCGAACGAATTAAAAATTTTTAACATGTTATTTTAAAACTACAGACTTCTCATAGACACCCGAGTGATCCTATAAGGATTCCTTTTTTTTTCGGAACCCTAAAAATGGACTCTGTCTGAAATATAAGATTTTTATTTATTATTATTAGCCTTCTTTCGCAAATCGAACCGTTCGTTGCTTCGCTCTAAACGGAATCAATCGCGGAGGCTTAGCAGTAGGGTCCCGTCAGCACCTTTGGTACGGAACCTTACAGGCCTGATCCGCAAGTCGAACCGTCCAGAACTTCGCAAAACTAAATCAGTTTAAGACTCTACGATAAATGCACTTTAAACGAAACCAGCACAACTCAGAGATTTAACCAATTATGGTCCCTAACAGTTTAAAACCTTTCAGAGACCAAACCGAAATTCCTTCGAAACACGACTGTTTAGAAATTGTGTGAGGTCATTCTCCAGCGGAAAATCTTAACACCGCAACTCAGAAAAACGCGTCATCAGTGCAACGCCATCTATCGACCATGTAAACTGACAAAATATTTGGCAGCGGAAGACGTTAAATAAGAAGCCCGTATGCAACGGTAAATAACGATAAGGTATTAAAATGTTTACTTTTATTTTGCTACGTCTACGTATTAAAAGTTTCACAAATAACTCAGTCAGTGTTTTGGTGTAACATTCATGCTTTCATGCATTTTTTGGTTCCTCAATAGATGGCGCTCTGACTAATCAGAATACATAAGGAAGTTTCTTAATAAACTAAAAATTCAATATATTTTGATTTTGTGGATCGATTGTATCGATCAATAACGAAAAGGTATAAATTGATCACTCTTATATTGCCACGTATTAAAAGTTTCACAAATAACTCAACAATTTTTTCGTACATTTTATTTTTCTCAATAGATGGCGCTCTGACTCATCAGAATACATTAGGAAGTTTCTTCCTAAACTTAAAGATTCAATATCTTTTTATTTTGTGGGTCGATTTTGATGAAATAAACGCTAAATGTTACTCGGGTTATCACTTAATATTTATAAGTAATTTGATTTGCAATCTAATCTGTGGTTTATGCGTGATGCTCCCACAAACGCACAGACAAACAGACAAAAATTTCAAAAATTGCATTTTTGTGTTTTATATCTTTTTCCTGAGTTTTCTGTATAATTTTTATGCAAAAATATTCAATGTACAGACACGGTTAGTTTACGATTTTATTATAAGTATAGATTGGGTTCTTAATTTAAAATTCATGAATAAATCTTAGATTTAATTTTGTAAACGTGGAATAAATAAAGATCTATATTTTGTCATATGTTTTGTAAGCATATGCTAGCATTTGCAGATCAAAATTATCGGTATCCGCATTTAATTAGAATATAACTTGAGTAAATTATGCTTTAAGCCTTTAGACCTTTTCTACCAGGTTATTAACTTTTTGCTTGATGGATGTATTGCCAGTTCAACCCTGACTACTAAGTCAGGGTCGGACTGGCTATACATTTGAAGTGGTGTTTGCCAGCCGGGCCCTAGGCACGCGGAGCTTGCCATAAGTCAAATCATCACAGGGTGCGAAAGTTTTTGAGCTCGCTACGCTCGATCTTGCATTCTACGCTCTTTAAGTTCTTGAGCTTTCATAAATCAGTAATCAGTTTATTTTATTTCAGGTCAAAAGAAAATCAAACTTATCCGCGGTGGAATGCAAAATTTTCTGTTCACCTAAAAATATCGTTTTTATGTTGCATTATTTTCCGATATTGTTCTGTCTATCATTAAACAGTCCACCGGGGTCCTTCAAGCCCAGTCTAAACCTGGAAGTAGTGATTGAACTAACTCTAAATGTAGTATCGATGTATTGATAATACGGCGCTCGTGTGCAAAGCGCCGCCATGCTCGTAAAGAAGAAGCGGCGCGAGCGTCAGTCGTCTATACAGTCGGACGGTGTATGTGTGTTAGGTTCAACGGATTCCATATAAACCAATGTGACATGAGATGGTGGGCCGTATTATCGTGTTGAGGATTCGACCGGTAAGTTTGATGAAATAAATAAAAAATTGAGTTTTCAAACCAGCGCTTGCGAGTCGAATATAAACAACATGAATGCGACAAAACGGTGGAGACAAGTTTGAGAAATTGTTTGATTTGTATTGCATGCTGCATATAGCGGAGATGAAAATTTTTATTTAAAAAAAAAACGAAAGCTTGTAATTTTCCTTTTGAGATTGTTTACTTAACTTTAGGTAAATGGCTATTAGAGGGGAAAATTTTAGATGTTTGAAAGTTGAAAATAAAAATAAAATGGGTCTACTATTTCGTTTTACGAGACATTTTATTTAACTGATAAACATTTTGGTCGTTACACTTATGGATCTCCGTAAACGTTATATCCGATATTTTTATTTGATATCTAGGATAAAATACTTTCAGTATTTATTACCAACAACCTACTCCTCAGTTTCCGCTAAACAATAAACATAACAATATAAATATACTAAATTGATGGCAAACCTTACTATTATTTTTCGTAAGCCCTAGTATCTACCTAGTATTTCGTGTACCCTATTTACGTTTAAACCAAATTCTAGCGGCTAGTTCTTCCAGCTTAGTTTCAAATGCAAAAATATAGTGTGGGGTCAAGTCTAACTAGATATGGCAATGACATATATATATATATTTAAAACATGAGTGGTTTACAAATTGATGGCTAGAAAGTTTAATTTAATTTTGAACTCCGTTGAAGAAGAAATAGAGTTAGATTTTGCTTGAATTAAAGGTCCAATGTATACGCTGAAGTTCACAGAACGCTGTCAATAGCGTTTTACTCAAACATTGACTGCGGCGAGTGCTTGTGTTTTATCCCTTGAATATTTATCGGCATGCGGAATCGTAAATTAGGTAGTGAAAATGTTCTGGCGACTCTAAAGAGTTTTAAAAAACTACAGTGAGTGTTTCAAGCGGAGTTTTTAAATACAGTTAGATGATTTAAACAAACTGTTTGGTTCGGAACGTCGGTTTACTTACCTACATGAAAGGTCAGAAGTAATTTATATTGATTAGGGCGCACTCAGCGTATGCTTGAAATACAATACTTGTACAGACTCACTGAGGTCACTGGAAATTACCTAGTTTAAGTGATGATGCCATGACCCTAAATACAACAATATTTGGTGATGATAATTAAAGAAGCTAGAACGAAAAGAATATTACGGTTTTTATGACTAAGATCAAAACAGATCGGCCTGATATAACCAACATAACCCGAAAATACAAATTTTTATAGCACAGTCTCCTAGAAAGTTCGGATATGAACTAGAATACAAATACAAACAAGAGTCTCCTCAAAAAAACGGTGATACACTTGAAGTATGAGCTGCGGCTTCAATAAGAATGTCCGTTTTACCAGCCGGTGGCGTGGAATGAAAACAAATGAAGGTCGTTCTGAGAGATGCACGACACCCACGCTGATGAAATGAATTATCAGTTTCATTTTTTAAATGAATGATTTAAATTCGCCTTTGCCCCTCGAAAAATATTACATTCGAAGCATGTTAGAATTTTCCGTATTTTTAGGGTTCCAAACATCCGTAAGAAACGGAACGTAAGAATAAGATCACTCGGGTGTCTGTCTGTCTGTCTGTCCGTCTGTCACAGCCAGTTTTGTCTGGATTTACTGGACCGATTTTGTTATAATTTAGTACACGTATGGACTTCTGTGACCCAAATACGGACGCTTTACGTAAATAAATACATTTTAGGTATGGGATCACTTTTGGGGTTAAACTAGGAAATTTCAAAACAAAGTTTTTCAAACTGTATCGTGTGACATATCAAATGAAAGGGCTTCCTGTGTGGGTTTTAATTTTTTTTTTCAAAATTTACAAAATAAATAGTTTTGACGTTATTCAAGAATTTAGACTAAAATTGACCACCCCCCTTATCTCCCTCCCTATCCCCCTTATCTCCAAAGCTACTGAACTTAAAATATTTTAAAAATGCAGATAATAAATAGCTCTTTACCTACAGATTACAGAAAAACTTTTAAGAAGTCTATAGTGCTAAAATTAATTGTTACAAAAATGAAATTAGTTCGGAACCCTATGCACGCGAGTCCGACTCGCACTTGGCCAGTTTTTTTATAAACTTTTACACCAGTTTTATCAATTTGGCCTTAAAACTACCTTATTATTTTACTTACAATGCCACTAGATAGCAGTAGGCTTGCATTGTTAAATAAACGGATAGGTCAGCAGTATTGAATGAAATAATTAATTATGGTAAAGCGTTTGTTTTCGACACTTCCAAATTGTCAGTAAGATTCTATTTGTTTACATCCTCAAACAGATGTAGGGAACCAAGATAATGATACTCACAATTTACCCACTGAACTAATTGCTACTTTTGAATATTTTACAATGGCAGATTTCAGTGAACATTTTCAATTTGAAAACAAACATGCATTGTAATTGTTTCAGATGGTACGTGATGTCACAGTATCATATTAGCATAAACAAGCAACCGAAGAGCGCAGCATTGTAGGGGCAATGTTGGTCACAGACTACTTCGCGCAATCGTGACGTATTCACTCTGTGGTCTGTCAATATATTCACAGAAGCACAAACGAATTGATTTATCACATACATGTTCGTAATAAACTAGGTTTAACTGTAATGTTCAAATTGGCGGTAAAAGTATTCATAAATCTATTTTAGTGTAATTTTTAGTGTATTCATAGAAACCCAAACGTGAATTTGAATTTCGGATCCTACGTTTTGTTAACTAGTTCTCAAAATAGAATGAAATATAGAAAATATCAACTCAAAGGATTACGAGCTTCAAACAAGGCTTATTGATGAATAATCCGTTCACAGCTATTGCTCTGGCATTGTTCCAAGCTTACAAAATAATGGAACACAAATTTAGGAACCTAAATTTTACCTTTGTGAAACAAATAGAATCAAAGAATTTAGTAAGAGTTTTTTTTTTTCTGAAATTAAAGACATCTTCAATTACAGAGCACTTTGGAAAATTCTGCTAATATCTTAATAAATAAAATGTATATAAAATTCTTCCGTTACTGACTGATTGAGTGACTGAGTGACTGACAGACAACGCACAGCCGAAACTACTGGTCGTAGAAAGCTGAAATTCAGCATGTAGTTTCCTTGGGGAGTGTAGCGGAGCACTAAACGAGCATTTCCAGAAATTCCTACGGGAACGGAATAAAACGGGTTATGCGAAGTCGTGGGCAAAAGCTAGTCGTTTACTAAACTAAACCCGTTTACCATTTTTGCTTCTATTACCCACTTACGTTTACATTATGTTTCCGACATGACATGTACCCTCATCTTGGAAGCTACCGCCGCGCTATATTCATGCTATAATTAACCAGACAGCTCGCCTTTGTGTGACTTTAACAGATTCAATATTGGAAATTAATGAGGTTTTTCTCACGTGATGAATGTGATTAGATTACTGGATAAAATAGCAAAGAAATGCGTGTGGTGTTAATATTATGAGTGTGTATTCTTTGAATGTCTGAGAAGGAAGTTAATGAATGTTGATCCTTAATTAATAGAACGTTCGTATCAATTTTGTTTAACTACTTACTTCTCTTCTCGCTAGGTATTAAAAAGTTGATTAAAAAAGGTCCTATTTCTTAGCTCTAATTAGATTTTGCTACTCTAAGGACAATTATACTGCAGTAAACAGAATCCAGATCTCAGAGCCAACAATGAATACTCCTCCCAACTCTGCAAATAAAGCGGTCCCTTTTATTTCTCTAATTAGATGATATTATTTAGGCTCAAAAGTAACGTCTACGGTTTCTGAGCCCTATCGCTTTTATAATTGCAGACTAAATGAGGTTGCGTAACGATATTGCTTTATAAAGTAGGTTAAGCTGACAAAGGTTTTACGTAGACTTTTGATAACATCTTAATAATAGAAAACACAAAACCCAATTGATTTCAATCAATTAGGAAAGTAATTCACTAATATTTCTTCGTAGTAATAGTTGAGTAGCCCGTTTGAGTGTAAGATACTAAAGATGTGCTTAGCTTTTACAAGGACTTGTTATGTTCAAGCTACAGTTATTGTTATCTCAGCTTAATCATTCTCGGCATTCTACGTCACTCATCATCTTTACAAGCTGTTGTGTCTGTAGAGGACTATACTATCCATGCGATACTTGTAAATGCGAACTGGGTTCGGATAAAACTTGGTACACGGGTAGACTATATCTCAGATTGGGACATCTATATCTACTTTTTATCGGAAGAGCACCTATTTTCCTATGTTAGAGTAGACTCGAAATTAACTTAATGTGGTTGTGGGTTTTTCAGTTTGTTGTTGTATTTTATTCAGTTAGTCAGTCTTAATTTACTCAGCCCTGCTGGATTATTCTCAGCCCGCTTGGGGTCCATTATATGAGGCGGGTACTAAACCAAAGTTTGTTATCAAGGGACGAATTCTTATCATACGAAATAGATAAACAAGTGTTGTTGCGGTAACTAAATCTTTTGCAAAATGGTTGACTGTGGTTTAAAGTCTGATCAGAGAGTTAAACAAACCGAAAACAATTGTTCGTTATAGACAACGACAGTTGAGATAACCGTAAAGCTGTGAAAAACATCAGCACTGCATTTTAAAGAAGTCTCAAATACAAAAGGCAAGCGCTCTATCTTGAACGAACAAAAACTTTTCTAAAATTCTAGAAAAATCTTTCTTCATTTTCTAACAATTTAGGTCGAGCTCTCAACTTGCTCAGATTTCGTTATTAAAATCTTCCACTGTGGAGAAGTACCTCGTTATAAATGCCGTGTCTAGTAATTAAACTGTTCATATTTACAAAGTTAGTTGAGGATCCTAAACTAATCTACTTTGGTCCCTCGGCTGCACGTGTCTGTACAGCGCACTTCCTAACTATTCACATCGCCACCTTTGAAATGGAGCCTTCTCTTCGTGAGAATGTATTATGATGTGAAGAAATCATAAAACTGAACAGAAATTCTTCCTGAGCCTGTGTTAACCAAAAAATGTGTACATGACACGTCAGGAAATTTTAAAAAGGAACACTTTAAGCACTTCTTCGTTATTTATAACTTCATCTCCCATATTAATATATCAGCACTTAGCCGCTGTAGGTGTCACAACAATTATCAAAAGCGAGTTTCACTTTCATTGCTCTGAAGTGTCGGCATCGAGGACACGCCCGGAATAAATGTGAAATTTATTCAAGCGGACGCCACTGCTGCAGCTAAATTTAGCTATTTATTGCTCAAATACGTGCATGAACTCGGTGTTTTTTGTTATATAATGTTAAATGTACTAGCGTTGCTTCGTCTTCGCTGTATTCGAAAGATACCATACTGCTTGCGGCTCGTACCATATTAAAACGATAATTCACAATCATCTTGGTTAGTCATCATCATTTCAGTCAATTTCCGTCCACTGCTGAACGTAATATGTCCTCCCCAAAAGAGCGCCAACCATTCCGGTCTTGAGCAGTCCGCATCCATCCGTTGCCAGCCACCTTCCTTAAATCATCGATCCATCGTGCCGCAGGGCGTCCCACACTACGTTTGCCCATACGCGGTCCCCACTCAACACATGTCTGCTTCATCGACCGTCTGTCTGTCTGCAGACATCTTGGTTACTGTCAGGTCGTAGTCTATTCGGTTTCATTCTGGTTCTATTCTTTAAAATAAAGCTAACCTATAAAGGTATATACCACATTTTATCACCAATCAGAAGATTTTGCAGTACCGTTTCAGCTTTTATTTGTTTTCTGTTTCGTTTATGGTCATCTGACATCAATTTAGTGGACACTGCGATCTCCTCTGGTGGGCGCCAAAACTAAAGTCACTATTCACGGCAAAGGCATTCCCTATTAGAAAACCGACTTTTTGGGTCGTAACCATACATTTTCCATTCCTTACATACATCATAGTAAAGGCGATAGAGAACAAATTTGCGCAAACACGACTTGTAAATACTCAATGAAATCTCAATTGTACTCTGTACATATCTTTCAAGTCTATCGCGACTTCTGTTTTATTGAGAACCTTTACGAATAATTGTTTAAACTACTTCATTTTTGTTAAGAATCATTCTTAGAGGTTTCAAACTTAATTTGCAATTATAGGCACTAGACCGAAATGGAATTGTAAAAAGAAATATTATATATTAGAATTACACATAAACTTTTCTCAGATGTAAGTAATAACAAACTACCTCCACATAACTATAGAGTGTTTAACTTGAATTTAAATTCATATTAATATTATTACTCCTACGTGAACACCGCTCATTATCGTAAATTTTATCGTATTTACAGGAAAATTAATCTTGGTAATCAAAAATAACTTTGTAACATGTATTCAATTTTAACGCTTCCTAATAAACACGGGTCAGCTAAAATGTAACGTTATTTTTGCTGTGTAAACAACCGCGTGTATCTAATTAGTCTTTTAATATGAGGAAAAATATCTTAATTAGGTACCTTGGCTAGATTAAAAGTTAGCAATAAAAAAACTACATTATGAAGCTAACTTTTTTATGCAATAGGGAAAATATTTTTTTTTTACATTGCTGCAATATCTTTCACTCAGCCAATATTTTATGTTTACCGTTGCTGTGTTAAAAAAAAAACTGGCCAAGTGTGAGTCGGACTCGCGTGCAAAGGGTTCCGAACGAATTTAATTTTTTTAACACGTTATTTTAACACTACAAACTTCTTATAGGTTTTCCTGTAATCTTTAGGTAAAGATCTATTATCTCCATTTTTTTCAAAATTTTAGGCTTAGTAGTTTCGGAGATACCCCCCCTTATCTCCGAAACTACTAAGCCTAAAATTTTGAAAAAAATGGAGATAATAGATCTCCATTTTTTTCTATGGTCATTTTTCGTCTAATTTCTTGAATAACTTCAAAACTACTTATTTTAAAATTATGAAAAAAATATAATTAAAACCCTCACAGTAAGTCCTTTCATTTGGTATGTCACACGATATTGATCAAAAAACTTTTTTTTTTAATTTTCTAGTTTGACCCCCAAAAGTGACACCCATACTAAAAATTTAATGACTTACGTAACACGTCCGTGTTTGGGTCATAGAATTCCATATGTATACCAAATTTTAACAGAATCGGTCCAGTGGATCCGGAGAAAACTGGCTGTGACAGACGGACAGACAGACAGACAAACAGACAGACAGACACCCGAGTGATCCTATAAGGGTTCCTTTTTTTTCGGAACCCTAAAATTGCAATAAAAAAAACTAAATTATGAAGCTAACTTTTTTATGCAATAGGGACAATATTTTTTTTTCATTGCTGCAATATCTTTAACTCAGCCAATATTTTATGTTTACTGTTGCTGTGTTAAAAAGTGCAATAAAAAAGTTTCATCGAAAACTCGTTCCATGAATTTTGCAACGTTTTAATAAAATAGGATTACAAGCTTTTGATTGTATATTTATATAGGCACTTACTGCTATGAAAAATGTATAATTGCGCATGGCCAGCGAAACAATCAGTTTTCCATCCTGTGGACAGTTAAGTTGCTGAAAAACAAAGTGCCAGTACTTAAGTCAAAACTCGTTACTTTTATAATAGACTTTCAGCATCAAAATACTCCAAAACTGTTCGTTATAAACCATCAAATTACATATCAAAATTACAGCGTTTTGCCGAGTAGGTTATGACATCGTAAATTAGTCGAATGTCAGCGTTGTCCGAACATACAGTCAGCATAACCCATACATTGTTTGCTATTACGGCATCTACAGTTAGACGGAGGGATTAGGGTGCCTGTCCATTTGTCCTGTGGAGAAACGAAGAAATTTTAACCAATGGAATTGCACAAAATCTCCGCTCCACGTGAGTCACTGACATTTTGTGCAATTCCATCGGTTAATATTTCTTCGTTTCTCCACTACGCTGTCTCGCTCCGCTGAAATGGACAGACATCCGTATAAGCAAGAGCTTGATGAATTGCTAGCACTTGACGGAGAAACAATTGATAAGGTGGCAATGAGTCAGAATTTATTTTGTGGATCGACGGGAAAATAATGATGATAAACAAAAGAGACGGTCATTAATCATGGTTCTTTTTACACATTACCTACAGGTATACAAATACAAATGCTTATGTAATTTTTCCGGATGCTTTTTGAATTTCCCATTGTATTTGAGTAAGAACCTATAAAGTACAAACACAATAATAAATAAATAAATGAATGTCATGTCTATTTAATATTTCTCTGAATCTTATACAGTATCAACTTTGTTAGCTCAGTCATGTTTATAACAAACATACTTATGCAGAATCATTATAACACA
Organism: Lacanobia wlatinum; assembly: GCA_947578705.1. NCBI lineage: Eukaryota > Metazoa > Arthropoda > Insecta > Lepidoptera > Noctuidae > Lacanobia > Lacanobia wlatinum. Next base: position 8,496,178 of record OX388040.1, read on the forward strand.
ATTTCTCACTGAATACGAATGTTGTTTCCGTTGCGAAGAGTTATGCATACTGATGTTGTATAGTATGAATAAATTGTTTATATTTTGAAAACGTGTTGTTTTTGTGGTTTTTCACATAAAAATTATGACTTTGAAAAAAAAAGCAACTGCAGACGATAATTGAAAATATAGTAAGATTCAATGGAAATCATGTCTACAAACAAAATGGTTTCTCGTAATTCTGATACATTTTCAACGTAAAATTTCTATAGTGACTCATGCATATTGAAGTTGATACATTTCAGAAAAAAAAACATATTACGAAAGGCCATAAAAAATTATGCGTTATGAGAATACAATGACGGGCAGCAGTGATTATCGGAAGTGAGGCTCCAGTGCAGCACTGCAGTGTACGAGTGTGATGCAGATAGTTGTAAATAACCACTATGTAAACACAATTACGCAAACCATTACCACATGTTCTGAATCGTTTCGTAATTTTATTTCCAGAAGTTGTTCTAGAATGCTTTATTATGTCACTCGTGGCAAGTTATTATGAACACTTCTACAAACAACTTAAGTGAAACGTACTTTACCTTAAGTTTTGTTTGTGGGGCTTACAAATTATTAAGGTATACAGAATACAGTTCCAAACCAAATTGTATTTTTTATGTATATATACACAACACTAATTCCACTTGTAATGAGCGAGACCGTATCTCACACAAACAATTTAAATTGTGAAAGTTTCACTGACCTCCCTCCACCCACCCCTTGAATAACTCCTCATTTACTTAATTCGCTTCCGTTATTCTGCAACTGTTTATAAAAAGCAGCCAAGTGCGAGTTGGACTCGCGCATGAAGGGTTTCGTACCATCGATTTTTATTAATAATAATAATAATCATTTATTTCGGACATAATTAAAAAGCCATAATGAGTTACTAACAGAAAAACTTACAACTATGTTAGTAACCTTGAACAAAATAAATTATTCAAAAAAGTTTAATTCATTCATTTGTTGTTATAGCGTTAACAGAAATCAGACTGTGAAAATTTCAACTGTCTACTTATTACGGTTCATGAGATATAGCCCGCTGACAAACAGACGGACGGATGGACGGACAGACGGACAGCGGAGGCTTAGTAATAGGGTTCCATTGGTTACCCTTTGGATACGGAACCCTAAAAAAAGCAAAATTTGAATACCTCGACGTAGTATTGTGTAATTAATCTCGTGAGTCCGATGCAGAAATTTTGATTATATAGTTCGACAAAAGGACCAAGGAACCAAGAAATGTATACCTCTTACGACGATGTTTGCTGAGCCAACTAAGAACAGGCTAATAATGCGTTGAGCTAAGCTCAAGTTTACTTCAAAGTCAACATACTGTATACGTGAAACTCATACACAGTGGCTTCCTTGCAAACTGAACATTGAACTCAATATTAACAGTATAGTCGATTTGCTGGTATAGGCACGCATCGTAGCACTAACTTGCAATTATTAGTTGTAACACTGTTGTGGCTGGGGGAGCTAACTTAGTGGGAAATCATTTATAGGAAACTAATTCATGGTGAGAGAAGTTAGTCGAGCTCAGAACTATCTGAACGACGTAACAGCACTGGTTTGTGATAGTTATTATGACGCTTTTATATACAAAAGCCGGCTTTTCTTCTTTTCAGGTCCTTAACTATACCTATTTCGTAAGGTTGAAATCAGAAACTGGTAAATACGAGTACCTCTATAAAATTAAAATAGAAAAATAATTCCATACAGCCTACGAAAAAATGTTTACAAGAAGACGAGGAGAAGTATGATAACATTTCATACACTTGGTAACTTATTTTCGAGTAGCGAGTTCATTTGAGCATAGATAGTATTAGATAGATAGTATAGATAGTACTTTTTTAACATACAAACTCATATACACAAACAGCAAGACCCTGAACAACTATCTGTAGGCCATACAAATATTTGTTCCGTGCGGGAATCGAACCCGCGACACGCAGCGCAGCAGCCAATCGCTCAAACACTGCGCCAACCGTGTCGTCAATTTTGAAATTATTTGCCCAGTATAAGTAGATTATTTACATCATACTGTAGTAGCACCAAACTAAGTCAAAAATGATTTGATTTATTGTATGGGATGCCAAACAATAAACCAAATAATTTAAGCCATAACCTCTCCGTTACATATTATGTTTTTTACTCCGATTTCATTAGCGTTCTCGGTATCAAAACTAGTTGAGTTATACGTACAGCTAATGTAGGTTAAAAAAATCGTAATTGAATTGAATTGAAGAGTTAGCTCTGACATGAATTTAATTGACTAGCTAACTGCAAACCGGTCGGAAATCATACGAAATGGTCGAGTAGGGTTGTCAAAAAGCGACAGATTTATGGGTTGCTGAATTCTATGCATTACATTGTAGTATTATAAAGTAGACGTAGTCATTTATATTCTGTCACATAGCTATTTTTAACCGACTTCAAAAAAGAGGAGGTTCACAAAATTCGTCGGAATATTTTTTTTTTTAATGGAATCAAGTAATCGGGTAACATTCCCCGATTACTTGAAGACGCCTGGACCGATTTTGAAAGTTCTTTTTTTCTTTGAAAGGGTAAACTTTCCAGATTTAGATAGACATCAGGTCAGATTCTGATGATGGGATCCTGAAGAAATAGAGGAACTCTTCAAATTTTATAGGCACACTTGAAGCGATTTGGGTATTTTTAGAAGAGTATTTTCTCAAAGTGGTCCCATTTCAATTTGGTGATGATCTGATGAAGAACTTCGGAGGTAGGCAACGGAACTCTTCAATAAATAAAAGGAAATGGGCTGGGACTTGCTGAAATCGCATATCTGTTTATTGTTTATGCCAGTTCAGAACACAACTTCACCGGTACGCTGTGAAGGGGTACGCAGATGTGAATGTCAATTTAGTTGGTTGTGGAGAATCACTACTGAAACGTGAAAAATGTAAAACTTTTTTTCAAAAAAATTACAACCGACCTCTAAATAAAAACACTACAAAATATAAAACAACTTTAATTTCGGAAGTCGATGTCAAAAAAACGAAGAAACGGTCGGTGTCAACGCCAAAAAACACCGACTTCCGCAACTAAAGTCATTTTATACTGTTTTGTGTTTTTATTTAGAAGTCGTTTGTATTTTTTTGTATTTTTTTTTATGTAGACAAACAATGTATTTACGTAAGGTTTGGTTTTGATATACGATAAAGTGCAATAAACTTTCTCGTTCTATAAAAAGTAATAAGCTTCCATTTCTTGTTGTGATGAAGAATGGCTATGTTAAAATTATAACAGAAATTATCCAAGCGTTGAGAGAGAGCTTTCAGTTGTTGGCTTCTAAATTAAATCAAACAAATTAAAAAAAAATCCTTCAGAATTACTGCCATATAATTTAAAGTTTTTTTTTTTTGCTTCAATTGATGAAGCAAAAAATCTCAAAACTTACTGGTTGGCGAAGTTGATAAGAAGAGTTAAATTAAATAAATACCATTAATAACCCTAACGGTTGTTCGATAACATTAATTTTACTGATAGTGCGGCAGTGTAAAGCCTACCCTTTCGATAGATGTCATCAGAGCCATCGATTATTGAGCTGACCCAACAGACTTCACTACAATTTCCATCGTAAAATGAGCTTTATTTGCTACACGTAAAGTACACATTTCGATAAGTCAAGCAGGAATATTAGCTACACTGGCAGACTGGCGACTTAGTTTTAGTATAAGTAGGTACTTAGCATTTTCTGCAACATTAGATACATTTTCACTTGTATTTTGGAGTAGCTTTTGACTGTTTATATTATTTTCCACACAAAATAGAACTTCTAGTCGGCTTTGTATAGCACAGAGAAGTAGCAGCTGTTTAGCAGTTTGCAATACAAGTCGTAAAGAGAAGAGAAAACTTTATCATTGTATACCTGATACATATGTGCACACCGACAAACATGCTTCAGAATGTTTGAAGCGAGATACAGTGGCGAAACGCACTGACTGTGATTACTAATAAACGTTCTTTGAACACCTGTTTAATTTCCGCATTACAAGCATTTGGCTTATCCTTGTGTAAGTAATTGCCTGGTGTTGCTAACATTTCGCGTGTTGCGCTAAGAAGAAGCGCCGTACTGCTCGTATTTTATACTGAACTTAATCAGCTTAACAGGAGTTTGTAGGAATAAATTTCGCGAAAACTCAATTTGGTAGAATACAGATTTATATATTCAGCAAACGATTTTCTCCAGTCTTTTTAAAACCTATTTTCACCTCATTACACAAAATTTGACCTTACTGAATTTCCCTTCACATAAGTCACCTGAAATATGACTGACGATATAATAGTGCGATGACCCGCGTAATGTGTTCCGGGATCCCACGCGTCCTTATATTTGAAGTAGTATGTGTATAGTGCTCGTCGTGGTATAGGAACACTGAGATCAAAGTAACACTTACTTAAATCAACCATTAGGTTGATTTCACAAAACTGACGACTTTGAGATATTTTATGATATAGATTGTTTTGGGCGATAAGGTTAACTTTTGATTGCACTGGATTTTAAAATAAAATGCGTCGGTTGTACCAGGTGTTCGTACTTGCTTGGTGTCATCATCCATTGGACATAACGGACGCAAGTTCAAGCATGCTTCTATTTCGCAAAGAACCGTCATCATCTCTTCGAATGTTAAGTTTGTAGTGAGGACTCTCTTCATGTGATATTTTATGGATTTTACTCCGGCCTCCCATAGTCCTCCAAAGTTAGGTGAATATGCCACTGGGATCCGTCGTATGCAAGTAACTCAGCGACCTTGCCATCAAATTGCAAACAAGCTTTCTTCCAGGCTTCATGTAGTTGCTTGTTAGCGCCAACAAAATTTCGACCTTGATCGCTCCACAGATTTAAGCATTTTCCTCTGCGGGCGCAAAACCTTTTGAAGGCGCCTATGAATGCTGCTGTGCTTAGGTCACCGACCAATTGTAAATGAAGTGCCTTTGTGGATACGCAAATGAATATTGCTACATAGGCCTTAATAGTTCTGGCTCCTCTGCCCTTACTCATCAATAGTTGGACTGGTCCCGCGAAGTCGACTCCTGAATTGAGGAATGCTCGTGCTGGTTTCACCCGTATGCTTGGTAAGTCACTCATTGCTTGTATCCTCACTTTTGCGTTTAGCATTGCACACACCAAGCAACGATAAATGTATTGTTTGACCAGCATTTTCACTTTCAGTATCAAATACTTGGATCTAAGGTAAGTAAGCATCAACTGTATACCTCCGTGCAACGTCTCCGAGTGGGCTTCTGCTATTATAAGATAGGTAAGTTTGCTGTTTCAACCCAGAATGTTTGGATGCTTGCAATCATCACTCAACTCTGCATTCCTGAGCCGGCCGCCCAGCTTGAGGACTCCATTTTCGTCAAGGTAAGGATTTAATGATTTTAATTTGCTTGATTTCTTTACTCTTTTCTTTATTTTTAAGCTTTCTATCTCTTCTTTAAATTCTTCCTCCTGTTCTAATTTTATGCAAGTTTACAAGGAGAGTTAGAGTTCTTCAGTTGTGATTGTACTATCTATGTTTTCCTTTAATTTATTTTGTTTCAGGAATCTTCGGCAGTAGGTCAGTTCTCAGTAGGTCAGTCAGTGTATCAAAGGGGTCGGGTTGTGCAAATAGTTTATTACTATCTTCGTTGTCGTTTTTTGTCATTTTCAGAGCTCGTAAGGTTTTTTTTTTCTCTCTAGGTCTGTTGGTGTTATTTTTAGTCTAGTGAACTGTATCTTCTGGTGTAATAACCACTGTGGTCCGTTCCACCATAGTTCCCAACCTTTCAAGTTAGCTACTAGCATACCTCTTGATGCAATAAAAACTGGATTATTTTGGGATTGGACATGGTGCCTCTGACTGCAACTTACATTGGTTGTGATCTCGATAACACTATTTGCCACAAACGCTTTCCATTTGTTTGGATCTCCATGTAGCCAGGAGATAACAATAGGGGAATCTGTCCAAGCGTAGATTTGTGTTGTGGGTATTCTCGGTGTTCCCTTGTTTCGCAGACAGAAATTTGATAGAATTTCATTTCGCAGAAAATGTTTCACATAGTTTTTGATACTTATAATTTTAGGTCGAATATTATTGTTTCAAAAACTATTTACTTGAATGAAACATATTTCACAGAAACACAATTCAATTAATTTCTATTCACATTTTTTTATTTAACAAACTTATCAAAGAGTAGAATTATTTTTTAACGAATATTGTTTGTTCGGTATATTTTTCCATGGTATTGTATTTCAATGAAAATGTAATCAATGCTTAATATTATTGTTTTATATGGTCGAATTTTCAATGGTATACTTTGAAGATGGCAGATTTTTTTTGGGATAATTTTACTAGGCACAGTGCCATTTTTATAAAATAGCATTTTTAACCCTATTTTAAAATACGTCTTAAAAAGTCAATATTTTGTGCTACAGAACTTAGTGACAGAAACGAATCGCTGTAAAACCGACCCCACGTAGTCTTGTCTGCCCTACCCCTAGAGTGTAATTTAAGCCCGTGAAGGCGCGGAGGGGCGAGGCGGCCCGCGAGCTGAGGAGCAGGTGTTATCACCGCAGCTTCGGCTTGCTGGCCGGCTTCGCTGTATGCTTGCTGGCATGCTGCATGCTTGCTGCATGCATGGTGTATGCTTGTTTGTATGTTTGCATAGTTTTTTCTTTTATCCCCATCGCCATTTTCCGCCACCATCAATTCGAGGGGCTCTGTCGACTGAGCCCGAATGAAAAGTTTTGGCTTGACTAGAATTTACCCGCGTTGTTTTTGTGGACGCGGTTTAGGAGGGTATGCACATTGACAAAGGGGGGAATTGAAACCTTTAGAAAATGTCACTTGATAAAATGTTTTTCTTGGTAACAAGTTTTATATTAACTAATCAATATGAGGACAAAGAATATTTGATTTGTTATTCTATGATATAATAAATATCGAAACAAAGTTTATTTGTAACAAAAATCTATGATTTAAATTTATTCAAAGTGAGTATTCTGCGTATTGAGTATTCTATGAAATGATAATACGAGTAAAATTTTTTTGTGAAACGAAATACTATTAAACTATTATCTATAAAACAACGTACAACCGGGTATCCTCAATGCTTGCCTTATTTGCTTTAGTAGTTTGGATAGGAACCAAACTCCACACAGTTCTAGTCGAGGAAACGAAATGGTTTTCAAAGGAGGTATCTTGATCTTGCGGCAATGATAATGCTTTTGGCTGTGCAATCTGAGTTTGTGACTCGGCAGTATGCTACAGCCGTATATGCTTGTTCGGAAGCATCGCAAAATCCGTGGATTTCTATAGAATATTTTCTTGAGCTTAACGTTCCCATTCATCTATTTATGTGGATTCGGTTAACGTTTTCAAGATCAGGTCGTATTGTAGCTGATTTTTCAGCCAGTGCCGTATTCAAGACTTCGTCCCAATCAATCTTTTCCTGCCAGAGTTATTGAATTAAAATCTTCGCCATAACAAGGCAAGGTGCAATCCATCCGAGCGGGTCGAATAACTTTTGAATGTCGGATAGAATGCTTCGCTTCGTAATTGCTTAGCGGATAACTGGTAAGTAATTCCATTGTATGCCCAGGGCTTTAATTGTTCCATCAATATTTAGTTCTAGATGTGGATTGGATGATTATTCACTTGGTTCAATAGTCTCTATGGAATCTCAGTTGTTAGAAGCCTATTATTTCAGTTCGAAGCGATAGCGTACGCGTAGCTTTTTGAGATTTAAAATAATTCTTATAACTTGTTCCAGATCATCGTGTCCGGACATAACATAATCGACATGAAAATCTTCACGCAATATCTTTGCAGCTTCAGGATATTTTTCACCTTCATCATCAGTCAGTTGCATTAGTGTCTTTACTTTATCCTTGCACGAGGCGTCAAATACAAGACGAGTCTTTGCCTTTTCCTTGTCACTACGGATCACCGTATGGTGACGTAAGTATACTGATTTATTATTTATTTTATGCTTAGGTATTTCTTCTATATGTTTTAATTCTTTAATCACCTTTGTGTATTCTTGCTTCAGTTCTTTGTTTTGATTAAATATTTTTTCCAGTTGAAGGAGTCTTCCCTTTGCTATTTCTCTTGTGTTGCCTTCCACTGATTTTAGCTGTTCTGTTTTAAATGGTAGCTTGACTATGTAATTTCAATATTTATCTCGCCTGTGTGTCTTCTTGTATATGTTTTCACATAGCTGTTTAGTTAGGGTTAGTTTTCTTTTCGTATCTGTATCAACTTCCCATATAGTGGTAAGTAAATAATGTTAATTTATTGCTTCATGGCCCTCAATGCTTTTTCTCTTGCGTTCAGTTTAATTGTTATTCCACCCATTAAAACCCATCCCAGGTAGAGATTTGCTATGTACGGCTAATCAGTTCCCATCATAGTGTTCTTGGGTATGTTCTAAATCAAGGGCTTGGACATCACGTAGGCTCTAATAGGTAAGTAGAATTGGTTTTCCCACTGTAATAATACTTGAAAGTTGCCCTCATGCTTGACCTTTATCTTCATGGCTTCCATGCCAGAGATGATTAGATTTACAAGGGTTTTTTATAGATTCAGAATCTGAGTTACTTTCTCGCTTATGAAACATGCTTGAGATCTTGAATCTATCAGCGCTCTTAAAACAGTAGTGTGTCCATGTTCACTCTTCAAAATTACTACTGCGGTAGCCAATAGTGATATCTTCTGCTCCGCGGTATAATGAGACGCAATCATGTTGTAAATCTTCTTCTCTTCTACAAATGCTTGGCTGGATGAAGTTGGTCGCTTGGTTTCTACATTTGGAGCCACTTCAAAAATCTTCTTGGGTTGATGTAAAAGTGTGTGATGTCGTCTCTTAAAGGTGCGGCAAGACATTGGCATATGGCAATTGAACACCGAATGTCCCGCCCCAAGGCAGTTGAAACATAATTTGTTTGGTTTGACATGTTCGCTTCTTTCATTAATCGTCATTTTATTTAACGTGCTACAATGACAGAGTGTGTGCGTTTCTTTACGTACATAGTTTTTGTTTATCATTTTCTGTTGCTGTAACATGAAGAACACGCTCTTTGGTAGGTTTAGTGGTAGTCGTTGGGGATACCATTGATCCCAGGAATCAGTTGGCACTTTCACTTTTTTTTAGACTGTGTTTTCACGTTTGATTGGTACATTTTTTCTGATAGAATAATCGCTTCATTAATGCATTTACAAGTATGCGCCTATTATCGTATCGGTGCTTCAGCGTTTCCCAAGCTTAAACATAATTAGCACTCGTCACTTGAATGTGTTTCAGTAAGGAGCCCGCTTCGCCCGTGATACAGGTCTTAAAGTAGTGTAATTTTCAACTTCACTTAGTGTCGTGCATTCATGAATTAATGACACGTACAAGGCCTAAAATGTAGACCATTCTTCGTAGTTACCGGAAAACGGAGGGAGTTGTATGTTAGGTAGCATCACTTTGGCTCGTAATTTTCCATCCCACGACGTATTGCTACATAAAGTTGGGCATGGCAGTCGTCTTCGAAGTGCGTGTAGCCAACATTTCCCTAAGATCTCCTAACGTACATAGGTTTGGAGGAGAAATTCTTCATTCACGAAGTACGGTAAAACTGCACGTTGTTCCCGAGTTGTACTTTTCCACAAATCATTGTGCGCTTTCTTAAAAGCCACCCAGTATTCTTCAATCATTTGAATACGACCTTGTAAATATCCAGGCTGCGATAACCGTTCTCTTAGGCACTTTTTCATGTTTATTTGAGTCTTTTTAAGTGTTGACGCCTAATCTTCTAGTACACAGTTAACGCTTGATCTGCTTGAGTCGTCATTGTTTACGTGTAAATCACAAGAATCTTCAATATGTAGCACAATGTAATAGTCTATTTGGTAAGTTATTAATGTTCAAAAATGATAAACCGATACACTTTACGTATATACGTATTTACGTATATCCAGGTGGTCCCTTATCGCTCAATGGAATGCGGTTCTTTTGTTCGCACGTCGGGTGCTCCGTCAATTCTTAATGAGGTTCGATCCGGTTCATATTCGATCATATGTTCTGGGCCATAAGGTTTACTTTTGATTGCACTATGTCACTGGATTTTAAAATGAAATGCGTCTGTTGTTTACGAGGTTTATTGGCAACTAGGACTGATTAGGTCATGCATCTCTTTCTACATATGAAATTGGCGTTAATATAGACCTAAATTTGAAACACAGTTAAGTTATTACGAGTACCATTTCAACAACCGTTGGATCCCTTCAGCTTCGGGGTCTATTTGTCGAACTAGATACGTTTTCACTATAATTAATTTAATCCTTTATTTCAGGCATCTATGGCCCATAAATAAAATACATAAATATAAAACAATAACAGCTATAAATAAATTAATACATATTACAATAACACTATAAACTACTGCACACGAAATGACGGCGTCGTGTTTCGCTGACTGGTGTCGCGCAGTTGGCCGCGGAAACGTCGATACACGACACCTTTCGGCCAAAACTCTGCTTTGAGGAACATCTCGAGATGGTAAGTTGGAACCCATACCACAAACGACGAAGGCCATAGATGCCTGAAATAAAGGATTGAATTAATTATAGTGAAAACGTATCTAGTTCGACAAATAGACCCCGAAGCTGAAGGGATCCAACGGTTGTTGAAATGGTACTCGTAATAACTTAACTGTGTTTCAAATTTAGGTCTATATTAACGCCAATTTCATATGTAGAAAGAGATGCATGACCTAATCAGTCCTAGTTGCCAATAAACCTCGTAAACAACAGACGCATTTCATTTTAAAATCCAGTGACATAGTGCAATCAAAAGTAAACCTTATGGCCCAGAACATATGATCGAATATGAACCGGATCGAACCTCGTTAAGAATTGACGGAGCACCCGACGTGCGAACAAAAGAACCGCATTCCATTGAGCGATAAGGGACCACCTGGATATACGTAAATACGTATATACGTAAAGTGTATCGGTTTATCATTTTTGAACATTAATAACTTACCAAATAGACTATTACATTGTGCTACATATTGAAGATTCTTGTGATTTACACGTAAACAATGACGACTCAAGCAGATCAAGCGTTAACTGTGTACTAGAAGATTAGGCGTCAACACTTAAAAGACTCAAATAAATGAAAAAGTGCCTAAGAGAACGGTTATCGCAGCCTGGATATTTACAAGGTCGTATTCAAATGATTGAAGAATACTGGGTGGCTTTTAAGAAAGCGCACAATGATTTGTGGAAAAGTACAACTCGGGAACAACGTGCAGTTTTACCGTACTTCGTGAATGAAGAATTTCTCCTCCAAACCTATGTACGTTAGGAGATCTTAGGGAAATGTTGGCTACACGCACTTCGAAGACGACTGCCATGCCCAACTTTATGTAGCAATACGTCGTGGGATGGAAAATTACGAGCCAAAGTGATGCTACCTAACATACAACTCCCTCCGTTTTCCGGTAACTACGAAGAATGGTCTACATTTTAGGCCTTGTACGTGTCATTAATTCATGAATGCACGACACTAAGTGAAGTTGAAAAATTACACTACTTTAAGACCTGTATCACGGGCGAAGCGGGCTCCTTACTGAAACACATTCAAGTGACGAGTGCTAATTATGTTTAAGCTTGGGAAACGCTGAAGCACCGACACGATAATAGGCGCATAATTGTAAATGCATTAATGTTGTTTTTCAGTTTTAAATTTTTGGGCGAATGCTTGTTTTTCATTTTTTGGTTCATTTTTAGGCATGGCAGGCGTGTTTTTTATTTTTCTTATTATTTGGTTTTTTTTTAAATAATAATGTAAAAAATAGCCACACGGACAAAATGTTGAGAGGTCCAGTCCAGAGGGAGGAAAGACTGAGAATAATTCAATATCTCTTCTCGCCTGCGGAGAGATGGCGAGCCGAGGTAACCATGCGTAAGTACTGACTGAGAAATTAATGTTAGCACTACAGATGACGTAATCAATTTTATAAGAAGACTGTGTGACGATTTGATTTACAACTAGCTACTGCACGCGGCTTCGCCTGCGAGAAAAGTTTTTTTCATGGGCTTTTCTAAAATGTAAGCGGCCCTAATTCCTCCTTACAACATCAGTTATCAGTCAGTTGAGTCCCTATAAAATTGGTCCAGTCGTTCTGTAGATTAGTCAAACCAAACAAACAGATAGACCGACCGAAAAAAAACTATTTTATTTGTATAAAAAGACTAAAGAATATTTATAGTTACAGTAGGTATTTGCTTAGAGTAAAGCAATTACTAAAAACAATGCGCCACACGTACTTATTCCAAGTCGATGTCTTTTGCCTTAAATGGATATAAATTAGTGGAAGCTATGTATGCATTCAGTTTTATTTTGCCACTTACTGCGGAACTGTGATTTACAGTCAGTTAGGTCTTGTGTAAAAAGCAACACATATTGTTGGTCGATAACACAATCATGTTCATTGAATGATCTAATATATACAACAGCTTCATTGAGAGGAACATACAACTATTAACTTCGACATCTATAGAGGATCTACGAGTATATTACGTACTATTTCTTATTTATATTGTTTGTTTATAAACCCAATATTTAGAAGATTGAAAACAGAGAAATAAGTGATGCGATCGGACTTACCAACGTAACAAATCGCTAACCATGTTATGGAGTTATAAAAAGTTTGAAAGAGTGGGTTGTCAGACAAACTGATCACGTCTGTCTTCGACGTGAGCTACGTGAACCGAGGTCCAACATTATTACCGATCCTCCCGAGACCGATAACTATACACACAACAACAACACACGCACCCCAACAACTATATGCACACACTTCACACGCACCCCATACACCCGACAATCGCTCCACACACATATGGGACACTGTTAGCTGCTGTGTTGACATGGTTGGTGGTTTCTTACTGAATTAGAGCACATAAATAGCTACAGTACAAGAATGGATTAAATTTTCATATCGACAAGTGAACAGTATCAAAAATCTATTGAAATTGAAACTTTTTGACAGATTTTGACTGAGATGCGTTTGCGAACGTTGATTCAAAATTTTTAGAAGTGGCACTCAGGTGTTCAAAATATTTAATAATACGAGCTGGTAGTAATGTTCCATTAATGTCGAGACATACATATTATTTCAAGTTATGTGCTTCACCAATTTACAAATTCTCTCAGACGGTACATTAACATTATCTAGGTCTTACTTGAGCTTTTTCCGAAGAATCATGGCACGTTCCAGCGCTATAATAATTACAATATTTACTTGGCACTTATCACGCCTACTGCAGTACTTTCTCTAATTTTAAGACTCAAGTTTAAGATACGAGTATAAGAAGCGTAGTTTTGGTTTGAACTGCAGATTGTATGGTAATTTAATCATTTAAGTAATCTTAAAATGCAATGTCCACACCAGAAAACATTTTATATTTGATTTTGTGTTTGTCATCCAAGATTCCGAAGAAACCATTACAACATCAACATTGTGATCGCAAGCCTCCTGTATGTTCACCCTTCATACCTCATTCATTACTGAACACACCGGGACTTGCAGCTTTTTTACCGCAAAAAGGAGTCGTTTTGACCAAACTCCTACTTTTCGGGGTGCATCTGTTCCTGTGACTGATCGGCTCGAGCTCCTAGGCATGGAGTTGACATCCAGTCTCAACTTCGGCGCCACCATCGAGTACAAAGCCCAAACTGCTGCCAAAAAGCTGGGCATCCTAAATAGGGTGAAGCGATACTTCAAGCCTGGACAGCTTTTAACTCTATATAAAGCGCAAGTCCGATCCTGCATGGAGTATTGTAGCCACCTTTGGGATGGCTCAGCTAAGTATCAGCTTGCCGCGCTTGACTCGGTAGAACGCAGAGCTAAGAGGCTCATCGGTGACGAAAAACTGGTGGATTCCAAGCTACATAGCTTGGCTCATCGCCGTAAGGTTGCCTGCTTGTCGGTCTTCTACAGATTGTACTTCGGTGAGTGTGCCCAAGAACTCCACGACCTCATTCCACCGGCCCCCTTCTACCATCGGACATCCAGACGCACTGCATCTATTCCACCAATTCGCACTAAGCGTTTCCAAACGTCTTTTATAATGCGCACAGCAAAGGAGTGGAATTCTCTGCCTGCGTCTGTGTTTCCAAACGCTTACAACCCTAATCTCTTCAAAGTTAGAGTGAACAGGCTCCTTCTGGGTAAGCTCGCCCCATCGTAGACTTTGTCTCTGTCATCTCTGACCTAGACTAGAGTCAAGAGCAAACCCATCACAAATAAAAAAAAAAGTACGACCGCTACTCCAAATGCGTCCAGTGTGGCTACGTCCGAGACAATTGAGCCTAGTACCTATGAGTTGCCTAAGACCCTACTGACCAAACCTAGCTCAACAACAATTACCTAGCACCCTAGTACCCTAATGCCCTAACCTATCATACAAACCATATTCCAAACGTAAGTTACGTTGGTTTTACGTGCGGGAAATCTGTTATAAGGAGACCTACGGTAACAGACGGAATTGGGGTAGGAATAGGGGTTTTGTGTACGTCGTGCAATGAACACAGGAAATGGTTTTCTCACTGCCGATCCCACAGACTCATAGGATCCATTACGGCTAAAAGTGTCTTGGCCACAGTGAGAGGAATTGTAAGAGATGAATTAAAGTCGACTCCAGCTTGATGACTAATTTATTACAATTATTAACTTAATTATATATACATTTTGTGGTCAGTACACATTGATACCTATTTACGTGTGTGTTATGTGAGTATCGAGTTGATGAAGCGAAGATCTCACTAGGTGCGCTGACGGTGTGCCGGGTGTTGCCGGCGCGTGGAGCGAATGTATGTCGTTCTTAGCGCTGACGCTGTGATGCTGTTGCTGGCATGTGTAACTATTGCATGTTCATGTTTGAACAATTACCTATACAAATTGTGTTTTTTTATATATTGAGTTGTATTTATCAAGCTACCATTCATTTTCTCCAGACATTTTTTTCAACAGAGATAACTCTACATGATGCGAACGTAATTTGATAGGGTGAGAAATGTTGAAGTAATTTCTCAACAATCTGCTACAGTTTTATAACCCCACAAGAAACTATTAATCACTTCTACATAAAATATCAAACGAGAACTTGGTTTAACCGTAAAAGGATTTCTGTTCGGAAGGTTACAAAAGAAATTTTTATTGAAATAATTATTTAGATCTCGACAAGAAGAAATATTTTCACATCATATATTTTCTCAAGTGAGTTCCAAAAAGTCATCTCCGCGACTTTTTGGAACTGTTAGGACATTTGGCTTTTCTTAAATACCTAATGCAATACTTAGTTATTAAAATTAAAAGATGCAGTGATCTGTAAATCCTCCTCATATTTAAACTAATAAAATTCGTACTACTTCTAGTATGTAGATATATGCAAAGGTATTTTTTTTATTTATGGCAGAATCTATTTATTCTTATAGCTAACCTAACCTTTCCCAAAATATCGTTACCCAGATACAAAAACTATTTTGGGTTCCAAGGGAAGTTTTAAACAAGCCGGATTTATTTGTTGGTACATTTATCACAGAGTATTTATTTCTGGTTTCAAATAATGCAAGTGTTTTATATTAATAGCATCCGATAAATACCTCTCCCTCTCGAGCTTACTCAAGGATACGCAGTGGGTTGTCAAAAGGTATTTATTCCTTTAATCGTAATCGAAAATCTTCATTTATTTTACTGCTCCAATTGAAGCATAATTGAATTTGCACATCTTCGGGGAGTGTAAGCGTGAAATTGTAAATTTGTTTGCCGACTGCACTCCAACCGAAAAAGTGTAAATATTATTTTAAGCCTTTGAATTGTTGTCAGTCTTGTTTGGGAATAAAATTTGAATAAAAAGTAATCTTCCATTTCTATTAATTTAATAAGCTAAGATTTCATTCGCCTCGACCGGCAGTTCATGCATCGCCTTCTTTCAATTTACTGAATCGCATTCAATATATAAGATCTAAGTGACGCATCGCACAAAATGAACAGAAATGTCTTTTTGAATACTTCTTCTAATAATTCTTTCAGTTAGGCGGCGGCATGATATAATTTCGTTTGACATCATTTTCATTTGTTATAACCATCTATTGTTATAACCACTTATGATAAACATACAAAAAATATAATTTTATTTCATATAATCTTCAGTTGATATATTACACACTTATACTAATGGTCCGCAAGCCAGCAACAGATTTCTATGACCAAGTTCCTCACGGACTATAACTTATAAAATGGTTAAGGGAGCCATATCATGGAGCTCTGTTAACGCTGCGATACGGTGGGTGGGTTCAGTAGCGGCAGCCTTTCACACACGTTAAAAAAAAAAAATATTTTTCAGTAATTTCCTCCAGAATGAAAATTGTGTCAGTTTATAGCTTACCCAATATTTTGCAGAAAACAAAACGTCAGCCGGCTGAAACCTTGAGAAGACATCGAATAGTCCATTCTATTGAATATTCCCGATGCATGCGTCAGGTCCCCTACGAAGACAGCCTTTGCCAGAAGACAATACAACAGTCTAAGTTGCAAACTGTGCGACTGTATTAATAAGAAACAGAAAATTGTAGGACTAAACAAACGCAAAGTAAAAAATAAAGTAACTGTTTGGCTACTCAAAATGGACTAGCAAAAGACTGAAGATTTACTAAAATTCACTGTGTAATCCATGACCGGGATGTCACTCACACACACAACACACTAACACATGATCACTCACACATACACACACTCACTTCAATAAAATAGTTATAATAATTTATTAATCAAAACATTCTAGTACATGATGACAATTTACAGAATTGT
This sequence comes from Lacanobia wlatinum, assembly GCA_947578705.1. Taxonomy (NCBI): domain Eukaryota; kingdom Metazoa; phylum Arthropoda; class Insecta; order Lepidoptera; family Noctuidae; genus Lacanobia; species Lacanobia wlatinum. The sequence goes on from OX388040.1 coordinate 8,513,087, forward strand.
TTATGGTATACAAAACTACAATAAAATGTTGAGTGAGGTGCTGTATTCCTAGCTAGGTTAATAGATAACCTGTGTTAAGGAGTGCAGTGGCGGTCTCCAAGGAAAAAAACAATAATATCGTACACAGTATACTTGTCACTAAAACCGTAATCTGCGAAACTGGTTTGACAGACCACGACACAGTCTTAGTTAGTGTATCGATGGATACATCAAAACTACTGTCTTCTATACGCCAAAGCAAATATAAGACTACGATCGACTATGCTAGTGTCATATCGGATGTTGAGAATGCAGACTGGAGCACAATAATGAATCACTATGATGTGAATGAGGCGACAAATGAGCTTACAACAAACCTGCAGGAAATCGTAACACGACATACAAAAAAAGAAATAGTGCGGAACTCTAAGTTGATTAGAAGGCCCTGGATGACAGCAAACCTACTGAAATGTGTAAGGAAAAGAGATGCCCTCCATAGTGAAACAAGGAAAAAAGATATTATTGACAACCACACCCTACATCAACAGTACAAAGCATACAGAAACACTTGTAACAATATTATACAGAACTTAAAAATTGCCCATGAAAAACACCTACTGGATAGCTCGAAAGGCAACAGCAAAAATACTTGGGCGGCGTTAAAATATATCTGTAACCTGAACAATAAGACATTGTCTAATATGGCCCTCCTAACTGCCAATCCTGATCCAGTGGTCGCGTTGGACATGGCAAATAATTTCTTTGCTAATATAGGAGAACAATTAGCTAAAGACAATTTACTGCGTCTAAAAAATTCGGAAACCGACCTAGCTAAATTAATCAAAACAGCTGGCAACATGGATGCCTCACCAATTAACTCCTTTTTCATGAACCCTACCGATGAGATGGAAGTGAAGGCAGTTCTGTCAAGCCTAAAAAATGATTCAGCTCCTGGATGGGATGGAATATCAAATCGGGTCCTCAAACTCGCCCAGCACTGTCTTGCGGCTCCTATCGCGCACATCTGTAACTTGAGCATTTTTAATGGAAAAGTCCCGACCCAAATGAAGATAGCAAATGTGTGTCCGATTCATAAAGAAGGAGATGCAACTACGGTGTCAAACTATAGACCAATATCCCTGCTCACGTCACTGTCGAAGATACTGGAGAAACTGGTGAATAGGAGACTGTTGACATATCTCGAAGATATGAAGTTGCTTTCCACAAATCAGTACGGCTTTCGCAAGGGCAGGTCCACGGAGGACGCTGTCACTAATTTAGTAGATTTTGTTGTGGGCCAACTTGACAAAGGGCTAAGATGTGGAGGCGTCTTCCTGGACCTTGCAAAGGCTTTTGATACTGTGTCAAAACCGATCCTTTTCAAGAAAATGGAACACATTGGCATTAGGGGCACTGCACTGGATTGGTTTATTTCGTATCTGACAGAACGCAAACAAAGGATCTGTGTGGGAGATTTACAGAGTTCCCTCGCCAGTGTTGGGTACGGGGTGCCTCAGGGCAGTGTCCTGGGCCCTACTTTGTTCCTGCTATATGTCAACGGTCTCTGCTCATTAGACCTCAACAATGCACAGATCTTTGCGTATGCCGATGATACGGCTGTCATCTTTTACGGAAAATCCTGGGAAGTAGTCTACAGAGCCGCAGAATGTGGGATGATGACTATCTCTAAATGGCTACAGTACAACTTGTTGACACTTAACGTTGCAAAAACAAAAATTGTTAATTTTTCAATCAACAAAAAATCATCTGCTCCTTCAGAACTTTCACTGAAGTTCCATAGCTGTGACTTCTACCCGGGATGTACCTGCAACTGTCCCACTTTTGATCAGATTGAATGCATTAAGTATCTTGGCATTAACATTGATAAACACTTGACTTGGAGTAGGCATATTGACTCTCTGAACACACGTGTGAGAAAGCTTTTATACATTTTCAGGAAACTGAGATCAATAGCAGACCACCACACTCTGAAAACAACCTACTACGCACTGTGTCAGGCAATTCTAGGGTATTGTGTGGTGGCTTGGGGCTCTGCAGGCAAAAGCATCCTTATTACTGCTGAACGAGCGCAAAGAGCTATCCTAAAAACATCTTTTAAAAAGAAGTTACGTTACGCTACAGATGCACTGTACCGAGACACTGGTATGCTAACAGTTCGTCAGCTGTATATCAGGGCAGTCATCCTTAGGTTCCATTCTACAGCACCAACCTCCATGGTACAAGATCAACGTTCGCGTAGACTACCTAAGTGGGATAAAACGTTTTGTCATCGGGTGTTTGGACATAAAGCGTACTCTTATATGGGGCCACACTTATACAGCAAAGCAAATAAACATCTGCACTTGTTTTACATGACCAAGTTCTCATGCAAAAAACTTGTAACGGAATGGCTTCAAGGTTTAAACTATATTGAAACTGAACATGTGATATCAATTTTTTAGCTAACTCAATCCACCTATTCAACACATATACCCTCAGAAACTCATAACCCTTGCACACACACACACACCCAACTTCTAACCTTCACCAACTTTCATCAACTTACACTCATACACATACACACACACTCTCAGGATACCATAAGCGCTGTCAGCGGCTGTAACATTTTTTATTTTTTATTAGTTTTTAATTTTTGTTTTTTTGTTTTAAAATGTTCAGAATCCAGAATCTGTATAAAACTGAATTTTGTACACTATTTCTTAGACGAAAGAGACTGAACCCCACGACACAGGGTATCCTAGTGTGGGGTTCAGTGTCATGTAAAAGATGAATATTTACTCTTTATGAACAATAAATTTTTATTATTATTATTATTATACATTAAAGGACATTATGATGTGCTTAATACAAAAATTTTAGTGTATGACCATTTAATCTCTTAAATTAATAAAATGTTCACATTCACAACTAATGTACATGAATTAGCCAGAAATCAACTGAACTTCGTGGCAAAAAGTGGTCACCAGCTATTAATTGCAAGCAGTCAAAACTGGCAACGTCAAGACTATACGCGACTAACTAAACGACTTCTCAGCTCAAGTAGCAATACCCTCCGAATAATAAATAATAGGTCTCCTAAAAAACATCTTTTCAGCATAGGCGCTGCAGGCAGCCCAATTTGCAGAGGTTTCTTCGAACCGAGAAATCTGTTGCCCACATCATCCAAGAAGTAATGCCGAGGCTGCCCGACGTGAACAAATTTTCGGAACGGTGAAGTCGCACCGCCAAACTTGTGAAGCACCCAGGAGTCATCTGTGCATTTGGGCGGAACTAAGCTGGCTAACTTAGCTACAAATGACTGACAATGGGAGTCTAACATGGTGCGGATAGCGAAGTCTCTACTCTACTCTCTCCGTTGCAGGGGTAGACTTCTTTTCTGGTTGGTTTTCCCATGACCAAATTTATGTTGTTCTATCGCACGTTAACAACCCTTTTTATATTGTTTTAAGGAACGGAAATCTTCAAATGGCTCCGCCCGCTCTAGGCGAAGTAGAAGGGAGTGTCAATCTCTTACTGACTAAAACCCATCCGTGTTCCTTCTAATGCCTTTTGCGATACAGGACCGCGATGACTCTTTCGAACACATTCCGCAACGTATTAACAACCCTAGTAACTTTCTTTATTATCATGTAAGAGAAGCGTTATCATTAAAACGTTTCTCTGTAAGAAAAATAGCTAGGGCTGGTTGGCATTTGGAACAGAAGAGGTGAAATACCCAGTGCGTGGCTTGCATAATACTCTGCCAAATTCCTAAATCTAAGAGGAGCCAAGCAATGCCAGATATTGATTGTTCGTATATATCTTATCTTAGAGATCTTATCTAGCGACAACATTTCACTTTCAGACATACTCGCGAACGAAGTCGCGGGGAAAAGCTAGTCTTTTTATAATGTTTCGATTAAATCAATATTACCAACCCACCACCACCACCACCACTTACCATAGATACTTTCGAATTGATCAAAATAGAAGTATGTAAATGAAGGAATACTGTGTACTTCATCGTTCAGTATACAAGAGTAGCGAAAAACACTGAAAGAAGTCTCTCTTATAAATTATAAGGGTTTTTCGGAGAAAAATAAATAAATAAAGACTTCAAAGATTCATCAACTTTTAAAGGAACCTAACATGAAAACCTATCAGTGTCGGTTCGCCCTAACTACCCTAGCTGATGCGGTCGCTCTTTTTTCAGCAGTTAGTTCAAATGTTAATTTTACAAGATGATAATAAGATCAAAAGAACGCTATACTAAATAAGAATAGGTATACTAAACGAACGTTGAAGAAAATGTTGTTATAGCATTTGTTGTTATGTGTACCGTTATATTAAATGAAAATTGTGTATGGTGTTGTTAGGTAAAGCAAAAGTTAGGTCATTTGAGCGTTATAGCTTTTGAATATAGAGAAAATGTCCTTATATTAAACTAACTGATGTGCCCACTTCGTTGAACAGCATATTTCGGGTTAACATAGAGTCTGACACTCACAAATAACGTGGCTTTCTACTGGTTAAAGAATTTTCAAAATCGGTTCAGTAAACCCAGGTATTACCTCCTACAACCTCACAGTCACAAACTCACAAACTTTACCTCTTTGTAATATTACTAGCGGACCCGCGCAACTTCGTATGCGTCACAATTTTCTTTACTGCTCCGTTTCTATTAATCTTAGCGTGATGATATATAGCCTATAGCCTTCCTAGCTCAATGGGCTATCTAACACTGAAAGACTTTTTCAAATCGGACCAGTAGTTCCTGAGATTAGCGCGTTCAAGCAAACAAACAAACTCTTCAGCTTTATATATTTGTATAGATAGTTAATTAACATTAGGTAATTTAGATAGATTTGCGTATGTAAATATTGGGCTGCGTTTCTGGACCATATTGTGAACTATGGTCATAGTAAAAATGTTGATTTAATAATGTTGGTGCCATTATTGTAATGTTTTTATAAAAATAAAGTAGGTATGATTTCTGGTTTATACTTTTACTAGCTGACCCGCGCAACTTCGTCTACGTCATATTTTTCTTAATTTATTAATGCTCCGGTCCTTTTGGTCGTAGCGTGATGTTATATAGCCTTCCTCGATACATGGGCTACCTAACACTGAAAATTTTTCAAATCGGACCAGTAGTTCCTGTGATTAGCGCGTTCAAGGAAACAAACAAACAAACTCTTCAGCTTTGAATATTAGTATTGAGTATAAAAGTATAGATTTTATTTTGACACACAAAGCGACAGTTGTTCAGTTTTCGGTAAAAGTACTTACGACGAAATATATTGTTTGGTAGATTACTTAAACATGTTTAAATCATTTCTCAGAAACAAATTTGTATTCAAACACTGATAACATACTTAGCCACGTCTTCAAACGCCATTTGAACCAGAATCCTTATAACAATGGAGTAATTATATATTTCTTACGTTGGCGTAGTAACTGTATTATAAATACCACGCGTATGAGTCGTCATAAATACCATGCAGATGAGTCATCATAAATGTTAGACAACAGCAAACATACTATAATAAGTTGAAAAATAGATTTACAACTACTAAAACTTTTTTCCCAGGATAGATTTTTTTGTACCCGGCCAAGAAAAGTGAAATGACGTTTATTTTGTTCGAAAGTTCATTAACCAACCTTTAAATGAACTTTCGAACTAAATAACCGTCATGCTCCGACACCACGTGAGCCACACCCGCCCGATCTCTAATTGAAAAGTTGATTAGATGTGTTTAATTTTTTTTTAAATTAAGGGCGCATATTATTACAAAATCGAGCACTTGGTGAAGCTACAGACAGCGTTTCTCGAGATTTGTAGCACTGCATATAACAAATGTTTAAAAATATTATTTTACATTTAAATGTATAAATATATTTTTTTCAAGTAAGTTATCATAGTAACCTTAGTTATTAGTTACTTTTTGTTTGAATTTGGATTATATTGTCATAGAAAAAATATAATTTCGGACGAAAAGTTATCAGTAACTCTCTGTTTTACGGAATTATTTTTGGTGTATTACTGAATGAAACATAACAAATTGAATTAATCATTCCAAAGTAGAATATACAGTTATACCATAAACATTTTTAGTAACAATTAAATTCTTATACCTTCGATGTTACAAAGCATCGAAGTTGCCTAAAGTAAAATTTATGAAACATCCTTTGCAGAGACAAGGTTTTTACTAATTTATGTAAACAAATTGAAATATTTATTTAATTGAAGCACTCCTAATATAAAGAATCAAACTTTCTTGGCCATATATTATTATTTTTTGGCTATATCTAAAACATAATCACACATCAAAACTCAAATCAAACGCTCAAATCCAAGAAAAAAATTACTAGCCCTCTTAAGTCAGATATGGCCTTTAAATTAAAATTAAATCCAATTTTATTCAATACACGTTCGAGAATTTTAGAGAGAGTGGGAAGAATTGAAATTGGCTTATAATTTGTGACATCATCTATCCCCGTCCTTATAAATTGGATGCACAAGAGCTCCTTTAAACGCTCGGGGGAAATTTCCTAATTGTATGGAAAGGTTACAAATGTGTGTGATAGATGGGATAAGAAGGCTTTTGCATGATTTTATAATTTTTGAAGAGATGCCTCCCCGCTTATCACTCAACAGTACGGCCATTTTTTCAGAAAAGCCTTATCCGTACAGGGGTCAGCTGATGACGTCAGGCGCTTTCGGCGCGTGTGATTAAAACGCCGATATCTCTAAAGTTTTGTATAGGAACCCTAGATGAAAAGTGTGGTGTTGGAATCGTTATAAAATGAGCTATCAGATTTAACATGAATTATTCCAGTATTGTCTTGAACTATATTGTTAATTCTACTTTGAAATCAGCGTGAGCGAAATTTTCCCAGTTTTTTGTACAAAAGTAGATAAATATCAAAAAATGAACCATTATTTCATCAAGTATTTATATAATTTACATAAATACACTTTATTTAAATATCAAAAAGTGAACCATAATTTCATCAAGTATTTATATAATTTACATAAATACACTTTATTTCACAATAATCAATTAAAAAAATACACCTCCCCATACATTTTTTTCATACCACAAGCTTTACAAAAACATGCCTCAGACAGCTGACCCGGCCGCCGACAAAAAAATTGGGTGTGTTTACACTTCAGTTCCAAGAACTCTGTAAGCCCAGTGGCTTAGAATAGTATCTTATTACATAGTTTGGTACACAATCTTATCGCAGAAAAAGTTTGAGCTGTTAGAATTGTTTAGTTTACATACAATAAGTCACAATGGAAACACTGGTAAAAGAGCGATAAAAAGACCCTTTCATTATTAGTATCACAGAGCAAATACTGTTACATTTCTTTGAAATCTTTTTTCACAATCCACATGATGATGATATTTACTATTGGGAAAATACAACAGGGCATGTTGTCTAACAAAAACATTCCAAAAATCAACCAGCAAAGTGAACAATTTCGTGATAAAAATGATAAAAACACAAAACAGAGCTAACAAAAAATGGATACGGCATTTTGTCACATCTGAACTTGAATTATGAAAAAAACGACTCCAAACGACTCCAAATGAAAACTGACAAAATGAAACATTGCATTAGACGAGATTTAAAAAAAAAAAAACGAAAAAAAAAAACTCGACCACACGGTACACACGGTACAATTTGAATGTTTAGTTTAAATTTGTAGAAAAAAAATAATTAAAAAGAACTACAAACAAAAATGCCTTTGTTTGTAGTTTTTTTTTAATTTTTTTTTATTATTTTACACCCAAACAGATTTTATAACCTCCTCCTTTTTGAAGTCGGTTAAACACAAATGCCTTATCTATCCATGCATTATTCGCGTAAAATCCACAAATGACAGATGAAACGTCAAACTTCCATGTACGTCACACGCACTTTATAAGTCGTATTGGGTGCCGTGTTTTGTTTTCAATTAAATTTAAAGTTTCTGACGGTATTACTTAAATTAAATGCAATAAAAACGTTGTTAATTAACGTAGTATTGCTACTAACGACAGTTTGTTAAGCTTTAGGCATAGCTTTGTAGCAAAATAAACGTTGAAAATCAAGCGCGGGAGCCCGTCGACTCTAATAGTCAAGCGTTCGTATTAGCCAAATTTGACGCGATCTTTTTTTGATCGTTGTCCGGTTGAGTGGATTGTGCAGTTGCTTCTAAGACAGATGGGTAGTCAATGCGATAAGCTAGGTATCTTTGGGGGCTTACGTACAGCACTTTTAGTACTCAGACATAGTAAAACCGGGAGATGGTTTGTCACTGGAGAGTAAATGACCATGGTAATTGCCGTTTCTTTGGATTATAACAGTATATGATCGAGGCAATTATTTTGCCTGGTAGGTATGTATATGTATTGTGCGTGGGCAAGAGACCAAGAGCAAGTCACGGCAAGTCCGTCCATGTACCAGGATTATACGTAAAGATTAAATAAATAAATGATTAATATTTATTCATGATCAAGTAACATGAGACCCATTATTTAGCACAAAATTTCAATGAACAACACCAAACATACAATGAAATTATAGAAAAAGGATCAAAATTAACCCAAGTCCTAGCAATGAGAAGTATCTCAAAATAATGATAAAAATGGGCATAAAAGATGGCTTAATTACTTCCAAACTCCATCCTTACGGTCTAACATAAAAAAAAATGCTAGGAAAATTAGTTCAGGGGTAATATCTACAATGAATGCTGCTTTGTTATGATTTCTGATTTGTGGAATAATAAAAATAATGAATAAATAATAAGAGTACATTATTATTATTTGAGAAATAGTTGGTTATCTTGACTTGACTTCAATTGTTGAGTTCCATCATCGAACAACACATGTTTTTTCACCTGTTCCACCGCCTAACATCGAACTAGTGAGAATTATAACTTGATTGTTTGCTTATAAGCATTGTTTAATAGAATAGAGTAGACTAAGACAGTAGAGAATTTAATTTAATTTATAAATTTAATTCCGACAACACAGATCCATATTAATTTCATAGCATTACATTACATAATAATCCATCCATTATGGTTATTTCACTTGCAATACTGTTGTTGTTTTATTTCTTTTAATTAGTTAAAAAGTTAAGTGTTAGCCAACTATCCTAACTTGTCATCAAGTTTGACAGTAGAAGGTATTTTTAAAAGGACCTATTACTTTATTATTGTAATATGTTTCAGAGAGTATTTTATTATTAAGATTTTTTTAATTAAAAAACTTTTATTGTTCTACAAATAAAAGTTTTTTAATTTAAAAAACAGGTAAGCAACTCAGCGTTATGCCAAATTCATTAAAAGTACATCTCCTTAGTTATTATTAATATCTACACTAATATATAAAGCTGAATAGTTTGTTTGTTTGCTTGAAAGCGCTAATCTCGGGAATTTCTAGTCCGATTTGAAAAAATATTTCTGTGTTAGATAGCCCATTTATCGAAGAAGGCTAAAGGCTATATACCATCACGCTAAAACCAATAGGAGCGGAGCAGACGAAGTTGCGCAGTTCAACTAGTAACATATTATATACCTGTACTAGCCCGCATCTGCAATCAACATATACGGTCTCTCTCTCTTGAAGAATTGATCCAAAATACAACCTCGCGTTTATTCTGTTACACGTTGTATAGCCCACGAACAAATAGATATCAACGCTGAAAATGTACAGGACTTTATACACATGTTTGTAAGATTCCGAGAGAGAAGATGTAATTTCGCAAATATTAATGAAATATCATGAAAACTTTAATAGGTTATTAGACCAACTTCCGACACTGCAACAACGCTCTCTAACTCCTAAAGTAGATTTAGGATTATATCTGTGTAAAATCTATACCTATACGCTTTACATCAGAGAACTTGAAGGGTGAAATGCAAAAACTTTTTTACAAAAAATATAACCGACTTCCAAAAACAAAACACTACAAAGTATAAAATAACTTTTATTTCGGTAGTCGGTTTTTTTGGTTATTTCGTTTTTTGACATCGACTTCCGAAATTAAAGTTATTTTATACTTTGTAGTGTTTTGTTTTTGGAAGTCGGTTATATTTTTTGTAAAAAAGTTTTTTATTTTCACTTTTTAGTGGTACCTGCGTACCCATTCACAGCGTACCGGCGTGATGTTATGTTATGAAAATAAAACTTACTAAGTGCTTTCGGTGTAAAGGTCTCGTCAATACGATTGAAATAAGCCCAAACACTTGGTAGTTCATACATACCGATGTGGAGTTCCCTTGACTCTCTGTCGTCTCCATCATCAGTTCTGATCCAAACCTTCATTCTTTTGTAGTATCACCCGATATACACACGAATATCAAGTTTTTACTAGACGCGTGCCTACAATTTTCGAGAGTTGCCCTCGATTTCTCAGGGTTTCCAACATTAGATCCTGACGTGGTGGCAATGGGACCACCTCGGAAGCATACCCTTTCATATAAAAAAGATTCATAGAAATCGGTTCATAAACGACGAAGTTAAAATAAAATATATATATATACATATACGCAGTCGAATTGAGAACCTCCTTCCTTTTTTAGAAGTCGGTTAAAAATTGAATATTCTTGTTCATGCATACATGGGCGCTGGACATTGGGAATATGGACTGGGATATCAAGACGATCATATATATTATTTAGATTGGATGAGAAATAATCCAGAACCTATGAATCACCCGTCACAATTCTTAAAAGATGGAATGGAAATTGAATAAAAGTGATGTAAAATATTTTGTATGCGCCCGACCCAGTTCTAGATGACGGTAATATCACGTTGGATGGGATCGACTTGTCGTCTTTCACAGGACTATTTTTGCCAATAAGCCTGACATTGTGGGTAATAGATCGATTGGAGCGTCGCGCAATGATTGTTGATATAACGGTTCCACTGAGTTGCTGATTGTTCTGAGAAGGCTCTCAGTTGGCAGCTGGATCAAGGGCTTGATTAAAAAAGCAGTACTTCTGGACTCGGTACGTATTGTTTGGAGATTGCCTGTTCCCGTAGCTGGTTGGTTACTATTTTTTGTATTTTTAAATGTTTTTGTTTTATGTGGGTGTACATCTTTGTTTACCCTTTTGGGGCTTACAGGTGTGTGTGTGTTGTGATGTTTTTTTTTTTAAATATAGTTTTTAAACATGAATATTAGAAAATGTTAACAATATCTGATAAAATGAATATAGGGAATAATAAGAAAAAATCCAGCCAATTGAGAATACCATCTTTTTAAAGTTGTTTAAAAAAAGCAGTATGTGTCAAGTTGGGCGTCGAAGCAATCTGCGCGCCGTCATTCAATTGTAGGCGGGGTTTGAGTTGACGTCAGCGATAACGGCGCGTGTACTTAAAACGACGATATCTCTGAATTTGTGTATGGGAGCTACATGAAACTTATGTTTTTGGAATTACTATGAAATAAACTAATTTATTTCATGTGGATTAGTCCAGTTTTACTTTGTAATATATTAGAAATTCTAATTTGAAGTCAGCGTTAGTGAAATTTTCCAGTTTTTTGTACATAAATGGATAGAAACAAAAAAATAAACCTTAACTTCAAAAAGTTTTTATATTATTTACATAAATACACCCTATTTATCATTAATCGATAAAAAAACACACCTCTCCATACAATTTTTTTAAACCACAAGCTTTACAAAAAAATGCTCAAGTAGGACGACCCGGGCGCTAACAAAAAAAAAATGTGTATGTTTGTACTTCAGTTCCGGGCACTCTGTAAGCCAAGTGGCTTAGAGTAGTATCTTATTACATAGTTTGGTACACTGTCTTATCACAGACTAAGTGATACCTGTTAGAACTGTTTAGTTTACGAGTTATGAGTCACAATGCAAACACTTTAAAAAGAGCGATAAAAAAGACGCTTCCATCATTTGGATCACAGAGCAAGTATTATTGCGTTTATTTGAAATCTTATTTCACAATTCACATGATGATGATATTTACTAATAGAAAAACACATCACAAGGGTATGTTGCCTAGCAAAAACATTCTAGAAATCGACCAGCAAAATTAACAATTTGACGGCAAAAACACACAACTTAGACTAACATAGTATGGATACGACTCAATGTTATTAAGTACATCTGAACTCGATTAAAAATTACTCTAAATTATAACTGACAAAATGAAATATTGCAATAGACTAGAAACATATGGAAAAAAAAATGAAAAAGTAAAAGCTGCAAAAAAAGACATCACAACAACCACCGCATCAGACAATCCACTAGATCCGCTACATCGTCACTATGAGAAATGCAAAAAAAAGAAACAGTCACATAATATACCATAACCTTCCTTTCAACTTATAAACCATAACTCTTTATTTGCGTCGCGCAGTCGGGTAAGTCTTATCCATATCTTCTAACGTCTTAGCAAAACCATTATGACGTCACGAATCCCCGGAGTGTCGAGCTATCCCTAGAGGTCGATTACGTGTAGGCGTGTTTTTGTTTTCAATCATACTCACATTTCTGACGATATTACTCAAAACAAATGCAATAGAAGCGTTGTTAATTAACATAGTATTGTAATAACGATAGTTTGATAGGCATTAGTCGTATTTACTATTCTTAATAGATGAAACAAAACGGTCCCTACCGGTCGCTTGGCGCGAAAAATGGACGACGATGTTCGTTGAAATAAGTATTTCTTCCGGAATTTATGCCAAATACACAATCAAGCTATTAAAAACAGTTCAGTACTTACCGTTCCATGATTTTTCACTACGTTTCTGGTAAAACAACACTATATTCACTAGTAATTCACAGACAAAGCGCAGGCACAAACCAACTGTATGACGCGCAGAATGGTACTGGTTTGACGAGTTACACACGACGATTGTTATGGGTCAGATACCGTTTGAGTGACAGAATGTGTTCCTTGTCTTTTTCACGAGACGTTGGGCAAGTTAGAGCTCGATAGGCATAGTTTTCACACAAAAATAACGGTCAAAACAAAAGCGCGCGAACATCTATCCTCTAAGGATAAACGACAGTTACCGGGTCTATCCCCTAGGGATATTCGACGCTTAACAAGTTGGAACATAGACTAGGGTTAAGATACAAGATAGAGTAGTGTTACTTTAGATTTTTGGGCCAAGCGTCATCGCGTCGGGAGATAGCGGTCTCCCTCCTGATAATACATATATGTACTTAGTAAATACAAAAGATTTGCGGTCTCCCGAGGCGAAGATGCTTGGCCCAAAGAATCGTACCTATATTAAACTAAAGGGATCAATAGAAATAATTTTTACTTTTTAAAGTTTTTGTTGTCGGGGGATTTTTAAATTTTTCCAACTATGTGCCCATCCCGCCAAGACAGCACTAATGCGCAAGAGTTTCTACGCCATGGCTCCGGTCATTTATAATAAGTTACCTAAGCAATGAAAAGAATTGTCGCTATCACTGTTCATAAACAGGCTTTTTAACGCATAAAGCATATTACACTGTCAGCTAATTTCTTACTGAGAAAACTTTGAAAAAGTAGTGTGTACTGATCTAAATGTGAATTGTATTGAAGTGATCTACATAACTTGTGATTTAAGACTATTCAATGTATTTACTTATTGTACTCCTTAATTATTTAGCGTCAAATTATGACTTTTGCATGCCGAATCGTAAAATATGGCTGAACCTACCTTTTATCTTATTATCACCATGTACTGTACCCATATTTGCAAAATAAATGACTTACTTACTTAAACATTATTACTGTAGTTGTATCATAGGGTAAGGGTTGCGCCCACATCATGAGCAGTGTGGTATCTCGGGTGGGCTGCGTTTCTGGACCATATTGTGATGGAACTAATAGTCTTAGAAATGTTGATTTAATAATGTTGGTGCCATTATTGTAAGGTGTTTGTAAAAAAAAGGATATGATTTCTGGTTTATAGTTTTATTTTATTTTGACACACAAAAGCGACGGTTGTTCAGTTTCCAGTAAAAGTACTTACGACGAAATATATCAATCAGGCTCCGCAAAATACAATAGATAAGACAAGACAATACACAACACAAGACAATAGATAATTGTCCCGAAATGGACTTCGTATTCAAACACTAATATCCCGAATTCCTATAACAATGGAGTAATTTTATATTTCTCACCTTGTCGTAGTAACTGTAATATAAATACCACGCGTAAGAGTCGTCATAAATACCATGCAGATGATTCATCATAAATATTAAACTACAGCAAATATCCCATATTAAGTTGAAAAAATAGATTTAATTGAATAAATAGTTGAAAGTAGCTCGATTTAAATGCATATTTTATATAAAAATCTCGTGTCACGATGTTTGTTCGAGATAAACTTTGAAACTACTGAACCGATTTTGATCAAACTTCGTAACTATCTGTTTATTGATCCACCTTAAAAGATAGGATAGGTTTATGGAACGGGAAAACACGAGATACGGAAAAATAACGGGATATGCGCGTAGGAAGTCGCGGGCAAAAGCTAGTACATAATATTTTTTTTTCCCCGGATAGATTTTTTTGTACCCGTACAAGAAAAGTAAGCTTGGTTAGTGAACTTTCGAACACAATAAACGTCATGCTTCATCGCCACATGGGCCACACCCGCCCGATCTCTGATTGAAAAGTTGATTAGATGGGTTTATTTTTATTTTTATTTTTTTATTTAGGGCGCTATTAAAAAATCGAACTCTTGGCGCGGACTAAAGGTACAGACCGTGTTTCCCGAGATTTGTAGTGATTATACTGCATACAACAATTGTTTAAAATATTGTATTACATTTAAATTGACAAATATTTTTTTCAAGCAAGGTTACAGAGTAACTTTAGTTATTAGTTACTTTTTGTTTGAATTTGGATTATATTTTCATAGATAAAAATATAATTTCGGACGAAAAATTATAGTAACTCTCTGTTTTACGGAATTATTTTTGGTGTATTACTGAATGTAACATAATAAATTGATTTAAGCATTCCACAGTAGAAGATACAGTTTTACCAGAAACATTTTATTAATGATTAAATTATTATATCTTCGATGTAACAAAGCATCAAAAGTTGCCTAAAGTAAAATTTATGAAACATCCTTTGCACACAAGGTTTTTTGCTAATTTATGCAAACAAATAGAAATATTTATTTAAAACACTCCCAAGAAATAGAATCAAACTTTCTTGACCATACACTTTTTTTTTTAATTTTGGCTATATCTAAACTATAATCACAAATCAAAACTCAAGTCAAACGCTCAAATCCAAGTAAAACATTAATATCCCTCTTATGTAAGACATGGCCTTTAAATTAAAATTAAACCCAATTTAATTCAGTTATAGTTTTGTCTGAACCGCTATAACAAAACAATCTGAATAACTTGCGATAGCAGGAAATTATCAATTTTGTTGGTTATTGAATTAAGAAATTAAATTAAGTAAGCAAGTAGTAATTTTTTGGCTTGAAATACAACAATAAAAAATTAACATTCTTTAATAAAATAGGATATCAGCACGGATTTTTTTTTAATTTACTGACTTCCTTAAATTAAGATGTTTTATTAGAAAAAAAAAAAAACGCACATTTGGGGGTTAGTAATTTGTGGGAAACATTTTATAACATACTTCCCTGCCTATACTCTACACTTTGCTGGCAAAAGATCTGAGTTAAGAATTATTGCAAAGCTAATTTTCAGCGTTATTTGCCTGGACTAGAGAATAACGCTTGGAAAGTAAAAGCGTGAAAAATAAATAAAATGACAAGAATACATCAATAGCTATCTATTCACTCACACACACACGGCTACGTACCGCGTCCGTGTACCGCTTATCTTTTGTCAAAGTGATTTTGTCATAGTGGCGAGCGTCGTACGCGTCTCTTAAACGCCACTTTGTTAGTTTGTTTGCTCGAGCGAGGACGTCTATTCCGAGCTCGTTGATTTCTTTAAAATATTGTGGTGATTACTGTGTCAAACGCGTGTTTTTTGTATGTAAATATAAAGTTCAACCAGATCGTAATAAGTGGAGTGAAGCAAGATGACTACATCAGAAGTTTCTTCGAATGTTGAATTCGCCATCAGCGAAGATGTGGAAGTTATCCCAACTTTTGATTCAATGGGATTACGGGGCGAGTTACTACGAGGAATATACACTTATGGTACGTATTAAATTTAATTTAAATTTTGCCATTCAACGTGGCACATTATCGGCTGACAGCGTTGAGGACGAATTTTTTAATGCTATATTTTACTTTGTTGTTAGTTTAGTGTATTTGTTAATTTTAGTTATTTGGATTAGTTGGATGTTGCAAATTACAATAAATGGTGTTTCCCAAAAAAGAAAATAAGATATCAGATATACATATAATCAAATCGTAACAAAATAAAAACTGCGCATTGAATATTTTTTTAAAAGAATACTTGCTACGTGTTCTAAAAACGATACCGAAGCCAAAAATACAGTTTATTGAATTTTTGTCTGTATGTATGTCCGGGTAAAACGCAAAAACTACTGAAAAGATCTTATTCAAATTTTGTATGAATATTAACAAGAGGTCGGGACAACACATAGGCTACATATTATCACGCTATTAGATATGGGGGATGAAAAATAAAGCCTTATTTCTGTTTACCATTCTGTAGCAGCATTAAACATTATGACATAAATATTGCAGGAACTTATGGGTCTAGCCTTTGCAATAATATCATCACGCTATACTCTCAAGAAGCTAAGCAGCATAAAGACCATGACATAAATAACATTGGCTATTTTAGTCGATTGTCAACAGAAGTCGTAGAGCGTTGGTTTAAAGACTGCCTTTCGAAAGACTTGGTGTGGGTTCGAATCCCAACCGTCGCAAGTTATTTTTGAATTATATTTTTTAACTTATTCATTTTATTTCTTTTTGATTCCTACTAAATTTTTTAAATATTAATTTTATGTTATTGTTGTATTTTGTAAAATTTTTACCATTCATCTATTTCAAAATATAAATAGCCAAGATGTTAAAAATACAAAATCATTGTAGATAACTCTTACACATAAACCTGATAGGTGTAGCAAATTTTTAGAAATCAACCAATAATCTATGTAATGTTGATACCTCCAATGCCATCTATTGACTGAAATATTACAAACGACAGCATGAAATCATCATCATATCAGCCGAAAGACGTCCACTGCTGGACATAGGCCTCCCCCAAGCGTCGCCACAACGACCGGTCCTGTGCGTCTCGCATCCATCGGCTACCCGCGACCTTCACCAGCCGGTCGATTCTGTCGACATCTCACCGTGACCACATAAGTGGAGTGAAAGACAAGTGAGTTGTCACGCCATCTTGTTTGTATGGTTTGACTGCTCACCTGTCGTTCACTTCGCCCAAGTGTTCACTTCGATATGTTTACAGAATCGCACTGCAGGTCATCGGTCCACCTTGTAGGAGGCCTTCCAACGTTACGTCTTCCGGTACGCGGTCGCACTCCAGAACCTTTCGGCCTCATCGACCATCTGTTCTGCGAGCAATGTGCCCTGCCCACTGCCACTTTAGTTTGGCGACCCTTCGGGCTATGTCGGTAACCTTGGTTCTCTTGCGGATATCATCATTCCTGGTTTGATCACGCAAGGAAACTCCAAGCCCTCTCCGTTGCCCTTTGAGTGACTTTGAGCCTTCTGATGAGGCCCATTGGAAGCGACCACGTTTCAGTTCCGTATGTCATTACTGGCAACACGCACTGATCATAGACTTTCGTCTTGAGACACTGTGGTATGTGGGACGAGAAGATACCGCGCAACTTCCCGAACGCTGCCCAGCCGAGTCGGATTCGACGGTTGACCTCTTTCTCGAAGTTGGCCCTACCTAGCTGGACCGTTTGTCCTAGGTAGACATACTCGTCTACAACTTCGAGTGTAGAGTTTACGATCTTGATGGGAGTGAGTGCTACATGGGTTTTTACCATGATCTTGGTTTTGTCCATGTTCATTTTGAGACCACCATTTCAGAAGCTCTACTGAGGTCATCGAGCATTGTACTGAGGTCCTCTGTAGTCTCAGCCATGGCGACTATATCGTCGGCAAATCGAAGGTGACTGATGTACTCGCCATTGACATTAATGTCTAGCCTTCTCCAGTCCAAAACCTTGAAGACATCCTCCATTGCGGCTGTAAACAGTTTCGGAGAAATGACGTCTCCCTGCCTCACACCCCGCTGCAGGAGGATAGGTTTCGAGGTCTAATCCTGAAGTCGGACTGACATGGTAGCGTTTTTGTACAAACCTTTCAACACCTCGATGTACCGATAGTCGATCTGGCACCGTTGGAGAAACTGCAGCACAGCCCAAGTCTCGATCGAATCAAAGGCTTTTTCGTAGTCCACAAACGCTAAGCAGGGGGGCAGATTATACTCTTCGGTCTTC
Source organism: Lacanobia wlatinum (assembly GCA_947578705.1). Lineage (NCBI taxonomy): Eukaryota > Metazoa > Arthropoda > Insecta > Lepidoptera > Noctuidae > Lacanobia > Lacanobia wlatinum. The sequence goes on from OX388040.1 coordinate 8,531,491, forward strand.
TGTATAACCTGACGGAGCGTATGTATGTGGTCTACGGTGCTGAAGCCTTTTCGGAATCCGGCTTGTTCGGGAGGTTGGAAGTCGTCAAATCTGCGTGCGAGACGGTTCGTGATGACTCTGGAAAACAGCCTGTAGACATGGCTTAGAAATGAGATGGGCCTATAGTTCTTAAGTAGGACATTGTCGCCCTTCTTAAAGAAGAGTACCACCACACCTCTACTTCATGCCTGTGGCGTTTTCCCTTCAAGTATGACGGAATTGAACAGTTCCTGAAGGGTCTTAAGGACCGGTCATCCACCCGCCTTCAGGAGTTCGGCCGTAATTCCGTCCTCACCCGACGCCCTGTTGTTTTTAAACTGCTTCAGAGCCATCCTTATCTCATACAGGCTGACGTCCGGGATGTCTTCGGTATAGTGCCGGGTCAATCTAGATCTAGGGTCGTTAGCTAGATTCGTATCGGGTTTAGTCATTGACGTGTATAACTGTCCGTAGAACGTCTCGATCTCTCTCAGAAGCTCCAATTTGGCGGATATGGTTCTGCCATCAGCGGCCTTCAGTTTCGTGAGCTGGCTTTGCCCAATAGACAGATCTCTAGCAGAGACGTCGCGTATCGCGTCTTTAATCAAGCATGAGAATTACAACAACATATTTTTAAGTTATTAGTGATACTTTTAAATTGCTTAAAAAAATGTGATTCTATTAATACTTTCCTAATTGCTATTTATAAAAATAAAACCGGCGAAGTGCGAGTCGGACTCGCGCGTCACTGGGTTCCGTATCATCGTATTTTTATTCTTTTTTGTTGTTACATCGGCAACAGAAATACACAGTCTGTGAAAATTTCAACTGTCAATCTATTACGGTTCATGAGATATAGCCCGCTAATAGACAGACAGACGGAATGTCAGAAGTACGGACGGACGGACGGACGGACGGACGAACGGACGGACGGACAGCGGAGGCGTAGTAGTGGGGTTCTGTTGGTTACCCTTTAGGTACGGAATCCCAAAAAACAAAATCCGAACTTATTTTTTGACAGTTCAACGTCATATTCCATAGAATAGCGTTATTCATCAGATCTCATTTTTAGAATCGCGGTGTTAAGATTAGAATATTTGTCAACAGGCATGCGCTTACATTTGCTTAGTTTAATAAGCTAAAGCTGCTCAATAGTGTGTGTGTACTTGTCTGTGAGGCCAGGGGTCACATCATACCAACAGCGTGCAGGTGGCGAAGTCGCATGATAGAGAAGTCGCGAAAAAAGTTGAATTAGATCGGTTAATCGGATGTCTAACCGTGATCTAAGAACTTAAAATCGTTTTCATTTGCTTTCCTGGTTCGAAATAAATTAAGAATCAACTAGATTCATTAAGTAGTTTCTAAACTTCGTAGTTAGAAGTATAGCACCATTCATGTAACGCAATGTAATAATCAACACATTAAAGTAATACAAAAAAAAAACAAAATAAATCATTGGGCATCAAAAAAATAATCCACATCGCTGTCAGTGGCAAAAGTGCCCAGAACACTGGCAGCATTGCCGCGTTGAATGGCAATGCTGATTCTTTGGCCGAAAAAAAGCCCAGCCCTCTGGTCACGTGAACAGTCGACAAGTTGTTTGCTAATGTCCCGAAAGACTCGATGCGCACTCGGACCCCATGGGCCTAGTGTTTCAACGCCAAACGGCTCAAATATGTAACTCCCAATTAAGTTGTTATATTTGCGCCGTTTGAGGTTTTCTGCACCTGCAGCAGCCGCTCCAGCACAGCCCGCCGTGCTGAGAAGATGGGATGGTGCAAGGGTATCGACACATGTTGCATCCCACACCAAAGGCCTACCCACCTTCCAAGGCATTATGGTCATCCCATCTGGCCTTTTCCCATCGTCGCGTGCCAAGCCGTTGGGTTCTAAAACAGCTGGCACCCCGGCGGTGACAAAAGCCCGACGGATAATGTCATTAATGCTAGCGTGCCGTGCTAACCGTCCAGCGCTCCTACTACAGGACAGGCCATGGTGTCCGAGGCGGTCGACTGCTTCACCACACTGACAGCGATGTGCAGCGCCGCTAGGAGCACCCAAACGCAGACACGTAGCGATCCGGAAAGTACTGTCACTCAGCATAGTACCTACGTTGGTTGACGGTAGTGCCTGCAGCCAAAGACCCGACTCCCATTCACCCACAGCAAGCAGGCGGGCACGCTCCGCAGTATTGGTGGTCGTATTTAAGAGGTTATTCCGTACCAATCTGCAGAGCGGCTCGTCCCATTGTCTTTGGGAGAATGGGTTATCGGGCAACGCCGTATTCGGGCAAGCCACTTTCCAGGCGTTCACTGCATCGGTCAAGCAAGGCACTTCACAGTTAACCAATGATGGAGTTAATATCCTTTTGGTTAACTTTTCAGTGCTGTTGACCGAAGACAGGAACGCCGGTAAGCTTACACTAGAAATTTTGCGGATGCCGAGCCCACCAAAGCGAATGGGTAGTGTGGCTTGCAGCCACGCTCGGTCATCCAGAGCCACATTTAAGATAGAAGTTAGTGTGTCTTGAATGATTTGATCGACTTTGTCCAAAAGATGTGACTGCTTCCATAACGGTGAAGAGCGGAGAAAATACATAAAATTTGGCCCAAAACAACAATATCTAATGAGTGTGAAGGCCGAATGTAAATTAATTTTACTAAGTCTTTCCGAAATATCGTGAAAACGATTAATTTTGGCGTCAATGAAACACACTTTAAAGTTCAAATATGTTAACATAATTATGTTCTTCTTTATGGTCCGATGCCATAAAGATGGCTGTTGTAGGCAGCGTGACACAGCGTTTCACACTGCAGAAGATCGCATGGCTTCTTCGTATATGCTCGCGATCCTCAGCAAAAAAAAAAGAGAACCACTCAAATGTACATAATTTTACAAATACTGTTTAAAATTGCCGACGGCCACAACGCAATCAAGAAGATGTTTAGGTTATTTTAAAAGATAGCCTGTGCTGTGTTGTATCTTTGCTTCAGAGTTAATTAATTTCTTCTTTGTACGGGGAACATACTATCAATACGCATTATATTGGTAAATGTTTTTTTGGAAAATAAGGAAAATATTTCCAGGAAAACGGCCATGGAAGAAAATAATACACATTATCCAATTAAGTTTTATGATTTCTATTAACATATTTAATTTCTATAAAATTTTGCAAAAGTAAAACCTACTGGGCTGAAAGTCGAAAAATACAACAAACTGTCATAGTAGCTGAAATAAGATTTCGGCTAATCGCTCTCGGCGTGTTCCTCCGATTTTTTTCATTCGCAATGATTTTGTGTTTAGTTTCAAAACGGTTTAATTCCCAGTAAGACTTTGATACCTCACGACCAGCTCAAGGCCAGAAATTATCCATTGCGGGCTTCACTCTACTGGGGATCTTGGGGAACTGTAGATCCCTAGGCAATGACGCCACAGCCAAACCCGCGAAGAGGTTCCGAGATGGTAGTGCTGGACCCGTACCAGTGGGTAAGGGTCCAGCACTACCATCTCGGAACCTAGGAGGAGGTAGGTAGGAGGAGTGCCTCCTACTAACACTTGTATACATGAATTTGCCAGAGATCAATTGAACTTCATGACAACAAATGGTTACGGGATACAAATTCGAGTCAGTTAAAAATGGCAATGTCAAGCCTAAAAACGTGACTAACTAAACTACTTCTCAGCCTAAGTGGAACTACCCTCCGAATATTAATAGGTATAATTACGTTTCATTGCCCCCTAAAAACATCTATTCAACATATGCGCCACAGACAGCCCAATTTGCAGAGGTTGCTTTGATGCAGAGAAATTATTCGCAAACTTCATCCTTTAAATGAGGCCGTTGCTTCCCGACTTGAACAAATGAACAAATCCTCTGAACGGTGAGGTTGCTCCGCGAAACCTGTAAAGTACCCAGGAGACTTCTGTGCGGATTTTGGCGGAGCTGCCTAACTCAGTCAGGAAACCTACGCACTACGGGCCGAATGGGAGTCTAAGTACGGATAACGAAGTTTCTACTCTACTCTATCCGTTGCGGGGGTAGTTCTCTTCTGGTTTTCCCATGGCCAACTTTATGTAGCTCTATCGCGTCATAACAACCCAAACAACTTTTTTCCACATCGTGTATGGAAAAGCGTTATCATTGAAACGTAACTCAGTAAGAAAAATTACTAGAGCCGACCGGCATTTTGTACAGAAGAGGTGATACAGCCAGTGCCTTGCATACCAGTCATCCAAATTCTAAGAGGGGTCAAGCAATACTAGATATTGACTGTTCGTATATCTTATCTTAGCGATCTTACCTAGCGACATCATTTTACTTTCTGAATACACGAACGAAGTCGCGGGCAACAGCTAGTAAAAATGAAATTTCAGTTTTGCATTTTTTTTGACGTGGCAATTCCTAGATCACCCACTTTCACATTTTTTTTCAGGTTTCGAGAAGCCGTCCGCTATCCAACAGAGAATTATTTTGCCTATTGTGAAAGGCAGAGACGTAATAGCTCAAGCTCAGTCTGGTACCGGTAAAACTGCGACGTTTTCAATTTCCATTCTGCAGTCTTTGGACACTACACTACGTGATACTCAAGTTCTTATCTTGTCGCCTGCCCGGAAGTTGGCCAGTCAGAATCAAAAAGTGATACTCGCATTGGGCGACTTCATGAATGTGCAGTGCCATGCCTGCATTGGTGGCACAAACCTTGGTGAAGACATCAGGAAGCTGAACTATGGTCAGCATGTTGTTTTAGGAACACCTGGCAGAGTGTTTGGTGAGTTTTAAAGCTGTATTGTTTTCTTGACTCTTACTATCCTTAAATTGCAACAAATAAGGTTAATTCATACTAAGTTTACAACTTGTGTAATTTATCTGTAAATTATTATTTCTATTATTAATAGGCTGCCTCATGAACTGTGATCGGTAGTGCTATTCTCAGAATTAAGTGACTGTCAGACGGCATATCTATATTAAGATAACAAAGATATGCCTTCTGAATCTCGGAACCAGTAAGTAATATGACAAACAGTAGGTAAGTACCGCGCGGTACTAGCGTATACCGGTAATGAGTAGTCTTTTTTATTACAGCTTTATTTTCTACTTAACAGCTCTCACAAATATAACATCCAGTTATAATTATTTCCTTTCCAATTCTTTGTTATGTGACCCCTCTATGGGTAAAAGCCTCCTCCATTATTTTCCACCTTTCCCTGTGTATTGCCGTATGCATACATTTTTTTCCTGCTGTGTTTACTATCTCATCGGCCCATAAACAGTTTTACTTCATTTAAAACATCAATATTCAGAAAAAATATTTCAAGAAAACCCGGGGCAATATGGACACATATTAATATTATCATTCAGGATCATTGAGCCAAAATAGCACTGCTCATAAACTAGTTGTAATAGTTTCCAATATTAAATCAAATGAGAAACAAGTTAAATTATCTTCAATGATTTTTAGATATGATCAGGAGACGTGTACTGAGGACTCGGGCCATCAAAATTCTAGTACTTGACGAAGCTGACGAGATGTTGAACAAGGGCTTCAAAGAACAAATATATGATGTGTACCGTTACCTGCCGCCTGCCACTCAAGTTGTGCTCATCTCTGCCACACTTCCTCATGAGATCCTTGAAATGACTTCAAAATTCATGACTAACCCCATTAGAATCTCGGTAAAACGGTATGTATTCAAAATTTAAATTTGTGGAATACACATAATTATAATATTCTGGAAAATATTTTTAGGCTAACTAGACAATGGTCTAGTTAGCCGCAGCAAATGTCATTACCTGCTATTAGTCTGATGATGCACTTATCTTTACAAATTAGTGAGATAATTAAAAAGTTACTATTAATTAAAAATTTTTGCCTTACAAGAAGCTAAGTCAATATATGATTAATTTTAGCTAATTGCATCTAATTTGGTTTAAAGGAACCTGTTGTTGTGAGTATAAATAAAAGTTATTTTGACCAAATATATATTATTTCACAGTGATGAGTTGACACTAGAGGGAATCAAGCAGTTCTACGTAGCAGTGGAGCGTGAGGAGTGGAAGTTTGACACTCTTTGTGACCTTTACGACGCACTAATCATCACTCAGGCAGTCATCTTCTGCAACACTAAGAAAAAGGTGAACTGGCTCACACAGAAGATGCAAGAAGCTAACTTAGCAGTCAGCTCAATGCACGGTGACATGCCACAAAACGAAAGATACAAAATTATGAAGGAGTTCCGATCAGGAGAAAGGTATACAATTTTTCTTGTATTCACTTTGCCTTTTTTATACCTATGATTAAATTACAACGTGTAAGGGTTTTTCTCACCTACACACGCATCTGGGTTAGCTTTGAAGATCTTTTAAAGGTTCTAGACAAGTGTTGTTTGTTTCTGCAACGTAAATTAGTTCATTGAAAAATAAAAGATCGGCTTGACTGGCACTGCTAAACACATTTCAACACTGTAAAGTTCCTTATGGCACTTAGCTTAGCAAACTCCCTGCATAATATACCATCGAATCCTCTCACTGAAATGTTTACATTTTTGCGTAGTAACTAAAGTTCTTTATTGTACCCTATACCAAAAAGCGCGCGTAGCGTGGCGTCTTGGTGTTAGCTGACCCAAATTAGTGACAGGTTAGACCGAGACGATTATCGAATAATTGTAGATACACCCACACAAGACGTTCCTTTTGACAACCAGACCTTTGAACTTCTAAGATATGATAAAACTAAGGTAGTGTAGGTTCAAGAAACGTATTTATGTAACAAATTGTCAGACGCGCGTTACTCACTGCATTTGGTTGAATTAATTTTCAATAGTTTCGCTTTACTTTGACAATTAAAACATTTTACTTTAACCCAGTAAATTAACTAAAGAAAAACTGGCCAAGTGCGAGTCGGACTCGCGTGCAAAGGGTTCCGAACGAATTTAATTTTTTTAACATGTTATATTAACACTACAGACTTCTTATAGGTTTTCCTGTAATCTTTAGGTAAAGATCTATTATCTCCATTTTTTTCAAAATTTTAGGCTCAGTAGTTTCGGAGATAAGGGGGGGGGAATTGTCATTTTTCGTCTAATTTCTTGAATAACTTCTAAATCATTTATTTTAAAATTATGAAAAAAATATAATTAAAATCCTCACAGTAAGCCCTTTCATTTGATATGTCAAACGATATTGTTCAAAAAACTTTTTTTTTTTAATTTTCTTGTTTGACCCCCAAAAGTTACCCCCATACTAAAAATTTAATAATTTTCGTAACGCATCCGTGTTTGGGTCATAGAAGTCCATATGTGTACAAAATTTCAACAGAATCGGTCCAGTGGATCCGGAGAAAACTGGCTGTGACAGACGGACAGACAGACAGACAGACAGACAGACAGACAGACACCCGAGTGATCCTATAAGGGTTCCTTTTTTTTTCGGAACCCTAAAAACCTTTAAGTGGGTGATAGACGTGCGAGCAAGTAAGCGACTAGTGACTCGACGACCTTTTTCGCTCGTGTGTCACCGTAAGTACGCGTACATAAAAACCGCCGGGTAAGTTTGTTGGCGATCCAACAGGTTCGAAAGTTTGGTCGTAGCTCGTCTCGGCTCGCACGCCGCTATTGCTTTGTTTTGTGACACGTCGAGTGCTATTGTGTTGCAAAAATTACTGATTTTCGAAGCTATTCACACTAATTATTGACCGAATTCTTTTCTTTGCTTCTCTCATACAAGTATCCTGTCTGGCTATAATAAAATATTATTGTTGAATAACAAAAAGTTTCCTCCATTGACGACATCGGGGTCCACCTGGTACCAGAGTAATGAGCAAGCGTTAACGTGTGTCACCGACGTCGAGCCGAGTAAGTTCGCGATCTTAAGAGGAAATGCTGGCGGCGAGACTTTGTATGTAAAAAGTCATAATTTGAGGTTTGGCTCTCGACTGTTTTCTCCTCCAATCTTGGACCGATATAAGAGATATTTCACAAACTGAATAAGAAGGATATATACTAGGGATGTTACGGAGCTCCGATTCCGATTAGTCGGAACTTCCGATTGTTTTTGAACCTCCGATTTCGATACCTGGTCCGAAACTTTTCAATCGGAGGTAATCGGAGGTTGATACCTTGCGGCGGGCGGCGGCATACGACCGCGGTCAACGCGTCTAAAAACCTGTTTGTACTTGTCGCACGGGGGTAACGTGCTTTCTGTCGCTTACTCATTCATTTATTATTGTTTCGCATTGGGGATCAGGTCATTTGTTTGTTTATGAGTGAACACGTTAACAGAATCTAGAGTTTAACAGCTGTATTTGTGTTTTTAATAGTGTGACAAGTGGCAACTTAGTTGAACAAATTTTTAATTTTATAAGTAGCATTGCCAGCATACTTACAAGGACGCCAGCAGGCCAACCTACACGAATCTGTCAAATTTTGCCAATCGAACGTGAACCTTCCAAATTTGTGATAAAGTTGAAAATCTTTTGCAGAAATTTGACAGATTGTGGTAGCTTAAAGTGCTGGCGTTTTTACAATGCATAATTATTTTATTAATTAATGACTGATTTTTTTTCAACGCCTCGTCAGGCGTTTTATTGTTATATTTGAAATTAATAGGACTGATTAGCAATGTATGTATTATTTTATTTCATTAACTAGCTGACCCGCGCGGCTTCGCTCCCGTCAACTGGCTACTCTACCTACCGACCCTAACCTACCGACCCTACCTACCTACTTACCTACCATACCAATCTACCATAGCTACCCTACCTCACCTACCTTACCTACCTACCCTACCTACCCTACCTACCCTACCTACCCTACCTACCCTACCTACCCTACCTACCCTACCTACCCTACCTACCTGCCTACCTACCCTACCTACCTGCCTACCTTCCCTACCTACCTGTCTACCTACCCTACCTACCTGCCTACCTACCCTACCTACATACTCATTTTTTTTTTGTATTTTAATTCTTATTATGCTATTCCGGACGAAGGAATTAGTCTTCGTCCCGAATAAAACACAAAAACTATGAAAATCGGTCGAGCCGTTCTCGAGTTAGTTAGAATAGTGTTCGAACAAACCCGATTTTGAGAATTTTGCTATATTGTGAAAGATTCGACCTTTTTCTAGAAGACATTTTATATCAGCGAGACAGAAATAAAACGAAAAAAACTTTTTTACAAAAAATGTAACCGACTTCCAAAACAAAACACTACAAAGTATAAAATAACTTTAATTTCGGAAGTCGGTGTTTTTAGTTTTTTCGCTTTTTGACACCGACTTCCGAAATTAAAGTTAAAAATAAAAAACATTTTTTGTAAAAAAGTTTTTTATTTTTCAGTTTTTAGTGGTACCTGCGTACCCATTCACAGCGTACTGGCGTGATGTTATGTTATGAAAATAAAACTTACTAAGTGCTTTCGGTGTAAAGGTCTCGTCAATACGAATGAAATAAGCCCAAACACTTGGTAGTTCCTACATACCGATGTGGAGTTCCCTTGACTCTCTGTCGTCTCCATCATCAGGTCTGATCCAAACTTTCATTCTTTTGTATCAGTATCACGCGATATACACACGAATATCAAGTTTTACCAAATACATGCCTACAATTTTCGAGAGTTGCCCTCGATTTCTCAGGGTTTCCATCATCAGATCCTGACGTGGTGGCAATGGGACCACACGGAAAGCACCAGCTTTCAAATAAAAAAAGAATCATGAAAATCGGTTCATCCAGTCGGTTTATATGAGGTAACAAACATAAAAAAAATACAGTCGAATTGATAACCTCCTCCTTTTTTTGAAGTCGGTTAATAAACTGAAGGAAGACGGACAGCGGTGGCTTATTAATAAATAGGGTTCCGTTAGCAACCTTGGTACGGAACCCTAAAAATCGACTTGGTTCGCACGAATCAAGATCGTAAGCGAAGGCTTAAATAATAGGGTCCCATTAGCAACTTTGGCACGGAACCCTATAATTTGCCTTGGCTCGCAAATCGAACAGTCTGATACTTAGCACGAATTAAAAACTTAGTTGCGGGCAATCTGGGAGTCTTTAAGACAAAAGTGAATAGGTTGCTTCTAGGCAAACGTGCTCCATCTTCAACCTCATCATCGCTTACCATCAGGTGAGATAGTGGTCAAACGTATGCCTATATATAGTAAAAAAAAAATCTACTCCGTATCACCTAACCACAGAGAACTAATGATAACTCGATTTGACAGTTACTGTGAAATCGTGTTGTCATTCATTCTTATTTCGGGTTCGGGATTAATCGTAAGTCTGTAGGTGATACGGAGTAGAATACGTCCGCAACTAAGCCCGAAACTACGGACTTCGGACTTAGAGAGTAGCCGCACCAAAATCGATCGCTCCCGTCACCGTGACCACCTTTGGTACGGTACCTTATTATTATTAGCCTTGTTTCGCAAATCGAACCGTTCGTTGCTTCGCTCTAAACGGAATCAATCGCGGAGGCCTTAGAAGTAGGGTCCTGTCAGCACCTTTGGTACGGAACCCTACGGGTCCGCAAGTCGAACCGTCCAGTACTTCACAAAACTACTGAGTTCTAAATCAGTTTAAGACTCTACGATAAAAGCACTTTAAACGAAACCAGCACAACTCAGAGATTTAAGCAGTTTTGGCTCCTATTCGTTTAAGACCTTCCAGAGACCAAACCACAATTCCTACGAACTACGACAGTGTCAAATAATCGTGTGAGGTCATTTTCCAGCGGAAAATCTTAACACCGCAATTCAGAAAATCGCGTCATCAGTGCAACGCCATCTCTCGACCATGTAAACTGACAAAATATTTGGCAGCAGAAGACGTTAAATAAGCAGCCCGTATGTAACGATAAATAATGATAAGGTATTAAAATGTTTACTTTTATTTTGCTACGTCTACGTATTAAAAGTTTCACAAATAACTCAATGAATGTGTTTTGGTGTAACATTCATGCTTTCATTCATTTTTTGGTTCCTCAATAGATGGCGCTCTGACTGATCAGAACACAGTAGGAAGTTTCTTACTAAACTAAATATTCAATATATTTTGATTTTGTGGATCGATAAATAACGAAAAGGTATAAAAATGGTCACTTTTATTTTGCCACGTATTAAAAGTTTCACGAATAACACAACAATTTTGAATTCTTTCGTGCATTTTATTATTTTCTCAATAGATGGCGCTCTGACTCATCAGAATACATTAGGAAGTTTCTTCCTAAACTTAAAAATTCAATATCTTTTGATTTTGTGGGTCGATTTTGATGAAATAAACGCTAAATGTTACTCGGGTTATCACTTAATATTTTTAAGTACTTAGATTTGCAATCCAATCTGTGGTTTATGCGTGATGCTCCCACAAACGCACAGACAAACAGACAAACAGACAAAAATTTCAAAAATTGCATTTTTGTGTTTTATACCTTTTTCCTGAATTTTCTGTGTAATTTTCATGGAAAAATATTCAATGTACAGACACGGTTAGTCTACGATTTTATTATATGTATAGATTATATTAACCCTACTTTGTCACACATTCTCTTCTAAAGCATCCGCCTCCGATTCCGAATCCGATTCCGATTCCTGTTCAGATTTCGATATATCAAATCCACAACCTCTGATTCCGATTCCGGTTCCGATATCATCACATCCGTTACATCCCTAATATATACTGTGTCGTTATGATTTTAGCTTTTTGATGATTTATAACCCGAATACGCACTAGAATCCTCACAAAATGCTCAAAATTGTCCGATTAATCGCTGTCAACAGAGCCCTAGTATACAAATTTGGCAACTATTAAATCGGTCCAATATGGGAGGAGAAAACAGTCGAGAGCCAAACCTTGAATTATGACTTTTTACATACAAAGTCTCGCCACCAGCATTTCCTCTTAAAAACCGCGTACTATAATTTCTTACGTCTATCACCCACTTTAAGGTTTTAATTGGTACAGGAAAAAAAATGAGAGCGTCGTAAATCGAACATTCTTGTGTAACTGCTTGTTATTTTGTATGACGTAACTAAATCTCGATTTTATTGATGTAATTAACTCTCCAATGTTAATAATGTTCCAATATTTACAAACTGAATTTAAGTATTGAAATGTTTCAGCCGTGTTCTCATTTCAACTGACGTTTGGGCGAGAGGTATCGACGTACAGCAAGCTTCACTAGTCATCAACTACGATCTGCCAAACAACCGCGAGCTGTACATCCACAGGATCGGTAGGTCCCGTCGGTTCGGCCGCAAGGGTGTGGCCATCAACTTTGTCAAGTTAGATGACATCAAGATCCTGAGAGACATGGAACAGTACTATTTCACCCAAATTGATGAGATGCCCATGAATTATGCCCATGGTGAAGGTATTAATTAACAGCACCCAAATACTTGTAACTTTGTAAGCCATTTTTAAGATGTGCATTGTGTTTTAAATAAATTTTATGTAAAATCATGTTTTTTTTTTGAGGAAGCAGATTTCTTACTACCCCACCTTTCCCTAAAGAAGATAACTTGATGACTCCTGTTACAGGAGTCATCAAGTTGTAGGTAGAGGTCCCTTTCCTTTAGGTTGATTCAAACTTAAGGACTGAAGTTCGTTTTCTGCTAAATAGCCCACCCTTCACCCTCCTTGTCCCTTGAATTCGCTATTGCGCAGCGCCGGTTCGCGAAGTGATCCGAGCCGCCATTAAGGTTGATTATACCTGTAGTAACAAATTTAATTTACCAAAATGTATGTGACTACCATAGGACCACCGACGCCAATCGCTTCCATATTTAGTAAATGCTCAATTGGTACTAATTGGTACTCTACCAAAAAATGGTACCTTCATGGTTTTCGAGACAATCGACTTTGAAGGTGGTCCTGCGGTAGTCACGCTATTTCAGCAGGACTATCATCAGCGCCTAAAAAGGGGGGAATGCCACAGCTATTTTAAGTGTACAAATAATTAGTACCCTTGTATGTGATGCATTTCGTAAAAAAAAAACAGAACTGAAAGTTTGTATTTACCGAGAAATCAACAATGATAACTTTTGCGAGCTCGTTCAGCAAGACCACGACTTTGAGTGTAAAGTGTAGAAAATTAGTAAGATAAAATTAGTACCTAAAATCCAAAATTAGTACTCCAGTAGTTTACGAGATATACCATGCCATTGGTAGGGTAACCGTAGTCACAGTGTTAAAATTTAATTTCAAGATTTCCCTATAAAAAACCTCTGTGATTTCTTCCCAAATTTATACAAAAATGAGTATCTACTCCTAAAGAAGACATTGTGACCAAAAAAATCAAAACTAAACAAAAATGGTATCTTAGTTTAAATTCTTTCTTTTTCAAAAAAAAAAGGAAATCGCCTTTTAGAAATCGACCCACTGAAAAGCACAAAATATTTTTTATATACCTCACTCCTATCCTTATCCAGTCCCTACACCGTCTCTATTCCTACCCCGTAAAGCAAATCTCTGATAAAAAGTAATGAATTATAATAAGAAAATTAATAATTGTCTGGGTATTTACTTAGTTTTTGAAGTTGGTGCCAAACCAAAATTTTAGGACAACAAAGAACGCTGTTACGTTAAAGAACGCTTGCACTAATGTGGCCCATTCGATGCAGGTGATTACTTGTCTGCGTGTACGAGCGCTGAATTTCTCTGTTTGGCAGCATTTTTTTTGTTTTTCTTGGGCATAGAAGTAATCTTCCTCCTTTTTTTTTGAAGTCGGTTAATAATTCAGATTCCTACGTGTTGTATTTTAAAACAAATTAGCTATTGTTATTTCTCCATACTAAATCTCCGCGTATAATCCTGCCAAATTAAGTTATCAATGGTATTGAGTTGTTTAGGAGATGTAGGTACACTCAAACACATAAATTTATGAATGTCGGAATAGTAATAACAACAGTTCAATATCTATATTTTTAAACATAATATTAATAGGGCGACAGTTTGAGTCCGCTTTGGTTTTGCTTAGCTCTGAATCCTCTAAGCACATTGCTGGAGGATTCAGGTCTAGGCTCTCGGTTGAGAAGAGGTGGTGAGGCCATATCTCATCTTCCTCACATGGATGATTTGAAACTTTGCCCCCAACAATTCGCGACTGATGGAGCTACTGAAGGTAACTGAAACCTTCAGTAGTGACATCAAGATGGAATTTGGTGTGGACAAATGTGCAGTCATGCATGTAACGAAAGAGAAGATTATGGAATCTGAGGGAATTGAACTCTCGGATTCCATACAGGTCAGATTCCTCAGCTCAACCGCAACCTACAAGTATTTGGGTATGTCGGAAACGTCGGGCATTAATGTTGCTGACATGAAGAAATCGTTGATAGAGCGCTTTTTTGGCCGCCTGAAAAAGGTTTTGAATAGCCTTTTGTAGGGCGGAAATAAGGTGCGCGCCTTCAACGGTTGGGTCATGCCGGTATTAATGTACGCTTTCGGCATACTCAAATGGACTCAAACCGAACTCGACGCCCGGGATAAAATGGTCCGTACACTTCTGACCGCATACCCACGATCGTTGGTGATGCACCGCCGAATGATAATTGGTGTTACCATCCCGCATGTCAAAAACCTCGTGAAGGCTAAGAAAGAGAAGCAAATCAGGTATCTCGACTTAGCACACGAGGTTATCGACATGTGGAATGTGGACTTGGCTATCATTGTGCCGACAGTTGTTGCGCCCAATGGCCTGATGGCCAAAAGCTACGATGACCATCTGTCGAAGCTGGCATTACGCGGTTGGATAAAGGGCCTGATACAGAAGGCAGTACTCCTCGATACGGCTCGTATTGGGAGGAGGTTCTTTTTTTGGAGCCCTAACCACAGGTAGCTTGGACTTTGCTCCTGACACCGGCGTTCTACTATTTTTTATTTATTTTTTAATGTATTTTTTTTAATATGATAGCGTACCCTACGCTCACTGCTTACCGCAAATCGGATGCATCAGCCACGGTCATCGGTGATGTGGCTGTATATCCCGCGAAAGTGCGGAGGTCGTGACTTCTTAAATGCTAAGACCCTGCACAACCGTGAGGTATGCAGCCTTAGTGAATAATCTTACATGCGCACTATCCCACACAATACTCACCTTCCACTACACGCACACACATCCTCACGCACATATGCACACTTCACAACTAAAGCAGAACACATTAATTATTGCAGCGGTAGGACGACACCGTTCATCAATTGTTGTAACAATAAAAGGGTATAAGAGTTTTGAAGCTGTTCACTGTTTCTCAAAATACAGGTTATAACCTAGTTTGAAAGGCAGGGTTCAAAAATTTTGTACAGATTTTACAACATACCTTAATAACTGTATACTCTCAACCTACAATTTTTTGCTGTAAATCTGTACTTTTTGATGAATAAACGTGTTATTATTTTTCCATTTCTATATTGTAATTATATATTAGTTATATTTTTAAATATTTCTATAAAAAATAAAACATTTAAAAATATAAAAAATAGTAGCCCACCGGTATCGGGAACAGGTTTCAAGCTACCGGTAGTCAGGGCTCCCGAGAAAGGAACCTCTTCACTATACGCGCCGTGTCCAGGAGTACCGCTTTTTCGACCAAGCCCTTGATCCAGCTGCCCAACGAAAGCCTCTTGAAATGTTGGTCGAAGCTCTTGGCAATTATGCCATTGGCCGTCACGACTATCGGCACAATGAATGCTGTGTTCACATCCCATATGTCGACAACCTCGCGAGGCAAGTCAAGATATTTGGTTTGTTTATCTTTCTCAGACTTCACGAGGTTCTCGTCATGAGGGACTGCTATATCAAAAATCATTGCGCGACGCTCTAGTCGGTCTATCATCACTATATCAGGCTTATTGGCAACAATACTTCTGTCAGTGATGATGGACCGATCCCAATACAATGTGCAATTGCCGTTTTCGAGAACTGGGTCAGGCACATACCTATGGTACGATAAGTACACAACCCTGTTTACAAGTTTGTGCCTGTGCAAATAGCCTCCGTTAGCTAGACTAGAACAACCGGAAATTATGTGGCGGATGGATTCTCCGGGCCGGTGACATGCCCATGTCAACCGTACTGTTCTTCACAATGTATTTCCAGTAGTTGTTCATCATCATAACTTCGTCCATAATTGCATAGACAAAACCTTCGGTTTCCCCGAATAGGTCACCAAAACGCAGCCAGGCTACGGTAGATAAGAAGTCTACATCGGGTCCTACATGGGCCCAATGTAGACTTCTTATCGTCGAAGATTTTGTCTATGCAACTGTGGAATCCATCCGTTACATTATTTCCGGTTGTTCTAGTCTGGCTAACGGAGACTAGTTGCACAGGCAACATCTTGTAGCCAGGATTTTCCACCAGCAAATTGCTTTTGAATACAATTTTGTGGAATCGGAAGTACCGTCGAGAACTGGGTCGGGATGTGCCCGACTCAGTTCTCGAAAATGGCAATTGCACGTTGTATTGGGATCGGTCTATAATCACTGACAGGACTATTGTTGCCAATAAGCCTGACGTCGGTTTAAAGAACTTTATTTCTCATAAGAACAACAAGTTCACTTAAAATGAGATTTACAAATTAACTATAACTTAAATACACTTATTTTTGCTCTAGTTTAATACAAAATTAAATGACAATATATATATCAACTATCGCAGGTACAGTAGGTACTGACAATATGCGGTTTAATTTATTTTTAAATATGCTTAATTTTGTACATTCCTTTAGCAGGTTGTTGTACTTGTGCACCCTAATAAATAATGCTTTTTTACTCTATGTGAGTGTGCGTGACTGAGTCAGTTGCAACGTGTGTTTATTTCTTAGATGATATTTGTGTGTCTTTTGAGTGAATGTTATGTTTGAGTGGATATTGCCTGTAATAATTTTTTAAGGTAAGGGGGGGGGGAAGGGGTAAGGTAGTATTGAACACATACAATTGTGTAAGGTTAAATAGTTTAGTCTTTGAATATACTTCGTTTGTAGGTGTTAAGTAATTGTATTGAAATAGTGTTTTAATGATTTTATTTTGTGTAGTTTGTAGCTGTCTCAAGTTAGTTTTGAAAGCTGAGCCCCATATTTCAATTAAGTGTTCTAGGTGTGTTTTACTAGTAAGTGTATCATAATGCGTACTTTATGTGGTATGCAGTTAGCGACTTTCCGAAGCGCTCCTAAGACTATATTTAGCTTGGATCTGATATGGTCAATGTGTGCTTCCCATGTTAGTCTATCACCTAAATAAAGGGCAAGATATTTTTCTTTACGAGATTTTTAGGCTTCTGAAAAAAAAAACGGAACTCTTATAGGATCACTCGGGTGTCTGTCTGTTTGTCCGTCTGTGACAGCCAGTTTTCTCCCGATCCACTGGACCGATTCTGTTGAAATTTGGTGCACATATGGACTTCTGTGACCGAAACACGGACGCGTTACGTAAATCATTAAATTTTTAGTATGAAAAGAGAAAATTTCAAAAAAAGTTTTTTGGACAATATCATGTGACATATCAAATGAAAGGACTTACTGCAAGGGTTTTAAATATATTTTTTTCATAATTTTATAATAAATGGTTTTGAAGTTATTCAAGAAATTAGACGAAAAATCACCATTCCCCCCCCCTAACCCCCCTTATCTCCGAAACGCCTGAGCCTAACATTTTGAAAAAAATGAGATAATAGATCTTTACCTATAGATTACAGGAAAACCTATAAGAAATCTATCGAGTTAAAATAACACTTTAAAAAAATAGAATTCGTTCGGAACCCTTTGCACGCGAGTCCGACTCGCACTTTTCCAGTTTTGTATTACATTGTTGTTTACTGTTAGTAATTTTTGTTACTATTTGCAGTGAAAATCATATATGAGGCTTTAATGTATTAATAGTGAGTGTGTGTTAAAAAGGAAGCACTCATTGAGCGCATCTAGATCGGTCTGGGCATCAACTATAATATTTTGAATTGAATGACCAAAGTAAAACAGTATCGAAAAAAAAAGTAAGTAAGTATCGTCTGCATAAACTAAAAAAAAACGAATCGTTAAAAATATGTTAAAAATTATCCAATGATTAATTCCAGTTTTTAATGTTTAACTAACTACGTAAATTGTTAATAAAAAATTGAATAATATATATTTTTGTTTTTCCAACGGGGATATATTTTTAAACCTTTTAAGAATAGCACCATTGAAGGAAAAAAAATCATATTTATAGTTTAACGACTATCACATTTGCAATGTTCATGTTCAAGCAGAAAAAAAAATTGTTAATTAACTGTTTATTTATTTATTTTTGTAGCAATTGCTTTTTAGTTTTTTTACTGTAGATAGGCATACATTTGACCATTATTTCACCTGATGGTAAGCGATGATGCGGTCGAAGATGGAGCACGTTTGCCTAGAAGCAACCTATTCACTCTTGTCTTAAAGATTCCCAGGTTGTAGCTATCTGAAAACACAGACTCTGGCAGGGAATTCCACTCCTTAGCTGTAGGCACTATTAATGTGTTCCCAAAATGTTCTGTGCGTGTGGGTGGGATGTCCACCATGTACCGGTGGCGCATCGCCGTTCGTCTTGTGGTCCGATGATGGAACGGGCTTGGCGGAATTAAATCATGCAATTCCGTCGCACACTTCCCAAAATGCAAACGATAGAAAACCGACAGGCCAGCAACTCGGCGTCGATGCTCAAGACTTTGGAGCTTTGACTCGTCGAGATTCTCTTGGCTCGTTTCTCAATTGACTCAAGGGCATCAAGCTGGTATTTGGCAGATCCGTCCCATAGATGAGAGCAGTACTTCATACACGATCGAACTTGCGCTTGATAGAGCTTGAGTAGCTGTTCTGGCGTGAAGTACCGTCTCACCTTTGCTAGGACCCCCAACTTTCTGGCAGCCACTTGAGCCTTTGCCTCTATGAAAGGGTAGATGTTAACGTGAAACCAAGAAGCTCAAGTCGGTCGGTTATCGGCACGGTTACACCTCGAAAAGATGGAGCTGGGTGGAATTGGCTCCTTTTAGCGGAAAAAAGGCACGCTTGGGTCTTAGCAGCATTGAACATGGCCAGATTGGCATCGCCCCATTCTGAGACAGCCTGTAACGACAAGTTCAAGGGCTTAACCATAGCCTCCCGGAGTAAAATAAAATAAACCATGGCAGCTGAGAAATGATCAGTCCCAACTGACGGCGCCCGTTCACGAACATGACGCATGCGTTAGCAACATTCGGCTCAACCATTTTGAAGGGAGCCAAATGATCCAACGCATACGCCACCATCAGTTAGACTTTTGAGTGAGCATGGCACTCCCAACCGCCAGGGTACATTCAAGTCAAAAACAAACCTAAAACTGATAGCTATAGCTTAAGTTTAAGGTACACAGTACTCATGTGCCGTTAAAATGGATGAAATTATACAGTGCTAAATAAATTGAGTCTATACAATGCTAATATTGGTTTCTTACAATCTTAAGCCGGTCAAACAATGTTTCCAATTGCTAACAGATTATTTTGTGCGCCCTCGTGGCTGTGGAGCAGGGCCAGCCCCAACTTATAATATGCTTGCCTGCATAGTGTGCGTTTAATAGAAGATATAAATTACTAATATATGAGGCGGTATTTTATTATAATATTTTAAACAGTACGCCATGAAAGATGAGGCTACTTTAGCCAGTCTGAAACCTGGTTGAACTAATTGGTCCCTATTTCTGTTTGCATTCTAATAACTAATTTGAAGAATAATGTAATTATGAAAAACTTTAAACATACTACTTAAGGGCGCTATTACAAAATCGAGCGCTTGGCACGAACTAAAGCTACATACCGCGTTTTGCCGAGATTTATAGTGATTGTAGCGCTGTATACAACAATTGTTTAAAAATATTATTTTACATTATTTTAAACTAGACAATTTTTTTAAGCGAGGTAGCATTACCATTGCCATTGCCTTAGTAATTAGTTGCTTTTTGTTTGAAGTTAGATTATATTTTCATTAAAAATAACATAATTTCGGACGAAAATTTATCAGTTACTCTCTGTTTTACGGAATTATTTTTGGTGTATTACTGTATGAAACATAATAAATTGAATAAAGCACTCCAAAGTAAAAGATACAGTTGAACCATAAACATTTTAATAATGATTAAATTATTGTATCTTCGATGTAACAAAGCATCAAAAGATGCCTAAAGTAAAATTTTATGAAACACTCTTTGCAGAGACAATGTTGTTACTAATTTACGTAAACAAATTGAAATATTTGTTTAAAGCATTCCCAAGAAAAAGTCTCAAACATTCTTGGCCTTATATTTTTTATATTTGTGTCTATATATAAGCCATTATCACAAATCAAAACTCGAGTGAAACGCTCAAATCCAAGAAAAAATATAACAGCCCTCTTAACAATAACAGCGTGCTAGTTAATGTTATAGTTTAACAATTTTATACTTAACTAGACTAAAATATTCACTTTTCAAAGAATTTCCAGCTTAACGCTATTAACTACTATATCTTTATCGCTATTCAATAAATGTTTATTCATGTCGAAAGCCTTTTCACTTTTCCACACGTGAAACTGAAATCCGTTCCCTTTCGCGCGCAGCTGAAATAGGCTGGGAGCTCACCGAGGCATTAACCGTAACGCTATTATATTTTAAAACATGGGACACGGGAGAGGCCTATTGAAACTAAATAAAATATTAACCATGGAAATTTTTCAGTGTATCACATACACGCGGGGTATCAAACGTGATACCGAATCTGAAACTACTCCACAGACATTCCGTTGTTAGAATGGAGTTTGCATATCACCGTGTTTTGTGTAATAAGTAGTGCAAAGACTTAGAGACTGGTTTTAATTTATTGATAGATTGATCATGTTTATTATGATGCCATTGACACCATTTTTGTTTTCTACAAAATTAATTTTAATGCTTTTATTATTGAAAATTTAAGTATACCTGTAGATATTGAGGTCCATAAAATATAATTTTCAGATCATACGTTCACGTAATATGGTAAGTTTCTCACTAATTGTTACTACGTGATGAACAATGAAAATGTAACAAATAATTTCCTTCTGTTATAATTATGACTGCTGCAGCTGGATTTTCTTTCCTTGATTTTTTTTTATTTTCGTCAGCTTTCCAAACTTGATTAAACATCTATATTATATGTTATCAATAAATTTCAACCACTTGCCTAATTGCCTTTGTGCGGAACTCTTCCTGTTGTATTTAAACTTCTCCAGTAAGCTGCTTTGATGTTTACACTTTTTGTTGCTCATCCGAACAACAAAAAGACAACTGATTGAAAACACATATTTTCTAAGTAACTTACGCGAAATTTTCCTAACAGCAAAATATAACTTAGAAGCTTTTCTTAATGTTGCTTCATAGGCCATTCCTATCAGATCTGGATCTCATTGCTAAGCAACATCGTGCTTAACAAAGAGACTTAGGCAATCGACGGGAATGATATGGGGATTGGCACTGACAATCCAATTTGCTGCATTAATAGAACAAAGCCTGTCGCCTGTCGCCTGATCGACTTTGTTGCACAGAAGCAGCATGTATCCGCGCGATCTGAAGGTGCAGGGTCTGCGGCCATCTAGCTACTAACCTTTCTGCACGAACGCATTCATATTTTAGAGAAAATATAAATGCTGTATTTATATGTTAGTTCGTTTAATAAATAGTAACATCAGCAGTACAACTCAACAAAAAAAAGTTTCGACTAGCATTATTAGCTGTGATTTTGGACACATATTTTCAATGTCTTACAAATTAAAATGATTCTATAAATATACAAGAACATTTCAAGATTTCTCAAAATAATTGTTTCTAAACGATAAGATTTTTTGTTACTAGGCTATTCGTTTCAGAATTGCTATTGCGGCATTTGACAAGGGTCGAACGACCGAGGCCTTTGTCGAGAGAAGCTGTGGCGATCAAAAGTAGAGGAAAACTTAAAATGGTTGAGTTTCCCAATCTTTTTTTCAAAAATGTTACGAAAATTTATTACATTTAAAACTGCTAATGAAACTTACAAAAGTTGTAGCACTACACTACACTAACACATGATAAACCTATCAAGGTAATAACAATTAGTACATATTCTTAACTAGCTGACCCGCGCGGCTTCGCTCCCGTCAACTGGCTACTCTACCTACTGACCCGAACCTACCTACCCTACCTACACTACCTACCTACTCTACCTACCTACCCTACCCACCTACCCTACCTACCTACCCTACCCACCTACCCTACCCACCTACCCTACCTACCTGCCTACCTACCTACCCTACCTACCTACTCATATTTTGTTATTTTTTTTTTTGTATTTTAATTCTTATTATGCTATTCCGGACTACTTTTAGTTTTAATTAACTTTCATCTGTCTGTTTTGTGCGAGTCCCAAATAAACATTTTTCTTTCTTTCTTTCAAAAACACAAAAACTATGAAAACCGGTCGAGCCGTTCTCGAGGTAGTTAGAACAAACCCGACTTTGTTTTATATATTAAGATTTTTGCTATATTGTGAAAGATTAGACCTTTTTCTAGAGGACATTTTTAAATTAGCGACACAGAAATAAAACGAATAAACTGAAGGAAGACGGACAGCGGTGGCTTATTAATAAATAAGGTTCCGTTAGCAACCTTGGTACGCAATCCTAAAAATCGACTTGATTCGCACGAATCAAAATCGTACGCGAAGGCTTAAATAATAGGGTCCCATTAGCAACTTCGGTAC
The DNA here is from genome assembly GCA_947578705.1 of Lacanobia wlatinum. NCBI lineage: Eukaryota > Metazoa > Arthropoda > Insecta > Lepidoptera > Noctuidae > Lacanobia > Lacanobia wlatinum. The sequence goes on from OX388040.1 coordinate 8,554,231, forward strand.
GGAACCCTATAATTTGCCTTGGCTCGCAAATCGAACCGTCTGATACTTCGCACGAATCAGGGGGGCTACTCTCTAAACCCGAAGTCCGTAGTTTCGGGCTTGGTTCGGCCTTATCGCTTTTAGCGATAAGGCCGCTCATTGTGTCACCCTATGTAATGTTTTCTTCATCTATTTTTTTCTGTAACGTATATGGTGTACACAATAAAGAGTATTCTATTCTATTCTAGCCACTGAGAACTAATGATAACACGATTTGACAGTTACTGTGAAATCGTGTTGTCATTCATTCTTAGTTCGGGTTCGGGACTAATCGTAAGTCTGTAGGTGATACGGAGTAGAATACGTCCGTCCGCAACTAAGCCCGAAACTACGGATTTCGTTAGAGAGTAGCCCCCCTGATTCGCAAGTCGAACCGTCCAGTACTTCGCAAAACTAAATCAGTTTAAGACTACGATAAAAGCACTTTAAACGAAACCAGCACAACTCAGAAATTTAAGCAATTTTGGTCCCTATCCGTTTAAGACCTTCCAGAAATCAAACCGAAATTCCTACGAACCGTGACTGTGTTTATAATCGTGTGAGGTCATTCTGCAGCGGAAAATCTTAACACCGCAATTCAGAAAAACGCATCATCAGTGCAACGCCATCTATCGACCATGTTAACTGACAAAATATTTGGCAGCAGAAGACGTTAAATAAGAAGCCCGTATGTAACGATAAATAACGATTAAATATTAAAATGTTTACTTTTATGTTGCTACGTCTACGTATTAAAAGTCTCACAAATAACTCAATCAATATGTTTTTGTGTAACGCTCATGCTTTCATGCATTTTTGGTTCCTCAATAGATGGCGCTCTGACTGATCAGAATACAGTAGGAAGTTTCTTACTAAACTAAAAATTCAATATATTTTGATTTTAAGGATCGATTGAATAACGAAAAGGTATAAAAATGATCACTTTTACTTTGCCACGTATTAAAAGTTTCACAAATAACTCAACAATTTTGAGTGCTTTCGTGCATTTTATTTTATCTCAATAGATGGCGCTCTGACTCATCAGAATACATTAGGAAGTTTCTTCCTAAACTTAAAAATTCAATATCTTTCGATTTTGTGAGTCGATTTTGATGAAATAAACGCTAAATGTTACTCGGGTTATCACTTAATATTTTTAAGTACTTAGATTTGCAATCCAATCTGTAGTTTATGCGTGATGCTCCCACAAACGCACAGACAAACAGACAAGCAGACAAAAATTTCGAAAATTGTATTTTTGTGTTTTGTACCTTTTTCCTGAGTTTTCTGTGTAATTTTCATACAAAAATATTCAATGTACACGGTTAGTCTACGATTATATTACATGTATAGATAGTTCTAAATTTCATGAGACTGTGAACTTGGCCCATTTGCCTCAAAACAGACAAAAATTTCAAAAATTGCATTTTTGTGTTTTATACCTTTTTCCTCAGTTTTTTGTGTAATTTTCACGCAAAAATACTCAATGTACATACACGGTTAGTCTACGATTTTATTATATGTATAGATTCCGGACGAAGACTAATCCAAAAACACAAAAACTATGGAAATCGGTCGAGCCGTTCTCGAGTTAGTTAGAAAAGTGTTCGAACAAACCCGACTTTGTTTCATATATTAAAAACATTAAGAATTTTGCTATATTGTGAAAGATTCGACCATTTTCTAGAAGACATTTTTATATTAGCGAGGCAGAAATTAAACGAATAAAGTGAAGGAAGACGGACAGCGGTGGCTTATTAATAAATAGGGTTCCGTTAGCGACCTTGTTACGGAACCCTAAAAATCGACTTGGTTCGCACGAATCAAAATCGTACGCGAAGGCTTAAATAATAGGGTCCCATTAGCAACATTGGCACGGAACCCTATTATTTGCCTTGGCTCGTAAATCGAAGCGTCTGATACTTAACACGAATTAAAAACTTCGTTGCGGGCAACCTGGGAGTTTTTGAAACAAAAGTGAATAGGTTGCTTCTAGGCAAACGTGCTCCATCTTCGACCGCATCATCGCTAACCATCAGGTGAGATAGTGGTCAAACGTATGCGTATCTACCTACAGTAAAAATAAATATATATATTCTACTCCGTATCACCTAACCACTGAGAACTAATGATAACACGATTTGACAGTTACTGTGAAATCGTGTTGTCATTCATTCTTAGTTCGGGTTCAGGACTAATCGTGTCTGTAGCTGATACGGACGGAGTAGAATACGTCCGAAACTAAGCCCGAAACTACGGACTTCGGAATTAGAGAGTAGCCCCCCAAAATCGATCGGTCCCGTCACCGTGACCACCTTTGGTACGGTACCTTATTATTATTAGCCTTGTTTCGCAAATCGAACCGTTCGTTGCTTCGCTCTACACGGAATCAATCGCGGAGGCTTAGCAGTAGGGTCCCGTCAGCACAGCACCTATGGTACAGAACCCTACAGGCCTGATCCGCAAGTCGAACCGTCCAGTACTTCGCAAAACTAAATCTACGATATAAGCACTTTTAACGAAACCAGCATAACTCAGAGATTTAAGCAATTTTGGTCCCTAACAGTTTAAGACCTTTCAGAGACCTAACCGAAATTCCTACGAACTACGACTGTGTTTATCGTATAATCGTGTGAGGTTATTCTCCAGCGGAATATTAAGATATTCCGCTTAACACCGCAATTCAGAAAAACGCGTCATCAGTGCAACGCCATCTATCGACCATGTAAACTAACAAAATATTTGGCAGCGGAAGACGTTAAATAACAATTAGGTATTAAAATGTTTACTTTTATTTTGCTACGTATTCGTATTAAAAGTTTCACAAATAACTCAATCAATGTGTTTTGGTGTAACATTCATGCTTTCATGCATTTTTTGATTCCTCAATAGATGGCGTTCTGACTGATCAGAATACAGTAGGAAGTTTCTTACTACACTAGAAATTCAATATATTTTGATTTTGTCGATCGATTGTAACAATAAATAACGAAAAGGTATAAAAATGATCACTTTTATTTTGCCACGTGTTAAAAGTTTCTCAAATAACTCAACAATTTTGAATGCTTTCGTGCATTTAATTTTTTCTCAATAGATGGCGCTCCGACTCATCAGAATACATTAGGAAGTTTCTTCCTAAACTTAAAAAATCAATATCTTTTGATTTTGTGGGTCGATTTTGATGAAATAAACGCTAAATGTTACTCGGGTTATCACTTAATATTTTTAAGTACTTAGATTTGGAATCCGATCTGTGGTTTATGCGTGATGCTCCCACAAACGCACAGACAAACAGACAAAAATTTCAAAAATTGCATTTTTGTGTTTTATACCTTTTTTCTGAGTTTTCTGTGTAATTTTCATGCAAAAATATTCAAAGTACAGACACGGTTACTCTACGATTTTATTATATGTATAGATTACACACAAAAATATGAAATAAATCGAAAAAAAATATGTTGCTACATTTTGTGACCCTTTTTACCCAACTGCGCCAGAAAGAGGGTTATGTTTTTCTACAAATAAAATTTCTGGTTAATAGATAGCTTAGTTAATACGAGACCGACCTTTAGCCCGCTGATCCTTTTTTAAGCACAATGTTTGCTGAAAAGAAGCCGTAACATGAAATAAAAAAACTATGGCATTTATGTTTGTTAGAAACTCTCGTCTCTGCTTAGCTTTTGTGATAGTAGTGTTATTTATTTTCGTTGTAAGATTTAAAATGGTACAACGGTCCTTTATCGTGTACTGCCTTCTCTCAAGAAGGTCAAGGAACTTATAAAAGGTAAGTATTAGAGAGATTAAATTACTGTTCCCAGTGTTTACCCGGACTTTTAGCTTTGCGATCCAGGACTAATGTTTACCAGTAATCATTCGTTCTTTCCCCTCCCCATACGATACAAAATAATAAATAAATAAAATATTTATTCTCAGACCAGAGATCAATACGCAAACGAGTAAAACATAATACTTTGGTACTTACTAACTAAAACACGTTTAATAAAACTTTTCACCTTTCTGAATGACGGTCTCTATACCGTTAGCCACAACAGTAGCCACGAAGCTGTTGGGGCAGTGTCCCAGGTATTTAAAACGAGTGACTCTCTTCAGTGGAACTCCGCCCAAGGTAACCGGTGGAACAATATAACATATTTTATTTTGCGCTCTAAACACTAAGAGCTCGCTTTCGGTCGAGTTGTACCTGAGACCATGAGTCACCACATGGTCGTCATAGATTCGGAGGAGCTTTCCTAACGCACTAATCGATAGGCTCCGCAACACCATATCATCCGCGTAAGTAATATTGTTGACACATTGTCTGACAATGGAGCAACCGATTTGGGTGTTGCTAAGCTCATATATCAGTCGGTTGATATACAGGTTGAAGAGCCTGGGTGAGCTAAAACCCCCTGCCTCACGCCGCACTCCAACTTGTATGCATCAGATATGGCACCTGCCCATCTAACATAGTTGGATTGGTTGCTGTACCAATACACCAGTACAGCAATCAGTCCCCCAGGAAGGTTAGTGTCATGGGAAAGTTTCCCCCAGAGGAAGTCATACGACACTAGGTCGAATGTCTTGGCGAGGCCCAAAAACACGCATAAACAGGTGTTTTCCTTGCTGGGATAGTATTGGACAGTATGCTTGTGACAGAGGATCGCTGTTTCAGTCGATAATCGTGGCCTAAACCCAAAGAAGTAGGATATATTTATTTATCCAACTGCCTGTAAACCAGAACGTCCAACACCTTCGCAACAATGGTTGCCAAGGAGATAGGCCTGTAGTTATTCTTGTCACTCGCATCTCCAGTATTGTTTTTTTTTTATTATAGGAACGACAACCGTTTTCATGAAGTCCCCTGGAAGATACGAGTGACTCATACATACATTAAACCAGAGAAATAAGATATCAATGAAACCAGTCAAATCATCTAAGAATGAATTATGTTAATGCTGTATTTGGTACGATTGCGTTCCATGATCAAGGCTACACGTTGTTAGCATTCAGGGCGGTCTGAATGCGCAAAACTTATGTTTAACCTCATTGATATATAATACAATGTTTGATGCGTTCGTCAGTAATCTTCTAGTCAAAGCTTCTAATTAGATATATTACATGGTGCTACTTAGTCGGCTTACAATGGTAACCCACTTAATCTATACAATGTCTACTACACATTTATTTCAAACTAGCTGACCCGCGCGGCTTCGCTCCCGTCAACTGGCTATTCTACCTACCGACCCTAACCTACCTACCTACTTACCTATCCTACCTACCATAGCTACCCTACCTTACCTACCCTACCTACCTACCTACCTACCTACCTACCTACCCTACTTACCCTACCTACCTACCTATCCTACCTACCTACCCTACCTACCTACTCTTTTTATGCTTACCTTATTGTGCTATTCCGGACGAAGACTAATCCAAAACACAAAAACTATGAAAATCGGTCGAGCCGTTCTCGAGTTAGAAAAGTGTTCGAACAAACCCGACTTTGTTTTAAATATATTAAGTAGATTAAGAATTTTGCTATATTGTGAAAGATTCGACCTTTTTCTAGAAGACATTTTTTATATTAGCGAGACAGAAATAAAACGCATAAACTGAAGGAAGACGGACAGCGGTGGCTTATTAATAAAAAGGGTTCCGTTAGCAAACTTGGTACGGAACCCTAAAAATCGACTGGGTTCGCACGAATCAAAATCGTACGCGAAGGCTTAAATAATAGGGTCCCATTAGCAACTTTGGCACGGAACCCTATAATTTGCCTTTGCTCGCAAATCGAACCGTCTGATACTTAGCACGAATTAAAAACTTAGTTGCGGGCAACCTTTAAGACAAAGTCTTTAAGACAAAAGTGAATAGGTTGCTTCTAGGCAAACGTGCTCCATCTTCGACCGCATCATCGCTTACCATCAGGTGAGATAGTGGTCAAACGTATGCCTATCCATTGTAAAAAAAAAAAATCCACTCCGTATCACCTAACCAATGAGAACTAATGATAACACGATTTGACAGTTACTGTGAAATCGTGTTGTCATTCATTCTTAGTTCGGGTTCGGGACTAATTGTAAGTCTGTAGGTAAAAAAAAAAAAGGTGATACGGAGTAGAATACGTCCGCAACTAAGCCCGAAACTACGGACTTCGGACTTAGAGAGTAGCCTCCCAAAATCGATCGCTTTGCAAAATCGATCGCACCTTTGGTACGGTACCTTATTATAAAAAACCAAACTACTAACCTAAACTAAACCTAAACCTAACTACTAACCAAAAAACTGGCCAAGTGCGAGTCGGACTCGCGTGCAAAGGGTTCCGAACGAATTAAAATTTTTTAACATGTTATTTTAACACTACAGACTTCTTATAGGTTTTCCTGTAATCTTTGGGTAAAGATCTTTTATCTCCATTTTTTTTTTTCAAAATTTTAGGCTCCGTAGTTTCGGAGATAAGGGGGGGAATGGTCATTTTTCGTCTAATTTCTTGAATAACGTCTAAATCATTTATTTTAAAATTAAAAAAAAAATAATTAAACCCTTCACAGTAAGCCCTTTCATTTGATATGTCACACGATATTGTTTATTTCAAATAAAATGATATTTATGAACATTAAAATTTGAATTATTAACAAGATGAAAATATTGTTATGACGCATGACGTAGTTTGAAACATCCAGGAGCGAACGCAGTCTGAGCCTTGTGTTCCAAGGATGGCGTGGAATGGAACGGCAACAGCGTTTTGATATTTAAACATTATTAACAGGATGTTTTATAATTTTAATGCGTTATTTTAATTGTTTGTTCTGTTAATTTTATGACATTAAAAAAAAAAATCGTGCCTAGAGGTACTTTATGTTGGGTAAATTAAGTGGGCCGCCTTTATTAGACGACTAAAATGGCACCGTTTCAAAATCCGTCCTGTCCGAGTAAATTTTTGTGGGACAAATACTCCTTAGGTGATTTTTCTACATCTTTATTTCCACAACGGCACGTACCACCACAAAAGCCCTAACAGAACAGACCATTTCTTCAGAAAAGAGTAATTAATATATTCGGTAACAAAATTTACCAGACGATGTGATCACAAAAATACTTTATACAGCGTTTTTCAGAAATGCGAGATCATATTTCAGGGTTACGTAAAGAAACGTATCTGTAAAGAAACAATAGCAAAAATAAAAACATCGACGTTTTTCAAACATCTCTCCTCTTGAGCGTGATTGAATGCAAAATCATTTATGACCGAATGAAATTCCATATGAAGGTATTAATAAAATTCATATCGGAATATTTATGGCTAAAAATGTTAAATATACGAGATTTTACAATCTTAATCTACAGACAATGTCAAAGTGTCTTGTTTGCATCAAAGCATTACAATGCATAATAGCGGTGGATGCGACGTGCTTTTCGTAGCGCTCCGACGAGCTACGAATTGAATTGCTACGAAATGCTACGAGCAGCCGCTCGTAGCATTTCGTAGCAACTGCGATAGGCGGTATTAAATTCTACCCAAATTCTTCAGCTGGCAATTTGAATAAAAAGGATGATGATGATGATGAGAACAATGATGATTAATAATAAAAAAAACAACTGTATATACATATTGAAGCAACTGTCCATATTTTCAAAAACTTTTCTGAATATTGAAAATATCCAGGATAGTTATTAAAAATACATAGTTTGTGATCAATGTTTAAAAACGGCAAATGCTCAATATTCTGATACAAGTGAATGTTTAAGTCTATTAGCACCTCAACAGTTGATGTTATTTTATGACCTTTTTTCAGTTTGAATTTTATACTTTATTCATAATGGTTTAACAGATAAAATTGGAATAAAACCAGGGATTTTTTTATTAGTTCAGACCTGTCTTTGAATTAATATTTGCAGTTAAAAACGTGACAAACCCTTGTTTTATGTCAGAGTTTGACAAGTTTGCAGGTTAAGGTAAATTTTGACATATTCTGAACAAAAAATTCATGATTCCGGAATAAAGGGTTATTCATTAATGCTAGAAGTACATAATTCCAAGAAAAGAGCCAATGGTTAAAATCTCACAATACACTCAGCGAACATCAAAATAAATGCACTATTCAGAAGCTTACAATCACAATTCAAACAACGGATCTAAAAAAGCCACTTTAGTAGAATAAGCCACCACATCAAGCTACCCGAAACTGTCAAATATTCCCAAATTAAATGCTTTAGCGATTAAGATCAACATGCCGCGCTTGACTCGATGAAACGCAGAGCTAAGAGGCTCATCGGTGACGTAAAACTGGTGGATGCCAAGCTGCATAGCTTGGCTCATCGCCGTAAAGTTGCCTGCTTGTCGGTCTTCTACAGATTGTACTTCGGTGAGTGTGCCCAAGAACTCCACGACCTCATCCCACCGGCCCCCTTCTACCATCGGACATCCAGACGCACTGCATCTTACCATCCCTACCTTGTTGCTATTCCACCGACTCGCACTAAGCGTTTCCAAACGTCTTTTATAATGCGCACAGCAAAGGAGTGGAACTCTCTGCCTGCGTCCGTGTTTCCAAACGCTTACAACCCTAATCTCTTCAAAGTTAGAGTGAACAGGCTCCTTCTGGGTAGGCTCGCTCCATCGTAGACTTTGTCTCGGTCATCTCTGACCTAGACTAGAGTCAAGAGCAAACCCATCACATATATAAAAAAAAAAAGATGAAAATTAAATTTGACAGATTTTTGTATGATTAATATTATGATCCTAATATGATTCTACTAAAGTGGCCTTTTAGGGTTCCATACCAAAATGGTAAAAAGGAACCCTTTATGGTGCACTAAGTCTGTTTATCTGTCACAGCTGGATATTTCAAGAACTACGAATGCTATCAACTTGGAATAGTTTTAAATGACGTTTGCTCAACTATTTTGGAAATAAAAAAGAAATAATTATTTTTGCAACAGCGACTGAAACGGGTTCTTAGAAATTCGAAATGGGGCTACTACGGCCGGCATGTGGTTCTTATCATAATGTAAGAATGCTATTTGCACATTCTTAAACATTTTTTTATTTTTATATAGACCGCATGGATTTTGACTTTTGACAAAAAATGTAAAAAAAACCTTATCTCCGAAGTTTGCATAGAGAAAAATCTGGAATTATTCTAGGTGATAGAAATGTATGTAAAAAATAATTGATGTCTCTAAATAGCACACTTTAAAAAAAAATCCGGCCATGTGCGAGTCGGGCTCGCACACCGACGGATAGCAAAGGCTTAGTAATAGGGTTCCGTTGGTTACCTTTTGGGTGCGGATTCCTAAAATTTACATCAGTTCCACTATCGGTCAAGAGATGGCGCTGATTTAAAACTGCAATATACACCACAGTGTTAAAATTCTCTGACTAATATAGGCCTTGCCGAAGAAAATTTAAAAACATTTCACGTTTTATATGATGGTAGGTACAGCACCCTCGTTGCGCGAGTCCGACTCGCTCTTGAGCGGTTTTTTAGACCCGCTGATGCTGTCTTGAGTGCAGTGTTGCGGCAGACAACAGATTACTGCTCGCGATCTCTGATCCGAATGTCTGAACAGTATTCAGTAGTCATTAGTATCGAGAACACTAGACTAGATGACAACAGGTATCGAGTCACAAACAACTATCTACTGAATACGAGAGTGGGTTATACTGAAAACCAAAGAAAAGAGTGCAGTAATAGGGCTGTTTATTCAGCAAGAGACGGTAATATGCAGTAGTGTTATGTGTAGGAAAAGAAAAAGAAAAGGCTTTGTTGTAGGTCTTGCGATTAACACCTTGAAATTTATTTAAACTAATTAATGCTAGCATTAGCAGCAAGATTTCGATCTATTTATTGATTAAACCGTAGGTCAAAACATTTCTGAAATTCCCAGTCTATTGCTAACACTTCGATAGACCGATTTTTCAAATCGGTCCAGTAGTTTCGGAGCCTATTCAATTCAAACAAACAAACAAATCTTTCCATTTTATAATATTAGTGTAGATGGAGAATTCTACCTATCAAAATACGCTTCGGGTTACGATCTTCAGAAGACCACAGAGTGTTTCCAGATCAGTAAAGTCTGTGGAGGCGGATCAAAGTCCGAGTCAACACAAAGATAGGTACCTTTTTGAACAGTAATTTTTGTAAGAGTACCAGCATCGAATGACCTATTTACGGTTATCAGGAGATTAACATTGTTTGGTCTTTGCTACCTTACTACTATTTTAGTTTGTACTCTGATGAGTACTGATGACTAAGACGTTATGCTAAATGTAAAGAAGTCTTTATGAATTGTCAGAAGCCGAACATCTGACACCTACAGTCTTGCCAAGAAGTATCGTATTACCCAGTATTGCAGGATTATCAAGGTCTGGTAGGCCGCCCCACGTAAAATACTGGAATTCAACAGAATCTGGTTTGACTGGAAGCTGACTCAAATATAGCTAGGCAGATGATGCTTCATGGTAAAAAAAAACTGAAATAATTTGCGAAAAACAGTGAATCTACAGTTGCCAAAACTAGGCACGGATTACTAACGTAATTTTGTTTCGATTTCCTTTATCTACTACGGAGACGGCCTAAGTGACATCCCGGCATTTAATTGAATTTAGGATTCCCAAAAAATAAATAAATTCATAATCATATTTTCGTCACACGTTTCCCTACCCTATTTATAGACGGTCTAAGCATCTGCTAGCCTGCTCATTAAATGTTGTATTAGCCACTTTGACACATTTGGGCATTGGGATCATTTAGGCCGCTGATTAACCGCCATTCAATGAAAAGGCCAATAAAACGGCAGAGTTACTCTCTCAAGGACCGTCTGCTTCAATTGGGGCCAAATGGTATTGTCTTTCAATTTTCTTGCGTGCTCGGTGCCTGACGGGTAGTTCGCTGCGACAATAATAATAACGTTTTACGTTTTTTTTTATTTGGATCAGCTTCCGATCAACACGGTGAAGTCGCGGTATGTTATATACTATGGTCACTTATCCACAGAGCGACCTAGGCAACAGTTGGTAAACCATGAAGATCGACCCGCGCGACTGTTATTATTTAGCTACGAGCTCCTCATTCAATAAGTCTCCTCATTCAGTAGCAGTACCTACTAAATATCGATTTTAAAAATTCGACTAGTCTTTCACAGTCGATTCTATGAACCCGGTAGAACTGTTTAACATAAAATGTATAAATTAATCGGTGTTCTATAACCTGCAATTGTCAGTGAAAATCAAAGAAACGGTGTTTCTTTTTGGGCTGGACGAAATTAAGAATCAATTTGAATCATCAGTTTCTTTGTTTCGTAGTTTGAAGGCTACCTATCACCGTTCGTTCGATAGTCGCTTTTGTTGATTTTGATACCTACCTCGAGGTAGGTATGTATTAGGAGATTACCTGGGCTAGTCGGCATTTCAACTGGAAGAGATGATAGAGTGCCCTGCATTAGGTACCCTTATCCTATTTTTTAAATTTTGAGAGAGATCAGGATACGCATGGTATTGACTTAAAGTAGATTTTATCTATGCAACAGATATTTTTCGACATCCACGCGAACGATTCCACTTAAAATGGTGGGGGGTGATAATACAGTAACGTTATAAAAAATTACGCTGCATTTAATAACGAGTCGATCCGAAAAGGCTTCAGCACCGTAGACCACATACATACGCTCCGTCAGGTTATACAGAAGACCGAAGAGTATAATCTGCCCCTCTGCTTAACGTTTGTGGACTACGAGAAAGCCTTTGATTCGATCGAGACTTGGGCTGTGCTGCAGTCTCTCCAACGGTGCCAGATCGACTATCGGTACATCGAGGTGCTGAAAAGTTTGTACAAAAACGCCGCCATGTCAGTCCGACTTCAGGATCAGACCTCGAAACCTATCCTCCTGCAGCGGGGTATGAGGCAGGGAGACGTCATTTCTCCGAAATTGTTTACAGCGGCAATGGAGGATGTCTTCAAGGTTTTGGACTGGAGAAGGCTAGACATTAATGTCAATGGCGAGTACATCAGTCACCTTCGATTTGCCGACGATATAGTCGTCATGGCTGATACTACGGAGGACCACAGTACAATGCTCGATGACCTCAGTAGAGCTTCCGAAAGGATGGGTCTCAAAATAAACATGGAGAAAACCAAGATCATGGTAAATACCCATGTAGCACCCACTCCCATCAAGATCGGAAACTCTACACTCGAAGTTGTAGACGAGTACGTCTACCTAGGACAAATGGTCCAGCTAGGTAGGGCCAACTTCGAGAAAGAGGTCAACCGTCGAATCCGACTCGGCTGGGCCGCATTCGGGAAGTTGCGCGGCATCTTCTCGTCCCACATACCACAGTGTCTCAAGACGAAAGTCTCCGATCAGTGCGTGTTGCCAGTGATGACATACGGAACTGAAACGTGGTCGCTGACAATGGGCCTCATCAGAAGGCTCAAAGTCACTCAAAGGGCAATGGAGAGGGCAATTGGATCGATAACCTGGTGAAGGTCGCGGGTAGCCGATGGATGCGAGACGCACAGGACCGGTCGTTGTGGCGACGCTTGGGGGAGGCCTATGTCCAGCAGTGGACGTTTTTCGGCTGATATCCTCTTCCCCCTCGGATTCTAAACAGTGCGGACGTGTAATTAGCGCAAAGAAAATAATTAAGTAAATGTATTTTAAATCAAAAATAAAATATAAATAATTCAGTGGAAGTACCAGGAGCGCAGAAAAAAGCGGTGGTGAACGTGCGACGCGGTGAGCGATAAACGACTCACACATATAGATACGGACTTGAACCATCACCACTACGCGCGCTTGTATCGGAGACAGCAAAGTGTGAGTGTTCTCTGTCCTTGTCATCTTTCGACGCCATTGCATTCCGTCAGTGTCGTACGTCAAAGTCATCTGTCATTGTCAACCATCGTTTGTCATTTGTCGGTGGCGTTCCAGTAACCTGCTAAAACAGGAACTTGAGCAACAACCAATTCCGTTTTACGCAGGTGGCTCTATATTTCAGAGCTTGTAGTTGATAACTCCCTGGTTCTTTTTCAACTGAGCCAGCCATGTCAGTTCAGCGTAGCCTACCAGCAGCATAAATTACCTTACTATGTTATCGTCTCACGGAATTCTGGCCGGGCATACATTACCCACTAGAGAGATGAATTGTCTTGATCATTTTATGTTAAAAATTAATCCGAAAAAAGTATCTGCATTTATAGCTATCTTACGCACTACCACCACTGACCACTATACCACATTTCTTTCTTTATCAAAAATAAAAGACAAAATCACTCCAGATAAAATTAAAACAATTATAGACATTGACAGTGCTCTCCTATATTTGCAAAACAAAAATTTTGCTGAACTTCTATTTATTGATGAACCAAGTGTAGTTACAATCTCTTTAATAGAAAAAATAACTGAATATTTGACTTCAAATACACGCACTGTTACCATTCCAAGCAGTAAACGTTTATTAAAACCCTGGATTACTTAGAGTATTCTGAGATGTATACGGAATCGTAATGCGTTGCAGAAAAAGACACGGAATGATCCTCACAATGAAATTGCTAAAATGACATATACGCGGTATAGAAACTATTGCAATAAGCTCATTAAAAAGTTAAATAGAAAATATAATAGAGAACAAATTACTAACGCTATCAAAAACAACAGACTCCTTTGGAAAAATATAAAAATATCACTTACACTAATAAATCACGAACAGAGAACTTAGAATTGTTGTTAAATCATCTCCCACAGAATCCGCAAACTTTATAAATAAATATTTTGCAAGTATAGGCAGAGATCTGGCCCAAAACATAGCACCTGGTGAACTCATTAATGAATTTCCATCACACGTAAGCTCCAATGGTACTTCTGGAAACTGATCAACCCGAAGTTTTTACTACGCTTATGAATTTACGATCTGACAGTGCTCCCGGGTGGGACAATATACCCACTTGCTTCTTGAAACTTGCTAAAAACGAAGTTGTACCAATAATCGCGCACCTTGCCAATTTTTGTTTTCAGAAAGGTGTATTTCTAGCCCCATTAAAAAATCTATTATTACACCTGTGTATAAGGGGGGTGATAGAGACGATGTTAACAATTATCGACCTATTTCCGTTTTAACTGCAATATCAAAAATTATAGAAAAAACTGATAAATACTCGCCTCTTGCAGTATCTAAATAGATATAATATTCTGTCACCTTCTCAATTTGGCTTTAGGCAAAAAAAGTCAACTGAAGATGCTGTTATAGCACTAAGTTCTCTTGTAACCGAACAACTCGATAAAGGAAACAAATCTATGGCAGCCTTTCTTGATCTAAAAAAAGCCTTCGACACCGTCTCTACCCCCATTCTTTTACGCAAGCTAGAAGCTATCGGAGTTCGTGGAATACCACTGGCACTTTTCAAGGATTATCTTTCTGGTAGAACACGAAAAGTGAAACTTGTGCAAAATGTTGGTGAGGACGCAGATGTATCATACGGCGTACCACAAGGTAGTGTACTTGGACCTACACTTTTTTTGATTTATACTAATGACCTCTGCAACATGAAAATTAATAATGCCAAAGTATTCTCATACGCCGATGATACAGCTGTCGTCTTCTCAGGCAAAACATGGGAGGATGGTAAAAATAGTGCTGAAGAAGGGCTTGCTCTTGTTGCAACTTGGTTAAAAAATAATCTGCTCACCCTGAACACTAGCAAAACCAACTTCATTTGTTTTAATATTTATAATCAGGCTCAATCAGACAAAGAATTTAATTTAAGAATCCACATGTGCGACACAATTAAATACGAAACTTGCTGCAATTGCCCTACTATCCATCAAGTTACCAAAACAAAATATCTGGGAGTGATTATTGACCAGTGTCTTTCATGGTATCCTCAACTGGAACAAGTTATGAGTAGGGTACGAAAACTCATATGGATTTTTAAAGAACTGAGATATATTGTACCAGGGAAACTAATTGTAAATAAAAATAATAATGACAAGGCAAGAAATCTGCTAAATGAAATTTATGTAGCTTTAGCCCAGTCTGTAATAGTGTATTGTATAACTGCATGGGGTGGAGCAACGAAATCTAGAGTTAAAACGCGCTCAAAAAGCGATACTTAAAGTGATGTACTTCAAAAAAAGAATATTCTCCACTGAGAAGCTTTATAAATTAAGTAATCTGCTGTCAGTGAGAAAACTGTACATCCTTCACATCATCCTCAAAACACACAAAGAGATACCATACGATCCTAAAATTCTAGCAAAAAGAAATAAACACCACATAGTAAACGTTCCCACCACTAAAACAGAATTTGCCAGCAGACAATATAAAAAATGCTCCGCCTTTTTATACAATAAAATCAATAAAGTAATATATATTTACGATAAAAAAAATGTGAATGCAAAAAAAAGTTAAACATATGGTTTAAAAATTTAAATTATGATGATACAGAATTGCTTTTGCAACGTGTGACTTAACAACTAATGTAGAGTGATGTTTTTCGCTTACTTAGACACACATGTGAAAATGTAAACTCAGCACCAGTCTCACACACATACCACACACACACATACATACACTCAACTACAAATGATCGTGTTTGTTTTTTTTTTTCTATTTATTTTGTTTCTTTTGTTATAAAACTATAAGTTTATAATGTAAGGGAAGAGCGGAGCCTTTAACTACAGGCATCTATGCCTAAATGGAGACTCCTCGACATGTAATGTAAGCTAAAAATGATTTGAAATAAACTTATATTACTATTACTTATTACTATATGATATGATGATATAGTGAACATTCTCCTACAAAAGACTAGAATGAAAAATGTACAAACTTAAGTTTCTAGCAATACACACGAAGTTAGAAGCCGCGGGTTGAATAAGAATGTTCGCTTTACCAGCTGCCGGCGAGGATTTAGGAAACAAATAAAGAACGTTGTGAGAGATGAACGATACCCATCCTGAAGGATGATCAGACTTTTTTTGTGTAAATTTAGTGAAAGTAGCATTTATCTTCATACATCGTTCGTAAATAAAGGTGATAATAAATTCGTGTTTAGAATATGACACAAACTGTGATTGAGTACAGATATATGGAACGAAGTTACGAAACTAACAATGTCCGCACTTTAGGTACTTTGATTTTCACTAGGAAGGCTAATTCATAATTCTTTGTGTTTGATAGTTTATTGCATATGTATAAATTCGACACAATGTAAATTGTTATTATGAATAAATGAAATGAAATGTACGCACTAAACCACATGCCACTTTTGAACACTAAACAATAGCAGCATGCAGAAAAACTTATTTAATTCACTTTTTATATACTTTAACTTGGTTTTCCTAATTTGCACTTTCATTATTACAGGTACATGATATCACATTAAGCTAGCAGCTGCTGCCTAATATCATTTTTCTCGCGTATCTTCGTCATACTTGAAGCTCTACAGCAGTACTATTCTGTAAATAACTAGTTCGACATCGAGCTTCACCTGAGTGACAGAGCTCACTAAGTTATCACATGCAATATAAGTTCTTATATAAATACGAATTTGATAGTCAGCTCGGATTCCGTTGTCGAGACACGAAAATATTGTTACAGAATAGCACTACAGTAATCTGTTTCTTGTACTCTATGTTATTTCGTATGTGTGCTCTGCGGTCTATTACAATACTTATTCATAGAAATACAAAAGTTATATGCTTGATTTATTGTTTGTAGTAATAATGTACTTACTATCTTATCTAATAATTGCGTTGATTATGAGTTTCAGGCAACCGCGTGGGTTGGATTGCACTCATTTTAGCATTCTTGAAATTAAAATACGTAGCTCTCAGCTCTCTTAATAAAGCTTTTATTCTCGTGATACATTAGAACTGCGATTATTAATCATATTTCAAAATAAAGATTAGGTACAGTGGTATAATCTTAACAATAATTTTATTACTTTCTATCTTATAAAAGATTATATAATAGATTTTCAGTTTACCACTTTGTGCCTCTATTTTTTAAATAAGTTCACTCTGGTACTCTCGTCATGAAAACCACATTCCGGCTTTATTTTGGCATAATTGAGCAAGCAGCTCGCCATTGTAAGATTAACAGATTGAATAGCAAATAAATCAGATATTTTTGTGTATGCACCCGCCTATCCTTAGTTACGCAATGGCGATGGGGTTACGCTTCCCGCATCGCCGGAAATGTGAAACAACTTTTTTCCAGTCATGAGTACCTACTGCATATATATATATATTTTTTTTTTCAATATTATATCTCGCAAGTATTTTTAACACAAATGTAATGAACTTAAGTTGACATTTTAAACTCATAATGGAGCCATAACCTTAAAAATTGAATTGAATTGAACTCATAATGAATATCGAAATTTTTTTGTTATACGATATTTTAATAACTCGGCATTTCAATCTTAGACATGTTATGCTTAGGTATAATAATTTTCGATATTTCGATACAATCGATAGTTCGATGTTTTGAACATTGAAATTTTACCGGTAAATAATTTAATTTTCGACATTACAATACGTACCCCGTCTGATGATATTATTTTCTAAATTCGGCAAAGCTGACAAGGGTTTTAGTAAGACATTAGTGAAATTAATAAATTTAAGTAATTTTGTCAATTAATTTCAATTAAGTAATTCATAAATGTTTCTTTTTAAGTAATTGTTTTGAAGTTCGTTTGAAAGTGAATTAATATAGACGACGTAAGCTCTGACGGGCTTATGGTATTATTGTTATATTTAAGATTTTGTTACTATTGATAGGCACACGTTTGACCACTAAATCTCAGTTGATGGTAAGCAATGATGTGGTCGAAGATGGAGCACACTTGCATACGAGTAACCTATTCACTCTTGACCTAAAGGGAGTCTTTAAGTCAAGAGTGAATAAGTAGGTTTAAGTTAGAGTAATCGCGACCTAATCAATTTTGTAATTGTAATTAACTATGGATTTCGGGGCAAAACTTAACTTATTGGCATTACTGAAGTGCATTGTTCATCATTTTTATAAACTTTAGGACAAACCAAAACTATTGTTTATTATTCAAAAAGCACCAAAACAATGTTATTTAATGTATCAAGGTCTGTTCGAAACATTATTCTAATTTGTGGCAGGGGGCTGGATGGATACATTCATCAGCTCGTATTCACCAGACAAAATGTCGGGCGAGTATTACGCCTCTACTAAACCGACATTTATTACCAAGGGACGGTTAATTATAACAATATTAAAGCGATAAAACTCAAAATGCTTTTGATACTTAAAGAGTTAGTTAACCAAAAGAAACTGAGTTCTAGACCTTTAAGTTAACTGCACCATTTTTCCCAAACTGTTAACTAAAAAGCAGCAAATTTATCAAGAATATAGCGCTATATTTTTAAAAAGTCTCTCAGAAAAGCAAGTTAGTTGAAAGTCAAAAGGCAAACACTTCAATTAATGAAAACATCCCGCTGCTATCAATTTATAAAACGCGATATCAGGAGTGTCTTCAGAATCAGCCGTAGCGGTGGCGTGGGTATTATGGGCGTAGTTTTTAAATCAAAATCTTGTGAGAAGTCACACAGTCAGTTTCTTATAATAATCCTCCAAGTAATTATACCATTAACACCTCATTAGAATTATGAGCAACAATTCATCGACCTAATCAAGAAATAATAAACGATTAAGTACACTGAATATTGGCGATTCGTCGGATTTGTGGAGCACGGTCGCGCATCACCAACCCACCAACGCTTCGCTAGACCGACCGCTGCCAGTCTTGTTCGGTAGTAATTCGATAGCTGGCGCTGGTCCATGCGCCGGTCATATAGAAAAATCTTGTTTTATTTATCTTTCAATGTAGATCGAGCTTCGAACTTGTTCTCATTTCATTATTGTGATGTTTACTGTAGAGCAGTACCTTATTTTAATATCATTTAAAAATGCCGTGTCTAGTGTGGTAATTAGAGTGTTCATGTTTCCAGAATTAGGTACATGAGATTAGAATCAGAATCAGAATAATTTATTTGTAAGAATATAGTTTTACATAGTATGGTGTTCAATCTTTGTTTAAGTCCTAAACATTCTACCACAACTTATGGTGTACAAATATCCACACTCTTAAATAAGTACAATGATTTTATGAGTTGTGATTTACAGTTCAACATGAAATTAATACACAAATATCAACAAATATTCAAATGTCACTCTTGGTTAAGTACAAATATTTTACGTTTTGTGATTTACATGCAGTCCAATATGAAATTAATATTATTATATATTCAAATGTCAACAAATATTCAAATGTCACTCTTAAATAAGTACCAATATTTTACGATTTGTGATTTACGGTCCAACATGAAATTAATATTATTATAATTAGGTAATAGTCACAATGTCAAAATTAAGTATCTCTATGAGTTAGGTAGTTCTTGGATTCTTACAATATTCCATATATTCGCCCATGTTATAAAAGCAATTATCCAATAACCAACTTGTCAGCTTTTTCCTAAACATGGGGATGGGAAGTTCCATAAATGCGTTAGGCAACTTGTTATACACCTGAATGGCATTGACGTATACATTTCTCCTAAATAATTGCAACCAGCATTGAGGTACATTTAATTCATATTTATACATCGTTCTAGCAGAAGCCTTTTTGTGTCTCACTTCTGATTGCATGCGAAAATATTGCGGATATTGTTTTACTAGCATACATAGTTCTTTGATGTACATGCAAGGTAACGGTAAAATTACGCCAGATATTACCCTAACACACTTTTTTTGTACCCGAAATGCCATGGAAATTTCAACTGAGTTGCCCCATAGTATCAGACCATATGTCAGTACAGACGATACGTATCCATGATATGCAGTGACTTTTGCATCCACGGAGACTGTTGATCGTAAACGTTTTATTGCGTATACGAATTTGTGTAACTTATCGCAAACATAGTTGATGTGTGATTTCCAGTTACAGTTTTGATCCACTATTATGCCCAAAAAATCTGTATTTACTACTTGCTCTAGGATACTGTCTTCATATTTTATATTAAGACTCTGGTAGTTTGATTGATATGTTTGAAATTGGATTATTTTCGTTTTATTTAAATTTATTTTTAAATTATTATTACTAAGCCAAATTATTATGTCTTTGATTGCTTTATTAATTTCTTGTTCCAATTTATTTTTGTCATTACATTTGATTCCTAAAATAATGCACTTTAGTCTACACATGACTCTAGGTACGGTGCATTAATGTAGCTACACAAATGGTGAACATATTATGTGTACAGCTGATAAAAACCGGCCTAGTGCGAGTCGAACTCTCACACGAAGACCATAATCCGAAAAAAAACACGTTCCTTGTATGGGATATCCCCTTTAATTTAATTTAAATTTGCTGTTATAGCGGCAATAGAAATACACTCTGTGAAAATTGCAACTGTCTACCTGTTACGGTTCATGATATATTGTACTTATATTTTAATCCGGGGCATAAGAAAAAGACTCCATTTTTAAGGTTCCGTACCCAAAGGGTAACCAAAGGAACCCTATTACTAAGCCACCGCTGTCCGTCCGTCCGTCCATCTGTCCGTCTTACTTATTTGTCAAAGAACCGTCATTCAAACACTTTAACCTTATTTTATAATTTATAACGTCATCTCCTGTATGAACATGATTATAACTACTGACCGCTGTAGGCGTCACAGCAATTAGTCAAAACACGAGTTTCAGTTTTAATTGATCTGAAGTATCGGCAGCGAAGACGCGTCCAGAATAAATGGCAAACTTAAGAGGAAGTTTGCAGTTTTCTTAAGCATTTATTGACCAAACACGTGCACGTGCATAATAGCGCAGTATTCTAAAGCATTAATAATAATAAAAATTGTTTATTTCTCACCACAAGCCAAAAAAAATACGAACAGAATTTACACACGAGCAAAAGCTAGTAAGTAAGTGGTTGGTTGTGGATCGCTGGTGCCTGTGGTAGGTAGTAACACCCGTAATACAGGTCACCAGGTCCCCACCCGGTTATAGATTAACACATTTGATAGCTTACATCTGGTATCACAGCAAAAAGCAGTTTCAAGCAATTAGTGAGTTAATAACAGATTACATTCATCTTAGAATTATAGTGAGATTAATATTAATTTAATTCATTGCGGATTAACCATTTTTCTAACAACTGTACCTAGTGGAACTGTAAGGAATAGTATGTAACTTGAAACTAAAACAAAGATATTTTAGGAAAAATTAAAATTCTATCAGTCTACGGTTTTTTTAGAAACAGTCACATGTGGGTTTCAAGTCTGTAACCTATTCCAAACACTTCATATAATAAGTAAATCACAGGGACCTTAATTTGAATTAGGCTCATACTGTTAGTCCCATTATCGTAGGTGCTAACCGCGTTATTACTCGAAATTTTCTCGTGTTTAGCCAATATTACTTCCGCATTAATTATATTTACATTTTACTCTCCTTTCTTCATAACACGGGGAAACGGAAATTATTTTCATAAAATTAAGGTTAATTGGCTCTAATAATATTATTGTGTATATTTACAGGACATTTAGCGAAAATGATAATAGGTAGACCGACGGTCTTGTGTCGATGTCGACTGCCGAGCACGATTCCCAGGTTCGGAAAAAAGTGTTATTGCGCTTTCGCGCGGTCACCCCCGCCTTCGAATGTACGTAAAGCCGTTTGTACTAACAAAATAAAAAACCGCTAACTTACTGAAACACGAAACTGGAGCTAAAACTCGTAACTCACACAATAGACTTACAGCACACAATATAAAACGCTGCAAACAGCGATTACAAAACATCACCGCGTAATGACGTCGTAAATTAGTCGGCGCTGTCCGAGTATACTATCAGCATAATCCTACCATTGCAGTTAGATGGAGGCAGGAGATTACAAGCGAGAGCTTGATGAATTGCTAGCACCTGACGGAGAAACAATTGATGAGGTGGCGATGAGTCTGGGTATACTTTATTTAGTGTATGGAATGAAGGGAAAAACAATGATGATAAGCAATAGAAACGGTAATTATTGGTTACTTTCACAATAACTGAAACTAAAAAATGCTTACTCATTATGTATATGTTACTTTTCCGAATGCCGTTTTAAAATTTCGCTTTGAGTTTAAGTAAATATAAACAGAATAAATTAATGTCATGTTTATTTACCATTCCCCTAAATCTCATGCAGTATTAGCACAGAAAGCTCGTACCACCATGTAATGCTTGAGGCAGCACACAAAAGTTTTTACGGAAATCTAACACAACTCCCTAAAAACTAATGTTGCTTTTGTAGTGAAAATCATGCCTACTAATTAATCATGCTATGCTTGAGTAATTGGCGATTTATTAATTTTGGGGAGTGTGAAAGAAGCAAGATGAATACTAATAATAGGTTAGACTCTTTGAAAATCATGTCTACAAATAAGATGGGTTCCTCTTTGTAATACATTTCTGCGACGTGGTGATCGTCCGGGAAAAATGCTCAGCATAACGTAGCAATCACTGGCATTATAACTTAAGAGTCACCGTGTAATTTTGTAACATTTTCGAAGCAAGTCAGATATTATTGAAAATTTTGAGTTTTTTCTTTATAGTTCGAAGAAAATATTTTTCACAAAAATGCACCCAAAACGACAGTACACTGGATTTATCCGGAACATTTTCGCTTTGATAAAATGAAGAAAGGGCGTTGAACAATACGCGTTGAATTATAGTGTGGCGAGCACAATGGCAGGTGACAGTGAGTGTCGGAAGTGAGGCTCCTATGCAGCAGTGCAGCGTGTGTGTAGTGTGAGGACATATGAGTATGAACGACATTGTGGTCTCGGTCATTTTAAAAGTTAATTTTATAATGGCAATCTGGTTTTTCAGAAGTTGCACTAAATTGATATCATGGGATGCTATGGCAAGTAAATAAAAATATGCCTCAAGAGTTTCAAGATGAATATATTAGGCACACCAAGCTGTTTTGTTGACCCCACGAAAGATCTAAATCAAATTACAAACTTTAGAACAACAGCTGCCCTACAAAAGGTGGAGTAGAAAGTTTTACATTTGTATTGCTTAAGTATAGGCTAGTCATGAAAAGTGTAAATTTTGGACCTCAAGGGGCTACAGGGTTAGCCGCCATGTTGAATCGAAGAGGCCAAAATTTGTTATTTTCTACGTAATGCTTCAACGGTTGACTTTATTACATAAATGTCTGGGAGATGTATAAAGACAATGATTAAAAAAAATGTATTTGTGTTTATTATTTATTTTGTACAGAAAATTAAATTTATAAAAAAATATACAACTCTAATTTGACCTCGCTAATGTCACGCCGGGAAGTGAGATTTTGCAATTCCGCAGCCTTCGACTTGAAAAGAGAGCGGGGCAAAGACATGAAGCGCTCTTGCCGTCCTGTTTTAACATTAATTTGGGCTGGAGATATGACCTCAATATTGGACTTACTCCTGTAACAAAAACTGAGTATGCAGCACCCGAGGACCTTTTAAATATAACATTTTGTAACTGTAAAAAAAGGATGCAGTAGTGCATGTAGCTGCAAAAAAGCTGTATTGAAATGTTCTACTATGTGTGCATTCTATAGCGGTCAGGTATGCAAAAATGCATCAGGAATTGAGATAGAGACCGGGGATAAAAATGACGAAATTTCATAACGCAAGGAGACGAAAAATGGAGAGCGGGTAATGAAGTTATCGACGTTAATCTACCTTCTTTTTAAGGATGGGAAATCATCAAATCACTTCTCCCGCTCTGGGCAAAGCAGGAGGGAATGTTAGACTCTTACTGACTAAAACCATCCGTATTCCTCCTAATGACCTTTGCGTTCCAGGTCCGCGTTGACTCTTTCGAATAAATTCCGCAACCCTGGCAGGCACTGGCCTTAGCGGGCCCCGTCTAATATGCTGGCATCTCTTTGAGGCGCGCGTGGAACACAACGCGCCGTCGACTTGGGCCTGATTTTGATCGAACGGCGAGCTACTCAACGCTCGCCGTCCGTAGACTCGCGCCTACGGTGGCCGGGAATCGCTGTGCGACTCCCGACGCTAACGTGGTGGCGAGGTTTACCTCTATCTCACGCAGTTGATCTCCTGCTTCTATGCTTTGCGGAAGAAGGTGACCGCTTCCTCTCCTTTCGCCCAAGCAGGGCAGACCTCCACCGTATGCTCCGTGTCTTCCGGGCGATCCTCGTAGTATTCACTCTTCGTTCGTGTCATCCCGCTGAATTCGAAACAGGTATCTCCCGAAACTTCTGTGTCCAGTGAGTACCTGCATCAGGCAGAAGATGAGGACGTCGTGGCGCCGCTCTAACCACTCCACAAAGAGGGGACTTATCGCCGGAATTGTGCCCAGTGCTGGGTAGCGACAGTCACTGTCTGTTTTAATTAACTTTCAGTGAGCCTTAATTTATTGCTGAAAATATTTTGTTGAGCGGTCGATGTTCTTGGAATTGTAATAAAACCCTCTTAGGTTGATACTCCAGAAGTAACTAACAGTACCTATATTTACCTACCAAAATAATGACATATTTCAAAGATTTTAGGATGTATAAAATATTAGTGGACGTCACGCGGTTTCACCCGCGTAGTTCCCGTTCCCGTGGGAGTACGGGGATAAAATATAGCCTATGTTACTCCCTGATAATGTAGCTATCTATTGCTGAAAGAACTTTTCAAATCGGTCCAGTAGTTTCGGAGCCTATTCATTTCAAACAAACAAACAAACAAATCTTTCCTCTTTATAATATTAGTGTAGACAAACATTATAATTATGCTTATTGATACAATGCTGGAATAAAGTTAAGAGTAGTCCATGTTTATATCATGTTCACCCGGCCCGCTCTCCGGTCATTGTCAAAATGGTTGGGTAATCACCGACAGATATTCCATTTTACGTGTGCTCCACCAACACCGGCTTTTATCAGGGATTACGTTAACAAGCAGCTGCCGAAAATTATTTAATTAATTTAGTCGGGATTATTCTCTCTGTTCTTAAAATAAAATTCTGGTCTTAAGATAAGGGCAAGTATGTACTGAGTAGTTAAGTAGGTATAGATGCTTACATTATTACTCAAAAAGATAGATACCTGTTCTATATACGTCACATGAAAGTTTTGAAACACAAACCACAAACTACGCTTACTGCCCAAGCGTAGTTTGTGTGACGTTCTGCCATGCAAGTGCCTGAAAGAGGCTTTGGTACATACTTTTTAACAAATTACTTGTTGAAAAGTCGAGTGAATAATGTTGATGTTCTTCATAGTTACATAGTTTATTAGTTGAATGTAATTATAATATTACCTACAGACAATGAAATTCTCGACATGTCCGTAGTAACAAACTTTGATATTCAGTGTCGTATCATAAGCATAAAGTTGTGCTAAATGTTGTCTCGTAATATGTTTATCTTTGTGTCTATTGAGATAAATACAGCTGTCCACTGTCACACGTGTCTTAAACGAAAATGTTCACGTCTGAGCCATGAGAATAGAAATGAAAAGTAATAAGCGAAAAGCATATTAAGTTAAAATAAATAAGCGGCTAACTGGAGGGTTTCTGGTCGGTACAGGCGTAACATGATGCCGCTACGACAAACGTTTGAGTTTTACAAATTTTCCTACAAATCTGTGCTTCAACCACGAAGAAAATGTCTCCAACATACAAATGAAGTAGATAAATAAAAGTAAATGAATGACACATGGACAGTTATAGAGCAAATATTTCAGTAATTATCTGGTGTGTGACGCATCGCCAACCTTTCCATTGAGACTACTCCCTCGGAGCACCAGGAGCGAGTGCGTGCACATACATCTACAATGAATCCTCGCCACAGATAATATAATACTAGCGTACAGATGCCTCATCTCATACAAAGAAACGCGACCGCCGTAAGTAAATAATTCACGCGAATTATTTTTTTTTGGGTTCCCGCCCGCTAGATGGTGTTAGCAGTGATAACTACAACAACAAGCGCGATTTCCTCGATTCCAACTAACAGGTGGCGTTAAAAGCGTATTGTATTGTATTGCTCCCTTTAGTTTTTTGTATAGCGGCAATAGCAATACACATTCTGTGAAAATTTCAAATAGGTATTTGTTGATATAGCGGCAATAGAAATTTTAAATTCGACAATAAGTTACTTTTATTTTTAAAACCAAATTGATTGGATAGAGTAAATGAAAATCTGTAAATACCTATAGATTTTAGTAAAGATACTTCAAAGTATGAAACCGGCCAAGTGCGAGTCGGACTTTTATACGAAGGTTTCCGTACCATAACCCGAAAAAAAACGTTTCTTGTATGGGAGCCCCCCTTTTTTGTATTTGTTCTTATAGCGGCAATAGAAATACACATTCTGTGAATATTTCAACTGTCTACCTATTAGGGTTCTTACACTGAAATCGCGAAAAAAAGAATCGTCGTCCCCATACATTTCTGAGCGCATAACTAGACAAAATGTACTGAACAGTTGACTTTTTTTTTCGCGATTTAGGGGTTGGTCCCATAGTAAAAGTTGTTCATAATGATAATTACAATGGCCCCTTAAGAGGTATTGCGTTTATTCTGTTACACGTTCTAAATACGAATATTTTTGTTCCTTAATCTATCACTGCAACTGTATGTGGGTAGGTAGGTAACATCCTTACAATGTTACTGTTAATGTAGCGATAAAAGAGCATGTGATAACTTATTATCGCATGTAGTTTATTAAACATTTTCATGCTTAGGACAGCGCATGAAAGTCTATAAAAGAGAAATAGGCAATAAATTAATAGTGACGTAAGTAAGGTTTAATTTTAAAATGGTTACCATTTAAAATAAGGGTGAATGAAAGAAATGCTCATTATAACTTGTGACGGAAGTAATTTCTTGCACAATCCACCGTCAAAAGTTGACTACGTCGTCACCAAGTTGGAGCCACTAATGGCCAAACCTACCAGAATATTATTTTTGTTGTAAGTTCTTTCACCCGATGCATCCTAAAGTGACAAATTCACTACATGGACTTACACGCGGGCAGAAAATGGATTGGAGAAACAATTTCAGATGAGTTATTTTAAGTTAGTTGGTTCCAATGCTACGCAAAAAATATCGAAGTATATTAGGAAGTGAACAGTAAAGAAAGACAATATTTTATGTTTTACAACATTTTCCTGTTTTTATTTTGTACATTCCTGTTTTATTGTAGCAATAAATCTAATTTACTTTTAGGGGAGTGAGCATAAACATATTCGTGGTGAAATAGTACAAATAAAAAGTTATATCATCTGGAGTGTGATTATAACAATTTATCAACCGGTGCAGCAGTGCGATTCTGTAAACATGTCGAATTGAAGGTTTGGCTGAAGTGATCACCAAGTGAGCTGTCAATCCAAGTAATGAAGATGGAATGACAGTTCACTTCGTGATCACTCCACGTATCTAACTTTCAGTCTAGCAATAACTTGCAGTTTTAGTTCTAACACTATTGTGGCTAGGACAGATAACTTAGCGGAAAGTCGTTTATTGGAAAGCAATCTACGTTGTGAGAAGTTAGTCTCGTTCAGAACTATCTGACCAAACTAACAGCTCGTGTTTGTAATATATGTTTGTATCAGTATCACGCCTGATTTTTATGTTAGCCTACTTCTCTATACTACTCGTACTTCGCAGGTTCTTAACTATAGGTAACATGGAAAGTAAAACTCGGAATCTATTACTTTTCACCAAAATTGGTATTGAGATCGAGAAAGGGCCTACGAATAATAACTAACAACTCTATCCACTTGGTAAATTATTTTCGTAAACCGAGTCCATTCTAGGGAAATATAAAACTACAGCAGCGAGCTAGCCTAATTTATTTATTTTGTTTCTGTTGAACTGACCACATCGTTCTTTGAAAACAAAGGCTTTTTTTTAGCTTTGTGTATTTTTGCCTTTTGGTGTGTATTAAAATAACAATACAATCAGAATAAAGAGTAAATTATTCTTTGTCCGTGCGTTACAGATCAAATTCTTTTATTTGATACAGCTTTTTTGGCCTACAAAATAATTACTAGAAACTATAATGGGGAACACAGGATTATTATAGCTTTTTGTTAGACTAGCTTTTGCCCACGCCTTCGTAAGCGCATATCCAGTCTTTTGCCGTTCCCGTAGGTATTTCGGGAAATCCTGCGGGAACTACGACTAATCTACGATGAATAGTTTCGGCTGTGCGATGTCTGTCAGTTACTTTGTCACTCAATCACACAGTAATGGAAGAAACTTATAATATTGATATTGATTTGTTGATTAAATTCAATTTTGAAAGTAATTTTATCTCTTAGTGGCAGATTAATAAATCCATAACGTTGTATTCGCCTCCTCCTCGCATTTCTCATTGCAAAAATTCTCTTAGAAAAATGTACCTGCAAGTAAACTTTTTATTTAATTACTTAATACACTCGAATTCCATTGTCTACGTGTTTTTATAATATTGAAGTTCGAATAGGTAGATTACCTATTCTACTAACTAATCGGGATAGACTGCTATGTACTACTTGGGTAAGTAGAAAGTACATAGTCAAACAGTGGACGTAGTAGGTCTGAACTGAACTGAACTGAACACGAATTCAATGGACGAATCGTGGGGAACTAAACGCTAATTATGCGAACTTGTACCAGAATTTTCACAGAGAAGATAATTTATGGAGAACCGCGGACTATAAACTATAGAGGAATGTTCATCTACTAATTTATGTATTTTACTGTTATTAAAATGAAGTAAACATTTTATTTAGGAGGCCTATTTATTGCACATCACCGTATTTTTTGCATTAAATGGCTATCACAGGGTTTTATTGAAAGAAATTGAAAGAGTTTCGAGAAATTACACTTACATAAAACGGTTGATGAAAGTTAATAGATAATTACACAGCAGCCTCGCTTTAGTATAAAATGTATTGTTCACCTAAAAGCATATAATCTTTTTCTGATTAATATTGCTTTATGGTAATTAACAGAAGGCAGTACACGACGCTAATCAAAAAGTTTTAGATCATAGAAGTCTATGAGCCAAGTGACAATGTTACACGAAGAAGTTTCAGAGAAGATTATCGGAGAGTCCACTTAGACAAGTTATACATTACCAATTCCATTGCAGTGCTTGAATTTATAGCATTCACTTTGGTTTAGTTTGAACTAAATTATTGAATAACGACTATTGGTCGTCTAGCATTTTGCTTCGCGGGAAAGGCCTTGGAATTTTCTTCTACCCCCTACCTCACCCCTAAACCCAAACGAATAGTGCTCTGAGAATTCTTAAACGAGGCAGAATTCAACCGGGTGACGATAGACTGGAAAAATGTTCAAACTATGAAACACTGGTTTGGAGTCTTTTCGGATATTTTTTTAACGATTTTGTTATTAGTGTTTATAAAACTTGGTATCAAAATTTAATGCAAAACAGGACTATCGTCGAAACGTCCTTTTTAGCCACAACATTATAAAATGCATGTTCTTGCTACGACAGCGTATATAGCTAGCGTAGCGGCCGCGCAGTCATTCTACGCCGTAGCACCGTTCAGTTCAGAACACAAATGTTAGTTCTCATTCTAAATACAAAACTTACTACATAATCTCAATTATTTATTTTGTAAGATTTTACATTAAAACAAAATATATACACTTAAAATAAAAAAAAATCCTAACTAAAATAAGGCGTCAAAAAATTCGTCCGCATCGCTGTCCACTGGAAGTGAGCCCAAAAGACTGGCGGCATTGCCACGTTGTATGGCAACGCTTATCCTCTGTCCGAGGTAAAAGCCAGCCTTTAATACATTAACATAACTACTACGGCAACACATCACGCTTTTAAGTCGTCAGTCCTTCCCGTCGTACGGAGATAAAATATAGCCTATGTTACTCCCTGATAATGTAGCTATCTATTGCTGAAAGAATTATTGAAATCGGTCCAGGAGTTTCGGAGCCTATTCATTTCAAACAAACAAACAAACAAATAAACAAACAAATCTTTCCTCTTTATAATATTAGTGTAGATTTTGAGCATTTTTTGAGGGTTCTAGTGTTTCTACGTTTAATATATCATCAAAAAGGAAAACATAGGAAAGCAGTATATATCCTTCGGTTTAAAATGTTTTTCAAATCGGTCTAATATTGGAGGAAGAAACAGTCGAGAGCCAAACCTCGAATTATGCCTTTTTACATACAAAGTCCGCCCGCGTTTCCTCTTCATGTTTCAAATGTGTAGTCAACAAAGATATTTGGAATGCAAACAGTTTACTTGTAACTACTTTAAAACAATGTTGTGAGTGCGCTGAGTAGATAATTATTGTAAACTAATAACAAACATTAATAGTATGTCATGAGCTTAAAAAGTGATAATGCACACATCTTCCTATATATAAAAATTAATCCCTATTTCCCTTGGCTACGGCATCACGCGTGAACGGCGGAACCGATTTCACTCATTCCTTTTTCGTTGTGTAGGTTCTTGTCAGGAAAAGGTGCTTATGAAAACAAAAAATAAGAGAGTAGCCAATTGACGGGAACGAAGCTGCGGGGTACTGCTAGTTAGAAATAAATATTGGCAGTGTAGTGGAAAAATAATATGTTTGCCTGTCCATATAGCTATTTTATCAAACTATGATCAACCGTTGTGTACTACTACAACGGTTGATCATAGTTTGATAACAGGGGTATGTTGTGTGATACGTAATTAAGGATTTTTGTTTTTATTTTTTTACTCTAGGTAGACATACGTTTGACCAC
This sequence comes from Lacanobia wlatinum, assembly GCA_947578705.1. Classification (NCBI taxonomy): domain Eukaryota; kingdom Metazoa; phylum Arthropoda; class Insecta; order Lepidoptera; family Noctuidae; genus Lacanobia; species Lacanobia wlatinum. The sequence continues at coordinate 8,585,040 of OX388040.1, forward strand.
TATCTCACCTGATGGTAAGCGATGATGCGGTCGAAGATGGAGCACGTTTGCCTAGAAGCAACCTATTCACTCTTGTCTTAAAGACTCCCAGGTTGTAGCTATCCGGAAACACAGTAAGTAAAAGTATTGACGGTTCTGAGCCTTGTCTAACAACGAGTTGAAAACTTCATACCTATACCGAATTACATCAAACATTTCATTTCTCTACCCCTCGTTCTGACGTCTAGTGCTTATTAACTAGAATTTATGTTTACCAGATTTAAGTAGCTCAAAATTTAAAACATGTAGTTTAAAATCTATTCCGTGGCGAGTTTCGGTTCTTTGATCTTCGGCGCGCACAGCCTTGAGCGACTCGACTCGCTTCACTGAGACGTGACACAAACCATACTTGGTGACACACACGAGTATCTGTAACATTCAGTAATAAAGTAGGCATTAATAAAAATAATTATTTGAAAATCTTTCTACAAGCCACTTGGGAAATATTTAATACCAACTCTGAAAACTCAACGAATTCATCATCAAGCATTCGTCTCGTCTCGTTACGCTTAATACTTATTCTAACTCAGTCAAGAAAAATGTTTAAACAGAAAGAGGTCCACGGCCTTGCTCCGTATTGAAGCGCCAAGGTCAGTTTACCGATTTAGTGAAAGTTTCTCCGGTATAACTGTTCTTTAGCCATATTTATTGCATTTTGCATTTTTTGCAAATATCTAATATGAAAAATCTCGTAGTGTTTGTTATCGAACTCCTCCAAAACGGCTTGACCAAATTTTATTAATTTTGTTGTGCATATTTGAAAGGACTGGTCTGGTCTGGTTTAGTAGGTTGTGGGCTACTTTTTTCGGCCATTTTTTTAAGGCAAAACAACGTTTACTAGATTAGATAGTTTATATAAATCGTACACCTAAGACTATCTACAGTACTGTCTTTCCTTTCTCTTTAAAATCCATCCAAAGTTTGTCTTGAAAAGATCGCTTTCGGCGATAAGGCCGCCCATTGTGTCACCCTATGTAATGTTTTGTACTACTCTAGGCAGTTGCAAAACTGTTTGTTATACAAAAGTGTGATGAAAGCTATCTAGAACCTAGACCTAGTCCTAGAGTACGCATGACTACTGTAAGGAGAAGCTTCTTGTTTTATTATTAACGCTGATCACACCCCTAGGGTCTTAGGATAATTATTTTTCTTCGTCAGAGTACGTTCGTGAGCGATAAATTATTAACTACCTAAGTCTTGTATTCCTCTTGTATAAACTTGGCTCTGAAATATGTGAGAACTTTGTGTGGACTTGACAACTACTGGATTAAGACAGAACTGAATTTAAAGGTCTGTTGTGAGAAATTTTTAACGTCAACATCAAATTCAAAGTAGTTTCGCCGAGCGAAAACGCAGCAAGAAGTAGACGCTTCATTATTCCGACTCGTCATTTTAATGAAGCAAACAAAGGAATCTATCAAACAAACTCAAATAGAAGAGTCTCTCTCAAGGTACATTTAAGTGAAATAATAAAACAACATTACCGCTTCAACTTGTTGTAAATGAACGCACATTACCTCCTAATTGAGACAAAAGCTGATAAACAGTAAATACTTCCGCGTCGCTAAAGATTGTTTGTCATTAACGGCTTACACACTATACAGTGAGAGAAAATGTGGTTTATTTCTTATTATTTTTTGGCACAAAAGAATCTCGAGTGTTCCGCACTGCAGTTTGTTTGCAAATAACTATTCGGTACTCCTTTTCTTCTCCTAAAATTGTTTGTCCGAAAAACATTATCCATAAAACATTTGCTATAAACTTCAGTAACCATAATGTTCAAAATCCCGAAATTTTGTTTAGCATAATTATCTTTAGTTCTAAAAGTATTCTGCCATAATATCGAGTACCATAATAATTTAATCTTCTAATTTTACATGACTTAAAGTCATATGTCCTAAGTAGTGTGTTAAATAATGTGTATTATTCCGAATGTTCATTTACAATTTTTTTAATCTTAAAACATTTGCTGAAAATTAGGTTTTAGTGACACAAACGAATCGCTGGAATCCGACTCCACGCAGACTTGTCTGCTCTACCCCTAGAGTGTAATTTAAAATCACGTAGGCGCGGAGGGGCGAGGCGGCGCGCAAGTTGAGGAGCAGGTGGTTGTAACACTTGCCGCCGCGGCTGAGGCTGGCCAGCAAAGCCGGCCAGCAAGCCGTAGCTGCGATGGTGAGCGTTAAACCCATCTGCGACGATAAACTCGCGTGGTTCCGCCGGAGCCCCGTAGCGCCGGAGCCGTGACAGAAACTATGCCTGCTGCATGTTGCATGCTTGCTTGCATTCTGAATGCTTGCTTGCATGCTGCATGCTGCGTGCTTGCTTGCATGCTGCATGCTGCGTGCTTGCTTGCATGCTGCATGCTGCGTGCTTGCTTGCATGCTGCATATTGCGTGTTTGCTGGATGCCGTGTGCTTGCTTGCATGCTGCATGCTTGCTTGCTTGCTTGCTTACAAAAACCACATGTTCACAATCAACTGCTTTATGGAGTACATGTATAATATATTTATTATTGTATAATAAAAATTATAATGCAAAATCAGTTTTTTTTTTAATAAAACAAAATTTACTAATATAATATATAATTTATTATTCAATTTGTTAAACAAAAGCATTGTTATACAAATTTGTTTTAAGAATATTATTATTATAAATGAACATTATGTAATTTGAATTTAGGAGTTTTTTTATTTTAGTTACTTTTATTGAAAACGGTTTTATGTCTTTTGTATATTATTGATTGTAATATTTATGACAAACGGATTTTGGACATATTATATTTAGGGATTTCAATTTTATAGCATGTGATATTATGTGATTTTAAGTTCGGGTAAGTTATCATTCGGACAAATGATGATTAGGACAAATAAAAGTTATGGCACTTTAAATTACGGATGATAAAGTTAGGTGACACAATATAGAACCAATTATTCTGGTAGAACATGGATGTATTACAAGCGACTGTTACAACACACTGAAGAAAGTCATGACATACTGAAAACATTATAATCTAATCAACGAAATGGTGCACAAAGTGTACTGCATGAACATAATGTACGGGAACAATGCGCGTACTGACTAGTATTTAAATATTTACTCTTAAAACTTTTGTTTGATAAGCATACAAAATGAGAAAAGTAGAAAAACTTCTCCTGACACATAACATTCCACAGGAATAAAAAATGTTTTTTTTTAGTCGTCGTAGCTTAAGGCATTGACAGTTCAGTCGACCAACCATACTTAAAAGTTTTGTCCCCCATTACCATTTCCAGCCCTCCGGTTTCGTGACTTGAAACTTAAACTGCTTCAAAGTCGCTGTTAGTTCGTGGTCAGATACTCGATATAAGGAGCTGTGCTTGGCGCGGGTCCAGTTGGTGACACACAAATAACTTTGCGTACAACCACTGGTTTCTCTCCGCGCTCACATTAATAACAAGACCAGTAATATTTATTTCCTTTCAGCACTGCCCCTATTGTCTGGTCACATTTCAAAACATGCTTTACGCATAATGAATGTAACCAAAATCGAAATCTCCTTATTAGAGACAAAAAATGTTCTCAAAATATCGCAACTTTTTAAACTCGCCCTGTTAGCCGGCATGGGTTGGTACTTCTACGTTTAATACCTATTGATCGTCCTCCATAATACCCGTAATCAACAGATGGCGCAATGGTTACTGAAATTCCCTACGCAGACAACCTCTGAATTAATTCAATAACATTCGGGTGACCTTTAATGCAATTCAATATCCTTAAAACACTTCCCTCTAATGAACTCTGTATAGTGCGATTTCAGCGATGACGTAGTGTTGTGTTTTGGTACTTTAACGGAAATAGACAAAGTTTTACAGCGATGGAAATATCCAATGGAAACTTTGTATATTTGTGTGTGCAGTCCATACAAATAAATAAATAAAGATTGACTTTGTAGAAAGAAAACTCTGCGAAGTTAAAAGTGAAATAATAAGTTTATTTCACTTTTTACTTCGCAGAGCTTTCTTTTGTCGTTTGTCGTTTGAAATTAAAACGCCGCCGGCACCGCTGCGATGCACTTCTTTCATACACTGTGGTATTTTATAGCTATATGGTTGGCGCCAGATAAACTTGCAATAAGTACCTTTTCCTAAAATCCTTTCATAGTTATATATGATCGTATTGATTCTAAAACAACAACTATTCAACGAGGTACTACTACTATGTGTTTAATCAGACGGCAATCTGCCCACATGGTCTTCGGCGGTCTGGAAACTTTCTAAGATCTTCCGAGAAATATTTTCGGTTCGAAGTGTAATTTAATGGAATTCTCTCTAGCCGTACCAGAATGTTTATGGCCTACAGTATAACTCACTAAAGTAAAATTCTAATTTATTTCAGGTAACAAGAATCTGCTAATGCTAGCATAATTAAATCACAAAATAAATTATCCTTCCACAGCAATTTCATGAATTTGTAATGAGAAATCCAAGATAATAATAAATCTTGGGTAGCCAGAACAATGAACGAAAATTGCTTTTACCGGTAAGTATCCGTAATAGTTTATTAAAGTGGTAATCGAAAGGCTTTCACGCACAACAAAGCTTGTTATCTCTGCCTACACACAACACTACCGCATTATACCGTCCCTTACTGAATTAATAGCCCAATTACTGCGCGCTTTTCTATTGCAATCGATTTAAAAGTCCACTCTCGTATTCAATAGATAATTTTTTGAGATTCGATCCTCGTTTCATCTAGTCTAGTGTACTTGGTGATATTATTCTGACATTCAGATGACTCAATACAATACTTAAGGTCCTATCCTATTTAGTCTGCGATTGTGAGCTACTTGGATTCGCTGAGTGTGATGTTTAGTGAAGTTTTATTGATTTTACATACGTACGCTGAGGCACCACGGAAATATATTTAAGAATCTTTGAAATATTCAAAATGTAGAGGATTGATTGCGTCATAATTATGTTAAAAGTGTTTTATTTTTTATTATAGCGATATCGTTGACTTTAGATTTTTAAATAGTGCTAAATTTAGCCAGTAAATACTGGCTCCTAAAAACTAGTACAGTACGGCGACTATCGACATAGCCGCTCGTAGCAAGTCGCGGCGAAACGTTTAGTAGTACGCCGTAAAGATTCGTAGCACGTCGTTGTAGCGGTTCGTAGCACCACGTATCCGATTACATACAAATCGATTAAAACTAGCTTCCTATGCAAAGCAACCAAGTTCCAATCGAAGGAAAACAGAAGGTTTCATTATCAATCTGTCCTTATTTTGCATAGCAATTTTAGCTTTAGTTGTGTTAACATTTGCAAATGATACAAAACAGATTCTATTAAAGTTCTCAAGGGAATCAAAATGTCTATATATTTCCCGTTGATCTAGAACTATGAAATTTGGCAATTAATACCGTCTATACTACAAGTATAGGAGAAAGTCTAAAGCTATACATTTGTAAACGTATCATAAAAATACACATAGTCTTAATTTACAATAATATGTACCTACAAATTTGTACGGAACCCTCGGTGGGCGAGTCCGACTCGCACTTGGCCGGTTTTTTACATTCTCGCCACAATAAAACAATGAATGAGGCACATTAAAAAACACGCACAAGTAAACTACCCAGAATGACATTATTAACCTCATAATGTCTCGTGTACCACGTAAAAGCTTCAACATCCAGTAAATTATAGAATTACTTACGGTTTGTTGATCAAAGCTGGACACAATTGGAACGTCACTCTGTTTTGTATTAAGTGCCATAATATGATTGGGGAGGGTTTATGTGGTTCAGAGTTTCACAATCAATATTTCTAAGCAGTACCCATACCCATAAAACACGATAAGCAGTTCGTTACGTTTAATAATACTATACAGGGTTTTGTAATGCCACCTGAAGGGAAAGTACTCGTAATACAAAGAAAACATTCCTTTATTTTTGAAAAGAAAGAAAACTGCATTCAAAGGTTTTCGAAAATTTGCTTGCCACACCCGGGAATCGAACCGACTAACATTTTTAAAATTACACCCTGGACTTTTATTGCATCGATCGTTAGAGTCAATTATAAGGATGAAATCTCTCTAACTAACTTGATAAATTAAATTGAAAGGAAAACCATGAAATCCTAAATTATTTGGATTATTTACAAAAAAAAATGGTAAATTAACGAAATAGTTGCTCGAAATGGGCTCCATTTTCATGGATACACAAATTTATTCTTGTAACGAATTAATTTCAAGTAACCTTTAAAAACGTGTTGTGGTGAATATTATAAATCGTATTCTGAACTTAATTTATCCTTTAATTAAATTTAAAGAAAAGCTACGCCTTAGCTGACCGATGCCCGGTTTCTGAAGTATTTTATCGGTCGTTTACCTATCTGTTAACTACTAAAAAACCCATGGGTTGTACGTTGAACTATAGAAGACAGTTTAATAGAATTTCGTTTCACATAAAATTTTACTCGTATTTTTTTTTTGGTGAGTTTTTAAACCATCTGCGGCGATAAGTTCGCGTGGAATCGCTGGAGCCCGCAGCGCCGGAGCCGTAACTGAAACCAAACCTGCATGTTGTATACTCGCTTGCATACTGCATACCACCAGCCATCGCCAGCCTCAGCCGTGGCGGTGGGCGTTAAAACACCTGCTCCTCAGCTCGCGGGCCACCTCGCCCCTCCGCGCCTACGTGTACTTAAATATCCTCTAGGGATAGGGCAGACAAGACTATGTAGAGTCGATTTCACAGCGATTCGCTTCTGTCCCTGACTTTAGTAGCACTGCATATTGACTTTTTAAGATGATATTTTATTTTTAATATTAGGTTTAAAATGCTATTTTATAGACATGGTTATATGGCTAGTAAAACTACCAAATTAAATTCTACTATCTTCAAAGTATGTCATTGTAGATTCGGACATACAAAACAACAATAATAATATTTTACATTGAAATACAATACCATGGAAAAAACACCGGATAACCAATATTCCTTAAAATAATTTTACTATTTGATAAGGTTGTTGATTTTAAATTTATTGAATTGTTTTTCTGTGAAATATGTCTCATTCAAGTAAATAGTTGTTGAAACAATAATATTCGACATAACATTATAAGGACCAAATATTATGTGAAACATTTTCTGGGAAACGAAATTCTATGAAATGTCTGTCTGCGAAACAAGGGAACACCCAACCAATGTCGTTACGACAAAATACATTAACAGACAGATAAACGACCGACAAAGTACTTCAGAAACTGTGCATGAGTATGCATAGCGTAGCATCGTAGCGAGTAGATACACTGCGTACTCCGCACTCCTACGAGTACATCTGCTACGCTCAACTTCTGTTTCTTGAAAACTGCGAATGAATAAATTAAAGAAGAGGCTGTAAATAGTTCTTTGTTTATTCATTAAACTAAATTATCTATTGTAAATGTTGAAATGAAAGAGAAAAGTTAAAAGAGAAAATTGTGTATTCAGTCCGATTGTCATTTAACCATCAATGTAATTGACAGTCAGTGCACGTCACCAACCAACTCAATCAAACAACCACCTCAATACCACTTGCGAATAAAGCTATTCTGTATTTATATGTGACGTCATACATCGTCAGCTACGCTCGCATATTGCATGGAAGTTGTATTGTCAACTCCACAGTGTGGACGTGTTGTGCAATGGAGAGATGTGCTTGAGGCGGTATTATAAATTTGTGATGGTTGTATCAAATTTCAATCTCAGTTCCTATATATTCTAATCACTATATAGATACCCAATATCAGTTAAATTCGTTAACTGATATTGGGTATCTATATAGTGTAGTACGTAATATAAACATGAGGAAATTATGTTCAAAGTAATGTATGCAGAATATTATTTTTTTAAGTACCCTATCTACATCTATAAATGCCATGTCTGTAAATAAAGTAAATGTTGCTTTCACCACACTAATATTCGTCATAATTATAATAAAAACATGTAATACTAGCTGACCCGCGCGGCTTCGCTCCCGTCAACTGGCTACTTTACCTACCGACCCTAACCTACCTACCCTACCTACCTACTTACCTACCATACCAACCTACCATAGCTACCCTACCTCACCTACCTTACCTACCTACCCTACCTACCTGCCTACCTACCCTACCTACCTGCCTACCTTCCCTATCTACCTGTCTACCTACCCTACCTACCTGCCTACCTACCCTACCTACATACTATTTTTTTTTTTATATTTTAATTTTTATTATGCTATTCCGGACGAAGGAATTAGTCTTCGTCCCGAATAAAACACAAAAACTATGAAAATCGGTCGAGCCGTTCTCGAGTTAGTTAGAATAGTGTTCGAACAAACCCGACTTTGAGAATTTTGCTATATTGTGAAAGATTCGAACTTTTTCTAGAAGAAATTTTTATATCAGCGAGACAGAAATAAAACGAAAAAAACTTTTTTACAAAAAATGTAACCGACTTCCAAAAGGTTTGGAAGTCGGTTACATTTTTTGTAAAAAAGTTTGTTATTTTTCAGTTTTTAGTGGTACCTGCGTACCCATTTACAGCGTACTGGCGTGATGTTATGTTATGAAAATAAAACTTACTAAGTGCTTTCGGTGTAAAGGTCTCGTCAATACGAATGAAATAAGCCCAAACACTTGGTAGTTCCTACATACCGATGTGGAGTTCCCTTGACTCTCTGTCGTCTCCATCATCAGGTCTGATCCAAACTTTCATTCTTTTGTATCAGTATCACCCGATATACACACGAATATCAAGTTTTTACCAAATACGTGCCTACAATTTTCGAGAGTTGCCCTCGATTTCTCAGGGTTTCCATCATCAGATCCTGACGTGGTGGCAATGGGACCACACGGGAAGCACCAGCTTTCAAATAAGAAAAGAATCTTGAAAATCGGTTCATCCAGTCGGTTAATATGAGGTAACAAATATAAAAAAAAATACAGTCGAATTGATAACCTCCTCCTTTTTTTGAAGTCCGATAATAAACTGAAGGAAGACGGACAGCGGTGGCTTATCAATAAATAGGGTTCCGTTAGCAACCTTGGTACGGAACCCTAAAAATCGACTTGGTTCGCACGAATCAAGATCGTACGCGAAGGCTTAAATAATAGGGTCCCATTAGCAACTTTGGCACGGAACCCTATAATTTGCCTTGACTCGCAAATCCAACCGTCTGATACTTAGCACGAATTAAAAACTTAGTTGCGGGCAACCTGGGAGTCTATAAGACAAAAGTGAATGGGTTGCTTCTAGGCAAACGTGCTCCATCTTCAACCTCATCATCGCTTACCATCAGGTGAGATAGTGGTCAAACGTATGCCTATCTATAGTAAAAAAAAAATCTACTCCGTATCACCTAACCACAGAGAACTAATGATAACTCGATTTGACAGTTACTGTGAAATCGTGTTGTCATTCATTCTTAGTTCGGGTTCGGGATTAATCGTAAGTCTGTAGGTGATACGGAGTAGAATACGTCCGCAACTAAGCCCGAAACTACGGACTTCAGACTTAGAGAGTAGCCCCACCAAAATCGATCGCTCCCGTAACTGTGACCACCTTTGGTACGGTACCTTATTATTATTAGCCTTGTTTCGCAAATCAAACCGTTCGTTGCTTTGCTCTAAACGAAATCAATCGCGGAGGCCTTAGAAGTAGGGTCCTGTCAGCACCTTTGGTACGGAACCCTACAGGCCTGATCCGCAAGTCGAACCGTCTAGTACTTCACAAAACTACTGAGTGCTAAATCAGTTTAAAACTCTACGATAAAAGCACTTTAAACAAAACCAGCACAACTCAGAGATTTAAGCAATTTTGGCTCCTATTCGTTTAAGACCTTCCAGAGACCAAACCGAAGTTCCTACGAACTGCGACAGTGTATAATAATCGTGTGAGGTCATTCTCCAGCGGAAAATCTTAACATCGCAATTCAGAAAAACGCGTCATCAGTGCAACGCCATCTATCGACAATGTAAACTGACAAAATATTTGGCAGCAGAAGACGTTAAATAAGAAGCCCAAAGTCAAAGTCAAAGTCAAAGTCAAATGATTTATTTCAACTAGACCAATAAAGGCACTTTTGAACGTCAAATTAAGATAAAATAAAATATTATAGTGACTCTAGTCGTCCGTTCGCAAAAGGTAGATTCTTATGGAGAAGAACGGACAAGAAACTCCATAGTTACTCTTTTCAAAAAATAAGCTTTACAATATTTGCATACATTAATCAGTTGATTATATGTGAGGACGATGCTCCCAAAAAAACACTTATATACTACTAATAGGTACAATAAAGAAATGCCAGCAGAGGTAAAATTAATAAGTTTGCTAGTAAGGGAACATAATACTCACATACGTACAAATTTTTGCCACTGTTGATTTATATGATCAGTGTGTGAGTTAAATTAAATACAAAAATCAGTAAATACACCTGTTGACATAGTAAATATTAATACAATAAACACAAACATATCAACCAGTTTCACTATGTCTACTACACCCTAGATTGTCCTATGGAGCAGGACTAGCATGTTTCCAAGCATTCTTATCTTGAATATAATCATCTAATTTGTAATATGCTTGTTCACAAAGTGTGTATTTTACACACGTTTTAAATTTTCTTTCATTTAATTCTAATATTTCAGAAGGAATTTTGTTGTAACATTTAATACAGTACCCCATGAAAGATGTTCGTACTTTGGATAATCTAAAAAATGGTTGATCTAGTTTATTTCTATTTCTAGTATTAAAATTATGTCTATCACTAATTTTGCTAAAGAGATGTCGATTTTTCCTTACATGCATAATATTTTCATAGATGAATTGACAAGGGACTGTCATAATATTAATCTTTTTAAAGACTTCCCTAAGAGAATCGCGGCGACGAAGATTATAAATGGCTCTGACAGCACGCTTTTGTAGAATAAATATGGATTCAATGTCAGCAGCTCGACCCCACAGCAAAATACCATACGACATAATGCTGTGAAAGTAACTAAAATAGACCAAACGCGCGGTTTCTATATCTGTTAGCTGTCTTATCTTTCTAACAGCATAAGCGGCTGAGCTTAGCCGCGCCGCAAGAGATGTTATGTGAGGTCCCCATTGCAATTTCTCGTCTAAAGTGATTCCCAGGAAAACCGTCTGATCAATAAATTCCAGTTTTTGTCCATTCAATATGATGTCACATTCGTTACTTTTAACATTAGGTAAAAAAAATTTAATACATTTAGTTTTTTTTTCATTTAGTACTAAGTTGTTTGCCGTAAACCAATCTTGAACCTGGTGAATAGAGTAATTGACATCATCAAGGTTTTGTGACCGTCGGTCTATTTTAAATATCAATGATGTGTCATCAGCAAATAACACCATCTTTGGTTCATTTTGAAACAATTGGGGCAAATCGTTTATGTATGCTAAAAAGAGGAATGGACCTAATATTGAACCTTGCGGAACGCCCATTGCCATTTCAGACCCTAGTGAGTTTACACCGTTTACCTGTACTTTAACCTGTCTGTCTTTCAAGTATGATCCAATCAAATCAAGGGATGTATTCCTAATCCCATAATGCTCAAGTTTCAACAAAAGTGTCTCATGGTTAACGCAATCAAACGCTTTCGAGAGGTCACAAAAGATTCCAATGGCGTCTTGTGAATCCTCCCAGGCGTTAAAGATGTTCTTTATTAGGGTGACACCAGCGTCAGTTGTACAACGCCCTTTAGTGAAACCGTACTGTTGTTCGTGAAAGATGGAATTCTTATTAAAATGTAGTAACATCTGGCTAAGCATTAACTTTTCAAACACCTTACTGAAAACCGGCAGGATTGACACCGGCCTGTAATTGTTGGGTTCTTGACTATCACCGGATTTAAACAGTGGAACGACTTTACTGTGCTTCATGAGATCAGGAAATACTCCTTGGTCTACACTAGAGTTAAATATGTGAGCTAAGTAGGGAGCAATAGTTTCAATAACAGATCTACAGACTTTTACAGACATTCCCCAAAGATCTTCTGTTGATTTAATTTTAAGATCTTTAAAAGCCTTTATAATGGCTAAGGGGTTCGTATGTTGAAACTTGAACTCTGATGGGCATACCTTGACATTCTTCCTTAAAAAGGCAGCAGAGAGCGCGGGTGACGAGTTAAGAGCTTGTGTAGTTTTACTTGGAATATCAGCAAAGAAGTTTTCAAATTCCTGAGCTACCTCTGCATCTGAGTTTATGGGACCACGTACGGTATTTAAATTAAATTTAGTTTCACGCTTTTTCTTCCTACCTGTTTCATTATTTATTATTTTCCAGGTGGTTTTTATTTTGTCATCTGCTGATTTTATTTTATTGCTAATAAACAGAGCTTTAGCTATTTTGCATACACTTTTAAATGTTTTTGAATATTTTGCAACATACTTATGAAAGCTTATGTTATTCACATGTTGCTTTAGGCCATATAGTTCGTATAGCTTTTCTCTACTTATTCGAATGCCTGGAGTCGCCCAATCACTGAATATAAACTTAGTGTAAATACTTTTAGACTTAATTGGAAAATTATCATTAAATTGAGTGTTGAGTAATGAAAAAAATTTGGTATAAAACACATTTGGGTCTTCTATGTTATTAAAATTTTGAACACATAATTTACTGGCCAAAGTACTATTAAGTTTTCCTAAATTTTTATCTGTTATTGGTCTAAATTTAATTTGAATTTTTTGTAAAGGTATGTAGGTGCAAAACGTTATTGTTTGTCCACTGTGATCAGAGGGCAACTTATTCACAATCTCTTTATGTAAATAATCACAATTACAAAATATGTTGTCTATGCAAGTCGCAGACGAAGCTGTTACTCGGGTAGGTTCAATAAAAACATTTGATAAATTAAATGATTTAAATAGACTCAATAATCTGATACTATTCGAGTTAGTGTCTAATAAGTTAATATTAAAGTCGCCACATATAATTATTGATTTATTGCTAGTACAAACTTTTCTTAGCACATCTTCCATTACAGAATCAAACACAGATAGATTCTGGTAACTTGGAGGTCTGTAGACACATACAACAACATGCTTATCTAGCTCAACACAGGACAATTCAATGGTGTGTTCAACCGACAGCTTAACAATGTCTTTTCTTTCTTTAGATTTAATGTAACTTTTAATTAAAATAAGTGATCCTCCATGTATCATACATTGTCGGCTGAAATGGCTAGCTACACAATAATTTTCAAAATTAAGAGATCCTACTTGGTGATCTTTTAACCAATGTTCAGTTAAGCAAACTACATCAAACTTGGTCTTTTCTAAAAACATTTCTATTTCAAGTAATTTGGAAGAGCAACCTTGAATATTCTGATTAAACAATTTTAAAGTGTGTTGCCCTCCCTTAGGATTTTTACCACGAACTATATTACTACTGCTAGAAGATACCTTGTTCCTATTCACATATAATAATTGGTTATTAGAAGAGGTAGCTTCTGTTGTCTTGCAGTTCAGTTTAAAGAATTATCCGGAGCGATCTCCACAGCTACAATTGAGGAGTCTAAAATGTCTTTATAGGTTCCATCAGGAAGAGAATACTCTATCTGATGGGCAGAGGCCTCCATGAATGTTGATATTTTAAGTGGGTCCTCCTTCGTACAACACAAAGAATCATAAAAATAAGTCCCTACGCTGTTAGAGCAACTAGACAACACAGGCTCGTCACTTAACCTAATCTTTGTTATATTAGCTATAACCTCGTTAATATTATATGCTATCAACATAGCAATCATATGTCTACATTTACCAGACAGAGATAAAGCTCCCTGAGTTAATTTAAAACCACTAACAAACTTATTAGTGTCAAAATACAATAATTTGTCACTATGACAACATGTCAGCAAGTGTATAGTATTATTCAGCTTTAAAATATGCTTGTTTTGATCATCTGATAAACTATCGGAATAAGGAAAAGCACATAACATCAGCTTTCCTATGTTTAACTTTAATAAGGAGTCAACACTATCCACTATGTCCTTTCTGGTAATACCAGTACTATTCCCTAATAGAAGAACCATTGATGAATAATTATCAAGATTTGTATTTATAATTCTTTTAACCATTTGTTTAAGACTTATATTATGATAACTATGGTTGGTAAAACTATGGCTTAAGTAGTTATGTAGTATTTTTCCAAAGCCAGACCCTAATTCATCACAAAAAAATATAGATTTGTTTCCTGGTATTTTGACACATGTTTCTAACGGAAGAGCCAACACCGGTGGAGACATGTCTAGTTGGGGCTGGGGAGATGATGGCCGGTTTACACAGCTGCATGAAAGATTATTAGTCAGAGACTCGTATCTTTCAGCATTGTACTTCACCAAGTCCAATAGTTCCCCAGCCTCAAACAAGCGCTCACTCAGTTGTTGTTGTGAGGTCTCATATTTTTCATAAATATTTTTCAGCAAGTACTCCTTGTATAGTATATCATTTTGGAAGCACTGAGTATCTTTATCATATTGTTCCCTACATTGGTCCAGCTCTTCAGTACAAAGTTTCAATCTATTTGTAAGGCTGACTCGGTCCTTTCTAAGTAAAATGTTAAATTTTAGGAGATTGTGTTTTTTTATTTCTCTCCGAGACCGTTTGATTATTTTCTTAAATTTAATATATTTCTTTAATTTGTTGTGACTCATTACAATAGGACATAATGGTATGGTGTCATCACCTGTCAAATCTATAGTTATGGCTGGCTCACACACTGATTTAGACTGAACACCTACCAACTCATCAAATAAATTATTAGTGTTAGATAATTGTTCACTAACCTTAACAGACTCTGCAATATAAAGGGCCTTACGGGCATCACATAGGTCTTGTTCGAGTTCTGAAACACGGTTCAAAGTCTGTTCATATATGTCACTGCACTTTTCAAATGAAGACACTTGCTGTTGGAGTTGAGTGTGTTGGTCGGTTAAGTCCATGTGCTGGATGTGTAGCTCAGCTAGCTCATTCTTGAGGCAGGTGTTTTTTTGGACCACATTTTGCACTTCCACCTCGCCTTCTGCAATCTCTTGGAGCAACTTTTGGTTTAATGCTTTGGAATCTTTCAGCTCCTTCAAAGACACTCTTAATTTTGCTTCCAGCTCTTTAATTGTGGCACTGCGGGTCATCATTTTGTTGGGTCAACTGGAATATGTACAGTTATATAGTTAACTCACAGTGAATGAAAATTTTTAGTAATAAAAATAAGTAGGAGGTAGTAGGGAAAAGAAAAGTAAAATTAATTAATTAGGGATAGCTATTAAAGTTAAATAAAGTTATTAGAATTACATGGAAAGAATTACAAGGGGAAAGTTAAATAAGAAAATATTACTATAAATAAACACTGCTTTTGTTATTTTATCTAAGTTTTAAATTACACTGGAACTTGATTAACATAAAGATTTATTATACATTACAGTTTAAACTAACAGTACCTAGCATAGATTTAATTATGTAGTGTATTTGTGCAGTAAATTATGTAGTGTTAGTTGTCTGGGCGAATGTTTTCGTCGTCGATTTTGCTTCCACCAGTTGTCAAGCAAAAGGAGACATAAACCGTGCCAGTGTGTGATGGACGTTGCTCAGAGGCCTGAGCAGTATCTCGTGATATTTTGTAGTATGTATATATTGCCTACATTAATATAATTCAAACAAAATACTCCCCGGGTTCGTCGATCTTTTTAAATCAGTCACCGTCGTTGCGTTGGTTTGACAGCTGGTTTTAGTGTACTTGTTTTCGGAAGTTATCGGTACAAAAAACACTGTACAATTACTGGCACTTGTTATTACTAGGACTTTATGCCTTTACGCCCGTATGTAACGATAAATAACGATAAGGTATTAAAATGTTTACTTTTATTTTGCTACGTCTACGTATTTAAAGTTTCACAAACAACTCAATGAATGTGTTTTAGTGTAACATTCATGCTTTCATGCATTTTTTGGTTCCTCAATAGATGGCGCTCTGACTGATCAGAACACAGTAGGAAGTTTCTTACTAAACTAAAAATTCAATATATTTTGATTTTGTGGATCGATTGTAACGATACATAACGAAAAGGTACAAAAATGGTCACTTTTATTTTGCCACGTATTAAAAGTTTTACAAATAACACAACAATTTTGAATGCTTTCGTGCATTTTAATTTTTTTCTCAATAGATGGCGCTCTGACTCATCAGAATACATTAGGAAGTTTCTTCCTAAACTTAAAAATTCAATATCTTTTGATTTTGTGGGTCGATTTTGAAGAAATAAACGCTAAATGTGACTCGGGTTATCACTTAATATTTTTAAGTACTTAGATTTGCAATCCAATCTGTGGTTTATGCGTGATGCTCCCACAAACGCACAGACAAACAGACAAACAGACAAAAATTTCAAAAATTGCATTTTTGTGTTTTATACCTTTTTCCTGAGTTTTCTGTGTAATTTTCATGGAAAAATATTCAATGTACAGACACGGTTAGTCTACGATTTTATTATATGTATAGATTACTGTACCGTGAATTTATCAATTTGGCTTTCCATATTTGTGGAAATGGGATGGATCAGTGAATTAAATTAATTTCATTGCACATACACACTAGCCGGTTTAATGGTTGTATTGCAAAATACTTCATAAAAAACCGCCCATGTACCACTACTGTACATAAAGTTTAAATAAATAAATAAATAAAAAAATACTTTTTGGGGTAAATTCATTTTCATATTTTATACCGACGCAGTTATAAAAATATTCCATTCCGCTCTTAAACAATTAATATCTGGAATAGATCTACACAAAGCCTGAAACTAAACCTTTGACCCAAACACAGAACCGAGAACTTAATCAACCATAAAACAGATGGACCCGCATTTTACGTCTACCCGCAACTTGTATATAATTAGCCGGATATTAAACACGCGCTGGACCGCACAGAGGAAGTGCGGCTGTCTATAGCCAACTGATGAATCTTGAATGAATTAGACCTTTCCTAAATGAACGTTGTACGAAGGTTCCAGAATATTAACTTTGTTGCTATATTGCTCGAGTCAAATGGATTATGTTGATGGAGGTCCTTTATAACTTTACTCTTAAATATGGGATTCGTAATAACAACTTTAGAAAAGTCCTGAATATGTTTCGATGCAAAATTCTTGTTTTAAGCAAGTGACTTCTTTTTGTTTTGTGTGAAGATGCTCGCATTATTCACGGTATTAGTTATTGCTAGACATCACCGACCTGTTTTTGCTGAGCGTTTGTGTTTATTCTATCTGCTGTTTCAGCTGGAGTTGTGTTCTCAAGAGCTTGGTACTAGTTCAACCTCATACCTGTACAGACAGGCCTTGTTAACTTACGAAAACAGATCGACTAATTTGAGTATGTACATAATTATAACGAGTATGTAATCAATGCTGCTTACCACAGTATATGCGTAATTGCGTGGATTATGGTTACAGAGAATAGCAAACATTGGTAGCAGTAATAAACGTGGAGTATTAACGATTACATATAATTAACACTTGAATCTAATTGTTAACAATCGTGATTGAGTTAGCTTGGTATGAAATCTTATGATTTGTTAGCTTTAATAGTTAGTTAGTTTAATTAATATTCCGCTTTAACAAATTCTGACGACATTACCATTTAATAATTTATCAAATCGAAGTAAAGTTTGATAATAATAAAATATACACTTTATTGTACACCAAAAGTATGAACAAAAAGGAAATTTAAAACTAAGCACATACAATGGGCGGCCTTATCGCATTCCGCGATCTCTTCCAGACAACCTAGGATGGACAGTATTTGCCAGGACATGAGATGGGGCTGTCATTGGTGTGACAAATACTAATTTAATTATAATATAACATAATAGATACACATATACATACATAAAAAGCCATATAATAGATACATAAATACATACATATCAAGTACACAAATAGTGAAAATAAATGACGACTATCGATAATCACAGCGACAGGTAATGTTCTTTTACAAGCCTTTTAAAAGCAGGTAACGACTGAGCACGTCTTACTAGGACTGGCAATGCATTCCATAGACAAGCAGCCTGTACAGTAAAGGATTTATCCACGAAACTTGTTGAATGCACTGGCATTCTTAGACGCAAGTTATCCGATGACCTCAGAAGTTTAGTGTGGGAATCACAGAGAAACTGGAAACGTTTCTTAAGATAAAGAGAGTAAAAGGGGAAAAAAGGATATTGTATAAAAGGAAAAGAGTATGAGCATTCCGGCGAAGGCGAATTGGCAACCACTTGAGCTTCACACGAAATTCGTAAATGTGGTCATATTTGCGTAAGCCAAATATGAACCTGATACAAAAATTTTGAAGCCGCTCAAGTTTATCGAGTTGCTCCTGAGTTAAGTCAAGATAGCTGGCATCAGCATAATCAAGGATGGGAAGAAGAAGTGATTGAGCAAGCGCAATTTTGGTGGCAGTAGGAAGAGGATTGCGTAGTCTCCTCAATGATGCAGCAGACGCAAATAACTTGCGGCTAACTTCCTGCATTTGGGCAGTCTAAGAGAAGTTACTGTCAATGAATATCCCCAAGTTTTTAACTTTTTCGAAGACAGGAATAACGACACGAGACAGGAGGAACAGATAATATTAGTTTATAGACAGACAACACTGTATAGATTTACATTAACCCTTAAAAGTATTCATGATAGAAGCTGGTTAGCTAGTTATTTAATGAAGATAACCGTTATAGTAACAGCGAAATAAATTTCGTATAATTATTATTGTTGTGAACTCATCATCATTTAAGCAAAGTTAGGCTCGAAAAATCGGTATTCCGAGGCAGGAATCGAACAGGTTGATTTTGAAAGAAAAAAACACACCTGTATTATTCACCATCCAAAAGTATCTTTATCTTTTTTAGGGTTCCGAAAAAAAAGGAACCCTTATAGGATCACTCGGGTGTCTGTCTGTCTGTCTGTCTGTCCGTCTGTCACAGCCAGTTATCTCCGGATCCACTGGACCGATTGTGTTGAAATTTGGTACACATATGGACTTCTATGACCCAAACACGGACGCGTTACGTAAATTATTAAATTTTTCGTATGGGGGTCACTTTTGGGGGTCAAACTAGAAAATTAAAAAAAAAAAGTTTTTTGAACAATATTGTGTAATACATCAAATGAAAGGGCTCATTGTGAGGGTTTTAATTATATTTTTTCATAATTTAAAAATAAATGGTTTTGAAGTTATTCAAGAAATTAGATGAAAAATGACCATTCCCCCCCTTATCTCCGAAACTACTGAGCCTAAAATTTTGAAAAAAATGGAAATAATAGATCTTTACCTAAAGATTACAGGAAAACTATTATATGTCTATTAGAAGTCTGTAGTGTTAAAATAACATCTTAAAAATATTAAATTCGTTCGGAACCCGTTGCACGCGAGTCCGACTCGCACTTGGCCAGTTTTTTAATTTTATATACTTAATATATAAAATTTAAGAGTTCGTTTGTTTGTTTGCTTGAACGCGCTAATCTCAGGAACTACTGGTCCGATTTGAACAATTCTTTCAGAGTTAGATAGCCCATTTATTGAGGAAGGCTATAGGCTATATCATCACGCTAAACCAATAGGAGCGGAGCAGACGAAGTAGCGCGAGTCAATCAGCCTCTAATAAAGACCAAATTCTAGGAATTAATTACACATGGCAAACTAAAGGAAAGTACTCATTTTTAGCAAAATGCTCAAAGATAAAGAAATTTTACGAACAATTCAGGAATTACATCCTTAAAACAAATCGCAGCCACGTTTTTGTAAAATACTTCCTCTGCGCATTTTAAGCAAATGAATGCTTATCAAGCCTCTTGTCACGAGAGAGGAAATCGAAGAGGGTCCCATATGACGACCAGGAGTTGTTTGCAGAAGATGTTATAAGCTGTAACATTGACTATTCAAAAGTGCCTGTAACTGGTCTATTTTAAATAAAGGATTTTGTATTGTATTGTTTGTATTGTAAGCAATGTTTATATTTAGGAATTTTTTGCTTGTACGGCTAGTTTGTGATCACGTTCTAGTTGGCGGGTGCTGCTGCGCTGAAGTTTATATTTTCACTAGCCAAAAATAAAAGAGCCAAGCTCAAAGTAAAATCTAAACTTTGATTGCATTTGACGGTGTACTGGACGGTTATCTTGTATAGAAGATGCTCAATTTGGTTTTATGACCTTTCAAAGGCATTTGAGCTGCAGTGCTATTCTCTAAAAGACAATTTCGTGGCTGTATGTTTCGAAGTATTAGAAACCTCGTGGTAAGGGTGCCTTTCCATTACAGCGGAGCACGTCAGCGGAGCGGAGAAACGGAGAAATTTTAACCAATGGAATTGCATAACATCTCTGCACCACGTGACTCACTGACATTTTGACTGTCATGATTGGCTAATATTTCTCCGTTTCTCCGCTCCGCTGTAATGGACAGACACTCTTAAGGTCTTAACTATATAAAATTTTGGACCGCAGTACGTTATAAAATAATTAAAGGTTGTTTAGTTTGTGTCTCCTACTGATTTTATTTGAAAGATTTTAGATAAAATTAATCTTTTTTGTGTTGTGAATTCGTGGTAAGTTTTATTTTTAGGGTTCCGAAAAAATAAAACGGAACCCTTATAGGATCACTCGGGTGTCTGTTTGTCTGTTTGTCTGTCTGTCTGTCTGTCTGTCTGTCTGTCTGTCTGTCTGTCTGTCCGTCTGTCACAGCCAGTTTTCTCCGGATCCACTGGACCGATTCAGTTGAAATTTGGTACACGGACGTGTTACGTAAATCATTATATTTTTAGTATGGGGGTCACTTTTGGGGGTCAAACTAGAAAATTAAAAAAATAAAGTTTTTTGAACAATATTTTGTGACATATCAAATGAAAGGGCTTACTGTGAGAGTTTTAATTATATTTTTATCATAATTTTAAAATAAATAGTTTGGAAGTTATTCAAGAAATTAGACGAAAAATTACCATTCCCCCCGGGCTTATCTCCGAAACCACTGAGCTTAAAATTTTGAAAAAAATGACGATAATAGATCTTTACCTAAAGATTACAGGAAAACCGATTAGAAGTCTGTAGTGATAAAATAACGTGAAAAAAATAATTTCGTTCGGAACCCTTTGCACGCGAGTCCGACTCGCACTTGGCCAGTTTTTTTATCAGTAATCCTGCCTTTATAAGCTAGTCGACAAATGAATAGTCTACAAAACTAAGCTGAGACTTACTTCCACACGGAGATATCAAGAGTAACAGCTTACAGTGCTTAAATCTAGTTACTTCATCTCACAAACAGGTTCTTATCTGCTTGATTGATGCCACAGTATACCTTCATTAGATTATTTTGAAATCAAATGGCTTTGTTCCCGACGAATTCATGAAGTATCTACGTGTTTGTATGTCCCAAACAAATCAAAGTGCCACCGTCTTATTACTACTTTAAAATGGCACGTTATTTCACGGTAATTTAGGCATTATTGAAATTTGCCGGAGTTAATGAGATCATCTTCTATTTTTGCTGAAAGCTGCGGCTAAGTGGTAATAAGTTGCCAGGTTGATGAGGCTTGGCTCGGTTTTGGGTTAAATGTTAGATCTTTATATAACACTAGCACTTCGCCCGCGACTTCGTCTGCGTAGACTTTAGAGTTGGCGCGCAACTTCTTTGTCCCATATTCTCGTTCTCGGAAATTCATCTACATGATTCTTTATTTTGATAGTTTGTTAGTAAAGACTTACGGGCAGTAAAGACTGCCCGTACTTTCAGCCACGGAACTACTTCGACATTTTTCTAGTATTCCGGAACTTGTGAATGTTTAGCGCTCATAATGCCAGCCTAGAAAAAACTTCGATATAATTCTGTACTCCTGGTATTTTTTAATCCTCACCACTCACAATTCCAGCGCCGGAAATACTCCGACATGTTTCTGGTATCCTGGTACTTGTGAATCTTAAACGCTCATAATTACAGCCCGGAAATATTAAAACATGTTTCTGGTGTCCTGGTTGGTACTTGTGAATCTTAAGCGATTAATTTCCTGCCGAAAATATAATTTGACATATTTCTGGTCTCCTGGTATCTACTTGTGAAACTGTAGTGGTCATAATTCCAGCCCTGAAAATACTTCGACATGATTTTGATCTCTTGGTACTTTTGAATCCTAACCGCTCAAATTCCAACCCTGGAAATACTTCGACATGTTTTTGGTCTTCTGGTACATAATGAATCTTTAGCGCTCATAATTCCAGCCTGTAAAATACTTCGACATTTTTCCGTTCTCCTGGTACTTTTGAATATTTAGCGCTCACAATTCCAGCCGAAAAAATACTTTCACATGTTTCTAGTCTCTTGTTACTTGTGAATCTATTGCATTTACAATTCCAGCCCGGAAAAAAACAGCGACATATAAGTTTCTGTTTAACTGTTAAAAAAAAAAAAACAAAAAATATTCTATCCCAAAAATATTTTAAAATTGATCTTTTCTAGGTACTTGTGAATCCGTAGCGCTCATAATTCCAACCCCGAAAATACTTCGACATGTCTCTGGTCTCCTGGTACATAATGAATCTTTAACGCTCATAATTCCTGCCCGGAAATATTTCGACATGTTTCTGGTCTCCTGGTACTTGTGAATCTTTAGCGGTCACAATTCCAGCCAAAAAGTACTAAGACATATTTCTCGTCTCCTGTTACTTGTGAATCTATAGCATTTACAATTCCAGCCCGGAAAAAACTGCGACATACATATTTCTGTTTGACTGTTAAAAAAAAAATCAGCCAATTGCGAGTCGGACTCGCACACTAAGGGTTCCGTACCATAAACCTCCGCTATAATAATTTGTTGTTATAGCGGCAATAGAAATACACAATCTGTGAATATTTCAACCTATAATGGTTCTTGAGATTCAGCCCGCTGACAGACAGACGGACGGACGGATGGACGGACAGCTGAGGCTTAGTAATAATAGGGTTCCGTTGTTTTCCTTTTGGGTACGGAAACCTAAAAAGACAAAAAATACTCTAGCCCAAAAATACTTTAACATAGTTCTGTTCTCCTGGTACTTGTGAATCTGTAGCGCTCATAATTCCAGCCCCGAAAATACTTCTACATGTTTCTGGTCTCCTGGTACATAATGAATCTTTAGCGCTCATAATTCCTGCTCGGGTAAAACTTCCAAATTTTTCTGTTGTCCTAGTACTTTTGAATCCATACCGCTCATAATTCTAGCTCCGTAAATATTTTGACACGTTTCTGGCGTCCTGGTACTTATGAATCTTAAGCGCTCAAAATTTCAGGCAAAGAAATACTTCAATATGTTTCTGGTCTTGTTACATGTGAATCTATAGCGTCTCAGTCTCCATTAAGAAAAATCTTCGACATGTATCTGCTGTACACATGGTAAAAAAAAATCTTGCTCAAAAATACTTCAACATGCTTCTGCTCTCCTAGTACTTTTGAATCTATAGCGTTCACAATTCCAGTCCAAAAAATACTTCGACATCTATCAGCCGGTCGATTATGAAACATGTTGAAGTGAAGGCTTGTGTGAAGTGACATCGAAGTGAGCTGTCATTCCATCTTGATTACATGGATCGACAGGTCACTTCACGATCACTTCACCCGAGCCTTCACTTCTACATGTATACAGAATCGCAATGCTGTACTCCTCGTGAAAAAAAAATATTTTTCTCAAAAATACTTTGACATACATTTGGTCTCTTGAAACTGGTGAATCTTTAGCGCTAACAATTTAAAGCCAAAAACACTTCGAAATGTTGTTGGTCTCCTGGTACTTGTGAATCCTTAGCGCTCACAGTCCCAGCCCCAAAAATTCATCGACATGTTTCTGTTCTCCTGGTACTTTTGAATCTGACGTACTAAGGCAGCAGAAACTCTAGATTTCCACTTCCTCCTCTGTCTCTATTAAGCCATGTTAGTTACCGGGATAAAAAGTAGCCTATGTTTGATTCCAGGTTGTGAACTATATGTGTGCCAAATTTCATCCAAATCCCTTCCGCCATTTTTACCTGATTGAGGCACAAACATACAAACATACAAACATACAAACATACAAACATACAAACATACAAACATACAAACATACAAACATACAAACATACAAACATACAAACATACAAACATACAAACATACAAACATACAAACATACAAACATACAAACATACAAACATACAAACATACAAACATACAAACATACAAACATACAAACATACAAACATACAAACATACAAACATACAAACATACAAACATACAAACATACAAACATACAAACATACAAACATACAAACATACAAACATACAAACATACAAACATACAAACATACAAACATACAAACATACAAACATACAAACATACAAACATACAAACATACAAACATACAAACATACAAACATACAAACATACAAACATACAAACATACAAACATACAAACATACAAACATACAAACATACAAACATACAAACATACAAACATACAAACATACAAACATACAAACATACAAACATACAAACATACAAACATACAAACATACAAACATACAAACATACGAAAATACAAACATACAAACTTTCACATTTGTACAAGCGCAGGGCGTGCCGGGGGCCGCGGGAGAGGCGCGGGGAACAACGAGCGGCGCGGTGGGGCGCTAGCAAGCCGCCCGCCGCGGCCGCCATTCGACGACGACCAGGACCGGGTGCGCGCGCGTTCATTCATAAACTGTTTTCCGCTCGGCTATCCTGTATCTACTTGTACAATAAAATTTTACTGTATAATTTCGTCTGTTGAATCATCTCCCCAACACATTTATAATATTAGTAGGATTCAGCTCATATAAACTTGTCTCACCGCCGACTAGGAAACGATTAGCTATCGACTATTTTCTCACTGAGGAAAGGGACAAAAGATCTAGATATCGTGTGAGTAAAAACTACACATACATTTATATTCGATAGCTGGCTGTTCGCACTGCGAGCGAGCCGGTTCTTACCACTAGTTGGTCGCAGCGACAAGAGCTTTCAAAGATAACACTCGCAAAACAAATGACACTTGCCGTTCCGTTCATGGCTATTGTGTGCCAGTAGCATGTTATAAACAGCGCACATTCTGCTGACCCAGCACTGGGTGACCGGTGTGATGGTCACATAAACGAGCTACAATTTGCATATCGTTACAAAACCCACACATTTGAATTTTATTGATACCGTGTAATAGCGCCGCATCTCATCTGTCAAAGTAGATAGCTTTTGCACGTGATGCAAATTCTAAAAGTTATGATATAATTTGTCATGAAACATTAACGTCAACTGTATTGACCTTGCAGTGATAGATTAATTTAAAAAGCGTGATTTGTGTTTTCAATAATAAAATGGGTACACGCGATAAAATCTACGTGTGTCTCTAGTATCGTTTTAAATATTGTGTGCTTGGCGACCTTCGAATCTGTAATGTGACGTCACCGTGGTTGTTGTGTCACGCTGTACACACCAGAATGATTCATGCGGACATGACCGCGTAAGTACGTCGATGAGAATATAAAAGGTAAAAGTAATGAAGTTCACGGTTTATTAAGAACACAAAAGCAGCTCTAGTGCTTCAAACTGAAAAGTATGAATATATTAAAAGCCCAACTTTAACCGTAAACTTTCTCACTATTCGAAGTGTTTTGAAAGCCCAGTTATCAAAACTGGCACAAAACATTTTCAAAGTCGAGATGGCGCTAGCTGTCTGTAAACATTGTGCTCCCGTATAAAAATTCCTTAAAATGATTAAATGAACTGTATCTCCTCAATTTGATAGTAAAAGTGTTAAAAATAGTGCAATACGTGTGTGACAATGTTATCTTAACAAAGTAGTCATCGTAAACTGTGTAAATGTGACTTTTATATGTGGTCAACTTTTTGTGACAGAACAGATTTTTGCGTGATAATAATATCTTATTTGACGATATACAGTGTTACAGACTAACAGGCGCACTGTATGTTATACACAACTATATAAAAACAGCGAAAAATAAAGTGAGTCACAAAGTGATAGTTGGTGGAAAAAATTCAAAATATTTTATAGGACAACCGTCTCTCTTACAAACATTTTTTTATCCACAAGAGACTAATCTACTAATTCGAAGTTATTCTTAACTGTCACGGTGGCGTGCGCGCTAGACCGTCTACCTGTACACGCTGTGTGTTTCGAGTTCGTATCCCGCAGATGGGTTTGTCTTTTTGGAATGTTTGTTGAATTTAAATTGGAATAATAAGACATTCCGAAATTCTATTGACGTAAACGAAGTACTTACTGCATAGCAACGTTTGCTTGACCAATATAATATCCAATATTAGTAAAAGTGGTCGGTAGTTACTAATGAATATGAGCTTCTTTGAGAACATAACCTTTCGAAGGAACCGCACTCGCACAGTGTCAGAATCAATAACAGAGGCCGAATCTAGTAATTCAACAATAGATGGCAGCACCAACAGCTTACCTAACATATCTGTTGAAGACAACGAAGAAATAAGAAAGTTGAGAAATCAAATAGAGGAATTACATATAGAATTATGTTCAGCACACCAAGAAATAAACAACTTATCCATCGAGAACACGGAACTCAAAAAAACTATTAACGACATGGCAAATAAGCATGAAATCGTTAACAAAGCGACGAAAAAGCTAATGAGCGATTTGAGTACACCAAAGAAAAGCAAAAATAACACAACGCCTCGCCGTACTTCTTCTAATAATCAGCACAAACAAAAACTATTGTTGGATAACGAGAAACAGAGATTTGAGCTCTTGAACTCGCCATTAAAAGTATGTCCTGCTCAAGTTGCACCGGTAAATACTACTCCAAAGAGTGAACCTGTTCAACAAAAAATAAAAACAGAAAAACATAAACTGTGCATTATAAGTAGTAATAAAACTAATAACATTATAACAATCGCAGAAAGAACGTTCCCAGAATGTCAAATATGTCACTACTTAATGCCTAACTGTGGACTTGTGAAGCTTATAACTGGCATCGAGGTAAAAGTTAAGAACTATACGTTGGACGACTACTGTCTGATATTCATCGGTGAAGAAGATTTTCGGCGCACAAATAACTACTACGATCTGGTTATTAATATCCGGGAAACTTTATCAAAAATAAAACATACAAATATCATACTTTGTCTACCTACCTTTAAATTTAAAAATTCCGTTATGTTCAACTGCAGAATAGAAACATTTAATAATATGCTTTATCTGGATGTATGTACACATGAGCATGTTTACTTATTCGATTCAAACCTAGATTTATCATATGACTATAATATGTTTTCGAAGAGAAATGGGTCTCTTAATAACTTTGGTATGAGTAATATCTTTCAAAATTTAAGCCAATTTATGAATCTAGACTTTAGCCACTCGAACAAAGTAAACCCGGATAATTCACCGCATCCTAACCACTCTCTACCTAAAGCTTCTGAGCCAAATGAGTTGTTTTTTCTCGAATAGGTATGTGAATATATTGCATCAAAACATAGCAGGTTTAATAAATAAATCAAATGATCTTTCTGTATGTTTAGATCAACTAGTTGATAAGCAAATATATGTTGATGTAGTATGCATTACTGAGCACTTCATTATGGAAGGCTATGAGAACCAGTTGTATGTACCCAATTATTGTCTAGCAGCGTATTATTGCAGAAAGGGGAAAAAAAGGGGTGGATCCTGTATTCTTGTTAAAAACGGGCACAAATGGAAGGAACTGCCTAAAATAGCCAAACTATCATCTCCAGGTGTATTTGAGTGTTGTGCCATTGAGCTTATTAGCTATAAGATAATTGTCGTTTGTATTTATAGAGTACCAAATGTAAATAATCTAAATGAATGTTTGAATAGGCTTGAGACACTCCTACAAGAGATATCAAAGACCAGCTGTAAGAATATTGTAATCGCTGGAGATTTCAACATTGACGTACTGAAGTCGAATAGGATTTCTGCAACGCTTGAATGTCTACTATTAAGTTTTAATTTAAAATTGGAATTTAAACAGCCGACACGCATGGCCAGCCAAACATGTATAGACAATTTTGCGCACAATTATAAGTCATGTAAAGGCGAAGTAATAGAGTTTGCTCTATCAGATCACACAGCACAGTTGCTTCAATGCCCCGTAAAAAAAGTGTGCTCGATTAACCACTGGTACTCGACCAGAAGGGACTACAACACCGAGAACATAACTAAATTCAAAGATTGTATAAAAAATATTTCTTTTTCGGAGATCTACGAGACAAATGATCCCAATATAGCATATAATGCATTTATAGACACTTTTAAGTTGTTCTATGACTTGTGTTTCCCACTTACCCGCGTCAAAAATAGTATCATGAAAAGACCTAAGTGGTTGTCCAAAGGTGTTAAATTATGCAGCAGAAAGAAAAGACACCTTCTGTGGCAGCTGAGGTTAAATCCTAGTCAGGCCAATAAAATCAAGTTTAAAAACTATTCCAAATTGTATAAAAAAATTATAAACCTGACACAAAATAATTACAAAATAACGAAAGCCAAAAACATGGCAAAAACTACCTGGCAAATTATAAACCAGAAAAAACACAACATTCCCAGCCAGCGTATTGATAAAATTAAGACTAGTGATAAAATTATAACAAATCCAAAGGACATATGTAATGCATTTAATAATTACTTTGTAGATAAAATACGGCCCAAATTAATAGACGGCAGCAAATCTAAAGCAGGTAGGAAAATGGACACAAGAAGGGAGTCAATGTTCATGGCACCAAGCGTACCAGATGAAATACATAAAATAATAATGTCACTGAAAAATACAAATAGTGTAGGTTACGATGGCCTCTGTACAGAGATTTTTAAATCTGTAGCTAAAGAGATAAGTGTACATCTAAGTTACATACTTAATCTTAGTATAA
Source organism: Lacanobia wlatinum (assembly GCA_947578705.1). Lineage (NCBI taxonomy): Eukaryota > Metazoa > Arthropoda > Insecta > Lepidoptera > Noctuidae > Lacanobia > Lacanobia wlatinum. The sequence goes on from OX388040.1 coordinate 8,614,052, forward strand.
GTGCTGGCATATATCCAGATGCTTTAAAAAAAGCCATTATAAAACCAATATTTAAGAAGGAAAATAGAGAGTTAATGGAAAATTATAGGCCTATCTCACTGATTCCGATTATTTCAAAAATTTTTGAGAAGTTTATTTACAAAAACCTATACAATTACTTAGAAAAAAATAAAATTTTGTGTGAACAACAAAAAGGATTTAGACCCAGCAGATCAATAAATATGGCGATTTTTGATTTTATTCAGAATGTCATTAATAATGTCGATAAACGAAACCCAGTCTGCGCCATTTTCTGTGACATGACGCAGGCGTTTGATTATGTCCACCATCCTACACTTCTGAACAAACTCGAAGCTTATGGCATGAGGGGAAATGTTCTAGACCTTTTTCAGTCTTATTTACATAATAGACGACAAATAACTGAAATTAATAGAATTAATTTAGCTACTAAACATGATGAGATATTTAGATCAAACGAGCGAATAGTTAGATACGGGGTACCGCAGGGAAGTGTATTGGGCCCTTTATTTTTTATATTGTATATTAATGACCTACCGGAATGCATTGAACAACCATTGACTTTATTTGCAGATGACAGTACCGTGACAATACCTTCGAAAAGTCTAGATACATATGAAAGTGACATTAATAATTCTTTAAAATCAATTATAAAATGGTTAGACGAAAATAACTTAAAAATTAATATAAGTAAAACTAAGGTAATGCATTTTAATCAACGTATGCCAGATGGGAGCAATCTGCATGTGCAATATAATAATGACACAGTGAACGATGTATTAAGTACTAAATTTCTAGGGCTAGATATAGACAATAAACTTAACTGGAAACAACACATAGAGACACTTTGCAAAAAACTAAGCACATCCGCTTACGCTTTACATACTTTGTCATCTATTATAAATCTAGACGCACTCTTGACTGCATACCATGGTTTAGTCGAATGCCACCTACGATACGGCGTTATCTTTTGGGGTAACTCCACTGAAAGAGAAACTGCATTCAAAGCACAGAAAAGATGCATACGGTCATTTTTAAAACTCCAACCTACTGATAGCTGCGTCCCATATTTTAAACAAAATAAAATATTAACTTTACCATGCTTATATATTTTAGAAATGGCAGTGTTTGTAAAATTAAACCCTGATCGTTTTGAGCGCATAACTGACGTATTTCCACGAAATAGGCGTGATAATAGTAGGCTATGTCTCCCTAGTGCAAGAACGACTTTAATGCGCAAAAGTGTCTGCTACATGGCGCCAGTCATCTATAATAAATTACCGAGGAGTTGGAAAGAATTAACTTTGGCGTTATTTAAAAAAAAACTACGAAACTTTTTAGTAGACAAAGCGTATTATAGCGTGGCAGAGTTTTTAATGGAGAAAGGAATCTCTTGATCACTTTTATATTGACTGGAAGTTAGAAAAAATGACATATAATCTTTTATTTATCTTAATTTTAATTTAATTATATTGTAATGAAATTTTAATCGTAATATTTAATCTTTATATTGACATTGTTATCTTTATTATGAAATGAAATGAAATTTTAATCTTTATACTTATTGACATTTTTATCTTTATTATGTAGAATCATTAATGTATTTTGTACTTTTGCATGCCTTCTGGTAAAATATGGCTGTTGCTAATTATATTATTATGTCACCGTGTTTTTGTACCCATATTTGCAAAATAAATATCTTATCTTATCTTATCTTATCTAAAATCAATAATTAAAAGTTTTGCCATACAAAAACTTTGTTCGGATAACTTTTCTGAGCATTTTATAATGGCCGCCACCTCGCTGCAGCTGTAGATTTGAATAAAGCTTTCGAAGGAAGGAAATAAAAATGAGGCGAGCAAGGTATAATTATATCGTACCCTAGTGCCTACCCTACCCTATCCAACACTAGTACCTAATAGAGTGAGTGTACAAAGTTACAAACAGACTCCAGTAACAACGTTTAGCAGCGCTGTTCTCACGGTGCAACATAGGGAAACGAGTGGCTTGTAAGAGTTGAAAGAGTACAATGCAGCCGTTGTTGAAGTGTGCTGTTTATTAACGTAACGTTGAGGAGTAGACTATAACATTTTAGCTATTCGCTACTGACACTGTTACAACTTTCTTATGAGAGATGAAAGTTATAGAAGTTTTAGCGCTACATTCTATGCGATGAAAAATGCAACATACAAGTTTTGTAGTCAGAACATAAATGAACCAAGATAAATCAGTTATATCTACTGAAACCTTTTAGCTTAACAACTCAACTCGCTTTTTGTGTGTTCTTGTTAATTTATGCAAACATGCTTACACATGCCGTAGGATGATATTGACCAGATTAAGCCTACGTTAATTAGGATTACGAAGGTGCACAGGTTCTTTTTGTTTTGATTAAAATAAGTAAAACACCTCCAGGTATGAGGATAACAGGGTGCTCGAGCCGTCAAACGTCGAATATGTACAGTTGTACACGACGTGAATGTGCCAATAGGTCGCGTGTTATTACGTGACCCAATTAACCTAGAATTGATAGATACAATTCCCGAAGATTCGATTGCAACAATATCTATCAGTGACATGTCCCAATACCTTCAAATAAGTCTCTTCATACAGAGAAATTTCCACTGTTTTTCACAAAATGTGTGTCACAAAATCAAAATTGCCAATTTTCAGTGTGTGATCTTAGCCAAAATAGTGAATTCCGCAGGGTGACACATTCAGCGCTATCTCGCTGTCCGACTGCAGGTAGATATGGTGGTGACACGAATCAAATGTATCATCAACCGCACATCAGTGGCGCATCTCACATTTACGCTGTTTCAGTTGTCTCTATTATTGCTCGGTACTCACTGACGTGACTGACGGGATAATGTGCACCTACATTTAATTCCAACGTGAAGAAAATTGGGTAGGTATAATATATTATGTGATTAAAAAAATACTCTATTTTAAGGTAGACATTTATTTACATATCTTGTTACCTAGTTTGGTTCCAATAAATTTAAAGTAAGTTGTTTACTCTAGCTTGAAAAGAAAACAAACAGTTTTTTTTTGATTCAACAATGAAATTTTCTATTGCATAAGCTAAGCGATTGGAACTTCGAACAAACAAAGTTTCAGTTAGATAAAAATTTACCTGGATACCTTTACTTTGTGGATATCCAACATGTGAATCGCTATCCCATCTTCCTAGTTCATCATGTTGTGCTGGCGCTGCCGCTGCGGCTGCGGAAAACCTCAAGCGACGTAAATATAGTAAACTTATTGTTATATTTTCGAGCCGTTTGGGGTTGAAACCCTCGGGCTGTGGGGCCCTTGTGCTCACACCCTTTTCGAAGAAATTTCGAAACGCCTGGTTGACACTTCCCGTGATCAAAGAGCTGGTTTTTACTTTGGGCAGAGATTAAGTATTGCCATTCAACGTAGCAATGCCGCCAGTTTCTTGGGCAGTTTATCAGCTGATAGCATTGCACAAAGCTGCTGTATCATCAGCGAAGGTGGCAGAGAGAACTTCTTCTGACGTTGGTAAGTCTGCTGTGTATATAAGGTGGAGTGTAGGACCTAATACGGAGCCTTGAGGTACGCCTGCCTATATGTTGTGGAATTTCGAGTACGAATCATTTAATTTTACCCGGAAAAATCTGTCCTCTAGGTAAGATTTGAATAGTGCATACATGTTATGTGGCAGCTGTTTCTTTACCTTAAATAGCAAGCCCTGGTGCCAAACCTTATCGAACGCCTGCTGTACGTCTAAGAACGCAGCAGAGCAATACTCTTTTCGTTCCAGCCCCTCTCGTATCTTATTTACTACTCTATGCACCTGCTCCACGGTTGAGTGCCCTATTCTGAATCCGAACTGATGTTGTGGGATGATGTTGCCTTCTTTGAGTATTTCATTGAGCCTACGTGCAATGACTTTCTCAAAAACTTTGGACATAACAGACAGTAGGCTTATTGGCCTGTATGATGACACAACGTTAGGTGGTTTTCCTGGCTTTGGGACCATTATGATTTCCGATACTTTCCGAATTCTCGGAAAATATCCAGTCCTCAATATTCCATTAAAGAGCTGTGTTATGAAGACTATGGCTTTTCTTGGCAGTTGACGTAGAATTTCGGTAGTTATAAGGCAGTATCCAGGAGCTTTATTTAGTTCGAGACCTTTTATAGTTCTCCAGATCTCATGAGGTGAGCAGTACTTCAATGGTAAACTGAGTTGTAGATCTGTCTCCAAATAGTTTTGGATTTTCTTATCGTTAGATGTGTCGCCGGAATTGGGAGTGAATACATCGGCTAAGAAATGGCCAAAGGCCTCAGCACGTTCTTCGTCCTTTTTTGCCAATGTATTATTTCCTAGCTTTAAAGGATGCTGAGCAGTTTGTGGCGCATTTTTTCTATACTTTACCGTGTTCCAAAGCGAGTATTCGTTTTTAGCTGTGGCATCTAGTTTTTCCAGTCTGTTTTTTAAGGTCTCATCCTCTATGTTTTTCAGACATCGTTTCAAATCTGCAGCCGCTCTATTAAAATCTCGTTTGTCAGAAGCAAGACGACTGGTGTGCCAAGCTCTCCTGAGCCTCCTTTTTTCCAGCACTTTGCTCCTTATTTCCTTGGAAATGTTTTTGTGACCTGGCCTGGTAGGTGTTGGTGTGCTTTTCCATGCAGCAGTTTGAATAAGGTTCGTTATGTTTCTAGCAGCTTCATCAATGTCATCGTTTGATTTTAATGGTACCTTCAGGTTCACGTTTGTCTCGATGTATTCTCTGAATCCAACCCAATCAGTTTTCTTATTGTAAAGTTTTTCTTTGACCTGTTTTTCTATTATTGTTGTGCTTATAGTGGCTATCAGAGGCGTGTGATCTGAACTGCTATCCAGGCAACTTTCAGCATTAAGGTACATGTTAGAAAGTCCCTTAAACACAAAGAAGTCCAATAGGTCAGGTAGTTTATTGGAGTCTGTTGGCCAGTATGAAGGTTCACCCGTACTCAGGACGTGTAGTTTATTTTTGTCAAGACTTTTTTTAAGTTCTCTTCCCCTAGGTAGTGTCAGTCGAGAACCCCAGAAGACATTTTTGGTGTTCCAGTCCCCGCCGCATATAAATCTTTGGCCAAGAGTTTTGAAGAACTCTGTAAAACTATCCTCCTTTAGGATGTGCTTGGGGGGACAATATACAGCAGATAGGGTTAGTGAACTCTCCTTATCCTGTACCATTACCGCAGTAGCCTGTATTTGGTCAGTTTTATACTCCTCTAGAACGTCATGTTTGATGTGTTTTTTTTATTATGACTGCTGTTCCTGCATGTGCAGTTCCATCAGGGTGAAATGTGGAGTACACACTGTAGTTTTTGAAGATGCATAAATGATTAGATGTTAGGTGTGCTTCAGAAACTAGAAGTACATCAATGTCATGTAGTGTTAGAAGTATTTCTACGTCTTGTTTATGTTTGACCAATCCATTTATTTTCCAGGTCCCAAATCTGAGTGTAGCCATTTTATCGAACAAGTTTACTGATAATTGTTGTGAGTAAATTCATCATCGTCGACATCTGGTCTAAAAGTTTATCTAGCTTTTCAGCTTGTTGTGTGAGCAGTGTTTCAAGTTTTTTTGGTTCATTTTTCGTAGCTTCTGCATATGTTAGTCCGATTTAGTCATAAACATGATGTTTTGTTTGTTTATTCTCGACTTATGGTCTATTTTGATCAATTGCTGGTGAAATTTTGGGTTCTTCACGGGAGATAGCTTGGCCTGTAGGTTTATGGCTTATTCTTCTATTTAGTATCTCCCTGTACACAGTGCATCCTTTGTAGTTCGCAGGATGTGAGCCTTCACATAAAACGCACTTTGCCGGTGTGTTCCGATCTTTTTTCGGGCACTCAGATGTTTTGTGGGCTTGTGCGCATTTCACGCAGCGATAGGGCATAATGCAGTAGTTTTTAGAGTGTCCATATTGCTGACATTGTTGGCACTGGGGAATAGAGTTTTTTATTTTAGGCTCCTCTATGGAAACCTTTTGATGATAAATGGATTTTATTGTTTTAACTGCATTATTATTTGGGCTAGAAACTAAGTTTACAAAAAATGTAGAAGTTGGCTTCTTTTCAGGCCCAAACTTTACATTTATAATTTCTCCAAACACTTTATTTTCAGTTTTTTCAATTTCCTCTATTATGGCACTATGTGGGGTTGAGTGGTGCAGATTCTTGATCACAAATCGGTAACATCGTTGATCCTTCCTATTGAATGTGTGTCCAATGAGATTTTTTTCACGGACTAGGGTCATAATTTTCTTGTAAGCCTCAATGTCCAAGCTATTAATTCTTAACTGATTTCTGTTGACGATTTTGAAGATGAATTCTCCATTATTTGCAACAGTGTGTAGGAGGTCTGTAAGTTTATTAACATCTTCAACGCCATACAAGATAATTGGTGGAGGTTGAAATGAGATTCTAATTTAATGAAAATAACATTTGGATTTCGGAATACGTTCTGATTTATAGTCGTAACGACATAATGCGACTATTCTTGACTATCAAAACAGTTCAGACAATGCGTCAAATAAACGGAAAAACTTTTCAAATTACCTAACATTTGTATTTGAAATTAATATTTGTAGCAATGACAGATTTCAGATGATAGTACAGCGCTTCTAAAAAGGCCAATTTAGTAGAATCAGCCAGCACATCAAGCTACCCGAAACTGTAAAATTCCCAATCAGAAATTAATGTATTCCCAAACAGAAATTGTGAGCGGTTAGGATTCAAAAGTATCAGTATTTCAAAAACATGTCGAAGTGTTTCCGGCGCTGAAATTGTGAGTGGTTAGCATTCAAAAGTACCAGCAAAACAGAAACATCGAAATTTTTTCCGGGCTGTTATTATGAGCGCTTAAGATTTACAAGGTACAGCAAGAAACACGTCAAAGTAGTTCCGGAGCTGAAAGTACGAAAAGCAAATACTCAAAAATTATAAGGATACCAGAATTATGAAGTTGCACTTCCGAGTATAAGAATATGAGACAAAGAAGTTGCGCGCCAGCCCTAAAGTCTACGCAGACGAAGTCGCGGGCGGAAGCTGGCCGGGTGGAAGCGTTTGTTTGTTTGTTTGTTTGCTTGAACGCGCTAATCTCAGGAACTACTAGTCCGATTTGAACAATTATTTCAGTGTTAGATATCCCATTTATTTAAGAAGGCTATAGGCTATATCATTACGCTATGACCAATAGGAGCGGAGCAGATGAAGTTGCGCAGGTCAACTAGTAATGTATATTTCTGTTTTTTTTTTGTCATGAATAAAGGAATCACTGTTTTTTTTTTAAATATTTTCACCTTCATGCTGCACTTCTAGCAGATAGCGAAATTATTCCTGACACACCTCACACATAAAAACATTTTTATAACGGACATCGTGTTCTCGCCAACTTGTCTCATTATAATACTGTCTCGCTGAATAAATATAAGTACATTTCGCATCACACCGACTTTACAAACAATTTCTGTACGACTTTATAAACAACGGTTCTACATAATCACGAGAGGGTGTGTACGTTCTCATTAAACACACAATTTTCCGACTAGATAGACAGCCTACACAAATATGCGGCGCTTGTTACGATCCTAAATATTGGTTTAAGAAACAATGTTCACATATAATATTTAGGGTTTGTTATACCAGATTATCCCTATAACATAGGGGTTTTCGTCATGTTATTCAAAATAATGTTAATTAAATGTCTCGCAATCTCGAGCAGGGTCTTGGGTGACATATGTATGTGCAATTCTAATCTTATCGTCTCTAGATTGTAGTTATCAGAATATAATCGGGATATAAATAATAGTATTAGACCCAAATCGGGGAAATATATACCGAAAATGAAATACCCTCCGTATAGATAAACTGAAACTGCTCAATAACAAGAGGACCCCATAAGTACGGGTTAGTAATATTGAAGGATATATCGCCAATGATTACGCTTACACCTGCGGGTCTAAGAAAGCCCCTTTAATAGAATTGTAATATTAATCATACAACAATTTGTCAAATTTCATTTTCATCTTTATCGCTAAAGTATTAGGTTCAAGATTGATTGGGAAAATTTTTCGGTGACGGGTAGCGTGATGTGCTTTCTGATTCTTCTAAAGTGACCTTTTTAGACCCGCTGAAGCAAAACATTCTGTACATTTCATAAATAAATGTAACTTGCCGGTGATTTCGTCTCGTTTGTACCAATCTATCCCAATCCACTCATCCTATAGTTGCCCATGTTGGTAATACTCTGAAAAACTGCACCTAGGCAGCCCACTCTTTGCATACACGACACAGCGTCATGGCTGATGAGGTGACATCGAGATAATGATAACGTAGGTAGTTTGATTTTACGTACTCAAAATTTTCATGTCTTGTGGAATTCGGGAATAAGTTTAAAAACCGGCCAAAGGCGAGTCGGACTCTCACACAAAGGGTCCCGCCAATAACCGAACATAAAAACACGTTATTTATGTGGGAACCCCCTTTAATTTTTAATTTAATTTGACTACTATTATTTATTGTTATAGCGGCAAAAGAAAACACACTGTGAACATTTCAACTGTCTACCTATTACGGTTCATGAGATATAGCCCGCTGACAGACCAACAAACGGACGGACGGACGGACGGTCAGACAGCGGAGTAACAGGGTACGGAACCCTAAAACTGTTGAATTTTATAGAATAACGTAAGTTTTCAGGTTTTATAGAATATTGGGTCAATCAAAAGTTCAAATGATTTTCGATAGAAAACACCTAATTAGGATTATACAAAAACTAGCTTTTGCCCGCGACTTCGTACACGCATATCCCGATTATTCCGGTTTTCGTAAGAATTTTGGGTAAATCATTTCTTAATGCTCGCCTACACTCCTCAAGGCACCTACATGCCAAATTACAGTTTCCTACGACTAGTAGTTTCGGCTGTGCGTTGTCTGTCAGTCAGTCACCAGTAACGGAAAAACTTTACATAGAGGATAATTTGTTTGGCGGTAGATTGCGATAATAGTAAATACTTAATGCTTGTCATTTATATACAGGCGTATACTAATTTAATTTTTTAATAAGTTAGTCGAATGAAACATTGTTGTTACTTTTTGTTAATACTGCAACACGTGTATGCAATTATTACACTCAGGGCACTGACCGCTGCTTTTATGTGATAAACTGCCTTGTAAACAACCTTTAAATTAAATTGGATGTATTACGACACGCATTTGACTATGAAAATACTTTCATATTAATTAACAGGTACTAAACGAGAACGGTCAAGTCTTACATGTGTAAATAGTTTGCGATCTAATAGGGCACATAAAAACAAACATTCATGTCATGTTTTCCCTAGCTACGTTCACTTACTTGCATTTAAGACAAACTCCAATCGTTTCAAAGGCTCATTTTAATGACTGCATTATTAAAACAGAATAGACTTCACGAAGCTAAAAACCATTCTCAGTACTACAAGGTTAAATATAAGAGCGAATTTCCTTTATTTTAAATTAGACAATACAACTATAGGGTAAACTTGTTTCCATTTCCATTTGAACTTCAGAAACTAGCGTCAGAAATGGGCAATTCCTTTGTTTTGAAAACATAATCACAAAATTACTTCACAAAACATTTTTCCCAAGAAAGTTTATATTAGGACTATTTATAACAAGGTCAGGTTAATAAATGCTGACCTTATTAATCATTGGCACCACACGTAATTCTGTCTATACTGTAGTTAGCCTTCAGAGGGTTGTGAGGAAATATCCAATGGATGGATTCAGAAAAGAGTGGCTTCAGCAAACAGAGGGTCTAACTTCTTTTACAAATGTCGAGGTCAAATTGCTTTAATTAGGTACAGGGAAAGTCTTGTGGTTACAATACTTAGTTGTTGCAGATATTCCTGAAGAATATCTGCAATTAAATATTAATTGGTTAATTAGGGTCTTACCACACAAAGCCAACCTCAACAAAAACGGCTTAGCTGTCTAAAATGTTTATGTCATCGGATAATTGCAAACTCCGTAAGATTGTAATTAATTTTTTTTTAGATTATATTTTTTCGATAAATTGTGATCATTATAATTTTGAATACAATAAATCCCATACAAATTCTATAGTTTCCAATGTATACGTGCCGTATTGAGAAAAAATTCTTTACAATTTCACACGATATTTTACAATCTTACGGTGTTCGCTATTTTTCGGTAACATATACAACCTTAAATTCTGCGAACGAATCACAGCTGAATAAGAGTGCCTGTCCATTACAGCGGAGCGAGGCAGCGGAGCGGAGAAACGAAGAAATATTAACCAATCATGTCAATGATTCACGTAGTGCGGAGATTTTATATAAACCAATGGGATTACATAAAATCTCTCAGGCACCGCACAGGTGCGTTAGATCATGCCTGGGTTACACGGAGCTACTAACAGTGGAGTGCTGGTCGCACTCCCCACAAAACAATTCTACAAGTTTAGACGTATCTACTCTTCTCTGTGTTGCGAAAATCGCAAACTTACTTGAAGTGTTCTGACGAGAAGAAGCTTATTGCTATGATTTCTTATAAAAGACAAATAACTTTCATTAACTTGGATCACAAGTAACCGATTGGCTCATTACTGGTAGACAATCGTAAAACAAACATATTGGAAAGACATTCACTTGAACTTTTCCTTCTTACTTTCTTTAGTTTTTCTTTCTCATTCAAAAGGTACCTAGCGAGTATTAAATGTGTTCATAAAATGTGTAGAAGAAAAAATTGTAGTATTTAATGCAGCTTATTTTTGTTATATGTTGAACTACTTCAAGCACATTTCACTCTAAAGAGCACATCAGCACTTCCTTGAACAGTAAGTAATTTCTCTCTGAGCACATTATCAAAATCTGTAAGGACCAAACAAATTAAAACAATTCCTCTACTCTTCACACAGCCCTACAATAATAAAACATTATTACTGAAACCCAAGTTACAGAGCAAAATGGTTGGCCATTGTCGCAAGTGGGATGGATATAGCTCGGTTGTGATCTAGGATGCCACCAGGGCTGGTTTCTGAATTGGGAAAACGTGTTACACCAAAGTATGACAGATTTTGAAGCCTCCGTATTAAAACGTATTTTAGCAAAACGTCCTATTAGTAAATCGCCCTATTAGCAGAACGTCCTAAAAACAAAAGAATGGGAAAAGTACAGTCATATATAAGATCTTTAAATTTTACAAGTACATACCAACAGATTTATTTTCGCGTTCAATTCACAAAATACTATTCCGTTACTAAGCTACTAGCTTCTACTCGCGACTTTGTCTGAGATCCTTAAAATAGGATTTAGAGTGGAATTAAAATATACTAGCTAGTGGCTCCATCCAGAAATTCTGTTCCATGATTCTGATCCCGTGGTGGTTTGTGAGTATTTACAAGCAAGTTCGTATTTTAGCATTTCAAGTTTATTATCTAGGTAGGTAGGGATTAGCAATTATCTAGGTCTTACTCAAGCTTATTGCCTGAAACCCTGACACGCTCCAGCGCTCAAATTTGAATATTTACTTGTCACTTATTACGCCTACTGCATTGCTTTCTATAATTAAGTATAAGATGCGACTCTAAGAAGCGTAGTCTTGGCTTGGAGTGCAGACTTTATGGTAATTTAATTTAATTTTAGTACTTGGAATTCTACATGTTTATATTCGATTTTTATTTGTACTGTGTTATATACCGAAGAAACCTTTAGAACATTATAATTGTGATTTAAAATGAATATGCATTAGTAATTTCGAATGTTCTATTTTAAATTAGTTGAATTAAAAGTACCTACTTAAAATGAATGAGCTTTAGTTTTATGTGGCGGTCATTTTTGACTGTTGTCTTCGCGATTACATTCGTCTACTCGTTTGTAAAAACCAACTTCCCGAACTAGTATCACATCAGATTTTTCAAGTACTGACGTTCAAAAAGTTCCAAAAAGACTTTTACGACTTTTTGCCTGTACCCATCTAAATTAAAACTAAAGATGCAGTGACCTGTAAGTTTTAATCCTGATATACGAACTGACTAAATTCGTACGTAAATATTATTATGCAATTTTTTTCTTATTTAAGGCAACATCTATTTTTTCTTAAAGTTACCCCAACCTTTCTGAGATACAAAAATATTTTGAGGGTCCCGATGATAGTTTTAAATAAGTCGAACTTTTGTATTGGTACTTTTATCATAGGATATTCCAGTGCCTGGGCTAAATAACTTGAAAACTCGGCTTGCATGTTTTTTTTTTATTTGCAATTTTTAATGTTAATCATAATGTCACATGGTGACTTTACCTTCAAATATCTCGGCAACGTGACACTTTAGGGCCCCATGCTGCTAACATTTTTTGTTGGTTGAAACGTCCTCTACCCGTACATGCATGTTACATCATGCGTCGCGATTCTGAAAAAATATCAAAATAGCGACGGGAGGCTATACCAGCTCCCAAAAAAGTTCATACACTTTTCAGTCACCTTTCCTACGACCAAAAGTTTCGGCTGTGCGTTGTTTGTCAGTCACTTACTCAGTCATTCAGTAACGGGAGAGTTTTATAAATCAGGATAAAATCTGTCAATGATATGTATTCTCTGCATCATTTGACCTAGACTTGACAGATTGCAATTCTGATTTGAGGGATTTTTAAATAATTTAGATCATCAGTTCAATTAATGATATGGAGTAGAAAGCTTTTTTTTTTGTTTAAAATAAATTATTCTAACCTTGTACACTAAAAGAACTGATAGATTTATATATTTTATTCGAATATTTAATCAGTTACAAATATTAGTACATTTTATATAAGTTGTAAAATACCCTTATGCTTACAAATTATTACACCAAACGAGATTCAATAAAAAAAACACTGTCCAAGTGCGAGTCGAACTCGCGTGCAAAGGGTTCCGAACGAATTTCATGTTTGTGTTATTTTAACACTATAGACTTCTTATGGGTTTTCCTGTAATCTAAGTCCCCATCTCCATGTTGTGTATCCATTATCTCCATTTTTTTTTCAAATTTTAGGCTCAGTAGTTTCGGAGATACGGGTATGGGTCATTTTTCGTCTTATTTCTTGAATAACTTCAAAACAATTTATATTAAGATTATGAAAAAAACATATTTAAAACCCTTAGAGTAAGCCCTTTCATTTGATATGTCACCCAATATAGTTCAAAAAACTTTTTATTGAAATTTTCTAGTTTTACCCTAATTAAGTGACCCCCATAGTTAAAGAAAATAATAATATATGTAACGCCGTGTTTGGGGTACAAAAGTTCATATGTGTACCAAATTTCAACAGAATCGGTCCAGTGGATCCGGAGAAAACTGGCTGTGACAGACGGACAGACAGACTATAGATCAAGTGATCCTTTATGGGTTCCGTTTTTTGTTCGGAACCCTAATATCGAATTTTTTTACATAATTTATATGGATATGACATTTGTGAAAAGGAAATATTTAAATCTAGTTGGCTTTTATTATTTGCTACTTAAAGTTATCCATTGATTACATTTATTTATCGTTTTTCACTTATTAGAACTCCTACTTAGATGATTGCTGAAGCAAATAAGTTGACAACTCGATATTTTTTTTTTAGCGTGGGTTAGTCATTTGATATATCTACTATTGCTGAAACTACAGGGAATTTCATGGATTTCATGTCAGGTGTACACTTGTTTCGCAGACAGAAATTTCATAGAATTTCGTTTTGCAGAAAATGTTTCACATAATATTTGGTCCTTGTAATTTTATGTCGAATATTATTGTTTCAAAGTCTTTTTACTTGAATGAAACCAATTTCACAGAAACATAATTCAATGAATTTCATGGTCACATTTTTTTATTTAACAAACTTATCAAACAGCAGAATTATTTTTTTACGAATATTGTTTGCCCGCCGTATTTTTCTATGGTATTTTATATTTCAGTGAAAATGTAATTATAATTAAATATTATTGTTTTATAATATGTCCATGGCCTATTAAGATGGCAGAATTGTATTCGGAATAACTGTACTACGCATATTGTCATTTCTATAAAATAGCATTTTAACCTTATATTAAAATTAAAATATAATTTAAAAAAATCAACATGTGTGCTAAAAGAATTTGTGACAAAAACGAATCGCTGTAAAACCGACCCCACGTAGTCTTGTCTACCCAACTCCTAGAGAGTAATTTAAGCCCGCGTAGGCGCGGAGGGGCGAGGCGGCCCGTGAACTGAGGAGCAGGTGTTATGAGCAGGTGGTGTGAGCGTTAAAACCATCTGCGATGATAAGTTCGCGTGGGATCGCCGGAGCCCCGCAGTGCCGGAGCCGTGACAGAAACTATGCCTGCTGCATGTTGCATGCTCGCCTGCATACCGTATGCTTGCTTGCATGCTGCATGTTGCATGCCGCATGCTTGCTGTATGTTTTCTGCATTCATGTTGCATGCTCGCCTGCATACTGCATGCTTGTTTGCATTCTGCATGTTGCATGCTCGTTTACATGCTGCATGCTTGCTTGCTTGCATGCTGCATGTTGCATGCCGCATGCTAGCTGCATGTTTGCTGTATGCTTGCTGCATGATTGCTGTATGCATGCTGCATTCATGGTGTATACTTGTTTGCATAGTTTTGTCTTTTATTCCCATGGCTATTTGCCACCGTTGCCGCTTCGCGGGGTTCCGTCGAGCGGGTCAGAATGAGGGTATGCATTTTGTCAAATGTTTAGAAACTGTCACTCGATAAAATGTTTTTCTTGGTAACAAGTTTTATATTAGATAACTAATCAATATGAGGATAAAGAATATTTGATTTGTTATTCTATGATATAATAAATATCGGAACATAGTTCATTTGTAACAAAAATCTATAATTTAAATAAATTCTTTTTTTTTTCTCACATGTGTAAGTACGGCGGCACCTGCAGGTGATTTATAAGGATAAATAAATATGGAACGAATATTCCGCTCCCCTGCAGCTGCCGCCATTCTTACACATGTGTGAGGCTCTCGGGCACAGCGGACTCTCTCCGAAATCCGCTCCGGAGTAACCCTCGAAACACGAACAAGAGAACTGTCTGCGATGGGGAAAATAGTGTCTAGTGAGTCAAATTCTTTTGAATAAAGTCGCTGAAATAACCACCACACTAAGGCACTTGTCTCAACGCCGGGGATCAGAGAGAAGCGAGTAAAGCTTGAAACTCGAAACGAGTTGGCGAGCAGCGAGTGAGTAGTTTCGACAGTTTTGTCGCTCGGCTTTAAGCGAATGCTTTTATGCGCGGGCGATTACTAACAACACTCGCTCCGGCCCGCACATAGATAAAAATTACTACTGGTTGGTGAGTTCTGACTGCCCAGCGAGCATCGCTGAGTGAGCATCGCCGAGCGAGATCGCTGAGCGAGATAGCTCTTATCAATAATAATAATAATAATAATATCTTTATTCGTTCCAAAATTAGTTCAATACATATACAACATATTATTTCAGCAGATTTAAGCACTAAAAAAGATAAAAACAATATATCTCTGGCCCCCACACTAGGATTCCCTGTGTCGTGGGGGTCCAGTCCTTCCGTACGATTAAAAGTATACCTATAAAAGTAATGCATTTGTTGTATATAATACATATAAATCATCAAACTATTATTAGTTTCTTTGTAAGACATCTAAAAAAAAGAAAATTTACAAAAAAAAAAAGGAATGATAACCAAATAAAATACTACTTAAATGAAAAAAAAGGAAAGAAAACTAAAAAAAAAATAGGAGTGCATGTATGCGAGGGTGTGTTATGGTATGTTTATGTGTGTGTGCGTGAGTGCGCTTGCGTTTGTGTGTGCTTATATACGAGTGTGTATTAGTCAGTATAAGTGTGAATTCGTGTGCGTGTGATATTAAGAAACA
This sequence comes from Lacanobia wlatinum, assembly GCA_947578705.1. Classification (NCBI taxonomy): domain Eukaryota; kingdom Metazoa; phylum Arthropoda; class Insecta; order Lepidoptera; family Noctuidae; genus Lacanobia; species Lacanobia wlatinum. The sequence goes on from OX388040.1 coordinate 8,629,983, forward strand.
CTGTTTAAGAGGTTCTCGGTAAGGGCATAGTTTTTGGGTTTTAGCCATTTCTGGATGGTGGTTTTGAGGCGGAATAATGTCAGGTTAAGTATTGTATTATTAGTTTTAAAGAATTTATTGTATAGATATGGTCCCATAAAAGTAAAAGATTGACGAGCAAAAGCAGAACGAGCTCTCGGAATATCCCATTTAAGAGTTCTGTAAGAGGTACGCGCTGTGCTCTTTGCAAGTTTATGAAAGCGGAGAAGTACGGAGGTAATGTAAAGCTGTCTCACGCTAAGGAGGTTACATTCTGAGTACAGTGCATTAGTAGAATAACGCCAGGGTTTTTTAAATGCTATTTTTAAAATAGCTCGCTGAGCGCGTTCGAGCTTGAGAAGGTAGGTCTTTTTCGATGCTCCCCAAGCAATGACACAATAACCCAAGATAGATTGACAGAGGCAAAAATATACGGCTCGAATAAGTCGCGGTTCTGCCACAGACCTAATTTTTTTAAATATGTGAGCTAGCTTCCTTACGCGTTTCGTAACTGCATCGATATGTGATTTCCACGAGAGGTGTTCGTCGATCATTATGCCTAAGTATTTTATGCACGAAACTTGATCAATAGTCGGGCATTGGCATTGCAGTGAAGTTGTATGCTTGGCAGACTCACATGTGTGCAGTTTAACGTTCAGAGCTTGCTTTGGAGCGGACCTTTTGCTTATACTTAAGGCTATGAGTTTTGTTTTGCTTGCGTTGAGAGTCAGCAAGTTGTTTTTCAGCCAGCTATCAGTACCTCTAAGGCCCTCCTGAGCCACATCAACAACCTCCGCCCAAGTTTTGGCGTGAAAGATTATAGCGGTATCATCTGCAAAAGTAAAAATATTAGCCTGTGGCAGGTTAAGTGAACAGAGATCGTTGATGTAGGTCAGAAAGAGACTGGGTCCCAAAATACTGCCTTGAGGCACGCCGTAAGCAATATCTGCGCAGTCGCTTGTGTGTTCTCCTATTCGTACTCGCTGTTTCCGTTCGCTTAGGTAAGATTGAAACCATTTTAGCGCTAGACCTCTTACTCCCAACCGCTCTAGTTTTTTTAGTAATATTGGTCGTGAAACAGTATCAAATGCTTTCGCCAGGTCCAGGAAAACACCAACACATTTTTGTCCGTCATTAATTTTGTCAGTTACAAAATCAACAAGACCCGTGACGGCGTCTTCTGTGGACCGGGCTGAGCGAAATCCATATTGGTTGGGAGCCAGAAGGCCATTCACTTCTAGATATTTGAGAAGTCTGACATTGACTACCTTTTCAATCACTTTAGACACCGTACTTAGTAGTGAAATTGGCCTGTAGTTAGCCGGTTCCAGTGAATCACCAGCTTTAAAAATCGGTACTACCTCTGCAATTTTAAGATTGTTCGGAACTATTCCTGATGACAAACTCAGATTACATATATATTTTAAGGGCGTCGCAATTTCATATTTGTTAAGCTTTAACATGTCATTACTGATTTGATCGGGTCCTGTAGCTTGACTGGATTTTAGTGTACCTATGAGTTTGATAACTTCAATTTCATCCGTGGGTTGGAAAAACAGTGAATGGGCTGATTGGTTTGAATTATGGGTAAGACTGTTGCCTAATTCAGTTTCCGTTATTTTCAATCTATCTAAGATTGTCTCAGCCAAACGCTCACCAACAGTACTGAAATAATTGTTTGTTATATTTAGAGATTCAATAGCATCGGTTTTTAATTTTAATAATTGATCATTTCTGTTTTCACATTTATTGAGATTACAGATAATTTTTAGAGAGCTCCATGTCTTTTTTATGTTATTTTTATTTTCAGCTAGGAGGTTGCGTTCATATTTATTTTTTTGTTCGTGTAATAAGTTAACACAGATATTCCTGTAGGTCTTATATTTTCGTTGTAATTCAAAATTATTGGGATTTTTCCTAGCATCAATGTGTAACTTATCACGAATTCTAATTGATTTTAAAAGACCAGGCGTAATCCATTTTTTTACAATAATATTAGAGCTGCGAAAGTTTTGAGTAAATTTATTTTTTTGAATAAAGTCATTCACTTGGGAGATAAAATATTGTGTCGCCTCCGTAACATCGGTTATATCATAGAGTTTCGACCAGTCAAAATTCTTTAAGTCCTCATGTAATCCTTCATAGTTGATCTTAGTGATAGTTATTTTAGGTTTTTCTGTGTAGAGATTTGAACCAAGGCTACATAATACGCTACTATGATCCGTAATATCGGAATGACAAACAATAGTCGTAGATGGTTGAGAGGATTTGATTAGGCAATGGTCTAAGCAATTTTGTCCTCGTGTTGGTATATTATGCCCCGGGACATAACCATAATGAGCCATTAAGCTTAGGTACTCTTCTGCTCGGTTATCAGTGAAGTTATCTTTAATATCAAGATTGATATCACCTACCAAGACGCAATGTTGGCTTTTACATGTCTTTATAACGTTTTCCAGGGAAATAAGGAAGTTGTTTACGTTTTGAAAAGATGGTGATCGATAAATCGCTATTATAGTATGAGTACAAATATCTAATCGTAGACAGTTAGCATCATTAATGTCCGGTTCCGACACGCATATTTGTAAATCCGCTTTAGTGAAAATCACTATTCCGTCACATTTATTCAAATACTTAGTTGAGTAAGAACATTTATAACTGTCCAAGTGTAACCCATTAAATGATTCATCCAGCCAACATTCAGTCAACACGATAACATCCGGTTGAAATTGTAGACGATGCAAAAGAACGATTAAGAAGTTAAAGTTTTTATTTATACTTCGTATGTTTTGTGAGAAAATTGTAAATTGTTTCGAAGTATTACCAAGGTATTGTTTACAAATATCAGGACTATCCAATTCTATAGAATTTGTTAATCTCATTCTATCAATATCATCTAGAAGTTTATTATTATCGAACATTGTGATTGGTTAAACTTTTAAATTGCATCATAACTCGGTATGTCGATATATTAAGATAAAAGTAAAGAACGTATGAGGTATTTGCAATTACTCGGTATGTCGGTATAATGTAGTAAAAGTAAAGAACGTATGAGGTATTTGCAATTACTCGGTATGTCGGTATAATGTAGTAAAAGTAAAGAACGTATGGGGTATTTGCAATTAAATACATTGCTCGGCATGTCGGTATATTGAAATAAAAGTAAAGAATATATGGGGTATTTGCAAACATAAAGAATAAGTAAAATTGTAAGCTATTGATTTGTGTACCTTTAAAAGCATTGTGTGAACTATTTTTGATTATTGACAATATACAATTAAATTTATTGATTGATATTAAGTAATAGGGTATGCGCGCGGCTATATTATGAATGTGAGTAAGTATAACGTTGTGATTGCAAGTGAATGTAGTAGGAGCGTTTGTTCTCAGTGGTGAGTGTTTTTGAATATGTAATTGTGTATGTGTAGATGTCTGGTAACTACGTATTTTTATGTTACAGTTTAGTTTAAATGCATTAAAAATAACTAAAATTATCATGAAGTAGGAAATAAACAGCATTATGGTTTGGAAAATTAAACCTAGTCATTCTGACTTCCTCAAGTTCATAAGCTGAGTTTCATGCTTGATCTGTATGTATTCTGAGCCATCCTTCTTTTTTATATACACATTGCCGTTCGATGTCCAGCAATATTTAAAATTTTCCGATTTAGCAAAATCTCTTGCGAGAAAGTGTAGTCGTCTTGATTTAGCAGTAAGTGATTCCGATAGAAAGAGGGCCGAACTGTTATTTTGAATTCCCAGGTTAAGAATCTTGAGTTCCTTAGTTTTATTGTAGTGTCGGGCGGTGCTCAAGAATTTAGTTTTTAACTGAGTATTCGAGAATTCAGCAACTACAGTGGTCTTTAAAGGATCTTTCTTGTTAGGTACACGGTAAACGTCACGTAAGTCGCCTGGGTGAAGAGTGATGTTTAAACATTTCGAAAGTTCGGTTATGTAGTTGAAGAGAACGTCTTTGTTTTCCATTTGTACTCGAGGAATATATCTCAGTTCGATACTGGTTTTTTTAAGAGATTTTTCTAAAAAATCGCACTTTTCATCGATATTCGAGATTTGGCTCATAAGGTTCTTCCGTTGATCCTCCAAGCCGTCAATCTTGGATTGCATTGACTTGAGTTGAAGAGACATATCGTCAAGAGAGTGTTCTATTTCCTGATTAGTGATAAAAATGGAGGAGTTCTGTGATTTAACTTCTTCAAGGTGCCTGTTCAGTAAGTCGAATCTTTTATTTTGTGTGTCTTGAAAGCTTAGCAACATTTCTTTTATTTCCATTTTGAACGCTGTAAGCTCATCATAGCTCTCATCAGAGACCCGACGACGTTTATCTCTCGTAGTGATACGATGGTGGCTACTATCTTCGCCCTCACCAGACTTCGACTTAATATTTGTGTCCGAGGCGGATAGTGTTTTACTTAGAGGTGGAGAACGTTGCATTTTGTTTATTTATATGTTATTAGTATTTTTAAAATAATAGGCTTACTTGACAAGCTTAACCACTGCGCTACGCTAAGCTTGACGTAGCAGCGTAGCAAGCACGCAGCTGCTGTCCCGTTCCGTCGCTTGTGTGGAAGGGAGAGAGAAGCAGGCGCCCGCGGCTGTAGCTCGGTGCTGCTACGAAGAGTCGACGACTGTGGTCAGCAGTGCAGGAGCGAGAGGGAAATTATTAGGTGCCTCTCGTTTACCCGAAGTGCGCGCGGGGCAGGGGCGATGTCAGCGTTATGGAGCGAGAGGGAAATTATGAGGTACCTCTCCTTTACTCGAGGTGCGCGCGGGGCAGGGGCGACCGCAATATTTTGAATACTGTTGCTCAAGATAATTAGGCAATAGAGATATCAACGCGCTACGAACTACGTACTAAACTCGCGTGAGCTGAGAGAATATTTTTTAATAAGAAACTAATATGCACGTCTGCTTGCCAAGAATATTCGGACGGAGAAGTGCAAGAAGTAAGTGCGGAGAATAGCAGATACGGTCTCTGGATACACCGAATATGATAGTGCTTTGAGATCGGAATGATTCATTTTAGCAGGTAGCATGAGAACTACATTTTGAATGTTCGGTGATTTCCTATCAAAAAGTATCAAGCACATTAAAATATTGCAAACAGTTAAATAATATTAACAAAAAAAAAACTTTGTTAAATGCAATGTAAAATGCCGAAGATTACAAGAAAACCAAGTATTTGGTGCAACCCTTTTGAAAACTTACACTAAGGTAATACTGGCCACTTGACCCTATAACAACACTGAAATGTCAATAGTATTTTTTTTTCTTAATATATGGCTGTACTTATTTTATATTAAAACTGGGCAGAACGTAATTTAAGCATTTGATTGTAACCTTTTTAAGATTTAATATTACGGTAAAATACTGAGATGAGTATGTACCTATATGTAATGCCACTAACCCAAGTGGTGAAGACGTATGACCGAAAATAGTGTGTACTAGGTAAAAAAAGGATCCAGGCGAAAGTTTGTTGACAAAATACAGCTTTCCACTGGGAAACACGACGCAGCACTATCTAAAAATTATTTATTTCAAACTCCTTTATGTAACTTTTCGTGTGTATTTCCAACATTCTAACATGTTATTTTGAGAATACATATCTGTGTTAGGATTGTGTACCTCTCTGGTATTAACGAAAATGGTTTCAATAAAAGAAACATGTTTTTTGATAGTATTTATGTAAAGCCTCTCGAGACGTTTTAACGTGATAGAGGATTAGTACAACACTCGATGCACTCTAAGTAATCTCTGAAACTACTGAACCTATTTTGACCGTTAGAACGCTTTGACCGTTAGAAAGCTACATTATTCCTGAGTATTTATATTTGATTGTGATTTCTAGTGAGAATGGTTCAGTTAGCTTTAATAAGGAGATTTCGATATTGAACAGAAAGCGCGCTTTTGAATTTGAGAGACAATGTAAGAAAATGACTATTACTGCTCTTATTATTAATGTGAGCGCGAAGAGACGCCAGTGGTTGTATGCAAGGTTATGTGTGTCATCAGCTGGACTCGCGCCAAACACATGCCTTACATCTAGTATCGAATCACGAACTATGTCAATTGCGATAGGATATACTATAGTTTTTTAGCAGAGACTATGAAGCAGTTTAAGTTTCAAGCCATAAATAAAATTGCAGAGCAGGAAATTTTGAGCTACGACAGCAGCTAACAAAGATATTTTTATTGCGACCTAAAAACCAAAATCCTAGAAATTATACGTGGATGGGCACGAAATATTTATTTTAAATTTTTCGAGGCTGTTATAAACGAAAGTTTTAAGAGTAAATACAAGTCGTATATTGTTTGTCATATTTTGCGTAAACTGCATATTGTTTGTACGGGTGGTTGGAGTCGCTATGGTTTCGTCACACGGCATACCTCATAAGCATAGTTTGTAATTTTTATTATTCATGCTTGTGCCTATGATATGTGATGTAATTAACACTGACTAACAATTTTTTAAAGAAGGTTCGAGCACTATGGCTCAATCTTTACACATAATAAATACGCTTGCTGAACCACAGAAATACTTTTCCTGTAACATATTCAAATAAATCCTGTGCGAGGAAGAGGAATAACAAATGCAACGCGTTCCTTCTAAATTTGAATGCAAGGCTTGAGTGGGCTCAGATGAGCTTTAAGAGGCTACAGATGGAGCTGTGCGGCACATTGTGAATAATACAAGTTGCTCTCGACGGCGCTCGGACACTAGATAAACTTCAGTGTCGGAAGTGTTACACGGCATGGACACCGCTTTTGTGTTATTCAAAAGTTTAGAGATTTCAATGTTTTGAAACCAACTTCTGTTTTGATCTGCGAAAATAGGTAAATAACGAATACCGTCTCGTTGAGAATATTTGAGGGGTTAGTTAGCAATTTTCAGTAAGCATTACTACAACAATTTCAACATCAAATTCAAAACAAAAAATCAATACAACCGATCTTTTTTATTTACACACACAAAAATATTCAAATAGAAAATAGAACACGCGTCTTACACGTGTACAAAAATGCGAGATTACCTCCTCAGCAAACCCCCTCTAACAGCAAACCTTATGACGATATAGTACATAACTGCAGCGGCCAGCAAAACAGGCATTGATGGACGAACATGTAAGTCGAGGCACACATACGTAAGTCCATCAATGCCTAGTTATGGCTTGTACAGTACTTTTCTCAAATAATGCGCGGAAATTAATATACAATTAATTACTTACATAATCAATGACGGACAACTACAATTTTTCTCGCGTATTGTATTAATTTGCTATTTTATTTCAATAAGCAGCTTTCTATTTACAAGCCAGTTCGAAATTTAAGCTACCTCCCCCTTTGATAAGTTACCTCCTTGGTTGCCAAGTTTCGGAGTAAAAGATCGTTCTTTTTTTTTAAATTACACGACAGATATGAGTTTACTATGTAATTTATTTGACCGCTAAACCACGACAGATATGGATTTTCATACAACTAATGCGGGCCGCCCATTACAGCAATTTCGATTTATTTCGAAGAAGGTTGTCAAAATAATGCTCAAATTTCCAAGCATGTTTGAGAAAAATCTCATGTACCGTTTAAAAGCATTATTTCATTAAAAATCCCGTCAATTTTTTTTAACCAAGAAAATGGTAGCGTAGTTATGGAAATTGGTATCTTGTTATACAATTTTATGCACATAATATAGCTGTTGTTAACTGTAAAAGTGAGGTTCGACCTCGGTTGAAATAACTTATCAGTATACATAGATCTTGGGGCATAGTAGCTTGTCGCTTGCTGCAAAAGTCTCTTGTGTTTAAAATTTATTGACAAATTGCTGAGTATGCTTAGTGCACAATTAGTACAAAATGTGTTTGACAAACCATTTTGGTAATTCAAGCTCTCCATCCACCACAGTGCAAAATAACAAAGAAATAACCCTTCAGAAATAGTGTGCTATATCGGAAAACAATTTAGTGACGCGCTTATAAGGAAAAAAATAGTCAATACTTTTTATGACACTCTTCTTTTGTGTTCACGGTGCCATTTTAGTCGTCTTACAACAGTAGCCCACTTGATCTATCCAATAACTACTACACATTCATTAAAAAAATGATATTTATGAACATTTGAATTATTAAAAAAATGAGAATATTATTCATTAATATGACGCATGACGTAGTTTGAAACATCCAGGAGCGAGCGTAGTCCGAGCCTTGTGTTCCAAGGACGGCGCGGAATAAAACGGCGACATTGTTTTGATACGTAAACATTATTAACAGGGTGTTTCATAATTCTAATGCATTATTTATTTTGATTCCACTATAATCTTAATGATTTGCTTAAAAAAATCGCATAGGGGTAGTTTATATCGAGTATATTAAGTGGGCCGCCTTTGTAAGTCGACTAAAATGTTACCAAAGTCATTTCGGCTATAAATTCAATTTAGAAGCTGCCTCTTTCTCTCTACCTTTTTAATATGTTGTGTATCAATGCGTTGTAAGGATTTTTTTTACCTTTGCTATGTTTCGTATAAGGAGTTCACCTAGACTATTAAAATTATACTAGAGTTGTTTAAGGACTGTTGGATGTTTGGTAATACCGGTTTAATTCTAGTAATGTACATTAAAGTCTCATTCTGCTCGTTACTGTCGTTGGGTACAGACGTGTGTTCGTTTCGATTCCTTAACTAGTCCCTGATTGGTGTACAAGCGTAATTGTAATTCTCTGTCTTTTCTTAAGTGCTCATATGGACTGTTAACGCCTCCGGGGCGTGTCTAGAAAGGGACATACTAATTTTGTGGATCTGTCACCAAATTTTATTGTCAGCCGTTTTTTGTGATTGGTGGGTTTCGAACTGCCGGACACGGGCGCGGTGAAGTGGAGTGTCGTCCTTGTAACCGCCGAGCCATATCAACATTGAGAACTGTTTCCAAATTGGCGGACAACCTACGAAGCGGTATCTGCTACGACGCGCGGCTACGTCACAGTGCTACGCGCACGGATAAGTCATTCACGTGCTACGAGCTACGGTCGAAGAAGCCCCTCCCACATCAGTGCTACGAGACGACTGTCTGCTACGCAGATCAACTACTCGTGTCGTACGTTCGTGCTACACCTAAAGGACTTGTATTATTATAATACTGATATAATAACTTCATGGCGTCCGTGAAGCATTCTCCGCCTAGTAAAACTACAAGGAGTCTAATTGCTACGATGGCGACGGACCAATCGCAGTCTGTCCCGGACATATCTCAGGCTGTGACTGACCCAGAATTCATCAACGTAACCGCACGCCATAAGCGCCCGAGGCTTGACGACTCTTCGATTGACCAGTTAGAGGAGTTTAAACTTGAGATTAAACAAATGCTGACGTCATGGAAGCGTGACCATGATGACGCAGTGGCGAGAATGATGGCAGAACAGACGGCTCTAGTCACAAAACTGGTCTCTGACGTGGCCGAATTAAAAACACAAAATCTGCAGATTCAAAAGGCAAATATAGTGATTGAAAAATCCATCACTACAACCAGTGAATTGTACGACGATATGAAGAACCAAGTAAAATTGTTGCAGGGTGAGTGCAGAGAATACAGGAAATATACGGAGTCCCTAGAAAAAAACATAAGAGATCTTCAACATAAGTCGCGATCCTCCACTATTGAGGTTCGAAATATACCTTTACAACCTAATGAATCGACTGCCGATCTCACAAAAATTATAACGAATATCGGAAACACTGTCGGTTTTCCAATAACTTCAACAAGTATCCGAGATATATACCGTGTCCCAAGCAACTCGTCCAACAAACCGATCGTTGCAGAGTTTGCGAATGTGCAAGTCAAGACTGAACTGATCTCCTGTGTTCGTGGATTTAATAATAAAAATCCAAATAAAGACAACAAGCTTAATTCACAACTGATAGGACTTCCAGGACAAAAACAACCCGTATTTTTGGACGAGCATCTGAGTCTATCTGCAAAAAAAACTCTTTTATTTGGCAAGGCAGTTCGCAAAACAGTATGACTATAAGTTTTGTTGGTCTACTAACGGCAACATCTTCCTACGCAAACAACTAGGACAGAAACAAATACTAATTACATCGGAAACTACTCTACAGGAGCTGCAGGAAAACAAATGACTACCATTCGTATCGGTAATACTAGCTAACTAGTATTGTCGATTCACATCTTGTTATATGTTCACAATTCCTCTTTTTATACTGCATGATTTATTTTTATATGTAATGTTCTTATTCAGGAAATTTATAAACGGCCATGGTACTAAACGACGCACACTTACATATCTCCAATCCACACACACACAAATTCCTTCTTATCATAACACCAACATAACACTTACATACACCATTGCACATAACCCCAAAGTCTTAAAAGCTCGTCTGTTCGTGGGTATGCGCCTATTTTGTTTTTATTTATTACTGTATTCAACAACATGGGGTATTACTTATTCTACAAATGGCTAATCTAGTTGAAAACATTATCTCTGACTTAGACAACATCGAAGTCGCGAAGGCCTATTCATGTATTCCGGAAGATTGTAATAAGTATTTTAATTATTTAAACGGATCTATTACTATTCTTCAATATACGTAGCATAAAAAAGAATTTTGATGAATTGCTAACATTGTTATCAATAATTAAAATTAACTGCGATATGATTATACTGAGTGAATGTTGGCTGAGCAAAATCACAGACTTACCCGTATTGGATGGCTATAATTCTCATTGCACAAAGCAAACAAAAAACCAGAATTACGGTGTAGTTTTATATATTAAAAGTCAAATCCAATACATTATTGATGAACCTGATTTCATTAATGGCAATTGTCTCACTTGCCAAATAAATAACGAATTAGCAATTATTGCCATCTACCGATCTCCTTCATTTAATACAAAGCAAGGGCTTGATCTCTTTTTGCATAGTCTGGATAACGTATTTACTTCCCTTAACAAATACAAAAATATTTATCTTATTGGTGACGCCAATATAGACATCAGACCCTCCAATATGGATGAACGTTCAGCCAACTATTTAACTCTCAACGCTACTCATGGCCTACTGCCTGCACATTCTTTTCCAACTAGAATGAACTCGTGTATTGACCACGTAATCTTAAAAACTAATAAAACTACAACCGTACTTATCTTAGATTCTCACATCACCGACCACCTTCCGCTACTTGTAAAAATCGATGACACAAAACCGGTAAAACAATCAGCCCCAGCATACAAAATTTCTATCATAGATTCCCCAAGTGTCAAAACAGATATTGAAAACCAGGATTTTTCTCAAGTCACAAGTACAGATGATCCTAACGTTGCCTCCATCACCTTAATAACCACAATTCAAAATATAATTAATGCGCACACAAAAATAATCCAAGTTCCCAAAAGAAATAGAAACCTAAAACCGTGGATAACACCTGGTCTATTGAGGTGTTTTCGGCACCGCGATAGACTCCACAATAAAGCACGAAAATCACCAGACGATCTTATTCTACAAATCACATATAAAAGGTACCGTAACTATTGCAATGGCCTTCTTAGGAAACTTAAAACATTACATGACAGACACGAACTAACTAAAGCAAAACATAACCCCAAAACACTCTGGAATAAAATAAAAGACATCACAAATACAAAAAAAGTATGTGCACCACCTACAGAACTGCTGAACACAAATTCTGATCCACAGGTGGCAATTAACACTGCCTGTCATTTCTTTGCCACAATTGGAGCTGAGCTAGCCTCTAAAATTCCTGCAACTTTGCAAAAGCCCATCAAACAAAACGCCACAAAAAGCTCCTTTGTAATCCTTGAAGTAGACGATTCAGAGGTGGAGTCCACCATCATGAACCTTAGGCTGGATAGTGCAACTGGCTGGGATGGAATACCGTCTACCTTGTTGAAGGTTTGTCGGAACACCCTTGTCCCTCTAATAACACATATTATGAACATTTCTATTGCAAAAGGTGTGTTCCCAGAACCTTTCAAGAGGGTCCTGGTCCACCCGATACACAAGAGCGGAGCCAGAGACTGTGTCAACAATTATAGACCTATATCAGTACTCTCGGCTCTCTCTAAAGTTATGGAAAAGCTGATTAATGCTAGATTAGTAAATTATCTAAACAGATACAAAATTATAGCAACCAACCAGTATGGATTTAAAAAAGGAATTTCTACAGAAGACGCAGTTATCGACCTAACACAGTTTGTATCAAAAAAACTAGACGAGAAACAAAAATGCGTCAGTATTTTCCTGGATCTAAAAAAAGCGTTCGACACAGTCTCTGTTCCCACCCTTCTCTGCAAACTGGAGTGTATAGGTATTCGTGGCAAATCTCTTGAACTCTTCAAGGATTACCTTCAAAACAGAAAATTGGCTGTTAAAATCAATTCATGCCTAAGTGACGAAGAAACTGTCTCGCACGGAGTCCCGCAAGGCAGCGTGCTGGGACCTACACTTTTCCAAATCTACATAAATGACCTATGCACGCTGCCTTTACACAAAGCACAAATTTTTACTCATGCTGATGACACCGCAATTGTAGTCTACGGTAACACTTGGAGTGAAGTAAAGAATATTGCGGAGCAGTCCTTAAAAACAGTTATGAACTGGTTGCTAGTCAACCTACTCACCCTAAACTTGGCCAAAACAAACTTTATTCCCTTCTTTTTAAATTTTAGGAACAAAGCTCCACCAGAATTTGAAATCACGGCACATACATGCTCAGATCTCAGTTCTTGCTCATGTACGGCGCTTAGCCGTGTTAATCACACGAAATACCTGGGTGTAGTGATTGATGACGGATTGAAATGGTATAACCAAATAGATAACACTGGCTCAAAAGTACGACATAAAACTGCATTCGCTAGGCGCCAGTTTTACGTACTAAGTACATTAATTTATAAAAATATATCTAAGGCCGTTCAGATGACTGGGCTAAATCACCACAATGCTAAGATTAAAGTTCAAAGTTGGCTACTGAATCAAGACTATGCTCGAACAGAAGAACTGCTACGACACCAGCAGTAGCGTTTTTAAATATATAAACGTGTATTCTATTGTTTCCATTTTATTTTTTTTTTTCTAACTTTGCTTCGAACATATCAGCAGCACATATATACATATACAACACAATCTCAAACACTTCAACACACCCTCAGTCTAACACACACACTCTCACATATACACTCTCAAAGTCGTTTCCAATATTTCTTAACATTCCTACGTTGTTTATAATTTAATACATATTTTGTAACCTGCAATGTCAATGACTACTTCTTTTATGTAAGAACACAACATAAAAGGTTTTTGGTATCACAGTGACAGCAGAACACTGACTCCTAAGTCACAGGATCACCTAGTTTAGGAGTCAGGGCTTACCTTATCCGTATGACCTTTAGTTAACCAAGCTATGTATCCTAGTCTTAAGTCTCAAAGGTTTTTTGTATCAATAAAGATTTTTATTATTTATTATTATTATTATTCTCTTTATTTGTTATTCTTACATACTAATTTACATTTTTAAATATTTCTTAAAAACAACACATTATAAAAAAAAACATTTAAAAATATAAAAAATAGTAGTCCGCCGGTGTCGGGAGCAGAGTCCAAGCTACCGGTGGTTAGGGCTCCAGAGAAAGTAACCTCCTCACAATACGAGCCGTATCGAGGAGTACTGCCTTCTGTATCAGGCCCTTAATCCAACCGCGTAACGCCAGCTTCGACAGATGGTCGTCGAAGCTTTTGGCCATCAGGCCATTGGCCGTAACGACTATCGGCACAATGACAGCTGAGTCCACATTCCACATGTCGACAACCTCGTGAGCTAAGTCGAGATACTTGAATTGCTTCTCTTTCTCAGCCTTCACGAGGTTCTCGTCATGCGGGATGATAACATCAATTATCATTGTGCGGCGCGCTAATCGGTCTATCACCACTATATCAGGCTTATTGGCTACAATAGTCCTATCAGTGATGATAGACCGATCCCAGTACAACGTGACATAGTCATTTTCGAGAACTGGGTCGGGCACATACTTGTAATATGGTACCTCAGAATCTACAAGTTTGTATTTCAAAGCAAGTTGCTGATGGATAATCCTGGCCACTTGGTTGTGCCTGTGCAAGTACTCGCCGTTAGCCAGACGAGAACAACCGGAGATAATATGTCTGATGGACTCACCCGGACGGTGGCATGCCCGACACACGTCCACTGTCCCGTCCTTCATAATATGCCTCCGGTAGTTATTCGTCAAGATAACTTCGTCCATAATCGCACAGACAAAACCTTCAGTTTCCCCGAAGAGATCACTGAAACGTAGCCAGGCCACGGACGCTAAAAAATCTACATCGGACCCATGAGGAGCCCGATAGAAGCGCCCGTGAAGCTCCTTGCCTTTCCATACCTCCATGCGGTCATCTGTGGTAAGTATCACAGGTTTGCGCCAGTTCTCTTTAGCCATGGACAACGGGGTGAGTCCCTTGTCCACTGTGACCACATCTCGGTGCATACCTACATCAGCTTTGAGAAAATATTCTCTGAGACTGCACAACTCGCGGTTGTGGAGAGTCTTGGCGTTTAAAAAGCCTCGACCTCCACACTTCCGCGGGATGTACAGTCTCATCACCGACGATCGTGGGTGATGCATCCGATTTGCGGTCAACAGTGTGCGGACTCTCCTATCCAGGGCGTCGAGTTCGGTTTGAGTCCATTTGAGTATGCCGAAAGAGTACATTAATACTGGCATGACCCAACCGTTGAAGGCGCGCACCTTATTTCCGCCCGACAAAAGGCTATTCAAAACCTTTTTCAGGCGACCAAAGAAGCGCTCCTTCAACGATTGCTTCATGTCAGCAACATTAATGCCCAATGCTTCTGACATACCCAAATACTTGTAGGTTTCGGTCGAGCTGAGGGATCTAACCTGTATGGAATCCGAGAGTTGAATTCCGTCAGATTCCATAATCTCCCCTTTCTTTACATGCATGACTGCACATTTGTCCACACCAAATTCCATCCTGATGGCACTACTGAAGGTTTCAGTTACCTTCAGTAGCTCCATCAGTCGCGAATTGTTGGGGGCAAAGAGTTTCAGATCATCCATGTAAAGAAGGTGAGATATGGCCTGACCACCTCTTCTCAACCGATAGCCCAGACCTGAATCCTCCAGCAATGTGCTTAGAGGATTCAGAGCCAGGCAAAACCAAAGCGGACTCAAACTGTCGCCCTGAAATATTCCCCGTTTAATCCATACAGGCTCATCATTCCCCTGAATAGGTCGACATCCTGGATAGCGAAGGACTGTTTTCCATTGCCTCATACATGACTCAAGGAAGGTGCGTAGAGTTGCATCTATTTTGTACAACTCAAACACCTTCATGAGCCATGTATGTGGCACAGAGTCATAGGCCTTCTTGTAGTCTATCCAACATGTCGACAGATCCTTGCGGGATCGACGAACCTGTTGACTTATGGCCATGTCTATGAGGAGAAGCTCCTTAGTGCCGCGGGACCCCTTCCTACATCCATTCTGAGAGGCAGACATAATTGAGTTAGTCTCAATGTGCTCATTGATCTTTACTCTCAGGATGGATGTAAGAAGTTTATAGACCGTCGACAAACAAGTAATTGGTCTATAGTTCTTGGGTTCCGCGGGACTACCAGTCTTATGGAGCAGGTGGGTAACGCCAGTTGTTAGAAACTGTGGTAGCGACCCAGACTCTAAGGATGACTGGAATTGAGATGCCAGGAGTGCGTGTGAGCTGCTATATCATTTAAGCCAGAAGTTATGCAGTCCGTCCGGTCCCGGAGACTTCCAGTTCGGTAATGGACGGACTGCTCTGGCTACATCTAGTGGAGTGATGGTAATTTCCTCCATTTGTGGTATAGCTTCACACACGCGCTCGACATCGCGCATCCAGCCACCCTCGGCATGACAGACAGGCACCGACCAGATGTTTCGCCAGAATGTACTCGTGGCAATGTCATCCGGGCGGCACACGTCCATCACACTTTGTTCAGGTCGCTCCCAAGCTCTGTACACCCACCTCTCATCGCTCTGGAACATGCGGTTTTGCGAGTATCGGTCAACCCGCCGCTTATACCGCCGAATACGGTTTGCCCATGCACAAACTTTCTGCTTCAGGAAGTCGATGCGCTCTGTGACACGGAACGTGTAATCTCGAGGGCTGATATCAGTCCCCGAAAACGCCCGTCTCACAAAGCGCATCACGCGTGGTCGTGTGTTGCCCTCCCTGAAGCAGTATAGTTTGCCGATGAGTGCCCTAGCCTCATCGATACGCCGCTCGATTCTGCACTGCCAGGCTGGTGCAGCAGGCTTTGGTCGTATAGCTTCGTCACCATTAGGGAACTTGACGTTCGCTATACGACATGCCGCAACAGCCCCGCAAAACAGGATTGAGTGCGTATCAACGAGGCTCTCGCTGCTTTCAAATATGTTCTGCAACAGCGAGTCCAAAGCACACACCAGCGCCCTATTCTTTTTGTGCATAGGTAACCGTGGTAATCGGGGCCTAAGGTCGGTCGGAGTTGATCTATACTCGCGAAGCGCATCCTCCAGTGCGCTCCTCAATCTTTCGTTGCACTGGCTACTTACTGTGACAACCCTATCATTTACCCCATCACTATCACTATTAGGCCGCGGTGTGATTGCGCCACTGGCTGGCGCCTGTACCGCGGTCTGTGTTGGAGTCGAGATAATAAGGTTGCTTAGTACTTCTGAGCGCAGCCTATCAAGTGTGGCATCGTCCAACCTGTGATTACGTTGGATGACCCGCACCTGATCCGACAATCGTTGGGCCGAGACGTTCACGGTTGGTTCTAGGTCCTGAAACAAAGACAGCATCCTGACACGGTACGCAGTGAGGTTAGTTCCGCCCTCTGTAGACCCATAGTATGCGCGCATGACGTTTTCATTCATGGACTGCGTCCACCTCATGCGCTGCACACAACCACCGGCAGCGGGGACCCGGCTCGGGGCCGGTTGGCCCCTAGGTCCCAAGCCTCTCGGTGGCCGGCCTCTCCCCTGCCGACGCACAGGTGTTGGCGACGTCGGCGGGGAGAAATACTCGTCGCTGGAACTCGACGCTACTGCAACCGCCGGTGAACATGGTGATCCGCTGTCCGGCGGCGGCGAGGCGGAGCTCAGCGACGGGTCCGGGGATGGTGGGCGTGTGCGTCTCGAAGCTGCTCGTGTTATCATACTCTAAGTTTCATTTTCTTTGTTGTACGTACGTTAACGTACTCATAGTTATTTTCAATGTGACATATGTCATCCGTCTGCATTTTACATTTTCTTCTTATTTGAACAATTTGTGAGCTTTATGATTTCGTAAAGTATGTAATATAAAAATCTGTTTGTTTTTGGAGGTTTCGGGCGAAAGAAATGTTCATTAATACAATTAAAAACTGTTATTTTAAATTTAAATATGGTTGTGTGTTATTATTATTATTATTAAAGTAACAGTTACCTATGTTAATGATACCTAGTTTTGTTAATTGGTCGCGTTGTGAACGTTCATAATTAGGCTATAAAATGAGATGACAGCTTATTATATTGACTACCACACATTACACACAGACTATTCTCGCACATTATGTTCATACAGTTTGTGAACCATTTCTGAATAGAATGTATTTCGTTATTATCTTCAGCATATTGTAATAGTCGCTTGTAATAAATCGTGTTCTGACAGAATAATTATGTAGCAACTACACCGCAGTGCGCAACACTCGAGCGACCATTTGTGCAAAAAAATACTCAAGTTATTAGCTAGCACTTCGCGAACGACTTCGTTCGCGTGGCTTTAGTAGGTACTCCTCGAACTTTATCTCCTATTCCTCCCTCTTTATAGTGTAGTGTGTAAATTACTTATTAATAGACTCAACGTAGGGCAGTTTGCTCTAATCGCAACATTTTTCTTCCTTAGAGCAATTTATACACGTTGTAACTTTTAAACGAAAGGTCAGATTAGAATAAATTAAAGTGTAATTTACATGTATATAATTAACCTTAATTATCAAACCATTGAAATGGATAAGTATTAATATCATGATACCAAAATCACCACTATTCCAATCCGCCTGGGTATTGATTCAATTATTTAAACAAAAAGCGGTTATTGCGACTTAACCATAATAGTTAGATATATACCCTTGCGGACTTTTTTAAAGGTAATAATGAGTACTTAAATTATGTAGTACATAATTTTTATGTTTTTTTATCAGCGCACGCCAGATAATGAATTTTAAAGGCAAAATTTTGCTACTTCGGGTTACATTATTGCATATTTCTTAAGGATCTCTAATTTTTTGAAAATATAATATAGCCTGTGTTCATCAAAGATAATGTAGGATTCTAATGGTGAAAGAATTGTTCAAATCGGTCCAGGAGTTTCGGAGCCTATTCATATCAAACAAGCAAATCTTTCCTCATTATAATATCATATATATATAAATATCTCACTCTTATATATATATATATATATACATATAAGTATATATTAGTGTAGATGTAGACTAGTTATTTTCTCACTATGATAGCCGTTAATTCTATTTACGATGTACTTAATATTTTACCAGTTTTCGCCGCGGCTTTGCTTACTTGAAAGTAGAAAATTTTAAGGGAATATACTCCCAGGACGAAATGTCCTGAAGTCTTATGTTCTATTCCAGGACATGGTCTCATCGAAATCAGTTCAGCCGTTAAGACGTGAAGAGGTAAAAAACAAACTTTATTTCGCATCTGCCTTCAGCACAATTACATGATACTGGTGCATTTACATACAACGAGATAAAACGAATGTTTTATAACATTAGGTAGGTATATCTAAACGTAGAGTATGTGCTAAAGAAACCTTGATAATTTGTTTAAAATTTTACAGATACTTCCTGTTCCTCTGAAAAAGAAACGTTGACTTTTTATAAAAATCTCAACAATTTGAATCTGTTAGATAGATTTCTTTATTTGTTTCATTAAAATCACGAGTTTCCATAAAAAGTATCAACTTTTTGCTGTGGTATTTTTACGGCAAAACAACTTTGAATTTGAAGTTGATGTTCCGCTTTCTCTTAGCAACTCAAATTCCGTTTTGTTTTAATGAAGTAATTGTTAAGTCCATGCCAAGATCTCGAGAATTTCAGAGCCAAGTTTACACAAGAGTTATTCATGACTTAAGTATTAAATATAATCATCGCTTACTACACAAACCTTGCCCTGACAATAACGAACACGATAAAGAAATAATGATCAAAATTGGTGAAGCCGTTTTTGAGATTTCGCAAGACTAACGAACAGCAATTGATTTTTTAAATAAAAATTTACGAAAAGAGATACTGGCGAAGGCAAATGTCCTGAAGCCTGTATATTACAAGTGCAATAGTCATGCATATCTACGCATAGATACCTAAATCACGCTCATGTTTATGGAACGGTACTACAACCGTTTTTAAAGATTAACAGAAATCAAGAAATGAAAGAGCTTAAAGACTAGTTATTCTGAAGGAGCTTTCATTAACTTGGAGAACTGATCTTTACGCTTCAACACGGAGCAAGGCTGTGACCTCGGTCTGGTTAAACATTTTTCCTGACTAAGTTAGATTAACATTCAGCGTAACGAGATGAGACGAATGCTTGATGATGAATTTGTGACGTTTTTTCAAGAGGCTTGTAGCCTTATTACAAAGATTTTCAAACATCTAATTTGTTTAATGCCTACTTTCTTAACGTTATAGATACGTAACGTTATACTCGTGTGTGTCATCAGGTATGGTATGTGTTGGTCTCAGTGAAGCGAGACTCGTCGCTCGAGGCGCAAGGAGATCAAAGTGACTACACTCGCCACGGAATAGCTTTTAAACTACATGTTTTTAAGTTTGAGCTGCTTAAGTCTGGTAAAGAAAAACGATACTTAATAAGCACTCGAGATCAGAACAAGGGGTACATAAATCGAGCATGTGTGATCTGTTTCGGTATGTGTAGATAGGCACGTAGCTTTCTTCTCGGAGTTAGGCAATGCTAAGAGCCATCAATGCTCTTAACATCCTAAATAATGAATACCATAAAAACCTACTACTAAAACGGTGGAACGTAATTTAATAACAGGGTTACCCTCAGGGGAGCACACACAGTGCTGTGTTCCTTTACATGATTCAAGGGATAACTTGAAACATTAAGTATCGAGCCGACAGGTTGGACTGACGAGTTAACAGCCTCACGTACTGCCTAAGTACCGACTTATGTTATTGTTGTAAATTATGTAGTCTAAATGCGAACTTACACGTATGTTTTGAATCTTTGCTACGTCGTAGTGAGCCTACGCAGCCGCTACGTGAGCTACGCTGTCCATATAGTGTTAGTATGGACTTAGTCTATGTTAGTAAAATCAAAATAATAAAAATACACAAAAAACATTAATTGGCTACATGAACATGTGTTCGCACATGCCTGCCAGCCAAGAGCCTGATAAACGGTCCATCAATCTTGTCCGCCAGTGTAGCTAAAATACTGTTATCTCATTGTCCTAGTGCCTTCTATTCGACAATAAAGACTGTTGTCACTATGACAAGCTTTTCTTGTTTTCGATGAGGATAAATACTGGCAAATTCAAAAGCAATATCTAATTGATGTAATTACGACTTTCAAATAAAATTTAGTGAGTAATGGTCAAATCATTTTCAAATGTTTTCCAGAGTCCCAGTTGATGAAGAAGTTGTAACTTGTGAGGTCTTGAAACAGTTATGGCTAAAAACTTAACTTTACAACTGTGTTTGAATTTTATTTAAACTTCATGTACAATAGTGGTACATAGGCAATTTTGCTTGTTTTATCTTTTTTCACAAAAATAGATTAAAACATTCTGCAGACGTTGATAACGACGTCGAGCAGCAGTTTAATTTTAACGATATAGATAGTTTCTGTAACTAAACTATAATATGTTTTCAGTTTCCAGCTGGTTTTAATTGCAAAGTTTCTTGCAAGACGACATTTTAATATGATTGCATTAATACTATTTACCCAAGCTAAGTTTCATAAAATAGAATTTTGCAATAGCTGCTTTTGCAGATGAAATTAAGCACTGTTTAAAAGTGAAACCATTACTTTGCTTTACTTATCAAATTTACAATAATACGAGTCAAAATGAATCGATGGCAGACAGCAATATTTTTTCCGTACAACTTAATAAAACATCCATGACATTTCAATTTCAGTTTAAATTCTGGGAATGCAACTCTTTTAATATTATGAAATTTAAAATGTTGCTGCCTTTTTCGTCTACTTTAATAATCTTATTTTTACGTTACTAATGAATGCTATAACTTGGTCGTTTTATTTTCTTTTACGATCTTTTTGGGTGTGTCATATTTTATTCGCTGTTTTTACGTTGACGAAGTTAGAATTAGTAATCATAATTTTAATAAAAAATATAGAATATTTTGACATTACTAAGAATAAACGCAGATGTGTACTAAATTTGATAGATATAAATCAACAACAGAGTAAGATTAATCTGTATCGACCTCGTTAATCAAGAGAAAGAATATTCCTATAAAATCAATATTGAAGTATGAAATCAATTTCCGGTTCCTGAGATGTCGAGTAAGCAACCTTGGCAAAGATGTTTGAAGAACTTAAACGATTTCGAATGGGTTCATCAATAATACGAAAATAAATTCGAGAAAGTTGATTGACTTGAGCTCTTATTTTCAATAGCTTATTCTATCATATCTTATTTTCAATAGCTTGTCTGTGGTTCGAATAACGTGAACGACGCAACGGTTGGTATTATTGATGGAGTGCAAATCATAGCTCCAATATAAATTATACTCTTTCCAATTAAACAGTTCCCCTTAGTCGTGATGCGTTCAATGGCCCACTGTGTACCTACCTAATTCGTTCCGTCTATTTTATATTTTATGTGAAATATTAACAGTTTGTAACAATAATGTAAATTTTTATTTCCTGTGTGGTACTATTGAATGCCCTAAGAGTGGGACATAGCTGATCGCAATTAAATTATCTAAGACCTGTATTATGTAACCTATGATCCACAATAAAGATGATTGATTGATTGATTTGTCAAGATGATACAAAATACAAACATATTGAATACATCTCCTGTCCACAAATAGGCTGAAGGATCCTTGAAGTAATAATATAACTTTGATTCGAATATTTAGCAATATCAGAAAGCATGAATTTCTCCTCGCGAATGAAAAACATGCTTCGGAATGTTGTTTTGTTTTTGTAATTAGACAAAGATAACAGGAAATTCTGAAAAGTAAGGCTGCTGTGAGTTATATTACCTAACAACTTTTATTCATTCTTAAGTCAAAGTTAAGAACCAGTGAAAGGTAGGTAGGAGTACAGACGGTAGATTAGTTTGAATAGGTATCTATCTATTCGAACTTTGAATCTCAATAAAATTCTCGTGTATAAAGCAACTGAATAAAAACGATTTTTTGAGGTTTTGCGATGAATGGCGCGAGGTTCGAAAATAATGTTATGAATTTATGAATCAGCCAAAAAAAGATGAATTCTACATCAATGAATTCAATCAACAAAATCTAACAATAAACTGTTTAGTATAACCCACATGTATTTTCCGCATTTTTACAGGTATTTCCACAAGTTGTTTTGTGGATCAGAAAAGATTTCCACTTTACTAAAACACGAAAATGTATTTGTAATACGCGGGGAATGAATCTGTAATTTTCTTTCTTGTTTTCCTCTTTATCATATTAGTTATTTTAATGCAAAACTAAAGGCAAGAAAAAACAATATTTAAAAAAAATACTTTACTATAAAAGAAAGATGTGACCAGTGCAACGGAAACAAGAGAATTTAATTAGGTTAGCTGCCTGCATGTTGTAATTATATTTTCACTAAATGAAATCGGTTTCTGAAAATATTTGCCAAGTAGGTAGAGTATTATATACTTCTCTAATTTATTACACACAGGTTTGCATCACTTTTTAATACCAATTGTTGGTGAAAAGTTAAAGATTCAGTCTCCATCTCCATACCTTTTTACGTATAGTTAAGAAGCAGCGAAGTAGAAAAGAAACGCAGACTTCTTACTAATGCGGAAGTTTGAATGGATAGATGGATGCTTGTTTCTCAATTACGCCAGAATGGCTGCATAGATCTGGGTGAAATTTGGCACAGATTATGTTTTATATTATAAAACATAGCACATAGGCTACTTTTTATCCCAGGAGTATGTACCTTTGATAAAGTTTCCGATATTCACGCGGGTGAAACCGCTGGCAGAAACTAGTAATAGGAATGTTTTCTGAGTAAAAAATATGTGATTCTAATAGTCCGTCAGTTAGATTACACTGGTCAACAAGGAATGTGTTTACTAATTTTGAATTACCTACCTACCCTTATCACAAAACCATATTTATTTTTCTTTGTTTAGGTCTAGTTTTCGTGTTACGGCTACTACCAGTGACATCATTTTCCCTTTAGCTTGTAAATACCGATTTTTTGTTTTTTTCTGCAAAGTAGCTATTTTTTCAGTTTACGGAGTTATTTTATTCGTTTAAAATGTGGAAGAAGTGTCCAAAAGATTCTGACAAGTTCCTTTACATTTATGATGAAATTATTTTTAAAACTCATAAAAGAAATAATGCACGATCAGTAAAAAAAATGTGAGCTTTATTTGGGTTCCCTTTGGATAGTTGAGTATTCTGACGTACAATCTGCTGCACAATCAATCCTTTAATTTGATAATGTGCCTGTTTAAGATTCGCCTGAAAACTTCAGTTTTACCTCAAAGCTCCACTTCAAAATCATATTACAAGAAAGCTGCATGTGTTTCAATAATTCTAATTTCAGTTATATGATATTAAAACATGTTCTTAGCATAATTAGTTAAAAACATTCTTGTGGCACATAAAGAGTGTTTTTTTGGTGACCATTGTTATCGAAAAATATTAGACAAGTATTTTTTGCTTTATCAAAATAATAAAAATTGACGAAGATAAGACAGAAAAAATCGCATTAAAGATCAGGAGTGGAAGCTTGTGACGTCAAATTTCTCAGTACAAAGTATATTGAAATGTGACGTCACAAGAGTTTTCAACGCACTGTATCGTGTTATTTTTTTGTTTACGTGACTAAAGAACAAATATATGTCGGATATTTTTCGGCAATCTAGCTGACGGACTAATTAAATTTTTTAGTCACTTACTCTATTACATAAAAGCTAGACGCCATAATGACTATCACCAGTCAAAATATCTATCTCAAGTGCAGTTAGACCATGCAGATAGTTCTAAACAAGACTAATTCTAAACTCTCACCGTAAATTAGTTTCCTCTAAATGATTTTCCGCTTAGTTAGCTCTCCCAGCCACAAAATTGTTAGAACTAATAATTGCAAGTAAATGCTATGATGCGTGCCTACACTGGCGACTAGCTAAATTGAGTTTAATTTACACTTTACAAGCAAGCCACTGTGCATGACTTTCACGAACCTACATATTTTGACTTAGGAAGTTTAATTAAGCTTGCCTTAATGTATTGTTGTCTTTGCTTAGATGCTGGCCTGAGCGTACGTAAGTTATGGTCACGTGACCACCACCATGGCATCTGTCTAAAACAGAAAAATACCGAGTCTAATAATCATATTATTATTGACCTACAAAAGCCTAGGCTACGAGGCATTACCAGCATTTGTTCCCCAATATTCTCAGATTAGTATTCTACGCGGCAAAAAGCCATCATCTGCTAAAGTATTTAATATTATATTTAGTATTTGCTTGGCTGTTAAGCTAATGGATAATTTAACTTGATTGACCTTAAAGAATTTCTGGTTTAAGAATTTCTACGTTAAACAATTTCTGGTTAAAGGGTAAATCAATGCATAATTTGATGTACTGATCTATTTTAACGGTTTGCTATTCTGGAAGTTTTGACATTAAATTAAATTTATTGCCGCCCCAATAAAACACAAATGCATGAAAAGAAAAACAGGAAAATGTGGTAAAACAAACAATATTGTTTGTGTTTACTTTCCACTTCCTATGATTGTGTCGTTACTTCAAGCGTGGCTTGGAAAACGACGAATGTGTTTTATTTAAATACTAGCTGATGCTCGCGGCTTCGCCCGCGTGGATGTCGGTTCTCGCGACCGAAAGTAATCATGTAATTTTGATCCCGTTCCTGCAACCCCTAGGAATATCATTATAGTTTTTTTTTTATTTTATTTGTGATGGGTTTGCTCTTGACTCTAGTCTAGGTCAGAGATGACAGAGACAAAGTCTATGATGGAGCGAGCTTACCCAGAAGGAGCCTGTTCACTCTAACTTTGAAGAGATTAGGGTTGTAAGCATTTGGAAACACAGACGCAGGCAGAGAGTTCCACTCCTTTGCTGTGCGCATTATAAAAGACGTTCGGAAACGCTTAGTGCGAATTGGTGGAATAGTAACAAGGTAGGGATGGTAAGATGCAGTGCATGTATATGCATAGTTGAGCCAATGTATACAAACCTTGATTAATTATTTACTAAAATCTTCCTCGTAAACCATTCTATCCATTGGTGAAAACAGCATGAAAATCGGTGCAACAGTTTTTGGATTTATCGCAAACGGACAGACAGATGCGGCGGAGGCCTTTGTTTTATAAAATGTAGTGACTATATTTTTTGCTGTAGGGGTAAACAATTATAAAGTTATCATTTACCGAAAATATAATCTAAAAGATACCTTTTTGTTTGTTCAGTTGTTAATCGATGGAGTTGAGAATCATCAAAATCGGTCCACGTCAAACACGTGTTTGGTCTCACAAACACCACAAACGCATACATACAAAAATAGGCTGATAAACACATCACGCATTCTTTGTGTTACACAGTCGGGTAAAAATACAAGCGAGCCCCAAGCCTGTATGGCACAGAAAAAAATAAAATAAATAAGTACTTGAATAAAAAACTTTTTTCCAAATCTACAACCGACTTCCAAAAACAAAAAAGAAGTCGGTTGTATTTTTTGTTGAAAAGTTTTTTATTTTCCTCTTGTTAGTGGTACCTGCGTTCTCATTCACACCGTACCGGTGTGATGTTATTTTATGAACTGGTACAAACAAAAAACAGACACGCGATTTTAGCAATCCCGATCTATTTGCTATAATTTATTGAAGAGTTCCGTTGCCTACTTTCGAAATTCTTCTTCAGATCTTCACCAAATTGAAATGGAACCAGTCCGGGAAAACAAACAAAAAAGAATCATCCAAATCGGTTGACAATTGACGAAAATATCACTGAAAAAACATTTTTCATGGGATCCCATCATCAACTCAGCAACATGGGATGATGATTACCAGGTACAAATATCTGAATTGCGTTAGAAAAAAAACACTGTAGGTATGTGGCAATAAAATTTGAGGGTTTCCCTCGATTTTCATGGAATTCCATCATCAGATTCTGACTTGGGTATGATGAAATCATCTCAGGAGTATAGACTTTCGAATAAAAAAAAATGATTTTTAAAATCGGTCCACAATTAGCGGGGAAATCGGTGAACATACTTAAAAGAAAAAACATAACAGCCGAGCATAGAACCTCCTCTTTTTAAAGGAGTCGGTTAACAATAAATTGCATCGTAAAACACTGTATGCAGTTAATCATAATAAATATATGAGAGAATGGAACGAGTGGAATTACTGGCGAGTTTAGATAAAAACATGAATAATAAATTATACGAGAATGGTTACAAACAAACATATTTTAATGTTCGAGGTAATAAATGAGATTTGCTTTCTACATACTACTTTGGTAATAGCGCCTGCAGTTTGAAAAATGCATTCCACTTTTTTATTCTTCTCATAATGCTAATTCTTTTCGTTTGTTACAATTTCTTTGTCTTTTTTGTTTATTCGTGCATTAACATGTTAAGTATTTTTATCGTAAATCTGAATATTTTAATTTAAGATCCGTGCGACACGCGCCAGCTGTCTGCCTAAAAGGAGTCAAAGAGAAACGTTACGGCGCTATGGCGACATCCGCCGGTTAGTCGGTAATCATGTATAAAACGATTGGAGAACGGACAGGGAATAAGAATACTCGTGGATTAATCACATAAAAAATCCCATCGCTTGCATTAAATGCTCCTTTTTTAGAGCATCTAGTTTACTGCCGCTGCGTATACAATTTTTTTTAATGTGAAATAAACGGCAACTTCAATATAAACTACAAAGCTTTTATGTGGAAAATCCTTCTCAAAATCGTAAGATGAAACAATGCGCAGTGACCCGTGAGGTATTATTGCACATCACTAACCTCTAGTGATTGCTATGTAATGCTGATTATTTACACTGGAAGAACCTCGCTGTAATAATTAAGAAAATAAAGAATATTAGAAATACGAGGAATCAGCTTGTATGTAGACAGGATTTCTATTGAATCTTACCATAATTGAAGTTTTTGTCTTGCAGTAGTATTTTTTTTCAAAGTTGCCAGACTTTTTTCTGTAAAGAAAAACCCTTAAAACCCTGAACAATACGCTTTCAAAATATAATGTACATGTTATCCATATACAACATCAGTATGCATGACTCTTCGCAACAGAAACAACATTCGTTTTCAGTGAAAAGTTGTGTTATAATATTTTCGTATTTGCATGTTTCTTGGTATTGCTTCACGCATTACATGGCTGAGCTTCCAAAGCGGTACTGTATGAGATTCAGAGAAATGGTAAATAGACATGACATTCATTTATTGTGTTTGTACTTTATAGGTACTTACTCAAATACAATGGGAAATTCAAAAATCGACCGGTAAAATTACATAAACATTGGTATTTGTATACCTGTTATATGTAAAAAGAACCATTCATGACCGCCTGTATTTTTTTTTCGTCGATCCACAAAGCATACCCTCCCTCATCGTCACCTCATCAAATGTTTCTCCATCAAGTGCTAGCAATTCAACAAGCTCTCGCTGATGATCTCCTACCCTCACCTCCATCTAACTGTAAATACTGTAATAGCCAGCAATGGAAGGCTTATGCTGAAACTATGCTCGGACAATGCTGACAACCTACTAATTTATGATGTCATAACTTATTTGCTGACACTTTACTGTGATATTGTTTTGTATTTTTTTTGGTTTATAACGAACATTATTTGTAGCCTTTTATATCATAATATGCTGAAAGTCTATTGAAGACTAACGAGTTTTGTTTAAAAAAGTTAGTTTGATATGTGCACACAGAATGAAGGTTAACTATATATTGGCATCCACAGCGGGTATTTTTTTATTGAAATACATATTTAGCCTCATTTTTATATTAAAAAAACATGTAACGTATATTGTGTTTTTTTTTTCGACTTGTAACAAATTGTACGGTAAGGGTGTCCTAAATGAATTTAATATTAGTAAGAGAGTTTGGTTTACTCGCGTTTATTACGGAAGGAGCGTTAAGTGTAAACATTAATTTATGTAATTTTAGATAAACACGAGATACGTAAATACGAAGGAACGTACCAACTATAATAAGCTGCATTAACGTGAGTGTATAGCATTTTCAAAATCAAAATCAAAAGTCGTTTATTCAAATTAGGCTGAGAGCCAGCACTTTTTGAACGTCAAGTTTTACAAAAGACAGTCCCCCAAAACGCCCGCCTGTTACCACTTCCTAGTGTTTTAGCTGTGGAGAAGAAGTGGCCAACAAACTCCCCAGCAACACATCTGTCTGTTACGTTTTAAGAACTTGAATCTATATAAAAGTATGCTAAGTAATTAATACATGACACGAAATTTATAACTTGTTAGCTAGCACACTATGATACTGATAATTATAGAAATGTATATAGTAAAAAAAAACAACGAATTGACCTACATAGTCAGATAAATAAAATAATAAATAAATAAAAAAAAACAATATTATATGAATACATATAACCTGTCATAAGCTAATTACTTAAAGAGAAAGAACATGATAATTATGACATTTTCTTGCGTTTAACACAGCGACCAACTATTCTTATCGTTTAAATAATCATTAATAGAATAGTATGCCTTCGAACAAAGGTTAGATTTAACTTTAGCTTTAAATGAGTTAAAAGGCAGGTCAAGAAAAGAAAGTGGAAGTTTATTGTATAAACGGATACCGAGCCCCACAAATGAGTCGTGGACCTTACGAAGTCGGTGGGAAGGAGCATGTAGCTTGTGCTTGTTTCTGGTGTTAAAGTTGTGGATGTCGCTCGTTTTACTATATAAATATATATTTTGCCTAAAATATAAAATGTTTGCAAAAATGAATTGAGATGCTACCGTGAGAATTCCAATCTCTTTGAAAATTTCTCTTAAAGAAACTCTTGACCCTAGCTGATATATTGCTCGCACGGCACGTTTTTGTAAGACAAATATATTTTGTATATCAGCAGCTTTTCTCCACAATAGAATACCGTAGGACATAACGCTATGGAAATAACTAAAATAGACTAACCAAGCTGTGTCAACATCAGTAAATTGTCTTACTTTCCTGACGGCGTATGCGGCAGAGCTGAGCCTTCCCGATAGTTTTGATATATGTGGACCCCATTGTAGTTTGGAATCAACAGTTATGCCCAAAAATACTGCCGTGTCTACAGTTTCAATCACCTCGTCACTTAAGATTACATTGGGTCCTAAATTTCTAACATTAGGCAAGGCAAATTTTATACATTTCGTTTTCTTGGCATTTAGAACTAAATTATTTGTCGTTAACCAATCCGTAACCATTGAAAGAGCGTTGTTTACGTTATCGAAATTTCGTCTATTCCTATCTACTTTAAAGATAAGAAAGGTTTTCAGAAATACTTGTTTTCTAAGGTTTTCAGAAATACTTGTAAAGTAGCTAAAGCCCTGTTCTTAAGCAACAAGATCAAATTGGCAGATAATAAAATAAATACAGTTTGGAAAGTTATCAATAATGAAACTAACAGAAATAAAGTACGAAACACTGACTATTTACTAGAGACTGCGTATGGTGCCATAAGCTCTAATTTAGAAGTAGCTCAAGAATTTGTAAAATTTTTCACTGATATACCATCAAAAACAACTGAAGCTTTAAATTCTTCACCCGAGGTCTCATTTGATTTATTAAGAGCAAACATTCCAGGTTGTACGGTTGAATTCCAATTCAAACATATCAACCCTATGACAGTTATTAAAGCTTTCCGGCAAATCAAAATTAAATTGACTGAAGACATATGGGGAATGTCTATCAAAGTGTGCACGTCCATATTTGAGACCATAGCACCATACTTGGCACTAATATTTAATTTATGTGTTGACCAAGGGGTCTTTCCGGATATAATGAAATATAGTAGGGTGATACCACTTTTTAAATCTGGAGATAATAAAGATACTAATAATTATAGACCTGTATCTGTATTGCCGGTTTTCAGCAAAGTGTTTGAAAAAGTAATGCTCAATCAAATGCTCAATCATTTTAACACCAATCAAATCTTACACGAACAACAGTATGGTTTTACCAAAGGTCGTTGTACGACTGACGCTGGAGTCACGTTGTTAAAACACATATATACAGCGTGGGAAGGGGCGCAAGATGCCATAGGAATCTTTTGTGACCTCTCCAAGGCATTTGATTGTGTAAATCACGAAACCTTGCTCCTAAAACTAGAACATTACGGACTGGGTAAACTTGCACTCAGTTTAGTGAGGTCTTATTTAAATGACAGACAGCAGCAAGTTCAAATAAATGGTGTCAATTCACGGGGTCTGAAAGTTAAAATGGGGGTACCACAAGGCTCAATATTGGGTCCGTTCCTCTTTCTGGTATACATTAATGATCTTCCCCATCTTTTAAAAAATCAAACTCAAATGGTGTTATTTGCAGACGATACGTCCTTAATTTTTAAGATAGATAGGCGTGCCACAAGTCTTGACGATGTAAATAACGCCCTTCAGCAGGTCCAAAATTGGTTTACTGCTAATAATTTAGTTTTAAATGAGAAAAAAACAAAGTGTATCAGATTTGCATTACCGAACGTGAAAAGTATTAATTGTGACATAGTATTGGACCAAGAGAAACTTGAATTCGTCGATGACACAGTTTTCTTGGGGATCACGCTTGACTCAAGGCTACAATGGGGTCCTCATTTAACATCTCTTGCGGGACGGCTAAGTTCAGCAGCATATGCTGTCAGAAAAATCCGTCAATTTACTGATATAGATACCGCGAGGCTGGTCTATTTTAGTTACTTTCATAGTATCATGTCTTACGGTATCTTATTATGGGGACGTGCTGCAGACATCGAGTCTATATTTATTCTGCAGAAAAGAGCTATCAGAGCCATTTACAATCTCCGCCGGCGCGATTCCCTAAGGGAACTGTTTAAGGATATTAACATCATGACGGTACCTTGTCAATACATATATGAAAACATTATGTATGTTCGGAAAAATCTTCATCTTTTTAGTAAAATTAGTGATAGGCATAATTTTAATACTAGAAATCGGAACAAATTAGATCAACCCCGATTCAGATTAGCTAAAGTACACACTTCTTTTATGGGGTACTGTGTTAAATTTTATAATAAAATACCACTTAATATTCTCGAACTGAATGAGAGAAAATTTAAAACATGTATAAAACGCACATTATGTAGACAAGCATATTATAAACTGGAAGATTATGTCCTTGATAAAAATGTTTGGCTAAATGCCGGTCCTGCTCCACGGCCACAGCAGCATGGGTCCACTTGTTAGGTTTTTGATAATTGGAAGAAATGCTTACCCTTTTTTTGTTCTCCTATACAATCATTTATTTATCATTTTTTTGCATTATTGTATTAGCAAAGTATACACAATAAAGCAGCCTTCTTTTTTTTTCTTTTCTTAGTTACTTGGAACCATAGTTTCGTATAACGTAGAAGCATATTTTCAATTTTTTGTAAATGTGAGCACTATGGAGCCATTTACATATGTAATTATAGATTTCGTTATTAAATTAGTTTGACATGAACGAGCGTGGCAGTTGAGAGCTTGTCATGCTCACACAAATGTTTTGCTGATGGTGGCGCGTGTTTTGGATCATTTGATTCCCTTCAAAATGGTTGAGTTAGATGGTGCTGATGCACGCGTCATGTTCGTGAACGGGCGCCGTCGGTTGAAACTGGTCATCTCTTACCTGCCACTGGCTTATTTTAATCTGTAGGTACCTGCATTTTGAATTGTTTATATATTTTCTTGTTCTTTGCATTGTCCTCACATATAGAAGCAATCAATGTTAATGTTAACAAGATTTTTGTAACACATCACATGGTTTAAAAGAGTGTCCGTGAAGTTTCTTGCACGTTCTTCTCCATAGAGATCTACGCTTTGGAACGTGCAAATAGCTTCATGTTTTTGACTGACCGACTTTGACAATTCAAAAGTGCCTGTAAATGGTTTATTTGAAATATACGATTTGATTGATTGATTGATTGATTGGTATCATCCGCAAACAATACTACGTCACAGATACCCTTTAAGAAGAATGGTAGATCGTTTATGTACACCAAAAACAAGAAGGGACCCGGTATTGAGCCTTGAGGCACACCTAGAATTTAATTCCAGTTGAATATCGTCTGAGTATATGGAGGCTTTGTAATTTACCTGCTTAGGGAAAATTTAGTTCAGGAGTTGTTTTCAAGCAGGTTACAAAATTATAATACGAATGGCTCTTCTGCCAAAAAATATCCAGCTTTATCTTTACTCTATTTGAATAATATAAGGTACTAGCGGACGTCACGCAGTTTCACCCGCATAGTTCCCATTCCCGTGGGAGTACGGGGATAAAATATAGCCTAAGTTACTTCCTGATAATGTAGCTATCCATTGCTGAAAGAATTTTTCAAATCGGTACAAGTTTCGGAGGCTATTCATTTCAAACAAACAAATCTTTCCTCTTTATAATATTAGTGTAAAAGAACTGGGCCTGTCTAACAAGTACCGTAATAATGTCAAATCTCGCTTTTTTACTAATTTTCTAACACACTTGACTATTATTCGCTAATAGTCAAGTGGGTTAGATAATATTGGTCACAGACCCTGCTTTCAAAACAAAATATTGACCAAACGGGAATGAACACAGGCATTCTTAAATTTTGACAAAATCGGGAATGTGGCATAACGGGAAGTAGCCAAGTAAAACACTATGTCAGATGACAATAGACGAATTCGAAAACAAATAAAAGCTGAAATAATAAACGGAGATTGTTTGACGGGTTTGTCCCGCGTCCCCTTGAATATACTTCACATTTATTCCAGACGCGTCCTCGATGCTTCTGCTCTGCTCACTTCAGAGCAATGAAAGTGAAACTCGCTTTTGATTAATTCTGGTGACACTTACAGCGGACAAGTGCTAACATTTTAATACAGAAAGTGAAGGTTTAGAAGAAAGAAGACGTGTTTAATCGGAAATTCTTTGAATAATTATTAACTGACATACATGTCGTGTAGCCATTGTACGCCATTTTGCCCCACACTAGGAATTTCTCCTGTATCGTGGGTGCGTCTACAAACATACAATTTCACATACACAAACACCCAGACCCGGAACAACTATCTGTAGGCCATACAAATATTTGTTCCGTGCGGGAATCGAACCTGCGACACGCAGCGCAACAGTCGATCGCTCCACTACTGCGCCAACCGTGTTGTTAGACGGAGAGGACAATAGTGAGATAGTGCGCCGTACAGACTAACTTTGTAAATATGAATTATATTAAAGAGCCTAATTATTACCCCAGACAGGGCAGTTATGATGATGCACAGCTAAATAATGAAATCACAGGACTCCGGTTACTTATAATGTTAAATAAATTTGAAAAGATTTTTCTTTCTAGAATTTGTCGCGAAGTTTTTTTACATTCCAGATGGAGAGTTTTCTTTTTGTCTTTTAGCTATCTCAATCTTCTGCTTGTTGACTTGCATAATGTGTGGACTGCGGTAAATGTAACAGTTGGTGGTTATAACGGCTTAGTTTGGTAACTTTAGGGCTTTTTATATCTAACTCTCTTGACGTGACTTGAACCCACGTTAACCGTTTTGGAAAAAAATGTTGAGGTTGGCACATTTTTTTTTATTTAATCGCTTTTGTATGGTAATAAAGTCCTTTTGGGTATGAATCGCTGCTTTAGTATCAGAAAACCCTCCTCACATTTTGTCCTGTGGTTATAAACGGGCTGAGAATATTGCACAATTTTCTGCCTGAATAAACAGGAGCTATAAACTGAACAAAACTATATCAAGACAGCATAATCTTTTATTATTTATTTTCTTTATCTCTACTTATGTAAATGTTTATAACGACAGAGGTTGTTTCAGTCTGGTATATCTCTATAGCGAGCTTATTAATAAGAATAATTATTCTGATACTTACTTATTTGAATCAGTCGCAATTACTCAAGTAAATTTTAAAATAAGCAGTTAAATTTAGACCTTAGGCGGGTCAAAGTTTAGACACCTCAATTGAATTACTATCAATAAATAATCTTCTTCTGTTTTACTTTGAGTTAAATCTTTTGTACCTACTTATACACATTACTGTTTTTAATCAGGTTTAAGTCATTTGTTGCTATGAAATTACAGCCCAACATTCAAAACTTTAAACATCATTAATAAATCTCCTTTTTGGCAGCAATTATAGAAGCGATAGAGCTCTTTAGCAATTATTGGCCCTTTGCGCCGAAGTACAAGTTACAACTGAAATAATATCGCCTAACGATACGAATAAGAGACCGTTTTTTCCTTCGTATTTGGAGACCGTTTTCAGTGCTGGCTGTAAGATCCGGATTCTGGTTGTCGCAGTACCTAGATAGATTAGGGACTCCAATTCCGCACTTAGACTCTCATTCGGTCCGTTGTGCGTAGTGTCGCAGTCTCTATTTTTGTCTGCAGAGTAATAAAGTCTAATTAGAGCTAAGATATAGGCCCTTTCCTTTTATTTACTTTCCAATTGTGGAACACGATATCAAAGTTAAACAGAACAAGGCAAACGCTCTATCAGTTTAAGGACTTGCGTGAGCTACTTATCTTTTACCTACCTTGTCAGACATTTGAAGAACATTCACAATAATAATATTAACACCACACTCATTTCTTTACCATTTTATCCATAATCTAATAACATTCATCACGTCAGGAAAACCTCATTCATTTCTACTATTGAATCTGTAGTCACACAATGGCGAGCTTTCCGGTCAATTCCAACAAATAAAACACAGCTGTGGTTTCCATGACGAGGGTACATGTCATGTCGGTACCACCTTGGATAACAAAGGCAAAAGTGGTACATGGGTTTAAGTATAGTAAACTAGGTTAGGAGCATCCATGTCTTAAGTGCTTTGAAATAGAGGGTATTTGTAATTGAAAATAAAAAATACTATGAATGCTAAAGTAAGATTAGAGATCCGCAAAAGTAAGATTTAAATACCTACGATTGTTTTATAAGTTTGGCACATCGTCAGTTCAGTAGCTATATTTAGTAATTTGATGACAATACTGGCCAGCTGGTCAGTGTAGCTACACGATAATTGACAAATGCTTGCACTGTCTGGACAGGTCTACTCAAATCTGTGTGGTACATTCCTCAAAAGACCACTTCAGATATTAACATTTATGTGGTTCTTACATGATTTGACCACTATGATTGCATGGACTTTAAAAGAGACTTTGATGTCTGAGTTTGTTTCGGTGTTTCTTCTCAGGATAGTCAGACAGGAAACACCGGCCTCATCTAGTTTAAAATGATCACATAAGATTGACGTAAAAAAGTTTTATATTTAACCAATTCACAAAATAAGTATCATTTATAATCTATCAAGCAGGTCACCTAAGCCACAGGTGTATTCAATTCAAATTGGATTCAAATAAAGATACATATGCATTCAGCATTCAAGAATTTTACGGTTTACATTCAAGTCATAGGAGTGTATATTTTTTGTGCAATACTTTGATTACTCCAGCTTCCCAATTTCGAAATTGTGGTAATTTCAAGAAAAAATAAGTTTGATGAAAAAATAAGTGTGATGTTTGATAAATTAGACTGCGTACTATTTTCGTTTCGTAAACTGAGGTAGGTTTTCCTTAGTTTACAAAACAGGTTCAAATTGCTCCAATAGGCTATGTTGATAAACTTTGACAGTAAAAATGAGCGTTTCCAACAGAAAGCGTTCGAGTAACTCGCGCCTGCATTAAATTTAATTTAAAAAATTTAGAAGATTGTGGAATAAACTTTACAAATCTTCTGCTGGTGGCACCGTGTGTAGATAGCGGGTATAAATAATTGTGTAACTTCCTTATCTTATTAAATAGGGAGAGCCGGTTTGGCTTATTTAGTTTATAGTTCAACGTTTGGTTGACATTATTGTGCCAGTTTTATTTTAGTAACAGCAAATTTATTTAAAGAATCATACAATATAGTTATGACTAATAAAATTTTAAAATATTCTGTCCCGCTGTTGTTCAGTGTGCTTCCCGTCTAACCGTATTCTGTTCAATTCATGCTGCATCTCATCATCATCTTCCTCCATTTATCTCGTGTTACTTGGAGTCGGCGCAACACGTTTTATTCTTTCATTCTGTCCTGTCAACCTTTATGCTGCATCTTTTCATTCCAAAAAAATAATTTCGTTCTCCTTCCTCTTATTTATAAATTTAAATACGAGGAAAAAATTATGACTGGCTACTTTATTATGCCTCCAGCGCTTTTACCTGTACACATACCGACATAACATTTCATATAATGGTTTCATGAAATAAAAATAAAATGACGAGTTCAACCACACAATTATATTCATAATATTATGGCATTATTTCGTCCATTTATTGCAACCCCAAGCAATTAATAATATTATGAGGCGAGCTAACAATTGTACACGGTTGAAGGGTCAGTATGCGACGTCACGTACGCACATAATTTCGTAAAGTATGTACTTAATTTTATGTAACCGAATACAATAAATGGGCCGGCTATATTAGCCGTAGAACCGATGACCGTTGGGGTAGACGAGTTCTTGAGTGGAGACTGCGAATCGGCAAATGCATAGTAGCGCAGGCTAGGTGAACTGACGATCTTCTTAGGGTGGCTGGTAGAAGCTGGATGAGAGTTGCCGCAGATCGAGCCAAATAGCGTGGACTTGGGGAGGTCTATGTCCAGCAGTGGACTGTTATATGCTGATGATGATGATGATGATGATGAATATAATATACGACATTGCTCTTCATTTTAAATTTTTTTAAACATTAATAAACTTGCGGTACAATAATTGAAGTGTTTTTCATTTTAAATCAGTACGCAACGTAGTTGAAACGTAGCTGTGAATCTGTCACACGTTTAATTGAGAATTCAATTATCAGTTTCAATGACCGATAGCAGAATTATTTTCATGGAAAATGTGCAAGTAGAAATTAATTTTCCGGTAAGTATTCTTTTATAAATAGCTCCAGTGTTCTCGTGAAACTATTTGAATATTCACGTCATATTTTAGTGACAGAGTGGAGTGTGACGTGTGTGATAGACATGTTGTCATGAACGTTACTTCTGTGTCAGTCAATGGGATAGGCACATGATAGGCAGGATAAATGGCTCTAAGTTGATTTTTAATGGCTTTTTCCGTTAATGTTTAATGACGAAAATATTACGCAATTTACCTGTTTCAATAGGTGCAGCTAATTAAATGGATACATGTCAATTAATAAATTTTTGCATAAAATTAATCATTTTCCACGCACCAAAACGGATTTTTTGCATTATATATTTCACGGATTGGACTTTTCCATTGAAATAATAATAGCGATCCTTTAAAAGCCATTAAATTTGTAAACGAGCGTGACTGTAAAATGTTCTGTAGACACAAATATAAGGCACAGCTAACAGGCATTCCTGTATCATTTTATGAATATGTAACGATAACGAATAATTTATCTTGATTTTATGTAGATTTGTATTGCTCATAAAAATCACTATTTGTCGTTTTGTTTCTTTGTTTTCTAATGTACATATGTACATAGAAATAGAAAAAACATTTTTATAATGCCTTAGTTAAGTAGCACAATCTCCACACTGTCATCAAAACAATTGAAAACCGGCCAAGTGCGAGTCGGACTCTCACACGATGGGTTTCATGCCATGAATCGAAATATACACGTTTCTTGCATGGGAGCCCCTTAATTTTTAATTTTATATTATTTGTGGTTGTAGCGGCAATAGAAATAAACGCTCTGTGAAAATTTCAACTGTCTACCATAATGTTTCTTAGGATACAGTGCACTGACAGACGGTCGGACGGACGTACGGACAGTTGAGGCTTAGTAATAGGGTTCCGTTGGTAACATATTGGGTACGGAACCAATGATCACAAAGTGCACTGTCAATCCAATTAATCAAGATGGAATGATAGCTTACTTTGTGATCACTTTTTTTTTTTTTTTTTACTATTGATAGGCACGCGTTTGACCACTATCTCACCTGATGGTAAGCGATGATGTGGTCGAAGATGGAGCACGCTTGCCTAGAAGTAATCTATTCACTCTTGACTTAAAGACTCCCAGGTTGTAGCTATCAGGAAACACAGACTCCGGCAGGGAATTCCACTCCTTAGCTGTACGCACTATGAATGTGTTCCCAAAACGTTTTGTGCGCGTGGGTGGGATGTCCACCATGTACCGGTGGTGCATCGCCGTTCGTCTTGTGGTCCTATGATGGAACGGGCTTGGTGGAATTAAATTATGCAATTCAGTCGCACATTCCCCAAAATGCAACCGTTAGAAAACCGACAGGCTAGCAACTCGTCGTCGATGCTCAAGACTTTGGAGCTTCGTAGCGACGAGCCTATCATTGCCGATGATCCTCTTGGCTCGTTTCTCAATTGACTCAAGCGCATCAAGCTGGTATCTGGCAGATCCGTCCCAAAGATGAGAGCAGTACTCCATACATGATCGAACTTGCGCTTGGTAGAGTTTGAGCAGCTGTTACTCTTACAGAGTATGGACGTTACTGAGATAGGTCTATAATTCGACGGGTCAGCTCGACTACCCTTCTTGGGCACGGGCTGCACGATAGCTTGCTTCCAAGCCTTCGGCACTTTTCCAGTCTCAAACGAAAGGCGAAATAGGCGTGTCAAGATTGGAGACAACTCAGGCGCACAAGTCCTCAAAACAATTGCCGGTATCCCGTCGGGGCCACTAGCCTAGTTCACGTCTAGGTTACGCAGTACCCGAAGAACGTCCCTCTGATGAATTCGAATGTTCGACATACTCGACTCGCATCCACCAGGAGAAGCAGGGGGCCTCGCGCCACCAGAATCCAGACGTGAAGATTCCGCAAACAAAGAAGCAAACAAGTTCGCTTTCTCCTCAGCGGAGTGGGCCAGCGTCCCGTCGGGTCTCAGCAGTGGTGGTAGTGAGGGGCCGCAGAAGTTCGATTCGACCGACTTAGCCAGGGACCAAAAAGCCTTACTAACTGCTGGGTATGAAGCAAGTTTGTTCCCTATTCGGCTAATGTGGTCAAACCGAGCCCTCCGCAACACCTTCTTACAGGACTTGGCAGCCCTGTTGAAGGCTCTCTTCTTCTGACTCACGTTATTTGCTTTACGCGTACGAGCGTCGACCCATGCTAGGTATGCCGCGTGTTTAAGCGCATCAGCGCGATTGCACTCGGCACCAAACCATGGACGAGCTTCGCCAGACATTGTTACGTCAGAGAACGGAATGTAGTACTCCATTCCCCTCCGCAACACATCCGTCATGGCGTCCGCGCACGATGAAGCATCAGTCGAAGAAAAGCAAGTAGGCTGCCAAGGATAACATGCGAAGAAAGATCGCATGCCATCCCAATCTGCTGACCTGTATCGCCATACCCGCCGGGTGCCTCTTGGGCTGGGATCGGGCGGGGAGTAGACGGACACAGACTTCACCAGACAGTGGTCGGAACTACCCAGTGGTGAAGAAATCGACACCGAGTAGCGGTCTGGATCTGTTGTCAGCAGAAGGTCCAAGCAATTGGCAGTGTGCGAATCAACATCCGGAACCCTCGTTGCCCCCTGGACCAGCTGGGTAAGATTTAACGCTAGCGCTAGCTTTCGCATCTCTCGCCCAGCATGGTCTGTGCACTGGTATGGGAAGAGCCACTCCTGATGGTGGGCGTTGAAGTCCCCCAGTAGCACCAATTGGGCAGAAGGGTACCGTGCTGAGCCGCATCCGCCGCCTCACTGAGGTGCTGTGTAAGCCCAGTCGCCTCCAAATCACCGCTGTGCGAACGGTAGACACAGGCGTAGACAATTTTGTCCAGGCCTGTGTCCACTAAAACCCACAGCGTCGAGAACCTGGAGTCCTCAAGATTGCGGAGACGCCGATAGCAGATGTCGTCACGGGCGTACATACATACGCCCGCGCGTGGTTTAAAATGGTGCTCCAGGGTAAACCCTGGGCATAAAAGGTAAGACACGTCCGACGGACATCCGATCTGCGTCTCCGACAGAAACAAGAGCGCTGGTTTCTCAGTCTCTAGGTGGTGATGGACTGCGGCGAGATTTGAGTGCAGACCTCGTATGTTTGAGAGGTGCACTTTGTGCGAGAGGGCGTGCTGCCGCTGTACAGCTTTTCTCTTTTTGTTCCTGGTCATAGTGAGTGAGTAAGGTAGAGGCTGTTATTGTTCTGTAACCAGATACAGGAGATCATCCTATAAATAAAATAACTCAAGTCCATGAAATATTACTTAGAAAGGGTAAATAGGTTTGTAATGTTTATTTAGTTCCCACAAACACAGCAATCATGCCAACAGAAACTTTGTTGTTTTGTGGAGTTCCGCAGCTAAAGTCGTGAGTACCCGCACTCGCGAACTGCCTCCGTACTGACAAAATCTGTATAACTACTGTGTTACTATTTATAAGTCGAACGAAAATAACGCACAAATACAGCATTTTTACTTTCTAGGAAAAAGTTTTCGGACAAACACAATATTAGGTAGTTGACCTCAGAGCCTGCACCTCCAGATCACACACGCTACCTCTGTGCTACTAAGCCGATCAGACACAAGGTGTACTATTAAGCCGGCAAATTGGATGGTCAGTGCCAATCCCGACAACATTCTCGGGTAGTCGGGTCGGTCTAAGTCTTGTTGTAAAGCGACATTGGGCTACAGGGTACTGATTGGAATACCTATAAAGCAGCATTTAATAGAGTGGATTGTCATGTTCAACGCTACTTTTAGCTTAACCCTTTCTAAGGCAGAAGGAATATTTTTACCACCATATTTCAGAGCTCATCAATCAATGATAACGTTACCATTAGGTATTCTATTGTTTTTTTTTTCTTATAAAGACATAAAAATAAAAAAACACCGGTAGCACTCCGGGAGTGCCAGCAGAAGTGAAAACTTTAGTATTAACGTTGTGTTTAATTATAAGTACAAAAATACTATCATTTATGAGGTAGAATACAATGTTTATTTATTGCGCTATCGTACACAAATATGACAATTTACATGTTATTATTCATAATATTATATCGTTATTTATTTATATATTACATTAATTTTTATCTCTTAGAAAAATCAACTTTCATCCATAATTTCGTAATTCCGTAATTTCGTATCCTTGGATACGCGTGGCACGCTGTACATAAACACAGACGGACATTCGCGCAAGCGCCCTGTGCCGCCTAAGCGGAGCAGCACACTCAGGCACGGTAGAAAGAGTGGGAGATACTAGTTCCTCTCCCTTCCCCTCGATCTTACGCTTTTTCGATCAGCATCACGTGACCCTGACGCGAGTCCGTCTTACGCTTTTTCGATCAGCATCACGTGACCCTGACGCGAGTCCGTCTTACGCTTTTTCGATCAGGTCACGTGTCCTGACGCGAGTTTAAGATTTTATACCCATTACAGAAAAAGTGCTCAACGCCGCTAAAGAAGTTTTCACTTCAAAAAATATATATATATATACATATAAGTTTATCTTATATGTATATTTAATGAATGATGTCTTTATATATAAACTTATACACAATACAAACACTGTGACAATTCTGTCATATTTTTTCGATTTCCAAATTTTTATGCCTGTAAAAGGTTTTTATATTTTCGTGATTTCTTGTGTATCTCTTTCATTAAGCTGCTTTGAAGAAAAATGAGGTACTCTAACAATTCTTTTTTTTTCTTCAGAAGTTTGGTCTTTAATCAATTTCAACAAAGAACTAAACTTATAATCACAGCATTATGTATAAAACAAAATAAATCACTGGGCATTAAAAAATAATTCATATCGCTTTCAATGACAAAATTGCCCAGAACACTGGCAGCATTGCCGCGTGGCTTTTCTTCGGCAAAAGAATCAGCATTGCCATTCAGGCAATGCTGATTCTTTTGCCGAAGAAAAGCCCAGCCCTCTAGTCACATGAACATTCGACAAGTTGTTTGCTGATGTATATTGAATAAATAAATTATTTGGTACCTTACCTACACATGTAGTAAAAGTTCTGCTTCAAAATTTTTAGCTTTGTCAGAAACAAGCTAACTCTTTATTCTTTATTGTAAGTGAAGTTATAGGTTCAATACCACGTTTGATATCATGCATCTGACACACCGCCGCGCCACTGGGACATTCCCACGGCCAATATTTGATTTGGATTCAACAGGCCTTTCCTGGGTCCACGTTTTCAAATGGCGTTTGGTACCGGTTCGATGAGCTTCGGCTGGAAGCTCATCGAGCCGTTACCAAACGCCATTCCAGCTGCCAGCGATGCGGTGCGGATTTTGGCATCGTTTGTGGAAAAGTCAAATGAGTATTTGTTGAATGATGTTAAA
This sequence comes from Lacanobia wlatinum, assembly GCA_947578705.1. Taxonomy (NCBI): domain Eukaryota; kingdom Metazoa; phylum Arthropoda; class Insecta; order Lepidoptera; family Noctuidae; genus Lacanobia; species Lacanobia wlatinum. The sequence continues at coordinate 8,672,851 of OX388040.1, forward strand.
CTGATAGTAGGGCTAGCGACGCTGGTAATTCATTGAAAATGTTTATTTTTAAATTATGTATGCTAATACGCTTTTATAACCTTGGATGTTTACGTTTATATTACAATATTCAATAAAATAGTAATTTATAGTAAAATCTTAGATAAAATTGAGTCCAGATTAAAAATTTTCTATTATACTAATTCATTATTTATTGATCAAACATTTTTTATTGATAACTTTATCAATTTACGTTTAAATTATATTACAGCAACATCATGGAACAACATTAAGTTAGCAAACATAATTATTATTTCAAATGGTAAACTTCAATAGAATCATTCGAGTTAACAGCAAAATACAATGCAGTGTTTAATAAGGATAACGATCTACTGACTGCAATGTACTGTAGTAACTGAAACTTGCCGCGTATTCTGTCTGTACACTTAGGTGGAGTGAGCATGATGTTTACTATCATCGCATCTTGTTCTTACTTCATGTTTTCTTCACCTAAGTTGGCGTTGACTGTTTTCAACAGCGGAGTGATGCGTGTCACACTCGACAGTAAATTGATCATACCTATTTGGCTTAAATGAACACAAATCAAAGTTTTCGTTTTCCTTCCATGCATAAGTAAAAGGTCGGAAGATTTTTTTGAGACCAAAAAATAACTTAGTTTGTATTTATTGTAGTTATTCAAGAGCCATTGGTAAAGCCAGGGTACTAAATTTCGATTTTTTCAAGTCGAGATAACTAAGAATAATAATAAAATATCAGGAGTATTATGTTTATTGTTTTATAAATGAAGACAGGTGTGTAAAGATAAAACCGGAAGGCAAAAGTGAGAGGAATTTGTTCCGGCTTTGTGAAAGCGAGTAACCTCGGTTGTTTGACATCTGCTACCTTGAGACACAATTTTTCTTTTGCCCGACAGTTAGTGAACGCTAAAAATCACAGTTAGTCAGAAAATATATCTCTAAACTGAGATATATATTCTGACAAACTGAGATTTTGTTGAATAAAATATCGTTGGGACGATTCTGTTAATAAATGTGAACACTTTAATCAAGGAAAAATAAACTCAACTTCAAGCATAATATTCGCTTCAAGCGAATAATAGTCAACAACATTACTTTTTCATCACAGCCGCGGTACAGTCGACGACAACATTGTTACATTGAATAATTACAGTAATGTGCACATTATTAACCTCTTCTCCACAGTGAGCCGCTCGAGGCAGTAACGTGCACAATTTTCTCCGCCATAATAATAATCTGCGGCTATTTTTCTCACGTACCTGTACTTCCTCTTCGCATGAAGTTTTTAGGGATATTTATGTGCATTTCGGTTTCCTAACTCAAAGCTATGTCGGATGAAAAATTGTCTGTGAAACTAAGGATGCCTTTTATTTCCACTATTTAATTGATGGCTGCGTATATAGTTTGAGAAAATTAGTTGGTGCCTAATGTAAATGAGTGCTTTGGCATAATAAGATATTCGATTTAGAGCCTGAGGAGAGATATTGCAAATGCGTTTACGGTTAAAAAGTACCAAAAGAAAAACTATCAGGATAAAAGAAAAAACTAGCTGTACAACTAAGTACAGAACAAACGATTAAAATTACTCAGTGTCTTTACGCTCTTCAATATATTCTCCCACGAGAAGTGCAAGTCTCCCAAACTGCAAGCTCTAAACTAGCAAGTCTGGGACTAAAATATCTACTTATATAACTAGGGGCGATAATATTAGATTTCCTGAAAATGTAACAGCACAATTTTTATGACAATTTTTCCTAACCTTCATAACTTTAAAGTTTCTTGGACAAGGTTGTGTCAGATATTCATGTTGAAATTGATTCCTTTTTGAAAACGTAGCGACTTACGTTGTTTTATATGGGTTAGGGAAACTACCAAACTGTATTAAAAAAAATAAAGCTATTTAGTTTTTAATGTAAAATATCGAAATCGTGGGTTTAACAAAGTTTGTAATAGGTTAAAAATACACTTTGCCGCTTTGTTTTCGTGGCATATTTTCGAACAATACGCCAATTTTTGTACGCAGTCTATGAAGCACGTCTACCTATGATATACTGTGGCGTAACATTGACTCCGGCGTACTGGGGACCTGAAATATTTTCAATTAATATGACAGACGGAGAATTCAATTTTCTTTCCACGAGTTTACGTAGCCATGTATAGATGTTACGTTGTGGGAATACTGATTATATCGGTCGCATGATCAAGATAATCAGTTTATTTTGTAAGCTAGGCACTGTTGCTGCCTTCGTCGAGAAAAGCTTACACAGTTACACATCATTTGAAGCCGTCGACATTGAAAACAAGTAAACAGGAAATCAACAGGGTCGACAAAAAAAAGCTCTGGAAAAATAAACTAAAAGCCGGTAAGTACCAAGAAAAGAGCGATAAGACCAAATGTAGTAGATACAGTCAACAAAGCTATTGAGTATGCAGGCAGCTAATTTGAAACTCATTTTAAACAATTTTTGAGTGTGCTGAGTAGACAATTATTGTACAACACACTCGTAAGTATGTCAAAAGATTAAAAAAATATAATGCACACATTAGAAATAAACATTGGCAGTGCGGTGGAAAAATAAATATTTTTGCCTGTATACCGAATAGCTTTGTTGACTATCTACCAAGAACTTTAATGATAAAATTTCAATGAATAGGTGTATGTTATGGCAGAACGTAGGGCAGAACCTTGCATTGTCAAAGTTTTTTTCTTCCAGTTCAGTTTTTCCAGTTAATAAAGTTACCAATTTACGTTTATTAAATATATATTTATTCTTATCAAAAGACTTGTAATCGTAACCTCATTCTCTATTCCAAAACATTTTGATATTAACAACTGAAGTTTTGTTATTAAGACCTTTGGAGTCAACGGTCAGGTTAGCTACAGTTCTTTGTTGTGGTTTGCAAAGGTTATCCATTTTAAATGGTTATTATTATGAGAACATAATGTGCGGTTTAACAAATTAATGTTACAGATAATCTGCTTTTTTAATGTAATTTTTTGCACACGGAAAACCTCTCCTGACCGTCGCACATACTTAAATCTGTAGAACCGTGACATTATTATTCGCACAAAGGTTATATTAAATATGTCACCGCGGTAGCGGTAAGTGATCCGATCAGCGTGTGACGTCACACAGCGGTATTTACTTGTCACCGATGCGACGCGACTCACGTCACTTGTCTGTTTAACATGAGTTGAGCGGAAGATGAATGGATCATGAAAATTGAAATGTATTTTATATCTTCCCAAACATATTTTAGGTTTTTTCAAAATATACAGGGTGGTCAGAACATTGCCGTCCAAAAATAAAATTTAGGTCCCTCGTATCGTGGGAAATCACCCCATATATGTTCCGCGACTTTTCCTAGCTATCGAAATATGGATTTTCTTCTGAATTTTTGAGAATTATCGACCTGACCAACTTAAAAAATGTCTAAAGATAAAAATAGAAGACTTTGTCAATATTTTCTTTTGCAACCGAATCTTCATGAATTGTACTTCATGTATAAAATTATCAACTTCTTATCTGTGCTGAAAATTGTGAAAATGTTGGTCTAAAGTGAAAAATTTGCATTCGGTAAATTATGACCCAAATTTTCAACTTTGAATTAAAAATCTAAACAGGTGATTTCATGGATTCTAAGTAGGTCTCAAGAATGCGACAGATTTTTAGCTTTCATTACAAAAATAAAACTTTTATAGGGCCGCTTTGGTTAAAATCGGCCTCCACTGACCTCTAGAAGAGAGAAACTGCTATTGTTATATTTTTTTGCAAGAGAAAAAATATAGTCACGTCAATGTTTGAAGCTGAGTGACACGTATCCAACACTTTCACGCGTTCTCGTTCATATCATCTGCGGTAAGATTGTCAGTGAATATGTAAAAATGTGGGGAGTGCAACACTATGCCGTGACGTCATCCCACTGTTACCTCTTATTATATTTATGTAACAGGCTCATTTGGTGTCTTTTGTTACATGTGTAGCAAATTTAATTTATAATTGAAAGTGTTGAGAGTATTACAATTTTCATAAATCGGCATTTTCCCACGACGAAACATTAATTCTTGATTTTTTCCCTTACGCAGTTGTCACACTTACCATTAGTTACAACATTTGTTCTGTCCCTAGAATGACATGACACATACATAGCCCCGTGTAATTACGTAAAAGAACACGCCCAATATATTTACGTAAATGTACCTACCTATTCGATTTGTGGCCGCAATGTAGAATCGTTGCATTGATTTAACTCATCTAAAGCTATATTTATATGCTAAGCTAAGTTTAATCCACATATTAGTCGCTCCACTGATTGAGGAAAACTTTATCTCTAACTTTGTTTAATAAAAGCAAAACAAAAAGATCTTTGCTATGGTTTCCCGAAGAAATATTCAACAACTTAATTTATCATCTCCATTGTAAGGCATTGTACAGAGTAAAAAATAAGAAAGTTACTCAACAGGGGTTTATTCAGATAAATTATTGTGATAATAAAGAAAAGAAGAGCTGTTATACTCGGATATAGTCGGATACGCAAGTTTAAGAAACTTTGACCAAGAAAAACAGTGCAGACAAGCATTTAACTGTCTCTGAATAAAAGGAAATGCACACTGTAGCGTAGTAAAAAGGTAAAGACAATTTTAATAAGTCAACGTGTATGCCCTGCAATATAAATACTTTTCTGTTATAGTTAGTGGAGTGCCATTTTTAGGGTTCCGAAAAAAAAAGGAACCCTTATAGGATCACTCAGTTGTCTGTCTGTCTGTCTGTCTGTCTGTCCGTCTGACACAGCCACTTTTCTCCGGATCCACTGGACCGATTCTGTTGAAATTTGGTACACATATGGACTTCGATGACCCAAACACGGACGCGTTACGTAAATTGTTATTTTTTTAGTATGGGGGTCACGTTTGGGGGTCAAACTAGAAAATTAAAAAAAAAAGTTTTTTGAACAATATCGTGTGACATATCAAATGAAAGGGCTTACTGTGAAGGTTTTAATTATATTTTTTTCATAATTTTAAAATAAATTATTTAGAAGTTATTCAAGAAATTAGACGAAAAATGAGCATTTCCCCCCCCCTTATCTCCGAAACTACTGAGCCTAAAATTTTGAAAAAAAATGGAGATAATAGATCTTTACCTAAAGATTACAGGAAAACCTATTAGAAGTCTGTAGTGTTAAAATAACATATTTAAAAAAATAATTCGTTCGGAACCCTTTGCACGCGAGTCCGACTCGCACTTGGCCAGTTTTTTTTATCCATGGGAAATCATCAAATGACTCCTCCCGCTCTGGGCGAAGCAGAAGCGATTGTCAGACTCTTACTGACTATAACCCATCCGTGTTCCTCCTAATGCCCTTTGCGTTCCAGGACCAAGGTGACCCTTTCAAACAAATTCCGCAACCCTGGCAGGCACTGGCCCTCCAGGTACTCCACTAAGTCATATTTGTTCAAAACACGAAACATAAGTGAAAGCTACAACAGCAATTACTTGTAATACATTGACGTTTCGAGTTTCAGCAAAACGTGCACCTCCTGTTATTTGCAACTAAATATATGCTTAAAAATACACTTTTTACATCTTTTTTTGTTTTTACATGTGTCAGTTTTGTGCGAGTCCCAAATAAACATTTTTCTTTCTTGTTCAGCAAATAAATCCGATTTGTTCTACAGTTTGATTACAAAAGCTTTGTTTCCTCGTCGTATCTCAATATAGACGACTACCTAATGGTCAGTTTTAAGAAACTAACGTACGTGTATTAACTTGATGCTCGAGTTCATGAAGGTTTGTTGATTGTTCACAAACTGTTGTTAAGATGATTCTTCGAGGTGTGGGTCTAAATTGTGTGAAGAAGATTAAAAAAAGGGACGTACAAGTAGAGTTCGACCAATAGTACAATATCGTCTACTTCAGATAAACACAATTGATTGCCGAACCCATTTTCCTTAACCGATAAAAATAAACGATTGCCCTCGGATTCCATCTAGAACATAAATCGAGAAGATGAGCAAATTGAATGAATAAGTTATTGCAGAACTCAATTTTTGAATTTATGATAAAAGTTTTGGTTATGGTAAAGTACATTGTGTAATTTGGTTTATTACACTTTCAACCTACCAACCCTCTGTAAGTTGCAGAAACCCGATGTAAATATTACATCGGTTTTCACAGATAGAGTAATAATCATCTTGCAGATCAGTGAATGACTTATAATAGGTTGCTTCAGCCAGATGTCTTTCAGAACAATCAGTTCGGAACAACTTACTGTCAGAAGTTTAGCAGACACATAACATTTATTTGGTTCAAAGTTTTGTTTTGTATTATCAATAGTTTATTTAACTATCTACCTATTTTCTATTGTATTGATGGTAGTAGGGCGCGGCGTGTTGTTCGTAATTACATAGCTTACATTCAGTTAGCCTGGGCGGTCGTTAGACCTTACTGCTCACACGATAAGAAGAAGTTAACCTCACGACTTTTTTTCTGTGTTAACATCCGTCGAGATATAAAGAGATCTAGTTTACCTCCATCTGAAGCATCTCCAGAGGATTTATCGTGATTTTTTATACTTCAATAGGGTTATCGTAACCTTTGTGTAACTGACCATGTGGAAATTCCCTCAGAATACATTTATAAGATAAAATCTACGGTTATTTTATGTCATATTATATGTCTGAAAACATTGAATCAAAATATGATAAATTAATACCATGATGTTAGGGTAAACTGCAAGTCGCTTTTAAAACTGTATTACCGAAATGTCTTCACATAAAGTTGCGATTCACAGGAAGCAGGGCAACCTGCTGAAATCGTTTACTCGTATAGGCACTAGGAGGTTCAATTCACGCATTTCTTCCAAATTTTAACCAATGGAATATTTTTATATAACAATGATGGAATAGCATAAAATCTCCGCACCATGTGACTCACTGACATTAAGATTGACATGATTGGTTAATATTTTTCCGTTTCTCCACTCCGCTGCGTCGCTCCGCTCGCTAACCTAGCTTGGCCTTATTTTGAGTACTTGGTTTTTTTCATGAATTGAAATGTGCTTTATGTTGGTAACGAGATTTAAGTTAGCTAGCGGTAATGACGCGTAATGATTTATATGAGGCTAATGATGGTAGGGCTCGGATCTTTATATAACATGGAAGGTCAGTACGGGAACTGCTGTTGATGTGAGCGACAATTATTGCTGAGCTCATCCGTAGAGACTTGCAACATCTGCTGTATGGGATCCTAGTATGCTAAGGTCACGCCCTACCCACTACTCTACCTAGCGTAGTACTTAGCTAATCCTAGCGTGGCACTGAATGAGATGCTTAGGTGTATGGGGTGTAAGCTTTATTACATTAAAAACGAGAGTACACGAAGCTCGAGTGTTCCAATATTCACGCTGTACTGACCAATTACGACGAATCCAATGTAGCACCATATTTTATTTAATATAACAAAAAGAGCCTCCAAATAGTGTTTACGAAATAACTTCGGTAACAGCAATTTGCTTATTATAAACATAATCACTAATGATATACCTTCTAAGCATAGCCACTTTATTTACAAACTGTACCAAAATAGCTGATTCTGTTTACATCCCATACACTTACATACTTGATTTTGGTAATACTTGTGGATAACTCTGTTTCTGAGTTCTGTGGAGTTGTTAAAATTGTGGTCAGAGCTAACCGTGTGTGCTCAGCTGCTCATACTTTTAGTGGTACCTCGGTTATCTCGACGAACACAAAAAACGAGAGGACGTTGAGCAGTTTGGTTTAGTCATAAACTGAATATGTATGCGATGCGTTCTGCCTGAGATACAAGCTCGGGTAAGTGTAGTGCCTTGTGATGGGAATATGTGACGGCATCAGAGTGTAGCCACACTCAATCTACGCCAATTTATATATCAACAAAATGGTGTTGAGGTATGCTATGATAGACCAGTTGGTCCTATATTATGTTGAACACAATTGTCGTACAAATGCATTTCGTGAAATTCATTTTCCATGTATGGTAGACCAGTCACGTTCCTAAAATAACAACGAGTTCTAGTCTCATACTAAAAATGAGAAAACCACTCTGAAAATATAATTATGTACTTAAATTTGCTCTCCTCATTATAAGCTAAATTGAATCTGACAAGCGGCCCTTGGTCATAATTAACACAGTCTTCAGCAGATCAATGACGACGTTATTACACTGATAGTGTTCATATTACAGTGTCAAAAGAACAATCAATATATATACAATTCTTCCGTTACTGAGTGACTGACAGACTACGCACAGCTGAAACTACTGGTCGTCGTAGGAAGCTGAAATTTGGCAAGTAGGTTTGTTGGGAAGTGTAAGGGAGTACTGAGAGAGGATTTCCCAAAATTCCCGCGGGAACGGGGATATGCGCGAACGTAGTTGCGGGCAAAAGCTAGTGATATCATAAATCACGTGAATATTAAATTGTCTTAAGTAATGTGGTAGATGTGTCACGTTACGTGCAAACAAAACAAACTTCGCTGTTATCAGACTAGATATTAAATGATATTGTACTAGGTAATCGGATATTCAGATCTCATAAAGCAACTGTAGTATGACATCTATGTTTAGCGCAGTTCTCGTTCATATTTCTTAATTTTAGGGTCTGTTGAACGCTGCGGGACATTGAAGATTTCCAAGCAAGTTGTGCACAACTCCGAGCTTTGCACACGATATAATAATAGCAAAAGGCAACTATGAAACGTTGATTCCATCATTTCTAACATGAAACTATCTTTCTCCTAATTTCAGACGGTTTCATTTTTTTAATTGGATCCACTAAACAACATACAGTGGTCGTCGGGAACCTAACTGAATAATGTGGTCATGAGAGCTCATCTACGTGACCACGTGAGGACACATCTGCAGTATAATACGTGATACTGGTAAGCAGGAGGTACAGACGAATCTGTTACTTGGAACTACGGCAATAGGTATTATAATAGCTGCACTTAACACATATCTTGAGTATGTTAGCAGCATGGAAGGAAAAGGTACATCTAGGCGTGCCGATCTTATATATAGCTAAAAAAAACATTCATATCACCTATATCAATGAATAAAACATTTATTTCACAGTTGAACACTGCCACCACTAATAACGTGTTACGGTCCTCAATACTCTGAAACATGGATAACAGAAGAACAAAGCCTGTGGAAGCTCGTGAGCAGTAACAAGTGGTCACACTCGAACGTTACTCATACATAATGGTAGCCACAAATTGATGTTTATCAGGCTAATCCACAAAACTAATCGATGTTTATTTCGTTTACGGTAAGTATCGATTCGGTTTTACTTGGTAAACGTTAACACTTTTTGTATAGATTTTATTCGAAGATTGAGAACATTGTATCGCTATTTTAAATTGATTCATATATCAAATCAACAACAACAATAAGTACAATGATCAACAATTGAGCAACACCGAGCCGATGATTATGCAAATAAACGGAATTAATCTGTCTGAGCAGCAAACACGTGGAATACATTCGCCGCTAATGTGTAGCTCACGGATCATTGAATTTATCAATAAAGTAAAACGCTATTGGAAAATGCTCTTTATCTATTGATCAATTTGTTCATGTTTTCTAATATTATTATTTAAAAATCCACATTGTTTTATTACCTTACTAGTACTACACTACTATTTCATTTGAATCGGTTCAGTAGGTTTGACGTGAAAGCGCGACAGACAAACAGAGTTACTTTCGCATTTATAATATTAGTAAGGATTTCAAGACGTTAATTTGGTAGCACACTAACGTTATTTATTTTCTTCCGTAAAAAAAATCGTAGTCAATTAATTGATCGTGCAGTGATCGCAATTCCCATCAATGTCTGGCCGAATAAAAGAGTGTCGGACGCATAAAATTTCGAAGACTGACCTTAATCTAGGTTGCCAAGCTTACAAAGTATTCATGAATCTTTGATAGCATTGCCCCTTGCCCTTTTGTTGACATTTATCCTAAAACTTCAGCTAAGATTTTGAGTAGACTCGTACTTTATTGAATAACTAGATTTTTTTTCAAAATAAACTACGATAATTTAGTTTTCCGATTTTTTTTAAATTAAATAGTCCTCTTCTTACACTATTCTCAATATGGTAAGTGGCTACAGCATATTATGTCTGGAGCTCGAGACGATACCTACATGTATTTGCGAAGTAACATGCGGGGTCTCTTCTAATAAATTGGCAATTCGTGGCAAATATAAAAGTATTAGCACCAACAGGAAAACCTATAAGGTGATCAGATTTTGTCAGAGACGTAATATATACCTCAAACCTACGGTTTGATTTACATATTATGGGACATGATCTGCTTCGATACGAATGTCTTACGGTTGTCACCTACTTGTTTTTAATCACGAAAATTCAAAACGAACATCGATATATTTTATTAATAACTACTTAATTTAAACCTGAAAATATGAGTGAAATGAGCTTACTCCTTGTTTTATATTCATCGCATTTTCTGATTAAATATCTTAGTTTGAAAACTGTTTAATGAAGCCAGTTATTTAGTTCGTAATTAAATAACACAACTAAACTTTACGGAGTAAGATTTTAATTAAAGCGATTAGTTCTACCTTCCAATTAATTTCGTCGATCTATATTTAAATTGAGTTTGATAAAGTAAAACAAAAAACACTATTACTAAGAGATTCTGACTATTTTAAAGTTACTTAAAAGCATTATTCAAACAAGCAAACAATTAAATCTTGCTTAAATACAATTTTTACTTCATTACATTGTCATAGTGTTTTAAGTGTTCACATAGTGTATGCAGCGCGTCTGTTGTGAAACGGAGAGTCGCTTTTCTCACGACACTTTAGATACTGGATAGACCAGCTTTTTCTGGAGCAGTGAACCTAGTCGCTGTGTTTGAAATTCGCAGACGCCAATGTAAATTTAGAGAGAATCAAAAATGTGAATTCTTATTCACACACACGATTTCAGCGAACACTATTACTTACTACTCAAACAGAATAGAATTGAAAGCTCTGCCTATTCTCGTTCGTTAATAAACATTATGCGTAATATGGACGGTCATGATACTAATGTATCATGAACGTCCATATTACGCATAACGTTTGCGTCGTACTACGAGTTAACTTCATCGCCTCTCTGATTACTTTCCTGCAACAATTTGATTAACTCACATCACCGAGACCCGGACGTGCAGTGCATCGAGCGGAGTTCCGGATAAGTGAGAAAAATGTATGAGCGACGTAGAAATGAGATTCAATTAATAAGGGAGACACAAAGACAATATGGACAATATTTGTTATATTCAGCCGAAATAAAAAGAATTATTTTCTGCAGTCAAGCATTCATCGCAACGTTAGTTCTCTACTTTCTGCAATAAAACGGAAGGATATTACAATGATTATCTGTTGCGAATTAAGCGGAGGAAACGAATTAATTTTAATCTTTCTCCAGTCAAAATCATGCTCTGGATGTTAGTTAGTAGTTTTCCTGAACCTTTTTCTCCAAACACACTAACTCCAAATAACTAAGAAACTTTCTTTATACCTCTAGTTTTATACAGAAATCTCATAATTTCAAGTAAGGCTGTGATGGATAAATTAATGCTATGAAATATTTTAATTAACGCTGGCGAGATCCCTTTAGTAAAATTTTTGCATTTTAAGTAGGTAAAGAGGCTTCTGCCAACTTTGCTCTGCTTATCATTTATTATTTTCTTTATTTTCTAAGCCTGAAGAATCAAAAACGATATGTGGAGAGAAAGTGAACAACAGACTTCTAGTTCTATCGTTTTTAGTGCAACTTTTACCAAAAACGTATCTCCAAGTTAACTTCAAAATGGATAAATAAACTGTTTGCTGTTGAGAGTTTGTTTGTTTGCTTGAACGCGCTAATCTCAGGAACTACTGGTCCGATTTGGAAACGTCGAGCAAGATTAGCATATCAAAAGCCGCGTTTCCCAGTCTCGGGATATAGAGAAAGAAAGCGGGAAAAACTGCGGCGTCGTCGACTATGGCTTAAGTACTGTTATCTCCTTTCCTATCTGTCAGAATAGAATAGTGTTTAAACGTTTAAAGCTCTTAGGTGTCTCTGCACAAACCAAGTTGAAGTTCTTGCTATCTTAATTTCTGGTTATCAATATCGTGAAAGTTAACTCGAGCAATTTTTTTGAGGTGACATGGTTGAGATAGATAGATAAATCGCTAATTTCACAAAAAAGTAAGTATTATTTTCGGGTACGAATTCAAATCGGGTTTTAACGATATACTGCTACTAAGGGTAATCAAGATGGAGTTCAACAATCCTTAAAACACATTAAACTGGAAAAAAATAATTTCATTAACAAGGGTAAGTACGAGTTTCTTTGAAAGTTTATCAAGGAGAACTTTGTTAGCTGCGACACAGAGCCGCTTCTGTTAAATTGACTTATTGTTTGAATTTTCACTGAGTATTATTAATGACGGAGTTCAACAAACAAACTCTTCAGCTTTATATATTAGTAAGTATAGATTTAAGTGACATCTTTGAAGAAACCGAAAGGTCGACCTTGACTATACTTTTAGGCAACGCTCGTATGGCAGGAACTGAGCTACTACTTTTTTATTTTAACGTGTATATTTAAATGAATAAACGGATACCTAATCATAAATGAAACAGCCTGTTTTGTCACAACATGTGGGAAACGGTATGTATTAGGTTATAAAATAATAGGTGTCTAAATTGCGAACATAATTTATAATTCAGTACGCACTCTGATCATATTTAATATTCAATTATGTGAATAGTAATGTAATCGAGGCGTGCAAAATTGTAACTGAAATTAATAAACTGAACTTAAAATATTAACGGTCTATCAAAACTTGCTCCGGCATCAGATCATTATGTAAGACAATTCATTATTTAGGAGTATATATCAATGATTAGGAGACCATAACAGTCTTCTTTTAATTTTATAAAGGTGAGAGTATTAATAGGGAAGCTTCATAAACAATACCGTTTTAAATCCATCAATCATAATTTATGATCGTAATTACGATTACGATCATAAATTATGATCTATATTTTAGAAAGTGACAGCTCTCATTGATCATTAAAATGGTCTGAAAATTATATAGTGAGATGCCTCTCAATTGTCCATTGTTCATGCCTTCGTTGTATTTTCGTGAAAATATAAATCAAAGACAAAGTAAGTAATATCAATGTGATCAATTTTAAACAAAAATTTAATATACAGCTCGCTGCCTTCAATACAATTTCAGTTCAGGTTTAACAAGACCCTAACTGCTACGTCATTAAACAATGGCATCCGGCCTCACAGTGACAACCCTACTTTATGAACACGTGTACTATCAGTGTATTCGCTTTACAGCTTCCGTTCCAACACTATACGATCAAATTGAGGAATTATTGTGACAACGTTGTGATTCCGGTTGGGTTGAATCAGCTCATTTAAATCGTACTACGGAAAAATCCCAAAAACTGTAGAGCTTTTGAAAAAAAAACGTATATTTTTTTACCTAACAAGCAATAATGTAGCATGCTAATTTAGGAATTTAAAAAGAAAAATTAACAATCAAATATTGGAAAACATCCAAGTCAACTTTCACAAAAAAGAGCATAGCTGTTTCAAAGTATTTAGGTTAGTTAGTTATCTGTTTATAATCCATGATAAGAAATTAAATCATTTCGAGCTCATTTTTGCAATGAGAGACACTGAATACCATGACAATACCCGATAGCGGGAAATTTATGAAATTGTGAAAAACTATGAAAGCAGTGGACAGTTGGAAATTGCTCTGACGAAAAGTTATACATTAAGGACTCAAGAACAAACTTAATTTTTCGAGTTAAAAAATAATCTCTCATGCGTCACAGTCAATTTTATTCTGCAACTTGCACATTTAATTTTGTACACCGATAACGGGAAATTCAGCGTTAGTGAATAATTATTCATCCTTGAATGGATGATAACTATGTTCTTTAGACATTATAATACTCATAAACTTACAAAATGGTATTTCACGGTGTGTAATTCATGGTGCGAGCTGAAAATCAGGGTCAAATGTCAAAGAACTTCGCGTTTTAATTAAGCCACCTCAAAGAGAATGCCTGTCAACAGTCACCGTGACTTTGTACAATATTGTGACTGTAATTTATTAGCTAATGGCTCTTACTTAGAAAAACGACAAATGTGCAAGTAATGATCGTACCTAATAGAAACAATAATAAAATCACGTCTGTGTGAGAATTACATTAAAAGTCGTCACACAGACAAATATTTCGATCCCTATTTACACTACTTACCTATTAAGTGCTAAAAAATTCTCTTAAAATGTGATTATACTTCTAGTTTTATCGGTCTAAAGTCCGTAGAATTATCAGAGAGAGATAAATTAATCAATCCTTCGATCCTTCTTGGACTGTACCTGTACTGGGTCGATCCACTGTCGTTTGCGTTTTATTTTTTTACGTTTAATTTTATCTATTTCTTCTGCAAGAAGCCAAACGATAAAAATATCGTACATAGAAACGTCCATTTTCAAAGCACAATACTAAATGAGTAAAGAGCGTGACTACCGCCAGACCACCTTCAAAGTCGATTTTCTCGGAAACTACGAAGGTACCAATTTTTTTGTTCGAGTACTAGTAACTAGTGCCAATTTTTTTTTTCTATTTATAGGCGCGCGTTTGACCACTATCTCTCCTGATGGTAAACGATGAGTAGTAATTCTTTACCAAAAATGGTAGCGATTGGCGGCGGTGGTCCTGCGGTAGTCACGGACATCTTACCATTTTCGCCGCGTATTCAGCGCCATTCTCATTCTTATGACGCTGTACGCGGCTGATGGAAGCAGAGCTGTATAAAGCTCAATCCACAAATAGCCGGGACGTGGCCGTGACGTGCACGGGCCGTGCGCTGTCAGGAGCTCACAAAAATATCCTTGCGTACATTTTATATGAACTCATTCACACTCGTCCGTGTCCGGGCAGGCAACGGAGCTTCCGTGGCCGGGCCGACGCAGTGACGTGCGGCTACGTCATCAGGGCTCTCCGGGCTTTTGTTATGCATGGCCACGCTGAAGTTTGTAGCATGAACGAGACAACAGCTGTCATAGACAATTTAGCCAAAAAATGGCATAGACAATTATTCAATAAACGCTTTTGAATGCAAGTCCGCCATTTATTTCAACTTTGACGGCATATTTTTTTTTTTATATTTAAGTGCAGTGATTTTCTTGGTTTTAAAACGCCTCTGCCATTCCCAAACGATTATTTCGTACGTAACGTATTTTGAGTTGGCAACATGGCTAAAAATATAATTAGACAGGATGCACTAACTGTTTCCATGCATCAGTTTCAGGTCTGTCTGGTTGTTTTCTGTCATGTCATGGCCATGTTGACGGTTCCAAGATTTTTTGGTTGATATTATTGCTTGTAAAACTGATATAATACTGAAGATAAAACCTAGAAGTATTCGGATATTCAGCAAGTTTTACTGTCATCAATTGTGATTCTTACCAACATGGAATAGAAAAAACATTTTCTCCCACAAGGCGACGAGGAAAAGTGAAAAATGTTAAGATGTCAAGTGTAATCAAAACGTTCATAACGTTCATCAGTAAAATAAGCGATTTCTTTTTTGCAATCCGGTTGTTGTTTGTCGTATGGTAAACGCCTTCAAATATATGTTGTGGCGAACAAAATCGGCGCTGATGCCCAGTTACCCAGTCATATTGTGTTACTGGGAGAAGATACTTATGAGCTTATGGTATCTATGAGTAGCTCGGCAACCCCATCGAAACCATCGTCGTTGAACTATGAATCAGTTGTAACTTTTCTGCAAGAGCAATCGGCAACTCAAACTAGATGAAGTGGCTTAATGGGTCAGATATCATCAGACCCGGTAACGGTAAGTCACTCAATCACTAGTAACGGAACAATTTTATAGAAAAATTAACTTTTGCCCGCGACTTCGTACGCCCCTAACCCTTTTTTTCCCGTTCCCGTAGTAATTTCAAGAAATTCTCTCGTTAGTGTTCCCCTACACTCCCTAAGGGACCAAGTGAGGTGAATTATTATACCTTCACCCACCGTTGACAGTGCGGGCATTTTTTAAATCATTGAAAGTAGTGAAGTAAGGACGGTGAGGTGAACGCGCGCACGTTCACCGCGGGCATTCTTTTTTTAAACTTTGAATCTTCCATGATAGCTAAATGACAATTCAAACGAGTGAAGTGTGCCCTTCACCGTATTCCGCTGACTTTAAGGCAAGTGAGGTGAATTATCCCTTCGCCCACCGTTGACAATTGCAGTATCCACTTGGATTTATGGGATCAACAAAGTGAATTTGCTTAATGGTTTTCAACAGCTGTGGGCTCATCATCTGACAGTCAAAACACTTGCTGAGATCACATAGCAAAATACATTATTTTATGCTGTAAGAAAGTCATGATGTCAAATAG
This sequence comes from Lacanobia wlatinum, assembly GCA_947578705.1. Lineage (NCBI taxonomy): Eukaryota > Metazoa > Arthropoda > Insecta > Lepidoptera > Noctuidae > Lacanobia > Lacanobia wlatinum. The sequence continues at coordinate 8,689,356 of OX388040.1, forward strand.
TGTGCACCTTGCGTGCGTACCTCTAATCTAGATAAGCGTATGCATAGTTGCAATTATTCCATTGGAGTATTTGGCACAGTAAATAGACCACTTTTTAGTACAAACGTTGATATCTTGGAAATTACTGTCGGCTCGACTCGGTTCTAAACACATTTGCGATCATTACACATTTAATGATTATCACTTATAATCACTCGCATTCGGAACTTGTCGTACTAAATTGTTTGCTTTCATTTGTTTTTATTTTAGATTTTTAACATTGTATGTGCCGACATTTTATTTTGAAACTTTTTTGATTCGAATTATCGAATCAGCGATGAGCAGACTTTTTTTTAAGATTTTGCTGTCTTGGCTACTAAGGCCTTTAAGAGCCTAAGTAAATCATTTCGTGGTGTGATTTAGCATCCCTCTCCCCGAGCGCACGGCACACTCTCCTTGTACTCCCGCATCGAAAGTTAAAAAAATCGAATATAGCGACACCCTGTCAACTAATTCAAACCGCCAAATGATTCAGGGTTACTCGCAAGCAAATTATATTATCATATATCGATACTCTTATTAACAACCTTTTTAAAGATAGAATAAAATAAATATTCAAAGTAGACAAATAGTAAGTTATTCGTGTTATATCATCTGCCTAGCCTTATCCCAACTATATTCTGGTCGGCTTCCAGTCAAACCCGATTAAGCTGAATACGTATTTTACCTAGAGCGGCTGCCTACCAGACCTCCACGTCCACAACCCATTAACTGGGTAACACGGAACTTCTTAGCAAGCCAGGAGTCAAGTTTATTGGCTTCTGACTGCCAAAAATCTACAAACGACAGCCGAGACCAACAGCTTAAAGTGCTTTCTGAGGCATGGAGGAAAATCGGTGTGTGAAGATGGTCACCCAAACTTGGCAAGCGTTGCTTTACCTTGAAGATTGATGCGTGCGGCTGTTATTTTTTAGCCACGAGCTCCTCCATTCATATTATATAAGGCGGTCAAATTGGATGTTCAACTTTATTTTGCCACCAAGCTTAGGCCAAAAATTGCAGTTCAAAGGCCGCCATTTTGTTCTCGAGAGTTTTCAAGACATTGATCATTATATTAACTTCATTCGAAAGTTCTAACACAATTCTACAGTTGAAGAACTTCCAAATCATATTCATCGCTGATGGTATGTAATAATGTAAGAGCCTATGCACACAGCGTATTTTTACCGCGCCGACGACGCACGTTTTGCGAACGCGTGTCCACGGCGTTATAGGTAAAAGGACCAAAAAGCAGATCGTCAAGCCAGTTTCTAAACTCAATTTTTTTCGTAAACTGGCAAGTTTATTTACTGGACATATTGATGTTTGACGTCTTTCAAAGCACGAAATAAATTAATTTATTTTAGCCTGTTTCTTAAGATAAATTTTGAGATAAAAGCTATAAAAATATATACTCCAGTCCAGAAAAAAAAAATGCTATAGCTATATTATTTTACGTGAGTGAAGAATAATGTTTGTGGATGTTCTATACACAGAAGTGAAAGTGATGATTTTATCATGATTTGCCGGATTTATTAGCCACTATTAATTTCCTGTGATATGAATCCTTTGTTGCGTTCAGGTATGTTCCCAAACGTTGTGCTTTATTCAGTTTCAATCTTATATTTCATACCATTTTATACATCATTTCAATGTTGGCACGAATAGAAAATAACTACGATTATATATTGTTCAAGATCACAAAATTACAGTAAAAATAATTTCGTAGCACGAATTTTAATAAACTACAACTTTAAGCTGCTGAATTATGTAAAATATTGTAAAAAAAATATTTTAATTACGAAAAAGTGACAGCTCGGATCTGCGAAAAAGTGACACAGGTGCTACGTTGATAAGTTTTCCGTGGTTTTGAACCCAGTGAAAACAAAATTTTTAATATTGGGAACTAGAGATTTTTTAATTTAAATGAGTACAGTCAGCTTGGACTTGAAGATTGACGACATTCTTGGGAGGAGCGAAAGGCTGAATCAGCGGATACAGAATGCTTGTGCAAGATTTTGTTTTAATGTCCCTCCTAGAACACACATAACGCCATTTTTAAATAAGGGTAATTTGATGAGAATGTCAGACCGGAGAAAGCTTCATCTGGCTACCCTGCTGTTTGGCATAATTCTCACGAAAAAACCATACTATCTATATAGTAAATTAACTTGGGCCCGAGATGTGAACAAAGTGAAAACAAGAGCATCGGCTTACCTTTTGTTGTCCATGCCCCACCGAACTGCTGCATTCCGTGGAAGTTTTAAATTCGCAGCTTTTCGTTGCTGGAATGACCTGCCTCCGCCGTTTCGTGCTATAAAAACAATTAGTACTTTTAGCTCAAGATTCAAGCAACACCTACTGCGCATTCAAAAAGAAACTACATAGAAACAACTTACCTACCCAGGGTATGCACGCAGCTAGTATTGGTGAATTTGTCCCATGTTCTCAATATAACTCTTTTTTGTAACAAAACACTACACCACACAGTCCTCAACTGTTCAATAATATTTATTTTTAGCTATACTATTTTAGACGCACTCGATAAGTCTTTCGTTTTGTTTTATTTACATTGTTTGTTGTGTTTCTGCCATTTTTTAATTTAGATAACCAACCTTTGTGAACCATAGTCTCCCACAGTGCGCCCGCGCGTTCCTTCATTTGTCTATGACATTGACAAATGATACTGGAGCACTGGGCCATTGAGTTTTGGTTAGTTTTGAAATTATTTATTGTATGTATTTATGTATTCCACATTTTGTATTGTTTTATTTTTACACAAATTATAATATTCATTATTTTATTTTTGTTTATATATCTTAGTGTTGTGTTCCGTATGTGTGTCCATGACATCACATCAGGCCCTGTCATAACACCAGCGCACACTGTGAAATTTTGCTTCAATTGCGGTCACCTATATTTTATCCCTTCATCTTATAGATCCAGGAAAGAACTAAAACTTTCGGGAAGGAACCATGATTTTTTTATGTTTAGTTTAGAAGTTATTTTAAAACTCGAGAAAACTTCATAGAAACCATAGAAATGCATTGTTTCGTCTCAGATATATAATTTTGCATTTTTTATAGATGAGGTCTTAAAAAGGACTGCTTTTATCTACGAGGTGAGCAGAAACCAAAAAAAAATTGTTGTAATTAGAAGAAAAAGGCCTTTTTTTTGTAAAATTAAAATTATTTTTTATTTGTTTGTATCCGCATTTTTTTTTAACATGAACAGTTTCATATTATAATATGCTATATTATAAAAAAAAACCAGGTGTGGATAGTGCGGGAATTCCGAGTTATTGTTTTTTTTATTTTTGAGGTTAGGGCTGTCACCTACTTTACTATAAATATTCTTGGAAAACTTTGACTGCCAATTTACTGTCTTTCTTGATAATAAAATGAAATATAATCGTTTTCTTTGGTGTAAAATTAAGTAAGACTACTGTCACGTAAGAGTTGAAAAGTTACGTAGAATAGGAAAAATCTATTAATGGGTCGACATATTTTTTTATTCAAATTCATACAAATTCTGGCGTTATGATAGAGAACACCATACAAGAAAACTAAACCGGAAGACAACTGTGCTTGACCTATTTCACCGAGCTTTAGAATCTTCAGACCCATATCTGTCCATGATGTCACTCAGTAGTCGCCAAAAAAATAACAAGCGATTGGTTCTACCTGAAAAACTTCTTTGGCTTTTAAAATCAAAAACTGAAAATGTTCTGAATCACGAGGACTTACTTGAAGAAACCAAAGATGATGAAAATGTTATTTTACTATCTGAAGAAGTTTTAATATCTTCGGATGTCGAAGAGTAAAAAAATGCAACGGCTCGCCGGCTCGAACATTATCAATTTTATTTAATAAAACATCTTTCCAACTGAATAAAAAAGAAATTGGCATATGCAATTTGATAACCCTATTTCCATAGAAATTCTACAGAAACTTTAGAAATGTAATATTTCCGAAGTCCCACTGTTAACTTATTTGCTTTTTATTTTGTGTTGTTAATAACTATCTTATGCATGCTCAAAATTAAAATCAGATACGGAATCGATAGGAATACGGAGAAAATCGCAATTTAGTGAAATTCGAAAAAAAAACGATTTCTCTTTGTACGTCGTAGATGCAATGCCTTAACTTTGTATGAAGTTAGATATTGTATTGTTACTGTAATAAAACAATGATTTATGTAAATCACATTATTATTTTGAAATGTACAAATAAAAACAGTTTTTTGCTGAGGTCAGCATAACTTTAAATAACTTCTAAACTAAACATAAAAAAATCATGGTTCCTTCCCGAAAGTTTTAGTTCTTCGCTGGATCTATAAGATGAAGGGATAAAATATAGGTGACCGCAATTGAAGCAAAATTGCACAGTGTGCAGCGCTGTGATATTTAAATATCGCAGCATATGCTGAGACAGGGACCTTTTTGGCCTCGCACAGATTAATTTTAAGATGCCGCTTACGGTTAGTTTTAATTAACTTACTTTTATATGTATTGATTGATGTATATGTCTAGTGCGAGTCCCAAATAAACATTTTTCTTTCTTTCTCTTTCTTTCATAAGGCCCAAGGACCACCTAAATTGATTTGAATCGACAGTGATGCAGATACTTTTAAAAGGCAAAAGATGAGATGGCGATAGACTGAGGGCGGCTCGGAATAAATAACGTAAGTGCCAAAATTAATTTTCGGATTTTATAATATAAAAGTATAACGAAATCAAAATATGTTAAGAATTTAGCTGGATAAGATTATTTTCTATATTTAAACGTAGTTTTCATAAAATCAATACAATGCATTACGCCATGAAAATGAAAATGCCAAAAAGACAGACCGAACTTTGCAATATTTTTCTATCGAGAAAATTTCTTCGTGTATTCCTTTAGAATTTAGGTAGATCATAAAGTCAAAAAACATGAAATATCAAATCCCTATTTTAGGTACTATACGAGAAAAAACAATTCTCAAAACGGCCTTATTATTCGCATAGCCCTTTAAGCAAATCAATTTTTTTTCGCTCTTTTTTTAACACTTACAATACACTTATTGGGTAAAGATTTATGAATGAATAATGTTAACATCTACAAGTCAATGCACAGATATAATCATTAAAAATAGAATGCATATTATATAATGAAAAGTTCTACACGCATTTATGATGATAATAATTAATATGTTTTGCATTTTTTATGCTTTTTTTAACGAAAAAGTATTAATGCAATAATCGAATGCGGTCCAAACCAAGAAAAACAAAAATAATGCTGCCAAACAGAGAAATTCAGCGCTCGTACACGCAGAGATAAGTAATCACCTGCATAGAGTGCAAGAACTAAATTAATGAGTAAAGTATGTCCTTTTTAAGTAAGTACAGCGTTCTTCGTTGTCCTAAAGTTTTGGTTTGGCACCGACTTCAAAAACTAAGTAAACACCCACCTAGTTATATTTTTTTTATTATTAAGGACGCCAAACTAAAGTGGCAGTGGGCAGGGCACATTGCTCGCAGAACAGATGGTCGATGGGGCCGAAAATTCTGGAGTGGCGACCGCGTACCGGAAGACGTAACGTTGGAAGGCCTCCCACAAGGTGGACCGATGACCTGGTGAAGGTCGCGGGTAGCCGATGGATGCGAGACGCACAGGACCGGTCGTTGTGGCGACGCTTGGGGGAGGTCTATGTCCAGCAGTGGACGTTTTTCGGCTGATATGATGATGATGATGATTAATTACTTTTTGGCAGAAATTTGCTTTACGGGGTAGGAATAGAGACGGAATAGGGACTGGATAAGGATAGGGGTGGGGTATATAAAATTATTTAGTGCTTTTCAGTGGGTTGGTTTTTGAAGGCGGTTCCCTTTAAAAAAAAAAAAAGATTTTAAACTAAGTTACCATTTTTGTTTTAGTTTTATTTTTTTTTAATATTTTTTTTTTTTATTATTGGCACGAATTTGCTTAGCAACCGCTCGCTTTTTTTCTAGATATGTACAATAGTCTTTTAAGAATATTTTAATTTTTCGGGCTATCCTAGCGACTTCCTGGATCTTAAATTAGACCATCCATTGGACCCCTAAGAAAAGTAATAATTCTGACCTAGGAGTAATATTGTTTCATGTGATGCATGGATTTGGATTAGACCCTTATAACATGTGACTGATTTGCTGTATTAATTAATTTTATGTTTTTTTTTGCCATATTATATTTGCAATAATGATTGTTGTAAACGATCCCGAACACTTTTTTCAATCTGGCGTCAATTTATGAAGTCAACGCACTGGCCAGTATATTTCGGAACGAATCAGTATGGCGTCGGAATTGGATTCGTGACCTCATGCGCACTAGTCAGTATACTGACTGGGTTATATTTCGGAACAAACTCATTGTCCACACTTCGCCAGCCAGCCACGCGTGCTATGGTTAGGCGTCCGGATTTTTTTTAATGTTGATAATTTTTGTTTTAACACATTTTTCAAAATATCTCAATTGCAAGCATGAGGGGTGTAATTATTCCACTGAACCGAGTTTTATAATCTTATTTATTTTGTTTAAATACATTACCCCTCAATTTATTGATTGCCCACTTTTGGAAAAAAAGTAGCCAGGCACAAAAATGACTATTAAAATATCAAACTAAGAAAATAACATTTACACCGTAAAATATCTGAAAGCTTTGTATATCAAATACTTCACTACTTTCAATGATTTAAAAAATGCCCGCGCTGTCAACGCTGGGTGAAAGGATAGTTCACCTCACTTGCCTTAAAGTCAGCGGAATACGGTGAAGGGAACACTTCACTCGTTTCAATTGTCATTTAGCTATCATGGAAGATTCAATGTTTAAAAAAGAATGCCCGCGGGGAAAGTTCGCGCGTTCATTTCAAAAACCATTAAACGGGGGCAGTTAGACAACGGGAGGTCCATTTAATTTGTAACTCTATGGCATACATGTGACGTCACATGTGAATAGACCAATGAGAGCCTGTTTCTTGTAGACTTGTGCTCTGATTTGTCGCCATTTTGTTTCAGTTCACAACTTCTCAGAATGAATTCGAGAAATTATAAACTATCAAATTTTGATACGTAGAAAAGCATTCCAGATGTTCAGTTGACTCCATCTATCGAAAGATTACAATCTCTCAAGTTATTTTATAATCTTACAGAGTTTGCCATTTTCCGGTGACATCCACATTACGTGTACTCGTAGTTAAAAATCTAAATATTTTTACAATTTGAGATTTTGTCGTGACGTATCATTACTCATGACCAAACTTACAAAATACTCTTAAGGTTTTAGAAATGCTCTAAAAATGTTTTAGAATATTTAGTTACAAAATTAGAACTAAAAGTGTCTTAAAAAGAAACTTTATTTCTCAATTTTAAAAACTTCTACTGGACCGTAATAATGCCTGCTACTGATTGGGAACGAAAGGAAAACATACAATTTTTGTCCACAAACAAGATTTATGAAAAAGACAAAACTTCGGAAAAAAGATAAAATTGTTTTTCCGATGCAAGTTTTCAGGAAGAAATTAAAGAGATTTTAAAAAACTTCAACGGTATATGAGTTGATGACAGTCATTATCTGTGAATGCTGTAGTGATTTAAATTTAATGAAAAAAAAAAACACGTAATTCGGGTGGAAAATCAAATGTTTTTTATTTAATTTGATAATAATCTTCACGTGAAGCAAATAGCACGAAATAAAATTTACAAGGCACCTACTGAGAACTACGTAATAGAAATCAGAGTTGAACATAAATATATCAGTTTTATATTGAACCCAAACATTATATTGGAGCTCGTTTATCGAATAAACAATAAATTGCGATTAACAAGAAACTGGCAGTTACTGGCGTTCACATAAAATTTTAACAGTGTTAAAGTATCTGTTGTGAAGCTAAATATACAAAATATAACGTCTAAAAGATGAACACAATAAACACATATCGTTATTGATGCAGCATTATCGAAAATCTATAAAAAAACTATAAAATGCACTCTACCAGTTTAATCGTGAACAACTTAAACGAAATGTGTTCACACTTTACGAATATATTGCGGAAACCATTCCGAAAAATTTCTTATGCATATTCCAGTCGTCGTAGTTGAATTAGAATGCGTTCGATGGCTGTAAATTCGTAAAACAATCTTTAAAGCATTACCTTATGCCTAAGGGCGTCAGTGTCGTGTCGCGCGGCAAATGTTAATTTCAAGCAACTGTAGAATAAATAAACATCTTTATTTACTTACCGAAGCCAAGGAAATCTCATGAAAAATTCAAGAATAACATGGCATGAACAAATTACGGGCGCGTATTTGTAATATACACCTGCGTCACGGCCGAGAGGGCGGGATATACATTTTAAGTTAAGTCTATCTTGCCCCTTGTCACTTGAGAGAAGATGTCCCGTGTGACAACCACGAGCTGTGTTACGACACATTCTCAAAATACAAGCTGCAAGCGATGTTTCTTTAGGAATTTGTATCTTTAAAGCTTGTTAGTAGTCACGTTCTAGATGGCCGGCGCTGAGCTAGGTTTATCGTTTCAGCAACATTCCAAATTGCCAAAAGTTATACATACTTTAGTAGTTTCACTGTGATAATAAATCATCATTGTATACATGTTACGGTTTATTAAGTGTAATGATACCTCAATATTGAGATCGTAAAGTGTAGCGACGTAAGCGTCAATTTGATAAGCTCGCAACTCTTCACTCCCTATAAACTTTTTATCGATATCTTCACCTATAAGTTATTTATTACAAAATATAGAGTGTGATGCGACCCTTTTTAATTAAAATTAATTACTGTTACTAAACACCTGTTAACACAGCAAGAACCCTAGGTCTGTGACCGACTCATTCTCGTCAGCTTAGCATACAACTTGAGCTAGATGTTGGGATCGTCTATCATGCAGACTATTTCCACTTCAATGTCTACTTTTGTTATTTGTAGTAAGATAAATAATGTGTTCTAGTTCCAGCTTACAGTGATCGTATAAGTAATTTTTCTTATGTAGGACAGATGTATGTTGTTATAGGTTGGTTTATGGTGTTAAAGTCTATCTATATTGGTTACAATGTAATCTTAAGCCCTATAACCTCTTCTTTCTTTTAAGACTTTGAAATAGCTAACACTGTAGGTAAATCGTATTCAAGGATGGAAAATAATAAATCCATTACTAAGCAAAGAACCTCATTACTGCACATTCATGCATTCTATACCCACAAAGTACAAATGTATAGCGAAAAGATCACCTAAAAATAAATGTACTATTAAAACCAGCCTAGCAGAAAAGCATTAAAGTGCTGAAATCGCCCAGAAGTTTTTGTATATCTCACAAACGAAGCCGTTATAACAAGTTATCCTTTTGTTCGAAACTTATTTTTAACTGATACCTATCAGTAAAATACACTCACCTAGACACTCGTTTGTATGGTCACAGGATAAATAGGAAAGTTTTTTTCATTGAATGTTTAATTGTTTTATGATTGAACTGTTTCGTAAACTGCCTCCGTGGTCGAGTGGTTTAGGCATTTGCTTTGTGACCCGGTTGTGTGGTCGATTACCACCGGAAGCATACTTTGTAAAGTTGTTTCCAGTTTGGCTACGACATTGCAGACTTTAATCATCTGATTGTCTGATAAAAAGATGATTCCGTGCTTCGGAAAGCACATATAAGCTAGTGGTCCCGGCCGCCAAATGGCGGTCGTCAAATAAACCATGTCAGAGGCCCTTGAGGCGGTTTAGAAACTCTGACACTAGGGTGTGTAGGGTCGTGAGACCTTACTGCCCACACGATAAGAAGAAGAAAACTATTTACTTAATAAATAATTTACAGTGTTTCGCATCAAAGACAGTTTACTTCTCTTTCTGAGTGAAAACACAATTTTGTAATTTAAAATAAAATATTAATCTTAAATTAAAACCACCTAAATATATTAAAACAAATTGAGTTTCTTATTTGACACAGCAAGTCATCGAAACTCAAGTCGTATTCGAAATACAAACACGCCGCCATGTTTGAGAATGTTCGTCACACGTGTTCTCGTGTACAGCGCGACTGATGTGATCAGTGACGCGTTGTCCAGGCCAGCAGACACGCTGTCTACAGTCGATGCTACAGTTATAGATATATTTGGAACTCATCAAATGAGTTTCGTTATAAAAGCTTTTTGTGTTTTAATAAATCTGAATCTATGTTCAATATTTGGAGGAAGCTGCCTAATGACTAGCAAACAATTGTGCTGTAAAGTTCCGTTACTGCATAAGATCGTCCACTAACTAACCAAGAAACCGCGTTTTACCCAAATTGTTGTCTGTTTGGGTACTAAACCTAAAAGCTAATTAAAAATTTACCACAAAGTAACAAACATTTAAACGACTATTTAACATTATTCTACATGCGGGACTTTAAACGGCAAAATCAATTAATAAGTTAGGTATAACAAAAAACAGTCAGTTTGAAAGCATCTGCATCGTTCATGTGACTAATACGTCTAATATCAAATTTTAACACCAATTGCGAACAGCGCTTTGTGTTGAAAGCCATATTTGAAAAACTTTTTTACAAAAAAATACAACCGACTTCCAAATAAAAAGAAACACTACAAGGTATAAAATATCTTTAATTTCGGAAGTCAGTGTTTTTGGTTGTTACTTCGTATTTTAACACCGACTATAATTTGGAGGTGTGAAGCGAATCATCAATATCCCTTCATTAGTTTGTTTTGAACGGATAGTTTGATGTAGCCGTAGCCCATTTAGTATGTATCTAAATGCAAATAATGTTCCGAAGGATGGAACTTTATTTTACTGTCGGAGACGAAATAGAAACAAGTGATATGACCATTAACATAAACCTAAAAATTCTCGACTTTTTCATAAAATAGTAACATCCACAATTTATCAAAGTTTTAATTCGTGACCACTCTGAAGCAAATTCCCAGCTGATCCTTTTGTTAGAAACAGACATTATAGCTCGAACAGACCGCAGGGCTGTCCTCAGCTCCTTAAATATTCAGACATTCCCAACTATAAGTGTTATTCTCTTATTTACGAGTGTTGTGAGCGGCCTTATATTAGTGATGCCTCGTTAGTTGCAGGTAAACAAAATAATCGATTAAGCCACAACTTGGTAGGTTTTGATTTGAAATCCGTCATGAATTGGATGATTACGAAGTTTTTACAGCTTTTTTGAAATGAAACCTTGTCGGAGAAAATATTAACACAAATGAGGAGCGAAGACAACAGGTAATGTAAGAGAAATTCGCTTTTTCTCTTCAAGAAAATTCGTCACCGTTGTGAGATAAGCATGGATAAGTATTTTTGCTATCACGTTACGGCGTTACCAGTTGCTTCCCACAATTTTATAGCATAGCTTGATGTTATTAGTAAAATGAAAAGCAAGTTTTTCTTGAGAAAAGTCGACGTGTAACTTTCGATTTATTCTTTATTTGTATTGCTGAAGTACGCCCTACTAACAGAATAACACGTTGATATATGAAGCGGCCTACTACATGCTTGTTTCAATTCATTATTTACGAGTCTCCTAGTTTTTAGGGTTCCTTACCCAAAGGGTAACTAACGGAACCCTATTACTAAGCCTACTCTGTCCGTCCGTCTATCCGTCCGTCCGTCCCTCCGTCTATCTGTCAGCGGGCTATATCTAATGAACCGTAATGTAGACAGTTGAAATTTTCACAGAGTGTGTATTTCCGTTGCTATAAAAACAACAAATAATAAAAATACAGTCGTACGGACCCTTCATGCGCGAGTCCGACTCGCACTTGGCCGCTTTTTCTACCGGCTGAACGTCTTGTGAAGGTGCTAACAGGCTCTCAGATTTATTGTTACTCGTAAATCAACAAGGGCAAGACTGTTTTTTTTTTCTGAAATCCTTCACTGTAATAGTATTATAGTTCATAAAACCTTATAATAGTTTATAGCAGTTTTAAGTATAAGTATAATTTGATCAAAGTATCAAAATTGTTAGTAGCTACGTCTCAACGTTCTACCAGTTCATCTTTATTTATGTTTCAATTAAGATATATTTTTATGGCAATGCTAAATGTTTATTCTAACTTGAATACAGATGATAAATCTGTCAAGATTAGCAATGTTGTCTCAACGCCGCCTCCCTGACACAACTTTCAGTCGTGTTAAATATATTAGTAATACTTAACAACAATAAAACACGGAATAACTTTCAAAAATAACAGCACGAGCGAAACACATTCAGCATAAAAAACGTTCAATTTATCACACGCTTCGCAGCTACATCTCAAAAGTTGATATTGAGAATAGACATTGAGAATATTTATGTAAATGTTACTCGCCTTCTCTGAAGCGCCTTGGTGGGAGTTATCTGATGTTTATAGGTAAGTAGAGATTCTTCCATCCAGTGTGAGCTTGTGAATGTATGTGATGTAGCGTCGTGTCGTATTGCGTGTCACATGTGGCGATACACCGAGGTTAAAAACTTGGCTTAATGCACTTGAAGACATCACTAGCACTTCATCTTCTGAGAGAAGTGGGTCTCTGTGTTGTGAGCGGGTAAGTAATGGTGCTTACAGTAATATGTACTCTGCGCAAAACGTACCCAAGGGTCTTCGGTGGCGGCCATTACTTAACTCATAGTATTGACGGACAAAACTGAGCATACATCAAAAAAATAAAATGGATGGTAGTTTAAATCACAAAAGGAAGTCTTTTTTAAAGTTTCATACATTATCTGCGATCTTTACTTCATGTTGTGATAGAGGGGAAACCATAAAAAGTTCGCTTCTCATGATACAGAACAGTTTATGATACGTCAAAGACATTAAACAGCAAAGAGAAAGGATAACGTTAGTATTTCGTTATTGCTCTTGACACGCTCCTAAAAGAAACGATTTGTTTGCTAACTAGCTTTTGTCCGTGACTTCGTACGCGCATATCCCGTTTTTTCCCGTTCCCGTAGGAATTTCGGGAAATCCTCCCTTACGCAAGAAACCTACATGCCAAATTTCATCTTTTTATGAACAGTTGTTTCGCTGTGCGTTATCTGTCAGTCACTCAGTCACTCAATCAGTCAGTAACGGAATATTTTAAATATATTGATTGATTTTAAATATATTGATTGATGATTGATATAATGACAAGATAATAGACTTTGAGCGTGTCGACGCAAAATAATTAAGACTTCAAAACAGAAAAATTAAGACACTTTAACGTCGTCTAAAGTCGGATAAATTGTGTCCAGTAGTGCGATCATAATAATGAGTATCCTGCCAGACGATAAAGGAAGCTACTAATGAAAGTATAAATAGTAGATAGGTATAGGTTCATACACGCCTTTTTCCGTTGGTGAATTTTCTGCTTACCCGGCAGAAACTACAGAACACAATCTGAACACAAGTAATTTATTACATCCGCGCGTTCCTGTAATTCTTAAAGGTTCCCAAAAGTTTAAGGTAGCTATGGTTTACGCCTGATGCGAAGAAAAATGAACATGAAAAACCGTTCAATTTATTTTTACAAAGAATTACCAAAATCAGGGGAGACCTTCGCAAACATGTTAGATGGCCCATTAACCGAAAGCTATAAAATTAATTGCTATAAAATCAGTCAATGTTATTTACAAGTTATTAGAATGAAAAAAAGTTTACATTTTGCAAACAAATTATAAATATGTACCTAGATACATTTCCACAAACCTAGGTAGGTATATGGTACTATGGAGTGTATGCCATATCTACATCTCCTGGCGTTCGCGGCCTTCTTCGTCGTAGTCACGGGAGAGTGCGTCAATCTCGGTTTATGCGTAAATCTCGTTATATATTCAAAACACGCCAGCTGAAGCTGGATATGATCGTTTTATAATTTTAAATATATGTCGCGAAAATATACCGAACTTTACCTATGGATTTACGAAAGGGAGAAAATTTTAATTTATCGTTTCGTAATTTAAGATAGCTTTCATTACATTTATAATTAAAGTTCCTAAAACCAGCCTCTATAACAATAAGTAATAGATTTATTTTCTACCCCCTAAAAGTAAGTTTTGTTATTTATTAAAACAGATCTAAATTCCAAGTTTGAGCCAGCATTAAAACTCAAGTAAAACATGGGTATTGTAGCCATTCCTTCAATTTAATTAATTGATTGTGTTTATTTTATTTCATGGAAGTCCCGTTTTCGAAGTAGCTTTCTTCTTCCATTAAATGATTCATAAGATTTAGGTAAAAGGAGGTTCTTAATCAGTAAGTTAAGCATTATTCAGAGCGAGCTCAGGGAACAAATTGTAAGACAAAAGGTAAATAAACAAGATAAATGCTGATATCTGCACATTTCCCAACGAATTTTTTTCAAGTTTAAATCTTCAGCTCCGCGGCCGGTAAAAGTACTCTCTGTAAATAAACACCTCGCTACACAATAATATCTCCTTTTTATGAGCACGTAAAGTTACCTCTCTACGTAAGAACGGACACCCTTGACACATGCACGCGACAGTCACGCAACCATTTATAACTACTAAACATTATCTATGAGCAACTGTTATTGAATAAGAGGAAGAAAATCGGTTTGATGGATCTAGAGATTTTTTTAGTGGCCTGCGAGTGACAGAGAAATATTGAGGCTGGTAGGTACTACAGTAACTTGGGCTTTATTTCTCTAGGAAGGTGAAATTAAATGAAAATGTAACACGCTGGTGATAAAGTATGCCTGAACTGTGACTAGGTAAATATAAGCATATTCAATTAGCAGGCGTTATCCAGAGCCCAGTCATTAGCCAAGTAGTAAGTTATTCACTAATGAATCAAGTCGGATGATGGTGTGTATCAATGGAATTTCATGGATCACTAGAGGCGAAACGACGATCAACAAAATCTATCAAACTATTACATTATCGTGGAGGAACATTTCTATTACCATGACGATACTCATATTAGTGCTTAAAATGCAACAACATGGCAACAAGTAAGTGAGTAAACAAATTGTCAATTAATCAGTATTCATGGGAACTTTGTGAGACAGCCCTACAGCCTCCAATAGCAGAAACATGACTGAATTGACATAAGAAAACATTTCCTATGGTTTTTTTAAAGAATAGCTTTTTTAAAAAAACCGTAGAAAATGTTTTGCGTACGTATCTATTTCAACGATATCATTTACGGTATGGATAAAATATTCAATTCAATAATGCGAAAGATATTTTTCTATAGCTATTGGCTAGAATCCCATAAATTAGTTCAATGGAAATAAAAGCAAGCGAAATGTAAAAAGAAACGTAACACTTAGCTAACTAAAATCAAACACAGTACTACCTCGCCCTGATTTTTAAATGATAAAAATAAAAACTCGCACAGCAGCCGTTTTAATTTCCTTTTCATCTAACTCAGCGTATTCTCAATTTCATCATTCAAATGTCAGAATAGAAAAGTTCCATCTCTAATTTATCATTTTATGACTCGAAGCGTTCGGTCAACTAGCAAGTCAAATAGTCGTGTATTGTCTAGCATACTGCCACTTTCGATTAAATCTATTTTTGAAATCACATAACAATCTCCTAAATTATTCAGCAGGTCCTATTATTCTTTTTCTGCGATAAAAGCACGCAAAGGGAATTTTATTCGTTTCAATCAACAATTTCAATTTATTTCGCAATTTAAACAACACATTGCTTTTTATAAGTGTTCTCTTACTGTGTTATTAAGCATATAACGTGTTAATTCTTTTATGGATTCTGTTTCATAAAAGTATTAACACGTTAGAGTTAAATAAACTACGTACTATGCATTCTAAGTTCACAGTGCCAGCGTTATTGGAATACATAAAAAGCTGTTCTACGGAATCCACTTTTTTAAATGAACGAAAGTTACATTTTATGTAAACACGTTACTACACCCAATAATAATGGCACTAGAATTTTTAACGTTCGGTTAGGGCAAATCTCTCTTAATTCATAATGTATTTTGTTATAGCTTTGTCCGCATTTTAGCCCGAGGACTTTGGAAACTTGCCACAGACGGAAACCGGTCTCTAAGAGCGTCGTTACAATTTTTACTGCGACTTAAAGTCTACTAATCGCCTGAAAGGTTCTTTGAGGGATAGTAATTTTAAGCATCTTATGAAGCATTTTAAAAGCAGTGGGTGATTAAAAAAATATTGAAAACAAACGACACTCGATAAAAAAGCGCTTGTTCACAAAATGCAGTAATAAAATAGGACTTATGAGGTTTTCTTTCAAAACAAAAACAGAAATTCAGGAAACAGTATCTGTACTGTGAAAAACATTGTGAATCCTTGTCCTTACTAATATTATAAATGCGAAAGTAACTCTGTTTGTCTGCCTGTCGCTCTTTCACGCCAAAACTACTGAAACGATTTAAATGAAATTTGGTAAAGAGATAGTCTAGAGCCTGAGAAAGGACATAGGCTATTTTTATCCCGGGAGTATGTTCCCTAGAGACCACGCGGGCAAAGCCGCTGGCAGAAACTAGTATATATATATATATATATCCTTACTATTCTTACTAATATTATAAATGCGAAAGTAACTCTGTCTGTCTATTTGTCTGTCTGTCTCGCTTTCACGCCAA
This sequence comes from Lacanobia wlatinum, assembly GCA_947578705.1. Classification (NCBI taxonomy): domain Eukaryota; kingdom Metazoa; phylum Arthropoda; class Insecta; order Lepidoptera; family Noctuidae; genus Lacanobia; species Lacanobia wlatinum. The sequence goes on from OX388040.1 coordinate 8,705,965, forward strand.
AACTACAGAACCGATTTACATGAAATTTGGTACAGAGATAGTCTAGACCCTGAGAAAGGACATAGGCTACTTTTTATCCCGGGAGTATGTTCTCTAGGGATCACGCGGGCGAAGCTGCTGGCAGTAGCTAGTATAATATAATGCATTTCTGTTTATATGTGTCAGATGGACCCCTCACAGAACACATCAAGTTAACGATGCTTGGAGTGGCTCCAGCAGACAGCTGATCGTTGCCAAAGCCTACAGGTTCCGCTCGTCTAAAACTGTTGGCGCGATGCAAAAACTATTTGAGTGTTTTAAAAAAATATATTAAATTAATTTAGTGCACCTAAAGTCATTCTTTACTTATTAAAATAGACGTACAAAATATCAATACCAAAACACTGTACCACACATTGCTTTATGGGAGTTCTTGGTTAATTCCAGAAGTTTTATTTCATTTTTGTATAAACGCGGCTATTTTATTTAACATCGGTCCCACCTCAGTTGTAACTTGTATATAAAGCACTTTAGGTGTACCTAAGGTGACAGTAAAAAAATACCATATTTATAGAAACAATCCAATAATAGCGCTGCTTTGTTGTAACCTATATATATTTGCGCGAAAGATAACTACAGGTAACTGAATTATTCGTTGCTATCCCTGAAAGTAAACGTTATTGTCCTTTTTTATGTCTGTGTTATTATTAATTTATTAAACTAGGAGGCTATATTAGGTCCACTTTCACAGGAAACACGATGGAATATCAATATATAGGTAAAATTACAGCACGATCAAAGAGCACTTCACTTTTATCATAAGTGTCTAATTGTTTATTCTGTAGATATTCTGATAGAACTCTAATTATTTTTTAAATAATCTTTATGTTTGAAAAACTGGAGTATTACTCAGTGTCATATTTTGCTACTCTACATAAAAATAAAACATAGCAATTTCACCTAAAAGCCGCCGCGTAGCAGGCGTCACGTCGGCTACGTCGTAGCAACCGCGTAGACCTTTGTATAATATATTTCACAATACTATTGCGAATTTTTAGCTATCCATATAATACAACGACGTATATTTAATTAAATATCATTCGGGTATTATTTTCTATTCATGTTATGGGTATCATGAATAAGTAGAAATGTATCGAAGCATAAAGGTTTGTTGAAATCTACTTAAACCTGAAACCAAAATTTTAAAGGTATTTTTTTTCTTTTGAGTGTCCCATTTTGGTCATGATTATAAAACAAATGCGTTTCCGTAATTCAGAATTGTTTCAAATGTTTGAAAAAACTATTTTCAAAAACAACCCAATTTAAAAAATAAATTGTGAAAATATTTCAAACAGTTACAAATTACAACCAACCCGGTGTAATAAATTACGATATACTTAGTAAATTCTTTAAAAGGTTATTTGCCATTTTCACGTTACCTTTAAGCCATTGTGACTAATGATGTTATAGCAAATTTTCTTCAAACGTCAAAACAACATGTTATTTTATTGAAATTTATGATTTTCTTAAAATAAAATTGCTTTTAGATTAAGTTGTACGTTTCTAGGGCAAATAACTGTTGGTAAAAGAATAAGTAAATATTATAGTGCCTGCGGGTAGACGGTGACGAGTCGGTCTCATAGTCTGCAATAATATAGGGTACATAGCATGGTCTAAATCAGTCTCTCACAAGCATTAGCCGGGGGCGCACGTCTTCAGTGTCTCGCATACCGTATATACATCGGAGTGTATAAAGTGCGTTTATTGGCTCTCAAGACATTACAGATATTATCACTTGAGTTATTACGCAAGCTTCGCCTTGGCCTAAATTCCGGATCTGATTTAAATCTTACTGTTATATCAGTAAGTGCTTTTATCCAATGTTTAATAGCACTGAGGAGATTATTTTAGATTAAAAGTCAGTTAAATTGCCTGATTTCACTCTGCGTCTCGTTAAAAGTACGGTTCTATTAAATCTTGGTACTTATTATTACTTAGTACTTAGAAATAAGAAAAGGGTTTCTATTTAGGAATACCTCCAACAAAAGCGTGTGTGATATTAACTAATGGCTGTCGATGTAACGCGACCTACGCGCGGCGCCCACTCGGTGCGACCTACTTTCTAGCTTGAACTAGTCTTTAAGTCTGACTATAAACTATATGTTTAGCTACACACACTAGTTTTTGCTTGAGCATTGATGAAATCGATAACCAGCTTATTGGAGCTTCGATAAAGACTTCTATATCTTTATAAAGTTCTCAGAATTGTTTGAAGGATCAAAATGAAAATCAAAATTTAAGACATTTATTCAAATTAGATTGAGTGCCCGAATTTATGAACGTGAAATTTCTACATAAATACAGATCCCCAGATTGCCTAGCGTAACCACTTCCTAGTGTTTTAGCTGGGAAGAAGAAGTAGAGCAACAAACTCCCCATACACGGGAATGTGCCCCGTTTTTATTCTTGTTTAAAAAAACAAGACGCATGATAGTATAAAAACATTAATATTATCGATAAAACTGTGATAGAATCTGAAAATACTTGATACGATGCTGTAAAAACTTTTTATTTTTCTTTTTTTTTGTTCCTCTCTCTTGAGAAAAGAACGGTGCCGAAATCATGGAAGCTTGTGAATGTGCAACCGGTGCCCAAAAAGGGAGACCGTGCTGACCCTGCACATTACCGTCCGATCGCCATTACCTCCATCCTATGCAAGGTTATGGAAAGAATTCTTAACAGTAAGCTGCTGACCTACCTTGAAGATAATGATCTCCTCAGTGACCGTCAATATGGCTTTCGCCGGGGACGGTCAACTGGCGATCTTCTTGTGTATGTCACGCACTGCTGGGGCGTAGCCATCGAGAGACACGGCGAAGCACTTGCCGTGTCGCTCGATATCTCGAAGGCCTTTGACAGGGTTTGGCACGCAGGTCTGCTCAGCAAGCTTCCTGCTTATGGTATCCCAGTTGGTTTTTGTAGCTGGATATCAGACTTCCTGAGTGAACGGTCGATTCGAGTAGTCGTTGACGGCTGCTCCTCTGACCTCATGGCTATTGATGCCGGAGTTCCTCAAGGGTCAGTTCTCTCTGCAACTCTTTTCCTGCTGCACATCAATGACCTACTTCAGCTTGGTCTTGTTGGGCACGCAGATGACAGTACGGTTTCAGAGAGATACTTGTCCAGCGCAACAACCAGCGGGGATGAAGTTCGTTCCTTGAGAGAGGCCATGGTAGAGCGGACAAATTTGACCTTAAGCCTTGTCTCCCAGTGGGGTGATGACAATGTGGTCACTTTTAACGCCACCAAAACACAGGCGTGTCTTTTTACCGCAAAAAGGAGTCGTTTTGACCAAACTCCTACTTTTCGGGGTGCATCTGTTCCTGTGACTGATCGGCTCGAGCTCCTAGGCATGGAGTTGACATCCAGTCTCAACTTCGGCGCCACCATCGAGTACAAAGCCCAAACCGCGGCCAAAAAGCTGGGCATCCTAAATAGGGTGAAGCGATACTTCAAGCCTGGACAGCTTTTAACTCTTAAAAAGCGCAAGTTCGATCCTGCATGGAGTATTGTAGCCACCTTTGGGATGGCTCAGCTAAGTATCAGCTTGCCGCGCTTGACTCGGTAGAACGCAGAGCTAAGAGGCTCATCGGTGACGAAAAACTGGTGGATTCCAAGCTACATAGCTTGGCTCATCGCGGTAAGGTTGCCTGCTTGTCGGTCTTCTACAGATTGTACTTCGGTGAGTATGCCCAAGAACTCCACGACCTCATTCCACCGGCCCCCTTCTACCATCAGACATCCAGACGCACTGCATCTTACCATCCCTACCTTGTTACTATTCGACCAATTCGCACTAAGCGTTTCCAAACGTCTTTTATAATGCGCACAGCAAAGGAGTGGAACTCTCTGCCTGCGTCTGTGTTTCCAAACGCTTATAACCCTAATCTCTTCAAAGTTAGAGTGAACAGGCTCCTTCTGGGTAAGCTCGCTCCATCGTAGACTTTGTCTCTGTCATCTCTGACCTAGACTAGAGTCAAGAGCAAACCCATCACAAATAAAAAAAAAAGAGTTTAGTTATTACATAAAGACTTAAACAACTACACTAATTATCAAGAAATTATGTACAAACTAGGGTTTCATAAAAGATATCTGAAATCTGCGAGAAATGTTAGACGGAAACACATTAAATAGATTCATGATTAGAGGTTGCTTTGGAACGTGCAAATAGCTTCTTCTTTTTGGACCGACCGACCTTGACAATTCAAAAGTGTCTGTGAATGGTTTATTTGAATTAAAAACTTTGAGTTTGAGTTTGAATTAGTAGTAAATAAATTGTACTGTCACAACAAGTAAATAACAGTTACGAGATGACTAAAAAATTGTCGTCCACAAACGTAAGAATTGCTTACTATCACATCATGCCTAGCCTCTTCCCAACTTAATTGGGGTCGGCTTCCAGTCAAACCGGATTCAGATGATTACAAGTATTTTTCCCACCCATCCACAGACCGACCTTGGCAAGTGTTTCTTAACCTTGAACATCGATCCGTGCGGCTGTTATTATTGAGCTACCAATTGCTTGCTATAAAAATAAGAATATGTAAAAACTAAACCCGCGGCATCATTGAAAATAACGAAGTGTTCATAGTCGTCTGTCGCGCGTCGAGAGCTATCTCTTGACTTTTATTAATGAAACGGAGCGTTCTGAACCGTTTTGGACAGTAAAAAAACATTGCAAATGGCTTCTTTTAGATTAGCCTCGCTACAAACGAATGAAGATTTGTAGCAGTCGTTGAAGGGAGTAACGTTTTGCCCGCTGTCACTCCAAAAAAGTGACGCGTTTTAGTTTCTACATCATAAGAATAAAGTTTATTCGTTAATTGTAATAGAAATCAAATCTGTCCCTTAACCACTAACCAACCAATGGCTTTATGACAAATAACATTAACAGACTGATAAGCGACCGATAAAAATCTCAGAAGCCGGGTATTAATGCAACAAGGCATTCTCTATTAGTTAACCTATTAATTATCATATCTGCAACTACGTTGCTCCCAGTATTTTGTGGACGGTGGGTCACAAACTACCTTTAGGTAGAACCTATACTTTGGGGTCTAGAGTTGTTATTAAATCAACCCTAATACATAATTTTTTTCTGTTACTGACTGAGTGACTGACAGACAACGCACAGCCGAAACTACTTGTCGTAGAAAGCTGAAATTCGGCAAATAGCTTCCCTACACTCCGTAGGGGAGCACTTATTTAGGATTTCCTGAAATTCCTACAGCAACGGGAAAAAATGGGATATATGTGTACGAAGTCGCGGGCAAAAGCTGTTAAATATAAATTATAAATGGGTGGAAATGTTTTGAGTGGGTTCATAAGTAGGTTGTTAAAATGATATTTACTATAGCACAAAATAAAAATATGACAGAACAAAAAAAGTGCTACCCTGTTAAAATAATTAGGTGCGATACAAAAACCATCCAATTATTTTTAACTACGTGGTAGAATGAAATATTGGGAACAATATGTAGCACGTACTCGAAAACATGTTTCTATGAATAGGGTTTAGTGTAGTTTCATCACCTGCCTTGTTACAAAGCCTATTTTTGCTTGAAAAATTGCCACAATACTGTACTGAATAGGTAAACCGCATTTATTTTCATTCAGTAAGCCAAACAGTGCTTTAGCTATTGAGTAATCGTCACGGTCGTTGACGTGAAAACCTTCGCTTTTCATTACCTGCTGCATGCTGCCTATGTTACTCGCTCTGACTTGCGTGACCTCGTTTATATGTGAGTAAGTTTTCCATTAATCTAACGTTAGTTCTGTAAACTATTTTAAATAATTACCTATTGTAATAATACCAGATGTTATAAAGTATTTATATCGACCACTTCGTATAATTAAATATAAGTGTGTGCTATATTTAAAGTAACTAAATTGATAGGTACCGAAATATTATCGCATAATTATTTACGTAGAAATTATGTCACTAGAGAAACTTATCGCGATGGACCACAACTTCATGAAGTTCTAGAATGCTCTGTCAAAGCTACACTTGAGTTACTTAGAGTTGTAAGCTTGCTTACTGTTCTAAGCAACATCGCACGTCTTTGGATTTTTTTCACAAGTTTTATTTCTACTGCGTGCATACTTTCCGTGGCTTTGAAAAAATATAAAAGCCTTTGAAGCTTGTTTTCTCAAACCCTAGGGAAATATATAACAAAAGATTACTTTGTTTTACAATTACATTTAAAGCAAAACCACATTAAAAACTGGTTCTTTAATAACACATTTTTCAAATTAGGGTAAGAAGTTTCTATTTCATGTGTTAAAGTTTTACAGTGTTTAGTAAATGTTTTATTTATTACGATATATCCACTCAGCATTTGTCAGCTCCCGAGGGGGAAAAATCGTTTTCAACCGTCAGAACCCGTAAGTCCCTATTAGGCCAAATCAAAATAAACGCAAGACGCCTACAAATAACGTTTAAATCGCGCGAGTGTCGGCTTGTCCCGAAAGGGGCTTACGGATTCTGATGGTTGGGGTGATTTTTTCCCGAAAGGGACTTAGGGCACCTTCAAGTTTGTCGCAAAGAGCCGCGCGGCACCAGCGCTGCTGCCGCGCGGTACTTTGCGACGAATTTGAAGGCGACCCTTACGGATCCTGAGTGGATATTTAAAGAATTTATATACACCGACTGCTGCACTACAACATTTAATTTGATTTATCTCTGTTATTAATCTCCAAGGCGAAATATAAAATTCCATTACAAATTTTGTATTTCACAACTGATCTGGATAAGACATGTAAGATATATACCTAATTTTATATTGCCGAACTTAGTCAGATGTTCCATCGACTGGAATGATGCCAAATGAGTACAGCCGTGCTCTTATACGTAATACTTATAATTCGGTAATTAACAAGCACTGACTAGCTTGTATTAATAGACCGACAGACGATACAGATGATTAATATAATAATAATATATTATTAAAATAGTATTTATAAAAAAAAATTTGGGCGGTACATCGAAATGGACCAACCGATCATTAGCTATTTATTTAACAATCTCAATAAACAAAACTTTCCTGCACCGAAGTCATTTTAATACTGTTTTGTAAAACTAAGTTAGTAGTTAAATAAAAAAAAAACGTCAGATACGAACCAATAAAGATCACAAAAAGTGTAAAAATAGTTTTAAAGTTTACCGAATATCTGCTAAAATTCAGTGACGATACAGAAATACGACGATGTAATAATTTTAAAAAGATTTTCACATAATTCGAGAAGCACAATATGAGTGCATATTTTTGTTTTTGGGATAAAGCCAAAATTTTCGCACAGGGATTTGGATTTCTGTATCCTTTTTCAAAGCTCCAGCATCGATGAAAGTGTTGCAACCCATTATTTATGTTACTTTGGCGTTTAAATGGCCTTGACCTATTCGTTTGTTTTGTTATTATTAAATATTGTTAATTTTTTGAGATACTAAAAAAAGGGACGACGTGGACGTCTTAAGAAAAGTGAGTTTTCATAGAAACCAAAAATAAATGTGAAATACCGTTTATTCACTCCATAAAACTAGTCTACTGCTGCTGACATTCTGATCGGGAACTAATCAAAGCATAAAATTGATATAAGAAGTACAATAACGAAATTGAACCTCACCTGTAACATATAAGTTTGTACAAAAATGCAAATGGAGGCGGTTCTCGTTAGCTGAGTTCGAACCTCTGGCACACTGCAGGCACCGTGTTGAGGGAAATAGATGGGGATTGGAAGCTTGCTGTAAGTTCAAGCTTTAAATTTCGCAGCACATTGAGTGTATACTTTTGTTGGAGAACTCGTATTGAAATCGGTTAGCTTTTATTTGGAGTTCTGCCAGCTTGAAAGAAATCTCCACCACTCAGCAGTAACATTAAATTCCAAGCTTCACTAAAATTATGACACAAAATCAGCCGAGCAAATTCAGTGGCATTGTAATACATTTTTACTGCCTAGTATTTTAATTAGTGAAGCATTTCTTCAGTACGGCCCTCCCGTACCCCGTACTTTATGAATATCATGACGCATCCGTCATGATATTCATGAAGCAAAAGATAAACTAAACAGGGCGATTGAGCGATGGTACAAAAGATTGTGTGCAATTTTATTACATCAAAACTGTTTACAGATTAAAATGTTTGGAAATGAAGTAGCGAGTATAATCGCTAAATAGATGAGTTGTTGAAATTGACAGCAGTTCACGTTGCTAATGCAATGTTGGTAGCTATGTGCTCTTAGGTTAATGTCGTTAACATTCAAATGTATTGTGTTAACATCTCACATGTAGTGCAACTGATTCACGAACTAATTACACCTGCCAGCATCAATAAGCGACTGCAACAGAGTGAGTTACTGATTGATACGAGCAGATATGTCACATTAGTTTTATCATTAAACTATGAAATCCCATTAAAACTAGCTAGTAATTTTGCTACCTACTATGCATTTTTAATTAAAACGATGAAATGACTAACTCTCCCAATATATCTTCTGAAAGCATTTCATTCCGCGTCAATCTCTTTATAATTTGCGTGTAATTCTAAAGACGGAAACCGCTGAGAAAGTAATGATGATAAATTGTGTTATTGTGAAAGCTTCTCAAGACGCTACCGCGTAATTGAGAAGAAATATTATCTCTTTACCTAAGTGATCCCCTAACCAACTTTAAGTCAATCACAACAGCTTTTATGTATTGATTAGTTATCGAAACATTACATGAGTTGACCGTTTTTCTAGTGAAATCAATTTCAAAACAACAGATAAAACCAATTAAGAGATCCTCTGACCTTAGTGTTTTGGGTCGACAGACGAAAAATGGGCTATCACAAAGGACTACGGATAAAATGAAAGTAAGGACCGAGCAATTTTCTAGGCGACAAAACTAGAACCTGGCAAAAATCGGGGCCGAAATGGGCAAATGCCGCCGAGCTAGCCTGCAATCACCCTCACCTGATTGCCAAGATCGCAGTTACACAACCTGCCTTACAGGATTTTATTTGATTTGGCAAGAATGTTTTACTTACTTTTAAAAAGTAACAGTTTATTGCACTCTAAATTATATCAGTTTAGTTTTCGTGATTTTGAGTCTGACATACAAAACGTATTGTGAAAAGCTAAAAAGGAAAAATGCAAAAAAAACTAATCCAAAGAGCTTGAAATAGTGAAGAAAAAAACCTGATATGTCCAACCGGTTAAACAGGTCTTTAAACATAATTACGGTAAAATTCATTAATGTAAATGAAAACTTTGCATCCGTATTACAGGAAAATTTTAAATACCGCAGGTTTAGACTGACTGTCCACTGGAGCGGAGATGAGAGGAGCAGAGAAATATTAACCAACGGAAATGCATAAAATCACAGTGAAAGTGGTTAACATTTCTCCACTCCTCTCCTCTCCGCTCCAGTGGACATTCAGCTTTAGTCGCGCAGCAAATAGCTTGTATTTCAACGTCACACCTTCGTTAATAGCCAAACAGCTATTGGTGTAGTTGGTTTGATAAAATACAAGGACTCAAAGAAATGTTACAGCCAATAATTTAATTTTACACATAATGAACTTTTTCGTTTCGATTGAATCGAAGGGGTGGTTTGGGATCTACCTACTCGCGGTCCACCCCGGGCAACGGCACCACAGGCTTGCCTGTGGTACGGCAGAACGATCCTACTAAAAAGCGGTGGTAGGCTCCGCAAGGAGCCGCCTGGCTCGCTACCATCATCCCGCTGAAGTCCGGCGCCAAGCAGCTTGCTGTGTTCCGTCGGTGTGCGGGAGTGCCAGTGCCTTTGGGGGAGAAGGAGATTGTCAGTTGTTCTGCTCAGAACCGGTCTTGGTCACTGGGCTGGGCTTTCCGGGTAACTCATTTTGGAGGGTAGCGGGATCCGAAGCACGGTGCCAGCCGTTGGCCGACCGCAGTTAGTAGGGGGCCCAAGTAGCACACCAGCCACGTGTGAAAGGCTGCCCCGCCAACTAGCGAAAAATCCCGATATGCTCCACCGTGCCAGCCGGCGACTGGATGGGAGGACCCAGTGGCCATATCCGGGGGGGTTCGGGCGTCCCCGCAGTCTCCAAATGAGTTCCCCATAGGTTAGTTTAGCTCTAGTGTCCACTTGGTTCACTGAGCAGCGCCTCGACAATTCGACTTTTTTCCCCAACTACACTCCACTCCAAAAAATTAAAAAAGCGAAGAAAAATAAGGTGAAACAACGGCGGCACTTCCTCCCGCTAAAGGTGCACCTCACTAATTTCAGGGGGTTGCACTCCAATCTCGATAAAACATAACACGTCCCTGTCGAAAGCGGTTGAAACGAATTTCTGTAGACCCACTTTGCCTCCAATGTTGAAACCTGATGGCTCGCTGGCTCACTCTGCAAGTGAGAAAGCAAATTTATTTGCAACTCTCTTTGCAAGCAATTCGCGTCTGGACGCTGGCTCTAAGCAACCACCAACTTTACCTCGTTGTGACTCTTCGATGCTGAAGATCACAGTTCACATTAAAGAGATCCGAAGAGTATTGTGCAGCCTAGACGTGAATAAGGCCAGCGAGGCGGATTCTTAACAGTAAGCTGCTGACCTACCTTGAAGACAATGGTCTCCTCAGTGACCGTCAATATGGCTTTCGCCGGGGACGGTCAACTGGCGATCTTCTTGTGTATGTCACGCACTGCTGGGGCGTGGCCATCGAGAGACACGGCGAAGCACTTACCGTGTCGCTCGATATCTCGAAGGCCTTTGACAGGGTTTGGCACGCAGGTCTGCTCAGCAAGCTTACTGCTTATGGTATCCCAGTTGGTTTTTGTAGCTGAATATCAGACTTCCTGAGTGAACGGTCGATCCGAGTAGTCGTTGACGGCTGCTCCTCTGACCTCATGGCTATTGATGCCGGAGTTCCTCAGGGGTCCGTTCTCTCTGCAACTCTTTTCCTGCTGCACATCAATGACCTACTTCAGTTTGGTCTTGTTGGGTACGCAGATGACAGTACGGTTTCAGAGAGATACTTGTCCAGCGCAACAACCAGCGGGAATGAAGTTCGTTCCTAGAGAGAGGCCATAGTAGAGCGGACAAATTTGACCTTAAGCCTTGTCTCCCAGTGGGGTGATGACAATGTGGTCACTTTTAACGCCACCAAAACACAGGCGTGTCTTTTTACCGCAAAAAGGAGTCGTTTTGACCAAACTCCTACTTTTCGGGGTGCATCTGTTCCTGTGACTGATCGGCTTGAGCTCCTAGGCATGGAGTTGACATCCAGTCTCAACTTCGGCGCCACCATCGAGTACAAAGCCCAAACTGCTGCCAAAAAGCTGGGCATCCTAAATAGGGTGAAGCGATACTTCAAGCCTGGACAGCTTTTAACTCTATATAAAGCGCAAGTCCGATCCTGCATGGAGTATTGTAGCCACCTTTGGGATGGCTCAGCTAAGTATCAGCTTGCCGCGCTTGACTCGGTAGAACGCAGAGCTAAGAGGCTCATCGGTGACGAAAAACTGGTGGATTCCAAGCTTGACTCATCGCCGTAAGGTTGCTTGCTTGTCGGTATTCTACAGATTGTACTTCGGTCAGTGTGCCCAAGAACTCCACGACCTCATTCCACCGGCCCCCTTCTACCATCGGACATCCAGACGCACTGCATCTTACCATCCCTACCTTGTTACTATTCCACCAATTCGCACTAAGCGTTTCCAAACGTCTTTTATAATGCGCACAGCAAAGGAGTGGAATTCTCTGCCTGAAGAGATTAGGGTTGTAAGCGTTTGGAAACACAGACGTTTCCAAACGCTTACAACCCTAATCTCTTCAAAGTTAGAGTGAACAGGCTCCTTCTGGGTAAGCTCGCTCCATCGTAGACTTTGTCTCTGTCATCTCTGACCTAGACCCATCACAAATAAAAAAAAAAAAAAACGGAAGTGCCGCGATTTAATATTACTTAATAGATATTTTGTAACAAAACGATTGCTTTGACGTCATTATATTTTTTTCATGTATTTAGGAAAAAAAAAATTACGACGTAAATGAAAAGTATGACAAAGGCCCTTCAACAACAACTCACATCCGAGAGTGATTTCAGTTGAAATAAAATAAACTCAATTATAAACTTTATTTTAATCCAATACTCAGCAGGAACCAGACCTTACTTTAAAAAATTACTTAATCGCGAAATCTTTCTATTCAATTATAATGAAGAGAAAAAGTATTAGAAACCGAAAGGACTTAGACCAAGTTCCTCCCTTATACTGACGACACGGTTGGTGCAGTGGTTGAGCGACTGACTGCTCCGCTGCGTGTCGCAGATTCGATTCCCGCACGGGACAAATATTTGTATGGCCTACACATAGTAACTATTTTGTTCCGGGTCTGGCTGTTTGTGTATATGAGTTATACTATATGAAAGCGCACTCGCGATACAAGAAAAAATCCTAGTGTGGGGCAACGTCTTTAAAAATATACTATTACCATCACATCTTGCTAAATAATCTTAATCGTGCTGGCTTCTGTTAATTTGTGCAATTTTAATGAACAAATGACCGCAGTGAATAAAAGTTCGCCACTTTACTGAATGTTCCTCTGCCTCGGGGAGCAATATCGTCTCGTTAGAGATACGGAATTGTACTTTCAAGTTACTCTATTTATTTGAGCATCCTTTATTTACAATCGATACACTATTATTGTGTCCTCATTACAAAAAAACCAATCCTCTATTAAGCCACATGTAGCCACAGATTACAAATGACGAATTTCTTACTTTGTTCCAACATTATTAATTTAGTTTCACCTCCAAAATATCAACAATTATTTAAAAAAAAAACCAGTCAAGAGCGAGTCGGACTCGCGTGCAAAGGGTTCCGAACGAATTTTTTTATCATGTTATTTTAACACTATCGACTTCTTATAGATTTTTCTGTAATCTATAGGTAAAGATCTATTATTTTCATTGTTTCCAAATTTTTGGCTCAGTATTTTCGGAGATAAGTGGGGAGATGGTCATTTTACGTCTAATAACTTCAAAATCATTTATTTTAAAATTATGAAAAAAATATAATTAAATCCCTCATAGTAAGCCCTTTTATTTGATGTGTCACACGATATTGTTCAAAAATCTTTTTTTTTATTTTCTAGTTTGACCCCCAAAAGTGACCCCAATTCTAAAAATTTAATAATTTACGTAACACATTCGTGTTTGGGTCACAATAATCCATGTGTTCCAAATTTCAACAGAATCGGTCCAGTTGATCTGGAGAAAACTGACTGTGGCAGACGGACAGACAGACACCCGAGTGATCCTATAAGGGTTCCGTTTTTTGTTCGGAACCGTAAAAACACGTCATATATTCACACGAACATGGCAAGGTTAATTTAATTTACTTATTAGTAGGACTGTGGTAGAAGAAGAAAATAAGTTGAGCGGCCTTGGTCTAGAGAATCTTTTTTTTTTTTTTTTTTATTGGCGAAGAAAATGCCTGTCGCATACCACGTCATCCGGGGAGACGACGTGGTTATGTGGGACTTGCACCCACTAAAAACTTCGCCTGTGCACCTACTTTCGCCTTGATGGATGGGTGGCGAGAACTGCTATGCATGACATTCGCGACCCATCTAGCGTGGCCCACTTCTGGGCTTTCTCTTCAATGCCCGCCTCCGGGCTCCGGGCTTCCTTCAACGATGTCCGGATAATCGTCTGCAGGCCCCTCTTATGGCGGCATCAAGTCGGCATTCCGCCGCCTGCGCCGTCCTGTCCTTCTTCGACGAATCGGGTCAGCGAGAGAGTCTTCCTCCCTGGCCCGCTCCGCCGCTTCCTTCTGCGAGATCACGTCCTCGCAAAAAGACGCAACCGCCTCCCATACCGTTTCACTGCCGACCATACCCCTGACAACGACCGGCAGTGACAAATCTTCCCCAATTTCTGCCACCAGAACACGGCGCTGCGCTTCCCAGGCTGGGCACTCCACGAGAGTGTGAACAGCCGTGTCCTGGCTACAGCCGCACTGATGACACATGGGAGTCGCCTCCCGTCTTGCCACTGTATGCAAGTATTTGCCAAAACAGCCATGCGCCGACAAAACCTGCACTAAACGGAAGGACAACGTCCCGTGTCGCCTCCGTACCCACTCCTCTAGAATTGGCTGGATAGCCCCAACAGTCCAGTGTGGTCTAGAGAGTCTGTGGTCAGTGGTCTAGAGACAAACCACAAACTACATGTTCCTTTCCACCGTCTTCGTAAGGTCCAGGGCCATTTTGTGGGGATCGGTATCCGCTTTTATAATAAGTTACCTCTTTCTTTTCTAGACTTGCCTTTTAATGCTTTTAAAGCGAAAGTGAAATCTAACCTTATTTCGAAGGCATACTATACTATAAACGATTACTTCGACGATAAAAATAGTTGGTCGCTGTGTTGAACACGAGACAATGCTAAATGTTCTTTCGTAGATTCTTTACTTGCTCAAGATGAAATTGTTTATTATTCTGACCGTATAGGTCATTTTTGTTTTATTTTTATTTATTGACATAATCTTCTCATTAGCTTGTTTTTTATGAGTTGTATTGCAGTATGTGATTAACTAGCGACCTCGACAAATTGATAAGTATGATTTTGTCTGAGAAACCGGCAGCAGGTTCGTCATGCTCCCTTAGACGTCGCTCCTTGCGGTAGCGTCGGGGATCGGGTTACCTCCTTCCCTCTAATATGGCGAGGGAGGTAATGGCTGATCTTTGCGTTATGCTCGTGAACGGGTGCTGCTTGTGGTGACTGGTCGTCTTGCTGTCCGTGGTTTATTATTGTTAAAATTTTAGTGTTATAATTTAACTGCGATGGTCCTAGTTTATCACTTGTGACTTTGAGTCACAGATTATGGTTAAATTGCATTGTTGAACATGTAAGCGGGCACGCCATTTATTCCTGGAGGCTCATTTTGAATAGTATTGTATGCTTGAGTTTACTTATTTAATTACCTATATATGTAATTAGTTTTATCATTGTTTCATATGTAATTTTTGGGATAAAATAGTATGCTAGCGGACATGTGCCATCCATTTATTTAATTTAATGATCGACATCTATCATAAAATGTTGAATAATGTTCAAGTTCTTTAAACTTAACAGACAGTTGTGTTGCTGGGGAGTTTGTTGGCCACTTCTTCTTCCCAGCTAAAACACTAGGAAGTGGTGACGGGCTGGGCGATTTGGGGGACTGTCTTCATGTAAATTTTGACGTTCAAAAAGTGCTGATTTTCAGCCTAGTTTGAATAAATGCCTTTTGATTTTTTGATTTGATTTTTTTTTGATTTTTAGAGAATCTAGACCAAGGCCGCTCAACTTATTTTGAAGGAGGGCCATACCTAATATTGACTCCAAGTCAGCCGGTTAGTCATCTAGCCTAAAACTTAACAAAATGATATGGGGTCGTAATGAGCTATTTAAATTAAATAAAGTGTGTTAATGAGATTATTGTAAAGGTTTTCATGGCAAAAAATAACCAAAATCAGATGTCAAAATCCAGTCTGAAGCCTGTTTTGAATTGGGTAAAGTACAGTTATTGTTTTTCACAACCTGATAGGTGTTATTTATGCAGAGCCGAACCTGGATAGCAAGATGATACTTTAAAAATTATTGTTTCATTAGCAAATTCTGTTTCAAGGAAATTATATTATTTTTGTGTATCTATAATTTTTAGATGGTTCTTTTTTAACTTCGTGAAATATAATATTAGCAGTGAGTTCATAAAGAGCAGAATCTTTTGATTCTTGAAACCAGTTCCTCAAAAAGACTATCACCATGCTGTCCGTTGACGGTGGGCCAAGCCGAATGCGTTGGCGGGCCAACCGGTAGCCCGCGGGCCTGGGGTTGAGCAGCCTTGCGAGACGGTGTGGCTAAACACAACGTGGCGAAGCGCGTGTTGCTATTACAGCCGTCATTTTGCTTCGAGAAAATTAGATACCTCGGACTAAAGCCCTCGCAAGGTTTGTCTGTGGTGTAAATAAAATAATTAAAGTTAATATAGTGAAACTGCGGTTAAATTTTTGGGTATTTTGTATTTTCTTGATAAGTCCCTGTTTGCTTGGCTTGCAAAACTGTCAGTCGATCACAACGGAGCGAGGCAGCGGTGAGGAGAAACGGATAAATTTTAACCAATGGAATTGCATAGTCTCCGCACCACATGAGTCACTGACATTTTGACTAACATGATTGGTTAATATTTCTCCGTTTCTCGGCTCCGCTGCCTCGCTCGCTCGCAATGGACAGGCACCCTTAAAAGGCATTAGGATTTTTCCGCACGAATCCACTGACAATACAATTCAGGTCCTAATATCGTATGTACTTTATTGATCCTGATGTTCCTGCATTTTGAAATGAAACGAATTCGTATCTGATGTATTCAAAAAGTACTTATGACACAGAGAAACCCTGACAGATTTACGTTGTTCTAAGTCTCAGTGATATTTTTTTCTGTTATCTAAACATGCAGGTATTTGTTAACTTTTAATGTAACTAGTAAACACAAATAAATTGCAGCCAAGTAATTGCAAACTGTTTGAAGCCATCGAGCTTAACTTATCCAGAGGGCACCAAACTGAAAGCTGCAGTCGAGTTGAACAGAACAAATAAATCCTAAACATCTTGAGTAATGTAGTGGGAACTGTTCACGCTTCCGAATTGGGGTTAAATTAAACATAGCGAAACCCAGTGTAACCGTGGATGAACTCCCAGGCTAATGACGTAGCCTAGTAGAATTTGATAACATTTGCTAGAAGTTTTTGTTTAGTGTAACTTTATTAACTGCGGCGCTAACGCCATTTATAGTATTTAAGTTTTGCTGAACATTGTAACTTGATGCTAATAATGTACAATTGAGTAAATGTCAGGGGTTAATTATAATGTCCGTCGAAAATTGTTCTCAACTCGTTGGTTTTTAACTTTAAGTTTAAAATCTTAAGAGCCTAAGTAAATAATTTCGTGGCGCGATTTAGCATCCCTCTCCCCGAGCGCACCGCACACTCTCCTCGTACTCCCGTATCAAAAGTTAAAAATATCGAATATAGCGACACCCCTTCAACTAATTCAAACCGCCAAATAATTCAGGGTTACTCGCAAGCAAATTATACTAACATATATCGATACTCTTATTAACAACCTTTTTAAAGAAAGAATAAAATAAATATTCAAAGTAGACAAATAGTAAATTTATTCGTGTTATATCATCATCTGCCTACAACTACACCCAACTATATTCTGGTCGGCTTCCAGTCAAACCCGATTAAGCTGAATACGTCTTTTACGTAGAGCGGCTGCCTACCAGACCTCCACATCCTCAACACATTAACTGGGTAACACGGAACTTCTTGCCACGGCAGGAGTCAAGTTTATTGGCTTCTGACTGCCAAAGATCTACAAATGACAGCCGAGACCAACGGCTTAACGTGCTTTCCGAGGCATGGAGGGAACTCGGTGTGTTAAGATGGTCACCCGACCACAGACTAACCTTGGCAAGCATTCCTTTACCTCGAAGATCGACCTGTGCGGCTGTTATTCTTTAACAAAGATCTACTCCATGGAACGTGCAAATAGCTTCATGTTTTTGACTGACCGACTTTAACAATTCAAAAGTGCCTGTAAATGGTTTGTTTGAAATATACGATTTGATATGATTTGATTTCATTCGTGTTATATAAAGTGGTCAAATTGGATGTTCAACTCTATTTTGCCACCAAGCTAAACCCAAGGATTGCAGTTCAAAGGCCGCCATTTTGTTTTTGAGAGTTTTCAAGACATTGATCATTACATTAACTTCGTTCGAAAGTTCTAATACAATTGAAGAACTTCCAAATCATATTCATCGCTGATGGTATGTAATAATGTAATGCACACGGCGTATTTTTACCGCGCCGACGACGCACGTTTTGCGAACGCGGGTCCACGGCGTTATAGGTAAACGGACCAAAAAGCAGATCGTCGCATTTGCATCGATTCAAACGTTTGTACAAAGCGATACAAACGCGCGCGACAAGCGCATTCAAAGTACGTGTGTATCGAGTTTGTTTATTAAGAGGGGACTCTAGTCCCGAGGAATTTGATAAATAGGTATTTAAAGAAACTATTGCCGATGCGTCGCACTGTGCCCTGTCAAGTAATGTGCGAAATCGACAACTGCATCAGAGGCTGATTTTACCTAAAAAAACCTTGACCAAAAGACGTTTTTTATTCCGCTGTTTTATTCTTCAAAACTGGACTGATCTATAAAAATTACGTATCAAAATTTAGAAGAAGAGAAAATAATAGAAGCATAGATGTAGTCTACATCTATGCTTCTATTATTTTCTATTTCGATAAAAACTTATCAAATTTGTCTGATAGTCGTCTGAACATGGCGGTAAAAACGGGCTGTTTTTTCGGGTTTTCAGATAGTCATAATTCTTTAAGTAATTATGTATTGGAAAAAAATGATGGAGGCACGTATTAATTCGATCTAGATTTTTTGGAAAAAAAATCATAGCTCTAGCAGCGGAATACGTTTGTTTGGAGAAAGGCCCAAGAGTTACCGACTAGAGTCCCCTCTTAATTGTCGGAGAAAGGTGTGGGGGAGAGGCACTGCATGGTTTACTTGTCACTCACACGACATCCGATAGTAGTTCGAATTTTTCCCCCATCTTTTATGATTGGGCAATGTTTTAAAAGTTGTATTAAAATGACCATCACTCAATCTTCTTTCGCTCGTGAAAAACTAATCAGCTAGTCTATTCTGTAAGTAACTATTTCGATATCGAGCTTCACCTGAGTGACAAAACTCACAAGTGAGCTTTATTGCATACAACATAAAGGTCTTAATTTGAAACTCACCTCGAATTTCACTGTCGAGATACGAAAATGTTGTTACAGAATAGCACTACTGTTTCTGGAGGGAGGTTGGCTGGTTGGAGTATTGGCTCACGCACAATGGTCCAACATCAGGACTAAGTGCGGAAACCAAATCCTAATAGATAGATAGATAGATACCGTAATTGCGAAAAACACGTTTTTGTGACTTTTGACCCCAAGTAATTTTTTTCCAGGTCGATGAGGCCTTTTTAGATTTCATTTATCATAGTGTTTTGAACAATCCTACCAATTTTGAGCTGGGTGCGATTATTGTAACTTCACTCCAATTTTTTGGACTAATTTGACCGGACTAATACCTGTTGATTGGTTTTAGAACAAATATTTTAATTCTGTACCGCAACAACATTATAAATCTAATAATAAACATCAATTCATCTAATTATAGGCGTCAATGTCTAATAGAATCACGAATAAGTATGTTTGGGGCTAGAATTATGAGCAGTGGAGACTACAAGGAGGTCAGAATCATGAAGGAGTAAAATTTTCAGGACTGACTACTATTTATTTACTCTTCATTTCTTTTAAAGTAGGTGTTGAGGCCTCTGACCTCATTCCCCTCTTTATGATTAGGTATGCGTTATACATTTTTTGAATTATTCTCACTTCCCCCTTGACCTAGTTCTGAAATTCACGCAGATGAAGTCTCGGGCAGAAGCTAGTTTCTAAACTCATTTTTTTTCGTAAGCTGGCAAGTTTAATTACATGACATATTGATGTTTGACGTCTTTCAAGGCTCGAAATAAATTAATTTATTTTAGCCTGTTTCTTAAGATAAATTTTGAGATAAAAGCTATAAAAATAGACACTCCAGACCAGAAAAAAAAATGCTATAGCTATATTACTTTACGTGACTGAAAAAATAATATTTGTGGATGTTCTATACACAGAAGTGAAAGTGATGATTTTATAATGATTTGCCGGTGTTATTAGCCACTATTAATTTCCTGTGATATGAATCCTTTGTTGCGTTCAGGTATGTTTCCAAACGTTGTGCTTTATCTTGTTTCAGTCTTTTATTTCATACCATTTTATAGATCATTTCAATGTTGGCATGAATAGAAAATAATTACGATTACATATTTTTGAAGGTCACAAAATTACATGAAAATAATTTCATAGCACGAATTTTAATAAATTACAACTTTAAGCTGCTAAAATATTGTAAAGAAAAATATTTAAATTACGAAAATCTGACAGCTCGGATGTGCAAAAAAGTGACATAGGTGCTACGTTGACAAGGCCCACGGACCATCTAAATTGATCTGAATCGACAGTGATGCAAATACTTTTAAAAGGCAAAAGATGAGATGGCGATAGAATGAGGGCAGCACGGAATAAATAACGTAAGTGCCAAAATTAATTTTCGTGTTTTATAACATAAAAGTATAATGAAATCAAAATATATTAAGAATTTAGCTAGATAAGATTATTTTCTATGTTTAAAAGTAGTTTTCATAAAATCAATACAATGCATTACGCCATGAAAATGAAAATGGCAAAAAGACAGACCGAACTTTGCAATTTTTTTCTATCGAGAAAATTTCTTCGTATCGTGTATTCCTTTAGAATTTAGGTAGATCATAAAGTCAAGAAACATGAACCGAAATATCAAATCCCTATTATAGGTACTTTACGAGAAAAAACAATTCTCAAAACGGCCTTATTATTCGCATAGCCCCTTAAGGTTTTGATGTCGAAAGTCGAACATGCCTAGGTACTCTTATTTCTTTCATTACCTACAATTCTCCTGTAATAGTCTACATCAGTAGGGTATAGTAAAACAGAACTTATTTTAAATTACAAAAAGTAAAATGTTGCCTGATACAACAAGTACAATATAAGTTCGTCATAAAAAAGAAAACTTTACAGTGCCAACACTAAAGCATTCCCGATTCCAGCAAAAACTCTCCTCTGTATACTTGTAGAATTAGATAGTTCACCGCTAACGAATGTGTGTTTAGCACTATTGTGCTAAAACGTACATTAACGTTGTTCTATCCACGTGAGAGATTGTGAATGATTTCCTTCCAACTCCAGTACTTAGTTTGAAAACTTAGAATGAATAAATTTTTGTTGCTATGATCGAAAGATCGTAACACTGATTGACATACCGTCAATATTCAACTTCCTCTAAAAATAATAAGAGAGCATAACGTACAGTAAGGTTATGTTAATCTAAATGTTTACTTGATATTTATTCTTTTATACTAATATTATAAATGCGGAAGTTCGTATGGATGGATGTTTGTTACTCAATCACGTCAGAACAGTTGCACTGATCTTGATGAAATGTGATACAGATGTAGATTAAAGTGTGAAATAAATATTACCTACTTTCGTAACCTTACCGAATAGAAGGTTATGTTAATATTACTAAAATGTAAGTTTGATGAAATATTTTTTAATAATTAACATTAAGTGCGATATCACCAAACCTGGCCTATTTTCACAGATTTCCCTAAAGTATTTTGAAAGTCAGTCGAATTTCTTAAAATGTCACTTAAACATTGAATAAACATTTGAACATAATTTAATGTCTTATTTTTTATAAGAAGTTGGATACTAAATATCATTATTCAGGTTGATAATTCAGTCGCAGGTAAGCACTCATTAAATACCACTCGGGTAGACACAATCTTATTAATTTACGAGCTACTCAGATTTACGTATTTATCTTGGATATTTCTTTCGAAAAAGACGCTCTTTCAAAGCTTCTTTAGGAAAAAAATATATTTTAGAATTTGGTTACGCGTTTGAACGCTGGTACTACTCGTACATCAAATTATAAAAAGCTGGAATTCATTGCATTTATACTTTACCGATGACAAAATCGTTTTAAAATGTTTGTGTTTTTTATCTACAGAACAGAATATTTCAGGACATTTATATTAATTGGTGTTGAAAAATGCGAGTGCACCGCCGCCTGTCGGGAGCTGAGCGCTCGTCACATAACTGTGGTGCCGATCTTCACCATTAGCATGAGTCGAAGCGTTTCACATTTTGGGCATTTTATAATTTTACAGCCAGTAAAATTATAAAAATGCCCAAAATGTTTAATTAAATAACCTATTTTGTTCAGCAACTATTAGCTTTATATGTCTGATATCAAAGCTGGGCGCATTCATTAATTAATATTGATGAATGCATGTAACCTGACATGAATGTTTTATACGTGGGACAACAAAAAAGAGTCGACTTTAGGTGAAGTCCGTTTATGGCCATCGTGCACCAGTATACTGTAATAAACAGCGCGCATTCTGCTGACCCAACAGTCATTGACCGGCGTGATGGTCACCAGCACAGAAAACAATTTGCATGCCGTGACAAAACCAGTACATTTGGATTTTGTTGATACCGTATAAAGCTCAATCCACACATAGCCGGTACGTGGCCGTGACGTGCACGGGCCGTGCGCTGTCAGGAGCACACAAAAATATCCTTGCATACATTTTATATGAACTCGTTCACACTCGTCCGTGTCCGGGCAGGCGACGGAGCTTCCGTGGCCGGGCCGACGCTGTGACGTGCGGCTACGTCATCAGGGCTCTCCGGGCTTTTGTTATGCATGGCCACGCTGAAGTTTGTAGCATGAACGAGACAACAGCTGTCATAGACAATTTGGCCAAAAAATAGCATAGACAATTATTCAATAAACGCTTTTGAATAAAAGTCCGCCATTTATTTCAACTTTGACGGCATATTTTTTTTTTAATAGTTAAATGCAGTGATTTTTTTGGTTTTAAAACGCCTCTGCCATTCCCAAACGATTATTTCGTACGTAACGTATTTTGAGTTGGCAACATGGCTATAAATATAATTAGACAGGATGCACTAACTATTTCCATGCATCAGTTTCAGGTCTGTCTGGTTGTTTTCTGTCATGTTATGGCATAGACATAGAAAATATATGGAGGCGCCGCGACATTCTATATCTACCTTTGCTTATACAAATATGGGTGAAATACGAAACAGATTGTGAAATATCGTTTTGTTTCATTCTTTCTAATGTGGTAATCGTATTTGATAAAAGAGACAACAGTATTTCAGTTGTTGCTCATAATGGCAACATTTTCTTGTGACGTTGTGACAGTTGTAGGTAAGTGCCGTTTTCGCCATTTTATGCGACAAGTCTCGTGGTAGTTCTGCTGTCAAATGAGTGTTTGCTTTTGTATTTATTGTGATTTGTGAGAAAATTACGAGACTTTATCTTTCAAATTGCATTTATATGATGGAAAACAGCCATTCAAGATGCCTGTGCGTTGTATTATGGAGTGTGGTGCAAGAAAGAAGGAAAATCAACCTCAATTGTCTTTGCACAGGTTAGTAACCGGTTTTCATGCAATATTACACATAGTAATTCATTTTCGATGAAAAAAATGCTAAGCTGCCACATATTTATGGTTGTAGTTTTCATATTTGGGCTTATTCTCATCCAACAGACCTTTTTTTAATTTCATAATTTCATTCGTTTGTTTACAATAATATGTCATGATGGAATAGTGTAGTACCGTTGCCGTAATATTTTCCGATACTAGTTCCTTCGCTGCGCTGATACAATATCGGTATAATACGTGTTCTAATCGGTTCGAGTGACCTTGCTAGGTCCGGCTCGCTGTTCACAGCACTGAGGGATCGTTCCGCAGACTTTTATGATGATTGAATATACAAGATCCGGAAATAAGACATCATTTTGCTATTTGTTTTAATTTTTTAATTACGTATTTTAACAACTCGAACCAAATGATTTATTGATAAAAATATTAACCTTTTTATAGGTTTCCTAAAAAATAAGGATTAAGGAAAAAGTGGCTAGAGGCTATTGGAGAAGAAAATATTAATCTTTGACAAAAAATGAAAAAAAAAAGCAAAAAAAGTACATCTGTTCACTTCACTTTGAAGAAAGTGTTCATTAGAACACTTGATGTAATGAGATTACAAGATAACTCTGTTCCTACAATATTTTCGGTAAGTGTGTATTAAAATGATTGGTAAACCTCTCTGTTCTGTAGAGGTTCTATAGGTTTAAACTACGGGTATAAAGCAACGTACTTAAGGATTGAAGTAGTTTTTTTCTCTTTTTCAGGTTGCAAAAACTGGAAAAATTAAGACTGAAAAATATGTCAATCAACAGAAAAAAATTAAGCGCTTCAACGAAAGGATACTCTGAAGAAATCCGAAAGTTCGCATTAACGTTGCATTTTTATCCCCGCCTATAATTATATAAGGCGAACTTACAATACATGCTTACTCACACAAGAACTTTGAGCAAATGGTACCAGCATGTAAATTGGGAACGGGGATTAGCGAAAGAAGCATTTGTTTAAAAATTAAAGTTCAAGAAAGTGCACAGTGTCATTCCAAATGTTTATTGAATAAATAAAACACTTATGTTGATTTTTACCGAAGTTTTATTTAATGAATAAGTAAAAGCGAGGTGCGATGCACAATTTATGTTGTGTTTTACATTATAAAAATAATAAATAAATAATAAATAGGTGTATTGGTACGATTGTAAAATATTACAAGAAATGCAATTTACAAAGACCACTATCTATTTTCGTACTCACCAAATTAGTATCCCTCGAATTGTCCCGGACATACAATGACTGTATCTGGCGAACATAGTCCACATACCTACCAGAAGCTGCAGACCAGATATAAAATAAGCAAAAGCGCAAAAGTGATGCAAGTAAAAGTGTTTTTAAAATCTGTGCGGTAAAAACTACATTAACTGTAATTAACAGAAATGAGTAAGACTCGTAATACTAGTATGTAGTATTAGTATCGATACTTTTTATAGTATGGTTATAGTAACGCTGTATTCCCTGATTGGTACAACCCTAGCATTGGCAGCCATTTTATGCGACACTTTGAATTGTAGGTATGCACCTTTTTTGTAGGTATTTCCAGTCCATACTTTTTATATGTCTATGTGTTATGGTCATGTTGACGGTTCGAAGATTTTTTGGTTGATATTATTGCTTATAAAACTGATATAATACTGAAGATAAAACCTAGAAGTATTCGGATATTCAGCAAGTTTTACTGTCATCAATTGTGATTCTTACCAACACGGAATAGAAAAAACATTTTCTCCCACAAGGCGACGAGGAAAAGTGAAAAATGTTAAGATGTCAAGTTTAATCAAAACATTCATAACGTTCATCAGTAAAATAAGCGATTTCTTTTTTGCAATCCGGTTGTTGTTTGTTGTATAGTAAACGCCTTCAAATATATGGTGAACAAAATCGGCGCTGATGGCCAGTTACCCAGTCATATTGTGTTAATGGGAGAAGATACTTATGAGCTTATGGTATCTACGAGTAGCTCGGCAACCCCATCGAAACCATCGTCGTTGAACTATGAATCAGTAGTAACTTTTCTGCAAGAGCAATCGGCAACTCAAACTAGATGAAGTGGCTTAATGGGTCAGATATCATCAGACCCGGCAACGGTAAGTCACTCAATCACTAGCAACGGAACAATTATATAGAAAAAATAGCTTTTGCCCGCGACTTCGTACACGCCTAACCCGTTTTTTCCCCGTTCCCGTAGTAATTTCAAGAAATTCTCTCGTTAGTGCTCCCTTACACTCCCTAAGGGATCTACATGCCACATTTCAGCTTTCAACGACCAGTATTTTTGGCTATGCGTTGTCTGTCAGTCACTCAATCACTCAGTAACGGAAGAAATTTAAATAGATTGATTGATATATATTGATGATTGATTATATTTTTTCAGATGAGCAAGATTACTTTGTAACAAAGTATAATCTGGATTGGATGGGCAAGCAAAGAATTTTGATAAGAAAATAACAATAACTACCTGAGATTTGCTAATCGTTATATTGCTACCTTTTTTTTTTTTTTAGGATGGGGAATCATCAAATGACTCCTCCCGCTCTGGGTGAAGCAGAAGGGAGTGTCAGACTCTTACTGACTAAAACCCATCCGTGTTCCTCCCAATGCCCTTTGTGTACCAGGGCCGCGGCGACTCTTCGAACAGATTCCGCGACACCGGCAGGCGCTGGCCCTAGCGGGCCCCGTCTTCTACGCTGACAGCTCTTTAAGGCGCGCGTGGAACACAGCGCGCCGTCGACCCGGGCTTGGTTCTGATCGGACAGCGAGCCACCCAATGCTCGCCGTCCGCAGGCCCGTGCCTACGGTGGCCGGGAATCGCCCTGCGACTCCCGACGCCCGGGGCGTCTTCTCCTGTTGCGGCGGCTGGGGCGTGAGGTTTCCCTCTCTCTCACGCGTTCGGCCTCCTCCTTTGCTAGCATTACTGCTTCGCAGAAGGAGGTGATCGCTTCCCATGCCTCCTCGCTCCGGACCATGGATTGGACCAGGGCCGGAATTGGACCAGGGCCGGGTTATATTGCTACCTACCTGTATGTTTTGTGTGTGACTTTATGTTCAAAATGATTGTGTGTGTGTTTTAAACTTAAACCTATTTTAAAATAAGTAACTTTTAAGAATATAATAAAACTATTTTTCAACGTGAATCAATAATAAGTATTTATTTTGTGAGTTGTTTTTTCTCTAGTGTTTAAACTCTATGAGGTCGGTTTTTCCTAGCCGGCTATTTTGAGAAGGAAAATCGAATTATCGAAGATCATACAACTATATTGAAATGGTCAGATCATATGCCATGAAGGATAATGTTTGATATAGCATGAGAAATCACAGATTTTAGTGGACCTGTCTAATAGTGCCCATATGTATTCAACGATCCGATGAAAATGAAAAATACCAATGTATGTGGCCATGGCACACGAAGTGGTCAAATTACCAACCAGATAATTCTGAAATCTATACGTCGTGTATTATAGAACAGGTACATGGCCTTCAGAATTACAACAATATGAGGCTTATTTATAAAATTGAAACCTACTGAAGCATTTATACTTAATTTGCAAATAAATGGTTAGTTGGCCAAATAAAAACTAGTGTATTTTTCAACTGCCCAACTTTAAACAAACGAATAATCTCTCCATTGGTGAAATCGCTTTTCTCCAACGCGTGTCTTTTTGTGCGCGTGGCAACGAAAACAAACTGATGAATGAGCGGCACGTGCACAGCCCGGCCACTGCCCGGTAGCTTCCCTGACGGGACACGGATGCACGGTCCCTGCCCTGACACGGCCCTGACACTGCACGGCCACGTCCCGGCTATGTGTGGATCAACCTTAATGGCGTCAGAGTGTCATCTGCCATGGTTTATGTAGCTATTTTTGACAAACGTAGAGCTTGCGCACGTAACACACGTTCTAAAAAGTTAGACGTGTGGTAATCCGTACTAATACGATAAATGTGAAAGTAACTCTGTCTGTATTACCTTTACACGTCGCGTTGTAACGCCTGAATGGATTTAAATAAAACTTGGCACATGAGTAGACATTGTTCTGGATTAGGACACATGCTGCTTTTTATCCTAAGAGTATGTTCCCGAGGCATAATTTTCGACTTTGAAGCGGGTGTAACCGCTGCCAAAAGCTAGTTTATCATGAAATACAAAGGTAACCTGTTTTGGTCGTTGCAAGATAGACAATTTAAAAAGCTATTATTAATATTAATCTTTGTTTACAATAGCAAAATATACGCAATCTGTAATGTGATGACAAATATTATGTACTATGTGGGGCGTCTGAGAAAACAAAAAATCGATAGTGTTACATTCAAGAAAACAAAACTTGTGTTTTCCACGCGTTTTCCCACTTTGCTGTATTTTTTACATTTTGTATAATAATAAAGTAAAACTGTGACCTACAGTAAAAATTCATTAAGAAAGCATAATTATGCGATCAACATTAGACATACCCATTGAAATATAGAGGTAGGAAAAAATAAGTCGACACGAAGTTTTTTTTATTTCTAGTTATTATTAATTTTAATTCTAGTTATTATGGTCCAACCGCAACCTCGTTCTCAATTCAGACGAGACATACGTCAAAGAAACGTCCTGTCGAATTATTTATGGAAAATAATTTATCAGCCTCCCCCGCACTGGAGTCTACACTAACAACGAAAATTACAAACTAGACAGGATAATTTGGCAAACCTCCAAACTGAGTAAATATTTCGTTTCTCAAGTTTGACTAAGCTAATAATAATAATTAGGTAAGTAAATGCACACGTGTCACGGGTCTTTCAAGCAGCGTTGTGATTGTTTTAAATCTAAATTGAAACATTGCAGACATACAAACTTAGTATTAGGTCTACCAACCGTAAAAAAAAAACAAACAGAAATAATCACGTGAATAAACTCAGATTTAAAACATATATGATGCAAATTAATTGTTACTCATACCTACATGTTTTCAGAACGCCTCCTCTCTTAGGCAATTATTCTTATTTGGTTTTATAAAATAAGTTTCCCGTTCTCGTTTCAAAGTAACATCACTGAATTTTCCATTTATAAGTGGCCATAAAAAACCTAACAACAAAAATGTAAATGTGATTACAACTACTAAACAAAAGATATTTTAATTCTTTGAAAATGGAACACGCGTTGTTCACTTTGTAAGAACGCTATCCAGCCAGTTCTTTTTTTTATGTGAAAACTTGTGAACTTCATAAATTCTCATTCTTGTATTCCCTTTACATACATTGCACTTAAAACTAAGCCGACCGTTATTTAAATAGAATCGGATTAAGTTATCGAGAGTTGCATTCGTTTATCAATTTATTATGAGTACAGCCACGAACCGCGTCCGAACAGAAGATAGAATAAGAAAAAAATAACTTATTCAACTCATAAATTTTTGCAGAATAGTAAGTATCCTCGTCAGCTGAGTTAAGTGAGACTGGTCCTTCAAAGTTTTACAAAATAGTCTTTTTTATCTCAGTATGTTCCGTTTTTACATTCAAATTCTTATTACGGAGAAACGTTAAGAACTCATATTGATTTTGTAAGAAAGCACACACAGGAATAACCGAAAACCTTCTCGAACGTAAATCAACTAATAATTTGTAATGGTATATAAAATCTGCACCTAAAATAGGTTGTGACACATCCGCTACTATAAAAGTCCAAGTAAAAGATCTCCTTAGGTTAAGATTTAAAACTAAAGTTTTCAAACCATAAGTTTTTATGGGTGAGCCATTAGCGGCAAACAATTTGTATTCACTGGCCTTAGACATGTTATAAACTAACTTACATTTATATGGAATAACCGAAACATTAGCACCTGTATCTATAAGGAAATAAAGTCCATTTTGTCTATCCAAAACACATAGGCGGCGGTTACTATGTTGATTGCAGTCTTCCGCCGAACAGGACTGCAAATCTCCTAGTTTTCCTGCTTTTGAACCTGCTTTTCTTTCCAAGCGCACGGTTGTACGCACTTAGCTGCTTTTTCTTTGTAGCGATAATGGTAGAAGCATAATGCATGTTTGGGGTTGTGCTGGTATCCTCGGGAACGCGAACGTGATCGCCGATGAAACCGTCCTCGATGTCGATGTGTGGGTCTACCTCTTTCCAGACTTTCTATCCTTGCCGTCAATATCACGATTGTTTGCTCCAGGCTATCCTCATTATTTTTGCTCGATGTTGACGTCGTGCTGTTTGTTTGTGCCACTTCCGGTACTTGTCCTCCTCTAGAATTTTCTAGGACTTTATCCGCTACGGTTGCGAGTTTGTCAAGGTCTTTGTCTTCAATCACGGCTAGCACTCCTCTGACCGCTGCTGGTAATAAATTTTGCCACAAAACAGCCAATGTATGGTCGCTGACTTTATTTCTGGCCAGATTTCGCATGCGCCTCAAAAGTTGTGATGGACGCTGGTCGCCGAGTTCCATTTCACCAATTAATTTTTGTATTTGGCGATTCTCCGATTCTTCAAATACTGTCAATAATCTTGACTTTAGGGCAATGTCCTTCTGCCGGTGGATTAAGCAGTAGATCCGTAATTTGCAATATGACATCTTTGCTGACCTTGGACACGACAAGGTCGAACTTTGCATGGTCGCTGAGCTTCTGTGGAGCTAGAGTTGCTTCGAGCTGGATAAACCATGCCCGCGGCTGATCTGTCCAAAATTCTGGCACTCTCGATGATAGTGAAATAGCTGCTAACCCGGAGTCTTCTACTTTTACTGGATTCTTGCCTTCCATAATTATTCAGGAACAGTGTATTTTTGTATACACTGAATTCACTACTTGAATTTACTTGGTTTATAACGCTAGTACACGTCGAGTAACGCTAGGTCGGGTAACGCTAGTGTTTCGTGAGCCGTTCCCAAAAATAATATTGTCCAATCGCTATTTAAGTCCGGTTTAAAAAATAATCACTCACTGTCCAAACTGTTCAAAGGGGGTCACCAATTTACCACTGTTATAGTTAATTAGTATGTGTGTATATGTATTGTCTTTAGTACTAACTCCACTCCAGTAGGTGCGTCTAGGTTCAGTGAATGAAATTCCAAATGTTCAATATATAAAGCGGTATATATTATGTTATAACGTACGCACTCACACTATACATATGTTAGTATTATAAAGAGAAACAAACACTAGCGTTATACGCGGGTCTCGGGGAACGACTGGACAAGTGCCCGTGTGGCTATCTAATTTTGCTGACGATTACAATGTGTCCCTACACTGTCTATCACATTTCTTACTGACTAACTGTGTTACAATCTCAAATCGTGACTCAAGTCCTCTTTTGTCGTCTATAGCTCAACGTCGAATAATGGCGATTCAAACGCAACGCGCCATTTTATTATGAAAAGTACCCTATGGGTTGCCACAAATAAAAAATGTATTCGATACTAAAAATAACAGTGTTGCAACCCACAAATTAAATAAACCTAGTAGTCGATTATTTTGTATGCTAACAATTTGGTTTGTCAATATTTAAATTGGCATGAAACTGGGCCTACCAAAACGTAGTATTGTTTACTACAAGCACATAATTATCTAGTTGTGTGGGTACTATATTGAATACCGTAGTGTTTTCAGATCGAAGCGATATATCCCAGTTCCCACATACCCTAGTGTCAGAGTTTCTAAACCGCCTCAAGGGCCTCTGACATGGTTTATATGACGACCGCCATTTGGCGGCCGGGACCACCGGCTTATCGTCGTACTGCAGTATACTTAAAAATTGGTTGTCTGTAAATTTGGTTTACGGGCGATCATTTTACGTGATAACGTCATAAAAAAACAATTGAATTCTTAACGATCGCTTACACGCTCGGCTCAGGCGGAACGTGACACTTTTTCGTGCGTGCACCCAGTGTTCATCGATTTATAAGACGTTATCGCGTCAAAACGTTTTAGATGCAACCTTTTTTTCAATAAACATAAAAAAATGGTAGGTACTCACCACTTCCTTTCAAAATGATTGAAATGCCAAAAGGTTTTTTTTTTTTCATCTTTACATTTTTTTCTGATTAAATGGCACGCAATATTTTTAAATCAAATATTACTGAAATGGCATGTAATTGTTGGATTGAAACCTTTTAAAGCTAATGCGATTTTTGTTGACCTCTAAAGATTACCCAAAGCAGAGTTCATGGGACACAGTCAATAAAAATGCAATGCTAGATATTTTGAGTAGGGTACTGTGACGATAACTCAAACCCTCAAAAAGGCCTTTGTAATAAAAATGTAAGGTTTTTTTAAGTCCTTTGTAGCCCTTGAAGGTATTATAGGATAACCAAAGAAATCTTCAAACATTACGAGTGTGTGACGAGACCTGCTGACCCGAGCTTCAGATTTTATTGACTGATGTGATGAGAGGTTTACTTTATAAAACTTTTCGTCGATTGTGATGGATTCGGTTCAATAACATTGGAATAAACGTAATGGTTATGAGCTCATAATTGAGGAATAACCGTTTAAAGTAACTATGCGACGGGTTACTTTGGCATTTGTTACAGGTTACTTACTAATTATATGACCAACGATCAATTTTTGTTTGTATGCAAGTCTACTTTGACTTGATGACTTGAAGAAAGATGAAAAAGATTATCCATAAAACAGTCAATTTTGCAATTTTACTTTAGAAAAATAGCCATACTACCTGAATATTGCTTACTTTAAACTGCTTCATGCAGTTTGAATTTTCAACGTGTTAATTTGAGAATATCTGTGCTTGGGGAGCTTTGCTGTTCAGCGCTTCGGAGTAAGAACTTGTTTACTCAAATAGGTACTACTACGGTAAATAGTTGCTGCTTCAGTTTCTAAACACATTGGCTGCTACTTTTTAGGTTAATTCAATTCTTTATTTTTAACGAAAAAGGCTAACTTTAAGTTTTTTTAGTAATTATCTGAAGCTCCTCGAAACGTTTCATCGTAATTGACGTTGCTGCCAATCGGAAAAATAATTCTATTGGTGTTTGACTACAAATTCTACCTCCTTTATTATCTCTATAGATACACCATTAAATTAACAATTCAAATGATGGCCATTTGAAAATTTCAAAGCATAATAATAATATCTTAAGTCAAGAGCAAACCCGCTCAAAAATATATTATGACGGAGTTACCTCATGCTGGTATATTTTTATCGCTTTTCTATCGACTCAAATAGAGCGGCTCTCTATAAAATGAACCACATAACCGCAGACCATTTTCACCAGTAACAGGTTAAAATATTAAACGTGAATAAATGTAGTAAATTCATTCCTGTTGAATAATCTGAACTGGCAGGGTTGATATATCGCAATTTTGAGAGGAAAAACATTTTATACCGGCTGGGAAATAAATGTGAATTTTATCTGCATAGAGGAAGTACGTGCTTACAACTTACCTACCGTTAACGTTCCTAGAATTAGTATTTATGAATTAATTTATTTATTTATTTACCAATTTCGGACAACAATATAGCCCAATTTGTTAGTAAAATATATATATCTTATAACTAGTATTAGTAGTAAACAAACAAGGACAAAAACAAACCACAAAGTAGGTGTCTAAGGCAGGATGTGCAGAGAACGATAGAGTGAGGAATAGCTAACTGACCATTGTCCCCACAAAGTGCCTCAGAAAAGGTGAGTAAGGACTCTCCACAACTGTTTTCAGGATGCTATTGTCACTGTCCCGCGTTCTACGCATCAGTGATGCGACTTTTTTTCGAACTACTGCCTGAAAGCCATCAGTTCGGTTCTGAGCAAACATCTCCGATGCGCTACAGAAACGGGGCAGTTTCAACAACATCCTAAAAACATTATTGTACTGGACGCGTAAAACATCTAACGACCTTTTGGTGTAGCTGACCCACAGACACCCGCGTACAGACCTTGACAAAATGCCTTGAACAAGGTGATTTTGACTCGGTCCGCACAACGCGAGAATCTACGAGCCAACATGTTGCCTCGGACCGCCAGTGCCCTACGTTCCCTTTCAATATCTACATCATCTTTAAGGTCGTCGGTAAGTATGTGCCCTAAGTACTTAAATTGGTAGACTTTATTTATGCTTATACCATTCAGAAAGAAGGTAGGTTCATGATTAGGGCACTTACCGGCGGCCTTAAAGACCATGTATTCACATTTACGGACATTGTACACAAGGCCGTGAAAGGCAGCATATCTCTCGCAGACCTTCAACATTTCTTTGATAGATCCCTTAGTCGGGCCCAGCAGCACTATGTCGTCCGCGTAGCTGATGCTGTTTATACTAACACCACCAACCCGGCAGCCGACACGCGTACTACTGAGCTCGACTAAGAGATCATTAACATAAAGGTTGAAGAGCCGTGGAGACGTCAACCCCCCTGTCTCACACCGCACTCCAACCCATATGACTCATAAAACGTTCCGGCCCACTTTCGCACTTTCGCATACCAATACTGCATGAGCTTAAGCACTGGTGCCGGCACATTCCTGTCACCCAGCTTTCTCCAGAGCACATCATATGACACCAGGTCGAAGGCTCTGGAGAGATCCAGGAAGCAGGCATACACCGGCGTTTTTCGATCTGTGTAATATTGGACAGTATTCTTTAAACTCAGCACAGCGCTCTCGGTTGAAAGTTTAGGTTGAAAACCAAACTGTGCATCGTGCAAACACAAATACTTTTTCAGGCACGAATCTAGTATACTGTCCAATATTTTAGCCGCTGTGGTAGCAAGGGAGATTGGACGGTAGTTACCCTTGTCCGAGATATCTCCTGTCCTGTTTTTTACTATAGGTACTACAATAGTTTGCATCAGCTCAGATGGTAAATGAGAGTGACTGATGCACATTGTATAAAACAAGAACAGGACCCTCGGCAAGTGAACCCCCGCATATTTGAAGTGCTCGATGCTGAGTCCGTCGTGGCCGGGCGATTTACCTCTGCTCATGCTTTGAATGATGGATCTTACTTGTTTAGCCGAAAAAAGAGTGGGTGGCTCCACCCCCCACTGTCAGACTCAGCATCGGCCGCTTCAAGCGACGGGCCTAGTGGAGATTGCACTTTAAAATGTTTCATAAACATATTTGCAATTTCCACCGGGTCCTTGGCCCCTCCTACGCTCGCCGGTAGACCAGGCCTAATATCCAACTTACGTGTCGACTTCCAAAATTTACTAAAATTTTTCGTGGCTCTTTGCTTTGCTATGTTGTCCATTTTGACCTACTCTTCGTTTTTTTGGCACCATTTCAGGCGACCCTTGAAGATTTTACGGGTCTCACACATCTCATCGAAAACTACTCCACTATTTGGTCTCTTTTGTCTAACCCATTCTTTGAACCTAAGCCTGGCCTCACGGTGAGCGTCACGAACATGACTGTTCCATCCACACATCACTTTTCCTCTCCTTGGCCTGCACCCTCCTACCACATATGTTTGCTCGGCAGCGTCACATAAAATACTTATAATTTCACCGTACAAGTCGTCTAGGATATGTTTATGCTTCACTGAGCTGCATAACCCATAGCTACACTCTGAGAATTCAGGTGGAAAATCAATGTTACGAAACCTCTCATTACATAAATCCTTGTAAAATTTTATCTGAGATTCGTCCCTTTCACCCCAAATAACTGTGGAACGTGGCGGATTCCGTGTTATTAATTTAGACCTCACTATATTTAAGTCACAATTAACGTACAATGTCAAGTGGTCTGACATATATACGTCTTCTTTTATTCCTATATTTACAATAGTTTGCCAGGCTGACCAAGATACAACACAGTGATCTAGCCACCTTCTACACCCCTGGGCTTCGCTCACAAAAGTGTAGCTATCAGTCACGCAGCCCAATTTTTCTATATCAGCACAAATCCAAGCTTGGTCATTACAGAAATTGTTTAATTCCCTAAAAAACAATTCATGTGGATGTGCATTAAAATCGCCTAATATGAAAATACTTTCAATCTCTGCACTCGCAACAATAGCACTAATTTCACCTAGAACTTCTGTAAACAAAGGCAAGTTGTCGGTTGAGTCTGTTGGCATGTAAACAGAGATTACAACTATCGAGCGACCACCGACGGTAGCTCTGATGGCAGCGAGACGCGAGCTAGTGCACTCTAATGTTGTAACATCGTCAAAAATGCCCTTTCTCCAGAGAATAGCCACTCCCCCATATGGTCTTCCTATCAGTAGCCCTGCAGATGTATCAACAGCCAACCTACCCGTGTATTCAAATTTATCACTAATGGTACCCAAGAAAGGAATATCATGGGGAAGAAGCCATGTCTCCTGAAGGGCAACAATGTCTGACATTTCACAAATTGCCCTAACACTATCAACTGACCGCTTAACAGATTTACAATTGAAACTAATAAACTTACAATGTTTGTTTTGTTTACAGTTCAATGAAGCCCATTACTAACTATTACTTAATCTTCTGACTTCTTTCGGTACGTAAAACGCACGAAGTATGAGTCAACAGGATTTTAGTATCTATCACAGTTTAAGTTCTCTGTTTGAGCGAAAATAAGTTTTTTTTTTGTTTTCGTAAGAATTAATATAGAATGAAGGTTTTTTTCCTTTTTCTTTTTTTTTTTAAGGATGGGAAATCATCAAATGACTCCTCCCGCTCTGGGTGAAGCAGAAGGGAGTGTCAGACTCTTACTGACTAAAACCCATCCGTGTTCCTCCTAATGCCCTTTGCGTTCCAGGGCCGCGGCGACTCTCTCGAACAAATCCCGCAACCCCGGCAGGCACTGGCCCTAGCGGGCCCCGTCCTTTATGCTGACAGCTCCTTGAGGCGCGCGTGGAACACAGCGCGCCGTCGACCCGGGCCTGGTTCTGATCAGACGGCGAGCCACCCAATGCTCGCCGTCCGCAGGCCCGCGCCTACGGTGGCCGAGAATCGCCCTGCGACTCCCGACGCCCGGGGCGTCTTCTTCTGTTGCGGCGGCTGGGGCGTGAGGTTTCCCTCTCTCTCACGCGTTCGGCCTCCTCCTTTGAAGGTTTGGTTACTTGGATTTTTATTTGTATTCACTTCATTTTAAAATGCAACGGTTTTGATCAATGTTGAGTATTTTTTTGTATTTCAGGATAGAGAACCTTTTCAAAATATAGTACCTGTAAACGTGGTTAGAAGTGTATTACCAGTAAATTGTTTAACAACGTGCAATTTTAACTGTAAAATCTTGTAATTAACGGAGACTAATGAGCGTAGATGGGATAGAAGATTACCTAGCAACAGAGACCTCTCAGTAATAATTACAGATAAGCCGAGAACCGCTGCCGCGCTGAGTGCTCAGACATCATGGGGGCGGGTTGTTGTAAAGCAAGAACAAAAAAGCAATGTTTTTTTTTCGTATCCTTAACTTTTGACAACAAAAATAGACGTAATTGACCAAATACAATGCACAGTTGGCTATAGTGTATCATAGCACAAGTTCATACCATTCCAATTTCTTACAGATGTCATCTAACAAAGTCAAACTATCTACTTATTAGATATTTCCTTACTTGAAGAACTTTTCTATTTTCATAACAATACTTGGAATGGAAATACTGCCTTCCAAAATCACATTTCTCTACTGGAAGGCTTTAGATTGCGTTAAAGGTGCCCCGATCTTATTGAATTAATTCAGAGGTTGTTCGGGAAGGAATTCCATTTACTCGCCATCTGTTGATTACCGAAGTTCCGGATATCATGAAGGACGATCCATGGGTATTAATGAGCAGCTTCCAATCCTTGTCGGCCAACAAGGACGGTGTTAAACGTTTGCTTATAATATAAGATCATTTTCTGATTAGAGATTTTGATTTTGTTAAGAATAATAAAAGTATTTTAACGTAAAACGAAATTTATAATTTATAAAGTAGTGCCAATTCTACTATTTTTTAAGCTACGTTTGTATTCGCACCTCTGTCGCAATCTGTTAAAAAAGCCTTAATTTCCATCAATTTTTGACAGATTGCGACTGAAACGCGATTGCAAAAAATGCTGAAAAATTAGTAGCATTGGCACTAGTATAATATGCAATCTTCCTATTGTTAAAAAAAAAATAAAGAAGACAGTTTCAGCAAATATAATCTGAACCAAGACTCAAGAAACAAACCGTAAAACTGAATAAATGCCAAGCAAATATTAAAATCAAATTATGCAAAACATAAACTTGAAAGCTGGCTTAATTCTGACAGGGAAAAGAAAACTCAAGACAAGAATAACGAAATAAAAGTGTTACTGTCTGTGTGTTAATGTAACGAGAGGAAATGTTGCCGTCGAGGCGGCAAATAATATGTTATTCATTTAAACATCTCGCGACGGGATTCTTAAAAAGCAAATAATAAAATAAATAAAAGAACGAACAGGTGTCTGGTAACATGAACACGAAGCCTCAAATTGTTTATTTGATTAAACTCGGAGAAGAAATATTCTGCGTCAGATTTGATTGCAGCTACAGTTTTATTTTATTAAATATTTTACAGCTCTGTTATAAAAAAAAAGTATTTTAAAATTATGCAATATACTTTTGCAGTTTGCTTGTAGAAGCAATTAATTTGATCTAGAATAAAATAAAACATGTATTATACAACGTATTGATTTGCATCCTAGTCAAATTCAAGGACGTAATTATGCTAATGATTCTCGACCCAAATCGACAGTAAAATGGGTAGGTATTTTTTTAATTTTTATTTTTTTATTTACAGAAATCCGTAAGTGCAAACCAGCCGCGGCCCGTCTGTTACTAGCCTTATAATCGCGCTTTCACACACAAACAAACGCAAACAATACATACACAACGCATACGCAACGATCATTCGATAAATTCGTAGGTAATCAATCGCACCCCAATCACGGTACGGGGATTCTCCCGCGCAAGCTCCTAGCCACGCCCCCGGCCCCCGCGGCCCCGGAACTAACAGTGTGTTTGATGTCGCCGAAGCGTGCGCGCGTTCGCGAATTGTGCAAGATGACGGACAATTATTCAAAGTCGAGATGGTGGAGATGGTCCGCTTGTATGCCATCAGTGGAGACAGCCTACGTGGAGTCAACCGGATATTCACGGAAATGTTTTCCGATCGGGAACCCCCATCACAGAGCGTCATGCTGGCTGCTACGCAGGGACTGTGGGATCATCGGCAGTTTGACGTTCCCCGGCATGCTCATGCTCGCGGCAGCGTAGGCCTGCCTGTCGCCTTGCAGGAAGACATCCTGGAATACTTCCAGCGAGACCCACGGGCAAGCACGCGGGAGGCTGGTCAACACTTAGGAGTGCACCACACCACAGTGTGGCGCCTACTGAAACGTGAACTTCAACACCCGTTCCACTACCGCAAGGCACAACCTCTACTTCCAGCAGGATGGCGCTCCCTCTCACTATGGTCGGCAAGTACGCGAGTACTTGACCGAAAAGTTGGTGACCACTCGATCGGTCGCGGAAGACCTGTGGCCTGGCCTCCGCGTTCTCCAGACCTGACGCCTGTAGACTTTTATTTGTGAAGGTTAGTTTACACGAAGGAAGTGACAAGTGTAACAGAATTACATGCAAGGATCATTAGTGCTTTCGACACTTTAAAAACGAATGTGTTAGTGTTACGTAAGCTGAAGGAAAACCAGCTACGTTGTGCTCGATTGTGCAAAGAGTGTGATGGTGGCAACTTTGAACAATACCTCCGGGTAACTTAAGTAGGTAATTTATTTATTTATACATTTTGTAAATACGTTGTAAGCTTAATCAATTTTATTAGTGTAAATAAGTTGATTTCAAATTTTATTTTTAACTACGCCAATAATACCTAAGAGTCGAAAATATCACCACGTACTTTCACTTAACTAGCACGTCTTTCCATTTCCATCAAACGTAGAAAACATTTTTAGACTTAGTAGATCGCTACACTAACTAAGGCATTCTTGCCGGTCCTAAGCCCGTTAAGTAGGAAGGAAATCCACAAATAAAAACAAAATCACTACGAAAAGCAAAACTAACATTTTATTAATCATCTGATAACAGGTCAGTGAACTTTTCTTTGGCGCACTAGTATTATTGTCATTAGTAAGATTTCCGTATTCCAATGATGCTCAAAGATGAGTTAATTATCAAGCGAAATTTATGACAATAATGTAAGTGATTTTCGAAATAAAATTAGGTAAAATTATTGCTACCGGTCATTGATCCGTCGCGCTCGCGCGCGCTTGCATTTCGTAGGTAAGACGTCGACACTCACGCACACAGCTGCATTGTCGCTGTGTGCGTAGTCGGGTGATTCTGTTTGAATTAAGGGCTTAATTCTGAAATACTGTTAAATTTCAACAACAAAAAAAGCAGCGCTTATTAGTTATTGCCCGCTACCGTACTTTCGATTGATTATTTATGTCTTTTATGACAACCTCCTGAAATTTGACGAGGATGCAAAACAACACGTTGTATAACAGCAAGTTTTCATTTATCGGCACGTACCAGTGTGTGCGAGTAGGAATATTCTTAACTCTTCACAACAAGGGAATGGGTCTTAGCGATCAAGTTCTGAAATATCTACCTATAGTTGTAATGACCAAATTAGATAGATCTCGATTTCTCTGTAACTGCAGTAAAATAGGTACGTTTTCAGTTCCCAACTAGTTCTGATTAGGTTATTTTAAATTTGAAGAATAAATACTAATTCGAATGAGTCTATCAGCAATGCGAAAATAAATTCAAGGAAAATTGTATTAAAAGCTTCGTTTACAATAGCTTACACAATATCATGTTCTTGTTTGTTAATGGAGGTAAAATGAGGTTAATATAGAATATTGTGAAAGGCTTTTTGGAATATTGATGTCAACCAAATATACCTCAATACTCAATATTGATAATGCTAAAAAATCATCCGAACATAATGAATATGTATCTGGTTCGAATAAATACGCTATTTCTCCGAAGCTGAAGGGATCCAACGATTTTTGAATTATAGTTACTCGTAATAACGTGAGTGTGTTTCAAATTTAGGTCAATTTCAGAACATAAATATGACATGTGCCACAATATCTCAAACTCGTCAGTTTTGTGAAGTCAACTGTTAGTAGTGTTACTTTGATGTTATGCCGCGGCAATCACTATATAGCATTACACTTCACATGTACGGAAGCGAGGGATTCTCGAAACACGTTACGCGGGTCATCGCACTATTATACCGTCAATCATATTACCAGGTGATTTATGTGAAGGAAATTCAGTAAGGTACGTGTAATCAGATGAGTATGGGTTTTATTAACTTCGATCGAAATTCGAGAAAACCCATTGCTGCATATATGAATTTGGATTTTACCAAATTGCGTTTCCGAGAAATTCATAAAAAATCATTTATTTAAAAAGCCTCCACTCCTCGCTCCTCGTTAGATTAACTAAGTTCAGCATAAAATTCTAGCACTTGCGTTTGTACAGTTTTGGCCCCACTTCTCAGTGCTAAAAGCATAATGTTTGCTAAACCAGGCAATTAGCATTGCACTAGTAAATTATGGTCGGCGCCAGATAAATGTAGGTGGATCAGTGACCGCTATTACAAATTTATTTGGCGCTTACCATAGGCAAGAACATGTAATGCGGAAGTTTAATAGGTTTTCGAACAACGTTAAATACTAAACTCAGACGGTGCATTTCACCTATTGTCAAAATTCTGCAGCCTGTGCACACTGTGCACATACGAGGGGGTGTCAGTTGGTGTCGGAATCCACTAGTCGTAGTAGGAAAACTTTTCTCTTTATGGCTTGTTTTGCAAACTATTTAGAAAGCTGCTCTTGGCTGTTCACAGCTATTTAAGAAAAGTTGTGTGTTGTGTGCAAAGTAAAATAAACAGTCGTAAGACATAAAAACATGAGTTGACTGACTCATGAAGATGTAAAAATGTGCCTAATGTTGCATCAAATAAATACA
Source organism: Lacanobia wlatinum (assembly GCA_947578705.1). Lineage (NCBI taxonomy): Eukaryota > Metazoa > Arthropoda > Insecta > Lepidoptera > Noctuidae > Lacanobia > Lacanobia wlatinum. The sequence goes on from OX388040.1 coordinate 8,747,104, forward strand.
TAAAACGAAGACATCTCTGTGAGAAATAAGATCTTTGAGCAGACTGCTAACAATTCGTTCAAATTCGTTCTTTACTAGTGACGAATAAAGTTCATTTTACTATGAAAGTGCTACTGAAGTCTATTGGTTCAGCTGAACAATGAATGGCTCTGATGACATCTACTGAAAGAGTAGGCTTTACACCGCCGCACTATTGATGAGTGTTATCGAACAACAGTCAGACTAATAGATATCCCTGATTCAATACCTAGGGTTTTTATTTGCAATATGAGGGAGTTGGATTCGTGTAACCAAACTGATAAAAATACTGATTCGATGAATTCTGTCAGATTTACGTCATTTACTGCCGAATCCTAGATTTTCCAATTTAGATTGGAACCACTGAAGGCCTATGTCCAGCAGTGGACGTCTTTCGGCTGATATGATGATGAGGTGGTCTTCCGATAAGAAGTACCTAGATACCCTATGTCTCCATCCAAGACAACCACCCGAGTGCTAAGCGTAAAGATGATGAGTGACGTTTTGTAAATGACTTATCTTCGAAACTCAGAATTAATTATAAAGCCAAGAATGTGTTAACTGATATAACAGTAAATGTCTCTGGAACGTAACAAATCCATCACGCTTTCTATAAACTTACTTTCAATTGAATTACTCAACTATTACTACGAAGAAATATTAGAGAATAACTTACCCAACTTTAAATGAATTTGGTTTGAAGTTATCTATTATTACGATATTATCAAAAGTCTGGTCAGTTTTACCGAATTTAGAAAGTAATATCGTTCGACCGAGGTGGTCTAACGATATTACTTTTTGAATTTGGTAAAGTAAATGAGGATTTAGTTTGCAATTATAAAAGCGATAGGGGTCAGAAATGATAGGCCTTTGAGCCTAAGCATTTCTGAAATAACATCAACTAATTAGAGAAATAAAAGAGACCGCTTTATTTGCTGAGTTGGGACGAGTATTCAGTGTTGTCTCTGAGATCTGGATTCTGATTGCCGCAGTATAGTTGTCCGCAGAGTAGCAAAATATAATTAGAGTTAAGAAAGAGGACCTTGCTCTTAATTTACTATTATGAGAAAATAAGTGACAAAACTTTTCGACAAAGTCAGAAATGACAATGTACACTGGTATTTTAACTTGAGAACCTTATTAATCAAACATATAATCTACCGTTCAGTAGGTAATTTGAAGAATACGCACCAAGACAGATGCGAGGACACAATACACTGTTCTATTGTATCTAGTAATACAATCATAATAATCACGTGAGGAAAACTACATTCTTTTCCGCTATTGAATCTGTAATCACACAATGGCGAGCTGACTGATCAATTATAACATAAATAAATTAGTGACTTCCATGACGAAGGTATACGTCATGTCTGTACACACTTTAGAACGTAACTGGGCAACAGAGGAGAAATTCGTAAATGGGTTCAGTTTCGTAAAGGAGATTAGGAGAATACATTTCTTAAGTGTTATGTAATTGAGGGTGTTTGTAGTTGAAAATAATATGTACATACTATAAATGATATTTGCTTCGCAAAAACAGGTGACTCGTTAACTAAACTTAAGAACTGAATTTAAAATAAATACACTAACATAGGTATTTATTTGCACATGCATTCAGTGAAATGTTGCAACTTTGAGGTTTACATTTAAAGCCAGTTTATCAAAGTTAATTCTGAGCATTCACTAAAGATACCTGCATAGATTCCACCGACGCATATCATTACGTATGTGTACGAAGTTAATCAAGCATTTACGTTTGTGATTCTAAGTATGAATACACTAACAGACTACAGGAGCACAGATCGAGTCACTATTTCCCGAAGTTCACTTGTCGGAAGAACGGTCGTCCCAAGAATAATCGCTAGGTCGATGAACTTTAAGTTGAAAGGACGATTGACCAAAAAACCTTAGCCAAAAGTATCGTTTGACTGATATGGACTTTTGAGGAGTCATAGTACTGTCACTGCTACTAAATTGTTCCGTTCGTTCGACCATCAGTTCTAGAGACTAGCGAACTTCGGGAAGTTGTGACGCACTCACACAAACTACAGTCTATATAATGAAAGTAGAGCAAGCGAAACAGCTCACAATTGAGCACCACATGTGACGTTGTACTGTATCAAAAGATACGCGAGATGAAATTATCTTACGCTGCAAACTTATCTTCTTAGTGTTAACGGTTACCAATTAATATTTGGTACCGATCGGTTGCTTGTTACCTTCATTTTATGCGAATATAATGTGGTATCACGTACCTGAATCAATGAAAATGTAAATTAGAAGTTGGCGATGTTAACTATCTGCCACTGTTAAATTTTCTAAAGTGGTGTGTAGTTCAGTGGGTAAACTGTGAATGTTGTAACTCGGTTTCCGATATCTGTTTGAGGATGTAAACAAACATCCTCTTACTGACAGTATTCAGTCATGGGTACGAAATGTAACTTATTTCTAGCAACAATTTGGACTGGTCGAAAACAAACGTTTTACTTTCATTTAAATGTATAACCGATTCGTATTTTCAGCAATGTGCTTGCCAGTTGATATTTAATGGTATTATAGGTATACATTTAAAAGTTATTTTAAAGACTAAATTGAAAAAGCTTGTGTGAAGGTTTGTGAATAAATATGTGAAAACTTCTGACGTAATTATTTACGACGTGCGAAGAAAACTTTTATTTTTATTCATTTTACAAAAAAAAAGGCTGATCATTCATCAGCGCTCCCTGTCGTGCATTTCTCACAGCGATCTTCATTTGTTCCCATTTCTCGCCGGCAGCTGCTAAAACGAACATTCTTAAGCTCAATCCACACATAGCCGTGACGTGGCCGTGACGTGCACGGGCCGTGCGCTGTCAGGAGCTCACAAAAATATCCTTGCATACATTTTATATGAACTCGTTCACACTCGTCCGTGTCCGGGCAGGCGACGGAGCTTCCGTGGCCGGGCCGACGCAGTGACGTGCGGCTACGTCATCAGGGTTCTCCGGGCTTTTGTTATGCATGGCCACGATGAAGTTTGTAGCATGAACGAGACAACAGCTGTCATAGACAATTTGGCCAAAAAATGGCATAGACAATTATTCAATAAACGCTTTTGAATGCAAGTCCGCCATTTATTTCAACTTCGACGGCATTTTTTTTTTAAATAGTTAAGTGCAGTGATTTTCTTGGTTTTAAAACGCCTCTGCCATTTCCAAACGATTATTTCATACGTAACGTATTTTGAGTTGGCAACATGGCTATAAATATAATTAGACAGGATGCACTAACTATTTCCATGCATCAGTTTCAGGTCTGTCTGGTTGTTTTCTGTCATGTCATGGTCATGTTGACGGTTCGAAGATTTTTTAGTTGATATTATTGCTTGTAAAATTGATATAATACTGAAGATAAATCCTAGAAGTATTCGGATATTCAGCAAGTTTTACTGTCATTAATTGGGATTCTTACCAACACGGAATATAAAAAAACATTTTCTCCCACAAGCGACGAGGAAAAGTGAAAAATGTTAAGATGTCAAGTGTAATCAAAACGTTCATAACGTTCATCAGTTAAATAAGCGATTTCTTTTTTGCAATCCGGTTGTTTGTCGTATGGTAAACGCCTTCAAATATATGTTGTGGCGAACAAAATCGGCGCTGATGGACAGTTACCCAGTCATATTGTGTTACTGGGAGAAGATACTTATGAGCTTATGGTATCTACGAGTAGCTCGGCAACCCCATCAAAACAATCACTCAGTAAAGGAAGAATTTTAAATAAATTGATAGATATTTATTGATGATTGATTATGTTTTTTCAGATGAGCAAGATTACTTTGTAACAAAGTACAATCTGCATTGGATGGGCAAGCAAAGAATTCGCAACTAATCGTTTATAAATATGTATTGCTGTATTTTTTGTGTGTGACTTTATGTTCAAAATGATTGTGTGTGTTTTAAACTTATACCTATGTTAAAATAAGTAACTTCGAAGAATATAATAAAACTATTTTTCAACGTGAATCAATAATAAGTATTTATTTTGTGAGTTGTTTTTTCTCTAGTGTTTAAACTCTATGAGGTCGGTTTTTCCTAGCAGGCTATTTTGAGAAGGAAAATCGACATGTTGAAATGGTCAGATCATATGAGTGCCATGAAGGATAATGTTTGAGGTATCATAAGAAATCACAGATTTTAGTGGACCTGGCTAATAGTGCCCATATGTATTCAATGATCCGATGAAATTGAAAAATACCAATGTATGTGGCCATGGCACATGAAGTAGTTAAATTACCAACCAGATAATTCTGAAATCTATACGTCGTGTATTATAAAATAGGTACACAACCTTCAGAATTACAACAATTTGCGGCTAATTTATAAAATTGAAACCTACTGAAGCATTTATACTTATTTTGCAAATAAATGGTTAGTTGGCCAAATAAAAACGTGTGTTTTTCAACTGCCCAACTTTAAACAAACGAATAATCTCTCCATTGGTGAAATCGCTTTTCTCCAACGCGTGTCTTTTTGTGCGCGTGGCAACGAAAACAAACTGATGAATGAGCGGCACGTGCACGTGCACAGCCCGGCCACGGCCCGGTAGCTTCCCTGACGGGACACGGATGCACGGTCACTGCCCGGACACGGCCCTGACACTGCACGGCCACGTCCCGTCTATGTGAGGATCAACCTTTTTATTCAACTCGCGGTTTATACTTCGTGTATATCACCGTTTTTTGCAGAAACTTGTGTTTGAACATTTCGTATTCTGGTTCGCTTTCGATGTTTTGTAGGAGTCTGTACTTGCTATTATAAAGGTTCGTGTTTCTGAAATATATTGGCTTTATTATTTTGACCTCTTCATTTAATGCTACTCTTTAATAAACATTACATAATTATTTATTATGTTCAAGTATTCTAAAAAAACAATACAACTTTTTTAATACTATTTATTTCGTATGTTTGCGGTTCTGATCCCAAATCTTTAAAATGAATGTGACCCAACAGTGTTACATGTGTTGCTTGCCGACGCAAATGTTATGTGAAATGTAAGAAGATATCTGATATCCCAAAGGGTATGATAAAATGATGATATGATGATTGGTTACTGTGGCTAGCCCCGAAACCCGTGCATAACGCTAAGAATATCCCAAAAAAATCATTTCAGCTTCCAGTTTCAGTCAAGTCGAATAATACGGTTGAAGATGTAATTTTATGTACTGCAAGCTGCTCAGCATGTTTGATTTTCATTCATTTCCATCAAAGAATGGTGATTGTCAATACTACAAAACAAACGTAGTATAAATGGAAGATTTATAGCGTAAATCCGCAAATCATTTATTAATTTCATCTCTACCATTGTGACGCACGCATGTTGTTTGTATTGAGCTCGTTTGATAAACAACCTCATGTGATAGGGACATGTTACTCATATATACACACAGAGAGGATTCGTTTTACCTATTTGAGAGGATTTAATTTTACTCTGTGTTGCGTTTAAAAGTAAAATAAAGACGGTTTTGTTTATATATTTTTCCTTTTTATGATTAAACTAAATAGGTTAGTATTGATAAATCAGCTAAGGTGTAGCCCTTCATCATCATCATCATCATATTAGCCGAAAGACGTCTAATGCTGGACATAGGCCTCCCCCAAGCGTCGCCACAACACTTGTTTATTTTACATACTTAGCAGAGCGTTGAGACAATTAGTTACTGAAGAAAAACATTTTAACAAAGAAACGTGTATTGAAATATATACGCGGTTACAAGGAAGGATGACAACAGAAAGAGAATAAAATGTAAATCAAATAAGTGTCAAAAAACCAATGGCTAGGGTGTGTATATTAGACTAAAAAGGTTTTCACAACTCCCCGTAACATGGACACCCTATTGAATAAAAAAAATTACAGAGAAAAAAAAAACAAAAGTTCACTGTACACTTAGCACCCACACACAAAATAAAAAACACATTCTGTATACATGTACAAGAAAAAAGTAATAACCTGTATACACCTACCTATCACTCACTATACATAACACATCTATGTACATACCAACAAATATTTAAAAACATTGTACAAAACCTAAACTAAACTAAACCTAAGAGATTTGCATATCTGGCATGCTTAATCCTTGGTAAAGGGGCTTGGGCTTAGTTGCGGACGTATTCTACTCCGTATCACCTACAGACTTACGATTAGTCCCGAACCCGAACTAAGAATGAATGACAACACGATTTCACAGTAACTGTCAAATCGTGTTATCATTAGTTCTCATTGGTTAGGTGACATTTTTTTTTTACAATAGATAGGCATACGTTTGACCACTATCTCACCTGATGGTAAGCGATGATGCGGTCGAAGATGGAGCACGTTTGCCTAGAAGCAACCTATTCACTTTTGTCTTAAAGACTCCCAGGTTGCCCGCAACTAAGTTTTTAATTCGTGCTAAGTATCAAACGGTTCGATTTGCGAGCCAAGGCAAAATTATAGGGTTCCGTGCCAAAGTTGCTAATGGGACCCTATTATTTAAGCCTTCGCGTACGATTTTGATTCGTGCGAACCCAGTCGATTTTTAGGGTTCCGTACCAAGTTTGCTAACGGAACCCTTTTTTTAATAAGCCACCAGTGTCCGTCTTCCTTCAGTTTATGCGTTTAATTTCTGTCTCGCTAATATAAAAAATGTCTTCTAGAAAAAGGTCGAATCTTTCACAATATAGCAAAATTCTTAATATTCTTAATATATTTAAAACAAAGTCGGGTTTGTTCAAACACTTTTCTAACTCGAGAACGGCTCGACCGATTTTCATAGTTTTTGTGTTTTTGGATTAGTCTTTGTCCAGAAAAGCATAATAAGAATTAAAATACAAAAAAAAAGAGTAGGTAGGTAGGTAGGGTAGGTAGGGTGAGTAGGGTAGGTAGGGTGTTATCCACTGAAAGCTTTGTGGAAGTAGCAAGTTATTTAGGATGGACTGACCTCAGTGTTTACTTTTCGCAATGACGCAATTTTGCCAATAATAAACAATGACTGTGCCGTGTTTTACTACAATACTCAAATAAATACGTGTTGGGAGCGAACAAGACAAGTGTCACTTCAAAAATTGTGTGTTTTTTATTTTATGCATCTTACGAACCGTTACGAAAAAATTTTTATTCAAATGCCAGTGCCAAAAGTAATATCAAATAGTGACATCTAGTTTGAGAGCACCGAAACCAGCAGTCGATAAAACAGATTTCTGCAGGTGGAACGTACGGTACTATTTGGTAGTAAAAGTATTAACACGATTGGCGCCTTAAGGATCCTTCCGGACTGCGGAGCTGTTGGTCGCTGGTTCGAATCTGAGTTTGATCTGACTTTTTGTAAATATTCAACATCAAAATATGGAGGATGACAATATATACGTCACGCAAAGAACACAAAAGCCACATAATTTAAACGTGAGCGAGTTTGAATTTGACATGGATATCTCGTATCAAAGTTTACCCAACAACAATAATTCCGAAAATATGGATATCTTCGCAAAGAACGAAGAAATTAACAAGCTTAAATTGGAACTACAGTCTGCCAACTCAGAAATAGATCATTTAAACTTAGAAAATATTTCACTAAAGGACAAAATTAGGAAGTATGAAAGCAAAATCAAGATTTTTAAATCAGTAGGTTTACAAGATTCTACTTCCTCAGATAGAGCGGGAACACCTATGAGGTTCTATTCACCTCAATATCAACGTCGACTCAGGACAATTACTATGAAAACAGGTTTACCCAGAACCTCTTCTAGAGAGTTTACTATGCAGGCCATAACGTCAATGAACCGAAATAGTAATAAGTCGGTAGCACTCATACATGAATTGCCAATAAAAAACAATTTAGATAATTCCTCAGTCACAGGGGCAGGAAACTTGTCACCTACAAACAGTTACAGAGAACTACAAGTTACTTATATCCAAAATTCATATATATCCAACGTGGAGGAACAAGAAAATGGAGGTATACATATATCGACGGACAGAGAAATACAGGAAACAAGGAAGAATATGTCACTGTCAACACCTAAACAATTGATGGGCGTAAATGAAAGTGTAGAAAATCTGTCAGAAAATAGATACTGTAAACAACGATTACAAGTACTGGCACCAAAGCATAAAATCGCTATCTTTGCTGATCAGAGCGGATATGAAATTAGAGATATACTTCAAAACTTAGTTGGTGATAGTTTTAGTGTAACGTCGGTAATCAAACCAAATGCACCTCTTAGTTACATATTAAGTACATGTACCACTATGTGTAAGGACTTCACAAAGTCTGACTTTGTTTTAATAATTGGAGGTATTAGCGACAAAAGTCCATTAAATATATTAAGTTCTCTGCATCACACTTTGCAAAATATACAAAACACAAATGTCCTTGTCAGTAAGATTTATAAAAATAATTATTTAAATGTATCAAATGTAAATCGTACCTTAAAACTTGTATGTAATAACTGTGAAAATTCAACCTTTATCACACTTGATGACTATGATTATGCTAACTACAATAAAAGGCTTTTAGTGAACAAGCTGAGTGCATGCAAATTAATTTATAGGAATATATTGCGATTACAATACAGGATCAACTATGAAAATTATGTGCATAAGGTGCTTACGAATCAAAAGGCAAAACGTACGTTTAAAAATGTTTCTACACAAACTACACCTAATTTTGTATTCAAAGCGAGTGAAATACCTGCATCTAGAGTGCTTGTAAATTCGTCCACACAAACAAATGTTTCACCTGTAATTGTTAATGATCGTGTATTTTTTCGAGAATAAAAAGGTAATGCCAGATATCGTAAGTAATAGCACCCTATTATCAGATACTAATTGCTTAAAGATTTTTCATCAAAATTTATGTGGAATAAGCAATAAAAAAACTGAACTTGAATTATACATTGACTCTTTAGATTATCTCGTGGACTATTTATGTATATCAGAACATTTTTTAAATGACCAATCTGCCAACATTTTTACCATCTCAAATTATAATCTAATCGCTTGTAATACAAGGACGAAAAAGAAAAGGGGAGGCAGTCTTATTTTGGCACATAAATTGAAAGAATGCGAAAACATTGAGTCAATCAGTAAGTTTTACAGAGCTGAAAGTTTCGAGATATGTGGTGCAAAAGATGTTGCAACAGGGCTATATATTTGTTGTTGTTACCGAAGCCCCTATGATAAAAACTTTGAAAGCTTCATTTGTAGTTTAGAAAAATTACTAGAATACTTTATTGACAAAAACTGTATCATATGTGGAGACTTCAATGTTGACGTACTTGTCGAAAACAAAAAATCTTCCGAGTTTTTAAGCACTTTGACATGCTATAATTTTAGATACCTTTTGAGAACTCCGACCTTTATCCGAAATAACTCTCAGTCGTGTCTAGATAATATAGTCACAAATCTTGATACTGACTACATAAATCAGTGCTTTGTGGATCATAATGGCTTAGCTGATGGGCATGGTGGACTTTTATGTTGTGTAGCTCTTGAAGAAATGCACAAAAAATCAAAAAGCTTCGAGTACACTACAGTAATTAAAAGATCATTTAATGAGAAGAATAACTCCATTTTTAAAAGATGTATTTCTAACAAAACGCTGGCTAATATGGGGATAAATCAGTTTTTAAGCTGTTTCAACAAAATATTCCATGACTGTTATCCCAAAAAATCTATCAGATTAAAGTCCAAAAATAATAATACACTAAAATGGATTACAAAAGGTATTAAAGTATCAAGTAAAATGAAAAGAGTCTTGTGCTCTGGACCAATAAATAATCACAGCATAAAACAATATAAAAATACCTACGTTAGAATTCATAGAAGAGTTCTTAAGCAGGCCAAAAAGCAAGCTATATCACGTTATTTAAACAGCGCAAAAAATATAGTGAAAGAAACATGGAAAATAGTAAACGAACACACTAAAAAGAAGAAAATCAAGCAACGTAAAAATCTTATATTAAATGTAGACAATAAAATAATCACTGATCCTCAGGCTACTGCCAATATATTTAGCGACAGTTTCGTATTCAAGTCATCAATAGCGGAAAAAGATAAAGATCAAGCGATGTCTTTTCTGGTGGATACCACGAAAAGAGTTGAAAGTGACATAACTTTCAAGCCAACCACACCAAATGAAATTGCAGAGTTGGTTAGCAAAATGGAAAATAAACACTCTTGCGGCTTCGACGACGTACCGATATCGATTATTAAGGAGAATATAGAGATATTAGCTTCGCCTCTTTCTGATTTCTTTAATAAATGCATGGAGGAGCCAATCTTTCCTGACCAGCTGAAATTGGCCAAGGTGATTCCAATACATAAAAAGGGCACTAAGACCGACCCGAAAAATTACCGCCCCATATCCTTATTACCCACATTATCAAAAATCTTCGAAAAAGTCATTAAAACTAGACTAATGGTACATTTGGGTATTACCAAAATAATCAATCGGAGACAATTTGGATATCAGAAAGGCGTTGGTACCGCAGATGCTATGAATACTTTAATAAATGACATAGTTAGTAAATTAAATGAAAAATTGAAAGTAGCTGGACTATTTGTGGACCTCAGTTCTGCTTTCGATACCATAGATCATGAACTACTACTTACTAAACTCGAACATTATGGTATAAGAGGAAAGACACTACAACTTATGGCATCCTACTTACATAATAGACGAATGTATGTAGAAATTAAAAGTATAGATAAGACTAATCACGAAGTGACTTACAAGTCAAAAATGACATATGTAAAACGTGGTGTGCCTCAAGGCTCAATTTTAGGACCTATACTATATATTATTTTTACTAATGACTTACTTAACTTCATAAATAAAACTCAACCGAACGAGAAAGTTGTTGTTTTCGCTGATGACACAAACATAATAATTGGGGCAAAAGACATGGAAAAATTGACATTAAATATAAACACAATTATAGAAAAAATTTGCAAATGGTTTACAGCAAATAACTTATTACTAAATACAGGTAAAACTAATCTCATATTATTTAAAACTACGACTCGTCATAATGAAAACTTAGATATACAAATAAATGGAGACAGTATTGAATCAGTGGACAAGGCTAAAGTCTTAGGGATTAATATAGATTGGCTTTTGAATTGGAAACCGGAGCTTGCTGTTATTGAATCATCCATATCGTCAGCATGTTACGCTCTCAGGAGCCTTAGGGATGAATTAAACTTAGAACAGTTAAAGGCTGTATATTATGCGCTGGTCGAGTCTAGGATAAGGTATAGCATCGTGCTATGGGGAAATAGTTACAGTTATAACTGGCAGAGAGCGTTCATCTTGCAGAAACGAGCCATAAGGACAATAGTCAGAATTGCACAAAGTGTCTCATGCAGAGATTACTTTAAAAAATTGGGAATACTGACAGTACCTAGCCTTTATATATTGGTCCTCTTAAGTTATTTTGCTAAATATCTACACGAGTTTGAATCACAAGAAGAACGAGAGATAAGAGAGAGCACGCGAAGAAAAACCTTTAAGCAACAAATAGTACCTAAATTTAATATAGTACAGCATTGCTCGAAATACCAAGCTGTAGAGACATTTAATAATTTGCCATCTGAGCTAAAGGTCCTGGTTTATAACACCAACTTGTTTAAAACAAAATTAAAAGCCTTTTTATTAGAAAAATGTCTGTATAGTATATCGGAACTAAGTTCACACAATAATAAATGATGATCGAATGACACATTTGTCCCACCTGCACGCAAAATACGCGCTTAGTCGTGGAGTTGCGGAAACCAGCCCGATTTACATACATACATACATACATACATAATAAATGATGCGTGGGTATTTGACATTATGTAATTTAGAATCTTTTCACATTATAAATTTTATAATCTTTTGACATTATATATTTTAGAATCTTTTGACATTATATTTTGAGAATCTTTTGACATTATATATTTTAGAATCTCTTGACATTTTTTTTTTTTTTTTACTATTTTGACATCATATTAAAAACTGTTTGACATTATATTTTACATCTGTTGAAATTACATTGAAAACTGTTTTGACATTATACTTTAAACCTGTTAAAATTACATTATATACTGTTTTGTCATAATATTGAAAACTGTTTCCGCACTTTAGGTACTTTGATTTTCACTAGGAAGACTAATTCATAATTCATAATTCTTTAAGTTTGATAGTTTATTGCACATGTATAAATTCGACACAATGTAAATTGTTATTATGAATAAATGAAATGAAATTGGGTAGGTAGGTAGGTAGGTAGGTAGGGTAGGTAAGGTAGGGTAGCTATGGTAGGTAGGATAGGTAAGTAGGTGGAGTAGGTAGGTAGGGTAGGTAGGTTAGGGTCGGAAGGTAGAATAGCCAGTTGACGGGAGCGAAGCCGCGCGGGTCAGCTAGTTAAGAATATAAATCCTGTGAAGGATCGCCTATCCATTATGTTATTTCCGTAGTCCGCATCGGCATATCCCGTTGGGTAGGACTGACCTGATTTGTATAAAAGTTTGAGGTTTATAGTCCTCTTAGGTATCGAAGAACTCTCTTAGCGGCTCTCCAGTGCACCTCCCCGTAATGTACGTTGAATTGAGACAAGTACGAGACTGTATGTGCAATGTCTGGTCGTGTACATATGGAAACGTACATTAATGAGCCGTTAAGCTCCTGATAGGGGACTTCAATATTTTCCTCATCTTTGTCAGGTAACTTAAGTTTTAGGCCGGGTTCTAACGGTGTAGTTACGGGAATAGCGTCATTCATGCCAAACTTATGCAATAGTTTATGTATATACTTGGTCTGGTCCAAAGTTATGCACCCTTCCTTTTGGATCACTCTCATTCCGAGACAATCCTTAAGGGGACCAAGATCTTTGACAGAAAACATTTTCTTCAGATCATTCTTGAAATTCTCTTTCAACACTTGGGCCTTTAGTTTGGAATGTTACCTAACTGATGTCGACTTATGGGCCAGGCCCCCTACAGGAGAAAAGCCCTAGATACGCCAATGATCTGTGCTCATGACTCGTGACGGCATTATAAGCTGTTCTTTAACATTTGTTTCTGTATGTTTTTGTGTGGCATAAAGAATAAGAATAGAATGATATTAAACACATAATTAACGGAAAATTGAAAATAGGTCGATACGTTATCGCTACTCAAATAACAATGGTTCAAATAGTTACCTAATAGAAGAGTATTTTCTCCGACGTCGATCTGCCCACACGGCCTTTACTCGTCTGGAAACATTCTGTGGTATTCTGAGAAATATTTTCGTAACTCGAAGTGTAATTTAATGGAATTTTCACTGGCAATATCAAAATGTTTAGGGTCTACGGAATAATTTATGAAAGTTAAATTCTAATTTATTGCGGGCAAAGAAAATGTTTTGGTCTACTAATGCTAGCATAATAATTAGTGCAAAAAAACTGGCCAAGTGCGAGTCGGACTCGCGTGCAAAGGGTTCCGAACGAATTTAATTTTTTTAACATGTTATTTTAACACTACAGACTTCTAATAGGTTTTCCTGTAATCTTTAGGTAAAGATCTATTCCATTTTTTTCAAAATTTTAGGCTCAGTAGTTTCGGAGATAAGGGGGGGGGAATGGTCATTTTTCGTCTAATTTCTTGAATAACTTCTAAATCATTTATTTTAAAATTATGAAAAAAATATAATTTAAACCCTCACAGTAAGCCCTTTCATTTAATATGTAACACGATATTGATCAAAAATCTTTTTTTTTTAATTTTCTTGTTTGACCCCCAAAAGTGACCCCCATACTAAAAATTTAATAATTTACGTAACGCGTCCGTGTTTGGGCCATAGAAGTCCATGTGTGTACTAAATTTCAACAGAATCGGCCCAGTGTATCCGGAGAAAACTGGCTGTGACAGACGGACAGACAGACAGACAGACAGACAGACACCCGAGTGATCCTATAAGGGTTCCTTTTTTTTTCGGAACCCTAAAAATAAATTATCTAATGGTTATGTTAATAAATTATATTACCCTTGTTCATTTTACTTTTACAAAACGAAAGGTAAGTTTCCACAGCAACTTTATGAATTTGAAATGAGAATCCCAAAATAATAATAAATCTTGGGTAGCCAGAACAGTGTAAGAAAATTGCTTTTACCCTGTATCCATAATAGTTTATACCAAAGTGGTAATCGAAAGGCTATCACGCACAACAAAGGCTCCCCATAGCTTGTTATCTCTGCCTACACACCACACTACCGCATAATACCGTCCCTCACTGAATTAATCGACCAATTACTGCGTGCTTTTTTATGCTCTCGATTTAAAAGTCCACTCTCGTATTCAGTAGATAATTGTTTGTGACTCGATCCGCATTTCATCTAGTCTGGTGTACTCAATGATATTGTTCTGACATTCAGATTAGAGATCGTGAGCTGCAATCTATTTGTCTGCCACAACGTAATACTTTAGATAGCAAAAGTTTAGTTTGTGAGCTTCTAAATAATGTTCTTTTATATTAGCCGAGTGAGACATGTAGTGCATTTCGTTCACTCAAACTTGGAAACAACTATTGAAAATGTAGACGATTGATTACATCGTAGTTAGGATTCCAAACCTCCCCTATGGGATCACCCGTGTGTCTGTCGGTATGTCCGTCTGACACAGCTGATTTTCTCTAAATCTAATGGACCGGTTCAACTGCTTGGTTATCATATAAACTTCTGTGACTGACTGTGCCATTTGCCATAATCGAATGAAAGAGGTCACTGTTAAGATCTAATAAGTATTTATTCTTAATTTCAAAATATTCCATTCTCAAATTATCTTTTATTATTATTAGAAAATTTATCGTTCCTCCGTTCGTTCGTTCGTACCTTATAGTCCTTATTTTAGTGTTTATAAAAACGCGTGTAAAAAAAAACGTTCAGAACCATTTGCACGCGAGTCCCACTTGCACTTAACCAGTTTTTTTTCCTATTAAAGCCTTTCATGTTCTTGTTTAATGGTTTTTATTTATCATTAATTTACATTATTAGGATCAACAAGCTCGTAGAATGTTACCGTATAGCGACTATTGACATAGGCTATAGCGACTATAGACTTGTAGCAAGTCACGGCGTAGCGGATCGTAGCACGTTGTCGTAGAGGTTCGTAGCATATTATATCCGTTTGCATACATATTGTTTACAACGAGTGTCCTATGCAAAGCGACGACACAGTTGGCGCAGTGGTGGAGCAATCGACTGCTGCGCGGCGTGTCGCGGGTTCGATTCCCGCACGTTAAAAATATTTGTATGGCCTACAGATAGTTGTTCCGGGTCTGGCTGTTTGTGTATGTGAAATTGTATGTTTGTAAACGCACCCACGATACAGGAGAAATTCCTGATGTGGGCCAAGGCTTTTAAAAAAAAATTGCTAATCGAAGGAAACGCCACCATTATCAATCTGATCCCATTTCGCATAGCAATCTGGGCTTAAGTTGCGTTAACATTTTCAGATACAAAAAGATTTTGTAAGAAATATCTTTTTTTTACATTTTAGTCATTAGAACAACTTTGAATGAGGCACATAAATAAACACACACAACGAAACTACCTTCAACGACATTATTAACTTAATTATTCACTGTTGTTTTTCGTGTACCACATAAAAGCTTCACCATCCAGTAATTTTTCGAATTACTACCGGTTTGTTGATCAAAGCTGGACACAATTGGAACGTGATTCCGTATTTTTGAGGAGAGTTCCACAATCAATGTGCCGAAGCGGTACCCAAACATGATAGGCAGTTAGTTATGTTTAATACTATTATTTATACTACATTAACACCTGCTGAGCGTCGACGTCAGCTTCTGATGTGTTTGAGCCAATGCACATGGCGTATTTTTAACGCGCCGACGACGCACGTTTTACGAACACTGTAGATGTCCAATGAGCAGTAATTTCAGCGTCTGAATTTCGTTTAAATGGCGTTAGCGTGCGTCATCTGCACGTCGTCGGTGCGATAAAAAAACGCTGTGTGCAAAGGCCTTTACAGCTTTACATCAAGTAGGAACACTTTAGGCTAAATGCAGTGCAGACTGACCTGTAGAACCGAAATTCTACTGTCTTAATCTAGTCTCTAGTAAGTCTAGTGGCGGATGAGAACATTGTGTAGATTTTTCCTCTTTTCAATTCTTGATATACATTTCTAATTTTGTATGCTTTCTGGTTCACTACTTACTATCAAACTATTCTAGAAAAAATATTTTATTGATCGAGGAAAGAGCTAACAACGCATCCCTAAAACCTGAATTATACGCATAAGTGTGACTAATCCCTCAGTAATTTAAACGGAATGTGAGCTGAGTGGCTTTATCGATAGAACTTTGATATAACAATACCTTAAATTCTGCTGGTGGATTGAATTGAATTCAATGTTTTCATGTTTATTTATCAATCCGATTACAATCAGAATATCATTCGTATTACGAGTCTGACAAACAATTTTCAACACGAAATACGTCGTTTGAATTCCCAATCAACTGCAGTTGTCTAGCTGACTGAACGGTCGACCGGACCAGACCGGACACACTTTATCAACGGATGCCGTATGTCATCCGCCCTTCCATAACTTCACAATTTGAAAGCAGACTTATTCTAATTTTTGAAACCGAATTAGTACATCAGAATATCTGTTTATTTCAGAGGTGGAATGATCATAATCTGTAACATAGCAGACGCACGCTTTAAATTGTAAAGAGTGTATTTCTTCTTCAGAAAATTACTTAATTCTGTGTTCAAAAAACTACCTTGCAAGGCCACTAAGGCCATCAGCTAAAAATATCAATTGTGAGCGGAACGTTGTAGCCAAACGTGGTGAGACAAGCAATGAATACGTTTTGTATGGAGATCAAGCAAGTCACCTTAGGCATAAGTGTATTCAGTTCAAATTGAATCCATATAAAGATTATGCATTCAGCATGCAGGACTATTAGAGTTAACGTTTGTATACGAATATTGTGCCAGTTCAAGAAATAGTAGTGAATATTTTTCGTGCAGTTTACCGATTTCAGAGTTGTGGCAATCGCAAGCAAAGATAAGTGAAACTTTTGCTTTCATAATATCAAGCAAACTGGAGCTGGTTTACTGCTTATCACAACAATCCTATTAATTATTGAAGCTTCGTCTAACCCCTTCCGTTAGACAAGTCACGATACCCTCGATCTATTAATAATGATAAACAGAACGCTTTGTGGCCACGAACAAGCTAAGGTTAGCTATTGAGAGCGAACGTTTGAAGGATGAAAATGAATGAAGGAGAAAAACACTCATAAATAATCTTAATTAGAAAAAAAGGCACAATCATCTCTTCATTTCTGCAATTGTGGAATTCCCTGCCAGAGTCTGTGTTTCTAGATAGCTACAACCTGGGAGTCTTTAAGACAAGAGTGAATAGGTTGCTTCTAGGCAAACGTGCTCCATCTTCGACCGCATCATCGCTTACCATCAGGTGAGATTGTGGTCAAACGTATGCCTATATATAGTAAAAAAATTATCGTAGGTACTTGGCTATAGAATAATAACGTAAAAAAAAGCTAGGGTAGACCCAAATCACAACTGACTGATGTGCAGCGACAATGTAATACGTGTGGGAGTTGGATGGTTTTTAACGAACATTACGTAATACAACGTTTGTTTAAATAACAGCTATATTTTAAATAGTTGCTACGTAGGTATCTATTTTGAAAGCAATATTTTTGTTAAAAATGTATAAAATTTTGCCTGGAAATTGGGCTACCAAGTGAAGAGCTATAAATAAATATTGCTTTTACAAAATGAACTGTAGAGCCACTTCTGTTTGTTCTATCTTGCTATTTTAGTTGTTATTTTTTATATTTGAATATTCCTATAAAATAAAAGTGACAATATATTGGATAGCTATTACATGAATTTACATTAATTAGTGAACATTAAACTGGAATGTGTTTTGTGTGATGTGGTATGTAGTAGTACGGGGTCTGAAAGTAATGAAAGTTTGAATGTTAGAACACATGACACTGAACTTGAATGAGTTCACTCAACATACGTTCTACAAGTATTGCATGTAATGTACTTCGTTACTGAGTTTCGAACTTTGTTTTATTGATAATTCGAAATTAAGAATTTGCATTTTCTACAGAGAACGTTCGAGTACATCGCGCCTACATTATTATTATTATTATTTTTTAATTTGAGGAATGTGAAATACATTTTCCAAATCTTCTACATGTGTAGATAGCAGGGCCTGCAGTCTCGACATAGATAACGATCGCGTAGCGACCGAATTTGGTCGTTAAGTCCTAAGGCCACTACAATGTACACTGTATATTTGGAACGCGATCCACGAATCATACCATTAATTTTAACCGTGGAATGCGTTCGAGATTGACTGCGTACGGGTGACTTTATCGAATTCGGTCGCTAAGCGAACGGTGAGTATATCGAGACTTCACGCCCTAGTTTACATAATTGTCCTTATCTCATTAAATAGGGGGAGCCGAGTGGTGCCTGTAGTTAGGAACATCGAATGAGTATTTTGGTTTGGCTTATTTAGTTAGTTGTTTAAAGTTCGATGTTTGATTGTGCCAGATTTATTTAATTAACAGTAGATTTATTGAAAGAATCACAAAAAATAGGTATGGCTCATAAAATTGAAAAAATATTCTGTCCCGCTGCTGTTCAGTGTGCTTCCTGTCTAACCATTTTCTGCTCAATTCATGCTGCATCTCATCATCATCTTCTTAAGACACCTACAAATGAATTTCGTTCTGCTGCCTCCAATGTATAAATTTAAATACTTGAAAAAATTATGAAGAAGTATGACCGGACACTTTGTTATGCCTCCAGTGCTTATTTTTCCCCGTTACAAATACCGACATAATATTTCATTTAAAGAGATTTCCGTAGGTATTATTTTAACACATTACCTAGAATAATTTTATTGTGAAACATCATTTTTAAAATAAGCATAAGTTTTGTTGATTCAACACTGAAATAATACAAAACATTCGCTTCACAATTATTTATACAGAAAAGAGGCATTATATAATCTGAGAACTATACTCAAAACTGTTCAGCATAATGTGGTTTCATGAAATAAATTAAATGACGAGTTCAAAACCAAACAATAATATTCACAACAAATCATTCATCCATTATTGCAACCCCACGCAATGCATAATATTATGAAGCGAGCTAATAATGTACGCAGTTGAAGGGTCAGTGTGACGTCACGTACGCACATCATTTCGTAAACGAACTTAATTTTATGTAACAGAATACAATATACGGCATTATTTTTCATCTTAAACTTGCAGTAAAATAATTGAAGTTTTATTTATTTTAAATCAGCACGCAACGTAGCTGAAGCGTAGCTGTGAATCTGTCACACGTTTGATTGAAAATTCAATTATCAATTTCAATGACCGACAGCAGAATTATTTTCATGGAAAATGTGAAATTAAATTTTTCGGGAAGTATCCTTTTATAAATGTCTTCATTGTTCTCATGAAATTATGTGAATATTCACGTCATGTTTTGGTGATCGAGTGGAGTGTGACGTGTGATAGACATGTTGTTATGAGGGTTATTCCTGTGTCAGTCAATGGGATAAGCAGGATAAATGGCTCCGAGTTGATGTTTAATGGTAGTTTTCGTTAATTTTTTAGTGATGAAAGTACACTATTTACCTGTTGCAACAGGTGCAGCTAACTAATTGGGTCTATGTTTGGTGGAATGTAAAATGTATGGCCTTCCACACATCAAAAAGGTTTTTTATGTATTTTACGGATTAGACTTTTCCATTGAAATAATAATACCGATCCATTAAAACCAGTTTTGGAAATGAGTGTGACTGTAAAATGGTATGTAAACTAAATTTCATTCTTTAACGGCTTACCCACAGCTAACAAGCGTCCCTGTATAATTTAGTAAATGTGTAACGATAACCTTTATATTTTATATTGCCAGGTTGGTGAAAAATCACCTTTTGTCGTTTTGTTAGTTTCTTTTCTAACGTACATATGAACATAGAAATCGAAAAACATCTTTATAATGACTTTTGGCTGTCATCAAAACAAATGAAAACCGGCCAAGTGCGAGTCTGACTCTTTTGTTGTTATAGCGGCAATACAAAAACACACTCTGTGAAAATTTTAACAGTCAACATATAATGTTTCTTGAGATACAGTCACTAACAGACAGACGAACGGATGTACGGACAGTGGAGGTTTAGTAATAGGGTTCCGTTACGGAACCTTAAAAAGAATTCGGATGTGAGAGCAATAATCCTATCTACTCTCCCGTCACTACGTCACCCGCGAACTAACTTCTTGTTCTGTAATCAAATGAACCAGTAGATCAACCTATAATTAAAACAATTCGAGCCCACGTATAATACGTACAAAAGGAAAATTGATTTGTAATGTTTGTTTAGTTCTTCACAAATACAGCAATAATGCCAATATAAACTTTGTTGTTTTGTGGAGTTTCGCAGCAAAAGTTGTGAGTCAGTACGTAGTAGTTGTGAGTCAGACGTCATCTACATTACTACTATGTTACTATTTGTAAATCGAACGAAACTCACGCTCAAATACAGCATTAAATTAGGAAAGTGTTCATACAAATAGACTATTAAGTAGTTGACCCCACAGCCTGCACCTCCAGATCACACACGCAGCTCTGTGATACGAGGCCGATCAGACACACGGTATTTTATAGTATACCGTGTGCCGGCTAATTTGATGGTCAGCGCCAATCCCGACATCATTCTCGGGTGGTTAGGTCGGTCTAAGTTTTGATGTAAAGCAGCATTGTGCTTCCGGATACCCGGATACCAGATCTGATAGGAATGCCTACAAAGCAGCATTTAATAGAGTGGATTGTATTGTTCAACGCTAGTTTTAGCTACTTTAAATCTATATTATCGTGATTGCTTACGTATCACTGTCTCATTACGATACCTTGAAAAACATTGTACCTCCAAATGAGTATTTGGAGCAATTTATTACTAATAAATTATTTGGTAATAAATTGAGGTTCCTTAGTTTTGCATGTAGTAAAAGCTGTTTCAGAACAAAATGTGTCGCTAATAATGAAAACATTGTATTTTCTTGTATATCCAATTATATCCAATTACCAGAATCGTTTTGTTTATAGAATTATGTACATAAAGAAATTGCCTTTTTGTACATAATTCTGGAATAATCCTTTATGTAAAGAGCTGGGCAAATGAGCCCTTTGTGTGTTCCATTAGCTAATGAAAGTGTCCCGAGATTCCAGGTTATACAGAAAGTCCTGATGTTGGTTTACCCTTTTCTCCAATTCCCTAAAACGGTTTTATTACATTTCGTGTGAACATAGTTCAGACCATGTGGTTTTTCCCTTTAGTTATTCGCATTGTTTTTTTTTGTAGATGCGTTCTAAGTTTTAAATCTCATTTCCCGAGCTTCTAACAGTTAACCGACAGGCTAGTCTACAGAGTCAGTAACTTCTCACAGATTTTGCTGTTCTCACACAGGCTTGCTTGTTACCAACAAAGCAAAATACAGGAGAAGTTTTCAACAGAAAAGTTCCATACGGAGGCAATTATACAGGCGGTTGGCGTTTCTGATATATTGTTATAAAATGAAAAAAAAAAAATGGTTGTGAGGAAAGGTTCCCAACATAGGTTCCCAACTGATATTATGAGGTTTATTATTGTGCACATTTATTACACACCAAAAGTATGTGAATACCTAAAAATAAAATTATTTTTATGAAAAAAAAACATGACAAAATTTAATAAAATACGCTTCTAACGTCAACGGAACGTGAAATGTCAACATTGACGTCTACTGTGACAATTTATCTAACCTAAAAATTTGCAAATGGCGTACTATTTTCCAATTTTTATTGAAACTTTAACGAATTATATCTCGTAAACCTTGACTGGGCTTGTATTGAATATCTGTGTTAACTCAAAACGGATAAAAATACGGTGGAAATTTTATCCGTTTTGCGTTAAAAGTGGCTCACTATCGCGTCTAATGTTGTATTTAAGGTTTTTGAAGTTACCACATTGTTTAAAAAAATAAATAATTTAACAGATTTTTGTGTAAACTATCAAATTACGTGGATCTAAAAAAGTTTCTAAAAAGCATAAACACACTCGGCTGCAGCTTTGTTTCACCCGCCTATTTCAGAACAATACGTTAAATTTTTAACTAAAAAAATGAATGGAAATGTAAAAGTGCGCTTGCTCTGAAACACGTCCGTGATATATTGCAACGTAGCCGCATTGACTGCGGTGCTGCAGTGAACGTGAAATATATTTTCAATAGATGGACAAACAATTTAATATTAGTTCCAAGTATTTTTAAAATCACATTTCGATGCTACGTTACGGGTTTGATTTGATCGGTCACATGAACAAAATATACTGCAGCTATGCTTGTTACATAAGCTAAGCTAGGTACTACTCTTGCCTTCGTCGTGAAAATCTGGCAGATTTACTTTATCATCATTTTCCGTGGGCATAAAATACAAGTAAACAGGAAATCAACAGTGTTCCACGTAAAATATCCGTAGTACGAGTAGGTAGTAGGTACCAGGAACACAGCGATGAAACCAAAAAAAAAATGCCAAGGATTTTAGTGAAAAGAAACAAAATAACCTCTAAAATCTCAAGGGACAGGTTTATGATGCAGACCCTTTCATTATTAGGGTTTTGAGAATTTTATCAACGCTCAACAACAGTCCCTGATACATAAATACATTCAGCGGCAGTTTGATACTGAAAATTCAGCACATTTGTCTCAGCGACTGTACTTGAATAAACTCTGAGTACTCGGACTGACAAAAGAAGTGGAATAGGAAATCTGTTTGGAAGAGAATCTATTTTAGTGGGACCATCCGCTGTTAAAAAAGGTTTTGTTTTTATGGAAGCTTTGTTTCTTTTACTATCGATAGGCATACGTTTGACCACTTCCTCACCTAATGGTAAGCGATGATGCACTTTTGACTTAAAGACTCCCAAATTGTCTGTTCAAGAAGTAAATGTAATAAGGAATTTATTAGTTCTCTTAATTGAATTATAATATATTGCTTTATTTTATTATCTTGAAACGTGTGTTTGTATGTTATTTTGCATATTTATGTGCTTTGCAATCAAAAGTTGGATGTAACTATAAGTAATATAGAATCGTAATATTCTGTTGAGGACAACTTTAAGTGACAGAAATACGATACTATACATGGCCAAGTAGATACCATTAATTCCGATGGATTTATTTTTACCTGTCTTGCAGATAAACATTTACCGCAGAAAGTCATGGCAGGTCGCAATACATACAGTTTCTCCATGAAACTTGCATCTTACATATGGTAGAAAATACACCACGCCGACGAACAGACTTTCCAAACACAAAAATAAGTAAGAGAGGCGTATTTTAAGTTTTTCAAGTGATCATCGCTTGAATTCGTGAAATTTCATCTCTGCGTTAAATTAAACTTCACGAACACGCGCGTTATTAAACACAAGTTCATGAGTGTAATTTCTGTAGATATTATACTTCACTATGTGAAGCACACTGCGGAATACAAGTCATACTACAACCGACGACTGAAGGTATCATACGCGTTGAAGAAACAGTTTATTACTCAAAAACTTTTTTTTTAAATTTTCTAGTGTGACCCCTAAAAGTAACCCCCACACTGAAAATTTAATCATTTACGTAACGCGTCCGGGTCATAGAAGTCCATATGTGTACAAAATTTCAACAGAAGCGGTTCGGTGGATCCGGAGAAAACTGGCTGTGACAGACAGACAGACACCCGAGTGATCCTATAAGGGTTCCGTTTTTTGTTCGGAACCCTAAAAATTAAGGTTTATGTTATGAAACCCTTCGTGTGCGAGTCGGACTCGCACTTTCCATACCAAATGATGTCTCATTCAAATTAAATTATTATACCAATTTGATAAAAGAAAATTCCGTATCTAAATTATTTTCTTTCTTTTCTTGATTTTCGGCACAAACAAAATCTAATATTCAAATTCCTTCCTTTTATAACTCGATAATACTAAGTCATGAAACCAGAGGTAATTTATTATGATCACTCCCTCTGACCCAAATTAGATGCTGACCTTATAATCGAATAATATTTCAAGAAGATTTAGTTATTAGTAGAGAGGTTTGAAGTCAAAGGTTATGGCTTCGGTTCTTTGTTGTTGTTTTGCAAGGTTATCAAATTTCTACAATACATTATAATTATCATGAGATGCTTACACACCATCTATTAAAGGCAACATAAAGTGGCCTTCATGTTGCCTTTATAAATGTTGTATTCATTCAAATAGATGAGAAAGTGGGGAGTTTTACGAGAACACCTACTTGTCTAATCTAGGGCAATAAATATTTACATTATTTATTTCAAATAAATTGACATTCCTAACGCGAAGAACCTTTTCAGAATATCAAGCATATCAAGCATTTCGATAGATTCATGACAATATTATCCAAGTAAAGTGTGTGATAAATATGTAAATACCGCAACATACACACTCACACAGCATATGACGTCTGACAGCGGTATTTGTTCGTCACCAACGGAAACGGACCGGACAGAAATTAGGGAATACGAAAATAGACGGAACGAAAGAAGATTTTGGGGTCTATACAAAGTGACATTCTATCAGTGATAGAATTGGCAAAAACACTCAAAATGTAGGAGATTGAAATGCGGTACCGAAATGTCACGCGATCTATTCCAAACATTTTGACAATCGTTACCGCGGATGGAATGTCACTTTGTCCAACGCCCAAGACCTTTATCAAAGAACCCTGCAGACACGCCTTGTTCGTTTTCAGAGATTCGACGCTATGAAAGTACGAACCTTTGAAAGAGAATGCAACGATACTGTCCAAGGTATTTTCCCATTGTTATTTTCCTTACAGAAGAAATGTAAAATCTCGCCGACGACATTCGAAGCATTAAAGTAACATGTTGCTGTATCTAACACTTTCATGCGTCCTTGTTCATATCATCTGCAGTAAAAATGTGGGTGGATATGTAATTATGTGTCGTGTGCGGTAGTTAACTGTGTCGTCATCTCCAGAATATGTGTAACCTTGTATTTGTATGTGACAGGCTCATTTGTTGTATTGTCATTTGTTGTGTTGCGAATCGTTTTTATAATTTATGTAGTTGAGAGCATGAGGTTTTCGTTTTTATTAAACAGTGTTTGTTAATAGCCTTGTGGACGTGGATGAACTTGTGACGTAATAAAACTACACGTTACTGCAGTCAAAAGATATGACTTTAAAGGGTGTTCCCTTGTTTCGCAGACAGAAATTTCATAGAATTTCGTTTCACATAAAATGATTCACATAATATTTGGTCCTTATAATTTTCTGTCGAGTATTATTTCTTCAACGACTATTTACTTGAATGAACCATATTTCACAGAAACTCAATTCCATGATTTTCTTTTCTAATTTTTTTATTTAACAAACTTATCAAACAGTAGAATAATTTTTAACGAATATTTTTTGTTCGGTTTATTTTTCCATGGTATTGTATTTCAATTAAAATGTAATAAATTTTAATATTATTGTTTTAAATGTCCGAATTTACATTGGCATACTTTAAAGATGACAGAATTTGACTTGGAATAATTTTGAAGGCATAGTGCCATTTTTATAAAATATAATTTTTAACCCTAAATTAAAATACATCTTAAAAGTCAATATGTTGTGTTACAAAACTTAGTGACAGAAATGAATCGCTGTAAAACAGACTCCACCTAGTCTTGTCTGCCCTACCCTTAGAGTGTAATTTAAGCCCGCGAAGGCGCGGAGGGGCGAGACGGCCCGCGAACTGAGGAGCAGGTGTTATAACGGCCATCGCAGCTTCGGCTTGCTGGCCGGCTTCGCCGCCCAGCCTCAGCCGCGGCGGTGAGCGTTATAACCATCTGCGACGATAAGTTCGCGTGGGATCGCCAGAGTGCTGTAGCGCCGCAGCCGTGACAGAAACCATGCCTGCTGCATTTTGCATGTTTGCTCAATTGCTATATGTTGCATGCTTGCCTGCATGATGCATGCTTGCTTGCATTTATAGTGTATGCTTGTTTGTATGTTTGCATAGTTTTGTCTTTTATCCCTGTCGACTGGGCCCGAATGAAAAGTTTTGCTTGACTAGAATTTACCCGCGTTGTTTTGTGAACGCGGTGTAGAAGGGTATGCACATTGACAAAGGGGGGAATTGAAACGTTTAGAAATTGTCACTCGATAAAATGTTTTTCTTGGTAATAGGTTTTGTACTAACCAAACAATATGAGGATACAGAATATTTGATTTTTTATTCTATGAAATGAATATCGACACTTTGAATTTTATTTGTAACAAAAATCGATGATTTAAATTTATTCGAAGTAAGTAATCTGCGTATTGATTATTCTTTGAAATTTTATTCTTAAATTTTATGTGAAATGAAATTCTATTAAACTATTTTCTATAAAACAACGTACAACCAGATAAGTGTAATAATAATGTGTTGTTTAGTATTTTGTAAAAGTATGTGTAAAGTGTATAATTCATTTTAAATAGATTAATAATCGATGTAATACTATCGCATTAGGTTAAGAAATCTGTAATGATAGCCCTAAGTTTATGATACATAAATAAATATTCCAACGTCTTTGTTTATGATATGTACATACTTTAAAGTCGGTTGTACACTGTTTATTTATTTATGTATCATCTCTTGCAAAGGTATAAAACGTGTTCATTTTGATATCCCATGACTTTAAGGTTACATTTTGTGAATAAAAATAATGTTAAATGTCTAAGAAACATGGGTTCCGAAACGCATACTTACGTAGCTAATACCATACTAAACTAAGATAATTCAAGAATTGTGACCAGTATAAAAAGTCTTTAAGTACCTAAATATCATTTATAAGTAAGGTCAGTCATCCACTATTTAAGGTAAAATAGTACGTTGTCGTTTTTCAGGTATAATCGCTTCACATGGGCAGTCGCAGTTATGTCGAATTATTTTGTAGGAGAAATGAAAAAAAAAAGATGAATTTTTAAATATGTAATATTCTATTCGATTCTCTTTGGTGGTCCATTAATACCCTAGAGTTATGGGATATCAAAAGAAACAAGGTGTAAATATAAATTTTCTAAAGCTTACGTATCTTCAAGTTCATCGAAAGACTTTCAAAAGATGCTTCAAAAATCAATTCGGTCGGCTTTCTGATAAAAGTTTAACAAACACAAGACGTTTGTTTTATTTGAAGTTTGTCTTACAATTCCCAATAGTATAAACCAACCTACTATGTATTGTATCGATGGGAGTAGAGCGCGGCGGGATGAAATTGTTAAGTAAAAGATTCGGTAACTTTTGTACGTAACTGTTATCTTTAAAGCTGATTTAGAGAAAAAAAAATATATAAAAACATTACATTTATACAAAACGAAGGTAAAAAATATCTATTTCTATTGTTCGTACCAACCGAGATGCATCTATCCTGATCACTTTTTTGTGTATTCACATCACGCGTCATCCCTCGAGATATAAAGTGATTCATTTTATCTCCATGTGCAGCATCTCTAGAGGTTTAGCGCGAGATGTTTACACTTACAACACAGATTTCAGAATAAAAGGTTTATAATGCATGAAGTTTATGTTTAATCGTCATTCAATGTAAAAGCATGATCCATCTAGTATGAGAATGTTTATCAACGTGGTGTCTGATGTATGAATTACCGCATGAAGCAGTGAAGGTAGTGTATACAAACGTTACACAAAGGTATCCTTTTATGGCGTTGTATTCCTCAGTTATGCTCTTCTCTGAATTCTTTGAGATTCAATAACACATCGTTCAGTTTACGTCCGCTTGATTTAACTCGTCCACAACGGTTGCTTTAGTGCACTGGACATGTAAAAATCTCCTCGGAATACACTTATAGGCTCTATGATAATGCCTGCTACATTTCCATTGAAGAGAAAATATTTTTCTCAGAATACTCTTATTGCGACACCCACTTTAAATATCTATACAACGTGTTGATTTGCATCCTAGTCAAGTTCAAGGACGTAATTATGCTAATGATTCTCGACCCAAATCGACAATAAAATGGGTAGGTTTTTTTTAAATTTAATATTTTGCTTTACGGAAGTCCGTAAGTGTAAACCAGCCGCGGCCCGTCTGTTACTAGCCTTATAACCGCGCTTTCACACACAAACAAACGCAAACAATACATACACAACGCATACGCAACGATCATTCGATAAATTCGTAGGTAATCAATCGCACCCCAATCACGGTACGGGGATTCTCCCGCGCAAGCTCCTAGCCACGCCCCCGGCCCCCGCGGCCCCGGAACTAACAGTGTGTTTGATGTCGCCGAAGCGAACGCACGCTTTGCGAATTCCGTTTCTGCGTACATCTTTGAGACGTAGGTACAAGATGGTGGAGATGGTCCGCCTGTATGCCATCAGTGGAGACAGCCTACGTGGAGCCAACCGGATATTCACGGAAATGTTTCCCGATCGGGAACCCCCATCACAGAGCGTCATGCTGGCTGCTACGCAGGGACTGTGGGATCATCGGCAGTTTGACGTTCCCCGGCATGCTCATGCTCGCGGCAGCGTAGGCCTGCCTGTCGCCTTGCAGGAAGACATCCTGGAATACTTCCAGCGAGACCCACGGGCAAGCACGCGGGAGGCTGGTCAACACTTAGGAGTGCACCACACCACAGTGTGGCGTCTACTGAAACGTGAACTTCAACACCCGTTCCACTACCGCAAGGCACAACCTCTACTTCCAGCAGGATGGCGCTTCCTCTCACTATGGTCGGCAAGTACGCGAGTACTTGACCGAAAAGTTGGTGACCACTCGATCGGTCGCAGAGGACCTGTGGCCTGGCCTACGGAGGAAGTGACAAGTGTAACAGAATTACATGCAAGGATCATAAGTGCTTTCGACACTTTAAAAACGAATGTGTTAGTGTTACGTAAGCTGAAGGAAAACCAGCTACGTTGTGCTCGATTGTGCGAAGAGTGTGATGGTGGCAACTTTGAACAATACCTCCGGGTAACTTAAGTAGGTAATTTATTTATTTGTACATTTTGTAAATACGTTGTAAGCTTAATCAATTTTATTAGTGTAAATAAGTTGATTTCAAATTTTATTTTTAACTACGCCAATAATACCTAAGAGTCGAAAATATCACCACGTACTTTCACTTAACTAGCACGTCTTTCCATTTCCATCAAACGTAGAAAACATTTTTAGACTTAGTAGATCGCTACACTAACTAAGGCATTCTTGCCGGTCCTAAGACCGTTAAGTAGGAAGGAAATCCACAAATAAAAACAAAATCACTACAAAAAACAAAACTAACATTTTATTAATCATCTGATAACAGGTCAGTGAACTTTTCTTTGGCGCACTAGTATTATTGTCATTAGTAAGATTTTCGTATTCCAATGATGCTCAAAGATGAGTTAATTATCAAGCGAAATTTATGACAATAATGTAAGTGATTTTCGAAATAAAATTAGGTAAATTTATTGCTACCGGTCATTGATCGGTCGCGCTCGCGCGCGCTAGCATTTCGTAGGTAAGAAGTCGACACTCACGCATACAGCTGCTTGTCGCTGTGTGCGTAGTCGGTGATTCTGTTTTATTTGTATTGAATTAAGGGCTTAATTCTGAAATACTGTTAAATTTCAACAACAAAAAAAGCTGCGCTTTTTAATTATTGCCCGCTACCGTACTTTCGATTGATTATTTATGTCTTTTATGACAACCTCCTGAAATTTGACGAGGATGCAAAACAACACGTTGTATAGGTAAACCCATGATGTACCTCTAGACAGTGAGTATGGCGTATGACGTCACTCGACAGGATGTACCACAATGAGCATTCGTCTGTAGGGTTACTGCGCTGGGTTTTTTTTTCTACACCCAAGTGGGAAAACTAAGCTTTGCGACAAAAGCTCACGGCCTACTTTAAAAAATAGCTGCGTACATTTTATATGGCTATGGGTGAAAGCAATGACCCCGAACATAATAAATTAGAAGGTTAATGTAGAGTAAAACCCCAATTCAAAAGCGCGTGTGCTTACTATAAGTTGCTTATAAAACTTTATAACCAAAATCTCTTCAGTTGAAGTTCCGATACGAGAAGACACGACAACTTGCTGAATATTCGGTTCGTATCAACAAGGCTCGTAAATCTTTTCTGGCAGTTCGTTTACAAATTGTCTTTTCATTACTCATACTCGGAAAGTAAGCCTGAAGTTGCCTGAGGAGCGGGTTGAAAGTATTCCTTTTCAGCCCTAGGGAGAATCGTTTTCAACTGACAGCCGTCAAATTATTAAAAAAAAAAACTTGTTGAACATTTCTATTGAACCATGTCCCAACCTTCTATACAGCCAGTCAATTACAGCGCGATGTAAAATTGAAATAACAAAAAGATAAGTATTAACTAAAGATTACATTTTTAAATGAATTTATTATAATTTACTTTTAACTATTTTAAAATAACATAGGTTTGGGCAAAATATTTACCATTTTTGCAATGATGAAAATGTTAAATAATATCTGAATAGCAGGCCGGTCACAGCAAAAAAAAAAAAACAATAGAGGCGGGAAAGGGGCAGTCCGATCTTCGTTTGTTTTTCGAATTGTAAAGTTTTGTTCATACTTTTTACATATAGCAGAGATTAGTATTAACACGATGAGTTCATCAGATTCAGTTATAGATTTTTTTCCTTAGCTTTTTATTTTTACTTTCCTTGTATTTGTAATGAAAAGCACAGTGTTTACCTCGGGTGAAAGACTTATTTAGTCCCTCGAACTATTGGCGCCCTCGCTGCGTTCGGGCGCTAAACGCCGTCTCGGGACTAAATCAGTTACTTTCACCCTAAGATAACAATGTACTATTTAGCAGTCGCAGCTTCAGTTCATGCTTCGTGTCGACTTCCATGTAATCATAGTTTTATTTTGGGCATCTGCTTATTAGTTCATCTAATCTATTTTATGGCTAAAAAGATGTGCATACTGGTGATAGTAACACAGAATGAACTTAGACAAGATCAATGATGGTGATGCTTCCTTTGTGCAACTTGAATTACCACAACAGGCACGCGCTGATGTTAGTATATGTGATAAGAAAATATAGTCATTTATTGCGGTATAAATTAGAAAGGAAATGAAATTTTTTGCAAAATATTATTAATTTACTTTGAGATCGATGGCTTATCTGTTGCATAGCCGCGTCAAGACATTAATTATCCTGTCGCTACATGCGCTGATGCTCAAGTAGATTTTAATTCTGGATGTTTCAGCATTAGCGTCTAATAACGTAGTTTCAAGTGGTTCAAAACTTGTACTTACGTGGATCAATAGGGATTTACGTATGTGAGCAGACAGCGCACGGAGCCCGAGTGGATCCAATATTCACGTTGTAATTACCAATTCCGGCAACACCAAGAGATTAATTAATGATCCGCTGTGACCGCCTTCAATCAGGAACCATATCAATTCTAATTAAAAATAGAGTTCCTAATAATTAGGTATGTACAAAACAACCATAGTACCTAACAGTAATTCAATTATTTACATAATCAGTGTTTGTACTAACTTTAATTACGAGTTGTATCATAGTATATTTTGTTTTTAAATGAAAAGATTTGCGGTAATTATTATCTCCAAACAATTTATTAGAACTTAAGCTTTAATAAAAAATAAGGTCTTTTCATCACCGAATTAATTTTCTTTCAACGACCAGCATTATTTGGTCATAATTAACAATGCCTGAAATAGGTCAATGACAACCTTATTCCCCATTGATATGGTTCAAATTACAATAGAATACTTTCGTAATGATGCCATCATTCACGTCATAATTCAATAAGTGTCTGGTGTGACAGATGTGTCACAGTTACCGTGACTTGCGCGCGCATGAAACTGTTAATGTCAGACAAATAAGATAATATTGGATAAGGTAACAGACTTTAGGAAAAGGCTAAGTAATGGGGCCCAAACCAGTATACAGTATTCCAACCCAGTTATTTCTTTATTTTCCCGAAAACAGTTTTAGAATTCCAAAGGTCGCATATATCACCTTTGAATTCAATTAGAGTTTCACCTATTCGATAACTAATGTTCAATGACACAACACAACATTAAGTAGACAGTGAAGTAATTAGCTATATGTTTTCTTATTTAGTTATTTGCTTTTTAAATCAGTGAGAATTGGATAATAAAGCTTGTAAACAAGTTATGTTGTATGGACTTAAAAGCGCCACTAAGGCTATAATGTCCATTGAATAAGCTTTTAAACCCAAAATCCCTAAGAGAGTAAAGAAAAGCTGCTGGCAGGTAAACAATATTCATGTAACAAAACGCAATTTGAGCAAGATACGAAGTTTTTAATACTACACGCTTCGTATAGTTATACAAGGGTTGTAGTTGCACCTACTTTGACAGTAATGAACACGAACCCACTCGATACTAAAAGTCTGTACTCTGAATCAATTTCATTTAATCACGTGGAACTGGAGACAAGTTTCAAACTGAAATGTTTTCAATTCGTAAAATATTTAAATATGAAGCACCTTTTTCATCGAAAGAAAACGCTAGGATTTTATTATTTTTGTTTAAATTTGATAACTCTCAATACAGTGTAGGTCGAGAATATAACTGAATAATGTGTTGATGCGATCAGGAGAGCGCCTTTACGTGACGTAGCGGCACGCCTGCAGTCTACGACGTGATACTGAGGTGAGCAGGAGGTAAAGATGAACTTGTTACTTGAAACAATGGCATTGAATTGCCAGACAGGTCCAGAGGAAACAAGAAACATAAAATTAACATAAGAGAAGGTGACCTTTTTTATCGGGAGACATATTGCTAAATAAGACATTGATAAAATTTTTATCAATTAATAATCCTACTTTAATATAAATGCGAATTTTTGTAAGGATGGATGGATGTTTGTTACTCATTCTCGTCAGAACGCCAGAAAGGATCTTCATGAAATTTGGCACAGACGTAGATTATAGTCTGGAATAACATATGGGCTACTTTTTATCCCAGAAGTATGTTCCCTAGGGATCACGTGGGCGTAGCCGTTGGCAGAAGCTAGTAATTAATATAACAAATGAACATGACTATTCGACAACTCGACGACACAAATAAGTTTTTACAGTTTTGATGATAGAAGCACAAAGCCTGTGGAAGCTCGTGAACAATAACAAATGGTAGCACTCGAATGTTACTCACAGAGATACGACGAGATAAGTACGCGTGATTAATACCCTCAAAATCAATAATTGCCTTAAATACTGTGATACATCCTCTATGGATGCATCACCCTCCATGGATGCATTGACTTGTTGACAAAAGCCTTGGAGGATTTCATTAAAAAGATAGTTTATCATTTAGAATAGGTTCAAATAATGAAGTGAAGATGTGATTTGTTTTTGTGAGAGATCTGTAGAAGCCCTGACCGGAGCATGAGCTCAATATAATTATCCTTTAAATCTAATCAGTATTTAGACACAATACCTAAATATTTAATAGGCTAATTCATAAAATTAGTCTGTATATATTGTTTAGTTGAATCGATTCCTATATCAATTCGACAACGTTCAACAATCGAGCGTCACTGAGTCGATGATTATGCAAATTAACGAAATGAATCTGAGTGAACTCCAAACATGTGGAATGCATTTGCCGGTAATGTGAAGCTCACAGCTCGCGCGATAAAATGTTATTGGAAAATGCTCTTTATGTTATTCATTTTCTACAAATAATTTTAATATCATCTTACCACATTATACCGTTTAATATGTTACTGATATAAGGTCCCATTAAAATAGATGGACAAACTTTTAGAAATCATTTAGACCACCAAAATAAGGACAAAGTTAACAAAAAAAACATAAGAGAAACGCGAGTGCAAGTACCAACCCATAATGAATGTGTTTATTTGAATGAGCCGTAAATTTAATTAATGTTAATTTTATTATTTTAGGTCAAAATAAAATCATTTTAATCGATATTTTTTTTTTGCTTGAATATCATTTTCATTTCATTCATTCAATTCAATAACAATTTACATTGTGTCTGAATGTGTTACAAAAAATAAGAAAAATAGTTAAGGAAACAAAAAAAAAAGAAAACACGATTCATTAAGAGATTGAAGAAAAAAAAGCATAATTAGCTCAATTAAATTAATATAAATCACAATAATAATAAAATATATCTATGCTTACGTACTGAACGCTGTCAGTCAATCTACTATAATGGGACCTATTATGTATATAAAGCGTGTAACAGAACAAACGCAATACCAGAAGCCCAATTCTACTAATTTTTAAACAACGTCTGCATTCACATATCAGTCGCAAACTGTCAAAAAAGCCTTATTTTTCATACAATTTTGATAAATTGCGAATGAAATGCGAATGCGAACGTTGCTTGAAAATTAATAAAATGGCACTCTGGACATTCCTCATAACTATGAGCAACTTTTACCATGGGACTAACATCGATCGACTGCCCCATACATTTATGTGCGCATAACTCGACAAAATGTACTGAACAACTGTTTTTTTTTCGCGATTTCTTTTATAGCTCACAGTCAGTCATAGACGATTTATTTTTAATCATTTAAATTTATTTACTGAATAGGTAGCTTAATATTTAATTAAGGTCGGGCTAAATATAAATTAGTTTGTAAAATGTTAAAGGAATTCCGTAATTTTGTTCATAATTAAATGAAGTAACTGAAATTCCCGGCGTAAGACTTATTTAAATAAGTTATTAATTTTAAATTCCAATTAAATACGTTGATGAACATTTAAATAGCAAATTTGATGAAACCTGTAAGTTTATAAATACTTTAAAGTTTCTTTATCACTCAGAGAATAAAAGCTCGCTTCAACTGCTTGTAACTATAATGGCATTGTCAACGTATAAAGTGACATAGTGTTCAACATAGTGTTTGACAGCTGCAGCAGTCTTTTATGACACGGAGCCGCTTTGTTCAGTGAAGAAACCCGTTTATAAGAAATAAACGTCATGCTGGAGGAAACACTTATGTGCACGAATGTACCAGCTCTAATTGTAGAGTAGTACAACAATTGGCAGGCATCGTCAAAATGTATTACATCGCAGAACTTATTTCTTTTTTTTTCTGGCAGAACCATTGTTAACTGTTTTAAAAATAGCCTAAGTGTAATTTCAATTAAATCATTATCACGTATCACTTGATTTACCTACTCATGTGAAACAGGCCTCAACAAAATTCACTTATTAATAAAATACAACTTGTGCCCTCATTTTCAGTGAACACTGTAATTTACTACTGAATCCAATTAATTACCACATACACACTGCGATTTCTCCACTATATTAGGTGACGGATACATTACGCCTCTCCCTCGCGTTGATAAAATGAATGTCCCTAATACCGCGTAATGTTTGCGTCGCACTCCGAGTTATCTACACCGCCTCTCTGATTACGCTCCACTCCGACAATTTGATTAGCTCAGTGACATCATGAGATTCGGACGTGCATTGCGGTCAGCAGAGTTCCGAATATTGAGGAAAATGTATGAAAGTCGGAGAAATAAGCTCCAATTAATTAAGAAGACATGGATTTTTTTTTGCGACATGATTTATTAGAAAATTCTGAGAAATACAACGTTGGCACGTCGGTAAGAATAGTTTCTTACCGACGTGCCGTGTACAAGTTTAATTGTAACTTGTAAGTAGTTTATAACATACCTACTAGTTTTTGGCAGCAGCTTCGCCCGCGTGTTAGTCGAATATAATCCCAAGAGAAGATTCTCACGGGATAAAAGTATCCTATGTTCTCATTTAATCAAATTTTCATCCAAATCCATTCAGCCGCTAAGACGTGAAAAATTTACAGGCAGACAGAGATATAACATTAGTATGAATTGATGCAATAACCGAATACAAGAGTTTAAAAAAAACACGCTGTTTTACTGGACTATTTATCGCAGAACACGACATTATTTAGAAAAGCAATAATAAAAAATTGTAACAGAATATACGTGGCATCAGTGTCTCACAAAAGCCTAAGTTAGAAGAAAGCTTTCCAGTGTCGCCAATAAATGACTCAAAATATCGAATTAATTTTACCGTTCCGATTACAGATCAAAGCTAGACTAATAAAGTTAGTACAAGCCATTAGGAAATCATAAAATTATGATGATTATGATGTGTCTGCGCTTGCCGGTCACGAAACTATTTTTACCCGTAGAGTCACAGTTTTGGGATTAGAGTTTTATTTAAATATAAATTTTTAACAAAAATAAAATAAGTTTTGGTAACTTTGTCATATTTTATACAAGTTCCATAACACCCAAGAAAATAAAACAACGACGGAGACTTACCTGAGCTCATGAATATAGTACACGACTAGTATCGAATATTGATCACAAATGATGTGTCTACTAAGATTTTTTTTTTCACACGAATAGCATCAGCAGTGCGATTCTGTAAACATGTCGAAGTGAACACTTGGGCGAAGTGAACGACAAGTGAGCTGTCAAACCATACAAATAAGATGGCGTGACAACTCACTTGTCGTTCACTCGACTTTTGTGGTCACGGAGAGATGTTGACAGAATCGACCGGCTGTCATTCCATCTTGATTACATGGATTGACAGTTCACTTCATGATCACTTCACCCACGCCTTCACTTCGACATGTTTACGGAATCGCACTGCAGATAATTTTAGTTGTTCTAATATCAAGTAATAAAAATAAATTAAATTTGATTGCTGTGCAAAAGTAAAAATCTCTGTAACAAAAAGTTTATGGATTTGTTTGTTTTACAAGCGTACTTTCATACATTGTGTTTAAACAAAATCCAGGAATTTTGAAAACAGGTTTTACTGCACGGTTGGGAAAATGTTTGTGTTTGTGTGTATAAGATCGCTCAATAAGAACGGGGAGGCCTTCCCCGAGCAGTTGGACACAAACCTGGTTGGCAAAATAAATCAAGCATATTTAACTCTTTATAAGTGTAACTATTTTTGATGCATAATAAGAAACATTTATTGATTTACATTTTGGTATTTCTAGTCAAATCAAATCAAATTCATTTGTTGCTTGTTACAGGTGTATGGTCAGTTCTTATAATTATTAGTTATAACAGGTATCTCTGTAACATACCCCTGGGGTGTACAATGTTTCAAAATAATACTAATTAAAACAAAATTAAATTAAATACATCACTGGTCAGAATTACACTAACTACAATAATCAAAAGTCATTTTCAATTAAAAATAAAATAAATTACGCCGGTTACAATAATTATATGTCAAATTCAATTAATATAAAGTACATGACTGGTTACAATATTATTTGGATGTCAATTTCAATTAAAATAAATTACGTCATGGACACTGCTACTTCAATATAGTCAAATTAGTTTTGGATTCGTAATCGTAATTTATAACCATAAAATAATTAGTCATAATAATAGCATTAAACAGTCAATTTAGCTGTTTTATAATTACATTATATTAAACACATTTAATCAATAGCTCGGTCATTCAGAAATTCATTCCTAGAATAGTAAGCCTTACTTAAAAGAAACTCTTTAAGCCTGATCTTGAAAATATTCAAGGACGGGATATTTTTAATCCAAATTGGGAGTCTGTTATAAATTTTTATTCCCTTCCCAAACACACTTGATTTATACTTTACAGTTCTACAAATAAATCCTCTTAGTTTAGTTTTGTGTCTCGCACTTCTCAATGTTTCATAACTACCTATATCGCGTTTTACCATCATTGCTGCTTCGAATATATATAATGAAGGTAAGGTCAAGATTTTCAATCTTTTGAATACTGGTCTGCATGAGTCAGTCTCTCTAAGGCCACATATACTTCTGACACATTTTTTTTTGGGCTTTAAGAGCGTACTCCCTATATCTTAATGTGGAACCCACATATGCATGATAGACATTCAGCAAAGTACTCTCACTTGTAACTTTTCGTAACATATAGAGGGCGTATGAAAACTGATTTAGTTTTTTACAAACATGGTCAACTTGCGTTTTCCAGTTCAGTCCAGAGTCAATTTGAAAGCCAAGAAATTTTATGGCGTACGAAAACTGTAGACTTTACACGTATATAATGTATAAGAGAAATGTTTATTACATACAAACTTTCGCGTTTATAATATTAGTAGAATACACAATTGCAATAACAAATTGATTTTTATCTTCTAATATATAAAATCTCATGTCACGGTGTTTGTTACCGAACTCCTCCGAAAACGGCTCGACCGATTTTCATGAAATTTCGTGTATATATTTGGTAGGTATTATCACGCTTTGTGCTTTGGAGGACAAACAGTATGCCTGTTTTCTTTAAAAACGACATTTAGCACATGGTTCGTTCCCCACCAACAGTTATTTTTTTGTATTTATTTTATCTTTTGAACTGTATTTTTACACCATAATATGTCAAAAAATTATAAAATGGGTTTTTACTTACTTAAAATAACATTAAAAATTTTAAAACACATTTTTTGAAATATTTTATGGAAGAGTTGTTATAAGAAGCCACAACATATTACAATATTGCAGAAACTTAAGCGTCTAATCTTAGCAATGTATGCTATACTATACTTACAAGGAGCTGTGCAGTAAAAAACGTTGACACAAATAAGATCGGCTATTTCAATCGGTTGTCAACAATAGCCATAAACCATCTGTTTAAAGACTGCCTTTCGAAAGAGTCGGTGTGGGTTCGAATCCAAACAGTCATGATTATTTTTGAATTATTCATTTCCTTTCTTTTTTTATTCTTACTAATATTTTCATACATTAATCATATGTTATTGCATTCATCTGCATACCCAACGATGGAATTACGGATGCTTTCGTAATGCAGATACCCGTAATGTCATCTATTGACTCAAATAGTACTACTAACGACAGCATGAGAATTATATCAAAATATATTTTTAGTTATAAGTGGTACTTTTAAAACGTCATAAAAAAGTGATTCTTTTAATACCTTTTAATACCTTAAAAATATAAAAATAGAACCAACTCCGAACTAATATTTTGGCAGTTCAACTTCAGATTCCATAGATGGCGTTACACATTCGATCTCACGTTTTCAATCGCGGTGTTAAGATTAGAATATTCGTCAACAGATGTGCGCTTACATTTGCTAATTTTAACTTGAGTTGCTCAATAATTAATCTTTACGGGCCTAGGACCAGGGTTCACGTCATACCAACCGCGAGCAGCTGGCGAACTTCCATGATAGAGGAGTCGCGAAAAGAGTTGAATTAGATTGCGTAACTGGATGTCTAACTGTGTTCTAGAAACTTAAAATCGTTTCGAACTTGATTCATCAAACAGTTTCTTAACTTTGTAGTTTGAAGAATAGCACCATTCATATAGCGCAAAATAATATCAGCACATTAAACTTTAAATATGCAAACATATGGCCTTTTTATGGCCCGAACGCCATAAAGAAGGCAGTTAGAGGCTGCATACACACAGTCCATGCAGCAGAAGACCGCATGGATACGCGTCGTGTGTGGTCGCGATCCTCAGCATTGAAGGAACGACGGTGAAGAAGAAAAATGCGAGCATAATAGAAGGCCACTCAAATGCGCATTATTTTACGAATATTGTTAAAATTGCCGATGGCATATATCACAATCAAGAAGATGGTTAGGTTATTTTAGACGATAGCCTGTGTTGTCCCATTGCTGCAGCATTCATTCATTACTTCTGTGAACGGGAA
This sequence comes from Lacanobia wlatinum, assembly GCA_947578705.1. NCBI lineage: Eukaryota > Metazoa > Arthropoda > Insecta > Lepidoptera > Noctuidae > Lacanobia > Lacanobia wlatinum. The sequence goes on from OX388040.1 coordinate 8,786,957, forward strand.
ACCCACCGACCAAGCAGACACTCAGTACGGATAATATTGACGAATGTTTTTGGGAAAAATAAGGAAAATATTCCCATGAAAACGCCCATGAAAGAAAATGATAAAAACCATCCGACTAAGTTTTATGATTTCTATTTACATATTTAATTTTTATGAAACTTTGCAACGGCACTCGGTTGAAAATCACACATATCCAACAAACTGTCATAGGAGCTGAAATAAGATTGACGGCAATTGGCTGAAATTATGATGAGGATGATAGGAGCCATAGACAGCCCAATGTTCAGAGGTTACTTCGACGTTGAGAAATCAGTCGCCGACTTCATTCTGGAAATGAGCCCTTTGCTACCCGACGTGAAAAAATCCTCGGAACGATAAGATCGCTCCGCGAAACCTATGTGCGGAGCTACGCTGACTAACCTAGCCAGGACTCCTACGCACAATAGAGCGAATGGGAGTTTAAGTGGAGACAACAGAATCTCAACTCTAATCTCTCCGTTGCGGGGGTAGTATTTTCTTGTGGACAGAGTTTCCCATTACAACTTTATGTGACTCTATCACGTGTTAACAACTCTAGCAACTCTCTTCACTATTGTGTATAGAAAAGCGTAATCATTAAAACGTTACTCATTACGAAAATTTACTAGGACTGGTCAGCGTTTTGAATAGAAGAGGTGATACAGCCAATGTCTTGCATTCTAAGGGGCTCAAGCAATGCTACAAGTTGACTGTTCGTATATCTTTTCTAGCGACATAATTTGACTATACGAAAACGAAGTCGCGGGCAACAGCTATCTATCTTTTTGTAATCTTCTTATGTATAAACAGATAAGAGTTGCAAGAGTCGATCTTCAGGGTTAAGCAACGCTTGCCAAGGTTGGTCTGTGGATGGGTGACCATCTTAACATACCGACTTTCTTCCGTGCCTCGGAAAGCACGTTAAGTCATTGGTCCCGGCTGTCATTTGAAGATCTTTGGCAGTCGTTACGGATTGTTAGAAGCCAGTAAATCTGGCTCCAGTCTTGCCAAGAAGTACCGTGTTACCCAATGAATGGGTTGTGGAGGTCTGATAGGCAGCCGCTCCACGTAAAATACTGGTATTCAGCTAAATCCGTTTTGACCGGAAGGCAAACTCAACTTAGTTGGGAAAAGGTTAGGCTGATGATGAGTTGCATGAGTCCATCTTCAAGGTTAAGCTACGATTGCCGAGGTCGGTCTGTGGATGGGTGACCATTTTAACATACCGAGATTCCTACGTGCCTCAAAATATAATATAATATCTGACACCTACAGTCTTGCCAAGAAGTATCGTGTTACCCAGGATTGTAGGGTTGTAGAGGTCTGGTAGGCAGCCGCTCCACGTAAAATACTGGAATTCAACTGAATCCCGTTTGACTAATAGCACGGCGAAGTCGCGGTATGTTAAATAATATGGTAACCTATCCACAGAGCGACCTAGGCAAGAGTTGGTGAACCATTAAACTCGACCCGTGCGACTGTTATTATTTAGCTACGAGCTCCTCATTCAATAAGTCTCCTCATTCAGTACCTACTAAATATCGATTTTAAAAATTCCATTATTCTTACACAGTAAATCGATTCTATGAACCCGGTAGAACTGTTTAACATAAAATGTAAAAAAATCTCGGTGTTCGGTAATCTGCAATTGTCAGTGAAAATCAAAGAAACTGTGTTCTTTTTGGGCTGGACAAAATTAAGAATCAACTTGATTCATCAGTTTCTTAGATTCGTAGTTTGAAGACTACCTACCACCGTTCGTTTGATAGTCGGTTTTGTTATTTTTAACCCTACCTCGAGGTATGTATGTACCAGGAGATTACCAGGACTAATCGGCATTTCAACCGGAAGAGATGATACAGTGCCCTACATTAGGTACCATCTTCCTATTCCTATATTCCTATACTTGACAGTTATCGTTATATTTTGGACGTTTCACACACTATCTTTTAAAATTATAGCCTATGTGTTATTCTAATGTATAAACTATATTATTGCAAACTTTCATTAAAATCCATTCAGTAGTTTTTGCGTGAAAGAGGAACAAACATCCATACATCTATACATCCATACATACAAACTTTCGCGTTTATAATATTAGTAGGATTTGAAGATTCTTTTTTTTTTTATTTACAAAGGACATATAGCATGCTTTGTCAATGTTAACTTTTAGATTGTTTGTCCTTAACCAATTTATTATACTTTCGAGGGAGTTATTTATGTCCATTTCATAATTTTCTTGAATTTCGTCAGTGAAAATAGCAGTACTATCGTCTGCAAACAATATCATATCATTATTTCTGACTTTCGGGAGGTCATTGATATATATTATGAACAGAAGCGGGCCGAGAATACTTCCTTGGGGCACTCCGTAATTAACAATTTTAGGCTCTGACTTAAACGTTTGTTCGTATTTTGTATCATCAGCTATTCTAGATATTTGAGTTATTTGAAACCTGTTTTTTAAGTATGATCTAATTAGATTTAATGCATTTCCTCTCACTCCGTACTTTTCTAATTTATTTATGAGGATATTATGATCTACATGATCAAAGGCTTTTGACATATCCAAAAATATTGCAGTTACTTGTTTTTTGTTGTCAAGTCCTGTCATAACTGTCTTTAAAAAATTTAAAAGCGCGTCGCTAGTCGATTTGCCTTTACTAAATCCAAATTGCTCTTTTGTGAATATGTTATTGGTTTCAAAATAATTATATATATTGTTATAAATAACTGTTTCAAATTTTTTTGCCATAACAGGTATTAAGGCTATAGGTCTATTAAATTTCATCTGTTCCCTATCCTCCTTTTTAAACAATGGATTTATCAAAATTATTTTGAGTTTTGAGGGAAATATTCCCTATTCCAGGCACAGGTTTACAATGGTGCTAAGTACTGGAGCTATAAGATGAGATAAACGTTTAATAATTTTAGTATTAATATTGTCATAACCTGTACTATTAGTATTTTTAAGTCCTTTTATTATCTGGTCAACTTCATACGGATTTGTTGGTTTCATTAACATTGAATTGCAATTATTATATGTCATTGTTTTTAGATAATCGTCATTTCCCTTAGGCGTAGGTTTAATATCTTCGATAAAATAAGTATGAAATGATTCAGCTATTTCTTGCGGCAATATTACTACTTTGTCATTTACTTTAATTTTCTTAATGTCTTCCTTAGGTGTCACAGTTTTATAATTATTAACGATTTTCCAAATTGCTTTTGCTTTGTTGGTAGCTGCATTCTTAAAATAGTTATTTTGTGATTTCTGTGTTTTTTTAATTATGGTTCTTAGTCTTTTAATACATACTTAATTTATTAAATTTAAGCATCTTGACCAATCTATTTAAATAACAAACTATTTACACTTATAATACAAAATAAAACTATATGGCGTCAAAAAATTCGTCCGCATCGCTGTCGACTGGAAGTGAGCCCAAAAGACTGGCGGCATTGCCACGTTGTATGGCAATGCTTATCCTCCGTCCGAGGTAAAAGCCAGCCCTTGGGTCACGCGAAGTGTCAACTAAACCTTTAGCTAGTTCTTTAAATAAAACGTGAGCACTCGGACCCCACGGTCCAAGAGTTTCAACCCCAAACGGCTCAAAAATATAATTGCCAACAAGGCTACTATATTTCCGCCGTTTGAGGTTCTCAGCAACCGCAGCGGCAGAACCAGCACAGCAGGACGAGCTAAGAAGATGGGATGGCGCAAGAGTATCGACACAAGTAGCGTCCCACACTAAAGGCCTACCCATCTTCCAAGGAAATAAAGACAAGCCGTCGGGTCGCTTGCCATCGTCGCGTGCCAGGCCAATGGGTTCTAGTACGGCTGGAACGCCGACGGCGACAAGAGCGCGTCGGATAACGTCGTTGATGTTTGCGTGCCGTGCAAAGCGACCCGCACTTCGACTGCATGAGAGACCGTGGTGCCCGAGGCTGTTGACAGCTTCGCCACAGTGACAACGATGAGGAGAACAACACGATGCGCCTAAGCGAAGGGAAGCAGCGGGGCGGAAAGTAGTATCGTCGAACAAGGTGCCTATGTTCGACGACGGTAGTGCGTGAAGCCAGAGGCCCGACTCCCACTACCCTACAGCCAGCAGGCGCGCACGCTCCGCAGAAGTAGCAGCAGAGGCAATTAGGTTCTTCTGAACTTCTCTGCAGAGCGGCTCATCCCACCGTCTCTGGTATGATGGGTTGTCGGGTAAATTTTCATTCGGGCAAGCGAGTCTCCAGGCAGTTATAGCATCGGTAAAGCACGGCACATCAAAATCAATCAGTGTGGAAGCTAGGATATTCCTGACTAATTTTTCAGTGCCGTGAACCGAGGATATAAAAGCCGGTTAGTCTTTTTGTATAATCTTTAAAATATTTTTTATCCTGCGGACTTTTCGTTAACCTATATTTCCAGAGAAGTTGACGTTTTCGTTTTGAACACACTCTAATACCTTTGCTTAACCATTTGGGCTTCCGAAAAATAGGTATTTTAACATTTATGATAGGGAAACACAGATCGTAAAATAGTTTAAATAGGTCGAAGAAAGTATTATAAGCCTTTTCGGGATCACTATCTGTGTAGCATTCTGTAAAACTAAGACTTTCAATGCAGTTTATAAACTTTCTATTGTTATCCTCACAGTAGTCTCGTTTAGAATTGTACCAGTGTGTAATGTGATAACTTTTCATTACGGGGCATGTCATTAATTGTGCAGTATGATCAGACAGTGAAAGATCTAAAACTTTTGATTTTGAGCCTTTAATATTATGGGCTATATTGTCGATGCAAGTCATGCTTAGTGATGGGGAAAAGGAACATTCTCACAATGAGAATATTCTCGGAACGAGAATGTTCGGGAATATTCTCTTGAGCGGAGAACATACGAGAATTTATGAGAACTTATGAGAACTTAAAACGAGTCGGTGATCCTTCCTGTTTTAACATGAAAGAGATAACTTTGGTCATTTTTATTTTCATTATTAGATGTAATTTAACATATATTTCACTGTCTATAAATAGGACAGTGGTGCCATAACTAGCAGCTATGATAACTTAATTACTTGTTTGATTCTGGACTTTGTAAAAGGATTTATGATTAAAACTCGATGATCTATTAAACAAAAACAGCCTGAAAATGACTTCAACATAAACCAAAGTAATTTAAATAAGAAAAATACTTTAGCAAAGATTATAGAATCTAGAAATACTTACCTCCTATAAAGTGCTATGAATATGTGATTTTAGTAGAAACCAACCAAGATTGAACCAAGATTAAATCAAGAGAAATTAATATGACGTTCCTACTTTTATTTTATTTTGACAATTTTTTTTTATGTGCCTTGTGCGAGTCCCAAATAAACATTTTTCTTTCTTTCTAAGAAATATCTTCTGGCGTATATCATTCACATCTGGAGTGAGGCCATCGAGAAACACGGGAAGGCACTTATGGTCTACCTAGACATCTCGAAGGCCTTCAACAGGGTCTAGCACGATAGCATTATTGGCAAGCTCTGCCCGCCGGATTGTGTGATTGGATTTCAGATTTCCTGAGAGTTCGGTCTATCCGAATGGTCATAGATGGCTGCTCATCCGGACTGCTGGATATTAGTGCCGGGGTTCCTCAGGGTTCGGTGCTCTCGGCAAAATCGTTCCTGCTGCTTATTAATGAACTGCTAAAACCCGGTACCTTTGGGTTTGCAGACAATAGCACTGTTGCTGAGAGATACGTGTCCAATGCACGAGCTGGTGGGTCGCAGGTCCAGTCTGTCCGGGAGGCTATGGTTGAGCACTTGAACTTGTCCTAACAGGTTGTCTCTGAATGAGGCAAGTTCAATGCTGCTAAGACCCAGGCGAATCTTTTTACCGCTAAAAGGAGCCAATTCCACCCAGCTCCATTTTTCCGAGGTGTAACCGTGGCGATAACCGACCAACTTGAGCTTCTTGGTGTTACGTTAACATCTACCCTCAACTTTGGCCCTTTCATAGAGGCAAAGGCTCAAGTGGCTGCCAAAAACATGGGGATCCTAGCAAAGGTAAGACGGTACTTTACGCCGGTACAGCTGCTCAAAATTTATCAAGTGTAAATTCGATCGTGTATGGAGTACTGCTCTCATCTTTGGGATGGATCTGCCAGATACCAGCTTGATGCCTTGACTCAATCGAGAAACGAGCCAAGAGGGTCATAGGCAATTATAGGCTCGTCGAGTTAAAGCATCGACGCCGAGTTACTGTCGGTTTTCTATCGGTTGCAATTTGGGGAATCTGCGACGGAATTCCAAGCCCGTTCCATCATCGGACCACAAGACGTACGGCGCGTTGTGTCACCGGTACATGGTGGACATCCCACCTACATGCACAAAACGTTTTGGGAACACATTCATTGTGCGTATAGCTAAGGAGTGGAATTCTTTGCCAGAGTCTGTTTCCTGATAGCTACAACCTGGGAGTCTTCAAGTCAAGAGTGAATAGGTTACTTCGAGAAAGCATGCTCCATCTTCGACCGCATCATCGCTTACCGTCAAGTAAGATACTGGTCAAATGCTTGCCTAACTAAAAAAAAAATCTGGCCAAGTGCGAGTCAGACTCGCGTGCAAAGGGTTGCGAACCAATTTCATTTAAGTAACCAGGTTATTTTAACACTATAGACTTCTTATAGGTTTTCCTGTAATATTTAGGTAACTGGTCGTCAACTGGAAGGATCATATTGAAGCACTATGTAAGAAAATTAGTAGTGCATCCTATGCCTTGTATAAACTTGCGCCAACAGTAAATACAGATGCACTACTCACAGCATATCATGGTCTTGTGGCGTCTATATTAAGATACGGTATTATCTTCTGGGGTAATTCTACAGACAGGGAAGCCGCTTTTAAAGCGCAAAAGCGATCCATCAGAGCCATGTTTGGGCTACAAGTAACAGACAGTTGTGCACCATATTTCAAAAAATACAAAATTCTGACACTACCGGCCCTGTATATTTATGAAACTGCCTTATTTGTTAAGTTAAATCCACATTTGTTTCCTCACCTATCAGACACTGTTAAACGTAACAGGCGATATGATATGTTACGCGGACGGAGAGCTAAAACAGCCCTAATGAGGAAAAGCATATTCTGTATAGCCCCGCAAGTTTACAACAAGATTCCAAACTCAATTAGAGAGTCAAATTTAAACGGGTTTAAAACGAAAATCAAAGAATTATTATGTAATAAATGTTATTATAAGTTAAACGACTATTTGAATGATAAAATTTGACATCCTAATTAAGTTGTAATTTTTAATTTGATACTCTCGACATTAAATGATAATTTGACATCCTAGATTAATTGTGTATGTGTATTATTTTTAATTGACATTTATCGGAAATATTGTAATTTTTAGTCGTAATTTTATTTTCAGTTGAATGACTATTTGAATGATAATTTGACATCCTAATTCAATTGTAATAATTTATATACTTTGACATCTATTCTTACTCTCTGACATTTGTGTGTGTTTTATGATTTTACTTTTAACCAAGACATCTGAAATTTTATTATTTTAATTCAACTGCAATCAATCTATGTTAATCCTTTATCTGTATGCACTTAATATTGAAATTTGCACGCCACAATTGGCAGAATATGATGATACCACTAAATAATTTTAAGACCATTGTACCATATTCAAACAAATAAATGATTATTATTATTGTAAATAACTATTATTTGCATTTTTTTTTTTCAAAATTTCATGTTCCGTAGTTTCGGAGATAAGGGGTAAACGTTCATTTTTAGCCTAATTTCTTGAATAACTTCAAAACTATTCATTTTAAAATTATGAAAAAAATATAATTAAAATTTTCACAGTCCTTTCAATTGATATCATCATCATCTCATCATCTTCCTGCCCTCATCCAATGTTACTTGGGGTCGGCGCAACACGTTTTTTTCTTCCATTCTGTTCTATCAGTCCTTTTAATTGATATGTCGCACGATAAAGTTCGAAATTTTTGAAATTTTCTACTTTGATCCCCAAAGTGACCCCCATTCTCAACATTTATTTATTTACGTAACGCGTCCGTGTTTGGGTCACAAAAGTCCATATGTGTACCAAATTTCAACAGAGACGGTCCAGTAGATCCGGAGAAAACTGGCTGACACAGACGGACAGACAGACAGATAGACAGACAGACACCCGAGTGAACCAATAAGGTTTCCGTTTTTTGTTCGGAACCCTGAAAAAGCTAAAAAATATGGTTTTTTTATCAATTGGTACTGTATTTTAGATTCGAAATTCCCCGTAATTTAGTTTCCTTCACGAAATGTTTAAAAATACATATAACATACAAGTAACACACTATACATTTCATCTATCATACAAATTTCAACACAGGATTAGATTAAAGTTAGGTTTCGTTACTCCGTTTTTGAGTTCTCGTAAATTCTCAGCTCGGAGAACATTCTCGAGAACATATCCGCAAAGTTCTCGCTAAGAGAATGTTCTCGAGAATTTCCCATCACTAGTCATGCTACCCAATCTAGTCGGTTCGTTTATTGTTAGTTTTAATGTTTCGTTTATTTTAGTGTTTAGTGGCGAGGAGATGTGTGCATGAAGTAGGTTTAAAAGTAAAAAAAAAACTTAAGAGCTTTGTTGCTTATTTTGCTCTGCTTATCAATAAATATATATTTATGTGATATATAAATTTTCTTAGCTTCTTTTGGTAGACATTGAGTTTTAAAATAAACTAAAGTGAACTTAGTTCTAATCAAATCAAATCAAATCGTATATTTCAAATAAACCATTTACAGGCACTTTTGAATTGTCTAGGTCGGTCAGTCCATAAAGATGAAGCTATTTGCACATTCCAAAGCGTAGATCTCTATGGAAAAGAACGTGCAAGAAACTCCACGAACACTCTTTTAAAAATAATAAATTGTTACAAAGTTTTGTTACATCAAGTTGAAATTATACCAACATGTGAGAACGATGTAAAAGACGAGCAGGATAAAAGCGTCCGGGAAAAAAGGAACAATTCAAAGAAATCTTTAAAATAAACCATGGCAACTGAGAAATTACCAGTCCCAACTGACAGCGCCCGTTCACGAACATGACGCATGCGCTAGCACCATTCGGCTCAACCATTTTGAAGGGAGCCAAATGATCTAACGCATACGCCACCATCAGCCAGACTTTTGTGTGAGCATGACACTCCCAACCGCCAGGGTACATTCAAGTCAAAACCAAACCTAAAACTGATAGCTATAACTTAAGTTTAAGGTACACAGTATTCACATATGTGCCGTTAAAATGGATGAAATTATACATTGCTAAATAAATTGAGTCTATACAATGCAAATATTGTTTTTTTACAATCTTCAGCCGGTCCAACAATGTTTCCAAATGCTAACAGATTATTTTGTGCGCCCTAGTGGCTGTGGAGCAGGACCAGCATTCAGCCAAGCATTTTTATCTTCAATATAATCCCCCAACTTATAATATGCTTGCCTGCATACGTTTAATACAAGATTTAAATTTTCTCTCATTAAGTTCTAATATATGGGGAGGTACCTTATTATAACATTTTAAACAGTACCCCATAAAAGATGAGGCAACTTTAGCCAGTCTGACCTGGTTGAACTAATTGGTCCCTATTTCTAGTACCATAATTATGTCTGTCGCCTCTTTTACTAAAAAGATGTAAATTCTTTCTGACATACATGATATTTTCGTAAATGTATTGACAAGGTACCATCATGATGTTAATATTCTTAAACAGTTCCCTTAGAGAATCGCGCCGGCGGAGATTGTATATCGCTTTGATGGCTCTTTTCTGCAGAATAAAAATAGACTCAATGTCTGCAGCCCGTCCCCATAGTAAAATACCGTAAAACATGATACTGTGAAAGTAACTAAAATAGACCAGTCTCGCGGTATCGACATCCGTTAATTGGCGGATTTTCCTAACAGCATAAGCTGCTGAACTTAGCCGTCCAGACAAATATGTTATATGAGGGCCCCATTGTAGCCTTGGGTCAAGCGTAATTCCCAGGAAAACCGTTTTATCGACAAACTCTAGTTTTTCCCTGTTCAATACTATGTCACAGTCACTGCTTTTGACATTGGGTAAAGCAAATCTTATACATTTCGTTTTCTTTTAATTCAAAACCAAATTATTCGCCGTGAACCAATTTTGGACTTGCATTAGGGCATTATTTATGATATCAACATTGTCCGTCTGTCTATTTATCTTAAAAATTAAGGAGGTATCGTCGGCAAACAGTACCATATCAAGTTTCTGTTGCAACAAATAGGGTAAATTATTGATATATACCAAAAACAAGAAAGGACCCAAAATCTAGCCCTGGGGATCCCATTATCACGTTTAATCCCGACGAATTGACACCGTTTATTTGAACTAATTGCCGTCTATCATTCAAATAAGATTTGACCAAGTTTAACGCTGTTTTGAACAGTCCGTAATGCCCGAGCTTCAGGAGTAATGTATCGTGATCAACGCAATCAAACGCCTTCGAGAGATCACAAAAGACACATATGGCATCCTGTGGTAACACCATCGTCAGTCGTACAACGTCCTTTAGTGAAACCATACTTTTTATCATGAAAGATGTTATTCGTGTTAAAATGATTAAGCATTTGATTAAGCATCACTTTTTCAAATACCTTACTAAACACTGGCAACACAGATACTGGTCTATACTTATTTGTGTCTTTACTATCCCCAGATTTAAAAAGTGGTATCATCTTACTGAATTTCATTAGGTCCGGAAAGACTCCTTGATCCACCCACAAATTAAATATTACAGCTAAGTACGGCGCTACAGTCTCGATGATTGAGGTACAAACTTTGATAGACAATCCCCATAGATCTTCGGTCAATTTAATTTTGATTTGTTCAAAAGCTTTTATTACTACTATGGGGTTTATATGTTTAAAATTAAATTCAGTCGGGCTGGCTGAAACGTTCGCCTGTAATAAATCAAAAGCAAGTGAAGGCGAGGAATTTAAGGCTTCAGTAGTTTTAATAGGGATACTCGTAAAGAAATTTAAAAATTCTTGAGCAACTTGTTTGTTATAGCTAATAAGTCCATGAGAAGTCTCCAATCCGTAATCAGTGTTATGTCTTTTGTTCCTATTTGTTTCATTGTTTATAATTTTCTAAACCGTCTTTATTTTACTGTCTGCTGCTTTTACCTCATTGCTTACATAAGCAATAAGGTAAGTGTTTTTATAAATTTTTGAGTAGGTAGCTACATACTTATTAAAAGTTTCAGTGTTAATAAAAGGCTTTAGGCCATACAGCTAATAAATTTTTCTCTATTTTTTCTGAGTCCTTTAGTAGCCCAGTCACTAAATAAAAATTTAGGGCAGATAGTTTTAGTTTTCTTTTTAAAAGTATTACTGAATTCGGTTTGGACTAAAGAAAAAAACCTGTATACAAAATATTAGCATTGTTCATTGTAAGGTTCCAATCACTTAACTTCCCGATTAAAATGCGGTTAAATTTATTTAAATTACCGGATGTTATTGGTCTAGTTTGTATTTGTACTTGTTGAATTGGTATGTTGGACTCAAAAGATACCAGAAGCCCACTGTGATTAGACGGAAGGTAATTTACAATGGCTTTCTCTAAGTAGTTGCCACAACAGAAAACATTATCAATACATGTAGCAGTAGTTGTAGTTGTACGGGTTGGTAATATTTCCAGAACAACATTATACGATTTCTCAAAAAAATATTTTAAAATGAATTTCTAAGCTGTAATGTATAGTCAACAAATCTATGAGGTATGCTGGCAGCTAACTTGCAACTACTTAAAAATAATGTTGTGAGTGTGCTGAGTAGATAATTATTGTACACCATACTCACACATTAGAAATGAATATTGGCACTGCAGTGTAAAAAATAATATTTTTGCCTATATACCTAATAGCTTTGTTGACTTTACATATGTGTGTTGCGGTACTCTGTAATTAATCACTCTCACTAGAAACTCAAACACAAAGTTAATTTAACAGAAGCGGCTCTGAGTCGCTGTTGATAAACTTTCAAAGGGGCAGTACTCGTACTTATCTCTGACATTTAATTGCTTATTAAGTAACATAATTTGTTCCGGCAGAATGATGTAATTTGAAGCATTGTTCAACGTCACCCTTATTACCCTTACCATTCAATGTTTATACCCGGATTTGAAAACATACCTGAATCAAAAATAAAAATGAGGGCAGTTTTAAGTGTGCATAAAACTAAAATAATTATGCACTCGAGTCATACGTTTGCTACAACCAGAAAAACTGTAAATTAAATGAATCATAATTCCGCTTGGTTGACTGGAAAAAATTGACTTGACTGGAGGAAGATAAATGAGGAAAACTGTTTTAATATTTTTGAAATAAATCGCTAAAGAGCTGCTAATTGTGGAATTAGAAACAAAGTCGTTATAACTAAAGTTACAAGAAAACTTTTTCCCTGTTTATCCTCGAACAGCGAAGAAATAGAAAATCACACAATAGTGCAAGACAGATGAATCTCATCATAACGGAAAATCTTTGGAATATATTTGTTTAAGAGATTCAGGATGCCTGTCCATTACAGCGGAGCGGAGAAACGGAGAAATTTTAACCAATAGAATTGCATAAAATCTCCGCACCACGTGAGTCACTACCATTTCAAAACAAAACGATGGAGTTGTAATGTACTTTAAGAACGGATTAGGATGTACCATATCTGAACCATCGTTTTCAGATGCTAACGGGCTTAATTTGTCGTTTAAAAGATACCGCTATAATCGAGCTTTACCGCTCATCATCTCGTAATGACCAAACCAAATTTTATCACAGTCTAGAAACACTAATGTCTAGTCTGAAATCATTCAAAAACATAGCTGTGATAGGAGATCTCAATGTCGATATAAAACAAAATAATAATATCGACCGAAACTCCAGCGACTATTTACTATTAACTGCTTCGTTAGGCCTATTACCGGCACACGTGCATCCTACAAGACTCGGAAACTGCCTCGATCATATTTTATTAAAATCCACCTATTCGGCAGAAGTTATCATATTAGACACCCATATAACTGACTATCCTCCTGTAATTTTATGCATGAAAGAGATCAACATACCGGACCTAGATTCCAATAGGGTCATAACGCGCCTAGACTATTCCTCTATCAAAGCAGACATTTACCAAAGTAATTTAAATTTGGTTTTGGATCAAACAGACGTGAATATTGCCACTGATAACTTGATCTCGGTTATTAGTAACGCAGTTATAAAGCACACAACTCAGAAAAAAATTAGTGGGCGAACCCGTATTCTGAAACCGTGGATCACTGAAGGATTGCTTCGTTGTATATCTAACCGCGATAGAATGTACCTCAAACTAAGGAAAAATGCTGAAAACACAATCCTACAAACGACATATAAAAGATACCGCAACTTTTGTGATGCGCTGCTCAGGAAGTTAAAACACGACTACGAAAAAGGTCAGTTTGCTAAAGTTCAAAACAGTCCGAAAGCAATATGGGATGTTGTAAACCGAATCTCAAGTAGGAAATGTAAGTCACAGACTGCAAGGGAACTATTAAAATTAAAAGCTGATGCCAAATTGTTAACAAAATGTGTCAACAAGTACTTTTTCAACATTGGGAAAGGTCTGACTGCGAAGCTGGTGCCACCAGATAATTCGCCAGTACCTCGCCACACCAAAGAAAATGTAACACAGCACAACTCTCTCGGGATACTGCCAGTGAGCCATGATTGCAAAAGTGATTGCAAAAGTGGCAGCGATTATTGGTTCAATAAGTAATAACTGCAACTGGCTGGGATCATATTCCAGCCTTGGTAATTAAACTCGGCAGGAAGTGCTGGTACCACCAATTACGCACATTTGCAACGTCTCTATTGCTACTGGAGTATTTCCAAACAGTCTGAAAAAAGCTATAGTGACTCCTATGTATAAGGGTGGCGACAAAGAGTGACTCACGAACTATTGGCCTATTTTTGTGCTGAGTACATTATCGAAGATAATAGAAAAAGTAATTAATACTAAGTATCTCACTAAACTTAACATCATCTCAGAAAACCAGTACGGTTTTAGGTCCGGTGTGTCGATTGAAGATGCTGTAACCAATTTCAGTGCCACGGTAGCTAGTAAACTTGACAAAAGCTTTAAGTGCTACGGTATATTTTTGGATATATCAAAGCTTTTGATACGATTTCTGTCCCAATACTTACATAAAACTGGAGTACATTACAGTTCGTGGTCTGTCATTTAATATATTTAAAGATTATCTTACCAATCGTACCCAGGCAGTCAAAATTGATACAGTGGTGAGTGAGAACGTAGAAATCAAATACTATTCTTGGACCCACATTGTTTGTAATATTATTGATAACTTGTGCAAGATGAAACTAAAAAACTGTGATATTTTTACTTATGCGGATGACACAGCACTCCTAGTGTATGGGAAAACTGGATGGAGGCTAAGACACAGGCCGAGAGTAATCTGAGGGAAGTCATGCTATGGTTATCTTCTAATCTACTTACGTTGAATGTAGATAAATCGAAACATATTCGTTTTTATCTCGCTAACACCTCAACGGCATCAGAAGAAACTATAACACTTACTGCCCACAATAATGCCAGAACAACAATAGACTTTCGTTGTTCCCCGTTATCAAATGTTACCTGTATCAGGTATCTTGGTGTTTCAGTTGATGAACGATTGGACTGGTATCCACAGATGGAGGCCTTTACCGGACGTGTCAGAAATATACTGTATATTTTTAAAAATCTTCGTCACTTTGCCGACCCTTCGTTATTGAATACAGTCTATCTTGCATTATGTCAATCAACATTGGGTTATTGTTTCCCTGCTTGGGGTGGGACTTATACAACTTTGTTTTTGAAATTAGAGAGGGCACAAAGGTCTATTCTCAGGGTCATGCATGGTAAGCCGCGCTATTATTCTACCACAGAACTATACGAGGAGTGTAAGGTGTTAACGGTGCGACAGCTGCTTATTCTTCGCACGATGCTCCGGCGACATTCACAACTTCCTCTAAATAAAGGAGGCTTTAAACAAGTGGTGCACTTGTTTTGCCCTACTGTGCAATGTAGAACAGCTTTCGCACAGCGACAATACAACGCATTGAATTCCAGGCTGTACAATCAAATTAACAAAAAGATCTCACTATACAAACTAATGAAGCAAATTGTAACAGAAAAATTAACTAATTGGTTAAAGTTGTTAAGTTATGATGAGTCTGAGAAGCTTATTGAAATAGTAAAATAAAAACATCCTTTTTTAATTTTTATCAAGTAATCATTTAACACGAAACATACACTTTATTTTGTAAAGTTGCTAATTACGTTTATTTATACATTAACACACTACGGGAAATCGACGCAAAAGTACAGGAAAGCTAAATTTTGTGATTGTGCTTTTTGTGATGTTTTTTGTATTTTTATGCTTCGTTGCACTAAACTTTGATGTAACAATTAGATTTACACTTTTTTTACCCAAATATAAAATATAATATCCTGGTCAATTTTTATAACACAACCGTACTACCTTATACCGAAAAAGGTTTAGCTAATAAGTAATAGTACACGTATTACACGTGCTGTAGTGTAAAGGAACGTGATTTAAGGTTAAAACATGAACTTTAGTAATTCATTAATCAACAGTACCCACGAGACCTCACCTGACTGTTTTCAAGATTTACTTTTGTTAGGAAGTTATATGTTTGTGGTTTCGTGCTAATATATCATCATCATCATCACATCAGCCGAAAGACGTCCACTGCTGGACATAGGCGTGCTAATATATAATACAACACTATGTGATCAGTTTGTAAAACAAAAAATCGTAGTATTGCATGAGCGTAGCGCTACGGGCACGCCGCACGTACGTGGGCTACGCCGCCGCTACTCAGTGCACGCTAGGTCGTAGCGACACCGGTACACACACACATTGCCGTCGTTATTAAAGATATGCGGGATGTTTAATATTGAAATTTTTTGACTCCCTGTATATATTACAATCCATATTAGGACTTTATGACGTCACACATCGTTGGGCTCTCTCGCATTGTGCAACAAAATTGTAGGTATTATAAGCTTGTGAAACGTCTTATTAACTCACACCTAGACTAGTGGTTTGTATTTTAAATCGAGTTTCAATTTTAGATTTATGTAAAGTGCCAAAGATAGCTAACACAAACAAGAGGGAAAAAGTCAAAAGTAAAGTCATTTATGCAAAGATAACATTTAATTTTGTTTGAACAACGTCTCTAATGTTATTTCTTCAATTTGCTTTAATTGTTTTATTATTCTTTGCGTAATGAAAGTAAAACTTCTGTAAGGACCGTATCAACTTCAAAGGGATGCTATTAAAACCACTCAACTGCTTTGTTCGTTTATTTTCTATCGAGATCCTTATCCAGGACACCACATCGTGAGCTGAAGTTAAAAAATCTCATAAACAGCAGCTGCAAAATATTCAAATCGGTGAGATCAATTTAGCTTTGCATAAGAATTGCAGCGAACGCCATCGTTCTGGGTTTGCAAATTGGAATATGAAAATGGAATATATTGAAAAAAACTATTTTAATACGGATATTAGGGTGAAGTCAATGTAGGTTATTGCAAGTTAATCTGGCGCCAACCGTAAGTATCTGAGTTGATTTTACCTACACATTTATACAACTGTGTCAGCTGGAGTTAAATTCTTATGCGCTTCATACTAGTTCACTATTCAACGTGTAATAGAATAAACGCAATTCCTCTTAAGGGGACATTGTACTCATCATCATGAAATTCTTTTACTAAGGGACCTACCTCGAAATCGCGAAAAAAAACAGTTTTGTCGAGTTATGCGCACATAAATGTAGTGAGGAGTTCATTTTTTTCGCGATTTCAGTGTTGGTTCTATAGTAAACTTTAATAATAATGATGAGTACAATGACCCCATAAGATGTATTGTGTTTGTTCTGTTACTCGTTGTATACTTATGAAAACAGATCAACTAGTTTAATTATGTACATAATTATAACGATGATGTAATCAACGTTACCGACCGTTTGTTGTTGACTACCATAACTTAGACATGATTCTGTGAATTGAGATATTTCAGATATTCGTACACAATTGAAGCAATTATAACATGATTATATCAGCGTCTGTTTGTTGTTAATCCTGGAATAATAAATTGTTTATAATCAACACTTGAGCTAGCTTAACCTTTCAAGTGGTTTTATTTGATTATTAACAATCATAAGCTAGATAGTTTCATGTGAAATGTTATGATTTGTCTTATTGAAACATTCCATTTAATGTTCGATTTAATCCTAATTCTTTATATTAATTTGAGAATATAATTCCAACTATTTCAGGACGTGCGTGTGGGTTGAGTGATCTTTTTAAAAAGTTCGTCGTCTACAAAAAACAGGTTTTTAGTAAATTATTGTAAAAATATGATGATGAAGTAAAACAATTGGGAAATTAGAGCTTTAAAAAATTTGGTCAATAACCTAGATCAGTTAATCTGCTCGCACCAAGAAAATGTCATGACACATGTTTCCGAATTCTCAGCATTACCTACTGGTCTTCATTTTAGAAAGACGAAAGTTTTTTTACTACCTATTTTATGTATTTTATCTCACATCATGTCGTTTCCTTAATATACATATTAGGAACACGAGTCCGGTCCTAAGCACATAGAACTCCATCATGTGAATTAGCGAGTCGGTAAAGTAAACTGTAGGCTTATGGAAATTATTTGAGTAAGCGTCGAACCCAATCTGTTAGGACGCTCAAATTTTGAGAAAATGAATGAGGTGGACAACAGATGCGCACATTCACACACTTTCATCAAAATATGAATATTACGCGTAAGCAAGTAGTATTTTAAGTGGTTATTTTCAAAATAACCAAGTCCCCAAACTCCTTACACACCGTTGGTACTTTTCTTATTCTGCTATAGCAAAACTAAGTACTATAGTGGAATCTATTTAATAGTGTACAATTAAGGCGTCATACTATGTGTTATGTTAGGCGTTACACACATTTGCTTTGCTTCAGTTCTTAGTTCGTGTCTGGTATGATCGCGAAGTTAGGTTTATTGGCGACTCACTGACACCGAACTGTCGCATTGAGACAAGCTAAGCTGTTATAAACTTGCTGGAATATGATTCAATTCTATTTCAAGTCTATGTGGGTAGGTTCTTTGGAAACGAACTTTAGAAGATCTTTAATAGTAGTTGTTTACCTTATAGAAATGATATCTATAGGCTAGTTACAAAATATGTAGTTATCTCAAAATTCTGAAGAGTCAAAGCTTTGTTTCAAAGCAAGTGGTTGGGTCGAACTACTAAATTTTAAGAATATTTGTACACATTACGTCGGAATAGTCGTGATTAAGGGTGCAGTGCCCGACTATTTTTAAATTTTCCGATCCTAAACTTTTCTTAACTTTTTGGCACCTTGATTATAAACGAAAAAGTTTTCATATGATGGTTGTAGTAGCATGCACGCTGTGAAGTAGTAAGAATTTGTTTTTTTTTTTTAAATTACATTTTCTAATAAAATTATGTTCATTGCTGAGGTAAGCATCACCAATCTTGTTAGTTGAATTTCTTAGAAAATGCATGACTGGATCCGTCGCCTTCATCGTTGAAAATGCTTCCTTTGACAACACTGCAATGTTGGTAAACGCATTTTTTACCGATACTTTGATGTCAAATAAACCCTTTCGTTTCAGGAAAAAGGGAACATGTTATTTTCCCCAGGTGGCGGTAAAGCCCAAATTTTAATAAATAGTAATGTAGGTACAGGAAAACACTTATCGTAGGTACACTGGAACTGGGACTTACCATTGACTGTTGTCTCTATTACACCTCCACCAGTTTTTTCCATCCGTTCGTGAGCGGCTGGACAGGACATGGCTGGAGGTGGATCATTGTGTTGCCCAATTTCTCACAGGTCATGGCAACTTTAAGAGTAAATTATTTTCCTTTAGGCTTGTGGCCTCGCCTTTATGTCAATGTTCTACAGCCGACTATGAATACGAACAATCCGCACACCACATCTTATGGGAGTGTATTCTTTGGCAAACTGAACGCAATATTATGTTAGATAGTATTCAGGTTACATCTGGAGTAGTTTACTACACGGACCTTGTAGAAACCAGAACAAATTTCCGTGCTTTCAGGCGATTTTGCCATACCTATTACTGGAAACAAAAGTAGCTCACAATTTAGGACCCATTAGTTTTTAATTAATATATAATCCGTGGTGCTTGACAACTGGGCTTAACCCAGTTGTATATGTCCCTTGGTGTCTATTGGCCTAGCTCTATTCTGTCTCCTGCTTGAAAAGGAGGGAAGTGGAAATTATACATATATTTATTTTCCTACTCCTCCGCTGTACTTTTCTGATTAAATTCGTTGCAGGATCCAAGATAGCTGAATCGTTTCTCCGGGACTCGTCGGGCTTCATTGGCTCGGCGTTTTTCTGGTGGTCGCCACTGCTGATTCTGGCTTTCAGGAGTTGCAGTGGTTGGGAATGTGTGGCGGGCTTGTTGTCTCTATTAATAGAGAGAATGTAAGCAATAATCGTTGTGTTCGTACAATACGGTTCTCTTAACGACATCACTGTTTGGTTAGTTTATGGTGTGTTCAACATGGTGTCAGGATGGGCGAGTTTTAAGTATTTGTTTGGGAAGAGTTCTATGTCAATGTAAAGAATACATTTTTACGTTATTATCTGTTTAAGCATCTTGTACAATAAGATATAATGGCAAAAATACTAACAATCTTATTTATAAAAAAAATATTGATCTCGTTGTGTGCCATTGAATATTTTCTCTTAAAATGTTATTATACTTACAAACTTTTCTTCAATTTTTAGGGTTCCGAAAAAAAAAGGAACCCTTATAGGATCACTCGGGTGTCTGTCTGTCTGTCTGTCTGTCTGTCTGTCCGTCTGTCACAGCCAGTTTTCTCCGGATCCACTGGACCGATTCTGTTGAAATTTTGTACACATATGGACTTCTATGACCCAAACACGGATGCGTTACGAAAATTATTAAATTTTTAGTATGGGGGTCACTTTTGGGGGTCAAACAAGAAAATTAAAAAAAAAAGTTTTTTGAACAATATCGTGTGACATATCAAATGAAAGGGCTTACTGTGAGGATTTTAATTATATTTTTTTCATAATTTTAAAATAAATGATTTAGAAGTTATTCAAGAAATTAGACGAAAAATGACCATCACCCCCTCCCCTTATCTCCGAAACTACTGAGCCTAAAATTTTGAAAAAAATGGAGATAATAGATCTTTACCTAAAGATTACAGGAAAACCTATTAGAAGTCTGTAGTGTTAATATAACATGTTAAAAATTTTTAAATTCGTTCGGAACCCTTTGCACGCGAGTCCGACTCGCACTTGGCCAGTTTTTTTGATTAAATTGGCAACCAAGTTGTCCACTTCCCAAAGTAAATCTGGCTGCACAACTTTAAGAAATTCTAGTGTAAAACTTAAATCTCTTCTCTCTAATCTAATTAGATTTTGAGGACGGCCACGGTCCATTTGTATTTTAAATACTTTTACAAATTAAATGGAAAGCGCCAGACGCAAAGTAGGGACAGGATTTGGGTCGTTTGCTAAGCTACCTTTACTAACAAGTCGGAAAGTTCTTTCTTAAGAATGGTTGTACTAAATGAAGTATTTTTATCAGGCCAGCCACTGCAGTAACAACGAAATTAGGTTTTTTTCAACCATTGTGTAGGATTTATTTTGGCAAAATTTTGTTGCGGAACGTTCGAAACTGAATGTTTTAGTCGAAGTTTCAGAGTTCATTTCAGTAACGTTGTGGTGGTTTCTCTACCTTTTTACGATGCACAGACATGAAACAGAGTACGAATTTATTTATTTACAACTAGGGACCCGTGCCCACTTCGTTGGGCGATAATTTTCGTGTTAATATATAGTCCACGACACTCACAAATGACGTGGCTTTCTACTGGTAAAAGAATTTTCTGAAGATTATCCCCTACAACCTCACAAACTTTACCTTTTTATAATATTATATATAGTATAGAAGTATGGATGTGCTTTATTGTACACCTTTTAATTAGCACAGAACTAACATTTATAAAAACTTCTGCATAATGGGTTGTCCCATCGCTCAGTCCTATCTTCTATATACAAACTTTTGTGCGACTGTAAATCTTTTGTCTACTTCTACTGGTTAGTAGAAGTAAACAAAGGCTTTAAAGTTCCCGGGGAGACCGGGGTTATCCCGGTTGGGATGGTTGGCGCTCTTTGGGGGAAGCTTATGTTCAGCAGTGGACGTCAATTGGCCGATTTGATGATGTGACTATGTATAAATCAATCAATAGCCCAAAAATCCAACAGTAGTAGTCATCGTCATCATCATAACAGCCGGAAGACGTCCACTGCTGGACATAGGCCTCCCCCAAAGACGTTTTTTAAAGAAAAAAAAAGCGGGGTTTGCCATAATCGCAATGCTTGGCAGGCGGGTTGGTGATCGCAGTGTTTGGTGTTGCGTATTACAGAGAACGCTGCTGCCCATTCTCTGGCGAATCCCTTAGTCACCTCTTACGACACCCACGGGAAGTGATGGGATGGTATTATTCTTTAACGGCACCATACGGCACCGGCCGACACCATTTGGCGAACAGTAGTAGTAGTACCTATCAATAGTAAAAAAAAAACCGACAGGTATTCGCGCTGAACGTAACAAAATTAGCACAGAAATTGTCGTTATATAAAAGTCACTTAAAGTCCCAATTACAACAACTTTGGGCCGAACCTTAATAATACCTACTACTAATTGGGACAGAGAGGAAAAAATAACACTTTTGTGAACAAAGTTGAGTTATATACATAATCA
Source organism: Lacanobia wlatinum (assembly GCA_947578705.1). Lineage (NCBI taxonomy): Eukaryota > Metazoa > Arthropoda > Insecta > Lepidoptera > Noctuidae > Lacanobia > Lacanobia wlatinum. The sequence continues at coordinate 8,808,910 of OX388040.1, forward strand.
AACTTCGTAATTTTTAAAAATCTGTTTTTCAGCCGCAACTTTTCAGGGTGAGATTACAGAGCTTTTAAAATAATTGAACAAAATGTAACTCGATGAATTATCAGTATCCATTTGTAAAGAGAGTTTCGTTTTCAAATACTTTTAAACTTCGGAAAGAAGATTGTTGCTTTTTGGTCTTAGATAAATAAAACTGCTAAACACAAGCTTTATAAATAATGACTGTAAAAGGTTAAGGCCAACTAAGTTATACTGTAGGTTAAATTAAATATGACAGTTCAAGATAAATAAATAACATTTAATATTGATTCCCAACATTATTTTGGAGCTCGTTTATTGAATAAACGTTAACTCGCTCGTAACACGAAAGTGCAGTACAGCGTTACCAAAAAACTATAAAATTGCAATAAAATGCACCTACCGGTAAATTGTTAACACCTTAAAGAAAATGTGATCATATTTTACGAACTTAATATGGCGAGAACAATGCCGCGATATTGGTAGCATATAAACACGCCTATGATATCTGGTCTATCGAAAATTGTTCATGGCCATTTTTTTAAATGATTTGGTTTAGTGCAGGCTAGCCTATACGATTGTTTTCGTAAATTAAATTATATTTCTTTCGATACCAATTTTGATTGGTCAACCGATCGGTGTTATTAACTATATTGAATTACCTGTTAGTGTTCATATATACCTGCTTGCCAAGGAGTCATGAACAGAAATTAGTAGGAAAGCGTACCAACCAAGGCATATTCTCCATGCTAAATACTATCAGTTGAAACTAAATTTGTTCGGTTATCAAAAAAGAAAGTTCTGAAGTGGCGACCGAATACCGGAAGACTCAACGTTAGAAGGCTTTGCACAAGGTAGACCGATGACCTGGTGAGGGCCGCGGGAAACCGATGGATGCGAGAAACACCGGGCCGGTGGTTGTAATGACCCTTGGGGAGGCCTATGTCCAGCAGTAGACGTATTTCGGCTGATATGATGGTGATGATAATGATGAGGTTACAAACGCATTCAAGTTCAACTCTTCCTTCTTTTCAATCAATGAATTCAATTCAATTTATTTGAATTCAGACATAATTGTCCATAGTATTAATAAGTAGTACATAAACACTTTATTTTAAGAGTTCAAAAAATGGTACTAGAATACTGAAAGTAAATCTCAAAACTGTTCGAGGATGGAAAAATAATAAAGCCATTACTGAGCCAAGTACCACATTACTGCTCATTCGTACATTTTGTACCGCAAAGTATAAATATATACCGAAAGAATCACCTAAAAATGAATGTACTGTTATAGCCAGTCTAGTAGAAAGGCCATAAAGAGCTGAAATCGCCCAAAAGTTTTCGTATGTCACACAAACGAGGCCGTTATAAGAAATTATTGTCTTATTCGATACATTTATTTTTTACTGATAGGAAAGTTTTTCATAACAATGTTTCATTGTTTTAAGATTATATTGTTTTGTAGTATACAACGTGTAACAGAATAAACGCAATACCTCTAAAGGGGTCATTGTACTTATCATTATGAACAACTTTTACTATGGGACCAAACCCGAAATCGCGAAAAAAAAATCAGCTGTTCAGTACATTTTGTCGAGTTATGCGCACAAAAATGTATGGGGGAGTCGATTTTTTTTTTCGCGATTTCAGTGTTTGTTCCATAGTGAAAGTGGTTCATAATGATGAGTTCAATGACCCCTTAAGAGGTATTGCGTTTATTCTGTTACAGGTTGTATACTTAATAAACAAACATTGTCCAGTTTCTCGAATTACTGAAAAGTCCACTTCTCTTGCTATATTGACTCAGCAAGTCATCGAAATTCAAATTGTGTCTGAAACACAAACAAGCCGTCATGTTTGAAACTGTTTCTCACAGCATGTTCACGTGTATAGTGCTACTGATCAATGACGTGTTATCTAACAGACATGCCGTCTACAGTCGATTATACAATCCGAGATTTAATATTTGTAACTCATCAAATAAGTTTCGTGACAAAAGCTTTTCGTGTGTAGTAAAATGTTTCTGAATCTATTTTAAATTCTCGCATTATGACACCTAATGACTAGCAAACAATTTTACTGTAAAGTAAAGCTATTCCGTAAGTTAGTTTATCCATTAACTAACCAGGGGTACGCGTATAACCCAAATTGTTGTTTGTTTAGGGTACTTAACTTTATAGTTTTATAAAGTTAATTGAAAATTTACCGGTAAGTAAAAAACTTTTAAACGACTATTTGCCGTTATTCTACATGCGGGTCGTTTAATGGCTATAGTCTTAGTAAGCATGATATTCGAATGGATTTTATAACCGACTTTTTTATATGTAGTTAGATTGTAATCTCGGCAAAACCAACGAATGTAATATTTGATAGTACACGCTAAGCTATGACTAGAGTATACGCAAAGGACCGGAAATTAATTTCCTTCGGATTAATTATTCTAATAGTGAAGAAAGTTGAGCGTAACACGAAAAGGGTCAGATTAAAAGCACTGAATGTCGATTACATCTAACATTCAATATTGCTAGCAGCCCCTTGTGATAGGAGCCATTTTGGAAACTAAGCCGAGGTCATAGTGTGAAGATAAAAGTACCACTATAACTATAGGAGCTTATATGCCCAAATCCAATAACTTATATAAAATATTAATTGTATTGTAAAAATATTTCGTTGAAATGTATGTAGATTTATAAAATATTTTATTCTGTTTGTCTCAAAGTATTAAGGACAGTATGGTTTGCATAAACACTTGGGACCAAGACAAAGAATAAGGTAGACCGTTTAGCAATATTTTATTGAATTACCACAATCTGAGCAATCTCCAGTGTTGACCAACCCGAGGGAGTCCTCCCTCCCTTGGGTTGGTGCAAAAAACATCATTTCATGACCCACTTTTATCTATACTAATATTTAAAGCTGAAGAGTTTGTTTGTTTGTTTGCTTGAACGCGCTAATCTCAGGAACTACTGGAGGAAGGCTATAGGCTATGTGTCATCACGCTAAGACCAAAAGGAGCGAAGCAGTAATGAAAATTGTGACGCAGACGAAGTTGCGCGGGTCAGCTAGTTATCTCATAAAATTAAAGGGTTTGGGTTCTTTTTTTTTTTGTTGTACACCTACTACAGTCTTGTTTTTTTAACCCATAATTTGACTGGTAGAAAATGCCTTGTTGTATTAAGTCCGCCCATGTACCAATGGGTACGTATTAAAGTCCCGAAATTTCATAATAACTATGACTGAAATACCGACGTCCAAAATAACGAAATTCAAAATACCGAAAGTTTTAAATGCCGGTAGCCGTTATATCGAAACATAACCACGTGCATACCGATGTACAAATACCCGAAAGGATGAAACCCCGAAGGGACGAAATCCCGAATGGACGAAATACCGATGGATGAAATCCCAAAGAGCGGCAACGTAGTTCCCGCGAAGGCTATAAGCTCTATCTTATCACGCTAAGACCAATAGGTGCGGAGTAGTAATGAAAATTGTGACGCAGACGAAGTTGCGCGGGTCAGCTAGTGTTTTAATATTTTGCGAACTATCAAATGGTTAAAATATCTAAAATGATGCATCGCTTGCGAGCTTTTTGTATGTAGTAGAGAGTATCGAATGTCTTTGGTTAGGTTAGGTTAGAACAGTGTAAATTAACGCGCGAAGGCGAGTGAGCGAAGCGAGCGTACCGCGGCAGCAGCCGCCGAGCGCCACGTCCCCTAATCATGTTATTGGTATCATACATACCTATTATGTTAAGCTCGTTTTTTGTCATTGTCTTAGGGATTTTAGGATTTGGGATGTAATTTCGAGATTTTGAACTTCGGGATATGAGTCTTCGGGATTTTAAACTTCGGGATATGGATCTTCGGGATTTTAAGCTTTCGGGCAAATAAACTTTCGGGATTTAAAACTTTCGACCAAACAATCATTCGGCGTTAAATTTTTCGAGATTTCTTCCATTGGTATTTTAAAATACGGTCTTTCAAATTTCGGTATTGTAATACGTACCCGTACCAATATTTTAAAGTTGAAATAAACAAGAACAGTTTAGTTTTTACAAGTTATCAAGTGTACCAGTTTTTTTACTGTGAAAAAAAAAATGTGCCTCATCTAGCTCCGATTCGTCTTAAAAATATGTGAAATACTACATCTACATCTTAAAGTGGAGATCTACTAAACACTCCGACTGAAGGTCATGGCACATTATAACGGCACCGCAACAGCACAGCAGCGCCGCGTTGTCCGCGACGCTGCTGTGCCGGTACAAGTTCGCCGTCCGCGCGCCGGCCGCGAGGCGCAAGCTCGCAGACCGACGTTGCTTCGCTGACGACTCAGTGTCGTCGCACTGTAAGCACGCGATCGGCGCACTGTAAACACGCGGTCGGCTTGATTACAGCGCGTTGACTGCCCGTCGTTGGCTTTTTCATATTGACATTATGAAATATATTTTACGACACATGATTGAACGCTCTAATTTGAATGGCAAGTAAATTGCCAGGTTGGAGCGGTGCCAATATAGTGTACCATGACCTTAAAGATCTTGCTGGTTCAGTGGATCACTTTTGATGGTCACAACCTCAGTATAAGGTGCACCAAGTGTGTTCAATTCGCATAATATGGGTTAATTTCGTACTTTGTGTCTACTGAAGCACACTATCAATTAGGTTCAAGTTTTTAATTTCCGTTGCGGAAGTATATGGTACTTACCTGGGTAATCGACGAACATTTCCGCATAATAGGTAAGTTAATTATCACGTTTTTAACTCGTAAAAGTTAAAACGTATGTTTAATTTTCTTATGAATCTCTATGTACGTACGTATATATACTCTATTTTTGAGAGGTAGAGCACGAAGAAAAACACAACCCAATGCAATGGGGTAATTAAAAGAGATCGAATGTTAATATCGACCTGGCAATCTAAATAAATCAAATGTTACTTCCCAAAGGCATTTCTTCAATACCTAATTTAGTGATTTCGTTCAATTTCCATTAGCATGATTGATTGGAATAAAAAAAGGACGTTTAAAATCTAAGAAGTCGTTTTGAAGGGCTCGTGGAAACTCTGAAATTCTTTTTTTAATGGTAGGTAAATGCTGATATCTGCACGAGTGAACGCTTCCCTCGTATTACAGTTTATACATATCACCAGCTTCGCGGCCCGTAAAGGGTCTGGACATAAACACCTTGCTACACAATAACACCTTGTTATGAACACGTAAAGTATCCTCTTTACGAAATAGCTGATAAACTTGATACATGTACGCGACAGTTTATCACACGCAGCCATTTGCAACTACTAAACATTATTTATGAGCAACTGTTATTGTATACCAGGGAGATAATCCATTTGCAAGCACTCGAAACATTTTTGGTTTACGACTATGAGGGTTAAAGAAATATTGAATTTGGCAAATGCAACCGTGTCTTGGGTATCACTTAGAAATGTAAAATGAAACGCAAACATAGCAAGCCTGTACAAAGGCATGACTGCACCAATGCATATTAGCGAATTCAATTAGCAGGCGATATCTAGAGTTCAGTCATTAGCCAATTAGTAAGTCATTCACTTAATGAATCGAGTCGGAACATGGTATGTATCGGCGTGAATTCCATTTAGGCGATTTTCACGGACCACTAAACATTTTGATCAATCGAGCGTGAGCATATAGACACTAGGACTGACTCATGCCGAGTGGATATCTTTTAGATATGTTTTTAAAACTGTTAGATAAGTAACATTTCCTTCCGATAGAATTTACAGGCAATCTCTTTCAGGAACATTTATTAAACCACGATGATGGCGCTTCTAGCCTATAAAGGTTTGTAAGTCGGTAGTGTCTCTTTTCTAAAGGGGGCGATACTATACACCAAAGCAACCGCCCCGCCGATAGTGCCGGAAGGCCATACATTCACTACCCCAAGCTACCCGCTGTCATGACGGCGACTTGAGTTCTCGTTCAGTGCCTAGCCCGGCGACACTCGAGAAGATGTAGTGCTACCAAAAAAAGTTGCACACGATGCAACGTCGTAATTCTACATCAAGGCAACGAACCAGCTTACGTTCACAAACAAATGATCAAGTATAAATTTCCTCGACGCGGCAGTTCCAAAGCAGCCCTGCAACCTCATATTGCAGCAACCAATTTATATGTTTTTATGATGTTGTCGAGTATCAGGATTTATATCCCCGGGATCATTTTTGGTTTAAAAGTTCCGTTTAGAATTTGTAAGAGATATTATTTGATGTTATTGGCTGAAATTCTATAAATGATTTAAACTGTAATAAAAGCGGAGAACATAATCGTGACACTTCACTAATGAACATCGAACACGAATTGAAACGGTATTTCACCTCCCTGATTTCCAATAGAAAAAAAAAACTCGAAAAGATCATTGCAATTTCCTTTTCATCGAAATCAGCGTGTCCACAACTCAATAATGTAAATGTTGGAAATGAAAAGGTTCCATCTCTAATTTAAAATTTTATCATTCGAAGCGTTCGGGTGGAAGACTCCACAAAAGCTTGTTTTACTATACAAAACAAAACGCCTATTGTCTAAAATAAACCCAAGTCGATAAACTCCACTGTCGAAATCGAACAATCCGTAAAATTATTCAGCGGGTCCTGTCATTTTTTGGCTGTGATGGAATTTTATAAAAGGAATTTTATTCATTTTAATAATTTCCTACATTTTGTAAGTACATTTGGATTTGAAAACCATTATTACTGATTTAAAAGAGATACACATTTTACAGAGAAACATTTAAATATCGCCTGAAAAGTTTTTTAACGAACGGAATAATCTTTACTGTCTTGAAAATACAATTAATTATTATTCTGTAAGCGTTTAGTGATCCAGTTAAAAAGAAAAAATAAGACATTGAAAAGAAATGTCACGCAAAAGTGGCAGTTGCTTACAACACACCGTCGGTGTGTGGGAGTGCCAGTGCCTTTGGGGGAGAAGGAGATTGTCAGTTGCTCTGCTCAGAACCGGTCTTGGACCTTCTGCTGACAACTGATCCGGGCAGTGATTCAGTATCGGTCTCAGCCCCACTGGGAACGTCTGACCACTGCCTGGTGAAATCCGTATTGACCTGCTCTCCTCCAGATAAGAGACCTAGAAGCACGAGACGAGTATGGCGATACGAGTCAGCAGATTGGGATGAGATGCGGCACTTTTTTGCATCTTATCAATGGCGGCAAGTGTGCTTCTCCTCGGGTGACCCCTCGTGCTGTGCTGACATGATTGCGGACGTGATTCGGCAGGGGATGGAGTATTTTATTCTATTCTCCGACATCCCGCTCGGTCACAAATCCCGGCCTTGGTATAATGCAGAATGCGCCCACGCTGAGGCCCGTAAAGAGTCTGCATACCAAGCGTGGATCAAGCCTCGCGACTGAAAAATTAAAGCACGTAGGGTTCACGCGAGGAAAAGAGCCTTTAAATCTGCCGCTAAGTTCTGCAAGCGGTTTTACGTAGGGCACGTTTTGACCATGTCGGACGTATCGGGGCCAAACTAGCATTGCACCCTCCAGGTAGTAAGCAGTTTTGGTCCCTGTCGAAAGCGGTTAAAACGAATTTCTGTCGACCTACTTTGCCTCCAATGTTGAAACCTGATGGCTCGCTGGCTCACTCTGCAAGTGAGAAAGCTAATTTATTTGCAACTCTTTTGCAAGCAATTCGCGTCTGGATGCTGGCTTCAAGCAACCACCAACTTTACCTTGCTGTGACTCTTCGATGCCGGAGATCACAGTTCACATTAAAGAGGTCCGAAGAGTATTGTGCAGTCTAGACGTGAATAAGGCCAGTGGGCCTGACGGCATTCCAGCGAGAGTGTTGAGGCAATGTGCACCTGAACTGTCTCCTGTGTTGGCACGCCTGTACCGCCTCTCTCTTGAAAAAAGAACGGTGCCGAAATCATGGAAGCTTGCGAATGTGCAACCGGTGCCCAAAAAGGGAGACCGTGCTGACCCTGCACATTACCGTCCGATCGCCATTACCTTCATCCTATGCAAGATTATGGAAAGGGTTCTAAACAGTAAGCTGCTGACCTACCTTGAAGACAATGATCTCCTCAGTGACCGTCAATATGGCTTTCGCCGGGACGGTCAACTGGCGTTCTTCTTGTGTATATCACGCACTGCTGGGGCGAGGCCATCGAGAGACACGGCGAAGCACATGCCGTGTCGCTCGATATCTCGAAGGCCTTTGACAGGGTTTGGCACGCAGGTCTACTCAGCAAGTTTCCTGCTTATGGCATCCCAGCTGGTTTTTGTAGCTGGATATCAGACTTCCTGAGTGAACGGTCGATCCGAGTAGTTGTTGACGGCTGCTCCTCTGACGTCATGGCTATTGATGCCGGAGTTCCTCAGGGGTCTGTTCTCTCTGTAACTCTTTTCCTGCTGCACATCAATGACCTACTTCAGCTTGGTCTTGTTGGGTACGCAGATAACAGTACGGTTTCAGAGAATCACTTGTCCAGCGCAACAACCAGCGGGGATGAAGTTCGTTCCTTGAGAGAGGCCATGGTAGAGAGGACAAATTTGACCTTTAGCCTTGTCTCCTAGTGGGGTGATGACAATGTGGTCACTTTTAACGCCACCAAAATACAGGTGTCTTTTTACCGCAAAAAGGAGTCGTTTTGACCAAACTTTTCGGGGTGCATCTGTTCCTGTGACTGATCGGCTCGAGCTCCTAGGCATGGAGTTGACATCCAATCTCAACTTCGGCGCCACCATCGATTACAAAGCCCAAACCGCAGCCAAAAAGCAGGGCATCCTAAATAGGGTGAAGCGATACTTCAGGCCTGGACAGCTTTTAACCATATATAAAGCGCAAGTCCGATCCTGCATGGAGTATTATAGCCACCTTTGGGATGGCTCAGCTAAGTATCTGCTTGCCGCGCTTGACTCGGTGGAACGCAGAGCTAAGAGGCTCATAGGTGACGTAAAATTGGTGGATGCCAAGCTACATAACTTGGCTCATCGCCGTAAGATTGCCTGCTTGTCGGTCTTCTTCAGATTGTACTTCGGTGAGTGTGCCCAAGAACTCCACGACCTCATCCTACCGGCACCCTTCTACCATCGGACATCCAGACGCACTGCATCTTACCATCCCTGCCTTGTTACTATTCCACCAATTCGCACTAAGCGTTTCCAAACGTCTTTTATAATGCGCACAGCAAAGGAGTGGAACTCTCTGCCTGCGTCTGTGTTTCCAAACTTCTTCAACCCTAATCTCTTCAAAGTTAGAGTGAACGGGCTCCTTCTGGGTAAGCTCGCTCCATCGTAGACAGAGTCAAGAGCAAACCCATCACTAATAAAAAAAAAACACTAGAAAATATTGTATTGATTGAACAGTAGATATTTGTATTTGTGTGGTATTGTTGGATTAATTGACTTGAATGATTACTGTTTCTTTTATTTTTATCTACACTATCGCATTGAGTAGCTGTCATAGTAGCTGTATTTACGTATATCTATAATAAATAATAAAATCGTACTTACCGGGTAAACACCAATGCTCATCCAAAATCCATCATTGTAACTCACAAAAAAATCAAGGCAGTCTTTGGAGACTGCCGATAGAAGTAAAAACTAAGTAACATGTGAATTGTATCGTCGAGCTATTAGATTATTATTTTTGTTTTATTTTTGGTTTGTAAAGAAGTGTATTTTTTTTTTATTTGTGTTGGGTTTGCTCTTCACTCTTGTCTAGGTCAGAGATGACAGAGATAAAGACTACGATGGAGCGAGCTTACCCAGAAGGAGCCTGTGCACTCTAACTTTGAAGAGATTAAGGTTGTAAGCGTTTGGAAATACAGACGCAGGCAGAGAGTTCCACTCCTTTGCTGTGCGCATTATAAAAGACGTTTGGAAGCGCTTAGTGAGAATTGGTGGAATAACAACAAGGTAGGGATGGTAAAATGCAGTGCGTCTGGATGTCCGATGGTAGAAGGGGGCCGGTGGGATGAGGTCGTGGAGTTCTTGTACACACTCACCGAAGTACAATCTGTAGAAGACCGACAAGCAGGCAACCTTAAGGCGATGAGCCAAGCTATGTAACTTGGCACCCACCAGTTTTACGTTACCGATGAGCCTCTTAGCTTTGCGTTACAAATTAAACTTTTATCCTTGACCATAAAAACTTCTTTATAAAATTATTTTCGAATTATTTTAATTCGATAATAATAATTTAATGGCTCGACGATACAATGCACAAGTTTCTTAGTTTTTACTTCTATCGGCAGTCCACAAAAACTGCCCCGCATGTTTTTTGATAGACTAAATGTAGAGCAATTCGCTCAAACCGCAACATTTTTCTTACTCCGAGTATTTTTATACACGTCGTAACTTTTAAACGAAAGGTCCCATTTGAATAATTTAAAGTGTAATTTACATTTACAAAATCAACCTTAATCATTAAGCAATATAATTAGATAAGGATTAATATCGCGATATTAAAATCACCAATATTCCATTTCACCTGCGTTTTGATTGAATAATTTAAACCAAAAAGCGGTCATTGTGACTTAACCATAATAGTTAGATATATACGCGGACCTCGCGGACTTTCTTGTAGAATTAATGTCTTCTATAAAACTGTAGTAAATTACTTTGTCCTATTGTGAATAGTTTCCCCAGCGTACGCGATATAAGGATCTATTTTGGTATTTTTTCACACCTTGGATTACATTATCGAAGTTTTCATAAGGATCCCTAATTTTTTGAAAATATCATTATGTTACTCAGTCATAATGTAGTTTTCTAACGGCAAAAGAATTTTTGAAATCAGTTCAGTAGTTTTTAAGATAGAAATCATTGTTTTTTATAATATTAGCGTAGATGGCGCCTAAAGAAGTTTTCACTTCCAAAATGATTATTCCGTAAATAGACGTTTTGTCAGAGAAGTGTATATGGAAAATCATACAAATAAAAAAAATCGCTCCTTGAAGTAGTTTATGTCGCCTTTTTAAAACAAATTCTGGAATATACTTAAGTATATTAGATTTTTTTTTTTTAAACGGATGGTTAATCGCTATAACATACAAATTATAATACAACTAGCTGACCCGCGCAACTTCGTCTGCTCCGCTCCTTTTGGTTTTAGCGTGATGATAATATAGCCTATAGCCTTCCTCGATAAATGGTCTATCTAACAATGAAAGAATTTTTCAAATCGGACTAGTAGTTCCTGAGATTAGCGCGTTCAAGCAAACAAACAAGCAAACTCTTCAGCTTTATATTATAGTATAGATATAGATTTCAGCTGCGTAGCAGGCGTAGCGATGGCGACATGCCTGCTACGGCGTAGCAACCGCGTAGTCTTTTAAATATAACCTGTCATTGTTCACGAGCTTAGACAGTTTCTGTTACTTGAGTGATGTGAACGAGGTCTACTAATTTATTTATTCGACTGTTCCGTACATCCAACGAGAAATCGTTGTGAAAGGAAAACTAGAGTGTTTTTTACCGTCATCAGCAGACAGTTTTCATTTATTCAGATTTCTATTCTAGAATGCTTGAGTTTTAGCTTCAATTTAACTCGATTTTAGACATACCCACCTAAGGCAAATTACTGTAACTAAAAGCTAAGCTTATTATTACTAGAGTTTTTTCACAAGCTTCGTTTCTCACTGAATGTCTGAGGCTCTGTTATCATTCGGAGTAGGTAAATATTTTTAGTAAACTGGATGAAATATTGTTACAATTGAGCCTTGACAGTAACTATAGAGCTAAAGAAAAGGGTACCTACAACAAAAGCGTGTGCGGCAGTGACAAGTAATTGTCGATGCAAAAGTAGCGCTCACTCAGCGCGACCTACTTTAAAGCCTAAACTAGGTTTATAGCCAGTCACAGAATTTACTGCCCAATGGATTGACTAGATCAATAGCCAGCTTATTGAAGGTTCATTATTTAGCGCGAATGGCTTCCATCCCTTTATTCAGTGGTTACTTTCCTACTTAAGTTCCTTGAATACTTATACTTGGGGAAGTTCACTTGACCCTAAAGTTGCGTTTTATTTGAACAACCTCATCAACGAACAGGCTAATGCATTATACGCCGAAGCATTAGAAACAGTGATATAAACTGACCTGTTCTGGAGCATGACCAAACCTATGATACGATATTAAAAAACTGAGCCTAATAAAAAATATCTTATGGAGTCGGAATAAGCTCATAAAATAGTTATTACGATTCAATATTTACTGGTAGTAAATAAATTAGGTTTTGTTACCACAAGAAAATACCAGTAACAAGACGAGTAAAACCATGACAAGTTGACCAGCAACCATTGAGTGGATTTAATTTGGTTGAAATAATATACATATGGTTCGTGTTTTCATTGAAAATAATGAAGTATTCACTGTCGTCCGCCGCGCAGTCGAGAGCTGTCTCTTATATGTTATTAATGGAGCAGAGACATCCTCAACCGGATAATAAAAAAACATTGTAAATGCCTTTTTTTAGGATAGCTTCGCTACGACAAACGAATGACGATTTGTATCCGTCGTTGGCAGGAGACGACTTTTTGTTTCAGCGTGTCACTACAAAAAAGTGACAGAATTTAGCTGCGCACAAATTGGCACAGTTTCGAAGACTTTTTGGGCTCGTTTTTCAAAATATTGATAAAGTTTGGTAACGCTTAATATTAACTACAAAATACGACGACGATACGTATTTTGTAGACAAGTTTAGAAAACAAAACGTGAAATGAGTCTTCAAAATCCCTGCTTGCACGGCCCAGCAAAGCCTACAACTTTCCAACAAAATATATACTTTGCCACTTGAAATAGTTTTCCACGAATATTTGTTCTACTTTTGACTATAGCGCATAAGTAAATAAGATAACATATCAATTTTACTCTTCTTAAATGTGGTATTTAACACTTTGGTATAATTATATAATTTTGTATAACAAATAAATTAATCCTCCGAAAAAACTAAAAAGCAAAAAATAACTTAAGGTAATTTCTGAAGTCGGTGTTTTTGATTGTTTCCTCGTATTTTTACACCGACTTCCGAAATTACCCAGTTATTTTTTGTAAAAAGGTTTATTATTTTTTGCTTTTCAGTTTTTTCGGAGGTTTATTTTTTTTTTATTTTATACTTTTTTGTGGCTATAATATAAATTAATACATGCTTAATTTTTTAATACTTTTAAATTAGGTACCTATCTTACTTTAGCTATTAACTGTTATATAATCCTACTTTAACTATTACTTGTTGTATAGTAAACACTTAAAAAAACAGGCTTTATATACCCACATGGGTAAGCCTACAAAAATGCTACACATCTCTGCACTAAAATCTGTGAGTGAACAATAAAACACCCCTATTTCCCCTCCCCAGGGTATTTTTTTTTCCAAATTCATATGAGACCACTTTCGAGGTAAGAAAAAGTATGATCAAAATCGGACTACTCTGTAAAAAGTTATGCGTGTTCATACACAAAAAAAAAACGCGTCGACTTGAGAACCTCCTCCGTTTTTTCGTCGGTTAAAAACTAAACACGTTGAAATGAAAGATGTCAAATTAGTTACGGAGACAATTTTTTTACAAAACCTATGGAGATTCCGAGATGTTTTTTTTTTTTTAATATAGGTTCATATACGTAGAAAGCGTTTGAGCTAATAATAAAAAAAACATGCAAGTCGAGTTATCAAGTTAATTACCCCAGACACGAAATTATTGTAATAGGTAGGATAAATCTTATTGTACAGAAAATAAGGGCACTTAAGAACAAATGAATTTCAGCACACCGTTTCAACGAAAAGTGAAATTTAAATATTCGCTCTACAGAAGTTACTTGCTATTGGCATTTTTAACGGAAACCAATCAAAGCACGAAATTGATGCAAACATTTTAAGAACGAAATGGAACGTCTACTGTGACCATAATTAAAATAATGCAAATGAAAGCAGTTCCCGTTAGTTCAGTTCAGGATGCGAACTCTGGCTCTCTCGGGCGCCATGTTGACGGAAACGGAGGGAAATTGGAAGCCTGCGGTCACCTAGAGCTTTAATTTTCGCCATACATTGAATGTAGACCTTTTTCGATTACTCGTATTGAAATCGGTTTACTTCTGAGTGCTGGCAAGTAAAAAGTGTAATAATATGTATTATTTACAGTTGTTTTATGTTGTAAACCTAGCCAATAGAAACTTTACAATTTTGTTTTTAAACAAACCTAATCGGTACCGTATATCACTTTTTTTTAATTTTATAATTTACGCTTTTAGTAATATAACTCTACGAGCAATTACAGATATATACATAAAAATATGAAACAACACTGGCTGATCAACTTCAGTAGCATTGTAATAAGTCATACACTAGGTTACCCCCCGACCTTACTCGTCTCGCTCCAAATTCTTACTGCCAGTATTTTAATTAGTGAAGCATTTTTTCAGCGCGGCCTCTCCCGTGGTTGCGCATATTTTATGAAAATCATGAGGGATGCGCTGAAAGAGGCGAGGGAGCGATCGCATAAAATATTGTATGCAATTGTGTTGCATTAAACACGTAGGTAGATTAATTAAAAAGCTTTTGAAATGTTTGCGAATGGAGTAGAAATGATCGTGGTACTCGTAGCTAAATTGATGAGTCGTTGAACTTGGCAGCAGTTCACGTTGCTAAGTGTAGATGTGAGACAATCATTAGAATGTAGGTAACTATGAGGGTTACTGCACGCTCTTAGGTTAACGTCGTTAACACACAAATGTGTTGTGTTGACATCCAATACATAGTGCCACTGTTTCACGAACTAATTCTTCCTTTTATTATTAAACTATGAAAGATCTACTTTACATTTTCAATTTATAACACTACGCGATAGTAATAAATCTCAGGACGTCGATGTTTGCTAACAACAAGGAAATTAAAAACTCTCCCATTTATCTTTTATAAGTATTCTGCGTTGAATAAATCAATATCCCTACTATTGTTCCTTTATTATTTATTTTTTGCAATAATAGGTACGTGAAAATCGGAGGACACCAAATGCTGAAAAAACAATGATGTGTTTCGCGCACATGCCGAAAAGCGTCTCGATGTTTTCATTATCAACGCGACACTATATCTATTGATTAGGAGTATAAATATTTATTTTTATTTTTAGCAAATATTGCTAAAAGGTGCAGAAGGATCCTAGAAAAACTTAGTTCCTAACCTAAGTGAATTAAAAAGCTCTTACGACGATATAACGATAAAAGAAGTTATAACGTGTGAGTCCAGGCAAATTATGCTAAAAATTAGGCTAATTTTGCAAAAATTCTTAACTCTGATTTTTTGCCGTTAACGTGAAAAGTATAGGCAGGGAAGTATGTTAAAAAGTATCCCGCAAAAAGTTAACCCCGGATGTTCGTTTTTTTTTTTTATTAAAAACATCTGAAATTTCAATAATAACTCGATGGGAATAAAACTCGATAATATTTACTGGCATGTTTGTTTGGAGCAATTGTAGAGATCGAGTTTTACAAGTAACTAAATTAAACATTTTTTATTCGTGCTACTATTCTATTAAATAATGTTATTTTTTTATTTGGACTCCAAGCTCAAAATTAACTACTTTCTTTTCAAAAAATTACTTAATTAAATATCCTTATTCCCTTAAATTGAATATTATCAGATATCGCTAGTTATTTATTTCAGTTTTTTTGTGATAGCGGTTCAGGTAAAAATGTAACTGAATTAAATTGAGTTTAATTTTAGTTTATAGACCATGTCTGACATAATAATAAAAAATATAAACACATACAGGTAAACAGTTTTTCAAAATTTTGTATTCATTATTTTGTCGAAATTCTTCAGAGGGATATTGTTTAATTCTAACACAGTAAATAATTTTAACTTATTATTTACATATTGTAAAAAGAAAATTAGACATAACTTGATTTTCCAAGCGTTTATTGAATTGATTACGGTTGTTTTATTTATTTTTTTGATATTATTAGAAGAGCTAAGATAAAATACACGATTCAAGAAAAAAAACAGAGTTGGGTTTTTGCAAGGTTCAAAGCTGGTCTAGTGGGCCTTTTAGGGTTCCATATCTAAAAAGGAAAAAGACGGATCCCTTATAGGATCTTTTTTTACGTTAACTTAGTTTGATTTTTCCATAGCTTCTAGGAACTGCAGACCTAGTATATTATTATGGTTTTAAT
Organism: Lacanobia wlatinum; assembly: GCA_947578705.1. NCBI lineage: Eukaryota > Metazoa > Arthropoda > Insecta > Lepidoptera > Noctuidae > Lacanobia > Lacanobia wlatinum. Next base: position 8,825,089 of record OX388040.1, read on the forward strand.
TTCACCTCGATACCTCCATTCGTTCCCGAGATAAAGGGTCTTGACAGACAGACGGACGGACGGATAACAAAGTGATCAATCAAAATTTATAGAGTATTTCCCGTTGACCTAGAACCATGGAATTTGGCAAGTAATACCGTCTTATAGTACTAGTACTTATAGGGAAAAATCTGAAAACTACACTTTTGTAATTAAATCATTAAAAATAGTCTTTATTTAAAGTTATATGTACCTACAAATTTGTATGGAACCCTCGGTGGGCGAGTCCAACTCGCACTTGCCCGGTTTTTTACTATTAAAATCAGTTTTAGAACAAAAGATTAGCCATAAATTACAGCAACAACAAATGTGCTTAGTTAATTGGCTGGATGTAAAGCAAAATAAGTATTCACAGAATAATAACAGATAAACTAACGTTCAGTCCGAGCAATTTTGTGGCGACAATACGACATTCAAGCAAAAATCCGGAGCCAAATTGGGTCTGTCAAGTCCGAAATCATCTTCCCCTGCCCTTGATTGTCAAGATCGCAGTTACACAAACCATCATTTGGCATCTAATCAAAAGACCTTATTTATAGACAACCGACGAAGGGAAAATAGCTGAAATAATTCGTGTATTAGCGAATTTTGGTATAGTTGTAGATAAAGGTGCCTTAAACAACATACTAAATGTACTGATGGATGGGGGTGCAGCTAACGGGTAGGTCTCTTTTTTAGTTTTTCGTAAATACACTCGTAAACGGTGGCCCATAGCTTAAAATGCTGTGAAATAAAAATAATCTACTCAAAATTTTCTACATAAAACGAGCCAAGTGCGAGTCAGACCCGCAAACTAATTTCATTTTTGTTACTGTATGTTATTTTAACACTACAGAATTCTTGATAGCTTTTTCTGTAATCTTTTGTAATGAACTATTTTATCTGCATTTTTTCAAAGTATTAAGCAGCATTAGTTTCAGAGATAAAGTGGGAGACTTGTCATTTTTCGTTTAATTTCTTGAATACTTTTAAAACTTTTTATTTTAAAATTATGAAAAAGTATATTTGAAAAACCCTCAACAATTTTTTAAGCGGAAGGTGAGGATGCCGTGGCTCCGCTCCAGACACTTCTCAAAGAGGGGACTTAACGCCTGGATTGTGGCGTGCCCAGCGCTGGGTTGCGAGAGTCGCTGTCTCCATACCGCCATGAGAACATGCCGAAGCTCCGTCCGCCTTACTGTGATTTGACGCAGCAGAGGAGTCTCGCCCCGGCGTTGCGCCTCCAAGCGCCATTCGTAAATGAGCGCGAGAGCTCTCGCCTCCAGATCCTATGGCGGCAGTCCGGCAAGGAGGCTCGCCACCTCGCCAGAGACCGTCCGGTATCCCCGGGCCAGCCGGATAGCCATAACCCTCTGAGACGCGTTGAGGTAACGGGCAGGTCGCTTCCTCAAAGTAGGCGCCCACAAAACCCTCACGATAAGCCTTTTCATTTGATATGTCACACGGCACAGTTTCAAGAACTATTACACTCCCCCCCTGCCCCCTCGGTTAGCTCCACCCCCACCCATGAGTACTTTTAGTACGTTGTTTAAAACACCATTTCCTACAACTATACCAAAATTCGCATTTACACAAATTATGTCCCCTATTTGGCATTTTTAGGGTTCCGAACAAAAAACGGAACCCTTATAGGATCACTCGTGTGTCTGTCTGTCCGTCTCTCACAGCCAGTTATCTCCGGATCCACTAAACCGATTCTGTTGAATTTTGGTTCACATATGAACTTCTGTGATTCAAACATGGTTGCGTTACGTAAATTATTATTTTTTTTTGTATGGGGGTCACTTTTGGGGGTTAAACTAGAAAATTAAAAAAAAAAGTTTTTTGAACAATATCGTGTGACATATCAAATAAAAGGGCTTAGTGTGAGGGTTTTAATCATATTTTTTCATAATTTTAAAATAAATGGTTTTGAAGTTATTCAAGAAATTAGACGAAAAATGACCATTCCCCCCACCCTTATCTCCAAAATTACTGAGCTCAAAATTTTGGAAAAAATTGAGGTAATAGATCTTTATCTATAGATTACAGGAAAGAAAGAAGTCTGTTCTTTTAAAATAACATGTTAAAAAAAAAATTCTTTCCGAACCCTTCGCACGCGAGTCCGACTCGCACTTGGCCAGTTTTTTTTGGTTTTGTTTGGGACTGTTATTTTAAATTGAGAACTTCTTACATTTTGAGAACTCGCCGCGCGGCTGTTAAATAGGGAACATGCAATATTTCCATTCTTACTTTAATTTTAAAGAATTCCATCTTGAATAGACTATCATATAAATAAGAAATGAAAACGATTTAATTTATTGCCAAAATTGCATTTTTAAACCGACAGTTTAAATTTTCGCGCGAAAACGGAAGATGACGTCACTCCTATCTGCCATTGGGCAAGAACTGTCACGAATCAAATTCATAGAGCAAGATCCCATTGCTCCCAGAACTTACTTATTTCTCAGAAAAAACATATGTGGAACAGAATAGTGTTAGTATGTAGGTACTTCAAACATACGCATAACTGCGAGCTTGGGCCGACGCGATGGCCAATTTGTAAGTATCATCATCAAACGCTCGCTATAAAACGACTAGATCATTTACACGATTTTACAAAATGTTTTTAAATAATTAGTCATTTATTTATTTTTTAATGACTAATTAGTCATTTATTTATATTTTAATGACTAATTAGTCATTATAATAGTGTAAGATCTGATCGCTATCTCCACTGAAAATTTAAATCCTATTCACAAGGATGTAATTTGGACATAGTTTATTTACTACTGCAGTAAATAAACTATGTCCAAATTACAGCAAAAATGAAATAATGAAAACTGCAAAATTACCTCATAGACTTTTGAAATATGTCTTATACCTAAATCACTACAAAAATTGCCCGTTGGACCGAGCTAGCAGATATGTATGCGTACGTTGAAATTACAGGAGCACTATTCTATTCAAACCTTTTGTTACTGCGAAAATAAGTAATATCTGGAAGCCCTGGGATCTTGGATTAATAATTAACAGGAGTTACGTCACCAGACGCTGATTAGTGTATTAAAACACGTTCCATTTCACATTACTTTTAATTTGCAATTATTGTTAAAAAAACAATATTAACTGGAATATAAACTTTGCACTGGCCCTTCTTTTATGCTCTTTAGGGTTTCGAACAAAAAACGGAACCCTTATAGGATCACTCGAGTTTCTGTCTGTCCGTCTGTCTGTCTGTCTGTCTGTCTGTCCGTCCGTCTGTCACAGCCAGATTTCTCCGGATCCACTACCGATTCTGTTGAAATTTGATACATATATGAACTTCTGTGACCCAAACACGGACGCGTTACTTAAATTATTAATTTTTTGGTATGGGGATCACTTTTCGGGGTCAAACTAGAAATTAAAAAAAAGTTTTTGAACAATATCGTGTGAGTTTTTGAAAATTATGAAAATATAATTAAAACCCTCACAGTAAGCCTACTGTGAGGGTGTTGATTATATTTTTTTCATAATTTTAAAATAAATGGTTTTGAAGTTTTTCAAGAAATTGACATTTTCAAGAAAATGACCATTCCCTCTCCCTTATTCCGAAACCACTGAGCCTAAAATTTTGAAAAAAAAATGAGATTGATTTTTACCTATAAATTACAGAAAAATCTATAACAAGTCTATAGTGTTAAAATAACATGTTAAAAAAAATAAAATTCGTTCCGAACCCTTTGCACGCGAGTCCGACTAGCACTTGTTTTTTACATTTTAGTCACAAAATATTGATAAATATTGTCAAAGTCAAAGTCAAAGTCAGAGTATTTATTTGTTGAACATAGGTAATATGGTACATGGTACAAAATTTCTGCATCTTCCCTATTACATGCTTTTTAGTTTGGCATTTTGTAAGATAATTCAAATGAATATAGAGAAAAAGAAATGAAAAATTATTCAAAAGAGCTCGGATGTACAAAAACTGTAATGCGTCGAAATATACAAATAGCACTTTCAACACAAGTCCTCTATATTATATCAAAAGTTGTTACCGCAAATACATACGATTTTGGTCGTAATGAATTTCAAGGTAAATTCTTGTTTCAATTAACTGTTGTATTGGTTTCCATTCATTTGAGTGGCTCCAAATAATTAACTTATTTTAGCAGATTTCTCTACTACTAACTTTTTCACTTACAAATAAACTGCTCAGCACAAGTGATTTACAACTGAGGATCTGTTAATTTGGGCTAATTTAATCCGGTATTCTACGAGAATAATTTCTCACTCTACAATTTAACTCCACGAACGCAAAATACATAAGATTGCTTTTACAAAAAAATACGTAAAATATTCTCTTCCTTGGTGAGCAGGGTGTAGGACAGCACCACCAGTGTCCTAAGCATGATTGCGTTTGCGAATCGCCTGGACTGTGATTTTGTGGGTCGCTGCATTGTTATTAATTACTCATGGGTTTTTGCAGTGATGATCCGCTGTTATTTATTGTTTATTTTGTGGAGTGCCAGCGCTACTAGCATAGTCATAAAATTTATGAACCATTTTTCAGACTTTGGTATTTGAATAGAGATACCTTTTCCTTTTTCTCCTAAAAACTTTTTTATTAAAATAATAATTGAAATTTTCCTTTGGTTTTTTTATTTTTTCCTGGAAACTGGAAAGGAAATCCGAAAGTCTACAAAAACTAATTTGCTTTTTTCACCTAGTTTTGGTTTTGTACCAGTGCATGGGCTGCCAAGTTCCTTCCTTATACCATATAATTTTGCTAAGCAAACGTACTTGTGCAGGCTTTTGTTAAAGCTCTGTAAAAAGTGTGTAATTTTAATGAACAGATGAGCGTAATTAATTAAGTTTCCCTACTTTACTTAACGTTCCTCTACCTCGGGGTATAATATCGTCTCTTTAGAGACTCGGGATTTTAATTTAAATTTTCTCCGCTGCATTTATTTAAGTGGTATTATTACTTCACAATCGATTGACTATTGTGTCCACGTGTGTGTGCTTATGCCGATGATCACGATTGACGAATTTCTGTTTTTCTAATTTTAAATAAGTGCTAATTCAGTTTCTCTTCTAAAATACGAAACCATTACTTAAACAATTTGTCACGCAGATCCATTTATTAGTTAATCCACGTTAAATAATACGACACGAACACGACAAGGTAAATTTCATTAATTCATTAGTAGGAGACGATTCTCCAGACGGTGTGGCTTGATGACACGACGCGGCGTAGCGCGTGTTACTGTTACAACCTTAATTTCGTTTCGAGAAAACTAGAAACTTCGGAGTAAAGGTCTTAATTATGGACATTTTGGTCCACATTACGTTATAAAATAATTAAACGTTTTTTAGTTTGTTTTCCTTACTCTGTTTTTTGGATAAAATGAGTTATTTCGCGTTAAGTCCCTGTCGCAAGTTCGTGGTTACCTTTATTTTAACTACTTGAAAAAATAGTAGTCTGCCAAACTGAGCTGAGACACTTCCACACGGAGAATTTTAGTCGGTGCTTTTCGTTATTTTCCATTGATTCAGTAATGGTAGGTATAATGTATTATGAAATACGTGAAATACTTACGTAAACTATATAGAACTGTGTTGAGACATTGTAAATTTAATCAGAGCATTAATTACATCTGTTATTCTTTGTTTACTATAGTCACACATGCGGTCAAATCTACAATTATCTATATTTTGCGCTTGGCGTCTAAGGGACTACTCAAATTTATTCAGCTCCATTCGCGTTTCGCTAAACGGTTCTGGTCACACTTATACAGCTCTGCTTCTATCAGCCGCGTACAGTTTTTGACTATTTATAGGCTCGCGTTTGACCACTATCTCACCTGATGGTAAGCGATGATGTGGTCGAAGATGGAGCACGCTTGCCTAGAAGTAACCTATTCACTCTTGACTTAAATACACCCAGGTTATTGCTATCAGGAAACACAGACTCCGGCAGGGAATTCCACTCCTTAGCTGCACGCACTATGAATGTGTTCCCAAAACGTTTTGTGCGCGTGGGTAGGATGTCCACCATTTACCGGTGGCGCATCGCCGTTCGTCTTATGGTCCGATGATGGAACGGTAAAACTAAACTTAAAACTTAAAATAAAACTAATTAGCGGCTATTGAGAGAGAAAACAGATCTTCGCTAGGTGCCCTAGATTTTGAAATTCAAATAGACCAAGTTGAGTAGGCGCACCCCAGATCGGCCACCTATAAACCCTTATAACTTTTGAACCAGTGATCGTTAAGTCTGGTATTTGGCGACTAATTAGCGACATTTTTTTTATTATCAAAATTAAAATCCCTGATGGTGGCCATGCCGGTGTCGGTGACACAAGGAGTCGAGAACCATCCGTGTCCCGCGCTGTTCCACCGCGTACGACGCTGAAAGCGGCAGAACAGCGCTGAACTCCATACATAGCACTCGCATGATAAAAACACATTTGTCCTCATTTTATACTTGTTTGCTGCGAAAGCTGAAAAGACGCGGAAAGCTGAATGGATGCGGACGCATCTCCACACAAAATCGTTGTTTTTGTAAGTAAGTAAGTTTTTATTTGCAAAAAAATATGGTAAAAAGATGTTACATAAATTTTTGGTGCAAGACACATCCCGCCATACTATGATAGCATGCAAATATCTATACATAAATTGTAGCTTTGTACATCACTAAACAAAGTTCAACACTTAATCAATTATCTTAATAACCAATTAATAATACTTTAATAAAACAACATCACCATGTAACTTAAAATAAGTAGGTATTTACGAAGTAAAATTTAAAAAGTAAAACAATAAAGTAATAAAAATAACAGGGATAAAAATTTGTAAAACACGAACACCAAAGACCAACAGAGTGAAAGCTCAAAATGCATTTCTAAAATAGTAGGAATCCGAAGAGTATTTTTTTAGAAATTCGTTGACATTGTAAAAATTTTCTTGAATTAGCCATTTCTGTAAGAACATGCAAAATTTACGACAGGGTAAGCCAACTATCCTCTTAGGAAGCGAGTTATAAATTAATGGTGCCATATATAGGCAGTTGTGTCTGAACAACTCTATTCTGGGTACCGGTAATTCTAAATATGAATGGTTAACGTTACGTTTATTTGTGTTATTTTTATTTTGGAAGAGGTTCATGTTGCACTTATCAAATATTGCTATTTCAAAGATGTAGATGCTAGGAGCGGTTAAAAGGTTCGCAGATTTAAAAACAGGTTGGCAAGAATCAGTCCACCGCATGTTGAATATTGCACGTAAGCATTTCTTTTGGGCTATTAGTACTCTCGATAGCTCTGCTGTGTTTCCCCATACAACTATACCATACCGTATTGTAGAACACACATACGCGTGGTACACCAATAATGCGTTACGTTGAGAAGTTGTTTCTTTGACCTTCTTTAACGCGAATACAAACTTATTTTTTTTTTACAAATATTATGAATGTGTTCTTTCCACGTGAGATGTTCGTCAATTATAATGCCTAAAACTTTAGTATTGTTAATTTGTTCTACTGGTTGATTATTAAAAGTTATATCTAAATTTACGTGTCTACTTTTTTGCGTTTTGAAATTAATTACTTTTGTTTTTTCCAAATTTATTTTTAACGTATTTTTATCTAACCATGATGTCTTTTAGCGTGTTATTTACTTCCGCATTAAAAAGACTTTTATTTTTGCAGCCTGTAATTATTGTTGTATCATCTGCAAATAAAACGCTATCATGTTTGCATATTGCTTGTGGGAGATCATTTATATAAATGAGTCTGTGTGTGTGTGAAGTCTCAACTTCGGCGCCACCATCGAGTACAAAGCCCAAATCGCGGCCAAAAAGCTGGGCTTCCTATATATGGTGAAGCGATACTTCAGGCCTGGACAGCTTTTAACTCTATACAAAGCACAAGCTTAGTATCAGCTTGCCGCGCTTGACTCGGTCGAACGCAGAGCTGACAGGCTCATCGGTGACGTAAAACTGGTGGATGCCAAGCTACATAGCTTGGCTCATCGCCGTAAGGTTGCCTGCTTGTCGGTCTTCTACAGATTGTACTTCGGTTAGTGTGCCCAAGAACTCCATGACCTCATCCCACCGGCCCCCTTCTACCATCGGACATCCAGACGCACTGCATCTTACCATCCCTACCTTGTTGCTATTCCACCAATTCGCACTAAGCATTTCGAAACGTCTTTTATAATGCGCACAGCAAAGGAGTGGAACTCTCTGCCTGCGTCTGTGTTTCCAAGCGCTTATAACCCTAATCTCTTCAAAGTTAGAGTACACAGGCTCCTTCTGGGTAAGCTCGCTCCATCGTAGACTTTATCTCTGTCATCTCTGACCTAGACTAGAGTCAAGACATTTGACACAAAAGTCTCAAAACAGTCATTTTATAAATAGTGCAGAAAATAAAACCAAAGCTACGTGGAAATTAATTAATAGGTGTAAATCTAACTTTCCACCGGAAACTGTAGGGCAAATTTTTACTGGTGATAAACAAATTAACGATCCTAAAGACATAGCTACGGCTTTTAATGATTATTTTTTAGATTCGGTATGTCCTGAAGAAAGTAATGCAAACGGTAATGCTATATCTTCAATAAATCACTTCCCGAAAACCCTTTTTATGGCACCGACAAATGCTGTGGACATTTTCGAAATCATTAATCTGCTAAAAATACCAATAGTACGGGATTTGATGAAATTTCTACAAAAATCTTAAAATTTGTGTCGCATATAATTGCACCCGTATTAAGTTTTATAGTTAACCAATGCATAGAGCCAGGTCACTTTCCGAACTTATTAAAAACGACTATAGTTAAGCCACTTCATAAGAAAGGTGACAACGCAATTATTTCAAACTAGTGGACGTCACGCGGTTTCACCCGCGTAGTTGCCGTTCCCGTGGGAATACGGGGATAATATATAGCCTATGTTACTCCCTGATAATGTAGCTATCCAATGCTAAAAGAATTTTTCAAATCGGTCCAGTAGTTTCGGAGCCTATTCAATTCAAACAAACAAACATACAAACAAACAAACAAATCTTTCCTCTTTATAATATTAGTATAGATTAGCGTCCAATAGCTTTAACACCGGTATTTTCGAAAATCTTTGAGAAAGTGATTTATGAATCCCTTAACTCGTCCTTTGAATCAAATAATATACTCGCTAAAGAACAATATGGTTTTCGCAAAAATAGAAATATTAACGACGCAGTTTACGAGTTAGTTGCTAAAATTATTAGTAATGTTGACAAAAAGAATCCTATTGCCGCAGTTCTCATGGATATGTCAAAGGCATTACGAGGATCATACAATATTATTGGATAAATTGGAGCGTTATGGTGTCCGAGGAAATATATTGAGCTTAATAAAAACTTATTTGTGTGGTAGAAAACAAATCAAGGTTTTAAATAGAATTTGTCCCAATTCTAAGACATAAGTTGCTCACAAGTCGTCCATTAGGTATACAACTTGCGGTGTACCCCAAGGGAGTGTCCTTGGCCCCTTGCTTTTCCTCATTTTTATAAATGATTTGCCGAAATGTACCGACTATCAGACCGTCCTGTTTGCCGATGATAGTACAATTATTATACCTTGTAAAGACTGAGATTCAAATGAAAGTGAAATAAATCTGTAGGTGAAAGCTAAAGGACCTTAAGTCACATTTTATAAATTATTCAGTAGGGCTCATTAAAGATGTCTATACCCGAAATTAGATATTTAAGTCGACCGTGTATAAAAAGTAAATAGTGTATCGTTGTAGAATAAAAAGTATGATTATAAAGTTTTATTAAGCTATTATATTGTGATATTTTTTTGACAAATATTGTTCACTAAGGCTGTATTAACGGACTTAAGGTTCTTTAACTTTGAAGTTTTATTAAATATCTTATAGTATTACGGTAGTTACGTCTCTCCTGTATCAATAATGTATAGTAAATTTAATTATTTTATAACTTAGGTATGACACAAAATCATTGAAACATACGCTTATAAGTTTTAATGACCTGAGAAAGGAAATAACTTTATACATTTTAATATCATTTATTGAATGAAACCTTTTAATTTTAACAAATCACCTAAATAAACTTTGAACTTCAAAATCTTTAATAAAAAATCAAAGAAATTATACAAAAAAAAATTCTGTTAAGTCACATACTGTGCCATCGTGGGCTAAGGTATTATAAAAATTATGAAAAATTAATTAATTAATCCTGAAACTTTTTAGTGCTTATAGATTCGGGGCCTAATCGAATAGGCTGCAATATAGGTATGGCAAATAGAGTGTGAGTGATCTTCTTCTATTTCTTCTAAATTCTTGCGGCGAGACTTTGTATGTAAAAAGACATAATTCGAGGTTTGGCTCTCGACAGTTTTCTCCTCCAATATTGGACCGATATAAGAGATATTTCATAAACTGAATAAAAAAGATGTACACTGTGTCTCTATGTTTTCCTTTTTTGATTAATAGTTGCCATATTTGTACACTAGGGCTCTGTTGACAGCGATTTATCGGACAATTTTGAGCATTTTGTGAGAGTTCTAGTACTTATACGGTTAATAAATTATCAAAAAGGAAAACATAGGGACACAGTATATATCCTTCTTATTCAGTTTGTGAAATACTTCTTAAATCGGTCCAATATTGGAGGAGAAAACAGTCGAGAGCCAAACCTCGAATTATGACTTTTTACATACAAAGTCTCGCCGCCAGCATTTCCTCTTAAGGACACCTTTTCGAATTCTTGTTAATTAAAGGAGGTTTTATAACTCATTATGCCATACTTTTTTTTTCAAATTTCATCCATACTATTTCAGAGTAAGGCACTGACTGGCCCATTTCCCCTTTTTTTCGGTGGATAAATGGCGCTGTTGAACCTTCTTGGATGCTCAGAATGTTTTTAAAATCTTCAGTTCACTTCATGCGCTTATTACATGATTTATTTATAAAATGAAAATGTAAAGGGGTGGGGATCCTGGTGTCCTGAAACACAGGCCTCGAGCCTAGCTTAGGCACCAGTCTCCCACAATACTTACCCGAGTTATGTATTACCGTAGAATCTGACTAATGTAAGTTAATTTATGTATATTGTGTGAGAAATAAATAAAAGTTATTAAGTTGCCATATCAATGACTTCAATTTGTAACTTATCGGAGGAACAGGACCGTATGAATTGCTGCCAGTCCCATGGGGTTGTTATGGAAAATTGGGGTTGTCTTTGTTTTTTCGTTTAATAATAGAATATATACCATCTACCTCCATATGAGTATGACCTTTCATAAGGTATTTGTGGTTAATACATTGTAAGTTTGGTATTTTAGCTAATAACCACAAGTAACACATGACGATATGTATGTTTTTATTTTGTCCAGCACAATTATCAGACCAAATAGTGATTTCTCTTGTCGGCGTGTTGGCAACGTTCTTCTCAAACCACTTGATTAAACCCGAAGATAATTCGTTTCCTCCTCGCCCTGATATGGATTCGTCCCAAACACAAGTACATGCATTATTGCATGTACTTTTGTTTATGACATTGTCTAATATTGTATGGTTGAATGTCCACAACTTGCGTAAATAGAAACTAAGGCTGTTTGTTAGTAGAGGAGTGGGTAAACATTTCTATAAGTCGACAGTAATCATCTTACAATCAGAATTTATTCCACATTGATGTTTATCTAAAGCTTTTAAATCATATCGAGTCTTTGCTGCACGTGTTCTTCATATTTTGCCTCTAAAGTTTCCTTTTCAGTACCTTGAGAACTACGTATTTGAACAACAAAACGATCACAATCATCACACGTGTCAGTCTCTGGTGGCTTAAACCCTAAATTAAAATAAGTGTTGAAAAACATTCTGTACGTCCAAATTTTAGCAATCAACTTATTATCTACATTATTCTATGTATAAGTTATACTTAGAAGAGTGCAGAGTGAAGAGTGCTCCTAAATACTCACGTGCCGTCTTTTCTCTGCTATAGTGGCTTTCATGTTTAAGAAATGATTCTATGTGCTTTTAATTCCGTCAATGACTTCGTTTGCCGTCTTATTCGGTGGCTCTTTCTTTCCTCTTTTATCTTCTTCTACAATGCCATAGTTATTAGATTTTTTGATAGAATTTCTGACCATCGTTTCTGATATCCCTTAAATTCCCAGGAAAAAGGATTTGTAAATAATAATTTCGTTATTATTAACAGTACAACTGTATTCTAAAGTATGATTTCTTTGTTTTGTACTTTCTTCATTACGTACTCTACGTCTTTCAATAGGTTTCTATCGAACACATGCCAAGATGAATTGTCGTTTCATGTCCCAGGTTTTCAATTCATTCCAATAATTTTCAAATATAGCTTTTCGTTTTGTATCATCTATTTTGTCACCGCAAGTTTTCTTACATAAACATGAACTCTTCATAGTCTTAGCAGATATAAGCTTTCCTTTATGTGTTACATGTTTTTTGCCACAAACTATTTACAATTACTAAACGGGAGAGTGCGTGTCCAACCGCGCCCTCCCCCCGCAGCGGGTCATCGGGGGTCGTAGGTACGATTGCACCCGCGCAAATGCAACTCGCGCGTAGTGGTAAAGAACCGTAACTCCCACATACTGTCGTTTAACATTTTATCTAGATTTATTATTTAAAATAGTAAACAATATTAAGTGATCATACGATCGTTCACTTTTTCATGCTTAGGGACTTAATGTTATTTATAATTTTACATCCACGAAATTAGTGGCTGTAGGACTTAATGTCTTTTACCATTTGATCAATACGGGTATACTGAATTAGAATAATTGAAAAAACAAAAATGTCAAAAAATGGACTTAAGGTCCTTTAGCTTTCACCTACAGAAATAATACCATACATTGCATCATAAACTGGCTATGAAAGAATAAACTTAGAAAAAAACACAGATTATGACGTTCCAACAAAGAAAAAAGCAATTAAATTTAAATATAATTAGTTGTGGCCAAGGCTTGTATAGTATTTATCTCAAGTTTAATAATGCGCGGAAATTAAAATACACATACAACAACAATAATTTTTCCCGCGTTAAGGTGTTCATTTAGTTTTTTTTTTCAATAAACAGCTTTCTATTTGCAAGCCAGTTCGAAATTTAAAACAAAACCTTTGATAAGTCCACCTCCTCCTCCTCTCTCCTTGGCTCCTTGGTCTCCTTGGTTGCCATGTTTTGTAGTAAGAGATCGTTCCATTTTTAAATTACACGACAGATATGAGATTACTATGTTATTTATTTGGCCACGACAGATATGGACTTCCGTACAACTTTTGCCGACCGCTGCTCGCATGTGTTTGGCCAGTACAGTAACTTCGATTTATCTCAAAGAAGGTTCTCAAAATAATGCTCAAACCAAGCATGTTTGAGAAAAAGAAGTTTTTGAGCCTCATTAATTTACTGTCCAGTAAAAATTTGTTCACACTTTTGAATACAAACTTTTACTCGGCAGTCAGTTCGGTAAACTTGGAAGAATTTATAGACTGAATTAGTTCATCAGTTATAATAACACTCATTGCTTCCGAGCAGTCGAAAGAATTGGATAAATTGTTTTATTCAGCCAGTATGATTAGTTACCACAGAACTATTCTTAACCAATGAGTTTGAAGACTATCAATAAGACTAGCTTTTCTTTGGTCAGTCTTACTTAGGAGTATTCGTTTTGTTAGTAGTTGTGGCTTCTACAATTATTTTGGTTCAGTTTTGTTTGGTTGTTTTATTTTGGTTGCATTTTTGTGAAGGGACATTAAGAATTCAGGCCTCAAAATTCAGGAATTACTTGGCGTGAAACTAATTCCTTATTATGTAGTCATGTTTACGGGCACATACTTAGTAACATTTTATTATGTAGGTACACATTAACCTTCCCCTGAGGTAAGTAAATGAGGAATAATTCCCTCAACACTCAGCGCATACAATATTCAGTAGAGTTGTGTTGTGTAAGCAAACACTGCCTTTAATTATGAGGCTTTAAGTGTGCGGACGGACGGAATAATTGCCTAGAGGTGAACCCTGTTTAATTATAACACGGACATATTAGGCGGTCAGTGGGTCTTAGAGGTATCTATAATTCGTAGACTTAAGAACAATTTCAGCGGCGCAATTAAGCATGTTGTGTCTCTTACATGCTTAATTGCGCGTGTTTAAATATTAGGTATGAATTAAAAGATATCATTAAATTTGGTGTTTTAACGAAACGAAATATCATTAGGCTGTATCGTTTTATAAATGTTTTGCAAGATTTTTACATTACATTCACTGCAGGAAAAGCGTAGGTATAGAATCTTGCAACAGCATTTACAATTTATGTATTTAAGTAAAGTAATGGCTTGAACGGGTTGTAGTGTAATATCCTGTGGAATTCCAGAAGATGTTCGACACGATACGGCCTCAGGATATACCGAACACGATAGTGCTTTCAGAATGGTGCGATTCATCTTAGCAGGTAGCATGAGAATCACAATTTGATGTCGCGTGTGTATTTCGAATGTTCGGTGTTTTCCTATCAAAAAGTATGTGATCAGGCACATTAAAATATTGCCAACAGTTAAAATAATATTAATGAAAATAACTTTGTCAAATACAATGTAAATGCAAAATATCGAAGATTGCAAGAAAACTAAGAATTTTAGTGAAACTTTTAGTAAATTTAAATATTAAGAAAATACTCGCCACTTATCGCATTGCATCTTACCATCCCTACCTTGTTGTTATTCCACCAATTCGCACTAAGCGTTTCCAAACGTTTTTTTTAATGCGCACAGCAAAGGAGTGGAACTCTCTGCTTGCGTCTGTGTTTCCAAACGCTTACAACCTTCATCTCTTCAAAGTTAGAGTGCTTCTGGGTAAGCTCGCTCTATCGTAGAATTTGTCTCTGTCATCTGTGATCTAGACCAGAGTCAAGAGCAAACCCATCACAAAAAAGAAAAAAAAAAACTTAATCTCAAAACAACATTAAAATGCCATTAGATTTATTTTTTTAATTTCTTTTTTATTAGGGTTCCGACCAAAATTCGTAAAACTTATAGGATCACTCGGGTGTCTGTCTGTCCGTCTGTCACAGCCAGTTTTCTCCGGATCCACTGGATTGATTCTGTTGAAATTTGGTACACATATGGACTTTTGTGACCCAAACACGGACGTATTATGTAAATGATTAAAGTTTTAGTATGGGGCTCACTTTTGTTGGCCAAATGAAAGGGCTTACTATGAGGATTTTAACTATATTTTTTTCATAATTTTAAAATAAATGGTTTTGAAGTTAATTAAGAAATTATGTGAAAAATGACCATTCCCCCTTATCTTCGAAACTACTAAGCCTAAAAATTAAAAAAATATTGAGATAATCTTTACTTGAAGATTACAGGAAAATAAGAAGTGTTAAAATAACAAAAAATTAAATTGGTTCGGACCCTTTTGCACGCGAGTCCGACTCGCACTTGGCCAGTTTTTCTTATTAGGTGGCAATGCTTATTTTATGGGTATTAAAATTGTCCAGAACGTAATTTAAGTACTTGATTGCAATCTTTGAGACTTACATAATATGACGGTAAAATACTGAGATGAGTATGTAATGCCACATACCCCAGTTGTGAAGATGTATGACCGAGAATAGTGTGTAATAGGTAAAAAAAGGATCCAGGTGAATGTTTGTATCCAAAATACAGCTTTCCACTGGGAAGCACCATGGTATCTGAAAATTACTTATTTAAAACTGTTTTATGCTACTTCTCGTGTGTATTTCCAACATGTTATTTTGAGAATATCTGTGTCAGGGGAGCATTGTATTGTTACCTTTAAGATTCGTGTACCTCTCTGGTATTAACGATATAGGTTTCAATAAAACTAACAAGTTTATTATATACTAGCTGACCCGCGCGGCTTCGCTCGCGTCATCTGGCTACTCTACCTACGTACCATAGCTACCCTACCTTACCTACCTGCCTACCTACATACTCATTCTTTTTTTTTGTATTTTAATTCTTATTATGCTATTCCGGACGAAGAAATTAGTCTTCGTCCGGAATAAAACACAAAAACTATGAAAATCGGTCGAGCCGTTCTCGAGTTAGTTAGAAAAGTGTTCGAACAAACCCGACTTTGAGAATTTTGCTATATTGTGAAAGATTCGACCTTTTTCTAGAAGTCATTTTTATATTAGCGAGACAGAAATAAAACGAATAAACTGAAGGAAGACGACAGCGGTGGCTTATTAATAAATAGGGTTCCGTTAGCAACCTTGGTACGGAACCCTAAAAATCGACTTGGTTCGCAGGAATCAAAATCGTACGCGAAGGCTTAAATAATAGGGTCCCATTAGCAACTTTGGCACGGAACCCTATAATTTGCCTTGGCTCGCAAATCGAACTGTTTGATACTTAGCACGAATTAAAAACTTAGTTGCGGGCAACCTGGGAGTCTTTAAGACAAAAGTGAACAGGTTGCTTCTAGGCAAACGTGCTCCATCTTCGACCGCATCATCGCTTACCATCAGGTGAGATAGTGGTCAAACGTATGCCTATCTATAATAAAAAAAAACACCGGTAGCACTCCGGGAGTGCCGGCAGAAGTGAAAACATGTAAATAATACATCCTTACTGTCGCGGTCACATCATAGACAAACCACCGACAACAAAATAAACAAAAAGACACTGACGTGTGGCCGCGACAGCGACTGTCAGTGACAGATGTCAATCTTGACACAGTTCCTGACATAAACAAAACGAACCATAAAAACAACAAAAAATAACGTTGTGTTTAATTATAAGTACAAAAATACTATCATTTATGAGGTAGAATACAATGTTTATTTATTGCGCTATCGTACACAAATATGACAATTTACATGTTATTATTCATAATATTATATCGTTATTTATTTATATATTACATTAATTTTTATCTCTTAGAAAAATCAACTTTCATCCATAATTTCGTAATTCCGTAATTTCGTATCCTTGGATACGCGTGGCACGCTGTACATAAACACAGACGGACATTCGCGCAAGCGCCCTGTGCCGCCTAAGCGGAGCAGCACACTCAGGCACGGTAGAAAGAGTGGGAGATACTAGTTCCTCTCCCTTCCCCTCGATCTTACGCTTTTTCGCATCACGTGACCCTGACGTGAGTCCGTCTTACGCTTTTTGCGATCAGGTCACGTGACCCTGACGCGAGTTTAAGATTTTATACCTATTACAGAAAAAGTGCTCAACGCCGCTAAAGAAGTTTTCACTTCAAAAAAAAAATCTACTCCATATCACCTAACCACTGAGAACTAATGATAATATGATGTGACAGTTACTGTGAAATCGTGTTGTCATTCATTCTTAGTTCGGGTTCGGGATTAATCGTAAGTCTGTAGGTGATACGGAGTAGAATACGTCCGCAACTAAGCCCGAAACTACGGACTTCGGACTTAGAGAGTAGCCCCCCCAAAATCGATCGCTCCCGTCACCGTGACCACCTTTGGTACGGTACCTTAACTTATTATTAGCCTTGTTTCGCAAATCAAACCGTTCGTTGCTTCGCTCTAAACAGAATCAATCGAGGAGGCTTTTTTTTTTTTTTTTTTAAGGATGGGAAATCATCAAATGACTCCTCCCGCTCTGGGTGAAGCAGAAGGGAGTGTCAGACTCTTACTGACTAAAACCCATCCGTGTTCCTCCTAATGCCCTTTGCGTTCCAGAGCCGCGGTGCCTCTTTCAAACAGATTCCGCAACCCCGGCAGGCACTGGCCCTAGCGGGCCCCGTCTTCTATGCTGACAGCTCTTTGAGGCGCGCGTGGAACACAGCGCGCCGTCGACTCGGGCCTGGTTCTGATCGGACGGCGAGCCACCCAATGCTCGTCGTCCGCAGGCCCGCGCCTACGGTGGCCGAGAATCGCCCTGCGACTCCCGACGCCCGGGGCGTCTTCTCCTGTTGCGGCGGCTGGGGCGTGAGGTTTCCCTCTCTCTCACGCGTTCGGCCTCCTCCTTTGCTAGCAATACTGCTTCGCAGAAAGAGGTGACCGCACCCCATGCCTCCTCGCTCAGGACCATAGATTGAATCAGAGCCGGACGCGAGAGGTCGCCGCCGCCGATCGCCTCGACGAGGACACGGCGGTGCTCCGCCCAAGCAGGGCAGACCTCTACCGTATGCTCCACTGTGTCCTCCGGGCGATCCTCACAGTGTTGACAACCGGGCGTATCCTCCCGCCGAATCCGAAACAGGTACCTCCCGAAACAACCGTGTCCGGTGAGTACCTGCGTCAAGCGGAAGGTGAGGACGCCGTGGCGCCGCTCTAGCCACTCCTCAAAGAGGGGACTTATCGCCAGGATTGTGGCGTGCCCAGCGCTGGGTTGCGACAGTCGCTGTCTCCATACCGCCATGAGATCCTGCCGGAGCTCCGTCCGCTGCGCCGCGATTTGCCGCGGCAAAGGAGTCTCGCCCCGGCGTTGCGCCTCCACGCGCCATTCGTAAATGAGCGCGAGGGCTCTCGCCTCCAGATCCCATGGTGGCAGTCCGGCAAGGAGGCTCGCCGCCTCGCCAGAGATCGTGCGGTATCCCCGGGCCAGCCGGATAGCCATGACCCTCTGGGACGCGTTGAGGTAACGGGCAGGTCGCTTCCTCAAAGTAGGCGCCCACACCGGCGCCCCATAAAGGGCCATGGACCGCACGACCCCTGCGTAAAGCCTCCGGCAGGAGGCGTTTGGAACCCCTAGATTGGGCAGAAGCCGCTTGAAGGCAGCCCCGGCCCGCCCCAATCTGGGAGCCAAACGTCGGAAATGCTCGACGAAGTTCCACCGGCTGTCAAGGACGAGACCCAGGTACGTCATCGTCGACCCGACACCGATGTGAACCCCTCCTACCGTTATTTGGGATCCCGATGGTGGCCTGTTCCGAGATCCATGAAAGCACATGGCTTCGGACTTGTGTAGGGCCACCTCGAGACCCAACTGCCGGATCCTCTCAACAACTATCGCAACTCCGCGTGTCATAGCGTCGGCCGCCGCCTGGTGCGACCCCCCCTGCGCCAGGACCAGCGTGTCGTCAGCATAGCAGACAATGCTGACGCCACTAGGAAGGTCGGCGCGCAGCACCCAATCGTAACCGATGTCCCACAGGAGCGGCCCCAGAACCGAACCCTGTGGAACACCGCACGACATCTCTCGCCGGTTCCACTCTCCCAGGTGACCGGGGTAGATGACGGCTCTGTCCGTCAAGTAAGCCTCGACTACGCGACGGAGGTAGGTCGGCATCCGGTGATACCGGAGTGCCTCCCTGATGCAACTCCATGGCAGGGTGTTGAAGGCGTTGGCGATGTCTAGAGACACCGCCAAGACGACTCCGCCCCGTGTAACCGCGTCCCCCGTCGAGAGGGCTCTCACGCGCATGATGGCGTCCACCGTCGAGCGGCCCGTGCGAAAACCGAACTGGTTCTCCGCCAGATCCGGCCCCACCCTCACTAGGTGCTCGACGAGGCGGTTTGCAATTACTCGTTCAAAGAGCTTGCCCACCTCATCGAGCAGCACGATGGGCCGGTATGCGGACGGAGAGTCTGCAGGGCGCCCTGGCTTCTTAATTAGGACCAGTTTCCCCGTCTTCCAACGAAGTGGGAACTGGCCCCTCTCCAAGCATGCGCTTAGGAGCCCTCTTAGTCGAGGCCCGAGAGCCTCCGAAGCCAGGACCCAGGCTTTTCCAGGTAAGCCGTCGGGTCCTGGGGCGGTATTTTTGGCCATCAGCCTGTTAACCGCCACTCTCAGGTCTACCTCAGTCACCTCAGGAGCGTCGTCATCGTCGTCCTCAATGTGGTCCACATCGGGCGCCGCAGGTGGCGGAGCCATAGGCGGGGGAGTATGCTCCCCTCGCGAGGGGAACAGAGCGCTCACCACGTCCTCTACCAGCTGGGGCCGGAGACTCTGCGTCAACGGGGGGGCCCAGGTGCGGAGCTTATTCCGCACCATTTTGTAGGGTCTTCCCCACGGGTCCCCGTTCAGAGACTCCAGCATCTCCTTGCGAGCCACATCCTTGGCCCGCAGGATCGCCGCTCGGAGGGTGGCCTTCGCCGCTCTGTACTCCTCGTACAGCTCCGCCTCTCTAGCCGGCGCATCCGGAGGGCGGATGCGCAGCCTGCGATGCCTGGTGTACCGGCGCCGTGCGGCAACGCACGCCTGACGCAGCGTCGCCAACTCTTGCGACCACCAGTACACCTGGCGGCGGGCGCGTCCTGGCTTAACCCGGGGCATTGCCACGTCACAAATATTGGACATGGCCTCCCGGAACCACTCCGCCTCGTCGTTTATGTCAGTAGGCCTGTCCGGTGGTGACACCCAGGCTTGCACGATCGAGGCTTCCAGGAGGAGCTCCCGGTCCAGCTGCTTCAGCGCCCACCGCGGACCACTTGGGGCCTGTCGGACTGGCGCGGTTGAGGTCTGGGCGGAGACGTCAAACCGGATATACCGGTGATCGGAGTAGGTCTCCACCTCCTCTAATACGCGCCAGTCAATGACGCGCGGTGACAGAGCAGGGCTGGCGAACGAGATGTCCACCACGGACTCCCCCTGCATCCGCACACACGTGGGGACAGAACCCCGGTTTAGGACGACCAGGCCTGTCTCCAGAGCCCAGTCCTCCACCATCCTGCCCCGCGCTTCGGTATAACGGGAACCCCAAGCCAAGTGCTTGGCATTGAAATCCCCGAGAACGAGCACGGGGAGGGATCGATAGCCGGCGACGACGACGCCCAACTCTGTAAGGGAGTTTCGGAACTCGGCGAGAGTTCTGTTCGGGGAGAAGTACACCCCTACCACGACGATCTCCCCGAACCGTGCTGCTACGCACCCCTGTCCTCTCCTGACGCTCTCAAGGGACGGGGTACCGGCAGCGGCCGACGAAATTAGGGCCACCGAGCCGTTCAGGTCCGCCACCCAGTCATCCCTGGGCGGGACAAAGTACGGCTCAGCAACCACGGCGATGTTAATCAACCACTGTGCCATGCTCTGGACCAATAGGTCCTGAGCGGCGGCGCAGTGGTTGATGTTCGCCTGGAGGAAGCGTAATGGAGCCGTTATTGGCACTCCATTTCAGCCTCCTCCTGAGTCCCCTGTGAGGGCTCTCTCACGGCAACCGAAGCGGCAGCGGCGGCAGTGACGGCGGTGGTGGCGGCAGCAGCGGCAACAGTGGCGGCGGCGGCGGAGACGGCGGTGGTGGAGGGCTTCTTTTTGCCCCCGGTTTTGGCGGGCGGAGCGCAGGCTTTGCCCCCAGCCCAGTGATCAGCCGGCTTGCCAGCTGCCGCACATACAACGCAGTGCGGCGTGGCGTTACACGAGCCGGCCTTGTGACCGGGCTGACCACAGCGGAAACAAAGACCGCTGCAGTCCACCTCCGAGGTGCACTGAGCTCCCACGTGGTTGCCCACTTGGCAGCGGAAGCACCTCAGAGGTCTGGGTTCCAGCAGTTTGACCTGCGCTGATACCCAGCCCACCAGGAGTCTTCGGCCCTCCGTGATTTTCTTAGCCGCCGTCACGGGGCAGCTCACCACGACGGTTTGCATGTCCGTGTGGTCAGGACGTATCGTGCCTGCCTTCACCTGCTCGGCAGAGCACTCCCCAGTCCTGACGACGGCGGCCACTACCTCCTCCTCCGTGACGGAGTCGTCCAGGCCTAGAATGCGCATATCAACGCACTTGGTGGGCCTGGACACTCGGACCTCTTCCGCATTTAAGGATGCTCTGAGCCTTTCGGCCAGAGCGTCAGCGGTCGGGCCACTAGCTGAACCGGGGATCTCCAGCATTCGGGCCCCAGTCATGGTCAACCTGAGCCGGAGGCCCCCAGTAATGCCAAGCTCTCGCAGGTTCACCGCCTCCTTCGCCTTCGCGAGGACGTGGCCGTATGTCACGCCCCTCTTCTCCGCGTCTGGCTGTAGCGTTACCACTACAGCTGCGGTCTTCGGGGCGCGGAGCTTAGCCGCGACGCTTCGCGCTTTCCGCTGCCGCCTTTTCCGCCGTTTCTTGGATGCCCTGGCTGCCTTGGCCGCCTTCTTCTTATCACCGGCCACTTGCCATCCAGATTCGGCCGCAGGAGAGTTAGGAGGCGGGGGCGTCTGCTGCCCCACTGGCGCTTGAGCCCTCGCCGCTTGTGCAGCCGCCCCACGTTTCTTCTGCTTCGCGGGTGCTGGCTTAGCAGGTGATGACTTCACAGGTGCCGGTTCGACCCCTCGGCGGGCCTGGCTAGACGGCCCCGGTTTGGCAACCACGGCGGCTGCGTACGAGGCCGCCTTCATCTTGCCTGAGGCTGTCTGGCTCGCCGCTAGCGGGGGTCGCAGGACGATGCCCTCCAGGATGGAGAATCGTTCCCGGATAGGAGCCAGCTCCTGTCGTACCAGGTTCAGCACCTGGTTCAGAACCTGGTTCTCCCCAGGAGCAGACGGGCTTTGCCCGTGCTTGCGCACTCCTTGAGACACCTCCTTTGAGCCCTCTCCTCGGAGCCCGGCCAGGTCTGCTCGGAGCTTTTCATTCTCCTTTTGGAGAAGCTCCGTGGCGGCCGCCAGACGGGTGACCTCCGCCCGCAAATTGGACATTTCGTCCAATGGGGGCCCGCAAAAGTTGGCCTCTGCTGCCGCCACTATGGAGGCCGCCGCCGCGCTTATGGCCTTGTTTTTAGAGGCTTGCTTCCTCTTCAAGGCCACATCGCGGACGGCAGCCTCCACAATCTGCACAAACCTAGCCTTACGCTCCTGTTTGGAGCCGCCAGCGGCGTCTGGCTCACTGCCAGAAGACCCCGAGATAGAGGCCCTGCGACTGCTCCCTCCGGGGTGTCGCCCCTCCTCGGCGAGCTTCGCGGCTCGTTGGGTAGCCTCCTGGGATGCGAGCCCCCTCCCCTTGCCTCCGTCTCGGCCCCTACCCCGCACACTAGTGGAGATCTTACGGGCCGAGACTGCCTCTCCGTTAGAAGACGACCCCTGGTCATCCTCCGGCCTGGGACGCTTACGGAAGAACTTGGAGTTCTCCGAAGCAGCCCCGGCACCCTCGCGTTTAGAGCTCGCCGAGCTGATGCCAGACGCAGAGTCGGAGTCAGACCCCGCATCTCCTTGACGCTCAAGCGAGCCCTTCCTCCAATGTTTGGAGGGAGCCTCCGCGCTACACTCGCCCGACACCTTGTCGGGCGTAATTACATTATTAAAATTAAAGCCGATCATCTCCTTAAAGGACATTGCGGATCGGGAGCCTCCTCGGCTCTTGTTGCCACTGGCAAGCGGTTTAAGACATCCGTTGCCCCCCCCAGAATACGAGGGGCATGACGCCTCCGAAGGAGACGTGGCGGATTCTCCAGCTGCTGAGCAGCTGGTACCGCCCTGGGGTAGTACTTTTCCGTCTGTCTTTTTCATAATGTTTTGTTCCTTTGAAAGGGTGTGGTCCCTATCTCCTCCCTTCTCCCTCCTCCTTTCTCCCCTCTCTTCTTGCTTGCTCACTGCCCTCAAAGTCACGTCTGATGAGCAGACGCGTACCAGAGAACAGCGAGCAAGATTCCTTCCTATGAAAAGAGCACCGTCCGAAAACCCGAGCACTGCAGCTCAGATTTTCGGACGGTGCACCCCTCTCGTGTCCCTCTTTGTCTGGTCTCTCACTTGAACCTTTCCGGCATGAGTAACTCTACCGGCAGAGCTCCAAGATCATTGAGACACACAAGCCCCACCACGACGGCAACGTGGGGACACCCTCGGTGGGGGGGACACCCTCGGTGGGGACAGATCGCGGAGGCTTAGCAGTAGGGTCCCGTCGGCACCTTTGGTACGGAACCCTACAGGCCTGGGGGGCTACTCTCTAACGAAATCCGTAGTTTCGGGCTTAGTTGCGAGCGGGCGTATTCTACTCCGTATCACCTACAGACTTACGATTAGTCCCGAACCCGAACTGAGAATGAATGACAACACGATTTCACAGTAACTGTCAAATCGTGTTATCATTAGTTCTCAGTGGTTAGGTGATACGGAGTAGAAAATGCCCGCCCGCAACTAAGCCCGAAACTACGGATTTCGTTAAAGAGTAGCCCCCCAGATCCGCAAGTCCAACCGTCCAGTACTTCGCAAAACTAAAACAGTTTAAGACTCTACGATAAAAGCACTTTAAACGAAACCAGCACGACTCAGAGATTTCAGCAATTTTGGTCCCTAACAGTTAAAGACCTTACAGAGACCCAACAGAAATTCCTACTGACTACGACCGTGTTTGATAATCGTGTGAGGTCATTCTCCAGCGGAAAATCTTAACACCGCAATTCAGAAAAACGCGTCATCGGTGCAACGCCATCTATCGACCAAGTAAACTGACAAAATATTTGGCAGTAGAAGACGTTAAATAAGAAGCCCGTATGTAACGGTAAATAACGATAAGGTATTAAAATGTTTACTTTTATTTTGCTACGTCTACGTATTAAAAGATTCACAAATAACTCAATCAATGTATTTTGGTGTAACATTCATGCTTTCATGCATTATTTGGCTCCTCAATAGATGGCGCTCTGACTGATCAGAATACAGTAGGAAGTTTCTTACTAAACTAAAAATTCAATTTATTTTGATTTTGTGGATCGATTGTAACGATAAATAACGGAAAGGTATAAAAATGATCACTTTTATTTTGCCACGTATTAAAAGTTTCACAAATAACTCAACAATTTTGAATGCTTTCGTGCATTTTATTTTTTCCGCTCCAATCTGTGGTTTATGCTAGAGAGAGTAGCCCCCCTGATCCGCAAGTCGAACCGTCCAGTACTTCGCAAAACTAAATCAGTTTAAGACTCTACGATAAATGCACTTTAAACGAAATCAGCACAACTCAGAGATTTAAGCAATTTTGGTCCCTAACAGTTTAAGACCTTTCAGGGACCAAACCGAAATTCCCACGAACTACGACTGTGTTTAAAAATCGTGTGAGGTCATTCTCCAGTGGAAAATCTTAACACCACAATTCAGAAAAACGCGTCATCAGTGCAACGTCATCTATCGACCATGTAAACTGACAAAATATTTGGCAGCAGAAGACGTTAAATAAGAACGTGTTATATACGTTCTTATTTAACGTCTTCTGCTGCCAAATATTTTGGCAGTATAAATAACGATAAGGCATTAAAATGTTTACTTTTATTTTGCTACGTCTACGTATTAAAAGTTTCACGAATAACTCAATCAATGTGTTTTGGTGTAACATTCACGCTTTCATGCATTTTTTGGTTCCTCAATAGATGGCGCTCTGACTGATCAGAACACATTAGGAAGATTCTTACTAAACTAAAAATTCAATATATTTTGATTTTGTGGATCGATTGTAACGATAAAATATAACGAAAAGGTATAAAAATGGTCACTTTTATTTTGCCACGTATTAAAAGTTTCACAAATAACTCAACAATTTTGAATGCTTTCGTGCATTTTATTTTTTCTCAATAGATGGCGCTCTGACTCATCAGAATACATTAGGAAGTTTCTTCCTAAACTTAAAAATTCAATATCTTTTGATTTTGTGGGTCGATTTTGATGAAATAAACGCTATATGTTACTCGGGTTATCACTTAATATTTTTAATTACTTAGATTTGCAATCCAATCTGTGGTTTATGCGTGATGCTCCCACAAACGCACAGACAAACAGATAAACAGACAAACAGACAAAAATGTCAAAAATTGCATTTTTGTGTTTTGTACCTTTTTCCTGAGTTTTCTGAGTAATTTTCATGCAAAAATATTCAATGTACAGACACGGTTAGTCTACGATTTTATTATATGTATAGACTAGTATTTCTGTGAAGCTTCTCGAGAAGTTCTCACGTAATTGACGTTGTTCCAATTTGGAAAAATGAATTTGTTTATTTCTGGGTTACAACTCTGTACAACTAATTGCAGACCACTTTTTACGGTATAACTCCAAAATATGTATCGCGAGCATAGGTAGTAATTCTACTTGCCTCTTAACATCGATTGCCTCGAGTACATACGAATCAAATCTTGTATTCAAAATATCGTGAGTTTGCCCCACAGTGGGTTTTTAAAAGCAAAAAATTTCAAAAAAAAAATCTATTATATATATTTTATCTGTGCCAAGAAACTGCTTTTACTTTTACCTACCAATTACATGCCTTGAATTAATATTCATGAGTCGAACACTGGAAGTCCAAAAGCGATAGGATTTTAGTATCACGGTTTGCGTCCTCGTTTTGATCATGAATAAGATTTTTTCTTTAGCTACGTAGAGCGTAGGTAAGAATATTTTATAAATACATACTATGTGGATTTTTCCTGTACATCGTGTTTTTAGTAGGAACGTTTCATTCTAGAGCACATGATAATTATTTCAAGTACATGGAATGTACCCACTTAGTAACGTGGTCACAGAATGTTATTTAACAGGTGAATGGCAAAAAAACGTGCAGGGTTGGCTGAATACTGTCCTGAAACCAGCCAGGACTAAACAATGCTTGAGATAAAACAGACAATTACAATGCCTCGTAATTACAGATAAACTGAGTACTACTGAGTGCAAATGAAAGAAAATTTAAAACGTGTGTAAAATACACACTTTGTGAACAAGCATATTACAAATTAGATGATTATATTCAAGATAAGAATGCTTGGAAACATGCTAGTCCTGCTCCATAGGACAATCTAGGGTGTAGTAGACATAGTGAAACTGGTTGAATGTTTGTGTTTATTGTATTAATATTTACTATGTAAACAGGTGTATTTACTGATTTTTATATTTAATTTAACTCACACACTGATCATATAAATCAATAGTTGCAAAAATTTGTACGTATGTGAGTATTATGTTCCCTTACTAGCAAACTTATTAATTTTACCTCTGCTGGCATTTCTTTATTGTACCTATTAGTAGTATATAAGTGTTCTTTTGGGAGCATCGTCCTCACATATAATCAACTGATTAATGTATGCAAATATTGTAAAGCTTATTTTTGAAAAGAGTAACTATGGAGTTTCTTGTCCGTTCTTCTCCATAAGAATCTACCTTTTGCGAACGGACGACTAGAGTCACTATAATATTTTATTTTATTTTAATTTGACGTTCAAAAGTGCCTTTATTGGTCTAGTTGAAATAAATCATTTGACTTTGACTTTGACTTTGCATAAGACATCGCAGGGGAGGGTTGGTGTAAAATATACAAAAACAACGAATTTAAGCTTTAATTTTCAATTAACCAAATCTATAGCTTTAAAATACCACAGTTTTGTACCACAGCGCTGGCGTTTTAATTTCAAACTTAGTTTTAATTCACTTTTAATTGCTCAAAACTTTCTTTCTACTGAGTCAAACTTTATTTACACACACAAATATACAAACATTCCGTAAGATATTTTCATAGCTATAAAACTTTTTGTATTTCCGTTAAAGTAACAAAACACATCACTTTGTCATCGCCTTCTGAAATCGCAATATAGAGAGGTAATTAGAGGGAAGTGTTTTAAGGGTATTTAATTGCATTAAGGGTGACCCGAATCTTATTAAATTAATTCAGGGGTTGCTCGGGAAGGAATTCCATTTATTCTCCATCTGTTGATTATATCGAAGTTTCGAGTATCACAGAGGACGATTGATGGGTATTAATTTACAAATACAGACTCGATCCGGCTAACAAGGCGGGTGTTCAATCCATACTAATATTATAAAGAGATAAAGTTTGTGATGTTATAGGGGGTAATCTCTTAATCTATTGAACCGATTTTTAAAATTATTTTACCTAAAGAAAGCCACAATAATTTGAGTATATATTAACCCGAAAATGTCCGATTTGTTCAAAAAGAGAATTCTATGTAATGCTTTAATATTATATACTAGCTGACCCGCGCGGCTTCGCTCCCGTCAACTGGCTATTCTACCTACCGACCCTAACCTACCTACCCTACCTACCTACTCCACCTACTTACCTATCCTACCTACCATAGCTACCCTACCTTACCTACCCTACCTATCTACCTACCTATCCTACCTACCCTACTCACCCTACCTACCCTACCTACCTATCCTACCTACTTACCCTACCTACCTACTCTTTTTTTTTGTATTTTAATTCTTATTATGCTATTCCGGACGAAGACTAATCCAAAAACA
This sequence comes from Lacanobia wlatinum, assembly GCA_947578705.1. NCBI lineage: Eukaryota > Metazoa > Arthropoda > Insecta > Lepidoptera > Noctuidae > Lacanobia > Lacanobia wlatinum. Next base: position 8,853,231 of record OX388040.1, read on the forward strand.
CAAAAACTATGAAAATCGGTCGAGCCGTTCTCGAGTTAGTTAGAAAAGTGTTCGAACAAACCCGACTTTGTTTTAAATATATTAAGAAGATTAAGAAACGCCTTGGTGCTACCAACTATCTCACAGAGGTTACCTGGGTTTCCGAAGTACTTAGCCCTGTAATCCGCGACTACTGGGCAGCTTAGAAGCAGGTGTGCTGCTGTCTCATCCTTCTCCATACAGGCTCTGCATAATGGGCTGTCAGTGACTCCTATAACATAGAGGTGTTTATTATATTTGCGAGACAGAAATAAAACGCATAAACTGAAGGAAGACGGACAGTGGTGGCTTATTAAAAAAAAGGGTTCCGTTCCAAACTTGGTACGGAACCCTAAAAATCGACTGGGTTCGCACGAATCAAAATCGTACGCGAAGGCTTAAATAATAGGGTCCCATTAGCAACTTTGGCACGGAACCCTATAATTTGCCTTGGCTCGCAAATCGAACCGTTTGATACTTAGCTCGAATTAAAAACTTAGTTGCGGGCAACCTGGGAGTCTTTAAGTCAAAAGTGAATAGGTTGCTTCTAGGCAAACGTGCTCCATCTTCGACCGCATCATCGTTTACCATCAGGTGAGATAGTGGTCAAACGTATGCCTATATATTGTAAAAAAAAAACATTCCACTCCGTATCACCTAACCAATGAGAACTAATGATAACACGATTTGACAGTTACTGTGAAATCGTGTTGTCATTCATTCTTAGTTCGGGTTCGGGACTAATCGTAAGTCTGTAGGTGATACGGAGTAGAATACGTCCGCAACTAAGCCCGAAACTACGGACTTCGGACTTAGAGAGTAGCCTCCCAAATCGATCGCTCCCGTCACCGTGACTACCTTTGGTACGATACCTTATTATATAAAACCAAACTACTAACCTAAACTAAACCTAAACCTAACTACTAACCAAAAAATGGACTCTGTCTGAAATATAAGATTTTTATTTATCATTATTAGCCTTGTTTCGGAAATCGAACCGTTCGTTGCTTCGCTCTAAACGGAATCAATCGCGGAGGCTTAGCAGTAGGGTCCCGTCGGCACAGCACCTTTGGTACGGAACCCTACAGGCCTGATCCGCAAGTCGAACCGTCCAGAACTTCGCAAAACTAAATCAGTTTAAGACTCTACGATAAATGCACTTTAAACGAAACCAGCACCAGAGATTTCACCAATTATGGTCCCTAACAATTTAAGACCTTTCAGAGACCAAACCGAAATTCCTTCGTAACACGACTGTGTTTAGGAATTGTGTGAGGTCATTCTCCAGCGGAAAATCTTAACACCGCAATTCAGAAAAACGCGTCATCAGTGCAACGCCATCTATCGACCATGTAAACTGACAAAATATTTGGCAGCGGAAGACGTTAAATAAGAAGCCCATATGTAACGGTAAATAACGATAAGGTATTAAAATGTTTACTTTTATTTTGCTACGTCCACGTATTAAAAGATTCACAAATAACTCAATCAATGTGTTTTGGTGTAACATTCATGCTTTCATGCATTTTTTGGTTCCTCAATAGGTGGCGCTCTGACTAATCAGAATATATAAGGAAGTTTCTTACTAAACTAAAAATTCAATATATTTTGATTTTGTGGATCGATTGTATCGATCAATAACGAAAAGGTATAAAATGATCACTCTTATTTTGCCACGTATTAAAAGTTTCACAAATAACTCAACAATTTTGAATGCATTCGTGCATTTTATTTTTTTCTCAATAGATGGCGCTCTGACTCATCAGAATACATTAGGAAGTTTCTTCCTAAACTTAAAAATTCAATAACTTTTGATTTTGTGGGTCGATTTTGATGAAATAAACGCTAAATGTTACTCGGGTTATCACTTAACATTTTTAAGTACTTAGATTTGCAATCAAATCTGTGGTTTATGCCTGATGCTCCCACAAACGCACAGACAAACAGATAAACAGACAAACAGACAAAAATTTCAAAAATTGCATTTTTGAGTTTTATACCTTTTTTCTGAGTTTTCTGTGTAATTTTCATGCAAAAATATTCAAAGTACAGACACGGTTAGTCTACGATTTTATTATAAGTATAGATTTTAATTTGAATAGTAATTTAATTTAATGTATCCAAAATTTTTATGCCTATTAGGCTAAACATAGCGATCCTAACATTAGAATAAGATGTTATTATTGTACCTATGTTTTGCAAATAAATAATTTGAATTTGAATTTGAAAAATACCGCCCAACAAAGTGGGCACGGGTCAACTAGTGTTACTCGTATACATATGGGATCATTTTCTGATAATTCGATTTAGAATTATTATACGCAAATATAATAGGCGTAAAAAAAGGTTTGTAATTTGAAGAACCGTAACGGGCTTTATATTAAGATCACTGTTACTGGCCTCGTTATTTATGTGAGCACGACGAGAAGCTTGTGGTCGTATGTAAAGTTACTGTGATTCATCAGTTGGACGCGCGCCAAACATATCGAGGATAAGTGGCAAGTGGCTTAAGTTCGAGGCAGTGCTGAACAGGAAATTGAAGGAAAAAGTTATACGCATAGTTGGTTAGCTAAGACGGGTATGACTAGGGTTACCATCCGTCTGGATTTCTAGACGTTTGTGTGGACTTTGTCCAGCTCTTTAATTTGTCCGTATTTTTGGCTTAGATGGTATCCCATCTAAGCCCAAAAATCCTGATCCTAATCCTATGGGATTAGGTTAACTTTATGAATTAGGTACTGCTAAATAGTTTTGTTTCTGCTAGAAATTTATTTCTGCCCGCGACTTCCGCTTGGGTGGACTTCAGTTCGTGACAAAAATATAATATGTGTTAATTTAGATTAAATCGTCACTCTAAAAAATCAAAATTTATAACTTTTCGCGGTAAACGTTTATCTTCAGAGCTCAGGTACGATTTCGATACAATTCTGAATTTGTCGTACACATCCGTTTGTTTTATGGAATTTCTGTCTCATCAAGTTTTCTCAATAGAATTACTATCCTAAAGACAAGACTGCTTTCGAAAGCAAAGCTCTCGATAATTACAAGTTCAAATTCCTCAGTAGAATAACCAAACTTTAAAGTTTTATTTTACAACTTCTTGAACAAAGCTCCAATAAAAAAATAAACTTCTTAAACTGCGGATCTTCTCACTAAAAATACGTTCTATCCTGTTAACAGATTTTTAGTTCCATTTACTGGAACAGTCCGAGTTTATTCGGGTAGCGCCGCTGAGACAAAATATGTGCTCAAGTTTCATCATCAATTTGATACTGAATGCGTCTGTATATCTCACGGACTGTTTCGGAATGATGATGAAACACAAAAACCCAAATAACGAAAGGGTCTGCCTCATAAACCTGACCTGAGTTTTTAGGTGTTCTTTTGTTTTGTTCCCATAAAATAGTTAGCACATCTTTTGGTATTATCGCTCTCTTTCTAGTACCAACTAGCTTTCGGTTTATCTTTAAAGGTATAAATGATGTAGATTTTAGAACATTGTTGATTTTTTTACTTGTTATTGTTGTACATCTATGGAAAAAAAAACAGTAAGCCGAAACTGTGCTAGCTGAATAGGTGTATAAATATTACAAATTATCTTGATCATGTGACAGTTTTGGTCTATTTGTAACGTAACATCGAAACACATATCCACATTTCTTGGAACCAAAATCAAATTCCCCCTCTGTCAGTCTAATTGAAAACATATCACATTCACCGCAGTGCAGTCACTGCTACGCTGCAATGTATCACGGACGTGCTTCAGGGATTGCACATTTCTTCTATTCGCATTTATAGGATTTTATTTATATTTGCTAGGCCATAGAAATATAAAAAACAGGAGAAGTGGCAAAGGGGCGTGTCCGTGTCCGCGCAACATGCTCAAATTGAGCATATTATAGGCAAATGGTCGTCTCGGGGAACTAGTGCGCTTTCGACCGCGATCGTGACAATATATAAGAATTCCGTGTTGTTCAGTGTTTTCTTGAAGAAACCGCAGCCTAAACCAAGACATTGGAAATCAAGGAATCACTTACACTATCTAAATATAAGTAATTTACTATATTTGTCTTTAAAATCATGAAAAACAACAAATCGTAAAATATGTCTTGCTCTTACTCGATTATTCTTGTTTTCAAATATCACAGCGACTATTTTTACTATAAATACATTGCTTCTTATCCACTACCTAAGTTTTTCACTAAGTCACTGGACAAGTAATGTAAATATTACAAAACGATATGTTGTGTTGTTTGATATGCTAAACCCTTCGTAGAACTGTATAAATCCGTAGGCGAACTTTAATCATGCACAGTCACGTAGAACAATGAATATGGGATGAAGGTGGGTACTCACGGGTCTTCGCTGTCGACGATTATATCGTGGCGCCACTTCACTCACAGTTCCAGGGACGTCCCTTTTTTCCACTAACACTCGCGAATTGTTGGAGAAAGTCAGTGCAGGTAGATTTGATAGTCTGTTGAAAGCCGGTAAAACTGCGCGCGGATCCGCGCGTTGCTTGTAACTTGTTGAGTGAGTAAGAGAGACTGACTGGAAATTAGGATTTTTGTTTGCAAGGGAGTGAATGAATGATTGAATGGGAATGGGATTGGAATGAGGAAGAGTGACCGTGCATTAGTCAGATTAGTGTTTGTTCATTTACTTTTTGATACTTTAACATTCTTTCCCCCTGCTGGCGAAACTATGGAGACAGAACTCTACAATGAAAGCTGCGTCCATATCAACCAAAAACTGGTGTGTTATTATGATATTATGATAGATGAATAATTATGATTTGATGATATATTATGATGTGTAATTGTGTCCGTAATAAATACAATACAAACTAATAATAAATATGATAATTATGTTTTTTGTTGTTTAAAGTGGTGAAAATTTACTCATGTCCATCAGGGAGAGGACATAATTTTACTAAAGGTCTGTCAATAGTACCTTGAGCAGTCTTGACCGTAGCCGAACGAGGAATCCCATCACGACCAGGATATAGCTTTATAATTCTACCAAACCGCCATCGTAACGGATGAGAACATTCGTCTTTGATAATTACTAACTGATTGATTTGAACGTCACGTGAGGACTTATTCCATTTCAAGCGTTGCGTTAAAGTGGTAAGATACTCAGAATGCCAACGTGACCAAAAATCTTGATGCATTCGCTGCAAAAGTTGCCAGCGTGTCAGCCTGTTAGTTGGTATGTCTGTATAATCTGGTGTTGGTAATGAAGTTAATGGTGCTAGTGTTAAGAAATGGCCTAGTGTGAGTACCGTGATGTCATTGGGATCCGTGCTAACTGAACATAATGGTCTAGAGTTAAGTAATGATTCTATCTGGACTAGAACTGTATTTAGTTCTTCATATGTCAGTATTTGTGTATCTATTACCCGATAGAGGTGCGTCTTTACGGACTTGACCCCAGCTTCCCAAAGTCCTCCGAAGTGGGGGCCCCAGGAGGGTTGAAATTAAATGTTATATGTTCGGTCTCACAAGCCGTTTTCATTATGTTGGCCAACTCTGATTGAGCGCCTTTAAAATTTGTTCCACAATCTGAATGGATAATGTTGCATCTACCACGTCGAGCAATGAATCTACGCAATGCCGCTAAGAATGCTGCAGACGACATGTCAGATGCTAACTCTAAGTGGAGCGCTTTTGTGGCAAAGCACACAAAAAGACATAAGTACGCCTTCGTAACGCGAGTCCCACGCTTTCTGACGGGGGTTACATTGAAGGGTCCTGCGTAATCGCAACCAACTGCTTGAAATGCTTTTAATTGGGTTATACGTGATTTTGGTAAATCTGCCATTTTAGGCTGAAGTGTTGTTGGCTTGGTAAGAAAACACCGATAACAATTTGCTAAAATTTGTTGGATTGCTCGCTTTGGGGACAAAATCCAAAAATTTTGAAGAATTAAAAAGTGAAGTGTTTGTAATCCTGGATGCATATGCTCGTTATGAACCGATTGAATGATACGCTGAGTTAAAAGATGTTTGCGAGGAAGCAAAGATGGATGTTTTGTTTCAAATTCTAAATCAGAACGAGAGAGCCTTCCCCCCACCCGCAAAACACCAGAGTGATCTATAAATGGGTTAAGTTTCCTAAAAGATTTAGGTAAAACTTTTCCTGCTAATAACTGTTTGATTTCGTCTTTGAATTCAATATGTTGTACGTGTTTAACAAGTACCATAAGGGCATTGCTTAGCTCAGCTTCTGTTATATGGTCATGATCAACTGTTTTGTTTTTGCGTAATGCGTTGATGAATCTGAGACAATAGGCTAAAATACGTTGAGTCTTTTTTAATGATGAAAATTTGTTAAGGAGATTATCCAAAGGGTTGGTATCGATTATGTTGTTTGCTAGCACTGTGATACGCCGCTTACAGGTTACATCACCATCCGTGAAGCGGTGTGATTCTGTATTTGTTGGCTCGTTAGGCCATTGATTCTGATTTAATGATAACCACTCCGGTCCAGTCCACCAGAGGGCGTGGCTAATGAGCTCATCGGGTAGTAAACCACGACTTGCGCAATCAGCTGGATTCTGCTTGCCTGGCACATGTTTCCAGGTAGCATTTGCTAGTTTTCTTTGAACATTTGCTATACGATTGCCAACATATGCTTTAAAATTGGTTGAATTTGATTTGATCCATGACAGCACTATCATGGAATCAGACCATGCGAACACGTCCTCAATGTTGATGATGTTAGAAAATATGTTAATGATATAACTCATGAGATCTGCTAGTAATGATGCACCACATAGCTCGAGCCTCGGTAGCGTTCTCCGCTTGGTGGGAGCAACACGTGATCTTGCGCTCACCAGACAGACTTGATATTGATCTTGAGAAATGCTGGAACGAAGATAGACTGCTGCCGAATAACCTGCTTCACTAGCGTCACAGAAGCCATGAATTTGATAAGATGCTGCTTCACCATGTGTAATACGTCTTGGAATACGTAATTGAGAAAGATTTGATAATTGATGCGTATACTTCGTCCAAAGGCTATGAATGTCATCGGGTACTGGTTCATCCCAAGATGTTCCCAATAACCACAGACGTTGGATAAGAAATTTGGCTAAAAATGTTAATGGTGTAAGTAGACCGATAGGGTCATAGATACGAGCAAGCTCAGAAAGCATTGTCCGCTTTGTACAGCCGCGTGGAATTTGATTGACTTGATAATTAAAAACATCTTGATGAGCATTCCAGGCAAGGCCAAGAATTTTAATAAAGTTGGTGTCACTGTCGAACGTCAAATCTGGTACCATCTTATGTTCTTCAGGTATGTTTTGCAGTACAGCCGCATGGTTGCTGGACCACTTCCTGAGCTCAAAACCACCGGCAGCCATGATTTTAGCTAATTGTTGTTGTAAATTAACTGCTTGTTGGTTGTTATTACAGCCGGTGACTACGTCATCTACGTAAAGATCGTTCCGCAAAACCTCTGCTGCGAGAGGGTAGGACTCCTGTTCGTCTTGAGCTAGCTGATGCATGGTACGTATGGCCAGAAATGGCGCGGACGACACTCCAAATGTTACGCGATTGATTCTAAATTCTTGAATTGATTCGTCTGGTGAACATCTGAATAAGATACGCTGATAATCCCTATGCTCCTGAGTGATGATGATTTGACGATACATTTGACGTACGTCGGCTGATAATACGACTTCATGGAGTCGGAATCGTAAAAGAATGTTGTTAATATCTGCCTGCAACTTAACGCCTGTTAATAATGTGTCATTAAGTGACCGACCCTGACTATCCTTAGCTGAGGCGTCATAGACAACTCTCAGACGTGTAGAAACGCTACTTGGCTTAACCACTGCATGATGTGGGATATAATATGCTGAAGATGATTGACACTCATTAGGTGGGACAGGTTCCATCTGACCACTTGATAGATACTCCATGATGTGAGATTTATACTCTTCTCCAAATTCCTGGTTCTGATTAAGACGTTTTTCAAGCTGATTAAATCGCCGAAGCGCAATACTATACGAATTGTTAAATGATGGTAATGATGAATCTCTAAATGGTAAATGAACGATATAACGACCGTCAGCATCACGCTTACATGTTGATTGATAAATTTCCTCGCAACGGATGTCGTCAGCAGAGGCTGTTTGTTTTGGTTCCGATGGCATGTTGTCGGTATCCCAAAACTTTTGGACTGCAATATCTAAATTGGCATCCATTGATACATGATTGACTGAAATAGGAATGGATTTAATGGGATTGGCTGCTTGTGTCCTACCCATGAGAACATAACCGAATATAGTGTTAATTGCTGTTGCTGTATGATTACTACTTTCAATTTTACCTGGTAACAAAATCTGAGGGAAAATCACTCCACCAATCAAAATGTCTAAAGAACTAGATTTATGAAAATCAGGATCTGCTAACTTGAGATTTGATATATGTTTGAAATCATTGATATCTATTGCACGTGTGGGCATATCGCTACAAATTTTATCCAAAGTCACCGCTTCTGCTGTAAATGATATATTGGAATTGCCCAATGGACGAATATCCAGAAAAACCTTACTACCTGATAAAGCAGGAGTGTCCCCTATTCCTGACATAGGAGTGTTACATTTGATACGAGTCAGACCAAGTCTCCGTACACAAGAATTTGAAATTATATGGCTTTGACTCCCTGGATCTAAAAGTGCACGAACCTTTTCATAAGTGCCACCACCTATCTTTGACTTCAATTTGCACTGTGGCAAGCAAAACAAAGGATGGAGCAGATGCTTTTGTTGTGTTTGATAATGTTGTAACCGGCGCAACAGTATCAGAAGTGCTAGCCTCATTTGCAGCAACCTGAACTTGTGATGAATTTTGTTGTTGATTTGAATTTTGGTGACTCTGGTTTGATGATCTACCCTTTGGAAAATGTAAATGGCTGTTATGACGCTGATTGCATGATTTACACACATGAGTAGATGTACATTTAGAAGTGTTATGATTGGAACGCAGACAATTTAAACAAAGTTTATGTTGCTTTGCCAATTGAAAGCGCTCTTGAGGTGATTTATTAAGAAAATTATTACATGAAAAGAGAGGATGATTTTCTTTGCAAATGATGCAATTTGATGATTGAGGCGTTTGAGCCAATAACATAGTTGATGCTTGATTTTTATGTTGAGTTGATGAACTGTTGTTATCTTTATTTGAATAATTCTTCTTGATATTATTATTATTTGGCAAAGCCACTGCTGTTGAAGTATTTGTTAAAGATGAGCGCTCTAATGCATTGCATCTTTCTACTAAAAAAGATTTTAATTGATCAAACCGTGGAAAGTCACAACCGTTGCATGAAAGCTCAAAAGCTTCACGGGATTTTTTATCTAATTTTACCAAAAGCGAATGAAATAAAACAAAGTCCCAATTGGAAGTGGGCAAACCTAATGAATTCAACATTGAAAGATTTTCTGAAAATGTGTCTAAAAGATTTCTCAAGCTTTGAGCCGACGGTGTGGTTATTGGTTTGAGGTTGCATATTTGTTCCCAACATAAAAATGAAAGATATCGCTTGTTATTGTACCTATTAACAAGTGCTTCATAAGCACTAATATAATTAGCTTCTGAAATTGGAAAAGCTCTGATAAGATTAACTGGTTCCCCTGAAAGGGAAGTCACAAGGTATTGGAATTTTTCTACTTTTGATAAATCCATCCTGTCATGGACTAACGCATTAAACAAATCAATAAAGCCAGGAAAATCCTTAAACTGACCTGAGAAAGTAGGTAGCTTTATCGCAGGCAATTTAGTAGGTTTTCTGTTTTCTACCGAGGATGTGGAAACCTTTACCACATCTGCTTTATGGTCAGGCAAGAGCTTACGTACAGTTTCTAAAAACTCAAAATACATGTCATCTGCTTGTTCTTGATAAATTGTTTGTTTCAACATTTGTTCCTCACTAATCTCAAGGTTTGAATATTCAGCCAAAAGTTTCGTGTGAGCATCATTAAACGCTTCCATAATTGATTCTATCCGCGATCCCCATGTTTCTAAACGTGGTCGAAGATTTGCATAATTGATGCATTTGCGAGCGCAGACAACAGCATCTGTCAATCGCTTGTGCGCAATGTTGCGCTTTGATTCATGATGAGCTGCCATAGCTTCACTCATGATGACTGAATTTGATGAATTTACTCGGTAAAATATGTTAAAAGTAACTTATTATTACTAAAATAAGTTGTAATGATGTTTTGAAATAGTTCAAAATATTGTTTGATGACGTAAATATTAATTACGTATTATGACAGCGATGGTAGAAAATATTCCCCGAAATGTTATTCAAAAACTACCAAATAAAAGTAATTTTCTAAGTATGGTAATATCTTGGGGCTGACAACACTGAAGATTGAGTGAAATTATTGAATGGTGAGTGAACGACCGATTAAGTTTTGTAGGTAATGCTACTGCGCACTAGATGTCGCTATTACCAATTTACACAACTTTATGCCTGTTTTGCGAAAATTATTTAATTTGAAGGACCGTAAATGATGAAATGCTGATGATATGTTATTTATAAATTATATGTTATTTATAAATCTCACAAATAAAGTGAATGATTATGTTATAAAGTATTCGCTGCACCGTAACGTGTTACGTATGCAAACAAACTTACGTAAAAAATACGCAAACTGAATGATTATGTTAAAATGGTTATAAAGTAATGTTTTAATGCTATATGTTACACCTTAAAACAACGCTTGAAATGTTTAGATTCACGTTCCTGTTGGAACGGACGAACTAAATGTTCAAGTACCTACCTACGCCGACCGGTCAAAACTGGTTCAAGATTTCAAACTTCATATGATCGAAGTTGAAAAAACTTTAAAACCACTTGATATGATGATATGATGCGTGTTAATATTATGTGATAATACACTAAATAATGTAATAAATAGGTATGATCGTGTTTTTTGTTAAATGTAAATGACAAATTTGGACGCCGCACGTGTATGACTACGACTAAAATTGGAGGTACATGTATAGAAATCCGCTCGAATGACCACAAATGTTGTGTTGTTTGATATGCCCTTCGTAGAACTGTATAAATCCGTAGGCGAACTTTAATCATGCACAGTCACGTAGAACAATGAATATGGGATGAAGGTGGGTACTCACGGGTCTTCGCTGTCGACGATTATATCGTGGCGCCACTTCACTCACAGTTCCAGGGACGTCCCTTTTTTCCACTAACACTCGCGAATTGTTGGAGAAAGTCAGTGCAGGTAGATTTGATAGTCTGTTGAAAGCCGGTAAAACTGCGCGCGGATCCGCGCGTTGCTTGTAACTTGTTGAGTGAGTAAGAGAGACTGACTGGAAATTAGGATTTTTGTTTGCAAGGGAGTGAATGAATGATTGAATGGGAATGGGATTGGAATGAGGAAGAGTGACCGTGCATTAGTCAGATTAGTGTTTGTTTATTAACTTTTTGATACTTTAACACGATACTTTATTAAGCGAATGCAACGCGTAATACGGCCGCTGCTTCTTGCAACGAGTTAATGATGTGCTTGTGCAGATCCACCTACGTAGGTTATCGACACAATCGATTGACGAATGAAATCTTGCTATATAAGTTTATTTTCTATTTGTCAACCGCTTTAACCCGGTTATAAGATCGATGTAAAATAACGCTTTTGGAACGAAGTTCCTTATCGCGCGTTGTGAAAGAGGGCTAGACGGAAAAAAATCTCACGAAAAGTTGTAACGACACTTTTTGCTATAGTTGTAAGCCGTGCGACGTGCGCGTGTTTCTCTGTCTGTCTGTCTGTCTGTCTCTCTCTCTCTCTCATAGAAAGCAAGCCAGTTATTTCCGTTTTGTCTTTCTATTTACATTATATTTATAAGGTAGGCCGGGTAGGCAGGGTAGGCAGGGTAGGCAGGGTAGGCAGGGTAGGCAGGGTAGGCAGGGTAGGCAGGGTAGGCAGGGTAGGCAGGGTAGGCAGGGTAGGCAGGGTAGGCAGGGTAGGCAGGGTAGGCAGGGTAGGCAGGGTAGGCAGGGTAGGCAGGGTAGGCAGGGTAGGCAGGGTAGGCAGGGTAGGCCGGGTAGGCAGGGTAGGCAGGGTAGGCAGGGTAGGCAGGGTAGGCAGGGTAGGCAGGGTAGGCAGGGTAAGCAGGATAGGCAGGGTAGGCAGGGTAGGCAGGGTAGGCAGGGTAGGCAGGGTAGGCAGGGTAGGCAGGGTAGGCAGGGTAGGCAGGGTAGGCAGGGTAGGCAGGGTAGGCAGGGTAGGCAGGGTAGGCAGGGTAGGCAGGGTAGGCAGGGTAGGCAGGGTAGGCAGGGTAGGCAGGGTAGGCAGGGTAGGCAGGGTAGGCAGGGTAGGCAGGGTAGGCAGGGTAGGCAGGGTAGGCCGGGTAGGCAGGGTAAGCAGGATAGGCAGGGTAGGCAGGGTAGGCAGGGTAGGCAGGGTAGGCAGGGTAGGTGGGTAGGCAGGGTAGGCAGGGTAGGCAGGGTAGGCAGGGTAGGCAGGGTAGGCAGGGTTAGCAGGGTAGGTGGGTAGGCAGGGTAGGCGGGTAGGTGGGTAGGCAGGGTAGGCAGGGTAGGCAGGGTAGGCAGGGTAGGCAGGGTAGGCAGGGAAGGCAGGGTAGGCAGGGTAGGTGGGTAGGCAGGGTAGGCAGGGTAGGCAGGGTAGGCAGGGTAGGCAGGGTAGGCAGAGTAGGCAGGGTAGGCAGGGTAGGTAAGGTAGGTACGGTGGGTAGGGTAGGTAGGGTGGGTAGGGGGGCTAGGGTCTAAAATTGAGCCTACTGATTAAGTTTATATTACATTATATTTGTTAATAATAAAAAAAATATTATTATAACTTAAAAAAAAAAATTTGCAATTCCTTCACTAATTACTTCTTCGAACTTCGTTCCATCCGGGTGTCCCCTGACACGTCTCAAGTTTTTTACTTATTTACAGCGTAATAGAGAAATGCGTAACTAACTTTCGTAAAGTGAGTAATTTTATTTTTTAGGTTAATAATCGTTGGAGTGTTTATAATGTTTTCTGGACCTGCCGTTTTTTATTTATTTTATTTTTAGGCCCCAAAAATGTTTTTGTTTAATAATAAATGGAAGATTCGATAACTTTCTGATTTAGTCAATCACTAACATACAATATGTGAAATAAATTGCTTTTGCACAGCACAACGATATCGACCGTTGTTTTGTGTGCGTAAGTTGTACGGTGTATGGTAAATGCACGCTGTGTTTGATGCAATAAGGTTTATAGTTGATTGTGTAGTATGTTCTGTTTTGAGAGGTGCGGGCGTATGCGCGACTGCGTATCTATTACTTTTACTGATTTGCATATGTAGTAGTTGCCTTATGGAAGGGGAATACTGGAGACACAGGGTCCCGGTACATTTTCGTCTAACGGGCATATCTCCTTATTTATTATATCTATGTGCTAGGCACTAGTCAGAAATAGGACTCCGTGATAACATTACAGTTATGTGAATTATTGCTACCTGTGTAATAATTAAACAGTGGCTTCGATTAAATTGGGTTTGTTTGTATGAATATAAATCTGAAACTTAAGTTAAATTATTTGTGTACTTCCATAAACAAACAAAACAGCGACAATGACATAAAGCGCTACACCTCAAAAGGGAGAACTGTGGAATAGAACAGTTTACTAAAACACATTGTTGGTTTGTATGTAACTTAGTACGTGTTAAAATTATTACTACATGTGGTTCTTTTTTGTATAGAAATCCCATTTAATAGGCATAGCTTAAAACCAAACGAACTGCTGGCTCTTTTAAAGTTCGTCCCTTATGCAGTAATTCCTATTAGATTCGCTAGCAGTAGTCGCTTCACAACGTGACTTACAAAGACGACGGGACTGATGTCAAGATTGGCATTGACCACCCAATTTGCCCGCTTTAAAGTACACCGTGTGTCTGATCGACTTAGTAGCACAGAGACAGCGTGTGATATAGAGAAACAGGCTCTGCGGTCAACTACCTGGCAGTCTGTACCAAAACATTCCTATTTCAGAAGAAATAGAACTGTTGTTGTAAAATTATGTAAGAAACGTTCAAACTATACAATATACTATTTTTTTTATAATTACGTAGTTACAGAAATGACGTCAGTACAAAGGCAGTTTGTGAGTATTCAAAACTGCATTCAATGAAGTCAAGTACAACAGAATTGTTTAGTTTTAACTGTTTTTTTTCGGTTAAGCCTCTTGATCTTACCATTATTGTTTATTTAGAAACCAGCTGAGTATTATTTTATGTAAACGGCCAGCGGTTCTTGCTTGATTGTGCGTTGTTGGCGGAAAACCAACATTTCTAGTTATACTTTTTGTCGGTTGGTTCGTCATTCATCGGACGAGGTAGGGAATTTGTTTTATTTAAAATAATACACAAAAAATCGGAAACATCAATATTGGTAACAAGTGAGTCATGTGAAATAATCTCTATTCCACGAAATGAGACAAGAAATACTACTTCATTTCTGCACCTCAAATATAATAATTTCGTGAAGTGATTTCGACCCTTTAAAACGGAGTGTTATAATCTCACAAATTAAATTGACCCGAACCCGATACCTCAATACCTAAGAAATGTGCTTAAGTTAAATATTTCTTTTTGAGTAACTGTATTCCATGAAAGGAAGTAGCCAAATTCGTAAAGGAAAACCCAATTGTTCCTCCCTCAAGCAATTTATTTTTTTAGTCTTAGGCAAGGTCCCTTTAAAACAGACTGCTACAATCTCTTACAAATTAAATTGAACCTGAAATATATTTTCATTCAGATTATTTTTCCAAACAAGACGATTTTTTTTTTAAATTTTTATACGTTTCAGTTTTTCTACTGCTTAGTGGATGTGACAGGCGTCGAGCGACCGACACCGTTGCCAGATAACTGGTGTGCTATAACCGTGAGGGAAGCAGCGGGCGGATAGTAGTGGGATCAAGCTTAAAACTTTTTTTTCCATAATGGAATATCCATTTATTGTGATGAAGGGCAAAATTATTTATAATGCAAGGTATGACATTTACATATTAACAAAATTCACTATTAAACTGTGACGTTAAATAGGTTTAATAAATTCATTAAGTTGTTTAAAGTCGACTTACTTGCGAGTTATTTAAACAAACAATGTGCAAATGTGCAGTGAGTTTTATGAATAACTACGTAATTGTATTGTGAATCACGACAAAGAGATTCTATTTTTTTATTTTTTTTTTTATTTTGGCATCAAACAGTCATATACAAACAATGTGATTCTTCAGACAATTGGTTCCTTACAAAAGATCTATAGTGCCGACAATGTAATATCATGGTAAATATAAGTACAATAAACTCCTAACAAGAAAAGACGCGCAAGAAATACATATTAATTTTTGCATCAGAAGTTCAGAACATAAGTTCAATGAAACATACATATATCACCAGTTTAAAAGTAAAGTGAAGGTAGACAAAGTAAAAAAAGTAAGTTTTAATTAGGTGATATATCTACTTTAAGGTTTTAGTTTAAGGCTATTGAGACAAATCTTAAAAAGGCCTATGTCTGTAAATTCTCTATTATAATTTTTAGTGGAACGGTATATAAATGAGTTACGAGTGTATGTTTTGTTTAGTCGAGGAGGAACAAAAAGTGGTGGTGGACGTGAGGGGCGTACGGGTAGGTGAGCGTGTGCTTTCAGTGATATTTTACCAACAATTCTGAAACAAATCTCGTATTTTAAGGACTGGGCTTAGTTACTGTATTGTACAAGATATAAATCTTATCGACTTCATAGTTCTGTTAAACGGTTTTCACCCGCCCCTCTCTTGTCTCGTAAGAACATAATTTTTGTTGAAGTATAGTTACTTCAACAAAAATAATCTTGCTACGTTGTTGTGTTATAAAAAAATAAACACTTTTTATGACCCTTTTTTTAAATTAAAGTTTCTGGTAAAAGGTTCCCCGGTTAAAACAAGAGCGACTTCTTTATTTTGATGCTCAACATTTTTTTATGGCTTATGTTTAACTTACCACCAGATATAGTAACAAATAGGAGACAAAAATAGTAAATGATCACCAAAATTAAACTCGCATTTTAATGTAAAATTATAACCAAAGTTTTAACACTTTGCTATCCTATTTAAGTAAAATGACTCCAAGTAAATCATGAGTAACCCAAAAATAGTAAATGATCACCAAAATTAAACCAACATTTTAAAGTAAAATTATAACCAAAGTTTTTAAATTCTGCTATCCTATTTAAGCAAAATGAGTCCAAATAGCGAAAACGCGGATAATTAGACATAGGCGAAAAATTATCAAATCTTACTGGACAAAGTCAGGATTTTTGCGAAAATACTCGTTATTATAGCAATATTTAGTTCTGGGTGGTTTAAAAAAAAATAACCACGAAGGCTAAGGCGGGAGCTCCGCTCCGCTTCGCTCCCGCCTTAGCCTTCTAACCTAACCTATCCGAGTCGGGGTAGTCTGAGTCGGGGCTATGTCTAATTATCCGCGTTTTCGCAAAACCCCTAGGATTTCCGCGAAGATTCGAAGTATCAAATTATCCTACGACACTTACAAATGTAAACTTTGAGAAACTTAGGGCAATTGCATGTGCCTTGCAACCAATTTTCCTTTTCTCGGGGCATTATAACTTCCCACTCTCTAAAATGTTACTCTTTGTATTCGTCAAAGGTTTCCCACGGCTTTTCAAAATTTTTGCATTCTAAATCTATCCCAGCTGGAATTCTGATACTCTTAATATGGCATCATAATACTTTATTTGATAATAAGCCTACATTTTATGGCAATCACAGTGATTTATTTAGGCAAAAATAATACATTAATTTGGTCGTCAAGATTTGGTGATCATTTACTAAATTTGGTGGTCGAATACAATTTAAAGTGGAGTCGTGACTAAAATAGCGGGTACTATTGTATTTTTAGACTTTATTTTTCTGGTGTTAAGTAGATATTTTTGGTTACAAAACTAAGGGTATCAAAGCATTTTATGGTGGTCATTATATTTATCCCCTTTTTTTATTTGTGATGGGTTTGTTCTTGACTCTAGTCTAGGTCAGAGATGACAGAGACAAAGTCTACGATGGAGCGAGCTTACCCAGAAAAAGCCTGTTCACTCTAACTTTGAAGAGATTAGGGTTGTAAGCGTTTGGAAAAACGGACGCAGGCAGAGAGTTCCACTCCTTTGCTGTGCGCATTATAAAAGACGTTTGGAAACGCTTAGTGCGAATTTCTGGAAATTTCTGGATGGTAAGATGCAGTGCGTTTGGATGTCCGATGGTAGATGGGTGCCGGGGGGATGAGGTCGTGGAGTTCTTGGGCACACTCACCGAAGTACAATCTGTAGAAGACCGACAAGCAGGCAACCTTACGGCTATGAGCCAAGTTATGTAGCTTGGCATCCACCAATTTTACGTCACCGATGAGCCACTTAGCTCTGCGTTCCACCGAGTCAAGCGCGGCAAGCTGATACTTAGCTGAGCCATCCCAAAGGTGGCTACAATACTCCATGCAGGATCGGACTTGCGCTTTATTTAGGCTTAAAAGCTGTCCAGGCCTGAAGTATCGCTTCACCCTATTTAGGATGCCCAGCTTTTTGGCCGCGGTTTGGGCTTTGTACTCGATGGTGGCGCCAAAATTGAGACTGGATGTAAACTTCATGCCTAGGAGCTCGAGCCGATCAGTCACAGGAACAGATGCACCCCGAAAAGTAGGAGTTTGGTCAAACGACTCCTTTTTACGGTAAAAAGACACGCCTGTGTTTTGGTGGCATTAAAATTGACCACATTGTCATCACCCCACTGGGAGACAAGGCTTAAGGTCAAATTTGTCCGCTCTACCACGGCCTCTTTCAAGGAACGAACTTCATTCCCGGTGGTTGTTGCGCTGGACAAGTATCTCTCTGAAACCGTACTGTCATCTGCGTACCCAAAAAGACCAAGCTGAAGTAGGTCATTGATGTGCAGCAGGAAAAGAGTTGCAGAGAGAACAGACCTCTGAGGAACTTCGACATCAATAGCCATGAGGTCAGAGAAGCAGCCGTCAACGACTACTCGGATCGACCGTTCACTCAGGAAGTCTGATATCCAGCTACAAAAACCAGCTGGGATGCCATAAGCAGGAAGCTTGCTGAGTAGACCTGCGCGCCAAACCCTGTCAAAGGCTTTCGAGATATCGAGCGCCACGGCAGGTGCTTCGCCGTGTCTCTCGATGGCCTCGCCCCAGCAGTGCGTGACATACACAAGAAGATCGCCAGTTGACCGTTCCCGGCGAAAACCATATTGACGGTCACTGAGGAGATCATTGTCTTCAAGGTAGGTCAGCAGCTTACTGTTTAGAACCCATTCTTTCATAACCTTGCATAGGATGGAGGTAATGGCGATCGGACGGTAATGTGCAGGGTCAGCATGGTCTCCCTTTTTGGGCACCGGTTGCACATTTGCAAACTTCCATGATTTCGGCACCGTTCTTTTTTCAAGAGAGATGCGGTACAGGCGTGCCAACACAGGAGACAATTCAGGTGTATTTGCTGAAATGAAACAGTTTCATGAAATAAGAAGTTTAGGTACCTATGTTTGTTAGCTTCCCTTTTTTCACCGCGTGTGCCTTGTATTAGAAGTGTCATTTATGTTTGTTGTAATATATAACAAGGAATGACTTCGTAACAGCTCTTGTATTATTTTCTTGATCATGTAGTTACAAGGTCATCAAGGTGTTACAGTGAAATGAATACTGAAAGCCTATAACATCTCCCTCACTGCTGGGCACAGCCATCTCTCCGTGACTTCTTTCTTTTCCCTAATGTTTACTAGTACCTACCTATGTAATTATAATTCGTTGTTATCATTACAAAGATATATTTTGTATTTTATTACGCCTTTCTGCTTATCAAAATAAATCAACAAATCCAATAACAAAAGAATGGTATCTACTCCATTTTCCACACTCAAAGTCAATTTAAAGCGCACAGTATATATAAATCATCTTTTATTTATTCAATCGTTCCATTAAGCTGTGCCGAGCGTTAGAGGACGAAATGGACAATTTGTGCGCACATAACATTTTACAGCTACACTCGTCGACAGTTTTACTAAAATATTCTGTGGTCTGAATGGGATCGGGATTTTTTATGCCAATTGAAAAAGCACATCGTTAAATATTTCACAAAAACTGCTTTGGTTTGTGGAAATCTGAACATTTTAATTTACATAGCTTTCTTGGACTAGCTAATACGATAGATACTATTTACGTAACTAAAGTAATGATAAGAAATCGAGATGGTATGCTTACGCATTAGAGGGATTTAATTAATCATCTAAGAGTAAGCTGTCTTATCATATAATCGAATGACAGTTGAATATATCATAAAACAGTTACCTATAATGACACGGCATTCATATACACTACCATCCGACCACGAGAACATGATGTGAAGAATTATGCAATTCCATTAAAAAATGGGAAATTATACAACTAGCTGTTTGTTTCCCTGAAAATTTTAATCTTGCTGTCGGTCGCTGGAACTGATAATAATTGAATACCCAATGACACGTGAGGCAAGTTCACAGCTACGCTTTAGCTATTTTTTATGTGTGTACGAGGAAACGTAAAATTATTGCCAGTTTCATAATTTTAATGAAATATATTTTAATAAATGAAATGCCGGCCAGATTCCGTTTTTATTGGAAGATATAACCATTATTTATGTACATTTTTTTCAGAAATAAGAGTTACTCAAAGAAGGGTTCCACCTTTTTCTGTTATCATGAAAAGCATTTCAATTAATTCTAAGCCACACCGGTAGGTAGTTAATAAATGACCTATTTAGTGATATGGTAATTGGCTTTTGGGATTAATCCCAGAAAAGAACAGGAAGTACGAAAAAAATATCTTAGGAACGATAAATTCTCAAAGGGCGATAAACATATCACTGGGGTGGGTTATAAGTCTGTGTGACGTGCTCCAAACACTTCATAAACTTTATTGCCCTGAAGTAGGTAAATCACAGAGAACCTGAACTTGAATTAGAATACTAATACTGTTACTCCCACGTTAACGGCGCTCATTATCTTAAATTTGTTCCGCGTATTTACTTAAAATTGTCTCGTGTTTATCCAAAATTACTTCCATTCTTCATGATATTTATTTAAACTTAACGCTCCTTTCTTCATAGCAGAGGAAAAAGGAGATTATTTTCTTCAAATTAAGGTTAATTTGCTTTAATAATTATTATTAACAACTCTCCTTATCTTCTTCTTCTGTATCAGACATTTAGCGAAGATGATAATAGGAAAATCGATGGTCTCGTATCGACCTCGTCAACTGCCGAGTACGATTTGCAGCCTTAGCAAAAAGTGTTACTGAGTTTTCCATTAGGAATTTCTCAGTAGCAATCCAGAGTTTGGAAGGTGGTGGGTCACCCCCGTCTTCAATCAATTAATTTATTTATTCAGACAAATGAAGTCCATAACAGTTAGTCACAAATATCTTACAAAATATATTAGTAAACACATCACAAAAGAAAGGGTACATATATTTGGTAGGTATAGTCATGAAACCTTTCACTCGAGTTCAGCCTAGATTGCAACGCTATCCGAAAATAATCCGAACGACAGCCTTCATGACTGCCAAGTAATACTTCTCAGCAATTACATAAAGTATACTGTTAGTGCTGCGCCGTACTCTGCTCAGTGCTCGCTTGCGCATTGTGGCACGGAAACTATCAAGCCGAGCCTCCACAAACATACCTGAAGAGTTACAAAAGCGGGGCAGCCCTAGCGGCATCTTGAATCCATTATTATACTGGAGGCCAAAGGCATTGATCGATATTTGAGTATAGCTGTAGGCTTTAAAAGTGGCTTCAAATGCACGTAAAGCCGTTAGTCGTGACAAAATAATAAGCAAAAAATATTTGTTTACCATAGCCTTTAGCCTTGGACAGCGATAAAGTCAATTTTGCAACGTATGTACCTACAGCTAACTTACTGAAGCACGAAGTTGGAGCCAAAACTCGTTACTCACACAATAGACTTTCAGCTCACAATATAAAAAGCGATTACAAAACATCACAGCGTAGTGTCGGCGAGTAAGTTATGACATCGTAAATTAGTCGGATGTCAGCATTGTCCGAGCATACTGTCAGCATAATCCGACCATTGCAGGCTATTAACGGTATCTACAGTAAGATGGAGGTGGGAGATTACAAGTGAGAACTTGATGAATTGCCAGCACTTGACGGGAAAACAATTGATGAGGTGGCGATGACTCAGGGTATATTTTATGGATCAAAGGGAAAAAAACTATGATAATCAATAGAGACGGTCATTAACGGCTTTTTTTACACATTACCGTAAAACCAGATGAGTTTTGAATTCCCCATTGTATTTGTGTAAGTCCAAAAACGAAAAATGAATGTCATGTCTATTAACTGTTCTTTGAATCTCATATAGTGTCAACTTTGTTTGCTCAGTCAGCAATACAAACGCAGCACTGAGTTTTTTTCACCGTCAAACTATTATCTACATTGTCTGTGTCAATTATCACAACAAATAATTCCTGAAGAGCATCGAAGTGCCTACATAGGTACGGAAGGTAGCACACAGAAACGCAACGGCGCAAGCATGCTTGCTTGCTTGCTGTGCGTATCCGCTTCCGGTCGTATATGTTTGGAACTTTGGACTCACGAAAAATTGCAAAACAAATGACGACGGTGTGTCGAGTATACGCAGTCTATATAGCGCATACTCGCGCATCCGCATGCAGTATGCGGGCATGCTCTGCGCTGCTGCGCTCCGCCGTAGGTGCGGCGGCCCTTATACGGAAATATTTTAACAGAACTTATCACTGAATACGAATGCTGTTTCTATTGCGGAGAATCACATATTCCAAATACAGTGGAAATCCTGTCTATAAACAGATCGTTTCTCGTATTTCTAATAGGTACCTTCTCACACCGAGGTTTCTCCAACGCAATTACTCAGCATTACATAGCAATAGTGATTTGCAATAATGCCTCACGGGTATGTGTATATCTTACGATTAAAGAGAATTTTCCACATAAAAGTTCTACAGTTCATATTCACACACGCTGCGACAGTAAACAAGATATCGCTGAAAAATCACATATTACGAAAGGCTTGAAAGACTGCGGAAAAATATGCGTTGTGAGAATACAATGGCGGGCGGCAGTGAATATCACAAGTGAGGCTCCAGTACAGCTGAGCAGTGTGTGAGCGTGATACAGATGAATGTAATAATAACAACCACGTAAACACAATTAAGCAACAGTCTGAAAACTGCATGTGGTAATGTGTTGCTTAATTGTGTTAAGTTCCAGAATTTGTTCCAGAATGTTTCTCACGTCACTTGTGGCAAATAACGCGTGTCAAGTCTACATTATAATGTACCAAAATATTTTGTTTGTCCCACGGGTTTTAAATAAAACTTGTCAAAGCAGACGCTTTGAATCAAATATACAACATCCATAAAACTACTTCAACTTTTAATTAGCGCGACTACATCGAACCGCGCACAAACAAATACATTTTTGAAGATCCTTCCCCTTCACCCACTCCTTAGAAAAGATAAACGTGGGCTACATTTATGTATTCTGCGGTGTTCTTTCTGTAACTATTTGTAAAACGAAAAGGAAAATGGCAATACCTTGACTTATTATCTCGAGAGTCCGAGACGGAAATATTGATACAAACGTTCGATAGAAATAGTATTCAAGAGCGTTTTATTTTGAATAATCTTTTTCAAGTCATCCACAGTTTCTAATTTCATTTCTCATTAGATGAAAATGTTTTGAAAATAATAATAGAATAATTTCTTGGTTTCAACTAACTTTTTTACATGAAGTTCGGGAAAAAATCTTTGGAAATATTCAAAGATTTAGAGTATCACAATCAATAATCTATACTTATAATAAAATCGTAGACTAACCGTGTCTGTACTTTGAATATTTTTGCATGAAAATTACACAGAAAACTCAGAAAAAAGGTATAAAACTCAAAAATGCAATTTTTGAAATTTTTGTCTGTTTGTCTGTTTATCTGTTTGTCTGTGCGTTTGTGGGAGCATCAGGCATAAACCACAGATTTGATTGCAAATCTAAGTACTTAAAAATGTTAAGTGATAACCCGAGTAACATTTAGCGTTTATTTCATCAAAATCGACCCACAAAATCAAAAGTTATTGAATTTTTAAGTTTAGGAAGAAACTTCCTAATGTATTCTGATGAGTCAGAGCGCCATCTATTGAGAAAAAAATAAAATGCACGAATGCATTCAAAATTGTTGAGTTATTTGTGAAACTTTTAATACGTGGCAAAATAAGAGTGATCATTTTATACCTTTTCGTTATTGATCGATACAATCGATCCACAAAATCAAAATATATTGAATTTTTAGTTTAGTAAGAAACTTCCTTATATATTCTGATTAGTCAGAGCGCCACCTATTGAGGAACCAAAAAATGCATGAAAGCATGAATGTTACACCAAAACACATTGATTGAGTTATTTGTGAATCTTTTAATACGTGGACGTAGCAAAATAAAAGTAAACATTTTAATACCTTATCGTTATTTACCGTTACATATGGGCTTCTTATTTAACGTCTTCCGCTGCCAAATATTTTGTCAGTTTACATGGTCGATAGATGGCGTTGCACTGATGACGCGTTTTTCTGAATTGCGGTGTTAAGATTTTCCGCTGGAGAATGACCTCACACAATTCCTAAACACAGTCGTGTTACGAAGGAATTTCGGTTTGGTCTCTGAAAGGTCTTAAATTGTTAGGGACCATAATTGGTGAAATCTCTGGTGCTGGTTTCGTTTAAAGTGCATTTATCGTAGAGTCTTAAACTGATTTAGTTTTGCGAAGTTCTGGACGGTTCGACTTGCGGATCAGGCCTGTAGGGTTCCGTACCAAAGGTGCTGTGCCGACGGGACCCTACTGCTAAGCCTCCGCGATTGATTCCGTTTAGAGCGAAGCAACGAACGGTTCGATTTCCGAAACAAGGCTAATAATGATAAATAAAAATCTTATATTTCAGACAGAGTCCATTTTTTGGTTAGTAGTTAGGTTTAGGTTTAGTTTAGGTTAGTAGTTTGGTTTTATATAATAAGGTATCGTACCAAAGGTAGTCACGGTGACGGGAGCGATCGATTTGGGAGGCTACTCTCTAAGTCCGAAGTCCGTAGTTTCGGGCTTAGTTGCGGACGTATTCTACTCCGTATCACCTACAGACTTACGATTAGTCCCGAACCCGAACTAAGAATGAATGACAACACGATTTCACAGTAACTGTCAAATCGTGTTATCATTAGTTCTCATTGGTTAGGTGATACGGAGTGGAATGTTTTTTTTTTACAATATATAGGCATACGTTTGACCACTATCTCACCTGATGGTAAACGATGATGCGGTCGAAGATGGAGCACGTTTGCCTAGAAGCAACCTATTCACTTTTGACTTAAAGACTCCCAGGTTGCCCGCAACTAAGTTTTTAATTCGAGCTAAGTATCAAACGGTTCGATTTGCGAGCCAAGGCAAATTATAGGGTTCCGTGCCAAAGTTGCTAATGGGACCCTATTATTTAAGCCTTCGCGTACGATTTTGATTCGTGCGAACCCAGTCGATTTTTAGGGTTCCGTACCAAGTTTGGAACGGAACCCTTTTTTTTAATAAGCCACCACTGTCCGTCTTCCTTCAGTTTATGCGTTTTATTTCTGTCTCGCAAATATAATAAACACCTCTATGTTATAGGAGTCACTGACAGCCCATTATGCAGAGCCTGTATGGAGAAGGATGAGACAGCAGCACACCTGCTTCTAAGCTGCCCAGTAGTCGCGGATTACAGGGCTAAGTACTTCGGAAACCCAGGTAACCTCTGTGAGATAGTTGGTAGCACCAAGGCGTTTCTTAATCTTCTTAATATATTTAAAACAAAGTCGGGTTTGTTCGAACACTTTTCTAACTCGAGAACGGCTCGACCGATTTTCATAGTTTTTGTGTTTTTGGATTAGTCTTCGTCCGGAATAGCATAATAAGAATTAAAATACAAAAAAAAAAGAGTAGGTAGGTAGGGTAAGTAGGTAGGATAGGTAGGTAGGGTAGGTAGGGTGAGTAGGGTAGGTAGGGTAGGTAGGTAGGTAGGGTAGGTAGGGTAGGTAAGGTAGGGTAGCTATGGTAGGTAGGATAGGTAAGTAGGTGGAGTAGGTAGGTAGGGTAGGTAGGTTAGGGTCGGTAGGTAGAATAGCCAGTTGACGGGAGCGAAGCCGCGCGGGTCAGCTAGTATTTAAATAAAATGAGTATCATAATTTTAATGTTAATCAAATATGAATATAACGAAAATTTTACGCCTGCGATGGTGGGATCTTTAAACATGTTTACCTTTTTGTACTAGAAGAATGGTATTGTTAACGGACATCACATATTAAGTTTTCTTGCAAAGTGACCATAATACTAACACAAAACTAAGACAAAAATAGTATAAACTTATGCTGCCTGTCCATTGACGCGAAGTGATGCAATTATAACCAATAGAATTGTGTAAAACCTCAGTGCGTCACGTGGTGCGTAGATTTTATACAATTCTGTTGATTAAAATTTTTCCGTTTCTTCGCTTCGCTACCTCGCTCCGCGTCAATGAACAGGCAGCCTTATGTGCCTTTTTTAATGCCAACCAAGCTTATCATTTTCATGTTGTACCCAGGTGCAGAGCCTCAAGCTGGTGGGAGGGCCGAACCTGGACAGAATAGAGTGCACACAGCTCAGGGCACTGGGTCTGCTGTCCGTGTACGGGTTCAATAGAGCAGGCAGCGGAGAGGGGCCGCTGTGGCCGAGAACCTCCAAAATGTGTAAGAACGGTGGCACCTGCAGGTGAGCGGAAACTTCGTTTCGACTTATTTTTCCCTACTTCTATATTTCTATGGCTATGTCTGATGTTGGTCGCATAATTATGCTTCTCAAATGTACGTAGGTATAAAGTTTTATGCTTTCTTAACTCCGCCTGATTTTTCTATGTAATGAGGAATTCAATTTGTTTCTTCTTTCTTGTATAAGTTTCCTAATTTGCTGGTTTATTTTTTAAAAGCTGCTTAAGTTTACTATCTTCTTTTTGTTTAGTAAACTTAAGCAAAACAATAAATCTGCAATTTAGGGAGTCTTGAAGTCAAGAGTGAATAGATTACTTCTAGGCAAGCGTGCTCCATCATCGACCGCATCATCGCTTACCATCAGGTGAGATAGTGGTCAAACGTATGCTTATCAATAATAAAAAAAAAATCAATAATTGAAAGCTTTTTTTAAACAAATATATTATAATGTCAGGTGCAATTTGAAAATATTTGCTAAAGTAGTAGTAGGCAAAAAAACCGTTATGCATTAATCGCTGGTTTCAGCGGAAAACGCTGAAAATGGATGGCGACTGATTGTGAAAAATGCAAACACACTAAACGCAAAGTTAAATCGTTTTGGAATAGGAAATTGCACGTAACACATAGACAGAGAAATATAAATTATGAGATTTCAGTGTTTGGCTTTGAAGTTGTGATTCAGAACGAAATCTTGGTTGAACACCAAATCCTGTAAACTTTAACTACTTTTCGGAAAATCTTTAATACCGCAGCATTCGACCTGAAAATTAAGAATTAATTAAATACCCACTGATCAGTACATTTTTGGGCCAAATACACGTCATACCCCAATCCTTTTCATGAGATCTGAATACCAAATCATTGTAAAATATCCTTTAAAATGTAGCCTGATATTAGCTAAGTTGTGTGCGCGCGCGAGTTTCGGTAGCTATGTGACACATCTGACATAGCAAACTATTGTGTAATCTTCACGTGATTTATGGAAACATAGTTCATTTTACATTGTAATTTGAACGCTATCAGTGTGGATTAAGGTCGTCATTGATCTGTTGAAGGCTTTATTACTGCCAAGGGCCGCTTGTCGGAAAACTAAGAATGTGTGAAGTATAGAAGTAATTACACCAATTATTTTAGCCAAGGATAACGCTTTTCTTTCACCAGATTAAAATTTTAATTATTTGGGTAAGCCATAACTTTATGCATAAGTATGACCTTTTCTAACAATCACCTAAAATGAATTTCACAAAAAAAAAATCTCCGAAATGCCATATTTTTCATAAAACAACTGAAATAACGTCCGTTTCGTCAAATTTTCAAAAGTATTTTTATTATGAAGCTCTGCAAAAGTGAAAATTACCCGGTGTTTGTAATAACACAATGGCTTTTAATGTTATTTCGTTGTTTGATCTGTGTAAACATTGAAACACAACAACTGCATTGAATTATTTCTAAACTAGCACTTCGCCCGCGACTTCGTCTGCGTAGCCTTTAGAGGAGGCGCGCAACTTCTTTGTCCCATATTCTCAGTCATCTTCATGATTATTTATTCTGATAGTTTGTGAGTGTTTACTGTCCGTACTATCAGCTCCGAAACTACTTCGACATGTTTCTGGTATTCTGGTACTTGTGAATCTTTAGCGCTCATAACTCTAGCCCAGAAAAAAACTTCGATATGTTTCGGTAATCCTGGTATTTTTAAATCTTTAGCGCTCACAATTTCGGCCAAAAAAATACTTTGTCATGTTTCTAGTCTCCTGTGACTTGTGAATCTATAGCATTTACAATACCAGCCCGGAAAAACATCTACAAACATATTTCTGTATAACTGTTAATAAAAAAAAAAAAATAAAAAAAATATTCTAGCCCAAAAACACTTAAACATCGTTTTGTTCTCCTAGTACTTGTGAATCTGTAGCGCTCATAATTCCAGCCCCGAAAATACTTCTACATGTTTCTGATATTCTGGTGCTTTTGAATCCTTTACGCTCACAATTCCAACCCTGAAAATACTTTGACATGTTTCTGGTCTCCTGGTACATAATGAATCTTTAGCGCTCATAATTCCTGCCCGGAAAAAGTCCACATTTTTCTGTGGTTCTGGTACTTTTGAATCTTTAACATTCACAATCTTAGCCCCGAAACACTTCGACATTTTTCTGGTCTCCTGGTACTCTTGAGTTCTAACCGGTCACAATTCCAGCGCCGGAAATATTTTGACATATTTATGGTCTCCTGGTACTTGTGAATCTTTAGCGCTCATAATTTCAGCTTGGAAAATACTTCGATATTTTTCTGTTCTCCTGGTACTTGTGAATCTTTAGCGCTCACAATTCCAGCAAAAAAAATACTTTCACATGTTTCTAGTCCCTTTTTACTTATGAATCTATAGCATTTATTATTCCAGCCCGGAAAAAAACAGCTACATACATATTTCTGTTTAACTGTTAAAAAAAAACAGAAGATATTCTAACCCAAAATATTTTAACATCGTTCTATTTCTACTGGTGTCCGTCGGACAGCGGAGGCTTAGTAATAATACGGTTCCGTTGTTTACCCTTTGGGTACGGAACCCAAAAAAAAAAACAAAAAATATTCTAGCCTAAAAATACCTTAACATCGTTCTGTTCTCCTGGTGCTTGTGAATCTGTAGCGCTCATAATTCCAGTCCCGAAAAAACTTCTACATGTTTTTGATCTCCTGGTGCTTTTGAATCCTCACCGCTCACAATTTTTACCCTGGAAATACTTCGACATGTTCATTATGTTCTCCTGGTACATAATGAACCTTTAGCGCTCGTTATCCCTGCTCGGTAAAAAATTCCAAATTTTTCTGCTTTCCTGGTACTTTTGAATCCATATCGCTCATAATTCTAGCGCCGTAAATATTTTGACATGTTTCTGGCCTCCTGGTACATATGAATCTTTAGTGCTTAAAATTTCTGCAAAAGAAATACTTCAACATGTTTCTGGTCTCCTGTTACATGTGAATCTAAAGCGTTTACAATTCTAGCCCGGAAAAAACTTCAACATACATATTTCTGTTCAACGGTTAAAAAAAAAACAAAAGGCCCAAAACTACTTTAACATTGTTCTGTTCTCCTGGTACTTGTGCATCTTTAGCGCTCTCAATTTTAGCCCCGGAAATACTTTGACATTTATCTGGTCTCCTGGTACTTGTGAATCTGAAGTACTAAGGCAGCAGCGGCTCTGGGTTTTCACTTCTTCCTCAGTCTCTTAAGAAAATCTTCGACATATCTGCTATACACATGGTAAAAAAAAATCTTGCTCAAAAATAGTTTAACATGTTTCTGGTCTCCTGGTACTTCTGAATCTTTAGCGCTCAATAATTCCAGCCCTGAAAATACTTTGACATGTTTTTGCTATCCTGGTGGTACGTGTGAATCTAGGTAGAGCGTTCACAATTCCAGCCCAATCCCAGTCGATTCAGAAACATGTTGAAGTGAAGGCTTGTATGAAGTGACTACGAAGTGAGCTGTCATTCCATCGTGATTACATGGATCGACAGGTCACTTCACGGTCACTTCACCTGAGCCTTCACTTCGACATGTTTACAGAATCGCACTGCTGTACTCCTCGTGAAAAATAAAATATTTTGCTCAAAAACACTTTGACATATATTTTTGGTCTCTTGAAACTGTTGAATCTTTAGCGCTAACAATTCAAGGCCAAAAATACATCGACATCTTTCTGGTCTCCTGATACTTGTGAATATTTAGCGCTCACAGTCCCAGCCCCAAAAATTCTTCGACATGTTTCTGTTCTCCTGGTACTTTTGCATCCGAAGTACTAAGGCAGCAGAAATTCTAGATTTCCACTTCTTCCTCTATCTCTATCAATCCATGTAAGTTACCGGGATAAAAAGTAGCCTATGTTCGATTCCAGGTTGTGAACTATATGTGTGCCAAATTTCATCCAAATCCCTTCAGCCATTTTTGCCTGATTGAGGCACAAACATACAAACTTTCACATTTATAATATTAGTAGGATTAAAAATAAGGAAAATGTAAATGGAGATCAACATTTGCATCCGACCCTGTTTTTTCAGTTTAACAAGCTTAATGAACTAGATTTTTTAGACTACGATTATATAAGGTTTTGTTAACCTGCAGGTATTCATGAAAATTTTACTTCTTGACAATGCACTAAAAGTCGAGAAAGTCCATTAGAATCTTAAGAGCTTTCCTGAGCAGGTTGAACTCATGCTTTTTAATCTTCCTCCTTGAGGTAACGCTTCGTATGCCATAACTTTATGCATAAGTATGACCTTTTCTAACAATCACCTAAAATGAATTTCACAAAAAAAAAATCTCCGAAATGCCATATTTTTCATAAAACAACTGAAATAACGTCCGTTTCGTCAAATTTTCAAAAGTATTTTTATTATGAAGCTCTGCAAAAGTGAAAATTACCCGGTGTTTGTAATAACACAATGGCTTTTAATGTTATTTCGTTGTTTGATCTGTGTAAACATTGAAACACAACAACTGCATTGAATTATTTCTAAACTAGCACTTCGCCCGCGACTTCGTCTGCGTAGCCTTTAGAGGAGGCGCGCAACTTCTTTGTCCCATATTCTCAGTCATCTTCATGATTATTTATTCTGATAGTTTGTGAGTGTTTACTGTCCGTACTATCAGCTCCGAAACTACTTCGACATGTTTCTGGTATTCTGGTACTTGTGAATCTTTAGCGCTCATAACTCTAGCCCAGAAAAAAACTTCGATATGTTTCGGTAATCCTGGTATTTTTAAATCTTTAGCGCTCACAATTTCGGCCAAAAAAATACTTTGTCATGTTTCTAGTCTCCTGTGACTTGTGAATCTATAGCATTTACAATACCAGCCCGGAAAAACATCTACATTGTTCTGTTCTCCTGGTACTTGTGAATCTTTAGCGCTCACAATTCCAGCAAAAAAAATACTTTCACATGTTTCTAGTCCCTTTTTACTTATGAATCTATAGCATTTATTATTCCAGCCCGGAAAAAAACAGCTACATACATATTTCTGTTTAACTGTTAAAAAAAAACAGAAGATATTCTAACCCAAAATATTTTAACATCGTTCTATTTCTACTGGTGTCCGTCGGACAGCGGAGGCTTAGTAATAATACGGTTCCGTTGTTTACCCTTTGGGTACGGAACCCAAAAAAAAAAACAAAAAATATTCTAGCCTAAAAATACCTTAACATCGTTCTGTTCTCCTGGTGCTTGTGAATCTGTAGCGCTCATAATTCCAGTCCCGAAAAAACTTCTACATGTTTTTGATCTCCTGGTGCTTTTGAATCCTCACCGCTCACAATTTTTACCCTGGAAATACTTCGACATGTTCATTATGTTCTCCTGGTACATAATGAACCTTTAGCGCTCGTTATCCCTGCTCGGTAAAAAATTCCAAATTTTTCTGCTTTCCTGGTACTTTTGAATCCATATCGCTCATAATTCTAGCGCCGTAAATATTTTGACATGTTTCTGGCCTCCTGGTACATATGAATCTTTAGTGCTTAAAATTTCTGCAAAAGAAATACTTCAACATGTTTCTGGTCTCCTGTTACATGTGAATCTAAAGCGTTTACAATTCTAGCCCGGAAAAAACTTCAACATACATATTTCTGTTCAACGGTTAAAAAAAAAACAAAAGGCCCAAAACTACTTTAACATTGTTCTGTTCTCCTGGTACTTGTGCATCTTTAGCGCTCTCAATTTTAGCCCCGGAAATACTTTGACATTTATCTGGTCTCCTGGTACTTGTGAATCTGAAGTACTAAGGCAGCAGCGGCTCTGGGTTTTCACTTCTTCCTCAGTCTCTTAAGAAAATCTTCGACATATCTGCTATACACATGGTAAAAAAAAATCTTGCTCAAAAATAGTTTAACATGTTTCTGGTCTCCTGGTACTTCTGAATCTTTAGCGCTCAATAATTCCAGCCCTGAAAATACTTTGACATGTTTTTGCTATCCTGGTGGTACGTGTGAATCTAGGTAGAGCGTTCACAATTCCAGCCCAATCCCAGTCGATTCAGAAACATGTTGAAGTGAAGGCTTGTATGAAGTGACTACGAAGTGAGCTGTCATTCCATCGTGATTACATGGATCGACAGGTCACTTCACGGTCACTTCACCTGAGCCTTCACTTCGACATGTTTACAGAATCGCACTGCTGTACTCCTCGTGAAAAATAAAATATTTTGCTCAAAAACACTTTGACATATATTTTTGGTCTCTTGAAACTGTTGAATCTTTAGCGCTAACAATTCAAGGCCAAAAATACATCGACATCTTTCTGGTCTCCTGATACTTGTGAATATTTAGCGCTCACAGTCCCAGCCCCAAAAATTCTTCGACATGTTTCTGTTCTCCTGGTACTTTTGCATCCGAAGTACTAAGGCAGCAGAAATTCTAGATTTCCACTTCTTCCTCTATCTCTATCAATCCATGTAAGTTACCGGGATAAAAAGTAGCCTATGTTCGATTCCAGGTTGTGAACTATATGTGTGCCAAATTTCATCCAAATCCCTTCAGCCATTTTTGCCTGATTGAGGCACAAACATACAAACTTTCACATTTATAATATTAGTAGGATTAAAAATAAGGAAAATGTAAATGGAGATCAACATTTGCATCCGACCCTGTTTTTTCAGTTTAACAAGCTTAATGAACTAGATTTTTTAGACTACGATTATATAAGGTTTTGTTAACCTGCAGGTATTCATGAAAATTTTACTTCTTGACAATGCACTAAAAGTCGAGAAAGTCCATTAGAATCTTAAGAGCTTTCCTGAGCAGGTTGAACTCATGCTTTTTAATCTTCCTCCTTGAGGTAACGCTTCGTATGCGTAAACTGTAGTTTTGAAATGTAAAATTTAGCTTGTGTTGAAATGAAGGAAAAATGTGAGAGCTCATCCTCATTATTGCTTTAAGTCGACAATAAATTAATGCATACCCAACCTTTGTGTCTGCTATAGCATAAGCACAATAAGTTAACGTGTATTGATTTTTAACTATAACTATTAAATATAGTGTTATTTATAATTTATCACCAATGTAACTTGTTAAACATTTGTACGCCCATGTGGTAGAATGTGATGAGGCAATCTTTATAAACTTAAGATCATGTCCTACCATGTTCTGTCATATAAACGATGCTTGATTGATTGATTGGCACCAAACATTTAATCACAAGATACAAGACTTACCTATAACTCAGTTAAATACCTAAAATTAATTACTAAACTAAACTGCTCAGCTTCCCCTTGTACGATATATTTGGTGTTCATCGAGATGACTGAGATACTCTGAGGGCTAGGCTGAGCACGCGAAGTTACAAAGATACTAACATCACAATAATAATATTGTTATCCACAATAATTGCCAAGATCAAGAGAATTAATATTCATTTAATTCAAGTTAATATAATATTATGATGATTAGACTTTCCCTTCATACTATCCCTTCAATATTAGAGGTTTTTATGTTAGTGATCATGTACACGAGAAATATTTTCTTTTCAAAGACGTTATAAATAAATAACTTCTTAAGCGATGATGAAAATACTGGTTCTATTACAAAAAAGCCATAGTAATAAATTAATTAAGTAGAGATTATCACAAATGTTTTCATTAGTAATTGTATGAAACAATTTAGTAATCCTATTATCTCGACAACAGTGTAATTAAAGTTACCACGTTTTTTAGGTGTACAGTCAAAAAATCTACTTGAAATGCAGGCAGCTAACTTCCGACTACTTTTAAACAATGTTGTGAGTGTGCTGAGTAGACAATTATTGTACAACATACTCGTACCGTCATAAGCTTAAAAAGTTATTATGCACACATAAGCAATGAATATTGGCAGTGCAGTGTAAAAAATAATATTTTTGCCTGTATACCTAATAGCTTTGACGACTGTACCTACCAAAAGTGATTATGTTGGCACTACGGACATAATTAATTACTGTTAAAAACTTTATTTTGTAGGTCTATATTATTGGAAACTCTATAAATGATTAAATTATATTTATATTCTAGTTGGAGGCAGTCGCAGCGGCTCATTAATTAATTTCTTGGTATCGCTGTTCGTCGTTATTGCTAATTACTAAGTGAATATTGGAACCACTAGGGCTTCGAGCGCTTTCGTTTTTATTTAGGTAAAGCTGTGTTAATCCGCAGATGGTACAAGTGTTAAGCCATGAACCTACTGCAATGCATGGAGAGGCTTCGCACGTGTGTGAGGCTTCGCCTTTCATCAAAATGTATGAGATTCTTTCCACTGCAACCCACGGATACGTTACACATCAAGTGACGTCATTGACACACGCATGGCTTTCTCGAATATGGTACCCACGCAGCTCAACTCCGACAACGCCATGCATGCTGTGCGTGCGGTACACGCTGTACGCGAAACCCACGACTATTTCAAAACCATATTCTTGCAAACAAACTTGCGTAGTCTCTTCGTGTGCCGGGTGGGCCACGCTACAGTTGTACATAGTCGTGGGCGTGTAGCGTATACTTCAGTGGAAACTTAGACCCACGTTGTCAAACAAATGAACCCACGCAACTAAAATTCGCAGCGTGGCCTTGGATAGCGTGCACCGCGTTGGGTTCGTGGCTTAAAGTCAATTAAAGTCACGTGATTGCACGTTAATGGTAAACCACCATATAGCCAGTGAAGACAAAACCACTTTGAAAGTATAATAAGCATTGCAGCTGATCAATTTAATGAGCGTCACAGAAGCGCAGGCCAATTACATCGGCGAGACAATATGCAGCAGGTCTCTTATGTCTCTACAGACATTAATATGCAGCAGCAATCACGGTTTATTATTGGATTACTTGGGATCTTGGCACGGTTGTGCAACGGGTTAGTTACAATTTTGAAGTAATTTCATAATGAAGAAGTTCAACAGGTGTTCTGGGCTGGGAAGGTTTGGAAGGACTAAACCATTTCTAGCCCAAAATAGCTTTTGAACCCTCATCCGTATTCTTCTCTCCAAATCTTTTATACCCCACTCACATCAACTGCTAGCCGTATAGCAGGCTGCCATGTTATGGAGAAGTCCAAGGCATAGTTTAAGCAAACATCAGCTTCTTCTAAATCATTATGCATAATAACTGCTAGTTTAAATCTCGTAAGCAACAGAATAGGCATACCTAGATACTACATTTCAATCCAATCAAGTGCTCCAAAATAAGCCAAAGTAAAGAGTGCGAAGAGCTGCCAGTTAAAAAGATTTATGAAGCTTCTTGATACAAAATAAATATTTAGTAGGTTCTTGTGGATCGAGACTTCACCTGAAAACATTTTGGTTATTTAATAATGGACTTACACGTGCTCTTGAGTTTGGGAATTTTCCCTAACATTACATTAATTTATTATTTTCGGGGTCATTGATTTCATCCGTAGCCATATTAAATGCCACATGAAATATCCGCAGACATTTTAAAAGCGGGTCGTGAGATTTTGTCACTAGCTTAGTATTTTCCGTTTCGTGTGCCGTATAAAACCCAGTGCAGTAACCCTACAGACGGATGATCAGTGTGGTACATCCTGTCGAGTGACTTAATACGACATACTTGCTGTCTAGAGGTATTGAATGTGGGTGTCGCAATAAGCGAATTTTGAGAAAAAGTATTTTCTCTTCAATGGAAATGTAGCAGGAATTCCATAGAGATTATAAATGCATTCCGAGGAGATGTCCACATCTCCAGCGCACAGAGGCAACCATTGTGGATGAGTCAAATCAACCGAATGCGAACTGAACGATGTTTTATAGAATCTCGACAGATAATAGAGGATATTGAAACCAAAACTGAAGTCGGTTTCAGAAAAGAGAAATTGCTTCGATGCAAAGTTTTGTAGGGTTTGTGTATCATATACTGAATTACTTACACGGTTTAATTTTATAAATCTCACACACAAGTGGCACGATAGAGATGAATGGTGGAATCTTATCACGGCTTTACATTGAAATATTTCGGTATCAAGGATTTATTAGTAGAAACCTTTATTTTGAAATCTATGTGTGTGTGTGTGTATTGAAGTGTTATCATCTCGCGATGAATTTTGTAGAGATGTCCTAGAGTGGAAGCAGAATGGATCACTCAATATCTCGAGGGATGCACGGAGAAAAGTGATCGGGTCAACTGTAATGTATGTAAGTATGTAGAAAATAAATCGATGCAAAACTTATGAAACTGTTGAAAAACGACATCATCACACCGTGCTCTACTCAAACTCAAACTCTCAAAGCATATGTTTCAAATAAACCATTCACAGGCACTTTGAACTGTCAAGGTCGGTCTGTCAAAAACATGAAGCTATTTGCTCGTTCCAAAGCATAGATCTCTATGGAAAAGAACGTACAAGAAACAGTAGCTAGATACATTACTAAAGATTAGATACTGTTCATACTGTTTGGAATTGTGAAACAAACTTGAAACAATACAAATGTATTGGTGTCTGCTAAACTTCTGACAGTAAGCCGTATTGAATTGATTGTTGAAAGAAATCTGTCTGAAGCATTTTACAAGTCATTCGTTGAGCTTCAAGACTTTACCTTGTATAAGACGGAATTCCCGCAGAATCGTATTTTAATGGGTGATCTAAAATGGGTTCCACAATTAATAGTGTTTGTCTATATAGTGGACGATATTCTAATAAATGTTGAGTTACAACCAGAGTGTAATTACAATTGAAATTGTGGATAGGAAAAATATCTCATAATATCGCAGTAATCCTCAAAAAATGTGAAAATTATTGCTTTTTTGTGTACCTAGTTACATTTTTGTGTAGATTACAGATTATAGTATTTGCACGGTAATAGATATTTATACTGTGGTATTTGTGTTCAAAAGTTAACTTTCGTGAACTCAAACGTTGAGTTAACAAACGTACGTCAGTCTCTCAAGACTCACCTGTAAGCAATCGTGTGTAGTGAGAGCCAATTAGGAAATGCAATCAAATTGTGGAACAAAACGGTTTTATGCGCACAAATAAGCGTTTTGTTTGGTTAACATTTTCACAGAATGTGTATCTGGTGTCGCTATAATCTATACATATAATAAAATCGTAGACTAACCGTGTCTGTACATTGAATATTTTTGCATGAAAATTACACAGAAAACTCAGGAAAAAGGCATAAAACACAAAAATGCAATTTTAGAAATTTTTGTCTGCTTGTCTGTTTGTCTGTGCGTTTGTGGGAGCATCACGCTTAAACCACAGATTAGATTGCAAATCTTAGTACTTTAAAATATTAAGTGATAACCCGAGTAACATTTAGCGTTTATTTCATCAAAATCGACCCACAAAATCAAAAGATATTGAATTTTTAAGTTTAGGAAGAAACTTCCTAATGTATTCTGATGAGTCAGAGCGCCATCTATTGAGAATAATAAAATGCACGAAAGCATTCTAAATTGTTGAGTTATTTGTGAAACTTTTAATACGTGGCAAAATAAGAGTGATCATTTTATACCTTTTCGTTATTGATCGATACAATCGATCCACAAAATCAAAATATATTGAATTTTTAGTTTAGTAAGAAACTTCCTTATGTATTCTGATTAGTCAGAGCGCCATCTATTGAGGAACCAAAAAATGCATGAAAACATGAATGTTACACCGAAACACATTGATTGAGTTATTTGTGAAACTTTTAATACGTAGACGTAGTCTTCTATACATATAATAATATCGTAGACTAACCGTGTCTGTACATTGAATATTTTTGCATGAAAATTACACAGAAAACTCAGGAAAAAGGCATAAAACACAAAAATGCAATTTTTGTTTTTGTCTGTTTGTCTGTTTGTATGTGCGTTTGTGGGAGCATCACGCTTAAACCACAGATTAGATTGCAAATCTTAGTACTTTAATATATTAAGTGATAACCCGAGTAACATTTAGCGTTTATTTCATCAAAATCGACCCACAAAATCAAAAGATATTGAATTTTTAAGTTTAGGAAGAAACTTCCTAATGTATTCTGATGAGTCAGAGCGCCATCTATTGAGAATAATAAAATGCACGAAAGCATTCAAAATTGTTGAGTTATTTGTGAAACTTTTAATACGTGACAAAATAAGAGTGATCATTTTATACCTTTTCGTTATTGATCGATACAATCGATCCACAAAATCAAAATATATTGAATTTTTAGTTTAGTAAGAAACTTCCTTATGTATTCTGATTAGTCAGAGCGCCATCTATTGAGGAACCAAAAAATGCATGAAAACATGAATGTTACACCGAAACACATTGATTGAATTATTTGTGAAACTTTTAATACGTAGACGTAGCAAAATAAAAGTAAACATTTTAATATCTTATCGTTATTTACCGTTACATACGGGCTTCTTATTTAACGTCTTCCGCTGCCAAATATTTTGTCAGTTTACATGGTCGATAGATGGCGTTGCACTGATGACGCGTTTTTCTGAATTGCCGTGTTAAGATTTTCCGCTGGAGAATGACCTCACACAATTTCCAAACACAGTCGTGTTTCGAAGAAATTTCGGTTTGGTCTCTGAAAGGTCTTAAACTGTTAGGTTAATTCCTAATTGGTTAAATCTCTGGTGCTGGTTTCGTTTAAAGTGCATTTTATCGTAGAGTCTTAAACTGATTTAGTTTTGCAAAGTCCTGGACGGTTCGACTTGCGGATCAGGCCTGTAGGGTCCCGTACCAAAGGTGCTGTGCTGACGGGACCCTACTGCTAGGCCTCCGCGATTGATTCCGTTTAGAGCGAAGCAGCGAACGGTTCAATTTGCGAAACAAGGCTAATAATATAAATAAAAATCTAATATGTCAGACAAAATCCATTTTTTGGTTAGTAGTTAGGTTCAGGTTTAGTTTAGGTTAGTAGTTTGGTTTTTTATAATAAGGTATCGTACCAAAGGTGGTCACGGTGACGGGAGCGATCGATTTTGGGAGGCTACTCTCTAAGTCCGAAGTCCGTAGTTTCGGGCTTAGTTGCGGAAGTATTCTACTCCGTATCACCTACAGACTTACGATTAGTCCCGAACCCGAACTAAGAATGAATGACAACACGATATCAAAGTAACTGTCAAATCGTGTTATCATTAGTTCTCATTGGTTAGATGATACGGAGTGGAATAATTTTTTTTTTTTACAATAGAAAGGCATACGTTTGACCACTATCTCATCTGATGGTAAGCGATGATGCGATCGAAGATGGAGCACGTTTGCCTAGAAGCAACCTATTCACTTTTATCTTAAAGACTCCCAGGTTGCCCGCAACTAAGTTTTTAATTCGTGCTAAGTATCAAACGGTTCGATTTGCGAGCCAAGGCAAATTATAGGGTTCCGTGCCAAAGTTGCTAATGGGACCCTATTATTTAAGCCTTCGCATACGATTTTGATTCGTGCGAACCCAGTCGATTTTTAGGGTTCCGTACCAAGTTTGCAAAAGGAACCCTTTTTTTAATAAGCCACCACTGTCCGTCTTCCTTAAGTTAATGCGTTTTATTTCTGTCTCGCTAATATAAAAAATGTCTTCTAGAAAAAGGTCGAATCTTTCACAATATAGCAAAATTCTTAATCTTCTTAACATATTTAAAACAAAGTCGGTTTTGTTCGAATACTTTTCTAACTCGAGAACGGCTCGACTGATTTTCATAGTTTTTGTGTTTTTGGATTAGTCTTTGTCCGGAATAGCATAATAAGAATTAAAATACAAAAAAAAGAGTAGGTAGGTAGGGTAGGTAGGTAGGATAGGTAGGTAGGGTAGGTAGGGTAAGTAGGGTAGGTAGGGTAGGTAGGTAGGTAGGTGGGGTAGGTAAGGTAGGGTAGCTATGGTAGGTAGGATAGGTAAGTAGGTAGAGTAGGTAGGTAGGTTAGGGTCGGTAGGTAGAATAGCCAGTTGACGGGAGCGAAGCCGCGCGGGTCAGCTAGTAACAAATAATAAAAATTAAATTAAAAATTAAAGGGGCCTCCCATAAAAAAAGTGTTTTTTCGGTTTATGGTAGAGAACCCTTGGTGTGAGAAGCCAACTTGCACTTGGCCGGTTTTTTTTTTGCTGTATTCCAACTCCAGACTGAGACATATGAAACAGGCGGTACGAATTCATATATTCTAACAGATTCTGTAATTTTCAATTCAATAATAAAACTCACAATTCACATCGGCATTTCAATATTTGCAGAAAACAGCGCGTTCGAACAAATATCGTTAACTTCTTTGAACTTCCGAGCGTCATTCGTGTTTTGAAAGTATTTTGCTGTTGTGGCTCTGGAACAAATACGAATAGTTTGTATAAAAAAGATAATTTCGAACGAACTCACGAAAGTATGACATCTTTACTTTTTTTACGATACGTATTTCTTTTTTTCTTTTATTCAGAGACAATTAAGTGCTTGTCTGCACTGTTTTTCTTGGTTTCTGAATAAAGTTTCTTAAACTTCTGTATCCGACTTCATCCGAGTATAAATAAATTGCTCTTCTTAATTCTTTATTGTACGCCATCGCAACATATATTTTACAATGAAGTTCATGTACAAAGGCGAGCTTAACTCAAAGTTAACTCAACTTTGAGTTAAGCTCGCCTTTGTACGTGAACTTTCTTTCTTCCAGCAAACCTTTCAGTGATAGAGAAAGATCACAATAGAGGGTAGGATCCAGTGTCCAGTGTCTTCTTTTCTTTATTACAACAATAATTTATTTGAATAAACTCCTGTTGAGTTTTTCGTTTCATTTTTCTTCTGTAAAATGCCTTACAATAGATACAAAGCAAAGATCTTTTTGTTTTTCTTTTTTCAAAAAAGTTGGAGGTCTGAAAATGATGTCTGCACTACCAAAGAAGCGAGAACTAATGCGAAAAAAAATGTATGGAAATTGAGGTTTTTTTGGTAGAATTTACTTAAATTTTTAAAATTAGTAGAATTGGCACTCAGTTATTTCACGGTTCGATTTAATAAAGGTCTTGAGCGTTGGACAGTGACATTCCATCAGCGGCACATTTCAGAACAGCTACTCACATTGCTTTTGGGCTGTTAGATAATCGCTATCAATAATAGAATGTCACTTTGTGTAGACCCACAGTATAAATATCTACCAGTATTTTGACTTGGCCCTAGTCTCCTTGAAATAATTACCCACAGCCGCGCGGTACGTAAACACGCGAGCCTACATGTATTTCTCTCTATTTTTGTGATTGTAAATATAAGATTTTTTAGTTAAAAACATTAAAATGAAATCAATAAACTGTTGTCCAATCTTTAATTCTTACAAACCTTCATCACCTACCTACTCAACTAAAATGCAAGAAACAGCTGACATATAATAATAATAATATTTTTTAATGTCTGCTTTTTCTTTCGTCCCCATTACCTACCACATGGAGTAACTCGAAATAACAATATTTTTGGTTACCCATCCAATGTTAAACCTTGGCAAACTTTAGGTACTTAATATCATCGCATCGCGTGTGCGCTACCTATAGCAATCAAAACCTGTAACTATCTACTACCAAATCTTGCTTAAAAGTAAATTAAACTGGTAATCTTACTAGGTAGGTCACAAATACAAAATATATCACATTGTAAGCGACAAGTGTTTATCACTGTATTGATCAGATGTCATTTTTATCGTAGTCTTAGTTGTGTTAATTTTTTTCTAAAATATAAAGTTTATTATTGTACCGTAACACTTGATGGTGCCTAATGTTTGCTGAAATGAAACAGTTTCATGTAATAAGTACGTATGTTTTTCGATACTTATTTATTTGCGTGGATTTGTACGCGGCGAATGAAACTTATATCAGCAGTGCAGCCAGCAGAGTACAATATAACATCCCCCGATCACATATTCGACTCGACTGGATCTGGAAGCTGTTGCAGTAATACGGAAATCCAATCTCTTACTAGGTCTAGTTCGTTACTTCGATGAAATGAGATTTGTATTGCTAAGCGCAGCAAATAAAAATCTTTCATCAATTCGGCGAGAGTAGAAATAATAAAACTCACCCAAAAATATTTTTCAAGTTTTGTGGACATATCCTACTTGTATAACGTTTGCTTTTTAATATGTCTACATGAGAATAAGAAGGTTAGAGAGTAATGGTATGAAAACATTGACACAATAATCATAAAAGAAGCACTTCTTTTACAGTGCGATGTTTAGCAAACTGGTTATGTTCCTATATTTTCCAATTACTCGTAAATGGTCGCCCGTCTGAAGATTAAACTCATTTCTGCTGATGTCTTAGCTTGATCATTATTAAAATTGTTTATTTACTGTTACGGGTGTTGGAGAGGAAAAAAAAAACAAATTAATATTATGAATTGTTTGAAAGCTAAAACGGTTGTCACGCAGGGTTTAGATTTAATTTCGACGTTGTTGTATTTAGGAAATAACATTTAATGTTACCACATCAGCTACTCAGATTTTGTAACAGTCTTTATGTCTAAAGGCTTTTGATTTAGATACTGAATCTAAATCAACGATTTAAATTATTATGATAAAGATAGAAGTTTCATCTTTATCATTCTCTCTGAAATATAATTAAATAAACGAGATAAGATGACGTTTTTATTTCATTAAAAAAATAACACAGAAGTTGCTGCTTAGTGAGAAAAGCATCTGCTTAGTTGAAGTGTGGTGTTGGTTAGGTTTGGTGGTTTGGTTTCTAAAAATAAAGTTTGATTTTGCTTAATCAAAGGCTTACATGGTTTAAATTTATACGATGATGTTTACTGCTCGCCGCCAAATAGAGTTTTATTCAAATATTGACTGCGGCGAGAGCTTGTGCCTTATCCGGCACTTTGAATCGTAAATAGTTGAAAATGTTTCGCGCAATGTTAAAGCCTTGAAAAAATTCAGTAAGTTTTCGAATGGAGCTCCAAGTAAAAGTCATAAAAAAAGAAACGACAAACAGCTATTCGGTAGTAGATTTATTCAAAAAACCTTTTACTAATTTTAAAGAACAATATTAGGAATATCCATTATTTTATAATAATTTTGGGGTTTCGACACAACTCATGTTTTTATCTGGACTATTTTGAAGCATTTATATTTGGGATATCTTTCTTTATTTCACGATGAATATTACCTAAACTAGAGTCTCTTAGTCTTTACATTTTAATTATGGTGTTCACAATATTCTTATGACTAATACACCCGAAGTTAGCCAAACGACGAGCGATAATGAACGAATCCGAAACTATGGCCGATACTGCATGGACCATTGGTTGGTCAATACTCAATATCTTTATTGCAAGCGGGCTTTACTTATTTATATTATATTCTTATGACTTTAGTAAAAGAACTAAAAAATATGACAGTTGGGTACCATACTTAATGTTATGAAGCTGAATAGTTTGTCTTTTTGGTTGAACGAGCTAATCTCAGAAACTGAGATTAGCTCGCTCAACCAAACACTGGTTTGAATTGTAAAATTATTTTAGTGTTGGTTAGCCCATTTATCGAGAAAGATACAGCGTGCGTCTTTGAAACTATATGGTACTAGTTTTTGCCCGCGACTTCGTACGTGCATATCCCGTTTTTTCCCGAATTCGAATAGAAAACCAGTAGTCTCACCGCTCACTGCCTTCGGGTCTGTGACTGTCCGAGGGCCAGGCGTATTGTGGCCAGGAGTCCTGAATTCTGCTATCTCGTATCCACACAGATATGTGAATAGGCGCTGATCATTTGTTCGTATCTTGAGTGGGGTTATTTGCAAAAATCAAAATTTTCACTGAAGGATCATTAGAAAGTGTTTTTTCGTTCGCACTCACGAAGCGCGGCGCTACTGTGTGCCTCGGTAAGCCAATCGGATTGCTCAGCGAATGAACGATCAGAACTGCCGATTGCTTAATCTAATTAAAGCCTCACTAATACACATAAAAGCTAAATTACTCGTAGAGGGGTGAAAAAACTATCCCGAAAATTCCCTAAGATTTAATGAAGTAATACCTAATTTGGAACGAACGGTACGGAACATATACCTAAGTTTATCAACGGAAAACGTATTAAAAATATCTATATTTTTTAAAATATTTTTTATGGATTTTTTAAAATTTTGTTCACAACTGTGACCTGAAACCTATCGCAACAGTGATGGGAAGTAATTAGGCATCCTCACAAAATGAAAATAGTGAAATAAAAACTACCCTCAATTGAAAATAAACATGTTTTTTAGCAAGGATCTGTTTTTGTTTCATCAATTTTTACAATATTCGTAAAATTTCTCAAAAAGACAAGCAGGTTAATAGCCATTTTTTTTTTTGTGAATTTTGTTGTGAATGCGCAGGTCGTATTCGTAAAATTTTTCGTGCGAATGGGGTCGTATTGAGAAATTTTACTATTATTAATAAACCATCTTTTGACACTTGATTTAAAATATTATGTTTGCCTATATAAAACGTCATTAATTACTAAAGACTAATTTAAAAAAAAATTACCTTGCCAAAAATCCCGACCGCTAAATGACTAGCAACTTCCAAACAAGTCGCTTTT
The DNA here is from genome assembly GCA_947578705.1 of Lacanobia wlatinum. Taxonomy (NCBI): domain Eukaryota; kingdom Metazoa; phylum Arthropoda; class Insecta; order Lepidoptera; family Noctuidae; genus Lacanobia; species Lacanobia wlatinum. The sequence continues at coordinate 8,897,625 of OX388040.1, forward strand.
CAAGTAGTCTGATGCAGTTGGTGGTTGCAGATCTGTGATTGAACTGCATCAGTCAGTTTGAAAAGCGTCTTGTGCGGGTTGAATAAGAATGTTCGCTTTAGCAGCTGCTCGCGAGGAATGGAAACAAATGAAGGACGTTGTGAGAGATGAACTACATCCATCCTGATGGATGATGAGCCTTTATTTGTGATAATTGATATATAAAAAATCTGGGTTTACCTAATTTGCACTTTCATCACATTAAACAATCAGCCGCTGCCTAACATTATTCTCCTCGCGTATCTAGTAATACAGTGCAACATCCAACACCCTTGAAGATATATTCAATTAAACTGTTTCATATACCCTATGTTATTTCGTCTGTGTGCTCTGCGGTCTGTTAGTGTATAAAAGCGCAAACGTTATATTATGCTTGATTTATTGTTTTCAGTAATTATATACTATCCTATTCATTGCTCATAATTGTTTGCGCCAGTTATAAGGTACAGGCAACCGCGTTGGTTAAATTGGACTCATTAATTTATAATTGAAATGAAATAGTTCTAATCTTTGTAATATCAGAATACTGTAATAAAGAACTGGGATTATAAATCAAATTTAAGATTAGGTGAAGTGCTTTAATCTTAACAATTATTTTATTAGTTTCTATCTTCTAAAACGTTAGATAATAAAATACACAAAAATAAAATTTCATAAACTGATAATAACATCATTTTCAGAACACACTATTGTCGAAGTTTACCATTTTCTCTCTCTATTACCCAATTACGTTTACTCTGGTATACCCGTCATGGAAGCCACAACCGCGCTTTATTTATGGCGTAATAGAGCAGACAGCTCGCCATTGTGCTTGAGCGCCTCGGTGTGTGGTTTGTCCAGGTTGCTAGGTGTCTGCGAGCGTTACGCGCTTGATCACGGTTTGCTTTATAACACGAAAAAGAGTGAATGCATGGTCTTTCAGGCCAAGGGTCGGAGCTGCCCGGATTCTGTTCCATCTGTTAGGTTGAACGGTGTTAAGTTAAGAAGAGTTCAACAGTTTAAATATCTCGGGCATATCGTGACCTCTGACCTGAGGGACGATGCGGACATCGACAGGGAGCAGAGGGTGTTGTCTGTGAGGGCCAATGTGATCGCCCGCAGGTTTGTTCGTTGCTCGGGTGCCGTCAAAATAACTCTTTTCAGAGCCTTTTGTACGTCCCTGTACACGGCCAGCCTGTGGGTGTCATATACCCAGAAGCAATACAGCGCACTCCGTTTTCAGTATAATAATGCGTTCAGGGTGTTGTTGGGGCTGCCCCGGCATTGCAGCGCCTCGGGGATATTCGCCGACGCCCGTGTCGACTGTTTCTACACGACGATGCGAAAGCGGTGCACATCTCTGGGGCGCAGGCTCCGGACCACTTCCAGCACCATTCTGAACGTATTTGCGAACAGGTTTGATTGCCAGTACATTAATCATTGTTATAAGATTAATGTACTGACAAACGAACAAATGACTCAGAGGCAGGTATACTATTAGAATTCTTATGTTAGTTTCTGATTTTAATTGTGGTTATTTTATGATTTTAATTTTATGATTTCTGGTTTGATAATTTCAATTTTATTTATTATTTATTTTATTTGATTAATTATTATTATTATAATCAAATTATAATTACTGTAGTTCATATTTTTCTGTCTGACATTGTCTTTGTATTATTATTATATTTTATGGCTATTGTGCAATGGGTTCGAATTGCCTGAATAAATAAATGAATTATTGTTATTATTATTATTGTGCGACTAACAGATTGAATAGTGGAAATTAATCAGGTGTCCCTCGCGTGATTTGTATATTTGATTACTGTTATGTTTGAAAAAGAAAAATGTATGCGTAGTGTTGCCTATTTTAACCTAATAATGTTCTGCTAACGAAACCTCACCTATTATTACCTTTCTCGATATATAAAATTTAATAAAGTTATAGGTTGAGTCTAATTAGATGTCGTTCGTTACTTTGCAGATTACTGCGACAAGAAGAATCCAGATCACAGAGCCAACACTGAGTAGTCAGTGTTGGCTGACTAGACCAAAGTGGTCCCTTTTTTTTCTCATAAGATGATATTAGTTCAGCAATACTTAGACGCAACGGTCCACCAGTTCTGAGCCCTAACGATTTTATAATTGCAGATTAAATTGGGTCGTGTAAAGATATAACTTTCTAAATTCAGTAACGCTGACAAGGGTTTTTCGTAGACAGAAGAACAGAGAAAAGTGTAGTGTGCAGCTCGCCTAACCTTATATTTGTAACTGCACACACTAATTATTGACATTATTACAAGAATTGGTGAACTGAACAGTTCTCTTTTATTTTGCCTAAATCACTCTAATACATGGCGACCCTTAGCCAGCAATTAAAATTTTGCAACTTACGTGTAAACAAATATGCCTGAAGTTGAAGAAATCATGAAGATGGAAAATTGGAAGAAAGAAAGCGAAGAAGAAAACAAAAATTACAGAAGAATCAGAACCAGAATCCATAAAGAAGGATTTGTATGAAGAGGTGAAAACATTAAATAAGAAGAAAGAAAAGGAACGGTGCTGCCGGGTGCCGGGAGAATACTCAAGCCTTATGACGAGAGGATAAGCAGGGCGCCGGGAGATAAGTTGTACGGGTCCGATATGGTGCAGCTGGGAGTCAGTTCCAGTCCAATGTTGAGGAGTTCATTCATCGTCACGCGCCACGTCAGACGTCGTGACCTACATATACGTTGTCAGTAAAATACGAATCTACTGCAATGTAAGTTTTGCACTGCTAACAATATTTTTTTTATTCTACATATTTCATGTTATTGTAATTAGATCATGTTATATTTAGTTTTGGGAAATAGGATTGTTCCAACAATTGCAAGAGTTGCACGCTAAGCTAATATATTTAAGAGAGTGTTTAGTGAAACTAGGTCCAGAAAGGCGTAGACAAGATTTAGCCTTAAAAAAGCTAGTAGAAGCAGAAAAAGAATATAGTAAGCTGGATTGTATTTTGACTCAGGTGAACCAAGAAGTTAAAGATCGCAAGTTAGGCAAAGAAACTTGTGAGGCTTTTCAAACATTAATACAGGAGGTACAATTAAATTTTCAGATAATAAAGAATTTACTTTCTTTAGTAAATAGTAGTAGTCAAACTAGTTCTAAGGATTTTATAGAATATTCTGATTGTGAGGATACAAAAGTAAAGTCTAAATCCCATTAATTTCAATTTAGTCATTTATTAATGTTTCTACCTAAGTAATTATTGAGAAGTTCGTTTTAAAGTCAGTTAATAGGGATGTCTTAAGCTCTGACACGCTGATGGTCTTGTTAAATATAAGAGAGAATCACGAGTAATTAAGACCTTATCAATCTTTTCATTACTAATAACTAACTATCTGGTTTAATTTTGAGTTTCGGGGAAAACCTAACTCTGTTATATTACTAAAATACGTAGTAAATATTTCTTATATCAACGCCTAACTGGAAAAGAAAACATAAATTATTGGCAAAGAATCCCAATATTACAAAGCTAAATGATAGTACTAAATAATAGTATCTTGAAATTAGGCCGTTTAATTTATCTTTATAATAATTATTTTTAAACTGTTTATGATCACGGAAATTTTAAGGAGGGTAGTATGGTACTTAACCAAAGTTTATTACCAAGGAACGCGTTGTAACAGTACTAAAGGGGTAAATTTAAAAATGTTTTTGCGGTGATGAAAAATGGTTGACTGACCGTTTCTCGCAAACAGTTAAACTTAAAAGCATCGAGTTTTAAATGACAGTAAAGCTAAATAATAAAGAAACCTCCCAGAAAAGCGAGTTAGCTAAAAGACAAGAGGCAAGCGCTCTCTCTTGATTTTGCCAGAAAAGTTCTGGAAAAATCAGAATAACAAACAGAACTGCTTTTCTCTGCTTTTGCTAACTACTGGCAACCGTAGCTTCTTTTAATAGGTACGTTACCAGGCCATTGAAAGGCGGCTTCGCTCACCACGTTCATCATTCATATCAACCGCAATAATGGAATACTGGAGATTCGCCCGGCAGATACGCCATGCTTGCTGGGTGCATAGTACTCCGCAATATTTGGTCATCGATTACTTCCCATCTCAAAGTCATTCATTTTCACTTGTTATCCTTCTGTCATTTAACACTTGAATACGAATGCATTATACTTTGATACACGAACAAAATGATTGAATGTTTCTTTGATTTAGACAACATTGTACATTGATTGAATAAATCGGTATGAAATGGTAAGCGGTCCATAGCGTTTAATAAAAGTTGATAATAAAGGTTTCACAGAAAAATGGCTCTGTTTAAACCCCAAATAAAATGACGGCAACATACAAATGAAAGAGTAAAATAATAATGTGTGTGCAAACAGAAACAGCTGATGAAAAGTAGGTAATGGAGCACATATTTCAATTCTTATCTGGTGTGTGATGCTTCGCTAACCTTCCCACTCAGTCGACTCCCTCGGCGCGTCGGAGCGAGTGTGTGCACGATGGTCAAATAACAATTAGGTAATTGAGTCATAAGCCAATTGAAACTACTGATCGTGTAAGCAGTGCATCGGAAAAAGCATGCCTGTAATACAACAATGTCACACATTTCAGGCATGACAATTTTCGCTCGGATTTCGCTAATCCCGAAGTACATAAAACTGAACGTATGGAACAACAATCACGTATGTCACATGAAACGATGGAGACATCTGACACAGTGCTTTTAAATCATTCTCATCGAATTGAATGTCAGCATTCAGCCCGACTTGAGTGAAAAATTTACATTTTTAACGATGCAATCTCGATTTTGAAATGAACACAGTGGTTAATGGTTCCCATTTGACACTGGAGTGAATAAAAGAAAATGCATGTTATTTTAAATAACTTCTGACGGAAGTAATTTCATACGGCGCGACATCTTTCATCACAAGATAACTAAGTGGACACGAAGTCAAAAGCTTTTATGCCCAAGTTCCTAGAAGGATCATTTTAAATTCTGTTTTATTGTAAGTGCTTTCACTAGATGCATCACGAGGCAAAACGTCATACAGAGCATTTGCTTTTTTTGCACTTGTGATGAAAAATTATGTAAACGTGGCGCGTTTTGATAGAGACTTTTTAGTAACAAGTAAGAAGTTTGTTTTTTTTTTTGTTTATACATACATACGCCGTAGATTATATTTATTTGTTCAACTTTATATCCTATTGAATAATAAAATAGGTAGACACAAAGATAAACAAACGTTTTCAGTACTGTTATTTTCGATCGGTACAAGAAAACAAACGCTTTATACATATTGACATTTACATGACAAAAGGTTTTACTTCCAAGTACGTTACACTACACAAAGTGATAAAGCTTTTTATTCAGATTTAAAAATAAGTACTAACACACGTACTTGTTTATTGAAGTATTTTATTGGAAAATCTTCAAAGTGTAAATAACATTTTCATTGTTTCTATGTACTAAATGTAAACAAATGTTGTTGTTTTATAGTATACATAACTTATAAGTATAACCAATTTGACTATTTTCACGCCAGACATAATAAAAGTATCGACACTATCTTCGGAATTTGAAAGTAACCACGAACAATATTGTATATTTGATAACATTTTCCTGCTGTTCGCTACGTATTCGTGTATTATTATGGCAATTAATATTTTTAATCTTATTGCTTTAATTGAAATTAGTTATAAACATATTGGCTGTAAGATAGTTGGCGGTAAAATTGTCTCTTGGGTGCGATAAATGTGAAACCGCCAACTTTTTCATTTATTCGCTCAATAGCCAATCACAAACTAATATCCGCAGCAACAGCTGTCTTAGTTTATGTAACGTTGCTGTTAGTTCATTCATTATAGGGACCGATGCACGAGACCGTGGCAGAGCAGTCTTCACCGTGACACATATAAAGTTAAGTACAAAATAATTTCTATCATTGACCAACTCAACATGGATTGAACTGTCAACCATGACATGAACTTAATCAGCTTATTGCGGTAAACTGAACGCTAATGATGCAAAATTGTCGAATAGATTTATTGAGATCTTAACTGCAGGCTTTTAACTATCGGGGAATGCTAGTAAATGATAATTTGCATTCTCCTATTTATATATGAAACAAGCTTCTGCCAGCGGCTTCGCCCGTATGATCCCTAGGCAACATACTCCCGGGATATATAGCGTATGTATTATTCCAGACTATAATCTACCTCTGTACCTAAATTCATGAAGATCCTTTCAGGCGTTCTGACGTGAAAGAGTAACACATCCATCCATTCATCCATTCTCACAAACTTTCGCATTTATAATATTATTATACTAGGATAGTAGGAAGGATAGAAGTAGGATAGGATATGTATAATATATATATAGTAGGAAGTAGGATAAACATTTTGGTAAAAAATCAAATTATATAATGGTCAAAAAGCCTTTAAGCTTGCTCACAAAGACGACATCGGTTCAATGCTTTGTAGGTCTGTATTTCAATAAACTACCTCGCTTTTAAGAAAAATTCTTCGCATTCCTACGTCCATCCTCGACCACATTGAGAAGGTTTTGCCTATCCCATTGCCCTGTGACATATTCACCGAAGAAACGAGCACAGTAAAATTGTGTTTCAAATACAATTAAAACGAATTTTATATTGTAACACATCCGCCTATAGAACTGGTAAATAAATGTAACATCGGTGTGCTGAATTTCAAATACACTAATAAAAACATATGGCGCGTAGGAATTAATATACCAGGGGACCTAGCACGAATGGTTTCACGTATACTTATAGTAACGTTACATATTATTAACATAATATTTATATTAATTGGATACTATATTCATATTTTTGTATGAATTCGAAACAGGTATAGCACGAATGTTTTGACGTAAAGTAATGTTATAGCATCGTTAACGTAAGTGAATTTTGAGCATGTCTAAAATCATCTTAAAAAAAAAAAAATAGTAAAAATACAAAAGCGTTTCCTATGGCACCTTTCGTACTGCTGCAACTTAGGCAAAAAAATCCCCAGATATACGGATCGCCTGAAATACTTTAAACTGGTCTCTTTAAGCGATAGGCGGCAACTTCTTTATTAATGGAGAGGTTGACTGTTCAGAGTTAGTGTCAAAAATACTTATAAATGTTCCCGCAAAATACCCTCTGCCAAGTAAATACAACCTTTTTCGCTCGCGACAGAGCAAAACTAACCTGGGGAAATACTCCCGACTGAACAGAATACCGGCCGAGTACAACATAATCGCTAAGGACTGCTCCATCGACATTATCTATGATAAGAAACAGAATTTCAAGACAGCAATCTTGACATATCATTCCCAAAAATGTGACCAAAACTGAAACTGAATGTTTTAACAATTTTTTTTTTCTCCTTTTCGTAATATTTTTTTTCTCTTTTTGTAATAATTAAATTTTTATTTTATTTTATTTAATCTTATTTAATTTAACTTAATGTAACGTTTATTTGTTTTTGTAATTCCTTATTATTATTTATTTTATGTTTTTTTTAAGTTAATTTCACTGTATGATCTTTTATTTGACTTGATGCTTTGACTGTGTGTATTAATTTAATGTACTTTGTTTGTGTGTACTGCATTATTCTGTTTTGTCCAATATCTCGGACATTTTAAATTTAATTTAATTCAATCTATTTTCAATCAGACATTGTAATTTATACTATTTAATTTTGATCATATTTTACGTTGCACTCTTATACTTTTAACCTTTGATAAGGTTAAAAGTATAAGAGTGCATCTTTAGTTTACACCTTTTCCTGTAATAGTGTATAGTAATGTTGTGGTTGTCTGTAAGTATTGCAGCACTAGAATATTTTCTTTTTTGTAATGATTATTAGCTTTAAGTACGGTGTATGCAATGTTTACCTTATAAATAAATAATACACAATAAACATAAATCTTCCTAAATGTTACTGTTAAGAGAGAAGCAGTCGAACGTTCATGGGACACGAGAGATTTAGTAAATATAAACTAAAGTTTAGACTACCTATGCATTTGAAGTTCTAGGGATCCCTTCTTTTCGCATAATGTTCTTTTTTCTATTACACTTTGGCATATCTATTGTGGTATATTTTATTTTGCCATAATAAACTTTGCCATATATAATAATTTTTGGCATATAGTACCATGTCACCCGCCCCAACGAGTAGATGATTGATAAGTTTACCATAATTGTTAATGTGAATTATTCAATCGAAGTCAGTAAGACAGTTGTGCAATTGTGTTCAATAAAAATAGTTATGTAAAGTTGTGATTAGTAGTAATTTAAAGTTGTTATTAGTAATTTAAAGTTGTGATTAGTGTTGTTAAATTAAAGTGTTGGTCTATTTTTTTGGTTATTTAATCAGACGTTTAACGGTCACGAACTCCAAGCTCGTAACATAACGGTGTTTGAACACTTGTATTATTCACAAGCATTTGCCAAAATTACTAGTGCCGTAGTGCGATGCTAATTTTCTAATTTTGCAAACATTATGCTTGTCGCACTTAGATGCGGCGCTGAAATTATACAAACGTAACTACTCGTATTGTATGCTTACCTCAATTAGCTTCAAATATATCAGTAGAGAAATTCAATATATCAGTAGGCTTTGATAATTTTGGCGTAACCCAGGTTCAATCAAATCGCGTCTGCAAAGGACATGCTAAAAAGTGGCCTATGAATCAACGCGTATGAAACCTTTACCATAATTCCTGTTTTTTTTTTATAATTAACACTTTAATTGTTAGAATAAACGGACACTTTATAATTACGAAGACATTGAAAAAATTAATTCAAATCGGTTTTTCAAGCGTTTGATCTATGAGTGAGATTTTTAGTTACAAAAAAGCAAAACTAAAAATTTTGAAAAAGTTCCATGCCAGTTAAAACGTAATTGAAAAAGGATAATTTTGAAACCCCCGACTTAAAGAATTCATATCCGTCCGGGACTGCCATTAAATGAACTAGTAACAATTGGAGATATTTTATTGCTATACTTATTTATATTTATGTTGAAATTTAAGATAATGATGCTTTTCAGATTATTTTATTTTGCACTATATTTTGCGGAACTTTTGAAGGGTAACACGAAAATATATATAACTAGTGGACGTCACGCGTATTCACCCGCGTAGTTCTTGTTCCCCCGTGGGAGTACGGGGATAAAATATAGCCTATGTTACTCCCTAGATTAACATAGGCTATATGTGTTACTCCGTAGATCATCTAAATAATCACTGACTAGATGCATTACCAGTTACTGCTAAGTTACTGTTGTATTCAGATAGAAGCTACTTAGATCTTCGGCCCCGCGTCTAAATCGAAAAATCATCCCAGAACTTAACTGTCGCGTTTTGCATTTATATCAACCTGACGCGGTAAAGATTGCATACAAATGTGATTAATTCCGGTGGATGAAAAGCAAGTAAATGGGGTTTGTTAAGCAGGGAAGTTGAAACTGTTTCTCTGATATCAACTTTTTGTTGCATAAATAATGCATGTCTAAAGACTGAATTTATATTTATATTATTTTCTCAGTAATCGACCGGGAGACGATAAAATAGAAAAAAGTTCGCAAGTTCGATACACACCATACCAGGTTATTCACACATTTGTGTGTAAGCTTCAACTATAGTGACAAGGTATAGCTTAAATAATATATTACTACAAATCTACTAATCAGACCAACTTGGGATTTTTTATGGCGTCACACAAAACTTTGAAAAATTCTAATCAAACATTTAGCCGCACCCCAATCCCAATTTTGACTTTGTTAAGAAAAATGTTGAACAGTATAATGAGGTCACGGCGTTGCTCCGTATTGAAGCGATAAGGTCAATTCTCTCTGAGTTAATGAAAGCTGCTCTGGAATAACTGTTCTGCAGGTATATTTAAAAGTTGCAAGCTTCAAAACTGTTTCGTAAAAACGGTGACTGTTTGGCTAAAGATCTAAAATTCATTAAAAAAAAATACACTGTAAGAGTGTTCATAAAATTATAAAACAGTTAAACTCAAGAAAAGCTCCAGGTCCAGACAATATTAAAATTTCCGACATTAAAATGATAGGTGACAGTATATTCTACCCTATTGCTGTCTTAATTAATCGAAGCATTGAAACTGGTGTATACCCAGATGATCTAAAAATGGGGTGCATAAGGCCAATCTACAAAAGGGGTAAAAAAACGATTTTTCAAACTATCGTCCAATAACTTTGCTCTCGTCTATTGATAAAATAGTGGAAAAATATGTTTGTGAACAAATTCATGCATTTTAAAAGCAGCACGACGTAATTAACCCGTATCAATTTGGTTTTCAAGCTGGCAAAAGCACCACGAACCTCTTGTCAAAATTCACCGATGAAGTCAATAAACAACTAAATGAGAAAAAATATGTTCTTGCTCTCTTTATTGACTTCTCACGTGCTTTTGACACTCTTATTCATGGTCAACTGGTTGATAAATTGGACGACTGCGGAGTACGTGGTCCATTACTCGACTGGTGTAAAAGTTATCTTAAAAATAGAACATTTACTGTAAAAATTGACAACACCTGTAGTGAACGCGTGGATATAACAGAGGGAACAGCTCAGGGCTCCGTATTGGGCCCATTGCATTTTTTGTCGTATGTTAATGACATGAGTAACTGCATAACACATAGTAAATGCTATCAAATTGCGGATGACACTTGCCTTGTTATTGCTAACAAAAATCCTCAAATAGCATGTGAACGCTTACAACTCGACCTGGATGCTCTAACAAGGTGGTGTCACGATGCTGGCCTAGTGCTTAATGCAAGCAAAACTAAGCTTTTGCTTACTAAATCTCCATACGTTAAAGAATTGCCCTTACGGAACTTAATAGCCCATGACCATGACTGTTTGCATGCGGTCAATGTAATCAATTGTAACTGCCCTAAAATAGATGTTGTCAATACGCAAACATATCTCGGAGTAGTTATAGACAATAAGTTTACCTGGAGTCATCACATAAAACGTGTTTGCGATAAACTTAGGCAATTTCTTGCTAATATAACAATGTTAAAGAACCGTTTGCCCTTCAAAGTGAAGATTATGCTATATCACGCACTGGCTGAATCCTACATCCAGTATGCCCTTAGTAGTTATGGTCGTACCTACAAAACCTATCTTGATAAGATCTACAAAATTCAAGTTAAAATTTTAAAAACTGTAGTATCACCCAAAATTAAAAATCTATTTTACGACGATATATAAATGGCCTCTTTAAACATTGTAAAGTCTTACCAGTTCATACCCAAGTTAATTTTTTATTATTAAAAGAACAATTTTTCAATTTATCTTTAAGAAACAAAATCGAACATCCTGTACGCACGCGGGCAATTTCTGAGAATAGGCTTCGTACGCAGCGCGCCAACAATACGTATGGCGAGCGAACTACTGGTTATATTGTACCGAGACTTATTAACAGTCTACCCTCAGAAATAAATAATTGAATAACAGATAAAAATATCAAATTTAAGCTTAAAGAATATTATTTAAGTATTATTTAGCGTTTTTATATATAATGATAGACTCCTAATAGCACGGGTTTAAACCTTCGTGGTTTTTGGGTGCTATTTGATAGAAATAATCCTGTACTGTGTTCTGTTTGATTGATAAAAAAAGGTAAAAAAAAAGTACCCGGCTTCTTGTTTCTGTTAGATCTATTCAGCCAGAGCATTATCACACATATGGAAATTAAAAAATGAGCAAGCCTTGCTTACAAAGTAAGAACGCCTTTCATTTCTTATTCCACCTCCTCCCACGCTACTTGCTTTTGCAGTTCCGTTTGATTTCACGTTCAAGTCGGATTAAAGTATTTTTCAGAAAAAGTTTATTTTAAATGTTAAGTAGCGTTATAGCTACATAATTGAAATTGTTACATTACACAAACCGCCTCTCCTGCTTGATAATGAGGGAAATGGCAGTTATATTTTTTTCCTACTCCATCCAAGACAGTTGAATCGTTTCTCCAGAACTCTTAGGATTTTATTGGCTCGGTATTTTTTTTGGTGGTCGCTACTGTTGATTTTAGCTTTCAGGAGTTGCAGTGGTTGGGAATGTGTGGTGGGCTTGCCAAATAAATAAAAAACAAAAACCGCCACAGCCATGTAAAGCCATTTTTGAAAACAGGAAGATTATTTTCGAATACATTCTTTTATAATGTATACAATATCATCAAGAACTTCGGAATTATTATTTACAAAGATTGAACCAGAAAGGGCCCAATCTTGTATCAAAAATTGTAATGTTTCAATAAATAGCAGCTGCAGTATTTTAAAGTATTCTATTCTACATAATAAAGTGATAAGTGTACAACATACACACCGTGCTTAAATGGAGGCCGTGTAACGAAATCATAGCGACTTCTAATTCGACGCCAACACCATCTATCGAGCAAGATGATAAACTATGGAATTTAGTTTACGAATAATCGGACAAATGACTGGGTTATAAGATTCAAGGCGCCAATTTACATGACACCCATCACAAATAAAAAAAAAGACAGTAACGTCTAACGACCCCACACACCCTAGGGTCAGAGTTTCTAAACCGCCCCAAGTGCCACTGACATGGTTTATTTGGTTGACATGGTTTGGTTTAATAATAAACAGTAAAGTAATACAACGCACAGTTGAACAATGGATATTCTAGTGTCAAACCAGGTCCATTACTGCCAGTACCCCTAAAACGCTAAGTACACTATTTATTGTTAAGGAACTATACATAAGCATGTCAGTTCTGTGACAATGAATGCTTTTACTTTTCTTTATTTCACTTTTAACTTCGCGGAGATTTCCTCCGACAAAGTCAAACTTACCATTTAGATATCCCTTAACTGAACCACTTTTACAGAGAAGTGTTTTAAGGGTATTTAGTTGTGTTTAAGATGACCCGAATCTTATTGAATTAAATTCAGAGGTAGCTTGGTAAGGGTTGGTAATTTGTTCAGCATCTGTCGATTATTGCCGAATGGGTATTAATGAACAAAATAATAGGTACTGTATCCCGGTGTAAAGCGGGTTTTAAATGTTGGCTTAGATTTTAATGTAATAAAATCTAGATAATAATTTGGTATTTGAATGTTTGAATTATTCACAAGCTGATTTAGATGAAAAGGTAATTTTAATGTTCTGTTCCAGTTTCTTTTTCTTTTGAAAATAACAGACATACAATTAAACTCCCATAGTTTTACAATTCAATCACTTTAATCGAAGGCAATTTCAATATTATGAAGTCTATGCGACGATATAACGATGTTTCAAGCTTTATTTCGGTTATAATTATATTGGCCTCTCATGTTACTACAATACGAAATCTCAGGGCTGACCCGGAACGTGACCAGTTTTGACCGCACTTTGCTTGACTGTCGTGAAAACTATCAAAATAATAAGACCTTAAATAATGGTGTTTGTTATCTTATCGATTGTGTATCTTTTTTTTATTCATTCCTTCTATGGTTTGTAAGGACTCTTACACGAACGGAAAAAAATAAAACAAACAGTTCAGTATAGTATTACCATAATCTGAGCAAATAACCGTGTTGACGCGCCCTGGAGAGACCCATTCCATAAAGCTATAAAATTAGTAGCTGTAAGACTCTTACATAACAAGTAATTGAGTTGGGTTTTTTCAACATAGAATTATTACTCGAATTCCGCGTCTTGGCTTTTTCTTTTTTTTTATTATTTCTTGTAAAAACATCAATTAAGCATTTCCTGTCATTGTAATAATTTATGTTCATACCCTACTTTCCTAAAACATGCCTACTTCATATAAACACGTCATATCTACATCTCCTGACTGTCGCAGATTCTGTCCAAGGCTCAGAGAGAGTGCGTAAGTCCCGGTTTATATGCATAAATCGTGAAATATTCGCGTCGCGACGGAAGAAGCGCGATATAACAATTCTACGAGTTTTTAACGCCTAAAAAAGTTTTTTCTATACTCGCTCTTTCTTTGCGTATTTTTAGGGTTCCAAACATCCATGAAAGCGGTACCCTTATTGGATCACTCGATTCTCTGCCCATTTTCTTCGAATCTAATGGACCGATCATTTTGAAATTTGATAAACATAATAAATGAACTTTTATGACCTAAACACTTGAGTATAAGGATCACTTTTGGGGTAAATTATATTTTTTTCATAGATAAAACAAATAGTATTGAAGTGAACTACCGAACCTAAAATTTTGAAAAAAAAAGCAGACGTTATTTTAGGTCACAGGAAAACTCATAACAAATCTACATAACAGTATTAAATTTACATGTTACAAAAGTGAAATTCGTTCGGAACTCTTAACACGCGAGTTCAACTCTCACTTGGCCTGTTTTTGTTTATGTTGTTTGTGATACCTTATGCAAAGGGTAACACTGTAAGTAATTAAAAGCACTTAAAGAAATACGCAAGCTTAATTGATAATTTCTAAGTAATTAAGATTTAGTATCGAACTAGCTGACCCGCGCGGCTTCGCTCCCGTCAACTGGCTATTCTACCTACCGACCCTAACCTACCTACCCTACCTACCTACTCCACCTACTTACCTATCCTACCTACCATAGCTACCCTACCTTACCTACCCTACCTATCTACCTACCTATCCTACCTACCCTACTCACCCTACCTACCCTACCTACCTATCCTACCTACTTACCCTACCTACCTACTCTTTTTTTTTGTATTTTAATTCTTATTATGCTATTCCGGACGAAGACTAATCCAAAAACACAAAAACTATGAAAATCGGTCGAGCCGTTCTCGAGTTAGAAAAGTGTTCGAACAAACCCGACTTTGTTTTAAATATATTAAGAAGATTAAGAAACGCCTTGGTGCTACCAACTATCTCACAGAGGTTACCTGGGTTTCCGAAGTACTTAGCCCTGTAATCCGCGACTACTGGGCAGCTTAGAAGCAGGTGTGCTGCTGTCTCATCCTTCTCCATACAGGCTCTGCATAATGGGCTGTCAGTGACTCCTATAACATAGAGGTGTTTATTATATTTGCGAGACAGAAATAAAACGCATAAACTGAAGGAAGACGGACAGTGGTGGCTTATTAAAAAAAAGGGTTCCGTTCCAAACTTGGTACGGAACCCTAAGAATCGACTGGGTTCGCACGAATCAAAATCGTACGCGAAGGCTTAAATAATAGGGTCCCATTAGCAACTTTGGCACGGAACCCTATAATTTGCCTTGGCTCGCAAATCGAACCGTTTGATACTTAGCTCGAATTAAAAACTTAGTTGCGGGCAACCTGGGAGTCTTTAAGTCAAAAGTGAATAGGTTGCTTCTAGGCAAACGTGCTCCATCTTCGACCGCATCATCGTTTACCATCAGGTGAGATAGTGGTCAAACGTATGCCTATATATTGTAAAAAAAAAACATTCCACTCCGTATCACCTAACCAATGAGAACTAATGATAACACGATTTGACAGTTACTGTGAAATCGTGTTGTCATTCATTCTTAGTTCGGGTTCGGGACTAATCGTAAGTCTGTAGGTGATACGGAGTAGAATACGTCCGCAACTAAGCCCGAAACTACGGACTTCGGACTTAGAGAGTAGCCTCCCAAATCGATCGCTCCCGTCACCGTGACTACCTTTGGTACGATACCTTATTATATAAAACCAAACTACTAACCTAAACTAAACCTAAACCTAACTACTAACCAAAAAATGGACTCTGTCTGAAATATAAGATTTTTATTTATCATTATTAGCCTTGTTTCGGAAATCGAACCGTTCGTTGCTTCGCTCTAAACGGAATCAATCGCGGAGGCTTAGCAGTAGGGTCCCGTCGGCACAGCACCTTTGGTACGGAACCCTACAGGCCTGATCCGCAAGTCGAACCGTCCAGAACTTCGCAAAACTAAATCAGTTTAAGACTCTACGATAAATGCACTTTAAACGAAACCAGCACCAGAGATTTCACCAATTATGGTCCCTAACAATTTAAGACCTTTCAGAGACCAAACCGAAATTCCTTCGTAACACGACTGTGTTTAGGAATTGTGTGAGGTCATTCTCCAGCGGAAAATCTTAACACCGCAATTCAGAAAAACGCGTCATCAGTGCAACGCCATCTATCGACCATGTAAACTGACAAAATATTTGGCAGCGGAAGACGTTAAATAAGAAGCCCATATGTAACGGTAAATAACGATAAGGTATTAAAATGTTTACTTTTATTTTGCTACGTCCACGTATTAAAAGTTTCACAAATAACTCAATCAATGTGTTTTGGTGTAACATTCATGCTTTCATGCATTTTTTGGTTCCTCAATAGGTGGCGCTCTGACTAATCAGAATATATAAGGAAGTTTCTTACTAAACTAAAAATTCAATATATTTTGATTTTGTGGATCGATTGTATCGATCAATAACGAAAAGGTATAAAATGATCACTCTTATTTTGCCACGTATTAAAAGTTTCACAAATAACTCAACAATTTTGAATGCATTCGTGCATTTTATTTTTTTCTCAATAGATGGCGCTCTGACTCATCAGAATACATTAGGAAGTTTCTTCCTAAACTTAAAAATTCAATAACTTTTGATTTTGTGGGTCGATTTTGATGAAATAAACGCTAAATGTTACTCGGGTTATCACTTAACATTTTTAAGTACTTAGATTTGCAATCAAATCTGTGGTTTATGCCTGATGCTCCCACAAACGCACAGACAAACAGATAAACAGACAAACAGACAAAAATTTCAAAAATTGCATTTTTGAGTTTTATACCTTTTTTCTGAGTTTTCTGTGTAATTTTCATGCAAAAATATTCAAAGTACAGACACGGTTAGTCTACGATTTTATTATAAGTATAGAAAATCTAAGACAGTTTCTAAGTCGGCAAGAAAACGTCATAAATCTTACTTCACAAAATCATTTCTTCAATATTTAATTTTACATTTTGGTTCAACTCATACAATGACGTGATTGAATCTAATGTGCGGTGAGGTTTTTTTTTGAGCAGAACAAAAATAATGAGACTGTTATGAAATCACGAGACACTGCTGATATCGCCACATAGTAAAAAATAACCACCTCAGGGACGCTTGCCGATGATATAAAGTCTTGTGTGTACATAAACCTCGCTACATCTTTTTATGAACACATGAAGTATCCTCTCTACGTAAGAACTGACACGCTTGATGCATGTACGTAACAGTTTACGAGTATGAAATATGTATATGAAAGCATGCTTGGCTACCTATTCACATCAGCAGATTCAATTCACAGTCGTTATCCAGATTTAAGACATTAGCCAATTAGTTAGTCGTGCACTTAATGAATCGAGCCGGAACATGGCGTGTAGGTATCGGCGCAAATTCCATTGATATGAAAACGATTTTCACGGATTTCTAGCGAGGAAAAGCGGGCGCCATCCAATACAGTAAAGCTTTTAGACTGGTCGGCCGTGAGCACATTATAGGGCTGCGTCTTATTCGTCTCTACCCGTAACAGACTACCACGAATGTTCATGATGTTTCTTTCCCTTAAAAGATAGTAATTATGAGTTATTTTTCTTTAACACAGAAGGAGTAATTTAAACAGTTACCCTAATATTTTGAGAGCACCTTGGGAAAATGAAAAAACTGTTTGAGAATGTTTGTGTACGAGTCCTCACAAACCATAGAAAAACAAAATTAATGAATAAAGATACACAAGCATTATGATAACAGCCACCATTATTTAAAGTCTTTTTGTTTTGATAGGTTTGTTCACAATTTTATGGCTGTGCGAGTCAATAACGATGCGCTTGTTTTGTTTGTGCCTTTTCTCTCACGAGATCGCTATCCACGACACCGCACCATGAGCCGAATTTAAAAAATCTCATGAGCAGTGCTGCAAAATATTCATTATGGAATGATAAATTAGACTTTACGTCAGTGAGATGCACACCAGTTGCAGGTTTGAATATAACTGCAAAAATGAATGTATTGCAAAATAAATAGTTAAAAATATTTTGTTCTATTATGATTGGAGTAAATTCATTTTAACGATACACCCATTTCTAGCTCTCAAACAATTAAACAACTGGTATTTTATTGATCTTCACAAAGCCTGAAAATAAGTCTTTGACCCGAACCCAGAACCGGAAATTAAACACGCGCTGGACCACACAGGGAAAGTGCTGCTGTCTATAGCCAAGTAATGAATTTTGAATGAATTAGATCTTTCCTAAATGAATGTTGTACGAAGATTTCAGAATATTTACTCTGTTGCTCGAGTCAAATGAAATATAATGACGGAGGTATTTTATAAATTTACACAAAACATATGGGATCCATAATAAGAACTTTAGACAGGTTTCAAATTTTTTTTTTACCCTATTTATAGGCTCGCGTTTGACCACTATCTCACCTGCTGGTAAGCGATGGTATGGTCGAAGATGGAGCACGCTTGCCTAGAAGTAACCTATTCACTCTTGACTTAAATACTCCCAGGTTATAGCTATCAGGAAATACAGACTCCGGCAGGGAATTCCACTCCTTAGCTGCACGCACTATGAATGTGTTCCCAAAACGTTTTGTGCGCGTGGGTGGGATGTCCACCATGTACCGGTGGCGCATCGCCGTTCGTCTTGTGGTCCGATGATGGAACGGGCTTGGCGGAATCAAATTATGCAATTCCGTCGCACATTCCCCAAAATGCAACCGGTAGAAAACCGACAGGCTAGCAACTCGTCGTCGATGCTCAAGACTTTGGAGCTTCGTCGCGACGAGCCTATCATCGCCGATGATCCTCTTGGCTCATTTCTCAATTGATTCAAGGGCATCAAGCTGGTATCTGGCAGATCCATCCCAAAGATGAGAGCAGTACTCCATACATCATCGAACTTGCGCTTGATAGAGTTTGAGCAGCTGTTCCGGCGTAAAGTACCGTCTCACCTTTGCTAAGATCCCCAATTTCTTTGCAGCCACTTGAGCTTTTGCCTCTATGAAAGGGCCGAAATTGAGGGTAGATGTTAATGTAACCCCAAGAAGCTCAAATTGGTCGGTTATCAGCACGGTTGCACCTCGGAAAGATGGAGCTGGGTGGAATTGGCTCCGTTTAGCGAAAAATAGACACGCTTGGGTCTTAGCAGCATTGAACTTGACCAGATTGGCATCGCCCCATTCTGAGACAGCCTGTAAGGACACGTTCAAGCGCTCGATAATAGCCTCCCGGAGAGACCGGATCTACGACCCATCAGCTCGTGCATCGGACACGTATCTCTCAGCAGGTTTAAGCAGATCATTAATATGCAGCAAGAACAGTGTTGCCGAAAGCACCGACCCCTGAGGAACCCCGGCATTAATATCCAGCAGTCCAGACGAGCAGCCATCAATGACCACTCGGATAGACCGATCTCTCAGGAAATCCACGATCCAATCACACAATCCGGCAGGCAGACCGAAGGAAGGAAGCTTACTAATAAGGCTATCGTGCCAGACCCTGTCGAACGCCTTCGAGATGTCAAGGGAGACCGCTAGTGCCTCCCCGTGCTTCTCTATGGCCTCACTCCAGATGTGAATGGCATACGCAAGAAGATCCCCATTAGACCGATTTCGGCGGAATCCGTATTGTCGGTCACTAAGGACATCATTTGCTTCTAGGTATGCCAGGAGCTTTTGATTCATCACGCGTTCCATACTCTTACAGAGTATGGACGTTACTGAGATAGGTCTATAATTTGACGGGTCAGCTCGACTACCTTTCTTGGGCACGAGCTGCACGTTAGCTTGCTTCCAAGCCTTTGGCACTTTTCCAGTCTCAAGCGAAAGGCGAAATAGGCGTGTCAAGATCGGAGACAACTCAGGCGCACAAGTCATCAGCACAACTGCCGGTGCCCCGTCGGGGCCACTAGTCTTGTTCACGTCTAGGTTACGCAGTACCCCACGGACGTCCCTCTGATGAATGCGAATGTTCGAAATACTCGACTCGCATCCAGCAGTTTTTAAATGCAAAAAATATTGTATCAAGCAAGTGATTTCTATCAGTGTTTGTGAGAAGATGCTCCTTTCATCACAGTTATAATAATTGTTCCGGGGTCGTAACGGGTCTCATAACGTATAAACTCATTTGGTCTAATTTTATTTTATTATCGTTCATAAGATATAATCAACGTGAGATATGCTCGCAGAACAGATGGTCGATGGGGCCGAAAAGTTCTGGAGTGGCGACCGCGTACTGGAAGGCGAAACGTTGGAAGGCCTCCCACAAGGTGGACCGATGACCTGGTGAAGGTCGCGGGTAGCCGATGGATGCGAGACGCACAGGACCGGTCGTTGTGGCGACGCTTGGGGGAGGCCTATGTCCAGCAGTGGACGTCTTTCGGCTGATATGATGATGATGAACGTGAGATATACCAACTGTTGAAATAATTTCTTTACATATTACATTTTTTTTATTCTAAAACTTAATTATTATAACGTTGTTTGATATAACGTTTATGTAATCGAAAATCATTTGGTCTAACGTTTAATATGTCGCCTACCTATTAAATTTTGACATTTATTTACCTATTACTTTTTGACATTTATTTACCTATTACTTTTTGACATTTATTAACCTATTTAATTTTGACATTTTTTGACCTATTATTCTTTTTCTTTACAATCAATTCACAGTCTTCGAACTCATATATACATAATGATACATACAATTTGACATTTATTTACCGATTACGTTTAGACATTTTTTTTTTTTTTTTTTTCCTATAATACAAACTCGGACCTAATAAATATATCCATATTTATACATACAATTCTACATTTAAAATAATTTTTGAAAATATTGAATACCTTGAAATGCTACTTAGCCGTCTTCCTCTCTCCTAATTTTTGCTGTGCCCGACAGGGTCCATATTGTTCTCTAAACTTGTATATACCATCTATGTTATACATATGGAACGCAATAAAGAATTGAGTATTGAGTATTGAGTATGTATATTGGTTATTTAATCGAAAATCATTAGGTCTAACGTTTAATATAATATAAAAACGTCATTATGGTTAACACCCCGACTCGGATAGAATAGGTTAGAAGGCTAAGGCGGGAGCGAAGCGGAGCGGAGCTCCCGCCTTAGCCTTCGTGGTTATATTTTTTTAAACCACCCAGAAATAGGAGACCCGCGAGGCGGGGCTCCGTCGACCTATCTTAGCGCAGGTGGTAATCAGTTACTAGTAATGTTTAATACCTACTTAGGTTACTATTACCTATAACTACGATAGAACTTACAAAGAATAAAACAAAGAAAAAATACTTTTAAATAAGTACCTAGGCGTTTTCGTCATATTAGACCAAATAAGTTTTATATCTTTTGATTTTGGTATGTCAAACGATTTTATATTTAATGTATGTTGTGTCAAACGATGTTATATTTAATGTATGTTATGCTTATAAAAATTAGTTATTTTAAAATTATATCAATCATTCATTATATGTTGTTACTATTAGAGATTTTGTTGTTATATCCTCAATTACTTACCCATTGTTCCGACCTGCTTTTGGTGATTCTATCCACACAACTATGTCAGCTGGAGTTTAGTTCTCCAGAGCTTCTTACTAGTTCAAGCTCACTGTGTACACTCGTCTCGTTCACTTACAAAAACCGATCTACTTGTTTGATTATGTAAAGTACAAAATTATAACGATAATATATCTAATCAATGTTGATTATCACTATGTTATAATTCTGTAGATTGTGGTGTTACAGAGTATAGTAGAGTAGTCTGTAGTAGAGTTGTAGTATTTTTGTAGATTTTTAAAAATTTAATAATAAATAATAATGTCGGCACTCATAAACATGATCTGTTGCTAATATTGGAATATTAACGTATACATCATTCAAGCGTGAGCTAGCTATCCTTTGCGGTGGCTGTACACATCAGGACTTGATTCCAAATGCTTACAGTGTGGCTATGTTTCAGACAGTTGAATCTGGTACCTATCTATACTTATAATAAAATCGTAGACTAACCGTGTCTGTACTTTGAATATTTTTGCATGAAAATTACACAGAAAACTCAGAAAAAAGGTATAAAACTCAAAAATGCAATTTTTGAAATTTTTGTCTGTTTGTCTGTTTATCTGTTTGTCTGTGCGTTTGTGGGAGCATCAGGCATAAACCACAGATTTGATTGCAAATCTAAGTACTTAAAAATGTTAAGTGATAACCCGAGTAACATTTAGCGTTTATTTCATCAAAATCGACCCACAAAATCAAAAGTTATTGAATTTTTAAGTTTAGGAAGAAACTTCCTAATGTATTCTGATGAGTCAGAGCGCCATCTATTGAGAAAAAAATAAAATGCACGAATGCATTCAAAATTGTTGAGTTATTTGTGAAACTTTTAATACGTGGCAAAATAAGAGTGATCATTTTATACCTTTTCGTTATTGATCGATACAATCGATCCACAAAATCAAAATATATTGAATTTTTAGTTTAGTAAGAAACTTCCTTATATATTCTGATTAGTCAGAGCGCCACCTATTGAGGAACCAAAAAATGCATGAAAGCATGAATGTTACACCAAAACACATTGATTGAGTTATTTGTGAATCTTTTAATACGTGGACGTAGCAAAATAAAAGTAAACATTTTAATACCTTATCGTTATTTACCGTTACATATGGGCTTCTTATTTAACGTCTTCCGCTGCCAAATATTTTGTCAGTTTACATGGTCGATAGATGGCGTTGCACTGATGACGCGTTTTTCTGAATTGCGGTGTTAAGATTTTCCGCTGGAGAATGACCTCACACAATTCCTAAACACAGTCGTGTTACGAAGGAATTTCGGTTTGGTCTCTGAAAGGTCTTAAATTGTTAGGGACCATAATTGGTGAAATCTCTGGTGCTGGTTTCGTTTAAAGTGCATTTATCGTAGAGTCTTAAACTGATTTAGTTTTGCGAAGTTCTGGACGGTTCGACTTGCGGATCAGGCCTGTAGGGTTCCGTACCAAAGGTGCTGTGCCGACGGGACCCTACTGCTAAGCCTCCGCGATTGATTCCGTTTAGAGCGAAGCAACGAACGGTTCGATTTCCGAAACAAGGCTAATAATGATAAATAAAAATCTTATATTTCAGACAGAGTCCATTTTTTGGTTAGTAGTTAGGTTTAGGTTTAGTTTAGGTTAGTAGTTTGGTTTTATATAATAAGGTATCGTACCAAAGGTAGTCACGGTGACGGGAGCGATCGATTTGGGAGGCTACTCTCTAAGTCCGAAGTCCGTAGTTTCGGGCTTAGTTGCGGACGTATTCTACTCCGTATCACCTACAGACTTACGATTAGTCCCGAACCCGAACTAAGAATGAATGACAACACGATTTCACAGTAACTGTCAAATCGTGTTATCATTAGTTCTCATTGGTTAGGTGATACGGAGTGGAATGTTTTTTTTTTACAATATATAGGCATACGTTTGACCACTATCTCACCTGATGGTAAACGATGATGCGGTCGAAGATGGAGCACGTTTGCCTAGAAGCAACCTATTCACTTTTGACTTGACTGACAGGTTGCCCGCAACTAAGTTTTTAATTCGAGCTAAGTATCAAACGGTTCGATTTGCGAGCCAAGGCAAATTATAGGGTTCCGTGCCAAAGTTGCTAATGGGACCCTATTATTTAAGCCTTCGCGTACGATTTTGATTCGTGCGAACCCAGTCGATTTTTAGGGTTCCGTACCAAGTTTGGAACGGAACCCTTTTTTTTAATAAGCCACCACTGTCCGTCTTCCTTCAGTTTATGCGTTTTATTTCTGTCTCGCAAATATAATAAACACCTCTATGTTATAGGAGTCACTGACAGCCCATTATGCAGAGCCTGTATGGAGAAGGATGAGACAGCAGCACACCTGCTTCTAAGCTGCCCAGTAGTCGCGGATTACAGGGCTAAGTACTTCGGAAACCCAGGTAACCTCTGTGAGATAGTTGGTAGCACCAAGGCGTTTCTTAATCTTCTTAATATATTTAAAACAAAGTCGGGTTTGTTCGAACACTTTTCTAACTAACTCGAGAACGGCTCGACCGATTTTCATAGTTTTTGTGTTTTTGGATTAGTCTTCGTCCGGAATAGCATAATAAGAATTAAAATACAAAAAAAAAGAGTAGGTAGGTAGGGTAAGTAGGTAGGATAGGTAGGTAGGGTAGGTAGGGTGAGTAGGGTAGGTAGGATAGGTAGGTAGATAGGTAGGGTAGGTAAGGTAGGGTAGCTATGGTAGGTAGGATAGGTAAGTAGGTGGAGTAGGTAGGTAGGGTAGGTAGGTTAGGGTCGGTAGGTAGAATAGCCAGTTGACGGGAGCGAAGCCGCGCGGGTCAGCTAGTAAGTTCATAAGACCGTACTTAC